>CM060985.1:164250095-166983845 GCA_030765065.1 Deroplatys truncata
GGGTCGGCGCTGGCGTAACGTCCAAATGCCGAAGAAGCTGGCAAAATCGAACCCCTGGAGGGAGTAATGCAGAGGAGCTAATTAAATATTGCCGATCAAGTGAATCCTCGAAAAAAAACTCGAAGGACGGGTGGTCAGGCAAGCTTGAGATTCGACATGCATAGCTGCACAAAAGCATCTCACGCCTGAAGGACAGTGGAGGCTCTGCAGCTTCAGCGTACAGACTGGGTACAGGGCTAGTTGGAAAGGCCCCTGTAGCGACTCTTATACCACGATGGTGAATGGCATTCAAGCGACGTAAAACAGATGACTTGCCGATGAATAGACAATGCACCCGTAATCAAGCTTGGATCGGACCAATAAGCGATAAAGACGCAGGACGGTCCGATCAGCTCCCCAGGATGTGCCACTTAAAACACGTAAAAGATTAAGAGAACGGTCACACTTTGCTTTTAAAAAGGAAATGTACGAAGTCCAGCTCAGCTTCCGATCAAAGATCAACCCTAAAAATTTCGCCTCGTCTGCAAACGGAAGCATCTCCGACCCAAGATGGAGAGAGGGCGGAGGGAAAGCCTTCCGGCGCCAGCAACTGATACAGAACGGATTTCTTGGCGGAGAAAGTAAAGCCGTCGGCGTTACTTCAAGCGTAGAGACGGTCGATACAGCGCTGTAGACGGCGTTCGAGCAGACAGGTCCGCCGTGAACTGCAATAAATAGCAAAATCGTCAACTAAAAGAGACGAAATGTCAGGTGGAATAAATCAACAATAGGGTGATAGCAATCGCAAAAAGTGTGACACTGAGTACAGAGCCCTGCGGTACATCGTTCTCTTGAATAAAACGACTAGATAAAACCGAGCCCACACGTACACGAAAGACGCAATCCGTCATAAACTCCCGAAGAAATATGGGAAGACGACCGCGTAAATTCCATGCATGGAGTGTACGTAAAATGCCGCCCCTCCAACAAGTGTCATAAGCTTTCTCCAGGTCAAAAAACACAGCCACTGTTTGACACTTTCTCAGAAACCCATTCATAATATGCGTCGACAGAGAGACCAGATGGTCGACGGTAGAGCGATGGCGACGAAATCCGCACTGAGCGTTCGCTAGAAGTTTCTGAGATTCAAGCCATCATGTCAACCGCCCGTTGATCATGCGCTCCATCACCTTGCAAATGCAACTGGTGAGGGAGATAGGGCGGTACCTGGAAGGTAGTTGGCGATCCTTCCCAGGCTTAAGTATAGGGACGATGGTGGCTTCGCGCCAAACTGAAGGAAAAACGCCGTCTTGCCAAATACGGTTATAGACCTGTAAGAGAAACAGTTTACTGTCGGCTGAAAGGTGTTTTAACATCAGGACATGAATGCCGTCCGGCCCAGGAACGGAGTGCCTAGATAAAAGGAGGGCGTGCTCCAGCTCCCTCATTGTGAAAAGTTCATTATAACACTCCTAATTTGGAGACCGAAAACTATAGGTCACGGAATCAAGCCGGTCTCTGAGAAAGCGAAAGCCGGCGGAATAATGGTCAGAACTGGAAACCGCCTCAAAGACAGCATCCAGAGTGTTAGCAATGGCAGCCGGATCCACTATGGTGACATTGGAAACCTGAAGGCCAGACACAGTACAATGAGACACTTTACCGGAGAAGCAACGAAGTTTATCCCAAACAGAGGAAGGCGTGAAGCGATTAAAAGACTCTACAAAACGAGTCCAAGATGCCTTCTTGCTATCCTGAATAATGCGACGAGCCCTGGCGCGCGATTGTTTGAAACTAACCAAATTATTAAGTGTAGGGTGTCGCCGAAACATCCTGAGTGCAGCTCTACGGGCACGAACGGCGTCCCGACAGTCCTCGGTGCACCACGGAACAGGAATACGCCGAGGGTGGGAAGACGAACGGGGAATTGTGGGTTCGGCGGCAGATAGGATCATAGACGTAAGGTGCTGCACCATTTGGTTAACGTCAGTGAAGGGCTGGTCCACAAAAGACACGAGGCTGGAATACAGTCCCTAGTCGGCTTTAAGCAATTGCCAGGTAGGTGCTCTGGAAGGCTGGACCTAGTGAGACAAAAGAGAAACGATGCAGGGGTAATGATCGCTGGAGTAGGTGTCAGCGACGACGTTCCACTGCAGACGACAAGCAAGCTGGATGGAGTAAACGGCAAGGTCCAAGTGAGAAAATGTACCAGAAGAATCATAAAGAAAAGTAGGCTCACCTATATTGAGGATGGAGAGGCTGAACTGATACAAAATGTCGGAAAGAAGAGTTCCCCTCGCACAAGCCCTAGGCGAACCCCACAGGAGATGATAGACATTCAAATCTACCAACAGAAGAAATGGTGTTGGGAGAGCGGACAAGAGATCTCGAATGTCCGCGTTAGCGAGGGGAGAAGATGGAGGTGAATAGACGGAGCACAGAGAAAAGAAGAAACCGGGTAATTGAATCCTAACGGCAACAGCTTGCAAGTCGGACGTAAGTGTGAGAGGCTGAAAATTAACCTCGTTACGCACTAATAGCATGACACCTCCATGAGCAGGAGAACCCTCATCCGGTGCAAGATCTCGTAGCGAACCGGAGTATACCCTCGGAGATCAAAAGGGAAGCTTGGTCTCCTGCAAACACACGACCATACGTGAATGGGAACGCAATGTGCGATCGTACACCACGCAAATTCCAGGATAGCCATGAATAAAAGGGATAAACTGTCTACTTAGAAGGGCGGCTCAAAATAACGTTTTGCTTAACCTTGGGGCTGGTAATGAGTTGGTCAGACCCCATAGGCTCCTCGAAGGGAGGGCCCACGCGCTCAGTGCCAGAAACCGATTCAAGCGCCGAGAATCGGTTCTGGGTGGCAATGGATGAAGGGTGCCGCTGAGCGCGGCTTGTCCCAGGAGCATCCTGGGACTGCGACCTTCGAGGAGGAGGAGGAGAAGGTGAACTTTTCTTACCGCGCGCACGCGGAGTGTCTTTAAGAAAATCTTCCCTACGAAGTTTCTGCTTTGATTTCTTCTCAGTGCCTTAGGACCAGCTTTAGATGGCTGAAATGGACGGCCGGATGGTAGTGGCGGTCAATTCAGTCATGCTCGGTCCTTCCGGAGTACTGGTGAGGCAACAACAGAACTGAATATTCCCGATCGCAGGAGCAAAGGTTGGTGCGCATGGTAACGCCTCCGGGCTTCTCGTCCAAGTACCGCGGACAGTCGGCAAATGACGAAGAATGAGACCCTTTGCAATTAACGCAGACGGGGGCTGATGAACAGATACCATCGTGTTACGGCTGGCTACATGAGGCACAGATGGATACGGCACTCTCACAAGAAGCTTGCGTATGCCCAAAACGTTGACATTTGAAACAACGCAGAGGCCTAGGAATATATGGCCTCACCGCAATACATTCCTACCCTGCTGAAATACTAGTGAGTAGATCGACGCCATCGAACGTGAGAAACAGGGTACGAGTTGGTACCAACATTCCGTCGCGTTTAGCCTGCACTCGATGAACCGCTATTACCTTTTGGTCGGAAAGATATTCGACCAGTTCATCGTCCGACATTCCGTCGAGGCTGTGAGTGGTGACGACGCCTCGACAGGAATTCAAGGTGCGGTGCTTCTCAACACGGATGGGATAACCGTGGAGAAGCGTAGCGCGCAACAAGGTCTTACTTTGTTGTTCGGACTTGCTCTGAACTAACAAAGAACCACTCCGAAGTCGGGTGCAGGAATGAACAGAACCAGCAATAGTGTCAATCCCCTTTTGAATAATAAAAGGGTTCACCTCAAAAGATTGGCCTTCCTCTGTTCGGCTAATTACCAAGTAACAACCAGATGTCGGTGGTGCTACTTCTGTTACTAAGACTTTTTGGCGCTTGTTATTAGGAATGGAGAAAGAGGGCTCCATAGTGAAAGAAATCCTCCACCATTGCAACCGTCTCCGACCTCGGGCTCTGACTTCCCGGGCGTTACCCCGGCTTGGGTGATTGGCCTATCTATACCAGTATCACCTCAGGGTCACACCTCCCAGAACATAGACAGAGGGAAGTCAGCAGCTCATGCAATGGTCCCCCGTGGGACTGCAGTTGAACAGCGGATACGAACACAGGCCCTACATGACGACCCCGGGTGGTGGGGATGATGCCATTACCCACTCACCCAGTTGCGCACTCAGTGTGCGGGTATCTGTCAGGCTGTGTCCACAAATAATTAAAATAAACAGAATGGTAAAATAAAACAAAACGTGTGTGGGCGTTTCGCACGCTAGGTAGGCCGGCGAAGAAGGAAAATAGATGTGCGAATGAATGGACAAGGTGCAAAAAGTGCGTAAATAGATTAGAGAATAAAGAAATGATGGCGAGGGGCATCATGGAATGAAATGCACAGAATGCACGAGAGCCTACCTTCGTCCCCCGGTCACGAGGACGAACCCACCTCGACCGGACGATGGTGGAGGGATGATGATAGTGATGACTGGCTCGGGACCCCGGATGCGCCAAACCCGTACTCGCACGAGGTGAGCCCCTGGGGGGATGGTGGAAGGCGATTTAGAAAAGGTTGTTTGTGATAACATAATGACTGGGCTTGTAAAACAGGAAATGTGTAGAGTTGAGGTTTTTGTCTCCGACAGACATAAAGATGTAAGATACCTGTTAAAAACTTGGTATGCGGAAGTTGAGCATGAATTTGACATACGGCATTTGTCTAAAAGTCTAATGAAAAAGTTAAAATGGTAGAAAAAGAAATACCCAGAGCTGATGGCCTGCAAAGCCAATATAAATAAACATTTATGGTGGAGTGCGCAAAGTTATAGTGAGAACAGCACCACATCAATTCTTCATCACATAAATGGCTAGAAAACAACAGTGAATGGAGATGAATTGTTGGAAGAAGACCACAGAAGTAAATTATAGTGAGAACAGCACCACATCAATTCTTCATCACATAAATGGCTAGAAAACAACAGTGAATGGAGATGAATTGTTGGAAGAAGACCAAAGAAGAAAATTATAGTGAGAACAGCACCACATCAATTCTTCATCACATAAATGGCTAGAAAACAACAGTGAATGGAGATGAATTGTTGGAAGAAGACCACAGAAGTAAATTATAGTGAGAACAGCACCACATCAATTCTTCATCACATAAATGGCTAGAAAACAACAGTGAATGGAGATGAATTGTTGGAAGAAGACCAAAGAAGTAAATTATAGTGAGAACAGCACCACATCAATTCTTCATCACATAAATGGCTAGAAAACAACAGTGAATGGAGATGAATTGTTGGAAGAAGACCAAAGAAGTAAATTATAGTGAGAACAGCACCACATCAATTCTTCATCACATAAATGGCTAGAAAACAACAGTGAATGGAGATGAATTGTTGGAAGAAGACCAAAGAAGTAAATTATAGTGAGAACAGCACCACATCAATTCTTCATCACATAAATGGCTAGAAAACAACAGTGAATGGAGATGAATTGTTGGAAGAAGACCAAAGAAGTAAATTATAGTGAGAACAGCACCACATCAATTCTTCATCACATAAATGGCTAGAAAACAACAGTGAATGGAGATGAATTGTTGGAAGAAGACCACAGAAGTAAATTATAGTGAGAACAGCACCACATCAATTCTTCACCACATAAATGGCTAAAAAACAGTGAATGGAGATGAATTGTTGGAAGAAGACCACAGAAGTCAATTATAGTGAGAACAGCACCACATCAATTCTTCATCACATAAATGGCTAGAAAACAACAGTGAATGGAGATGAATTGTTGGAAGAAGACCACAGAAGTAAATTATAGTGAGAACAGCACCACATCAATTCTTCATCACATAAATGGCTAGAAAACAACAGTGAATGGAGATGAATTGTTGGAAGAAGACCAAAGAAGAAAATTATAGTGAGAACAGCACCACATCAATTCTTCATCACATAAATGGCTAGAAAACAACAGTGAATGGAGATGAATTGTTGGAAGAAGACCAAAGAAGTAAATTATAGTGAGAACAGCACCACATCAATTCTTCATCACATAAATGGCTAGAAAACAGTGAATGGAGATGAATTGTTGGAAGAAGACCACAGAAGTAAATTATAGTGAGAACACCACCACATCAATTCTTCATCACATAAATGGCTAGAAAACAACAGTGAATGGAGATGAATTGTTGGAAGAAGACCAAAGAAGAAAATTATAGTGAGAACAGCACCACATCAATTCTTCATCACATAAATGGCTAGAAAGCAGTGAATGGAGATGAATTGTTGGAAGAAGACCACAGAAGTAAATTATAGTGAGAACAGCACCACATCAATTCTTCATCACATAAATGGCTAGAAAACAACAGTGAATGGAGATGAATTGTTGGAAGAGGACCACAGAAGAAAATTATAGTGAGAACAGCACCACATCAATTCTTCATCACATAAATGGCTAGAAAACAACAGTGAATGGAGATGAATTGTTGGAAGAAGACCACAGAAGTAAATTATAGTGAGAACAGCACCACATCAATTCTTCATCACATAAATGGCTAGAAAACAACAGTGAATGGAGATGAATTGTTGGAAGAAGACCACAGAAGTAAATTATAGTGAGAACAGCACCACATCAATTCTTCATCACATAAATGGCTAGAAAACAACAGTGAATGGAGATGAATTGTTGGAAGAAGACCAAAGAAGTAAATTATAGTGAGAACAGCACCACATCAATTCTTCATCACATAAATGGCTAGAAAACAACAGTGAATGGAGATGAATTGTTGGAAGAAGACCACAGAAGTAAATTATAGTGAGAACAGCACCACATCAAATCTTCATCACATAAATGGCTAGAAAACAACAGTGAATGGAGATGAATTGTTGGAAGAAGACCAAAGAAGTAAATTATAGTGAGAACAGCACCACATCAATTCTTCATCACATAAATGGCTAGAAAACAACAGTGAATGGAGATGAATTGTTGGAAGAAGACCACAGAAGTAAATTATAGTGAGAACAGCACCACATCAATTCTTCATCACATAAATGGCTAGAAAACAACAGTGAATGGAGATGAATTGTTGGAAGAAGACCACAGAAGTAAATTATAGTGAGAACAGCACCACATCAATTCTTCATCACATAAATGGCTAGAAAACAACAGTGAATGGAGATGAATTGTTGGAAGAAGACCAAAGAAGTAAATTATAGTGAGAACAGCACCACATCAATTCTTCATCACATAAATGGCTAGAAAACAACAGTGAATGGAGATGAATTGTTGGAAGAAGACCACAGAAGTAAATTATAGTGAGAACAGCACCACATCAATTCTTCATCACATAAATGGCTAGAAAACAACAGTGAATGGAGATGAATTGTTGGAAGAAGACCACAGAAGTAAATTATAGTGAGAACAGCACCACATCAATTCTTCATCACGTAAATGGCTAGAAAACAACAGTGAATGGAGATGAATTGTTGGAAGAAGACCACAGAAGTAAATTATAGTGAGAACAGCACCACATCAATTCTTCATCACATAAATGGCTAGAAAACAACAGTGAATGGAGATGAATTGTTGGAAGAAGACCACAGAAGTAAATTATAGTGAGAACAGCACCACATCAATTCTTCATCACATAAATGGCTAGAAAACAACAGTGAATGGAGATGAATTGTTGGAAGAAGACCACAGAAGTAAACTATAGTGAGAACAGCACCACATCAATTCTTCATCACATAAATGGCTAGAAAACAACAGTGAATGGAGATGAATTGTTGGAAGAAGACCACAGAAGTAAATTATAGTGAGAACAGCACCACATCAATTCTTCATCACATAAATGGCTAGAAAACAACAGTGAATGGAGATGAATTGTTGGAAGAAGACCACAGAAGTAAATTATAGTGAGAACAGCACCACATCAATTCTTCATCACATAAATGGCTAGAAAACAACAGTGAATGGAGATGAATTGTTGGAAGAAGACCACAGAAGTAAATTATAGTGAGAACAGCACCACATCAATTCTTCATCACATAAATGGCTAGAAAACAACAGTGAATGGAGATGAATTGTTGGAAGAAGACCACAGAAGTAAATTATAGTGAGAACAGCACCACATCAATTCTTCATCACATAAATGGCTAGAAAACAACAGTGAATGGAGATGAATTGTTGGAAGAAGACCACAGAAGTAAATTATAGTGAGAACAGCACATCAATTCTTCATCACATAAATGGCTAGAAAACAGTGAATGGTGATGAATTGTTGGAAGAAGACCACAGAAGTAAATTATAGTGAGAACAGCACCACATCAATTCTTCATCACATAAATGGCTAGAAAACAACAGTGAATGGAGATGAATTGTTGGAAGAAGACCACAGAAGTAAATTATAGTGAGAACAGCACCACATCAATTCTTCACCACATAAATGGCTAAAAAACAGTGAATGGAGATGAATTGTTGGAAGAAGACCAAAGAAGTAAATTATAGTGAGAACAGCACCACATCAATTCTTCATCACATAAATGGCTAGAAAACAACAGTGAATGGAGATGAATTGTTGGAAGAAGACCACAGAAGTAAATTATAGTGAGAACAGCACCACATCAATTCTTCATCACATAAATGGCTAGAAAACAACAGTGAATGGAGATGAATTGTTGGAAGAAGACCACAGAAGTAAATTATAGTGAGAACAGCACCACATCAATTCTTCATCACATAAATGGCTAGAAAACAGTGAATGGAGATGAATTGTTGGAAGAAGACCACAGAAGTAAATTATAGTGAGAACAGCACCACATCAATTCTTCATCACATAAATGGCTAGAAAACAACAGTGAATGGAGATGAATTGTTGGAAGAAGACCACAGAAGTAAATTATAGTGAGAACAGCACCACATCAATTCTTCATCACATAAATGGCTAGAAAACAACAGTGAATGGAGATGAATTGTTGGAAGAAGACCACAGAAGTAAATTATAGTGAGAACAGCACCACATCAATTCTTCATCACATAAATGGCTAGAAAACAACAGTGAATGGAGATGAATTGTTGGAAGAAGACCACAGAAGTAAATTATAGTGAGAACAGCACCACATCAATTCTTCATCACATAAATGGCTAGAAAACAACAGTGAATGGAGATGAATTGTTGGAAGAAGACCACAGAAGTAAATTATAGTGAGAACAGCACCACATCAATTCTTCATCACATAAATGGCTAGAAAACAACAGTGAATGGAGATGAATTGTTGGAAGAAGACCACAGAAGTAAATTATAGTGAGAACAGCACCACATCAATTCTTCATCACATAAATGGCTAGAAAACAACAGTGAATGGAGATGAATTGTTGGAAGAAGACCACAGAAGTAAATTATAGTGAGAACAGCACCACATCAATTCTTCATCACATAAATGGCTAGAAAACAACAGTGAATGGAGATGAATTGTTGGAAGAAGACCACAGAAGTAAATTATAGTGAGAACAGCACCACATCAATTCTTCATCACATAAATGGCTAGAAAACAACAGTGAATGGAGATGAATTGTTGGAAGAAGACCACAGAAGTAAATTATAGTGAGAACAGCACCACATCAATTCTTCATCACATAAATGGCTAGAAAACAGTGAATGGAGATGAATTGTTGGAAGAAGACCACAGAAGTAAATTATAGTGAGAACAGCACCACATCACATAAATGGCTAGAAAACAACAGTGAATGGAGATGAATTGTTGGAAGAAGACCACAGAAGTAAATTATAGTGAGAACAGCACCACATCAATTCTTCATCACATAAATGGCTAGAAAACAACAGTGAATGGAGATGAATTGTTGGAAGAAGACCACAGAAGTAAATTATAGTGAGAACAGCACCACATCACATAAATGGCTAGAAAACAACAGTGAATGGAGATGAATTGTTGGAAGAAGACCACAGAAGTAAATTATAGTGAGAACAGCACCACATCAATTCTTCATCACATAAATGGCTAGAAAACAACAGTGAATGGAGATGAATTGTTGGAAGAAGACCACAGAAGTAAATTATAGTGAGAACAGCACCACATCAATTCTTCATCACATAAATGGCTAGAAAACAACAGTGAATGGAGATGAATTGTTGGAAGAAGACCACAGAAGTAAATTATAGTGAGAACAGCACCACATCAATTCTTCATCACATAAATGGCTAGAAAACAGTGAATGGAGATGAATTGTTGGAAGAAGACCACAGAAGTAAATTATAGTGAGAACAGCACCACATCAATTCTTCATCACATAAATGGCTAGAAAACAACAGTGAATGGAGATGAATTGTTGGAAGAAGACCACAGAAGTAAATTATAGTGAGAACAGCACCACATCAATTCTTCATCACATAAATGGCTAGAAAACAGTGAATGGAGATGAATTGTTGGAAGAAGACCACAGAAGTAAATTATAGTGAGAACAGCACCACATCAATTCTTCATCACATAAATGGCTAGAAAACAGTGAATGGAGATGAATTGTTGGAAGAAGACCACAGAAGTAAATTATAGTGAGAACAGCACCACATCAATTCTTCATCACATAAATGGCTAGAAAACAACAGTGAATGGAGATGAATTGTTGGAAGAAGACCACAGAAGTAAATTATAGTGAGAACAGCACCACATCAATTCTTCATCACATAAATGGCTAGAAAACAACAGTGAATGGAGATGAATTGTTGGAAGAAGACCACAGAAGTAAATTATAGTGAGAACAGCACCACATCAATTCTTCATCACATAAATGGCTAGAAAACAACAGTGAATGGAGATGAATTGTTGGAAGAAGACCACAGAAGTAAATTATAGTGAGAACAGCACCACATCACATAAATGGCTAGAAAACAACAGTGAATGGAGATGAATTGCTGGAAGAAGACCACAGAAGTAAATTATAGTGAGAACAGCACCACATCACATAAATGGCTAGAAAACAGTGAATGGAGATGAATTGTTGGAAGAAGACCACAGAAGTAAATTATAGTGAGAACAGCACCACATCAATTCTTCATCACATAAATGGCTAGAAAACAGTGAATGGAGATGAATTGTTGGAAGAAGACCACAGAAGTAAATTATAGTGAGAACAGCACCACATCACATAAATGGCTAGAAAACAACAGTGAATGGAGATGAATTGTTGGAAGAAGACCACAGAAGTAAATTATAGTGAGAACAGCACCACATCAATTCTTCATCACATAAATGGCTAGAAAACAACAGTGAATGGAGATGAATTGTTGGAAGAAGACCACAGAAGTAAATTATAGTGAGAACAGCACCACATCAATTCTTCATCACATAAATGGCTAGAAAACAACAGTGAATGGAGATGAATTGTTGGAAGAAGACCACAGAAGTAAATTATAGTGAGAACAGCACCACATCAATTCTTCATCACATAAATGGCTAGAAAACAACAGTGAATGGAGATGAATTGTTGGAAGAAGACCACAGAAGTAAATTATAGTGAGAACAGCACCACATCAATTCTTCATCACATAAATGGCTAGAAAACAACAGTGAATGGAGATGAATTGTTGGAAGAAGACCACAGAAGTAAATTATAGTGAGAACAGCACCACATCAATTCTTCATCACATAAATGGCTAGAAAACAACAGTGAATGGAGATGAATTGTTGGAAGAAGACCACAGAAGTAAATTATAGTGAGAACAGCACCACATCAATTCTTCATCACATAAATGGCTAGAAAACAACAGTGAATGGAGATGAATTGTTGGAAGAAGACCACAGAAGTAAATTATAGTGAGAACAGCACCACATCAATTCTTCATCACATAAATGGCTAGAAAACAGTGAATGGAGATGAATTGTTGGAAGAAGACCACAGAAGTAAATTATAGTGAGAACAGCACCACATCAATTCTTCATCACATAAATGGCTAGAAAACAACAGTGAATGGAGATGAATTGTTGGAAGAAGACCACAGAAGTAAATTATAGTGAGAACAGCACCACATCAATTCTTCATCACATAAATGGCTAGAAAACAGTGAATGGAGATGAATTGTTGGAAGAAGACCACAGAAGTAAATTATAGTGAGAACAGCACCACATCAATTCTTCATCACATAAATGGCTAGAAAACAGTGAATGGAGATGAATTGTTGGAAGAAGACCACAGAAGTAAATTATAGTGAGAACAGCACCACATCAATTCTTCATCACATAAATGGCTAGAAAACAACAGTGAATGGAGATGAATTGTTGGAAGAAGACCACAGAAGTAAATTATAGTGAGAACAGCACCACATCAATTCTTCATCACATAAATGGCTAGAAAACAACAGTGAATGGAGATGAATTGTTGGAAGAAGACCACAGAAGTAAATTATAGTGAGAACAGCACCACATCAATTCTTCATCACATAAATGGCTAGAAAACAACAGTGAATGGAGATGAATTGTTGGAAGAAGACCACAGAAGTAAATTATAGTGAGAACAGCACCACATCAATTCTTCATCACATAAATGGCTAGAAAACAGTGAATGGAGATGAATTGTTGGAAGAAGACCACAGAAGTAAATTATAGTGAGAACAGCACCACATCAATTCTTCATCACATAAATGGCTAGAAAACAACAGTGAATGGAGATGAATTGTTGGAAGAAGACCACAGAAGTAAATTATAGTGAGAACAGCACCACATCAATTCTTCATCACATAAATGGCTAGAAAACAACAGTGAATGGAGATGAATTGTTGGAAGAAGACCACAGAAGTAAATTATAGTGAGAACAGCACCACATCAATTCTTCATCACATAAATGGCTAGAAAACAACAGTGAATGGAGATGAATTGTTGGAAGAAGACCACAGAAGTAAATTATAGTGAGAACAGCACCACATCAATTCTTCATCACATAAATGGCTAGAAAACAACAGTGAATGGAGATGAATTGTTGGAAGAAGACCACAGAAGTAAATTATAGTGAGAACAGCACCACATCAATTCTTCATCACATAAATGGCTAGAAAACAACAGTGAATGGAGATGAATTGTTGGAAGAAGACCACAGAAGTAAATTATAGTGAGAACAGCACCACATCAATTCTTCATCACATAAATGGCTAGAAAACAACAGTGAATGGAGATGAATTGTTGGAAGAAGACCACAGAAGTAAATTATAGTGAGAACAGCACCACATCAATTCTTCATCACATAAATGGCTAGAAAACAACAGTGAATGGAGATGAATTGTTGGAAGAAGACCACAGAAGTAAATTATAGTGAGAACAGCACCACATCAATTCTTCATCACATAAATGGCTAGAAAACAACAGTGAATGGAGATGAATTGTTGGAAGAAGACCACAGAAGTAAATTATAGTGAGAACAGCACCACATCAATTCTTCATCACATAAATGGCTAGAAAACAGTGAATGGAGATGAATTGTTGGAAGAAGACCACAGAAGTAAATTATAGTGAGAACAGCACCACATCACATAAATGGCTAGAAAACAACAGTGAATGGAGATGAATTGTTGGAAGAAGACCACAGAAGTAAATTATAGTGAGAACAGCACCACATCAATTCTTCATCACATAAATGGCTAGAAAACAACAGTGAATGGAGATGAATTGTTGGAAGAAGACCACAGAAGTAAATTATAGTGAGAACAGCACCACATCACATAAATGGCTAGAAAACAACAGTGAATGGAGATGAATTGTTGGAAGAAGACCACAGAAGTAAATTATAGTGAGAACAGCACCACATCAATTCTTCATCACATAAATGGCTAGAAAACAACAGTGAATGGAGATGAATTGTTGGAAGAAGACCACAGAAGTAAATTATAGTGAGAACAGCACCACATCACATAAATGGCTAGAAAACAACAGTGAATGGAGATGAATTGTTGGAAGAAGACCACAGAAGTAAATTATAGTGAGAACAGCACCACATCACATAAATGGCTAGAAAACAGTGAATGGAGATGAATTGTTGGAAGAAGACCACAGAAGTAAATTATAGTGAGAACAGCACCACATCAATTCTTCATCACATAAATGGCTAGAAAACAGTGAATGGAGATGAATTGTTGGAAGAAGACCACAGAAGTAAATTATAGTGAGAACAGCACCACATCACATAAATGGCTAGAAAACAACAGTGAATGGAGATGAATTGTTGGAAGAAGACCACAGAAGTAAATTATAGTGAGAACAGCACCACATCACATAAATGGCTAGAAAACAACAGTGAATGGAGATGAATTGTTGGAAGAAGACCACAGAAGTAAATTATAGTGAGAACAGCACCACATCAATTCTTCATCACATAAATGGCTAGAAAACAGTGAATGGAGATGAATTGTTGGAAGAAGACCACAGAAGTAAATTATAGTGAGAACAGCACCACATCACATAAATGGCTAGAAAACAACAGTGAATGGAGATGAATTGTTGGAAGAAGACCACAGAAGTAAATTATAGTGAGAACAGCACCACATCACATAAATGGCTAGAAAACAGTGAATGGAGATGAATTGTTGGAAGAAGACCACAGAAGTAAATTATAGTGAGAACAGCACCACATCAATTCTTCATCACATAAATGGCTAGAAAACAGTGAATGGAGATGAATTGTTGGAAGAAGACCACAGAAGTAAATTATAGTGAGAACAGCACCACATCACATAAATGGCTAGAAAACAACAGTGAATGGAGATGAATTGTTGGAAGAAGACCACAGAAGTAAATTATAGTGAGAACAGCACCACATCAATTCTTCATCACATAAATGGCTAGAAAACAACAGTGAATGGAGATGAATTGTTGGAAGAAGACCACAGAAGTAAATTATAGTGAGAACAGCACCACATCAATTCTTCATCACATAAATGGCTAGAAAACAACAGTGAATGGAGATGAATTGTTGGAAGAAGACCACAGAAGTAAATTATAGTGAGAACAGCACCACATCAATTCTTCATCACATAAATGGCTAGAAAACAACAGTGAATGGAGATGAATTGTTGGAAGAAGACCACAGAAGTAAATTATAGTGAGAACAGCACCACATCACATAAATGGCTAGAAAACAACAGTGAATGGAGATGAATTGTTGGAAGAAGACCACAGAAGTAAATTATAGTGAGAACAGCACCACATCACATAAATGGCTAGAAAACAGTGAATGGAGATGAATTGTTGGAAGACCACAGAAGTAAATTATAGTGAGAACAGCACCACATCAATTCTTCATCACATAAATGGCTAGAAAACAACAGTGAATGGAGATGAATTGTTGGAAGAAGACCAAAGAAGTAAATTATAGTGAGAACAGCACCACATCACATAAATGGCTAGAAAACAGTGAATGGAGATGAATTGTTGGAAGAAGACCACAGAAGTAAATTATAGTGAGAACAGCACCACATCACATAAATGGCTAGAAAACAGTGAATGGAGATGAATTGTTGGAAGACCACAGAAGTAAATTATAGTGAGAACAGCACCACATCAATTCTTCATCACATAAATGGCTAGAAAACAGTGAATGGAGATGAATTGTTGGAAGAAGACCACAGAAGTAAAGGCTATATATAAGTTATACAGTTCCAGCATTCTACAGACTATGCTGTAAACACTGTCCACTGCATCATGTCAGCTTTGAGCCGCTGTGCATGCACTCATAGCACATTGGCCTTCAGTACCAGGTTCAAATACTGCCGCTTGAACGTACTTTTAGTAAATTTAATGAGAACCGATAGTTTGGCATGGAAGTGTCATTTTACTAGAACAGAAATTGTTACTCGTTATAACATCATAAATAAAAGCAAACTCATTTATTTGCAGCAGGTGTGATTTGCCATTGCTCTCCTATGGTACGTTAATGAGCACCACTGCTGTAAAATGCAGGGTTTCCTATTTACCAATCCGCAGAATGGGAAAACTCACACAGATTAGAAAGTTATCACAGTCTTTGTCTCATATATGCTCCATAAAGAATACCTTTTTCACATAATGATCTTCAACTTAGATCCATGATAGCAGCGCTAAATCACAATTTCAATGTAAATTAAAAAAAGTACCTACTCCAAAGTCTTGGATCACATAAAATAAATATGAGGAATCTAACGAAGAATGGAAACTGCTGATATTCCTGAAATGCCTGATAAAGAGGCCTCTGAGCAAAATTTCTAGTTTTTCACGCCCAATATACAATGGGACACTAAGGACCATAGTGGCTCAAGAGCGTCCATACATAAAACTAAATTTTTTTCTCTATTCTCTCCAGTTTTTAAGGGTTTTCCTTGCTTATGTTTCACTACACTACACGACTCCACCATTACTTAAACTTCACGCTTGTAGATCTAACTTTTAATGGATGGAGAACTTGTATGTTTGTAAAGAATGATTTAGAGTTCAAACTCGTTAACAACCTCCATAATATAATTACAGAAAAAGAATTTGAATGTTCAGGTATCAAGTTATTAAAACTTATTATAATTATATGAATATATAGGTCCCCTAAAAAAACGACATTAAGGCCTTCCTGAATAAGCTAGATATAGTATTAAAACAAAATAGTGGTAACAATGCAACGTAGATTATTTGCGGAGGTTCTTGAACTAGCATTTACCGCAGTTATTAATGCTTCCAATTACAGCCAGTTTGACCCAGGCTCCAGAGGTCATTATGAAAAGCATAATAAATAATGGCATTGTTGTTGTAGTGTAATGGTTCATGATCACATAAAAGATACACAAATAAATAAAAAAAATGGAAGATATGAATTTTGAAAGAAATGGTACATGATACGACAATATGGACTTCATTTTTGGAATTAGGACCCGACTCACTGTTGACCTGTGTAATCAAAACATAAACTATTTTTTATATCTAATTAGCAATGATATTGTTTCTAGCAAATTTGACTCCTTTATTCAAACATTTCAATTCTATTTTAATGAAGCTTATCCACTGAAAAAAGTTATAAAACACAATGTTAATAAAACTAATCATTGGATTACTTCAGCAATTAAAATATAATGTGAAAAGAAATGCTACTTACATAGATTCTTAAAATCTCACCATTCAAACTCTTTATTAAAAAAATTATTATAACCACTATAAAAGAATTTTAACTAGGGTTATAAATGAAACCAAACGGCATGCAAACGATAAAGTAAATAATAAATCAAAGGCTACATGGAAAATTATTAAAAAAGAAACAACAGGCACTCACAACACTACCTTAAACCCAATTGACATAGCAAATTCCTTCAATACATATTTTGTCAACATAGCTGAATACAGTAAACAAACTACAAACCTTTGTCTATCTACTGATATACCAGATTCAGCCCTACAACTGAACTAGAAATCTTGCAATTAATTAAAGACTTAAAGCCTCAGCAGGAATAGATGAGATTCCTGATCTCCTTATTAAAACATGTGCTCATTTAATCGTTCAACCTTTAACTTATTTATGTAATGAATCTTTTAGCAGTGGAGTCTGTCCTACATGTCTAAAAACAGCTATTGTCAACCCACAATATAAAAAAGGGGAACGAAATAATATAGAAAATTATCAACCTATCGCCATACTATCAGTATTTTCAAAAATTCTAGAAAAGCTTTTGCATAAGAGGCTTTTAAACTTCTTAGAAACAAATAGCCTGTTATCTAGTGACCAGCAAGGCTTTAGAAGTAACTGCTCCACCGAAAGGATATATTTTCTTTCATGTATGAGTCCCTTAGGGCTATTGATGTAAAAGAGTACATGTCAGCAATATTCTTAGACTTATCAAAAGCCTTTGATACAATCAACTATCAAAAGCCACTAGCAAAATTAGAAAAATACGGAATCAGGGGTTACTCCATAAGTGAATTAGTTCATATTCATGCAATAGGAAACAGCTCGTTCAAATTAAACACAGAAGAAATTTAGAGCTAAAGAACTATAGACCAAATATGGAGTACCACAAAGGTCCATACTGGGCCCAATACTATTTCTGCTTTTCACTAATGATTTTACTTTAAATGACCCTTATGCTAAATCTTTTCTCTTTGCTGACAATACAAATATCCTTGTGAGGGCAAACGACAAGGAAATTTTTTTAAACTCAATCTGCCAAATATCAGATAAAGTAGCAAATTATTTTATTGACAACCTTACTATAAGACTGTTGCAGTGGATATTCTTACAAAAAGAATGAACGAATACCTAGCTCCACAAATTCAACTCTTTAATCAAATCATTGAGAAAGCAGAAACTGCAAAATTTCTCAGTCTTTGGGTTCAAAGTAATTTAAAACCACATAAATTATATAAACAAGAAGTTAGGTATAGCTTGCTATATGATAAGAATACTAGCAAGATATACAAGGAGAGAGACAGCTTACTTTGCACACGTTCATTCTCTGCTAAGATATGGTATAATATTTTGGGGGGAGTCACCTGCAAGTAAAACTTGTTTCATGATGCAAAAGAAGATAGTTCGAGATCGTCATACAAACCCCTATTTAAAAAACTAGAGATACTTCCCCTCCTTTGTATTCTAAATAATAATGTTCATCCATAAAACCAACATCAATACTAATTGACTAATTTTAAAGATTTAGAAGCTAGTAACAGTGATGTGTCATAATTTAAAATAAAGAGAATTGAGGACATGCTGACAATGGGAGCAAACCGTCTCCCGAAACGCGTTCAAGTAGGAACATTTTAGTGATGTAGTGTAACAACCTTCAACTCTCTTTATTTTAAATCAATACTAATTCCTCCTTCATAAAAAATGAACAAATACAACAGTATAACACAAGGCAAATCAGTAATTTACATATCTATCAGCATAATACATCTTTGTGCCAAAAAATTATATTGCACTCTGGAATAAACATATACAACAGTCTACCACAATTTCTGAAAAGAATACAGCAAAAATGAAATTTCAAATACTTTTTAAAGGCATGTCTAACCCACCATTGCTTCTACCCAAACCAAGATTTCCTAACGAAAATAAATAATTAATTTCATGTATATATATCCAATCTTTGTATATCATATCTTTAATTTTTATTCTTTATATTATACATATTTTAGTGATAATTTTGTAATAATTTTGTAAATATTTTGTTAATTTTAGTTTGACGTGTCCAACATTGATTGTACTTTCAGTACCTGACAATTTGCCTTGGGCAAAATGGCAGCGGCATGTGATAGGGTGACACAAAGTACAAAATTTGAGTGAAAATAATAAATCGCCTATAGAAAAAGAAACTAAACATGACGGAGAAATTAAAGTCATCGAAAGTCGGAAAGCAAATGAAGATTGCAGTGTTACAAACTAAAAGCTGTAAAAATGCAAATTCAAAAGTCTTAGCTAAACAAACAAGGTAGCCCCAAAGCGGAGATAATAGCATCACTACATGTTATAATCTATATGCTAAATAAAGACTTAAAATTAGCTCACAGTGAAATAAAAACACTCAAGAAAGAACATGAGGAATTAAAAAACCATGTACAACTTCAGACTTAAGAAAAATTAAATTGAGTTTTATTTATGGACACTCTTTAACTGCTGTGGTCCTTAGCGTCCCATTCTATATTGGGCGTGAAAGACCAGAAATTTTGCTCAGAGGGTTCTTTATCAGGCTTGAGGTTGTTTTACGTGCCGTAAATCTACGACAAGACACCACCGGCTTTACTTCCCTTCCGAAGGAAGCAATGCTAAGGATTTTTACACCCGAAAAAATCCATTGCCCTCCGCCAGGTTTGAAGCCACGACCTTGGGAACTAGAGGCTAGCACGGTACCACTATTCCACGGAGGACGATCATACTGAAGAGACCTATGCCTCGACAGTGATAAAGGATTCAGCATGAACATGTGGCATAACCTATAATGGTGTCAGTACTTCAAACAGATTTGAAATGCTAGAAAATCATGTGGAAGAAATCGTTGTGCAAAATGGTAACCAGACAACACTAGAAGGAAAAAAAAAGAATAACCCAGAACATAAAGGAACAAAACCTAAAATAGCCCAAGCAAAATCAGGATTGGGAGCAAAATATGCAATGAAACAAGTAAACAAGAAAGAAGAGGCCAAAGTGTTAGTTTGTGGTGACTCAATGGTAAAAAATGTGGTTTTGTGTGAAAGTGGAATGAAAGCAGCATATTTACCAAACATAGTAAATAAAAGTAACTAGGGAAAAAAATGTAGGCACAAATAACGTAAAGAATCAAGTGAACCCGATGAGGTTGTGGATGTACAACATGGCAAACGTAGTGGTAACTAGCATAGTGATGAGAAGAGACATTGACCAATCAACGAGACTATATGCCAGTCTTTGTGGAAGTTAATAAACATTTGGGGAGAGATGGTCTCCATTTAAACAGGAAGGGGTCATATTTGTTAAGCCAGTTGACATGTAAGGTGATGACTAAGTAAGTAAATTGGTGGATGTTATTAAAACAAATATTGTACAATATCTAACAGCAGTAATAGTTGTTACGATGTTTTTCAATTAAATATACCGTATTTTACCAATAAATTGGTAGCATTACAGCAAGTAATCTATGACTTGGATCCCCAGATAGCTGTTATCACTGAGCAAAGATCATCTAGAAAACTAAAGTATTACTGGTTTGTTTTCACAGAGTAGGGGTTGTACATAGCATGCTTAAAGTAACTGACCTTAAATTAGAAAAAACTTTTGAGATTGCAATACACACCCACAAGGAAGATATTATTCTTCTTTTGCTACCAACATAAATAAATACAATGTGTTGATTCAGTAGATGTTATTTAACCAGTAAGGAAATAAAAGTCCGGTTAATTAATGATGCAAATTTAAGAGCTTTAGTTAAAGATTAAATTACGTAAATTGGGAACGACTGTATAACATAAATGACAAGTGGCATGAGTTTTATAAGATATTTCAATAAAATTTTGACATGTGCTGTGCAATTAAAAGTAAAACTGTAAATTTAAATAAAAAACAAAAAATTTATCTAACTAGGGAAATATTTCTGTTAAGAGAAGAAATGAAAACTATCTACAAGTTACATAAACTGACATGTTTGGATTATTTTAAAGAAAAATACAAAACAAGTAAACAAACATATCATATTACACTACAAGAATTTAGTGCAATAAACCACAACGACAAGCTCAATATAAATAACACTAGGGTAGCACATATATCTGGAACTGCACATAAATGGTGTATTTGAAAAAGAACCAACTGATTACTTTGTTAAAGTAGTGGAGCATAATGAGAATATACGTGTACAACATCAGAAATTAAAGACTTGCTTTTTATCACACCAACTACATCAACTGATTACTTTGTTAATGTAGCAGAGCCTAATGAGAATGTGTGTGTACAATCAGAAATTAAAGACTTACTCTTTATCACACCAATTACATTAACTGATTACTTTGTTAATGTAGCAGAGCCTAATGAGAATGTGTGTGTACAATCAGAAATTAAAGACTTGCTTTTTATCACACCAACTACATTAAATGATTACTTTGTTAATGTAGCAGAGCCTAATGAGAATGTGTATGTACAATCAGAAATTAAAGACTTGCTTTTTATCACACCAACTACATTAACTGATTACTTTGTTAATGTAGCAGAGCCTAATGAGAATGTGTATGTACAATCAGAAATTAAAGACTTGCTTTTTATCACACCAACTACATTAACTGATTACTTTGTTAATGTAGCAGAGCCTAATGAGAATGTGTATGTACAATCAGAAATTAAAGACTTGCTTTTTATCACACCAACTACATTAACTGATTACTTTGTTAATGTAGCAGAGCCTAATGAGAATGTGTGTGTACAATCAGAAATTAAAGACTTACTTTTTATCACACCAACTACATTAACTGATTACTTTGTTAATGTAGCAGAGCCTAATGAGAATGTGTGTGTACAATCAGAAATTAAAGACTTACTTTTTATCACACCAACTACATTAACTGATTACTTTGTTAATGTAGCAGAGCCTAATGAGAATGTGTGTGTACAATCAGAAATTAAAGACTTACTTTTTATCACACCAACTACATTAACTGATTACTTTGTTAATGTAGCAGAGCCTAATGAGAATGTGTGTGTACAATCAGAAATTAAAGACTTACTTTTTATCACACCAACTACATTAACTGATTACTTTGTTAATGTAGCAGAGCCTAATGAGAATGTGTGTATAACATCAGAAATTAAAGCCTTGCTTTTTATCACACCAACTACATTAACTGATTACTTTGTTAATGTAGCGGAGCCTAATGAGAATGTGTGTATAACATCAGAAATTAAAGACTTGCTTTTTATCACAACCACATTAACTGATTACTTTGTTAATGTAGCAGAGCCTAATGAGAATGTGTGTATAACATCAGAAATTAAAGACTTGCTTTTTATCACACCAACTACGTAAACTGATTAATTTGTTAATGTAGCGGAGCCTAATGAGAATGTGTGTATAACATCAGAAATTAAAGACTTGCTTTTTATCACAACCACATTAACTGATTACTTTGTTAATGTAGCAGAGCCTAATGAGAATGTGTATGTACAACATCAGAAATTAAACACTTGCTTTTTATCACACCAACTACATCAACTGATTACTTTGTTAATGTAGCGGAGCCTAATGAGAATGTGTATGTACAACATCAGAAATTAAAGACTTGCTTTTTATCACACCAACAACATTAACTGATTACTTTGTTAATGTAGCAGAGCCTAATGAGAATGTGTGTACAACATCAGAAATTAAAGACTTGCTTTTTATCACACCAACAACATTAACTGATTAATTTGTTAATGTAGCGGAGCCTAATGAGAATGTGTGTACAACATCAGAAATTAAAGACATGCTTTTTATCACACCAACAACATTAACTGATTACTTTGTTAATGTAGCAGAGCCTAATGAGAATGTGTGTACAACATCAGAAATTAAAGACTTGCTTTTTATCACACCAACTACATTAACTAATTACTTTGTTAATGTAGCAGAGCCTAATGAGAATGTGTGTGTACAACATCAGAAACTAAAGACTTGCTTTTTATCACAACCACATTAACTGATTACTTTGTTAATGTAGCGGAGCCTAATGAGAATGTGTGAGTACAACATCAGAAATTAAACACTTGCTTTTTATCACACCAACAACATTAACTGATTACTTTGTTAATGTAGCAGAGCCTAATGAGAATGTTTGTACAACATCAGAAATTAAAGACTTGCTTTTTATCACACCAACAACATTAACTGATTAATTTGTTAATGTAGCGGAGCCTAATGAGAATGTGTGTGTACAAAATCAGAAATTAAAGACTTGCTTTTTATCACACCAACTACATCAACTGATTACTTTGTTAATGTAGCGGAGCCTAATGAGAATGTGTGTACAACATCAGAAATTAAAGACTTGCTTTTTATCACACCAACAACATTAACTGATTACTTTGTTAATGTAGCGGAGCCTAATGAGAATGTGTGTGTACAACATCAGAAATTAAAGACTTGCTTTTTATCACACCAACTACATCAACTGATTACTTTGTTAATGTAGCGGAGCCTAATGAGAATGTGTGTACAACATCAGAAATTAAACACTTGCTTTTTATAACCAACTACATTAACTGATTACTTTGTTAAAGTAACGGAGCCTAATGAGAATATGTGTGTACAACATCAGAAATTAAACACTTGCTGTTTATCACACCAACTACATTAACTGATTACTTTGTTAATGTAGCGGAGCCTAATGAGAATGTGTGTGTACAACATCACAATTAAAGATCTCCTTTTTATCACACAAACTACATCAACTGATTACTTTGCTAATGTAGCGCAGCCTAATAAGAATGTGTGTATACAACATCACAAATTAAACACTTGCTTTTTATCACACCAACTATATCAACTGATTACTTTGTTAATGTAGCGGAGCCTAATAAGAATGTGTGTGTGTACAATATCAGAAATTAAAGACATGCTTTTTATCACACCAACTACATCAACTGATTACTTTGTTACAGTAGCAGATCCCAATGAGAATGTGTGTAAAACATCAGAAATTAAACACTTGCTTTTTATCACACCAAGCACATCAACTGATTACTTTGTTAATGCGGCGGAGCCTAATGAGAATGTGTGTACATCAGAAATAAAACACTTGCTCTTTATCACACCAACTACATCAACTGATTACTTTCTTAATGTAGCGGAGCCTAATGAGAATGTGTGTGTACAACATCAGAAATTAATGACTTGCTTTTCATCACACCAACTACATCAACTGATTACTTTGTTAATGTAGAGGAGCCTAATGAGAATGAGTGTACAACATCAGAAATGAAACACTTGCTTTTTATCACAACTACATTAACTGATTACTTTGTTAAAGTAGCGGAGCCTAATGAGAATGTGTGTACAATATCAGAAATTAAACACTTGCTTTTTATCACACCAACTACGTCAACTGATTAATTTGTTAATGTAGCGAAGCCTAATGAGAATGTGTGTATAACATCAGAAATTAAAGACTTGCTTTTTATCACACCAACTACATTAACTGAATACTTTGTTAAAGTAGCGGAGCCTAATGAGAATGTGTGTATAACATCAGAAATTAAAGACTTGCTTTTAATCACACCAACTACATTAACTGAATACTTTGTTAATGTAGCGGAGCCTAATGAGAATGTGTGTGTACAACATCAGAAATTAAAGACTTGCTTTTTATCACACCAACTACATTAACTGATTACTTTGTTAATGTAGCTGAGCCTAATGAGAATGTGCGTGTACATCAGAAATTAAAGACTTACTTTTTATCACACCTACTACATCAACTGATTACTTTGTTAATGTAGCTGAGCCTAATGAGAATGTGTGTGCAACATCAGAAATTAAACACTTGCTTTTTATCACATCAACTACATTAACTGATTACTTTGTTAATGTAGCGGAGCCTAATGAGAATGTGTGTGTACAACATCATAAATTCAAGACTTGCTTTTTATCACACCAACTACAATAACTGATTACTTTGTTAATGTAGCGGAGCCTAATGAGAATGTGTGTGTACAACATCAGAAATTAAAGACTTACTTTTTATCATACCAACTACATTAACTGATTACTTTGTTAAAGTAGCGGAGCCTAATGAGAATGTGTGTACAACATCAGAAATTAAAGACTTGCTTTTTATCAGACCAACTACATCAACAGATTACTTTGTTAATGTAGCGGAGCCTAATGAGAATGTGTGTGTACAACATCACAAATTAAACACTTGCTTTTTATCATACCTACTACATTAACTGATTACTTTGTTAAAGGAGAGGAGCCTAATGAGAATGTGAGTACAACATCATAAATTAAAGACTTGCTTTTTATCACAACAATAACACTCACTGATTACTTTGTTAATGTAGCGGAGCCTAATGAGAATGTGTGTGTACAATACACAAATTAAACACTTGCTTTTTATCACACCAACTACACTAACTGATTACGTTGTTAAAGTAACGGAGCCTAATGAGAATGTGTGTACAACATCAGAAATTAAAGACTTGCTTTTTATCACACCAACTACATCAACTGATTACATTGTTAATGTAGCGGAGCCTAATGAGAATGTGTGTGTACAACATCAGAAATTAAACACTTGCTTTTTATCACACCAATTACAATCACTGATTACTTTGTTAATGTAGTGGAGCCTAATGAGAATGTGTGTGTACAACATCAGAAATTAAACACTTGCTTTTTATCACACCACGTACATCAACTGATTACTTTGTTAATGTAGCGGAGCCTAATGACAATGCGTGTATAACATCAGAAATTAAAGACTTGCTTTTTATCATACCAGCCACATTAACTGATTACATTGTTAAAGTAGCGGAGCCTAATGAGAATATGCGTGTACAACATTAGAAATTAAAGACTTGCTGTTTATCACAAAAACTACGTGAACTGATTAATTTGTTAATGTAGCGGAGCGTAATGAGAATGTGGGTATAACATCAGAAATTAAAGAATTGCTTTTTATCACACCAACTATATTACCTGATTACTTATTAAATGTAGCGGAGCCTAATGAGAATGTGCATGTACAACATCAGAAATTAAAGACTTGCTTTTTATCACACCAACTACATCAACTGATTACTTTGTTAATGTTATGGAGCCTAATGAGAATGTGTGTATAACATTAGAAATTAAACATTTGCATTTTATCACACCAACCACATTAACTGATTACTTTGTTAATGTAGCGGAGTCTAATGAGAATATGTATACAACATCAAAAATCAAACACTTGCTTTTTATCATACCAACTACATTAACTGATTAGTTTGTTAATGTTACGGAGCCTAATGAGAATGTGTGAGTACAACATCAGAAATTAAACACTTGCTTTTTATCACACCAACTACATTAACTGATTACTTTGTTAATGTAGCGGAGCCTAATGAGAATGTGTGAGTACAACATCAGAAATTAAACACTTGCTTTTTATAACACCAACTACATTAACTGATAACTTTGTTAAAGTAGCGGAGCCTAATGAGAAAGTGTGTGTACAACATCAGAAATTAAAGACTTACTTTTTATCACACCAACTACATCAACTGATTACTTTGTTAATGTAGCGGAGCCTAATGAGAATGTGTGTACAACATCAGAAATTAAACACTTGATTTTTATCACATGAACTACATTAACTGATTACTTTGTTAATGTAGCGGAGCCTAATGAGAATGTGTGTGTACAACATCAGAAATTGAAGACTTGCTTTTTATCACACCAACTACATTAACTGATTACTTTGTTAATGTAGCGGAGCTAATGACAATGTGTGTGTACAACATCAGAAATCCAAGGCTTGCTTTTTATCACACCAAGTACATCAACTGATTACTTTGTTATAGTAGCGGAGCCTAATGAGAATGTGTGTGTACATCAGAAATTAAAGACTTGCTTTTTATCACAGCAACTACATTAACTGATTACTTTGTTAAAGTAGCGGAGCCTAATGAAAATATGTGTGTACAACATCAGAAACTAAACACTTGCTGTTTATCACACCAACTACATCAACTGATTACTTTGTTAATGTAGCAGAGCCTAATGAGAATGTGTGTACAACATCAGAAATTAAAGACTTGCTTTTTATCACACCAACTACATCAACTGATTACTTTGTTAATGTAGCGGAGCCTAATGAGAATGTGTATGTACAACATGACAAATTAAACACTTATTTTTCTCACAACACCTTCTTTAACTGATTACTTTGTTAACATAGCGGAGCCTAATGTGAATGTGTGTATAACATCAGAAATTAAAGACTTGCTTTTTATCACACCAACTACATCAACTGAGTACTTTGTTAATGTAGCGGAGCCTAATGAGAATGTGTGTGTACAACACCACAAATTAAAGACTTGCATTTATCACAACAACTCGATCAACTGATTACTTTGTTAATGTAGCGGAGCCTAATGGGAATGTGTGTATAACATCAGAAATTAAACACTTGCTTTTTATCACACCAACTACATTAACTGATTCTTTGTTAATGTAGCGGAGTCTAATGAGAATGTGTGTATAAGATCAGAAATTAAACACTTGCTTTTTATCACACCAACTACATTAACTGATTACTTTGTTAATATAGCGGAGCCTAATGAGAATGTGTGTACAAAATCAGAAACTAGAGACTTGCTTTTTATCACACCCACTACGTCAACTGATTACTTTGTTAATGTAGCGGAGCCTAATGAGAATGTGTGTACAACATCAGAAATTAAAGATTTGCTTTTTATCACACCAACTACATCAACTGATTACTTTGTTAATGTAGCGGAGCCTAATGAGAATGTGTGTACAACATCAGAAATTAGAGTCTTGCTTTTTATCACAACAACCACATTAACTGATTACTTTGTTAATGTAGCGGAGCCTAATGAGAATGTGTGTACAACATCAGAAATTAAAGATTTGCTTTTTATCACACCAACTACATCAACTGATTACTTTGTTAATGTAGGGGAGCCTAATGAGAATGTGTGTGTACAACATCACAAATTAAACACTTGCTTTTTATCACACCAACTACATTAACTGATTACGTTGTTAAAGTAGCGGAGCCTAATGAGAATGTGTGTGTACAACATCAGAAATTAAAGACTTGCTTTTTATCACACCAACTACATCAACTGATTACTTTGTTAATGTAGCAGAGCCTAATGAGAATGTGTGTACAACATCACAAATTAAACACTTGCTTTTTATCACAGCAAATACATCAACTGATTACTCTGTTAATGTAGCGGAGCCTAATGAGAATGTGTATACAACATCAGGAATTAAAGACTTGCTTTTTATCACAGCAACTACATTAACTGATTACTTTGTTAATGTAGCGGAGCCTAATGACAATGTGTGTACAACATCAGGAATTAAACACTTGCTCTTTATCACAACAACTACAGCAACTGATTACTTTGTTAATGTAGCGGAGCCTAATGAGAATGTGTGTGTACATCAGAAATTAAACACTTGCTGTTTATCACACCAACTACATCAACTGATTACTGTGTTAATGTAGCGGAGCCTAATGAGAATGTGTGTGTACAATATCAGAAATTAAAGACTTGCTTTTTTTCACACCAAGTACATCAACTGATTACTTTGTTAATGTAGCAGAGCCTAATGAGAATATGTGTGTACAACATCAAAAATTAAAGACTTGCTTTTTATCATACCAACTACATTAACTGATTACTTTGTTAAAGTAGCGGAGCCTAATGAGAATATGTGTGTACAACATCAGAAATTAAGCACTTGCTTTTTATCCCACCAACTAAATTAACTGATTACTTTGTTAATGTAGCGGAGCCTAATGCGAATATGTGTGTACAACATCAGAAATTAAACACTTGCTTTTTATCCCACCAACTAAATTAACTGATTACTTTGTTAATGTAGCGGAGCCTAATGCGAATGTGAGTATACAACATCAAAATTAAAGACCTGCATTTTATCACACCAACTACATCAACTGATTACTTTGTTAATGTAGCGGAGCCAAATGAGAATGTGTGTACAACATCAGAAATTAAACACTTGCTTTTTATCACACCAACCACATCAACTGATTACTTTGTTAATATAGCGGAGCCTAATGAGAATGTGTGTACAACATCAGAAATTAAAGATTTGCTTTTTATCACACCAACTACATCAACTGATTACTTTGTTAATGTAGCGGAGCCTAATGAGAATGTGTGTGTACAACATCAGAAATTAAACACTTGCTTTTTATCACAACAACCACATTATCTGATACTTTGTTAATGTAGCAGAGCCTAATGAGAATGTGTGTACAACATCAGAAATTAAAGACTTGCTCTTTATTACACCAAGTACATTAACTGATTACTTTGTTAATGTAGCGGAGCCTAATGAGAATGTGTGTATAACATCAGAAATTAAAGACTTGCTTTTTATCATACCAACTACGTTAACTGATTACTTTGTTAAAGTAGCGGAGCCTAATGAGAATATGTGTATAACTTCAGAAATTAAAGACTTGCTTTTTATTATACCAACTACGTTAACTGATTACTTTGTTAAAGTAGCGGAGCCTAATGAGAATATGTGTGCATAACTTCAGAAATTAAAGACTTGCTTTTTATTATACCAACTATGTTAACTGATTACTTTGTTAAAGTAGCGGAGCCTAATGAGAATATGTGTGTACAACATCAGAAATTAAACACTTGCTTTTTATCACACCAATTACAATCACTGATTACTTTGTTAAAGTAGCGGAGCCTAATGAGAATGTGTGTGTACATCACAAATTAAACACTTGCTGTTTATCACACCAACTACATCAACTGATTACTTTGTTAATGTAGCGGAGCTAATGCGAATGTGTGTGTACAACATCAGAAATCCAAGGTTTGCTTTTTATCACACCAAGTACATCAACTGATTACTTTGTTAAAGGAGAGGAGCCTAATGAGAATGTGTGTACAACATCAGAAATTAAAGACTTGCTTTTTATCACAACAATAACACTAACTGATTAGTTTGTTAATGTAGTGGAGCCTAATGAGAATGTGTGTGTACAACATCACAAATTAAACACTTGCTTTTTATCACACCAACTACATTAACTGATTACGTTGTTAAAGTAACGGAGCCTAATTAGAATGTGTGTACAACATCAGAAATTAAAGACTTGCTTTTTATCACACCAACTACATCAACTGATTACATTGTTAATGTAGCGGAGCCTAATGAGAATGTGTGTATAACATCAGAAATTAAAGACTTGCTTTTTATTATACCAACTACGTTAACTGATTACTTTGTTAAAGTAGCGGAGCCTAATGAGAATATGTGTGTACAACATCAGAAATTAAACACTTGCTTTTTATCACACCAATTACAATCACTGATTACTTTGTTAAAGTAGCGGAGCCTAATGAGAATGTGTGTGTACAACATCACAAATTAAACACTTGCTGTTTATCACACCAACTACATCAACTGATTACTTTGTTAATGTAGCGGAGCTAATGCGAATGTGTGTGTACAACATCAGATATCCAAGGTTTGCTTTTTATCACACCAAGTACATCAACTGATTACTTTGTTAATGTAGCGGAGCCTAATGATAATGTGTGTACAACATCAGAAATTAAAGACTTGCTTTTTATCACACCAACTACATTAACTGATTACTTTGTTAATGTAGCTGAGCCTAATGAGAATGTGCGTGTACATCAGAAATTAAAGACTTACTTTTTATCACACTTACTACATCAACTGATTAGTTTGTTAACGTAGCGGAGCCTAATGAGAATGTGTGTGCAACATCAGAAATTAAACACTTGCTTTTTATCACATCAACTACATTAACTGATTACTTTGTTAATGTAGCGGAGCCTAATGAGAATGTGTGTGTACAACATCAGAAATTGAAGACTTGCTTTTTATCACACCAACTACAATAACTGATTACTTTGTTAATGTAGCAGAGCCTAATGAGAATCTGTGTAAAATCAGAAATTAAAGACTTACTTTCTATCACACCAATTACATTAACTGATTACTTTGTTAATGTTGCGGAGCCTAATGAGAATGTGTGTGTACAACATCAGAAATTAAAGACTTGCTTTTTATCACACCTTCTGCATCAACTGATTACTTTGTTAATGTAGCGGAGCCTAATGAGAATGTGTGTGTACAACATCAGAAATTAAAGACTTGCTTTTTATCATACCAACTAAATTAACTGATTACTTTGTTAAAGTAGCGGAGACTAATGAGAATGTGTGTACAACATCAGAAATTAAAGACTTGCTTTTTATCACACCAACTACATCAACAGATTACTTTGTTAATGTAGCGGAGCCTAATGAGAATGTGTGTGTACAACATCACAAATTAAACACTTGCTTTTTATCATACCAGCTACGTTAACTGATTACTTTGTTAAAGTAGCGGAGCCTAATGAAAATGTGTGTGTACAACATCACAAATTAAACACTTGCTGTTTATCACACCAACTACATCAACTGATTACTTTGTTAATGTAGCGGAGCTAATGCGAATGTGTGTGTACAACATCAGAAATCCAAGGTTTGCTTTTTATCACACCAAGTACATCAACTGATTACTTTGTTAATGTAGCGGAGCCTAATGATAATGTGTGTACAACATCAGAAATTAAAGACTTGCTTTTTATCACACCAACTACATTAACTGATTACTTTGTTAATGTAGCTGAGCCTAATGAGAATGTGCGTGTACATCAGAAATTAAAGACTTACTTTTTATCACACCTACTACATCAACTGATTACTTTGTTAATGTAGCGGAGCCTAATGAGAATGTGTGTGCAACATCAGAAATTAAACACTTGCTTTTTATCACATCAACTACATTAACTGATTACTTTGTTAATGTAGCGGACCCTAATGAGAATGTGTGTGTACAACATCAGAAATTGAAGACTTGCTTTTTATCAAACCAACTACAATAACTGATTACTTTGTTAATGTAGCAGAGCCTAATGAGAATGTGTGTACAATCAGAAATTAAAGACTTACTTTTTATCCCACCAATTACATTAACTGATTACTTTGTTAATGTTGCGGAGCCTAATGAGAATGTGTGTGTACAACATCAGAAATTAAAGACTTGCTTTTTATCACACCAACTGCATCAACTAATTACTTTGTTAATGTAGCGGAGCCTAATGAGAATTTATGTGTACAACATCAGAAATTAAAGACTTGCTTTTTTACATACCAACTACATTAACTGATTACTTTGTTAAAGTAGCGGAGCCTAATGCGAATGTGTGTACAACATCAGAAATTAAAGACTTGCTTTTTATCACACCAACTACATCAACAGATTACTTTGTTAATGTAGCGGAGCCTAATGAGAATGTGTGTGTACAACATCACAAATTAAACACTTGCTTTTTATCATACCTACTACATTAACTGATTACTTTGTTAAAGGAGAGGAGCCTAATGAGAATGTGTGTACAACATCAGAAATTAAAGACTTGCTTTTTATCACACCAATAACACTAACTGATTACTTTGTTAATGTAGCGGAGCCTAATGAGAATGTGTGTGTACAACATCAAAAATTAAACACTTGCTTTTTATCACACCAACTACATTAAATGATTACGTTGTTAAAGTAACGGAGCCTAATGAGAATGTGTGTACAACATCAGAAATTAAAGACTTGCTTTTTATCACACCAACTACATACTGATTATATTGTTAATGTAGCGGAGCCTAATGAGAATGTGTGTATAACATCAGAAATTAAAGACTTGCTTTTTATTATACTAACTACGTTAACTGATTACTTTGTTAAAGTAGCGGAGCCTAATGAGAATATGTGTGTATAACATCAGAAATTAAACACTTGCTTTTTATCACACCAACTACATTAACTGATTACTTTGTTAAAGTAGCGGAGCCTAATGAGAATGTGTGTGTACATCAGAAATTGAACACTTGCTGTTTATCATACCAACTACATTAACTGATTACTTTGTGAAAGTAGCGGAGCCTAATGAGAATGTGTGTACAACATCAGAAATTAAAGACTTGCTTTTTATCACAAAAACTACATCAACAGATTACTTTGTTAATGTAGCGGAGCCTAATGAGAATGTGTGTGTACAACATCACAAATTAAACACTTGCTTTTTATCACACCAACTACATTAACTGATTACTTTGTTAAAGTAGCGGAGCCTAATGAGAATATGTGTGTACAACATCAGAAATTAAACACTTGCTCTTTATCACACAAATTACAATCACTGATTACTTTGTTAATGTAGCGGAGCTAATGAGAATGTGTGTGTACAACATCAGAAATCCAAGGCTTGCTTTTTATCACACCAAGTACATCAACTGATTATTTTGTTAATGTAGCGGAGCCTAATGAGAATGTGTGTGTACATCAGAAATTAAAGACTTGCTTTTTATCACAGCCACTACATTAACTGATTACTTTGTTAATGTAGCGTAGCCTAATGAGAATGTGTGTACAACATCAGAAATTAAACACTTGATTTTTATAACCAACTACATTTACTGATTACTTTGTTAAAGTAGCGGAGCCTAATGAGAATATGTGTGTACAACATCAGAAATTAAACACTTGCTGTTTATCACACCAAATACATTAACTGATTACTTTGTTAATGTAGCGGAGCCTAATGAGAATGTGTGTGTACAACATCACAATTAAAGACCTCCTTTTTATCACACCAACTACATCAACTGATTACCTTGCTAATGTAGCGGAGCCTAATAAGAATGTGTGTGTACAACATCACAAATTAAACACTTGCTTTTTATCACACCAACTATATCAACTGATTACTTTGTTAATGTAGCGGAGCATAATAAGAATGTGTGTGTGTACAATATCACAAATTAAAGACATGCTTTTTATCACACCAACTACATCAACTGATTACTTTGTTACAGTAGCGGATCCTAATGAGAATGTGTGTACAACATCAGAAATTAAACACTTGCTTTTTATCACACCAAGCACATCAACTGATTAGTTTGTTAATGTGGCGGAGCCTAATGAGAATGTGTGTACATCAGAAATAAAACACTTGCTGTTTATCTCACCAACTACATCAACTGATTACTTTCTTAATGTAGCGGAGCCTAATGAGAATGTGTGTGTACAACATCAGAAATTAATGACTTGCTTTTCATCACACCAACTACATCAACTGATTACTTTGTTAATGTAGAGGAGCCTAATGAGAATGAGTGTACAACATCAGAAATGAAACACTTGCTTTTTATCACAACTACATTAACTGATTACTTTGTTAAAGTAGCGGAGCCTAATGAGAATGTGTGTACAATATCAGAAATTAAACACTTGCTTTTTATCACACCAACTACGTCAACTGATTAATTTGTTAATGTAGCGAAGCCTAATGAGAATGTGAGTATAACATCAGAAATTAAAGACTTGCTTTTTATCACACCAACTACATTAACTGAATACTTTGTTAATGTAGCGGAGCCTAATGAGAATGTGTGTGTACAACATCAGAAATTAAAGACTTGCTTTTTATCACACCAACTACATTAACTGATTACTTTGTTAATGTAGCTGAGCCTAATGAGAATGTGCGTGTACATCAGAAATGAAAGACTTACTTTTTATCACACCTACTACATCAACTGATTACTTTGTTAATGTAGCGGAGCCTAATGAGAATGTGTGTGCAACATTAGAAATTAAACACTTGCTTTTTATCACATCAACTACATTAACTGATTACTTTGTTAATGTAGCGGAGCCTAATGAGAATGTGTGTGTACATCATAAATTCAAGACTTGCTTTTTATCACAGCAACTACAATAACTGATTACTTTGTTAATGTAGCGGAGCCTAATGAGAATGTGTGTGTACAACATCAGAAATTAAAGACTTACTTTTTATCATACCAACTACATTAACTGATTACTTTGTTAAAGTAGCGGAGCCTAATGAGAATGTGTGTACAACATCAGAAATTAAAGACTTGCTTTTTATCAGACCAACTACATCAACAGATTACTTTGTTAATGTAGCGGAGCCTAATGAGAATGTGTGTGTACAACATCACAAATTAAACACTTGCTTTTTATCATACCTACTACATTAACTGATTACTTTGTTAAAGGAGAGGAGCCTAATGAGAATGTGAGTACAACATCATAAATTAAAGACTTGCTTTTTATCACAACAATAACACTAACTAATTACTTTGTTAATGTAGCGGAGCCTAATGAGAATGTGTGTGTACAATACACAAATTAAACACTTGCTTTTTATCATACCAACTACATTAACTGATTACGTTGTTAAAGTAACGGAGCCTAATGAGAATGTGTGTACAACATCAGAAATTAAAGACTTGCTTTTTATCACACCAACTACATCAACTGATTACATTGTTAATGTAGCGGAGCCTAATGAGAATGTGTGTGTACAACATCAGAAATTAAACACTTGCTTTTTATCACACCAATTACAATCACTGATTACTTTGTTAATGTAGCGGAGCCTAATGAGAATGTGTGTGTACAACATCAGAAATTAAACACTTGCTTTTTATCACACCAAGTACATCAACTGATTACTTTGTTAATGTAGCGGAGCCTAATGACAATGCGTGTACAACATTAGAAATTAAAGACTTGCTGTTTATCACACCAACTATATTACCTGATTACTTATTAAATGTAGCGGAGCCTAATGAGAATGTGCATGTACAACATCAGAAATTAAAGACTTGCTTTTTATCACACCAACTACGTCAACTGATTACTTTGTTAATGTTACGGAGCCTAATGAGAATGTGTGTATAACATTAGAAATTAAACATTTGCATTTTATCACACCAACCACATTAACTGATTACTTTGTTAATGTAGCGGAGTCTAATGAGAATATGTATACAACATCAAAAATCAAACACTTGCTTTTTATCACACCAACTACATTAACTGATTACTTTGTTAAAATAGCGGAGCCTAATGAGAAAGTGTGTGTACAACATCAGAAATTAAAGGCTTACTTTTTATCACACCAAATACATCAACTGATTACTTGTTTAATGTAGCACAGCCTAATGAGAATGTGTGTATAACATCAGAAATTAAAGACTTGCTTTTTATCACAACCACATTAACTGATTACTTTGTTAATGTAGCAGAGCCTAATGAGAATGTGTGTACAACATCAGAAATTAAAGACTTGCTTTTTATCACACCATCTACGTCAACTGATTAATTTGTTAATGTAGCGGAGCCTAATGAGAATGTGTGTACATCAGAAATTAAAGACTTGCTTTTCATCACACCAACTACGTCAACTGATTACTTTGTTAATGTAGCGGAGCCTAATGAGAATGTGCGTATAACATCAGAAATTAAACACTTCCTTTTTATCACACCAACCACATTAACTGATTACTTTGTTAATTTAGCGGAGCCTAATAAGAATATGTATACAATATCAAAAATTAAACATTTGATTTTTATCACACCAACTACATTAACTGATTACTTTGTTAATGTAGCGGAGCCTAATGAGAATGTATGTGTACAACATCAGAAATTAAAGAGTTGCTTTTTATCACACCAACTACATTAACTGATTACTTTGTTAATGTAGCGGAGCCTAATGAGAATGTGCGTGTACATCAGAAATTAAACACTTACTTATTATCACACCAACTACATCAACCGATTACTTTGTTAACGTAGTGGAGCCTAATGAGAATGTGTGTGTACAACATCAGAAATTAAACACTTGCTTTTTATCACACCAACTACATTAACTGATTACTTTGTTAATGTAGCGGAGCCTAATGAGAATGTGTGTGTACAACATCAGAAATTGAAGACTTGCTTTTTATCACACCAACTACAATAACTGATTACTTTGTTAATGTAGCAGAGCCTAATGAGAATGTGTGTACAATCAGAAATTAAAGATTTACTTTTTATCACACCAATTACATTAACTGATTACTTTGTTAATGTTGCGGAGCCTAATGAGAATGTGTGTGTACAACATCAGTAATTAAAGACTTGCTTTTTATCACACCAACTGCATCAACTGATTACTTTGTTAATGTAGCGGAGCCTAATGAGAATGTGTGTGTACAACATCAGAAACTAAAGACTTGCTTTTTATCACACCAACTACATCAACTGATTACTTTGTTAATGTAGCGGAGCCTAATGAGAATGTGTGTGTACAACATCACAAATTAAACACTTGCTTTTTATCACCTCAACTACATTAACTGATTACTTTGTTAAAGTAGAGGAGCCTAATGACAATGTGTGTACAACGGAGAAATTAAAGACTTGCTTTTTATCACACCAACAACATTAACTGATTACTTTGTTAATGTAGCAGACCCTAATGAGAATGTGTATGTACAACATCAGAAATTAAACACTTGCTTTTTATCACACCAACTACATCAACTGATTACTTTGTTAATGTAGCGGAGACTAATGAGAATGTGTATGTACAACATCAGAAATTAAAGACTTGCTTTTTATCACACCAACAACATTAACTGATTACTTTGTTAATGTAGCAGAGCCTAATGAGAATGTGTGTACAACATCAGAAATTAAAGACTTGCTTTTTATCACACCAACTACATTAACTGATAACTTTGTTAATGTAGCGGAGCCTAATGAGAATGTGTGTGTACAACATCAGAAACTAAAGACTTGCTTTTTATCACAACCACATTAACTGATTACTTTGTTAATGTAGCGGAGCCTAATGAGAATGTGTATGTACAACATCACAAATTAAAGACTTGCTTTTTATCACACCAACTACATCAACTGATTACTTTGTTAAAGTAGCGAAGCCCAAGGAGAATGTGTGTGTACAACATCAGAAATTAAAGACTTGCTTTTTATCACACCAACTACATTAACTGATTACTCTGTTAATGTAGCGGAGCCTAATGAGAACGTGTATGTACAACATCAGAAATTAAAGACATGCTTTTTATCACACCAACTACATCAACTGATTACCTTGTTACAGTAGCGGAGCCTAATGAGAATGAGTGTGTACAACATCAGAAATTAAAGACTTGCTTTTTATCACACCAACTACATTAACTGATTACTTTCTTAATGTAGCGGAGCCTAATGAGAATGTGTGTGTACAACATCAGAAATTAAAGACTTGCTTTTTATCACACCAACTACATCAACTGATTACTTTCTTAATGTAGCGGAGCCTAATGAGAATGTGTGTGTACAACATCAGAAATTAAAGACTTGCTTTTTATCACACCAACTACATTAACTGATTACTTTGATAATGTAGCGGAGCCTAATGAGAATGAGTGTACAACATAAGAAATTAAACACTTGCTTTTAATCACACCAACTACATTAACTGATTACATTGTTAATGTAGCGGAGCCTAATGAGAATGTGTGTACAACATCAGAAATTAAACACTTGCTTTTTATCACAACTACATTAACTGATTACTTTGTTAAAGTAGCGGAGCCTAATGAGAATGTGTGTACATCAGAAATTAAACACTTGCTTTTTATCACACCAACAACGTCAACTGATTAATTTGTTAATGTAGCTGAGCCCAATGAGAATGTGTGTATAACATCAGAAATTAAAGACTTGCTTTTTATCACACCAACTACATCAACTGATTACTTTGTTAATGTAGCGGAGCCTAATGAGAATGTATGTGTACAACATCAGAAATTAAAGAGTTGCTTTTTATCACACCAACTACATTAACTGATTACTTTGTTAATGTAGCGGAGCCTAATGAGAATGTGCGTGTACATCAGAAATTAAACACTTACTTATTATCACACCAACTACATCAACCGATTACTTTGTTAACGTAGTGGAGCCTAATGAGAATGTGTGTGTACAAAATCAGAAATTAAACACTTGCTTTTTATCACACCAACTACATTAACTGATTACTTTGTTAATGTAGCGGAGCCTAATGAGAATGTGTGTGTACAACATCAGAAATTGAAGACTTGCTTTTTATCACACCAACTACAAAAACTGATTACTTTGTTAATGTAGCAGAGCCTAATGAGAATGTGTGTACAATCAGAAATTAAAGACTTACTTTTTATCACACCAATTACATTAACTGATTACTTTGTTAATGTTGCGGAGCCTAATGAAAATGTGTGTGTACAACATCAGAAATTAAAGACTTGCTTTTTATCACACCAACTGCATCAACTGATTACTTTGTTAATGTAGCGGAGCCTAATGAGAATGTGTGTGTACAACATCAGAAATTAAAGACTTGCTTTTTATCACACCAACTACATCAACTGATTACTTTGTTAATGTAGCGGAGCCTAATGAGAATGTGTGTGTACAACATCACAAATTAAACACTTGCTTTTTATCACCTCAACTACATTAACTGATTACTTTGTTAAAGTAGAGGAGCCTAATGACAATGTGTGTACAACGGAGAAATAAAAGACTTGCTTTTTATCACACCAACAACATTAACTGATTACTTTGTTAATGTAGCAGAGCCTAATGAGAATGTGTATGTACAACATCAGAAATTAAACACTTGCTTTTTATCACACCAACTACATCAACTGATTACTTTGTTAATGTAGCGGAGCCTAATGAGAATGTGTATGTACAACATCAGAAATTAAAGACTTGCTTTTTATCACACCAACAACATTAACTGATTACTTTGTTAATGTAGCAGAGCCTAATGAGAATGTGTGTTCAACATCAGAAATTAAAGACTTGCTTTTTATCACACCAACTACATTAACTGATTACTTTGTTAATGTAGCGGAGCCTAATGAGAATGTGTGTGTACAACATCAGAAACTAAAGACTTGCTTTTTATCACAACCACATTAACTGATTACTTTGTTAATGTAGCGGAGCCTAATGAGAATGTGTATGTACAACATCAGAAATTATAGACTTGCTTTTTATCACAACCACATTAACTGATTACTTTGTTAATGTAGCGGAGCCTAATGAGAATGTGTGAGTACAACATCAGAAATTAAACACTTGCTTTTTATCACACCAACAACATTAACTGATTACTTTGTTAAAGTAGCGGAGCCTAATGAGAATGTGTGAGTACAACATCAGAAATTAAACACTTGCTTTTTATCACACCAACCACATTAACTGATTACTTTGTTAATGTAGCGGAGCCTAATGAGAATGTGTGAGTACATCAGAAATTAAACACTTGCTTTTTATCACACCAACAACATTAACTGATTACTTTGTTAATGTAGCAGACCCTAATGAGAATGTGTGTACAACATCACAAATTAAAGACTTGCTTTTTATCACACCAACTACATCAACTGATTACTTTGTTAAAGTAGCGGAGCCCAAGGAGAATGTGTGTGTACAACATCAGAAATTAAAGACTTGCTTTTTATCACACCCACTACATTAACTGATTACTGTGTTAATGTAGCGGAGCCTAATGAGAACGTGTATGTACAACATCAGAAATTAAAGAAATGCTTTTTATCACACCAACTACATCAACTGATTACCTTGTTACAGTAGCGGATCCTAATGAGAATGTGTGTACAACATCAGAAATTAAGCACTTGCTTTTTATCACACCAAGCACATCAACTGATTACTTTGTTAATGTGGCGGAGCCTAATGAGAATATGTGTACAGCAGAAATTAAACACTTTCTGTTTATCACACCAACTACATCAACTGATTACTTTCATAATGTAGCGGAGCCTAATCAGAATGTGTGTGTACAACATCACAAATTAAACACTTGCTTTTTATCACACCAACTACATTAAATGATTACTTTGTTAATGTAGCGGAGCCTAATGAGAATGAGTGTACAACATAAGAAATTAAACACTTGCTTTTAATCACACCAACTACATTAACTGATTACTTTGTTAATGTAGCGGAGCCTAATGAGAATGTGTGTACAACATCAGAAATTAAACACTTGCTTTTTATCACACCAACAACGTCAACTGATTAATTTGTTAATGTAGCTGAGCCCAATGAGAATGTGTGTATAACATCAGAAATTAAAGACTTGCTCTTTATCACACCAAGTACATTAACTGATTACTTTTTTAAAGTAGCGAAGCCTAATGACAATATGTGTACAACATCAGAAATTAAACACTTGCTTTTTATCACACCAACAACGTCAACTGATTAATTTGTTAATGTAGCTGAGCCCAATGACAATGAGTGTACAACATAAGAAATTAAACACTTGCTTTTAATCACACCAACTACATTAACTGATTACTTTGTTAATGTAGCGGAGCCTAATGAGAATGTGTGTACAACATCAGAAATTAAAGACTTGCTTTTTATCACACCAACTACATCAACTGATTACTTTGTTAATGTAGCGGAGACTAATGAGAATGTGTGTACAAAATCAGAAATTAAAGACTTGCTTTTTATCACACCAAGTACATTAACTGATTACTTTGTTAATATAGCGGAGCCTAATGAGAATGTGTGTACAAAATCAGAAATTAAAGACTTGCTTTTTATCACACCAACTACATCAACTGATTACTTTGTTAATGTAGCGGAGACTAATGAGAATGTGTGTGTAAAAACATCACAACTTAAACACTTGCTTTTTATCACACCAACTACGTCAACTGATTACTTTGTTAAGATAGCGGAGACTAATGAGAATGTGTGTGTACAACATCACAAATTAAACACTTGCTTTTTATCACACCAACTACATTAAGTGATTACCTTGTTACAGTAGCGGAGCCAAATGAGAATGTGTGTACATCAGAAATTAAAGACTTGCTTTTTATAACAACCACATTAACTGATTACTTTGTTAATGTAGCGGAGCCTAATGAGAATGTGTGTGTACAACATCATAAATTAAACACTTGCTTTTTATCACACCAACTACATTAACTGATTACTTTGTTAATGTAGTGGAGCCTAATGAGAATGTCTGTGTGCAACAACAGAATTAAATACCTGCTCTTTATCACACCAACAACTCAACTGATTACTTTGTTAATGTAGCGGAGCCTAATGAGAATGTGTGTACAACATTAGAAATTAAACACCTGCTTTTTATCACACCAACTACATCAACCGATTACTTTGTTAGTATAGCGGAGCCTAATGAGAATGTGTGTGTGTACAGCATCACAAATTAAACACTTGCTTTTTATCACAACAACTACATTAACTGATTACTTCGTTAATGTAGCAGAGCCTAATGAGAATGTGTGTGTACATCAGAAATTAAACACTTGCTTTTTATCACACCAACTACATCAACTGATTACTTTGTTAATGTAGCGGAGCCTAATGAGAATGTGTGTGTACAACATAACAAATTAAACACTTATTTTTCTCACAACACCTACATTAACTGATTACTTTGTTAATGTAGCGGAGCCTAATGAGAATGTGTGTACAACATCAGGATTTAAACACTTGCTTTTTATCACACCAACTACATCAACTGATTACTTTGTTAATGTAGCGGAGCCTAATGAGAATGTGTGTGTACAAATTCACAAATTAAACACTTGCTTTTTATCACACCAACTACATTAACTGATTACCTTGTTAATGTAGCGGAGCCTAATGTGAATGTGTGTATTACATCAGAAATTAAACACTTGCTTTTTATCACAGCAAATAAATCAACTGATTACTTTGTTAATGTAGCGGAGCCTAATGAGAATGTGTGTGTACAATATCAGAAATTAAAGACTTGCTTTTTATCACACCAAGTACATCAACTGATTACTTTGTTAATGTAGCGGAGCCTAATGAGAATGTGTGTGTGTACAACATCAGAAATTAAAGACTTGCTGTTTATCACAGCAACTACATTAACTGATTACTTTGTTAATGTAGCAGAGCCTAATGCGAATGTGTGTGTACAACATCTGAAATTAAAGACTTGCTTTTTATCCTACCAACTACATTAACTGATTACTTTGTTAAAGTAGCGGAGCCTAAAGAGAATATGTGTGTACATCACAAATTAAACACTTGCTTTTTATCACAGCAAATACATCAACTGATTACTTTGTTAATGTAGCGGATCCTAATGAGAATGAGTGTGTACAACATTAGAAATTAAAGACTTGCTTTTTATCGCACCAAATAAACCAACTGATTACTTTGGTAATGTAGCGGAGCCTAATGAGAATGTGTGTGTACAACATGACAAATTAAACACTTATTTTTTTCACAACACCTACATTAACTGATTACTTTGTTAATGTAGCGGAGCCAAATGAGAATGTGTGTACAACATCAGAAATTAAACACTTGCTTTTTATCACACCAACTACATCAACTGATTTCTTTGTTAACGTAGCGGAGCCTAATGTGAATGTGTGTATAACATCAGAAATTAAAGACTTCCTTTTTATCACACCAACTACATCAACTGAGTACTTTGTTAATGTAGTGGAGCCTAATGAGAATGTGTGTGTACAACACCACAAATTAAAGACTTACTTTCTATCACACTAACTACATCAACTGATTACTTTGTTAAAGTAGTGGAGCCTAATGAGAATGTGTGTATAACATCAGAAATTAAACACTTGCTTTTTATCACACCAACTACATTAACTGATTCTTTGTTAATGTAGCGGAGTCTAATGAGAATGTGTGTATAACATCAGAAATTAAACACTTGCTTTTTATCACACCAACTACATTAACTGATTACTTTGTTAAGCTAGCAGAGCCTAATGAGAATGTGTGTACAACATCAGAAATTAAAGACTTGCTTTTTATCACACCAACTACATTAACTGACTACTTTGTTAATGTAGCGGAGTCTAATGAGAATGTGTGTGTACAACATCACAAATTAAACACTTGCTGTTTATCAAACCACCTATATTAACTGATTACTTTGTTAACGTAGCGGAGCCTAATGTGAATGTGTGTATAACATCAGAAATTAAAGACTTGCTTTTTATCACACCAACTACATCAACCGATTACTTTGTTAATATAGCGGAGCCTAATGAGAATGTGTGTGTGTACAGCATCACAAATTAAACACTTGCTTTTTATCAGAACAACTACATTAACTGATTACTTCGTTAATGTAGCAGAGCCTAATGAGAATGTGTGTGTACATCAGAAATTAAACACTTGCTTTTTATCACACCAACTACATCAACTGATTACTTTGTTAATGTAGCGGAGCCTAATGAGAATGTGTGTGTACAACATGACAAATTAAACACTTATTTTTCTCACAACACCTTCTTTAACTGATTACTTTGTTAATGTAGCGGAGCCTAATGAGAATGTGTGTACAACATCAGGATTTAAACACTTGCTTTTTATCACACCAACTACATCAACTGATTACTTTGTTAATGTAGCGGAGCCTAATGAGAATGTGTGTGTACAAATTCACAAATTAAACACTTGCTTTTTATCACACCAACTACATTAACTGATTACCTTGTTAATGTAGCGGAGCCTAATGTGAATGTGTGTATTACATCAGAAATTAAACACTTGCTTTTTATCACAGCAAATAAATCAACTGATTACTTTGTTAATGTAGCGGAGCCTAATGAGAATGTGTGTGTACAATATCAGAAATTAAAGACTTGCTTTTTATCACACCAAGTACATCAACTGATTACTTTGTTAATGTAGCGGAGCCTAATGAGAATGTGTGTGTGTACAACATCAGAAATTAAAGACTTGCTGTTTATCACAGCAACTACATTAACTGATTACTTTGTTAATGTAGCAGAGCCTAATGCGAATGTGTGTGTACAACATCTGAAATTAAAGACTTGCTTTTTATCCTACCAACTACATTAACTGATTACTTTGTTAAAGTAGCGGAGCCTAAAGAGAATATGTGTGTACATCACAAATTAAACACTTGCTTTTTATCACAGCAAATACATCAACTGATTACTTTGTTAATGTAGCGGATCCTAATGAGAATGAGTGTGTACAACATTAGAAATTAAAGACTTGCTTTTTATCACACCAAATAAACCAACTGATTACTTTGTTAATGTAGCGGAGCCTAATGAGAATGTGTGTGTACAACATGACAAATTAAACACTTATTTTTTTCACAACACCTACATTAACTGATTACTTTGTTAATGTAGCGGAGCCAAATGAGAATGTGTGTACAACATCAGAAATTAAACACTTGCTTTTTATCACACCAACTACACCAACTGATTACTTTGTTAACGTAGCGGAGCCTAATGTGAATGTGTGTATAACATCAGAAATTAAAGACTTCCTTTTTATCGAACCAACTACATCAACTGAGTACTTTGTTAATGTAGTGGAGCCTAATGAGAATGTGTGTGTACAACACCACAAATTAAAGACTTACTTTCTATCACACCAACTACATCAACTGATTACTTTGTTAAAGTAGTGGAGCCTAATGAGAATGTGTGTATAACATCAGAAATTAAACACTTGCTTTTTATCACACCAACTACATTAACTGATTCTTTGTTAATGTAGCGGAGTCTAATGAGAATGTATGTATAACATCAGAAATTAAACACTTGCTTTTTATCACACCAACTACATTAACTGATTACTTTGTTAAGCTAGCAGAGCCTAATGAGAATGTGTGTACAACATCAGATATTAAAGACTTGCTTTTTATCACACCAACTACATTAACTGACTACTTTGTTAATGTAGCGGAGTCTAATGAGAATGTGTGTGTACAACATCACAAATTAAACACTTGCTGTTTATCAAACCACCTACATTAACTGATTACTTTGTTAACATAGCGGAGCCTAATGTGAATGTGTGTATAACATCAGAAATTAAAGACTTGCTTTTTATCACACCAACTACATCAACTGAGTACTTTGTTAATGTAGCGGAGCCTAATGAGAATGTGTGTGTACAACACCACAAATTAAAGACTTGCTTTTATCACAACAACTCGATCAACTGATTACTTTGTTAATGTAGCGGAGCCTAATGGAATGTGTGTATAACATCAGAAATTAAACACTTGCTTTTTATCACACCAACTACATTAACTGATTCTTTGTTAATGTAGCGGAGTCTAATGAGAATGTGTGTATAAGATCAGAAATTAAACACTTGCTTTTTATCACACCAACTACATTAACTGATTACTTTGTTAATATAGCGGAGCCTAATGAGAATGTGTGTACAAAATCAGAAACTAGAGACTTGCTTTTTATCACACCCACTACGTCAACTGATTACTTTGTTAATGTAGCGGAGCCTAATGAGAATGTGTGTACAACATCAGAAATTAAAGATTTGCTTTTTATCACACCAACTACATCAACTGATTACTTTGTTAATGTAGCGGAGCCTAATGAGAATGTGTGTACAACATCAGAAATTAGAGTCTTGCTTTTTATCACAACAACCACATTAACTGATTACTTTGTTAATGTAGCGGAGCCTAATGAGAATGTGTGTACAACATCAGAAATTAAAGATTTGCTTTTTATCACACCAACTACATCAACTGATTACTTTGTTAATGTAGGGGAGCCTAATGAGAATGCGTGTGTACAACATCACAAATTAAACACTTGCTTTTTATCACACCAACTACATTAACTGATTACGTTGTTAAAGTAGCGGAGCCTAATGAGAATGTGTGTGTACAACATCAGAAATTAAAGACTTGCTTTTTATCACACCAACTACATCAACTGATTACTTTGTTAATGTAGCAGAGCCTAATGAGAATGTGTGTACAACATCACAAATTAAACACTTGCTTTTTATCACAGCAAATACATCAACTGATTACTCTGTTAATGTAGCGGAGCCTAATGAGAATGTGTATACAACATCAGGAATTAAAGACTTGCTTTTTATCACAGCAACTACATTAACTGATTACTTTGTTAATGTAGCGGAGCCTAATGACAATGTGTGTACAACATCAGGAATTAAACACTTGCTCTTTATCACAACAACTACAGCAACTGATTACTTTGTTAATGTAGCGGAGCCTAATGAGAATGTGTGTGTACATCAGAAATTAAACACTTGCTGTTTATCACACCAACTACATCAACTGATTACTGTGTTAATGTAGCGGAGCCTAATGAGAATGTGTGTGTACAATATCAGAAATTAAAGACTTGCTTTTTTTCACACCAAGTACATCAACTGATTACTTTGTTAATGTAGCAGAGCCTAATGAGAATATGTGTGTACAACATCAAAAATTAAAGACTTGCTTTTTATCATACCAACTACATTAACTGATTACTTTGTTAAAGTAGCGGAGCCTAATGAGAATATGTGTGTACAACATCAGAAATTAAGCACTTGCTTTTTATCCCACCAACTAAATTAACTGATTACTTTGTTAATGTAGCGGAGCCTAATGCGAATATGTGTGTACAACATCAGAAATTAAACACTTGCTTTTTATCCCACCAACTAAATTAACTGATTACTTTGTTAATGTAGCGGAGCCTAATGCGAATGTGAGTATACAACATCAAAATTAAAGACCTGCTTTTTATCACACCAACTACATCAACTGATTACTTTGTTAATGTAGCGGAGCCAAATGAGAATGTGTGTACAACATCAGAAATTAAACACTTGCTTTTTATCACACCAACCACATCAACTGATTACTTTGTTAATATAGCGGAGCCTAATGAGAATGTGTGTACAACATCAGAAATTAAAGATTTGCTTTTTATCACACCAACTACATCAACTGATTACTTTGTTAATGTAGCGGAGCCTAATGAGAATGTGTGTGTACAACATCAGAAATTAAACACTTGCTTTTTATCACAACAACCACATTATCTGATACTTTGTTAATGTAGCAGAGCCTAATGAGAATGTGTGTACAACATCAGAAATTAAAGACTTGCTCTTTATTACACCAAGTACATTAACTGATTACTTTGTTAATGTAGCGGAGCCTAATGAGAATGTGTGTATAACATCAGAAATTAAAGACTTGCTTTTTATCATACCAACTACGTTAACTGATTACTTTGTTAAAGTAGCGGAGCCTAATGAGAATATGTGTATAACTTCAGAAATTAAAGACTTGCTTTTTATTATACCAACTACGTTAACTGATTACTTTGTTAAAGTAGCGGAGCCTAATGAGAATATGTGTGCATAACTTCAGAAATTAAAGACTTGCTTTTTATTATACCAACTATGTTAACTGATTACTTTGTTAAAGTAGCGGAGCCTAATGAGAATATGTGTGTACAACATCAGAAATTAAACACTTGCTTTTTATCACACCAATTACAATCACTGATTACTTTGTTAAAATAGCGGAGCCTAATGAGAATGTGTGTGTACATCACAAATTAAACACTTGCTGTTTATCACACCAACTACATCAACTGATTACTTTGTTAATGTAGCGGAGCTAATGCGAATGTGTGTGTACAACATCAGAAATCCAAGGTTTGCTTTTTATCACACCAAGTACATCAACTGATTACTTTGTTAAAGGAGAGGAGCCTAATGAGAATGTGTGTACAACATCAGAAATTAAAGACTTGCTTTTTATCACAACAATAACACTAACTGATTACTTTGTTAATGTAGTGGAGCCTAATGAGAATCTGTGTGTACAACATCACAAATTAAACACTTGCTTTTTATCACACCAACTACATTAACTGATTACGTTGTTAAAGTAACGGAGCCTAATTAGAATGTGTGTACAACATCAGAAATTAAAGACTTGCTTTTTATCACACCAACTACATCAACTGATTACATTGTTAATGTAGCGGAGCCTAATGAGAATGTGTGTATAACATCAGAAATTAAAGACTTGCTTTTTATTATACCAACTACGTTAACTGATTACTTTGTTAAAGTAGCGGAGCCTAATGAGAATATGTGTGTACAACATCAGAAATTAAACACTTGCTTTTTATCACACCAATTACAATCACTGATTACTTTGTTAAAGTAGCGGAGCCTAATGAGAATGTGTGTGTACAACATCACAAATTAAACACTTGCTGTTTATCACACCAACTACATCAACTGATTACTTTGTTAATGTAGCGGAGCTAATGCGAATGTGTGTGTACAACATCAGATATCCAAGGTTTGCTTTTTATCACACCAAGTACATCAACTGATTACTTTGTTAATGTAGCGGAGCCTAATGATAATGTGTGTACAACATCAGAAATTAAAGACTTGCTTTTTATCACACCAACTACATTAACTGATTACTTTGTTAATGTAGCTGAGCCTAATGAGAATGTGCGTGTACATCAGAAATTAAAGACTTACTTTTTATCACACCTACTACATCAACTGATTAGTTTGTTAACGTAGCGGAGCCTAATGAGAATGTGTGTGCAACATCAGAAATTAAACACTTGCTTTTTATCACATCAACTACATTAACTGATTACTTTGTTAATGTAGCGGAGCCTAATGAGAATGTGTGTGTACAACATCAGAAATTGAAGACTTGCTTTTTATCACACCAACTACAATAACTGATTACTTTGTTAATGTAGCAGAGCCTAATGAGAATCTGTGTAAAATCAGAAATTAAAGACTTACTTTCTATCACACCAATTACATTAACTGATTACTTTGTTAATGTTGCGGAGCCTAATGAGAATGTGTGTGTACAACATCAGAAATTAAAGACTTGCTTTTTATCACACCTTCTGCATCAACTGATTACTTTGTTAATGTAGCGGAGCCTAATGAGAATGTGTGTGTACAACATCAGAAATTAAAGACTTGCTTTTTATCATACCAACTAAATTAACTGATTACTTTGTTAAAGTAGCGGAGACTAATGAGAATGTGTGTACAACATCAGAAATTAAAGACTTGCTTTTTATCACACCAACTACATCAACAGATTACTTTGTTAATGTAGCGGAGCCTAATGAGAATGTGTGTGTACAACATCACAAATTAAACACTTGCTTTTTATCATACCAACTACGTTAACTGATTACTTTGTTAAAGTAGCGGAGCCTAATGAGAATGTGTGTGTACAACATCACAAATTAAACACTTGCTGTTTATCACACCAACTACATCAACTGATTACTTTGTTAATGTAGCGGAGCTAATGCGAATGTGTGTGTACAACATCAGAAATCCAAGGTTTGCTTTTTATCACACCAAGTACATCAACTGATTACTTTGTTAATGTAGCGGAGCCTAATGATAATGTGTGTACAACATCAGAAATTAAAGACTTGCTTTTTATCACACCAACTACATTAACTGATTACTTTGTTAATGTAGCTGAGCCTAATGAGAATGTGCGTGTACATCAGAAATTAAAGACTTACTTTTTATCACACCTACTACATCAACTGATTACTTTGTTAATGTAGCGGAGCCTAATGAGAATGTGTGTGCAACATCAGAAATTAAACACTTGCTTTTTATCACATCAACTACATTAACTGATTACTTTGTTAATGTAGCGGACCCTAATGAGAATGTGTGTGTACAACATCAGAAATTGAAGACTTGCTTTTTATCACACCAACTACAATAACTGATTACTTTGTTAATGTAGCAGAGCCTAATGAGAATGTGTGTACAATCAGAAATTAAAGACTTACTTTTTATCCCACCAATTACATTAACTGATTACTTTGCTAATGTTGCGGAGCCTAATGAGAATGTGTGTGTACAACATCAGAAATTAAAGACTTGCTTTTTATCACACCAACTGCATCAACTAATTACTTTGTTAATGTAGCGGAGCCTAATGAGAATTTATGTGTACAACATCAGAAATTAAAGACTTGCTTTTTTACATACCAACTACATTAACTGATTACTTTGTTAAAGTAGCGGAGCCTAATGCGAATGTGTGTACAACATCAGAAATTAAAGACTTGCTTTTTATCACACCAACTACATCAACAGATTACTTTGTTAATGTAGCGGAGCCTAATGAGAATGTGTGTGTACAACATCACAAATTAAACACTTGCTTTTTATCATACCTACTACATTAACTGATTACTTTGTTAAAGGAGAGGAGCCTAATGAGAATGTGTGTACAACATCAGAAATTAAAGACTTGCTTTTTATCACACCAATAACACTAACTGATTACTTTGTTAATGTAGCGGAGCCTAATGAGAATGTGTGTGTACAACATCAAAAATTAAACACTTGCTTTTTATCACACCAACTACATTAAATGATTACGTTGTTAAAGTAACGGAGCCTAATGAGAATGTGTGTACAACATCAGAAATTAAAGACTTGCTTTTTATCACACCAACTACATACTGATTATATTGTTAATGTAGCGGAGCCTAATGAGAATGTGTGTATAACATCAGAAATTAAAGACTTGCTTTTTATTATACTAACTACGTTAACTGATTACTTTGTTAAAGTAGCGGAGCCTAATGAGAATATGTGTGTATAACATCAGAAATTAAACACTTGCTTTTTATCACACCAACTACATTAACTGATTACTTTGTTAAAGTAGCGGAGCCTAATGAGAATGTGTGTGTACATCAGAAATTGAACACTTGCTGTTTATCATACCAACTACATTAACTGATTACTTTGTGAAAGTAGCGGAGCCTAATGAGAATGTGTGTACAACATCAGAAATTAAAGACTTGCTTTTTATCACAAAAACTACATCAACAGATTACTTTGTTAATGTAGCGGAGCCTAATGAGAATGTGTGTGTACAACATCACAAATTAAACACTTGCTTTTTATCACACCAACTACATTAACTGATTACTTTGTTAAAGTAGCGGAGCCTAATGAGAATATGTGTGTACAACATCAGAAATTAAACACTTGCTCTTTATCACACAAATTACAATCACTGATTACTTTGTTAATGTAGCGGAGCTAATGAGAATGTGTGTGTACAACATCAGAAATCCAAGGCTTGCTTTTTATCACACCAAGTACATCAACTGATTATTTTGTTAATGTAGCGGAGCCTAATGAGAATGTGTGTGTACATCAGAAATTAAAGACTTGCTTTTTATCACAGCCACTACATTAACTGATTACTTTGTTAATGTAGCGTAGCCTAATGAGAATGTGTGTACAACATCAGAAATTAAACACTTGATTTTTATAACCAACTACATTAACTGATTACTTTGTTAAAGTAGCGGAGCCTAATGAGAATATGTGTGTACAACATCAGAAATTAAACACTTGCTGTTTATCACACCAAATACATTAACTGATTACTTTGTTAATGTAGCGGAGCCTAATGAGAATGTGTGTGTACAACATCACAATTAAAGACCTCCTTTTTATCACACCAACTACATCAACTGATTACCTTGCTAATGTACCGGAGCCTAATAAGAATGTGTGTGTACAACATCACAAATTAAACACTTGCTTTTTATCACACCAACTATATCAACTGATTACTTTGTTAATGTAGCGGAGCATAATAAGAATGTGTGTGTGTACAATATCACAAATTAAAGACATGCTTTTTATCACACCAACTACATCAACTGATTACTTTGTTACAGTAGCGGATCCTAATGAGAATGTGTGTACAACATCAGAAATTAAACACTTGCTTTTTATCACACCAAGCACATCAACTGATTAGTTTGTTAATGTGGCGGAGCCTAATGAGAATGTGTGTACATCAGAAATAAAACACTTGCTGTTTATCACACCAACTACATCAACTGATTACTTTCTTAATGTAGCGGAGCCTAATGAGAATGTGTGTGTACAACATCAGAAATTAATGACTTGCTTTTCATCACACCAACTACATCAACTGATTACTTTGTTAATGTAGAGGAGCCTAATGAGAATGAGTGTACAACATCAGAAATGAAACACTTGCTTTTTATCACAACTACATTAACTGATTACTTTGTTAAAGTAGCGGAGCCTAATGAGAATGTGTGTACAATATCAGAAATTAAACCCTTGCTTTTTATCACACCAACTACGTCAACTGATTAATTTGTTAATGTAGCGAAGCCTAATGAGAATGTGAGTATAACATCAGAAATTAAAGACTTGCTTTTTATCACACCAACTACATTAACTGAATACTTTGTTAATGTAGCGGAGCCTAATGAGAATGTGTGTGTACAACATCAGAAATTAAAGACTTGCTTTTTATCACACCAACTACATTAACTGATTACTTTGTTAATGTAGCTGAGCCTAATGAGAATGTGCGTGTACATCAGAAATGAAAGACTTACTTTTTATCACACCTACTACATCAACTGATTACTTTGTTAATGTAGCGGAGCCTAATGAGAATGTGTGTGCAACATTAGAAATTAAACACTTGCTTTTTATCACATCAACTACATTAACTGATTACTTTGTTAATGTAGCAGAGCCTAATGAGAATGTGTGTGTACATCATAAATTCAAGACTTGCTTTTTATCACAGCAACTACAATAACTGATTACTTTGTTAATGTAGCGGAGCCTAATGAGAATGTGTGTGTACAACATCAGAAATTAAAGACTTACTTTTTATCATACCAACTACATTAACTGATTACTTTGTTAAAGTAGCGGAGCCTAATGAGAATGTGTGTACAACATCAGAAATTAAAGACTTGCTTTTTATCAGACCAACTACATCAACAGATTACTTTGTTAATGTAGCGGAGCCTAATGAGAATGTGTGTGTACAACATCACAAATTAAACACTTGCTTTTTATCATACCTACTACATTAACTGATTACTTTGTTAAAGGAGAGGAGCCTAATGAGAATGTGAGTACAACATCATAAATTAAAGACTTGCTTTTTATCACAACAATAACACTAACTAATTACTTTGTTAATGTAGCGGAGCCTAATGAGAATGTGTGTGTACAATACACAAATTAAACACTTGCTTTTTATCATACCAACTACATTAACTGATTACGTTGTTAAAGTAACGGAGCCTAATGAGAATGTGTGTACAACATCAGAAATTAAAGACTTGCTTTTTATCACACCAACTACATCAACTGATTACATTGTTAATGTAGCGGAGCCTAATGAGAATGTGTGTGTACAACATCAGAAATTAAACACTTGCTTTTTATCACACCAATTACAATCACTGATTACTTTGTTAATGTAGCGGAGCCTAATGAGAATGTGTGTGTACAACATCAGAAATTAAACACTTGCTTTTTATCACACCAAGTACATCAACTGATTACTTTGTTAATGTAGCGGAGCCTAATGACAATGCGTGTATAACATCAGAAATTAAAGACTTGCTTTTTATCATACCAGCCACATTAACTGATTACATTGTTAAAGTAGCGGAGCCTAATGAGAATATGCGTGTACAACATTAGAAATTAAAGACTTGCTGTTTATCACAAAAACTACGTCAACTGATTAATTTGTTAATGTAGCGGAGCCTAATGAGAATGTGTGTGTACAACATCAGAAATTAAAGAATTGCTTTTTATCACACCAACTATATTACCTGATTACTTATTAAATGTAGCGGAGCCTAATGAGAATGTGCATGTACAACATCAGAAATTAAAGACTTGCTTTTTATCACACCAACTACAATAACTGATTACTTTGTTAATGTAGCAGAGCCTAATGAGAATGTGTGTACAATCAGAAATTAAAGACTTGCTTTTCATCACACCAACTACGTCAACTGATTACTTTGTTAATGTTATGGAGCCTAATGAGAATGTGTGTATAACATTAGAAATTAAACATTTGCATTTTATCACACCAACCACATTAACTGATTACTTTGTTAATGTAGCGGAGTCTAATGAGAATATGTATACAACATCAAAAATCAAACACTTGCTTTTTATCACACCAACTACATTAACTGATTACTTTGTTAAAGTAGCGGAGCCTAATGAGAAAGTGTGTGTACAACATCAGAAATTAAAGGCTTACTTTTTATCACACCAACTACATCAACTGATTACTTGTTTAATGTAGCACAGCCTAATGAGAATGTGTGTATAACATCAGAAATTAAAGACTTGCTTTTTATCACAACCACATTAACTGATTACTTTGTTAATGTAGCAGAGCCTAATGAGAATGTGTGTACAACATCAGAAATTAAAGACTTGCTTTTTATCAAACCATCTACGTCAACTGATTAATTTGTTAATGTAGCGGAGCCTAATGAGAATGTGTGTACATCAGAAATTAAAGACTTGCTTTTCATCACACCAACTACGTCAACTGATTACTTTGTTAATGTAGCGGAGCCTAATGAGAATGTGCGTATAACATCAGAAATTAAACACTTCCTTTTTATCACACCAACCACATTAACTGATTACTTTGTTAATTTAGCGGAGCCTAATAAGAATATGTATACAATATCAAAAATTAAACATTTGATTTTTATCACACCAACTACATTAACTGATTACTTTGTTAATGTAGCGGAGCCTAATGAGAATGTATGTGTACAACATCAGAAATTAAAGAGTTGCTTTTTATCACACCAACTACATTAACTGATTACTTTGTTAATGTAGCGGAGCCTAATGAGAATGTGCGTGTACATCAGAAATTAAACACTTACTTATTATCACACCAACTACATCAACCGATTACTTTGTTAACGTAGTGGAGCCTAATGAGAATGTGTGTGTACAACATCAGAAATTAAACACTTGCTTTTTATCACACCAACTACATTAACTGATTACTTTGTTAATGTAGCGGAGCCTAATGAGAATGTGTGTGTACAACATCAGAAATTGAAGACTTGCTTTTTATCACACCAACTACAATAACTGATTACTTTGTTAATGTAGCAGAGCCTAATGAGAATGTGTGTACAATCAGAAATTAAAGATTTACTTTTTATCACACCAATTACATTAACTGATTACTTTGTTAATGTTGCGGAGCCTAATGAGAATGTGTGTGTACAACATCAGTAATTAAAGACTTGCTTTTTATCACACCAACTGCATCAACTGATTACTTTGTTAATGTAGCGGAGCCTAATGAGAATGTGTGTGTACAACATCAGAAACTAAAGACTTGCTTTTTATCACACAACTACATCAACTGATTACTTTGTTAATGTAGCGGAGCCTAATGAGAATGTGTGTGTACAACATCACAAATTAAACACTTGCTTTTTATCACCTCAACTACATTAACTGATTACTTTGTTAAAGTAGAGGAGCCTAATGACAATGTGTGTACAACGGAGAAATTAAAGACTTGCTTTTTATCACACCAACAACATTAACTGATTACTTTGTTAATGTAGCAGACCCTAATGAGAATGTGTATGTACAACATCAGAAATTAAACACTTGCTTTTTATCACACCAACTACATCAACTGATTACTTTGTTAATGTAGCGGAGACTAATGAGAATGTGTATGTACAACATCAGAAATTAAAGACTTGCTTTTTATCACACCAACAACATTAACTGATTACTTTGTTAATGTAGCAGAGCCTAATGAGAATGTGTGTACAACATCAGAAATTAAAGACTTGCTTTTTATCACACCAACTACATTAACTGATTACTTTGTTAATGTAGCGGAGCCTAATGAGAATGTGTGTGTACAACATCAGAAACTAAAGACTTGCTTTTTATCACAACCACATTAACTGATTACTTTGTTAATGTAGCGGAGCCTAATGAGAATGTGTATGTACAACATCACAAATTAAAGACTTGCTTTTTATCACACCAACTACATCAACTGATTACTTTGTTAAAGTAGCGAAGCCCAAGGAGAATGTGTGTGTACAACATCAGAAATTAAAGACTTGCTTTTTATCACACCAACTACATTAACTGATTACTCTGTTAATGTAGCGGAGCCTAATGAGAACGTGTATGTACAACATCAGAAATTAAAGACATGCTTTTTATCGCACCAACTACATCAACTGATTACCTTGTTACAGTAGCGGAGCCTAATGAGAATGAGTGTGTACAACATCAGAAATTAAAGACTTGCTTTTTATCACACCAACTACATTAACTGATTACTTTCTTAATGTAGCGGCGCCTAATGAGAATGTGTGAGTACAACATCAGAAATTAAAGACTTGCTTTTTATCACACCACCTACATCAACTGATTACTTTCTTAATGTAGCGGAGCCTAATGAGAATGTGTGTGTACAACATCAGAAATTAAAGACTTGCTTTTTATCACACCAACTACATTAACTGATTACTTTGTTAATGTAGCGGAGCCTAATGAGAATGAGTGTACAACATAAGAAATTAAACACTTGCTTTTAATCACACCAACTACATTAACTGATTACATTGTTAATGTAGCGGAGCCTAATGAGAATGTGTGTACAACATCAGAAATTAAACACTTGCTTTTTATCACAACTACATTAACTCATTACTTTGTTAAAGTAGCGGAGCCTAATGAGAATGTGTGTACATCTGAAATTAAACACTTGCTTTTTATCACACCAACAACGTCAACTGATTAATTTGTTAATGTAGCTGAGCCCAATGAGAATGTGTGTATAACATCAGAAATTAAAGACTTGCTTTTTATCACACCAACTACATCAACTGATTACTTTGTTAATGTAGCGGAGACTAATGAGAATGTGTGTGTAAAAACATCACAACTTAAACACTTGCTTTTAATCTCACCAACTAGGTCAACTGATTACTTTGTTAAGATAGCGGAGCCTAATGAGAATGTGTGTGTACAACATCACAAATTAAACACTTGCTTTTTATCACACCAACTACATTAAGTGATTACCTTGTTACAGTAGCGGAGCCAAATGAGAATGTGTGTACATCAGAAATTAAAGACTTGCTTTTTATAACAACCACATTAACTGATTACTTTGTTAATGTAGCGGAGCCTAATGAGAATGTGTGTGTACAACATCATAAATTAAACACTTGCTTTTTATCACACCAACTACATTAACTGATTACTTTGTTAATGTAGTGGAGCCTAATGAGAATGTCTGTGTGCAACAACAGAATTAAATACCTGCTCTTTATCACACCAACAACATCAACTGATTACTTTGTTAATGTAGCGGAGCCTAATGAGAATGTGTGTACAACATTAGAAATTAAACACTTGCTTTTTATCACACCAACTACATCAACTGATTACTTTGTTAATGTTATGGAGCCTAATGAGAATGTGTGTATAACATTAGAAATTAAAAATTTGCATTTTATCACACCAACCACATTAACTGATTACTTTGTTAATGTAGCGGAGTCTAATTAGAATATGTATACAACATCAAAAATCAAACACTTGCTTTTTATCACACCAACTACATTAACTGATTACTTTGTTAATGTAGCGGAGCCTAATGAGACTGTGTGAGTACAACATCAGAAATTAAATACTTGCTTTTTATCACACCAACTACATTAACTGATTACTTTGTTAAAGTAGCGGAGCCTAATGAGAAAGTGTGTGTACAACATCAGAAATTAAAGACTTACTTTTTATCACACCAACTACATCAACTGATTACTTTGTTAATGTAGCACAGCCTAATGAGAATGTGTGTATAACATCAGAAATTAAAGACTTGCTTTTTATCACAACCACATTAACTGATTACTTTGTTAATGTAGCAGAGCCTAATGAGAATGTGTGTACAACATCAGAAATTAAAGACTTGCTTTTTATCACACCATCTACGTCAACTGATTAATTTGTTAATGTAGCGGAGCCTAATGAGAATGTGTGTACATCAGAAATTAAAGACTTGCTTTTCATCACACCAACTACGTCAACTGATTACTTTGTTAATGTAGCGGAGCCTAATGAGAATTTGCGTATAACATCAGAAATTAAACACTTCCTTTTTATCACACCAACCACATTAACTGATTACTTTGTTAATTTAGCGGAGCCTAATCAGAATATGTATACAATATCAAAAATTAAACACTTGATTTTTATCACACCAACTACATTAACTGATTACTTTGTTAATGTAGCGGAGCCTAATGAGAATGTATGTGTACAACATCAGAAATTAAAGAGTTGCTTTTTATCACACCAACTACATTAACTGATTACTTTGTTAATGTAGCGGAGCCTAATGAGAATGTGCGTGTACATCAGAAATTAAACACTTACTTATTATCACACCAACTACATCAACCGATTACTTTGTTAACGTAGTGGAGCCTAATGAGAATGTGTGTGTACAACATCAGAAATTAAACACTTGCTTTATATCACACCAACTACATTAACTGATTACTTTTTTAATGTAGCGGAGCCTAATGAGAATGTGTGTGTACAACATCAGAAATTGAAGACTTGCTTTTTATCACACCAACTACAATAACTGATTACTTTGTTAATGTAGCAGAGCCTAATGAGAATGTGTGTATAATCAGAAATTAAAGACTTACTTTTTATCACACCAATTACATTAACTGATTACTTTGTTAATGTTGCGGAGCCTAATGAGAATGTGTGTGTACAACAACAGAAATTAAACACTTGCTTTTTATCACATCAACTACATTAAGTGATTACTTTGTTATGTAGCGGAGCCTAATGAGAATGTGTGTGTACAACATCAGAAATTGAAGACTTGCTTTTTATCACACCAACTACAATAACTGATTACTTTGTTAATGTAGCAGAGCCTAATGAGAATGTGTGTACAATCAGAAATTAAAGACTTACTTTTTATCACACCAACAACGTCAACTGATTAATTTGTTAATGTTGCGGAGCCTAATGAGAATGTGTGTGTACAACATCAGAAATTAAAGACTTGCTTTTTATCACACCAACTGCATCAACTGATTACTTTGTTAATGTAGCGGAGCCTAATGAGAATGTGTGTATACAACATCAGAAATTAAAGACTTGCTTTTTATCACACCAACTACATCAACTGATTACTTTGTTAATTGTAGCGGAGCCTAATGAGAATGTGTGTGTACAACATCACAAATTAAACACTTGCTTTTTATCACCTCAACTACATTAACTGATTACTTTGTTAAAGTAGAGGAGCCTAATGACAATGTGTGTACAACGGAGAAATTAAAGACTTGCTTTTTATCACACCAACAACATTAACTGATTACTTTGTAAATGTAGCAGACCCTAATGAGAATGTGTATGTACAACATCAGAAATTAAACACTTGCTTTTTATCACACCAACTACATCAACTGATTACTTTGTTAATGTAGCGGAGCCTAATGAGAATGTGTATGTACAACATCAGAAATTAAAGACTTGCTTTTTATCACACCAACAACATTAACTGATTACTTTGTTAATGTAGCAGAGCCTAATAAGAATGTGTGTACAACATCAGAAATTAAAGACTTGCTTTTTATCACACCAACTACATTAACTGATTACTTTGTTAATGTAGCGGAGCCTAATGAGAATGTGTGTGTACAACATCAGAAACTAAAGACTTGCTTTTTATCACAACCACATTAACTGATTACTTTGTTAATGTAGCGGAGCCTAATGAGAATGTGTATGTACAACATCAGAAATTAAAGACTTGCTTTTTATCACAACCACATTAACTGATTACTTTGTTAATGTAGCGGAGCCTAATGAGAATGTGTGAGTACAACATCAGAAATTAAACACTTGTTTTTATCACACCAACAACATTAACTGATTACTTTGTTAAAGTAGCGGAGCCTAATGAGAATGTGTGAGTACATCAGAAATTAAACACTTGCTTTTTATCACACCAACCTCATTAACTGATTACTTTGTTAATGTAGCGGAGCCTAATGAGAATGTGTGAGTACAACATCAGAAATTAAACACTTGCTTTTTATCACACCAACAACATTAACTGATTACTTTGTTAATGTAGCAGAGCCTAATGAGAATGTGTGTACAACATCACAAATTAAAGACTTGCTTTTTATCACACCAACTACATCAACTGATTACTTTGTTAAAGTAGCGGAGCCCAAGGAGAATGTGTGTGTACAACATCAGAAATTAAAGACTTGCTTTTTATCACACCAACTACATTAACTGATTACTGTGTTAATGTAGCGGAGCCTAATGAGAACGTGTATGTACAATGTGAAATTAAAGACATGCTTTTTATCACACCAACTACATCAACTGATTACCTTGTTACAGTAGCGGATCCTAATGAGAATGTGTGTACAACATCAGAAATTAAGCACTTGCTTTTTATCACACCAAGCACATCAACTGATTACTTTGTTAATGTGGCGGAGCCTAATGAGAATATGTGTACATCAGAAATTAAACACTTGCTGTTTATCACACCAACTACATCAACTGATTACTTTCTTAATGTAGCGGAGCCTAATGAGAATGAGTGTGTACAACATCAGAAATTAAAGACTTGCTTTTTATCACACCAACTACATTAACTGATTACTTTCTTAATGTAGCGGAGCCTAATGAGAATGTGTGTGTACAACATCAGAAATTAAAGACTTGCTTTTTATCACACCAACTACATCAACTGATTACTTTCTTAATGTAGCGGAGCCTAATGAGAATGTGTGTGTACAACATCAGAAATTAAAGACTTGCTTTTTATCACACCAACTACATTAACTGATTACTTTGTTAATGTAGCGGAGCCTAATGAGAATGAGTGTACAACATAAGAAATTAAACACTTGCTTTTAATCACACCAACTACATTAACTGATTACATTGTTAATGTAGCGGAGCCTAATGAGAATGTGTGTACAACATCAGAAATTAAACACTTGCTTTTTATCACAACTACATTAACTGATTACTTTGTTAAAGTAGCGGAGCCTAATGAGAATGTGTGTACATCAGAAATTAAACAGTTGCTTTTTATCACACCAACAACGTCAACTGATTAATTTGTTAATGTAGCTGAGCCCAATGAGAATGTGTGTATAACATCAGAAATTAAAGACTTGCTTTTTATCACACCAACTGCATCAACTGATTACTTTGTTAATGTAGCGGAGACTAATGAGAATGTGTGTGTAAAAACATCCCAACTTAAACACTTGCTTTTAATCTCACCAACTACGTCAACTGATTACTTTGTTAAGATAGCGGAGCCTAACGAGAATGTGTGTGTACAACATCACAAATTAAACACTTGCTTTTTATCACACCAACTACATTAAGTGATTACCTTGTTACAGTAGCGGAGCCAAATGAGAATGTGTGTACATCAGAAATTAAAGACTTGCTTTTTATAACAACCACATTAACTGATTACTTTGTTAATGTAGCGGAGCCTAATGAGAATGTGTGTGTACACCATCATAAATTAAACACTTGCTTTTTATCACACCAACTACATTAACTGATTACTTTGTTAATGTAGTGGAGCCTAATGAGAATGTCTGTGTGCAACAACAGAATTAAATACCTGCTCTTTATCACACCAACAACATCAACTGATTACTTTGTTAATGTAGCGGAGCCAAATGAGAATGTGTGTGTACAACATCAGAAATTAAACACTTGCTTTTTATCACACCAACTACATCAACCGATTACTTTGTTAATATAGCGGAGCCTAATGAGAATGTGTGTGTGTACAGCATCACAAATTAAACACTTGCTTTTTATCACAACAACTACATAAACTGATTACTTCGTTAATGTAGCAGAGCCTAATGAGAATGTGTGTGTACATCAGAAATTAAACACTTGCTTTTTATCACACCAACTACATCAACTGATTACTTTGTTAATGTAGCGGAGCCTAATGAGAATGTGTGTGTACAACATGACAAATTAAACACTTATTTTTCTCACAACACCTACATTAACTGATTACTTTGTTAATGTAGCGGAGCCTAATGAGAATGTGTGTACAACATCAGGATTTAAACACTTGCTTTTTATCACACCAACTACATCAACTGATTACTTTGTTAATGTAGCGGAGCCTAATGAGAATGTGTGTGTACAAATTCACAAATTAAACACTTGCTTTTTATCACACCAACTACATTAACTGATTACCTTGTTAATGTAGCGGAGCCTAATGTGAATGTGTGTATTACATCAGAAATTAGACTTGCTTTTTATCACACCAACTACATCAACTGAGTACTTTGTTAATGTAGCGGAGCCTAATGAGAATGTGTGTGTACAATATCAGAAATTAAAGACTTGCTTTTTATCACACCAAGTACATCAACTGATTACTTTGTTAATGTAGCGGAGCCTAATGAGAATGTGTGTGTGTACAACATCAGATATTAAAGACTTGCTGTTTATCACAGCAACTACATTAACTGATTACTTTGTTAATGTAGCGGAGCCTAATGCGAATGTGTGTGTACAACATCTGAAATTAAAGACTTGCTTTTTATCATACCAACTACATTAACTGATTACTTTGTTAAAGTAGCGGAGCCTAAAGAGAATATGTGTGTACATCAGAAATTAAACACTTGCTTTTTATCACAGCAAATGCATCGACTAATTACTTTGTTAATGTAGCGGATCCTAATGAGAATGAGTGTGTACAACATCAGAAATTAAAAGCTTGCTTTTTATCACACCAAATAAATCAACTGATTACTTTGTTAATGTAGCGGAGCCTAATGAGAATGAGTGTGTACAACATGACAAATTAAACACTTATTTTTTTCACAACACCTACATTAACTGATTACCTTGTTAATGTAGCGGAGCCTAATGAGAATGTGTGTACAACATCAGAAATTAAACACTTGCTTTTTATCACACCAACTACATCAACTGAGTACTTTGTTAATGTAGTGGAGCCTAATGAGAATGTGTGTGTACAACACCACAAATTAAAGACTTGCTTTCTATCACACCAACTACATCAACTGATTACTTTGTCAAAGTAGTGGAGCCTAATGAGAATGTGTGTGTACAACACCACAAATTAAAGACTTGCTTTCTATCACACCAAATACATCAACTGATTACTTTGTTAAAGTAGTGGAGCCTAATGAGAATGTGTGTATAACATCAGAAATTAAACACTAATTTTTTTCACACCAACTACATTAACTGATTCTTTGTTAATGTAGCGGAGTCTAATGAGAATGTGTGTATAACATCAGAAATTAAACACTTGCTTTTTATCACACCAACTACATTAATTGATTACTTTGTTAAGGTAGCAGAGCCTAATGAGAATGTGTGTACAACATCAGAAATTAAAGACTTGCTTTTTATCACACCAACTACATTAACTGATTACTTTGTTAATGTAGCGGAGTCTAATGAGAATGTGTGTGTACAACATCAAAAATTAAACACTTGCTTTTTATCACACCACCTACATTAACTGATTACTTTGTTAACGTAGCGGAGCCTAATGTGAATGTGTGTATAACATCAGAAATTAAAGACTTGCTTTTTATCACACCAACAACGTCAACTGATTAATTTGTTAATGTAGCTGAGCCCAATGAGAATGTGTGTATAACATCAGAAATTAAAGACTTGCTTTTTATCACACCAACTACATCAACTGATTACTTTGTTAATGTAGCGGAGACTAATGAGAATGTGTGTGTAAAAACATCACAACTTAAACACTTGCTTTTAATCTCACCAACTACGTCAACTGATTACTTTGTTAAGATAGCGGAGCCTAATGAGAATGTGTGTGTACAACATCACAAATTAAACACTTGCTTTTTATCACACCAACTACATTAAGTGATTACCCTGTTACAGTAGCGGAGCCAAATGAGAATGTGTGTACATCAGAAATTAAAGACTTGCTTTTTATAACAACCACATTAACTGATTACTTTGTTAATGTAGCGGAGCCTAATGAGAATGTGTGTGTACAACATCATAAATTAAACAATTGCTTTTTATCACACCAACTACATTAACTGATTACTTTGTTAATGTAGTGGAGCCTAATGAGAATGTCTGTGTGCAACAACAGAATTAAATACCTGCTCTTTATCACACCAACAACATCAACTGATTACTTTGTTAATGTAGCGGAGCCTAATGAGAATGTGTGTACAACATTAGAAATTAAACACTTGCTTTTTATCACACCAACTACATCAACTGATTACTTTGTTAATGTTATGGAGCCTAATGAGAATGTGTGTATAACATTAGAAATTAAAAATTTGCATTTTATCACACCAACCACATTAACTGATTACTTTGTTAATGTAGCGGAGTCTAATTAGAATATGTATACAACATCAAAAATCAAACACTTGCTTTTTATCACACCAACTACATTAACTGATTACTTTGTTAATGTAGCGGAGCCTAATGAGAATGTGTGAGTACAACATCAGAAATTAAACACTTGCTTTTTATCACACCAACTACATTAACTGATTACTTTGTTAAAGTAGCGGAGCCTAATGAGAAAGTGTGTGTACAACATCAGAAATTAAAGACTTACTTTTTATCACACCAACTACATCAACTGATTACTTTGTTAATGTAGCACAGCCTAATGAGAATGTGTGTATAACATCAGAAATTAAAGACTTGCTTTTTATCACAACCACATTAACTGATTACTTTGTTAATGTAGCAGAGCCTAATGAGAATGTGTGTACAACATCAGAAATTAAAGACTTGCTTTTTATCACACCATCTACGTCAACTGATTAATTTGTTAATGTAGCGGAGCCTAATGAGAATGTGTGTACATCAGAAATTAAAGACTTGCTTTTCATCACACCAACTACGTCAACTGATTACTTTGTTAATGTAGCGGAGCCTAATGAGAATTTGCGTATAACATCAGAAATTAAACACTTCCTTTTTATCACACCAACCACATTAACTGATTACTTTGTTAATTTAGCGGAGCCTAATCAGAATATGTATACAATATCAAAAATTAAACACTTGATTTTTATCACACCAACTACATTAACTGATTACTTTGTTAATGTAGCGGAGCCTAATGAGAATGTATGTGTACAACATCAGAAATTAAAGAGTTGCTTTTTATCACACCAACTACATTAACTGATTACTTTGTTAATGTAGCGGAGCCTAATGAGAATGTGCGTGTACATCAGAAATTAAACACTTACTTATTATCACACCAACTACATCAACCGATTACTTTGTTAACGTAGTGGAGCCTAATGAGAATGTGTGTGTACAACATCAGAAATTAAACACTTGCTTTATATCACACCAACTACATTAACTGATTACTTTGTTAATGTAGCGGAGCCTAATGAGAATGTGTGTGTACAACATCAGAAATTGAAGACTTGCTTTTTATCACACCAACTACAATAACTGATTACTTTGTTAATGTAGCAGAGCCTAATGAGAATGTGTGTATAATCAGAAATTAAAGACTTACTTTTTATCACACCAATTACATTAACTGATTACTTTGTTAATGTTGCGGAGCCTAATGAGAATGTGTGTGTACAACAACAGAAATTAAACACTTGCTTTTTATCACATCAACTACATTAAGTGATTACTTTGTTATGTAGCGGAGCCTAATGAGAATGTGTGTGTACAACATCAGAAATTGAAGACTTGCTTTTTATCACACCAACTACAATAACTGATTACTTTGTTAATGTAGCAGAGCCTAATGAGAATGTGTGTACAATCAGAAATTAAAGACTTACTTTTTATCACACCAACAACGTCAACTGATTAATTTGTTAATGTTGCGGAGCCTAATGAGAATGTGTGTGTACAACATCAGAAATTAAAGACTTGCTTTTTATCACACCAACTGCATCAACTGATTACTTTGTTAATGTAGCGGAGCCTAATGAGAATGTGTGTATACAACATCAGAAATTAAAGACTTGCTTTTTATCACACCAACTACATCAACTGATTACTTTGTTAATTGTAGCGGAGCCTAATGAGAATGTGTGTGTACAACATCACAAATTAAACACTTGCTTTTTATCACCTCAACTACATTAACTGATTACTTTGTTAAAGTAGAGGAGCCTAATGACAATGTGTGTACAACGGAGAAATTAAAGACTTGCTTTTTATCACACCAACAACATTAACTGATTACTTTGTAAATGTAGCAGACCCTAATGAGAATGTGTATGTACAACATCAGAAATTAAACACTTGCTTTTTATCACACCAACTACATCAACTGATTACTTTGTTAATGTAGCGGAGCCTAATGAGAATGTGTATGTACAACATCAGAAATTAAAGACTTGCTTTTTATCACACCAACAACATTAACTGATTACTTTGTTAATGTAGCAGAGCCTAATAAGAATGTGTGTACAACATCAGAAATTAAAGACTTGCTTTTTATCACACCAACTACATTAACTGATTACTTTGTTAATGTAGCGGAGCCTAATGAGAATGTGTGTGTACAACATCAGAAACTAAAGACTTGCTTTTTATCACAACCACATTAACTGATTACTTTGTTAATGTAGCGGAGCCTAATGAGAATGTGTATGTACAACATCAGAAATTAAAGACTTGCTTTTTATCACAACCACATTAACTGATTACTTTGTTAATGTAGCGGAGCCTAATGAGAATGTGTGAGTACAACATCAGAAATTAAACACTTGTTTTTATCACACCAACAACATTAACTGATTACTTTGTTAAAGTAGCGGAGCCTAATGAGAATGTGTGAGTACATCAGAAATTAAACACTTGCTTTTTATCACACCAACCTCATTAACTGGTTACTTTGTTAATGTAGCGGAGCCTAATGAGAATGTGTGAGTACAACATCAGAAATTAAACACTTGCTTTTTATCACACCAACAACATTAACTGATTACTTTGTTAATGTAGCAGAGCCTAATGAGAATGTGTGTACAACATCACAAATTAAAGACTTGCTTTTTATCACACCAACTACATCAACTGATTACTTTGTTAAAGTAGCGGAGCCCAAGGAGAATGTGTGGGTACAACATCAGAAATTAAAGACTTGCTTTTTATCACACCAACTACATTAACTGATTACTGTGTTAATGTAGCGGAGCCTAATGAGAACGTGTATGTACAATGTGAAATTAAAGACATGCTTTTTATCACACCAACTACATCAACTGATTACCTTGTTACAGTAGCGGATCCTAATGAGAATGTGTGTACAACATCAGAAATTAAGCACTTGCTTTTTATCACACCAAGCACATCAACTGATTACTTTGTTAATGTGGCGGAGCCTAATGAGAATATGTGTACATCAGAAATTAAACACTTGCTGTTTATCACACCAACTACATCAACTGATTACTTTCTTAATGTAGCGGAGCCTAATGAGAATGAGTGTGTACAACATCAGAAATTAAAGACTTGCTTTTTATCACACCAACTACATTAACTGATTACTTTCTTAATGTAGCGGAGCCTAATGAGAATGTGTGTGTACAACATCAGAAATTAAAGACTTGCTTTTTATCACACCAACTACATCAACTGATTACTTTCTTAATGTAGCGGAGCCTAATGAGAATGAGTGTGTACAACATCAGAAATTAAAGACTTGCTTTTTATCACACCAACTACATCAACTGATTACTTTCTTAATGTAGCGGAGCCTAATGAGAATGTGTGTGTACAACATCAGAAATTAAAGACTTGCTTTTTATCACACCAACTACATTAACTGATTACTTTGTTAATGTAGCGGAGCCTAATGAGAATGAGTGTACAACATAAGAAATTAAACACTTGCTTTTAATCACACCAACTACATTAACTGATTACATTGTTAATGTAGCGGAGCCTAATGAGAATGTGTGTACAACATCAGAAATTAAACACTTGCTTTTTATCACAACTACATTAACTGATTACTTTGTTAAAGTAGCGGAGCCTAATGAGAATGTGTGTACATCAGAAATTAAACAGTTGCTTTTTATCACACCAACAACGTCAACTGATTAATTTGTTAATGTAGCTGAGCCCAATGAGAATGTGTGTATAACATCAGAAATTAAAGACTTGCTTTTTATCACACCAACTGCATCAACTGATTACTTTGTTAATGTAGCGGAGACTAATGAGAATGTGTGTGTAAAAACATCACAACTTAAACACTTGCTTTTAATCTCACCAACTACGTCAACTGATTACTTTGTTAAGATAGCGGAGCCTAACGAGAATGTGTGTGTACAACATCACAAATTAAACACTTGCTTTTTATCACACCAACTACATTAAGTGATTACCTTGTTACAGTAGCGGAGCCAAATGAGAATGTGTGTACATCAGAAATTAAAGACTTGCTTTTTATAACAACCACATTAACTGATTACTTTGTTAATGTAGCGGAGCCTAATGAGAATGTGTGTGTACACCATCATAAATTAAACACTTGCTTTTTATCACACCAACTACATTAACTGATTACTTTGTTAATGTAGTGGAGCCTAATGAGAATGTCTGTGTGCAACAACAGAATTAAATACCTGCTCTTTATCACACCAACAACATCAACTGATTACTTTGTTAATGTAGCGGAGCCAAATGAGAATGTGTGTGTACAACATCAGAAATTAAACACTTGCTTTTTATCACACCAACTACATCAACCGATTACTTTGTTAATATAGCGGAGCCTAATGAGAATGTGTGTGTGTACAGCATCACAAATTAAACACTTGCTTTTTATCACAACAACTACATAAACTGATTACTTCGTTAATGTAGCAGAGCCTAATGAGAATGTGTGTGTACATCAGAAATTAAACACTTGCTTTTTATCACACCAACTACATCAACTGATTACTTTGTTAATGTAGCGGAGCCTAATGAGAATGTGTGTGTACAACATGACAAATTAAACACTTATTTTTCTCACAACACCTACATTAACTGATTACTTTGTTAATGTAGCGGAGCCTAATGAGAATGTGTGTACAACATCAGGATTTAAACACTTGCTTTTTATCACACCAACTACATCAACTGATTACTTTGTTAATGTAGCGGAGCCTAATGAGAATGTGTGTGTACAAATTCACAAATTAAACACTTGCTTTTTATCACACCAACTACATTAACTGATTACCTTGTTAATGTAGCGGAGCCTAATGTGAATGTGTGTATTACATCAGAAATTAGACTTGCTTTTTATCACACCAACTACATCAACTGAGTACTTTGTTAATGTAGCGGAGCCTAATGAGAATGTGTGTGTACAATATCAGAAATTAAAGACTTGCTTTTTATCACACCAAGTACATCAACTGATTACTTTGTTAATGTAGCGGAGCCTAATGAGAATGTGTGTGTGTACAACATCAGATATTAAAGACTTGCTGTTTATCACAGCAACTACATTAACTGATTACTTTGTTAATGTAGCGGAGCCTAATGCGAATGTGTGTGTACAACATCTGAAATTAAAGACTTGCTTTTTATCATACCAACTACATTAACTGATTACTTTGTTAAAGTAGCGGAGCCTAAAGAGAATATGTGTGTACATCAGAAATTAAACACTTGCTTTTTATCACAGCAAATGCATCGACTAATTACTTTGTTAATGTAGCGGATCCTAATGAGAATGAGTGTGTACAACATCAGAAATTAAAAGCTTGCTATTTATCACACCAAATAAATCAACTGATTACTTTGTTAATGTAGCGGAGCCAAATGAGAATGAGTGTGTACAACATGACAAATTAAACACTTATTTTTTTCACAACACCTACATTAACTGATTACCTTGTTAATGTAGCGGAGCCTAATGAGAATGTGTGTACAACATCAGAAATTAAACACTTGCTTTTTATCACACCAACTACATCAACTGAGTACTTTGTTAATGTAGTGGAGCCTAATGAGAATGTGTGTGTACAACACCACAAATTAAAGACTTGCTTTCTATCACACCAACTACATCAACTGATTACTTTGTTAAAGTAGTGGAGCCTAATGAGAATGTGTGTGTACAACACCACAAATTAAAGACTTGCTTTCTATCACACCAAATACATCAACTGATTACTTTGTTAAAGTAGTGGAGCCTAATGAGAATGTGTGTATAACATCAGAAATTAAACACTAATTTTTTTCACACCAACTACATTAACTGATTCTTTGTTAATGTAGCGGAGTCTAATGAGAATGTGTGTATAACATCAGAAATTAAACACTTGCTTTTTATCACACCAACTACATTAATTGATTACTTTGTTAAGGTAGCAGAGCCTAATGAGAATGTGTGTACAACATCAGAAATTAAAGACTTGCTTTTTATCACACCAACTACATTAACTGATTACTTTGTTAATGTAGCGGAGTCTAATGAGAATGTGTGTGTACAACATCAAAAATTAAACACTTGCTTTTTATCACACCACCTACATTAACTGATTACTTTGTTAACGTAGCGGAGCCTAATGTGAATGTGTGTATAACATCAGAAATTAAAGACTTGCTTTTTATCACACCAACTACATCAACTGAGTACTTTGTTAATGTAGCGGAGCCTAATGAGAATGTGTGTGTACAACACCACAAATTAAAGACTTGCTTATTATCACAACAACTCGATCAACTGATTACTTTGTTAATGTATCGGAGCCTAATGAGAATGTGTGTACAACATCAGGAATTAAACACTTGCTTTTTATCACACCAACTACATCAACTGATTACTTTGTTAATATAGCGGAGCCTAATGAGAATGTGTGTACAGCATCAGAAATTAAAGACTTGCTTTTTATTACACCAAGTACATTAACTGATTACTTTGTTAATGTAGCGGAGCCTAATGAGAATGTGTGTATAACATCAGAAATTAAAGACTTGCTTTTTATCATACCAACTACGTTAACTGATTACTTTGTTAAAGTAGCGGAGCCTAATGAGAATATGTGTGTACAACATCAGAAATTAAACACTTGCTTTTTATCACACCAACTACAATCACTGATTACTTTGTTAATGTAGCGGAGCCTAATGAGAATGTGTGTACAACATCAGAAATTAAAGACTTGCTTTTTATCACACCAACTACATTAACTGATTACTTTGTTAATGTAGCGGAGCCTAATGAGAATGTGTGTACAACATCAGAAATTGAACACTTGCTTTTTATCACAACAACCACATTAACTGATTACTTTGTTAAAGTAGCCGAGCCTAATGAGAATGTGTGTACAACATCAGAAATTAAACACTTGCTTTTTATCACAACAACTACATTAACTGATTACTTTGTTAATGTAGCGGAGACTAATGAGAATGTGTGTACAACATCAGAAATTAAACACTTGCTTTTTATCACAACAACCACATTAACTGATTACTTTGTTAATGTAGCGGAGCCTAATGAGAATGTGTGTGTACAACATCAGAAATTAAACACTTGCTTTTTATCACAACAACCACATTAACTGATTACTCTGTTAAAGTAACGGAGCCTAATGAGAATGTGTGTACATCAGAAATTAAAGTCTTGCTTTTTATCACAACAACCACATTAACTGATTACTTTGTTAATGTAGCGGAGCCTAATGAGAATGTGTGTACAACATCACAAATTTAACACTTGCTTTTTATCACACCAACTACCTCAACTGATTACTTTGTTAAAGTAGAGGAGCCTAATGAGAATGTGTGTACAACAGAAATTAAACACTTGCTTTTTATCACACCAACTACATCAACTGATTACTTTGTTAATGTAGCGGAGCCTAATGAGAATGTGTGTACAACATCAGAAATTAAACACTTGCTTTTTATCACACAAACTACATCAACTGATTACTTTGTTAATGTAGCGGAGCCTAATGAGAATGTGTGTACAACATCAGAAATTAAACACTTGCTTTTTATAACACCAACTACATCAACTAATTACTTTGTTAATGTAGCGGAGCCTAATGAGAATGTGTGTACATCAGAAATTAAACACTTGCTTTTTATCACACCAACTACATCCACTGATTACTTTGTTAATGTAGCAGAGCCTAATGAGAATGTGTGTACAACATCAGAAATTAAACACTTGCTTTTTATCACACCAACTACATCAACTGATTACTTTGTTAAAGTAGAGGAGCCTAATGAGAATGTGTGTACAACATCACAAATTAAACACTTGCTTTTTATCATACCTACTACATTAACTGATTACTTTGTTAAAGGAGAGGAGCCTAATGAGAATGTGAGTACAACATCATAAATTAAAGACTTGCTTTTTATCACAACAATAACACTAACTAATTACTTTGTTAATGTAGCGGAGCCTAATGAGAATGTGTGTGTACAATACACAAATTAAACACTTGCTTTTTATCACACCAACTACATTAACTGATTACGTTGTTAAAGTAACGGAGCCTAATGAGAATGAGCGTACAACATCAGAAATTAAAGACTTGCTTTTTATCACACCAACTACATCAACTGATTACATTGTTAATGTAGCGGAGCCTAATGAGAATGTGTGTGTACAACATCAGAAATTAAACACTTGCTTTTTATCACACCAATTACAATCACTGATTACTTTGTTAATGTAGCGGAGCCTAATGAGAATGTGTGTGTACAACATCAGAAATTAAACACTTGCTTTTTATCACACCAATTACAATCACTGATTACTTTGTTAATGTAGCGGAGCCTAATGAGAATGTGTGTGTACAACATCAGAAATTAAACACTTGCTTTTTATCACACCAAGTACATCAACTGATTACTTTGTTAATGTAGCGGAGCCTAATGACAATGCGTGTATAACATCAGAAATTAAAGACTTGCTTTTTATCATACCAGCCACATTAACTGATTACATTGTTAAAGTAGCGGAGCCTAATGAGAATATGCGTGTACAACATTAGAAATTAAAGACTTGCTGTTTATCACAAAAACTACGTCAACTGATTAATTTGTTAATGTAGCGGAGCCTAATGAGAATGTGTGTGTACAACATCAGAAATTAAAGAATTGCTTTTTATCACACCAACTATATTACCTGATTACTTATTAAATGTAGCGGAGCCTAATGAGAATGTGCATGTACAACATCAGAAATTAAAGATTTGCTTTTTATCACACCAACTACATCAACTGATTACTTTGTTAATGTTATGGAGCCTAATGAGAATGTGTGTATAACATTAGAAATTAAACATTTGCTTTTTATCACACCAACCACATTAACTGATTACTTTGTTAATGTAGCGGAGTCTAATGAGAATATGTACACATCAAAAATCAAACACTTGCTTTTTAGCACACCAACTACATTAACTGATTACTTTGTTAAAGTAGCGGAGCCTAATGAGAAAGTGTGTGTACAACATCAGAAATTAAAGACTTACTTTTTATCACACCAACTACATCAACTGATTACTTTGTTAATGTAGCACAGCCTAATGAGAATGTGTGTATAACATCAAAAATTAAAGACTTGCTTTTCATCACACCAACTACGTCAACTGATTACTTTGTTAATGTAGCGGAGCCTAATGAGAATGTGCGTATAACATCAGAAATTAAACACTTCCTTTTTATCACACCAACCACATTAACTGATTACTTTGTTAATTTAGCGAAGCCTAATCAGAATATGTATACAATATCAAAAATTAAACACTTGATTTTTATCACACGAACTACATTAACTGATTACTTTGTTAATGTAGTGGAGCCTAATGAGAATGTATGTGTACAACATCAGAAATTAAAGAGTTGCTTTTTATCACACCAACTACATTAACTGATTACTTTGTTAATGTAGCGGAGCCTAATGAGAATGTGCGTGTACATCAGAAATTAAACACTTACTTATTATCACACCAACTACATCAACCGATTACTTTGTTAACGTAGTGGAGCCTAATGAGAATGTGTGTGTACAACATCAGAAATTAAACACTTGCTTTTTATCACACCAACTACATTAACTGATTACTTTGTTAATGTAGCGGAGCCTAATGAGAATGTGTGTGTACAACATCAGAAATTGAAGACTTGCTTTTTATCACACCAACTACAATAACTGATTACTTTGTTAATGTAGCAGAGCCTAATGAGAATGTGTGTACAATCAGAAATTAAAGACTTACTTTTTATCACACCAATTACATTAACTGATTACTTTGTTAATGTTGCGGAGCCTAATGAGAATGTGTGTGTACAACAGAAATTAAACACTTGCTTTTTATCACATCAACTACATTAACTGATTACTTTGTTAATGTAGCGGAGCCAAATGAGAATGTGTGTGTACAACATCAGAAATTGAAGACTTGCTTTTTATCACACCAACTACAATAACTGATTACTTTGTTAATGTAGCAGAGCCTAATGAGAATGTGTGTACAATCAGAAATTAAAGACTTACTTTTTATCACACCAATTACATTAACTGATTACTTTGTTAATGTTGCGGAGCCTAATGAGAATGTGTGTGTACAACATCAGTAATTAAAGACTTGCTTTTTATCACACCAACTGCATCAACTGATTACTTTGTTAATGTAGCGGAGCCTAATGAGAATGTGTGTGTACAACTTCAGAAATTAAAGACTTGCTTTTTATCACACCAACTACATCAACTGATTACTTTGTTAATGTAGCGAAGCCTAATGAGAATGTGTGTGTACAACATCACAAATTAAACACTTGCTTTTTATCACCTCAACTACATTAACTGATTACTTTGTTAAAGTAGAGGAGCCTAATGACAATGTGTGTACAACGGAGAAATTAAAGACTTGCTTTTTATCACACCAACAACATTAACTGATTACTTTGTTAATGTAGCAGACCCTAATGAGAATGTGTATGTACAACATCAGAAATTAAACACTTGCTTTTTATCACACCAACTACATCAACTGATTACTTTGTTAATGTAGCGGAGACTAATGAGAATGTGTATGTACAACATCAGAAATTAAACACTTGCTTTTTATCACACCAACTACATCAACTGATTACTTTGTTAATGTAGCGGAGCCTAATGAGAATGTGTGAGTACAACATCAGAAATTAAAGACTTGCTTTTTATCACACCAACAACATTAACTGATTACTTTCTTAATGTAGCAGAGCCTAATGAGAATGTGTGTACAACATCAGAAATTAAAGACTTGCTTTTTATCACACCAACTACATTAACTGATTACTTTGTTAATGTAGCGGAGCCTAATGAGAATGTGTGTGTACAACATCAGAAACTATAGACTTGCTTTTTATCACAACCACATTAACTGATTACTTTGTTAATGTAGCGGAGCCTAATGAGAATGTGTATGTACAACATCAGAAATTAAAGACTTGCTTTTTATCACAACCACATTAACTGATTACTTTGTTAATGTAGCGGAGCCTAATGAGAATGTGTGAGTACAACATCAGAAATTAAACACTTGTTTTTATCACACCAACAACCTTAACTGATTACTTTGTTAAAGTAGCGGAGCCTAATGAGAATGTGTGAGTACATCAGAAATTAAACACTTGCTTTTTATCAAACCAACCTCATTAACTGATTACTTTGTTAATGTAGCGGAGCCTAATGAGAATGTGTGAGTATAACATCAGAAATTAAACACTTGCTTTTTATCACACCAACAACATTAACTGATTACTTTGTTAATGTAGCAGAGCCTAATGAGAATGTGTGTACAACATCACAAATTAAAGACTTGCTCTTTATCACACCAACTACATCAACTGATTACTTTGTTAAAATAGCGAAGCCCAAGGAGAATGTGTGTGTACAACATCAGAAATTAAAGACTTGCTTTTTATCACACCAACTACATTAACTGATTACTGTGTTAATGTAGCGGAGCCTAATGAGAACGTGTATGTACAACATCAGAAATTAAAGACATGCTTTTTATCACACCAACTACATCAACTGATTACCTTGTTACAGTAGCGGATCCTAATGAGAATGTGTGTACAACATCAGAAATTAAGCACTTGCTTTATATCACACCAAGCACATCAACTGATTACTTTGTTAATGTGGCGGAGCCTAATGAGAATATGTGTACATCAGAAATTAAACACTTGCTGTTTATCACACCAACTACATCAACTGATTACTTTCTTAATGTAGCGGAGCCTAATGAGAATGAGTGTGTACAACATCAGAAATTAAAGACTTGCTTTTTATCACACCAACTACATTAACTGATTACTTTCTTAATGTAGCGGAGCCTAATGAGAATGTGTGTGTACAACATCAGAAATTAAAGACTTGCTTTTTATCACACCAACTACATCAACTGATTACTTTCTTAATGTAGCGGAGCCTAATGAGAATGAGTGTGTACAACATCAGAAATTAAAGACTTGCTTTTTATCACACCAACTACATCAACTGATTACTTTCTTAATGTAGCGGAGCCTAATGAGAATGTGTGTGTACAACATCAGAAATTAAAGACTTGCTTTTTATCACACCAACTACATTAACTGATTACTTTGTTAATGTAGCGGAGCCTAATGAGAATGAGTGTACAACATAAGAAATTAAACACTTGCTTTTAATCACACCAACTACATTAACTGATTACATTGTTAATGTAGCGGAGCCTAATGAGAATGTGTGTACAACATCAGAAATTAAACACTTGCTTTTTATCACAACTACATTAACTGATTACTTTGTTAAAGTAGCGGAGCCTAATGAGAATCTGTGTACATCAGAAATTAAACACTTGCTTTTTATCACACCAACAACGTCAACTGATTAATTTGTTAATGTAGCTGAGCCCAATGAGAATGTGTGTATAACATCAGAAATTAAAGACTTGCTTTTTATCACACCAACTGCATCAACTGATTACTTTGTTAATGTAGCGGAGACTAATGAGAATGTGTGTGTAAAAACATCACAACTTAAACACTTGCTTTTAATCTCACCAACTACGTCAACTGATTACTTTGTTAAGATAGCGGAGCCTAACGAGAATGTGTGTGTACAACATCACAAATTAAACACTTGCTTTTTATCACACCAACTACATTAAGTGATTACCTTGTTACAGTAGCGGAGCCAAATGAGAATGTGTGTACATCAGAAATTAAAGACTTGCTTTTTATAACAACCACATTAACTGATTACTTTGTTAATGTAGCGGAGCCTAATAACAATGTGTGTGTACAACATCATAAATTAAACACTTGCTTTTTATCACACCAACTACATTAACTGATTACTTTGTTAATGTAGTGGAGCCTAATGAGAATGTCTGTGTGCAACAACAGAATTAAATACCTGCTCTTTATCACACCAACAACATCAACTGATTACTTTGTTAATGTAGCGGAGCCTAATGAGAATGTGTGTACAACATTAGAAATTAAACACTTGCTTTTTATCACACCAACTACATCAACCGATTACTTTGTTAATATAGCGGAGCCTAATGAGAATGTGTGTGTGTACAGCATTACAAATTAAACACTTGCTTTTTATCACAACAACTACATTAACTGATTACTTCGTTAATGTAGCAGAGCCTAATGAGAATGTGTGTGTACATCAGAAATTAAACACTTGCTTTTTATCACACCAACTACATCAACTGATTACTTTGTTAATGTAGCGGAGCCTAATGAGAATGTGTGTGTACAACATGACAAATTAAACACTTATTTTTCTCACAACACCTACATTAACTGATTACTTTGTTAATGTAGCGGAGCCTAATGAGAATGTGTGTACATCATCAGGATTTAAACACTTGCTTTTTATCACACCAACTACATCAACTGATTACTTTGTTAATGTAGCGGAGCCTAATGAGAATGTGTGTGTACAAATTCACAAATTAAACACTTGCTTTTTATCACACCAACTACATTAACTGATTACCTTGTGAATGTAGCGGAGCCTAATGTGAATGTGTGTATTACATCAGAAATTACACTTGCTTTTTATCACACCAACTACATCAACTGAGTACTTTGTTAATGTAGCGGAGCCTAATGAGAATGTGTGTGTACAATATCAGAAATTAAAGACTTGCTTTTTATCACACCATGTACATCAACTGATTACTTTGTTAATGTAGCGGAGCCTAATGAGAATGTGTGTGTGTACAACATCAGAAATTAAAGACTTGCTGTTTATCACAGCAACTACATTAACTGATTACTTTGTTAATGTAGCGGAGCCTAATGCGAATGTGTGTGTACAACATCTGAAATTAAAGACTTGCTTTTTATCACACCAACTACATCAACTGATTACTTTGTTAATGTAGCGGAGCCTAATCAGAATGTGTGTACAACATCAGAAATTAAACACTTGCTTTTTATCACACCAACTACATCAACTGATTACTTTGTAAATGTAGCGGAGCCTAATCAGAATGTGTGTACAACATCAGAAATTAAACACTTGCTTTTTATCACACCAACTACATCAACTGATTACTTTGTTAATGTAGCGGAGCCTAATCAGAATGTGTGTACAACATCAGAAATTAAACACTTGCTTTTTATCACACCAACTACATCCACTGATTACTTTGTTAATGTAGCGGAGCCTAATCAGAATGTGTGTACAACATCAGAAATTAAACACTTGCTTTTTATCACACCAACTACATCAACTGATTACTTTGTTAATGTAGCGGAGCCTAATGAGAATGTGTGTACAACTTCAGAAATTAAACACTTGCTTTTTATCACACCAACTACATCAACTGATTACTTTGTTAATGTAGCGGAGCCTAATGAGAATGTGTGTACAACATCAGAAATTAAACACTTGCTTTTTATCACACAAACTACATCAACTGATTACTTTGTTAATGTAGCGGAGCCTAATGAGAATGTGTGTACAACATCAGAAATTAAACACTTGCTTTTTATCACACCAACTACATCCACTGATTACTTTGTTAATGTAGCGGAGCCTAATCAGAATGTGTGTACAACATCAGAAATTAAACACTTGCTTTTTATCACACCAACTACATCCACTGATTACTTTGTTAATGTAGCGGAGCCTAATGAGAATGTGTGTACAACTTCAGAAATTAAACACTTGCTTTTTATCACACCAACTACATCCACTGATTACTTTGTTAATGTAGCGGAGCCTAATGAGAATGTGTGTACAACTTCAGAAATTAAACACTTGCTTTTTATCACACCAACTACATCAACTGATTACTTTGTTAATGTAGCGGAGCCTAATGAGAATGTGTGTACAACATCAGAAATTAAACACTTGCTTTTTATCACACAAACTACATCAACTCATTACTTTGTTAATGTAGCAGAGCCTAATGAGAATGTATGTACAAAATCAGAAATTAAACACTTGCTTTTTATCACACCAACTACATCAACTAATTACTTTGTTAATGTAGCGGAGCCTAATGAGAATGTGTGTACATCAGAAATTAAACACTTGCTTTTTATCACACCAACTACAATAACTGATTACTTTGTTAAAGTAGCGGAGCCTAATGAGAATGTGTGTACAACATCAGAAATTAAACACTTGCTTTTTATCACACAAACTACATCAACTGATTACTTTGTTAATGTAGCGGAGCCTAATGAGAATGTGTGTACAACATCAGAAATTAAACACTTGCTTTTTATCACACCAACTACATCCACTGATTACTTTGTTAATGTAGCGGAGCCTAATGAGAATGTGTGTACATCAGAAATTAAACACTTGCTTTTTATCACACAAACTACATCAACTGATTACTTTGTTAATGTAGCGGAGCCTAATGAGAATGTGTGTACATCAGAAATTAAACACTTGCTTTTTATCACACCAACTACATCCACTGATTACTTTGTTAATGTAGCAGAGCCTAATGAGAATGTGTGTACATCAGAAATTAAACACTTGCTTTTTATCACACCAACTACATCCACTGATTACTTTGTTAATGTAGCGGAGCCTAATGAGAATGTGTGTACATCAGAAATTAAACACTTGCTTTTTATCACACCAACTACATCCACTGATTACTTTGTTAATGTAGCGGAGCCTAATGAGAATGTGTGTACATCAGAAATTAAACACTTGCTTTTTATCACACCAACTACATCCACTGATTACTTTGTTAATGTAGCGGAGCCTAATGAGAATGTGTGTACATCAGAAATTAAACACTTGCTTTTTATCACACCAACTACATCCACTGATTACTTTGTTAATGTAGCGGAGCCTAATGAGAATGTGTGTACATCAGAAATTAAACACTTGCTTTTTATCACACCAACTACATCCACTGATTACTTTGTTAATGTAGCAGAGCCTAATGAGAATGTGTGTACATCAGAAATTAAACACTTGCTTTTTATCACACCAACTACATTAACTGATTACTTTGTTAATGTAGTGGAGCCTAATGAGAATGTGTGTACATCAGAAATTAAACACTTGCTTTTTATCACACCAACTACATCCACTGATTACTTTGTTAATGTAGCAGAGCCTAATGAGAATGTGTGTACATCAGAAATTAAACACTTGCTTTTTATCACACCAACTACATCCACTGATTACTTTGTTAATGTAGCAGAGCCTAATGAGAATGTGTGTACATCAGAAATTAAACACTTGCTTTTTATCACACCAACTACATTAACTGATTACTTTGTTAATGTAGTGGAGCCTAATGAGAATGTGTGTACATCAGAAATTAAACACTTGCTTTTTATCACACCAACTACATCCACTGATTACTTTGTTAATGTAGTGGAGCCTAATGAGAATGTGTGTACATCAGAAATTAAACACTTGCTTTTTATCACACCAACTACATCCACTGATTACTTTGTTAATGTAGTGGAGCCTAATGAGAATGTGTGTACAACATCAGAAATTAAACACTTGCTTTTTATCACACCAACTACATCCACTGATTACTTTGTTAATGTAGTGGAGCCTAATGAGAATGTGTGTACATCAGAAATTAAACACTTGCTTTTTATCACACCAACTACATCCACTGATTACTTTGTTAATGTAGTGGAGCCTAATGAGAATGTGTGTACATCAGAAATTAAACACTTGCTTTTTATCACACCAACTACATCCACTGATTACTTTGTTAATGTAGTGGAGCCTAATGAGAATGTGTGTACAACATCAGAAATTAAACACTTGCTTTTTATCACACCAACTACATCCACTGATTACTTTGTTAATGTAGTGGAGCCTAATGAGAATGTGTGTACATCAGAAATTAAACACTTGCTTTTTATCACACCAACTCCATCCACTGATTACTTTGTTAATGTAGTGGAGCCCAATGAGAATGTGTGTACATCAGAAATTAAACACTTGCTTTTTATCACACCAACTACATCCACTGATTACTTTGTTAATGTAGTGGAGCCTAATGAGAATGTGTGTACAACATCAGAAATTAAACACTTGCTTTTTATCACACCAACTACATTCACTGATTACTTTGTTAATGTAGTGGAGCCTAATGAGAATGTGTGTACATCAGAAATTAAACACTTGCTTTTTATCACACCAACTACATCCACTGATTACTTTGTTAATGTAGTGGAGCCTAATGAGAATGTGTGTACATCAGAAATTAAACACTTGCTTTTTATCACACCAACTATTTCCACTGATTACTTTGTTAATGTAGTGGAGCCTAATGAGAATGTGTGTACAACATCAGAAATTAAACACTTGCTTTTTATCACACCAACTACATCAACTGATTACTTTGTTAATGTAGCGGAGCCTAATGAGAATGTGTGTACAACATCAGAAATTAAACACTTGCTTTTTATCACACAAACTACATCAACTGATTACTTTGTTAATGTAGCAGAGCCTAATGAGAATGTGTGTACAACATCAGAAATTAAACACTTGCTTTTTATCACACAAACTACATCAACTGATTACTTTGTTAATGTAGCGGAGCCTAATCAGAATGTGTGTACAACATCAGAAATTAAACACTTGCTTTTTATCACACCAACTACATCAACTGATTACTTTGTTAATGTAGCGGAGCCTAATGAGAATGTGTGTACAACATCAGAAATTAAACACTTGCTTTTCATCACACCAACTACATCAACTGATTACTTTGTTAATGTAGCGGAGCCTAATGAGAATGTGTGTACAACATCACAAATTAAACACTTGCTTTTTATCACACCAACTACATCAACTAATTACTTTGTTAATGTAGCGGAGCCTAATGAGAATGTGTGTACATCAGAAATTAAACACTTGCTTTTTATCACACCAACTACATCCACTGATTACTTTGTTAATGTAGCAGAGCCTAATGAGAATGTGTGTACAACATCAGAAATTAAACACTTGCTTTTTATCACACAAACTACATCCACTGATTACTTTGTTAATGTAGCGGAGCCTAATGAGAATGTGTGTACATCAGAAATTAAACACTTGCTTTTTATCACACCAACTACATCAACTGATTACTTTATTAATGTAGCGGAGCCTAATGAGAATGTGTGTACATCAGAAATTAAACACTTGCTTTTTATCACACAAACTACATCCACTGATTACTTTGTTAATGTAGCAGAGCCTAATGAGAATGTGTGTACAACATCAGAAATTAAACACTTGCTTTTTATCACACCAACTACATCAACTGATTACTTTGTTAATGTAGCGGAGCCTAATGAGAATGTGTGTACAACATCAGAAATTAAACACTTGCTTTGTATCACAGAAACTACATCAACTGATTATTTGTTAATGTAGCAGAGCCTAATGAGAATGTATGTACAAAATCAGAAATTAAACACTTGCTTTTTATCACACCAACTACATCAACTAATTACTTTGTTAATGTAGCGGAGCCTAATGAGAATGTGTGTACATCAGAAATTAAACACTTGCTTTTTATCACACCAACTACAATAACTGATTACTTTGTTAAAGTAGCGGAGCCTAATGAGAATGTGTGTACAACATCAGAAATTAAACACTTGCTTTTTATCACACAAACTACATCAACTGATTACTTTGTTAATGTAGCGGAGCCTAATGAGAATGTGTGTACAACATCAGAAATTAAACACTTGCTTTTTATCACACCAACTACATCCACTGATTACTTTGTTAATGTAGCGGAGCCTAATGAGAATGTGTGTACATCAGAAATTAAACACTTGCTTTTTATCACACAAACTACATCAACTGATTACTTTGTTAATGTAGCGGAGCCTAATGAGAATGTGTGTACATCAGAAATTAAACACTTGCTTTTTATCACACCAACTACATCCACTGATTACTTTGTTAATGTAGCAGAGACTAATGAGAATGTGTGTACATCCGAAATTAAACACTTGCTTTTTATCACACCAACTACATCCACTGATTACTTTGTTAATGTAGCGGAGCCTAATGAGAATGTGTGTACATCAGAAATTAAACACTTGCTTTTTATCACACCAACTACATCCACTGATTACTTTGTTAATGTAGCGGAGCCTAATGAGAATGTGTGTACATCAGAAATTAAACACTTGCTTTTTATCACACCAACTACATCCACTGATTACTTTGTTAATGTAGCGGAGCCTAATGAGAATGTGTGTACATCAGAAATTAAACACTTGCTTTTTATCACACCAACTACATCCACTGATTACTTTGTTAATGTAGCACAGCCTAATGAGAATGTGTGTACATCAGAAATTAAACACTTGCTTTTTATCACACCAACTACATTAACTGATTACTTTGTTAATGTAGTGGAGCCTAATGAGAATGTGTGTACATCAGAAATTAAACACTTGCTTTTTATCACACCAACTACATCCACTGATTACTTTGTTAATGTAGTGGAGCCTAATGAGAATGTGTGTACATCAGAAATTAAACACTTGCTTTTTATCACACCAACTACATCCACTGATTACTTTGTTAATGTAGTGGAGCCTAATGAGAATGTGTGTACAACATCAGAAATTAAACACTTGCTTTTTATCACACCAACTACATCAACTGATTACTTTGTTAATGTAGCGGAGCCTAATGAGAATGTGTGTACAACATCAGAAATTAAACACTTGCTTTTTATCACACCAACTACATCCACTGATTACTTTGTTAATGTAGCGGAGCCTAATCAGAATGTGTGTACAACATCAGAAATTAAACACTTGCTTTTTATCACACCAACTACATCCACTGATTACTTTGTTAATGTAGCGGAGCCTAATCAGAATGTGTGTACAACATCAGAAATTAAACACTTGCTTTTTATCACACCAACTACATCCACTGATTACTTTGTTAATGTAGCGGAGCCTAATCAGAATGTGTGTACAACATCAGAAATTAAACACTTGCTTTTTATCACACCAACTACATCAACTGATTACTTTGTTAATGTAGCGGAGCCTAATGAGAATGTGTGTACAACATCAGAAATTAAACACTTGCTTTTTATCACACCAACTACATCAACTGATTACTTTGTTAATGTAGTGGAGCCTAATGAGAATGTGTGTACATCAGAAATTAAACACTTGCTTTTTATCACACAAACTACATCAACTGATTACTTTGTTAATGTAGCGGAGCCTAATGAGAATGTGTGTACAACATCAGAAATTAAACACTTGCTTTTTATCACACCAACTACATCAACTGATTACTTTGTTAATGTAGTGGAGCCTAATGAGAATGTGTGTACAACATCAGAAATTAAACACTTGCTTTTTATCACACCAACTACATCAACTGATTACTTTGTTAATGTAGCGGAGCCTAATGAGAATGTGTGTACAACATCAGAAATTAAACACTTGCTTTTTATCACACCAACTACATCCACTGATTACTTTGTTAATGTAGCGGAGCCTAATCAGAATGTGTGTACAACATCAGAAATTAAACACTTGCTTTTTATCACACCAACTACATCCACTGATTACTTTGTTAATGTAGCGGAGCCTAATGAGAATGTGTGTACAACTTCAGAAATTAAACACTTGCTTTTTATCACACCAACTACATCCACTGATTACTTTGTTAATGTAGCGGAGCCTAATGAGAATGTGTGTACAACTTCAGAAATTAAACACTTGCTTTTTATCACACCAAATACATCAACTGATTACTTTGTTAATGTAGCGGAGCCTAATGAGAATGTGTGTACAACATCAGAAATTAAACACTTGCTTTTTATCACACAAACTACATCAACTGATTACTTTGTTAATGTAGCGGAGCCTAATGAGAATGTGTGTACATCAGAAATTAAACACTTGCTTTTTATCACACCAACTACATCAACTCATTACTTTGTTAATGTAGCGGAGCCTAATGAGAATGTGTGTACATCAGAAATTAAACACTTGCTTTTTATCACACCAACTACATCCACTGATTACTTTGTTAATGTAGCGGAGCCTAATGAGAATGTGTGTACAACATCAGAAATTAAACACTTGCTTTTTATCACACCAACTACATCAACTGATTACTTTGTTAATGTAGCGGAGCCTAATCAGAATGTGTGTACAACATCAGAAATTAAACACTTGCTTTTTATCACACCAACTACATCAACTGATTACTTTGTTAATGTAGCGGAGCCTAATCAGAATGTGTGTACAACATCAGAAATTAAACACTTGCTTTTTATCACACCAACTACATCAACTGATTACTTTGTTAATGTAGCGGAGCCTAATGAGAATGTGTGTACAACATCAGAAATTAAACACTTGCTTTTTATCACACCAACTACATCCACTGATTACTTTGTTAATGTAGCGGAGCCTAATCAGAATGTGTGTACAACATCAGAAATTAAACACTTGCTTTTTATCACACCAACTACATCCACTGATTACTTTGTTAATGTAGCGGAGCCTAATCAGAATGTGTGTACAACATCAGAAATTAAACACTTGCTTTTTATCACACCAACTACATCAACTGATTACTTTGTTAATGTAGCGGAGCCTAATGAGAATGTGTGTACAACTTCAGAAATTAAACACTTGCTTTTTATCACACCAACTACATCAACTGATTACTTTGTTAATGTAGCGGAGCCTAATGAGAATGTGTGTACAACATCAGAAATTAAACACTTGCTTTTTATCACACAAACTACATCAACTGATTACTTTGTTAATGTAGCGGAGCCTAATGAGAATGTGTGTACAACATCAGAAATTAAACACTTGCTTTTTATCACACCAACTACATCCACTGATTACTTTGTTAATGTAGCGGAGCCTAATCAGAATGTGTGTACAACATCAGAAATTAAACACTTGCTTTTTATCACACCAACTACATCCACTGATTACTTTGTTAATGTAGCGGAGCCTAATGAGAATGTGTGTACAACTTCAGAAATTAAACACTTGCTTTTTATCACACCAACTACATCCACTGATTACTTTGTTAATGTAGCGGAGCCTAATGAGAATGTGTGTACAACTTCAGAAATTAAACACTTGCTTTTTATCACACCAACTACATCAACTGATTACTTTGTTAATGTAGCGGAGCCTAATGAGAATGTGTGTACAACATCAGAAATTAAACACTTGCTTTTTATCACACAAACTACATCAACTGATTACTTTGTTAATGTAGCAGAGCCTAATGAGAATGTATGTACAAAATCAGAAATTAAACACTTGCTTTTTATCACACCAACTACATCAACTAATTACTTTGTTAATGTAGCGGAGCCTAATGAGAATGTGTGTACATCAGAAATTAAACACTTGCTTTTTATCACACCAACTACAATAACTGATTACTTTGTTAAAGTAGCGGAGCCTAATGAGAATGTGTGTACAACATCAGAAATTAAACACTTGCTTTTTATCACACAAACTACATCAACTGATTACTTTGTTAATGTAGCGGAGCCTAATGAGAATGTGTGTACAACATCAGAAATTAAACACTTGCTTTTTATCACACCAACTACATCCACTGATTACTTTGTTAATGTAGCGGAGCCTAATGAGAATGTGTGTACATCAGAAATTAAACACTTGCTTTTTATCACACAAACTACATCAACTGATTACTTTGTTAATGTAGCGGAGCCTAATGAGAATGTGTGTACATCAGAAATTAAACACTTGCTTTTTATCACACCAACTACATCCACTGATTACTTTGTTAATGTAGCAGAGCCTAATGAGAATGTGTGTACATCAGAAATTAAACACTTGCTTTTTATCACACCAACTACATCCACTGATTACTTTGTTAATGTAGCGGAGCCTAATGAGAATGTGTGTACATCAGAAATTAAACACTTGCTTTTTATCACACCAACTACATCCACTGATTACTTTGTTAATGTAGCGGAGCCTAATGAGAATGTGTGTACATCAGAAATTAAACACTTGCTTTTTATCACACCAACTACATCCACTGATTACTTTGTTAATGTAGCGGAGCCTAATGAGAATGTGTGTACATCAGAAATTAAACACTTGCTTTTTATCACACCAACTACATCCACTGATTACTTTGTTAATGTAGCGGAGCCTAATGAGAATGTGTGTACATCAGAAATTAAACACTTGCTTTTTATCACACCAACTACATCCACTGATTACTTTGTTAATGTAGCAGAGCCTAATGAGAATGTGTGTACATCAGAAATTAAACACTTGCTTTTTATCACACCAACTACATTAACTGATTACTTTGTTAATGTAGTGGAGCCTAATGAGAATGTGTGTACATCAGAAATTAAACACTTGCTTTTTATCACACCAACTACATCCACTGATTACTTTGTTAATGTAGCAGAGCCTAATGAGAATGTGTGTACATCAGAAATTAAACACTTGCTTTTTATCACACCAACTACATCCACTGATTACTTTGTTAATGTAGCAGAGCCTAATGAGAATGTGTGTACATCAGAAATTAAACACTTGCTTTTTATCACACCAACTACATTAACTGATTACTTTGTTAATGTAGTGGAGCCTAATGAGAATGTGTGTACATCAGAAATTAAACACTTGCTTTTTATCACACCAACTACATCCACTGATTACTTTGTTAATGTAGTGGAGCCTAATGAGAATGTGTGTACATCAGAAATTAAACACTTGCTTTTTATCACACCAACTACATCCACTGATTACTTTGTTAATGTAGTGTAGCCTAATGAGAATGTGTGTACAACATCAGAAATTAAACACTTGCTTTTTATCACACCAACTACATCCACTGATTACTTTGTTAATGTAGTGGAGCCTAATGAGAATGTGTGTACATCAGAAATTAAACACTTGCTTTTTATCACACCAACTACATCCACTGATTACTTTGTTAATGTAGTGGAGCCTAATGAGAATGTGTGTACATCAGAAATTAAACACTTGCTTTTTATCACACCAACTACATCCACTGATTACTTTGTTAATGTAGTGGAGCCTAATGAGAATGTGTGTACAACATCAGAAATTAAACACTTGCTTTTTATCACACCAACTACATCCACTGATTACTTTGTTAATGTAGTGGAGCCTAATGAGAATGTGTGTACATCAGAAATTAAACACTTGCTTTTTATCACACCAACTACATCCACTGATTACTTTGTTAATGTAGTGGAGCCCAATGAGAATGTGTGTACATCAGAAATTAAACACTTGCTTTTTATCACACCAACTACATCCACTGATTACTTTGTTAATGTAGTGGAGCCTAATGAGAATGTGTGTACAACATCAGAAATTAAACACTTGCTTTTTATCACACCAACTACATTCACTGATTACTTTGTTAATGTAGTGGAGCCTAATGAGAATGTGTGTACATCAGAAATTAAACACTTGCTTTTTATCACACCAACTACATCCACTGATTACTTTGTTAATGTAGTGGAGCCTAATGAGAATGTGTGTACATCAGAAATTAAACACTTGCTTTTTATCACACCAACTACATCCACTGATTACTTTGTTAATGTAGTGGAGCCTAATGAGAATGTGTGTACAACATCAGAAATTAAACACTTGCTTTTTATCACACCAACTACATCAACTGATTACTTTGTTAATGTAGCGGAGCCTAATGAGAATGTGTGTACAACATCAGAAATTAAACACTTGCTTTTTATCACACAAACTACATCAACTGATTACTTTGTTAATGTAGCAGAGCCTAATGAGAATGTGTGTACAACATCAGAAATTAAACACTTGCTTTTTATCACACAAACTACATCAACTGATTACTTTGTTAATGTAGCGGAGCCTAATCAGAATGTGTGTACAACATCAGAAATTAAACACTTGCTTTTTATCACACCAACTACATCAACTGATTACTTTGTTAATGTAGCGGAGCCTAATGAGAATGTGTGTACAACATCAGAAATTAAACACTTGCTTTTCATCACACCAACTACATCAACTGATTACTTTGTTAATGTAGCGGAGCCTAATGAGAATGTGTGTACAACATCACAAATTAAACACTTGCTTTTTATCACACCAACTACATCAACTAATTACTTTGTTAATGTAGCGGAGCCTAATGAGAATGTGTGTACATCAGAAATTAAACACTTGCTTTTTATCACACCAACTACATCCACTGATTACTTTGTTAATGTAGCAGAGCCTAATGAGAATGTGTGTACAACATCAGAAATTAAACACTTGCTTTTTATCACACAAACTACATCCACTGATTACTTTGTTAATGTAGCGGAGCCTAATGAGAATGTGTGTACATCAGAAATTAAACACTTGCTTTTTATCACACCAACTACATCAACTGATTACTTTATTAATGTAGCGGAGCCTAATGAGAATGTGTGTACATCAGAAATTAAACACTTGCTTTTTATCACACAAACTACATCCACTGATTACTTTGTTAATGTAGCAGAGCCTAATGAGAATGTGTGTACAACATCAGAAATTAAACACTTGCTTTTTATCACACCAACTACATCAACTGATTACTTTGTTAATGTAGCGGAGCCTAATGAGAATGTGTGTACAACATCAGAAATTAAACACTTGCTTTGTATCACAGAAACTACATCAACTGATTATTTGTTAATGTAGCAGAGCCTAATGAGAATGTATGTACAAAATCAGAAATTAAACACTTGCTTTTTATCACACCAACTACATCAACTAATTACTTTGTTAATGTAGCGGAGCCTAATGAGAATGTGTGTACATCAGAAATTAAACACTTGCTTTTTATCACACCAACTACAATAACTGATTACTTTGTTAAAGTAGCGGAGCCTAATGAGAATGTGTGTACAACATCAGAAATTAAACACTTGCTTTTTATCACACAAACTACATCAACTGATTACTTTGTTAATGTAGCGGAGCCTAATGAGAATGTGTGTACAACATCAGAAATTAAACACTTGCTTTTTATCACACCAACTACATCCACTGATTACTTTGTTAATGTAGCGGAGCCTAATGAGAATGTGTGTACATCAGAAATTAAACACTTGCTTTTTATCACACAAACTACATCAACTGATTACTTTGTTAATGTAGCGGAGCCTAATGAGAATGTGTGTACATCAGAAATTAAACACTTGCTTTTTATCACACCAACTACATCCACTGATTACTTTGTTAATGTAGCAGAGACTAATGAGAATGTGTGTACATCAGAAATTAAACACTTGCTTTTTATCACACCAACTACATCCACTGATTACTTTGTTAATGTAGCGGAGCCTAATGAGAATGTGTGTACATCAGAAATTAAACACTTGCTTTTTATCACACCAACTACATCCACTGATTACTTTGTTAATGTAGCGGAGCCTAATGAGAATGTGTGTACATCAGAAATTAAACACTTGCTTTTTATCACACCAACTACATCCACTGATTACTTTGTTAATGTAGCAGAGCCTAATGAGAATGTGTGTACATCAGAAATTAAACACTTGCTTTTTATCACACCAACTACATCCACTGATTACTTTGTTAATGTAGCAGAGCCTAATGAGAATGTGTGTACATCAGAAATTAAACACTTGCTTTTTATCACACCAACTACATTAACTGATTACTTTGTTAATGTAGTGGAGCCTAATGAGAATGTGTGTACATCAGAAATTAAACACTTGCTTTTTATCACACCAACTACATCCACTGATTACTTTGTTAATGTAGTGGAGCCTAATGAGAATGTGTGTACATCAGAAATTAAACACTTGCTTTTTATCACACCAACTACATCCACTGATTACTTTGTTAATGTAGTGGAGCCTAATGAGAATGTGTGTACAACATCAGAAATTAAACACTTGCTTTTTATCACACCAACTACATCCACTGATTACTTTGTTAATGTAGTGGAGCCTAATGAGAATGTGTGTACATCAGAAATTAAACACTTGCTTTTTATCACACCAACTACATCCACTGATTACTTTGTTAATGTAGTGGAGCCTAATGAGAATGTGTGTACATCAGAAATTAAACACTTGCTTTTTATCACACCAACTACATCCACTGATTACTTTGTTAATGTAGTGGAGCCTAATGAGAATGTGTGTACAACATCAGAAATTAAACACTTGCTTTTTATCACACCAACTACATCCACTGATTACTTTGTTAATGTAGTGGAGCCTAATGAGAATGTGTGTACATCAGAAATTAAACACTTGCTTTTTATCACACCAACTACATCCACTGATTACTTTGTTAATGTAGTGGAGCCTAATGAGAATGTGTGTACATCAGAAATTAAACACTTGCTTTTTATCACACCAACTACATCCACTGATTACTTTGTTAATGTAGTGGAGCCTAATGAGAATGTGTGTACAACATAAGAAATTAAACACTTGCTTTTTATCACACCAACTACATTCACTGATTACTTTGTTAATGTAGTGGAGCCTAATGAGAATGTGTGTACATCAGAAATTAAACACTTGCTTTTTATCACACCAACTACATCCACTGATTACTTTGTTAATGTAGTGGAGCCTAATGAGAATGTGTGTACATCAGAAATTAAACACTTGCTTTTTATCACACCAACTACATCCACTGATTACTTTGTTAATGTAGTGGAGCCTAATGAGAATGTGTGTACAACATCAGAAATTAAACACTTGCTTTTTATCACACCAACTACATCAACTGATTACTTTGTTAATGTAGCGGAGCCTAATGAGAATGTGTGTACAACATCAGAAATTAAACACTTGCTTTTTATCACACAAACTACATCAACTGATTACTTTGTTAATGTAGCAGAGCCTAATGAGAATGTGTGTACAACATCAGAAATTAAACACTTGCTTTTTATCACACAAACTACATCAACTGATTACTTTGTTAATGTAGCGGAGCCTAATCAGAATGTGTGTACAACATCAGAAATTAAACACTTGCTTTTTATCACACCAACTACATCAACTGATTACTTTGTTAATGTAGCGGAGCCTAATGAGAATGTGTGTACAACATCAGAAATTAAACACTTGCTTTTTATCACACCAACTACATCAACTGATTACTTTGTTAATGTAGCGGAGCCTAATGAGAATGTGTGTACAACATCACAAATTAAACACTTGCTTTTTATCACACCAACTACATCAACTAATTACTTTGTTAATGTAGCGGAGCCTAATGAGAATGTGTGTACATCAGAAATTAAACACTTGCTTTTTATCACACCAACTACATCCACTGATTACTTTGTTAATGTAGCAGAGCCTAATGAGAATGTGTGTACAACATCAGAAATTAAACACTTGCTTTTTATCACACAAACTACATCCACTGATTACTTTGTTAATGTAGCGGAGCCTAATGAGAATGTGTGTACATCAGAAATTAAACACTTGCTTTTTATCACACCAACTACATCAACTGATTACTTTATTAATGTAGCGGAGCCTAATGAGAATGTGTGTACATCAGAAATTAAACACTTGCTTTTTATCACACAAACTACATCCACTGATTACTTTGTTAATGTAGCAGAGCCTAATGAGAATGTGTGTACAACATCAGAAATTAAACACTTGCTTTTTATCACACCAACTACATCAACTGATTACTTTGTTAATGTAGCGGAGCCTAATGAGAATGTGTGTACAACATCAGAAATTAAACACTTGCTTTTTATCACAGAAACTACATCAACTGATTACTTTGTTAATGTAGCAGAGCCTAATGAGAATGTATGTACAAAATCAGAAATTAAACACTTGCTATTTATCACACCAACTACATCAACTAATTACTTTGTTAATGTAGCGGAGCCTAATGAGAATGTGTGTACATCAGAAATTAAACACTTGCTTTTTATCACACCAACTACAATAACTGATTACTTTGTTAAAGTAGCGGAGCCTAATGAGAATGTGTGTACAACATCAGAAATTAAACACTTGCTTTTTATCACACAAACTACATCAACTGATTACTTTGTTAATGTAGCGGAGCCTAATGAGAATGTGTGTACAACATCAGAAATTAAACACTTGCTTTTTATCACACCAACTACATCCACTGATTACTTTGTTAATGTAGCGGAGCCTAATGAGAATGTGTGTACATCAGAAATTAAACACTTGCTTTTTATCACACAAACTACATCAACTGATTACTTTGTTAATGTAGCGGAGCCTAATGAGAATGTGTGTACATCAGAAATTAAACACTTGCTTTTTATCACACCAACTACATCCACTGATTACTTTGTTAATGTAGCAGAGCCTAATGAGAATGTGTGTACATCAGAAATTAAACACTTGCTTTTTATCACACCAACTACATCCACTGATTACTTTGTTAATGTAGCGGAGCCTAATGAGAATGTGTGTACATCAGAAATTAAACACTTGCTTTTTATCACACCAACTACATCCACTGATTACTTTGTTAATGTAGCGGAGCCTAATGAGAATGTGTGTACATCAGAAATTAAACACTTGCTTTTTATCACACCAACTACATCCACTGATTACTTTGTTAATGTAGCGGAGCCTAATGAGAATGTGTGTACATCAGAAATTAAACACTTGCTTTTTATCACACCAACTACATCCACTGATTACTTTGTTAATGTAGCGGAGCCTAATGAGAATGTGTGTACATCAGAAATTAAACACTTGCTTTTTATCACACCAACTACATCCACTGATTACTTTGTTAATGTAGCAGAGCCTAATGAGAATGTGTGTACATCAGAAATTAAACACTTGCTTTTTATCACACCAACTACATTAACTGATTACTTTGTTAATGTAGTGGAGCCTAATGAGAATGTGTGTACATCAGAAATTAAACACTTGCTTTTTATCACACCAACTACATCCACTGATTACTTTGTTAATGTAGCAGAGCCTAATGAGAATGTGTGTACATCAGAAATTAAACACTTGCTTTTTATCACACCAACTACATCCACTGATTACTTTGTTAATGTAGCAGAGCCTAATGAGAATGTGTGTACATCAGAAATTAAACACTTGCTTTTTATCACACCAACTACATTAACTGATTACTTTGTTAATGTAGTGGAGCCTAATCAGAATGTGTGTACATCAGAAATTAAACACTTGCTTTTTATCACACCAACTACATCCACTGATTACTTTGTTAATGTAGTGGAGCCTAATGAGAATGTGTGTACATCAGAAATTAAACACTTGCTTTTTATCACACCAACTACATCCACTGATTACTTTGTTAATGTAGTGGAGCCTAATGAGAATGTGTGTACAACATCAGAAATTAAACACTTGCTTTTTATCACACCAACTACATCCACTGATTACTTTGTTAATGTAGTGGAGCCTAATGAGAATGTGTGTACATGAGAAATTAAACACTTGCTTTTTATCACACCAACTACATCCACTGATTACTTTGTTAATGTAGTGGAGCCTAATGAGAATGTGTGTACATCAGAAATTAAACACTTGCTTTTTATCACACCAACTACATCCACTGATTACTTTGTTAATGTAGTGGAGCCTAATGAGAATGTGTGTACAACATCAGAAATTAAACACTTGCTTTTTATCACACCAACTACATCCACTGATTACTTTGTTAATGTAGTGGAGCCTAATGAGAATGTGTGTACATCAGAAATTAAACACTTGCTTTTTATCACACCAACTACATCCACTGATTACTTTGTTAATGTACTGGAGCCTAATGAGAATGTGTGTACATCAGAAATTAAACACTTGCTTTTTATCACACCAACTACATCCACTGATTACTTTGTTAATGTAGTGGAGCCTAATGAGAATGTGTGTACAACATCAGAAATTAAACACTTGCTTTTTATCACACCAACTACATCCACTGATTACTTTGTTAATGTAGTGGAGCCTAATGAGAATGTGTGTACATCAGAAATTAAACACTTGCTTTTTATCACACCAACTACATCCACTGATTACTTTGTTAATGTAGTGGAGCCTAATGAGAATGTGTGTACAACATCAGAAATTAAACACTTGCTTTTTATCACACCAACTACATCAACTGATTACTTTGTTAATGTAGCGGAGCCTAATGAGAATGTGTGTACAACATCAGAAATTAAACACTTGCTTTTTATCACACAAACTACATCAACTGATTACTTTGTTAATGTAGCAGAGCCTAATGAGAATGTGTGTACAACATCAGAAATTAAACACTTGCTTTTTATCACACAAACTACATCAACTGATTACTTTGTTAATGTAGCGGAGCCTAATCAGAATGTGTGTACAACATCAGAAATTAAACACTTGCTTTTTATCACACCAACTACATCAACTGATTACTTTGTTAATGTAGCGGAGCCTAATGAGAATGTGTGTACAACATCAGAAATTAAACACTTGCTTTTTATCACACCAACTACATCAACTGATTACTTTGTTAATGTAGCGGAGCCTAATGAGAATGTGTGTACAACATCACAAATTAAACACTTGCTTTTTATCACACCAACTACATCAACTAATTACTTTGTTAATGTAGCGGAGCCTAATGAGAATGTGTGTACATCAGAAATTAAACACTTGCTTTTTATCACACCAACTACATCCACTGATTACTTTGTTAATGTAGCAGAGCCTAATGAGAATGTGTGTACAACATCAGAAATTAAACACTTGCTTTTTATCACACAAACTACATCAACTGATTACTTTGTTAATGTAGCGGAGCCTAATGAGAATGTGTGTACAACATCAGAAATTAAACATTTGCTTTTTATCACACAAACTACATCAACTGATTACTTTGTTAATGTAGCAGAGCCTAATGAGAATGTGTGTACAACATCAGAAATTAAACACTTGCTTTTTATCACACAAACTACATCAACTGATTACTTTGTTAATGTAGCGGAGCCTAATCAGAATGTGTGTACAACATCAGAAATTAAACACTTGCTTTTTATCACACCAACTACATCAACTGATTACTTTGTTAATGTAGCGGAGCCTAATCAGAATGTGTGTACAACATCAGAAATTAAACACTTGCTTTTTATCACACCAACTACATTAACTGATTACTTTGTTAATGTAGCGGAGCCTAATGAGAATGTGTGTACAACATCAGAAATTTAACACTTGCTTTTTATCACACCAACTACATCAACTGATTACTTTGTTAAAGTAGAGGAGCCTAATGAGAATGTGTGTACAACAGAAATTAAACACTTGCTTTTTATCACACCAACTACATTAACTGATTACTTTGTTAATGTAGTGGAGCCTAATGAGAATGTGTGTACAACATCAGAAATTAAACACTTGCTTTTTATCACACCAACTACATTAACTGATTACTTTGTTAAAGTAGCGGAGCCTAATGAGAATGTGTGTACATCAGAAATTAAACACTTGCTTTTTATCACACCAACTACATCCACTGATTACTTTGTTAATGTAGTTGAGCCTAATGAGAATGTGTGTACATCAGAAATTAAACACTTGCTTTTTATCACACCAACTACATCCACTGATTACTTTGTTAATGTAGTGGAGCCTAATGAGAATGTGTGTACAACATCAGAAATTAAACACTTGCTTTTTATCACACCAACTACATCCACTGATTACTTTGTTAAAGTAGCGGAGCCTAATGAGAATGTGTGTACATCAGAAATTAAACACTTGCTTTTTATCACACCAACTACATCAACTGATTACTTTGTTAATGTAGCAGAGCCTAATGAGAATGTGTGTACAACATCAGAAATTAAACACTTGCTTTTTATCACACCAACTACATCAACTGATTACTTTGTTAATGTAGCGGAGCCTAATGAGAATGTGTGTACAACATCACAAATTAAACACTTGCTTTTTATCACACCAACTACATCAACTGATTACTTTGTTAATGTAGCGGAGCCTAATGAGAATGTGTGTACAACATCAGAAATTTAACACTTGCTTTTTATCACACCAAGTACATTAACTGATTACTTTGTTAAAGTAGAGGAGCCTAATGAGAATGTGTGTACAACATCAGAAATTTAACACTTGCTTTTTATCACACCAACTACATCAACTGATTACTTTGTTAATGTAGAGGAGCCTAATGAGAATGTGTGTACAACATCCGAAATTTAACACTTGCTTTTTATCACAACAACCACATTAACTGATTACTTTGTTAATGTAGCGGAGCCTAATGAGAATGTGTGTACAACATCAGAAATTAAACACTTGCTTTTTATCACACAAACTACATCAACTGATTACTTTGTTAAAGTAGAGGCGCCTAATGAGAATGTGTGTACAACATCAGAAATTAAGCACTTGCTTTTTATCACACAAACTACATCAACTGATTACTTTGTTAATGTAGCGGAGCCTAATGAGAATGTGTGTACAACATCAGAAATTAAACACTTGCTTTTTATCACACAAACTACATCAACTGATTACTTTGTTAAAGTAGAGGAGCCTAATGAGAATGTGTGTACAACATCAGAAATTTAACACTTGCTTTTTATCACAACAACCACATTAACTGATTACTTTGTTAATGTAGCGGAGCCTAATGAGAATGTGTGTACAACATCAGAAATTAAACACTTGCTTTTTATCACACAAACTACATCAACTGATTACTTTGTTAAAGTAGAGGAGCCTAATGAGAATGTGTGTACAACATCAGAAATTAAACACTTGCTTTTTATCATACCAACTACATTAACTGATTACTTTGTTAAAGTAGAGGAGCCTAATGAGAATGTGTGTACAACATCAGAAATTAAACACTTGCTTTTTATCACACCAACTACATCAACTGATTACTTTGTTAATGTAGCAGAGCCTAATGAGAATGTGTGTACATCAGAAATTAAACACTTGCTTTTTATCACACCAACTACATCAACTGATTACTTTGTTAATGTAGCGGAGCCTAATGAGAATGTGTGTACAACTTCAGAAATTAAACACTTGCTTTTTATCACACCATCTACATCAATTGATTACTTTGTTAATGTAGTGGAGCCTAATGAGAATGTGTGTACAACATCAGAAATTAAACACTTGCTTTTTATCACACAAACTACATCAACTGATTACTTTGTTAATGTAGCGGAGCCTAATGAGAATGTGTGTACAACATCAGAAATTAAACACTTGCCTTTCATCACACCAACTACATCAACTGATTACTTTGTTAATGTAGCGGAGCCTAATGAGAATGTGTGTACAACTTCAGAAATTAAACACTTGCTTTTTATCATACCAACTACATCAACTGATTACTTTGTTAATGTAGCGGAGCCTAATGAGAATGTGTGTACAACATCAGAAATTAAACACTTGCTTTTTATCACACCAACTACATCAACTGATTACTTTGTTAATGTAGTGGAGCCTAATGAGAATGTGTGTACAACATCAGAAATTAAACACTTATTTTTTTCACACCAACTACATTAACTGATTCTTTGTTAATGTAGCGGAGTCTAATGAGAATGTGTGTATAACATCAGAAATTAAACACTTGCTTTTTATCACACCAACTACATTAATTGATTACTTTGTTAAGGTAGCAGAGCCTAATGAGAATGTGTGTACAACATCAGAAATTAAAGACTTGCTTTTTATCACACCAACTACATTAACTGATTACTTTGTTAATGTAGCGGAGTCTAATAAGAATGTGTGTGTACAACATCACAAATTAAACACTTGCTTTTTATCACACCACCTACATTAACTGATTACTTTGTTAACGTAGCGGAGCCTAATGTGAATGTGTGTATAACATCAGAAATTAAAGACTTGCTTTTTATCACACCAACTACATCAACTGAGTACTTTGTTAATGTAGCGGAGCCTAATGAGAATGTGTGTGTACAACACCACAAATTAAAGACTTGCTTATTATCACAACAACTCGATCAACTGATTACTTTGTTAATGTAGCGGAGCCTAATGAGAATGTGTGTACAACATCAGGAATTAAACACTTGCTTTTTATCACACCAACTACATCAACTGATTACTTTGTTAATATAGCGGAGCCTAATGAGAATGTGTGTACAACATCAGAAATTAAAGACTTGCTTTTTATTACACCAAGTACATTAACTGATTACTTTGTTAATGTAGCGGAGCCTAATGAGAATGTGTGTATAACATCAGAAATTAAAGACTTGCTTTTTATCATACCAACTACGTTAACTGATTACTTTGTTAAAGTAGCGGAGCCTAATGAGAATATGTGTGTACAACATCAGAAATTAAACACTTGCTTTTTATCACACCAACTACAATCACTGATTACTTTGTTAATGTAGCGGAGCCTAATGAGAATGTGTGTACAACATCAGAAATTAAAGACTTGCTTTTTATCACACCAACTACATTAACTGATTACTTTGTTAATGTAGCGGAGCCTAATGAGAATGTGTGTACAACATCAGAAATTGAACACTTGCTTATCACAACAACCACATTAACTGATTACTTTGTTAAAGTAGCGGAGCCTAATGAGAATGTGTGTACAACATCAGAAATTAAACACTTGCTTTTTATCACAACAACTACATTAACTGATTACTTTGTTAATGTAGCGGAGACTAATGAGAATGTGTGTACAACATCAGAAATTAAACACTTGCTTTTTATCACAACAACCACATTAACTGATTACTTTGTTAATGTAGCGGAGCCTAATGAGAATGTGTGTGTACAACATCAGAAATTAAACACTTGCTTTTTATCACAACAACCACATTAACTGATTACTCTGTTAAAGTAGCGGAGCCTAATGAGAATGTGTGTACATCAGAAATTAAAGTCTTGCTTTTTATCACAACAACCACATTAACTGATTACTTTGTTAATGTAGCGGAGCCTAATGAGAATGTGTGTACAACATCACAAATTTAACACTTGCTTTTTATCACACCAACTACATCAACTGATTACTTTGTTAAAGTAGAGGAGCCTAATGAGAATGTGTGTACAACAGAAATTAAACACTTGCTTTTTATCACACCAACTACATCAAGTGATTACTTTGTTAATGTAGCGGAGCCTAATGAGAATGTGTGTACAACTTCAGAAATTAAACACTTGCTTTTTATCACACCAACTACATCAACTGATTACTTTGTTAATGTAGCGGAGCCTAATGAGAATGTGTGTACAACATCAGAAATTAAACACTTGCTTTTTATCACACAAACTACATCAACTGATTACTTTGTTAATGTAGCGGAGCCTAATGAGAATGTGTGTACAACATCAGAAGTTAAACACTTGCTTTTTATCACACCAACTACATCAACTAATTACTTTGTTAATGTAGCGGAGCCTAATGAGAATGTGTGTACATCAGAAATTAAACACTTGCTTTTTATCACACCAACTACATCCACTGATTACTTTGTTAATGTAGCGGAGCCTAATGAGAATGTGTGTACAACATCAGAAATTAAACACTTGCTTTTTATCACACCAACTACATCAACTGATTACTTTGTTAATGTAGCGGAGCCTAATCAGAATGTGTGTACAACATCAGAAATTAAACACTTGCTTTTTATCACACCAACTACATCAACTGATTACTTTGTTAATGTAGCGGAGCCTAATCAGAATGTGTGTACAACATCAGAAATTAAACACTTGCTTTTTATCACACCAACTACATCAACTGATTACTTTGTTAATGTAGCGGAGCCTAATGAGAATGTGTGTACAACATCAGAAATTAAACACTTGCTTTTTATCACACCAACTACATCCACTGATTACTTTGTTAATGTAGCGGAGCCTAATCAGAATGTGTGTACAACATCAGAAATTAAACGCTTGCTTTTTATCACACCAACTACATCCACTGATTACTTTGTTAATGTAGCGGAGCCTAATGAGAATGTGTGTACAACTTCAGAAATTAAACACTTGCTTTTTATCACACCAACTACATCCACTGATTACTTTGTTAATGTAGCGGAGCCTAATGAGAATGTGTGTACAACTTCAGAAATTAAACACTTGCTTTTTATCACACCAACTACATCAACTGATTACTTTGTTAATGTAGCGGAGCCTAATGAGAATGTGTGTACAACATCAGAAATTAAACACTTGCTTTTTATCACACAAACTACATCAACTGATTACTTTGTTAATGTAGCGGAGCCTAATGAGAATGTGTGTACAACATCAGAAATTAAACACTTGCTTTTTATCACACCAACTACATCCACTGATTACTTTGTTAATGTAGCGGAGCCTAATCAGAATGTGTGTACAACATCAGAAATTAAACACTTGCTTTTTATCACACCAACTACATCCACTGATTACTTTGTTAATGTAGCGGAGCCTAATCAGAATGTGTGTACAACATCAGAAATTAAACACTTGCTTTTTATCACACCAACTACATCCACTGATTACTTTGTTAATGTAGCGGAGCCTAATCAGAATGTGTGTACAACATCAGAAATTAAACACTTGCTTTTTATCACACCAACTACATCTACTGATTACTTTGTTAATGTAGCGGAGCCTAATCAGAATGTGTGTACAACATCAGAAATTAAACACTTGCTTTTTATCACACCAACTACATCAACTGATTACTTTGTTAATGTAGCGGAGCCTAATGAGAATGTGTGTACAACATCAGAAATTAAACACTTGCTTTTTATCACACCAACTACATCAACTGATTACTTTGTTAATGTAGTGGAGCCTAATGAGAATGTGTGTACATCAGAAATTAAACACTTGCTTTTTATCACACAAACTACATCAACTGATTACTTTGTTAATGTAGCGGAGCCTAATGAGAATGTGTGTACAACATCAGAAATTAAACACTTGCTTTTTATCACACCAACTACATCAACTGATTACTTTGTTAATGTAGTGGAGCCTAATGAGAATGTGTGTACAACATCAGAAATTAAACACTTGCTTTTTATCACACCAACTACATCAACTGATTACTTTGTTAATGTAGCGGAGCCTAATGAGAATGTGTGTACAACATCAGAAATTAAACACTTGCTTTTTATCACACCAACTACATCAACTGATTACTTTGTTAATGTAGTGGAGCCTAATGAGAATGTGTGTACATCAGAAATTAAACACTTGCTTTTTATCACACAAACTACATAAACTGATTACTTTGTTAATGTAGCGGAGCCTAATGAGAATGTGTGTACAACATCAGAAATTAAACACTTGCTTTTTATCACACCAACTACATCAACTACTTACTTTGTTAATGTAGCGGAGCCTAATGAGAATGTGTGTACATCAGAAATTAAACACTTGCTTTTTATCACACCAACTACATTAACTGATTACTTTGTTAATGTAGCGGAGCCTAATGAGAATGTGTGTACAACATCAGAAATTAAACACTTGCTTTTTATCACACCAACTACATCAACTGATTACTTTGTTAATGTAGCGGAGCCTAATGAGAATGTGTGTACATCAGAAATTAAACACTTGCTTTTTATCACACCAACTACATCCACTGATTACTTTGTTAATGTAGCAGAGCCTAATGAGAATGTGTGTACAACATCAGAAATTAAACACTTGCTTTTTATCACACCAACTACATCCACTGATTACTTTGTTAATGTAGCAGAGCCTAATGAGAATGTATGTACAAAATCAGAAATTAAACACTTGCTTTTTATCACACCAACTACATCAACTAATTACTTTGTTAATGTAGCGGAGCCTAATGAGAATGTGTGTACATCAGAAATTAAACACTTGCTTTTTATCACACCAACTACAATAACTGATTACTTTGTTAAAGTAGCGGAGCCTAATGAGAATGTGTGTACAACATCAGAAATTAAACACTTGCTTTTTATCACACCAACTACATTAACTGATTACTTTGTTAATGTAGCGGAGCCTAATGAGAATGTGTGTACAACATCAGAAATTTAACACTTGCTTTTTATCACACCAACTACATCAACTGATTACTTTGTTAAAGTAGAGGAGCCTAATGAGAATGTGTGTACAACAGAAATTAAACACTTGCTTTTTATCACACCAACTACATTAACTGATTACTTTGTTAATGTAGTGGAGCCTAATGAGAATGTGTGTACAACATCAGAAATTAAACACTTGCTTTTTATCACACCAACTACATTAACTGATTACTTTGTTAAAGTAGCGGAGCCTAATGAGAATGTGTGTACATCAGAAATTAAACACTTGCTTTTTATCACACCAACTACATCCACTGATTACTTTGTTAATGTAGTGGAGCCTAATGAGAATGTGTGTACATCAGAAATTAAACACTTGCTTTTTATCACACCAACTACATCCACTGATTACTTTGTTAATGTAGTGGAGCCTAATGAGAAATTGTGTACAACATCAGAAATTAAACACTTGCTTTTTATCACACCAACTACATCCACTATTTACTTTGTTAAAGTAGCGGAGCCTAATGAGAATGTGTGTACATCAGAAATTAAACACTTGCTTTTTATCACACCAACTACATCAACTGATTACTTTGTTAATGTAGCAGAGCCTAATGAGAATGTGTGTACAACATCAGAAATTAAACACTTGCTTTTTATCACACCAACTACATCAACTGATTACTTTGTTAATGTAGCGGAGCCTAATGAGAATGTGTGTACAACATCACAAATTAAACACTTGCTTTTTATCACACCAACTACATCAACTGATTACTTTGTTAATGTAGCGGAGCCTAATGAGAATGTGTGTACATCAGAAATTTAACACTTGCTTTTTATCACACCAAGTACATTAACTGATTACTTTGTTAAAGTAGAGGAGCCTAATGAGAATGTGTGTACAACATCAGAAATTTAACACTTGCTTTTTATCACACCAACTACATCAACTGATTACTTTGTTAATGTAGAGGAGCCTAATGAGAATGTGTGTACAACATCCGAAATTTAAGACTTGCTTTTTATCACAACAACCACATTAACTGATTACTTTGTTAATGTAGCGGAGCCTAATGAGAATGTGTGTACAACATCAGAAATTAAACACTTGCTTTTTATCACACAAACTACATCAACTGATTACTTTGTTAAAGTAGAGGCGCCTAATGAGAATGTGTGTACAACATCAGAAATTAAGCACTTGCTTTTTATCACACAAACTACATCAACTGATTACTTTGTTAATGTAGCGGAGCCTAATGAGAATGTGTGTACAACATCAGAAATTAAACACTTGCTTTTTATCACACAAACTACATCAACTGATTACTTTGTTAAAGTAGAGGAGCCTAATGAGAATGTGTGTACAACATCAGAAATTTAACACTTGCTTTTTATCACAACAACCACATTAACTGATTACTTTGTTAATGTAGCGGAGCCTAATGAGAATGTGTGTACAACATCAGAAATTAAACACTTGCTTTTTATCACACAAACTACATCAATTGATTACTTTGTTAATGTAGTGGAGCCTAATGAGAATGTGTGTACAACATCAGAAATTAAACACTTGCTTTTTATCACACAAACTACATCAACTGATTACTTTGTTAATGTAGCGGAGCCTAATGAGAATGTGTGTACAACATCAGAAATTAAACACTTGCTTTTCATCACACCAACTACATCAACTGATTACTTTGTTAATGTAGCGGAGCCTAATGAGAATGTGTGTACAACTTCAGAAATTAAACACTTGCTTTTTATCATACCAACTACATCAACTGATTACTTTGTTAATGTAGCGGAGCCTAATGAGAATGTGTGTACAACATCAGAAATTAAACACTTGCTTTTTATCACACCAACTACATCAACTGATTACTTTGTTAATGTAGTGGAGCCTAATGAGAATGTGTGTACAACATCAGAAATTAAACACTTGCTTTTTATCACACCAACTACATCCACTGATTACTTTGTTAATGTAGTGGAGCCTAATGAGAATGTGTGTACATCAGAAATTAAACACTTGCTTTTTATCACACCAACTACATCCACTGATTACTTTGTTAATGTAGTGGAGCCTAATGAGAATGTGTGTACAACATCAGAAATTAAACACTTGCTTTTTATCACACCAACTACATCAACTGATTACTTTGTTAATGTAGCGGAGCCTAATGAGAATGTGTGTACAACATCAGAAATTAAACACTTGCTTTTTATCACACAAACTACATCAACTGATTACTTTGTTAATGTAGCAGAGCCTAATGAGAATGTGTGTACAACATCAGAAATTAAACACTTGCTTTTTATCACACAAACTACATCAACTGATTACTTTGTTAATGTAGCGGAGCCTAATCAGAATGTGTGTACAACATCAGAAATTAAACACTTGCTTTTTATCACACCAACTACATCAACTGATTACTTTGTTAATGTAGCGGAGCCTAATGAGAATGTGTGTACAACATCAGAAATTAAACACTTGCTTTTTATCACACCAACTACATCAACTGATTACTTTGTTAATGTAGCGGAGCCTAATGAGAATGTGTGTACAACATCACAAATTAAACACTTGCTTTTTATCACACCAACTACATCAACTAATTACTTTGTTAATGTAGCGGAGCCTAATGAGAATGTGTGTACATCAGAAATTAAACACTTGCTTTTTATCACACCAACTACATCCACTGATTACTTTGTTAATGTAGCAGAGCCTAATGAGAATGTGTGTACAACATCAGAAATTAAACACTTGCTTTTTATCACACAAACTACATCAACTGATTACTTTGTTAATGTAGCGGAGCCTAATGAGAATGTGTGTACAACATCAGAAATTAAACATTTGCTTTTTATCACACAAACTACATCAACTGATTACTTTGTTAATGTAGCAGAGCCTAATGAGAATGTGTGTACAACATCAGAAATTAAACACTTGCTTTTTATCACACAAACTACATCAACTGATTACTTTGTTAATGTAGCGGAGCCTAATCAGAATGTGTGTACAACATCAGAAATTAAACACTTGCTTTTTATCACACCAACTACATCAACTGATTACTTTGTTAATGTAGCGGAGCCTAATCAGAATGTGTGTACAACATCAGAAATTAAACACTTGCTTTTTATCACACCAACTACATTAACTGATTACTTTGTTAATGTAGCGGAGCCTAATGAGAATGTGTGTACAACATCAGAAATTTAACACTTGCTTTTTATCACACCAACTACATCAACTGATTACTTTGTTAAAGTAGAGGAGCCTAATGAGAATGTGTGTACAACAGAAATTAAACACTTGCTTTTTATCACACCAACTACATTAACTGATTACTTTGTTAATGTAGTGGAGCCTAATGAGAATGTGTGTACAACATCAGAAATTAAACACTTGCTTTTTATCACACCAACTACATTAACTGATTACTTTGTTAAAGTAGCGGAGCCTAATGAGAATGTGTGTACATCAGAAATTAAACACTTGCTTTTTATCACACCAACTACATCCACTGATTACTTTGTTAATGTAGTTGAGCCTAATGAGAATGTGTGTACATCAGAAATTAAACACTTGCTTTTTATCACACCAACTACATCCACTGATTACTTTGTTAATGTAGTGGAGCCTAATGAGAATGTGTGTACAACATCAGAAATTAAACACTTGCTTTTTATCACACCAACTACATCCACTGATTACTTTGTTAAAGTAGCGGAGCCTAATGAGAATGTGTGTACATCAGAAATTAAACACTTGCTTTTTATCACACCAACTACATCAACTGATTACTTTGTTAATGTAGCAGAGCCTAATGAGAATGTGTGTACAACATCAGAAATTAAACACTTGCTTTTTATCACACCAACTACATCAACTGATTACTTTGTTAATGTAGCGGAGCCTAATGAGAATGTGTGTACAACATCACAAATTAAACACTTGCTTTTTATCACACCAACTACATCAACTGATTACTTTGTTAATGTAGCGGAGCCTAATGAGAATGTGTGTACAACATCAGAAATTTAACACTTGCTTTTTATCACACCAAGTACATTAACTGATTACTTTGTTAAAGTAGAGGAGCCTAATGAGAATGTGTGTACAACATCAGAAATTTAACACTTGCTTTTTATCACACCAACTACATCAACTGATTACTTTGTTAATGTAGAGGAGCCTAATGAGAATGTGTGTACAACATCCGAAATTTAACACTTGCTTTTTATCACAACAACCACATTAACTGATTACTTTGTTAATGTAGCGGAGCCTAATGAGAATGTGTGTACAACATCAGAAATTAAACACTTGCTTTTTATCACACAAACTACATCAACTGATTACTTTGTTAAAGTAGAGGCGCCTAATGAGAATGTGTGTACAACATCAGAAATTAAGCACTTGCTTTTTATCACACAAACTACATCAACTGATTACTTTGTTAATGTAGCGGAGCCTAATGAGAATGTGTGTACAACATCAGAAATTAAACACTTGCTTTTTATCACACAAACTACATCAACTGATTACTTTGTTAAAGTAGAGGAGCCTAATGAGAATGTGTGTACAACATCAGAAATTTAACACTTGCTTTTTATCACAACAACCACATTAACTGATTACTTTGTTAATGTAGCGGAGCCTAATGAGAATGTGTGTACAACATCAGAAATTAAACACTTGCTTTTTATCACACAAACTACATCAACTGATTACTTTGTTAAAGTAGAGGAGCCTAATGAGAATGTGTGTACAACATCAGAAATTAAACACTTGCTTTTTATCATACCAACTACATTAACTGATTACTTTGTTAAAGTAGAGGAGCCTAATGAGAATGTGTGTACAACATCAGAAATTAAACACTTGCTTTTTATCACACCAACTACATCAACTGATTACTTTGTTAATGTAGCAGAGCCTAATGAGAATGTGTGTACATCAGAAATTAAACACTTGCTTTTTATCACACCAACTACATCAACTGATTACTTTGTTAATGTAGCGGAGCCTAATGAGAATGTGTGTACAACTTCAGAAATTAAACACTTGCTTTTTATCACACCATCTACATCAATTGATTACTTTGTTAATGTAGTGGAGCCTAATGAGAATGTGTGTACAACATCAGAAATTAAACACTTGCTTTTTATCACACAAACTACATCAACTGATTACTTTGTTAATGTAGCGGAGCCTAATGAGAATGTGTGTACAACATCAGAAATTAAACACTTGCCTTTCATCACACCAACTACATCAACTGATTACTTTGTTAATGTAGCGGAGCCTAATGAGAATGTGTGTACAACTTCAGAAATTAAACACTTGCTTTTTATCATACCAACTACATCAACTGATTACTTTGTTAATGTAGCGGAGCCTAATGAGAATGTGTGTACAACATCAGAAATTAAACACTTGCTTTTTATCACACCAACTACATCAACTGATTACTTTGTTAATGTAGTGGAGCCTAATGAGAATGTGTGTACAACATCAGAAATTAAACACTTATTTTTTTCACACCAACTACATTAACTGATTCTTTGTTAATGTAGCGGAGTCTAATGAGAATGTGTGTATAACATCAGAAATTAAACACTTGCTTTTTATCACACCAACTACATTAATTGATTACTTTGTTAAGGTAGCAGAGCCTAATGAGAATGTGTGTACAACATCAGAAATTAAAGACTTGCTTTTTATCACACCAACTACATTAACTGATTACTTTGTTAATGTAGCGGAGTCTAATAAGAATGTGTGTGTACAACATCACAAATTAAACACTTGCTTTTTATCACACCACCTACATTAACTGATTACTTTGTTAACGTAGCGGAGCCTAATGTGAATGTGTGTATAACATCAGAAATTAAAGACTTGCTTTTTATCACACCAACTACATCAACTGAGTACTTTGTTAATGTAGCGGAGCCTAATGAGAATGTGTGTGTACAACACCACAAATTAAAGACTTGCTTATTATCACAACAACTCGATCAACTGATTACTTTGTTAATGTAGCGGAGCCTAATGAGAATGTGTGTACAACATCAGGAATTAAACACTTGCTTTTTATCACACCAACTACATCAACTGATTACTTTGTTAATATAGCGGAGCCTAATGAGAATGTGTGTACAACATCAGAAATTAAAGACTTGCTTTTTATTACACCAAGTACATTAACTGATTACTTTGTTAATGTAGCGGAGCCTAATGAGAATGTGTGTATAACATCAGAAATTAAAGACTTGCTTTTTATCATACCAACTACGTTAACTGATTACTTTGTTAAAGTAGCGGAGCCTAATGAGAATATGTGTGTACAACATCAGAAATTAAACACTTGCTTTTTATCACACCAACTACAATCACTGATTACTTTGTTAATGTAGCGGAGCCTAATGAGAATGTGTGTACAACATCAGAAATTAAAGACTTGCTTTTTATCACACCAACTACATTAACTGATTACTTTGTTAATGTAGCGGAGCCTAATGAGAATGTGTGTACAACATCAGAAATTGAACACTTGCTTATCACAACAACCACATTAACTGATTACTTTGTTAAAGTAGCGGAGCCTAATGAGAATGTGTGTACAACATCAGAAATTAAACACTTGCTTTTTATCACAACAACTACATTAACTGATTACTTTGTTAATGTAGCGGAGACTAATGAGAATGTGTGTACAACATCAGAAATTAAACACTTGCTTTTTATCACAACAACCACATTAACTGATTACTTTGTTAATGTAGCGGAGCCTAATGAGAATGTGTGTGTACAACATCAGAAATTAAACACTTGCTTTTTATCACAACAACCACATTAACTGATTACTCTGTTAAAGTAGCGGAGCCTAATGAGAATGTGTGTACATCAGAAATTAAAGTCTTGCTTTTTATCACAACAACCACATTAACTGATTACTTTGTTAATGTAGCGGAGCCTAATGAGAATGTGTGTACAACATCACAAATTTAACACTTGCTTTTTATCACACCAACTACATCAACTGATTACTTTGTTAAAGTAGAGGAGCCTAATGAGAATGTGTGTACAACAGAAATTAAACACTTGCTTTTTATCACACCAACTACATCAAGTGATTACTTTGTTAATGTAGCGGAGCCTAATGAGAATGTGTGTACAACTTCAGAAATTAAACACTTGCTTTTTATCACACCAACTACATCAACTGATTACTTTGTTAATGTAGCGGAGCCTAATGAGAATGTGTGTACAACATCAGAAATTAAACACTTGCTTTTTATCACACAAACTACATCAACTGATTACTTTGTTAATGTAGCGGAGCCTAATGAGAATGTGTGTACAACATCAGAAGTTAAACACTTGCTTTTTATCACACCAACTACATCAACTAATTACTTTGTTAATGTAGCGGAGCCTAATGAGAATGTGTGTACATCAGAAATTAAACACTTGCTTTTTATCACACCAACTACATCCACTGATTACTTTGTTAATGTAGCGGAGCCTAATGAGAATGTGTGTACAACATCAGAAATTAAACACTTGCTTTTTATCACACCAACTACATCAACTGATTACTTTGTTAATGTAGCGGAGCCTAATCAGAATGTGTGTACAACATCAGAAATTAAACACTTGCTTTTTATCACACCAACTACATCAACTGATTACTTTGTTAATGTAGCGGAGCCTAATCAGAATGTGTGTACAACATCAGAAATTAAACACTTGCTTTTTATCACACCAACTACATCAACTGATTACTTTGTTAATGTAGCGGAGCCTAATGAGAATGTGTGTACAACATCAGAAATTAAACACTTGCTTTTTATCACACCAACTACATCCACTGATTACTTTGTTAATGTAGCGGAGCCTAATCAGAATGTGTGTACAACATCAGAAATTAAACGCTTGCTTTTTATCACACCAACTACATCCACTGATTACTTTGTTAATGTAGCGGAGCCTAATGAGAATGTGTGTACAACTTCAGAAATTAAACACTTGCTTTTTATCACACCAACTACATCCACTGATTACTTTGTTAATGTAGCGGAGCCTAATGAGAATGTGTGTACAACTTCAGAAATTAAACACTTGCTTTTTATCACACCAACTACATCAACTGATTACTTTGTTAATGTAGCGGAGCCTAATGAGAATGTGTGTACAACATCAGAAATTAAACACTTGCTTTTTATCACACAAACTACATCAACTGATTACTTTGTTAATGTAGCGGAGCCTAATGAGAATGTGTGTACAACATCAGAAATTAAACACTTGCTTTTTATCACACCAACTACATCCACTGATTACTTTGTTAATGTAGCGGAGCCTAATCAGAATGTGTGTACAACATCAGAAATTAAACACTTGCTTTTTATCACACCAACTACATCCACTGATTACTTTGTTAATGTAGCGGAGCCTAATCAGAATGTGTGTACAACATCAGAAATTAAACACTTGCTTTTTATCACACCAACTACATCCACTGATTACTTTGTTAATGTAGCGGAGCCTAATCAGAATGTGTGTACAACATCAGAAATTAAACACTTGCTTTTTATCACACCAACTACATCTACTGATTACTTTGTTAATGTAGCGGAGCCTAATCAGAATGTGTGTACAACATCAGAAATTAAACACTTGCTTTTTATCACACCAACTACATCAACTGATTACTTTGTTAATGTAGCGGAGCCTAATGAGAATGTGTGTACAACATCAGAAATTAAACACTTGCTTTTTATCACACCAACTACATCAACTGATTACTTTGTTAATGTAGTGGAGCCTAATGAGAATGTGTGTACATCAGAAATTAAACACTTGCTTTTTATCACACAAACTACATCAACTGATTACTTTGTTAATGTAGCGGAGCCTAATGAGAATGTGTGTACAACATCAGAAATTAAACACTTGCTTTTTATCACACCAACTACATCAACTGATTACTTTGTTAATGTAGTGGAGCCTAATGAGAATGTGTGTACAACATCAGAAATTAAACACTTGCTTTTTATCACACCAACTACATCAACTGATTACTTTGTTAATGTAGCGGAGCCTAATGAGAATGTGTGTACAACATCAGAAATTAAACACTTGCTTTTTATCACACCAACTACATCAACTGATTACTTTGTTAATGTAGTGGAGCCTAATGAGAATGTGTGTACATCAGAAATTAAACACTTGCTTTTTATCACACAAACTACATAAACTGATTACTTTGTTAATGTAGCGGAGCCTAATGAGAATGTGTGTACAACATCAGAAATTAAACACTTGCTTTTTATCACACCAACTACATCAACTACTTACTTTGTTAATGTAGCGGAGCCTAATGAGAATGTGTGTACATCAGAAATTAAACACTTGCTTTTTATCACACCAACTACATTAACTGATTACTTTGTTAATGTAGCGGAGCCTAATGAGAATGTGTGTACAACATCAGAAATTAAACACTTGCTTTTTATCACACCAACTACATCAACTGATTACTTTGTTAATGTAGCGGAGCCTAATGAGAATGTGTGTACATCAGAAATTAAACACTTGCTTTTTATCACACCAACTACATCCACTGATTACTTTGTTAATGTAGCAGAGCCTAATGAGAATGTGTGTACAACATCAGAAATTAAACACTTGCTTTTTATCACACCAACTACATCCACTGATTACTTTGTTAATGTAGCAGAGCCTAATGAGAATGTATGTACAAAATCAGAAATTAAACACTTGCTTTTTATCACACCAACTACATCAACTAATTACTTTGTTAATGTAGCGGAGCCTAATGAGAATGTGTGTACATCAGAAATTAAACACTTGCTTTTTATCACACCAACTACAATAACTGATTACTTTGTTAAAGTAGCGGAGCCTAATGAGAATGTGTGTACAACATCAGAAATTAAACACTTGCTTTTTATCACACCAACTACATTAACTGATTACTTTGTTAATGTAGCGGAGCCTAATGAGAATGTGTGTACAACATCAGAAATTTAACACTTGCTTTTTATCACACCAACTACATCAACTGATTACTTTGTTAAAGTAGAGGAGCCTAATGAGAATGTGTGTACAACAGAAATTAAACACTTGCTTTTTATCACACCAACTACATTAACTGATTACTTTGTTAATGTAGTGGAGCCTAATGAGAATGTGTGTACAACATCAGAAATTAAACACTTGCTTTTTATCACACCAACTACATTAACTGATTACTTTGTTAAAGTAGCGGAGCCTAATGAGAATGTGTGTACATCAGAAATTAAACACTTGCTTTTTATCACACCAACTACATCCACTGATTACTTTGTTAATGTAGTGGAGCCTAATGAGAATGTGTGTACATCAGAAATTAAACACTTGCTTTTTATCACACCAACTACATCCACTGATTACTTTGTTAATGTAGTGGAGCCTAATGAGAAATTGTGTACAACATCAGAAATTAAACACTTGCTTTTTATCACACCAACTACATCCACTGATTACTTTGTTAAAGTAGCGGAGCCTAATGAGAATGTGTGTACATCAGAAATTAAACACTTGCTTTTTATCACACCAACTACATCAACTGATTACTTTGTTAATGTAGCAGAGCCTAATGAGAATGTGTGTACAACATCAGAAATTAAACACTTGCTTTTTATCACACCAACTACATCAACTGATTACTTTGTTAATGTAGCGGAGCCTAATGAGAATGTGTGTACAACATCACAAATTAAACACTTGCTTTTTATCACACCAACTACATCAACTGATTACTTTGTTAATGTAGCGGAGCCTAATGAGAATGTGTGTACATCAGAAATTTAACACTTGCTTTTTATCACACCAAGTACATTAACTGATTACTTTGTTAAAGTAGAGGAGCCTAATGAGAATGTGTGTACAACATCAGAAATTTAACACTTGCTTTTTATCACACCAACTACATCAACTGATTACTTTGTTAATGTAGAGGAGCCTAATGAGAATGTGTGTACAACATCCGAAATTTAAGACTTGCTTTTTATCACAACAACCACATTAACTGATTACTTTGTTAATGTAGCGGAGCCTAATGAGAATGTGTGTACAACATCAGAAATTAAACACTTGCTTTTTATCACACAAACTACATCAACTGATTACTTTGTTAAAGTAGAGGCGCCTAATGAGAATGTGTGTACAACATCAGAAATTAAGCACTTGCTTTTTATCACACAAACTACATCAACTGATTACTTTGTTAATGTAGCGGAGCCTAATGAGAATGTGTGTACAACATCAGAAATTAAACACTTGCTTTTTATCACACAAACTACATCAACTGATTACTTTGTTAAAGTAGAGGAGCCTAATGAGAATGTGTGTACAACATCAGAAATTTAACACTTGCTTTTTATCACAACAACCACATTAACTGATTACTTTGTTAATGTAGCGGAGCCTAATGAGAATGTGTGTACAACATCAGAAATTAAACACTTGCTTTTTATCACACAAACTACATCAATTGATTACTTTGTTAATGTAGTGGAGCCTAATGAGAATGTGTGTACAACATCAGAAATTAAACACTTGCTTTTTATCACACAAACTACATCAACTGATTACTTTGTTAATGTAGCGGAGCCTAATGAGAATGTGTGTACAACATCAGAAATTAAACACTTGCTTTTCATCACACCAACTACATCAACTGATTACTTTGTTAATGTAGCGGAGCCTAATGAGAATGTGTGTACAACTTCAGAAATTAAACACTTGCTTTTTATCATACCAACTACATCAACTGATTACTTTGTTAATGTAGCGGAGCCTAATGAGAATGTGTGTACAACATCAGAAATTAAACACTTGCTTTTTATCACACCAACTACATCAACTGATTACTTTGTTAATGTAGTGGAGCCTAATGAGAATGTGTGTACAACATCAGAAATTAAACACTTATTTTTTTCACACCAACTACATTAACTGATTCTTTGTTAATGTAGCGGAGTCTAATGAGAATGTGTGTATAACATCAGAAATTAAACACTTGCTTTTTATCACACCAACTACATTAATTGATTACTTTGTTAAGGTAGCAGAGCCTAATGAGAATGTGTGTACAACATCAGAAATTAAAGACTTGCTTTTTATCACACCAACTACATTAACTGATTACTTTGTTAATGTAGCGGAGTCTAATAAGAATGTGTGTGTACAACATCACAAATTAAACACTTGCTTTTTATCACACCACCTACATTAACTGATTACTTTGTTAACGTAGCGGAGCCTAATGTGAATGTGTGTATAACATCAGAAATTAAAGACTTGCTTTTTATCACACCAACTACATCAACTGATTACTTTGTTAATGTAGCGGAGCCTAATGAGAATGTGTGTACAACATCAGAAATTAAACACTTGCTTTTCATCACACCAACTACATCAACTGATTACTTTGTTAATGTAGCGGAGCCTAATGAGAATGTGTGTACAACTTCAGAAATTAAACACTTGCTTTTTATCATACCAACTACATCAACTGATTACTTTGTTAATGTAGCGGAGCCTAATGAGAATGTGTGTACAACATCAGAAATTAAACACTTGCTTTTTATCACACCAACTACATCAACTGATTACTTTGTTAATGTAGTAGAGCCTAATGAGAATGTGTGTACAACATCAGAAATTAAACACTTATTTTTTTCACACCAACTACATTAACTGATTCTTTGTTAATGTAGCGGAGTCTAATGAGAATGTGTGTATAACATCAGAAATTAAACACTTGCTTTTTATCACACCAACTACATTAATTGATTACTTTGTTAAGGTAGCAGAGCCTAATGAGAATGTGTGTACAACATCAGAAATTAAAGACTTGCTTTTTATCACACCAACTACATTAACTGATTACTTTGTTAATGTAGCGGAGTCTAATAAGAATGTGTGTGTACAACATCACAAATTAAACACTTGCTTTTTATCACACCACCTACATTAACTGATTACTTTGTTAACGTAGTGGAGCCTAATGTGAATGTGTGTATAACATCAGAAATTAAAGACTTGCTTTTTATCACACCAACTACATCAACTGAGTACTTTGTTAATGTAGCGGAGCCTAATGAGAATGTGTGTGTACAACACCACAAATTAAAGACTTGCTTATTATCACAACAACTCGATCAACTGATTACTTTGTTAATGTAGCGGAGCCTAATGAGAATGTGTGTACAACATCAGGAATTAAACACTTGCTTTTTATCACACCAACTACATCAACTGATTACTTTGTTAATATAGCGGAGCCTAATGAGAATGTGTGTACAACATCAGAAATTAAAGACTTGCTTTTTATTACACCAAGTACATTAACTGATTACTTTGTTAATGTAGCGGAGCCTAATGAGAATGTGTGTATAACATCAGAAATTAAAGACTTGCTTTTTATCATACCAACTACGTTAACTGATTACTTTGTTAAAGTAGCGGAGCCTAATGAGAATATGTGTGTACAACATCAGAAATTAAACACTTGCTTTTTATCACACCAACTACAATCACTGATTACTTTGTTAATGTAGCGGAGCCTAATGAGAATGTGTGTACAACATCAGAAATTAAAGACTTGCTTTTTATCACACCAACTACATTAACTGATTACTTTGTTAATGTAGCGGAGCCTAATGAGAATGTGTGTACAACATCAGAAATTGAACACTTGCTTTTTATCACAACAACCACATTAACTGATTACTTTGTTAAAGTAGCGGAGCCTAATGAGAATGTGTGTACAACATCAGAAATTAAACACTTGCTTTTTATCACAACAACTACATTAACTGATTACTTTGTTAATGTAGCGGAGACTAATGAGAATGTGTGTACAACATCAGAAATTAAACACTTGCTTTTTATCACAACAACCACATTAACTGATTACTTTGTTAATGTAGCGGAGCCTAATGAGAATGTGTGTGTACAACATCAGAAATTAAACACTTGCTTTTTATCACAACAACCACATTAACTGATTACTCTGTTAAAGTAGCGGAGCCTAATGAGAATGTGTGTACATCAGAAATTAAAGTCTTGCTTTTTATCACAACAACCACATTAACTGATTACTTTGTTAATGTAGCGGAGCCTAATGAGAATGTGTGTACAACATCACAAATTTAACACTTGCTTTTTATCACACCAACTACATCAACTGATTACTTTGTTAAAGTAGAGGAGCCTAATGAGAATGTGTGTACAACAGAAATTAAACACTTGCTTTTTATCACACCAACTACATCAAGTGATTACTTTGTTAATGTAGCGGAGCCTAATGAGAATGTGTGTACAACTTCAGAAATTAAACACTTGCTTTTTATCACACCAACTACATCAACTGATTACTTTGTTAATGTAGCGGAGCCTAATGAGAATGTGTGTACAACATCAGATATTAAACACTTGCTTTTTATCACACAAACTACATCAACTGATTACTTTGTTAATGTAGCGGAGCCTAATGAGAATGTGTGTACAACATCAGAAGTTAAACACTTGCTTTTTATCACACCAACTACATCAACTAATTACTTTGTTAATGTAGCGGAGCCTAATGAGAATGTGTGTACATCAGAAATTAAACACTTGCTTTTTATCACACCAACTACATCCACTGATTACTTTGTTAATGTAGCGGAGCCTAATGAGAATGTGTGTACAACATCAGAAATTAAACACTTGCTTTTTATCACACCAACTACATCAACTGATTACTTTGTTAATGTAGCGGAGCCTAATCAGAATGTGTGTACAACATCAGAAATTAAACACTTGCTTTTTATCACACCAACTACATCAACTGATTACTTTGTTAATGTAGCGGAGCCTAATCAGAATGTGTGTACAACATCAGAAATTAAACACTTGCTTTTTATCACACCAACTACATCAACTGATTACTTTGTTAATGTAGCGGAGCCTAATGAGAATGTGTGTACAACATCAGAAATTAAACACTTGCTTTTTATCACACCAACTACATCCACTGATTACTTTGTTAATGTAGCGGAGCCTAATCAGAATGTGTGTACAACATCAGAAATTAAACGCTTGCTTTTTATCACACCAACTACATCCACTGATTACTTTGTTAATGTAGCGGAGCTTAATGAGAATGTGTGTACAACTTCAGAAATTAAACACTTGCTTTTTATCACACCAACTACATCCAATGATTACTTTGTTAATGTAGCGGAGCCTAATGAGAATGTGTGTACAACTTCAGAAATTAAACACTTGCTTTTTATCACACCAACTACATCAACTGATTACTTTGTTAATGTAGCGGAGCCTAATGAGAATGTGTGTACAACATCAGAAATTAAACACTTGCTTTTTATCACACAAACTACATCAACTGATTACTTTGTTAATGTAGCGGAGCCTAATGAGAATGTGTGTACAACATCAGAAATTAAACACTTGCTTTTTATCACACCAACTACATCCACTGATTACTTTGTTAATGTAGCGGAGCCTAATCAGAATGTGTGTACAACATCAGAAATTAAACACTTGCTTTTTATCACACCAACTACATCCACTGATTACTTTGTTAATGTAGCGGAGCCTAATCAGAATGTGTGTACAACATCAGAAATTAAACACTTGCTTTTTATCACACCAACTACATCCACTGATTACTTTGTTAATGTAGCGGAGCCTAATCAGAATGTGTGTACAACATCAGAAATTAAACACTTGCTTTTTATCACACCAACTACATCCACTGATTACTTTGTTAATGTAGCGGAGCCTAATCAGAATGTGTGTACAACATCAGAAATTAAACACTTGCTTTTTATCACACCAACTACATCCACTGATTACTTTGTTAATGTAGCGGAGCCTAATCAGAATGTGTGTACAACATCAGAAATTAAACACTTGCTTTTTATCACACCAACTACATCAACTGATTACTTTGTTAATGTAGCGGAGCCTAATGAGAATGTGTGTACAACATCAGAAATTAAACACTTGCTTTTTATCACACCAACTACATCAACTGATTACTTTGTTAATGTAGTGGAGCCTAATGAGAATGTGTGTACATCAGAAATTAAACACTTGCTTTTTATCACACAAACTACATCAACTGATTACTTTGTTAATGTAGCGGAGCCTAATGAGAATGTGTGTACAACATCAGAAATTAAACACTTGCTTTTTATCACACCAACTACATCAACTGATTACTTTGTTAATGTAGTGGAGCCTAATGAGAATGTGTGTACAACATCAGAAATTAAACACTTGCTTTTTATCACACCAACTACATCAACTGATTACTTTGTTAATGTAGCGGAGCCTAATGAGAATGTGTGTACAACATCAGAAATTAAACACTTGCTTTTTATCACACCAACTACATCAACTGATTACTTTGTTAATGTAGTGGAGCCTAATGAGAATGTGTGTACATCAGAAATTAAACACTTGCTTTTTATCACACAAACTACATAAACTGATTACTTTGTTAATGTAGCGGAGCCTAATGAGAATGTGTGTACAACATCAGAAATTAAACACTTGCTTTTTATCACACCAACTACATCAACTACTTACTTTGTTAATGTAGCGGAGCCTAATGAGAATGTGTGTACATCAGAAATTAAACACTTGCTTTTTATCACACCAACTACATTAACTGATTACTTTGTTAATGTAGCGGAGCCTAATGAGAATGTGTGTACAACATCAGAAATTAAACACTTGCTTTTTATCACACCAACTACATCAACTGATTACTTTGTTAATGTAGCGGAGCCTAATGAGAATGTGTGTACATCAGAAATTAAACACTTGCTTTTTATCACACCAACTACATCCACTGATTACTTTGTTAATGTAGCAGAGCCTAATGAGAATGTGTGTACAACATCAGAAATTAAACACTTGCTTTTTATCACACCAACTACATCCACTGATTACTTTGTTAATGTAGCAGAGCCTAATGAGAATGTATGTACAAAATCAGAAATTAAACACTTGCTTTTTATCACACCAACTACATCAACTAATTACTTTGTTAATGTAGCGGAGCCTAATGAGAATGTGTGTACATCAGAAATTAAACACTTGCTTTTTATCACACCAACTACAATAACTGATTACTTTGTTAAAGTAGCGGAGCCTAATGAGAATGTGTGTACAACATCAGAAATTAAACACTTGCTTTTTATCACACAAACTACATCAACTGATTACTTTGTTAATGTAGCGGAGCCTAATGAGAATGTGTGTACAACATCAGAAATTAAACACTTGCTTTTTATCACACCAACTACATCCACTGATTACTTTGTTAATGTAGCGGAGCCTAATGAGAATGTGTGTACATCAGAAATTAAACACTTGCTTTTTATCACACAAACTACATCAACTGATTACTTTGTTAATGTAGCGGAGCCTAATGAGAATGTGTGTACATCAGAAATTAAACACTTGCTTTTTATCACACCAACTACATCCACTGATTACTTTGTTAATGTAGCAGAGCCTAATGAGAATGTGTGTACATCAGAAATTAAACACTTGCTTTTTATCACACCAACTACATCCACTGATTACTTTGTTAATGTAGCGGAGCCTAATGAGAATGTGTGTACATCAGAAATTAAACACTTGCTTTTTATCACACCAACTACATCCACTGATTACTTTGTTAATGTAGCGGAGCCTAATGAGAATGTGTGTACATCAGAAATTAAACACTTGCTTTTTATCACACCAACTACATCCACTGATTACTTTGTTAATGTAGCGGAGCCTAATGAGAATGTGTGTACATCAGAAATTAAACACTTGCTTTTTATCACACCAACTACATCCACTGATTACTTTGTTAATGTAGCGGAGCCTAATGAGAATGTGTGTACATCAGAAATTAAACACTTGCTTTTTATCACACCAACTACATCCACTGATTACTTTGTTAATGTAGCAGAGCCTAATGAGAATGTGTGTACATCAGAAATTAAACACTTGCTTTTTATCACACAAACTACATCCACTGATTACTTTGTTAATGTAGCGGAGCCTAATGAGAATGTGTGTACATCAGAAATTAAACACTTGCTTTTTATCACACCAACTACATCAACTGATTACTTTGTTAATGTAGCGGAGCCTAATGAGAATGTGTGTACAACATCAGAAATTAAACACTTGCTTTTTATCACACCAACTACATCAACTGATTACTTTGTTAATGTAGCGGAGCCTAATGAGAATGTGTGTACAACATCACAAATTAAACACTTGCTTTTTATCACACCAACTACATCAACTAATTACTTTGTTAATGTAGCGGAGCCTAATGAGAATGTGTGTACATCAGAAATTAAACACTTGCTTTTTATCACACCAACTACATCCACTGATTACTTTGTTAATGTAGCAGAGCCTAATGAGAATGTGTGTACAACATCAGAAATTAAACACTTGCTTTTTATCACACAAACTACATCAACTGATTACTTTGTTAATGTAGCGGAGCCTAATGAGAATGTGTGTACAACATCAGAAATTAAACACTTGCTTTTTATCACACAAACTACATCAACTGATTACTTTGTTAATGTAGCAGAGCCTAATGAGAATGTGTGTACAACATCAGAAATTAAACACTTGCTTTTTATCACACAAACTACATCAACTGATTACTTTGTTAATGTAGCGGAGCCTAATCAGAATGTGTGTACAACATCAGAAATTAAACACTTGCTTTTTATCACACCAACTACATCAACTGATTACTTTGTTAATGTAGCGGAGCCTAATCAGAATGTGTGTACAACATCAGAAATTAAACACTTGCTTTTTATCACACCAACTACATTAACTGATTACTTTGTTAATGTAGCGGAGCCTAATGAGAATGTGTGTACAACATCAGAAATTTAACACTTGCTTTTTATCACACCAACTACATCAACTGATTACTTTGTTAAAGTAGAGGAGCCTAATGAGAATGTGTGTACAACAGAAATTAAACACTTGCTTTTTATCACACCAACTACATTAACTGATTACTTTGTTAATGTAGTGGAGCCTAATGAGAATGTGTGTACAACATCAGAAATTAAACACTTGCTTTTTATCACACCAACTACATTAACTGATTACTTTGTTAAAGTAGCGGAGCCTAATGAGAATGTGTGTACATCAGAAATTAAACACTTGCTTTTTATCACACCAACTACATCCACTGATTACTTTGTTAATGTAGTGGAGCCTAATGAGAATGTGTGTACATCAGAAATTAAACACTTGCTTTTTATCACACCAACTACATCCACTGATTACTTTGTTAATGTAGTGGAGCCTAATGAGAATGTGTGTACAACATCAGAAATTAAACACTTGCTTTTTATCACACCAACTACATCCACTGATTACTTTGTTAAAGTAGCGGAGCCTAATGAGAATGTGTGTACATCAGAAATTAAACACTTGCTTTTTATCACACCAACTACATCAACTGATTACTTTGTTAATGTAGCAGAGCCTAATGAGAATGTGTGTACAACATCAGAAATTAAACACTTGCTTTTTATCACACCAACTACATCAACTGATTACTTTGTTAATGTAGCGGAGCCTAATGAGAATGTGTGTACAACATCAGAAATTAAACACTTGCTTTTTATCACACCAACTACATCAACTGATTACTTTGTTAATGTAGCGGAGCCTAATGAGAATGTGTGTACAACATCAGAAATTTAACACTTGCTTTTTATCACACCAAGTACATTAACTGATTACTTTGTTAAAGTAGAGGAGCCTAATGAGAATGTGTGTACAACATCAGAAATTTAACACTTGCTTTTTATCACACCAACTACATCAACTGATTACTTTGTTAATGTAGAGGAGCCTAATGAGAATGTGTGTACAACATCCGAAATTTAACACTTGCTTTTTATCACAACAACCACATTAACTGATTACTTTGTTAATGTAGCGGAGCCTAATGAGAATGTGTGTACAACATCAGAAATTAAACACTTGCTTTTTATCACACAAACTACATCAACTGATTACTTTGTTAAAGTAGAGGCGCCTAATGAGAATGTGTGTACAACATCAGAAATTAAGCACTTGCTTTTTATCACACAAACTACATCAACTGATTACTTTGTTAATGTAGCGGAGCCTAATGAGAATGTGTGTACAACATCAGAAATTAAACACTTGCTTTTTATCACACAAACTACATCAACTGATTACTTTGTTAAAGTAGAGGAGCCTAATGAGAATGTGTGTACAACATCAGAAATTTAACACTTGCTTTTTATCACAACAACCACATTAACTGATTACTTTGTTAATGTAGCGGAGCCTAATGAGAATGTGTGTACAACATCAGAAATTAAACACTTGCTTTTTATCACACAAACTACATCAACTGATTACTTTGTTAAAGTAGAGGAGCCTAATGAGAATGTGTGTACAACATCAGAAATTAAACACTTGCTTTTTATCACACCAACTACATTAACTGATTACTTTGTTAAAGTAGAGGAGCCTAATGAGAATGTGTGTACAACATCAGAAATTAAACACTTGCTTTTTATCACACCAACTACATCAACTGATTACTTTGTTAATGTAGCAGAGCCTAATGAGAATGTGTGTACAACATCAGAAATTAAACACTTGCTTTTTATCACACCAACTACATCAACTGATTACTTTGTTAATGTAGCGGAGCCTAATGAGAATGTGTGTACAACTTCAGAAATTAAACACTTGCTTTTTATCACACCATCTACATCAATTGATTACTTTGTTAATGTAGTGGAGCCTAATGAGAATGTGTGTACAACATCAGAAATTAAACACTTGCTTTTTATCACACAAACTACATCAACTGATTACTTTGTTAATGTAGCGGAGCCTAATGAGAATGTGTGTACAACATCAGAAATTAAACACTTGCTTTTCATCACACCAACTACATCAACTGATTACTTTGTTAATGTAGCGGAGCCTAATGAGAATGTGTGTACAACTTCAGAAATTAAACACTTGCTTTTTATCACACCAACTACATCAACTGATTACTTTGTTAATGTAGCGGAGCCTAATGAGAATGTGTGTACAACATCAGAAATTAAACACTTGCTTTTTATCACACCAACTACATCAACTGATTACTTTGTTAATGTAGTGGAGCCTAATGAGAATGTGTGTACAACATCAGAAATTAAACACTTATTTTTTTCACACCAACTACATTAACTGATTCTTTGTTAATGTAGCGGAGTCTAATGAGAATGTGTGTATAACATCAGAAATTAAACACTTGCTTTTTATCACACCAACTACATTAATTGATTACTTTGTTAAGGTAGCAGAGCCTAATGAGAATGTGTGTACAACATCAGAAATTAAAGACTTGCTTTTTATCACACCAACTACATTAACTGATTACTTTGTTAATGTAGCGGAGTCTAATAAGAATGTGTGTGTACAACATCACAAATTAAACACTTGCTTTTTATCACACCACCTACATTAACTGATTACTTTGTTAACGTAGCGGAGCCTAATGTGAATGTGTGTATAACATCAGAAATTAAAGACTTGCTTTTTATCACACCAACTACATCAACTGAGTACTTTGTTAATGTAGCGGAGCCTAAAGAGAATGTGTGTGTACAACACCACAAATTAAAGACTTGCTTATTATCACAACAACTCGATCAACTGATTACTTTGTTAATGTAGCGGAGCCTAATGAGAATGTGTGTACAACATCAGGAATTAAACACTTGCTTTTTATCACACCAACTACATCAACTGATTACTTTGTTAATATAGCGGAGCCTAATGAGAATGTGTGTACAACATCAGAAATTAAAGACTTGCTTTTTATTACACCAAGTACATTAACTGATTACTTTGTTAATGTAGCGGAGCCTAATGAGAATGTGTGTATAACATCAGAAATTAAAGACTTGCTTTTTATCATACCAACTACGTTAACTGATTACTTTGTTAAAGTAGCGGAGCCTAATGAGAATATGTGTGTACAACATCAGAAATTAAACACTTGCTTTTTATCACACCAACTACAATCACTGATTACTTTGTTAATGTAGCGGAGCCTAATGAGAATGTGTGTACAACATCAGAAATTAAAGACTTGCTTTTTATCACACCAACTACATTAACTGATTACTTTGTTAATGTAGCGGAGCCTAATGAGAATGTGTGTACAACATCAGAAATTGAACACTTGCTTTTTATCACAACAACCACATTAACTGATTACTTTGTTAAAGTAGCGGAGCCTAATGAGAATGTGTGTACAACATCAGAAATTAAACACTTGCTTTTTATCACAACAACTACATTAACTGATTACTTTGTTAATGTAGCGGAGACTAATGAGAATGTGTGTACAACATCAGAAATTAAACACTTGCTTTTTATCACAACAACCACATTAACTGATTACTTTGTTAATGTAGCGGAGCCTAATGAGAATGTGTGTGTACAACATCAGAAATTAAACACTTGCTTTTTATCACAACAACCACATTAACTGATTACTCTGTTAAAGTAGCGGAGCCTAATGAGAATGTGTGTACATCAGAAATTAAAGTCTTGCTTTTTATCACAACAACCACATTAACTGATTACTTTGTTAATGTAGCGGAGCCTAATGAGAATGTGTGTACAACATCACAAATTTAACACTTGCTTTTTATCACACCAACTACATCAACTGATTACTTTGTTAAAGTAGAGGAGCCTAATGAGAATGTGTGTACAACAGAAATTAAACACTTGCTTTTTATCACACCAACTACATCAACTGATTACTTTGTTAATGTAGCGGAGCCTAATGAGAATGTGTGTACAACTTCAGAAATAAAACACTTGCTTTTTATCACACCAACTACATCAACTGATTACTTTGTTAATGTAGCGGAGCCTAATGAGAATGTGTGTACAACATCAGAAATTAAACACTTGCTTTTTATCACACAAACTACATCAACTGATTACTTTGTTAATGTAGCGGAGCCTAATGAGAATGTGTGTACAACATCAGAAATTAAACACTTGCTTTTTATCACACCAACTACATCAACTAATTACTTTGTTAATGTAGCGGAGCCTAATGAGAATGTGTGTACATCAGAAATTAAACACTTGCTTTTTATCACACCAACTACATCCACTGATTACTTTGTTAATGTAGTGGAGCCTAATGAGAATGTGTGTACAACATCAGAAATTAAACACTTGCTTTTTATCACACCAACTACATCAACTGATTACTTTGTTAATGTAGCGGAGCCTAATCAGAATGTGTGTACAACATCAGAAATTAAACACTTGCTTTTTATCACACCAACTACATCAACTGATTACTTTGTTAATGTAGCGGAGCCTAATCAGAATGTGTGTACAACATCAGAAATTAAACACTTGCTTTTTATCACACCAACTACATCAACTGATTACTTTGTTAATGTAGCGGAGCCTAATGAGAATGTGTGTACAACATCAGAAATTAAACACTTGCTTTTTATCACACCAACTACATCCACTGATTACTTTGTTAATGTAGCGGAGCCTAATCAGAATGTGTGTACAACATCAGAAATTAAACACTTGCTTTTTATCACACCAACTACATCCACTGATTACTTTGTTAATGTAGCGGAGCCTAATGAGAATGTGTGTACAACTTCAGAAATTAAACACTTGCTTTTTATCACACCAACTACATCCACTGATTACTTTGTTACTGTAGCGGAGCCTAATGAGAATGTGTGTACAACTTCAGAAATTAAACACTTGCTTTTTATCACACCAACTACATCAACTGATTACTTTGTTAATGTAGCGGAGCCTAATGAGAATGTGTGTACAACATCAGAAATTAAACACTTGCTTTTTATCACACCAACTACATCAACTGATTACTTTGTTAATGTAGCGGAGCCTAATGAGAATGTGTGTACAACATCAGAAATTAAACACTTGCTTTTTATCACACCAACTACATCCACTGATTACTTTGTTAATGTAGCGGAGCCTAATCAGAATGTGTGTACAACATCAGAAATTAAACACTTGCTTTTTATCACACCAACTACATCCACTGATTACTTTGTTAATGTAGCGGAGCCTAATGAGAATGTGTGTACAACTTCAGAAATTAAACACTTGCTTTTTATCACACCAACTACATCCACTGATTACTTTGTTAATGTAGCGGAGCCTAATGAGAATGTGTGTACAACTTCAGAAATTAAACACTTGCTTTTTATCACACCAACTACATCAACTGATTACTTTGTTAATGTAGCGGAGCCTAATGAGAATGTGTGTACAACATCAGAAATTAAACACTTGCTTTTTATCACACAAACTACATCAACTGATTACTTTGTTAATGTAGCGGAGCCTAATGAGAATGTGTGTACAACATCAGAAATTAAACACTTGCTTTTTATCACACCAACTACATCAACTAATTACTTTGTTAATGTAGCGGAGCCTAATGAGAATGTGTGTACATCAGAAATTAAACACTTGCTTTTTATCACACCAACTACATCCACTGATTACTTTGTTAATGTAGCGGAGCCTAATGAGAATGTGTGTACAACATCAGAAATTAAACACTTGCTTTTTATCACACCAACTACATCAACTGATTACTTTGTTAATGTAGCGGAGCCTAATCAGAATGTGTGTACAACATCAGAAATTAAACACTTGCTTTTTATCACACCAACTACATCAACTGATTACTTTGTTAATGTAGCGGAGCCTAATGAGAATGTGTGTACAACATCAGAAATTAAACACTTGCTTTTTATCACACCAACTACATCAACTGATTACTTTGTTAATGTAGCGGAGCCTAATGAGAATGTGTGTACAACATCAGAAATTAAACACTTGCTTTTTATCACACCAACTACATCCACTGATTACTTTGTTAATGTAGCGGAGCCTAATCAGAATGTGTGTACAACATCAGAAATTAAACACTTGCTTTTTATCACACCAACTACATCCACTGATTACTTTGTTAATGTAGCGGAGCCTAATCAGAATGTGTGTACAACATCAGAAATTAAACACTTGCTTTTTATCACACCAACTACATCCACTGATTACTTTGTTAATTTAGCGGAGCCTAATCAGAATGTGTGTACAACATCAGAAATTAAACACTTGCTTTTTATCACACCAACTACATCAACTCATTACTTTGTTAATGTAGCGGAGCCTAATGAGAATGTGTGTACAACATCAGAAATTAAACACTTGCTTTTTATCACACCAACTACATCAACTGATTACTTTGTTAATGTAGTGGAGCCTAATGAGAATGTGTGTACATCAGAAATTAAACACTTGCTTTTTATCACACAAACTACATCAACTGATTACTTTGTTAATGTAGCGGAGCCTAATGAGAATGTGTGTACAACATCAGAAATTAAACACTTGCTTTTTATCACACCAACTACATCAACTGATTACTTTGTTAATGTAGTGGAGCCTAATGAGAATGTGTGTACAACATCAGAAATTAAACACTTGCTTTTTATCACACCAACTACATCAACTGATTACTTTGTTAATGTAGCGGAGCCTAATGAGAATGTGTGTACAACATCAGAAATTAAACACTTGCTTTTTATCACACCAACTACATCAACTGATTACTTTGTTAATGTAGTGGAGCCTAATGAGAATGTGTGTACATCAGAAATTAAACACTTGCTTTTTATCACACAAACTACATCAACTGATTACTTTGTTAATGTAGCGGAGCCTAATGAGAATGTGTGTACAACATCAGAAATTAAACACTTGCTTTTTATCACACCAACTACATCAACTGATTACTTTGTTAATATAGCGGAGCCTAATGAGAATGTGTGTACAACATCAGAAATTAAAGACTTGCTTTTTATTACACCAAGTACATTAACTGATTACTTTGTTAATGTAGCGGAGCCTAATGAGAATGTGTGTATAACATCAGAAATTAAAGACTTGCTTTTTATCATACCAACTACGTTAACTGATTACTTTGTTAAAGTAGCGGAGCCTAATGAGAATATGTGTGTACAACATCAGAAATTAAACACTTGCTTTTTATCACACCAACTACAATCACTGATTACTTTGTTAATGTAGCGGAGCCTAATGAGAATGTGTGTACAACATCAGAAATTAAAGACTTGCTTTTTATCACACCAACTACATTAACTGATTACTTTGTTAATGTAGCGGAGCCTAATGAGAATGTGTGTACAACATCAGAAATTGAACACTTGCTTTTTATTACAACAACCACATTAACTGATTACTTTGTTAAAGTAGCGGAGCCTAATGAGAATGTGTGTACATCAGAAATTAAACACTTGCTTTTTATCACACCAACTACATCCACTGATTACTTTGTTAATGTAGCAGAGCCTAATGAGAATGTGTGTACATCAGAAATTAAACACTTGCTTTTTATCACACAAACTACATCCACTGATTACTTTGTTAATGTAGCGGAGCCTAATGAGAATGTGTGTACATCAGAAATTAAACACTTGCTTTTTATCACACCAACTACATCAACTGATTACTTTGTTAATGTAGCGGAGCCTAATGAGAATGTGTGTACAACATCAGAAATTAAACACTTGCTTTTTATCACACCAACTACATCAACTGATTACTTTGTTAATGTAGCGGAGCCTAATGAGAATGTGTGTACAACATCACAAATTAAACACTTGCTTTTTATCACACCAACTACATCAACTAATTACTTTGTTAATGTAGCGGAGCCTAATGAGAATGTGTGTACATCAGAAATTAAACACTTGCTTTTTATCACACCAACTACATCCACTGATTACTTTGTTAATGTAGCAGAGCCTAATGAGAATGTGTGTACAACATCAGAAATTAAACACTTGCTTTTTATCACACAAACTACATCAACTGATTACTTTGTTAATGTAGTGGAGCCTAATGAGAATGTGTGTACAACATCAGAAATTAAACACTTGCTTTTTATCACACAAACTACATCAACTGATTACTTTGTTAATGTAGCAGAGCCTAATGAGAATGTGTGTACAACATCAGAAATTAAACACTTGCTTTTTATCACACAAACTACATCAACTGATTACTTTGTTAATGTAGCGGAGCCTAATCAGAATGTGTGTACAACATCAGAAATTAAACACTTGCTTTTTATCACACCAACTACATCAACTGATTACTTTGTTAATGTAGCGGAGCCTAATCAGAATGTGTGTACAACATCAGAAATTAAACACTTGCTTTTTATCACACCAACTACATTAACTGATTACTTTGTTAATGTAGCGGAGCCTAATGAGAATGTGTGTACAACATCAGAAATTTAACACTTGCTTTTTATCACACCAACTACATCAACTGATTACTTTGTTAAAGTAGAGGAGCCTAATGAGAATGTGTGTACAACAGAAATTAAACACTTGCTTTTTATCACACCAACTACATTAACTGATTACTTTGTTAATGTAGTGGAGCCTAATGAGAATGTGTGTACAACATCAGAAATTAAACACTTGCTTTTTATCACACCAACTACATTAACTGATTACTTTGTTAAAGTAGCGGAGCCTAATGAGAATGTGTGTACATCAGAAATTAAACACTTGCTTTTTATCACACCAACTACATCCACTGATTACTTTGTTAATGTAGTGGAGCCTAATGAGAATGTGTGTACATCAGAAATTAAACACTTGCTTTTTATCACACCAACTACATCCACTGATTACTTTGTTAATGTAGTGGAGCCTAATGAGAATGTGTGTACAACATCAGAAATTAAACACTTGCTTTTTATCACACCAACTACATCCACTGATTACTTTGTTAAAGTAGCGGAGCCTAATGAGAATGTGTGTACATCAGAAATTAAACACTTGCTTTTTATCACACCAACTACATCAACTGATTACTTTGTTAATGTAGCAGAGCCTAATGAGAATGTGTGTACAACATCAGAAATTAAACACTTGCTTTTTATCACACCAACTACATCAACTGATTACTTTGTTAATGTAGCGGAGCCTAATGAGAATGTGTGTACAACATCAGAAATTAAACACTTGCTTTTTATCACACCAACTACATCAACTGATTACTTTGTTAATGTAGCGGAGCCTAATGAGAATGTGTGTACAACATCAGAAATTTAACACTTGCTTTTTATCACACCAAGTACATTAACTGATTACTTTGTTAAAGTAGAGGAGCCTAATGAGAATGTGTGTACAACATCAGAAATTTAACACTTGCTTTTTATCACACCAACTACATCAACTGATTACTTTGTTAATGTAGAGGAGCCTAATGAGAATGTGTGTACAACATCAGAAATTAAACACTTGCTTTTTATCACACCAACTACATCAACTGATTACTTTGTTAATGTAGCGGAGCCTAATGAGAATGTGTGTACAACATCAGAAATTAAACACTTGCTTTTTATCACACAAACTACATCAACTGATTACTTTGTTAATGTAGCGGAGCCTAATGAGAATGTGTGTACAACATCAGAAATTAAACACTTGCTTTTTATCACACCAACTACATCAACTAATTACTTTGTTAATGTAGCGGAGCCTAATGAGAATGTGTGTACATCAGAAATTAAACACTTGCTTTTTATCACACCAACTACATCCACTGATTACTTTGTTAATGTAGCGGAGCCTAATGAGAATGTGTGTACAACATCAGAAATTAAACACTTGCTTTTTATCACACCAACTACATCAACTGATTACTTTTTAATGTAGCGGAGCCTAATCAGAATGTGTGTACAACATCAGAAATTAAACACTTGCTTTTTATCACACCAACTACATCAACTGATTACTTTGTTAATGTAGCGGAGCCTAATCAGAATGTGTGTACAACATCAGAAATTAAACACTTGCTTTTTATCACACCAACTACATCAACTGATTACTTTGTTAATGTAGCGGAGCCTAATGAGAATGTGTGTACAACATCAGAAATTAAACACTTGCTTTTTATCACACCAACTACATCCACTGATTACTTTGTTAATGTAGCGGAGCCTAATCAGAATGTGTGTACAACATCAGAAATTAAACACTTGCTTTTTATCACACCAACTACATCCACTGATTACTTTGTTAATGTAGCGGAGCCTAATGAGAATGTGTGTACAACTTCAGAAATTAAACACTTGCTTTTTATCACACCAACTACATCCACTGATTACTTTGTTACTGTAGCGGAGCCTAATGAGAATGTGTGTACAACTTCAGAAATTAAACACTTGCTTTTTATCACACCAACTACATCAACTGATTACTTTGTTAATGTAGCGGAGCCTAATGAGAATGTGTGTACAACATCAGAAATTAAACACTTGCTTTTTATCACACCAACTACATCAACTGATTACTTTGTTAATGTAGCGGAGCCTAATGAGAATGTGTGTACAACATCAGAAATTAAACACTTGCTTTTTATCACACCAACTACATCCACTGATTACTTTGTTAATGTAGCGGAGCCTAATCAGAATGTGTGTACAACATCAGAAATTAAACACTTGCTTTTTATCACACCAACTACATCCACTGATTACTTTGTTAATGTAGCGGAGCCTAATGAGAATGTGTGTACAACTTCAGAAATTAAACACTTGCTTTTTATCACACCAACTACATCCACTGATTACTTTGTTAATGTAGCGGAGCCTAATGAGAATGTGTGTACAACTTCAGAAATTAAACACTTGCTTTTTATCACACCAACTACATCAACTGATTACTTTGTTAATGTAGCGGAGCCTAATGAGAATGTGTGTACAACATCAGAAATTAAACACTTGCTTTTTATCACACAAACTACATCAACTGATTACTTTGTTAATGTAGCGGAGCCTAATGAGAATGTGTGTACAACATCAGAAATTAAACACTTGCTTTTTATCACACCAACTACATCAACTAATTACTTTGTTAATGTAGCGGAGCCTAATGAGAATGTGTGTACATCAGAAATTAAACACTTGCTTTTTATCACACCAACTACATCCACTGATTACTTTGTTAATGTAGCGGAGCCTAATGAGAATGTGTGTACAACATCAGAAATTAAACACTTGCTTTTTATCACACCAACTACATCAACTGATTACTTTGTTAATGTAGCGGAGCCTAATCAGAATGTGTGTACAACATCAGAAATTAAACACTTGCTTTTTATCACACCAACTACATCAACTGATTACTTTGTTAATGTAGCGGAGCCTAATGAGAATGTGTGTACAACATCAGAAATTAAACACTTGCTTTTTATCACACCAACTACATCAACTGATTACTTTGTTAATGTAGCGGAGCCTAATGAGAATGTGTGTACAACATCAGAAATTAAACACTTGCTTTTTATCACACCAACTACATCCACTGATTACTTTGTTAATGTAGCGGAGCCTAATCAGAATGTGTGTACAACATCAGAAATTAAACACTTGCTTTTTATCACACCAACTACATCCACTGATTACTTTGTTAATGTAGCGGAGCCTAATCAGAATGTGTGTACAACATCAGAAATTAAACACTTGCTTTTTATCACACCAACTACATCCACTGATTACTTTGTTAATTTAGCGGAGCCTAATCAGAATGTGTGTACAACATCAGAAATTAAACACTTGCTTTTTATCACACCAACTACATCAACTCATTACTTTGTTAATGTAGCGGAGCCTAATGAGAATGTGTGTACAACATCAGAAATTAAACACTTGCTTTTTATCACACCAACTACATCAACTGATTACTTTGTTAATGTAGTGGAGCCTAATGAGAATGTGTGTACATCAGAAATTAAACACTTGCTTTTTATCACACAAACTACATCAACTGATTACTTTGTTAATGTAGCGGAGCCTAATGAGAATGTGTGTACAACATCAGAAATTAAACACTTGCTTTTTATCACACCAACTACATCAACTGATTACTTTGTTAATGTAGTGGAGCCTAATGAGAATGTGTGTACAACATCAGAAATTAAACACTTGCTTTTTATCACACCAACTACATCAACTGATTACTTTGTTAATGTAGCGGAGCCTAATGAGAATGTGTGTACAACATCAGAAATTAAACACTTGCTTTTTATCACACCAACTACATCAACTGATTACTTTGTTAATGTAGTGGAGCCTAATGAGAATGTGTGTACATCAGAAATTAAACACTTGCTTTTTATCACACAAACTACATCAACTGATTACTTTGTTAATGTAGCGGAGCCTAATGAGAATGTGTGTACAACATCAGAAATTAAACACTTGCTTTTTATCACACCAACTACATCAACTGATTACTTTGTTAATATAGCGGAGCCTAATGAGAATGTGTGTACAACATCAGAAATTAAAGACTTGCTTTTTATTACACCAAGTACATTAACTGATTACTTTGTTAATGTAGCGGAGCCTAATGAGAATGTGTGTATAACATCAGAAATTAAAGACTTGCTTTTTATCATACCAACTACGTTAACTGATTACTTTGTTAAAGTAGCGGAGCCTAATGAGAATATGTGTGTACAACATCAGAAATTAAACACTTGCTTTTTATCACACCAACTACAATCACTGATTACTTTGTTAATGTAGCGGAGCCTAATGAGAATGTGTGTACAACATCAGAAATTAAAGACTTGCTTTTTATCACACCAACTACATTAACTGATTACTTTGTTAATGTAGCGGAGCCTAATGAGAATGTGTGTACAACATCAGAAATTGAACACTTGCTTTTTATCACAACAACCACATTAACTGATTACTTTGTTAAAGTAGCGGAGCCTAATGAGAATGTGTGTACATCAGAAATTAAACACTTGCTTTTTATCACACCAACTACATCCACTGATTACTTTGTTAATGTAGCAGAGCCTAATGAGAATGTGTGTACATCAGAAATTAAACACTTGCTTTTTATCACACAAACTACATCCACTGATTACTTTGTTAATGTAGCGGAGCCTAATGAGAATGTGTGTACATCAGAAATTAAACACTTGCTTTTTATCACACCAACTACATCAACTGATTACTTTGTTAATGTAGCGGAGCCTAATGAGAATGTGTGTACAACATCAGAAATTAAACACTTGCTTTTTATCACACCAACTACATCAACTGATTACTTTGTTAATGTAGCGGAGCCTAATGAGAATGTGTGTACAACATCACAAATTAAACACTTGCTTTTTATCACACCAACTACATCAACTAATTACTTTGTTAATGTAGCGGAGCCTAATGAGAATGTGTGTACATCAGAAATTAAACACTTGCTTTTTATCACACCAACTACATCCACTGATTACTTTGTTAATGTAGCAGAGCCTAATGAGAATGTGTGTACAACATCAGAAATTAAACACTTGCTTTTTATCACACAAACTACATCAACTGATTACTTTGTTAATGTAGCGGAGCCTAATCAGAATGTGTGTACAACATCAGAAATTAAACACTTGCTTTTTATCACACCAACTACATCAACTGATTACTTTGTTAATGTAGCGGAGCCTAATCAGAATGTGTGTACAACATCAGAAATTAAACACTTGCTTTTTATCACACCAACTACATTAACTGATTACTTTGTTAATGTAGCGGAGCCTAATGAGAATGTGTGTACAACATCAGAAATTTAACACTTGCTTTTTATCACACCAACTACATCAACTGATTACTTTGTTAAAGTAGAGGAGCCTAATGAGAATGTGTGTACAACAGAAATTAAACACTTGCTTTTTATCACACCAACTACATTAACTGATTACTTTGTTAATGTAGTGGAGCCTAATGAGAATGTGTGTACAACATCAGAAATTAAACACTTGCTTTTTATCACACCAACTACATTAACTGATTACTTTGTTAAAGTAGCGGAGCCTAATGAGAATGTGTGTACATCAGAAATTAAACACTTGCTTTTTATCACACCAACTACATCCACTGATTACTTTGTTAATGTAGTGGAGCCTAATGAGAATGTGTGTACATCAGAAATTAAACACTTGCTTTTTATCACACCAACTACATCCACTGATTACTTTGTTAATGTAGTGGAGCCTAATGAGAATGTGTGTACAACATCAGAAATTAAACACTTGCTTTTTATCACACCAACTACATCCACTGATTACTTTGTTAAAGTAGCGGAGCCTAATGAGAATGTGTGTACATCAGAAATTAAACACTTGCTTTTTATCACACCAACTACATCAACTGATTACTTTGTTAATGTAGCAGAGCCTAATGAGAATGTGTGTACAACATCAGAAATTAAACACTTGCTTTTTATCACACCAACTACATCAACTGATTACTTTGTTAATGTAGCGGAGCCTAATGAGAATGTGTGTACAACATCAGAAATTAAACACTTGCTTTTTATCACACCAACTACATCAACTGATTACTTTGTTAATGTAGCGGAGCCTAATGAGAATGTGTGTACAACATCAGAAATTTAACACTTGCTTTTTATCACACCAAGTACATTAACTGATTACTTTGTTAAAGTAGAGGAGCCTAATGAGAATGTGTGTACAACATCAGAAATTTAACACTTGCTTTTTATCACACCAACTACATCAACTGATTACTTTGTTAATGTAGAGGAGCCTAATGAGAATGTGTGTACAACATCAGAAATTAAACACTTGCTTTTTATCACACCAACTACATCAACTGATTACTTTGTTAATGTAGCGGAGCCTAATGAGAATGTGTGTACAACATCAGAAATTAAACACTTGCTTTTTATCACACCAACTACATCAACTGATTACTTTGTTAATGTAGCGGAGCCTAATGAGAATGTGTGTACAACATCAGAAATTAAACACTTGCTTTTTATCACACCAACTACATCCACTGATTACTTTGTTAATGTAGCGGAGCCTAATCAGAATGTGTGTACAACATCAGAAATTAAACACTTGCTTTTTATCACACCAACTACATCCACTGATTACTTTGTTAATGTAGCGGAGCCTAATCAGAATGTGTGTACAACATCAGAAATTAAACACTTGCTTTTTATCACACCAACTACATCCACTGATTACTTTGTTAATTTAGCGGAGCCTAATCAGAATGTGTGTACAACATCAGAAATTAAACACTTGCTTTTTATCACACCAACTACATCAACTCATTACTTTGTTAATGTAGCGGAGCCTAATGAGAATGTGTGTACAACATCAGAAATTAAACACTTGCTTTTTATCACACCAACTACATCAACTGATTACTTTGTTAATGTAGTGGAGCCTAATGAGAATGTGTGTACATCAGAAATTAAACACTTGCTTTTTATCACACAAACTACATCAACTGATTACTTTGTTAATGTAGCGGAGCCTAATGAGAATGTGTGTACAACATCAGAAATTAAACACTTGCTTTTTATCACACCAACTACATCAACTGATTACTTTGTTAATGTAGTGGAGCCTAATGAGAATGTGTGTACAACATCAGAAATTAAACACTTGCTTTTTATCACACCAACTACATCAACTGATTACTTTGTTAATGTAGCGGAGCCTAATGAGAATGTGTGTACAACATCAGAAATTAAACACTTGCTTTTTATCACACCAACTACATCAACTGATTACTTTGTTAATGTAGTGGAGCCTAATGAGAATGTGTGTACATCAGAAATTAAACACTTGCTTTTTATCACACAAACTACATCAACTGATTACTTTGTTAATGTAGCGGAGCCTAATGAGAATGTGTGTACAACATCAGAAATTAAACACTTGCTTTTTATCACACCAACTACATCAACTGATTACTTTGTTAATATAGCGGAGCCTAATGAGAATGTGTGTACAACATCAGAAATTAAAGACTTGCTTTTTATTACACCAAGTACATTAACTGATTACTTTGTTAATGTAGCGGAGCCTAATGAGAATGTGTGTATAACATCAGAAATTAAAGACTTGCTTTTTATCATACCAACTACGTTAACTGATTACTTTGTTAAAGTAGCGGAGCCTAATGAGAATATGTGTGTACAACATCAGAAATTAAACACTTGCTTTTTATCACACCAACTACAATCACTGATTACTTTGTTAATGTAGCGGAGCCTAATGAGAATGTGTGTACAACATCAGAAATTAAAGACTTGCTTTTTATCACACCAACTACATTAACTGATTACTTTGTTAATGTAGCGGAGCCTAATGAGAATGTGTGTACAACATCAGAAATTGAACACTTGCTTTTTATCACAACAACCACATTAACTGATTACTTTGTTAAAGTAGCGGAGCCTAATGAGAATGTGTGTACATCAGAAATTAAACACTTGCTTTTTATCACACCAACTACATCCACTGATTACTTTGTTAATGTAGCAGAGCCTAATGAGAATGTGTGTACATCAGAAATTAAACACTTGCTTTTTATCACACAAACTACATCCACTGATTACTTTGTTAATGTAGCGGAGCCTAATGAGAATGTGTGTACATCAGAAATTAAACACTTGCTTTTTATCACACCAACTACATCAACTGATTACTTTGTTAATGTAGCGGAGCCTAATGAGAATGTGTGTACAACATCAGAAATTAAACACTTGCTTTTTATCACACCAACTACATCAACTGATTACTTTGTTAATGTAGCGGAGCCTAATGAGAATGTGTGTACAACATCACAAATTAAACACTTGCTTTTTATCACACCAACTACATCAACTAATTACTTTGTTAATGTAGCGGAGCCTAATGAGAATGTGTGTACATCAGAAATTAAACACTTGCTTTTTATCACACCAACTACATCCACTGATTACTTTGTTAATGTAGCAGAGCCTAATGAGAATGTGTGTACAACATCAGAAATTAAACACTTGCTTTTTATCACACAAACTACATCAACTGATTACTTTGTTAATGTAGCGGAGCCTAATGAGAATGTGTGTACAACATCAGAAATTAAACACTTGCTTTTTATCACACAAACTACATCAACTGATTACTTTGTTAATGTAGCAGAGCCTAATGAGAATGTGTGTACAACATCAGAAATTAAACACTTGCTTTTTATCACACAAACTACATCAACTGATTACTTTGTTAATGTAGCGGAGCCTAATCAGAATGTGTGTACAACATCAGAAATTAAACACTTGCTTTTTATCACACCAACTACATCAACTGATTACTTTGTTAATGTAGCGGAGCCTAATCAGAATGTGTGTACAACATCAGAAATTAAACACTTGCTTTTTATCACACCAACTACATCAACTGATTACTTTGTTAATGTAGCGGAGCCTAATGAGAATGTGTGTACAACATCAGAAATTTAACACTTGCTTTTTATCACACCAACTACATCAACTGATTACTTTGTTAAAGTAGAGGAGCCTAATGAGAATGTGTGTACAACAGAAATTAAACACTTGCTTTTTATCACACCAACTACATTAACTGATTACTTTGTTAATGTAGTGGAGCCTAATGAGAATGTGTGTACAACATCAGAAATTAAACACTTGCTTTTTATCACACCAACTACATTAACTGATTACTTTGTTAAAGTAGCGGAGCCTAATGAGAATGTGTGTACATCAGAAATTAAACACTTGCTTTTTATCACACCAACTACATCCACTGATTACTTTGTTAATGTAGTGGAGCCTAATGAGAATGTGTGTACATCAGAAATTAAACACTTGCTTTTTATCACACCAACTACATCCACTGATTACTTTGTTAATGTAGTGGAGCCTAATGAGAATGTGTGTACAACATCAGAAATTAAACACTTGCTTTTTATCACACCAACTACATCCACTGATTACTTTGTTAAAGTAGCGGAGCCTAATGAGAATGTGTGTACATCAGAAATTAAACACTTGCTTTTTATCACACCAACTACATCAACTGATTACTTTGTTAATGTAGCAGAGCCTAATGAGAATGTGTGTACAACATCAGAAATTAAACACTTGCTTTTTATCACACCAACTACATCAACTGATTACTTTGTTAATGTAGCGGAGCCTAATGAGAATGTGTGTACAACATCAGAAATTAAACACTTGCTTTTTATCACACCAACTACATCAACTGATTACTTTGTTAATGTAGCGGAGCCTAATGAGAATGTGTGTACAACATCAGAAATTTAACACTTGCTTTTTATCACACCAAGTACATTAACTGATTACTTTGTTAAAGTAGAGGAGCCTAATGAGAATGTGTGTACAACATCAGAAATTTAACACTTGCTTTTTATCACACCAACTACATCAACTGATTACTTTGTTAATGTAGAGGAGCCTAATGAGAATGTGTGTACAACATCCGAAATTTAACACTTGCTTTTTATCACAACAACCACATTAACTGATTACTTTGTTAATGTAGCGGAGCCTAATGAGAATGTGTGTACAACATCAGAAATTAAACACTTGCTTTTTATCACACAAACTACATCAACTGATTACTTTGTTAAAGTAGAGGCGCCTAATGAGAATGTGTGTACAACATCAGAAATTAAGCACTTGCTTTTTATCACACAAACTACATCAACTGATTACTTTGTTAATGTAGCGGAGCCTAATGAGAATGTGTGTACAACATCAGAAATTAAACACTTGCTTTTTATCACACAAACTACATCAACTGATTACTTTGTTAAAGTAGAGGAGCCTAATGAGAATGTGTGTACAACATCAGAAATTTAACACTTGCTTTTTATCACAACAACCACATTAACTGATTACTTTGTTAATGTAGCGGAGCCTAATGAGAATGTGTGTACAACATCAGAAATTAAACACTTGCTTTTTATCACACAAACTACATCAACTGATTACTTTGTTAAAGTAGAGGAGCCTAATGAGAATGTGTGTACAACATCAGAAATTAAACACTTGCTTTTTATCACACCAACTACATTAACTGATTACTTTGTTAAAGTAGAGGAGCCTAATGAGAATGTGTGTACAACATCAGAAATTAAACACTTGCTTTTTATCACACCAACTACATCAACTGATTACTTTGTTAATGTAGCAGAGCCTAATGAGAATGTGTGTACAACATCAGAAATTAAACACTTGCTTTTTATCACACCAACTACATCAACTGATTACTTTGTTAATGTAGCGGAGCCTAATGAGAATGTGTGTACAACTTCAGAAATTAAACACTTGCTTTTTATCACACCATCTACATCAATTGATTACTTTGTTAATGTAGTGGAGCCTAATGAGAATGTGTGTACAACATCAGAAATTAAACACTTGCTTTTTATCACACAAACTACATCAACTGATTACTTTGTTAATGTAGCGGAGCCTAATGAGAATGTGTGTACAACATCAGAAATTAAACACTTGCTTTTCATCACACCAACTACATCAACTGATTACTTTGTTAATGTAGCGGAGCCTAATGAGAATGTGTGTACAACTTCAGAAATTAAACACTTGCTTTTTATCACACCAACTACATCAACTGATTACTTTGTTAATGTAGCGGAGCCTAATGAGAATGTGTGTACAACATCAGAAATTAAACACTTGCTTTTTATCACACCAACTACATCAACTGATTACTTTGTTAATGTAGTGGAGCCTAATGAGAATGTGTGTACAACATCAGAAATTAAACACTTATTTTTTTCACACCAACTACATTAACTGATTCTTTGTTAATGTAGCGGAGTCTAATGAGAATGTGTGTATAACATCAGAAATTAAACACTTGCTTTTTATCACACCAACTACATTAATTGATTACTTTGTTAAGGTAGCAGAGCCTAATGAGAATGTGTGTACAACATCAGAAATTAAAGACTTGCTTTTTATCACACCAACTACATTAACTGATTACTTTGTTAATGTAGCGGAGTCTAATAAGAATGTGTGTGTACAACATCACAAATTAAACACTTGCTTTTTATCACACCACCTACATTAACTGATTACTTTGTTAACGTAGCGGAGCCTAATGTGAATGTGTGTATAACATCAGAAATTAAAGACTTGCTTTTTATCACACCAACTACATCAACTGAGTACTTTGTTAATGTAGCGGAGCCTAAAGAGAATGTGTGTGTACAACACCACAAATTAAAGACTTGCTTATTATCACAACAACTCGATCAACTGATTACTTTGTTAATGTAGCGGAGCCTAATGAGAATGTGTGTACAACATCAGGAATTAAACACTTGCTTTTTATCACACCAACTACATCAACTGATTACTTTGTTAATATAGCGGAGCCTAATGAGAATGTGTGTACAACATCAGAAATTAAAGACTTGCTTTTTATTACACCAAGTACATTAACTGATTACTTTGTTAATGTAGCGGAGCCTAATGAGAATGTGTGTATAACATCAGAAATTAAAGACTTGCTTTTTATCATACCAACTACGTTAACTGATTACTTTGTTAAAGTAGCGGAGCCTAATGAGAATATGTGTGTACAACATCAGAAATTAAACACTTGCTTTTTATCACACCAACTACAATCACTGATTACTTTGTTAATGTAGCGGAGCCTAATGAGAATGTGTGTACAACATCAGAAATTAAAGACTTGCTTTTTATCACACCAACTACATTAACTGATTACTTTGTTAATGTAGCGGAGCCTAATGAGAATGTGTGTACAACATCAGAAATTGAACACTTGCTTTTTATCACAACAACCACATTAACTGATTACTTTGTTAAAGTAGCGGAGCCTAATGAGAATGTGTGTACAACATCAGAAATTAAACACTTGCTTTTTATCACAACAACTACATTAACTGATTACTTTGTTAATGTAGCGGAGACTAATGAGAATGTGTGTACAACATCAGAAATTAAACACTTGCTTTTTATCACAACAACCACATTAACTGATTACTTTGTTAATGTAGCGGAGCCTAATGAGAATGTGTGTGTACAACATCAGAAATTAAACACTTGCTTTTTATCACAACAACCACATTAACTGATTACTCTGTTAAAGTAGTGGAGCCTAATGAGAATGTGTGTACATCAGAAATTAAAGTCTTGCTTTTTATCACAACAACCACATTAACTGATTACTTTGTTAATGTAGCGGAGCCTAATGAGAATGTGTGTACAACATCACAAATTTAACACTTGCTTTTTATCACACCAACTACATCAACTGATTACTTTGTTAAAGTAGAGGAGCCTAATGAGAATGTGTGTACAACAGAAATTAAACACTTGCTTTTTATCACACCAACTACATCAACTGATTACTTTGTTAATGTAGCGGAGCCTAATGAGAATGTGTGTACAACTTCAGAAATAAAACACTTGCTTTTTATCACACCAACTACATCAACTGATTACTTTGTTAATGTAGCGGAGCCTAATGAGAATGTGTGTACAACATCAGAAATTAAACACTTGCTTTTTATCACACAAACTACATCAACTGATTACTTTGTTAATGTAGCGGAGCCTAATGAGAATGTGTGTACAACATCAGAAATTAAACACTTGCTTTTTATCACACCAACTACATCAACTAATTACTTTGTTAATGTAGCGGAGCCTAATGAGAATGTGTGTACATCAGAAATTAAACACTTGCTTTTTATCACACCAACTACATCCACTGATTACTTTGTTAATGTAGCGGAGCCTAATGAGAATGTGTGTACAACATCAGAAATTAAACACTTGCTTTTTATCACACCAACTACATCAACTGATTACTTTGTTAATGTAGCGGAGCCTAATCAGAATGTGTGTACAACATCAGAAATTAAACACTTGCTTTTTATCACACCAACGACATCAACTGATTACTTTGTTAATGTAGCGGAGCCTAATCAGAATGTGTGTACAACATCAGAAATTAAACACTTGCTTTTTATCACACCAACTACATCCACTGATTACTTTGTTAATGTAGCGGAGCCTAATGAGAATGTGTGTACAACTTCAGAAATTAAACACTTGCTTTTTATCACACCAACTACATCCACTGATTACTTTGTTACTGTAGCGGAGCCTAATGAGAATGTGTGTACAACTTCAGAAATTAAACACTTGCTTTTTATCACACCAACTACATCAACTGATTACTTTGTTAATGTAGCGGAGCCTAATGAGAATGTGTGTACAACATCAGAAATTAAACACTTGCTTTTTATCACACCAACTACATCAACTGATTACTTTGTTAATGTAGCGGAGCCTAATGAGAATGTGTGTACAACATCAGAAATTAAACACTTGCTTTTTATCACACCAACTACATCCACTGATTACTTTGTTAATGTAGCGGAGCCTAATCAGAATGTGTGTACAACATCAGAAATTAAACACTTGCTTTTTATCACACCAACTACATCCACTGATTACTTTGTTAATGTAGCGGAGCCTAATGAGAATGTGTGTACAACTTCAGAAATTAAACACTTGCTTTTTATCACACCAACTACATCCACTGATTACTTTGTTAATGTAGCGGAGCCTAATGAGAATGTGTGTACAACTTCAGAAATTAAACACTTGCTTTTTATCACACCAACTACATCAACTGATTACTTTGTTAATGTAGCGGAGCCTAATGAGAATGTGTGTACAACATCAGAAATTAAACACTTGCTTTTTATCACACAAACTACATCAACTGATTACTTTGTTAATGTAGCGGAGCCTAATGAGAATGTGTGTACAACATCAGAAATTAAACACTTGCTTTTTATCACACCAACTACATCAACTAATTACTTTGTTAATGTAGCGGAGCCTAATGAGAATGTGTGTACATCAGAAATTAAACACTTGCTTTTTATCACACCAACTACATCCACTGATTACTTTGTTAATGTAGCGGAGCCTAATGAGAATGTGTGTACAACATCAGAAATTAAACACTTGCTTTTTATCACACCAACTACATCAACTGATTACTTTGTTAATGTAGCGGAGCCTAATCAGAATGTGTGTACAACATCAGAAATTAAACACTTGCTTTTTATCACACCAACTACATCAACTGATTACTTTGTTAATGTAGCGGAGCCTAATGAGAATGTGTGTACAACATCAGAAATTAAACACTTGCTTTTTATCACACCAACTACATCAACTGATTACTTTGTTAATGTAGCGGAGCCTAATGAGAATGTGTGTACAACATCAGAAATTAAACACTTGCTTTTTATCACACCAACTACATCCACTGATTACTTTGTTAATGTAGCGGAGCCTAATCAGAATGTGTGTACAACATCAGAAATTAAACACTTGCTTTTTATCACACCAACTACATCCACTGATTACTTTGTTAATGTAGCGGAGCCTAATCAGAATGTGTGTACAACATCAGAAATTAAACACTTGCTTTTTATCACACCAACTACATCCACTGATTACTTTGTTAATTTAGCGGAGCCTAATCAGAATGTGTGTACAACATCAGAAATTAAACACTTGCTTTTTATCACACCAACTACATCAACTCATTACTTTGTTAATGTAGCGGAGCCTAATGAGAATGTGTGTACAACATCAGAAATTAAACACTTGCTTTTTATCACACCAACTACATCAACTGATTACTTTGTTAATGTAGTGGAGCCTAATGAGAATGTGTGTACATCAGAAATTAAACACTTGCTTTTTATCACACAAACTACATCAACTGATTACTTTGTTAATGTAGCGGAGCCTAATGAGAATGTGTGTACAACATCAGAAATTAAACACTTGCTTTTTATCACACCAACTACATCAACTGATTACTTTGTTAATGTAGTGGAGCCTAATGAGAATGTGTGTACAACATCAGAAATTAAACACTTGCTTTTTATCACACCAACTACATCAACTGATTACTTTGTTAATGTAGCGGAGCCTAATGAGAATGTGTGTACAACATCAGAAATTAAACACTTGCTTTTTATCACACCAACTACATCAACTGATTACTTTGTTAATGTAGTGGAGCCTAATGAGAATGTGTGTACATCAGAAATTAAACACTTGCTTTTTATCACACAAACTACATCAACTGATTACTTTGTTAATGTAGCGGAGCCTAATGAGAATGTGTGTACAACATCAGAAATTAAACACTTGCTTTTTATCACACCAACTACATCAACTGATTACTTTGTTAATATAGCGGAGCCTAATGAGAATGTGTGTACAACATCAGAAATTAAAGACTTGCTTTTTATTACACCAAGTACATTAACTGATTACTTTGTTAATGTAGCGGAGCCTAATGAGAATGTGTGTATAACATCAGAAATTAAAGACTTGCTTTTTATCATACCAACTACGTTAACTGATTACTTTGTTAAAGTAGCGGAGCCTAATGAGAATATGTGTGTACAACATCAGAAATTAAACACTTGCTTTTTATCACACCAACTACAATCACTGATTACTTTGTTAATGTAGCGGAGCCTAATGAGAATGTGTGTACAACATCAGAAATTAAAGACTTGCTTTTTATCACACCAACTACATTAACTGATTACTTTGTTAATGTAGCGGAGCCTAATGAGAATGTGTGTACAACATCAGAAATTGAACACTTGCTTTTTATCACAACAACCACATTAACTGATTACTTTGTTAAAGTAGCGGAGCCTAATGAGAATGTGTGTACAACATCAGAAATTAAACACTTGCTTTTTATCACAACAACTACATTAACTGATTACTTTGTTAATGTAGCGGAGACTAATGAGAATGTGTGTACAACATCAGAAATTAAACACTTGCTTTTTATCACAACAACCACATTAACTGATTACTTTGTTAATGTAGCGGAGCCTAATGAGAATGTGTGTGTACAACATCAGAAATTAAACACTTGCTTTTTATCACAACAACCACATTAACTGATTACTCTGTTAAAGTAGCGGAGCCTAATGAGAATGTGTGTACATCAGAAATTAAGGTCTTGCTTTTTATCACAACAACCACATTAACTGATTACTTTGTTAATGTAGCGGAGCCTAATGAGAATGTGTGTACAACATCACAAATTTAACACTTGCTTTTTATCACACCAACTACATCAACTGATTACTTTGTTAAAGTAGAGGAGCCTAATGAGAATGTGTGTACAACAGAAATTAAACACTTGCTTTTTATCACACCAACTACATCAACTGATTACTTTGTTAATGTAGCGGAGCCTAATGAGAATGTGTGTACAACTTCAGAAATAAAACACTTGCTTTTTATCACACCAACTACATCAACTGATTACTTTGTTAATGTAGCGGAGCCTAATGAGAATGTGTGTACAACATCAGAAATTAAACACTTGCTTTTTATCACACAAACTACATCAACTGATTACTTTGTTAATGTAGCGGAGCCTAATGAGAATGTGTGTACAACATCAGAAATTAAACACTTGCTTTTTATCACACCAACTACATCAACTAATTACTTTGTTAATGTAGCGGAGCCTAATGAGAATGTGTGTACATCAGAAATTAAACACTTGCTTTTTATCACACCAACTACATCCACTGATTACTTTGTTAATGTAGCGGAGCCTAATGAGAATGTGTGTACAACATCAGAAATTAAACACTTGCTTTTTATCACACCAACTACATCAACTGATTACTTTGTTAATGTAGCGGAGCCTAATCAGAATGTGTGTACAACATCAGAAATTAAACACTTGCTTTTTATCACACCAACTACATCAACTGATTACTTTGTTAATGTAGCGGAGCCTAATCAGAATGTGTGTACAACATCAGAAATTAAACACTTGCTTTTTATCACACCAACTACATCAACTGATTACTTTGTTAATGTAGCGGAGCCTAATGAGAATGTGTGTACAACATCAGAAATTAAACACTTGCTTTTTATCACACCAACTACATCCACTGATTACTTTGTTAATGTAGCGGAGCCTAATCAGAATGTGTGTACAACATCAGAAATTAAACACTTGCTTTTTATCACACCAACTACATCCACTGATTACTTTGTTAATGTAGCGGAGCCTAATGAGAATGTGTGTACAACTTCAGAAATTAAACACTTGCTTTTTATCACACCAACTACATCCACTGATTACTTTGTTACTGTAGCGGAGCCTAATGAGAATGTGTGTACAACTTCAGAAATTAAACACTTGCTTTTTATCACACCAACTACATCAACTGATTACTTTGTTAATGTAGCGGAGCCTAATGAGAATGTGTGTACAACATCAGAAATTAAACACTTGCTTTTTATCACACAAACTACATCAACTGATTACTTTGTTAATGTAGCGGAGCCTAATGAGAATGTGTGTACAACATCAGAAATTAAACACTTGCTTTTTATCACACCAACTACATCCACTGATTACTTTGTTAATGTAGCGGAGCCTAATCAGAATGTGTGTACAACATCAGAAATTAAACACTTGCTTTTTATCACACCAACTACATCCACTGATTACTTTGTTAATGTAGCGGAGCCTAATGAGAATGTGTGTACAACTTCAGAAATTAAACACTTGCTTTTTATCACACCAACTACATCCACTGATTACTTTGTTAATGTAGCGGAGCCTAATGAGAATGTGTGTACAACTTCAGAAATTAAACACTTGCTTTTTATCACACCAACTACATCAACTGATTACTTTGTTAATGTAGCGGAGCCTAATGAGAATGTGTGTACAACATCAGAAATTAAACACTTGCTTTTTATCACACAAACTACATCAACTGATTACTTTGTTAATGTAGCGGAGCCTAATGAGAATGTGTGTACAACATCAGAAATTAAACACTTGCTTTTTATCACACCAACTACATCAACTAATTACTTTGTTAATGTAGCGGAGCCTAATGAGAATGTGTGTACATCAGAAATTACACACTTGCTTTTTATCACACCAACTACATCCACTGATTACTTTGTTAATGTAGCGGAGCCTAATGAGAATGTGTGTACAACATCAGAAATTAAACACTTGCTTTTTATCACACCAACTACATCAACTGATTACTTTGTTAATGTAGCGGAGCCTAATCAGAATGTATGTACAACATCAGAAATTAAACACTTGCTTTTTATCACACCAACTACATCAACTGATTACTTTGTTAATGTAGCGGAGCCTAATCAGAATGTGTGTACAACATCAGAAATTAAACACTTGCTTTTTATCACACCAACTACATCAACTGATTACTTTGTTAATGTAGCGGAGCCTAATGAGAATGTGTGTACAACATCAGAAATTAAACACTTGCTTTTTATCACACCAACTACATCCACTGATTACTTTGTTAATGTAGCGGAGCCTAATGAGAATGTGTGTACAACATCAGAAATTAAACACTTGCTTTTTATCACACCAACTACATCCACTGATTACTTTGTTAATGTAGCGGAGCCTAATCAGAATGTGTGTACAACATCAGAAATTAAACACTTGCTTTTTATCACACCAACTACATCCACTGATTACTTTGTTAATGTAGCGGAGCCTAATCAGAATGTGTGTACAACATCAGAAATTAAACACTTGCTTTTTATCACACCAACTACATCAACTGATTACTTTGTTAATGTAGCGGAGCCTAATGAGAATGTGTGTACAACATCAGAAATTAAACACTTGCTTTTTATCACACCAACTACATCAACTGATTACTTTGTTAATGTAGTGGAGCCTAATGAGAATGTGTGTACATCAGAAATTAAACACTTGCTTTTTATCACACAAACTACATCAACTGATTACTTTGTTAATGTAGCGGAGCCTAATGAGAATGTGTGTACAACATCAGAAATTAAACACTTGCTTTTTATCACACCAACTACATCAACTGATTACTTTGTTAATGTAGTGGAGCCTAATGAGAATGTGTGTACAACATCAGAAATTAAACACTTGCTTTTTATCACACCAACTACATCAACTGATTACTTTGTTAATGTAGCGGAGCCTAATGAGAATGTGTGTACAACATCAGAAATTAAACACTTGCTTTTTATCACACCAACTACATCAACTGATTACTTTGTTAATGTAGTGGAGCCTAATGAGAATGTGTGTACATCAGAAATTAAACACTTGCTTTTTATCACACAAACTACATCAACTGATTACTTTGTTAATGTAGCGGAGCCTAATGAGAATGTGTGTACAACATCAGAAATTAAACACTTGCTTTTTATCACACCAACTACATCAACTAATTACTTTGTTAATGTAGCGGAGCCTAATGAGAATGTGTGTACAACATCAGAAATTAAACACTTGCTTTTTATCACACCAACTACATTAACTGATTACTTTGTTAATGTAGCGGAGCCTAATGAGAATGTGTGTACAACATCAGAAATTAAACACTTGCTTTTTATCACACCAACTACATCAACTGATTACTTTGTTAATGTAGCGGAGCCTAATGAGAATGTGTGTACATCAGAAATTAAACACTTGCTTTTTATCACACCAACTACATCCACTGATTACTTTGTTAATGTAGCAGAGCCTAATGAGAATGTGTGTACAACATCAGAAATTAAACACTTGCTTTTTATCACACCAACTACATCCACTGATTACTTTGTTAATGTAGCAGAGCCTAATGAGAATGTATGTACAAAATCAGAAATTAAACACTTGCTTTTTATCACACCAACTACATCAACTAATTACTTTGTTAATGTAGCGGAGCCTAATGAGAATGTGTGTACATCAGAAATTAAACACTTGCTTTTTATCACACCAACTACATTAACTGATTACTTTGTTAAAGTAGCGGAGCCTAATGAGAATGTGTGTACATCAGAAATTAAACACTTGCTTTTTATCACACAAACTACATCCACTGATTACTTTGTTAATGTAGCAGAGCCTAATGAGAATGTGTGTACATCAGAAATTAAACACTTGCTTTTTATCACACCAACTACATTAACTGATTACTTTGTTAAAGTAGCGGAGCCTAATGAGAATGTGTGTACATCAGAAATTAAACACTTGCTTTTTATCACACAAACTACATCCACTGATTACTTTGTTAATGTAGCAGAGCCTAATGAGAATGTGTGTACAACATCAGAAATTAAACACTTGCTTTTTATCACACCAACTACATCAACTGATTACTTTGTTAATGTAGCGGAGCCTAATGAGAATGTGTGTACAACATCAGAAATTAAACACTTGCTTTTTATCACACAAACTACATCAACTGATTACTTTGTTAATGTAGCGGAGCCTAATGAGAATGTGTGTACATCAGAAATTAAACACTTGCTTTTTATCACACCAACTACATTAACTGATTACTTTGTTAATGTAGCGGAGCCTAATGAGAATGTGTGTACATCAGAAATTAAACACTTGCTTTTTATCAACCAACTACATTAGCCGATTACTTTGTTAATGTAGCGGAGCCTAATGAGAATGTGTGTATAACATCAGAATTTAAAGACTTGCTTTTTATCATAAGAACTACAGAAAATGAAATTCTATCGGCTCTGACAAATAAAACTATTAGTGGCTGGGATGAAATTAGTCCAAAAATCCTAAAACAGTGTAGAGGTGTGCTTCTAAAACCACTAGAACATTTAATAAATGGCATTTTCCAAAATTACTGAAATGTACCAATGTTTAAAAAGGGTAGTACAAATGAAGTGAATAACATCTGAAATTGCAAAACTTTATCAAAAAATTCTATTAAGTAGGCTCATTGAGCATTAGAAAGAACTTTCAACATGGATTTAGAAAAAGGGTTTTCAACAATAACGGCAGTTTGTAAATTTATAGATGAAGTAACAGAAAAAATGGAAAACAATGAAAAACCAAGTGCACTTTTTCTAGATCTTTCACTGTGTTGGCCATAAAATAGTATTAAATATAATGGAGTCTTATGGAATTAGCAGACTACCTAGAAAATTAATCTCTTCATACCTAGAAGGTAAGATATCAGTCAACTGAAATCCCCCACAATAAAGAAACAGTATAAACCTATTTCGGTCAAAAGATATGCTGGTAAAATATGGGGTACCACAAGGTACTGTTTTGGGTCCTCTTCTTTTTATACTCTATATAAACAACATAACCGAGTCGTCGGGTACTAAAATAGTATCTTATGCAGATTACACTACAGCAATATTCTGGAGTAAAAATATGGAAAAATCTATAACTGCACTACAAAATTTCTTCGAATCACTCAATTTAAAATGCAATATAGAAAAGAGTGTTGCGATGCATATAGGTGTTTCAAGGAAAATGGAAACTCACACCTATGATAATATAAAAAATGTAAATTCTCAAACATTTTTGAGTATAACTGTAAATAGTAATTTAACTTGGGTAGATCGTATAGATTATGTGTGTAAAAAAATAAGGAAATCTGTCTGTCTATTATGATACTTCAAATCTTTTAATAACTCGAGCTTACTGAAAAAAATTTATGATGGAGTAATGTATCCACACTGACTTATGGCATCGAAATATGGGAATTTCGTGCAAAACCCATACAAAATGACTCTTCATATTACAAAAGAAATGTGTAAGGATAATCTACAACTTAAAACCCACTGAAACGTGTAAACATGCATTCATCGATAACAACATATTGACACTATATGTGTATAAGGCAATCATACTTGCAGTAGAAAACGGGAGTGAAAAAAACAATAATATTGCTACACGTAATACAGAATATTTTAGAAAAGGTTTTAGTAAGAAAATATCAGATAAAAATGTAAATATTCAGGGTTTAATTCTATACAATAAATTGCCAAATGTCATTAAAAAAAACTAACTGGACCCAGATTTAATACAAAATTAAAAACATATCTTAACAATAAATGTTTATATAATTTAGATGACCTGTAAGTAATTAATTTAATGTATCAATTATGTATACAACACATTATTATAATAAATTATTTACTTACTCCGCGTGCTGACAATAAACTGTACAATGCGTTCCTTAATCATCTTAGACAACATTGCACAGTTTAATATCATATTTCCAGCAATTTATAAGCAACTATTTCTTATGGAGAAAACGTTCAGAGTCTGCTTTTATTTACATCACGAGTGAAGTAATGATGGATTGGAGTATAAAATCAATAAAATAAAAACATATTTATAAAATATACATGTAAAACAAGCAAATTTGGAAACTGCTGAAATGTTTTGCTTATTAATAGAGATACAACATAAAATATTGTTTAAATTGTTGGAAATTCACTCACATAGCAGAAATAAACTTACCTCAAGACCATTGGGAGAGGAATTAGGACCTTTGCTCTCATCAATGTATATTCCAACCCTTCGGAAACATCCCAGATCCTCAAGATTTTCTCTGACTCTCTGTGCACTCAGCAAAACCTCCTGGAAGTCTTTAGCTTTGAACAACTCCCTTACATAGTCCACCACAAAGTCGTCTTTAGTTCTTACTACTCCATCTATATTTATTTTATCCACTCTTGTCTGCAAGGAAACGTGTAATTAGAGCTGGCCTTGCAATTCTTCACTATCTTACGGACAGCACAAAACACCTTACCTGTATTTTCAAGTTTAGCACGGGCGATTCTGATGTTCCGGTAAATAATTTTCTTTCATATTGTTGTGGAGCTGGTGCCTATTAAAAGAAAACACTTATTACTTCCTTCCTTTGTTACCACCGGGATACAGTTTACTTGCAGCATGCAACACCCAAATCTTCATTACTTTCTCCATGCACATAGTAGCCACTGCATTCCATCCAAAAATTCTGTATCAAATTTCAACAGAAATACATGTTTTGAGGCCCCTTTAACCCCCCCCCCAAAAAAAAAATTTTTAGAAAAGTGTCTGTGTGTGTGAACAGCCTAGTGCATATTAATATTCAGTATCTTTCAAAGATGCGATGCAAAGATATTCAAGAAAATCTCCCACCCCCAACTATTCTTTATATGGAATGATTTTTTAAAATTTTTGGTTTTATAAAAAATGGCTCCAACAATTTTCATTAAAATACCATATATTACAGATATTTACTCGAATTTTCTGGGAATAGCTTGTGAAGTCCACTTCATTCAGAAGGAATGTTATATAATCTTGTATAACTATTAAACATTAAGCGACAGACAAAAATGCACTACACAAAAATGTACCACTCTTTAAAATACACAATTTATTTCAAATAACTTTTTTGTGGCATCAGTCATTTCTGAGTTATTCATTTTTAATGGCTGAAATCGTTCAATTCTTAGCCATTCTTTTAAATTCCTGTCGATTTTCAGTTATTTCTTGGGATTGGATGGAAACAGTATGACCAGCATATAGCATCCAGTTGTTAAACACTTGACTATCGCTGTTCTCTATAACAAAATGTGTAATGTAGCTGTTTCTGTAAAGCTTTATCTCAATTAAAATGAAATATATGAGAAAATAAACTTTCAGAAGAATAATTCTTATATACACTAATAAGTACTAAAAGGATAGAGAAAGTCATGTGAATGTATTTTAAAATTAAATTTCTTAATTTCTCTACAATGTAATTCATTAAGTAGAGGAAATATTGTATTCCAGCTAAAAATGTTCAGACTGAGATTTCTTCAGAAATATACGTTTTAAGGCCTCCTTGCATAAATAAATAATTTTTTTTTTTAATGTCTGTGAACAACATAACTCAAAAACAAAAAGCCACTTAAATAAGAAAGTTGGAATTTCATATTAGCAGTCTTCCATGGATGTCACATTTCAAACTATCCTCTATATCGAGCTTTTTCGCTATTTTTTATTTTCTCATCAATGCCACTTTTGTGCAATTGGTAAGAGAAACACAAAATCTTACTGCATAAGAACTGTAGATTCTGTTAAAGTACACAACTTAATGTTTTGTGAGACACTGGTTTCAAACAGGCAAACTGCTGTTTTGGTCATGCGAAGAGAACATAGCGACCAGCTCTAGAATAACCCTGGTAGCTACAGTTGCATCTCAACTAACATCAAGTAGATAAAAGAATAAGGCTTTATCAGAACACCTTGTTGAAAAATGATAGAGAAAGTTACATTACATGTTTTAGAGGTGTAATTGCATTTTTTAAACACTTTTCAGCATTTTACAATAGGTAGATTTCACCATTTACTGTTTCCAAGAGTAAAGGGATATTTTTGGGTTTTTCATTTCCTGTCTGAATGAATATCCAGGGACACCTCACACCTTGACACAATGGGGACCTTTGGAACCTACCACCCCAGGAGAAACGGATGTGGTGAAGGAACAACGGGAGACTATAGTATCTCTATGACAAGGAACACCTCACACCTTGACACAATGGGGACCTTTGGAACCTACCACCCCAGGAGAAACGGATGTGGTGAAGGAACAACGGGAGACTATAGTATCTCTATGACAAGGAACACCTCACACCTTGACACAATGGGGACCTTTGGAACCTACCACACCAGGAGAAACGGATGTGGTGAACGAACAACGGGAGACTATAGTATCTCTATGACAAGGAACACCTCACACCTTGACCCAAAGGGGACCTTTAGCAGTTAACACTCCCAGGAGAAACGGATGTGGTGAAGGAACAACGGGAGACTATACTATCTCTATGACAAGGAACACCTCAAACCTTGACACAATGGGGACCTTTGGAACCTACCACCCCAGGAGAAACGGATGTGGTGAAGGAACAACGGGAGACTATAGTATCTCTATGACCAGGAACACCTCACACCTTGACACAATGGGGACCTTTAGCACTTACCACCCCAGGTGAAACGGATGTGGTGAAGGAACAACGGGAGACTATAGTATCTCTATGACAAGGAACACCTCACACCTTGACCCAATGGGGACCTTTGGAACCTACCACCCCAGGTGAAACGTATGTGGTGAAGGAACAACGGGAGACTATAGTATCTCTATGACAAGGAACACCACACACCTTGACCCAATGGGGACCTTTGGAACCTACCACCCCAGGAGAAACGGATGTGGTGAAGGAACAACGGGAGACTATAGTATCTCTATGACCAGGAACACCTCACACCTTGACACAATGGGGACCTTTAGCGCTTACCACCCCAGGTGAAACGGATGTGGTGAAGGAACAACGGGAGACTATAGTATCTCTATGACAAGGAACACCTCACACCTTGACCCAATGGGGACCTTTGGAACCTACCACCCCAGGAGAAACGGATGTGGTGAAGGAAAAACGGGAGACTATAGTATCTCTATGACCAGGAACACCTCACACCTTGACACAATGGGGACCTTTAGCGCTTACCACCCCAGGTGAAACGGATGTGGTGAACGAACAACGGGAGACTATAGTATCTCTATGACAAGGAACACCTCACATCTTGACCCAATGGGGACCTTTGGAACCTACCACCCCAGAAGAAACGGATGTGGTGAAGGAACAACGGGAGACTATAGTATCTCTATGACAAGGAACACCTCACACCTTGACCAATGAGGACCTTTAAAACCTACCACCCCAGGAGAAACGGATGTGGTGAAGGAACAACGAGAGACTATAGTATCTCTATGTCAAGGAACACCTCACACCTTGACACAATGGGGACCTTTGGAACCTACCACCCCAGGAGAAACGGATGTGGTGAAGGAACAACGGGAGACTATAGTATCTCTATGACAAGGAACACCTCACACCTTGACCCAATGGGGACCTTTGGAACCTACCACCCCAGGAGAAACGGATGTGGTGAAGGAACAACGGGAGACTATAGTATCTCTATGACAAGGAACACCTCACACCTTGACCAATGAGGACCTTTAGAAACTACCACCCCAGGAGAAACGGATGTGGTGAAGGAACAACGAGAGACTATAGTATCTCTATGTCAAGGAACACCTCACACCTTGACACAATGGGGACCTTTGGAACCTACCACCCCAGGAGAAACGGATGTGGTGAAGGAAAAACGGGAGACTATAGTATCTCTATGACAAGAAACACCTCACACCTTGACCCAATGAGGACCTTTGGAACCTACCACTCCAGGAGAAACGGATGTGGTGAAGGAAAAACGGGAGACTATAGTATCTCTATGACAAGGAACACCTCACACCTTGTCCCAATAGGGACCTTTAGCGGTTACCACCCCCAGGAGAAATGGATGTGGTGAAGGAGCAACGGGAGACTATAGTATCTCTATGACAAGGAACACCTCACACCTTGACCCACTGAGGACCTTTAGAACCTACCACTCCAGGAGAAACGGATGTGGTGAAGGAAAAACGGGAGACTATAGTATCTCTATGACAAGGAACACCTGACACCTTGACCCAATGAGGACCTTTGGAACCTACCATCCCCAGCAGAAACGGATGTGGTGAAGGAATAACGGGAGACTATAGTATCTCTATGACAAAGAACACCTCACACCTTGACCCAATGGGGATCTTTTGCGGTTATCACCCCAGGAGAAACGGATGTAGTGAAGGAACAACGGGAGACTATATTATCTCTATGTCAACGAACACCTCACATCTTGACCCAATGGGGATCTTTAGCGATTATCGCACCAGCAGAAACGGATGTAGTGAAGGAACAACGGGAGATTATAGTATCTCTATGTCAAGGAACACCTCACACCTTGACCCAATGGGGACCTTTAGCAGTTATCACCCCAGGAGAAACGGATGTAGTGAAGGAACAACGGGAGACTATAGTATCTATATGTCCAGGGAACACCTCACACCTTGACCCAATGAGGACCTGTGGAACCTACCACCCCAGGAGAAACGGATGTGGTGAACGAACAACGGGAGACTATAGTATCTCTATGTCCAGGGAACACCTCACACCTTGACCCAATGGGGACCTTTAACGGTTACCACCCCCAGGAGAAACGGATGTGGTGAAGGAACAACAGGAGACTATAGTATCTCTATGTCCAGGGAACACCTCACACCTTGACCCAATGGGGACCTTTAGCGGTTACCACCCCAAGAGAAACGGATGTGGTGAAGGAACAACGGGAGACTATAGTATCTCTATGACAAGGAACACCTCACACCTTGACCCAATGGGGACCTTTGGTACCTACCACCCCAGGAGAAACGGATGTGGTGAAGGAAAAACGGGAGACTATAGTATCTCTATGACAAGGAACACCTCACACCTTGTCCCAATAGGGACCTTTAGCGGTTACCACCCCCAGGAGAAATGGATGTGGTGAAGGAGCAACGGGAGACTATAGTATCTCTATATCCAGGGAACACCTCACACCTTGACCCAATGGGGACCTTTAGCGGTTACCACCCGCAGGAGAAACGGATGTGGTGAAGGAACAACGGGAGACTATAGTATCTCTATATCCAGGGAACCCCTCACACCTTGACCCAATGGGGACCTTTAGCGGTTACCACCCCCAGGAGAAACGGATGTGAAGGAACAACGTGAGACTATAGTATCTCAATCACAAGGAACACCTTACACCTTGACCCAATGGGGACCTTTGGAACCTACCACCCCAGGAGAAATGGATGTGGTGAAGGAACAACGGGAGACTATAGTATCTCTATGACAAGGAACACCTCACACCTTGACCCAATGGGGACCTTTGGAACCTACCACCCCAGGTGAAACGTATGTGGTGAAGGAACAACGGGAGACTATAGTATCTCTATGACAAGGAACACCACACACCTTGACCCAATGGGGACCTTTGGAACCTACCACCCCAGGAGAAACGGATGTGAAGGAACAACGGGAGACTATAGTATCTCTATGACCAGGAACACCTCACACCTTGACACAATGGGGACCTTTAGCGGTTACCACCCCAGGTGAAACGGATGTGGTGAAGGAACAACGGGAGACTATAGTATCTCTATGACAAGGAACACCTCACACCTTGACCCAATGGGGACCTTTGGAACCTACCACCCCAGGAGAAACGGATGTGGTGAAGGAAAAACGGGAGACTATAGTATCTCTATGACCAGGAACACCTCACACCTTGACACAATGGGGACCTTTAGCGCTTACCACCCCAGGTGAAACGGATGTGGTGAAGGAACAACGGGAGACTATAGTATCTCTATGACAAGGAACACCTCACACCTTGACCCAATGGGGACCTTTGGAACCTACCACCCCAGGTGAAACGGATGTGGTGAAGGATCAACGGGAGACTATAGTATCTGTATGACAAGGAACACCTCACACCTTGACCCAATGGGGACCTTTGGAACCTACCACCCCAGGTGAAACGGATGTGGTGAAGGATCAACGGGAGACTATAGTATCTCTATGACAAGGAACACCTCACACCTTGACCCAATGGGGACCTTTAGAACCTACCACCCCAGGAGAAACGGATGTGGTGAAGGAACAACGAGAGACTATAGTATCTCTATGTCAAGGAACACCTCACACCTTGACACAATGGGGACCTTTGGAACCTACCACCCCAGGAGAAACGGATGTGGTGAAGGAACAACGGGAGACTATAGTATCTCTATGACAAGGAACACCTCACACCTTGACCCAATGGGGACCTTTGGAACCTACCACCCCAGGAGAAACGGATGTGGTGAAGGAACAACGGGAGACTATAGTATCTCTATGACAAGGAACACCTCACACCTTGACCAATGAGGACCTTTAGAAACTACCACCCCAGGAGAAACGGATATGGTGAAGGAACAACGAGAGACTATAGTATCTCTATGTCAAGGAACACCTCACACCTTGACACAATGGGGACCTTTGGAACCTACCACCCCAGGAGAAACGGATGTGGTGAAGGAACAACGGGAGACTATAGTATCGCAATGACAAGGAACACCTCACACCTTGACACAATGGGGACCTTTGGAACCTACCACCCCAGGAGAAACGGATGTGGAGAAGGAAAAACGGCAGACTATAGTATCTCTATGACAAGAAACACCTCACACCTTGACCCAATGAGGACCTTTGGAACCTACCACTCCAGGAGAAACGGATGTGGTGAAGGAAAAACAGGAGACTATAGTATCTCTATGACAAGGAACACCTCACACCTTGACCCAATGAGGACCTTTGGAACCTACCACTCCAGGAGAAACGGATGTGGTGAAGGAAAAACGGGAGACTATAGTATCTCTATGACAAGGAACACCTCACACCTTGACCCAATGAGGACTTTTAGAACCTACCACTCCAGGAGAAACGGATGTGGTGAAGGAAAAACGGGAGACTATAGTATCTCTATGACAAGGAACACCTGACACCTTGACCCAATGAGGACCTTTGGAACCTACCACCCCAGGAGAAACGGATGTGGTGAAGGAACAACGGGAGACTATAGTATCTCTATGACAAAGAACACCTCACACCTTGACCCAATGGGGATCTTTTGCGGTTATCACCCCAGGAGAAACGGATGTAGTGAAGGAACAACGGGAGACTATATTATCTCTATGTCAACGAACACCTCACATCTTGACTCAATGGGGATCTTTAGCGATTATCACACCAGGAGAAAAGGATGTAGTGAAGGAACAACGGGAGATTATAGTATCTCTATGTCAAGGAACACCTCACACCTTGACCCAATGGGGACCTTTAGCAGTTATCACCCCAGGAGAAACGGATGTAGTGAAGGAACAACGGGAGACTATAGTATCTACATGTCCAGGGAACACCTCACACCTTGACCCAATGAGGACCTGTGGAACCTACCACCCCAGGAGAAACGGATGTGGTGAACGAACAACGGGAGACTATAGTATCTCTATGTCCAGGGAACACCTCACACCTTGACCCAATGGGGACCTTTAGCAGTTACCACCCCCAGGAGAAACGGATGTGGTGAAGGAACAACAGGAGACTATAGTATCTCTATGTCCAGGGAACACCTCACACCTTGACCCAATGGGGACCTTTAGCGGTTACCACCCCAAGAGAAACGGATGTGGTGAAGGAACAACAGGAGACTATAGTATCTCTATGACAAAGAACACCTCACACTTGACCCAATGGGGACCTTTGGATCCTACCACCCCAGGAGAAACGGATGTGGTGAAGGAACAACGGGAGACTATAGTATCTCTATGACAAAGAACACCTCACACTTGACCCAATGGGGACCTTTGGATCCTACCACCCCAGGAGAAACGGATGTGGTGAAGGAACAACAGGAGACTATAGTATCTCTATGACAAGGAACACCTCACACCTTGACCCAATGAGGACCTTTGGTACCTACCACCCCAAGAGAAACGGATGTGGTGAAGGAAAAACGGGAGACTATAGTATCTCTATGACAAGGAACACCTCACACCTTGACCCAATGAGGACCTGTGGAACCTACCACCCCAGGAGAAACGGATGTGGTGAAGGAACAACGGGAGACTATAGTATCTCTATGACAAGGAACACCTCACACCTTGTCCCAATGGGGACCTTTAGCGGTTACCACCCCCAGGAGAAATGGATGTGGTGAAGGAAAAACGGGAGACTATAGTATCTCTATGACAAGGAACACCTCACACCTTGTCCCAATGGGGACCTTTAGCGGTTACCACCCCCAGGAGAAACGGATGTGGTGAAGGAAAAACGGGAGACTATAGTATCTCAATGACAAGGAACACCTTACACCTTGTCCCAATGGGGACCTTTAGCGGTTACCACCCCCAGGAGAAACGGATGTGGTGAAGGAACAACGGGAGACTATAGTATCTCTATGACAAGGAACACCTCACACCTTGTCCCAATGGGGACCTTTAGCGGTTACCACCCCCAGGAGAAATGGATGTGGTGAAGGAGCAACGGGAGACTATAGTATCTCTATATCCAGGGAACACCTCACACCTTGACCCAATGGGGACCTTTAGCGGTTACCACCCGCAGGAGAAACGGATGTGGTGAAGGAACAACGGGAGACTATAGTATCTCAATGACAAGGAACACCTTACACCTTGACCCAATGGGGACCTTTAGCGGTTACCACCCCCAGGAGAAATGGATGTGGTGAAGGAACAACGGGAGACTATAGTATCTCAATGACAAGGAACACCTCACTCCTTGACCCAATGGGGACCTTTAGCGGTTACCACCCCCAGGAGAAATGGATGTAGTGAAGGAACAACGGGAGACTATAGTATCTCTATGTTAAGGAACACCTCACACCTTGACCCAATGCGGACCTTTAGCAGTTATCACCCAAGGAGAAACGGATGTGGTGAAGGAACAACGGGAGACTATAGTATCTCTATGACAAGGAACACCTCACACCTTGACCCAATGGGGACCTTTGGAACCTACCACCCCAGGAGAAACGGATGTGGTGAAGGAACAACGGGAGACTATAGTATCTCTATGACAAGGAACACCTCACACCTTGACCCAATGGGGACCTTTGGAACCTACCACCCCAGGAGAAACGGATGTGGTGAAGGAACAACGGGAGACTATAGTATCACTATGTCAAGGAACACCTCACACCTTGACCCAATGGGGACCTTTGGAACCTACCACCCCAGGAGAAACGGATGTGGTGAAGGAACAACGGGAGACTATAGTATCTCTATGACAAGGAACACCTCACACCTTGACACAATGGGGACCTTTGGAACCTACCACCCCAGGAGAAACGGATGTGGTGAAGGAACAACGGGAGACTATAGTATCTCTATGACAAGGAACACCACACACCTTGACCCAATGGGGACCTTTGGAACCTACCACCCCAGGAGAAACGGATGTGGTGAAGGAACAACGGGAGACTATAGTATCTCTATGTCAAGGAACACCCCACACCTTGACCCAATGGGGACCTCTAGCAGTTACCACCCCCTGGAGAAACGGATGTGGTGAAGGAACAATGGGAGACTATAGTATCTCTATGACAAGGAACACCTCACACCTTGACCCAATGGGGACCTTTAGCAGTTACCACCCCCAGGAGAAACGGATGTGGTGAAGGAACAACGGGAGACTATAGTATCACTATGTCCAGGGAACACCTCACTCCTTGACCCAATGGGGATCTTTTGCGGTTATCACCCCAGGAGAAACGGATGTAGTGAAGGAACAACGGGAGACTATATTATCTCTATGTCAACGAACACCTCACATCTTGACCCAATGGGGATCTTTAGCGATTATCGCACCAGCAGAAACGGATGTAGTGAAGGAACAACGGGAGATTATAGTATCTCTATGTCAAGGAACACCTCACACCTTGACCCAATGGGGACCTTTAGCAGTTATCACCCCAGGAGAAACGGATGTAGTGAAGGAACAACGGGAGACTATAGTATCTATATGTCCAGGGAACACCTCACACCTTGACCCAATGAGGACCTGTGGAACCTACCACCCCAGGAGAAACGGATGTGGTGAACGAACAACGGGAGACTATAGTATCTCTATGTCCAGGGAACACCTCACACCTTGACCCAATGGGGACCTTTAACGGTTACCACCCCCAGGAGAAACGGATGTGGTGAAGGAACAACAGGAGACTATAGTATCTCTATGTCCAGGGAACACCTCACACCTTGACCCAATGGGGACCTTTAGCGGTTACCACCCCAAGAGAAACGGATGTGGTGAAGGAACAACGGGAGACTATAGTATCTCTATGACAAGGAACACCTCACACCTTGACCCAATGGGGACCTTTGCAACCTACCACCCCCAGGATAAACGGATGTGGTGAAGAAAACTGTAAGAGGCATATGCCGTAGGCAGAGATGCGCTAAGGTTTCTAAGCTTGATGATCTGGTCACACCAGTGGGCTGCTCAGAAAGGCTTCCTTCTGGCGGAATTGTGGGAATTCGACCCACCTGACATGACTCAGAGAAGGCTGCCATTTGGTGAAACTGTGGTGAATTCAACCTGCCTGAGGTGACTCAGAGAAGGCTGCCATTTGGTGAAACTGTAGAGAATTCAAGCTGCCTGAGGTGATTCAGAGAAGGCTGCTATTTTGTGGAATTGTGGAGAATTCAACCTGCCTGAGGTGACTCAGAGAAGGCTGCTATTTTGTGGAATTGTGGAGAATTCTACCTGCCTGAGGTGACTCAGAGATGGCTACCATTTGGTGAAACTGTAGAGAATTCAACCTGCCTGAGGTGACTCAGAGAATGCTGCCATTTGGTGAAACTGTGGTGAATTCAACCTGACTGAGGTGACTCAGAGAAGTCTGCCATTTGGTGAAACTGTAGAGAATTCAACCTGCCAGATGTGACTCAGAGAAGGCTGCCATTTGGTGAAACTGTGGAGAATTCAACCTGCCTGAGGTGAATCAGAGAAGGCTGCCATTTGGTGAAACTGTGGAGAATTCAACCTGCATGAGATGACTCAGAGAAAGCTGCTATTTTGTGGAATTTAGGAGAATTCAACCTGCCTGAGATGACTCAGCGAAAAGCTGCCATTTGGTGAAACCGTGGAGAATTCAACCTGCCTGAGGTGACTCGGAGAGGGCTGCCATTTGGTGAAACCGTGGAGAATTCAACCTGCCTGAGATGACTCAGAGAGGGCTGCCATTTGGTGAAACTGTGGAGAATTCAACCTGCCTGAGGTGACTCAGAGAGGGCTGCCATTTGGTGAAACTGTGGAGAATTCAACCTGCCTGAGATGACTCAAGAGAGGGCTGCCATTTGGTGAAACTGTGGAGAATTCAACCTGCCTGAGGTGACTCAGAGAGGGCTGCCATTTGGTGAAACTGTGGAGAATTCAACCTGCCTGAGGTGACTCAGAGAAGACTGCCATTTGGTGAAACTGTAGAGAATTCAACCTGCCTGAGGTGATTCAGAGAAGGCTGCTATTTTGTGGAATTGTGGAGAATTCAACCTGCCTGAGGTGACTCAGAGAAGGCTGCTATTTTGTGGAATTGTGGAGAATTCAACCTGCCTGAGGTGACTCAGAGATGGCTACCATTTGGTGAAACTGTAAAGAATTCAACCTGCCTGAGGTGACTCAGAGAATGCTGCCATTTGGTGAAACTGTGGTGAATTCAACCTGCCTGAGGTGACTCAGAGAAGTCTGCCATTTGGTGAAACTGTAGAGAATTCAACCTGCCAGAGGTGACTCAGAGAAGGCTGCCATTTGGATAACCGTGGAGAATTCAACCTGCCTGAGGTGACTCAGAGAAGGCTGCCATTTGGTGAAACTATGGAGAATTCAACCTGCATGAGATGACTCAGAGAAAGCTGCTATTTGGTGAAACTGTGGAAAATTCAACCTGCCTGAGGTGACTCAGAGAAAGCTGCTATTTTGTGGAATTTAGGAGAATTCAACCTGCCTGAGATGACTCAGCGAAAAGCTGCCAGTTGGTGAAACTGTGGAGAATTCAACCTGCCTGAGGTGACTCAGAGAGGGCTGCCATTTGGTGAAACCGTGGAGAATTCAACTTGCCTGAGATGACTCAGAGAGGGCTGCCATTTGGTGAAACTGTGGAGAATTCAACCTGCCTGAGGTGATTCAGAGAGGGCTGCCATTTGGTGAAACTGTGGAGAATTCAACCTGCCTGAGATGACTCAAGAGAGGGCTGCCATTTGGTGAAACTGTGGAGAATTCAACCTGCCTGAGGTGACTCAGAGAGGGCTGCCATTTGGTGAAACTGTGGAGAATTCAACCTGCTTGAGGTGACTCAGAGAAGGCTGCCATTTGATGAAACTGTAGAGAATTCAACCTGCCTGAGGTGACTCAGAGAAGGCTGCTATTTTGTTGAATTGTGGGGAATTCAACGTGCCTGAGGTGACTCAGAGAAGGCTGCCATTTGGTGAAACTGTAGAGAATTCAACCTGCCTGAGGTGACTCAGAGAAGGCTGCTATTTTGTGGAATTGTGGAGAATTCAACCTGCCTGACGTGACTCAGAGAAGGCTGCTATTTTGTGGAATTGTGGAGAATTCAACCTGCCTGAGGTGACTCAGAGATGGCTGCCATTTGGTGAAACTGTAGAGAATTCAACCTGCCTGAGGTGACTCAGAGAAGGCTGCTATTTTGTGGAATTGTGGAGAATTCAACCTGCCTGAGGTGACTCAGAGAAGGCTGCCATTTGGCAGGGCTGAGAGGAGCATTGAAACAAGCATCTACACCATCTGTCCAACACCGACAAACACTGCACAGCTCCTAAGACTATCTGAACATGAAAGGGGAAGCAAATTTATGGTAGATGAGAAGCCACCACAGATTTGCTTGCCCAAACACAGCAAACCTCATGGTGGAAAGGCCAGGTGCAGGAATAGAACCGAAGACCTCCCGAATGCAAGCCTGTCACTTGGTTTTCGTTTCTTATTTACAGTAGTAGAATTAGATGGACCCAGTGCTAACAATAACACAAGTGGTGCACAAACTATTGCATTACACCCAAAAATTCAATACCAAGATTTCACCAGAAATACATGTTTTGGAAAAATGTCTGCATGTGGATAACTCAAAAATGAAATGTCGGACACACACCAAACTTGGTATTTAAGTTTAGCAGCTTCCGAACCATGGTACAAAGATTTTGAAGAAACTTCCCCCCACCCAAACTACCCTTTACACGAATCGTTTCTCGAATTGTTTATTTTCTGAAAAATGGCTCTAATGATTTTGATTTAACTAGCATATATTCAAGATATTTACATGACAAATAAAATGTATATCTTGAATTTTGTGGGAATACTCTGAGTAGTCCTGTTTATTTCGAAAGAATTTTGTATAATCGCTTTTAACTCATAGACGTTGAGTGATAGACAAAAATGTACCACATAAAAAATGTAGATCTCTTTAAAACACACAATTTATTTCAAATACCTTTTTACTTTCTCTAAGTATAGTAAGTAGGGGAAGTATTGTATTCCACCCAAAAATTTGATACCGAGATTTCACCGGAAATACATGTTTTGAGACCCCCTGAATCCAAAAAAAGCATTTTTGGAAACATGTCCGTGTGTGTGTGTGTGTGTGTGTGTGTGTGTCTGTGAACAGCATAACTCAGAAACGAACAGTCGGATAAACACCAAACTTGGTATTTAGGTTCAGTATCTTCCAGAGACGCGACACGAAGGTTTTCAAGAAAATCCCCCCACCCCAGACTACCCTTTACATGGAACATTTTTCGAAAATTTTAATTTTCTCAAAAACGGTTTTAACGATTTTGATTAAAATATCATATGTTTAAGATATTTTTATGACAAATAAAATGTATATCTTGAATTTTCTGGGAATGTCTCCAAAAGTATTCTTCATTGTGAACGACTTTTTCATAACTGGTAAACCATAAGAGATAGACAAAATTTTACTACACGAAAAATGTAGATCGCGTTAAAATACACAATTTATGTCATATACATTTCTTTTGTTGAGTGAACCGTTTGCGAGATATTGCTTGTTATTCCCTTAAATTTTCCAATACTTATACTTTTTCTCAAATTCGTTATTCATTTTTTTTATGTCCTGGATATGCAAAGAGAATGGAATGCGCCACATAGCAACCAGCGTTAAAATATTTGACTATCGCTTAAAGCCTACCATATTCCCCTTGCATCTACAAGAAAATTATCAATAAGATTGACATCTTGATATCTCGATTAACATGAAGCATATGAAGAACAAGCGTTTGTAAAAATAGTTTGTACAAGAGTAGAGAAAGTCATGTGAGTGTAACACATCAGATACCTTTTTTTTGTAGGATCAGCCATTTCTAAGATATACATTATGAATAGTTCGAATCAATACTTAGCGTTATTCTCAAGTCCTGTCAATTGTCAGTTGTTTCGTGCGATGTCATGGAAACAGTATGGAATTTTAAAGCAGCATATAGCGTCCAGTTGTTAAACATTTGACTATCGCTGTTTTCTTTGTGTCTATAATGAAATGTGTAATACAGCTATTTCCAGAAAAGTAAATTTTTATTATAATGAGATAGATAGGAAAGCAAACCTTCCTAAGAATAATTTGTATACCTGCTAATAAATGATAGCGAGTAGAGGAAATCATGTCAATGTAACACATCAGATTTATTTATTTATTTTATGGGTTTTTTTTTTTTCGATAAGCAGCTTTAACGGTTTCGATTAGTTTGTGATATATTTAAGATATTTGCATGAAACAAAAAATTTACAAGTTGAATTTTTTGGGGATAGCCTGTAAATCCTCTTCATTCAAAATGAATTTTGTATCATTTTGTATAACGGCTAAAGCATAAGAGATGGACGAAACTGTACTACACAAAAATGTAGTATCTTCTCTTTAATACACACAATTTATTTCGAATAACGTTATTCTAACATTAGCCATTTCTAACATATTTATTATTGGTTTGAATTTTTCAATAGCACCATTCCGTTGTTTCTGAAAACGTCTAGTGAAGAGTCTGGAATTTCAGGACCAGGTTTTACTACTGCTATTCCCTTTGTGCCTATAATGACAGTAATTATCCAAATATTTATTTTAATTAACCTGTAGCAGATAGAAGAATAAGACTTTACAATAATTGTTTGTAGTGGGTTGAGAGAGTCGTGAGAATGTAACACATTAGATTTCTAAGTAATATTTGTTGAACTGGAATAAAGTTGGCACCTCTCCCCCAGAAAATTTATGTGATACATTCACATGACTTCCTCTGCCCATTTATCAATGGGTATACAAACTACTTCTACTAAAGTTTATTACTTTCTCTACTACGTACAGTAAGTAGGGGAAGTATTGCATTCCACCCAAAAATTCGATACCGAGATTTCACCGGAAATACATGTTTTGAGACCTCCTGAATCCAAAAAAAGCATTTTTGGAAACATGTCCGTGTGTGTGTCTGTGTGTGTGTGTCTGTGTGTGTGTGTGTCTGTGTGTCTGTGTGTGTGTGAACAGCATAACTCAAAAACGAACAGTCGGATAAACACCAAACTTGGTATTTAGGTTCAGTATCTTCCAGAGATGCGACACGAAGGTTTTCAAGAAAATCCCCCCACCCCAGACTACCCTTTACATGGAACATTTTTCGAAAATTTTAATTTTCTCAAAAATGGCTCTAACGATTTTGATGAAAATATCATATGTTTAAGATAATATCATGAGAAATGAAATGTATATCTCGAATTTTCTGGGAATGTCTCCAAAAGTATTCTTCATTCTGAACGACTTTTGCATAACTGGTAAACTATAAGAGATAGACAAAATTTTACTACACAAAAAATATAGATCGCGTTAAAATACACAACTTATGTCATATACATTTGTTTTGTTGAGTGAACCGTTTTCGAGATATTGCTTGTTATTTCCTTAAATTTTGCAATACTTATACTTTTTCTCAAATTCGTTATTCATTTTTTTATGTCCTGGACATGCAAAGAGAATGGAATGCGCCACATAGCAACCAGCGTTAAAATATTTGACTATCGCTTAAAAGCTACCATATTCCCCTTGCATCTACAAGAAAATTACCAATAAGATTGACATTTCGATATCTCGATTAACATGAAGCATATGGAGAATAGGCGTTTGTAAAATTAGATTGTATAAGAGTAGAGAAAGTCATGTGAGTGTAACACATCAGATTTTTTTTATATTAACTTCACTTTAATCCAAATAAACCTTTGCAGAAACAGCTACATTACACATTTCGTTATAGAGAACAGCGATAGTCAAATGTTTAACAACTGGACACTATATGCTGGCCTTAAAATTCCACACTGTTTCCATGACATCGCGAGAAACAACTCAATGTTGACAGGACTTTAAAAGAATGGCAAATACGAACAATTCAAACCATTAATAACAGATATTTCAGAAATGGCTGGTGCCATAAAATAAGTTATTTGAAATAAGTTGTATGTTTTAAAGCGATCTACATTTTTTGTGTAGCACGTTCTCGTCTATCGCTCAATGTTTACCAGTTATACAAAATTGCTTCCGAATGAAGAGGACTTCAAAGGCTTTTCTTGGAAAATTTAAGACATACATTTTATTTGTCATGTAAATATCTTTAATATATGGTATTTTAATCAAAATCGTTGAGAGCCATTTTTTTTTAGAAAATCAAAAATTTCAGAAAATGTTTCTTGTAACAGGTAGTTTGGGGTGTTTGCTATCTTTGGAAGGTACTGAACCGAAATACCAGGTTTGGTGTTTAACTTTTTGAGTTATGCTGTTCACATACACACAGATCTTTTTGTAAACATGCTTTTTTTTTTTTCTTTTTTCCTTTTTGGATTGAGGGAGCCTCAAAACATGTATTGCCAGTCACATCTCGATATCGAACTTTGAGTGGAATGCAATACCTTCTCTAGCTACTACATACATCGTAAGCAGTACAGTCACAGTTTGAAGTAATTAGTTGTACGTAAATGTGTGGTGGCGCACTGCATTCTGGTCTCGAGGAGACAACATATCCTAAAACAACTCCTAAGGTATTTCTACTCCTTGGGAATTACTTTTAATACATTTTATGTAATTTAGCAGATAAGCAATTTAAGCTAGTAATAATAATACACATGCCCTCTATGTATTTCAACTACAACAGCTTGCTCTACATGGGTTGACAATATGTCATGCTTACAGCATGCTTTGCATTTGCAGGATTGTTCACAACCACCTAGGCCATGCCCTCGTCGCTGCTAGCAAGACTACCTGCTTTCCTACAGCATTACCAACGTAAACTGTGTGTGTTTTAACAATATCTACTTTTCGACATTATGCTCTAGTTGTGGCCCGTCGAAGTAGCTTAAATTAGCCAAAGAAAAGCGAATAATTTACCTTGTGAGTGAGTTTAGAAGTAGATGTGATCTGTTCAATAGATTAGCCCTACTCTTTTTTTGTGTGTGCAGTAAGATTGTTTACTTCTTACGGTTACCAGTTATACCAAAGTCATGCAGAATTAAGAGTACTTCACAGGCTATTCCCACAAAATTCAAAATATACGTTTTATTTGTCATGAAACTATGTATCTTAAAAAGTACCATATTTGGTACTTAATAAAAATTAGGGCAACCTGTATTACTACGGTCCACCAAAGGATGGCGTTCCTAACCTTACGTTTCTGATAGGCCGGAGACTCTAATTAAGGCCGTAAGGCACAAGGCATAGTCCAAAGTTGAGGGCTCTAACAAAATTACCTTATTATTGGTCTTCATCCTATAATGACTTATGCACTTCTCCCGCTATCTGCACTGTCAAATTTCTTCTCTGCTACTTATTGTTAAATGTATCTATTCATTTATGATTTTGAAGAGCTGGTTTATCGGGATTCCCATTTAATAAAATTTACTTGGATTCCATAATATTTTCAAATAGCGCTCAAATTGCATCATCCTATTCAATGTGGCCAACTGATGTTAAATAAAACCATTCAGTACCAATACTGGAAGTTGGGTTAAAGAGCGTAGACGGGGACACTAGCGCCGCTGTGTAGAGAATATTTATTTTACTTATTTAGTTACATAGAATGTCCCAATGAGCATATTGGTCTAGGTACAGACTGCCCTTACTAGGAGGCGGTAAGCAAAATACAAAACACATATAGAAAGCAGTACACGAACATCTATTTGGTGTGGTGATAAAAATTTATTGAACCCTCAACAAGTACCACAAAAATTTTCCGTTTTCGAGTTATTAAGAATTACAGAACTGCTCAAGTAGGTATTTGAAGAGCTTGTTTTTTAACTAAGAGAAATTCAGTGATGCTTTGATGTCAAATGAGAGACTGCAGTGTGTTTTGGCGGCACTATGTAATATACCTTTTAATCCATATTTGGTAGAGTTAATGATTCTATGGAGATGTGATTGATTTTGTTATGAGACAAAAACTGCAATAATTTTAGCTGATTCGATGATCCGACACTTGAACAAATATTTAAATAATGATACGACAGTTTATTGCTACAGAGGAGCCAAATAGAACATATTGAGCAAAAATTAATGGAAAATTCGAATGATCCAGATATAGTGCTGTTCTACGTGAGAACAACCTACACCTCAGATGGCATTATGGATAAGATGATCATGGCAAAATGCCTCATCCCTCTAACAAAAATATGTGTAACTGGAATTTTGAATCGTAGAGATGAGGAAAGAACTTCACCCTTGAATGGCTGTGCAAACGTCATGACTGTATTTTCGTAGATGGCAATATTTGGATAGGAGAGCAGGACATGGGAGGAGATGGCATACCCATAAATAAGAGAGCAATGACAAAATTTGGTAATCTATTGGGCAGTCCTATATCATGGATAAACCTAAAAAGTAAATTTCAAGAAGAAGAAAAAATTGAAAAGGTACACCTGCAAACTTGAACAGGATTTAAGAAAATTATAGGCCAAGGACTTCACTGATACAGAAAGAAAAAAGTAGACCTCAGCAGAGCGAGGCTCCAGAAGAAGAAAGAAGTTCACACCAGAGCAAGGTTACGGGACACCACAAATTAGCAAGGGAAGCAGAATAATGAACAACCAGAAACCGTAAACCAACAGGAAGAAGTGAGTATTTTTGGTGGTGAGGACCAAGAACAAATCAATAGCAGAGATAAAGGTATGTGTTAGCAGAAAGGATCTATACACAAATAAGTTGCATGTTCTGCATCAAAATATACAAAGTCTAAACAACAAATTAACAGAACTGGAGATATTGTTAAACACTACTTTTAAATTTATTGCCGTTTTAAATTTTATAGAGCACTGGTTGAAGCCTTCACAAATTCCAGTGAACACTATTGGTAATTTCATTATAGCAGATGCATAATGTAGAAAACACTATGAACGAGGCGATAGATGTATATATGTCAAAAAAGAGTTAAAAACAAAAACATTAACAAAATTTGAAGATCCAAAAAGAGGCAAAAGCTTTGAACTTTCAATAGCTGAAATTTATATATATAATATATCACTGGTTGCATATATAAATCTCCAGATGGGGAATCAGCCACATTTATTAACAAATTAAAGCTCTTAATAAATAGAAAAGCACAAAAAGAAAAGACAATAATTTTATGTGGGGGATTGGAATATAGCATCATAAGAGCCATCCATACTTAGTGGATTAAAGAATATCTTAATCAGACATAACCTTATAAATACTGTTAATAGAGCCACCAAAATCAAAGAGACAAAAGGATCTCTATTGAATGTAATGATAGTGCATAGAAAAAGATACAGAATTAGCTATAGATACAGTATATTTAGATGACTTAATTTTAGAAATAACGCTAAGTAAAAAGAAAAAAACTAAAGCATATATCAGGATATGGAAACGAAGGTTCAACGAACGAAATGTACAGCAATTCAATCGTCTTTTAAAGGCAGAAGGTTGGATGGGAGTCTGTTCGAAACGTAATCTAAATGAAAAATGTGACGAGTTTCTAGATACTTTTCAACATTGGTTCAAAACTGCATTTTCATTAAAAAAAAATAGCAGTCAAAAACCATGGCGAAACCTCTTGGACTACACAGGGCATAATAGTGTCTGGAAAAAGATTACGATTTCTTAATAGTCTGCAGAGACAGGGTTTGGTAGACAGAGACATAAAATGTTACATCAGTAAGTACAAAAGGGTCTATAAACACGTAATACAGGAAGCTAAAAGGAGAGAAAATGAAGGAACCATTGTTAAAGCAGAAAACAAAACAAACAAGCGGTGGCAATTAGCTCAACAAGAAACCGCAAGATCTCCTTCATAGAACTGTAAAGAAACTAATTAATGAAAACAGTCAAATAATAGACCCAAAGAGCACAGCACAAACCTTTAACAAACATTTTTCAGATATTGCAGATAAGTGGGCGGAGGAAAATTATAGTGTAAAATACATGAATCAAAACAAAATACAGGCAAAATGATATCATGTTAAAAAAAGGTATAGTCATGCCTCATATTACAGAATATGAAATAGAACGGGTAATAGGTTTAAAGAACAAGTGTTAGCTGGAAGTGATGAGATACCAGATATTGTAATTTTAAAAAAAATGTATCAACCACATTAAGTTTACGTTATCTTGCATATACACACTTCATTGGAAAAGAGTGTTTTACCAGAGAGATTAAAAATGTCAAAACCAAAGCCCTCTATAGAAAAGGAGTTAAAGGAAATGTAAGAATTATAGACCTTTAATATCAAACTTTTCAAAATTAAAACAAAATATGATACAGTAATAAATTTTGTTAAAATCACAATATATTTTCAGATGCCCAAAATTGATTTAGGACAGATGGATCAACACAATCAGCAATAAGGAGACTATTAAATAACATACAGGTAGGAATAGACAAGAAAATAAACATAGTGTGTCTATTTTTAGATTTAACTAAAGCGTATGATGTGCGACATCCTTTTATCTAAGCTGAATAAATATAGCATCGCAGAGTAGTGAACGACTGGTTTAAGTTCTACTTAATAGACAGAAAGCAGGTTTTAGAAATTACTCTGGAAAATGATACGAAATTAACCAAGCATGTATATACGCCAAAGCAATTAAAACGAGGTGTATCTCAGGGTTCAGTACTCGGCCCATTACTGTTTTGTTATGATCTTCTCTCCTATATTCACCAAGCAGAAGTAATATTATTTACTGATGTTACTAATATTTTAATACAAGGGTCAGATCAAATTACTTTACAAGATAAAATCAATACGGTAATGCGTAATTTTACATTTGGTTTAAAGTTAACAAGCTGATCTTTAATAAAGAAAACACCATAGCTAAATTATTTCACACATGGCAAAAACAAATGTGTAAACAAATCTGAAATACAATATAAGAGAAAACCATAATTTTCTGGAAAAGAAACAAAGTTCTTGGGAGTAAATATAAATGAGAACATGAAATGGGATACCCATGTGAAATTATTAGGTTTAGTTTGGCCGACTAAAGTGCTTTAAAAATGAAATACATTTGCGTGCTTTAAAAGTAATACATTTTTATACTTAAAAGTTTGTAAAACTATGGTATAAGTTTTGGAAAGGAGGTCCACAAATCAAAGAATTTTTTAAGATGCAAAAGATTCAACAATGTTAAAGTAAGGTGCAAACAGAAGAACAACATGTAGACAGCTATTTAAAGAGTTAAAATCCTTCCAGTTTCATGTATTTTTCATAGTGTAAATAGGTTTCTATATCAAATGCCTGGAAGTAAGTACAGATTTGCATGAACATAACACAGTCAAAAGAACAATCTACATGTTTCATTTTGCAGAAAAATATTCTAAAAAGGAATGCTGACCATAAGGGCATCAAAATATTCAATAAATTACCACAAGACATAACATGCGTAGAAAGTCCAACATTGTTTAAGAAGTTAAAATACGTTCTGCTACGACATGTCTTTTACTCAGTAACTGAGTACATAGGTTACAGATTATGGTTTATCTTTATATTTTGTTTATATGTATTATTTTTGATATGTCCTAGGTGTATATTATAAGTGACGAAACCAAAATACCTGTAAAGAATTACTACGATGAATAGATAATTGAAATAAATTGTAGGAATGAATATCTTTTTTGTACATACTGAGGCTTTCACGGCCGGCGTCATAACTAATAAATGAATTACAACTATCCGGGCTTGTAGGCCGTGGTCTAGAAGCCCAGATAGTTGTAATTCATTTATTAGTTAATATCTTTTTTGTTTGACAACTGAATTGGTACATAGGATATTATTTTCAAATTTGTACGTGAGCAGAGATTCGCTATATTTGCAGAGAAAGGAAAATGGCAGGAAGTGTGTTGCCTTAAATACTTCCGTGGAGGGCTTGAAGATATTGAAGCCAATAAGTATAGCTCTCCTTTGTAGTATTTTTAAAGAGTTTAGTTGTTCTGTATTTATTCTTATTATTGTTATTGGGCCGTAATGCGTTTAAATACAGAAAATTGGGGAGCAAGAGTGGAAAATGACTTATTTTATGGCTATTATCTAACTCCGAATATTTTAGTCTCTACAACATTGAATAACGGAGATTGTTTTGTTGACGATATAAATCTCCCCCAGTGACAGACAAGTACATATTACAATGTAAACCTGTTATCTTTGGTTTTAAATGACATACTCTCTGGATGCTTTGTGAAATAGCCTCTATTTAGTTAGTTGTTTGTTTATTGTGTATTAAGGATTAATTTATTATTTGAGAACCATGTGAGGCCAGTTTGCATGTCTTTCATTACGTACAATTCTGATTTGCTTTCACAGAATAAGAAAATTCCATCTGTAAATAAAAATATTTTGCCTATGAATTTCACATTTCCGATATCGTTAATGCAGATAAGAAATAATATTGGACCTAACAACGTGCCTTGTGGAACTCCATACTTACTTTTTAATATGGGTTAGAATAATGGTTTAAGCTGGCGTATACTGATCTAAAGCTCGTGAACCAGTACAAGGCAATTCCTCTTAATTCAGATTTTCTTTAGGAGTTCATGATTAACAGTATCGAATGGTTCATTTATCGACGAAATTAGTTTGCTGTCTAAATATTTTTGTAATAGGTTAACTATATCAATATCAACTACCATTTACGTATTGTGTTTGGGTGAGAAGCCATTCTGGGTTTTAAAGAAGAAATGCATGTTGTACAGAATGCATAGAACTTCTCTTTTACTAATCATTCGAAAACTTTCGGCGCAGTAGACACAATACTTACGGAAGTATAGTCGTTTGGCGAAGACGTATCAGCGTTTTTGGTATTGGTACTATTCTAGCAAGTTAATATGGAGAATTGGGTGTTAAGGATTGCTTCATCCAGTTTTAAGGAATGACAACCTTCAAGGACTGGAACCTCTGTGCGATACCTTATTGCCAGGAATACTTATAATTGACAGAGGAATTCCGCTTCTTTCCTTCGATTTCGTCGAAATAAAGTATTGTTTAAAGGATATGACCAATGCCTCTCCACGATATTACGTTTCGTTAAAGTTGGCTACAAATATAAAGGCATATTAAGAAAATAGAGCTAAGAAACGAAAAATCATTTACAGTCCGGTGCAAAAAGAAAGAAAGAAAGAAAGAGATCGTGCCGATGCTTTGGTTTCCTGTTGTGTTTTTCTTTATATAATGTTGGTAGAATCAGTTGTAATCCAGGCCTACACGGCTGTGCTAATCTCTTATTGGTTTGAACAAAGTTAGCGGCGAAAGGGGTGGGAAACGGCAACACTTTACCCGAGTAGCCAGAAGTCACTCACAAGATCTGTCCGTCTCTTACTAGTTTGATGTCAAATGTCTGTCGTTCAAACCCTAACCAACGAGCAGAGGAGCGAAGGAGGCCGGGAGTGGAACTAGGACAAACATTATGTGGAGTGGTTGGATGAAATTGCCTTCTAAACAAGTCCTCTTTACTATTTATGTCGCCAGTTAACAATTATTGTCCTTAATGAGAAAGGTTATAGCATGGCGGAGCTATGGAGTATCTCCAACAACAGCATCAAACTGGTGGAAGAAATACCACGACCGGAGTTACTGGATACGCAAACCAGGCGGCGTATTTCATTATAAATGCAGTCCGCATGACATCAAAAGTAACAAAAACGTATCACAATGGGATACGAAGCAAAAATAAAGGACACGTCAAAAACAGTTTAATAAATAAAGTTTTCAGGAGATATAAAAAGTATTTTACTTTGAATAACTCGATTAATACATTAGGACATTATGGGGTAATTATCCTTCTTCCTATTATTATTATTGTTATTATTCCCTTGTGATAATAATTGTATGTAAAGCATTGATTTTGAATCAGCATGGTAAGGAACTGAGTTATACGAAGTGAACCACGTAAAACGAAAGAGCATGAAAAACTTCACGAAACATAGCATTCTCGCATCAGAATAAAACTTGCAATGGCATAGTGAAGGTTCGAACCACCGACCTTCATCTTCACGTACCGCTGCTCTGAGTTACGATGTCGATGTGACTCCGGTTTTCCCGGTAAAACGCAAGGCATCTTCAACTTTTCATGAGAGAACGTACCCCATACATACCTTCTAGCGTTCCAACCTAAGGAAGAACAATTGAACTAATTATGTATTCTCAACGAATGTAAAACTTGCTTGAATCCTTAGCTCTGGTGCACATCCGCGGAACCTCCCAGTTCTCTTGGGTTGCTAGAACTAAGTTTACTAATCCCTTACCAACACAGCTTATTACATTGGCACGAGTGTACACATATTCCACATTTTTCAAGAACTGGTAAAACAGTCATGCTGACAACGTTATTCTCAGTTATCATAATACACACAAGTGAAGCTTTGTATTCACCATTAATGAGGTTTTGCTCTTAATTAGTTTTTGTGTATTCAAAGAATTTTTATTTTATTCCCTGCCACAGAATTGTCTTTATTCTACCTCTTACGGTGCCACGGACCTGAGCATCAAACTTTCTTATTTTGTGTACTAAGAAACTTACTTCAATTATTGCTGAACCTAAAGCTATGTATATTTCAAAACGGAATCTGAACAATACACGCAAAAAAAATTATTTATTCAAAATGAAAGCGAACTGATCTTTGGTGTAAACTTTGGGGAAATTAAAACAGTTATTTGTAAACTGCATTATATCTAGCATTTTTATAACACTGCAGAACTGCTTAACTCATAATAATGATGTGAGTAAATTGTAATTTAACAAATACAATAGTTGAGTTTTTATTACAGTTTATATTGCCGTCATTAACATTATTAAAATGATGACTGAAGGTTCAGAAATACAAAATGTATTAAAATGATGACTGAAGGTTCAGAAATACAAAATGTATTTACAAAGATAATAAATGCAGGTCTATATTTCCCACAACATCCGGAAATCCGCCGATTTGATACCTCACAGACCTTAATTCTGCCCTCCACGGGAGCGGTACAAATCGTGGATAAAAAAAGCAATTATATCTGACACATTACTGATAATACACAACGCCGTTCTAGAAATATCCCCATCACGGTATTAAAAGTTCCTGTAGCGTATGATCTAGTCGTTAAAGCTGTATTCGTGCGTGAACCAGAGTGTTTGTGGCACTCTAACTTCTCAGTCATTTCATTTAGCCACCACACTCTTATCTTTTGATAACCGCGATAGTTCTTTAAATTTCCTGTCACCATACTCCTCACCTGTTTCTACAATGATTATGTTTTGATGTTGGTCCCGAATTAAGTAGTGTAGGTACCTATCCCACCCTCAATGCCTTAACACCTCCAAGAAATCGAAACGGGCCGCCATTTTGTGCAACTTAACCAAAATCAACGGAATTGATCGGTCCAGCACCCGCGGTCAAACTTGACCATAATCAACTACCTCGTTTAACTTTTATCATTGTCGATGCACCAAAAATCGCGCGCTCAATCGAATTGACCGCAATCAAGCTTTGATCGAGATTGGTGCTCATGGCCGCTGATGGAATGTCAATCTCTCGTAGAATTTTGACAGCACTTGCAACTGGCAGGCTGTGGTTCAGCCTGAGTGTATTTTTGCTGCGTGCCCACCCTCAATAGAGTTTCACCGCAGGATGATTGTTGCAAAGGAATAGTAATTAAGGATGGCGGTTTTATCTTTAGGATAAAATGATAGATAGGAAGTAGCATGTTGCACCTCGACAGCTGCAGTGGCCATTCTGCACGCCTCTGGAATTTGGTTTGCAATACTCAGCTTGGCTGGGGGTGTGTAATCCCCTGTTGGTTGGATTTAAATGGAGGTCAGCTTGGTGACACACCATGGTATGCGAGCTCTGGGGTTGTAATTACCAAGAGATCCGACTAGGGTATTCTGATGGTTAAAACAGTGTCGCATGCTGGGGCTTGTCTAGGTATATAGCGTGTGAGGCGGACCGATGAGAGCCCGAACAACAATTGATTACATTCCTCAATTTCATTACTGTATATCCCAGAATGCACGGAGACACGGTATTAAATTCCCTTCATTCTCCACACAGTTACGATTAAGAAGGGAAAAATCTGGAGCAATCGAATAGTTTTCGACGCTGCTGTCGTCACTGAGTGATGCCGGAAATACCGAGAGACAATGTTAGGAGACTGAACACAGGTCTTTCCTTCAGCTGAGGTACACAAAGTTGGACAGAGATTTGACGCGATTCTTCTGGCACACAGTTGACGACATACGAAGACAGAAATGTAGAAATCTTTTTCATTATGCCATTCACCATGTCACTGGCCAATTAATCGCTAAAGTTATTTTAGTTTATTTTCACCAAGTGTTTTTCAGGGGAGGGTTCTCAAGGGGTTTTTGTGTTCGATGTTATGGAAGGGCTGTCACCGGTTGCATTTGACAGGTCTTCACAAGCTGGGGTATGGTTCGAATGTTTATTGCTTTTAATTGATTTGTAAATCTGAAATAAATGAGTTATTATTACTATGTTTTAGTTTGTTTTACCATTTGAGAGATCGTCTTCTAATATCCAAACGAAGTTTATCTTAGAAAATAAAGGTAATCAATGTTTGTGCTTTAAAACAAAAACAAGGAACCGCTATATTTCCATTTTATTGGCAAACAGAATACAAATACATAAAACAATAGGAACTAAAGAAATAAATCTGGATCCAACGGTGGTATTTCCGGCCCTTTCAGGAACAGAGTTAGGTAACTTCTGTGTTTCACGAAAAGCTTGTACATACGAGGTGCTCGAGTAGTTGATAATACCTGAAAACAAACAAGTATTCATATGACTTTGTTCACTAACTCGTCTTACAAAACCCTGCTCTTCCATCTACTTCTTGTTATTCCAAGTAAATTTTCATTAAGCATTTGTACATTTTATTGTAGGTATAAGAAGAATACAAAGATAAAAAAGCGATAGTCAAATTTTTGAACAGGGATCGCTATGTGATGGATTTGAAATTCCATACTCTTTTCAAAATCATAAGAGGAAACTAATTGCTTTCTACCTGAAAAACAGTATAAGCATTAGAAAATTCATGCAATATCTGAGATATGGTTGACTGGCGTCACAAAAAATTAATTAACAAAAACTAAATACTTTAGTAAGACCTACATTTTTGTGTACTAAAACATTGTCTATAACTTCGGTTTACCAGTTATAAAAAATACATTCAGATTCAAGAGGACTTCACAGGCTATTGGCAGAAAATTGAAGATATACATTTATTTGTCGTGTAAATGACTTTAATATATGCTATTTGAATCAAAATCATTAGAATCATTTTGAGAAAATTAAAAATAACAAAACATGTTGTATGTAAGAGGCAGTTTGAGGTGGCGAATTTTTCGAAAATGTTTGTATCGTGTTCTTGGATTATGCTGAACTTAAACACAAATTTTTGTATTTAATTTCTTTCCTGTTGCCGCATTATGCTGTTCACACAAACGCGCGCGGGCCTTTTTCTACCAAAGACTTTTTATTCAGAGAGCCTCGAAACGTGTATTACCAGTGAAATCTCAGTATCGAAATTTAGGATGAAATACAATACCTGCTCTAATTATGCAATTACTTATGTACTATATGCCCACATACAGTCAATGAGATCACTTGTTTCTCAAGTGAAATCCCGGATATTACCATACCAGTTAAAGTAGGTTATGCACATGAGTAGGTACAATAGAGGAATCCTGGCGCAGTTTTTTAGGCATATATGGGAAAGGATAGGGAAAACGAGGGCAGATGCCGGGTTGAGGGAGCCTTCAATGAGGAAAATGGGTTTATATGGGAGAGATAGGGAATACGACGACCGATACTAGACTAGACAGGGTTGAACGAGGAAAGTACATTTATATGGAAGAGATAGTGGAGAGTTGTTAGGCTAGACAGAGGTTGAGGAGTAGAATATGGTTTATATGAGAGGTATAGCAAATCGAGGAGAGGTATTAGGCTAGGAGAGTTTTAGTATGTGCTTATAAGGAGAGACGAGAAAACGAGAGAGATCCCATGCTAGAATATACAGGTGTTAAAGGTAGGTTTATATAGGTTAGATAGGTAACCAAGGAGAGATACTCAGCTAGACAGGGGACAGGAGGGGAATGCGCTTATGAGAGGTAGGGGAAACGGGAAGATGTGCTAGACCAGACAGAGGTTTAGAGTAGAGGGGTTTATATGTTTGAAGGGTATAGGAACAGGAGGAGAGGTATTAGGCTAAGGAGATTGAGTATGCGTTTATAAGGAGAGACGAGAAAACGGAGAGATCCTATGCTAGGATAGACAGATGTTAAAGGTAGAAGGTGTTGTATATGAGAGGTATAGGAAACCAATGAGAGATCCTCAGCTAGACAGGGGGCAGGAGGGGAATGCGCTTTATGAGAGGTAGGGGATACGGGGAGATGTGCTAGACCAGACAGAGGTTTAGAGTAGATGGGTTTATATGTTTGAAGGGTATAGGAACAGGAGGAGAGGTATTAGGCTAAGGAGGTTGAGTATGCGTTTATAAGGAGAGACGAGAAAACGGAGAGATCATCAGCTAGACAGGCGGACAGGAGGGGAATGCGCCTTATGAGAGGTAGGGGATACGGGGAGTGGTGTTATGCTAGACAGAGGTTTAGAGTAGAGTATGCATTTATATGTATGAGGGGTATAAGAACAGGAGGAGAGGTATTAGGCTAAGGAGGTTGAGTATGCGTTTATAAGGAGAGACGAGAAAACGGAGAGATCATCAGCTAGACAGGCGGACAGGAGGGGAATGCGCCTTATGAGAGGTAGGGGATACGGGGAGTGGTGTTATGCTAGACAGAGGTTTAGAGTAGAGTATGCATTTATATGTATGAGGCGTATAGGAACAGGAGGAGAGGTATTAGGCTAAGGAGATTGAGTATGCGTTTATAAGGAGACGAGAAAACGGAGAGATCCTATGCTAGCATAGACAGGTTTTAAAGGTAGAATGTGTTTTATATAGGTTAGATAGGAAACCAAGGAGAGATACTCAGCTAGACAGGTGTCAGGAGGGGAATGCGCTTTATGAGAGGCAGGGGATACGGGGAGAGATGCTAGACTAGACAGAGGTTGAGAGTAGAGTATGCGTTTCTATGTATGAGAGGTATAGGAATAGGAGGAGAGGTGTTAGGCTAGACAGATACTGAAGGAGTAACAATATGGGTTTATATACACGAGAGATAGGGAATAGGAGGGGAGGTGCTAGACTTTGAAAGCGACTTTAGACGAGAACTTCATGGAAAGCTGTTTGTTATCAATGCTGGGACACAAATTCTAGACAGCTGCAGCACGTAACCAACTCACGTAAAAAGGTGACTCACGGAAAAAGGTGACCCAGTCAACAAAAAGATGACCCACTCACGTAAAAAGGTGACCCACTCAAGCAAAAAGGTGACCCACTTACATAAACAGGTGACCCGCTCAAGCAAAAAGGTGAGCCACTCACGTAAAAAGGTGACCCACTCACGTAAAAAGGTGACCCACTCAAGCAAAAAGGTGATACACGCACGTAAAAAGGTGACCCACTCGAGCAAAAAAGGTGACCCACTAACGTAAAAAGGTGACCCACTCACGCAAAAAGGTGACCCACTCAAGCAAAAAAGGTGACCCACTCACGTAAAAAGATGACCCACTCACGCAAAAAGGTGACCCACTCAAGCAAAAAAGGTGACCCACTCACGTAAAAAGATGACCCACTCAGGGAAAAGGTGACCCACTCACGTAAGATGACCCACTCACGCAAAAAGGTGACCCACTCAAGCAAAAAAGGTGACCCACTAACGTAAAAAGGTGACCCACTCACGGAAAAAGGTGACCCACTCGAGCAAAAAAGGTGACCCACTCAAGCAAAAAAGGTGACCCACTCACGTAAAAAGATGACCCACTCACGCTAAAAGGTAAGTAACTCAGTATCACAGGGTGGGACAGATTCCGGGAAGCGGATATAGCATAGTTCCGTATGATTTCACAGGTAATTTAGATAGTATCGTAGGTATTTGGGCGATTCAAGTATAATAGGTGTTTAGAGTAACTCAGCTAGTATCACAGGAAGCTATATTCCAGAGGCTAACTGCATCATGGCTCTGCATGATTTCACAGGTAATTTAGGTAGTATCGTAGGTATTTAGGCTAATTCAGCTAGTATCACAGGAGGGTTGATTCCATGGTTTAGCGTGCGTATAGTTCCGTATGATTTCACAGGTAATTCAGAGAGTATCATAGGTGTTTAGAGTCACTCAGCTAGTATCACAGGAGGCAAGATTCCAGGGCTGGGAGTATCATAGCTGTATATTTTTCACAGGTAATTCAGCTAGTATCGTGAGCATTTAAGCTATTTCAGCTAGTATCACAGCATAGATTCCAGGGTTGGGTATAGCATAGTTTCGTATTTCACAGGTAATTCAGAGAGTATCGTAGGTATTTAGCATAATTCAAGTATCATAGGTGTTTAGAGTAATTAAGCTAGCATTACAGGAGGGTAGGTTCCAGGGATCGGTTATAACATAGTTTCGTATTTTACAGGTAGTTCAGGTAATATCGTAAGTATTTGAGGTAATCGACATAACTTCACAGATATTAGTGATAATTTTGATCAGCGCTTTGTATCACAGCTATTTAAGGTAATTGCGGGTGATTCAGGTTGTATTAATGGTATTTGAGTCATTTTAACAGGTAATTCAACTAGTATCATTGATATTTAGGGCAAACCAGATAGTATCACACGTGCTCGTGCTGATTTAGAGCAGGAATTCGTATCAGAGCTAGTTAAGGTAATTTTACATCATTAGGGTAGTATCACAGGTATTTACGTCATAGCAGCAGCAGCCTCATTGCATAACAGCTGTAGCAGCAGCAGAAAATCCAACAACTGAAAATTCAGCATCCTCAGCAACAGGAAGCATCACAACAGCAACAGCAAATACGACAGATGTAGTGGCAGATACAGCATCTATAGCAACAGCAGCTACAATGATAGCAGCAATAGATCCTACAGCTACAGAAACATCAGCCGCAGCAGAAACAAATGCAACAGTTGCCGTAGCAGATACAGCAGCTGTACAACAATAGATGTAACAGATCTTACAGCTGTAGCAGCAGCAGCCAATTTAGCAGCTATAGATTTAGCACTCTTAGCAACAGCAAGCATCACAGCAATGATATTCCAGCTGTAGGTTCACCCACCACAGCAACAGCTGTAACATCAAATACGAGAGCTATAGTAGTAGATACAATGCTGTAACATCAGCTACAACGATAACAGCAATTGCAGCTGTAGCAGCATTAGACACAATAGCTGTAGCAGAAGCGAATACAGCAGATACGGAGACTATACAACAATAGCTGTAGGATCTTTTACAGTAAGGATAGCTATTTTTTAAAGTCGCGAGGAACCTGAAATTTTCTCTCGTTCTGAAAACGTATGTGTCCGAAGTTTTGTCCAGATTGGTACAAATGACGCATAAGACGGTGGAAATATGAGGCAGCTGTACCTCACGAGCATGAATTGTGTCCGAAGTTTTGTCCAAATTGGTACAAATGACGCATAAGACGGTGGAAATATGAGGCAGCTGTACCTCACGAGCATGAATTGTGTCCGAAGTTTTGTCCAAATTGGTACAAATGACGCATAAGACGGTGGAAATATGAGGCAGCTGTACCTCACGAGCATGAATTGTGTCCGAAGTTTTGTCCAAATTGGTACAAATGACGCATAAGACGGTGGAAATATGAGGCAGCTGTACCTCACGAGCATGAATTGTGTCCTGTTTTGGCCAAGTAATATAGTTTTGTCTATAAGGGTTTGGCAGTTTTTTGAAAGTTGTAAGGTAAGCTATGATGTTTCTCTAAATCCTATACTAGAGTTGTACAATATTTAGCCACAAGATTGCACATAAGGGATTGAAAACATGACACTAATAGTTCGGACTATGGTAACTTAGCCTATAATTTTCGTTGAGTCCTATGCTATAAATGTACAGGGTTACTCTGGACGATCCAAAGAAAGCTATGGGTTGGACAAAAAAGCACAGAGGAAGCTTTTTAAAGCATCAGGGTAACTTATAATTTTTGGCAGAATTTAAACCCAGAAGTACCATTTTTTCTCAAAATCATCATTTGACAACAAAGTTCGGTGAAATCAAAGGAAAATTCCGTGATAAACATGAAATGCAAATCCTTCCTGCAAAAGTCCAGTTTTAAAACATACCTAGTCAAGTGCGCCATTGTCGTCCTCCGAGGTGTAGTGGTTACCATGCTAGCCTTTAGTTCCCGAGGTCGTGGGTTCAAACCTGGCGGAGGGCGATGGATTTTTTCGTACGTAAAAATCCTTAGCATGGCTTCCTTCGGAAGGGAAGTAAAGCCGGTGGTCCCGTGTCGTAGATTTACGGCACGTAAAATAACCTCAAGCCTGATAAATAGGCCTCTGAACAAAATTACCAGTCTTTCAAGCCCAATATAGAATGGGACGCTAAGGACCACAGCAGTTAAAGAGCGTCCATAAACAAAACTCAATTTAATTTAAGAGCGCCATTTACCCGTTTGTGATAAGTCATTAAAAAGCTGTCATTTTTGCAATAAAGTGCAAAAAAGTATCTCCAATATTCACATTCAACAAAACGGATTGAAATTAAAGCGACATGAATATGATCATCCCGAGTTTAAAGCTTTTTTAGAAATAGTTTATAGTTTATGTCCGTCAGGAAGAGCAGTGCTTTACAATGGTGAAAGAACTATTAAAAATAATTTGTTTCCGAGATTATCCTATACACACACGCGCACGCATGTTTTGTCTGCTTATAATATGAGTATATACTAAATATCCAATCAAATTTGGGATTAACTCAGGTGCCTGTGCTTCTAAACATTTTAATGTGATCAAGGCCAATAGCCGTTTGCTAGTGCTTTCCATATTTAAAGAAGACAATTTTATTTACATTTCTTCCCTGGAATTGCACTATATCGAAAGCGCGCAGTTTGTACCCCATGCCTATATTATGTGAAAGGAAAATCACTAGTTAAAACATTCCGAGATTACATTTTATGACTACAGAATACATTGTTGTATACCTATAGTGTTATATTTAGAGTCCAAAAGAACTGCAACGTAAAATATAATGCGCTCTCGATCTCCTCCCAAAGAAATATCCTTTGTAAAATAATGGAGGGGGGAGTATTCAGTTTCGCTAAAACACGAGAAAGTTTTTCTCTTTCCTTTGTAACTCATGTTTAAAATGAGTAGGCTCTGAACAGAAATATAATAAATTAGCTTGATTATAGCTTTACCTACATCGAAATTATATCACCTTACACTGCGAAACAGCGATACTGAATAGTTATCAATTCCAAATAAAGGTAAAAGGCGAAGTATACAAACTGTGCACTTACCTGCCACATAACAACGAACAGCGCCAGCGCTTGAAGAATAAGTAGTCGCATGCTTGGATTTTCAAATGAAAGTCGTGTTCTTCTGTAACCTTCACTTACGACGCAAATTAACATTATCGCTTTGAGTTTTAAGTGCTTTCTCCTAGTTTTACTGTTGATGACGCATCATAGCGGCAGGAATGTCAGACATTGCACAACATAACCTAAAATATTACAATTTTCGGAATAGCTACCAGTCTACGCATAAATATGTGCTCATGTGAAGCTTATTTGACCGCTAATTTCTTTGAAACTCTATATAACTGTTTGAAATTCTAATAAGCAATAAGTAAATAACAGGAGGCACTTCAGAACAATGAGACGAAGTAATATTCTTCTACATTCCTGTTCAATTTTTACTTACTCTAGCACGTACTTAGTAGTATTGCACTTCACCGGAAATACATGTTTTGAGGTACTGTGATTAAAGCAAAAGCACTTTTACTTTTTCACGTACCTGTAGGTAGACGAAATTAATGCATTCCACAAAAAAAACAGATCTCCAGATTTCACCGGAAATATATGTTTTGGGATCCCCGAATAAAAAATACTTTTCAAAAAGATATCGTTAAAAATTCAGTTTTATTTATGGACGCTCTTTAACTGCTCTGGTCCTTAGCGTCCCATTCTATATTGGACGTGAAAGATCGGTAATTTTACTCAGAGGCCTCTTTATCAGGTTTGAGGTTCTTTTACGTGCCGTAAATCTACAACACGTGACCACCGGCTTCACTTCCCTTCTGAAGGAAGCCTGCTAAGGATTTTTACGCCCACAAAAATCCATCGCCCTCCGTGGAATTGAACTCGCGACCTCGGGAATCAGAGGCTGGAATGCTAACCACTACACCACGGAGGGCAACAAAACAACATCGTGTGTGTTGTCTTTGAGCAACTTATCTCGATAAATACCAAACTTTGTTATCTTCTGCTAAAGACGAGACAGAATATTTTCAACAAAATCCCCCACCCAAATCTAACATGGAAATTTGTTTTTGTTGTATTTTTTTTAAAAAATGGATGTGACGATTTTGATTAAAATATATAACTTGACCTTGACCATATCAAGTCGTCTTCAATCTAAAAAAGATATACACTTTTCTATAACTGGCAAACTATAAGAGACAGGAAAAAACTTATCACAGAGAAAATTCAGATCTCCCTAAAGCACACACAATTTATTTCAATCAACGTTTTGTGGCATTAGCCATTTTGGAGATATCCGTTGTTACGTGTCTGAATTTTTTAATAAATTGTCTCTTTTAATAGTGCTGTCGCTATTCAACTGTTTATCCTGATGTCATGGTAAGCGTATGGCCAGCATAAAACGACTACCGATTCAGCCTCTGTATCCGTGTTGTAGCTACAAGTAAATGTGCAAACGTTTACATTAAAATAAGCTTTTGTAAAAGTAAAACGGCAGTGACACGAGGCTTCCCACTTTGATGTCGGTTGTGACGAAACGTGCGTATGGCCTCGGTTAGGACTGCGATAAAGGCGCCACACTCAGGCCCCTTGTGCTTCTACCGCGATTCCCGGATGAGGTAAGAGACGCGAAGGGCGACAATGGGCACAAGCACGGACGGGGCCCCTAACGGCTCTAACGCCGGCGGAGGACGCTAGGTTGGGCCTCGAGCTTCCGGGGATTCCCCGAAAGCACCCAGAGGTGGGTTCCAACCGAGCAGTCGGGATGAAACTTCCACTGGGCGTAGCTGTCCGGGACTCGAAGACCGCCCCCATTCCTCGCCATGCAACACCGAGACTCCCGCCAACACTTTTAACCATGAAACAGACCAAGCAGATGAAAGGTGAAGTGAGATGAAAATGGAGGTGAAATGGAGGGACAGGAAATTCTGGGATGTAACGAACCTTCCCAGCACTCGCCTAGCGACCCGGAGAAAACCCCGAAAAACTCATAGGTCAGGAAATTCGGCAGCGGGAATCGAACCCACGACCTCCCGAATGCGGGCTACAGACGTTACGCCTGATCCAGCCTGCTCGGTTCCGACCTCAAGCTAACTCACTCATGTCTACAAATAAGTCATTTTTTTAATTGGATCACGTTTTGTGCGCTAATTCTTGTAATTTCATCGACAAACCAATTCAAATACTGCACTGCTTTAAGAGCATCTTGCAATTGCTTGAGCCATGTGTTACTCTGTATTAACGGGACTATGCCATATGTTGCACGGTATGTCCAACACTGCACTATTGTATTTTAAAGAGATCTACAGTTTTGTGTAATATATTATCACTTAACGTTTACAGTTATACAACATTGCTTCTAAAAGAAGAACACTCCACGGGCTCTTCCCAGAAAATTCAATATATACATTTTATTTGTCATGTAAGTATCTTTAATAAAAATCGCTAAGCCATTTTTCAGAATATCGCAATATTCGAACAATATTCTATGTAGAGGGTAGTTTGGGAGGGGGATTTTCTTGAAAATCTTCGCGTCGCATCTTTGGAAGGTACTAAACTTAAATACCAGCTTTTCTATTTATCCAACATTTCGTTTTTAGTTATGCTGTTCACAGATACACCCGGATCTTTTTCTAAATATGCTTTCTTGCGGCCTCAAAACATATATTTCCGGTGAAATCTCGACATTGCATACGATACGAAAGGCAAATGCTGGTGAGAATTATATACTAGGTTGATACTCAACATTTATACATGTTTCTAAAAACAATTGAAATTTCGTTACATTTGACAACCTGTTTCTAATATTCTGTGAGTTGATTGACGTGTAATTTGTTTGATTTGCTCTAATGGTTTGTTAATTATCATCATTTAAAGATTTGCGTGGAATACGATAATATACGTAGTAAAGAAAGTAAAATGGGAGAAAAACAAGATATTAGTTATTTTATTATTTATGTAATATTAGTCTAGCCCGATTGCAGTGAAAGCACAAGAGCCTCAAAATTGCGACGCAAGCGCTCCTCATGTTGCTTACAGGTAGCGTGACGTCATGATTTCAAATTTTACGCGAAATAAACCCCTCTCACCATTCTTTTCCTCTTGGTTCGCTTAGTTCCGTAAGGATCCGAAATTTGCCGAGGCTCTTGTCATTTCAGCTTCCGAAAGTACAGTATATTATTCTTAGCATACTACAATTTTTATTACCAGTACAGTGCCTTCGTTTTATGCCAAGGCCACAACCGCCTTATATATGCTAGTCGCGGGCATCCTTTCCCCAACCGGCTTCAAAGCGAACGGAAAGCTTTGAAACCTGACCATAAACCCATCAGTAAACGATTAGTAGGGTCTTCCCATCCCTTAAACACAACACGTGGTCCTTTCTCCAGCTCCACCAAAGCAAAGCGTTGTTGCCGGTTTTAGCAGCTGTGACTGTTCGCTCGTGCTTTTCTTCCATGTTCAGCTAAGCTTCTATATTACTTCTTCAGAGAAGTTATATAGTGTTTTACTTAGTGCAGTTTTGTAAGTTTAGCAGTGTTTAATAGTTATTAGCGTTTAATAGTTTAATTAAGATGTGGAGACCTTGGGAAACGAACCAAGTTGATGCCCCTCCGGTCGCACCAGCAAGTGACCCTCTGCCGAATATCAGTAATGCCAAGACCACGAAGAAAAGGGCTACAAAAACTGAATAAGCAAAGCCAGATTTTTATGTGTAATGTTCAAGAACATGTAGAAAAGAACCTTTTATGTGGAAAAATGTTTGTTATTGTTTTGAATTTCTCAAAAACAGCTTAACGATTTTTAGTAAAATACCGCAAGTTTAAGATATTTGCAGGAAAAATAAAATTTGTATCATGAATTTTATATTCTGGGAATAACTTGTAAAATTTTCCTCGTTCTCAACTTGTTGTATTACTGGTAAATTCTAAGAGAGAGACAAAATCTTACTCTGCGTAAAATGCAATCTCGGTAAAGGACAAATTTTAGGTCAAATTGTGTTAACCATTTCCGAGAAATTTTTTGTTGTTGGTTTGAATTTTGAAATACAAGTTGGAAGTCTCTGTTTGTATTTTCCTCGTGGTCATGCTAAGAGCATGGAATTTCAAAGTCATCATATAGTCATCTGTATTTTAAAAATCTGACTATCGCTTTAGCCTATGTATCCTTATATTTACAACGATATGTGCAATGAAATTTTATCTTATTATTTAAGAAGTAGATAGAATAAGCTTTTGTGAAAGTAGTTTGTAGAAGAGTGAGTAGAGATAATCTTGTGAATATAATACATAAGATTTTTTTTTTATTTTCTTTCTTTTGCCTTCGTATTTTTACTTATCCTGCATTTTATAATAAAGCTATTCATTTAAGTAAACAGAAGATGTCATGCTTATAAATCTTACACCTTAAACAATACACAACTTCTTGTATTAGCTTTATATTAATAAAACATTGTTGTGATACAAGTGATAAAAAACTTTTTACCATAGCTCCGCGCACAGCATAATCAAAAATGATGCTTTGATTTGGGAGTAAGAGTTCCTTTCAAAATAAATTAATATTTATGTATTTTAATTATTTAATGATAGTCCAACAATGTATAGTTTATTCGGAACATGTTTCTAAGTTTCTCTCGGATATGTTAACATGTATTTCTATTCTTGTAGCGCAGTATATTAGTTCAGATCATTCATTAGTTCAGTTATATTTTAAAGCGTTTGCAACTTAAATGTAATTACTATGCGATTCATAGTTATTTACATAGTTATTTTGTGTGTAAAGCAAGCAGACAAACTGCATGATTGTATTCTGTACATGTGGAAATCACCTGCAAAGTTTTGCTTTTAAATACTATTTTTAATTTTGGCAACAACGCGCATATGCACATGGATGTCACTAAGATTTTATGGTGCTTGCGGTTAGGGAGGGTAGGGAACAAGTGTTTGGCTACTGCACAAAGGTCGCCGCTTGGGGATCCGAAGGCTGCGATGACCATACGTATCGGCCGGGGTGGCAGTGACCTTGGCATTATGCCACTGAGCAGAAGCGGCGCAGGACGTGCCAAGGGTACGTTTATCAGCTGTGAGCTGTCTCAGTCGTTGCTTTGTCTTCCTGTTGTGTGTGATTTGCATAGGAATGTTATTCTCTTATTAAATGCCTGCCAACAAACTCATCCTAGAACAGCGTGGTTTTATGTACGACAGTTACTGAAAACTAAATCATGTGGACAATTTCAGCAGGAATTTCCAATTCCGGATAGAGATGCTGTGAGAGGTTTGGTTAATTTAGAACAACAGGATCGCTGAACACTAAAAAATCAAGTTTATAGGAGCAATCCCCACACCATAGACGAACTTAAGGACAATATAAAAGCAGACATTATGAACATTCGCAAGAAGAACTAATGCGCACGACGATGCCAAGATGGACGTCACCTTTAACAACATTTATAACATGCAGGAGTTACGGAACGGAAAGCCCCTGAGTGCGTTCGCGCGATCCGCAGCCTTGGCATAAAACGAAGGCACTGTATTATCACGCTGTATTTGAATTTATTTCGAATATACAGGAAAACATGAATCAAACCTAACAGTTTACTATATAGAATGTTTGTTTTTTCTTTGAGATCGTATACCACACACGCAATGTGTGCTACAAATGGAAATTGTGCATGGATATCCTCATACAGTAATTTAAGACGCAGCCTCTAGCTTGTAGCTAGACTAGGTACTGCATTTCACCCAAATCTTAGATAGCGAAATTTCACGGAAATACGTGTTTTGGAGCCCCCTAAATACAAAAAAAGTATTTTTAGAAAAAGGCCGTGTGTGTGTCTGTCCGTGAAGCATAACTCAAAAACGAAAAGTCGGATCAACACCAAACTTTAAGGATGCGACACGAAGATCATTCCCCACCCCAAAATACGCTTTACATGTCTTATTTCCTAAAAATGGCTCTAATGATTATTTACATGACAAATAAAATGTACATGTTGAATTCCCTTTGACTTCCACTTCATTCGGAAGGAATTTTGTTTAAACTTGTATAACTGGTAAACGTTAAGCAATACATCTCCTTTAAACACACAATTCATTTCAAATAACTTCTTGCGGCATCAACAATTTCTGGGGTATCCGTTATTAATGGTTCGAACTGTTCAATATTTAGTAATTCTTTCACAGTCCTGACAACATTCAGTTGTTTCTCGCGATATCATGGAAACAGTATGTAATTTTAAGGTCAGCATATAGCGTCCAGTTGTTAAACATTTGACAATCGTTGTTCTCTTTGATTCTATAACGAAATGTAGTTTCTGCAAAGGTTTATTTGGATCGAAATGTAGTAGATATAAAAATAAGCTTTTGTAAGACTAGTTTGTATACCCACCAGTAATCGAGAGAGGGTGGAGAAGGCCATGTGAATGTCTCACGTCAGATTTTTCCTTTTCAGCTTGAGTTTTGCCACTGTTTATTAAAAGCGTCGCTAAGTGGTAGCACAAAAAATTACAAGTACCAACAAATGGCAGCCATCCAATTCAGTGACGTCACTCCCCATGCTATCGTGGCATTGCACTTTCTTTCGATGATTTGTTAGCTGTTAACAAACTGCAAAATGCAACAATGGAATTAAAAAAACCTATAATCCAGCATTGTTCTTAGCTATACATAACTTTGGAGAAACCATATCATCTAAAAAATATGCAAAAACTTTTCCTGTCCAGTCATATCAGTGACGGCAGTAGGACAAGTCAACAAAGGGCCTACACCAAAACATGAGTGTGCTTCTAGGAAAAAAATGAAATCCTAAATATCCCCATTCAATATCTTAATTTATTTTAAGAAATACACCACTTGGTAAAAGGTATTTTTGGATTTTTTTTCCGCGTTTCCTTTTACTATCCACCAATAACATGTAGCAGGGCTAGGAACTTTGCATATAGTTGTATTGTTATTAATTACTTTGTATGAACTGGGAGGGTTAGTGAAGCCATATAAATACTGCTAAAATAGATTAGTACAAATAAATGTTATAATTGTATGGTACTATGAATTAAGGTTTTGGTGAGATGGAGAAGAGAACTAAGAATGCAATTAACTTGATTCATGGGAATATTTTATTTTTCAGAAATTGCCTTTTTTAATCTTGTACTTTATGTAATAAGTGTGCTTTGAATCCAGCAAAGAGTTGCAGTGTCAACATTTCTTCTAAAAATACAGACGCAATAACACTTTATGAACATTTACGGCATTTTGGCATTACCCGGTTATTTCACACTGCACAACCCACAGGGCTATTTGTTTATTGTGCAGTACCATATGCTTAGTATTTCTGTCAGTTTCGTTTTCTTTCTTTTGCTCGCCAGTCGCCACAACAAGCAATAATATTGAATCGCTTCGATAAGATCGACCACGGACCTGCAGTTGATAGTCAGCTGTTTAACAATCTCAACTGCCATCTATTGACATTTTTCTCAAATATGTCAAAACTCGTGAATGACTTTGAAAAAGTGCCCTTGAGACACGTTGTATACCAGCACATTCTCCTTCTTCTTCTTTAAGGACGCTTTGGATATTGCACCCATCTCTACTTAGCGTCTGATCCCTCTTTTATTGGAAACAATACCAAAAAAGTGTGCTGCCAATAGCAGAAAGTGAAACCAGGAACTTTATAGCTGTATAACCATTCCATAAAAAAATCTACGAAAATGTTGCATTTTCATGAAACGAGTCTATAGTTACTTTATCTGTTTCCTTAATCTCAACCATTATATAATGTATATTGTGTTCATAATTATGTCGCTTCGTTGGCTGTATGGTATAAGACCACAATTTCGATATTGTTTTGTTTAATCTTGCGTTAGCTATTTAAAACACTTAAATTTTGCACGATACTCAAAGAGAGTTCCACTCTGGTACTCTTACACGCGTTACAGTATTTCGTAAGTTAACACTAACTTTGTTTAGTTGTATGATACAACCTCATAACTACATTCCCTTCAAGACTGTCAGTGAAATTAAAATCTGCGGAAACGTCACAGCTGTGTTTCTTTGTCAGGTATAAGCTGCAGCAAGTCTCGAGATGAACAGGTTGTTCAACGTCTGACAAGAAGCTGAAGGCCGAAAGGAAAATGGAAGACATGCTATCATCTTCATTATTTTCATCCTCATCGTCGTCATCATCGTCATCATCATCATCATCGTCATCACTACCCTTGTCATTATATTCGCCCTCAACAGCAGTGCTATCATCGCCCTCCCCACCACCAACACCACCTCCGTCACCAGAGATAACCTCATTTGATTCATCAGCAACGCCCAGAGTAAGTATTTCTTTAACATGTCCGATATAGGTACCTTCCCTGCTAGATGAGTAGCGCGTGCTGTGTGGCTCAGGTACTGAGATAGTACAATTGGTGGGCAAACAGCCCTATCTAAACTTAACAAACAATACTCAATATTAACAAGTGATAAAGGAGGATGAGATCAACAACAAATACTTATATAATACAATAACACTATGCGACGAATACAGAGCACCATGGAACATTTTAAAACCGGAATTTAATAATGTAATAGAATGGGCATATTTTGGAGTGACAGAATGATCCACGGATAGAGAGCTATAAATGTAAATTTGCCAGTTATCAAAATATTATATATAGTTTTACAATGAACAGATATTTTTCCGGCACCCAAGACTACAGTTTTTAATATCATCCTATCACTTTTCTCCGTTCTTGCTGTTGGACCATAAATCTTTCTCAATTTACCAATCCATCATTGTCCGTCTATGAGTCCAGTGCTATGCGGTCTTCACTTTCTCCTCTTTCCACTTTATTATTCTTTTGGGCAATCCTTCATCTTCCATGCATGCCCATGTCATTCTAATTTTTTCTGTTTTATATATCCTAGCAGATCTCCAATCACCCATTTTTGTTGGCAATAATTTTCTTTTTAACTGGTAGTTCAGGATCCACACGTCGGAGCCATAGCTTATAATACTTCTATTGTTTTAAAAATTGTAGTTTTAGTTTCTTTTGAAACCTGTTCATCCCACATACTACCATTCAAAGTAAATATAGCATACTTTCCTGAGTTTATCTTTAATCTTATTTTCTTTATTTGTTTCTCATCTTCACTCCCAGGTATTTATATTCCCCTGTGTGTTTAATTAACCCATTTCATCTTTCTGTACTAAATCTTGATGAACTTCTCCAATTAAACAAAATTGAGTTTTATTTATGGGCGCTCTTTAACTGCTATGGACTTTAGCTTCCCATTCTATATTGGGCGTGAAAGACCGGTGCTCTTTATCAGGCTCGAGGTTCTTTTACGTGCCGTAAATCTACGTCATGGGACCACCGGCTTTACTTCCCTTCCGAAGGAAGCCACGTTTAGGATTTTTACGCCCGACAAAAATACATCGCCCTTCGCCGGTTCTGAACCCGCGACTTCGGGAACTGGAGGCTAGCATGGTACCACTAGACCACGGAGGACGACTTTAAAATGGTTGGGTGTGTTAGAGCCTTTTTAAAGTATTCTCATCTCCTCTTAAACCGAGTATTATGTGCATTTTTCTTCCCCAAGTTGCCATTTTGTTAAAGGAGGTAAGCATGGAAGTACGAGGTGTGTCCAAAAACAAAAAAGAGCGAACTTTTGAAAGAGCGCACCTAGTGGCAGGTTTAGGCAACAAACTACCATTTGCTTGGTTTCGCTATGACCGTTATACTGAGTTGCAGGCTACGAGAAGAGTTTGTTGGCAAGAGCGGGAGACGTACCGCTTTCATGACTTTGTACCACATGGTAACAAGGAAGTCTACCAGACAATTGTGCGCCGTTCCTTATCTGGCAAAACATGAGAGTGCCCCATCCACCTATTCTCCGGACCTAGCCCCAGTTGAAACGCATTGAGGACAAGAGGAGGAACACACTAGCATTAACAGTTTGTGCCGTCACTTGCCGTTTTAAAACAAAAATAAGCTGCAGCTTAAAGTAATTGGTGCTGCGGCCAAGTTTAAACTGAAGCGATAACTTTGTGACTGGTGGTGCTGTCTTCCACCTGTACTTAACTGTATTCTATCCAAAAATTCAATACTCACATTTCACCGGAAAACATTTTCTGGGGCTGCCTAAATCCTCCCCAAAACACTGTGTGGATATCTGGACATCATAACCCAGAAAACAAAATGTCCTATAGCTACTAAACCTGACGTTTGGGTTCAGGATTTTCCAAAGATGCGACACGAATCTACCCCAAACTACCGTTTACAACGAAGATTTCTCGGAACTTCTTATTATGTAAAAAGGGCTCTAACGAGTTTCATTAAAATACCAAATATTAAAGATATTTACATGACAAATATAAGGTATATGCTGAATTTTCTGCGAATAGCCTGCGAAGTCCTCTTCATTCGGAAGGAATTTTGTATGATCTTGTATAACTGGTAAACGTTAAGCGATAGACGAAAATGTGCTACAGAAGAAATGTCGATCCCCTTAAAAACAATTTATTTTAAATAAGTTTTTTATGACATAACGTATTTCCGATATGTCCGTTATTAAAGGTTCGAATCGTTCATTTCTTGCTCATTCTTAGTCCTGTCAACATTCAGTTGTTTCTCGCGATGTCATGGAAACAGTATGGAATTTTAAGGCCAGCATATAGCGTCAGTTGTTAAACATTTGACTAGCGCTGTTCCCTTTGTATCTATAACGAAACCTGTAATGTAACTATTTAAGGAAAGGTTTATCTAGATTAAAATGAAGTAGATAGGAAAATAAACTTTTGTAATAATAATGGTATACTGAGCAATAAACGATAAAGGGTAGAGAATATCATGTGAATGTAACACACGAGGATTTTTTTCTTTGAATGCTAATAAACGTAACGTATCTGCGGTAATTTAAAATCTACGGTGTTTAAATCCACCACGCTACTCCTCTAAACTAGGTGAAATGTCCTAACAGGGTCGGTAGCACATCTTGACTTATGCACGTTTTAAGGAGCTTTTGCGCATGCGCAAGTGATATGGTATAATTTACCCTATGGGAAAAATACAACCGGTCGTGCACATTTGAAGGCGTGGACGTGGACTGTTTCCATGCAAGTTAATATGACTACAATTTTAGGTTAATGCCACTAGATAGCAGCACTGCGACAGGAGTGGAAAAATTTCCCGGTTATTGCAGATCATCCATTATCTCAACTACAATTTAATTGCTATATTCCTTGCCCTAACAACAACCCTTGGTTCCGTCAGACAGCTGTAGTTGTTCAGATGATATTTCACATTTTCAGGCATGTCTGAACGTCCCGACCCGCAACTAGTAAGCAACATACAAGATGTTGGCAAGGCAAAAATCTGATGTGTTCTCTGCTCTCTATAGCTTACTAGTGGGTATACAAATTATTCTTGCGAAACTTTGTTTTGTATCTACTTCATTTTAATCCAAATAAACCCGTTTGCAGACATAGCTTCATTATACGGTTCGTTATATGTACAAAAGGGAATTACGATAGTTGAGTTTATAAGAGCTGATCGATATACGCTGCCTTAAAATTCCATACTGTTTCCATGACATAGGGAGAAACAACTGAATATCGACATGACGAAGTATTGAACAATTCGAACCATTAATAACGGATATCTCGGAAGTTGCTTATGCCACAAAAAACGTTATTTGAAACAAATTGTGTTTTAAAGAGATCTACATTTTTTGTGTAGTACGTTTTCGTCTATCGCTTAACGCTTATCAGTTATAAAAGATTATACAAAATTTCTCCCTGAAGAAGAGGACTTCACAGGCTAATACCGGAAAGTTCAAGATGTGCATTTTATTTGTCGTGTAATTATATGTAATATATAATATTTTAATCAAAATCGTTAGAGTCATTTTTAGGAAATCAAGGATTTCCAAAAAATGTTCCATGTGAAGTGCATATTGGGGCGGAGAGATTTTCTTGAAAATCTTCATGTCGCATCTCTTTAAGCTGCTGAACTTAAATGCCAAATTTGGTATTCATCCGACTTTTCATTTTTTAGTTATGCTGTTCACAGACAACACGCGGACATTTTCTAAAAATGTTTCTTTACTTTCTCTACTACGTATAGTAAGTATTGCATTCCACCCAAAAATTCGAATCCGAGATTTCACCGGAAATACATATTTCGAGGCCCCTGAATCCAAAAAGAAAACATTTTTAGAAAAAGGTCCGCGTATGTTTCTGTGAACGCATAACGCAAAAACTAAAAGCCAGATATATACCAAAGTTGGTATTTAGGTTCAGTATCTTTCAAAGATGCGACACGAAGATTTTCAAGAAAACCCCCTCATCGCAGACTACCCCTTATATGGAACATTTTTCGAAAATTTTGATTTTCTCAAAAATGGCTCTAACAATTTTGATTAAGATATGATATGTTTAAAATATTTTTATTGTATATCTTCAATTTTTTGGGAATGTCCTCAAAAGACCTCTTCATTCTGAATGACTATCGCATAACTGGTAAACCTTAAGAGATCGTAAATCTCGCTAAAACACACAATTAATGTCGCATACATTCTTTTTACTGAACTATTTCCGAGATATTCCTTGTTATTTGTTTCAATTTTGCAATACTTCTACTTTCTCTCAAATGGGAAATTCGTTATTCGTTTTTTTTATGTCCTGGACATACAAAGAGAATGGAATGCTCCACATAGCAACCAGCACTTGACTGTCGTCATATATTCCCCTTGTACCTACAAGAAAATTAGCAATAATACAGTTTCTGCAAATGTTTATCTAGATTAACATGAAGTAGATGGAGAATAAGCTTTTGTAAAAATAGTTTGTACAAGAGTAGAGAATGTCATACGAGTGCAACACATCAGATTGGTTTTGTATTAAGGGGCCTTAAAACATGTATTTCGATATCGAAGTTTTGGATAGAATGTAATACCTACTGGGTACAAGCGTGGTAGATAAAGTAATATAATGTTTCTTTGTTACAGATCACAAACGCTTACACTGATCGTCCAGATAACAGGTAGGTTGCCTGAGTTAACATTACCGAATCGGCGATTATAGTTCATGCAAATTGTTAATTAACTGTCCAGTATTGGAGTTAACATACCAAGGCGCTCTTCATTTTTATTTATTTTCCTTGGGAGCCATACGTAAATGTCCCGTTTATCATGATCAGGGGGCTGCATCAGATTCTGTTATGTTACTTCATTTAACAAACTAGCAAGATAATAACGTAGCCTTATCTATGTCTGGGGTCTAGGTTACCGTCACACATCTCATTGCACACAAACTTTACTACTACTTAACCCCACATCCTTTTACTGAAATTGTGATTATAATATTTTATTATGTCCTACTTATAAACTTTCAAAATTACAGTATTCTTTTACTTTATTGACGGATTAATGATCACATGTTTATTTATTAACATTTAAAATTAACTTTTCATAATAGGAATTTCATCCAAAGTTATAGCAAGAACATCAAATGATTAATATTAGTTTAAAAAAGTTAGTGTAGTAATATGTTTCGAAAATTTAGAAAACACGTTTTACATTGGGTGCATCTACCAGCGATTATTTAACGAGGGCCCACGCCCATATACGAGATAGAGCACCCAGCAGCGAGCACTTCTACTCGCACCAAATGACTAAGTATTTTCAGTGTACATTCATTCCGTGAGAGTAGCCAGTTATAATCAAAAATATGCTGAGTACGAGGGCGACCGACACTGGTAAATCAAACGAGAATTAGTTTACACATTTTAATTGATTTTTTGTTTTTCAAAATATTCCTCTTTAACATCAATACATTTTTGCATTCATGAAACCAGTCCTTAAAGCAATGGTGCCACTCTTCTTTAGACACTTCAGAAACCAGGTTTTATGATGTTCTACTGTTTCATCTGATGACGACAAAGTGATTCCACGCATTTTATATTTAGTTCACGGTAACAGGTGCTAGGTCAGGACTATATGATGGTGCTGACCTTTAGGGCATCCAGATTGTCATGATGTAGCATTCGGCAGTCTATCTTATAATGCTATAGCGCGTTATAGAAAGACGATCTTCTCAGCGGCACACACTTCTGTGAGCTTGCTTTCTTGAGCCGACTGACTTTTCTTTTCAGGATCGTATAAAACCAAGATTCCAAACCAAATTTGTAGTGCCGCCTTGGAATGTTTTCCTGCACCAATCAATGCCTTGTTGGTTTTGAGGGTAATTCATCGACAATAAAGTTTTCTCACTCTTGATGTAAAGAGTTGTGGATTCGCCCGAATAAATTCATAGCGTGTCCGCCAATTTTCAAGCATTTTTTTGGACATTTTCATCAGTAACAGCAGTTCTTGGGTGTCCTTCACGAAATCCATGTCTTTTTAATCCGCTGCACCAATTATAAATTAGTACGTTAGATGGGGCTTCTTCGCATTGTTTAGGTGTTTATGACGATTTAAAGTCGTAAAAATCGTAGCCCGGAAATGTTCTCAAGTGAAATACTTTTTGGGGCGAACACCAAATCTTTAAATGATGATAATTAACTATTAGAGCAAATTGAACAAACTATATGGCAAAACAACTCGCAAAACATTAGAAAGTAGCTATCAAATATAAACAAATTTGATTTGTTTTTGGAAGCATTGCATTGTAAACATTTTCAGTATCGCCCTCGTAAATAAACCTGTATGTTACCTTGTAATAATGTAATTGATACTTTTGATACCATTTGGAGGTTTGAACTATAAAAAATACTAAAATGTCTCATAAATCTTGAAGGAAGATACCCAAGGCTCTATTTGAAGGTTACATAGACGTTCAGTAACCACTCTTTAAACCCGAAACCATGGTCCATGAATTTCAGTTCATTGGGCTTTAGAAGCCGAGCACATGCATTATAGGGTTAAAACCAAACCCAATGAATGCATTTGTTCTAATACATTTTCTTTAAATGTATCATTTGTAAGAATGTCTAGCACACACCTCCACCACGCTTCATAGGGGTAGTGTTCCTGCTGGAATGCGAGTAGCGTATTTCATAATGAACAAAAGGTTTCTCACAAAGAAGCGTGGTTAAGAAAACACTCTCCAGATTCAGCAACTCTTTTATCAACTAAAGTGACCGGAACATAACATGTGCAGAATGTGGTGAAAGAACGAGATTGTAGCGAGTGAAACAAAATGAGAAGACACTTGAGTTAATAAGTTGCCGTTATTTCACGTCACACTATGAGAGTGCGCCTCTCTACTTGAGTGTTACTGTGTTTGGACCGTGTGGTATGGGGCACTGACAATAAGAAAAACACGTGGAGCGGTTGACCATCTGTAGAAATGGCATGGCAATTCCCAGATCTTCTCGAACTGAGCAGTTCCAACACGGGCGTTTGATACGGTATGGCCGGTGTTTCAGCTAGGCCCCTCAAACCCTGCTACAATATCGGATGTCTCGAGTACCATTCTTCTTTTACTCATTGTCTTGAACACAAATGGGGGTCATGGAGGGCTTTCCTGAAAGCTTCTTTAACACATTCGTGTGTGGTAAGAGGTCGTTGAGGATATGGTAGCCATAGATATGCTTTCTTATTCATCTAATTCTAAGTTGCCCAGAGTTTCTCTGCAGTTACAAACAAAGAAGGCTAACAACACAAGAATTAAGCAACTGAGAGGTTCATAAGTCACCAATGTAAGCAAAGATAGCGCCATCAAACATTCCTGTTTATAAACGTGATATTTAATCTTCAACACGCTTCATCATAGCAAAAACTCTCCGGAAGGTGGCTACATTTTAAGCATGGCTTGAAACACCCCGGCCCTGAAAAGAGTACAAGTTGTTTCTCGTACACCATCTGAAAACCCTTGGGTAACGAAAAAGGAAGGTCTTTCAAGTTCTGAATGGAGAGATATGGGCCTTGCTGACAGCGGTAGCAGTCGTCGTAATTAAACGGTGTAAAGCTGAAGCTGAAATGATTGCTCCAACTATAAGATTCGAAATATCAAATGACCAGCCAAAGGAGTTTGACACAGGAAAGAAACACATTTATGAAGCTATAATACCGAATTATTTAAACAAATACAATTTACATCACATTAAGTGAGTGTGTTTTTTTAATCACGTGGTACCATTTCATTTAATGGAAAGACCCCTACAAAATTACGCACTAATCAGCATTATAGAGTATTTATAATTTATACGGCACTAGAAGTTCTTAAATCCACTCCTTTTTACTGCATCTATTTTCATATTTAAATTATATTCAATCTATAACTTATTTAAAGAAGCAACAACTATTGTATTAGTTTTACGTTCTGCTTCATAATATTTTAATTTGTTTTTAAGCCCACGATTTCTGTGTTATTCTCCGTCTTTATGTGAGCTTATTAAATAAATGTGTGGGCAAGTTGGAATGATTTATGCTACCTAAGCAATAAAGGCATTGCAGCAGGAAATTTAAGCTCTTGTATATTCTATATTCTAAATTACAAATTAAAAATATTAAAATAGCATAAATATTTTGTCAACTGGGCTTTCCCTTCAAAGTTCACTACAGAGCTGAGCTGCGTTATAACCCCCGGCATTGATAAGTTTTAGAAAATCAAACAAGAATTAGTTTTAAAATTTTTTAATGATTTTATTGTTTTTCAAAATATTCCCCTTTAACTTCAATACATTTTGCATTCGATGAAACCAGTCCTTAAAGCAATGATGCCACTCTTCCTGAGGCAGTTCAGAAATCAGGTTTTTATAATGTTCCACCGCTTCGTCTGATAACGAGAAAGTGATTCCACGCATTTTGTCTGTAAGTTTTGGAAACAAAAAGAAATGAGAAGGCGTTAGGTCAGAGCTGTATGGTGGTGACTTTTAGCGCATCCAGACACTCAGTTATTAGTCTGCTGTAAGCAACGATGCGTGGGCATTTTTCAGGAAATTTTTCAAAAATTTGTGATAGACAGACATTTGTGTACCAATCGTCAGTAATGGACGTCAATATGGTCCAGAGTTTTGTAGGCTTAATTTCTGTTGGAGAGAACAGACTGACTTTTCTTGTTTTCAGGGTTATAACAATAAATCCAAAATGCATCGCCAGTAACGACATTCCAAACCAAATTTAAAGTGGCAGCTTGCAATTTTTCCAGAGTTTTCTGCACCAAACCGTGCACTGTTGTTTCTGATCGTGATACAGTTTATGTGGGATTCATCGACAACAAAGTTTTCTCAATCTAACTATTAATGCAAAACATTTTGGATTTGACTCATACCAATGTCGCCGGAATAAGTTTATAGCATGTGCGTCGATTTTATTCAAGCATTTCTGAAGCAGCGGCAACATTTCCATCAGTAAAAGCAGTTTTTGAGCGTCCTTTACGAAAGTCATCACTAAGAAAAAACCGATCTCTTTTGAATTCGCTGTACCAAGTATTAATTCTTGCCTTGAATGGGGCTTCTTCGGCAAATGCATTTCTAAGCCGATCTTCACATTGTTAATGACGATTTAAAATCGCAAAACATCATAGCCCAGAAATGTTAGATTCATTTTTGTGTCAACACAAAATCTTTAAATGACTATAACAAATTATTACAGCAAATCGAACCAACTACACGGTAATTCAACTCCCAAAACACTGAAATATACTGTCAAACATACACAAATTTCATTTGCTTTTAGAAACATGGCGTTCTAAAAATTTTCAATATCACCCTCGTAGCACCCCTCACATTGAATATTCGGGATTCGCTTGAAATTGTTCCAGTTTTTTACTTTCTCTGTTGCCTACCCATCTAGTAAGTAATGTATTTCATACTGAGACTTAACTGTAAATATGGTTCTCAGGCTCCTTCAATAAAACTTTACAAATGTCCGTGTACGTGTGTTCCTGTGAACAGCAAGCCAAAAGTCGCTTAAATATCAAACTAGGTACTCAATGCCTGTATCTTCCAAAGATGTTGACGAGAACTTTTTCAACAAATCCCTCTACGCCAAACTACACTTTACATGAAAAATTCGTCGTCCTCCGTCGACTAGTGGTACGGTGCTAGCCTCTAGTTCCCAAGTTCGCGGGTTCAAACCCGGAGGAGGGCGATGGATTTTTTTCGGGCGTAAAAATCCTTAGCATGGCTTCCTTCGGAAGAGAAGTAAAGCCGGTGGTCCCGTGTCGTAGATTTACGGCACGTAAAGGACTCTCAAGCCTGATAAAGGCCTCTGAACAAAATTACCAGTCTTTCAAGCCCAATATAGAATGGGACGCTAAGGACCACAGCAGTTAAAGAGCGTCCATAAATAGAACCCAATTTAATTTTCTGAAACACCAGTCTAACGATATGTATATCTTGAATTTTGTGAGAGCAGCCTCTCAAGTCCTCTTCATTGGGAAATGTTAAGCGATACACACAAACACGACATTTCCGAGATATCCGCTTCAACACTTAGACGTTCTTTCAAAGTCCCGTTGATATGCAGTTCTATCTCGCGATGTCATAGAAATAGTGGGAGTATGTAGCTCCAGCTCTTAAACATTTGACTGTCGCTGTTCTCTATAACGAAATGTGTAATGTAGCTGTTTCTGCAAAGGCTTATCTCCATTATAATGAAGCAGATACACAAAGTTCGAAAAGAATATTTTGTATACCCAATATTAAACGATAGAGAGTAGAACTTGTCATGTGACTGTTTCATTTGCATGCTAATAATAAAGAGCCCAGGGGCTGTTACAGATACCGCAAGAAGCGCAACATCAGCGGTGATGGAACGCTGTATGAAAGAGACTTCGCCACCATTTGCTTCCTGAGAGGAGTACATCGACACGAGGACTTCTACCTGACTGCAGCCGTGGATGCCCTCCACCCATTCGATGACGTTCAGTTCGAGACACTGGGTCCAGAATCTCTTAGGTCGAGCGTCATACAGCTGAAGCACAAGCATGGCAAGATTTTGACCCAGAATGCTCTTCAAGGCTTCAGAGGAGGCAAATGCGGAAGACGCTGGAGAGACAAGTCATTTGTCATCCACGTGTTTCATGCGGGGTTCTGCAAAATACGCGACATGGCCGACGAGGTGCAGCAGCAATTTGGTTTCACCAACAGGTTAGCATCTGGACATTAATTTTCTATCAAGTGAATCATTGCAGCTCCAGTATGTCTGGAGGATGGTCACGAGTCCCTCATCAACATTTCCTCCTTAGGACGACATTGTGGCGTAGATAAGAAGAGGCAGTAAGGGTCGAAGAAAACAAGGCACCAGCTCCTCCCTTTACTTCAGCTGCACCTTAGGTAATTGTCCAGACTGCTTCTTCTTGTTAGACTCGTTTACCTTTACTCTTGTCACTTCTAACATCAACTTTTGAGAAACTAGCAACAATGATTTATTATTAACTCGTCCTCCATGGTGTAATGGTTACCATGCTGGCCTCTACTTCCCGAGGTCGCGGGTTCAAACCCGAAGGAGGGCGATGGATGTTTTTTCGGGCATAAAAATTCTTAGCATGGCTTCCTTCGGAAGGGAAGTAAAGCCGGTGGTCCCGTGTCGCAGATTTACGGCACGTAAAAGAATCTCAAGCCTGATAAAGAGGTCTCTGAGCAAAATTACCGATCTTTCACGCCCAATATGGAATGGGACGCTAAGAACCACAGCAGTTAAAGAGGGTCCATAAATAAAACTCAATTTAATTTAAACACACATAGTATTTCAAACTGTAAGTGCCAATAAACTAATTTACAACTTATTTCGTTTACCTCTAAGACGTTGCAGACGAGAAATTGAAATCACTATTACTGAAGGTCGATGATTATTATTACCAATATTTTCGTTTTAGCGGGGTTTCCGTATTATTAAGATATTTCGTATTTTTGCTTTCTCTACCACTAGCTAGAGAAGGAATTGGACTCCACCGAAAAAATTAATACGAAGATTTCACCGGAAATGCATGTTTTGAGCCTCCTAAAAAGCATTTTCGGAAAAAGGTCCGCGCGTGTGTGTCTGTCTTTAAACAGCATAACTTAAAACTGAAAAGTCGGATAAAAATCAAACTTGGTGTTTAAGTTCATACTTCCAAAAATGCGACACAAACATTTTGAAAAAAATCCCCCACCTCAAACTACGCTTTACATGAAATATTTTTTAAATGTTTGATTTTCTAAAAATGACTAACAGTTTTTATTAAAATACCATACAAATAAAATGTGTACCTTGAATTTTGTGGGAAGTCCTCTTCATTCGGAAGGAATTTTGTATAATCTTGTACAGACAGTAAACGTCAAGGGATAGACGAAAACACACTACACAAGAAATGCACATCTATTTAAAACACACACCTTATTTCCAATAACCATTTCTGAGATATCCGTTAATAATTGTTCAATACTTTACCATTCTCTTAAAGTCGTGTCAACATTCACTTGTTTCTCGCGATGTCATGGCAACAGTATGGAAGGCCAGCATATAGCGTCCAGTTGTTAAACATTTGACTATCGCGGTTCCCTTCGTATCTATAACGAAATGTGTAATGCAGTTTTTCTGCAAAAGTTTACTTGAATTAAAATGAAATAGGTAGGAAAATAAACTTTCGTATGAATACCTTGTATACTCACTAATAAACGATAGAGGTTAGAGAATATCATGTGAATGCAACAAACAACATTTTTCCTATACATGAGGCTGGACCATCGAAGACTCCAGCATTACTAATCCATTGTGCACCCCTTTATTTTCTAGTGTGAGAGAACACCTGCAGATATACTTTGCTAGGTTTCTTACTGAGAGCTTGCAGTCCTGCAAGTGGCTCGAATTCTTATATAAGATGTCCAACCCAGTTGACTGTGTTCATACACAGTGGGCTTTGTTTAAATCAGGGATTGTATGCAGAGTACTGGTTGTTTCTCCACCTAATGATAAGACCTTGAACCCCGTGGAATAGCTGATATTTTGTCATTGTCAGGGCTTCAAGACTGATTGACTATCTGAGAGTATACTAACATGCAGGGCTCGGTGCTAAGAACTTGAGAAATATTTGTTTTTGTATGTTGATAATATATACAAGATATCCACTATTATTTTCATAGACTTCGTTGCATTTATTTACACATTTTGTGCTGCAGCACCGGGAACAATATTTAGGATTTTCTCCACAACCTGAACCACTGATCTGCTCCTCTCAAAAGAATTCAGTTTCTTTATGGAATTGAAACACAGATTTGCGGAAATGTATGGCAAATCATTTCCTAACATATTGTGTCACTTAAAAGTTGTTGAGGAATTTTAATTGAACTAGCACCTTTACTACTTAGCTCATTTATGAAAGATCAAGAGGGGGTATGTGAATTCCCCCTGCTCGGGTCATAAAGGTCGCATATGAGTAGTAGTTATTGCCTTCCTGTTTGAAGAAGTAGGAGTTTGTTTTTTCTTTCACCTGAAAGTATACTATAGCTGACATATCAGTTCTTGCACTTCTTAATAACAGAGTTACATCTGCCCTGTGTAATTGAACGATGGCGATTTCTAAACATTATTCTTTAAAATAAAGGCTACTTTTAAGCGATTTATATGAATATCTGAAAACATTTGTTTACATAACAATCAGAAAACGTGTCTTTCTGTTCAATAAAATCCAAAACATATGCTCCGATATAAATATCTAAAACATTTAACTTCGTCTCAAGTTTATATTAGGACACAAATAAAATATGCGTTTACCTAAGAATCCGAAGATGATGATAAATACTTAAGGCACTCAGCTTCAACATCATTAGTATCCTTAGAAAAACGGATCATGGCAAAAGCCACAGACGAAAATTGTATCAAAAGTTAGAAACAAAGGTGAATATACAAAACTAAGCCCAGAGGTACGAGAAACTTTATATGCATTTGATACTAAAGCTTAATTTAAGAGATTAGTTTTGATAAAAGCTTAAAACGCTTTAGAGCGCTTGGTTATCGTCCGCTAAGACGCCTGCAGGTCTGACCGGCAGTTGCAGAGGAATACACTCCGGCAACACACGACAGACCTTGACGACACAGCCGACAGAGAGCAGCACGCGCGTATAACGCAGTAGCCAATACGCAACCGAGCCAAAATGATCTCCTCACGACGAGACACGAGAACAAGTTACGGAATCTCCCTCACTACTTGAGCAGGGTGCTGACCACAACAACCCGACGAGACACGAGGTATTGAAACACTGGGTTTTATGGTTGCTGTTCTTGCTGCCAGTTCATTTCCCGGCAAGCCAACGTGACCAGAGATTCAATCACACTCCACATTAACGCCAGAAGCTCTGTAAAACACGGAGGACATTCTGGATGCGGTGGCAGTTGCACAGCTTACGAAAGCTCTGAACTGCACTAGGAGAAACACTCAAATTGAGACAGTATCCCAATTTTCGACGACGCACATACAAAATGGCATACAGCTCTGTCCTACAAATTGAAGTGCTATCATAAAACAGAAGGCCAGTTCCATGAACATAAGCACATCCAAACATCGTTAGTGCACTTAGATCTATCTGTGTAGATGGAAATTTAGTCCTTCTAACCTGACAAAAATTCTAGAAAGACAAGTGTGGATAGTAAACGTAGACTTACAGTATGCCATCATCCCAACATATACGTGAAATGTCGCAAGGTGGATACATCCTCTCCCGCTTAGCAAACATGCTAGGCATTTGAATGTCGTGCTTTCTAGGAATCTCCCGGAAACGAACACCTGCAGGCCTTGTATTAATGGAGCTGTTTCTATAACGTTCGTCCAACTCGATGTTGACAAAATAAGCGAGCGTTGGATTTATAGGCATACACTTAGGCCCACAGCCATATTTGCCTAACAGGACATCACGCCGACATCGCAGAGAAGGTTCTGCCGATTCGGCGTAAAGACTCATAACTGGGCTAGATGGAAAAGCACCGACAGCCACACGAATGCCCCGATTATGGACTGTGTCTAATTTTCTCAGTACAGATGGTCGTATATCCTGAATATATCGCAGTATATCCTGAATGGGATCAGTCGCAGCAAAACTGTCCGATCCGCTCCCCAGGATTTACCACTTAATACCTGCAAGACATTCAGTAAATGGTCACATCGCGGTATCACCTCTTATTTGCGATGGACATCAAAGGTAAACCCCAGTAATCTAGTCACAGTTTGTGAATGGAAGTAAATCTGGAGCGGGCGTGTTAATCGTCTCCTACAGCGATTGGAGCGGGCGTGTTAATCGTCTCCTACAGCGCCACAAGTTAATGCAGACTCTCTTCTCAGTTGAGAAACGAAAGCAGGTATTAGAACTCCACTCTTGAAGATTGTCTAAACATTGCTGCATACGACGTTCTAAAAACAACGTACGCTGAGAAGTATAATAGAAGGCAAAGTTGTCTACGAATAAACATAACGACACCCCTGGAGGAACACATCTCGAACATCTAGAATTATTTGATGTAGCAAACAGTGTAACGCTTAGTACCGATCCCTGAGGAACTCCATTCTCCTGAACAAAAGGGTTCGAAAAAATCGAGCCGAACCTTGCTCAGAAAACGCGTCCTTCATAAACTCCTGAATGATCAGTGCTAAGCGTCCACGTATATTCCAGAGTGCTCGCCAACACATATCATAAGCCTTCTCAAGGTCGGTCGAAAAATATCCCAACAATTGTTTGTAAATTAGTTCATGATCTGCCCCGATGGTGGTGTACTGTTGTCGAAAACCGCTCTTGGTGTTGGTCAGCAGGTTGTGAGTTTCCAACCGTCCATACCTTGCAAACGCAACTGGTGAGGGAGATGACGTCCTTTTCAGCTTTCAAAATGAGTATGAAGGTGGGAAACCCGAGCAGGAAAGTCTTAGTTGCAACACTTCTGCGTGGATACTGATAGTTGAAAGAGCGTCTTCTAACTCCGCCAGGCGATCAGAATCAAAACGAAACGAGATCCCACCTGAGTCTTAACTGGAAGGAACTTGGGCGAACAGCACTGCCAAAAATATTAGCCACGTCAAATGTATCAACAGCAGCTCCTGTTTTAAGACCAGCGATTGGCTTATGGGCCGATGTTCCGGCCACACGCCTTAACTTAATCCATTAGACAGAGGAGGGTGTATGCCGATTAAATGAAGGTACAAAGTTGCTCCTTGGTGTCTTTTTTCTATCCTTAATAACTTGTCGAGACTTGGCACGCATTTTCTTGTACTGGACCAGGTTAACGAGTGTATAGCGACGTTGAAAAACCCTAAAAGCACGCCTGCGAACACAAATGGTATTTCGATGTTCATCGGTCTACCAAGGGACCGGACAGTCGACCGAGGAACAGACTACTCAGAAGTAGAAACAATCGTCTCTATGAGATATTCTCTAAAACATTCACAGAGTCGTGCTCATTGTAATTAAACACAGACAACTAGGAGTAAAGATTCCAGGTGGCTTCATCATCTAGGCAAACGTGTGAAACGCATATGTGGAGACTAATAAGCATGGCAAGTGGTCACGAGTGTAAATCGGAGATGATTTCTATCGTAAGGAAACTACTAACTGTAGTGAACAAAGCAGGCTCTCCGGTGTTTAGAAGAGCTAGGTTATACTCGTAATTGTTCAAGAAATCGACGATTAATTTGCCTCTTGCACAAGCCCTAGGTGACCCCCAAAAGGGTGATGGCCATTGTCGTCTCCCATCAACAGAAAATGTGTTGGTAACCGGGAACCTAGATCTTCTAGATCAGTGAGCGAGAGTTCGTCGTCAGATATAAATTGGATGGATGGCAGTTTAATCCTTACAGCTACTGTACGGATACAGATTGCACAAATATATTCTGACGACGACGCCATTGGCGCTCTTTCAGTCGGCATGCAGAGGATGTCCTCACGAAGTATACGTTGCGGTAGCTGGAAGGGATGACATCATAAGACATGTGACTTCTGTTCCCAAAATTTCTAATCTTTCATTTACCTAATTTAAACTAAACTACATTCCCGGAAGAATTAGACAAGTAGTGGATTTACCTGCTCGGCAGAGGAGGTCCAGCAGTCGGCCTAGCGCCTACGTCGCGGTTGCAAATTAACACTAAAATGCATTTAAGACCTGGCCGGCAAAGCTTCCTGCTAGGCACATAGTTGTTCAAGAAAGCATGTTTAAATACACGACCAAAATGCTGATTAGCGCCGTGCTCGTAACTGACGTAAGCAAAAACTACGCAACTTACCCACGTGTCGGACATGAGGCGATCGTATCACCTAATCTCTGCTTACTTCAACATCCGTGAAATGACTAGAAAGAAATATATAGGCGATTCCCTGTAGTTACTTAAACGAAGTTTGTCCTGAATTTTTCAAACTGTATAACATCATATTTATCAAAACAAAGTGATAACCGTCACAATAGCACCTCTGATGAGCATCACAGTGTCCCCGTGCATAGGATCGTCCTCCGTGGTGTAGTGCTAGCCTCTAGTTCTTAAGGTCGCGGGTTCAAACCCGGCTGACAGCGATGGATTTTTTCGGGCGTAAAATCCTTAGCATTGCTTCCTTCGCAAGGGAAGTAAAGCCAGTGGTCCCGCGTCGTGGATTTACGGCACGTAAAAGAACCTAAGCCTGATAAGGAGGCCTCTGAACAAAATTACCGGTCTTTCACGTCCAATGGAGAACGGGACGCTAAGGACTACAGCAGTTAAAGAGCGTGCGCACGAATACCTCCTCCGATCTAAGATCACACCGTACTGGGGTTGATTTGAAAGTTGTCTTGCGGAAAGAACTTAGTCTTTTTCAAAGTAACGACAAAAGGCGAAACCTTATTGAGCAAAGGTTCAAGCTCCACGTATGTTCCGTTGTAGGATGGGCCACGTTCGACAGCGGTGGTCGAATCAAATTACCCTTTTTCACTGTTGTTCTGGCAGTGTGGGCGGGGTAGGGAGTACTCCTTTCGAACCGATTGGAAGATGTAGATCGCCGATCTGAGTCCCTTCTAGAAGACTCCTCACAGGAGATGCTCGTGGACTTATTTTACCCTTTGACGTTCTGGGTGCAGACGTTTCACTTACTTTCGAGAAGTCGTGATGATGATGATATCGGTTAAGGTCGCTAAACATCAAAGGTCATCAGCGCCCTTACAACGTGTAAAATTTAAAATCCAAAAACTAAAATACGGAAAATCCGCATATTCAAAAACACTAAAAAAACACGCACACAAATGCTAAATCGACCTCAAAAACATGTTAAATAAAACAATAAAAGAGTAAAACAACGTGTCAAGAACTGTAGAACGTATGGGACATGAGCGCCATATGTCCACTGAGGAGTAGAGTCCCCATTAAAACAGACAATATAAAATTACAAAGCTAAAGGACGCTCAGCGTATCAAATACGGCGATTAAAATCACTATTACTAATAAAACGTAAAACACATTCTACAGCACGCGCGTCGTCTGCCAAAACGTTGGATATGCCAACCGGCAGACCCACACGAACGCGCAATGGAGCTGAAACTTGACACTGTTAAAATGTGACGCACCATTAAGGGCGCATCACACTGCTCACAGAGTGCAGCGGGGTCACCACTGAGCAAGTATCTATGACTAAAACGACAATGTCCGATTCGTAGACGGGCTAAAAGTACCTTTGCCCGAAGAGAAGAATGAGAAGAAGTACCCCAGACTAACGGAAGAGGCTTAACCTCCCGCAACTTGTTCCCCGCAGGGCCGTCCACTCATCGCGCCAAAGCGAGAGGATGCGGCGACGTAAAATAACACACAAATCTGACGAGGGAACAACAGAGGTAAAAAATCTGGGTAATAAAATCGCCGATTTGGCAGCGGCGTCGGTAGACTCGTTCCCTGAGATGCCCACAGGACCTGGAATCCACACGAAGGAGACGCTGATGCCTGAGGCACCAAGCGAGTGGAGCAGGTCATGTATGCGCTGTACGAGCGGGTGGTAACTATACAGCGCGTGAATACTCTAAAGGGCACTCAGAGAGTCCGTACAAACAACACACTGCCGTAAGTCATGCCGGTGAACGTATAAAACAAATTGATAAATACTAAAAAGTTCGGCGGTAAAAATCGAAATTGACCCGGTAAACGAAAGGTCAAACTATGGTGATCAAAAACAAAGCCACACCCTACTCCATCATCAGTCTTAGATCCATCAGTAAATATAAAGGCAAGTCCCCGAATTGCGCCTGCAGTTCTAAAAATGCTGATCTATAGATTGAAGGAGGGATCGCATTCTTCGGCATCGACGTCAACCCAAGGTGACAGAGGGCCTCAGTGCGCAACCATGGAAGAAACCGCGTTTCCTTCCTTGGAAGGGCCGGCACTGGCGTAACGTCCAAATGCCGAAGAAATAGTCGAAATCAAACCCCTGGAGGGAGCAATGCAGAGGAGCTAACTAAATATTGCCGATCAAGCGAATCCTCGTAAAATATCGCGAAGGGCGGATGGTCAGGCAAGCTTGAGAGTCGACAGGCATAGCTGCATAAAAGCAACTACGCCTGAAGAACAGCGGAGGCTCTGCAGTTTCAACATATAGGCTAGGTACAGGGCTAGTTGGAAAGGCCCCTGTAGCGACACTTATGCCACGATGGTGAATGGCATTTAATCGACGTAATACACATGGACGTGCCGACGAATAAACAATGCACCCGTAATCAAGCTTGGATCGGACCAAAGAGCGATAAAAACGAAGGACGGTCCGATCAGCTCCCCAGGATGTGCCACTTAAAACACGTAAAAGATTAAGAGAACGGTCACATTTTGCTTTTAAAAAGGAAATGTGCGAAGTCCAGCTCAGCTTCCGATCAAAGATCAACCCTAAAAATTTCGCCTCGTCTGCAAACGGAAGTATCCCCGGCCCAAGATGGAGAGAGGGTGGAGGGAAAGCCTTCCGGCGCCAGAAATTGATACACATGGATTTTTCGGCGGAGAAATTAAAGCCGTTGGCGTTACTCCAGGCATAGAGACGGTCGATACAGCTCTGGAGACGCCGTCCAAGCAGACAGGTCCGCCGTGAACTGCAATAAATGGCAAAATCGTCAACAAAAAGGGACGATGAGATACCAGGTGGAATACAATCAAACATGGGGTTGATAGCAATCGCAAAAAGTGTGACACTGAGTACAGAGCCCTGCGGTACACCGTTCTCTTGAATAAAACGACTAGATAAAACCGAGCCCACACGTACACGAAAGACGCGGTTCGTCATAAACTCCCGAAGAAATATGGGAAGACGACCGCGTAAATTCCATGCGTGAAGTGTACGTAAAATTCCACCCCTCCAACAAGTGTCATAAGCTTTCTCCAGGTCAAAAAACACAGCCACTGATTGACACTTTCTCAGAAACCCATTCATAATATGCGTCGACAGAGAGACCAGATGGTCGACAGTAGAGCGATGGCGACGAACTCCGCACTGAGCGTTCGCTAGAAGTTTCTGAGACTCAAACCATCATGTCAACCGCCCGTTGATCATGCGCTCCATCACCTTGCAAATGCAACTGGTGAGGGAGATAGGGCGGTATCTGGAAGGTAGTTGGCGATCCTTTCCAGGCTTAAGTATAGGGACGATGGTGGCTTCGCGCAAAACTGAAGGAAAAACGCCGTCTTGCCAAATACGGTTAGAGACCTGTAAGAGAAAGAGTTTACTGTCGGCTGAAAGGTGCTTTAACATCAGGACGTGAATGCCGTCCGGCCCAGGAACGGAGTGCCTAGATAAAAGGAGGGCGTGCTCCAGCTGCCCCATTGTGAAAAGTTCCTTACAACACTCCTAATTTGGAGACCGAAAATTATAGGTCACGGAATCAAGCCGGTCTCTGAGAAAGCGAAAGCCGGCGGAATAATGGGCAGAACTGGAAACCGCCTCAAAGGCAGCATCCAGAGTGTTAGCAATGGCAGCCGGATCCACTATGGTGGCAATGGAAACCTGAAGGACAGACATAGTACAATGTGACACTTTACCGGAGAAGCGACGAAGTTTATCCCAAACAACAGAGGAAGGCGTGAAGCGATTAAAAGACTCGACAAAACCAGTCAAGGACGCCTTCATGCTATCCTGAACAATGCGACGAGCATTGGCGCGCAATTGTTTAAAAGTAACTAAATTATTAAGTGTAGGGTGTCGCCGAAACAACCTTAATGCAGCTCTACGGGCACGAACGGCGTCCCGACAGTCCTCTTTCCAACACGGAACAGGAATGCGCCGAGGGTGAGAGGACGAATGAGGAATTGTGCGTTCGGCGGCAGATAGCATCGTAGAGGTAAGGTGCTGCACCATTTGGTTAACGTCAGTGAAGGGCTGGTCCTCAAAAAACACGAGGCTGGAATACAATCTCCAGTCGGCTTTTGTGAATATCCAGGTAGGTACTCTGGAATGCTGGACGTGGTGAGACAGAATAGAAACGATGCAGGGGTAATGGTCGCTGGAGTAGGTGTCAGCGACGACGTTCCACTGTAGACGACTAGCAAGCTGGAGTGAGCAAACGGCAAGGTCCAAGTGAGAGAAAGTACCAGAAGAATCAGAAAGAAAAGTAGGTTCACCTGTATTGAGGATGGAGAGGTTGAACTGATCAAAAATGTCGGAAAGAAGAGTTCCCCTCGCACAAGCCCTTGGCGAACCCCACAGGGGGTGATGGGCATTAAAATCTCCGAACAGAAGAAACGGTGTTGGGAGAGCGGACAGGAGATCTCGAATGTCCGCGTTAGCGAGGGGAGAAGATGCAGGTGAATAGAAAGGCCGACTAATTGAAGCCTAACGGCAACAGCTTGCAAGTCGGACGTAAGAGTGAGAGTTTGGAAATAAACGTCGTTACGCACTAAGAACATGACACCTCCATGAGGAGTACCTTCCTCCGGTTCAAGATCGTAGCGAACCGGAGTATACCCTCGGAAATCAAAAGGATCGTGAGGGCGAAGCTTAGTCTCCTGCAAACACACGATAATAGGGAACGCATTAAAAGTTGCAATTCTGCCCTATGCGATCGAACACCACGTAAATTCCAGGTCAGGATAGCCATGAATAAAAGGGATAAACTTCTTACTTAGAAGGGGGCTCAAAATAACTTTTTGCCTAACCTTGGGGCTCGCGCTTTTTGTATGGAGTTGGTCAGACTCCATAGGCTCCTCGAAGGGAGCCCCACGCGCTCAGTACCAGAAACCCATTCAAGCGTCAAGAATCGGTTCTGGGTGGCAATGGGTGAAGGTGGCCGCTGAGCGCGGCTTGTCCCAGGAGCATCCTGGGACTGCGACCTTCGAGGAGGAGAAGGTGAACTCTTCTTTCCGCGCGCACGCGGAGGGTCTTTAAGAAAATCTTCCGTGATAAGTTTCTGCTCGGACTTCTTTTCGGTGACTTGAGACTTCAGAACCTTAGGACCAGCTTTAGATGGCTTGATAACCGTGCTAGAGACGGACGGCCGGATGGTAGTGGCGGTCAATGCAGTCATGTTCCAGGTCTGTGTCTCTGCATCTTTCCGGGGTACTGGCGAGGCAACAACAGAGCTGAATGTTCCGGATCGCAGGATCGAAGACTGGCGCGCATGGAAACGCCTCCGGGCTTCGGCGAAAGATTGTTTCTCGGTTACCCGGATCTCCTGGATCGCCTTCTTGTCCAAATACCGCGGACAGTTGGCAAATAAAGCAGAATGAAACCCTTTGCAATTCACGCAGACGGGGGCGGATAAACAGGTACCATCGTGTGAGGGCCCACTACAAGAGGCACAGATGGAAACGGCACTCTTGCAAGAAACTTGCGTATGCCCAAAACGTTGGCATTTAAAACAACGCAGAGGTCTAGGAGTGTAGGGCCTCACCGCAATGCGTTCGTACCCTGCTGAAATACTCGTGGGCAGATCGACGGAATCAAAAGTGATAAAAAGGCTACGAGTGGGTACAAACAGCCCGTCGCGCTTAGCCTGCACTCGATGAACTGCCGTTACCTTTTGGTCGGAAAGATATTCGACTAGCTCTTCGTCCGACTTACCATCGAGGCTATGGGTCGTGACGACGCCTCGACAGGAATTCAAGGTGCGGTGCTTCTCAACACGGATGGGATAACCGTGAAGAAGCGTGGCGCGCAACAAGGCCTTACTTTGTTGATCGAACTTACTCTGAACCAACAATGAACCGTTTCGTAGTCGAGTGCAGGAATGAATCGAACCAGCAATTGAGTCTATGCCCTTCTGGATTATAAAAGGGTTCACGTTCTCGAAAGATTATCCTTCCTCAGTTCGCGTAATGACTAAGTAACAACCAGATGACGTGGTGCTACTTCTGTTACCAAAACGTTTCGGCGTTTATTTTGAAATAATGGAGAAAGAGGGCTACATAGCGAAAGAAATACTCCACCATTGCAACCGTTTCCGACCTCGGGCTCTGACTTCCCGGGCGTTACCTCGGCTTGGGGTGAGTGGCCTATCTATACCTATCTTACCCCAGGGTCACACCTCCCAGAACATAGACAGAGGGACCCAATCGCCGTCAGAAGTCAGCAGCTCATTCAATGCCCCCCCCGGGACTGCAGTTGAATAGCGGATACGAACACATACCCTACATAACGACCCCGGGTGGTGGGGATGATGCCATTACCCACTCATCCAGTGCGCGGGTATCCGTCAGGCTGTTTCCACGGAGCATTAACAGAAACGGTAAAATAAAAAACTGTATGGTCGTTTCGCACGCAAGGTAGGCCAGTGAGGCAGGAAAAGAGATGAAAGAATAAATGGTTGTGGTGCGAAATGTTCGTAAAGAGAGAGATCAAAAAGAACGAAGGCGAGGGGCGGCATGGAACGAAATGTACCTTGAGCCTACCTTGAGTCCCCCGGTCACGAGGACGAACCCACCTCGAACGGACGAGGATGGAGGAATGGTGATGGCGATGATTGGCTCGGGCACCCCAAACCCGTACTCACATAAGGTGAGCCCCTGGGGGGTTCAAGAAGTCGGATATATCATAGCTGGTTCTGAACTTTATCGGCAATGCATCGTGTATTACGGGCTTGCCAGTCTTTTTAGCAGACGTGGGAGGTTTTGTTTGTTGGGAAGACTTTCATGCAGAAGACAGTGTTGGGTTTGAAAGCTTTGGATGTGGTCTAGCCACGAGAATCTTTTCTGAGATGGCAGCCCCGTTTATATCGCTGGTCCGAGTTGCGATTTCTCGACTCGGTACCGGTTTAGCTGCAACCGGACTTCGAGACGGAGGGTTGGAGCATACGCAAGAGTTTCCGGGCTCTCTAATCCGGATCTCTTGGATCGCTCTTTCCTCCGTAAAACGGGGGCATTCTCGAGAACTTGATGGATGTTCTCCGCCACAATTAACAGAAGTTGGAGCTGATGTTATACTTTGTCCCTAAAGACGTCTCCACAGTTAGCGCAGGTAGATTCACCGTTGCAGAAATCACTGGTGTTCCATAGCGCTGACACTTATAACACTTCAGCGGATTCGGGATATAGGGTCTAACTTCACTGTGTTCGTACTTTTGAGACAGATCTATTCGATCAAAGGTAAAGAACAGGGTACAAGTAGGCACAAAATCTCCTCTTTCTTTCCGCTTAACCCGATATACGGATGTCGCACCCTGATCTTCAAGATTTTCTTGAATCTCCTCGTTGCACGAGCCGTCTAATGCACGGGTGTTTAGAACAACGCGCGAGGAGATCAATTTCTTGTGCATTTCGACACGCATAGGGTAACTGGCTAACATGTTTGACCTCAGTATAATCGCTACCTGGGATGCTGAATGATCTTCAACCAGGAGCGTGCCGTTAAGAGCTCTAATGCTCGACTTCACTGGAATAGCAGTTTTATCGAGGCCCTTTTGAATCACGGACGAAAATTCTTCAATTTCTCTGTTCTACTTATAACCAAGTAGCCGGACCACAAGGCTCGAATACTTGTTTTCCAGCAATCGCTATTTTGTTGTATCCATAGCGATTAAATCATCCACATGCATTCGCACAGTATGACCGCCACCCCAGGTTAGGCGAGAGTCCTGGCCTGGTGCTTGCTCACCTCCCACTTTATAAATAGAGGGCCGAACTGCTTTCAGGAGTGCAATAGCCCCTCCGAATACGAATGATACTCAGGGGCTGGGAATTACGCATTACCGAGTCACCCCTTGCGACATCTCTCCTCCGTCCCGGGCAGCGGTATCCGCCAAACTGTGTTCAGGGAGGTAACCTATTGTTGGTCAGACAGGCTTGTGGACTGAAACTGATTGTGTGTTTGGCATAAGCCATGTTACCCCTTATAAGATCCCAGTCGAGAGTGGGCGCGTAAGTTCGCGAGCACCTAACCCGTACTTACAACAGTAGGCCCCTGGGGGTTCATCTCTTGGAGGACTCCAGTGTAGCTCGAGGCCACGGGAGTGCCTATCGCATACCTGCCATAGTAGGGACCTGGGTGCTCATCTCTTGGAGGACCCCAGTGTGGCTCGAGAACCCGGGAGTGCCTATCGCATACCTACCGTAGTAGGCCCCTCGGGGGCTCATCTCTTGGAGGACCCCAAAGTGGCTCGAGACCCCAGGAGTGCATATTGCATACCTACCGTAGTAGGGACCTGGGTGCTCATCTCTTGGAGGACCCCAGTGTGGCTCGAGACCCCGGGTGTGCCTATCGCATACCTACCGTAGTAAGCCCCTGGGGGGCTCATCTCTTGGAGGACCCCAGTGTGACGCGAGACCCCGGGAGTGCCTATCTCATACCTACGGTAGTAGGCCCCTGGGGGGCTCATCTCTTGGAGGACCCCAGTGTGGCTCGTGACCCCAGGAGTGCCTATCGCATACCTACCGTAGTAGGCCCCTGGGGGGCTCATCTCTTGGAGGACCCCAGTGTGGCTCGAGACCCCCGGAGTGCCTATCGCATACCTACCGCAGTAGGCCCATGGGGGCTCATTTCTTGGAGGACCCCAGTGTGGCTCGAGACCCCGGGAGTGCCGATCGTAGTAGGGCCCTGGGGAATCATCTCTAGGAGGACCCCAGTGTGGCTCGAGACCCCGGGAGTGCCTATCGTTGTAGGGCTCTGGGGGCTCATCTCTTGGAGGACCCCAGTGTGGCTCGAGACCCCGGGAGTGCCTATCGTAGTAGGGCCGTGGGGGCTCATCTCTTGGAAGACTCCAGTGTGACTCGAGACCCCGGGAGTGCCTATCGTAGTAGGGCCATGGGGGCTGATCTCTTGGAGGACCCCAGTTCGACTCGAGACCCCGGGAGTGCCTATCGTAGTAGCGCCCTGGGGACTCATCTCTTGGAGGACCCCAGTGTGACTCGAGACCCTGGTAGTGCCTATCGTGGTAGGGCCCTGGGGACTCATCTCTTGGAGGACCTCAGTGTGGCTGGAGACCCCGGGAGTGCCTATCGTTGTAGGGCCCTGGGGACGCATCTGTTGGAAGACCCCAGTGTGACTCGAAACCCCGGGAGTGCCTTCCGCGTGCCTAACGTAGTAGGGCCCTGGGGACTCATCTCTTGGAGGACCCCAGTGTGGCTCGAGACCCCGGGAGTGCCTATCGTGTTCCTACCATAGTAGGGCCCTGGGGACTCATCTCTTGGAGGACCCCAGTGTGGCTCGAGACCGCGGGAGTGCCTATCGTGTGCCTACCGTAGTAGGGCCATGGGGACTCATCTCTTGGAGGACTCCAGTGGCTCGAGACGCCGGGAGTGCCTATCGTAGTAGGGCCCTGGGGACTCATCTGTTGGAGGACCCCAGTGAGGCTCGAGACCCCGGGAGATCCTATCGTGTGCCTACCATAGTAGGGCCCTGGGGACTCATCTTTTGGAGGACCCCAGTGTGGTTCGAGATCCCTGGAGTGCCTATCGTAGTAGGCCTCTGAGAGCTCATCTCTTGGAGGACCCCAGTGTGACTCGAGACCCCGGGAGTGCCTATCGTAGTAGGCCTCTGAGGGCTCATCTCTTGGAGGACTGCAGTGTGACTCGAGACACCGGGAGTGCCTATTATAGTAGGCCTCTGGGGCTCATCCCTTGGAGAACTCCAGTGTGAGTCGAGACCCCGGGAGTGCCTATTGTAGTAGGCCTCTGGGGGCTCATCTCTTACAGGACTCCAGTGTGACTCAACACCCCGGGGCTGCCTATTGTAGTAGGCCCATGGGGCTCATCTCTTGGAGGACTCCAGTTGTGACTCGACACCCCGGGAGTGCTTATTGTAGTAGGCCTATAGGGATCATCTCTTGGAGGACCCCAGTGTGACCCGAGACCCCGGGAGTGCCTATTGTAGTAGGCCTCCGGGGGCTCATCTCTTGGAGGACCCCAGTGTGACTCGAGACCCTGGGAGTGCCTATTGTAGTAGGCTTCTGGGCGCTCATCTCTTGGAGGACTCCAGTGTGACTCGAGACCCTGGGAGTGCCTATTGTAGTAGGCCCCTGGGGGCTCATCTCTTGAAGGGCTCCAGTGTGACTCGAGACCCCGGGAGTGCCTATCGTAGTACGCCTCTGGGGGCTCATCTCTTGGAGGACCCCAGTGTGACTCGAGACCCCGGGAGTGCCTATTGCAGTAGGCCCCTGGGGCTTATCTCTTGGAGGACCCCAGTGTGACTCGAGACCCTGGGAGTGCCTATCGTAGTAGGCCTCTGGGGCTCAACTCTTGGAGGACCCGGGTGTGACTCGAGAACCTGGAAGTGCGTATTGTAGTAGGCCTCTGGGGCTCTTCTCTTGGAGGACCCCAGTGTGACTCGAGACCCTGGAAGTGCCTATCGTAGTATGCCTCCGGGGGCTCATCTCTTGGAGGACTCCAGTGTGATTCGAGACCCCGGGAGTGCCTATTGTAGTAGGCCTCTGGGGTCTCATCTCTTGGAGGACTGAAGTGTGACTCGAGACCCCGGGAGTACCTATCGTAGTAGGCCTCTGAGGGCTCATCTCTTTGAGGATCCCAGTGTGATTCGAGACCCTGGGAGTGCCTATTGTAGTAGGCCTCTGGGGCTCATCTCTTGGAGGACTCCAGTGTGACTCGAGTCCCCGGGAGTGCCTATTGTAGTAGGCCTCTGTCGCTCGTCTCTTGGAGGACTCCAGTGTGACTCGAGAACCTGGGTGTGCATATCGTAGTAGGGCCCTGGGGGCTCATCTCTTGGAGGACCCCAGTGTGACTCGAGATCCTGGGAGTGCCTATCGTAGTAAGGCCCTGGGGGCTCATCACCTGAGGACCCCAGTGTGACTCGGGACCCCGGGAGTGCCTATCGTAGTAGGGCCCTGAGGGCTCATCTCTTGGAGGACCCCAGTGTAACTCGAGACCCCGGGAGTGCCTATCATAGTAAGGCCCAGGGGGCTCATCTCTTGGAGGACCCCAGTGTGACCCGAGACCTCGGGAGTGCCTATTGTAGTAGGGCCCTGAGGGCTCATCTCTTGGAGGACTCCAGTGTGACTCGAGACCTTGGGAGTGCCTATTGTAGTAGGCCTCTGGGGGCTCATCTCTTGGAGGACTCCAGTGTGACTCGTGACCCTGGGAGTGCCCATTGTTGTAGGCCTCTGAGGGCTCATCTCCTAGAGGACCCCAGTGTGACTTGAGACCCTGGGAGTGCCTATCGTAGTAGGGCTTTGGGGGCTCATCTCTTGGAGGACCCCAGTGTGAAGCGAGACCCTGGGAGTGCCTATTGTAGTAGGCCTCTGGGGGCTCATTTCTTGGAGGACACCAGTGTGACTCGAGACCCTGGGAGAGCCTATTGTGGAAAGCCCTGGGGCCTCATCTCTTGTTGGACCCCAGTGTGACTCGAGAACCTGGGAGTGCCTATTGTAGTAGGCCTCTGAGGACTCATCTCTTGGAGGACCCCAGTGTGACTCGAGACCCTGGGTGTGCCTATGGTAGTAGGGACCTGGGCACTAATCTCTTGGAGGACTCCCTTGTGGTTTGAGACCCTGGGAGTGCGTATCGTTGTAGGGCCCTGAGAGCTCATCTCTTGGAGGACCCCATTGTGGTTCGAGACCCTGGGACTGCCTATCGTAGTAGGGCCCTGGGGGCTCATCTCTTGGAGGACTCCAGTGTGATTCGAGACCCCGGGTGTGCATATCGTAGTAGGGCCCCGGGGGCTCATCTCTTGGGGGACTCCAGTGTGACTCGAGACCCTGGGATAGCCTATTGTAGTAGGCCTCTCGGACTCATCTCTTGGAGGACCCCAGTGTGACTCGAGACCTCGGGAGTGCCATTTGTAGTAGGCCTCTGGGACTCATCTCTTGGAGGACCCCAGTGTGACTCGAGACCCCGGGAGTGCCTATTGTAGTAGGCGTCTGGGGCTCATCTCTTGGAAGACTCCAGTGTGACTCGAGACACCGGAGGTGCCCATTGTAGTAGACCTCTGAGGGCTCATCTCTTGGAAGACCCCAGTGTGACTCGAGATCGTGGGAGTGCCTATCGTAGTAGGCCTCTGAGGCTCATCTCTTGGAGGACTCCAGTGTGACTCGAGACCCCGCGAGTGCCTTACGTAGTGGACCTCTGAGGGCTCATCTCTTGGAGGACCCCAGTGTGACTCGAGAACCTGGGAGTGCCTATCGTAGTAGACCTCTGAGGGCTCATCTCTTGGAGGACCCCAGTGTGAATCGAGATCCCGGGAGTGCCTATCGTAGTAGAACTCTGAGGGCTCAGCTCTTGGAGGACCCCAGTGTGACTCGAGACTCTGGGAGTGCCTATCGTAGTAGACCTTTGAGGGCTCATCTCTTGGAGGACACCAGTGTGACTCGAGACACCGGGTGTGCCTATCGTAGTAGACCTCTGAGGGCTCATTTCTTGGAGGACCCCAGTGTGACTCGAGACCCTGGGAGTGCCTATCGTAGTAGACCTCTGAGAGCTCATTTCTTGGAGGACCCCAGTGTGACTCGAGACCCTGGGAATGCCTATCGTAGTAGACCTCTGAGGGCTCATCTCTTGGAGGACCCCAGTGTGACTCGAGACCCTGGGAGTGCCTATCGTAGTAGACTTCTGAGGGCTCATCTCTTGGAGGACCCCAGTGTGACTCGAGACCCCGGGAGTGCCTATCGTAGTAGACCTTTGAGGGCTGATCTCCTGGAGGACCCCAGTATGACTCGAGACCCCGGGGGTGCCTATCGTAGTAGAACTCTGAGGGCTCATCTCTTGGAGGACCCCAGTGTGACACGAGACCCTGGGAGTGCCTATCGTAGTAGACTTCTGAGGGCTCATCTCTTGGAGGACTCCAGTGTGCCTCGAGACCCCGGGAGTGCTTATTGTAGTAGGCCTCCGGGGCTCATCTCTTGGAGGACCCCGGTGTGACTCGAGACCCCGGGAGTGCCTATTTTAGTAGGCCTCTGGGGGCTCATCTCTTGGAGGACCCAAGTGTGACTCGAGACCCTGGGAGTGCCTATTGTAATAGGCCTCTGGGAGCACATCTCCTGGAGGGCTACAGTGTGACTCGAGACCCTGGGAGTGCCTATCGTGGAAGGCCTCTGGGGGCTCATCTCTTGTAGGACCCCAGTGTGATTCGAGACCCCGGGAGTGCCTATTGTAGTAGGCCCCTGGGGCTCATCTCTTGGAGGGCCCCAGTGTGACTCGAGACCCTGGGAGTGCCTATCTAGTAGGCCTCTGCAGCTCATCTCTTGGAGGACCTCAGTGTGACTCGAGAACCTAGGAGTGCCTATTGTAGTGGACCTCTGGGGCTCATCTCTTGGAGGACCCCAGTGTGACTCGAGACCCTGGGAGTGCCTATCGTAGTATCCCTCTGGGGGCTCATCTCTTGGAGAACTCCATTGTGATTCGAGACCCCGGGAGTGCCTATTGTAGTAGGTCTCTGGGGCTCACCTCTTGGAGGACCACAGTGTGACTCGAGACCCTGGGAGTGCCTATCATAGTAGGCCTCTGGGGCTCATCTCTTGGAGGACCCCAGTGTGACTCGAGACCCTGGGAGTGCCTATCATAGTAGGCCTCTGGGGGCTCATCTCTTGGAGGACTCCAGTGTGATTCGAGACCCCGGGAGTGTCTATCGTAGTAGTGCCTATGGGGGCTCATCTCTTGGAGGACTCCAGTGTGACTCCAGACCTTGGGAGTGCCTATCATAGTAGGCCTCTGGGGTTCATCTCTTGGAGGACCCCAGTGTGACTCGAGAGCCTGAGAGTGCCCATTGTAGTAGGCCTCTGGGGCTCATCTCTTGGAAGACTCCAGTGTGACTCGAGACCCTGGGAGTTCCTATCGTAGTAGTGCCTCTGAGGGCTCATCTCTTGGAGGACACAGTGTGACTCGAGACCCTGGGAGTGCCTATCGTAGTAGTGCCTCTGGGGGCTCATCTCTTGGAGGACTCCAGTGTGACTCGAGACCCTGGGAGTTCCTATCGTAGTAGTGCCTCTGAGGGCTCATCTCTTGGAGGACTCCAGTGTGACTCGAGACCCTGGGAGTGCCTATCGTAGTAGTGCCTCTGGGGGCTCATCTCTTGGAGGACTCCAGTGTGACTCGGGACCCCGGGATACCTATCGTTGTAGTGCCTCTGGGGGCTCATCTCTTAGAGGACTCCAGTGTTACTCGAGACCCCGGGAGTGCCTATCGTAGTAGGCCTCTGAGGGCTCATATCGTGGAGGACCCCAGTGTGACTCGAGACCCTGGGAGTGCCTAACGTAGTAGGCCTAAGAGGGCTCATCTCTTGGAGGACCCCAGTGTGACTCGAGACCCTGGGAGTGCCTATCGTAGTAGGCCTCTGAGGGCTCATCTCTTGGAGGACCCCAGTGTGATTCGAGAGCCTGGGAGTGCCTATTGTAGTAGGCCTCTGGGGCTCATCTCTTGGAGGACTCCAGGATGACTCGAGTCCCCGGGAGTGCCTATTGTAGTAGGCCTCTGGGGCTCATCTCTTGGAGCACTCCAGTGTGACTCGAGACCCTGGGTGTGCATATCGTAGTAGGGCCCTGGGAGCTCACCTCTTGGAGGACCCCAGTGTGACTAGAGACCCCGTGAGTTTCTATCGTAGTAGGCCTCTGGTGGTTCATCTCTTGGAGGACCCCAGTGTTACTCGAGACCCTGGGAGTGCCTACAGTAGTAAGGTCCTGGGGGCTCATCTCTTGGACGACTCCAGTGGTACTCGAGACCCCGGGAGTGTCTATCGTAGTAGTGCCTCTGGGGGCTCATCTCTTGGAGGACTCCACTGTGACTCGAGACCCTGGGAGTGACTAATATAGTAGGCCTCTGGGGTTCATCTCTTGGAGGACCCCAGTGTGACTCGAGAACCTGAGAGTGCCCATTGTAGTAGGCCTCTGGGGCTCATCTCTTGGAGGACTACAGTGTGACTCGAGACCCTGGGAGTGCCTATCGTAGTAGTGCCTCTGAGGGCTCATCTCTTGGAGGACTCCAGTGTGACTCGAGACCCTGGGAGTGCCTATCGTAGTAGTGCCTCTGGGGGCTCAATTCTTGGAGGACTCCAGTGTGACTCGAGAACCCGGGAGTGCCTATCGTTGTAGTGCCTCTGGGGGCTCATCTATTGGAGGACTCCAGTGTGACTCGAGAACCCGGGAGTGCCTATCGTAGTAGTGCCTCTGGGGGCTCATTTCTTGTAGAACTCCAGTGAGACTCGAGACTCTGGGAAGGCCTATCGAAGTAGGGCCCTGGGGACTCATCTCTTGGAGGACCCCAGTGTTACTCGAGACCCCGGGAGTGCCTATCGTAGTAGGCCTCTGAGGGCTCATATCTTGGAGTACCCCAGTGTGACTCGAGACCCTGGGAGTGCCTATCGTAGTAGGCCTAAGAAGGCTCATTTCTTGGAGGACCCCAGTGTGACTCGAGACCCTGGGAGTGCCTATCGTAGTAGGCCCCTGAGGGCTCATCTCTTGGAGGACCCCAGTGTGACTCGAGACCCCGGGAGTGCCTATCGTAGTAGACTTCTGAGGGCTCATCTCTTGGAGGACTCCAGTGTGACTCGAGACCCTGGGTGTGCATATCGTAGTACGGCCCCGGGAGCTCATCTCTTGGAGGACCCCAGTGTGACTCGAGACCCCGTGAGTTCCTATCGTAGTAGGCCCCTGGTGGCTCATCTCTTGGAGGACCCCTGTGTGACTCGAGACCCTGGGAGTGCCTATCGTAGTAAGGTCCTGGGGGCTCATCTCTTGGAGGACCCCAGTGGTACTCGAAACCACGGGAGTGCCTATCAAAGTAGGGCCCTGAGGGCTCATCCCTTGGAGGACTCCAGTGTGACTCGAGACCTCCGGAGTGCCTATCGTAGTAGACCTCTGAGGGCTCAACTCATGGAGGACCCCAGTGTGACTCGAGACCCCAGTAGTGCCTATCGTAGTAGACCTCTGAGGGCTCACTCTTGTAGGACCCCAGTGTGACTCGAGACCCCGGGAATGCCTATCGTAGTAGACCTCTGAGGGCTCATCTCTTGGAGGACCCCAGTGTGACTCGGGACCCTGGGAGTGCCTATCGTAGTAGACCTCTAAGGGCTCATCTCTTGGAGGACACCAGTGTGACTCGAGAGCCTGGGAGTGGCTATCGTAGTAGTCTTCTGAGGGCTCATCTCTTGGAGGACTCCAGTATGACTCGAGACCCCGGGAGTGCTTATTGTAGTAGGCCTCTGGGGCTCATCTCTTGGAGGACCCGTGTTACTCGAGACCCAGGGAGAGCCTATTTTAGTAGGCCTCTGGGGGCTCATCTCTTGAAGGACCCCAGTGTTACTCGTGACCCTGGGAGTGCCTATTGTAGTAGGCCTCTGGGGGCTCATCTCTTGGAGGACCCCAGTGTGACTCGACACCCCGGGAGTGCCTATTGTAGTAGGCCCCTGGGGCTCATCTCTTGGAGGACCCCAGTGTGACTCGAGACCCTGGGAGTGCCTATCTAGTAGGCCTCTGCAGCTCATCTCTTGGAGGACCTCAGTATGACTCGAGAACCTAGGAGTGCCTATTGTAGTGGACCTCTAGGGCTCATCTTTTGGAGGAACCCGTGTGACTCGAGACCCTGAGAGTGCCTATCGTAGTAGCCCTCTGGGGGCTCATCTCTTGGAGGACCCCAGTGTGACTCGAGACACCGGGTGTGCCTATCGTAGTAGACCTCTGAGGGATTATCTGTTGGAGGACCCCAGTGTTACTCGAGACCCTGGGAGTGCCTATCGTAGTAGACCTCTGACGGCTCATTTCTTGGAGGACCCCAGTGTGACTCGAGACCCTGCGAATGCCTATCGTAGTAGACCTCTGAGGTCTCATCTCTTGGAGGACCCCAGTGTGACTCGAGACCCTGGGAGTGCCTATCGTAGTAGACGTCTGAGGGCTCATCTCTTGGAGGACCCCAGTGTGACTCGAGACCCAGGGAGTGCCTATCGTAGTAGAACTTTGAGGGCTCATCTCTTGGAGGACCCCAGTATGACTCGAGACCCCGGGAGTGTCTATCGTAGTAGACCTCTGAGGGCTCATCTCTTGGAGGACCCCAGTGTGACTCGAGACCCCGGGAGTGCTTATTGTAGTAGGCCTCCGAGGCTCATCTCTTGGAGGACCCCAGTGAGACTCGAGACCCCGGGAGTGCCTATTTTAGTAGGCCTCTGGGGGCTCATCTCTTGGAGGACCCAAGTGTGACTCGAGACCCTGGGAGTGCCTATTGTAGTAGGCCTCTGGGAGCTCATCTCCTGGAGGGCTACAGTGTGACTCGAGACCCTGCGAGTGCCTATCGTGGATGGCCTCTGGGGGTTCATCTCTTGGAGGACCCCAGTGTGATTCGAGACCCCGGGAGTGCCTATTGTAGTAGGCCCCTGGGGCTCATCTCTTGGAGGACCCCAGTGTGACTCGAGACCCTGGGAGTGCCTATCTAGTAGGCCTCTGCAGCTCTTCTCTTGGAGGACCTCAGTGTGACTCGAGAACCTAGGAGTGCCTATTGTAGTGGACCTCTAGGGCTCATTTCTTGGAGGACCCCAGTGTGACTCAAGACCCTGGGAGTGCCTATCGTAGTATCCCTCTGGGGGCTCATCTCTTGGAGAACTCCATTGTGATTCGAGACCCCGGGAGTGCCTATTGTAGTAGGCCTCTGGGGGCTCATCTCTTGGAGGACTCCGGTGTAACTCGAAACCCCGGGAGTGTTTATCGTAGTAGGCCTCTGGGGGCTCATCTCTTGGAGGTCTCCAGTGTGACTAGAGACCCCGGGAGTGCCAATCGTATTAGTGTCCTGGGGACTCATCTCTTGGAGGACCCCAGTGTGACTCGATTCCCCGGGAGTGTCTATCGTAGTAGTGCCTCTGGGGGCTCATCTCTTGGAGGGCTACAGTGTGACTCGAGACCCCGGGAGTGCCTATCGTTGAAGGCTTCTGGGAACTCATCTCTTGGAGGACCCCAGTGTGACTCGAGACCCTAGGAGTGCCTATCGTAGTAGTGCCCTGCGGGTTCATCTCTTGGAGGACCCCAGTGTGACTCGAGACCCCGGGAGTGCCTATGTTAGTAGGCCTCTGTGGGCTCATCTCTTGGAGGACTCCAGTGTGACTGGAGACCCTGGGAGTGCCTATTGTAGTAGGTCTCTGGGGCTCACCTCTTGGAGGACCACAGTGTGACTCGAGACCCTGGGAGTGCTTATCATAGTAGGCCTCTGGTGGCTCATCTCTTGGAGGACTCCAGTGTGACTCCAGACCTTCGGAGTGCCTATCATAGTAGGCCTCTGGGGTTCATCTCTTGGAAGACCACAGTGTGACTCGAGAACCTGAGAGTGCCCATTGTAGTAGGCCTCTGGGGCTCATCTCTTGGAGGACTCCAGTGTGACTCGACACCCTGGGAGTTCCTATCGTAGTAGTGCCTTTGAGGGCTCATCTCTTGGAGGACTCCAGTGTGACTCGAGACCCTGGGAGTGCCTATTGTAGTAGTGCTTCTGAGGGCTCATCTCTTGGAGGACTCCAGTGTGACTCGAGACCCCGGGAGTGCCTATCGTTGTAGTGCCTCTGGGGGCTCATCTCTTGGAGGAATCCAGTGTGACTCGAAAACCCGGGAGTGCCTATCGTAGTAGTACCTCTGGGGGCTCATCTCTTGGAGGTCTCCAGTGTGACTCGAGACCCTGGAAAGGCCTATCGTAGTAGGGCCCTGGGGACTCATCTCCTGGAGGTCTACAGTGTTACTCGAGAACCCGGGAGTGCCTATCGTAGTAGGCGTCTAAGGGCTCATATCTTGGAGGACCCCAGTGTGACTCGAGACCCTGGGAGTGCCTATCGTAGTAGGCCTAAGAGGGCTCATCTCTTGGAGGACCCCAGTGTGACTCGAGACCCTGGGAGTGCCTATCGTAGTAGGCCTCTGAGGGCTCATCTCTTGGAGGACCCCAGTGTGATTCGAGAGCCTGGGAGTGCCTATTGTAGTAGGCCTCTGGGGCTCATCTCTTGGAGGACTCCAGGATGACTCGAGTCCCCGGGAGTGCCTTTTGTAGTAGGCCTCTGGGGCTCATCTCTTGGAGCACTCCAGTGTGACTCGAGACCCTGGGTGTGCATATCGTAGTAGGGCCCTGGGAGCTCACCTCTTGGAGGACCCCAGTGTGACTAGAGACCCCGTGAGTTTCTATCGTAGTAGGCCTCTGGTGGTTCATCTCTTGGAGGACCCCAGTGTTACTCGAGACCCTGGGAGTGCCTACAGTAGTAAGGTCCTGGGGGCTCATCTCTTGGAGGACCCCAGTGGTACTCGAGACCCCGGGAGTGTCTATCGTAGTAGTGCCTCTGGGGGCTCATCTCTTGGAGGACTCCACTGTGACTCGAGACCCTGGGAGTGCCTAATATAGTAGGCCTCTGGGGTTCATCTCTTGGAGGACCCCAGTGTGACTCGAGAACCTGAGAGTGCCCATTGTAGTAGGCCTCTGGGGCTCATCTCTTGGAGGACTACAGTGTGACTCGAGACCCTGGGAGTGCCTATCGTAGTAGTGCCTCTGAGGGCTCATCTCTTGGAGGACTCCAGTGTGACTCGAGACCCTGGGAGTGCCTATCGTAGTAGTGCCTCTGGGGGCTCAATTCTTGGAGGACTCCAGTGTGACTCGAGAAGCCGGGAGTGCCTATCGTTGTAGTGCCTCTGCGGGCTCATCTATTGGAGGACTCCAGTGTGACTCGAGAACCCGGGAGTGCCTATCGTAGTAGTGCCTCTGGGGGCTCATTTCTTGTAGAACTCCAGTGAGACTCGAGACTCTGGGAAGGCCTATCGAAGTAGGGTCCTGGGGACTCATCTCTTGGAGGACCCCAGTGTTACTCGAGACCCCGGGAGTGCCTATCGTAGTAGGCCTCTGAGGGCTCATATCTTGGAGTACCCCAGTGTGACTCGAGACCCTGGGAGTGCCTATCGTAGTAGGCCTAAGAAGGCTCATTTCTTGGAGGACCCCAGTGTGACTCGAGACCCTGGGAGTGCCTATCGTAGTAGGCCCCTGAGGGCTCATCTCTTGGAGGACCCCAGTGTGACTCGAGACCCCGGGAGTGCCTATCGTAGTAGACCTCTGAGGGCTCATCTCTTGGAGGACTCCAGTGTGACTCGAGACCCTGGGTGTGCATATCGTAGTACGGCCCCGGGAGCTCATCTCTTGGAGGACCCCAGTGTGACTCGAGACCCCGTGAGTTCCTATCGTAGTAGGCCCCTGGTGGCTCATCTCTTGGAGGACCCCTGTGTGACTCGAGACCCTGGGAGTGCCTATCGTAGTAAGGTCCTGGGGGCTCATCTCTTGGAGGACCCCAGTGGTACTCGAAACCACGGGAGTGCCTATCAAAGTAGGGCCCTGAGGGCTCATCCCTTGGAGGACTCCAGTGTGACTCGAGACCTCCGGAGTGCCTATCGTAGTAGACCTCTGAGGGCTCAACTCATGGAGGACCCCAGTGTGACTCGAGACCCCGGGAGTGCCTATCGTAGTAGACCTCTGAGGGCTCACTCTTGGAGGACCCCAGTGTGACTCGAGACCCCGGGAATGCCTATCGTAGTAGACCTCTGAGGGCTCATCTCTTGGAGGACCCCAGTGTGACTCGGGACCCTGGGAGTGCCTATCGTAGTAGACCTCTAAGGGCTCATCTCTTGGAGGACACCAGTGTGACTCGAGAGCCTGGGAGTGGCTATCGTAGTAGTCTTCTGAGGGCTCATCTCTTGGAGGACTCCAGTGTGACTCGAGACCCCGGGAGTGCTTATCGTAGTAGGCCTCTGGGGCTCATCTCTTGGAGGACCCGTGTTACTCGAGACCCCGGGAGAGCCTATCTTAGTAGGCCTCTGGGGGCTCATCTCTTGGAGGACCCCAGTGTGACTCGAGACCCCGGGAGTGCTTATTGTAGTAGGCCTCCGGGGCTCATCTCTTGGAGGACCCCAGTGAGACTCGAGACCCCGGGAGTGCCTATTTTAGTAGGCCTCTGGGGGCTCATCTCTTGGAGGACCCAAGTGTGACTCGAGACCCTGGGAGTGCCTATTGTAGTAGGCCTCTGGGAGCTCATCTCCTGGAGGGCTACAGTGTGACTCGAGACCCTGCGAGTGCCTATCGTGGAAGGCCTCTGGGGGTTCATCTCTTGGAGGACCCCAGTGTGATTCGAGACCCCGGGAGTGCCTATTGTAGTAGGCCCCTGGGGCTCATCTCTTGGAGGACCCCAGTGTGACTCGAGACCCTGGGAGTGCCTATCTAGTAGGCCTCTGCAGCTCTTCTCTTGGAGGACCTCAGTGTGACTCGAGAACCTAGGAGTGCCTATTGTAGTGGACCTATAGGGCTCATTTCTTGGAGGACCCCAGTGTGACTCAAGACCCTGGGTGTGCCTATCGTAGTATCCCTCTGGGGGCTCATCTCTTGGAGAACTCCATTGTGATTCGAGACCCCGGGAGTGCCTATTGTAGTAGGCCTCTGGGGGCTCATCTCTTGGAGGACTCCGGTGTAACTCGAAACCCCGGGAGTGCCTATCGTAGTAGGCCTCTGGGGGCTCATCTCTTGGAGGACTCCAGTGTGACTAGAGACCCCGGGAGTGCCAATCGTATTAGTGTCCTGGGGACTCATCTCTTGGAGGACCCCAGTGTGACTCGATTCCCCGGGAGTGTCTATCGTAGTAGTGCCTCTGGGGGCTCATCTCTTGGAGGGCTACAGTGTGACTCGAGACCCCGGGAGTGCCTATCGTTGAAGGCTTCTGGGGGCTCATCTCTTGGAGGACCCCAGTGTGACTCGAGACCCTAGGAGTGCCTATCGTAGTAGTGCCCTGCGGGTTCATCTCTTGGAGGACCCCAGTGTGACTCGAGACCCCGGGAGTGCCTATGTTAGTAGGCCTCTGTGGGCTCATCTCTTGGAGGACTCCAGTGTGACTGGAGACCCTGGGAGTGCCTATTGTAGTAGGTCTCTGGGGCTCACCTCTTGGAGGACCACAGTGTGACTCGAGACCCTGGGAGTGCTTATCATAGTAGGCCTCTGGTGGCTCATCTCTTGGAGGACTCCAGTGTGACTCCAGACCTTCGGAGTGCCTATCATAGTAGGCCTCTGGGGTTCATCTCTTGGAAGACCCCAGTGTGACTCGAGAACCTGAGAGTGCCCATTGTAGTAGGCCTCTGGGGCTCATCTCTTGGAGGACTCCAGTGTGACTCGACACCCTGGGAGTTCCTATCGTAGTAGTGCCTTTGAGGGCTCATCTCTTGGAGGACTCCAGTGTGACTCGAGACCCTGGGAGTGCCTATTGTAGTAGTGCCTCTGAGGGCTCATCTCTTGGAGGACTCCAGTGTGACTCGAGACCCCGGGAGTGCCTATCGTTGTAGTGCCTCTGGGGGCTCATCTCTTGGAGGAATCCAGTGTGACTCGAGAACCCGGGAGTGCCTATCGTAGTAGTGCCTCTGGGGGCTCATCTCTTGGAGGTCTCCAGTGTGACTCGAGACCCTGGAAAGGCCTATCGTAGTAGGGCCCTGGGGACTCATCTCCTGGAGGTCTACATTGTTACTCGAGAACCCGGGAGTGCCTATCGTAGTAGGCGTCTGAGGGCTCATATCTTGGAGGACCCCAGTGTGACTCGAGACCCTGGGAGTGCCTATCGTAGTAGGCCTAAGAGGGCTCATCTCTTGGAGGACCCCTGTGTGACTCGAGACCCTGGGCGTGCCTATCGTAGTAGGCCTCTGAGGGCTCATTTCTTGGACGTCCCCAGTGTGATTCGAGACACTGGGAGTGCCTATTGTAGTAGGCCTCTGGGGCTCATCTCTTGGAGGACTCCAGTGTGACTCGAGTCCCCGGGAGTGCCTATTGTAGTAGGCCTCTGGGGCTCATCTCTTAAAGAACTCCAGTGTGACTCGAGACTCTGGGTGTGCATATCGTAGTAGGGCCCTGGGAGCTCATCTCTTGGAGGACCCCAGTGTGACTCGAGACCCCGTGAGTTCCTATCGTAGTAGGCCTCTGGTGGCTCATCTCTTGGAGGACCTTAGTATGACTCGAGACCCTGGGAGTGCCTATCGTAAAAAGGTCCTGGGGGTCATTTCTTGGAGGACCCCATTGGCACACGAGACCCCGGGAGTGCCTATCAAAGTAGGGCCCTGAGGGCTCATCTCTTGGAGGTCTCCAGTGTGACTCGAGACCCCGGGAGTGCCTATCGTAGTAAGGCCCAGGGGGCTCATCTCTTGGAGGACCCCAGTGTGACTCGAGACCTCGGGAGTGCCTATTGTAGTAGGGCCCTGAGGGCTCATCTCTTGCAGGACTCCAGTGTGACTCGAGACCCCGGCAGTGCCTATCTAGTAGACCTCTGAGGGCTCATCTCTTGGAGGACCCCAGTGTGACTCGATAACCTGGTAGTGCCTATCGTAGTACACCTCTAAGGGCTCATCTCTTGGAGGACCCCAGTGTGACTCGAGACCCTGGGAGTGGCTATCGTAGTAGACTTCTGAGGGCTCATCTCTTGGAGGACTCCAGTGTGACTCGAGACCCCGGGAGTGCTTATAGTAGTAGGCCTCTGTGGCTCATCTCTTGGAGGACCCCAGTGTGACTCGAGACGCTGGGAGTGCCTATTGTAGTAGGCCTCTGGGGGCTCAACTCTTGGAGGACTCCAGTGTGACTCGAGACCTCGGGAGTGCCTATTGTAGTAGGCCCCTGGGGCTCATCTCTTGGAGGACCCCAGTGTGACTCGAGACCCTGGGAGTGCCTATCGTAGTAGCCCGCTAGGGGCTCATCTCTTGGAGGACTCCAGTGTGATTCGAGACCCCGGGAGTGCCTATTGTAGTAGGCCTCAGGGGCTCATCTCTTGGAGGACTCCAGTGTGACTCGAGACCCCGGGAGTGCCTATTGTAGTAGTCCTCTGGGGACTCATCTCTTGGAGGACCCCAGTGTGACTCGAGACCCGGGGAGTGCCTAATGTAGTAGGACCCTGGGGACTCATCTCTTGGAGGACCCCAGTGTGACTCGAGACCCCAGGAGTGCCTATCGTAGTAGTGCCCTGGGGGTTCATCTCTTGGAGGACCCCAGTGTGACTCGAGAACCCGGGAGTGCCTATGGTAGTAGGCCTCTTAGGGTTCATCTCTTAGAGGACTCCAGTGTGACTCGAGACCCTGGGAGTGCCTATTGAAGTAGGCCTCTGGGGCTGATCTCTTGGAGGGCCTAGTGTACTCGAGACCCTGGGAGTGCCTATCATAGTAGGCCTCTGGGGCTCATCTCTTGGAGGACCCCAGTGTGACTCGAGAACCTGAGAGTGCCCATTTTAGTAGGCCTCTGGGGCTCATCTCTTGGAGGACGCCAGTGTGACTCGAGACCCTGGGAGTGCCTATGGTAGTACTGCCTAAGGGGGTTCATCTTTTGGAGGACTCCAGTGTGACTCGAGACCCCGGGAGTGCCTATTGTAGTAGTACCACTGGGGGCTCATCTCTTGGAGGACTGCAGTGTGATTAACGACCCCGGTATTGTCTATCGTAGTAGTGCCTCTGGGGGCTCATCTCTTGGTGGACTCCAGTGTGACTCGAGACCCTGGGAGTGCCTATCGTAGTAGGGCCCTGGGGACTCATCTCTTGGAGGACCCCAGTGTGACTCGAGACCCCGGGAGTGCCTATCGTGGTAAGCCCCTGAGGGCTCATCTCTTGGAGGGCCCCAGTGTGACTGGAGACCCTGGGAGTGCCTATCGTAGTAGGCCTCTGAGGGCTCATCTCTTGGAGGACCCCAGTGTGACTCGAAACCCTGGGAGTGCCTATCGTAGTAGGCCTCTGAGGGCTCATCCCTTGGGGGACCCCAGTGTGACTCGAGACCCTGGGAGTGCCTATCGTAGTGGGGCCTTGGAGGCTCATCTCTTGGAGGACCCCAGTGTGACGCGAGACCCTGGGAGTGCCTATTGTAGTAGGCCTCTGGGGCCTCATCCCTTGGAGGACCCCAGTGTGACTCGAGACCCTGGGAGTGCCTATTGTAGTAGGGCACTGGGGACTCATCTCTTGGAGGATCCCAGTGTGCCTCGAGACCCTGGGAGTTTCTATTGTAGTAGGCCTCTGAGGGCTCATCTCTTGGAGGAGCCCAGTGTGACTCGAGACCCTGGGAGTGCCTATTGTTGTAGGGAATTGGGGGCTCATGTCTTGGAGGACTCCAAGGTGGTTCGAGTTCCTAGGAGTGCCTATCGTAGTAGGGCCCTGAGGGCTCATCTCTTGGAGGACCCCAGTGTGGTTCGAGACCCTGGGACTGCCTATCGTAGTAGGGCCCTGGGGGCTCATCTCTTGGCGGACTCCAGTGTGACTCGAGACCCCGGGTGTGCATATCGTAGTAGGGCCCCGGGGCACATCTCCAAGTGGACTGTGTGACTCGAGACCCCGGGAGAGCCTATTGTAGAAGGCCTCTGGCGCTCATCTCTTGGAGGACCCCAGTGTGACTCGAGACCCTGGGAGTGCCTATTGTAGCAGGCCTCTGGGGCTCATCTTTTGGAGGATTCCAGTGGGACCCGTGATCCTGGGTGTGCCTATCGTAGTAGGGCCCTGGGGGCTCATCCCTTGTAGGAACCCAGTGTTACTCGAGACTCCGTGAATGCCTATCTTAGTAGGCCTCTGGTGGCTCATCTCTTGGAGGACCCCAGTGTGACTCGAGACCCCGGGAGTGCGTATCGTAGTAAGGCCCTGGGGGCTCATTTCTTGGAGGACCCCAGTGTGACTCGAGAACCCGGAGGGCCTATCGTAGTAGGGCCCTGAGGGCTCATCTCTTGGATGACCCCAGTGTGACTCGAGATCCCGGGAGTGCCTATCGTAGTACGGCCCTGGGGTCTCATCTCTTGGAGGACCCCACTGTGATTGGAGACCTCGGGAGTGCCTATTGCAGTAGGGCCGTGAGGGCTCATCTCTTGGAGGACTCCAGTGTGACTCGAAACCTCGGAAGAGCGTATTGTAGTAGGCATCTGGGGGCTCATCTCTTGGAGGACCCCAGTGTGACTCGAGACCCTGGGAGTGTCTATCGTAGTGGGGCCTCTGGGGGCTCATCACTTGGAGGACTCCAGTGTGACTCGAGAACCCGGGAGTGCCTATCGTAGTAGTGCCTCTGGGGGCTCATCTCTTGGAGAACTCCAGTGTGACTCGAAACCCTGGGAAGGCCTATCGTAGTAGGGCCCTGGGGACTCATCTCTTGGAGAACCCCAGTGTTAATCGAGAACCCGGGAGTGCCTATCGTAGTAGGCCTCCGAGGGCTCATATCTTGGAGGACCCCAGTGTGACTCGAGACCCTGGCAGTGCCTATCGTAGTAGGCCTAAGAAGGCTCATCTCTTGGAGGACCCCAGTGTGACTCGAGACCCTGGGAGTGCCTATCGTAGTAGTGCCTCTGAGGGCTCATCTCTTGGAGGACTCCAGTGTGACTCGAGACCCTGCGAGTGCCTATCGTAGTAGTGCCTCTGGGGGCTCATCTCTTGGAGGACCCCAGTGTGACGCGAGACCCTGGGAGTGCCTATTGTAGTAGGCCTCTAGGGGCTCATCTTTTGGAGGACCCCAGTGTGACTCGAGACCCTGGGAGTGCCTATTATAGTAGGGCCCTGGGGCCTCAACTCTTGGAGGACCCCAGTGTGACTCGAGACCCTGGGAGCGCCTATTGTAGTAGGCCTCTGAGGGCTCATCTCTTGGAGGACCCCAGTGTGCCTCGAGACCCTGGGTGTGCCTATTGTAGTAGGCAACTGGGGGCTCATCTCTTGGAGGACTCCATTGTGGTGCGAGACCCTGGGAGTGCCTATCGTAGTAGGGCACTGAGGGCTCATCTCTTGGAGGACCCCATTGTGGTTCGAGACACTGGGACTGCATATCGTAGTAGGGCCCTGGGGGCTCATCTCTTGGAGGACCGCAGTGTGACTCGAGTCCCCGGGAGTGCCTATTGTAGTAGGCCTCTGGGGCTCATCTCTTGGAGGACTCGAGGGTGACTCGAGACCCTGGGTGTGCATATCGTAGTAGGGCCCTGGGAGCTCATCTCTTGGAGAACCCCAGTGTGACTCGAGACCCCGTGAGTTCCTATCGTAGTAGGCCTCTGGTGGCTCATCTCTTGGAGGACCTTAGTGTGACTCGAGACCCTGGGAGTGCCTATCGTAAAAAGGTCCTGGGGGTCATTTCTTGGAGGACCCCAGTGGCACTCGAGACCCCGGGAGTGCCTATCAAAGTAGGGCCCTGAGGGCTCATCTCTTGGAGGACTCCAGTGTGACTCGAGACCCCGGGAGTGCCTATCGTAGTAAGGCCCAGGGGGCTCATCTCTTGGAGGACCCCAGTGTGACTCGAGACCTCGGGAGTGCCTATTGTAGTAGGGCCCTGAGGGCTCCTCTCTTGCAGGACTCCAGTGTGACTCGAAACCCCGGCAGTGCCTATCTAGTAGACCTCTGAGGGCTCATCTCTTGGAGGACCCCAGTGTGACTCGAGACCCTGGTAGTGCCTATCGTAGTACACCTCTAAGGGCTCATCTCTTGGAGGACCCCAGTGTGACTCGAGACCCTGGGAGTGGCTATCGTAGTAGACCTCTGAGGGCTCATCTCTTGGAGGACTCCAGTGTGACTCGAGGCCCGGGAGTGCTTATTGTAGTAGGCCTCATTGGCTCATCTCTTGGAGGACACCAGTGTGATTCGAGACCCCGGGAGTGCCTATTGTAGTAGGCCTCTGGGAGCTCATCTCTTGGAGTTACCCCAGTGTGACTCGAGACGCTTGGAGTGCCTATTGTAGTAGGCCTCTGGGGGCTCATCTCTTGGAGGACTCCAGTGTGACTCGAGACCTCGGGAGTGCCTATTGTAGTAGGCCCCTGGGGCTTATCTCTTGGAGGACCCCAGTGTGACGCGAGACCCTGGGAGTGTCTATCTAGTAGGCCTCTGCAGCTCATCTCTTGGAGGACCTCAGTAAGACTCGAGAACCTGGGAGTGCCTATTGTAGTAGGCCTCTGGGGCTCATCTCTTGGAGGACTCCAGTGTGACTCGAGACCCTGGGAGTGCCTATCATAGTAGCCCGCTGGGGGCTCATTTCTTGGAGGACTCAGGTGTGATTCGAGACCCCGGGAGTGCCTATTGTAGTAGGCGTCAGGGGCTCATCCCTTGGAGGACTCCAGTGTGACTCGAGACCCCGGGAGTGCCTATTGTAGTAGTCCTCTGGGGACTCATCTCTTCGAGGACCCCAGTGTGACTCGAGACCCGGGGAGTGCCTATCGTAGTAGGACCCTGGGGACTCATCTCTTGGAGGACCCCAGTGTGACTCGAGACCCCAGGACTGCCTATCGTAGTAGGCCTCTGAGGGCTCATCTCTTGGTGGACTACAGTGTGACTCGAGACCCCGGGAGTGCCTATCGTGGTAAGCCCATGAGGGCTCATCTCTTGGAGGACCCCAGTGTGACTGGAGACTCTGGGAGTGCCTATCGTAGTAGGCCTCTGAGGGCTCATCTCTTGGAGGACCCCAGTGTGACTCGAGACCCTGGGAGTGCCTATCGTAGTAGGCCTCTGAGGGCTCATCCCTTGGGGGACCCCAGTGTGACTCGAGACCCTGGGAGTGCCTATCGTAGTAGGGCCATCGGGGCTCATATCTTGTAGGAACCCAGTGTTACTCGAGACTCCGTGAGTGCCTATCTTAGTAGGCCTCGGGTGGCTCATCTCTTGGAGGACCCCAGTGTGACTCGAGACCCCGGGAGTGCGTATCGTAGTAAGGCCCTGGGGGCTCATTTCTTGGAGGACCCCAGTGTGACTCGACAACCCGGGAGTGCCTATCGTAGTAGGGCCCTGAGGGCTCATCTCTTGGAGGACCCCACTGTGATTTGAGACCTCGGGAGTGCCTATTGTAGTAGGACCGTGAGGGCTCATCTCTTGGAGTACTCCAGTGTGACTCGAGACCTCGGGAGAGTGTATTGTAGTAGCCCTCTGGGGGCTCATCTCTTGGAGGACCCCAGTGTGACTCGAGACACCGGGTGTGCCTATCGTAGTAGACCTCTGAGGGCTTATCTCTTGGAGGACCCCAGTGTTACTCGAGACCCTGGGAGTGCCTATCGTAGTAGACCTCTGAGGGCTCATTTCTTGGAGGACCCCAGTGTGACTCGAGACCCTGCGAATGCCTATCGTAGTAGACCTCTGAGGGCTCATCTCTTGGAGGACCCCAGTGTGACTCGAGACCCTGGGAGTGCCTATCGTAGTAGACGTCTGAGGGCTCATCTCTTGGAGGACCCCAGTGTGACTCGAGACCCAGGGAGTGCCTATCGTAGTAGAACTTTGAGGGCTCATCTCTTGGAGGACCCCAGTATGACTCGAGACCCCGGGAGTGTCTATCGTAGTAGACCTCTGAGGGCTCATCTCTTGGAGGACCCCAGTGTGACTCGAGACCCTGGGAAGGCCTATCGTAGTAGAGCCCTGGGGACTCATCTCTTGGAGGACCCCAGTGTTAATCGAGACCCCGGGAGTGCCTATCGTAGTAGGCCTCCGAAGGCTCATATCTTGGAGGACCCCAGTGTGACTCGAGACCCTGGGAGTGCCTATCGTAGTAGGCCTAAGAAGGCTCATCTCTTGGAGGACCCCAGTGTGACTCGAGACCCTGGGAGTGCCTATCGTAGTAGTGCCTCTGAGGGCTCATCTCTTGGAGGACTCCAGTGTGACTCGAGACCCTGCGAGTGCCTATCGTAGTAGTGCCTCTGGGGGCTCATCTCTTGGAGGACCCCAGTGTGACGCGAGACCCTGGGAGTGCCTATTGTAGTAGGCCTCTAGGGGCTCATCTTTTGGAGGACCCCAGTGTGACTCGAGACCCTCGGAGTGCCTATTGTAGTAGGGCCCTGGGGCCTCAACTCTTGGAGGACCCCAGTGTGACTCGAGACCCTGGGAGTGCCTATTGTAGTAGGCCTCTGAGGGCTCATCTCTTGGAGGACCCCAGTGTGCCTCGAGATCCTGGGTGTGCCTATTGTAGTAGGCACCTGGGGGCTCATCTCTTGGAGGACTCCATTGTGGTGCGAGACCCTGGGAGTGCCTATCGTAGTAGGGCCCTGAGGGCTCATCTCTTGGAGGACCCCATTGTGGTTCGAGACACTGGGACTGCATATCGTAGTAGGGCCCTGGGGGCTCATCTCTTGGAGGACCGCAGTGTGACTCGAGACCCCGTGAGTTCCTAACGTAGTAGGCCTCTGATGGCTCATCTCTTGGAGGACCCCAGTGTGACTCGAGACCTTGGGAGTGCCTAACGTAGTAAGGTCCTGGGAGCTCATCTCTTGGAGGACCCCAGTGGTACTCGAGACCCCGGGAGTGTCTATCGTAGTAGTGCCTCTGGGGGCTCATCTCTTGGAGGACTCCGGTGTGACTCGAGACCCTAGGAGTGCCCATTGTAGTAGGCCTCTGGGGCTCATCTCTTTGAGGACTCCAGTGTGACTCGAGACCCTGGGAGTGCCTATCGTAGTAGTGCCTCTGAGGGCTCATCTCTTGGAGGACTCGAGGGTGACTCGAGACCCTGGGTGTGCATATCGTAGTAGGGCCCTGGGAGCTCATCTCTTGGAGGACCCCAGTGTGACTCGAGACCCCGTGAGTTCCTAACGTAGTAGGCCTCTGATGGCTCATCTCTTGGAGGACCCCAGTGTGACTCGAGACCTTGGGAGTGCCTAACGTAGTAAGGTCCTGGGAGCTCATCTCTTGGAGGACCCCAGTGGTACTCGAGACCCCGGGAGTGTCTATCGTAGTAGTGCCTCTGGGGGCTCATCTCTTGGAGGACTCCGGTGTGACTCGAGATCCTAGGAGTGCCCATTGTAGTAGGCCTCTGGGGCTCATCTCTTTGAGGACTCCAGTGTGACTCGAGACCCTGGGAGTGCCTATCGTAGTAGTGCCTCTGAGGGCTCATCTCTTGGAGGACTCCAGTGTGACTCGAGACCCCGGGAGTGCCTATCGTTGTAGTGCCTCTGGGGGCTCATCTCTTGCAGGAATCCAGTGTGACTCGAGAACCCGGGAGTGCCTATCGTAGTAGTGCCTCTGGGGGCTCATCTCTTGGTGGTCTCCAGTGTGACTCGAGACCCTGGAAAGGCCTATCGTAGTAGGGCCCTGGGGACTCATCTCTTGGAGGACTACAGTGTTACTCGAGAACCCGGGAGTGCCTATCGTAGTAGGCGTCTGAGGGCTCATATCTCTTGGAGGACCCCTGTGTGACTCGAGACCCTGGGCGTGCCTATCGTAGTAGGCCTCTGAGGGCTCATTTCTTGGAGGTCCCCAGTGTGATTCGAGACACTGGAGTGCCTATTGTAGTAGCCCTCTGGGGCTCATCTCTTGGAGGACTCCAGTGTGACTCGAGTCCCCGGGAGTGTCTATTGTAGTAGGCCTCTGGGGCTCATCTCTTAAGAACTCGAGTGTGACTCGAGACCCTGGGTGTGCATATCGTAGTAGGGCCCTGGGAGCTCATCTCTTGAGGACCCCAGTGTGACTCGAGACCCCGTGAGTTCCTATCGTAGTAGGCCCCTGGTGGCTCATCTCTTGGAGGACCTTAGAGTGACTCGAGACCCTGGGAGTGCCTATCGTAAAAAGGTCCTGGGGGTCATCTCTTGGAGGACCCCAGTGGCACTCGAGACCCCGGGAGTGCCTATCAAAGTAGGGCCCTGAGGGCTCATCTCTTGGAGGACTCCAGTGTGACTCGAGACCCCGGGAGTGCCTATCGTAGTAAGGCCCAGGGGGCTCATCTCTTGGTGGACCCCAGTGTGAATCGGGACCTCGGGAGTGCCTATTGTAGTAGGGCCCTGAGGGCTCATCTCTTGCAGGACTCCAGTGTGACTCGAAACCCCGGCAGTGCCTATCTAGTGGACCTCTGAGGGCTCATCTCTTGGAGGACCCCAGTGTGACTCGAGACCCTGGTAGTGCCTATCGTAGTACACCTCTAAGGGCTCATCTCTTGGAGGACCCCAGTGTGACTCCAGACCCTGGGAGTGGCTATCGTAGTAGACTTCTGAGGGCTCATCTCTTGGAGGACTCCAGTGTGACTCGAGGCCCGGGAGTGCTTATTGTAGTAGGCCTCTGTGGCTCATCTCTTGGAGGACACCAGTGTGACTCGAGACCCCGGGAGTGCCTATTGTAGTAGGCCTCTGGGAGCTCATCTCTTGGAGTACCCCAGTGTGACTCGAGACGCTTGGAGTGCCTATTGTAGTAGGCCTCTGGGGGCTCATCTCTTGAAGGACTCCAGTGTGACTCGAGACCTCGGGAGTGCCTATTGTAGTAGGCCCCTGGGGCTCATCTCTTGGAGGACCCCAGTGCGACTCGAGACCCTGGGAGTGCCTATCTAGTAGGCCTCTGCAGCTCAGCTCTTGGAGGACCTCAGTAAGACTCGAGAACCTGGGAGTGCCTGTTGTAGTAGGCCTCTGGGGCTCATCTCTTGGAGGACTCCAGTGTGACTCGAGACCCTGGGAGTGCCTATCGTAGTAGCCCGCTGGGGGCTCATCTCTTGGAGGACTCAGGTGTGATTCGAGACCCCGGGAGTGCCTATTGTAGTAGGCGTCAGGGGCACATCCCTTGGAGGACTCCAGTGTGACTCGAGACCCCGGGAGTGCCTATTGTAGTAGTCCTCTGGGGACTCATCTCTTGGAGGACCCCAGTGTGACTCGAGACCCGGGGAGTGCCTATCGTAGTAGGACCCTGGGGACTCATCTCTTGGAGGACCCCAGTGTGACTCGAGACCCCAGGACTGCCTACCCTAGTAGGCCTCTGAGGGCTCATCTCTTGGTGGACTCCAGTGTGACTCGAGACCCCGGGAGTGCCTATCGTGGTAAGCCCATGAGGGCTCATCTCTTGGAGGACCCCAGTGTGACTGGAGACCCTGGGAGTGCCTATCGTAGTAGGCCTCTGAGGGCTCATCTCTTGGAGGACCCCAGTGTGACTCGAGACCCTGGGAGTGCCTATCCTAGTAGGCCTCTGAGGGCTCATCCCTTGGGGGACCCCAGTGTGACTCGAGACCCTGGGAGTGCCTATCGTAGTAGGGCCCTCGGGGCTCATCTCTTGTAGGAACCCAGTGTTACTCGAGACTCCGTGAGTGCCTATCTTAGTAGGCCTCTGGTGGCTCATCTCTTGGAGGACCCCAGTGTGACTCGAGACCCCGGGAGTGCGTATCGTAGTAAGGCCCTGGGGGCTCATTTCTTGGAGGACCCCAGTGTGACTCGAGAACCCGGGAGTGCCTATCGTAGTAGGGCCCTGAGGGCTCATCTCTTGGATGACCCCAGTGTGACTCGAGACCCCGGGAGTGCCTATTGTTGTAAGGCCCTGGGGGCTCATCTCTTGGAGGACCCCACTGTGATTTGAGACCTCGGGAGTGCCTATTGTAGTAGGACCGTGAGGGCTCATCTCTTGGAGGACTCCAGTGTGACTTGAGACCTCGGGAGAGCGTATTGTAGTAGCCCTCTGGGGGCTCATCTCTTGGAGGACCCCAGTGTGACTCGAGACACCGGGTGTGCCTATCGTAGTAGACCTCTGAGGGCTTATCTCTTGGAGGACCCCAGTGTTACTCGAGACCCTGGGAGTGCCTATCGTAGTAGACCTCTTGAGGGCTCATCTCTTGGAGGACCCCAGTGTGACTCGAGACCCTGGGAGTGCCTATCGTAGTAGACGTCTGAGGGCTCATCTCTTGGAGGACCCCAGTGTGACTCGAGACCCAGGGAGTGCCTATCGTAGTAGAACTTTGAGGGCTCATCTCTTGGAGGACCCCAGTATGACTCGAGACCCCGGGAGTGTCTATCGTAGTAGACCTCTGAGGGCTCATCTCTTGGAGGACCCCAGTGTGACTCGAGACCCCGGGAGTGCTTATTGTAGTAGGCCTCCGGGGCTCATCTCTTGGAGGACCCCAGTGTGACTCGAGACCCCGGGAGTGCCTATTTTAGTAGGCCTCTGGGGGCTCATCTCCTGGAGGGCTACAGTGTGACTCGAGACCCTGCGAGTGCCTATCGTGGAAGGCCTCTGGGGGTTCATCTCTTGGAGGACCCCAGTGTGATTCGAGACCCCGGGAGTGCCTATTGTAGTAGGCCCCTGGGGCTCATCTCTTGGAGGACCCCAGTGTGACTCGAGACCCTGGGAGTGCCTATCTAGTAGGCCTCTGCAGCTCTTCTCTTGGAGGACCTCAGTGTGACTCGAGAACCTAGGCGTGCCTATTGTAGTGGACCTCTAGGGCTCATCTCTTAGAGGACCCCAGTGTGACTCGAGACCCTGGGAGTGCCTATCGTAGTATCCCTCTGGGGCTCATCTCTTAGAGAACTCCATTGTGATTCGAGACCCCGGGAGTGCCTATTGTAGTAAGCCTCTGGAGGCTCATCTCTTGGAGGACTCCGGTGTGACTCGAAACCCCGGGAGTGCCTATCGTAGTAGGCCTCTGGGGGCTCTTCTCTTGGAGGACTCCAGTGTGACTAGAGACCCCGGGAGTGCCTATCGTATTAGTGTCCTGGGGACTCATCTCTTGGAGGACCCCAGTGTGACTCGAGTCCCCGGGAGTGGTTATCGTAGTAGTGCCTCTGGGGGCTCATCTCTTGGAGGACTCCAGTGTGATTCGAGACCCCGGGAGTGCCTACTGTAGTAGGCCTCTGGGGGCTCATCTCTTGGAGGGCTACAGTGTGACTCGAGACCCCGGGAGTGCCTATCGTTGAAGGCCTCTGGGGGCTCATCTCTTGGAGGACCCCAGTGTGACTCGAGACCCTAGGAGTGCCTATCGTAGTAGTGACCTGGGGATTCATCTCTTGGAGGACCCCAGTGTGACTCGAGACCCCGGGAGTGCCTATGTTAGTAGGCCTCTGTGGGCTCATCTCTTGGAGGACTCCAGTGTGACTGGTGACCCTGGGAGTGCCTATTGTAGTAGGTCTCTGGGGCTCACCTCTTGGAGGACCACAGTGTGACTCGAGACCCTGGGAGTGCCTATCATAGTAGACCTCTGGTGGCTCATCTCTTGGAGGACTCCAGTGTGACTCCAGACCTTGGGAGTGCCTATCATAGTAGGCCTCTGGGGTTCATCTCTTGGAAGACCCCAGTGTGACTCGAGAACCTGAGAGTGCCCATTGTAGTAGGCTTCTGGGGCTCATCTCTTGGAGGACTCCAGTGTGACTCGACACCCTGGGAGTTCCTATCGTAGTAGTGTCTCTGAGGGCTCATCTTTTGGAGGACTCCAGTGTGACTCGAGACCCTGGGAGTGCCTATCGTAGTAGTGCCTCTGGGGGCTCATCACTTAGAGGACTCCAGTGTGACTCGAGACCCCGGGAGTGCCTATCGTAGTAGTGCCTCTGGGGGCTCATCTCTTGGAGGTCTCCAGTGTGACGCGAGACCCTGGAAAGGCCTATCGTAGTAGGGCCCTGGGGACTCATCTCTTGGAGGACTACAGTGTTACTCGAGAACCCGGGAGTGCCTATCGTAGTAGGCCTCTGAGGGCTCATATCTTGGAGGACCCCAGTGTGACTCGAGACCCTGGGAGTGCCTATCGTAGTAGGCCTAAGAGGGCTCATCTCTTGGAGGACCCCTGTGTGACTTGAGACCCTGGGAGTGCCTATCGTAGTAGGCCTCTGAGGGCTCATCTCTTGGAGGACTCCAGTGTGACTCGAGACCCTGGGAGTGCCTATCGTAGTAGGCCTAAGAGGGCTCATCTCTTGGAGGACCCCTGTGTGACTCGAGACCCTGGGCGTGCCTATCGTAGTAGGCCTCTGAGGGCTCATTTCTTGGAGGTCCCCAGTGTGATTCGAGACACTGGGAGTGCCTATTGTAGTAGGCCTCTGGGGCTCATCTCTTGGAGGACTCCAGTGTGACTCGAGTCCCCGGGAGTGCCTATTGTAGTAGGCCTCTGGGGCTCATCTCTTAAAGAACTCCAGTGTGACTCGAGACCCTGGGTGTGCATATCGTAGTAGGGCCCTGGGAGCTCATCCCTTGGAGGGCCCCAGTGTGACTCGAGACCCCGTGAATTCCTATCGTAGTAGGCCTCTGGTGGCTCATCTCTTGGAGGACCTTAGTGTGACTCGAGACCCTGGGAGTGCCTATCGTAAAAAGGTCCTGGGGGTCATCTCTTGGAGGACCCCAGTGGCACTCGAGACCCCGGCAGTGCCTATCAAAGTAGGGCCCTGAGGGCTCATCTCTTGGAGGACTCCAGTGTGACTCGAGACCCCGGGAGTGCCTATCGTAGTAAGGCCCAGGGGGCTCATCTCTTGGAGGACCCCAGTGTGACTCGAGACCTCGGGAGTGCCTATTGTAGTAGGGCCCTGAGGGCTCATCTCTTGCAGGACTCCAGTGTGACTCGAAACCCCGCAGTGCCTATCTAGTAGACCTCTGAGGGCTCATCTCTTGGAGGACCCCAGTGTGACTCGAGACCCTGGTAGTGCCTATCGTAGTACACCTCTAAGGGCTCATCTCTTGGAGGACCCCAGTGTGACTCGAGACCCTGGGAGTGGCTATCGTAGTAGACTTCTGAGAGTTCATCTCTTGGAGGACTCCAGTGTGACTCGAGGCCCGGGAGTGCTTATTGTAGTAGGCCTCTGTGGCTCATCTCTTGGAGGACACCAGTGTGACTCGAGACCCCGGGAGTGTCTATTGTAGTAGGCCTCTGGGAGCTCATCTCTTGGAGGACCCCAGTGTGACTCGAGACGCTTGGAGTGCCTATCGTAGTAGGCCTCTGGGGGCTCATCTCTTGGAGTACTCCAGTGTGACTCGAGACCTCGGGAGTGCCTATTGTAGTAGGCCCCTGGGGCTCATCTCTTGGAGGACCCCAGTGTGACTCGAGTTCCTGGGAGTGCCAATCTAGTAGGCCTCTGCAGCTCATCTCTTGGAGGACCTCAGTAAGGCTCGAGAACCTGGGAGTGCCTATTGTAGTAGGCCTCTGGGGCTCATCTCTTGGAGGTCTCCAGTGTGACTCGAGACCCTGGGAGTGCCTATCGTAGTAGCCCGCTGGGGGCTCATCTCTTGGAGGACTCAGGTGTGATTCGAGACCCCGGGAGTGCCTATTGTAGTAGGCGTCAGGGGCTCATCCCTTGGAGGACTCCAGTGTGACTCGAGACCCCGGGAGTGCCTATTGTGGTAGTCCTCTGGGGACTCATCTCTTGGTGGACCCCAGTGTGACTGAGACCCGGGGAGTGCCTATCGTAGTAGGACCCTGGGGACTCATCTCTTGGAGGACCCCAGTGTGACTCGAGACCCCAGGACTGCCTATCGTAGTAGGCCTCTGAGGGCTCATCTCTTGGTGGACTCCAGTGTGACTCGAGACCCCGGGAGTGCCTATCAGGGTAAGCCCATGAGGGCTCATCTCTTGGAGGACCCCAGTGTGACTGGAGAACCTGGGAATGCCTATCGTAGTAGGCCTCTGAGGGCTCATCTCTTGGAGGACCCCAGTGTGATTCGAGACCCTGGGAGTGCCTATCGTAGTAGGCCTCTGAGGGCTCATCCCTTGGGGGACCCCAGTGTGACTCGAGACCCTGGGAGTGCCTATCGTAGTAGGGCCCTCGGGGCTCATCTCTTGTAGGAACCCAGTGTTACTCGAGACTCCGTGAGTGCCCATCTTATTAGGCCTCTGGTGGCTCATCTATTGGAGGACCCCAGTGTGACTCGAGACACCGGGAAGTGCGTATCGTAGTAAGGCCCTGGGGGCTCATTTCTTGGAGGACCCCAGTGTGACTCGAGAACCCGGGAGTGCCTATCGTAGTAGGGCCCTGAGGGCTCATCTCTTGGATGACCCCAGTGTGACTCGAGACCCCGGGAGTGCCTATTGTAGTAAGGCCCTGGTGGCTCATCTCTTGGAGGACCCCACTGTGATTTGAGACCTCGGGAGTGCCTATTGTAGTAGGACCGTGAGGGCTCATCTCTTGGAGGACTCCAGTGTGACTCGAGACCTCGGGAGAGCGTATTGTAGTAGGCCTCTGGGGGCTCATCTCTTGGAGGACTCCACTGTGATTCGTGACCCTGGGAGTGCCTATTGTAGTAGGCCTGTTTAGGCTCATCTCTTAGAGGACCCCAGTGTGACTCGAGAACCTGGGAGTGCCTATCGTAGTGGGGCCTTGGGGGCTCATCTCTTGGAGGACCCCAGTGTGACGAGAGACCCTGGGAGTGCCTATTGTAGTAGGCCTCTGGGGCCTCATCTCTTGGAGGACCCCAGTTGTGACTCGAGACCCTGGGACTGCCTATTGTAGTAGGGCCCTGGAGAGTCATCTCTTGGAGGATCCCAGTGTGCCTCGAGACCCTGGGAGTGCCTATTGTAGTAGGCCTCTGAGGGCTCATCTCTTGGAGGAGCCCAGTGTGACTCGAGACCCTGGGAGTGCCTATTGTTGTAGGGACATGGGGGCTCATCTCTTGTAGAACTCCAGTATGGTTCGAGTACCTGGGACTGCCTATCGTAGTAGGGCCCTGGGGGCTCATCTCTTGGCGGACTCCAGTGTGACTCGAGACCCCGGGTGTGCATATCGCAGTAGGGCCCCGGGGCTCATCTCTTGGTGGACTGTGTGACTCGAGACCCCGGGAGAGCCTATTGTAGTAGGCCTCTGGGGCTCATCTCTTGGAGGACCCCAGTGTGACTCGAGACCCTGGGAGTGCCTATTGTAGTAGGCCTCTGGGGCTCATCTTTTGGAGGACTCCAGTGGGACTCGTGACCCTGGGTGTGCCTATCGTAGTAGGGCCCTGGGGGCTCATCTCTTGTAGGAATCCAGTGTTACTCAAGACTCCGTGAATGCCTATCTTAGTAGGCCTCTGGTGGCTCATCTCTTGGAGGACCCCAGTGTGACTCGAGACCCCGGGAGTGCGTATCGTAGTAAGGCCCTGGGGGCTCATTTCTTGGAGGACCCCAGTGTGACTCGAGAACCCCGGAGTGTTTATCGTAGTAGGGCCCTGAGGGCTCATCTGTTGGATGACCCCAGTGTGACTCGAGACCCCGGGAGTGCCTATCGTAGTAAGGCCCTGGGGGCTCATCTCTTGGAGGACCCCACTGTGATTCGAGATCTCGGGAGTGCCTATTGCAGTAGGGCCGTGAGGGCTCATCTCTTGGAGAACTCCAGTGTGACTCGAAACCTCGGAAGAGCGTATTGTAGTAGGCCTCTGGGGGCTCATCTCTTGGAGGACCCCAGTGTGACTCGAGACCCTGGGAGTGTCTATCGTAGTGGGGCCTTGGGGGCTCATCTCTTGGAGGACCCCAGTGTGACGCGAGACCCTGGGAGGGCCTATTGTAGTAGGCCTGTGGGGCCTCATCTCTTAGAGGACCCCAGTGTGACTCGAGACCCTGGGAGTGCCTATTGTAGTAGGGCCCTGGGGGCTCATCTCTTGGAGGATCCCAGTGTGCCTCGAGACCCTGGGAGTGCCTATTGTAGTAGGCCTCTGAGGGCTCATCTCTTGGAGGAGCCCAGTGTGACTCGAGACCCTGGGAGTGCCTATTGTTGTAGGGACTTGGGGCCTCATCTCTTGGAGGACTCCAGTGTGGTTCGAGTTCCTAGGAGTGCCTATCGTAGTAGGGCCCTGAGGGCTCATCTCTTGTGGACCCCAGTGTGGTTCGAGACCCTGGGACTGCCTATCGTAGTAGGGCCCTGGGGGCTCATCTCTTGGAGGACTCCAGTGTGACTCGAGACCCCGGGTGTGCATATCGTAGTAGGGCCCTGGGGCTCATCTTTTGGTGGACTGTGTGACTCGAGACCCCGGGAGAGCCTATTGTAGTAGGCCTCTGGGGCTAATCTCTTTGAAGACCCCAGTGTGACTCGAGACCTCGGGAGTGCCTATTGTAGTAGGCCTCTGGGACTCATCTCTTGGAGGACCCCAGTGTGACTCGAGACCCCGGGAGTGACTATTGTAGTAGGCCTCTGGGGCTCATCTCTTGGAAGACTCCAGTGTGACTCGAGACACCGGGAGTTCCTATCGTAGTAGACATCTGAGGGCTCATTTCTTGGAGGACCCCAGTGTGACTCGAGACCGTGAAAGTGCTTATCGTAGTAGACCTCTGAGGGCTCATCTCTTTGAGGACTTCAGTGTGACTCGAGACCCCGGGAGTGCCTATCGTAGTAGACCTCTGAGGGCTCATCTCTTGGAGGACCCCAGTGTGACTCGAGACCCCGGGTGTGAGTATTGTAGTAGGTCTCTGAGGATTCTTCTCTTGGAGGACCCCAGTGTGACTCGAGACCCCGGGAGTGCCTATCTTAGTAGACCTCTGAGAGCTCCTCTCTTGGAGGACCCCAGTGTGACTCGAGACCCTGGGAGTGCCTGTCGTAGTAGACCTCTGAGGGCTCATCTCTTGGAGGACCCCAGTGTGACTCGAGACCCTGGGAGTGCCTATCGTAGTAGACCTCTGAGGGCTCGTCCCTTGGAGGACCCCAGTGTGACTCGAATCCCTGGGAGTGCCTATCGTAGTAAACCTCTGAGGGCTCATCTCTTGGAGGACCCCAGTGTGATTCGAGACCCCGGGAGTGCCTATTGTAGTAGGGACCTGGGGGCTCATCTCTTGGAGGACCCCAGTGTGACTCGAGACCCTGGGAGTGCGTATCGTAGTAGACCTCTGGGGGCTAGTCTCTTGGATGACCCCAGTGTGACTCGAGACCCCGGGAGTGCCTATTGTAGTATGGACCTGGGGGCTCATCTCTTGGAGGACCCCAGTGTGACACGAGACCCTGGGAGTGCCTATTGTAGTAGACCTTTGGGGGCTCATCTCTTGGAGGACCCCAGTGTATCACGAGACCCTGGGAGTGCCTATTGTAGTAGACCTCTGGGAGCTCATCTCTTGGAGGATCCCAGTGTGACTCGAGACCCTGGGAGGGCCTATTGTAGTAGACCTCTGGGGGCTCATCTCTTGGAGGACCCCAGTGTGACACAGGACCCCTGGAAGTGCCTATTGTAGTAGACCTCTGGGAGCTCATCTCTTGGAGGATCCCAGTGTGACTCGAGACCCTGGGAGGGCCTATTGTAGTAGACCTCTGGGGGCTCATCTCTTGGAGGACCCCAGTGTGACACGAGACCCTGGGAGTGCTTATCGTAGTAGACCTCTGAGGGCTCATCTCTTGGAGGACTTCAGTGTGACTCGAGACCCCGGGAGTGCCTATCGTAGTAGACCTCTGAGGGCTCTCTCTTGGAGGACCCCAGTATGACTCGAGACCCCGGGAGTGCCTTTTGTAGTAGGCCTCTGAGGATTCATCTCTTGGAGGACCCCAGTGTGACTCGAGACACCGGGAGTGCCTATCGTAGTAGACCTCTGAGGGCTCATCTCTTGGAGGACCCCAGTGTGACTCGAGACCCTGGGAGTGCCTATCGAAGTAGACCTCTGAGGGCTTATCTCTTGGAGGACCCCAGTTTGACTCGAGACCCCGGGAGTGCCTATTGTAGTAGACCTCTGATGGCTCATCTCTTGGAGGACCCCAGGGTGACTCGAGACCCCGGGAGTGCTTATCTTAGTAGACCTCTGAGAGCTCATCTCTTGGAGGACCCCAGTGTGACTCGAGACCCTGGGAGTGCCTATCGTAGTAGACCTCTGAGGGCTCATTTTTTGGAGGACCGCAGTGTGACTCGAGACCCTGGGAGTGCCTATCGGAGTAAACCTCTGAGGGCTCGTCCCTTGGAGGACCCCAGTGTGACTCGAATCCCTGGGAGTGCCTATCGTAGTAGACCTCTGAGGGCCCATCTCTTGGAGGATTCCAGTGTGACTCGAGTACCCGGGATTGCCTATCGTAGTAGACCTCTGAGGGCTCATCTCTTGGAGGACCCCAGTGTGATTCGAGACCCCGGGAGTGCCTATTGTAGTAGGGACCTGGGGGCTCATCTCTTGGAGGACCCCAGTGTGACTCGAGACCCTGGGAGTGCGTATCGTAGTAGACCTCTGAGGGCTCATCTCTTGGAGGACCCCAGTGTGATTCGAGACCCCGGGAGTGCCTATTGTAGTAGGGACCTGGGGGCTCATCTCTTGGAGGACCCCAGTGTGACACGAGACCCTGGGAGTGCCTATTGTAGTAGACCTCTGGGGGCTCATCTCTTGGAGGACCCCAGTGTGACACGAGACCCTGGGAGTGCCTATTGTAGTAGACCTCTGGGAGCTCATCTCTTGGAGGATCCCAGTGTGACTCGAGACCCTGGGAGGGCCTATTGTAGTAGACCTCTGGGGGCTCATCTCTTGGAGCACCCCAGTGTGACACGAGACCCTGGGAGTGCCTATTGTAGTAGACCTCTGGGGCTCATATCTTGGAGGACCCCAGTGTGACACGAGATCCCTGGAAGTGCCTATTGTAGTAGACCTCTGGCAGCTCATCTCTTGGAGGATCCCAGTGTGACTCGAGACCCTGGGAGGGCCTATTGTAGTAGACCTCTGGGGGCTCATCTCTTGGAGGACCCCAGTGTGACACGAGACCGCGGGAGTGCCTATTTTAGTAGGGACCTGGGGGCTCATCTCTTGGAGTACCCCAGTGTGACACGAGACCCCGGGAGTGCCTATTGTAGTAGGGCCCTGGGGGCTCATCTCTTGGAGGACCCCAGTGTGACACGAGACCCCGGGAGTGCGTAATGTAGTAGGGCCCTGGGGGCTCATCTTTTGGAGAACACCAGTGTGGCTTGAGACCCCGGGAGTGCCTATTGTATTAGACCTCTGGGGGCTCATCTCTTGGAGGACCCCAGGGTGACTCGAGAACTCGGGAGAGCGTATTGTAGTAGGCCTCTGGGGGCTCATCTCTTGGAGGACTCCAGTGTGATTCGTGACCCTGGGAGTGCCTATTGTAGTAGGCCTGTTTAGGCTCATCTCCTAGAGGACCCCAGTGTGACTCGAGACCCTGGGAGTGCCTAGCGTAGTGGGGCCTTGGGGGCTCATCTCTTGGAGGACCCCAGTGTGACGCGAGACCCTGGGAGTGCCTATTGTAGTAGGCCTCTTGGGCCTCATCTCTTGGAGGACCCCAGTGTGACTCAAGACCCTGGGAGTGCCTATTGTAGTAGGGCCCTGGGGACTCATCTCTTGGAGGATCCCAGTGTGACTCGAGATCCTGGGAGTGCCTATTGTTGTAGGGACTTGGGGCTCATCTCTTGTAGGACTCCAGTGTGGTTCGAGTACCTATGAGTGCCTATCGTAGTAGGGCCCTGAGGGCTCATCTCTTGGAGGACCCCAGTGTGGTTCGAGACCCTGGGACTGCCTATCGTAGTAGGGCCCTGGGGGCTCATCTCTTTGCGGACTCCAGTGTGACTCGAGACCTCGGGTGTGCATATCGTAGTAGGGCCCCGGGGCTCATCTCTTGGTGGACTGTGTGACTCGAGACCCCGGGAGAGCCTATTGTAGTAGGCCTCTGGGGCTCATCTCTTGGAGGACCCCAGTGTGACTCGAGACCCTGGGAGTGCCTATTGTAGTAGGTCTCTGGGGCTCATCTTTTGGAGGACTCTAGTGGGACTCGTGACCCTGGGTGTGCCTATCGTAGTAGGGCCCTGGGGGCTCATCTCTTGTAGGAACCCAGTGTTACTCGAGACTCCGTGAATGCCTATCTTAGTAGGCCTCTGGTGGCTCATCTCTTGGAGGACCCCAGTGTGACTCGAGACCCCGGGAGTGCGTATCGTAGTAAGGCCCTGGGGGCTCATTTCATGGAGAACCCCAGTGTGACTCGAGAACCCGGGAGTGCTTAATGTAGTAGGGCCCTGAGGGCTCATCTCTTGGATGACCCCAGTGTGACTCGAGACCCCGGGAGTGCCTATCGTAGTAAGGCCCTGGGGGCCCATCTCTTGGAGGACCCCACTGTGATTCGAGACCTCGGGAGTGCCTATTGCAGTAGGGCCGTGAGGCCTCATCTCTTGGAGAACTCCAGTGTGACTCGAAACCTCGGAAGAGCGTATTGTAGTAGGCCTCTGTGGGCTCATCTCTTGGAGGACCCCAGTGATACTCGAGACCCTGGGAGTGTCTATCGTAGTGGGGCCTTGGGGGCTCATCTCTTGGAGGACCCCAGTGTGACGCGAGACCCTGGGAGGGCCTATTGTAGTAGGCCTCTGGGGCCTCATCTCTTGGAGGACCCCAGTGTGACTCGAGACCCTGGGAGTGCCTATTGTAGTAGGGCCCTGGGGGCTCATCTCTTGGAGGATCCCAGTGTGCCTCGAGACCCAGGGAGTGCCTATTGTAGTAGGCCTCTGAGGGCTCATCTCTTGGTGGAGCCCAGTGTGACTCGAGACCCTGGGAGTGCCTATTGTTGTAGGGACTTGGGGCCTGATCTCTTGGAGAACTCCAGTGTGGTTCGAGTTCCTAGGAGTGCCTATCGTAGTAGGGCCCTGAGGGCTCATCTCTTGGAGGACCCCAGTGTGGGTCGAGATTCTGGGACTGCCTATCGTAGTAGGGCCCTGGGGGCTCATCTCTTGCAGGACTCCAGTGTGACTCGAGACCCCGGGTGTGCATATCGTAGTAGGGCCCTGGGGCTCATCTTTTGTTGGACTGTGTGACTCGAGACCCCGGGAGAGCCTATTGTAGTAGGCCTCTGGGGCTCATCTCTTTGAGGACCCCATTGTGACTCGAGACCTCGGGAGTGCCTATTGTAGTAGGCCTCTGGGACTCATCTCTTGGAGGACCCCAGTGTGACTCGAGACCCCGGGAGTGACTATTGTAGTAGGCCTCTGGGGCTCATCTCTTGGAACACTCCAGTGTGACTCGAGACACCGGGAGTTCCTATCGTAGTAGACATCTGAGGGCTCATTTCTTGGAAGACCCCAGTGTGACTCGAGACCGTGGGAGTGCTTATCGTAGTAGACCTCTGAGGGCTCATCCCTTGGAGGACTTCAGTGTGACTCGAGACCCCGGGAGTGCCTATCGTAGTAGACCTCTGAGGGCTCATCTCTTGGAGGACCCCAGTGTGACTCGAGACCCCGGGAGTGCCTATTCTAGTAGGCCTCTGAGGATTCATCTCTTGGAGGACCCCAGTGTGACTCGAGACACCGGGAGTGCCTATCGTAGTAGACCTCTGAGGGCTCATCTCTTGGAGGACTCCAGTATGACTCGAGTACCCGCGAGTGCCTATCGTAGTAGACCTCTGAGGGCTCATCTCTTGGAGGACCCCAGTGTGATTCGAGACCCCGGGAGTGCCTATTGTAGTAGGGACCTGGGGGCTCATCTCTTGGAGGACCCCAGTGTGACTCGAGACCATGGGAGTGAGTATCGTAGTAGACCTCTGGGGGCTCATCTCTTGGATGACCCCAGTGTGACTCGAGACCCCGGGAGTGCCTATTGTAGTAGGGACCTGGGGGCTCATCTCTTGGAGGACCCCAGTGTGACACGAGACCCTGGGAGTTCCTATTGTAGTAGACCTCTGGGGGCTCATCTCTTGGAGGACCCCAGTGTGACACCAGACCCTGGGAGTGCCTATTGTAGTAGACCTCTGGGAGCTCATCCCTTGGAGGATTCCAGTGTGACTCGAGACCCTGGGAGGGCCTATTGTAGTAGACCTCTGGGGGCTCATCTCTTGGAGGACCCCAGTGTGACACGAGACCCTGGGAGTGCCTATTGTAGTAGACCTCTGGGGACCATCTCTTGGAGGACCCCAGTGTGAAACGAGACCCCTGGAAGTGCCTATTGTAGTAGACCTCTGGGAGCTCATCTCTTGGAGGATCACAGTGTGACTCGAGACCCTGGGAGGGCCTATTGTATTAGACCTCTGAGGGCTCATCTCTTGGAGGACACCAGTGTGACTCGAGACCTCGGGAGAGCGTATTGTAGTAGGCCTCTGGGGGCTCATCTCTTGGAGGACTCCAGTGTGATTCGTGACCCTGGCAGTGCCGATTGTAGTAGGCCTGTTTAGGCTCATCTCTTAGAGGACCCCAGTGTGACTCGAGACCCTGGGAGTGCCTATCGTAGTGGGGCCTTGGGGGCTCATCTCTTGGAGGACCCCAGTGTGCCTCGAGACACTGGGAGTGCCTATTGTAGTAGGGCCCTGGAGACTCATCTCTTGGAGGATCCCAGTGTGCCTCGAGACCCTGGGAGTGCCTATTGTAGTAGGCCTCTGAGGGCTCATCTCTTGGAGGAGCCCAGTGTGACTCGAGACCCTGGGAGTGCCTATTGTTGTAGGGACATGGGGGCTCATCTCTTGTAGGACTCCAGTATGGTTCGAGTACCTTGGACTGCCTATCGTAGTAGGGCCCTGGGGCTCATCTCTTGGCGGACTCCAGTGTGACTCGAGACCCCGGGTGTGCATATCGCAGTAGGGCCCCGGGGCTCATCTCTTGGTGGACTGTGTGACTCGAGACCCCGGGAGAGCCTATTGTAGTAGGCCTCTGGGGCTCATCTCTTGGAGGAACCCAGTGTGACTCGAGACCCTGGGAGTGCCTATTGTAGTAGGCCTCTGGGGCTCATCGTTTGGAGGACTCCAGTGGGACTCGTGACCCTGGGTGTGCCTATCGTAGTAGGGCCCTGGGGGCTCATCTCTTGTAGGAATCCAGTGTTACTTGAGACTCCGTGAATGCCTATCTTAGTAGGCCTCTGGTGGCTCATCTCTTGGAGGAGCCCAGTGTGACTCGAGACCCCGGGAGTGCGTATCGTAGTAAGGCCCTGGGGGCTGATTTCTTGGAGGACCCCAGTGTGACTCGAGAACCCGGGAGTGTTTATCGTAGTAGGGCCCTGAGGGCTCATCTCTTGGATGACCCCAGTGTGACTCGAGACCCCGGGAGTGCCTATCGTAGTAAGGCCCTGGGGGCTCATCTCTTGGAGGACCCCACTGCGATTCGAGATCTCGGGAGTGCCTATTGCAGTAGGGCCGTTAGGGCTCATCTCTTGGAGAACTCCAGTGTGACTCGAAACCTCGGAAGAGCGTATTGTAGTAGGCCTCTGGGGGCTCATCTCTTGCAGGACCCCAGTGTGACTCGAGACCCTGGGAGTGTCTATCGTAGTGGGGCCTTGGGGGCTCATCTCTTGGAGGACCCCAGTGTGACGCGAGACCTTGGGAGGGCCTATTGTAGTAGGCCTGTAGGGCCTCATCTCTTAGAGGACCCCAGTGTGACTCGAGACCCTGGGAGTGCCTATTGTAGTAGGGCCCTGGGGGCTCATCTCTTGGAGGATCCCAGTGTGACTCGAGACCCTGGGAGGGCCTATTGTAGTAGACCTCTGGGGGCTCATCTCTTGGAGCACCCCAGTGTGACACGAGACCCTGGGAGTGCCTATTGTAGTAGACCTCTGGGGCTCATATCTTGGAGGACCCCAGTGTGACACGAGATCCCTGGAAGTGCCTATTGTAGTAGACCTCTGGCAGCTCATCTCTTGGAGGATCCCAGTGTGACTCGAGACCCTGGGAGGGCCTATTGTAGTAGACCTCTGGGGGCTCATCTCTTGGAGGACCCCAGTGTGACACGAGACCGCGGGAGTGCCTATTTTAGTAGGGACCTGGGGGCTCATCTCTTGGAGTACCCCAGTGTGACACGAGACCCCGGGAGTGCCTATTGTAGTAGGGCCCTGGGGGCTCATCTCTTGGAGGACCCCAGTGTGACACGAGACCCCGGGAGTGCGTAATGTAGTAGGGCCCTGGGGGCTCATCTTTTGGAGAACACCAGTGTGGCTTGAGACCCCGGGAGTGCCTATTGTATTAGACCTCTGGGGGCTCATCTCTTGGAGGACCCCAGGGTGACTCGAGAACTCGGGAGAGCGTATTGTAGTAGGCCTCTGGGGGCTCATCTCTTGGAGGACTCCAGTGTGATTCGTGACCCTGGGAGTGCCTATTGTAGTAGGCCTGTTTAGGCTCATCTCCTAGAGGACCCCAGTGTGACTCGAGACCCTGGGAGTGCCTAGCGTAGTGGGGCCTTGGGGGCTCATCTCTTGGAGGACCCCAGTGTGACGCGAGACCCTGGGAGTGCCTATTGTAGTAGGCCTCTTGGGCCTCATCTCTTGGAGGACCCCAGTGTGACTCAAGACCCTGGGAGTGCCTATTGTAGTAGGGCCCTGGGGACTCATCTCTTGGAGGATCCCAGTGTGACTCGAGATCCTGGGAGTGCCTATTGTTGTAGGGACTTGGGGCTCATCTCTTGTAGGACTCCAGTGTGGTTCGAGTACCTATGAGTGCCTATCGTAGTAGGGCCCTGAGGGCTCATCTCTTGGAGGACCCCAGTGTGGTTCGAGACCCTGGGACTGCCTATCGTAGTAGGGCCCTGGGGGCTCATCTCTTTGCGGACTCCAGTGTGACTCGAGACCTCGGGTGTGCATATCGTAGTAGGGCCCCGGGGCTCATCTCTTGGTGGACTGTGTGACTCGAGACCCCGGGAGAGCCTATTGTAGTAGGCCTCTGGGGCTCATCTCTTGGAGGACCCCAGTGTGACTCGAGACCCTGGGAGTGCCTATTGTAGTAGGTCTCTGGGGCTCATCTTTTGGAGGACTCTAGTGGGACTCGTGACCCTGGGTGTGCCTATCGTAGTAGGGCCCTGGGGGCTCATCTCTTGTAGGAACCCAGTGTTACTCGAGACTCCGTGAATGCCTATCTTAGTAGGCCTCTGGTGGCTCATCTCTTGGAGGACCCCAGTGTGACTCGAGACCCCGGGAGTGCGTATCGTAGTAAGGCCCTGGGGGCTCATTTCATGGAGAACCCCAGTGTGACTCGAGAACCCGGGAGTGCTTAATGTAGTAGGGCCCTGAGGGCTCATCTCTTGGATGACCCCAGTGTGACTCGAGACCCCGGGAGTGCCTATCGTAGTAAGGCCCTGGGGGCCCATCTCTTGGAGGACCCCACTGTGATTCGAGACCTCGGGAGTGCCTATTGCAGTAGGGCCGTGAGGCCTCATCTCTTGGAGAACTCCAGTGTGACTCGAAACCTCGGAAGAGCGTATTGTAGTAGGCCTCTGTGGGCTCATCTCTTGGAGGACCCCAGTGATACTCGAGACCCTGGGAGTGTCTATCGTAGTGGGGCCTTGGGGGCTCATCTCTTGGAGGACCCCAGTGTGACGCGAGACCCTGGGAGGGCCTATTGTAGTAGGCCTCTGGGGCCTCATCTCTTGGAGGACCCCAGTGTGACTCGAGACCCTGGGAGTGCCTATTGTAGTAGGGCCCTGGGGGCTCATCTCTTGGAGGATCCCAGTGTGCCTCGAGACCCAGGGAGTGCCTATTGTAGTAGGCCTCTGAGGGCTCATCTCTTGGTGGAGCCCAGTGTGACTCGAGACCCTGGGAGTGCCTATTGTTGTAGGGACTTGGGGCCTGATCTCTTGGAGAACTCCAGTGTGGTTCGAGTTCCTAGGAGTGCCTATCGTAGTAGGGCCCTGAGGGCTCATCTCTTGGAGGACCCCAGTGTGGGTCGAGACCCTGGGACTGCCTATCGTAGTAGGGCCCTGGGGGCTCATCTCTTGCAGGACTCCAGTGTGACTCGAGACCCCGGGTGTGCATATCGTAGTAGGGCCCTGGGGCTCATCTTTTGTTGGACTGTGTGACTCGAGACCCCGGGAGAGCCTATTGTAGTAGGCCTCTGGGGCTCATCTCTTTGAGGACCCCATTGTGACTCGAGACCTCGGGAGTGCCTATTGTAGTAGGCCTCTGGGACTCATCTCTTGGAGGACCCCAGTGTGACTCGAGACCCCGGGAGTGACTATTGTAGTAGGCCTCTGGGGCTCATCTCTTGGAACACTCCAGTGTGACTCGAGACACCGGGAGTTCCTATCGTAGTAGACATCTGAGGGCTCATTTCTTGGAAGACCCCAGTGTGACTCGAGACCGTGGGAGTGCTTATCGTAGTAGACCTCTGAGGGCTCATCCCTTGGAGGACTTCAGTGTGACTCGAGACCCCGGGAGTGCCTATCGTAGTAGACCTCTGAGGGCTCATCTCTTGGAGGACCCCAGTGTGACTCGAGACCCCGGGAGTGCCTATTCTAGTAGGCCTCTGAGGATTCATCTCTTGGAGGACCCCAGTGTGACTCGAGACACCGGGAGTGCCTATCGTAGTAGACCTCTGAGGGCTCATCTCTTGGAGGACTCCAGTATGACTCGAGTACCCGCGAGTGCCTATCGTAGTAGACCTCTGAGGGCTCATCTCTTGGAGGACCCCAGTGTGATTCGAGACCCCGGGAGTGCCTATTGTAGTAGGGACCTGGGGGCTCATCTCTTGGAGGACCCCAGTGTGACTCGAGACCATGGGAGTGAGTATCGTAGTAGACCTCTGGGGGCTCATCTCTTGGATGACCCCAGTGTGACTCGAGACCCCGGGAGTGCCTATTGTAGTAGGGACCTGGGGGCTCATCTCTTGGAGGACCCCAGTGTGACACGAGACCCTGGGAGTTCCTATTGTAGTAGACCTCTGGGGGCTCATCTCTTGGAGGACCCCAGTGTGACACCAGACCCTGGGAGTGCCTATTGTAGTAGACCTCTGGGAGCTCATCCCTTGGAGGATTCCAGTGTGACTCGAGACCCTGGGAGGGCCTATTGTAGTAGACCTCTGGGGGCTCATCTCTTGGAGGACCCCAGTGTGACACGAGACCCTGGGAGTGCCTATTGTAGTAGACCTCTGGGGACCATCTCTTGGAGGACCCCAGTGTGAAACGAGACCCCTGGAAGTGCCTATTGTAGTAGACCTCTGGGAGCTCATCTCTTGGAGGATCACAGTGTGACTCGAGACCCTGGGAGGGCCTATTGTATTAGACCTCTGAGGGCTCATCTCTTGGAGGACACCAGTGTGACTCGAGACCTCGGGAGAGCGTATTGTAGTAGGCCTCTGGGGGCTCATCTCTTGGAGGACTCCAGTGTGATTCGTGACCCTGGCAGTGCCGATTGTAGTAGGCCTGTTTAGGCTCATCTCTTAGAGGACCCCAGTGTGACTCGAGACCCTGGGAGTGCCTATCGTAGTGGGGCCTTGGGGGCTCATCTCTTGGAGGACCCCAGTGTGCCTCGAGACACTGGGAGTGCCTATTGTAGTAGGGCCCTGGAGACTCATCTCTTGGAGGATCCCAGTGTGCCTCGAGACCCTGGGAGTGCCTATTGTAGTAGGCCTCTGAGGGCTCATCTCTTGGAGGAGCCCAGTGTGACTCGAGACCCTGGGAGTGCCTATTGTTGTAGGGACATGGGGGCTCATCTCTTGTAGGACTCCAGTATGGTTCGAGTACCTTGGACTGCCTATCGTAGTAGGGCCCTGGGGCTCATCTCTTGGCGGACTCCAGTGTGACTCGAGACCCCGGGTGTGCATATCGCAGTAGGGCCCCGGGGCTCATCTCTTGGTGGACTGTGTGACTCGAGACCCCGGGAGAGCCTATTGTAGTAGGCCTCTGGGGCTCATCTCTTGGAGGAACCCAGTGTGACTCGAGACCCTGGGAGTGCCTATTGTAGTAGGCCTCTGGGGCTCATCGTTTGGAGGACTCCAGTGGGACTCGTGACCCTGGGTGTGCCTATCGTAGTAGGGCCCTGGGGGCTCATCTCTTGTAGGAATCCAGTGTTACTTGAGACTCCGTGAATGCCTATCTTAGTAGGCCTCTGGTGGCTCATCTCTTGGAGGAGCCCAGTGTGACTCGAGACCCCGGGAGTGCGTATCGTAGTAAGGCCCTGGGGGCTGATTTCTTGGAGGACCCCAGTGTGACTCGAGAACCCGGGAGTGTTTATCGTAGTAGGGCCCTGAGGGCTCATCTCTTGGATGACCCCAGTGTGACTCGAGACCCCGGGAGTGCCTATCGTAGTAAGGCCCTGGGGGCTCATCTCTTGGAGGACCCCACTGCGATTCGAGATCTCGGGAGTGCCTATTGCAGTAGGGCCGTTAGGGCTCATCTCTTGGAGAACTCCAGTGTGACTCGAAACCTCGGAAGAGCGTATTGTAGTAGGCCTCTGGGGGCTCATCTCTTGCAGGACCCCAGTGTGACTCGAGACCCTGGGAGTGTCTATCGTAGTGGGGCCTTGGGGGCTCATCTCTTGGAGGACCCCAGTGTGACGCGAGACCTTGGGAGGGCCTATTGTAGTAGGCCTGTAGGGCCTCATCTCTTAGAGGACCCCAGTGTGACTCGAGACCCTGGGAGTGCCTATTGTAGTAGGGCCCTGGGGGCTCATCTCTTGGAGGATCCCAGTGTGCCTCGAGACCCTGGGAGTGCCTATTGTAGTAGGCCTCTGAGGGCTCATCTCTTGGAGGAGCCCAGTGTGACTCGAGACCCTGGGAGTGCCTATTGTTGTAGGGACTTGGGGCCTCATCTCTTGGAGGACTCCAGTGTGGTTCGAGTTCCTAGGAGTGCCTATCGTAGTAGGGCCCTGAGGGCTCATCTCTTGTGGACCCCAGTGTGGTTCGAGACCCTGGGACTGCCTATCGTAGTAGGGCCCTGGGGGCTCATCTCTTGGAGGACTCCAGTGTGACTCGAGACCCCGGGTGTGCATATCGTAGTAGGGCCCTGGGGCTCATCTTTTGGTGGACTGTGTGACTCGAGACCCCGGGAGAGCCTATTGTAGTAGGCCTCTGGGGCTCATCTCTTTGAAGATCCCAGTGTGACTCGAGACCTCGGGAGTGCCTATTGTAGTAGGCCTCTGGGACTCATCTCTTGGAGGACCCCAGTGTGACTCGAGACCCCGGGAGTGACTATTGTAGTAGGCCTCTGGGGCTCATCTCTTGGAAGACTCCAGTGTGACTCGAGACACCGGGAGTTCCTATCGTAGTAGACATCTGAGGGCTCATTTCTTGGAGGACCCCAGTATGACTCGAGACCGTGGGAGTGCTTATCGTAGTAGACCTCTGAGGGCTCATCTCTTGGAGGACTTCAGTGTGACTCGAGACCCCGGGAGTGCCTATCGTAGTAGACCTCTGAGGGCTCATCTCTTGGAGGACCCCAGTGTGACTCGAGACCCCGGGTGTGCCTATTGTAGTAGGCCTCTGAGGATTCTTCTCTTGGAGGACCCCAGTGTGACTCGAGATCCCGGGAGTGCCTATCTTAGTAGACCCCTGAGAGCTCCTCTCTTGGAGGACCCCAGTGTGACTCGAGACTCTGGGAGTGCCTATCGTAGTAGACCTCTGAGGGCTCATCTCTTGGAGGACCCCAGTGTGACTCGAGACCCTGGGAGTGCCTATCGTAGTAGACCTTTGAGGGCTCGTCCCTTGGAGGACTCCAGTGTGACTCGAATCCCTGGGAGTGCCTATCGTAGTAAACCTCTGAGGGCTCATCTCTTGGAGGACCCCAGTGTGATTCGAGACCCCGGGAGTGCCTATTGTAGTAGGGACCTGGGGGCTCATCTCTTGGAGGACCCCAGTGTGACTCGAGACCCTGGGAGTGCGTATCGTAGTAGACCTCTGGGGGCTCATCTCTTGGATGACCCCAGTGTGACTCGAGACCCCGGGAGTGCCTATTGTAGTATGGACCTGGGGGCTCATCTCTTGGAGGACCCCAGTGTGACACGAGACCCTGGGAGTGCCTATTGTAGTAGACCTTTGGGGGCTCATGTCTTGGAGGACCCCAGTGTATCACGAGACCCTGGGAGTGCCTATTGTAGTAGACCTCTGGGAGCTCATCTCTTGGAGGATCCCAGTGTGACTCGAGACCCTGGGAGGGCCTATTGTAGTAGACCTCTGGGGGCTCATCTCTTGGAGGACCGCTGTGTGACACGAGACCCTGGGAGTGCCTATTGTAGTAGACCTCCGGGGCTCATCTCTTGGAGGACCCCAGTGTGACTCGAGACCCCGGGAGTGCGTATCGTAGTAAGGCCCTGGGGGCTCATTTCTTGGAGGACCCCAGTGTGACTCGAGAACCCGGGAGTGTTTATCGTAGTAGGGCCCTGAGGGCTCATCTGTTGGATGACCCCAGTGTGACTCGAGACCCCGGGAGTGCCTATCGTAGTAAGGCCCTGGGGGCTCATCTCTTGGAGGACCCCACTGTGATTCGAGATCTCGGGAGTGCCTATTGCAGTAGGGCCGTGAGGGCTCATCTCTTGGAGAACTCCAGTGTGACTCGAAACCTCGGAAGAGCGTATTGTAGTAGGCCTCTGGGGGCTCATCTCTTGGAGGACCCCACTGTGACTCGAGACCCTGGGAGTGTCTATCGTAGTGGGGCCTTGGGGGCTCATCTCTTGGAGGACCCCAGTGTGACGCGAGACCCTGGGAGGGCCTATTGTAGTAGGCCTGTGGGGCCTCATCTCTTAGAGGACCCCAGTGTGACTCGAGACCCTGGGAGTGCCTATTGTAGTAGGGCCCTGGGGGCTCATCTCTTGGAGGATCCCAGTGTGCCTCGAGACCCTGGGAGTGCCTATTGTAGTAGGCCTCTGAGGGCTCATCTCTTGGAGGAGCCCAGTGTGACTCGAGACCCTGGGAGTGCCTATTGTTGTAGGGACTTGGGGCCTCATCTCTTGGAGGACTCCAGTGTGGTTCGAGTTCCTAGGAGTGCCTATCGTAGTAGGGCCCTGAGGGCTCATCTCTTGTGGACCCCAGTGTGGTTCGAGACCCTGGGACTGCCTATCGTAGTAGGGCCCTGGGGGCTCATCTCTTGGAGGACTCCAGTGTGACTCGAGACCCCGGGTGTGCATATCGTAGTAGGGCCCTGGGGCTCATCTTTTGGTGGACTGTGTGACTCGAGACCCCGGGAGAGCCTATTGTAGTAGGCCTCTGGGGCTCATCTCTTTGAAGACCCCAGTGTGACTCGAGACCTCGGGAGTGCCTATTGTAGTAGGCCTCTGGGACTCATCTCTTGGAGGACCCCAGTGTGACTCGAGACCCCGGGAGTGACTATTGTAGTAGGCCTCTGGGGCTCATCTCTTGGAAGACTCCAGTGTGACTCGAGACACCGGGAGTTCCTATCGTAGTAGACATCTGAGGGCTCATTTCTTGGAGGACCCCAGTGTGACTCGAGACCGTGAAAGTGCTTATCGTAGTAGACCTCTGAGGGCTCATCTCTTTGAGGACTTCAGTGTGACTCGAGACCCCGGGAGTGCCTATCGTAGTAGACCTCTGAGGGCTCATCTCTTGGAGGACCCCAGTGTGACTCGAGACCCCGGGTGTGAGTATTGTAGTAGGTCTCTGAGGATTCTTCTCTTGGAGGACCCCAGTGTGACTCGAGACCCCGGGAGTGCCTATCTTAGTAGACCTCTGAGAGCTCCTCTCTTGGAGGACCCCAGTGTGACTCGAGACCCTGGGAGTGCCTGTCGTAGTAGACCTCTGAGGGCTCATCTCTTGGAGGACCCCAGTGTGACTCGAGACCCTGGGAGTGCCTATCGTAGTAGACCTCTGAGGGCTCGTCCCTTGGAGGACCCCAGTGTGACTCGAATCCCTGGGAGTGCCTATCGTAGTAAACCTCTGAGGGCTCATCTCTTGGAGGACCCCAGTGTGATTCGAGACCCCGGGAGTGCCTATTGTAGTAGGGACCTGGGGGCTCATCTCTTGGAGGACCCCAGTGTGACTCGAGACCCTGGGAGTGCGTATCGTAGTAGACCTCTGGGGGCTAGTCTCTTGGATGACCCCAGTGTGACTCGAGACCCCGGGAGTGCCTATTGTAGTATGGACCTGGGGGCTCATCTCTTGGAGGACCCCAGTGTGACACGAGACCCTGGGAGTGCCTATTGTAGTAGACCTTTGGGGGCTCATCTCTTGGAGGACCCCAGTGTATCACGAGACCCTGGGAGTGCCTATTGTAGTAGACCTCTGGGAGCTCATCTCTTGGAGGATCCCAGTGTGACTCGAGACCCTGGGAGGGGCTATTGTAGTAGACCTCTGGGGGCTCATCTCTTGGAGGACCCCAGTGTGACACAGGACCCCTGGAAGTGCCTATTGTAGTAGACCTCTGGGAGCTCATCTCTTGGAGGATCCCAGTGTGACTCGAGACCCTGGGAGGGCCTATTGTAGTAGACCTCTGGGGGCTCATCTCTTGGAGGACCCCAGTGTGACACGAGACCCTGGGAGTGCTTATCGTAGTAGACCTCTGAGGGCTCATCTCTTGGAGGACTTCAGTGTGACTCGAGACCCCGGGAGTGCCTATCGTAGTAGACCTCTGAGGGCTCTCTCTTGGAGGACCCCAGTGTGACTCGAGACCCCGGGAGTGCCTTTTGTAGTAGGCCTCTGAGGATTCATCTCTTGGAGGACCCCAGTGTGACTCGAGACACCGGGAGTGCCTATCGTAGTAGACCTCTGAGGGCTCATCTCTTGGAGGACCCCAGTGTGACTCGAGACCCTGGGAGTGCCTATCGAAGTAGACCTCTGAGGGCTTATCTCTTGGAGGACCCCAGTTTGACTCGAGACCCCGGGAGTGCCTATTGTAGTAGACCTCTGATGGCTCATCTCTTGGAGGACCCCAGGGTGACTCGAGACCCCGGGAGTGCTTATCTTAGTAGACCTCTGAGAGCTCATCTCTTGGAGGACCCCAGTGTGACTCGAGACCCTGGGAGTGCCTATCGTAGTAGACCTCTGAGGGCTCATTTCTTGGAGGACCCCAGTGTGACTCGAGACCCTGGGAGTGCCTATCGGAGTAAACCTCTGAGGGCTCGTCCCTAGGAGGACCCCAGTGTGACTCGAGACCCCGGGAGTGCCTTTTGTAGTAGGCCTCTGAGGATTCATCTCTTGGAGGACCCCAGTGTGACTCGAGACACCGGGAGTGCCTATCGTAGTAGACCTCTGAGGGCTCATCTCTTGGAGGACCCCAGTGTGACTCGAGACCCTGGGAGTGCCTATCGTAGTAGACCTCTGAGGGCCCATCTCTTGGAGGATTCCAGTGTGACTCGAGTACCCGGGATTGCCTATCGTAGTAGACCTCTGAGGGCTCATCTCTTGGAGGACCCCAGTGTGAATCGAGACCCCGGGAGTGCCTATTGTAGTAGGGACCTGGGGGCTCATCTCTTGGAGGACCCCAGTGTGACTCGAGACCCTGGGAGTGCGTATCGTAGTAGACCTCTGAGGGCTCATCTCTTGGAGGACCCCAGTGTGATTCGAGACCCCGGGAGTGCCTATTGTAGTAGGGACCTGGGGGCTCATCTCTTGGAGGACCCCAGTGTGACACGAGACCCTGGGAGTGCCTATTGTAGTAGACCTCTGGGGGCTCATCTCTTGGAGGACCCCAGTGTGACACGAGACCCTGGGAGTGCCTATTGTAGTAGACCTCTGGGAGCTCATCTCTTGGAGGATCCCAGTGTGACTCGAGACCCTGGGAGGGCCTATTGTAGTAGACCTCTGGGGGCTCATCTCTTGGAGCACCCCAGTGTGACACGAGACCCTGGGAGTGCCTATTGTAGTAGACCTCTGGGGCTCATATTTTGGAGGACCCCAGTGTGACACGAGATCCCTGGAAGTGCCTATTGTAGTAGACCTCTGGCAGCTCATCTCTTGGAGGATCCCAGTGTGACTCGAGACCCTGGGAGGGCCTATTGTAGTAGACCTCTGGGGGCTCATCTCTTGGAGGACCCAGTGTGACACGAGACCGCGGGAGTGCCTATTTTAGTAGGGACCTGGGGGCTCATCTCTTGGAGTACCCCAGTGTGAAACGAGACCCCGGGAGTGCCTATTGTAGTAGGGCCCTGGGGGCTCATCTCTTGGAGGACCCCAGTGTGACACGAGACCCCGGGAGTGCCTAATGTAGTAGGGCCCTGGGGGCTCATCTTTTGGAGAACACCAGTGTGGCTTGAGACCCCGGGAGTGCCTATTGTATTAGACCTCTGGGGGCTCATCTCTTGGAGGACCCCAGGGTGACTCGAGAACTCGGGAGCGCGTATTGTAGTAGGCCTCTGGGGGCTCATCTCTTGGAGGACTCCAGTGTGATTCGTGACCCTGGGAGTGCCTATTGTAGTAGGCCTGTTTAGGCTCATCTCCTAGAGGACCCCAGTGTGACTCGAGACCCTGGGAGTGCCTAGCGTAGTGGGGCCTTGGGGGCTCATCTCTTGGAGGACCCCAGTGTGACGCGAGACCCTGGGAGTGCCTATTGTAGTAAGCCTCTGGGGCCTCATCTCTTGGAGGACCCCAGTGTGACTCAAGACCCTGGGAGTGCCTATTGTAGTAGGGCCCTGGGGACTCATCTCTTGGAGGATCCCAGTGTGACTCGAGATCCTGGGAGTGCCTATTGTTGTAGGGACTTGGGGCTCATCTCTTGTAGGACTCCAGTGTGGTTCGAGTACCTATGAGTGCCTATCGTAGTAGGGCCCTGAGGGCTCATCTCTTGGAGGACCCCAGTGTGGTTCGAGACCCTGGGACTGCCTATCGTAGTAGGGCCCTGGGGGCTCATCTCTTTGCGGACTCCAGTGTGACTCGAGACCTCGGGTGTGCATATCGTAGTAGGGCCCCGGGGCTCATCTCTTGGTGGACTGTGTGACTCGAGACCCCGGGAGAGCCTATTGTAGTAGGCCTCTGGGGCTCATCTCTTGGAGGACCCCAGTGTGACTCGAGACCCTGGGAGTGCCTATTGTAGTAGGTCTCTGGGGCTCATCTTTTGGAGGACTCCAGTGGGACTCGTGACCCTGGGTGTGCCTATCGTAGTAGGGCCCTGGGGGCTCATCTCTTGTAGGAACCCAGTGTTACTCGAGACTCCGTGAATGCCTATCTTAGTAGGCCTCTGGTGGCTCATCTCTTGGAGGACCCCAGTGTGACTCGAGACCCCGGGAGTGCGTATCGTAGTAAGGCCCTGGGGGCTCATTTCATGGAGAACCCCAGTGTGACTCGAGAACCCGGGAGTGCTTATCGTAGTAGGGCCCTGAGGGCTCATCTCTTGGATGACCCCAGTGTGACTCGAGACCCCGGGAGTGCCTATCGTAGTCAGGCCCTGGGGGCTCATCTCTTGGAGGACCCCACTGTGATTCGAGACCTCGGGAGTGCCTATTGCAGTAGGGCCGTGAGGCCTCATCTCTTGGAGAACTCCAGTGTGACTCGAAACCTCGGAAGAGCGTATTGTAGTAGGCCTCTGTGGGCTCATCTCTTGGAGGACCCCAGTGATACTCGAGACCCTGGGAGTGTCTATCGTAGTGGGGCCTTGGGGGCTCATCTCTTGGAGGACCCCAGTGTGACGCGAGACCCTGGGAGGGCCTATTGTAGTAGGCCTCTGGGGCCTCATCTCTTGGAGGACCCCAGTGTGACTCGAGACCCTGGGAGTGCCTATTGTAGTAGGGCCCTGGGGGCTCATCTCTTGGAGGATCCCAGTGTGCCTCGAGACCCAGGGAGTGCCTATTGTAGTAGGCCTCTGAGGGCTCATCTCTTGGTGGAGCCCAGTGTGACTCGAGACCCTGGGAGTGCCTATTGTTGTAGGGACTTGGGGCCTGATCTCTTGGAGAACTCCAGTGTGGTTCGAGTTCCTAGGAGTGCCTATCGTAGTAGGGCCCTGAGGGCTCATCTCTTGGAGGACCCCAGTGTGGGTCGAGACCCTGGGACTGCCTATCGTAGTAGGGCCCTGGGGGCTCATCTCTTGCAGGACTCCAGTGTGACTCGAGACCCCGAGTGTGCATATCGTAGTAGGGCCCTGGGGCTCATCTTTTGTTGGACTGTGTGACTCGAGACCCCGGGAGAGCCTATTGTAGTAGGCCTCTGGGGCTCATCTCTTTGAGGACCCCATTGTGACTCGAGACCTCGGGAGTGCCTATTGTAGTAGGCCTCTGATGGCTCATCTCTTGGAGGACCCCAGGGTGACTCGAGACCCCGGGAGTGCTTATCTTAGTAGACCTCTGAGAGCTCATCTCTTGGAGGACCCCAGTGTGACTCGAGACCCTGGGAGTGCCTATCGTAGTATACCTCTGAGGGCTCATTTCTTGGAGGACCCCAGTGTGACTCGAGACCCTGGGAGTGCCTATCGGAGTAAACCTCTGAGGGCTCGTCCCTTGGAGGACCCCAGTGTGACTCGAATCCCTGGGAGTGCCTATCGTAGTAGACCTCTGAGGGCCCATCTCTTGGAGGATTCCAGTGTGACTCGAGTACCCGGGATTGCCTATCGTAGTAGACCTCTGAGGGCTCATCTCTTGGAGGACCCCAGTGTGATTCGAGACCCCGGGAGTGCCTATTGTAGTAGGGACCTGGGGGCTCATCTCTTGGAGGACCCCAGTGTGACTCGAGACCCTGGGAGTGCGTATCGTAGTAGACCTCTGAGGGCTCATCTCTTGGAGGACCCCAGTGTGATTCGAGACCCCGGGTGTGCCTATTGTAGTAGGGACCTGGGGGCTCATCTCTTGGAGGACCCCAGTGTGACACGAGACCCTGGGAGTGCCTATTGTAGTAGACCTCTGGGGGCTCATCTCTTGGAGGACCCCAGTGTGACACGAGACCCTGGGAGTGCCTATTGTAGTAGACCTCTGGGAGCTCATCTCTTGGAGGATCCCAGTGTGACTCGAGACCCTGGGAGGGCCTATTGTAGTAGACCTCTGGGGGCTCATCTCTTGGAGCACCCCAGTGTGACACGAGACCCTGGGAGTGCCTATTGTAGTAGACCTCTGGGGCTCATATCTTGGAGGACCCCAGTGTGACACGAGATCCCTGGAAGTGCCTATTTTAGTAGACCTCTGGCAGCTTATCTCTTGGAGGATCCCAGTGTGACTCGAGACCCTGGGAGGGCCTATTGTAGTAGACCTCTGGGGGCTCATCTCTTGGAGGACCCCAGTGTGACACGAGACCGCGGGAGTGCCTATTTTAGTAGGGACCTGGGGGCTCATCTCTTGGAGTACCCCAGTGTGAAACGAGACCCCGGGAGTGCCTATTGTAGTAGGGCCCTGGGGGCTCATCTCTTGGAGGACCCCAGTGTGACACGAGACCCCGGGAGTGCCTAATGTAGTAGGGCCCTGGGGGCTCATCTTTTGGAGAACACCAGTGTGGCTTGAGACCCCGGGAGTGCCTATTGTATTAGACCTCTGGGGGCTCATCTCTTGGAGGACCCCAGGGTGACTCGAGAACTCGGGAGAGCGTATTGTAGTAGGCCTCTGGGGGCTCATCTCTTGGAGGACTCCAGTGTGATTCGTGACCCTGGGAGTGCCTATTGTAGTAGGCCTGTTTAGGCTCATCTCCTAGAGGACCCCAGTGTGCCTCGAGACCCTGGGAGTGCCTAGCGTAGTGGGGCCTTGGGGGCTCATCTCTTGGAGGACCCCAGTGTGACGCGAGACCCTGGGAGTGCCTATTGTAGTAGGCCTCTGGGGCCTCATCTCTTGGAGGACCCCAGTGTGACTCAAGACCCTGGGAGTGCCTATTGTAGTAGGGCCCTGGGGACTCATCTCTTGGAGGATCCCAGTGTGACTCGAGATCCTGGGAGTGCCTATTGTTGTAGGGACTTGGGGCTCATCTCTTGTAGGACTCCAGTGTGGTTCGAGTACCTATGAGTGCCTATCGTAGTAGGGCCCTGAGGGCTCATCTCTTGGAGGACCCCAGTGTGGTTCGAGACCCTGGGACTGCCTATCGTAGTAGGGCCCTGGGGGCTCATCTCTTTGCGGACTCCAGTGTGACTCGAGACCTCGGGTGTGCATATCGTAGTAGGGCCCCGGGGCTCATCTCTTGGTGGACTGTGTGACTCGAGACCCCGGGAGAGCCTATTGTAGTAGGCCTCTGGGGCTCATCTCTTGGAGGACCCCAGTGTGACTCGAGACCCTGGGAGTGCCTATTGTAGTAGGTCTCTGGGGCTCATCTTTTGGAGGACTCCAGTGGGACTCGTGACCCTGGGTGTGCCTATCGTAGTAGGGCCCTGGGGGCTCATCTCTTGTAGGAACCCAGTGTTACTCGAGACTCCGTGAATGCCTATCTTAGTAGTCCTCTGGTGGCTCATCTCTTGGAGGACCCCAGTGTGACTCGAGACCCCGGGAGTGCGTATCGTAGTAAGGCCCTGGGGGCTCATTTCATGGAGAACCCCAGTGTGACTCGAGAACCCGGGAGTGCTTATCGTAGTAGGGCCCTGAGGGCTCATCTCTTGGATGATCCCAGTGTGACTCGAGACCCCGGGAGTGCCTATCGTAGTAAGGCCCTGGGGGCTCATCTCTTGGAGGACCCCACTGTGATTCGAGACCTCGGGAGTGCCTATTGCAGTAGGGCCGTGAGGCCTCATCTCTTGGAGAACTCCAGTGTGACTCGAAACCTCGGAAGAGCGTACTGTAGTAGGCCTCTGTGGGCTCATCTCTTGGAGGACCCCAGTGATACTCGAGACCCTGGGAGTGTCTATCGTAGTGGGGCCTTGGGGGCTCATCTCTTGGAGGACCCCAGTGTGACGCGAGACCCTGGGAGGGCCTATTGTAGTAGGCCTCTGGGGCCTCATCTCTTGGAGGACCCCAGTGTGACTCGAGACCCTGGGAGTGCCTATTGTAGTAGGGCCCTGGGGGCTCATCTCTTGGAGGATCCCAGTGTGCCTCGAGACCCAGGGAGTGCCTATTGTAGTAGGCCTCTGAGGGCTCATCTCTTGGTGGAGCCCAGTGTGACTCGAGACCCTGGGAGTGCCTATTGTTGTAGGGACTTGGGGCCTGATCTCTTGGAGAACTCCAGTGTGGTTCGAGTTCCTAGGAGTGCCTATCGTAGTAGGGCCCTGAGGGCTCATCTCTTGGAGGACCCCAGTGTGGGTCGAGACCCTGGCACTGCCTATCGTAGTAGGGCCCTGGGGGCTCATCTCTTGCAGGACTCCAGTGTGACTCGAGACCCCGGGTGTGCATATCGTAGTAGGGCCCTGGGGCTCATCTTTTGTTGGACTGTGTGACTCGAGACCCCGGGAGAGCCTATTGTAGTAGGCCTCTGGGGCTCATCTCTTTGAGGACCCCATTGTGACTCGAGACCTCGGGAGTGCCTATTGTAGTAGGCCTCTGGGACTCATCTCTTGGAGGACCCCAGTGTGACTCGAGACCCCGGGAGTGACTATTGTAGTAGGCCTCTGGGGCTCATCTCTTGGAACACTCCAGTGTGACTCGAGACACCGGGAGTTCCTATCGTAGTAGACATCTGAGGGCTCATTTCTTGGAAGACCCCAGTGTGACTCGAGACCGTGGGAGTGCTTATCGTAGTAGACCTCTGAGGGCTCATCCCTTGGAGGACTTCAGTGTGACTCGAGACCCCGGGAGTGCCTATCGTAGTAGACCTCTGAGGGCTCATCTCTTGGAGGACCCCAGTGTGACTCGAGACCCCGGGAGTGCCTATTCTAGTAGGCCTCTGAGGATTCATCTCTTGGAGGACCCCAGTGTGACTCGAGACACCGGGAGTGCCTATCGTAGTAGACCTCTGAGGGCTCATCTCTTGGAGGACTCCAGTATGACTCGAGTACCCGCGAGTGCCTATCGTAGTAGACCTCTGAGGGCTCATCTCTTGGAGGACCCCAGTGTGATTCGAGACCCCGGGAGTGCCTATTGTAGTAGGGACCTGGGGGCTCATCTCTTGGAGGACCCCAGTGTGACTCGAGACCATGGGAGTGAGTATCGTAGTAGACCTCTGGGGGCTCATCTCTTGGATGACCCCAGTGTGACTCGAGACCCCGGGAGTGCCTGTTGTAGTAGGGACCTGGGGGCTCATCTCTTGGAGGACCCCAGTGTGACACGAGACCCTGGGAGTACCTATTGTAGTAGACCTCTGGGGGCTCATCTCTTGGAGGACCCCAGTGTGACACCAGACCCTGGGAGTGCCTATTGTAGTAGACCTCTGGGAGCTCATCCCTTGGAGGATCCCAGTGTGACTCGAGACCCTGGGAGGGCCTATTGTAGTAAACCTCTGGGGGCTCATCTCTTGGAGGACCCCAGTGTGACACGAGACCCTGGGAGTGCCTATTGTAGTAGACCTCTGGGGACCATCTCTTGGAGGACCCCAGTGTGAAACGAGACCCCTGGAAGTGCCTATTGTAGTAGACCTCTGGGAGCTCATCTCTTGGAGGATCACAGTGTGACTCGAGACCCTGGGAGGGCCTATTGTATTAGACCTCTGAGGGCTCATCTCTTGGAGGACACCAGTGTGACTCGAGACCTCGGGAGAGCGTATTGTAGTAGGCCTCTGGGGGCTCATCTCTTGGAGGACTCCAGTGTGATTCGTGACCCTGGCAGTGCCTATTGTAGTAGGCCTGTTTAGGCTCATCTCTTAGAGGACCCCAGTGTGACTCGAGACCCTGGGAGTGCCTATTGTAGTAGGGCCCTGGAGACTCATCTCTTGGAGGATCCCAGTGTGCCTCGAGACCCTGGGAGTGCCTATTGTAGTAGGGCCCTGGAGACTCATCTCTTGGAGGATCCCAGTGTGCCTCGAGACCCTGGGAGTGCCTATTGTAGTAGGCCTCTGAGGGCTCATCTCTTGGAGGAGCCCAGTGTGACTCGAGACCCTGGGAGTGCCTATTGTTGTAGGGACATGGGGGCTCATCTCTTGTAGGACTCCAGTATGGTTCGAGTACCTGGGACTGCCTATCGTAGTAGGGCCCTGGGGGCTCATCTCTTGGCGGACTCCAGTGTGACTCGAGACCCCGGGTGTGCATATCGCAGTAGGGCCCCGGGGCTCATCTCTTGGTGGACTGTGTGACTCGAGACCCCGGGAGAGCCTATTGTAGTAGGCCTCTGGGCCTCATCTCTTGGAGGAACCCAGTGTGACTCGAGACCCTGGGAGTGCCTATTGTAGTAGGCCTCTGGGGCTCATCGTTTGGAGGACTCCAGTGGGACTCGTGACCCTGGGTGTGCCTATCGTAGTAGGGCCCTGGGGGCTCATCTCTTGTAGGAATCCAGTGTTACTCGAGACTCCGTGAATGCCTATCTTAGTAGGCCTCTGGTGGCTCATCTCTTGGAGGAGCCCAGTGTGACTCGAGACCCCGGGAGTGCGTATCGTAGTAAGGCCCTGGGGGCTCATTTCTTGGAGGACCCCAGTGTGACTCGAGAACCCGGGAGTGTTTATCGTAGTAGGGCCCTGAGGGCTCATCTCTTGGATGACCCCAGTGTGACTCGAGACCCCGGGAGTGCCTATCGTAGTAAGGCCCTGGGGGCTCATCTCTTGGAGGACCCCACTGCGATTCGAGATCTCGGGAGTGCCTATTGCAGTAGGGCCGTTAGGGCTCATCTCTTGGAGAACTCCAGTGTGACTCGAAACCTCGGAAGAGCGTATTGTAGTAGGCCTCTGGGGGCTCATCTCTTGCAGGACCCCAGTGTGACTCGAGACCCTGGGAGTGTCTATCGTAGTGGGGCCTTGGGGGCTCATCTCTTGGAGGACCCCAGTGTGACGCGAGACCTTGGGAGGGCCTATTGTAGTAGGCCTGTGGGGCCTCATCTCTTAGAGGACCCCAGTGTGACTCGAGACCCTGGGAGTGCCTATTGTAGTAGGGCCCTGGGGGCTCATCTCTTGGAGGATCCCAGTGTGCCTCGAGACCCTGGGAGTGCCTATTGTAGTAGGCCTCTGAGGGCTCATCTCTTGGAGGAGCCCAGTGTGACTCGAGACCCTGGGAGTGCCTATTGTTGTAGGGACTTGGGGCCTCATCTCTTGGAGGACTCCAGTGTGGTTCGAGTTCCTAGGAGTGCCTATCGTAGTAGGGCCCTGAGGGCTCATCTCTTGTGGACCCCAGTGTGGTTCGAGACCCTGGGACTGCCTATCGTAGTAGGGCCCTGGGGGCTCATCTCTTGGAGGACTCCAGTGTGACTCGAGACCCCGGGTGTGCATATCGTAGTAGGGCCCTGGGGCTCATCTTTTGGTGGACTGTGTGACTCGAGACCCCGGGAGAGCCTATTGTAGTAGGCCTCTGGGGCTCATCTCTTTGAAGATCCCAGTGTGACTCGAGACCTCGGGAGTGCCTATTGTAGTAGGCCTCTGGGACTCATCACTTGGAGGACCCCAGTGTGACTCGAGACCCCGGGAGTGACTATTGTAGTAGGCCTCTGGGGCTCATCTCTTGGAAGACTCCAGTGTGACTCGAGACACCGGGAGTTCCTATCGTAGTAGACATCTGAGGGCTCATTTCTTGGAGGACCCCAGTGTGACTCGAGACCGTGGGAGTGCTTATCGTAGTAGACCTCTGAGGGCTCATCTCTTGGAGGACTTCAGTGTGACTCGAGACCCCGGGAGTGCCTATCGTAGTAGACCTCTGAGGGCTCATCTCTTGGAGGACCCCAGTGTGACTCGAGACCCCGGGTGTGCCTATTGTAGTAGGCCTCTGAGGATTCTTCTCTTGGAGGACCCCAGTGTGACTCGAGATCCCGGGAGTGCCTATCTTAGTAGACCCCTGAGAGCTCCTCTCTTGGAGGACCCCAGTGTGACTCGAGACTCTGGGAGTGCCTATCGTAGTAGACCTCTGAGGGCTCATCTCTTGGAGGACCCCAGTGTGACTCGAGACCCTGGGAGTGCCTATCGTAGTAGACCTTTGAGGGCTCGTCCCTTGGAGGACTCCAGTGTGACTCGAATCCCTGGGAGTGCCTATCGTAGTAAACCTCTGAGGGCTCATCTCTTGGAGGACCCCAGTGTGATTCGAGACCCCGGGAGTGCCTATTGTAGTAGGGACCTGGGGGCTCATCTCTTGGAGGACCCCAGTGTGACTCGAGACCCTGGGAGTGCGTATCGTAGTAGACCTCTGGGGGCTCATCTCTTGGATGACCCCAGTGTGACTCGAGACCCCGGGAGTGCCTATTGTAGTATGGACCTGGGGGCTCATCTCTTGGAGGACCCCAGTGTGACACGAGACCCTGGGAGTGCCTATTGTAGTAGACCTTTGGGGGCTCATGTCTTGGAGGACCCCAGTGTATCACGAGACCCTGGGAGTGCCTATTGTAGTAGACCTCTGGGAGCTCATCTCTTGGAGGATCCCAGTGTGACTCGAGACCCTGGGAGGGCCTATTGTAGTAGACCTCTGGGGGCTCATCTCTTGGAGGACCGCTGTGTGACACGAGACCCTGGGAGTGCCTATTGTAGTAGACCTCCGGGGCTCATCTCTTGGAGGACCCCAGTGTGACACGAGACCCCTGGAAGTGCCTATTGTAGTAGACCTCTGGGAGCTCATCTCTTGGAGGATCCCAGTGTGACTCGAGACCCTGGGAGGGCCTATTGTAGTAGACCTCTGGGGGCTCATCTCTTGGAGGACCCCAGTGTGATACGAGACCCTGGGAGTGCTTATCGTAGTAGACCTCTGAGGGCTCATCTCTTGGAGGACTTCAGTGTGACTCGAGACCCCGGGAGTGCCTATCGTAGTAGAACTCTGAGGGCTCTCTCTTGGAGGACCCCAGTGTGACTCGAGACCCCGGGAGTGCCTATTGTAGTAGGCCTCTGAGGATTCATCTCTTGGAGGACCCAAGTGTGACTCGAGACACCGGGAGTGCCTATCGTAGTAGACCTCTGAGGGCTCATCTCTTGGAGGACCCCAGTGTGACTCGAGACCCTGGGAGTGCCTATCGAAGTAGACCTCTGAGGGCTTATCTCTTGGAGGACCCCAGTTTGACTCGAGACCCCGGGAGTGCCTATTGTAGTAGACCTCTGATGGCTCATCTCTTGGAGGACCCCAGTGTGACTCGAGACCCCGGGAGTGCCTATCTTAGTAGACCTCTGAGAGCTCATCTCTTGGAGGACCCCAGTGTGACTCGAGACCCTGGGAGTGCCTATCGTAGTAGACCTCTGAGGGCTCATTTCTTGGAGGACCCCAGTGTGACTCGAGACCCTGGGAGTGCCTATCGGAGTAAACCTCTGAGGGCTCGTCCCTTGGAGGACCCCAGTGTGACTCGAATCCCTGGGAGTGCCTATCGTAGTAGACCTCTGAGGGCCCATCTCTTGGAGGATTCCAGTGTGACTCGAGTACCCGGGAGTGCCTATCGTAGTAGACCTCTGGGGGCTCATCTCTTGGAGGACCCCAGTGTGATTCGAGACCCCGGGAGTGCCTATTGTAGTAGGGACCTGGGGGCTCATCTCTTGGAGGACCCCAGTGTGACTCGAGACCCTGGGAGTGCGTATCGTAGTAGACCTCTGAGGGCTCATCTCTTGGAGGACCCCAGTGTGATTCGAGACCCCGGGAGTGCCTATTGTAGTAGGGACCTGGGGGCTCATCTCTTGGAGGACCCCAGTGTGACAAGAGACCCTGGGAGTGCCTATTGTAGTAGACCTCTGGGGGCTCATCTCTTGGAGGACCCCAGTGTGACACGAGACCCTGGGAGTGCCTATTGTAGTAGACCTCTGGGAGCTCATCTCTTGGAGGATCCCAGTGTGACTCGAGACCCTGGGAGGGCCTATTGTAGTAGACCTCTGGGGGCTCATCTCTTGGAGCACCCCAGTGTGACACGAGACCCTGGGAGTGCCTATTGTAGTAGACCTCTGGGGCTCATATCTTGGAGGACCCCAGTGTGACACGAGATCCCTGGAAGTGCCTATTGTAGTAGACCTCTGGCAGCTCATCTCTTGGAGGATCCCAGTGTGACTGGACACCCTGGGAGGGCCTATTGTAGTAGACCTCTGGGGGCTCATCTCTTGGAGGACCCCAGTGTGACACGAGACCCCGGGAGTGCCTATTTTAGTAGGGACCTGGGGGCTCATCTCTTGGAGTACCCCAGTGTGACACGAGACCCCGGGAGTGCCTATTGTAGTAGGGCCCTGGGGGCTCATCTCTTGGAGGACCCCAGTGTGACACGAGACCCCGGGAGTGCCTAATGTATTAGGGCCTGGGGGCTCATCTTTTGGAGAACACCAGTGTGGCTTGAGACCCCGGGAGTGCCTATTGTATTAGACCTCTGGCGGCTCATCTCTTGGAGGACCCCAGGGTGACTCGAGAACCCGGGAGAGCGTATTGTAGTAGGCCTCTGGGGGCTCATCTCTTGGAGGACTCCAGTGTGATTCGTGACCCTGGGAGTGCCTATTGTAGTAGGCCTGTTTAGGCTCATCTCCTAGAGGACCCCAGTGTGACTCGAGACCCTGGGAGTGCCTATCGTAGTGGGGCCTTGGGGGCTCATCTCTTGGAGGACCCCAGTGTGACGCGAGACCCTGGGAGTGCCTATTGTAGTAGGCCTCTGGGGCCTCATCTCTTGGAGGACCCCAGTGTGACTCAAGACCCTGGGAGTGCCTATTGTAGTAGGGCCCTGGGGACTCATCTCTTGGAGGATCCCAGTGTGCCTCGAGACCCTGGGAGTGCCTATTGTAGTAGGCCTCTGAGGGATCATCTCTTGGAGGAGCCCAGTGTGACTCGAGATCCTGGGAGTGCCTATTGTTGTAGGGACTTGGGGGCTCATCTCTTGTAGGACTCCAGTGTGGTTCGAGTACCTATGAGTGCCTATCGTAGTAGGGCCCTGAGGGCTCATCTCTTGGAGGACCCCAGTGTGGTTCGAGACCCTGGGACTGCCTATCGTAGTCGGGCCCTGGGGGCTCATCTCTTGGCGGACTCCAGTGTGACTCGAGACCCCGGGTGTGCATATCGTAGTAGGGCCCCGGGGCTCATCTCTTGGTGGACTGTGTGACTCGAGACCCCGGGAGAGCCTATTGTAGTAGGCCTCTGGGGCTCATCTCTTGGAGGACCCCAGTGTGACTCGAGACCCTGGGAGTGCCTATTGTAGTAGGTCTCTGGGGCTCATCTCTTGGAAGACTCCAGTGTGACTCGAGACACCGGGAGTTCCTATCGTAGTAGACATCTGAGGGCTCATTTCTTGGAAGACCCCAGTGTGACTCGAGACCGTGGGAGTGCTTATCGTAGTAGACCTCTGAGGGCTCATCCCTTGGAGGACTTCAGTGTGACTCGAGACCCCGGGAGTGCCTATCGTAGTAGACCTCTGAGGGCTCATCTCTTGGAGGACCCCAGTGTGACTCGAGACCCCGGGAGTGCGTATCGTAGTAAGGCCCTGGGGGCTCATTTCATGGAGAACCCCAGTGTGACTCGAGATCCCGGGAGTGCTTATCGTAGTAGGACCCTGAGGGCTCATCTCTTGGATGACCCCAGTGTGACTCGAGACCCCGGGAGTGCCTATCGTAGTAAGGCCCTGGGGGCTCATCTCTTGGAGGACCCCACTGTGATTCGAGACCTCGGAAGTGCCTATTGCAGTAGGGCCGTGAGGCCTCATCTCTTGGAGAACTCCAGTGTGACTCGAAACCTCGGAAGAGCGTATTGTAGTAGGCCTCTGTGGGCTCATCTCTTGGAGGACCCCAGTGATACTCGAGACCCTGGGAGTGTCTATCGTAGTGGGGCCTTGGGGGCTCATCTCTTGGAGGACCCCAGTGTGACGCGAGACCCTGGGAGGGCCTATTGTAGTAGGCCTCTGGGGCCTCATCTCTTGGAGGACCCCAGTGTGACTCGAGACCCTGGGAGTGCCTATTGTAGTAGGGCCCTGGGGGCTCATCTCTTGGAGGATCCCAGTGTGCCTCGAGACCCTGGGAGTGCCTATCGTAGTAGGGCCCTGAGGGCTCATCTCTTGGAGGACCCCAGTGTGGGTCGAGACCCTGGGACTGCCTATCGTAGTAGGGCCCTGGGGGCTCATCTCTTGGAGGACTCCAGTGTGACTCGAGACCCCGGGTGTGCATATCGTAGTAGGGCCCTGGGGCTCATCTTTTGTTGGACTGTGTGACTCGAGACCCCGGGAGAGCCTATTGTAGTAGGCCTCTGGGGCTCATCTCTTTGAGGACCCCATTGTGACTCGAGACCTCGGGAGTGCCTATTGTAGTAGGCCTCTGGGACTCATCTCTTGGAGGGCCCCAGTGTGACTCGAGACCCCGGGAGTGACTATTGTAGTAGGCCTCTGGGGCTCATCTCTTGGAAGACTCCAGTGTGACTCGAGACACCGGGAGTTCCTATCGTAGTAGACATCTGAGGGCTCATTTCTTGGAAGACCCCAGTGTGACTCGAGACCGTGGGAGTGCTTATCGTAGTAGACCTCTGAGGGCTCATCCCTTGGAGGACTTCAGTGTGACTCGGGACCCCGGGAGTGCCTATCGTAGTAGACCTCTGAGGGCTCATCTCTTGGAGGACCCCAGTGTGACTCGAGACCCCGGGAGTGCCTATTGTAGTAGGCCTCTGAGGATTCATCTCTTGGAGGACCCCAGTGTGACTCGAGACACCGGGAGTGCCTATCGTAGTAGACCTCTGAGGGCTCATCTCTTGGAGGACTCCAGTGTGACTCGAGACCCTGGGAGTGCCTATCGAAGTAGACCTCTGAGGGCTTATCTCTTGGAGGACCCCAGTTTGACTCGAGACCCCGGGAGTGCCTATTGTAGTAGACCTCTGATGGCTCATCTCTTGGAGGATCCCAGTGTGACCCGAGACCCCGGGAGTGCCTATCTTAGTAGACCTCTGAGAGATCATCTCTTGGAGGACCCCAGTGTGACTCGAGACCCTGGGAGTGCCTATCGTAGTAGACCTCTGAGGGCTCATCCCTTGGAGGACCCCAGTGTGACTCGAGACCCTGGGAGTGCCTATCGTAGTAGACCTCTGAGGGCTCGTCTCTTGGAGGACCCCAGTGTGACTCGAATCCCTGGGAGTGCCTATCGTAGTAGACCTCTGAGGGCTCATCTCTTGGAGGACTCCAGTGTGACTCGAGTACCCGCGAGTGCCTATCGTAGTAGACCTCTGAGGGCTCATCTCTTGGAGGACCCCAGTGTGATTCGAGACCCCGGGAGTGCCTATTGTAGTAGGGACCTGGGGGCTCATCTCTTGGAGGACCCCAGTGTGACTCGAGACCATGGGAGTGAGTATCGTAGTAGACCTCTGGGGGCTCATCTCTTGGATGACCCCAGTGTGACTCGAGACCCCGGGAGTGCCTATTGTAGTAGAGACCTGGGGGCTCATTTCTTGGAGGACCCCAGTGCGACACGAGACCCTGGGAGTACCTATTGTAGTAGACCTCTGGGGGCTCAACTCTTGGAGGACCCCAGTGTGACACCAGACCCTGGGAGTGCCTATTGTAGTAGACCTCTGGGAGCTCATCCCTTGGAGGATCCCAGTGTGACTCGAGACCCTGGGAGGGCCATTGTAGTAGACCTCTGGGGGCTCATCTCTTGGAGGACCCCAGTGTGACACGAGACCCTGGGAGTGCCTATTGTAGTAGACCACTGGGGACCATCTCTTGGAGGACCCCAGTGTGACACGAGACCCCTGGAAGTGCCTATTGTAGTAGACCTCTGGGAGCTCATCTCTTGGAGGATCCCAGTGTGACTCGAGACCCTGGGAGGGCCTATTGTAGTAGACCTCTGGGGGCTCATCTCTTGGAGGACCCCAGTGTGACACGAGACCCCGGGAGTGCCTATTTTAGTAGGGACCTGGGGGCTCATCTCTTGGAGTACCCCAGTGTGACACGAGACCCCGGGAGTGCCTATTGTAGTAGGGCCCTGGGGGCTCATCTCTTGGAGTACCCCAGTGTGACACGAGACCCCGGGAGTGCCTATTGTAGTAGGGCCCTGGGGGCTCATCTCTTGGAGGACACCAGTGTGGCTTGAGACCCCGGGAGTGCGTATTGTATTAGACCTCTGGGGGCTCATCTCTTGGAGGACCCCAGTGTGACTCGAGACCTCGGGAGAGCGTATTGTAGTAGGCCTCTGGGGGCTCATCTCTTGGAGGACTCCAGTGTGATTCGTGACCCTGGCAGTGCCTATTGTAGTAGGCCTGTTTAGGCTCATCTCTTAGAGGACCCCAGTGTGACTCGAGACCCTGGGAGTGCCTATCGTAGTGGGGCCTTGGGGGCTCATCTCTTGGAGGACCCCAGTGTGACGCGAGACCCTGGGAGTGCCTATTGTAGTAGGCCTCTGGGGCCTAATCTCTTGGAGGACCCCAGTGTGACTCAAGACCCTGGGAGTGCCTATTGTAGTAGGGCCCTGGGGACTCATCTCTTGGAGGATCCCAGTGTGACTCGAGACCCTGGGAGTGCCTATTGTAGTAGGCCTCTGAGGGCTCATCTCTTGGAGGAGCCCAGTGTGACTCGAGACCCTGGGAGTGCCTATTGTTGTAGGGACTTGGGGGCTCATCTCTTGTAGGACTCCAGTGTGGTTCGAGTACCTAGGAGTGCCTATCGTAGTAGGGCCCTGAGGGCTCATCTCTTGGAGGACCCCAGTGTGGTTCGAGACCCTGGGACTGCCTATCGTAGTAGGGCCCTGAGGGCTCATCTCTTGGCGGACTCCAGTGTGACTCGAGACCCCGGGTGTGCATATCGTAGTAGGGCCCCGGGGCTCATCTCTTGGTGGACTGTGTGACTCGAGACCCCGGGAGAGCCTATTGTAGTAGGCCTCCGGGGCTCATCTCTTGGAGGACCCCAGTATGACTCGAGACCCTGGGAGTGCCTATTGTAGTAGGTCTCTGGGGCTCATCTTTCGGAGGACTCCAGTGGGACTCGTGACCCTGGGTGTGCCTATCGTAGTAGGGCCCTGGGAGCTCATCTCTTGTAGGAACCCAGTGTTACTCGAGACTCCGTGAATGCCTATCTTAGTAGGCCTCTGGTGGCTCATCTCTTGGAGGACCCCAGTGTGACTCGAGACCCCGGGAGTGCGTATCGTAGTAAGGCCCTGGGGGCTCATTTCTTGGAGAACCCCAGTGTGACTCGAGAACCCGGGAGTGCTTATCGTAGTAGGGCCCTGAGGGCTCATCCCTTGGATGACCCCAGTGTGACTCGAGACCCCGGGAGTGCCTATCGTAATAAGGCCCTGGGGGCGCATCTCTTGGAGGACCCCACTGTGATTCGAGACCTCGGGAGTGCCTATTGCAGTAGGGCCGTGAGGGCTCATCTCTTGGAGAACTCCAGCGTGACTCGAAACCTCGGAAGAGCGTAATGTAGTAGGCCTCTGTGGGCTCATCTCTTGGAGGACCCCAGTGTGACTCGAGACCCTGGGAGTGTCTATCGTAGTGGGGCCTTGGGGGCTCATCTCTTGGAGGACCCCAGTGTAACGCGAGACCCTGGGAGGGCCAATTGTAGTAGGCCTCTGGGGCCTCATCTCTTGGAGGACCCCAGTGTGACTCGAGACCCTGGGAGTGCCTATTGTAGTAGGGCCCTGGGGGCTCATCTCTTCGAGGATCCCAGTGTGCCTCGAGACCCTGGGAGTGCCTATTGTAGTAGGCCTCTGAGGGCTCATCTCTTGGAGGACTCCAGTGTGATTCGTGACCCTGGGAGTGCCTATTGTAGTAGGCCTGTTTAGGATCATCTCTTAGAGGACCCCAGTGTGACTCGAGACCCTGAAAGTGCCTATCGTAGTAGACCTCTGAGGGCTCATCTCTTGGAGGACCCCAGTGTGACTCGAGACCCTGGGAGTGCCTATCGTATTAGACCTCTGAGGGCTCGTCTCTTGGAGGACCCCAGTGTGACTCGAATCCCTGGGAGTGCCTATCGTAGTAGACCTCTGAGGGCTCATCTCTTGGAGGACTCCAGTGTGACTCGAGTACCCGGGAGTGCCTATCGTAGTAGACCTCTGAGGGCTCATCTCTTGGAGGACCCCAGTGTGATTCGAGACCCCGGGAGTGCCTATTGTAGTAGGGACCTGGGGGCTCATCTCTTGGAGGACCCCAGTGTGACTCGAGAACCTGGGAGTGCGTATCGTAGTAGACCTCTGGGGGCTCATCTCTTGGATGACCCCAGTGTGACTCGAGACCCCGGGAGTGCCTATTGTAGTAGGGACCTGGGGGCTCATCTCTTGGAGGACCCCAGTGTGACACGAGACCCTGGGAGTGCCAATTATAGTAGACCTCTGGGAGCTCATCTCTTGGAGGACCCCAGTGTGACACGAGACCCTGGGAGAGCCTATAGTAGTAGACCTCTGGGAGCTCATCTCTTGGAGGATCCCAGTGTGACTCGAGACCCTGGGAGGGCCTATTGTAGTAGACCTCTGGGGGCTCATCTCTTGGAGGACCCCAGTGTGACACGAGACCCTGGGAGTGCCTATTGTAGTAGATCTCTGGGGCTCATCTCTTGGAGGACCCCAGTGTGACACGAGACCCCTGGAAGTGCCTATTGTAGTAGACCTCTGGGAGCTCATCTCTTGGAGGATCCCAGTGTGACTCGAGACCCTGGGATGGCCTATTGTAGTATACCTCTGGGGCTCATCTCTTGGAGGACCCCGGTGTGACACGAGACCCCGGGAATGCCTATTTTAGTAGGGACCTGGGGGCTCATCTCTTGGAGTACCCCAGTGTGACACGAGACCCCGGGAGTGCCTATTGTAGTAGGGCCCTAGGGGCTCATCTCTTGGAGGACCCCAGTGTGACACGAGACCCCGGGAGTGCCTATTGTAGTAGCCCTCTGGGGGCTCATCTCTTGGAGGACACCAGTGTGACTCGAGACCTCGGCAGAGCGTATTGTAGTAGGCCTCTGGGGGCTCATCTCTTGGAGGACTCCAGTGTGATTCGTGACCCTGGGAGTGCCTATTGTAGTAGGCCTGTTTAGGCTCATCTCTTAGAGGACCCCAGTGTGACTCGAGACCCTGGGAGTGCCTATAGTAGTGGGGCCTTGGGGGCTCATCGCTTGGAGTCCCCAGTGTGACGCGAGACCCTGGGAGTGCCTATTGAAGTAGGCCTCTGGGGCCTCATCTCTTGGAGGACCCCAGTGTGACTCAAGACCGTGGGAGTGCCTATTGTAGTAGGGCCCTGGGGACTCATCTCTTGGAGGATCCCAGTGTGCCTCGAGACCCTGGGAGTGCCTATTGTAGTAGGCCTCTGAGGGATCATCTCTAGGAGGAGCCCAGTGTGACTCGAGACCCTGGGAGTGCCTATTGTTGTAGGGACTTGGGGCTCATCTCTTGTAGGACTCCAGTGTGGTTCGAGTACCTATGAGTGCCTATCGTAGTAGGGCCCTGAGGGCTCATCTCTTGGAGGACCCCAGTGTGGTTCGAGACCCTGGGACTGCCTATCGTAGTAGGGCCCTGGGGGCTCATCTCTTGGCGGACTCCAGTGTGACTCGAGACCCCGGGTGTGCATATCGTAGTAGGGCCCCGGGGCTCATCTCTTGGTGGACTGTGTGACTCGAGACCCCGGGAGAGCCTATTGTAGTAGGCCTCTGGGGCTCATCTCTGGAGGACCCCAGTGTGACTCGAGACCCTGGGAGTGCCTATTGTAGTAGGTCTCTGGGGCTCATCTTTTGGAGGACTCCAGTGGGACTCGTGACCTGGGTGTGCCAATCGTAGTAGGGCCCTGGGGGCTCATCTCTTGTAGGAACCCAGTGTTACTCGAGACTCCGTGAATGCCTATCTTAGTAGGCCTCTGGTGCCTCATCTCTTGGAGGACCCCAGTGTGACTCGAGACCCAGGGAGTGCGTATTGTAGTAAGGCCCTGGGGGCTCATTTCATGGAGAACCCCAGTGTGACTCGAGAACCCGGGAGTGCTTATCGTAGTAGGGCCCTGAGGGCTCATCTCTTGGATGACCCCAGTGTGACTCGAGACCCCGGGAGTGCCTATCGTAGTAAGGCCCTGGGGGCTCATCTCTTGGAGGACCCCACTGTGATTCGAGACCTCGGGAGTGCCTATTGCAGTAGGGCCGTGAGGCCTCATCTCTTGGAGAACTCCAGTGTGACTCGAAACCTCGGAAGAGCGTATTGTAGTAGGCCTCTGTGGGCTCATCTCTTGGAGGACCCCAGTGATACTCGAGACCCTGGGAGTGTCTATCGTAGTGAGGCCTTGGGGGCTCATCTCTTGGAGGACCCCAGTGTGACGCGAGACCCTGGGAGGGCCTATTGTAGTAGGCCTCTGGGGCCTCATCTCTTGGAGGACCCCAGTGTGACTCGAGACCCTGGGAGTGCCTATTGTAGTAGGGCCCTGGGGGCTCATCTCTTGGAGGATCCCAGTGTGCCTCGAGACCCTGGGAGTGCCTATCGTAGTAGGGCCCTGAGGGCTCATCTCTTGGAGGACCCCAGTGTGGGTCGAGACCCTGGGACTGCCTATCGTAGTAGGGCCCTGGGGGCTCATCTCTTGGAGGACTCCAGTGTGACTCGAGACCCCGGGTGTGCATATCGTAGTAGGGCCCTGGGGCTCATCTTTTGTTGGACTGTGTGACTCGAGACCCCGGGAGAGCCTATTGTAGTAGGCCTCTGGGGCTCATCTCTTTGAGGACCCCATTGTGACTCGAGACCTCGGGAGTGCCTATTGTAGTAGGCCTCTGGGACTCATCTCTTGGAGGGCCCCAGTGTGACTCGAGACCCCGGGAGTGACTATTGTAGTAGGCCTCTGGGGCTCATCTCTTGGAAGACTCCAGTGTGACTCGAGACACCGGGAGTTCCTATCGTAGTAGACATCTGAGGGCTCATTTCTTGGAAGACCCCAGTGTGACTCGAGACCGTGGGAGTGCTTATCGTAGTAGACCTCTGAGGGCTCATCCCTTGGAGGACTTCAGTGTGACTCGAGACCCCGGGAGTGCCTATCGTAGTAGACCTCTGAGGGCTCATCTCTTGGAGGACCCCAGTGTGACTCGAGACCCCGGGAGTGCCTATTGTAGTAGGCCTCTGAGGATTCATCTCTTGGAGGACCCCAGTGTGACTCGAGACACCGGGAGTGCCTATCGTAGTAGACCTCTGAGGGCTCATCTCTTGGAGGACTCCAGTGTGACTCGAGACCCTGGGAGTGCCTACCGAAGTAGACCTCTGAGGGCTTATCTCTTGGAGGACCCCAGTTTGACTCGAGACCCCGGGAGTGCCTATTGTAGTAGACCTCTGATGGCTCATCTCTTGGAGGATCCCAGTGTGACCCGAGACCCCGGGAGTGCCTATCTTAGTAGACCTCTGAGAGATCATCTCTTGGAGGACCCCAGTGTGACTCGAGACCCTGGGAGTGCCTATCGTAGTAGACCTCTGAGGGCTCGTCTCTTGGAGGACCCCAGTGTGACTCGAATCCCTGGGAGTGCCTATCGTAGTAGACCTCTGAGGGCTCATCTCTTGGAGGACTCCAGTGTGACTCGAGTACCCGCGAGTGCCTATCGTAGTAGACCTCTGAGGGCTCATCTCTTGGAGGACCCCAGTGTGATTCGAGACCCCGGGAGTGCCTATTGTAGTAGGGACCTGGGGGCTCATCTCTTGGAGGACCCCAGTGTGACTCGAGACCATGGGAGTGAGTATCGTAGTAGACCTCTGGGGGCTCATCTCTTGGATGACCCCAGTGTGACTCGAGACCCCGGGAGTGCCTATTGTAGTAGAGACCTGGGGGCTCATTTCTTGGAGGACCCCAGTGTGACACGAGACCCTGGGAGTACCTATAGTAGTAGACCTCTGGGGGCTCAACTCTTGGAGGACCCCAGTGTGACACCAGACCCTGGGAGTGCCTATTGTAGTAGACCTCTGGGAGCTCATCCCTTGGAGGATCCCAGTGTGACTCGAGACCCTGGGAGGGCCATTGTAGTAGACCTCTGGGGGCTCATCTCTTGGAGGACCCCAGTGTGACACGAGACCCTGGGAGTGCCTATTGTAGTAGACCACTGGGGACCATCTCTTGGAGGACCCCAGTGTGACACGAGACCCCTGGAAGTGCCTATTGTAGTAGACCTCTGGGAGCTCATCTCTTGGAGGATCCCAGTGTGACTCGAGACCCTGGGAGGGCCTATTGTAGTAGACCTCTGGGGGCTCATCTCTTGGAGGACCCCAGTGTGACACGAGACCCCGGGAGTGCCTATTTTAGTAGGGACCTGGGGGCTCATCTCTTGGAGTACCCCAGTGTGACACGAGACCCCGGGAGTGCCTATTGTAGTAGGGCCCTGGGGGCTCATCTCTTGGAGTACCCCAGTGTGACACGAGACCCCGGGAGTGCCTATTGTAGTAGGGCCCTGGGGGCTCATCTCTTGGAGGACACCAGTGTGGCTTGAGACCCCGGGAGTGCGTATTGTATTAGACCTCTGGGGGCTCATCTCTTGGAGGACCCCAGTGTGACTCGAGACCTCGGGAGAGCGTATTGTAGTAGGCCTCTGGGGGCTCATCTCTTGGAGGACTCCAGTGTGATTCGTGACCCTGGCAGTGCCTATTGTAGTAGGCCTGTTTAGGCTCATCTCTTAGAGGACCCCAGTGTGACTCGAGACCCTGGGAGTTCCTATCGTAGTGGGGCCTTGGGGGCTCATCTCTTGGAGGACCCCAGTGTGACGCGAGACCCTGGGAGTGCCTATTGTAGTAGGCCTCTGGGGCCTAATCTCTTGGAGGACCCCAGTGTGACTCAAGACCCTGGGAGTGCCTATTGTAGTAGGGCCCTGGGGACTCATCTCTTGGAGGATCCCAGTGTGCCTCGAGACCCTGGGAGTGCCTATTGTAGTAGGCCTCTGAGGGCTCATCTCTTGGAGGAGCCCAGTGTGACTCGAGACACTGGGAGTGCCTATTGTTGTAGGGACTTGGGGGCTCATCTCTTGTAGGACTCCAGTGTGGTTCGAGTACCTAGGAGTGCCTATCGTAGTAGGGCCCTGAGGGCTCATCTCTTGGAGGACCCCAGTGTGGTTCGAGACCCTGGGACTGCCTATCGTAGTAGGGCCCTGAGGGCTCATCTCTTGGCGGACTCCAGTGTGACTCGAGACCCCGGGTGTGCATATCGTAGAAGGGCCCCGGGGCTCATCTCTTGGTGGACTGTGTGACTCGAGACCCCGGGAGAGCCTATTGTAGTAGGCCTCCGGGGCTCATCTCTTGGAGGACCCCAGTATGACTCGAGACCCTGGGAGTGCCTATTGTAGTAGGTCTCTGGGGCTCATCTTTCGGAGGACTCCAGTGGGACTCGTGACCCTGGGTGTGCCTATCGTAGTAGGGCCCTGGGGGCTCATCTCTTGTAGGAACCCAGTGTTACTCGAGACTCCGTGAATGCCTATCTTAGTAGGCCTCTGGTGGCTCATCTCTTGGAGGACCCCAGTGTGACTCGAGACCCCGGGAGTGCGTATCGTAGTAAGGCCCTGGGGGCTCATTTCTTGGAGAACCCCAGTGTGACTCGAGAACCCGGGAGTGCTTATCGTAGTAGGGCCCTGAGGGCTCATCCCTTGGATGACCCCAGTGTGATTCGAGACCTCGGGAGTGCCTATTGCAGTAGGGCCGTGAGGGCTCATCTCTTGGAGAACTCCAGTGTGACTCGAAACCTCGGAAGAGCGTATTGTAGTAGGCCTCTGTGGGCTCATCTCTTGGAGGACCCCAGTGTGACTCGAGACCCTGGGAGTGTCTATCGTAGTGGGGCCTTGGGGGCTCATCTCTTGGAGGACCCCAGTGTAACGCGAGACCCTGGGAGGGCCTATTGTAGTAGGCCTCTGGGGCCTCATCTCTTGGAGGACCCCAGTGTGACTCGAGACCCTGGGAGTGCCTATTGTAGTAGGGCCCTGGGGGCTCATCTCTTGGAGGATCCCAGTGTGCCTCGAGACCCTGGGAGTGCCTATTGTAGTAGGCCTCTGAGGGCTCATCTCTTGGAGGACTCCAGTGTGATTCGTGACCCTGGGAGTGCCTATTGTAGTAGGCCTGTTTAGGCTCATCTCTTAGAGGACCCCAGTGTGACTCGAGACCCTGAAAGTGCCTATCGTAGTAGACCTCTGAGGGCTCATCTCTTGGAGGACCCCAGTGTGACTCGAGACCCTGGGAGTGCCTATCGTATTAGACCTCTGAGGGCTCGTCTCTTGGAGGACCCCAGTGTGACTCGAATCCCTGGGAGTGCCTATCGTAGTAGACCTCTGAGGGCTCATCTCTTGGAGGACTCCAGTGTGATTCGAGACCCCGGGAGTGCCTATTGTAGTAGGGACCTGGGGGCTCATCTCTTGGAGGACCCCAGTGTGACTCGAGAACCTGGGAGTGCGTATCGTAGTAGACCTCTGGGGGCTCATCTCTTGGAGGACCCCAGTGTGATTCGAGACCCCGGGAGTGCCTATTGTAGTAGGGACCTGGGGGCTCATCTCTTGGAGGACCCCAGTGTGACTCGAGAACCTGGGAGTGCGTATCGTAGTAGACCTCTGGGGGCTCATCTCTTGGATGACCCCAGTGTGACTCGAGACCCCGGGAGTGCCTATTGTAGTAGGGACCTGGGGGCTCATCTCTTGGAGGACCCCAGTGTGACACGAGACCCTGGGAGTGCCAATTATAGTAGACCTCTGGGGGCTCATCTCTTGGAGGACCCCAGTGTGACACGAGACCCTGGGAGTGCCTATAGTAGTAGACCTCTGGGAGCTCATCTCTTGGAGGATCCCAGTGTGACTCGAGACCCTGGGAGGGCCTATTGTAGTAGACCTCTGGGGGCTCATCTCTTGGAGGACCCCAGTGTGACACGAGACCCTGGGAGTGCCTATTGTAGTAGATCTCTGGGGCTCATCTCTTGGAGGACCCCAGTGTGACACGAGACCCCTGGAAGTGCCTATTGTAGTAGACCTCTGGGAGCTCATCTCTTGGAGGATCCCAGTGTGACTCGAGACCCTGGGATGGCCTATTGTAGTATACCTCTGGGGGCTCATCTCTTGGAGGACCCCGGTGTGACACGAGACCCCGGGAATGCCTATTTTAGTAGGGACCTGGGGGCTCATCTCTTGGAGTACCCCAGTGTGACACGAGACCCCGGGAGTGCCTATTGTAGTAGGGCCCTAGGGGCTCATCTCTTGGAGGACCCCAGTGTGACACGAGACCCCGGGAGTGCCTATTGTAGTAGCCCTCTGGGGGCTCATCTCTTGGAGGACCCCAGTGTGACTCGAGACCTCGGCAGAGCGTATTGTAGTAGGCCTCTGGGGGCTCATCTCTTGGAGGACTCCAGTGTGATTCGTGACCCTGGGAGTGCCTATTGTAGTAGGCCTGTTTAGGCTCATCTCTTAGAGGACCCCAGTGTGACTCGAGACCCTGGGAGTGCCTATATTAGTGGGGCCTTGGGGGCTCATCGCTTGGAGTCCCCAGTGTGACGCGAGACCCTGGGAGTGCCTATTGTAGTAGGCCTCTGGGGCCTCATCTCTTGGAGGACCCCAGTGTGACTCAAGACCCTGGGAGTGCCTATTGTAGTAGGGCCCTGGGGACTCATCTCTTGGAGGATCCCAGTGTGCCTCGAGACCCTGGGATTGCCTATTGTAGTAGGCCTCTGAGGGATCATCTCTAGGAGGAGCCCAGTGTGACTCGAGACCCTGGGAGTGCCTATTGTTGTAGGGACTTGGGGGCTCATCTCTTGTAGGACTCCAGTGTGGTTCGAGTACCTATGAGTGCCTATCGTAGTAGGGCCCTGAGGGCTCATCTCTTGGAGGACCCCAGTGTGGTTCGAGACCCTGGGACTGCCTATCGTAGTAGGGCCCTGGGGGCTCATCTCTTGGCGGACTCCAGTGTGACTCGAGACCCCGGGTGTGCATATCGTAGTAGGGCCCCGGGGCTCATCTCTTGGTGGACTGTGTGACTCGAGACCCCGGGAGAGCCTATTGTAGTAGGCCTCTGGGGCTCATCTCTTGGAGGACCCCAGTGTGACTCGAGACCCTGGGAGTGCCTATTGTAGTAGGTCTCTGGGGCTCATCTTTTGGAGGACTCCAGTGGGACTCGTGACCCTGGGTGTGCCTATCGTAGTAGGGCCCTGGGGGCTCATCTCTTGTAGGAACCCAGTGTTACTCGAGACTCCGTGAATGCCTATCTTAGTAGGCCTCTGGTGCCTCATCTCTTGGAGGACCCCAGTGTGACTCGAGACCCAGGGAGTGCGTATCGTAGTAAGGCCCTGGGGGCTCATTTCATGGAGAACCCCAGTGTGACTCGAGAACCCGGGAGTGCTTATCGTAATAGGGCCCTGAGGGCTCATCTCTTGGATGACCCCAGTGTGACTCGAGACCCCGGGAGTGCCTATCGCAGTAAGGCCCTGGGGGCTCATCTCTTGGAGGACCCCACTGTGATTCGCGACCTCGGGAGTGCCTATTGCAGTAGGGCCGTGAGGCCTCATCTCTTGGAGAACTCCAGTGTGACTCGAAACCTCGGAAGAGCGTATTGTAGTAGGCCTCTGTGGGCTCATCTCTTGGAGGACCCCAGTGATACTCGAGACCCTGGGAGTGTCTATCGTAGTGGGGCCTTGGGGGCTCATCTCTTGGAGGACCCCAGTGTGATGCGAGACCCTGGGAGGGCCTATTGTAGTAGGCCTCTGGGGCTTCATCTCTTGGAGGACCCCAGTGTGACTCGAGACCCTGGGAGTGCCTATTGTAGTAGGGCCCTGGGGGCTCATCTCTTGGAGGATCCCAGTGTGCCTCGAGACCCTGGGAGTGCCTATCGTAGTAGGGCCCTGAGGGCTCATCTCTTGGAGGACCCCAGTGTGCTCGAGACCCTGGGACTGCCTATCGTAGTAGGGCCCTGGGGGCTCATCTCTTGGAGGACTCCAGTGTGACTCGAGACCCCGGGTGTGCATATCGTAGTAGGGCCCTGGGGCTCATCTTTTGTTGGACTGTGTGACTCGAGACCCCGGGAGAGCCTATTGTAGTAGGCCTCTGGGGCTCATCTCTTTGAGGACCCCATTGTGACTCGAGACCTCGGGAGTGCCTATTGTAGTAGGCCTCTGGGACTCATCTCTTGGAGGGCCCCAGTGTGACTCGAGACCCCGGGAGTGACTATTGTAGTAGGCCTCTGGGGCTCATCTCTTGGAAGACTCCAGTGTGACTCGAGACACCGGGAGTTCCTATCGTAGTAGACATCTGAGGGCTCATTTCTTGGAAGACCCCAGTGTGACTCGAGACCGTGGGAGTGCTTATCGTAGTAGACCTCTGAGGGCTCATCCCTTGGAGGACTTCAGTGTGACTCGAGACCCCGGGAGTGCCTATCGTAGTAGACCTCTGAGGGCTCATCTCTTGGAGGACCCCAGTGTGACTCGAGACCCCGGGAGTGCCTATTGTAGTAGGCCTCTGAGGATTCATCTCTTGGAGGACCCCAGTGTGACTCGAGACACCGGGAGTGCCTATCGTAGTAGACCTCTGAGGGCTCATCTCTTGGAGGACTCCAGTGTGACTCGAGACCCTGGGAGTGCCTACCGAAGTAGACCTCTGAGGGCTTATCTCTTGGAGGACCCCAGTTTGACTCGAGACCCCGGGAGTGCCTATTGTAGTAGACCTCTGATGGCTCATCTCTTGGAGGATCCCAGTGTGACCCGAGACCCCGGGAGTGCCTATCTTAGTAGACCTCTGAGAGATCATCTCTTGGAGGACCCCAGTGTGACTCGAGACCCTGGGAGTGCCTATCGTAGTAGACCTCTGAGGGCTCATCCCTTGGAGGACCCCAGTGTGACTCGAGACCCTGGGAGTGCCTATCGTAGTAGACCTCTGAGGGCTCGTCTCTTGGAGGACCCCAGTGTGACTCGAATCCCTGGGAGTGCCTATCGTAGTAGACCTTTGAGGGCTCATCTCTTGGAGGACTCCAGTGTGACTCGAGTACCCGCGAGTGCCTATCGTAGTAGACCTCTGAGGGCTCATCTCTTGGAGGACCCCAGTGTGATTCGAGACCCCGGGAGTGCCTATTGTAGTAGGGACCTGGGGGCTCATCTCTTGGAGGACCCCAGTGTGACTCGAGACCATGGGAGTGAGTATCGTAGTAGACCTCTGGGGGCTCATCTCTTGGATGACCCCAGTGTGACTCGAGACCCCGGGAGTGCCTATTGTAGTAGAGACCTGGGGGCTCATTTCTTGGAGGACCCCAGTGTGACACGAGACCCTGGGAGTACCTATTGTAGTAGACCTCTGGGGGCTCAACTCTTGGAGGACCCCAGTGTGACACCAGACCCTGGGAGTGCCTATTGTAGTAGACCTCTGGGAGCTCATCCCTTGGAGGATCCCAGTGTGACTCGAGACCCTGGGAGGGCCATTGTAGTAGACCTCTGGGGGCTCATCTCTTGGAGGACCCCAGTGTGACACGAGACCCTGGGAGTGCCTATTGTAGTAGACCACTGGGGACCATCTCTTGGAGGACCCCAGTGTGACACGAGACCCCTGGAAGTGCCTATTGTAGTAGACCTCTGGGAGCTCATCTCTTGGAGGATCCCAGTGTGACTCGAGACCCTGGGAGGGCCTATTGTAGTAGACCTCTGGGGGCTCATCTCTTGGAGGACCCCAGTGTGACACGAGACCCCGGGAGTGCCTATTTTAGTAGGGACCTGGGGGCTCATCTCTTGGAGTACCCCAGTGTGACACGAGACCCCGGGAGTGCCTATTGTAGTAGGGCCCTGGGGGCTCATCTCTTGGAGTACCCCAGTGTGACACGAGACCCCGGGAGTGCCTATTGTAGTAGGGCCCTGGGGGCTCATCTCTTGGAGGACACCAGTGTGGCTTGAGACCCCGGGAGTGCGTATTGTATTAGACCTCTGGGGGCTCATCTCTTGGAGGACCCCAGTGTGACTCGAGACCTCGGGAGAGCGTATTGTAGTAGGCCTCTGGGGGCTCATCTCTTGGAGGACTCCAGTGTGATTCGTGACCCTGACAGTGCCTATTGTAGTAGGCCTGTTTAGGCTCATCTCTTAGAGGACCCCAGTGTGACTCGAGACCCTGGGAGTGCCTATCGTAGTGGGGCCTTGGGGGCTCATCTCTTGGAGGACCCCAGTGTGACGCGAGACCCTGGGAGTGCCTATTGTAGTAGGCCTCTGGGGCCTAATCTCTTGGAGGACCCCAGTGTGACTCAAGACCCTGGGAGTGCCTATTGTAGTAGGGCCCTGGGGACTCATCTCTTGGAGGATCCCAGTGTGCCTCGAGACCCTGGGAGTGCCTATTGTAATAGGCCTCTGAGGGCTCATCTCTTGGAGGAGCCCAGTGTGACTCGAGACCCTGGGAGTGCCTATTGTTGTAGGGACTTGGGGGCTCATCTCTTGTAGGACTCCAGTGTGGTTCGAGTACCTAGGAGTGCCTATCGTAGTAGGGCCCTGAGGGCTCATCTCTTGGAGGACCCCAGTGTGGTTCGAGACCCTGGGACTGCCTATCGTAGTAGGGCCCTGAGGGCTCATCTCTTGGCGGACTCCAGTGTGACTCGAGACCCCGGGTGTGCACATCGTAGTAGGGCCCCGGGGCTCATCTCTTGGTGGACTGTGTGACTCGAGACCCCGGGAGAGCCTATTGTAGTAGGCCTCCGGGGCTCATCTCTTGGAGGACCCCAGTATGACTCGAGACCCTGGGAGTGCCTATTGTAGTAGGTCTCTGGGGCTCATCTTTCGGAGGACTCCAGTGGGACTCGTGACCCTGGGTGTGCCTATCGTAGTAGGGCCCTGGGTGCTCATCTCTTGTAGGAACCCAGTGTTACTCGAGACTCCGTGAATGCCTATGTTAGTAGGCCTCTGGTGGCTCATCTCTTGGAGGACCCCAGTGTGACTCGAGACCCCGGGAGTGCGTATCGTAGTAAGGCCCTGGGGGCTCATTTCTTGGAGAACCCCAGTGTGACTCGAGAACCCGGGAGTGCTTATCGTAGTAGGGCCCTGAGGGCTCATCCCTTGGATGACCCCAGTGTGACTCGAGACCCCGGGAGTGCCTATCGTAATAAGGCCCTGGGGGCGCATCTCTTGGAGGACCCCACTGTGATTCGAGACCTCGGGAGTGCCTATTGCAGTAGGGCCGTGAGGGCTCATCTCTTGGAGAACTCCAGTGTGACTCGAAACCTCGGAAGAGCGTATTGTAGTAGGCCTCTGTGGGCTCATCTCTTGGAGGACCCCAGTGTGACTCGAGACCCTGGGAGTGTCTATCGTAGTGGGGCCTTGGGGGCTCATCTCTTGGAGGACCCCAGTGTAACGCGAGACCCTGGGAGGGCCTATTGTAGTAGGCCTCTGGGGCCTCATCTCTTGGAGGACCCCAGTGTGACTCGAGACCCTGGGAGTGCCTATTGTAGTAGGGCCCTGGGGGCTCATCTCTTGGAGGATCCCAGTGTGCCTCGAGACCCTGGGAGTGCCTATTGTAGTAGGCCTCTGAGGGCTCATCTCTTGGAGGACTCCAGTGTGATTCGTGACCCTGGGAGTGCCTATTGTAGTAGGCCTGTTTAGGCTCATCTCTTAGAGGACCCCAGTGTGACTCGAGACCCTGAAAGTGCCTATCGTAGTAGACCTCTGAGGGCTCATCTCTTGGAGGACCCCAGTGTGACTCGAGACCCTGGGAGTGCCTATCGTATTAGACCTCTGAGGGCTCGTCTCTTGGAGGACCCCAGTGTGACTCGAATCCCTGGGAGTGCCTATCGTAGTAGACCTCTGAGGGCTCATCTCTTGGAGGACTCCAGTGTGACTCGAGTACCCGGGAGTGCCTATCGTAGTAGACCTCTGAGGGCTCATCTCTTGGAGGACCCCAGTGTGATTCGAGACCCCGGGAGTGCCTATTGTAGTAGGGACCTGGGGGCTCATCTCTTGGAGGACCCCAGTGTGACTCGAGAACCTGGGAGTGCGTATCGTAGTAGACCTCTGGGGGCTCATCTCTTGGATGACCCCAGTGTGACTCGAGACCCCGGGAGTGCCTATTGTAGTAGGGACCTGGGGGCTCATCTCTTGGAGGACCCCAGTGTGACACGAGACCCTGGGAGTGCCAATTATAGTAGACCTCTGGGGGCTCATCTCTTGGAGGACCCCAGTGTGACACGAGACCCTGGGAGTGCCTATAGTAGTAGACCTCTGGGAGCTCATCTCTTGGAGGATCCCAGTGTGACTCGAGACCCTGGGAGGGCCTATTGTAGTAGACCTCTGGGGGCTCATCTCTTGGAGGACCCCAGTGTGACACGAGACCCTGGGAGTGCCTATTGTAGTAGATCTCTGGGGCTCATCTCTTGGAGGACCCCAGTGTGACACGAGACCCCTGGAAGTGCCTATTGTAGTAGACCTCTGGGAGCTCATCTCTTGGAGGATCCCAGTGTGACTCGAGACCCTGGGATGGCCTATTGTAGTATACCTCTGGGGGCTCATCTCTTGGAGGACCCCGGTGTGACACGAGACCCCGGGAATGCCTATTTTAGTAGGGACCTGGGGGCTCATCTCTTGGAGTACCCCAGTGTGACACGAGACCCCGGGAGTGCCTATTGTAGTAGGGCCCTAGGGGCTCATCTCTTGGAGGACCCCAGTGTGACACGAGACCCCGGGAGTGCCTATTGTAGTAGCCCTCTGGGGGCTCATCTCTTGGAGGACCCCAGTGTGACTCGAGACCTCGGCAGAGCGTATTGTAGTAGGCCTCTGGGGGCTCATCTCTTGGAGGACTCCAGTGTGATTCGTGACCCTGGGAGTGCCTATTGTAGTAGGCCTGTTTAGGCTCATCTCTTAGAGGACCCCAGTGTGACTCGAGACCCTGGGAGTGCCTATAGTAGAGGGGCCTTGGGGGCTCATTGCTTGGAGTCCCCAGTGTGACGCGAGACCCTGGGAGTGCCTATTGTAGTAGGCCTCTGGGGCCTCATCTCTTGGAGGACCCCAGTGTGACTCAAGACCCTGGGAGTGCCTATTGTAGTAGGGCCCTGGGGACTCATCTCTTGGAGGATCCCAGTGTGCCTCGAGACCCTGGGAGTGCCTATTGTAGTAGGCCTCTGAGGGATCATCTCTAGGAGGAGCCCAGTGTGACTCGAGACCCTGGGAGTGCCTATTGTTGTAGGGACTTGGGGGCTCATCTCTTGTAGGACTCCAGTGTGGTTCGAGTACCTACGAGTGCCTATCGTAGTAGGGCCCTGAGGGCTCATCTCTTGGAGGACCCCAGTGTGGTTCGAGACCCTGGGACTGCCTATCGTAGTAGGGCCCTGGGGGCTCATCTCTTGGCGGACTCCAGTGTGACTCGAGACCCCGGGTGTGCATGTCGTAGTAGGGCCCCGGGGCTCATCTCTTGGTGGACTGTGTGACTCGAGACCCCGGGAGAGCCTATTGTAGTAGGCCTCTGGGGCTCATCTCTTGGAGGACCCCAGTGTGACTCGAGACCCTGGGAGTGCCTATTGTAGTAGGTCTCTGGGGCTCATCTTTTGGAGGACTCCAGTGGGACTCGTGACCCTGGGTGTGCCTATCGTAGTAGGGCCCTGGGGGCTCATCTCCTGTAGGAACCCAGTGTTACTCGAGACTCCGTGAATGCCTATCTTAGTAGGCCTCTGGTGGCTCATCTCTTGGAGGACCCCAGTGTGACTCGAGACCCCGGGAGTGCGTATCGTAGTAAGGCCCTGGGGGCTCATTTCATGGAGAACCCCAGTGTGACTCGAGAACCCGGGAGTGCCTATCGTAGTAAGGCCCTGGGGGCTCATCTCTTGGAGGACCCCACTGTGATTCGAAACCTCGGGAGTGCCTATTGCAGTAGGGCCGTGAGGCCTCATCTCTTGGAGAACTCCAGTGTGACTCGAAACCTCGGAAGAGCGTATTGTAGTAGGCCTCTGTGGGCTCATCTCTTGGAGGACCCCAGTGATACTCGAGACCCTGGGAGTGTCTATCGTAGTGGGGCCTTGGGGGCTCATCTCTTGGAGGACCCCAGTGTGACGCGAGACCCTGGGAGGGCCTATTGTAGTAGGCCTCTGAGGCCTCATCTCTTGGAGGACCCCAGTGTGACTCGAGACCCTGGGAGTGCCTATTGTAGTAGGGCCCTGGGGGCTCATCTCTTGGAGGATCCCAGTGTGCCTCGAGACCCTGGGAGTGCCTATTGTAGTAGGCCTCTGAGGGCTCATCTCTTGGAGGAGCCCAGTGTGACTCGAGATCCTGGGAGTGCCTATTGTTGTAGGGACTTGGGGCCTGATCTCTTGGAGAACTCCAGTGTGGTTCGAGTTCCTAGGAGTGCCTATCGTAGTAGGGCCCTGAGGGCTCATCTCTTGGAGGACCCCAGTGTGGGTCGAGACCCTGGGACTGCCTATCGTAGTAGGGCCCTGGGGGCTCATCACTTGGAGGACTCCAGTGTGACTCGAGACCCCGGGTGTGCATATCGTAGTAGGGCCCTGGGGCTCATCTTTTGTTGGACTGTGTGACTCGAGACCCCGGGAGAGCCTATTGTAGTAGGCCTCTGGGGCTCATCTCTTTGAGGACCTCAGTGTGACTCGAGACCTCGGGAGTGCCTATTGTAGTAGGCCTCTGGGACTCATCTCTTGGAGGACCCCAGTGTGACTCGAGACCCCGGGAGTGACTATTGTAGTAGGCCTCTGGGGCTCATCTCTTGGAAGACTCCAGTGTGACTCGAGACACCGGGAGTTCCTATCGTAGTAGACATCTGAGGGCTCATTTCTTGGAAGACCCCAGTGTGACTCGAGACCGTGGGAGTGCTTATCGTAGTAGACCTCTGAGGGCTCATCTCTTGGAGGACTTCAGTGTGACTCGAGATCCCGGGAGTGCCTATCGTAGTAGACCTCTGAGGGCTCATTTTTGGAGGACCCCAGTGTGACTCGAGACCCCGGGAGTGCCTATTGTAGTAGGCCTCTGAGGATTCATCTCTTGGAGGACCCCAATGTGACTCGAGACACCGGGAGTGCCTATCGTAGTAGACCTCTGAGGGCTCATCTCTTGGAGGACTCCAGTGTGACTCGAGACCCTGGGAGTGCCTATCGAAGTAGACCTCTGAGGGCTTATCTCTTGGAGGACCCCAGTTTGACTCGAGACCCCAGGAGTGCCTATTGTAGTAGACCTCTGATAACTCATCTCTTGGAGGATCCCAGTGTGACCCGAGACCCCGGGAGTGCCTATCTTAGTAGACCTCTGAGAGCTCATCTCTTGGAGGACCCCAGTGTGACTCGAGACCCTGGGAGTGCCTATCGTAGTAGACCTCTGAGGGCTCATCCCTTGGAGGACCCCAGTGTGACTCGAGACCCTGGGAGTGCCTATCGTAGTAGACCTCTGAGGGCTCGTCTCTTGGAGGACCCCAGTGCGACTCGAATCCCTGGGAGTGCCTATCGTAGTAGACCTCTGAGGGCTCATCTCTTGGAGGACTCCAGTGTGACTCGAGTACCCGCGAGTACCTATCGTAGTAGACCTCTGAGGGCTCATCTCTTGGAGGACCCCAGTGTGATTCGAGACCCCGGGAGTGCCTATTGTAGTAGGGACCTGGGGGCTCATCTCTTGGAGGACCCCAGTGTGACTCGAGACCCTGGGAGTGCGTATCGTAGTAGACCTCTGGGGGCTCATCTCTTGGATGACCTCAGTGTGACTCGAGACCCCGGGAGTGCCTATTGTAGTAGGGACCTGGGGGCTCATCTCTTGGAGGACCCCAGTGTGACACGAGACCCTGGGAGTACCTATTGTAGTAGACCTCTGGGGGCTCATCTCTTGGAGGACCCCAGTGTGACACCAGACCCTGGGAGTGCCTATTGTAGTAGACCTCTGGGAGCTCATCCCTTGGAGGATCCCAGTGTGACTCGAGACCCTGGGAGGGCCTATTGTAGTAGACCTCTGGGGGCTCATCTCTTGGAGGACCCCAGTGTGACACGAGACCCTGGGAGTGCCTATTGTAGTAGACCTCTGGGGAACATCTCTTGGAGGACCCCAGTGTGACACGAGACCCTGGAAGTGCCTATTGTAGTAGACCTCTGGGAGCTCATCTCTTGGAGGATCCCAGTGTGACTCGAGACCCTGGGAGGGCCTATTGTAGTAGACCTCTGGGGGCTCATCTCTTAGAGGACCCCAGTGTGACACGAGACCCCGGGAGTGCCTATTTTAGTAGGGACCTGGGGGCTCATCTCTTGGAGTACCCCAGTGTGACACGAGACCCCCGGAGTGCCTATTGTAGTAGGGCCCTGGGGGCTCACCTCTTGGAGGACCCCAGTGTGACACGAGACCCCGGGAGTGCCTATTGTAGTAGGGTCCTGGGGGCTCATCTTTTGGAGGACACCAGTGTGGCTTGAGACCCCGGGAGTGCGTATTGTATTAGACCTCTGGGGGCTCATCTCTTGGAGGACCGTAGTGTGACTCGAGACCTCGGGAGAGCGTATTGTAGTAGGCCTCTGGGGGCTCATCTCTTGGAGGACTCCAGTGTGATTCGTGACCCTGGCAGTGCCTATTGTAGTAGGCCTGTTTAGGCTCATCTCTTAGAGGACCCCAGTGTGACTCGAGACCCTGGGAGTGCCTATCGTAGTGGGGCCTTGGGGGCTCATCTCTTGGAGGACCCCAGTGTGACGCGAGACCCTGGGAGTGCCTATTGTGGTAGGCCTCTGGGGCCTCATCTCTTGGAGGACCCCAGTGTGACTCAAGACCCTGGGAGTGCCTATTGTAGTAGGGCCCTGGGGACTCATCTCTTGGAGGATCCCAGTGTGCCTCGAGACCCTGGGAGTGCCTATTGTAGTAGGCCTCTGAGGGCTCATCTCTTGGAGGAGCCCAGTGTGACTCGAGACCCTGGGAGTGCCTATTGTTGTAGGGACTTGGGGGCTCATCTCTTGTAGGACTCCAGTGTGGTTCGAGTACCTAGGAGTGCCTATCGTAGTAGGGCCCTGAGGGCTCATCTCTTGGAGGACCCCAGTGTGGTTCGAGACCCTGGGACTGCCTATCGTAGTAGGGCCCTGAGGGCTCATCTCTTGGCGGACTCCAGTGTGACTCGAGACCCCGGGTGTGCATATCGTAGTAGGGCCCCGGGGCTCATCTCTTGGTGGACTGTGTGACTCGAGACCCCGGGAGAGCCTATTGTAGTAGGCCTCTGGGGCTCATCTCTTGGAGGACCCCAGTATGACTCGAGACCCTGGGAGTGCCTATTGTAGTAGGTCTCTGGGGCTCATCTTTCGGAGGACTCCAGTGTGATTCGAGACCCCGGGAGTGCCTATTGTAGTAGGGACCTGGGGGCTCATCTCTTGGAGGACCCCAGTGTGACTCGAGAACCTGGGAGTGCGTATCGTAGTAGACCTCTGGGGGCTCATCTCTTGGAGGACCCCAGTGTGATTCGAGACCCCGGGAGTGCCTATTGTAGTAGGGACCTGGGGGCTCATCTCTTGGAGGACCCCAGTGTGACTCGAGAACCTGGGAGTGCGTATCGTAGTAGACCTCTGGGGGCTCATCTCTTGGATGACCCCAGTGTGACTCGAGACCCCGGGAGTGCCTATTGTAGTAGGGACCTGGGGGCTCATCTCTTGGAGGACCCCAGTGTGACACGAGACCCTGGGAGTGCCAATTATAGTAGACCTCTGGGGGCTCATCTCTTGGAGGACCCCAGTGTGACACGAGACCCTGGGAGTGCCTATAGTAGTAGACCTCTGGGAGCTCATCTCTTGGAGGATCCCAGTGTGACTCGAGACCCTGGGAGGGCCTATTGTAGTAGACCTCTGGGGGCTCATCTCTTGGAGGACCCCAGTGTGACACGAGACCCTGGGAGTGCCTATTGTAGTAGATCTCTGGGGCTCATCTCTTGGAGGACCCCAGTGTGACACGAGACCCCTGGAAGTGCCTATTGTAGTAGACCTCTGGGAGCTCATCTCTTGGAGGATCCCAGTGTGACTCGAGACCCTGGGATGGCCTATTGTAGTATACCTCTGGGGGCTCATCTCTTGGAGGACCCCGGTGTGACACGAGACCCCGGGAATGCCTATTTTAGTAGGGACCTGGGGGCTCATCTCTTGGAGTACCCCAGTGTGACACGAGACCCCGGGAGTGCCTATTGTAGTAGGGCCCTAGGGGCTCATCTCTTGGAGGACCCCAGTGTGACACGAGACCCCGGGAGTGCCTATTGTAGTAGCCCTCTGGGGGCTCATCTCTTGGAGGACTCCAGTGTGATTCGTGACCCTGGGAGTGCCTATTGTAGTAGGCCTGTTTAGGCTCATCTCTTAGAGGACCCCAGTGTGACTCGAGACCCTGGGAGTGCCTATATTAGTGGGGCCTTGGGGGCTCATCGCTTGGAGTCCCCAGTGTGACGCGAGACCCTGGGAGTGCCTATTGTAGTAGGCCTCTGGGGCCTCATCTCTTGGAGGACCCCAGTGTGACTCAAGACCCTGGGAGTGCCTATTGTAGTAGGGCCCTGGGGACTCATCTCTTGGAGGATCCCAGTGTGCCTCGAGACCCTGGGATTGCCTATTGTAGTAGGCCTCTGAGGGATCATCTCTAGGAGGAGCCCAGTGTGACTCGAGACCCTGGGAGTGCCTATTGTTGTAGGGACTTGGGGGCTCATCTCTTGTAGGACTCCAGTGTGGTTCGAGTACCTATGAGTGCCTATCGTAGTAGGGCCCTGAGGGCTCATCTCTTGGAGGACCCCAGTGTGGTTCGAGACCCTGGGACTGCCTATCGTAGTAGGGCCCTGGGGGCTCATCTCTTGGCGGACTCCAGTGTGACTCGAGACCCCGGGTGTGCATATCGTAGTAGGGCCCCGGGGCTCATCTCTTGGTGGACTGTGTGACTCGAGACCCCGGGAGAGCCTATTGTAGTAGGCCTCTGGGGCTCATCTCTTGGAGGACCCCAGTGTGACTCGAGACCCTGGGAGTGCCTATTGTAGTAGGTCTCTGGGGCTCATCTTTTGGAGGACTCCAGTGGGACTCGTGACCCTGGGTGTGCCTATCGTAGTAGGGCCCTGGGGGCTCATCTCTTGTAGGAACCCAGTGTTACTCGAGACTCCGTGAATGCCTATCTTAGTAGGCCTCTGGTGCCTCATCTCTTGGAGGACCCCAGTGTGACTCGAGACCCAGGGAGTGCGTATCGTAGTAAGGCCCTGGGGGCTCATTTCATGGAGAACCCCAGTGTGACTCGAGAACCCGGGAGTGCTTATCGTAATAGGGCCCTGAGGGCTCATCTCTTGGATGACCCCAGTGTGACTCGAGACCCCGGGAGTGCCTATCGCAGTAAGGCCCTGGGGGCTCATCTCTTGGAGGACCCCACTGTGATTCGCGACCTCGGGAGTGCCTATTGCAGTAGGGCCGTGAGGCCTCATCTCTTGGAGAACTCCAGTGTGACTCGAAACCTCGGAAGAGCGTATTGTAGTAGGCCTCTGTGGGCTCATCTCTTGGAGGACCCCAGTGATACTCGAGACCCTGGGAGTGTCTATCGTAGTGGGGCCTTGGGGGCTCATCTCTTGGAGGACCCCAGTGTGATGCGAGACCCTGGGAGGGCCTATTGTAGTAGGCCTCTGGGGCTTCATCTCTTGGAGGACCCCAGTGTGACTCGAGACCCTGGGAGTGCCTATTGTAGTAGGGCCCTGGGGGCTCATCTCTTGGAGGATCCCAGTGTGCCTCGAGACCCTGGGAGTGCCTATCGTAGTAGGGCCCTGAGGGCTCATCTCTTGGAGGACCCCAGTGTGCTCGAGACCCTGGGACTGCCTATCGTAGTAGGGCCCTGGGGGCTCATCTCTTGGAGGACTCCAGTGTGACTCGAGACCCCGGGTGTGCATATCGTAGTAGGGCCCTGGGGCTCATCTTTTGTTGGACTGTGTGACTCGAGACCCCGGGAGAGCCTATTGTAGTAGGCCTCTGGGGCTCATCTCTTTGAGGACCCCATTGTGACTCGAGACCTCGGGAGTGCCTATTGTAGTAGGCCTCTGGGACTCATCTCTTGGAGGGCCCCAGTGTGACTCGAGACCCCGGGAGTGACTATTGTAGTAGGCCTCTGGGGCTCATCTCTTGGAAGACTCCAGTGTGACTCGAGACACCGGGAGTTCCTATCGTAGTAGACATCTGAGGGCTCATTTCTTGGAAGACCCCAGTGTGACTCGAGACCGTGGGAGTGCTTATCGTAGTAGACCTCTGAGGGCTCATCCCTTGGAGGACTTCAGTGTGACTCGAGACCCCGGGAGTGCCTATCGTAGTAGACCTCTGAGGGCTCATCTCTTGGAGGACCCCAGTGTGACTCGAGACCCCGGGAGTGCCTATTGTAGTAGGCCTCTGAGGATTCATCTCTTGGAGGACCCCAGTGTGACTCGAGACACCGGGAGTGCCTATCGTAGTAGACCTCTGAGGGCTCATCTCTTGGAGGACTCCAGTGTGACTCGAGACCCTGGGAGTGCCTACCGAAGTAGACCTCTGAGGGCTTATCTCTTGGAGGACCCCAGTTTGACTCGAGACCCCGGGAGTGCCTATTGTAGTAGACCTCTGATGGCTCATCTCTTGGAGGATCCCAGTGTGACCCGAGACCCCGGGAGTGCCTATCTTAGTAGACCTCTGAGAGATCATCTCTTGGAGGACCCCAGTGTGACTCGAGACCCTGGGAGTGCCTATCGTAGTAGACCTCTGAGGGCTCATCCCTTGGAGGACCCCAGTGTGACTCGAGACCCTGGGAGTGCCTATCGTAGTAGACCTCTGAGGGCTCGTCTCTTGGAGGACCCCAGTGTGACTCGAATCCCTGGGAGTGCCTATCGTAGTAGACCTTTGAGGGCTCATCTCTTGGAGGACTCCAGTGTGACTCGAGTACCCGCGAGTGCCTATCGTAGTAGACCTCTGAGGGCTCATCTCTTGGAGGACCCCAGTGTGATTCGAGACCCCGGGAGTGCCTATTGTAGTAGGGACCTGGGGGCTCATCTCTTGGAGGACCCCAGTGTGACTCGAGACCATGGGAGTGAGTATCGTAGTAGACCTCTGGGGGCTCATCTCTTGGATGACCCCAGTGTGACTCGAGACCCCGGGAGTGCCTATTGTAGTAGAGACCTGGGGGCTCATTTCTTGGAGGACCCCAGTGTGACACGAGACCCTGGGAGTACCTATTGTAGTAGACCTCTGGGGGCTCAACTCTTGGAGGACCCCAGTGTGACACCAGACCCTGGGAGTGCCTATTGTAGTAGACCTCTGGGAGCTCATCCCTTGGAGGATCCCAGTGTGACTCGAGACCCTGGGAGGGCCATTGTAGTAGACCTCTGGGGGCTCATCTCTTGGAGGACCCCAGTGTGACACGAGACCCTGGGAGTGCCTATTGTAGTAGACCACTGGGGACCATCTCTTGGAGGACCCCAGTGTGACACGAGACCCCTGGAAGTGCCTATTGTAGTAGACCTCTGGGAGCTCATCTCTTGGAGGATCCCAGTGTGACTCGAGACCCTGGGAGGGCCTATTGTAGTAGACCTCTGGGGGCTCATCTCTTGGAGGACCCCAGTGTGACACGAGACCCCGGGAGTGCCTATTTTAGTAGGGACCTGGGGGCTCATCTCTTGGAGTACCCCAGTGTGACACGAGACCCCGGGAGTGCCTATTGTAGTAGGGCCCTGGGGGCTCATCTCTTGGAGTACCCCAGTGTGACACGAGACCCCGGGAGTGCCTATTGTAGTAGGGCCCTGGGGGCTCATCTCTTGGAGGACACCAGTGTGGCTTGAGACCCCGGGAGTGCGTATTGTATTAGACCTCTGGGGGCTCATCTCTTGGAGGACCCCAGTGTGACTCGAGACCTCGGGAGAGCGTATTGTAGTAGGCCTCTGGGGGCTCATCTCTTGGAGGACTCCAGTGTGATTCGTGACCCTGACAGTGCCTATTGTAGTAGGCCTGTTTAGGCTCATCTCTTAGAGGACCCCAGTGTGACTCGAGACCCTGGGAGTGCCTATCGTAGTGGGGCCTTGGGGGCTCATCTCTTGGAGGACCCCAGTGTGACGCGAGACCCTGGGAGTGCCTATTGTAGTAGGCCTCTGGGGCCTAATCTCTTGGAGGACCCCAGTGTGACTCAAGACCCTGGGAGTGCCTATTGTAGTAGGGCCCTGGGGACTCATCTCTTGGAGGATCCCAGTGTGCCTCGAGACCCTGGGAGTGCCTATTGTAATAGGCCTCTGAGGGCTCATCTCTTGGAGGAGCCCAGTGTGACTCGAGACCCTGGGAGTGCCTATTGTTGTAGGGACTTGGGGGCTCATCTCTTGTAGGACTCCAGTGTGGTTCGAGTACCTAGGAGTGCCTATCGTAGTAGGGCCCTGAGGGCTCATCTCTTGGAGGACCCCAGTGTGGTTCGAGACCCTGGGACTGCCTATCGTAGTAGGGCCCTGAGGGCTCATCTCTTGGCGGACTCCAGTGTGACTCGAGACCCCGGGTGTGCACATCGTAGTAGGGCCCCGGGGCTCATCTCTTGGTGGACTGTGTGACTCGAGACCCCGGGAGAGCCTATTGTAGTAGGCCTCCGGGGCTCATCTCTTGGAGGACCCCAGTATGACTCGAGACCCTGGGAGTGCCTATTGTAGTAGGTCTCTGGGGCTCATCTTTCGGAGGACTCCAGTGGGACTCGTGACCCTGGGTGTGCCTATCGTAGTAGGGCCCTGGGTGCTCATCTCTTGTAGGAACCCAGTGTTACTCGAGACTCCGTGAATGCCTATGTTAGTAGGCCTCTGGTGGCTCATCTCTTGGAGGACCCCAGTGTGACTCGAGACCCCGGGAGTGCGTATCGTAGTAAGGCCCTGGGGGCTCATTTCTTGGAGAACCCCAGTGTGACTCGAGAACCCGGGAGTGCTTATCGTAGTAGGGCCCTGAGGGCTCATCCCTTGGATGACCCCAGTGTGACTCGAGACCCCGGGAGTGCCTATCGTAATAAGGCCCTGGGGGCGCATCTCTTGGAGGACCCCACTGTGATTCGAGACCTCGGGAGTGCCTATTGCAGTAGGGCCGTGAGGGCTCATCTCTTGGAGAACTCCAGTGTGACTCGAAACCTCGGAAGAGCGTATTGTAGTAGGCCTCTGTGGGCTCATCTCTTGGAGGACCCCAGTGTGACTCGAGACCCTGGGAGTGTCTATCGTAGTGGGGCCTTGGGGGCTCATCTCTTGGAGGACCCCAGTGTAACGCGAGACCCTGGGAGGGCCTATTGTAGTAGGCCTCTGGGGCCTCATCTCTTGGAGGACCCCAGTGTGACTCGAGACCCTGGGAGTGCCTATTGTAGTAGGGCCCTGGGGGCTCATCTCTTGGAGGATCCCAGTGTGCCTCGAGACCCTGGGAGTGCCTATTGTAGTAGGCCTCTGAGGGCTCATCTCTTGGAGGACTCCAGTGTGATTCGTGACCCTGGGAGTGCCTATTGTAGTAGGCCTGTTTAGGCTCATCTCTTAGAGGACCCCAGTGTGACTCGAGACCCTGAAAGTGCCTATCGTAGTAGACCTCTGAGGGCTCATCTCTTGGAGGACCCCAGTGTGACTCGAGACCCTGGGAGTGCCTATCGTATTAGACCTCTGAGGGCTCGTCTCTTGGAGGACCCCAGTGTGACTCGAATCCCTGGGAGTGCCTATCGTAGTAGACCTCTGAGGGCTCATCTCTTGGAGGACTCCAGTGTGACTCGAGTACCCGGGAGTGCCTATCGTAGTAGACCTCTGAGGGCTCATCTCTTGGAGGACCCCAGTGTGATTCGAGACCCCGGGAGTGCCTATTGTAGTAGGGACCTGGGGGCTCATCTCTTGGAGGACCCCAGTGTGACACGAGACCCTGGGAGTGCCAATTATAGTAGACCTCTGGGGGCTCATCTCTTGGAGGACCCCAGTGTGACACGAGACCCTGGGAGTGCCTATAGTAGTAGACCTCTGGGAGCTCATCTCTTGGAGGATCCCAGTGTGACTCGAGACCCTGGGAGGGCCTATTGTAGTAGACCTCTGGGGGCTCATCTCTTGGAGGACCCCAGTGTGACACGAGACCCTGGGAGTGCCTATTGTAGTAGATCTCTGGGGCTCATCTCTTGGAGGACCCCAGTGTGACACGAGACCCCTGGAAGTGCCTATTGTAGTAGACCTCTGGGAGCTCATCTCTTGGAGGATCCCAGTGTGACTCGAGACCCTGGGATGGCCTATTGTAGTATACCTCTGGGGGCTCATCTCTTGGAGGACCCCGGTGTGACACGAGACCCCGGGAATGCCTATTTTAGTAGGGACCTGGGGGCTCATCTCTTGGAGTACCCCAGTGTGACACGAGACCCCGGGAGTGCCTATTGTAGTAGGGCCCTAGGGGCTCATCTCTTGGAGGACCCCAGTGTGACACGAGACCCCGGGAGTGCCTATTGTAGTAGCCCTCTGGGGGCTCATCTCTTGGAGGACCCCAGTGTGACTCGAGACCTCGGCAGAGCGTATTGTAGTAGGCCTCTGGGGGCTCATCTCTTGGAGGACTCCAGTGTGATTCGTGACCCTGGGAGTGCCTATTGTAGTAGGCCTGTTTAGGCTCATCTCTTAGAGGACCCCAGTGTGACTCGAGACCCTGGGAGTGCCTATAGTAGAGGGGCCTTGGGGGCTCATTGCTTGGAGTCCCCAGTGTGACGCGAGACCCTGGGAGTGCCTATTGTAGTAGGCCTCTGGGGCCTCATCTCTTGGAGGACCCCAGTGTGACTCAAGACCCTGGGAGTGCCTATTGTAGTAGGGCCCTGGGGACTCATCTCTTGGAGGATCCCAGTGTGCCTCGAGACCCTGGGAGTGCCTATTGTAGTAGGCCTCTGAGGGATCATCTCTAGGAGGAGCCCAGTGTGACTCGAGACCCTGGGAGTGCCTATTGTTGTAGGGACTTGGGGGCTCATCTCTTGTAGGACTCCAGTGTGGTTCGAGTACCTACGAGTGCCTATCGTAGTAGGGCCCTGAGGGCTCATCTCTTGGAGGACCCCAGTGTGGTTCGAGACCCTGGGACTGCCTATCGTAGTAGGGCCCTGGGGGCTCATCTCTTGGCGGACTCCAGTGTGACTCGAGACCCCGGGTGTGCATGTCGTAGTAGGGCCCCGGGGCTCATCTCTTGGTGGACTGTGTGACTCGAGACCCCGGGAGAGCCTATTGTAGTAGGCCTCTGGGGCTCATCTCTTGGAGGACCCCAGTGTGACTCGAGACCCTGGGAGTGCCTATTGTAGTAGGTCTCTGGGGCTCATCTTTTGGAGGACTCCAGTGGGACTCGTGACCCTGGGTGTGCCTATCGTAGTAGGGCCCTGGGGGCTCATCTCCTGTAGGAACCCAGTGTTACTCGAGACTCCGTGAATGCCTATCTTAGTAGGCCTCTGGTGGCTCATCTCTTGGAGGACCCCAGTGTGACTCGAGACCCCGGGAGTGCGTATCGTAGTAAGGCCCTGGGGGCTCATTTCATGGAGAACCCCAGTGTGACTCGAGAACCCGGGAGTGCCTATCGTAGTAAGGCCCTGGGGGCTCATCTCTTGGAGGACCCCACTGTGATTCGAAACCTCGGGAGTGCCTATTGCAGTAGGGCCGTGAGGCCTCATCTCTTGGAGAACTCCAGTGTGACTCGAAACCTCGGAAGAGCGTATTGTAGTAGGCCTCTGTGGGCTCATCTCTTGGAGGACCCCAGTGATACTCGAGACCCTGGGAGTGTCTATCGTAGTGGGGCCTTGGGGGCTCATCTCTTGGAGGACCCCAGTGTGACGCGAGACCCTGGGAGGGCCTATTGTAGTAGGCCTCTGAGGCCTCATCTCTTGGAGGACCCCAGTGTGACTCGAGACCCTGGGAGTGCCTATTGTAGTAGGGCCCTGGGGGCTCATCTCTTGGAGGATCCCAGTGTGCCTCGAGACCCTGGGAGTGCCTATTGTAGTAGGCCTCTGAGGGCTCATCTCTTGGAGGAGCCCAGTGTGACTCGAGATCCTGGGAGTGCCTATTGTTGTAGGGACTTGGGGCCTGATCTCTTGGAGAACTCCAGTGTGGTTCGAGTTCCTAGGAGTGCCTATCGTAGTAGGGCCCTGAGGGCTCATCTCTTGGAGGACCCCAGTGTGGGTCGAGACCCTGGGACTGCCTATCGTAGTAGGGCCCTGGGGGCTCATCACTTGGAGGACTCCAGTGTGACTCGAGACCCCGGGTGTGCATATCGTAGTAGGGCCCTGGGGCTCATCTTTTGTTGGACTGTGTGACTCGAGACCCCGGGAGAGCCTATTGTAGTAGGCCTCTGGGGCTCATCTCTTTGAGGACCTCAGTGTGACTCGAGACCTCGGGAGTGCCTATTGTAGTAGGCCTCTGGGACTCATCTCTTGGAGGACCCCAGTGTGACTCGAGACCCCGGGAGTGACTATTGTAGTAGGCCTCTGGGGCTCATCTCTTGGAAGACTCCAGTGTGACTCGAGACACCGGGAGTTCCTATCGTAGTAGACATCTGAGGGCTCATTTCTTGGAAGACCCCAGTGTGACTCGAGACCGTGGGAGTGCTTATCGTAGTAGACCTCTGAGGGCTCATCTCTTGGAGGACTTCAGTGTGACTCGAGATCCCGGGAGTGCCTATCGTAGTAGACCTCTGAGGGCTCATTTTTGGAGGACCCCAGTGTGACTCGAGACCCCGGGAGTGCCTATTGTAGTAGGCCTCTGAGGATTCATCTCTTGGAGGACCCCAATGTGACTCGAGACACCGGGAGTGCCTATCGTAGTAGACCTCTGAGGGCTCATCTCTTGGAGGACTCCAGTGTGACTCGAGACCCTGGGAGTGCCTATCGAAGTAGACCTCTGAGGGCTTATCTCTTGGAGGACCCCAGTTTGACTCGAGACCCCAGGAGTGCCTATTGTAGTAGACCTCTGATAACTCATCTCTTGGAGGATCCCAGTGTGACCCGAGACCCCGGGAGTGCCTATCTTAGTAGACCTCTGAGAGCTCATCTCTTGGAGGACCCCAGTGTGACTCGAGACCCTGGGAGTGCCTATCGTAGTAGACCTCTGAGGGCTCATCCCTTGGAGGACCCCAGTGTGACTCGAGACCCTGGGAGTGCCTATCGTAGTAGACCTCTGAGGGCTCGTCTCTTGGAGGACCCCAGTGCGACTCGAATCCCTGGGAGTGCCTATCGTAGTAGACCTCTGAGGGCTCATCTCTTGGAGGACTCCAGTGTGACTCGAGTACCCGCGAGTACCTATCGTAGTAGACCTCTGAGGGCTCATCTCTTGGAGGACCCCAGTGTGATTCGAGACCCCGGGAGTGCCTATTGTAGTAGGGACCTGGGGGCTCATCTCTTGGAGGACCCCAGTGTGACTCGAGACCCTGGGAGTGCGTATCGTAGTAGACCTCTGGGGGCTCATCTCTTGGATGACCTCAGTGTGACTCGAGACCCCGGGAGTGCCTATTGTAGTAGGGACCTGGGGGCTCATCTCTTGGAGGACCCCAGTGTGACACGAGACCCTGGGAGTACCTATTGTAGTAGACCTCTGGGGGCTCATCTCTTGGAGGACCCCAGTGTGACACCAGACCCTGGGAGTGCCTATTGTAGTAGACCTCTGGGAGCTCATCCCTTGGAGGATCCCAGTGTGACTCGAGACCCTGGGAGGGCCTATTGTAGTAGACCTCTGGGGGCTCATCTCTTGGAGGACCCCAGTGTGACACGAGACCCTGGGAGTGCCTATTGTAGTAGACCTCTGGGGAACATCTCTTGGAGGACCCCAGTGTGACACGAGACCCTGGAAGTGCCTATTGTAGTAGACCTCTGGGAGCTCATCTCTTGGAGGATCCCAGTGTGACTCGAGACCCTGGGAGGGCCTATTGTAGTAGACCTCTGGGGGCTCATCTCTTAGAGGACCCCAGTGTGACACGAGACCCCGGGAGTGCCTATTTTAGTAGGGACCTGGGGGCTCATCTCTTGGAGTACCCCAGTGTGACACGAGACCCCCGGAGTGCCTATTGTAGTAGGGCCCTGGGGGCTCACCTCTTGGAGGACCCCAGTGTGACACGAGACCCCGGGAGTGCCTATTGTAGTAGGGTCCTGGGGGCTCATCTTTTGGAGGACACCAGTGTGGCTTGAGACCCCGGGAGTGCGTATTGTATTAGACCTCTGGGGGCTCATCTCTTGGAGGACCGTAGTGTGACTCGAGACCTCGGGAGAGCGTATTGTAGTAGGCCTCTGGGGGCTCATCTCTTGGAGGACTCCAGTGTGATTCGTGACCCTGGCAGTGCCTATTGTAGTAGGCCTGTTTAGGCTCATCTCTTAGAGGACCCCAGTGTGACTCGAGACCCTGGGAGTGCCTATCGTAGTGGGGCCTTGGGGGCTCATCTCTTGGAGGACCCCAGTGTGACGCGAGACCCTGGGAGTGCCTATTGTGGTAGGCCTCTGGGGCCTCATCTCTTGGAGGACCCCAGTGTGACTCAAGACCCTGGGAGTGCCTATTGTAGTAGGGCCCTGGGGACTCATCTCTTGGAGGATCCCAGTGTGCCTCGAGACCCTGGGAGTGCCTATTGTAGTAGGCCTCTGAGGGCTCATCTCTTGGAGGAGCCCAGTGTGACTCGAGACCCTGGGAGTGCCTATTGTTGTAGGGACTTGGGGGCTCATCTCTTGTAGGACTCCAGTGTGGTTCGAGTACCTAGGAGTGCCTATCGTAGTAGGGCCCTGAGGGCTCATCTCTTGGAGGACCCCAGTGTGGTTCGAGACCCTGGGACTGCCTATCGTAGTAGGGCCCTGAGGGGTCATCTCTTGGCGGACTCCAGTGTGACTCGAGACCCCGGGTGTGCATATCGTAGTAGGGCCCCGGGGCTCATCTCTTGGTGGACTGTGTGACTCGAGACCCCGGGAGAGCCTATTGTAGTAGGCCTCTGGGGCTCATCTCTTGGAGGACCCCAGTATGACTCGAGACCCTGGGAGTGCCTATTGTAGTAGGTCTCTGGGGCTCATCTTTCGGAGGACTCCAGTGGGACTCGTGACCCTGGGTGTGCCTATCGTAGTAGGGCCCTGGGGGCTCATCTCCTGTAGGAACCCAGTGTTACTCGAGACTCCGTGAATGCCTATCTTAGTAGGCCTCTGGTGGCTCATCTCTTGGAGGACCCCAGTGTGACTCGAGACCCCGGGAGTGCGTATCGTAGTAAGGCCCTGGGGGCTCATTTCTTGGAGAACCCCAGTGTGACTCGAGAACCCGGGAGTGCTTATCGTAGTAGGGCCCTGAGGGCTCATCCCTTGGATGACCCCAGTGTGACTCGAGACCCCGGGAGTGCCTATCGTAATAAGGCCCTGGGGGCGCATCTCTTGGAGGACCCCACTGTGATTCGAGACCTCGGGAGTGCCTATTGCAGTAGGGCCGTGAGGGCTCATCTCTTGGAGAACTCCAGTGTGACTCGAAACCTCGGAAGAGCGTATTGTAGTAGGCCTCTGTGGGCTCATCTCTTGGAGGACCCCAGTGTGACTCGAGACCCTGGGAGTGTCTATCGTAGTGGGGCCTTGGGGCTCATCTCTTGGAGGACCCCAGTGTAACGCGAGACCCTGGGAGGGCCTATTGTAGTAGGCCTCTGGGGCCTCATCTCTTGGAGGACCCCAGTGTGACTCGAGACCCTGGGAGTGCCTATTGTAGTAGGGCCCTGGGGGCTCATCTCTTGGAGGATCCCAGTGTACCTCGAGACCCTGGGAGTGCCTATTGTAGTAGGCCTCTGAGGGCTCATCTCTTGGAGGACTCCAGTGTGATTCGTGACCCTGGGAGTGCCTATTGTAGTAGGCCTGTTTAGGCTCATCTCTTAGAGGACCCCAGTGTGACTCGAGACCCTGAAAGTGCCTATCGTAGTAGACCTCTGAGGGCTCATCTCTTGGAGGACCCCAGTGTGACTCGAGACCCTGGGAGTGCCTATCGTAGTAGACCTCTGAGGGCTCGTCTCTTGGAGGACCCCAGTGTGACTCGAATCCCTGGGAGTGCCTATCGTAGTAGACCTCTGAGGGCTCATCTCTTGGAGGACTACAGTGTGACTCGAGTACCCGGGAGTGCCTATCGTAGTAGACCTCTGAGGGCTCATCTCTTGGAGGACTTCAGTGTGACTCGAGATCCCGGGAGTGCCTATCGTAGTAGACCTCTGAGGGCTCATTTTTTGGAGGACCCCAGTGTGACTCGAGACCCCGGGAGTGCCTATTGTAGTAGGCTTCTGAGGATTCATCTCTTGGAGGACCCCAGTGTGACTCGAGACACCGGGAGTGCCTATCGTAGTAGACCTCTGAGGGCTCATCTCTTGGAGGACTCCAGTGTGACTCGAGACCCTGGGAGTGCCTATCGAAGTAGACCTCTGAGGGCTTATCTCTTGGAGGACCCCAGTTTGACTCGAGACCCCGGGAGTGCCTATTGTAGTAGACCTCTGATAACTCATCTCTTGGAGGATCCCAGTGTGACCCGAGACCCCGGGAGTGCCTATCTTAGTAGACCTCTGAGAGCTCATCTCTTGGAGGACCCCAGTGTGACTCGAGACCCTGGGAGTGCCTATCGTAGTAGACCTCTGAGGGCTCATCCCTTGGAGGACCCCAGTGTGACTCGAGACCCTGGGAGTGCCTATCGTAGTAGACCTCTGAGGGCTCGTCTCTTGGAGGACCCCAGTGCGACTCGAATCCCTGGGAGTGCCTATCGTAGTAGACCTCTGAGGGCTCATCTCTTGGAGGACTCCAGTGTGACTCGAGTACCCGCGAGTACCTATCGTAGTAGACCTCTGAGGGCTCATCTCTTGGAGGACCCCAGTGTGATTCGAGACCCCGGGAGTGCCTATTGTAGTAGGGACCTGGGGGCTCATCTCTTGGAGGACCCCAGTGTGACTCGAGACCCTGGGAGTGCGTATCGTAGTAGACCTCTGGGGGCTCATCTCTTGGATGACCTCAGTGTGACTCGAGACCCCGGGAGTGCCTATTGTAGTAGGGACCTGGGGGCTCATCTCTTGGAGGACCCCAGTGTGACACGAGACCCTGGGAGTACCTATTGTAGTAGACCTCTGGGGGCTCATCTCTTGGAGGAACCCAGTGTGACACCAGACCCTGGGAGGGCCTATTGTAGTAGACCTCTGGGGGCTCATCTCTTGGAGGACCCCAGTGTGACACGAGACCCTGGGAGAGCCTATTGTAGTAGACCTCTGGGGACCATCTCTTGGAGGGCCCCAGTGTGACACGAGACCCCTGGAAGTGCCTATTGTAGTAGACCTCTGGGAGCTCATCTCTTGGAGGATCCCAGTGTGACTCGAGACCCTGGGAGGGCCTATTGTAGTAGACCTCTGGGGGCTCATCTCTTGGAGGACCCCAGTGTGACACGAGACCCCGGGAGTGCCTATTTTAGTAGGGACCTGGGGGCTCATCTCTTGGAGTACCCCAGTGTGACACGAGACCCCGGGAGTGCCTATTGTAGTAGGGCCCTGGGGGCTCATCTCTTGGAGGACCCCAGTGTGACACGAGACCCCGGGAGTGCCTATTGTAGTAGGGTCCTGGGGGCTCATCTTTTGGAGGACACCAGTGTGGCTTGAGACCCCGGGAGTGCGTATTGTATTATACCTCTGGGGGCTCATCTCTTGGAGGACCCCAGTGTGACTCGAGACCTCGGGAGAGCGTATTGTAGTAGGCCTCTGGGGGCTCATCTCTTGGAGGACTCCAGTGTGATTCGTGACCCTGGCAGTGCCTATTGTAGTAGGCCTGTTTATGCTCATCTCTTAGAGGACCCCAGTGTGACTCGAGACCCTGGGAGTGCCTATCGTAGTGGGGCCTTGGGGGCTCATCTCTTGGAGGACCCCAGTGTGACGCGAGACCCTGGGAGTGCCTATTGTGGTAGGCCTCTGGGGCCTCAACTCTTGGAGGACCCCAGTGTGACTCAAGACCCTGGGAGTGCCTATTGTAGTAGGGCCCTGGGGACTCATCTCTTGGAGGATCCCAGTGTGCCTCGAGACCCTGGGAGTGCCTATTGTAGTAGGCCTCTGAGGGCTCATCTCTTGGAGGAGCCCAGTGTGACTCGAGACCCTGGGAGTGCCTATTGTTGTAGGGACTTGGAGGCTCATCTCTTGTAGGACTCCAGTGTGGTTCGAGTACCTAGGAGTGCCTATCGTAGTAGGGCCCTGAGGGCTCATCTCTTGGAGGACCCCAGTGTGGTTCGAGACCCTGGGACTGCCTATCGTAGTAGGGCCCTGAGGGCTCATCTCTTGGCGGACACCAGTGTGACTCGAGACCCCGGGTGTGCATATCGTAGTAGGGCCCCGGGGCTCATCTCTTGGTGGACTGTGTGACTCGAGACCCCGGGAGAGCCTATTGTAGTAGGCCTCTGGGGCTCAACTCTTGGAGGACCCCAGTATGACTCGAGACCTTGGGAGTGCCTATTGTAGTAGGTCTCTGGGGCTCATCTTTCGGAGGACTCCAGTGGGACTCGTGACCCTGGGTGTGCCTATCGTAGTAGGGCCCTGGGGGCTCATCTCTTGGAGGATCCCAGTGTGCCTCGAGACCCTGGGAGTGCCTATTGTAGTAAGCCTCTGAGGGCTCATCTCTTGGAGGACTCCAGTGTGATTCGTGACCCTGGGACTGCCTATTGTAGTAGGCCTGTTTAGGCTCATCTCTTAGAGGACCCCAGTGTGACTCGAGACCCTGAAAGTGCCTATCGTAGTAGACCTCTGAGGGCTCATCTCTTGGAGGACCCCAGTGTGACTCGAGACCCTGGGAGTGCCTATCGTAGTAGACCTCTGAGGGCTCGTCTCTTGGAGGACCCCAGTGTGACTCGAATCCCTGGGAGTGCCTATCGTAGTAGACCTCTGAGGGCTCATCTCTTGGAGGACTACAGTGCGACTCGAGTACCCGGGAGTGCCTATCGTAGTAGACCTCTGAGGGCTCATCTCTTGGAGGACCCCAGTGTGATTCGAGACCCCGGGAGTGCCTATTGTAGTAGGGACCTGGGGGCTCATCTCTTGGAGGACCCCAGTGTGACTCGAGACCCTGGGAGTGCGTATCGTAGTAGACCTCTGGGGGCTCATCTCTTGGATGACCCCAGTGTGACTCGAGACCCCGGGAGTGCCTATTGTAGTAGGGACCTGGGGGCTCATCTCTTGGAGGACCCCAGTGTGACACGAGACCCTGGGAGTGCCTATTGTAGTAGACCTCTGGGGGCTCATCTCTTGGAGGACCCCAGTGTGACACGAGACCCTGGGAGTGCCTATAGTAGTAGACCTCTGGGAGCTCATCTCTTGGAGGATCCCAGTGTGACTCTCGACCCTGGGAGGGCCTATTGTAGTAGACCTCTGGGGGCTCATCTCTTGGAGGACCCCAGTGTGACACGAGACCCTGGGAGTGCCTATTGTAGTAGACCTCTGGGGCTCATCTCTTGGAGGACCCCAGTGTGACACGAGACCCCTGGAAGTGCCTATTGTAGTAGACCTCTGGGATTTCATCTCTTGGAGGATCCCAGTGTGACTCGAGACCCTGGGAGGGCCTATTGTAGTAGACCTCTGGGGGCTCATCTCTTGGAGGACCCCGGTGTGACACGAGACCCCGGGAGTGCCTATTTTAGTAGGGACCTGGGGGCTCATCTCTTGGAGTACCCCAGTGTGACACGAGACCCCGGGAGTGCCTATTGTAGTAGGGCCCTGGGGGCTCATCTCTTGTAGGAACCCAGTGTTACTCGAGACTCCGTGAATGCCTATCTTAGTAGGCCTCTGGTGGCTCATCTCTTGGAGGACCCCAGTGTGACTCGAGACCCCGGGAGTGCGTATCGTAGTAAGGCCCTGGGGGCTCATTTCTTGGAGAACCCCAGTGTGACTCGAGAACCCGGGAGTGCTTATCGTAGTAGGGCCCTGAGGGCTCATCCCTTGGATGACCCCAGTGTGACTCGAGACCCCGGGAGTGCCTATCGTAATAAGGCCCTGGGGGCGCATCTCTTGGAGGACCCCACTGTGATTCGAGACCTCGGGAGTGCCTATTGCAGTAGGGCCGTGAGGGCTCATCTCTTGGAGAACTCCAGTGTGACTCGAAACCTCGGAAGAGCGTATTGTAGTAGGCCTCTGTGGGCTCATCTCTTGGAGGACCCCAGTGTGACTCGAGACCCTGGGAGATTTCTATCGTAGTGGGGCCTTGGGGCTCATCTCTTGGAGGACCCCAGTGTAACGCGAGACCCTGGGAGGGCCTATTGTAGTAGGCCTCTGGGGCCTCATCTCTTGGAGGACCCCAGTGTGACTCGAGACCCTGGGAGTGCCTATTGTAGTAGGGCCCTGGGGGCTCATCTCTTGGAGGATCCCAGTGTGCCTCGAGACCCTGGGAGTGCCTATTGTAGTAAGCCTCTGAGGGCTCATCTCTTGGAGGACTCCAGTGTGATTCGTGACCCTGGGACTGCCTATTGTAGTAGGCCTGTTTAGGCTCATCTCTTAGAGGACCCCAGTGTGACTCGAGACCCTGAAAGTGCCTATCGTAGTAGACCTCTGAGGGCTCATCTCTTGGAGGACCCCAGTGTGACTCGAGACCCTGGGAGTGCCTATCGTAGTAGACCTCTGAGGGCTCGTCTCTTGGAGGACCCCAGTGTGACTCGAATCCCTGGGAGTGCCTATCGTAGTAGACCTCTGAGGGCTCATCTCTTGGAGGACTACAGTGCGACTCGAGTACCCGGGAGTGCCTATCGTAGTAGACCTCTGAGGGCTCATCTCTTGGAGGACCCCAGTGTGATTCGAGACCCCGGGAGTGCCTATTGTAGTAGGGACCTGGGGGCTCATCTCTTGGAGGACCCCAGTGTGACACGAGACCCTGGGAGTGCCTATTGTAGTAGACCTCTGGGGGCTCATCTCTTGGAGGACCCCAGTGTGACACGAGACCCTGGGAGTGCCTATAGTAGTAGACCTCTGGGAGCTCATCTCTTGGAGGATCCCAGTGTGACTCTCGACCCTGGGAGGGCCTATTGTAGTAGACCTCTGGGGGCTCATCTCTTGGAGGACCCCAGTGTGACACGAGACCCTGGGAGTGCCTATTGTAGTAGACCTCTGGGGCTCATCTCTTGGAGGACCCCAGTGTGACACGAGACCCCTGGAAGTGCCTATTGTAGTAGACCTCTGGGATTTCATCTCTTGGAGGATCCCAGTGTGACTCGAGACCCTGGGAGGGCCTATTGTAGTAGACCTCTGGGGGCTCATCTCTTGGAGGACCCTGGTGTGACACGAGACCCCGGGAGTGCCTATTTTAGTAGGGACCTGGGGGCTCATCTCTTGGAGTACCCCAGTGTGACACGAGACCCCGGGAGTGCCTATTGTAGTAGGGCCCTGGGGGCTCATCTCTTGGAGGACTCCAGTGTGACACGAGACCTCGGGAGTGCCTATTGTAGTAGCCCTCTGGGGGCTCATCTCTTGGAGGACCCCAGTGTGACTCGAGACCTCGGGAGAGCGTATTGTAGTAGGCCTCTGGGGGCTCATCTCTTGGAGGACTCCAGTGTGATTCGTGACCCTGGGAGTGCCTATTGTAGTAGGCCTGTTTAGGCTCATCTCTTAGAGGACCCCAGTGTGACTCGAGATCCTGGGAGTGCCTATAGTAGTGGGGCTTTGGGGGCTCATCTCTTGGAGGACCCCAGTGTGACGCGAGACCCTGGGAGTGCCTATTGTAGTAGGCCTCTGGGGCCTCATCTCTTGGAGGACCCCAGTGTGACTCAAGACCCTGGGAGTGCCTATTGTAGTAGGGCCCTGGGGACTCATCTCTTGGAGGATCCCTGTGTGCCTCGAGACCCTGGGAGTGCCTATTGTAGTAGGCCTGTTTAGGCTCATCTCTTGTAGGACTCCAGTGTGGTTCGAGTACCTATGAGTGCCTATCGTAGTAGGGCCCTGAGGGCTCATCTCTTGGAGGACCCCAGTGTGGTTCGAGACCCTGGGACTGCCTATCGTAGTAGGGCCCTGGGGGCTCATCTCTTGGCGGACTCCAGTGTGACTAGAGACCCCGGGTGTGCATATCGTAGTAGGGCCCCGGGGCTCATCTCTTGGTGGACTGTGTGACTCGAGACCCCGGGAGAGCCTATTGTAGTAGGCCTCTGGGGCTCATCTCTTGGAGGACCCCAGTGTGACTCGAGACCCTGGGAGTGCCTATTGTAGTAGGTCTCTGGGGCTCATCTTTTGGAGGACTCCAGTGGGACTCGTGACCCTGGGTGTGCCTATCGTAGTAGGGCCCTGGGGGCTCATCTCTTGTAGGAACCCAGTGTTACTCGAGACTCCGTGAATGCCTATCTTAGTAGGCCTTGGTGGCTCATCACTTGGAGGACCCCAGTGTGACTCGAGACCCCGGGAGTGCGTATCGTAGTAAGGCCCTGGGGGCTCATTTCTTGGAGAACCCCAGTGTGACTCGAGAACCCGGGAGTGCTTATCGTAGTAGGGCCCTGAGGGCTCATCTCTTGGATGACCCCAGTGTGACTCGAGACCCCGGGAGTGCCTATCGTAGTAAGGCCCTGGGGGCTCATCTCTTGGAGGACCCCACTGTGATTCGAGACCTCGGGACTGCCTATTGCAGTAGGGCCGTGAGGGCTCATCCCTTGGAGAACTCCAGTGTGACTCGAAACCTCGGAAGAGCGTATTGTAGTAGGCCTCTGTGGGCTCATCTCTTGGAGGACCCCAGTGTGACTCGAGACCCTGGGAGTGTCTATCGTAGTGGGGCCTTGGGGCCTCATCTCTTGGAGGACCCCAGTGTGACTCGAGACCCTGGGAGTTCCTATTGTAGTAGGGCCCTGGGGGCTCATCTCTTGGAGGATCCCAGTGTGCCTCGAGACCCTGGGAGTGCCTATTGTAGTAGGCCTCTGAGGGCTCATCTCTTGGAGGAGCCCAGTGTGACTCGAGACCCTGGGAGTGCCTATTGTAGTAGGTCTCTGGGGCTCATCTCTTGGAGGACTCCAGTGTGGTTCGAGTTCCTAGGAGTGCCTATCGTAGTAGGGCCCTGAGGGCTGATCTCTTGGAGGACCCCAATGTGGTTCGAGACCCTGGGACTGCCTATCGTAGTAGGGCCCTGGGGGCTCATCTCTTGGAGGACTCCAGTGTGACTCGAGACCCCGGGTGTGCATATCGTAGTAGGGCCCTGGGGCTCATCTTTTGGTGGATTGTGTGACTCGAGACCCCGGGAGAGCCTACTGTAGTAGGCCTCTGGGGCTCATCTCTTTGAGGACCCCAGTGTGACTCGAGACCTTGGGAGTGCCTATTGTAGTAGGCCTCTGGGACTCATCTCTTGGAGGACCCCAGTGTGACTCGAGACCCCGGGAGTGACTATTGTAGTAGGCCTCTGGGGCTTATCTCTTGGAAGACTCCAGTGTGACTCGAGTCACCGGGAGTTCCTATCGTAGTAGACATCTGAGGGCTCATTTCTTGGAGGACCCCAGTGTGACTCGAGACCGTGGGAGTGCTTATCGCAGTAGACCTCTGAGGGCTCATCTCTTGGAAGACTTCAGTGTGACTCGAGACCCCGGGACTGCCTATCGTAGTAGACCTCTGAGGGCTCATCTCTTGGAGGACCCCAGTGTGACTCGAGACCCCGGGAGTGCCTATTGTAGTAGGCCTCTGAGGATTCATCTCTTGGAGGTCCCCAGTGTGACTCGAGACACCGGGAGTGCCTATCGTAGTAGACCTCTGAGGGCTCGTCTCTTGGAGGACCCCAGTGTGACTCGAATCCCTGGGAGTGCCTATCGTAGTAGACCTCTGAGGGCTCATCTCTTGGAGGACCCCAGTGTGACTCGAGACCCTGGGAGTGCCTATCGAAGTAGACCTCTGAGGGCTTATAACTTGGAGGACACCAGTTTGACTCGAGACCCCGGGAGTGCCTATGTTAGTAGACCTCTGATGGCTCATCTCTTGGAGGACTCCAGTGTGACTCGAGACCCCGGGAGTGCCTATCTTAGTAGACCTCTGAGAGCTCATCTCTTGGAGGACCCCAGTGTGACTCGAGACCCTGGGAGTGCCTATCGTAGTAGACCTCTGAGGGCTCATCTCTTGGAGGACCCCAGTGTGACTCGAGACCCTGGGAGTGCCTATCGTAGTAGACCTCTGAAGGCTCGTCTCTTGGAGGACCCCAGTGTGACTCGAATTCCTGGGAGTGCCTATCGTAGTAGACCTCTGAGGGCTCATCTCTTGGAGGACTCCAGTGTGACTCGAGTACCCGGGAGTGCCAATCGTAGTGGACCTCTGAGGGCTCATCTCTTGGAGGACCCCAGTGTGATTCGAGACCCCGGGAGTGCCTATTGTAGTAGGGACCTGGGGGCTCCTCTCTTGGAGGACCCCAGTGTGACTCGAGACCCCGGGAGTGCGTATCGTAGTAGACCTCTGGGGGCTCATCTCTTGGATGACCCCAGTGTGACTCGAGACCCCGGGAGTGCCTATTGTAGTAGGGACCTGGGGGTTCATCTCTTGGAGGACCCCAGTGTGACACGAGACCCTGGGAGTGCCTATTGTAGTAGACCTCTGGGGGCTCATCTTTTGGAGGACCCCAGTGTGACACGAGACCCTGGGAGTGCCTATTGTAGTAGACCTCTGGGAGCTCATCTCTTGGAGGATCCCAGTGTGACTCGAGACCCTGGGAGGGCCTATTGTAGTAGACCTCAGGGGGCTCATCTCTTGGAGGACCCCAGTGTGACACGAGACCCTGGGAGTGCCTATTGTAGTAGACCTATGGGGCTCATCTCTTGGAGGACCCCAGTGTGACACGAGACCCCTGGAAGTGCCTATTGTAGTAGACCTCTGGGAGCTCATCTCTTGGAGGATCCCAGTGTGACTCGAGACCCTGGGAGGGCCTATTGTAGTAGACCTCTGGGGGCTCATCTCTTGGAGGACCCCAGTGTGAGACGAGACCCCGGGAGTGCCTATTTTAGTAGGGACCTGGTGGCTCATCTCTTGGAGTACCCCAGTGTGACACGAGACCCCGGGAGTGCCTATTGTAGTAGGGCCCTGGGGGCTCATCTCTTGGAGGACCCCAGTGTGACACGAGACCCCGGGAGTGCCTATTGTAGTAGGGCCCTGGGGGCTCATCTTTTGGAGGACACCACTGTGGCTTGAGACCCCGGGAGTGCCTATTGTATTAAACCTCTGAGGGCTCATCTCTTGGAGGACCCCAGTGTGACTCGAGACCTCGGGAGAGCGTATTGTAGTAGGCCTCTGGGGGCTCACCTCTTGGAGGACTCCAGTGTGATTCGTGACCCTGGGAGTGCCTATTGTAGTAGGCCTGTTTATACTCATCTCTTAGAGGACCCCAATGTGACTCGAGACCCTGGGAGTGCCTTTCGTAGTAGACCTCTGAGGGCTCATCACTTGGAGAACCCCAGTGTGACTCGAGACCCTGGGAGTGCCTATCGTAGTAGACCTCTGAGGGCTCGTCTCTTGGAGGACCCCAGTGTGACTCGAATTCCTGGGAGTGCCTATCGTAGTAGACCTCTGAGGGCTCATCTCTTGGAGGACTCCAGTGTGACTCGAGTACCCGGGAGTGCCTATCGTAGTAGACCTCTGAGGGCTCATCTCTTGGAGGACCCCAGTGTGATTCGAGACCCCGGGAGTGCCTATTGTAGTAGGGACCTGGGGGCTCATCTCTTGGAGGACCCCAGTGTGACTCGAGACCCTGGGAGTGCGTATCGTAGTTGACCTCTGGGGGCTCATCCCTTGGATGACCCCAGTGTGACTCGAGACCCCGGGAGTGCCTATTGTAGTAGGGACCTGGGGGCTCATCTCTTGGAGGACCCCAGTGTGACACGAGACCCTGGGAGTGCCTATTGTAGTAGACCTCTGGGGGCTCATCTCTTGGAGGACCCCAGTGTGCCAGGAGACCCTGGGAGTGCCTATTGTAGTAGACCTCTGGGAGCTCATCTCTTGGAGGATCCCAGTGTGACTCGAGACCCTGGGAGGGCCTATTGTAGTAGACCTCTGGGGGCTCATCTCCTGGAGGACCCCAGTGTGACGCGAGACCCTGGGAGTGCCTATTGTAGTAGGCCTCTGGGGCCTCATCTCTTGGAGGACCCCAGTGTGACTCAAGACCCTGGGAGTGCCTATTGTAGTAGGGCCCTGGGGACTCATCTCTTGGAGGATCCCAGTGTGCCTCGAGACCCTGGGAGTGCCTATTGTAGTAGGCCTCTGAGGGCTCATCTCTTGGAGGAGCCCAGTGTGACTCGAGACCCTGGGAGTGCCTATTGTTGTAGGGACTTGGGGGCTCATCTCTTGTAGGACTCCAGTGTGGTTCGAGTACCTATGAGTGCCTATCGTAGTAGGGCCCTGAGGGCTCATCTCTTGGAGGACCCCAGTGTGGTTCGAGACCCTGGGACTGCCTATCGTAGTAGGGCCCTGGGGGCTCATCTCTTGGCGGACTCCAGTGTGACTAGAGACCCCGGGTGTGCATATCGTAGTAGGGCCCCGGGGCTCATCTCTTGGTGGACTGTGTGACTCGAGACCCCGGGAGAGCCTATTGTAGTAGGCCTCTGGTGCTCATCTCTTGGAGGACCCCAGTGTGACTCGAGACCCTGGGAGTGCCTATTGTAGTAGGTCTCTGGGGCTCATCTTTTGGAGGACTCCAGTGGGACTCGTGACCCTGGGTGTGCCTATCGTAGTAGGGCCCTGGGGGCTCATCTCTTGTAGGAACCCAGTGTTACTCGAGACTCCGTGAATGCCTATCTTAGTAGGCCTCTGGTGGCTCATCTCTTGGAGGACCCCAGTGTGACTCGAGACCCCGGGAGTGCGTATCGTAGTAAGGCCCTGGGGGCTCATTTCTTGGAGAACCCCAGTGTGACTCGAGAACCCGGGAGTGCTTATCGTAGTAGGGCCCTGAGGGCTCATCTCTTGGATGACCCCAGTGTGACTCGAGACCCCGGGAGTGCCTATCGTAGTAAGGCCCTGGGGGCTCATCTCTTGGAGGACCCCACTGTGATTCGAGACCTCGGGAGTGCCTATTGCAGTAGGGCCGTGAGGGCTCATCTCTTGGAGAACTCCAGTGTGACTCGAAACCTCGGAAGAGCGTATTGTAGTAGGCCTCTGTGGGCTCATCTCGGGGAGGACCCCAGTGTGACTCGAGACCCTGGGAGTGTCTATCGTAGTGGGGCCTTGGGGGCTCATCTCTTGGAGGATCCCAGTGTGCCTCGAGACCCTGGGAGTGCCTATTGTAATAGGCCTCTGAGGGCTCATCTCTTGGAGGAGCCCAGTGTGACTCGAGACCCTGGGAGTGCCTATTGTAGTAGGTCTCTGGGGCTCATCTCTTGGAGGACTCCAGTGTGGTTCGAGTTCCTAGGAGTGCCTATCGTAGTAGGGCCCTGAGGGCTGATCTCTTGGAGGACCCCAGTGTGGTTCGAGACCCTGGGACTGCCTATCGTAGTAGGGCCATGGGGGCTCATCTCTTGGAGGACTCCAGTGTGACTCGAGACCCCGGGTGTGCATATCGTAGTAGGGCATTGGGGCTCATCTTTTGGTGGATTGTGTGACTCGAGACCCCGGGAAAGCCTACTGTAGTAGGCCTCTGGGGCTCATCTCTTTGAGGACCCCAGTGTGACTCGAGACCTCGGGAGTGCCTATTGTAGTAGGCCTCTGGGACTCATCTTTTGGAGGACCCCAGTGTGACTCGAGACCCCGGGAGTGACTATTGTAGTAGGCCTCTGGGGCTCATCTCTTGGAAGACTCGAGTGTGACTCGAGTCACCGGGAGTTCCTATCGTAGTAGACATCTGAGGGCTCATTTCTTGGAGGACCCCAGTGTGACTCGAGACCGTGGGAGTGCTTATCGCAGTAGACCTCTGAGGGCTCATCTCTTGGAGGACTTCAGTGTGACTCGAGACCCCGGGAGTGCCTATCGTAGTAGACCTCTGAGGGCTCATCTCTTGGAGGACCCCAGTGTGTCTCGAGACCCCGGGAGTGCCTATTGTAGTAGGCCTCTGAGGATTCAGCTCTTGGAGTACCCCAGTGTGACTCGAGACACCGGGAGTGCCTATCGTAGTAGACCTCTGAGGGCTCGTCTCTTGGAGGACCCCAGTGTGACTCGAATCCCTGGGAGTGCCTATCGTAGTAGACCTCTGAGGGCTCATCTCTTGGAGGACCCCAGTGTGACTCGAGACCCTGGGAGTGCCTATCGAAGTAGACCTCTGAGGGCTTATCTCTTGGAGGACACCAGTTTGACTCGAGACCCCGGGAGTTCCTACTGTAGTAGACCTCTGATGGCTCATCTCTTGGAGGACCCCAGTGTGACTCGAGACCCCGGGAGTGCCTATCTTAGTAGACCTCTGAGAGCTCATCTCTTGGAGGACCCCAGTTTGACTCGAGACCCTGGGAGTGCCTATCGTAGTAGACCTCTGAGGGCTCATCTCTTGGAGGACCCCAGTGTGACTCGAGACCCTGGGAGTGCCTATCGTAGTAGACCTCTGAGGGCTCGTCTCTTGGAGGACCCCAGTGTGACTCGAATCCCTGGGAGTGCCTATCGTAGTAGACCTCTGAGGGCTCATCTCTTGGAGGACTCCAGTGTGACTCGAGTACCCGGGAGTGCCAATCGTAGTGGACCTCTGAGGGCTCATCTCTTGGAGGACCCCAGTGTGATTCGAGACCCCGGGAGTGCCTATTGTAGTAGGGACCTGGGGGCTCATCTCTTGGAGGACCCCAGTGTGACTCGAGACCCCGGGAGTGCGTATCGTAGTAGACCTCTGGGGGCTCATCTCTTGGATGACCCCAGTGTGACTCGAGACCCCGGGAGTGCCTATTGTAGTAGGGACCTGGGGGTTCATCTCTTGGAGGACCCCAGTGTGACACGAGACCCTGGGAGTGCCTATTGTAGTAGACCTCTGGGGGCTCATCTTTTGGAGGACCCCAGTGTGACACGAGACCCTTGGAGTGCCTATTGTAGTAGACCTCTGGGAGCTCATCTCTTGGAGGATCCCAGTGTGACTCGAGACCCTGGGAGGGCCTATTGTAGTAGACCTCAGGGGGCTCATCTCTTGGAGGACCCCAGTGTGACACGAGACCCTGGGAGTGCCTATTGTAGTAGACCTCTGGGGCTCATCTCTTGGAGGACCCCAGTGTGACACGAGACCCCTGGAAGTGCCTATTGTAGTAGACCTCTGGGAGCTCATCTCTTGGAGGATCCCAGTGTGGCTCGAGACCCTGGGAGGGCCTATTGTAGTAGGCCTCTGTGGGCTCATCTCTTGGAGGACCCCAGTGTTACTCGAGACCCTGGGAGTGTCTATCGTAGTGGGGCCTTGGGGGCTCATCTCTTGGAGGACCCCAGTGTGACGCGAGACGCTGGGAGGGCCTATTGTAGTAGGCCTCTGGGGCCTCATCTCTTGGAGGACCCCAGTGTGACTCGAGACCCTGGGAGTGCCTATTTTAGTAGGGCCCTGGGGGCTCATCTCTTGGAGGATCCCAGTGTGCCTCGAGACCCTGGGAGTGCCTATTGTAATAGGCCTCTGAGGGCTCATCTCTTGGAGGAGCCCAGTGTGACTCGAGACCCTGGGAGTGCCTATTGTAGTAGGTCTCTGGGGCTCATCTCTTGGAGGACTCCAGTGTGGTTCGAGTTCCTAGGAGTGCCTATCGTAGTAGGGCCCTGAGGGCTGATCTCTTGGAGGACCCCAGTGTGGTTCGAGACCCTGGGACTGCCTATCGTAGTAGGGCCATGGGGGCTCATCTCTTGGCGGACTCCAGTGTGACTAGAGACCCCGGGTGTGCATATCGTAGTAGGGCCCCGGGGCTCATCTCTTGGTGGACTGTGTGACTCGAGACCCCGGGAGAGCCTATTGTAGTAGGCCTCTGGGGCTCATCTCTTGGAGGACCCCAGTGTGACTCGAGACCCTGGGAGTGCCTATTGTAGTAGGTCTCTGGGGCTCATCTTTTGGAGGACTCCAGTGGGACTCGTGACCCTGGGTGTGCCTATCGTAGTAGCGCCCTGGGGGCTCATCTCTTGTAGGAACCCAGTGTTACTCGAGACTCCGTGAATGCCTATGTTAGTAGGCCTTGGTGGCTCATCACTTGGAGGACCCCAGTGTGACTCGAGACCCCGGGAGTGCGTATCGTAGTAAGGCCCTGGGGGCTCATTTCTTGGAGAACCCCAGTGTGACTCGAGAACCCGGGAGTGCTTATCGTAGTAGGGCCCTGAGGGCTCATCTCTTGGATGACCCCAGTGTGACTCGAGACCCCGGGAGTGCCTATCGTAGTAAGGCCCTGGGGGCTCATCTCTTGGAGGACCCCACTGTGATTCGAGACCTCGGGACTGCCTATTGCAGTAGGGCCGTGAGGGCTCATCCCTTGGAGAACTCCAGTGTGACTCGAAACCTCGGAAGAGCGTATTGTAGTAGGCCTCTGTGGGCTCATCTCTTGGAGGACCCCAGTGTGACTCGAGACCCTGGGAGTGTCTATCGTAGTGGGGCCTTGGGGCCTCATCTCTTGGAGGACCCCAGTGTGACTCGAGACCCTGGGAGTTCCTATTGTAGTAGGGCCCTGGGGGCTCATCTCTTGGAGGATCCCAGTGTGCCTCGAGACCCTGGGAGTGCCTATTGTAGTAGGCCTCTGAGGGCTCATCTCTTGGAGGAGCCCAGTGTGACTCGAGACCCTGGGAGTGCCTATTGTAGTAGGTCTCTGGGGCTCATCTCTTGGAGGACTCCAGTGTGGTTCGAGTTCCTAGGAGTGCCTATCGTAGTAGGGCCCTGAGGGCTGATCTCTTGGAGGACCCAAATGTGGTTCGAGACCCTGGGACTGCCTATCGTAGTAGGGCCCTGGGGGCTCATCTCTTGGCGGACTCCAGTGTGACTAGAGACCCCGGGTGTGCATATCGTAGTAGGGCCCCGGGGCTCATCTCTTGGTGGACTGTGTGACTCGAGACCCCGGGAGAGCCTATTGTAGTAGGCCTCTGGGGCTCATCTCTTGGAGGACCCCAGTGTGACTCGAGACCCTGGGAGTGCCTATTGTAGTAGGTCTCTGGGGCTCATCTTTTGGAGGACTCCAGTGGGACTCGTGACCCTGGGTGTGCCTATCGTAGTAGGGCCCTGGGGGCTCATCTCTTGTAGGAACCCAGTGTTACTCGAGACTCCGTGAATGCCTATCTTAGTAGGCCTTGGTGGCTCATCACTTGGAGGACCCCAGTGTGACTCGAGACCCCGGGAGTGCGTATCGTAGTAAGGCCCTGGGGGCTCATTTCTTGGAGAACCCCAGTGTGACTCGAGAACCCGGGAGTGCTTATCGTAGTAGGGCCCTGAGGGCTCATCTCTTGGATGACCCCAGTGTGACTCGAGACCCCGGGAGTGCCTATCGTAGTAAGGCCCTGGGGGCTCATCTCTTGGAGGACCCCACTGTGATTCGAGACCTCGGGACTGCCTATTGCAGTAGGGCCGTGAGGGCTCATCCCTTGGAGAACTCCAGTGTGACTCGAAACCTCGGAAGAGCGTATTGTCTTAGGCCTCTGTGGGCTCATCTCTTGGAGGACCCCAGTGTGACTCGAGACCCTGGGAGTGTCTATCGTAGTGGGGCCTTGGGGCCTCATCTCTTGGAGGACCCCAGTGTGACTCGAGACCCTGGGAGTTCCTATTGTAGTAGGGCCCTGGGGGCTCATCTCTTGGAGGATCCCAGTGTGCCTCGAGACCCTGGGAGTGCCTATTGTAGTAGGCCTCTGAGGGCTCATCTCTTGGAGGAGCCCAGTGTGACTCGAGACCCTGGGAGTGCCTATTGTAGTAGGTCTCTGGGGCTCATCTCTTGGAGGACTCCAGTGTGGTTCGAGTTCCTAGGAGTGCCTATCGTAGTAGGGCCCTGAGGGCTGATCTCTTGGAGGACCCCAATGTGGTTCGAGACCCTGGGACTGCCTATCGTAGTAGGGCCCTGGGGGCTCATCTCTTGGAGGACTCCAGTGTGACTCGAGACCCCGGGTGTGCATATCGTAGTAGGGCCCTGGGGCTCATCTTTTGGTGGATTGTGTGACTCGAGACCCCGGGAGAGCCTACTGTAGTAGGCCTCTGGGGCTCATCTCTTTGAGGACCCCAGTGTGACTCGAGACCTCGGGAGTGCCTATTGTAGTAGGCCTCTGGGACACATCTCTTGGAGGACCCCAGTGTGACTCGAGACCCCGGGAGTGACTATTGTAGTAGGCCTCTGGGGCTCATCTCTTGGAAGACTCCAGTGTGACTCGAGTCACCGGGAGTTCCTATCGTAGTAGACATCTGAGGGCTCATTTCTTGGAGGACCCCAGTGTGACTCGAGACCGTGGGAGTGCTTATCGCAGTAGACCTCTGAGGGCTCATCTCTTGGAAGACTTCAGTGTGACTCGAGACCCCGGGACTGCCTATCGTAGTAGACCTCTGAGGGCTCATCTCTTGGAGGACCCCAGTGTGACTCGAGACCCCGGGAGTGCCTATTGTAGTAGACCTCTGAGGGCTCGTCTCTTGGAGGACCCCAGTGTGACTCGAATCCCTGGGAGTGCCTATCGTAGTAGACCTCTGAGGGCTCATCTCTTGGAGGACCCCAGTGTGACTCGAGACCCTGGGAGTGCCTATCGAAGTAGACCTCTGAGGGCTTATAACTTGGAGGACACCAGTTTGACTCGAGACCCCGGGAGTGCCTATGTTAGTAGACCTCTGATGGCTCATCTCTTGGAGGACTCCAGTGTGACTCGAGACCCCGGGAGTGCCTATCTTAGTAGACCTCTGAGAGCTCATCTCTTGGAGGACCCCAGTGTGACTCGAGACCCTGGGAGTGCCTATCGTAGTAGACCTCTGAGGGCTCATCTCTTGGAGGACCCCAGTGTGACTCGAGACCCTGGGAGTGCCTATCGTAGTAGACCTCTGAAGGCTCGTCTCTTGGAGGACCCCAGTGTGACTCGAATTCCTGGGAGTGCCTATCGTAGTAGACCTCTGAGGGCTCATCTCTTGGAGGACTCCAGTGTGACTCGAGTACCCGGGAGTGCCAATCGTAGTGGACCTCTGAGGGCTCATCTCTTGGAGGACCCCAGTGTGATTCGAGACCCCGGGAGTGCCTATTGTAGTAGGGACCTGGGGGCTCCTCTCTTGGAGGACCCCAGTGTGACTCGAGACCCCGGGAGTGCGTATCGTAGTAGACCTCTGGGGGCTCATCTCTTGGATGACCCCAGTGTGACTCGAGACCCCGGGAGTGCCTATTGTAGTAGGGACCTGGGGGTTCATCTCTTGGAGGACCCCAGTGTGACACGAGACCCTGGGAGTGCCTATTGTAGTAGACCTCTGGGGGCTCATCTTTTGGAGGACCCCAGTGTGACACGAGACCCTGGGAGTGCCTATTGTAGTAGACCTCTGGGAGCTCATCTCTTGGAGGATCCCAGTGTGACTCGAGACCCTGGGAGGGCCTATTGTAGTAGACCTCAGGGGGCTCATCTCTTGGAGGACCCCAGTGTGACACGAGACCCTGGGAGTGCCTATTGTAGTAGACCTATGGGGCTCATCTCTTGGAGGACCCCAGTGTGACACGAGACCCCTGGAAGTGCCTATTGTAGTAGACCTCTGGGAGCTCATCTCTTGGAGGATCCCAGTGTGACTCGAGACCCTGGGAGGGCCTATTGTAGTAGACCTCTGGGGGCTCATCTCTTGGAGGACCCCAGTGTGAGACGAGACCCCGGGAGTGCCTATTTTAGTAGGGACCTGGTGGCTCATCTCTTGGAGTACCCCAGTGTGACACGAGACCCCGGGAGTGCCTATTGTAGTAGGGCCCTGGGGGCTCATCTCTTGGAGGACCCCAGTGTGACACGAGACCCCGGGAGTGCCTATTGTAGTAGGGCCCTGGGGGCTCATCTTTTGGAGGACACCACTGTGGCTTGAGACCCCGGGAGTGCCTATTGTATTAAACCTCTGAGGGCTCATCTCTTGGAGGACCCCAGTGTGACTCGAGACCTCGGGAGAGCGTATTGTAGTAGGCCTCTGGGGGCTCACCTCTTGGAGGACTCCAGTGTGATTCGTGACCCTGGGAGTGCCTATTGTAGTAGGCCTGTTTATACTCATCTCTTAGAGGACCCCAATGTGACTCGAGACCCTGGGAGTGCCTTTCGTAGTAGACCTCTGAGGGCTCATCACTTGGAGAACCCCAGTGTGACTCGAGACCCTGGGAGTGCCTATCGTAGTAGACCTCTGAGGGCTCGTCTCTTGGAGGACCCCAGTGTGACTCGAATCCCTGGGAGTGCCTATCGTAGTAGACCTCTGAGGGCTCATCTCTTGGAGGACTCCAGTGTGACTCGAGTACCCGGGAGTGCCTATCGTAGTAGACCTCTGAGGGCTCATCTCTTGGAGGACCCCAGTGTGATTCGAGACCCCGGGAGTGCCTATTGTAGTAGGGACCTGGGGGCTCATCTCTTGGAGGACCCCAGTGTGACTCGAGACCCTGGGAGTGCGTATCGTAGTTGACCTCTGGGGGCTCATCCCTTGGATGACCCCAGTGTGACTCGAGACCCCGGGAGTGCCTATTGTAGTAGGGACCTGGGGGCTCATCTCTTGGAGGACCCCAGTGTGACACGAGACCCTGGGAGTGCCTATTGTAGTAGACCTCTGGGGGCTCATCTCTTGGAGGACCCCAGTGTGCCAGGAGACCCTGGGAGTGCCTATTGTAGTAGACCTCTGGGAGCTCATCTCTTGGAGGATCCCAGTGTGACTCGAGACCCTGGGAGGGCCTATTGTAGTAGACCTCTGGGGGCTCATCTCCTGGAGGACCCCAGTGTGACGCGAGACCCTGGGAGTGCCTATTGTAGTAGGCCTCTGGGGCCTCATCTCTTGGAGGACCCCAGTGTGACTCAAGACCCTGGGAGTGCCTATTGTAGTAGGGCCCTGGGGACTCATCTCTTGGAGGATCCCAGTGTGCCTCGAGACCCTGGGAGTGCCTATTGTAGTAGGCCTCTGAGGGCTCATCTCTTGGAGGAGCCCAGTGTGACTCGAGACCCTGGGAGTGCCTATTGTTGTAGGGACTTGGGGGCTCATCTCTTGTAGGACTCCAGTGTGGTTCGAGTACCTATGAGTGCCTATCGTAGTAGGGCCCTGAGGGCTCATCTCTTGGAGGACCCCAGTGTGGTTCGAGACCCTGGGACTGCCTATCGTAGTAGGGCCCTGGGGGCTCATCTCTTGGCGGACTCCAGTGTGACTAGAGACCCCGGGTGTGCATATCGTAGTAGGGCCCCGGGGCTCATCTCTTGGTGGACTGTGTGACTCGAGACCCCGGGAGAGCCTATTGTAGTAGGCCTCTGGTGCTCATCTCTTGGAGGACCCCAGTGTGACTCGAGACCCTGGGAGTGCCTATTGTAGTAGGTCTCTGGGGCTCATCTTTTGGAGGACTCCAGTGGGACTCGTGACCCTGGGTGTGCCTATCGTAGTAGGGCCCTGGGGGCTCATCTCTTGTAGGAACCCAGTGTTACTCGAGACTCCGTGAATGCCTATCTTAGTAGGCCTCTGGTGGCTCATCTCTTGGAGGACCCCAGTGTGACTCGAGACCCCGGGAGTGCGTATCGTAGTAAGGCCCTGGGGGCTCATTTCTTGGAGAACCCCAGTGTGACTCGAGAACCCGGGAGTGCTTATCGTAGTAGGGCCCTGAGGGCTCATCTCTTGGATGACCCCAGTGTGACTCGAGACCCCGGGAGTGCCTATCGTAGTAAGGCCCTGGGGGCTCATCTCTTGGAGGACCCCACTGTGATTCGAGACCTCGGGAGTGCCTATTGCAGTAGGGCCGTGAGGGCTCATCTCTTGGAGAACCACAGTGTGACTCGAAACCTCGGAAGAGCGTATTGTAGTAGGCCTCTGTGGGCTCATCTCGGGGAGGACCCCAGTGTGACTCGAGACCCTGGGAGTGTCTATCGTAGTGGGGCCTTGGGGGCTCATCTCTTGGAGGACCCCAGTGTGACGCGAGACGCTGGGAGGGCCTATTGTAGTAGGCCTCTGGTGCCTCATCTCTTGGAGGACCCCAGTGTGACTCGAGACCCTGGGAGTGCCTATTTTAGTAGGGCCCTGGGGGCTCATCTCTTGGAGGATCCCAGTGTGCCTCGAGACCCTGGGAGTGCCTATTGTAATAGGCCTCTGAGGGCTCATCTCTTGGAGGAGCCCAGTGTGACTCGAGACCCTGGGAGTGCCTATTGTAGTAGGTCTCTGGGGCTCATCTCTTGGAGGACTCCAGTGTGGTTCGAGTTCCTAGGAGTGCCTATCGTAGTAGGGCCCTGAGGGCTGATCTCTTGGAGGACCCCAGTGTGGTTCGAGACCCTGGGACTGCCTATCGTAGTAGGGCCATGGGGGCTCATCTCTTGGAGGACTCCAGTGTGACTCGAGACCCCGGGTGTGCATATCGTAGTAGGGCATTGGGGCTCATCTTTTGGTGGATTGTGTGACTCGAGACCCCGGGAAAGCCTACTGTAGTAGGCCTCTGGGGCTCATCTCTTTGAGGACCCCAGTGTGACTCGAGACCTCGGGAGTGCCTATTGTAGTAGGCCTCTGGGACTCATCTCTTGGAGGACCCCAGTGTGACTCGAGACCCCGGGAGTGACTATTGTAGTAGGCCTCTGGGGCTCATCTCTTGGAAGACTCCAGTGTGACTCGAGTCACCGGGAGTTCCTATCGTAGTAGACATCTGAGGGCTCATTTCTTGGAGGACCCCAGTGTGACTCGAGACCGTGGGAGTGCTTATCGCAGTAGACCTCTGAGGGCTCATCTCTTGGAGGACTTCAGTGTGACTCGAGACCCCGGGAGTGCCTATCGTAGTAGACCTCTGAGGGCTCATCTCTTGGAGGACCCCAGTGTGTCTCGAGACCCCGGGAGTGCCTATTGTAGTAGGCCTCTGAGGATTCAGCTCTTGGAGTACCCCAGTGTGACTCGAGACACCGGGAGTGCCTATCGTAGTAGACCTCTGAGGGCTCGTCTCTTGGAGGACCCCAGTGTGACTCGAATCCCTGGGAGTGCCTATCGTAGTAGACCTCTGAGGGCTCATCTCTTGGAGGACCCCAGTGTGACTCGAGACCCTGGGAGTGCCTATCGAAGTAGACCTCTGAGGGCTTATCTCTTGGAGGACACCAGTTTGACTCGAGACCCCGGGAGTTCCTACTGTAGTAGACCTCTGATGGCTCATCTCTTGGAGGACCCCAGTGTGACTCGAGACCCCGGGAGTGCCTATCTTAGTAGACCTCTGAGAGCTCATCTCTTGGAGGACCCCAGTTTGACTCGAGACCCTGGGAGTGCCTATCGTAGTAGACCTCTGAGGGCTCATCTCTTGGAGGACCCCAGTGTGACTCGAGACCCTGGGAGTGCCTATCGTAGTAGACCTCTGAGGGCTCGTCTCTTGGAGGACCCCAGTGTGACTCGAATCCCTGGGAGTGCCTATCGTAGTAGACCTCTGAGGGCTCATCTCTTGGAGGACTCCAGTGTGACTCGAGTACCCGGGAGTGCCAATCGTAGTGGACCTCTGAGGGCTCATCTCTTGGAGGACCCCAGTGTGATTCGAGACCCCGGGAGTGCCTATTGTAGTAGGGACCTGGGGGCTCATCTCTTGGAGGACCCCAGTGTGACTCGAGACCCCGGGAGTGCGTATCGTAGTAGACCTCTGGGGGCTCATCTCTTGGATGACCCCAGTGTGACTCGAGACCCCGGGAGTGCCTATTGTAGTAGGGACCTGGGGGTTCATCTCTTGGAGGACCCCAGTGTGACACGAGACCCTGGGAGTGCCTATTGTAGTAGACCTCTGGGGGCTCATCTTTTGGAGGACCCCAGTGTGACACGAGACCCTTGGAGTGCCTATTGTAGTAGACCTCTGGGAGCTCATCTCTTGGAGGATCCCAGTGTGACTCGAGACCCTGGGAGGGCCTATTGTAGTAGACCTCAGGGGGCTCATCTCTTGGAGGACCCCAGTGTGACACGAGACCCTGGGAGTGCCTATTGTAGTAGACCTCTGGGGCTCATCTCTTGGAGGACCCCAGTGTGACACGAGACCCCTGGAAGTGCCTATTGTAGTAGACCTCTGGGAGCTCATCTCTTGGAGGATCCCAGTGTGGCTCGAGACCCTGGGAGGGCCTATTGTAGTAGGCCTCTGTGGGCTCATCTCTTGGAGGACCCCAGTGTTACTCGAGACCCTGGGAGTGTCTATCGTAGTGGGGCCTTGGGGGCTCATCTCTTGGAGGACCCCAGTGTGACGCGAGACGCTGGGAGGGCCTATTGTAGTAGGCCTCTGGGGCCTCATCTCTTGGAGGACCCCAGTGTGACTCGAGACCCTGGGAGTGCCTATTTTAGTAGGGCCCTGGGGGCTCATCTCTTGGAGGATCCCAGTGTGCCTCGAGACCCTGGGAGTGCCTATTGTAATAGGCCTCTGAGGGCTCATCTCTTGGAGGAGCCCAGTGTGACTCGAGACCCTGGGAGTGCCTATTGTAGTAGGTCTCTGGGGCTCATCTCTTGGAGGACTCCAGTGTGGTTCGAGTTCCTAGGAGTGCCTATCGTAGTAGGGCCCTGAGGGCTGATCTCTTGGAGGACCCCAGTGTGGTTCGAGACCCTGGGACTGCCTATCGTAGTAGGGCCATGGGGGCTCATCTCTTGGCGGACTCCAGTGTGACTAGAGACCCCGGGTGTGCATATCGTAGTAGGGCCCCGGGGCTCATCTCTTGGTGGACTGTGTGACTCGAGACCCCGGGAGAGCCTATTGTAGTAGGCCTCTGGGGCTCATCTCTTGGAGGACCCCAGTGTGACTCGAGACCCTGGGAGTGCCTATTGTAGTAGGTCTCTGGGGCTCATCTTTTGGAGGACTCCAGTGGGACTCGTGACCCTGGGTGTGCCTATCGTAGTAGGGCCCTGGGGGCTCATCTCTTGTAGGAACCCAGTGTTACTCGAGACTCCGTGAATGCCTATGTTAGTAGGCCTTGGTGGCTCATCACTTGGAGGACCCCAGTGTGACTCGAGACCCCGGGAGTGCGTATCGTAGTAAGGCCCTGGGGGCTCATTTCTTGGAGAACCCCAGTGTGACTCGAGAACCCGGGAGTGCTTATCGTAGTAGGGCCCTGAGGGCTCATCTCTTGGATGACCCCAGTGTGACTCGAGACCCCGGGAGTGCCTATCGTAGTAAGGCCCTGGGGGCTCATCTCTTGGAGGACCCCACTGTGATTCGAGACCTCGGGACTGCCTATTGCAGTAGGGCCGTGAGGGCTCATCCCTTGGAGAACTCCAGTGTGACTCGAAACCTCGGAAGAGCGTATTGTAGTAGGCCTCTGTGGGCTCATCTCTTGGAGGACCCCAGCGTGACTCGAGACCCTGGGAGTGTCTATCGTAGTGGGGCCTTGGGGCCTCATCTCTTGGAGGACCCCAGTGTGACTCGAGACCCTGGGAGTTCCTATTGTAGTAGGGCCCTGGGGGCTCATCTCTTGGAGGATCCCAGTGTGCCTCGAGACCCTGGGAGTGCCTATTGTAGTAGGCCTCTGAGGGCTCATCTCTTGGAGGAGCCCAGTGTGACTCGAGACCCTGGGAGTGCCTATTGTAGTAGGTCTCTGGGGCTCATCTCTTGGAGGACTCCAGTGTGGTTCGAGTTCCTAGGAGTGCCTATCGTAGTAGGGCCCTGAGGGCTGATCTCTTGGAGGACCCCAATGTGGTTCGAGACCCTGGGACTGCCTATCGTAGTAGGGCCCTGGGGGCTCATCTCTTGGAGGACTCCAGTGTGACTCGAGACCCCGGGTGTGCATATCGTAGTAGGGCCCTGGGGCTCATCTTTTGGTGGATTGTGTGACTCGAGACCCCGGGAGAGCCTACTGTAGTAGGCCTCTGGGGCTCATCTCTTTGAGGACCCCAGTGTGACTCGAGACCTCGGGAGTGCCTATTGTAGTAGGCCTCTGGGACTCATCTCTTGGAGGACCCCAGTGTGACTCGAGACCCCGGGAGTGACTATTGTAGTAGGCCTCTGGGGCTCATCTCTTGGAAGACTCCAGTGTGACTCGAGTCACCGGGAGTTCCTATCGTAGTAGACATCTGAGGGCTCATTTCTTGGAGGACCCCAGTGTGACTCGAGACCGTGGGAGTGCTTATCGCAGTAGACCTCTGAGGGCTCATCTCTTGGAAGACTTCAGTGTGACTCGAGACCCCGGGACTGCCTATCGTAGTAGACCTCCTAGGGCTCATCTCTTGGAGGACCCCAGTGTGACTCGAGACCCCGGGAGTGCCTATTGTAGTAGGCCTCTGAGGATTCATCTCTTGGAGGTCCCCAGTGTGACTCGAGACACCGGGAGTGCCTATCGTAGTAGACCTCTGAGGGCTCGTCTCTTGGAGGACCCCAGTGTGACTCGAATCCCTGGGAGTGCCTATCGTAGTAGACCTCTGAGGGCTCATCTCTTGGAGGACCCCAGTGTGACTCGAGACCCTGGGAGTGCCTATCGAAGTAGACCTCTGAGGGCTTATAACTTGGAGGACACCAGTTTGACTCGAGACCCCGGGAGTGCCTATGTTAGTAGACCTCTGATGGCTCATCTCTTGGAGGACTCCAGTGTGACTCGAGACCCCGGGAGTGCCTATCTTAGTAGACCTCTGAGAGCTCATCTCTTGGAGGACCCCAGTGTGACTCGAGACCCTGGGAGTGCCTATCGTAGTAGACCTCTGAGGGCTCATCTCTTGGAGGACCCCAGTGTGACTCGAGACCCTGGGAGTGCCTATCGTAGTAGACCTCTGAAGGCTCGTCTCTTGGAGGACCCCAGTGTGACTCGAATTCCTGGGAGTGCCTATCGTAGTAGACCTCTGAGGGCTCATCTCTTGGAGGACTCCAGTGTGACTCGAGTACCCGGGAGTGCCAATCGTAGTGGACCTCTGAGGGCTCATCTCTTGGAGGACCCCAGTGTGATTCGAGACCCCGGGAGTGCCTATTGTAGTAGGGACCTGGGGGCTCCTCTCTTGGAGGACCCCAGTGTGACTCGAGACCCCGGGAGTGCGTATCGTAGTAGACCTCTGGGGGCTCATCTCTTGGATGACCCCAGTGTGACTCGAGACCCCGGGAGTGCCTATTGTAGTAGGGACCTGGGGGTTCATCTCTTGGAGGACCCCAGTGTGACACGAGACCCTGGGAGTGCCTATTGTAGTAGACCTCTGGGGGCTCATCTTTTGGAGGACCCCAGTGTGACACGAGACCCTGGGAGTGCCTATTGTAGTAGACCTCTGGGAGCTCATCTCTTGGAGGATCCCAGTGTGACTCGAGACCCTGGGAGGGCCTATTGTAGTAGACCTCAGGGGGCTCATCTCTTGGAGGACCCCAGTGTGACACGAGACCCTGGGAGTGCCTATTGTAGTAGACCTATGGGGCTCATCTCTTGGAGGACCCCAGTGTGACACGAGACCCCTGGAAGTGCCTATTGTAGTAGACCTCTGGGAGCTCATCTCTTCGAGGATCCCAGTGTGACTCGAGACCCTGGGAGGGCCTATTGTAGTAGACCTCTGGGGGCTCATCTCTTGGAGGACCCCAGTGTGACACGAGACCCCGGGAGTGCCTATTTTAGTAGGGACCTGGTGGCTCATCTCTTGGAGTACCCCAGTGTGACACGAGACCCCGGGAGTGCCTATTGTAGTAGGGCCCTGGGGGCTCATCTCTTGGAGGACCCCAGTGTGACACGAGACCCCGGGAGTGCCTATTGTAGTAGGGCCCTGGGGGCTCATCTTTTGGAGGACACCACTGTGGCTTGAGACACCGGGAGAGCCTATTGTATTAAACCTCTGAGGGCTCATCTCCTGGAGGACCCCAGTGTGACTCGAGGCCTCGGGAGAGCGTATTGTAGTAGGCCTCTGGGGGCTCACCTCTTGGAGGACTCCAGTGTGATTCGTGACCCTGGGAGTGCCTATTGTAGTAGGCCTGTTTATACTCATCTCTTAGAGGACCCCAATGTGACTCGAGACCCTGGGAGTGCCTTTCGTAGTAGACCTCTGAGGGCTCATCACTTGGAGAACCCCAGTGTGACTCGAGACCCTGGGAGTGCCTATCGTAGTAGACCTCTGAGGGCTCGTCTCTTGGAGGACCCCAGTGTGACTCGAATCCCTGGGAGTGCCTATCGTAGTAGACCTCTGAGGGCTCATCTCTTGGAGGACTCCAGTGTGACTCGAGTACCCGGGAGTGCCTATCGTAGTAGACCTCTGAGGGCTCATCTCTTGGAGGACCCCAGTGTGATTCGAGACCCCGGGAGTGCCTATTGTAGTAGGGACCTGGGGGCTCATCTCTTGGAGGACCCCAGTGTGACTCGAGACCCTGGGAGTGCGTATCGTAGTAGACCTCTGGGGGCTCATCTCTTGGATGACCCCAGTGTGACTCGAGACCCCGGGAGTGCCTATTGTAGTAGGGACCTGGGGGCTCATCTCTTGGAGGACCCCAGTGTGACACGAGACCCTGGGAGTGCCTATTGTAGTAGACCTCTGGGGGCTCATCTCTTGGAGGACCCCAGTGTGCCAGGAGACCCTGGGAGTGCCTATTGTAGTAGACCTCTGGGAGCTCATCTCTTGGAGGATCCCAGTGTGACTCGAGACCCTGGGAGGGCCTATTGTAGTAGACCTCTGGGGGCTCATCTCCTGGAGGACCCCAGTGTGACGCGAGACCCTGGGAGTGCCTATTGTAGTAGGCCTCTGGGGCCTCATCTCTTGGAGGACCCCAGTGTGACTCAAGACCCTGGGAGTGCCTATTGTAGTAGGGCCCTGGGGACTCATCTCTTGGAGGATCCCAGTGTGCCTCGAGACCCTGGGAGTGCCTATTGTAGTAGGCCTCTGAGGGCTCATCTCTTGGAGGAGCCCAGTGTGACTCGAGACCCTGGGAGTGCCTATTGTTGTAGGGACGTGGGGGCTCATCTCTTGTAGGACTCCAGTGTGGTTCGAGTACCTATGAGTGCCTATCGTAGTAGGGCCCTGAGGGCTCATCTCTTGGAGGACCCCAGTGTGGTTCGAGACCCTGGGACTGCCTATCGTAGTAGGGCCCTGGGGGCTCATCTCTTGGCGGACTCCAGTGTGACTAGAGACCCCGGGTGTGCATATCGTAGTAGGGCCCCGGGGCTCATCTCTTGGTGGACTGTGTGACTCGAGACCCCGGGAGAGCCTATTGTAGTAGGCCTCTGGTGCTCATCTCTTGGAGGACCCCAGTGTGACTCGAGACCCTGGGAGTGCCTATTGTAGTAGGTCTCTGGGGCTCATCTTTTGGAGGACTCCAGTGGGACTCGTGACCCTGGGTGTGCCTATCGTAGTAGGGCCCTGGGGGCTCATCTCTTGTAGGAACCCAGTGTTACTCGAGACTCCGTGAATGCCTATCTTAGTAGGCCTCTGGTGGCTCATCTCTTGGAGGACCCCAGTGTGACTCGAGACCCCGGGAGTGCGTATCGTAGTAAGGCCCTGGGGGCTCATTTCTTGGAGAACCCCAGTGTGACTCGAGAACCCGGGAGTGCTTATCGTAGTAGGGCCCTGAGGGCTCATCTCTTGGATGACCCCAGTGTGACTCGAGACCCCGGGAGTGCCTATCGTAGTAAGGCCCTGGGGGCTCATCTCTTGGAGGACCCCACTGTGATTCGAGACCTCGGGAGTGCCTATTGCAGTAGGGCCGTGAGGGCTCATCTCTTGGAGAACTCCAGTGTGACTCGAAACCTCGGAAGAGCGTATTGTAGTAGGCCTCTGTGGGCTCATCTCGGGGAGGACCCCAGTGTGACTCGAGACCCTGGGAGTGTCTATCGTAGTGGGGCCTTGGGGGCTCATCTCTTGGAGGACCCCAGTGTGACGCGAGACGCTGGGAGGGCCTATTGTAGTAGGCCTCTGGTGCCTCATCTCTTGGAGGACCCCAGTGTGACTCGAGACCCTGGGAGTGCCTATTTTAGTAGGGCCCTGGGGGCTCATCTCTTGGAGGATCCCAGTGTGCCTCGAGACCCTGGGAGTGCCTATTGTAATAGGCCTCTGAGGGCTCATCTCTTGGAGGAGCCCAGTGTGACTCGAGACCCTGGGAGTGCCTATTGTAGTAGGTCTCTGGGGCTCATCTCTTGGAGGACTCCAGTGTGGTTCGAGTTCCTAGGAGTGCCTATCGTAGTAGGGCCCTGAGGGCTGATCTCTTGGAGGACCCCAGTGTGGTTCGAGACCCTGGGACTGCCTATCGTAGTAGGGCCATGGGGGCTCATCTCTTGGAGGACTCCAGTGTGACTCGAGACCCCGGGAAAGCCTACTGTAGTAGGCCTCTGGGGCTCATCTCTTTGAGGACCCCAGTGTGACTCGAGACCTCGGGAGTGCCTATTGTAGTAGGCCTCTGGGACTCATCTCTTGGAGGACCCCAGTGTGACTCGAGACCCCGGGAGTGACTATTGTAGTAGGCCTCTGGGGCTCATCTCTTGGAAGACTCCAGTGTGACTCGAGTCACCGGGAGTTCCTATCGTAGTAGACATCTGAGGGCTCATTTCTTGGAGGACCCCAGTGTGACTCTAGACCGTGGGAGTGCTTATCGCAGTAGACCTCTGAGGGCTCATCTCTTGGAGGACTTCAGTGTGACTCGAGACCCCGGGAGTGCCTATCGTAGTAGACCTCTGAGGGCTCATCTCTTGGAGGACCCCAGTGTGTCTCGAGACCCCGGGAGTGCCTATTGTAGTAGGCCTCTGAGGATTCAGCTCTTGGAGTACCCCAGTGTGACTCGAGACACCGGGAGTGCCTATCGTAGTAGACCTCTGAGGGCTCGTCTCTTGGAGGACCCCAGTGTGACTCGAATCCCTGGGAGTGCCTATCGTAGTAGACCTCTGAGGGCTCATCTCTTGGAGGACCCCAGTGTGACTCGAGACCCTGGGAGTGCCTATCGAAGTAGACCTCTGAGGGCTTATCTCTTGGAGGACACCAGTTTGACTCGAGACCCCGGGAGTTCCTACTGTAGTAGACCTCTGATGGCTCATCTCTTGGAGGACCCCAGTGTGACTCGAGACCCCGGGAGTGCCTATCTTAGTAGACCTCTGAGAGCTCATCTCTTGGAGGACCCCAGTGTGACTCGAGACCCTGGGAGTGCCTATCGTAGTAGACCTCTGAGGGCTCATCTCTTGGAGGACCCCAGTGTGACTCGAGACCCTGGGAGTGCCTATCGTAGTAGACCTCTGAGGGCTCGTCTCTTGGAGGACCCCAGTGTGACTCGAATCCCTGGGAGTGCCTATCGTAGTAGACCTCTGAGGGCTCATCTCTTGGAGGACTCCAGTGTGACTCGAGTACCCGGGAGTGCCAATCGTAGTGGACCTCTGAGGGCTCATCTCTTGGAGGACCCCAGTGTGATTCGAGACCCCGGGAGTGCCTATTGTAGTAGGGACCTGGGGGCTCATCTCTTGGAGGACCCCAGTGTGACTCGAGACCCCGGGAGTGCGTATCGTAGTAGACCTCTGGGGGCTCATCTCTTGGATGACCCCAGTGTGACTCGAGACCCCGGGAGTGCCTATTGTAGTAGGGACCTGGGGGTTCATCTCTTGGAGGACCCCAGTGTGACACGAGACCCTGGGAGTGCCTATTGTAGTAGACCTCTGGGGGCTCATCTTTTGGAGGACCCCAGTGTGACACGAGACCCTTGGAGTGCCTATTGTAGTAGACCTCTGGGAGCTCATCTCTTGGAGGATCCCAGTGTGACTCGAGACCCTGGGAGGGCCTATTGTAGTAGACCTCAGGGGGCTCATCTCTTGGAGGACCCCAGTGTGACACGAGACCCTGGGAGTGCCTATTGTAGTAGACCTCTGGGGCTCATCTCTTGGAGGACCCCAGTGTGACACGAGACCCCTGGAAGTGCCTATTGTAGTAGACCTCTGGGAGCTCATCTCTTGGAGGATCCCAGTGTGGCTCGAGACCCTGGGAGGGCCTATTGTAGTAGGCCTCTGTGGGCTCATCTCTTGGAGGACCCCAGTGTTACTCGAGACCCTGGGAGTGTCTATCGTAGTGGGGCCTTGGGGGCTCATCTCTTGGAGGACCCCAGTGTGACGCGAGACGCTGGGAGGGCCTATTGTAGTAGGCCTCTGGGGCCTCATCTCTTGGAGGACCCCAGTGTGACTCGAGACCCTGGGAGTGCCTATTTTAGTAGGGCCCTGGGGGCTCATCTCTTGGAGGATCCCAGTGTGCCTCGAGACCCTGGGAGTGCCTATTGTAATAGGCCTCTGAGGGCTCATCTCTTGGAGGAGCCCAGTGTGACTCGAGACCCTGGGAGTGCCTATTGTAGTAGGTCTCTGGGGCTCATCTCTTGGAGGACTCCAGTGTGGTTCGAGTTCCTAGGAGTGCCTATCGTAGTAGGGCCCTGAGGGCTGATCTCTTGGAGGACCCCAGTGTGGTTCGAGACCCTGGGACTGCCTATCGTAGTAGGGCCATGGGGGCTCATCTCTTGGAGTACTCCAGTGTGACTCGAGACCCCGGGTGTGCATATCGTAGTAGGGCCCTGGGGCTCATCTTTTGGTGGATTGTGTGACTCGAGACCCCGGGAGAGCCTACTGTAGTAGGCCTCTGGGGCTCATCTCTTTGAGGACCCCAGTGTGACTCGAGACCTCGGGAGTGCCTATTGTAGTAGGCCTCTGGGACTCATCTCTTGGAGGACCCCAGTGTGACTCGAGACCCCGGGAGTGACTATTGTAGTAGGCCTCTGGGGCTCATCTCTTGGAAGACTCCAGTGTGACTCGAGTCACCGGGAGTTCCTATCGTAGTAGACATCTGAGGGCTCATTTCTTGGAGGACCCCAGTGTGACTCGAGACCGTGGGAGTGCTTATCGCAGTAGACCTCTGAGGGCTCATCTCTTGGAGGACTTCAGTGTGACTCGAGACCCCGGGAGTGCCTATTGTAGTAGGGACCTGGGGGCTCATCTCTTGGAGGACCCCAGTGTGACTCGAGAACCTGGGAGTGCGTATCGTAGTAGACCTCTGGGGGCTCATCTCTTGGATGACCCCAGTGTGACTCGAGACCCCGGGAGTGCCTATTGTAGTAGGGACCTGGGGGCTCATCTCTTGGAGGACCCCAGTGTGACACGAGACCCTGGGAGTGCCTATAGTAGTAGACCTCTGGGAGCTCATCTCTTGGAGGATCCCAGTGTGACTCGAGACCCTGGGAGGGCCTATTGTAGTAGACCTCTGGGGGCTCATCTCTTGGAGGACCCCAGTGTGACACGAGACCCTGGGAGTGCCTATTGTAGTAGATCTCTGGGGCTCATCTCTTGGAGGACCCCAGTGTGACACGAGACCCCTGGAAGTGCCTATTGTAGTAGACCTCTGGGAGCTCATCTCTTGGAGGATCCCAGTGTGACTCGAGACCCTGGGATGGCCTATTGTAGTATACCTCTGGGGGCTCATCTCTTGGAGGACCCCGGTGTGACACGAGACCCCGGGAATGCCTATTTTAGTAGGGACCTGGGGGCTCATCTCTTGGAGTACCCCAGTGTGACACGAGACCCCGGGAGTGCCTATTGTAGTAGGGCCCTAGGGGCTCATCTCTTGGAGGACCCCAGTGTGACACGAGACCCCGGGAGTGCCTATTGTAGTAGCCCTCTGGGGGCTCATCTCTTGGAGGACCCCAGTGTGACTCGAGACCTCGGCAGAGCGTATTGTAGTAGGCCTCTGGGGGCTCATCTCTTGGAGGACTCCAGTGTGATTCGTGACCCTGGGAGTGCCTATTGTAGTAGGCCTGTTTAGGCTCATCTCTTAGAGAACCCCAGTGTGACTCGAGACCCTGGGAGTGCCTATAGTAGAGGGGCCTTGGGGGCTCATTGCTTGGAGTCCCCAGTGTGACGCGAGACCCTGGGAGTGCCTATTGTAGTAGGCCTCTGGGGCCTCATCTCTTGGAGGACCCCAGTGTGACTCAAGACCCTGGGAGTGCCTATTGTAGTAGGGCCCTGGGGACTCATCTCTTGGAGGATCCCAGTGTGCCTCGAGACCCTGGGAGTGCCTATTGTAGTAGGCCTCTGAGGGATCATCTCTAGGAGGAGCCCAGTGTGACTCGAGACCCTGGGAGTGCCTATTGTTGTAGGGACTTGGGGGCTCATCTCTTGTAGGACTCCAGTGTGGTTCGAGTACCTATGAGTGCCTATCGTAGTAGGGCCCTGAGGGCTCATCTCTTGGAGGACCCCAGTGTGGTTCGAGACCCTGGGACTGCCTATCGTAGTAGGGCCCTGGGGGCTCATCTCTTGGCGGACTCCAGTGTGACTCGAGACCCCGGTTGTGCATATCGTAGTAGGGCCCCGGGGCTCATCTCTTGGTGGACTGTGTGACTCGAGACCCCGGGAGAGCCTATTGTAGTAGGCCTCTGGGGCTCATCTCTTGGAGGACCCCAGTGTGACTCGAGACCCTGGGAGTGCCTATTGTAGTAGGTCTCTGGGGCTCATCTTTTGGAGGACTCCAGTGGGACTCGTGACCCTGGGTGTGCCTATCGTAGTAGGGCCCTGGGGGCTCATCTCCTGTAGGAACCCAGTGTTACTCGAGACTCCGTGAATGCCTATCTTAGTAGGCCTCTGGTGGCTCATCTCTTGGAGGACCCCAGTGTGACTCGAGACCCCGGGAGTGCGTATCGTAGTAAGGCCCTGGGGGCTCATTTCATGGAGAACCCCAGTGTGACTCGAGAACCCGGGAGTGCCTATCGTATTAAGGCCCTGGGGGCTCATCTCTTGGAGGACCCCACTGTGATTCGAAACCTCGGGAGTGCCTATTGCAGTAGGGCCGTGAGGCCTCATCTCTTGGAGAACCCCAGTGTGACTCGAAACCTCGGAAGAGCGTATTGTAGTAGGCCTCTGTGGGCTCATCTCTTGGAGGACCCCAGTGATACTCGAGACCCTGGGAGTGTCTATCGTAGTGGGGCCTTGGGGGCTCATCTCTTGGAGGACCCCAGTGTGACGCGAGACCCTGGGAGGGCCTATTGTAGTAGGCCTCTGGGGCCTCATCTCTTGGAGGACCCCAGTGTGACTCGAGACCCTGGGAGTGCCTATTGTAGTAGGGCCCTGGGGGCTCATCTCTTGGAGGATCCCAGTGTGCCTCGAGACCCTGGGAGTGCCTATTGTAGTAGGCCTCTGAGGGCTCATCTCTTGGAGGAGCCCAGTGTGACTCGAGATCCTGGGAGTGCCTATTGTTGTAGGGACTTGGGGCCTGATCTCTTGGAGAACTCCAGTGTGGTTCGAGTTCCTAGGAGTGCCTATCGTAGTAGGGCCCTGAGGGCTCATCTCTTGGAGGACCCCAGTGTGGGTCGAGACCCTGGGACTGCCTATCGTAGTAGGGCCCTGGGGGCTCATCTCTTGGAGGACTCCAGTGTGACTCGAGACCCTGGGTGTGCATATCGTAGTAGGGCCCTGGGGCTCATCTTTTGTTGGACTGTGTGACTCGAGACCCCGGGAGAGCCTATTGTAGTAGGCCTCTGGGGCTCATCTCTTTGAGGACCCCAGTGTGACTCGAGACCTCGGGAGTGCCTATTGTAGTAGGCCTCTGGGACTCATCTCTTGGAGGACCCCAGTGTGACTCGAGACCCCGGGAGTGACTATTGTAGTAGGCCTCTGGGGCTCATCTCTTGGAAGACTCCAGTGTGACTCGAGAAACCGGGAGTTCCTATCGTAGTAGACATCTGAGGGCTCATTTCTTGGAAGACCCCAGTGTGACTCGAGACCGTGGGAGTGCTTATCGTAGTAGACCTCTGAGGGCTCATCTCTTGGAGGACTTCAGTGTGACTCGAGATCCCGGGAGTGCCTATCGTAGTAGACCTCTGAGGGCTCATTTTTGGAGGACCCCAGTGTGACTCGAGACCCCGGGAGTGCCTATTGTAGTAGGCCTCTGAGGATTCATCTCTTGGAGGACCCCAATGTGACTCGAGACACCGGGAGTGCCTATCGTAGTAGACCTCTGAGGGCTCATCTCTTGGAGGACTCCAGTGTGACTCGAGACCCTGGGAGTGCCTATCGAAGTAGACCTCTGAGGGCTTATCTCTTGGAGGACCCCAGTTTGACTCGAGACCCCGGGAGTGCCTATTGTAGTAGACCTCTGATAACTCATCTCTTGGAGGATCCCAGTGTGACCCGAGACCCCGGGAGTGCCTATCTTAGTAGACCTCTGAGAGCTCATCTCTTGGAGGACCCCAGTGTGACTCGAGACCCTGGGAGTGCCTATCGTAGTAGACCTCTGAGGGCTCATCCCTTGGAGGACCCCAGTGTGACTCGAGACCCTGGGAGTGCCTATCGTAGTAGACCTCTGAGGGCTCGTCTCTTGGAGGACCCCAGTGCGACTCGAATCCCTGGGAGTGCCTATCGTAGTAGACCTCTGAGGGCTCATCTCTTGGAGGACTCCAGTGTGACTCGAGTACCCGCGAGTACCTATCGTAGTAGACCTCTGAGGGCTCATCTCTTGGAGGACCCCAGTGTGATTCGAGACCCCGGGAGTGCCTATTGTAGTAGGGACCTGGGGGCTCATCTCTTGGAGGACCCCAGTGTGACTCGAGATCCTGGGAGTGCGTATCGTAGTAGACCTCTGGGGGCTCATCTCTTGGATGACCTCAGTGTGACTCGAGACCCCGGGAGTGCCTATTGTAGTAGGGACCTGGGGGCTCATCTCTTGGAGGACCCCAGTGTGACACGAGACCCTGGGAGTACCTATTGTAGTAGACCTCTGGGGGCTCATCTCTTGGAGGACCCCAGTGTGACACCAGACCCTGGGAGTGCCTATTGTAGTAGACCTCTGGGAGCTCATCCCTTGGAGGATCCCAGTGTGACTCGAGACCCTGGGAGGGCCTATTGTAGTAGACCTCTGGGGGCTCATCTCTTGGAGGACCCCAGTGTGACACGAGACCCTGGGAGTGCCTATTGTAGTAGACCTCTGGGGACCATCTCTTGGAGGACCCCAGTGTGACACGAGACCCTGGAAGTGCCTATTGTAGTAGACCTCTGGGAGCTCATCTCTTGGAGGATCCCAGTGTGACTCGAGACCCTGGGAGGGCCTATTGTAGTAGACCTCTGGGGGCTCATCTCTTGGAGGACCCCAGTGTGACACGAGACCCCGGGAGTGCCTATTTTAGTAGGGACCTGGGGGCTCATCTCTTGGAGTACCCCAGTGTGACACGAGACCCCGGGAGTTCCTATTGTAGTAGGGCCCTGGGGGCTCATCTCTTGGAGGACCCCAGTGTGACACGAGACCCCGGGAGTGCCTATTGTAGTAGGGTCCTGGGGGCTCATCTTTTGGAGGACACCAGTGTGGCTTGAGACCCCGGGAGTGCGTATTGTATTAGACCTCTGGGGGCTCATCTCTTGGAGGACCGTAGTGTGACTCGAGACCTCGGGAGAGCGTATTGTAGTAGGCCTCTGGGGGCTCATCTCTTGGAGGACTCCAGTGTGATTCGTGACCCTGGCAGTGCCTATTGTAGTAGGCCTGTTTAGGCTCATCTCTTAGAGGACCCCAGTGTGACTCGAGACCCTGGGAGTGCCTATCGTAGTGGGGCCTTGGGGGCTCATCTCTTGGAGGACCCCAGTGTGACGCGAGACCCTGGGAGTGCCTATTGTGGTAGGCCTCTGGGGCCTCATCTCTTGGAGGACCCCACTGTGACTCAAGACCCTGGGAGTGCCTATTGTAGTAGGGCCCTGGGGACTCATCTCTTGGAGGATCCCAGTGTGCCTCGAGACCCTGGGAGTGCCTATTGTAGTAGGCCTCTGAGGGCTCATCTCTTGGAGGAGCCCAGTGTGACTCGAGACCCTGGGAGTGCCTATTGTTGTAGGGACTTGGGGGCTCATCTCTTGTAGGACTCCAGTGTGGTTCGAGTACCTAGGAGTGCCTATCGTAGTAGGGCCCTGAGGGCTCATCTCTTGGAGGACCCCAGTGTGGTTCGAGACCCTGGGACTGCCTATCGTAGTAGGGCCCTGAGGGCTCATCTCTTGGCGGACTCCAGTGTGACTCGAGACCCCGGGTGTGCATATCGTAGTAGGGCCCCGGGGCTCATCTCTTGGTGGACTGTGTGACTCGAGACCCCGGGAGAGCCTATTGTAGTAGGCCTCTGGGGCTCATCTCTTGGAGGACCCCAGTATGACTCGAGACCCTGGGAGTGCCTATTGTAGTAGGTCTCTGGGGCTCATCTTTCGGAGGACTCCAGTGGGACTCGTGACCCTGGGTGTGCCTATCGTAGTAGGGCCCTGGGGGCTCATCTCTTGTAGGAACCCAGTGTTACTCGAGACTCCGTGAATGCCTATCTTAGTAGGCCTCTGGTGGCTCATCTCTTGGAGGACCCTAGTGTGACTCGAGACCCCGGGAGTGCGTATCGTAGTAAGGCCCTGGGGGCTCATTTCTTGGAGAACCCCAGTGTGACTCGAGAACCCGGGAGTGCTTATCGTAGTAGGGCCCTGAGGGCTCATCCCTTGGATGACCCCAGTGTGACTCGAGACCCCGGGAGTGCCTATCGTAATAAGGCCCTGGGGGCGCATCTCTTGGAGGACCCCACTGTGATTCGAGACCTCGGGAGTGCCTATTGCAGTAGGGCCGTGAGGGCTCATCTCTTGGAGAACTCCAGTGTGACTCGAAACCTCGGAAGAGCGTATTGTAGTAGGCCTCTGTGGGCTCATCTCTTGGAGGACCCCAGTGTGACTCGAGACCCTGGGAGTGTCTATCGTAGTGGGGCCTTGGGGCTCATCTCTTGGAGGACCCCAGTGTAACGCGAGACCCTGGGAGGGCCTATTGTAGTAGGCCTCTGGGGCCTCATCTCTTGGAGGACCCCAGTGTGACTCGAGACCCTGGGAGTGCCTATTGTAGTAGGGCCCTGGGGGCTCATCTCTTGGAGGATCCCAGTGTGCCTCGAGACCCTGGGAGTGCCTATTGTAGTAGGCCTCTGAGGGCTCATCTCTTGGAGGACTCCAGTGTGATTCGTGACCCTGGGAGTGCCTATTGTAGTAGGCCTGTTTAGGCTCATCTCTTAGAGGACCCCAGTGTGACTCGAGACCCTGAAAGTGCCTATCGTAGTAGACCTCTGAGGGCTCATCTCTTGGAGGACCCCAGTGTGACTCGAGACCCTGGGAGTGCCTATCGTAGTAGACCTCTGAGGGCTCGTCTCTTGGAGGACCCCAGTGTGACTCGAATCCCTGGGAGTGCCTATCGTAGTAGACCTCTGAGGGCTCATCTCTTGGAGGACTACAGTGTGACTCGAGTACCCGGGAGTGCCTATCGTAGTAGACCTCTGAGGGCTCATCTCTTGGAGGACTTCAGTGTGACTCGAGATCCCGGGAGTGCCTATCGTAGTAGACCTCTGAGGGCTCATCTTTTGGAGGACCCCAGTGTGACTCGAGACCCCGGGAGTGCCTATTGTAATAGGCCTCTGAGGATTCATCTCTTGGAGGACCCCAGTGTGACTCGAGACACCGGGAGTGCCTATCGTAGTAGACCTCTGAGGGCTCATCTCTTGGAGGACTCCAGTGTGACTCGAGACCCTGGGAGTGCCTATCGAAGTAGACCTCTGAGGGCTTATCTCTTGGAGGACCCCAGTTTGACTCGAGACCCCGGGAGTGCCTATTGTAGTAGACCTCTGATAACTCATCTCTTGGAGGATCCCAGTGTGACCCGAGACCCCGGGAGTGCCTATCTTAGTAGACCTCTGAGAGCTCATCTCTGGGAGGACCCCAGTGTGACTCGAGACCCTGGGAGTGCCTATCGTAGTAGACCTCTGAGGGCTCATCCCTTGGAGGACCCCAGTGTGACTCGAGACCCTGGGAGTGCCTATCGTAGTAGACCTCTGAGGGCTCGTCTCTTGGAGGACCCCAGTGCGACTCGAATCCCTGGGAGTGCCTATCGTAGTAGACCTCTGAGGGCTCATCTCTTGGAGGACTCCAGTGTGACTCGAGTACCCGCGAGTACCTATCGTAGTAGACCTCTGAGGGCTCATCTCTTGGAGGACCCCAGTGTGATTCGAGACCCCGGGAGTGCCTATTGTAGTAGGGACCTGGGGGCTCATCTCTTGGAGGACCCCAGTGTGACTCGAGACCCTGGGAGTGCGTATCGTAGTAGACCTCTGGGGGCTCATCTCTTGGATGACCTCAGTGTGACTCGAGACCCCGGGAGTGCCTATTGTAGTAGGGACCTGGGGGCTCATCTCTTGGAGGACCCCAGTGTGACACGAGACCCTGGGAGTACCTATTGTAGTAGACCTCTGGGGGCTCATCTCTTGGAGGACCCCAGTGTGACACCAGACCCTGGGAGGGCCTATTGTAGTAGACCTCTGGGGGCTCATCTCTTGGAGGACCCCAGTGTGACACGAGACCCTGGGAGAGCCTATTGTAGTAGACCTCTGGGGACCATCTCTTGGAGGACCCCAGTGTGACACGAGACCCCTGGAAGTGCCTATTGTAGTAGACCTCTGGGAGCTCATCTCTTGGAGGATCCCAGTGTGACTCGAGACCCTGGGAGGGCCAATTGTAGTAGACCTCTGGGGGCTCATCTCTTGGAGGACCCCAGTGTGACACGAGACCCCGGGAGTGCCTATTTTAGTAGGGACCTGGGGGCTCATCTCTTGGAGTACCCCAGTGTGACACGAGACCCCGGGAGTGCCTATTGTAGTAGGGCCCTGGGGGCTCATCTCTTGGAGGACCCCAGTGTGACACGAGACCCCGGGAGTGCCTATTGTAGTAGGGTCCTGGGGGCTCATCTTTTGGAGGACACCAGTGTGGCTTGAGACCCCGGGAGTGCGTATTGTATTAGACCTCTGGGGGCTCATCTCTTGGAGGACCCCAGTGTGACTCGAGACCTCGGGAGAGCGTATTGTAGTAGGCCTCTGGGGGCTCATCTCTTGGAGGACTCCAGTGTGATTCGTGACCCTGGCAGTGCCTATTGTAGTAGGCCTGTTTATGCTCATCTCTTAGAGGACCCCAGTGTGACTCGAGACCCTGGGAGTGCCTATCGTAGTGGGGCCTTGGGGGCTCATCTCTTGGAGGACCCCAGTGTGACGCGAGACCGTGGGAGTGCCTATTGTGGTAGGCCTCTGGGGCCTCAACTCTTGGAGGACCCCAGTGTGACTCAAGACCCTGGGAGTGCCTATTGTAGTAGGGCCCTGGGGACTCATCTCTTGGAGGATCCCAGTGTGCCTCGAGACCCTGGGAGTGCCTATTGTAGTAGGCCTCTGAGGGCTCATCTCTTGGAGGAGCCCAGTGTGACTCGAGACCCTGGGAGTGCCTATTGTTGTAGGGACTTGGAGGCTCATCTCTTGTAGGACTCCAGTGTGGTTCGAGTACCTAGGAGTGCCTATCGTAGTAGGGCCCTGAGGGCTCATCTCTTGGAGGACCCCAGTGTGGTTCGAGACCCTGGGACTGCCTATCGTAGTAGGGCCCTGAGGGCTCATCTCTTGGCGGACACCAGTGTGACTCGAGACCCCGGGTGTGCATATCGTAGTAGGGCCCCGGGGCTCATCTCTTGGTGGACTGTGTGACTCGAGACCCCGGGAGAGCCTATTGTAGTAGGCCTCTGGGGCTCATCTCTTGGAGGACCCCAGTATGACTCGAGACCTTGGGAGTGCCTATTGTAGTAGGTCTCTGGGGCTCATCTTTCGGAGGACTCCAGTGGGACTCGTGACCCTGGGTGTGCCTATCGTAGTAGGGCCCTGGGGGCTCATCTCTTGTAGGAACCCAGTGTTACTCGAGACTCCGTGAATGCCTATCTTAGTAGGCCTCTGGTGGCTCATCTCTTGGAGGACCCCAGTGTGACTCGAGACCCCGGGAGTGCGTATCGTAGTAAGGCCCTGGGGGCTCATTTCTTGGAGAACCCCAGTGTGACTCGAGAACCCGGGAGTGCTTATCGTAGTAGGGCCCTGAGGGCTCATCCCTTGGATGACCCCAGTGTGACTCGAGACCCCGGGAGTGCCTATCGTAATAAGGCCCTGGGGGCGCATCTCTTGGAGGACCCCAGTGTGATTCGAGACCTCGGGAGTGCCTATTGCAGTAGGGCCGTGAGGGCTCATCTCTTGGAGAACTCCAGTGTGACTCGAAACCTCGGAAGAGCGTATTGTAGTAGGCCTCTGTGGGCTCATCTCTTGGAGGACCCCAGTGTGACTCGAGACCCTGGGAGTGTCTATCGTAGTGGGGCCTTGGGGCTCATCTCTTGGAGGACCCCAGTGTAACGCGAGACCCTGGGAGGGCCTATTGTAGTAGGCCTCTGGGGCCTCATCTCTTGGAGGACCCCAGTGTGACTCGAGACCCTGGGAGTGCCTATTGTAGTAGGGCCCTGGGGGCTCATCTCTTGGAGGATCCCAGTGTGCCTCGAGACCCTGGGAGTGCCTATTGTAGTAAGCCTCTGAGGGCTCATCTCTTGGAGGACTCCAGTGTGATTCGTGACCCTGGGACTGCCTATTGTAGTAGGCCTGTTTAGGCTCATCTCTTAGAGGACCCCAGTGTGACTCGAGACCCTGAAAGTGCCTATCGTAGTAGACCTCTGAGGGCTCATCTCTTGGAGGACCCCAGTGTGACTCGAGACCCTGGGAGTGCCTATCGTAGTAGACCTCTGAGGGCTCGTCTCTTGGAGGACCCCAGTGTGACTCGAATCCCTGGGAGTGCCTATCGTAGTAGACCTCTGAGGGCTCATCTCTTGGAGGACTACAGTGCGACTCGAGTACCCGGGAGTGCCTATCGTAGTAGACCTCTGAGGGCTCATCTCTTGGAGGACCCCAGTGTGATTCGAGACCCCGGGAGTGCCTATTGTAGTAGGGACCTGGGGGCTCATCTCTTGGAGGACCCCAGTGTGACTCGAGACCCTGGGAGTGCGTATCGTAGTAGACCTCTGGGGGCTCATCTCTTGGATGACCCCAGTGTGACTCGAGACCCCGGGAGTGCCTATTGTAGTAGGGACCTGGGGGCTCATCTCTTGGAGGACCCCAGTGTGACACGAGACCCTGGGAGTGCCTATTGTAGTAGACCTCTGGGGGCTCATCTCTTGGAGGACCCCAGTGTGACACGAGACCCTGGGAGTGCCTATAGTAGTAGACCTCTGGGAGCTCATCTCTTGGAGGATCCCAGTGTGACTCTCGACCCTGGGAGGGCCTATTGTAGTAGACCTCTGGGGGCTCATCTCTTGGAGGACCCCAGTGTGACACGAGACCCTGGGAGTGCCTATTGTAGTAGACCTCTGGGGCTCATCTCTTGGAGGACCCCAGTGTGACACGAGACCCCTGGAGGTGCCTATTGTAGTAGACCTCTGGGATTTCATCTCTTGGAGGATCCCAGTGTGACTCGAGACCCTGGGAGGGCCTATTGTAGTAGACCTCTGGGGGCTCATCTCTTGGAGGACCCCGGTGTGACACGAGACCCCGGGAGTGCCTATTTTAGTAGGGACCTGGGGGCTCATCTCTTGGAGTACCCCAGTGTGACACGAGACCCCGGGAGTGCCTATTGTAGTAGGGCCCTGGGGGCTCATCTCTTGGAGGACTCCAGTGTGACACGAGACCCCGGGAGTGCCTATTGTAGTAGCCCTCTGGGGGCTCATCTCTTGGAGGACCCCAGTGTGACTCGAGACCTCGGGAGAGCGTATTGTAGTAGGCCTCTGGGGGCTCATCTCTTGGAGGACTCCAGTGTGATTCGTGACCCTGGGAGTGCCTATTGTAGTAGGCCTGTTTAGGCTCATCTCTTAGAGGACCCCAGTGTGACTCGAGAACCTGGGAGTGCCTATAGTAGTGGGGCTTTGGGGGCTCATCTCTTGGAGGACCCCAGTGTGACGCGAGACCCTGGGAGTGCCTATTGTAGTAGGCCTCTGGGGCCTCATCTCTTGGAGGACCCCAGTGTACTCAAGACCCTGGGAGTGCCTATTGTAGTAGGGCCCTGGGGACTCATCTCTTGGAGGATCCCTGTGTGCCTCGAGACCCTGGGAGTGCCTATTGTAGTAGGCCTGTTTAGGCTCATCTCTTGTAGGACTCCAGTGTGGTTCGAGTACCTATGAGTGCCTATCGTAGTAGGGCCCTGAGGGCTCATCTCTTGGAGGACCCCAGTGTGGTTCGAGACCCTGGGACTGCCTATCGTAGTAGGGCCCTGGGGGCTCATCTCTTGGCGGACTCCAGTGTGACTAGAGACCCCGGGTGTGCATATCGTAGTAGGGCCCCGGGGCTCATCTCTTGGTGGACTGTGTGACTCGAGACCCCGGGAGAGCCTATTGTAGTAGGCCTCTGGGGCTCATCTCTTGGAGGACCCCAGTGTGACTCGAGACCCTGGGAGTGCCTATTGTAGTAGGTCTCTGGGGCTCATCTTTTGGAGGACTCCAGTGGGACTCGTGACCCTGGGTGTGCCTATCGTAGTAGGGCCCTGGGGGCTCATCTCTTGTAGGAACCCAGTGTTACTCGAGACTCCGTGAATGCCTATCTTAGTAGGCCTTGGTGGCTCATCACTTGGAGGACCCCAGTGTGACTCGAAACCCCGGGAGTGCGTATCGTAGTAAGGCCCTGGGGGCTCATTTCTTGGAGAACCCCAGTGTGACTCGAGAACCCGGGAGTGCTTATCGTAGTAGGGCCCTGAGGGCTCATCTCTTGGATGACCCCAGTGTGACTCGAGACCCCGGGAGTGCCTATCGTAGTAAGGCCCTGGGGGCTCATCTCTTGGAGGACCCCACTGTGATTCGAGATCTCGGGACTGCCTATTGCAGTAGGGCCGTGAGGGCTCATCCGTTGGAGAACTCCAGTGTGACTCGAAACCTCGGAAGAGCGTATTGTAGTAGGCCTCTGTGGGCTCATCTCTTGGAGGACCCCAGTGTGACTCGAGACCCTGGGAGTGTCTATCGTAGTGGGGCCTTGGGGCCTCATCTCTTGGAGGACCCCAGTGTGACTCGAGACCCTGGGAGTTCCTATTGTAGTAGGGCCCTGGGGGCTCATCTCTTGGAGGATCCCAGTGTGCCTCGAGACCCTGGGAGTGCCTATTGTAGTAGGCCTCTGAGGGCTCATCTCTTGGAGGAGCCCAGTGTGACTCGAGACCCTGGGAGTGCCTATTGTAGTAGGTCTCTGCGGCTCATCTCTTGGAGGACTCCAGTGTGGTTCGAGTTCCTAGGAGTGCCTATCGTAGTAGGGCCCTGAGGGCTGATCTCTTGGAGGACCCCAATGTGGTTCGAGACCCTGGGACTGCCTATCGTAGTAGGGCCCTGGGGGCTCATCTCTTGGAGGACTCCAGTGTGACTCGAGACCCCGGGTGTGCATATCGTAGTAGGGCCCTGGGGCTCATCTTTTGGTGGATTGTGTGACTCGAGACCCCGGGAGAGCCTACTGTAGTAGGCCTCTGGGGCTCATCTCTTTGAGGACCCCAGTGTGACTCGAGACCTCGGGAGTGCCTATTGTAGTAGGCCTCTGGGACTCATCTCTTGGAGGACCCCAGTGTGACTCGAGACCCCGGGAGTGACTATTGTAGTAGGCCTCTGGGGCTCATCTCTTGGAAGACTCCAGTGTGACTCGAGTCACCGGGAGTTCCTATCGTAGTAGACATCTGAGGGCTCATTTCTTGGAGGACCCCAGTGTGACTCGAGACCGTGGGAGTGCTTATCGCAGTAGACCTCTGAGGGCTCATCTCTTGGAAGACTTCAGTGTGACTCGAGACCCCGGGACTGCCTATCGTAGTAGACCTCTGAGGGCTCATCTCTTGGAGGACCCCAGTGTGACTCGAGACCCCGGGAGTGCCTATTGTAGTAGGCCTCTGAGGATTCATCTCTTGGAGGTCCCCAGTGTGACTCGAGACACCGGGAGTGCCTATCGTAGTAGACCTCTGAGGGCTCGTCTCTTGGAGGACCCCAGTGTGACTCGAATCCCTGGGAGTGCCTATCGTAGTAGACCTCTGAGGGCTCATCTCTTGGAGGACCCCAGTGTGACTCGAGACCCTGGGAGTGCCTATCGAAGTAGACCTCTGAGGGCTTATAACTTGGAGGACACCAGTTTGACTCGAGACCCCGGGAGTGCCTATGTTAGTAGACCTCTGATGGCTCATCTCTTGGAGGACTCCAGTGTGACTCGAGACCCCGGGAGTGCCTATCTTAGTAGACCTCTGAGAGCTCATCTCTTGGAGGACCCCAGTGTGACTCGAGACCCTGGGAGTGCCTATCGTAGTAGACCTCTGAGGGCTCATCTCTTGGAGGACCCCAGTGTGACTCGAGACCCTGGGAGTGCCTATCGTAGTAGACCTCTGAAGGCTCGTCTCTTGGAGGACCCCAGTGTGACTCGAATTCCTGGGAGTGCCTATCGTAGTAGACCTCTGAGGGCTCATCTCTTGGAGGACTCCAGTGTGACTCGAGTACCCGGGAGTGCCAATCGTAGTGGACCTCTGAGGGCTCATCTCTTGGAGGACCCCAGTGTGATTCGAGACCCCGGGAGTGCCTATTGTAGTAGGGACCTGGGGGCTCCTCTCTTGGAGGACCCCAGTGTGACTCGAGACCCCGGGAGTGCGTATCGTAGTAGACCTCTGGGGGCTCATCTCTTGGATGACCCCAGTGTGACTCGAGACCCCGGGAGTGCCTATTGTAGTAGGGACCTGGGGGTTCATCTCTTGGAGGACCCCAGTGTGACACGAGACCCTGGGAGTGCCTATTGTAGTAGACCTCTGGGGGCTCATCTTTTGGAGGACCCCAGTGTGACACGAGACCCTGGGAGTGCCTATTGTAGTAGACCTCTGGGAGCTCATCTCTTGGAGGATCCCAGTGTGACTCGAGACCCTGGGAGGGCCTATTGTAGTAGACCTCAGGGGGCTCATCTCTTGGAGGACCCCAGTGTGACACGAGACCCTGGGAGTGCCTATTGTAGTAGACCTATGGGGCTCATCTCTTGGAGGACCCCAGTGTGACACGAGACCCCTGGAAGTGCCTATTGTAGTAGACCTCTGGGAGCTCATCTCTTGGAGGATCCCAGTGTGACTCGAGACCCTGGGAGGGCCTATTGTAGTAGACCTCTGGGGGCTCATCTCTTGGAGGACCCCAGTGTGACACGAGACCCCGGGAGTGCCTATTTTAGTAGGGACCTGGTGGCTCATCTCTTGGAGTACCCCAGTGTGACACGAGACCCCGGGAGTGCCTATTGTAGTAGGGCCCTGGGGGCTCATCTCTTGGAGGACCCCAGTGTGACACGAGACCCCGGGAGTGCCTATTGTAGTAGGGCCCTGGGGGCTCATCTTTTGGAGGACACCACTGTGGCTTGAGACCCCGGGAGTGCCTATTGTATTAAACCTCTGAGGGCTCATCTCTTGGAGGACCCCAGTGTGACTCGAGACCTCGGGAGAGCGTATTGTAGTAGGCCTCTGGGGGCTCACCTCTTGGAGGACTCCAGTGTGATTCGTGACCCTGGGAGTGCCTATTGTAGTAGGCCTGTTTATACTCATCTCTTAGAGGACCCCAATGTGACTCGAGACCCTGGGAGTGCCTTTCGTAGTAGACCTCTGAGGGCTCATCACTTGGAGAACCCCAGTGTGACTCGAGACCCTGGGAGTGCCTATCGTAGTAGACCTCTGAGGGCTCGTCTCTTGGAGGACCCCAGTGTGACTCGAATCCCTGGGAGTGCCTATCGTAGTAGACCTCTGAGGGCTCATCTCTTGGAGGACTCCAGTGTGACTCGAGTACCCGGGAGTGCCTATCGTAGTAGACCTCTGAGGGCTCATCTCTTGGAGGACCCCAGTGTGATTCGAGACCCCGGGAGTGCCTATTGTAGTAGGGACCTGGGGGCTCATCTCTTGGAGGACCCCAGTGTGACTCGAGACCCTGGGAGTGCGTATCGTAGTAGACCTCTGGGGGCTCATCTCTTGGATGACCCCAGTGTGACTCGAGACCCCGGGAGTGCCTATTGTAGTAGGGACCTGGGGGCTCATCTCTTGGAGGACCCCAGTGTGACACGAGACCCTGGGAGTGCCTATTGTAGTAGACCTCTGGGGGCTCATCTCTTGGAGGACCCCAGTGTGCCAGGAGACCCTGGGAGTGCCTATTGTAGTAGACCTCTGGGAGCTCATCTCTTGGAGGATCCCAGTGTGACTCGAGACCCTGGGAGGGCCTATTGTAGTAGACCTCTGGGGGCTCATCTCCTGGAGGACCCCAGTGTGACGCGAGACCCTGGGAGTGCCTATTGTAGTAGGCCTCTGGGGCCTCATCTCTTGGAGGACCCCAGTGTGACTCAAGACCCTGGGAGTGCCTATTGTAGTAGGGCCCTGGGGACTCATCTCTTGGAGGATCCCAGTGTGCCTCGAGACCCTGGGAGTGCCTATTGTAGTAGGCCTCTGAGGGCTCATCTCTTGGAGGAGCCCAGTGTGACTCGAGACCCTGGGAGTGCCTATTGTTGTAGGGACTTGGGGGCTCATCTCTTGTAGGACTCCAGTGTGGTTCGAGTACCTATGAGTGCCTATCGTAGTAGGGCCCTGAGGGCTCATCTCTTGGAGGACCCCAGTGTGGTTCGAGACCCTGGGACTGCCTATCGTAGTAGGGCCCTGGGGGCTCATCTCTTGGCGGACTCCAGTGTGACTAGAGACCCCGGGTGTGCATATCGTAGTAGGGCCCCGGGGCTCATCTCTTGGTGGACTGTGTGACTCGAGACCCCGGGAGAGCCTATTGTAGTAGGCCTCTGGTGCTCATCTCTTGGAGGACCCCAGTGTGACTCGAGACCCTGGGAGTGCCTATTGTAGTAGGTCTCTGGGGCTCATCTTTTGGAGGACTCCAGTGGGACTCGTGACCCTGGGTGTGCCTATCGTAGTAGGGCCCTGGGGGCTCATCTCTTGTAGGAACCCAGTGTTACTCGAGACTCCGTGAATGCCAATCTTAGTAGGCCTCTGGTGGCTCATCTCTTGGAGGACCCCAGTGTGACTCGAGACCCCGGGAGTGCGTATCGTAGTAAGGCCCTGGGGGCTCATTTCTTGGAGAACCCCAGTGTGACTCGAGAACCCGGGAGTGCTTATCGTAGTAGGGCCCTGAGGGCTCATCTCTTGGATGACCCCAGTGTGACTCGAGACCCCGGGAGTGCCTATCGTAGTAAGGCCCTGGGGGCTCATCTCTTGGAGGACCCCACTGTGATTCGAGACCTCGGGAGTGCCTATTGCAGTAGGGCCGTGAGGGCTCATCTCTTGGAGAACTCCAGTGTGACTCGAAACCTCGGAAGAGCGTATTGTAGTAGGCCTCTGTGGGCTCATCTCTTGGAGGACCCCAGTGTGACTCGAGACCCTGGGAGTGTCTATCGTAGTGGGGCCTTGGGGGCTCATCTCTTGGAGGACCCCAGTGTGACGCGAGACGCTGGGAGGGCCTATTGTAGTAGGCCTCTGGTGCCTCATCTCTTGGAGGACCCCAGTGTGACTCGAGACCCTGGGAGTGCCTATTTTAGTAGGGCCCTGGGGGCTCATCTCTTGGAGGATCCCAGTGTGCCTCGAGACCCTGGGAGTGCCTATTGTAATAGGCCTTTGAGGGCTCATCTCTTGGAGGAGCCCAGTGTGACTCGAGACCCTGGGAGTGCCTATTGTAGTAGGTCTCTGGGGCTCATCTCTTGGAGGACTCCAGTGTGGTTCGAGTTCCTAGGAGTGCCTATCGTAGTAGGGCCCTGAGGGCTGATCTCTTGGAGGACCCCAGTGTGGTTCGAGACCCTGGGACTGCCTATCGTAGTAGGGCCATGGGGGCTCATCTCTTGGAGGACTCCAGTGTGACTCGAGACCCCGGGTGTGCATATCGTAGTAGGGCATTGGGGCTCATCTTTTGGTGGATTGTGTGACTCGAGACCCCGGTAAAGCCTACTGTAGTAGGCCTCTGGGGCTCATCTCTTTGAGGACCCCAGTGTGACTCGAGACCTCGGGAGTGCCTATTGTAGTAGGCCTCTGGGACTCATCTCTTGGAGGACCCCAGTGTGACTCGAGACCCCGGGAGTGATTATTGTAGTAGGCCTCTGGGGCTCATCTCTTGGAAGACTCCAGTGTGACTCGAGTCACCGGGAGTTCCTATCGTAGTAGACATCTGAGGGCTCATTTCTTGGAGGACCCCAGTGTGACTCGAGACCGTGGGAGTGCTTATCGCAGTAGACCTCTGAGGGCTCATCTCTTGGAGGACTTCAGTGTGACTCGAGACCCCGGGAGTGCCTATCGTAGTAGACCTCTGAGGGCTCATCTCTTGGAGGACCCCAGTATGTCTCGAGACCCCGGGAGTGCCTATTGTAGTAGGCCTCTGAGGATTCATCTCTTGGAGTACCCCAGTGTGACTCGAGACACCGGGAGTGCCTATCGTAGTAGACCTCTGAGGGCTCGTCTCTTGGAGGACCCCAGTGTGACTCGAATCCCTGGGAGTGCCTATCGTAGTAGACCTCTGAGGGCTCATCTCTTGGAGGACCCCAGTGTGACTCGAGACCCTGGGAGTGCCTATCGAAGTAGACCTCTGAGGGCTTATCTCTTGGAGGACACCAGTTTGACTCGAGACCCCGGGAGTTCCTACTGTAGTAGACCTCTGATGGCTCATCTCTTGGAGGACCCCAGTGTGACTCGAGACCCCGGGAGTGCCTATCTTAGTAGACCTCTGAGAGCTCATCTCTTGGAGGACCCCAGTGTGACTCGAGACCCTGGGAGTGCCTATCGTAGTAGACCTCTGAGGGCTCATCTCTTGGAGGACCCCAGTGTGACTCGAGACCCTGGGAGTGCCTATCGTAGTAGACCTCTGAGGGCTCGTCTCTTGGAGGACCCCAGTGTGACTCGAATCCCTGGGAGTGCCTATCGTAGTAGACCTCTGAGGGCTCATCTCTTGGAGGACTCCAGTGTGACTCGAGTACCCGGGAGTGCCAATCGTAGTGGACCTCTGAGGGCTCATCTCTTGGAGGACCCCAGTGTGATTCGAGACCCCGGGAGTGCCTATTGTAGTAGGGACCTGGGGGCTCATCTCTTGGAGGACCCCAGTGTGACTCGAGACCCCGGGAGTGCGTATCGTAGTAGACCTCTGGGGGCTCATCTCTTGGATGACCCCAGTGTGACTCGAGACCCCGGGAGTGCCTATTGTAGTAGGGACCTGGGGGTTCATCTCTTGGAGGACCCCAGTGTGACACGAGACCCTGGGAGTGCCTATTGTAGTAGACCTCTGGGGGCTCATCTTTTGGAGGACCCCAGTGTGACACGAGACCCTTGGAGTGCCTATTGTAGTAGACCTCTGGGAGCTCATCTCTTGGAGGATCCCAGTGTGACTCGAGACCCTGGGAGGGCCTATTGTAGTAGACCTCAGGGGGCTCATCTCTTGGAGGACCCCAGTGTGACACGAGACCCTGGGAGTGCCTATTGTAGTAGACCTCTGGGGCTCATCTCTTGGAGGACCCCAGTGTGACACGAGACCCCTGGAAGTGCCTATTGTAGTAGACCTCTGGGAGCTCATCTCTTGGAGGATCCCAGTGTGGCTCGAGACCCTGGGAGGGCCTATTGTAGTAGGCCTCTGTGGGCTCATCTCTTGGAGGACCCCAGTGTTACTCGAGACCCTGGGAGTGTCTATCGTAGTGGGGCCTTGGGGGCTCATCTCTTGGAGGACCCCAGTGTGATGCGAGACGCTGGGAGGGCCTATTGTAGTAGGCCTCTGGGGCCTCATCTCTTGGAGGACCCCAGTGTGACTCGAGACCCTGGGAGTGCCTATTTTAGTAGGGCCCTGGGGGCTCATCTCTTGGAGGATCCCAGTGTGCCTCGAGACCCTGGGAGTGCCTATTGTAATAGGCCTCTGAGGGCTCATCTCTTGGAGGAGCCCAGTGTGACTCGAGACCCTGGGAGTGCCTATTGTAGTAGGTCTCTGGGGCTCATCTCTTGGAGGACTCCAGTGTGGTTCGAGTTCCTAGGAGTGCCTATCGTAGTAGGGCCCTGAGGGCTGATCTCTTGGAGGACCCCAGTGTGGTTCGAGACCCTGGGACTGCCTATCGTAGTAGGGCCATGGGGGCTCATCTCTTGGAGTACTCCAGTGTGACTCGAGACCCCGGGTGTGCATATCGTAGTAGGGCCCTGGGGCTCATCTTTTGGTGGATTGTGTGACTCGAGACCCCGGGAGAGCCTACTGTAGTAGGCCTCTGGGGCTCATCTCTTTGAGGACCCCAGTGTGACTCGAGACCTCGGGAGTGCCTATTGTAGTAGGCCTCTGGGACTCATCTCTTGGAGGACCCCAGTGTGACTCGAGACCCCGGGAGTGACTATTGTAGTAGGCCTCTGGGGCTCATCTCTTGGAAGACTCCAGTGTGACTCGAGTCACCGGGAGTTCCTATCGTAGTAGACATCTGAGGGCTCATTTCTTGGAGGACCCCAGTGTGACTCGAGACCGTGGGAGTGCTTATCGCAGTAGACCTCTGAGGGCTCATCTCTTGGAGGACTTCAGTGTGACTCGAGACCCCGGGAGTGCCTATCGTAGTAGACCTCTGAGGGCTCATCTCTTGGAGGACCCCAGTGTGACTCGAGACCCCGGGAGTGCCTATTGTAGTAGGCCTCTGAGGATTCATCTCTTGGAGTACCCCAGTGTGACTCGAGACACCGGGAGTGCCTATCGTAGTAGACCTCTGAGGGCTCGTCTCTTGGAGGACCCCAGTGTGACTCGAATCCCTGGGAGTGCCTATCGTAGTAGACCTCTGAGGGCTCATCTCTTGGAGGACCCCAGTGTGACTCGAGACCCTGGGAGTGCTAATCGAAGTAGACCTCTGAGGGCTTATCTCTTGGAGGACACCAGTTTGACTCGAGACCCCGGGAGTGCCTACTGTAGTAGACCTCTGATGGCTCATCTCTTGGAGGACCCCAGTGTGACTCGAGACCCCGGGAGTGCCTATCTTAGTAGACCTCTGAGAGCTCATCTCTTGGAGGACCCCAGTGTGACTCGAGACCCTGGGAGTGCCTATCGTAGTAGACCTCTGAGGGCTCATCTCTTGGAGGACCCCAGTGTGACTCGAGACCCTGGGAGTGCCTATCGTAGTAGACCTCTGAGGGCTCGTCTCTTGGAGGACCCCAGTGTGACTCGAATCCCTGGGAGTGCCTATCGTAGTAGACCTCTGAGGGCTCATCTCTTGGAGGACTCCAGTGTGACTCGAGTACCCGGGAGTGCCAATCGTAGTGGACCTCTGAGGGCTCATCTCTTGGAGGACCCCAGTGTGATTCGAGACCCCGGGAGTGCCTATTGTAGTAGGGACCTGGGGGCTCATCTCTTGGAGGACCCCAGTGTGACTCGAGACCCCGGGAGTGCGTATCGTAGTAGACCTCTGGGGGCTCATCTCTTGGATGACCCCAGTGTGACTCGAGACCCCGGGAGTGCCTATTGTAGTAGGGACCTGGGGGTTCATCTCTTGGAGGACCCCAGTGTGACACGAGACCCTGGGAGTGCCTATTGTAGTAGACCTCTGGGGGCTCATCTTTTGGAGGACCCCAGTGTGACACGAGACCCTTGGAGTGCCTATTGTAGTAGACCTCTGGGAGCTCATCTCTTGGAGGATCCCAGTGTGACTCGAGACCCTGGGAGGGCCTATTGTAGTAGACCTCAGGGGGCTCATCTCTTGGAGGACCCCAGTGTGACACGAGACCCTGGGAGAGCCTATTGTAGTAGACCTCTGGGGCTCATCTCTTGGAGGACCCCAGTGTGACACGAGACCCCTGGAAGTGCCTATTGTAGTAGACCTCTGAGAGCTCATCTCTTGGAGGATCCCAGTGTGACTCGAGACCCTGGGAGGGCCTATTGTAGTAGACCTCTGGGGGCTCATCTCTTGGAGGACCCCAGTGTGACACGAGACCCCGGGAGTGCCTATTTTAGTAGGGACCTGGGGGCTCATCTCTTGGAGTACCCCAGTGTGACACGAGACCCCGGGAGTGCCTATTGTAGTAGGGCCCTGGGGGCTCATCTCTTGGAGGACCCCAGTGTGACACGAGACCCCGGGAGTGCCTATTGTAGTAGGGCCCTGGGGGCTCATCTTTTGGAGGACACCACTGTGGCTTGAGACCCCGGGAGTGCCTATTGTATTAGACCTCTGGGGGCTCATCTCTTGGAGGACCCCAGTGTGACTCGAGACCTCGGGAGAGCGTATTGTAGTAGGCCTCTGGGGGCTCATCTCTTGGAGGACTCCAGTGTGATTCGTGACCCTGGGAGTGCCTATTGTAGTAGGCCTGTTTAGGCTCATCTCTTAGAGGACCCCAGTGTGACTCGAGACCCTGGGAGTGCCTTTCGTAGTAGACCTCTGAGGGCTCATCACTTGGAGGACCCCAGTGTGACTCGAGACCCTGGGAGTGCCTATCGTAGTAGACCTCTGAGGGCTCGTCTCTTGGAGGACCGCAGTGTGACTCGAATCCCTGGGAGTGCCTATCGTAGTAGACCTCTGAGGGCTCATCTCTTGGAGGAGCCCAGTGTGACTCGAGTACCCGGGAGTGCCTATCGTAGTTAACCTCTGAGGGCTCATCTCTTGGAGGACCCCAGTGTGATTCGAGACCCCGGGAGTGCCTATTGTAGTAGGGACCTGGGGGCTCATCTCTTGGAGGACCCCAGTGTGACTCGAGACCCTGGGAGTGCGTACCGTAGTAGACCTCTGGGGGCTCATCTCTTGGATGACCCCAGTTTGACTCGAGACCCCGGGAGTGCCTATTGTAGTAGGGACCTGGGGGCTCATCTCTTGGAGGACCCCAGTGTGACACGAGACCCTGGGAGTGCCTATTGTAGTAGACCTCTGGGGGCTCATCTCTTGGAGGACCCCAGTGTGACAGGAGACCCTGGGAGTGCCTATTGTAGTAGACCTCTGGGAGCTCAACTCTTGGAGGATCCCAGTGTGACTCGAGACCCTGGGAGGGCCTATTGTAGTAGACCTCTGGGGGCTCATCTCTTGGAGGACCCCAGTGTGACACGAGACCCTGGGAGTGCCTATTGTAGTAGACCTCTGGGGCTCATCTCTTGGAGGACCCCAGTGTGACACGAGACCCCTGGAAGTGCCTATTGTAGTAGACCTCTGGGAGCTCATCTCTTGGAGGATCTCAGTGTGACTCGAGACCCTGGGAGGGCCTATTGTAGTAGACCTCTGGGGGCTCATCTCTTGGAGGACCCCAGTGTGACACGAGACCCCGGGAGTGCCTATTTTAGTAGGGACCTGGGGGCTCATCTCTTGGAGTACCCCAGTGTGACACGAGACCCCGGGAGTGCCTATTGTAGTAGGGCCCTGGGGGCTCATCTTTTGGAGGACTCCAGTGTGACACGAGACCCCGGGAGTGCCTATTGTAGTAGGGCCCTGGGGGCTCATTTTTGGAGGACACCAGTGTGGCTTGAGACCCCGGGAGTGCCTATTGTATTAGACCTCTGGGGGCTCATCTCTTGGAGGACCCCAGTGTGACTCGAGACCTCGGGAGAGCGTATTGTAGTAGGCCTCTGGGGGCTCATCTCTTGGAGGACTCCAGTGTGATTCGTGACCCTGGGAGTGCCTATTGTAGTAGGCCTGTTTAGGATCATCTCTTAGAGGACCCCAGTGTGACTCGAGACCCTGGGAGTGCCTATCGTAGTGGGGCCTTGGGGGCTCATCTCTTGGAGGACGCCAGTGTGACGCGAGACCCTGGGAGTGCCTATTGTAGTAGGCCTCTGGGGCCTCATCTCTTGGAGGACCCCAGTGTGACACGAGACCCCTGGGAGTGCCTATTGTAGTAGGGCCCTGGGACTCATCTCTTGGAGGATCCCAGTGTGCCTCGAGAACCTGGGAGTGCCTATTGTAGTAGGCCTCTGAGGGCTCATCTCTTGGAGGAGCCCAGTGTGATTCGAGACCCTGGGAGTGCCTATTGTTGTAGGGACTTGGGGGCTCATCTCTTGTAGGACTCCAGTGTGGTTCGAGTACCTAGGAGTGCCTATCGTAGTAGGGCCCTGAGGGCTCATCTCTTGGAGGACCCCAGTGTGGTTCAAGACCCCGGGACTGCCTATCGTAGTGGGGCCCTGGGGGCTCATCTCTTGGCGGACTCCAGTGTGACTCGAGACCCCGGGTGTGCATATCGTAGTAGGGCCCCGGGGCTCATCTCTTGGTGGACTGTGTGACTCGAGACCCCGGGAGAGCCTATTGTAGTAGGCCTCTGGGGCTTATCTCTTGGAGGACCCCAGTGTGACTCGAGACCCTGGGAGTGCCTATTGTAGTAGGTCTCTGGGGCTCATCTTTTGGAGGACTCCAGTGGGACTCGTGACCCTGGGTGTGCCTATCGTAGTAGGGCCCGCGGGGATCATCTCTTGTAGGAACCCAGTGTTACTCGAGACTCCGTGAATGCCTATCTTAGTAGGCCTCTGGTGGCTCATCTCTTGGAGGACCCCAGTGTGACTCGAGACCCCGGGAATTCGTATCGTAGTAAGGCCCTGGGGGCTCATTTCTTGGAGAACCCCAGTGTGACTCGAGAACCCGGGAGTGCTTATCGTAGTAGGGCCCTGAGGGCTCATCTCTTGGATGACCCCAGTGTGACTCGAGACCCCGGGAGTGCCTATCGTAGTAAGGCCCTGGGGGCTCATCTCTTGGAGGACCCCAGTGTGACACGAGACCCCGGGAGTGCCTATTGTAGTAGGGCCCTGGGGGCTCATCTCTTGGACCCCAGTGTGACACGAGACCCCGGGAGTGCCTATTGTAGTAGGGCCCTGGGGGCTCATTTTTGGAGGACACCAGTGTGGCTTGAGACCCCGGGAGTGCCTATTGTATTAGACCTCTGGGGGCTCATCTCTTGGAGGACCCCAGTGTGACTCGAGACCTCGGGAGAGCGTATTGTAGTAGGCCTCTGGGGGCTCATCTCTTGGAGGACTCCAGTGTGATTCGTGACCCTGGGAGTGCCTATTGTATTAGGCCTGTTTAGGATCATCTCTTAGAGGACCCCAGTGTGACTCGAGACCCTGGGAGTGCCTATCGTAGTGGGGCCTTGGGGGCTCATCTCTTGGAGGACGCCAGTGAGACGCGAGACCCTGGGAGTGCCTATTGTAGTAGGCCTCTGGGGCCTCATCTCTTGGAGGACCCCAGTGTGACTCAAGACCCTGGGAGTGCCTATTGTAGTAGGGCCCTGGGGACTCATCTCTTGGAGGATCCCAGTGTGCCTCGAGACCCTGGAAGTGCCTATTGTAGTAGGCCTCTGAGGGCTCATCTCTTGGAGGAGCCCAGTGTGATTCGAGACCCTGGGAGTGCCTATTGTTGTAGGGACTTGGGGGCTCATCTCTTGTAGGACTCCAGTGTGGTTCGAGTACCTAGGAGTCCCTATCGTAGTAGGGCCCTGAGGGCTCATCTCTTGGAGGACCCCAGTGTGGTTCAAGACCCCGGGACTGCCTATCGTAGTGGGGCCCTGGGGGCTCATCTCTTGGCGGACTCCAGTGTGACTCGAGACCCCGGGTGTGCATATCGTAGTAGGGCCCCGGGGCTCATCTCTTGGTGGACTGTGTGACTCGAGACCCCGGGAGAGCCTATTGTAGTAGGCCTCTGGGGCTCATCTCTTGGAGGACCCCAGTGTGACTCGAGACCCTGGGAGTGCCTATTGTAGTAGGTCTCTGGGGCTCATCTTTTGGAGGACTCCAGTGGGACTCGTGACCCTGGATGTGCCTATCGTAGTAGGGCCCGCGGGGATCATCTCTTGTAGGAACCCAGTGTTACTCGAGACTCCGTGAATGCCTATCTTAGTAGGCCTCTGGTGGCTCATCTCTTGGAGGACCCCAGTGTGACTCGAGACCCCGGGAATTCGTATCGTAGTAAGGCCCTGGGGGCTCATTTCTTGGAGAACCCCAGTGTGACTCGAGAACCCGGGAGTGCTTATCGTAGTAGGGCCCTGAGGGCTCATCTCTTGGATGACCCCAGTGTGACTCGAGACCCCGGGAGTGCCTATCGTAGTAAGGCCCTGGGGGCTCATCTCTTGGAGGACCCCACTGTGATTCGAGACCTCGGGAGTGCCTATTGCAGTAGGGCCGTGAGGGCTCATCTCTTGGAGAACTCCAGTGTGACTCGAAACCTCGGAACAACGTATTGTAGTAGGCCTCTGTGGGCTCATCTCTTGGAGGACCCCAGTGTGACTCGAGACCCTGGGAGTGTCTATCGTAGTGGGGCCTTGGGGGCTCATCTCTTGGAGGACCCCAGTGTGACGCGAGACCCTGGGAGGGCCTATTGTAGTAGGCCTGTGGGGCCTCATCTCTTAGAGGACCCCAGTGTGACTCGAGACCCTGGGAGTGCCAATTGTAGTAGGGCCCTGGGGGCTCATCTCTTGGAGGATCCCAGTGTGCCTCGAGACCCTGGGAGTGCCTATTGTAGTAGGCCTCTGAGGGCTCATCTCTTGGAGGAGCCCAGTGTGACTCGAGACCCTGGGAGTGCCTATTGTTGTAGGGACTTGGGGCCTCATCTCTTGGAGGACTCCAGTGTGGTTCGAGTTCCTAGGAGTGCCTATCGTAGTAGGGCCCTGAGGGCTCATCTCTTGGAGGACCCCAGTGTGGTTCGAGACCCTGGGACTGCCTATCGTAGTAGGGCCCTGGGGGCTCATCTCTTGGAGGACTCCAGTGTGACTCGAGACCTCGGGAGTGCCTATTGTAGTAGGCCTCTGGGACTCATCTCTTGGAGGACCCCAGTGTGACTCGAGACCCCGGGAGTGACTATTGTAGTAGGCCTCTGGGGCTCATCTCTTGGAAGACTCCAGTGTGACTCTCGACACCGGGAGTTCCTATCGTAGTAGACATCTGAGGGCTCATTTCTTGGAGGACCCCAGTGTGACTCGAGATCGTGGGAGTGCTTATCGTAGTAGACCTCTGAGGGCTCATCTCTTGGAGGACTTCAGTGTGACTCGAGACCCCGGGAGTGCCTATCGTAGTAGACCTCTGAGGGCTCATCTCTTGGAGGACCCCAGTGTGACTCGAGACCCCGGGAGTGCCTATTGTAGTAGGCCTCTGAGGATTCATCTCTTGGAGGACCCCAGTGTGACTCGAGACCCCGGGAGTGCCTATTGTAGTAGACCTCTGATGGCTCATCTCTTGGAGGACCCCAGTGTGACTCGAGACCCCGGGAGTGCCTATCTTAGTAGACCTCTGAGAGCTCATCTCTTGGAGGACCCCAGTGTGACTCGAGACCCTGGGAGTGCCTATCGTTGTAGACCTCTGAGGATTCATCTCTTGGAGGACCCCAGTGTGACTCGAGACCCTGGGAGTGCCTATCGTAGTAGACCTCTGAGGGCTCGTCTCTTGGAGGACCCCAGTGTGACTCGAATCCCTGGGAGTGCATATCGTAGTAGACCTCTGAGGGCTCATCTCTTGGAGGACTCCAGTGTGACTCGAGAACCCGGGAGTGCCTATCGTAGTAGACCTCTGAGGGCTCATCTCTTGGAGGACCCCAGTGTGATTCGAGACCCCGGGAGTGCCTATTGTAGTAGGGACCTGGGGGCTCATCTCTTGGAGGACCCCAGTGTGACTCGAGACCCTGGGAGTGCGTATCGTAGTAGACCTCTGGGGGCTCATCTCTTGGATGACCCCAGTGTGACTCGAGACCCCGGGAGTGCCTATTGTAGTAGGGACCTGGGGGCTCATCTCTTGGAGGTCCCCAGTGTGACACGAGACCCTGGGAGTGCCTATTGTAGTAGACCTCTGGGGGCTCATCTCTTGGAGGACCCCAGTATGACACGAGACCCTGGGAGTGCCTATTGTAGTAGACCTCTGGGAGCTCATCTCTTGGAGGATCCCAGTGTGACTCGAGACCCTGGGAGGGCCTATTGTAGTAGACCTCTGGGGGCTCATCTCTTGGAGGACCCCGGTGTGACACGAGACCCTGGGAGTGCCTATTGTAGTAGACCTCTGGGGCTCATCTCTTGGAGGACCCCAGTGTGACACGAGACCCCTGGAAGTGCCTATTGTAGTAGACCTCTGGGAGCTCATCTCTTGGAGGATCCCAGTGTGACTCGAGACTCTGGGAGGGCCTATTGTAGTAGACCTCTGGGGGCTCATTTTTTGGAGGACCCCAGTGTGACACGAGACCCCGGGAGTGCCTATTTTAGTAGGGACCTGGGGGCTCATCTCTTGGAGTACCCCAGTGTGACACGAGACCCCGGGAGTGCCTATTGTAGTAGGGCCCTGGGGGCTCATCTCTTGGAGGACCCCAGTGTGACAAGAGACCCCGGGAGTGCCTATTGTAGTAGGGCCCTGGGGGCCCATCTTTTGGAGGACACCAGTGTGGCTTGAGACCCCGGGAGTGCCTATTGTATTAGACCTCTGGGGGCTCATCTCTTGGAGGACCCCAGTGTGACTCGAGACCCCGGGAATGCCTATTGTAGTAGGGACCTGGGGGCTCATCTCTTGGAGGACTCCAGTGTGACTCGAGACCCCGGGAGTGCCTATCGTAGTAGGCCTCTGGGGACTCATCTCTTGGAGGACCCCAGTGTGACTCGAGACCCTGGGAGTGCCTATCGTAGTAAGGCCCTGGGGGCTCATCTCTTGGAGGACCCCAGTGTGACTCGAGACCCTGGGAGTGCCTATCGTAGTAGGGCCCTGGGTGCTCATCTCTTGGAGGACCCCAGTGTGACTCGAGACCCTGGGAGTGCCTATTGTAGTTGGGCCCTGGGGGCTCATCTCTTGGAGTACCCCAGTGTGACTCGAGACCCCGGGTGTGCCTATCGTAGTTGGGTCCTGGGGGCTCATCTCTTGGAGGACCCCAGTGTGACTCGAGATCCCAGGAGTGCCTATCGTAGTTGGGCCCTGGGGGCTCATCTCTTGGAGGACCCCAGTGTGACTCGAGACCCCGGGAGTGCCTATGGTAGTTGGGCCCTGGGGGCTCATCTCTTGGAAGACCCCAGTGTGACTCGACCCCCCGGGAGTGCCTATCGTAGTTGGGCCCTGGGGGCTCATCTCTTGGAAGACCGCAGTGTGACTCGAGACCCCGGGAGTGCCTATTGTAGTAGGCCGCTGAGGAAATGATCGAATAACAAAGGAATTCGAGCACTAGTAATTGGTTTTCACTTCTGCCTGGAGAAAAGTGCTACACTGGTACCTGTGCCATGATTAGTCTTCGGTCCAGGAAATATCTTCTAACCAATCCATTCACTGTGCTCCTGCCAGAGATTGTTGACTCAACTGTCTTCCTGGATATTATTTTATGCGGAATAATATTTAAAATATTAACCAGGAAAGTGTCACAGGACAAGTTTTAAGATTAATCACAAAATCTTTGTCAATAGTTTCAAAGTCATGCATTTTAGTCAAACCGAAGAGTTCTAACACTTCACGTTTTAGTGTTACACCTGGATGAGATTAAATACCCCGTATTTTTGTTTTACTCTGAAACGATTATTTAACCACTTATTGAATATTATGTTCCCGTATGTTTGCATGCTATATTAAATTGACTATATGAATAGTTTGAAGTACATCTTACATACCATTTTTGGGATTCAGTGAAAACATAAGATTGTTTTAAAATTTGATTTTAATTAGCAAAATGTTACTTTAAAGCCGGAAAAAATCATCATAATATTTGAAATATTACACATTGAACTACCTTGGCTTTAGAATAGAATTCAAATGAGAAGCGATTTTATAAATACTTTGCTGATGGCGTGTCGAGGTGGGTCTGTATCTTAATCCGGTGTTTACCGTTAATATTTCTGTAATTATACGTCGCCAGTACCATGACTGATCTGGTACCTCAAATTGGTTAACAGTGAGTTAAAAATAAAAAGACAGTAACCTTTGCAATACTTATAAAACTAAAATTGGAGGGCCTAAACATGTGTAATAATGGATGCTCCAAAGGAACAAGAGTTATCTGTACTAACGCAAGGTCCTGATAGTGATAGCTCCTCCTAGAGTAACTATGGGCAGGGAAATTCAATGTCCTCCGTGGCGTAGTGGTTACCTCTAGTTCCCGTGGTCGCAGGTTCAAACCCGGCGGAGGGCGATGGATATTTTTTCAGGCGTTAAAATCGTTAGCATGGCTTCCTTCGGAGGGAAGTAAATCCGGTGGTCACGTGTCGTAGATTTACGGCATGTAAAAGATCCTCAAGCCTGATAAAGTGGTCCCTGAGCAACATTTCCGATCTTTTACGCCCAATATAGAATGGAACGCTAAGAACCACAGCATTAAAAAGCGTCCATAAAGAAAACTCAATGTAATTGAATTTTAGGGAAATTCAATCAGCTTAGTGGCTATAGAACCACCAATAAAGAAAAGAAAAATTGTCCTAAAGGCGTTATCCTAGAGAGAAGTTACAGAAAATGCTGCACACTATGAACGATAAAATATTCCATATTGCAGACTTTACTTCAAATGAAAGTTCAAACAATTCAAAAACTAACGATACTTTTCTCCCGAATTTTCTGTCCTCTATATCGTTCAATTCATTCTATTCATCCTTCACTCGTTTAGTCTCTTTCAGGGTTGGAAGTGTCGGCGATGATGTTTCGGTGCGGCGAGGCAAGGAAAAAGGATGCCCTCTGTGGAATTTTCTCCGTCCCTCGGGTGGTTGCCGGGGCATAAGGACCGCACTCTCTGGATGGGGGCGGGGTCCCTTGTGTGCCTGTTCGACTTCCGGGGAGTCTAAATCTGGAAACTGTAGGGACCCTGTCATTGTTGTGCCGTCACTCCTGGTTGGGGGCGCCCCGTTGTGGACATAGGTACAATATACTCACGTTGGCCCTGCAGAGTCTCCTCCGATAATTGGCAGAAAAACTGATACTCTCTATGAAGATAGGACTCATAAATATTACTGCTCTTACATTAAAATTAAAATGTTGATGTCTCATATAATACACAAGGATGAAAGTAACGTTGCATCCTACGTCACTGCCAAGTAACACAGCTCGATGAAACCTGAACCACGCATATGCAATGACACCTTTATTCAGAGACACTGCGACTCATGATGGTCCCCTGGAGGAGACACGTTGTCGATTCCCAAGGACAGCGATGCAACGTGCTCCCATGCTGGCCACAAGGTTGGCAACGAGTTCTTGTGGTAGGGTGTTCCGTTCCTCCAACATCTGCTGGATGGTTCATTGGTGCATGCACACGTGCTCGATACATTTGAGTCGGGGGAACGGGCCGAATGTCCTCTCGTTCCAAGAGCTCATCCCACCTGCGCTGTCATCCATAAGAATGAAGCCAGGGCCAAATGCAGCCCTGGGGACGGACCGGTGAATATACCGCATTCAAAGATTTGGAGGTCGGTACACCCGTGCCTCCCCACACTAACACCAGCATGTTCGACAATGGTCCTGGGTGCATTACGTGTTCTCATCTGTCGCCAAATGAGCGTACGTCGAGAATCAGTTTACTCTCTTCCGCGTCCCCAGTCCTGGTGCCGCCGATGTGCGGGTATCAACGGAACACAATGTACTGCCGTGCCTTGCAGTCAGTTAAATGTGTTGCAATTGGGTCCCTTCTTGCTGTTGCACAATGTAGCGCTCATTGGCTCCTCTCCTTCGGGCAGCAGTGCCTGTGGTTTGGAACCACAATGCTGTGAGCCTGAGCTACACACTTCGTCCTTCTTCCAGTTCCCCGTGTTAAGTCATCCAAAGGGCCATAGTGTAATAAACAAAGTTCACCGTAACAGCTCACACACTATCTCTCAGGGCGAGACATATTTGGTGCTATGGTCGCGCTCACCTACGTCCAGCTATCTGTGCACATGCTCTAGCACTTTCATGCATTTTCACGGAGTAGTTAATATATTATGTTACTTTATCTATCTCGTCCTCAAGTTTTGCACACCAGCGTACGAGTATCTAAACAGGTGACCAAAGAAAAGAGAATTTTAACAAATCCGGAAGACGCCTTGACTTATCTGCATTAAAAAAGTTTCTAAATTTTATAATTCCGATTGTGTGAGCAGCGTTATGCCTGGTAAAAAGAACGTAGTTTCTGTTAAAGACAGGGGCAGGAGAATTCAGAAGTACTGATACTTAGCAATCTTAAAGAAACGTGATAAAACAAAATATATATGAAGACTACAAGAGAAAAACAACGAAAGTCAACTTCTCACAAAAATAGAGTTATGGGTACATTATCATTCTTGGCATAGTTTATACTATTCTAAATGCCAGTTCATAGTCCACGCAAAATTGGCTTCAAAGTAAAGTGTGCCACTAAAGATGGATCCAACCCCCACAGTTGTATGTCCACCCAAGAAATCTTAGAATATAACTGGTATTGTGTTTTCATTGTTTGCAAACCTGAATTTTAATCACAAAGGTACGACAATTTGTTAATTTGCGAGGTAATCCAGCATTCTGGTGCAGTGTTGATATTGTAAAACAGGAATAGAACGAAAACACCAATGTGCTGAACAACGAAATACCCCCCCCCCCAAAAAAAAGAAGTGGCACAAGCACGGAGGAATTAAAATTTTGAACTTTAAAGAAGAAAATGATCTTTCACACAAAAATGTGCATAGTGTTTCTATTGTTTTCATTGTTAACTATTTTTCATAGCACGGCACAAATAAGAATTCTATTACAATAATAACTTATTCTACAAACATGGTTTGTTAAAATTTCATATTTATAATACTTTCTTTGTAGGGGCGTTTTTCATTTTTGTTTTAAATTTACTCAGAATGAGAAATATGTGACTTTGATTGTTTTTCCCTTGTAGTCTTCATATGTATCCAGATATCAAAATTGTCCAATTAAGGCCAAAGGAATGTGTACTCCCTGGCAGCCATTTGGCTTGTGTTTGTTACAAAAATGTTATATTGGTGGTATCAGTATGTGTTTTTACCTGCAAATTCAAATCCTATTCTACGGACTGCTTGTAACACATCTTATGCAATCGCCCATTTCAAAGCGAGGAGAGAGTGGTGGGTAATTCACTGATCACTTATTAATTTAAAAACGAGTGTAACGCAAACTTTTATTGAAATCTATGACTGGAATTTTGGTTGACTTTGTATCGTGTGATGAACTGAAGCGATCAATGACAGAGTTACCTTGTATGCGACGCCAGCATTGCAATTCTACCGCTGGACGACTTGTTGTATACTTAATTTCTCTGGGATTATTTGGATTTCCAATCTAATTTTTTGTAGGACTAGGTATATAAACATCTTCAAGCTAGTTTTCAAAATGTTTTTTCGGAATTTTAAAGTAGAATGTTAGCGTTGATAATGATGTTTGTAACCATCATATTTATCTGACAAACAATGTCAGAAATATTAATACTTGTGCAGAACAATGCACGCAAAATATCAGAAAATTTAATACTATGTATTCACCAAAATAATGTAAACGGGGCTACAGAACAGGTGTATCTTTTTTTGCAGAACATATAAAGTTAATATCAATGAAACCTGAGACATGAAAGTCAAATTTCCTAAAATGTGTACGATTTATCATAGAATGACTCATGCGTAATTTTCTAGCCACTGCACAATCCAGTACATAGATTATTTCAGTCCTTTCACCACAGTACCAATTAAGAACTTTTAATTTCACTTTATCCTTTATCACAAAGTTCACTTTTTCTCAGAGTGCACTGTTCCAAGCAACACACAATACTGAAGGAAAGACGCCCATCTGTAACTTGTTTCTTTCCGCTCAGGAATCTACGTTTACAAGAAACTACATTTGCAGTTTCCTCCCAAAAGACAAACGCATATTTCCGTTTCGAAGTTGACTAGTTTCCGTGTTATTCAGGAAAGTGCAGCTTTGATCGGTCACAGAAAAGCAACGAAACAAGATAGAAATGTGAAACCTTCACCAAATGAAAGGAAAACTCTCCAAGTTTGCGCACATGTTCAGTGCAGTTCCATTTGTTGCTGTACACTCATCCCCCCCAGACACACACGTCTAAGAACGTCAGGTGTAACAGAGTGAAGTGTCGATGATTCTCTCCTTTAAATGGTTAATGTCGTTGAATCGAACACACGTTGCTTCACAAACAAAAGTCTAAGGGGATGATGGTGGCCAAGGCTTAAGTCCACTCTTCTTATCCACTCGCGAACAATATTGGTGTAATGTGGAGGAGCATAGCATCCAATTGCAACGTGTCAGGTAGTTGTTGAAGTCACAGTCTGCTCTGCAAGAAATATGGGCCTAGAATTTTATAACCCACATCAGACATTCACGTTCATAGACCCATGTCTGACATTATGAAGATGTGTCTCATCGCTGTACCCAATCTTCTGTAGACTTAATCATCTCATAGCATGTGTAGTGCTGAGTTTGTGACCTGGCGACGTTTCCTTAGCGCGACAACATCTACAGCAACAAACTGGCAATTATTTGTATGTGGCGGCTGGTACACAGAACACACCTGTGATCCTTTACGTGATGTTCTTCATTGTTGCGTTGCGCTATATAGTGCTGGGTTTGTGACCTGGCGACGTTTCCTTAGTCCGACAACATCTACAGCAACAAACTGTCAATTATTTGTATGTGGCGGCTGGTACACAGAACACACCTGTGCTGCTTTACGTGATGTTCTTCATTGTTGCGCTATATAGTGCTGGGTTTGTGACCTGGCGACGTTTCCTTAGTCCGACAACATCTACAGCAACAAACTGCCAATTATTTGTATGTGGCGGCTGGTACACAGAACACACTTGTGATACTTTACGTGATGTTCTTCATTGTTGCGTTGCGCTATATAGTGCTGAGTTTGTGACCTGGCGACGTTTCCTTAGCGCGACAACATCTACAGCAACAAACTGTCAATTATTTGTATGTCGCGGCTGGTACACAGAACACACCTGTGATCCTTTACGTGATGTTCTTCATTGTTGCGTTGCGCTATATAGTGCTGAGTTTGTGACCTGGCGACGTTTCCTTAGCCCGACAACATCTACAGCAACAAACTGCCAATTATTTGTATGTGGCGGCTGGTACACAGAACACACTTGTGATCCTTTACGTGATGTTCTTCATTGTTGCGTTGCGCTATACAGTGCTGAGTTTGTGACCTGGCGACGTTTCCTTAGTCCGACAACATGTACAGCAACAAACTGTCAATTATTTGTATGTGGCGGCTCTTCCTGGTACACAGAACACACTTGTGATCCTTTACGTGATGTTCTTCATTGTTGCGTTGCGCTATACAGTGCTGAGTTTGTGACCTGGCGACGTTTCCTTAGTCCGACAACATGTACAGCAACAAACTGTCAATTATTTGTATTTGCGGCTCTTCTTGGTACACAGAACACACCTGTGATCCTTTACGTGATGTTCTTCATTGTTGCGCTATCGCTATATAGTGCTGGGTTTGAGACCTGGAGACGTTTCCTTAGCCCGACAACATCTACAGCAACAAACTGTCAATTATTTGTATGTGGCGGCTCTTCTTGGTACACAGAACACACCTGTGATCCTTTACGTGATGTTCTTCATTGTTGCGCTATCGCTATATAGTGCTGGGTTTGAGACCTGGCGACGTTTCCTTAGCCCGACAACATGTACAGCAACAAACTGTCAATTATTTGTATGTGGCGGCTGGTACACAGAACACACCTGTGATCCTTTACGTGATGTTCTTCATTGTTGCGTTGCGCTATATAGTGCTGGGTTTGTGACCTGGAGACGTTTCCTTAGCCCGACAACATCTACAGCAACAAACTGTCAATTATTTGTATGTGGCGGCTGGTACACAGAACACACTTGTGATCCTTTACGTGATGTTCTTCATTGTTGCGCTATCGCTATATAGTGCTGGGTTTGAGACCTGGCGACGTTTCCTTAGCCCGACAACATGTACAGCAACAAACTGTCAATTATTTGTATGTGGCGGCTCTTTCTGGTACACAGAACACACTTGTGATCCTTTACGTGATGTTCTTCATTGTTGCGTTGCGCTATATAGTGCTGAGTTTGTGACCTGGCGACGTTTCCTTAGTCCGACAACATGTACAGCAACAAACTGCCAATTATTTGTATGTGGCGGCTGGTACACAGAACACACTTGTCATCCTTTACGTGATGTTCTTCAATGTAGCGAATGTTTGGTTTGTTTCGTTTGGCCATTATAACTGCAGCATGACTTTACGGACACACTGTGTATGATTTCGACCGGGACAGAAACTTTTTCAGAAATGGACTTATTCGGTGCGCGATCATGTATCATCACGTGACTGGAGCCATTTACTTCGGAGGTACAGAGCCTATGGTGTTATTGAGATAAAATCTGAACGTTTTGAATTTGTTATAAATATTACGGACGTTGCAAAACGACACATGTTTATATCATATGAAGCACCAAAGCAATCTATGATACATTGTTCTATTTCTTGTCTGCCATTGTTGTCGATTGTTGAGCGTTCTATCCTTGCAACCCAGAAGTCTCGGGTTGTTCATTCCCTAACCTCCGAAAGTGAGTGGTTTCGTGGTAAAATAAATTACACCAGCTGCGGCTCCAGAACGTGTATCTTGGGTGTTGAGATAGACCGAAAATGTGAAACAGCAACAAAATAATGCTGACGAAACAAAGGTTGTGTCTGTGGCAACCATGTGATGTGTAAATTAGTAGTTGAGAGGATGGATGATATGGGGAAGTTAACCCGCCGTAATGTGTTAGTGGCACTGACGTAAACTTTGGGCAGGCTTTCACGACCCATAAGGTAATTACGACCGCGCAAAAGCTCTCTAAAATGTGCTTGCTACCCTCACTCAGTTGAGAGGAGTAGCGCGGTACAATTAAACACCATAGGTTACATTTAATTCCATTCAAACAAAACACACCAATAAATCCGCAAGTTTTCAAAGTTAGGCTACTTATATGTTGTTGTACAACTACAGTTGGGTGAGTTACAACAAATGTCTCCGATATGACCACAGAAATTGAAAGGCGATGTACAAATGAAACATTTTAGCGTATGCCTCTTATTGTTTCTCGAAACAAAGAAAAGGACTAAACCGGCTATTTGAATATGCCCTTCTGTGCGTCATGCTAATGATGTTTTCATCAGAACAATTACAGCCATTTTCGATACGATAAAAAGTTACAAACATCCTTCAGGAAGATTTTGAAGCACATTTGCAAACACTGTACTATGTTCGTGCTGATACAACCACATTGCGCTGTGAACCAGTTCCCGGCTACGGAAGCGTGTGTATGGGAACATAACATTGGAAAACCGCCAAATTTCTTATTTGAGTCAGAGAGTTAAGCGTGCAACACGAAGTACCTACCCTACATTGAAAAATTTCACGTTTTTTAACTTTCTCAAAAATGCCTGTGATGATTTTGATTAAAATGCCCTATGTTCAAGACATTTACATAACATAAAATAATATATATCCTGAATATTATGACAATAGCCAGTGAAGTCCTCTTCTTTCTTAATTACTTTTGTATAACTGATAAACCTTAAAGGACAGACTAAATCTTACTAAACAAAAGCTGCACAACTTTTTAAGACATACCATTTATTTCAAATAGCTTTATCTGTGGCATAGGCCATTTTCGAGATATTCTTTATTGGTTCAAATTTTTTAATACTTTGCCATTTCTAAAGTACTCATTTGTTACTCGCGATGTCATGGAATCCCTCTTGAACCAATTCTGTATCAAAATAAGCGATACTGTGCTGTCGTGTTGCAGATTCCGAGACTGGGAATTTATCCTGTACACAAATTGTGCGGTTGAAGAAAACGGCGCGAAGGACATTTGGAATGCGATAGCAACAATTGGCTGTGGCAACAGAGATATTGCGACATCTGAAGAACGGCCCAGCAGTGGGACGGGCTGTTTCTTGCTCAAAGATACGTACCAACCTTGGCAGCGTTTCAACCCAGAATTCCTTGACAAATTTCGTTTGTATGCAGGACAAGCTGGCGAGAGTGACATGGAACGGATAATACACGAAGAAATCGCTGCAAATAAAGCAGCGTGGGGCGAAGACCCAAGTGAAGTGATTGCTTACAACTTATGTAACTTTATCGAGAAATGGTTGACCAAGGAAACGGTGCCTCTCGATGCCTCTATCAAAGATAAATTCCTCAAGAAATTACAAGTGAAGAAAAACACAAAAGGATATGTCCCCTGGTTCCCTTTAGATTAAATGGAAGAGTCCTCCCCTCTTTGTGTTAGTGCATTGAATGTAATCAAGCCCAAACTTACATTTGTCTAATTATTTACTGAAACAGCAAGTTATGTCTGTATTAAGACAAAATTCATTTTCGTGTTATGCATTTTCCTTTAACACTACCACTGGCATTTCATGACTATTTGTAAATGGGAACAAGGAAGTTTAAAAATAAAAGCATGCAATCACTTGCATTTACACGATACACACTTGTATAAAGCGACAGTCAGCTTCTCACAGCTCTCTGCACTTTTTAAAAGTTTAATGCCCATATGGCAGTGGACACTTGTGAAACATCAAATTAAATAACTAGGACACCAAATGTTCCAGTTGCCACTTTTGACAACTGAGGAAGGTAAGTCCTTGTGGTTAACCGGTTGCTCTTTACATGACCACCGAAAAAAGAGAAACAAAATGTATAAATATTTGAATTATAAAAACTAAAGGATTGTCCAATAAGTAAAGCACTATATATTTTTTTTTCTTTTTATCATAAAGCACTTATTCTACAGACACAGAAATTACACACGTGGAAGAATGTTGGAACATTTTTCATAATTTTTTATTTTCTCATAAATGACTCTTACAATGTTGATTAAAATATCATATGCTTAAGCCATTTATGTGACAAATAAAATGTCTATCTTGGATTTTCTGGGAATACCTGTGAAGCCCTTTTCATTTGGAAGCAATTTCGTAAAATCTTATAAAATGCTAAATGTTAAGCGATAGACAAAAATGTACTAGACAAAAAATTTAGATCTCTTTAAAACAAACAATTTATCTCAATTAACTTTTTTGTGACATCAGCCATTTCTGAGATATCTTTTATTAATGGTTTATATTGTTCAATACTTAAGTCATTATTTTAAAGTCGTGTCAACATTCAGTTGTTTCTCGTGATGTCATGGAAACAGTATGGAGCATATAGCATCCAGTTGTTAAACATCTGACTATCACTGTAAAGGTTCATTTGGATTCAAATGAAGTAGTTAGAAAAATAAACTTCAATAAGAATAATTTGTATACCCACTAACAAACAATAGAGGGTAGAGAAAGCCATGGGTAGGCAAAAAATATTCAAGTCTACTTGCAGTATCCTGCAGTGTATAGGTCTATTTGATAAATATGAACGTACACAGAACTCTATGCAAGGTATGTTGTTTAATTATTACCATATAACCTGTTTGCAGTTCTAGCCCTTTACAACAAGTAATATATTTTAAAAAACTTTTCAAAATAAAGCGGTTTGGACAAATCACCACCATCCAAAAAACTTGGAATATACAAACTTGAATGTGAAGACTGCAATAAAATCTATGTAAGGAAGGCGAAAACAAATATTGCCATCTGGCTAAACGAAGACTAAATACAAACATCAGCACACTCTTGGGACCAAAATCAGAATACAGAGAGTAGCATCTAAAACTTGGTTCAACACGAAAAACAACTGGACACATGTTCTAGATTCAACATAAAGTGTGTTGTTCCTGTTGTTTTCACATACAGGTATGGGCACCCATTTCAGTTGATAAATGTGTGATGGAACAACACAACCAGAACATGCTTGTAGAATGAACATTATAAGACTAGGACAAAGAAAACTGATGCAGTTGAAAACATGTAAAAAAACAAAATGATTAGTGTAATGGACATGGAGAAAAGAATACAAGCATTATAAAATCAATTTCAGCTTTAACAACGGTTTTAATTTAGGAGGGGGGGAAATTACTGCTTTGGATATGAAATGCTGCTGTTGTTTTTTCTTCAAGGCTATGAGTCAAGAGGGCGCAGATTGTCTGACAGCTTCGTATTTATTTTCAACAATGTAGAGTTGATACATTGCCTATCGTCAAGAACAGTGCAGATTTGAATATGTATCTTTCGAATCAGTACTTAAAAGTGACCAAGTTTTTCGTCTCAGCTTTCAGTACATATTGGGGAAGTTGATGTCTTTTATCTGTATTTGTGTAGATTGAAACACAAACACATTAAAAGTGATGCTAATATTTCTTGAGTCGACATCTTCACTCGCGTCAACTTCTAAAATTTAAAATGTTTCAGGTAGTGTCCTCAGCCGAACCATGGACTTCCTCATCTCGTGGCTGTAAAAGGAACTGCATGACGTGGAGGAATCTCGAAATTCAAACATTTTTGTTTATTCATTATGATGTGAATTTTTTCCCAAATCTGTGTGTTTATTAACATTTGTCAGGAGCTTCACCGATGTCATGATGTGTTACGGCTGAACGGTCACATTGTTTTAGTTTGATATTTCTCTAAGTTTTCATTTTCCTTGTCACAACGTGCACAGTCAATGCTATAAATACCTCATTTATTTATGGCATTAATCTTCTTTTTAAAGGGATTATTCAGTAATTTATTTAAACTGTACTGGTTTTGTGGAGCGGTTGTATTCCACAAACTTTAAAGATAAACTGAAATTTACCAAAACTCTTAGGATGGTATGTGAATGTTTTGTATATTTTTGCTTTTTCAATATATTTTAGAGTAGTAACAACTTGAACTTGGTTTTTAAGTTTGTGCCATTTTAACAATATTATAAATGTACTTAGGGCTGAACCATTAATCTCTGCAACTCTCTGGATATATTCAAATTCTTTCTTATATTCTTCTTTTGACATGAGAACATTAACTAATCTGCATATTGGTGTTGAAGTTTTAACATAACTGTCAACATGGGTAGGTTTTCTATATACACTGAAATCAAGGTTAACGTCCATCTTAGTGATGGACAACGGAATACTAATGTCAATATCAAAAACTGTAAGATGATTAACAATTTGAATAAAAAAAACTGCAATTTATCTAAAAAGCTGATAAAGGTAATACAACGGTGGTGTTAGATGAAAAAGATTATGTTGAGAGAGTTTACAATTTATTAGACTATGATGACTATGACGTAATTAGAAAAAATCCTTTGAATAGTTGCATAAAAACTGTCAATAAGGCTGTAACAAATAGTAATATTGTACATAATGAAGAGGAAAAAAAGGTTGTAACCTAGCAACACTTTGTTATACCGTTATATAAATATTACTGTCAATAAAAACCTTGTCTCATGAGCGACGTTATGACCTTAGCTTTGGAACACTCCTCGTATAATCAAAGTTGATAATTATTCCTCAGGTATAATTAATAATGAACGCTGTTTATTATTAAATCAAACAGAAAAAAATACATACCTAGAGGCAAAGTTTTAAGTGTACATCGTCATGTGAGAGCCAGAGGAACGTATCTCCAAAAATGGGGTTTTTGGCTTTTTCAATGTATGTTATCACAGTAATGAGCTCTATGTTGTGTCAAAATGACGTATCTGCAGCTCTTCTCATGGCAAAAACAAGGTGCTGCGTATCTCCAAGTTACAAGTTTATTTAAGAGACAGATAGACATATTGGCACATACGTTCTTTTGACTCCTAACTTCATAACCTAATTTTGGAAATATGCTTTAACACACCAGAGGCAACTATATGCCATTTTCTGTGTAACTGAAATAGAACTATAGCTTGTCCAGCAGCTAATGACACTGGCGATATGTCACAGCACATCTCACTTACTGCTGCATTCGTCTAAGCACCAGTTCTTGGAACTGTTTAGAGGTTTCAAGCTATTCGAGTATATCAGGTGGTGGAAAGACGATAGACGTATTGTCACACCGCATTTTGTTTATTGCAGGACTCAGTGTGAAGAGGTTAATGTTAGTGCGCACTGTGTGTTAGCTATAGAAATGACATCAGGAGGAAGGATAATGGTTGATTTAGTGATGAATCAAAATTACCGCAACAAAAGGAATCATTTAACATTGGATAAAGGTAAGTCAAGTTGCTATTGTTTTTAACTACGAGGTATGGAGATATGGATCTTTAATTTGATTGCAATGGTTGAAATTGCTTCCTATTTATTTATTTATTTTAGAAGTTAGAGAAGAAACAAATGGCGAAACCTCATTTGTATTACAAAACAAGTATGATATGGACACACTGCTGGTGTTATGTGAAGAAGAGTGTTTAGCTTGGGTTCATCAGATACCCGAAAGTAACACAGATTCTTCATGACTATCTCCGAGGCGAAAGAAAAGGATCCAGCTGAAAGCGCCCCATTCACCAGAAAAACCAGCTAGTAAGTAAAAGTTTGATTCCCATGTGCGTCCTGTTTAACATTTCAAATACTACTTTATCCACCACAAATTATTTGAATGTGTAGTTAAAGGAAAATAATAAAGACAAACAAAATATGCATGCAAAGACGCTATCAACTTAAACAGTTGTGATGCTCCTTTCCATAATGGTTCTAGGTTACATTCTCATTTATTTATTTTCCTAATTGAAATTTTACTAAAATAATTCCATAATGCATATCGGCATACTTAAGACCTCGTTTGCTTTTGTGTACAATGGTAGATTTGGTCATAATTATTGCGTATTGTGAGTTTTATAATCCTGCGGGACTGGGTTCGACTGAAAGTTGATTAATGTGTTACATAATGCTAGATAAGGTGCTAACATTGCAAATTATATAATTTTCTTCTTTTCAGGCAGTGCCACGAAGGGAATAAATGTCACAAATCAGCTATCCAGCCCTGGGCAAAGGTTTTGTGATGTTTATGAACACGCACCAGGAAGAAGTAAATTCATTGACTGTGAAATGCTAATAGTAAAGGATCTAGGCAACCTGACAGAGAAAATGGAGTAGAAAAGGAAAAGAAAAAGGACTAAGAACACAGACAAGTGGAGAAGAAATATAAAAAAAAATGAATAGGCAGTCAGGAAAGGCATACATATCAACTGCTAAGAAAGAAGTGCCATGCAGGACATTTAAGTACAAGAATTGCTCCTAGTTGCCCGAGAAAGTGTTGTGAGATCTTCAGCGAGGGAGATGTTCCATGGATTCTGGATGATCAAAGATATAGAAAAGCAGCGGCAGTATTTAGCTCCACGTTCTGCAGGAGCAGAGTCTCGTAGAATGTTACAAACAAAGAAGTACTTTCTACTGAAACATGGTTGTGAAGTACAAGTATGTCTAGGGTTTTTCCTTAGCACTTTCAATGTATTAGAAACATTTGTACGATACATAGAGACAGCAGCAACATGATTTTGACTACTGACAATAGAGGTCGTCATCGTCCAGGAGTAACGAGGCTAGGGAGAGAATAAGGAGCCATATCAAATCGTTTCCTACTGTTCCATTGCATTACTGCTGACAGAGCACTGCACGACAGTTCTTACCAGGAGATCTGAATATACAAATAATGCACGATCTACGAGGTACGTCCAGAAAGCAAGTTCCGTTTGGCAATAAAATTAAATTGTGTACAGATACAGAAAAATTATTTATTGCACAAAATTCTACAACTCTTAAAGTACTTTTCCACATAACTGCCGAAATTTTTCAGGCATTTGTCAAGCGTGGCACAAGTTTTTGTATACCTTCTTCATAGAAGTTTGCCGCCTGTGTCTTCGACCAGTTGGAAACATTTTCTTTCAGCTCTTCGTCATTGTTGAAGTGTTGACCGCCAAGGAAAGACTTGAGATGTAAGAACAGAGAAAGTCGCTAGGAGCGAGGTCAGGGCTGTACGGAGGATGGTCAAACACGTCCCAGCCAAATCCCTGTAGGAGGTTTTGCGCCACATTTGCAGTGTGTGGTCGTGCGTTGTCGTGAAGAAAAACAACACATTTTGACAGCAATCCTGGCGCTTATTCTGTATTGCGCGGCGCAATTTCCTAAGTGTCTCGCAATAAACATCTGCTTTGATTGTTTGAGTAAGATGCCTTTCCAGTCCCAGAACACTGTGCACATCATTTTTCGAGGTGTCAAGATTTGTTTCGGCTTAACCTTTGCTGGGGATGAAGTGTGCCTCCATTCCATTGATTGCCGCTTACTTTCAGGGCTGTCGTAAGAAACCCAAGTTTCATCTCCTGTGACTATCTGTGTCAGAAATTCTTCGCCGCCTTCATCATAACGGGTTAAAAACTGAAGTGCACTACCCATCCGGTTTGTTTTGTGTTGCTCAGTAAGAATCTTTGGTACCCAACGAGAGCAAAGTTTGCGAAATTTCAGTTTTTCGGTAATAATTTCATCAGTTAATGATCGTGAGATTTGGGGAGATTCCATAGCGAGAGCACTAATTGTAAACTTGAGGTTTTCCTGGATCTTGTCATCAATCGCGTGAACCAGTTCTTCTGTAACCAAAGATGGACGCCCACTTCGTTCTTCATCGTGCACTTCACTACGTCCTTCATTGAACTGTCGGACCCATCTTCTCACCATTGAAACACTCATCGCATTTTGTCCGTAGTAGTATAAGTCCCGGATGAGCCAATTGGATTAACGATAATCCTGCCGCTAGGGGCGCTAGTGTCGCCGCGAGCGACGGCGGTAAGTTTGAAAAGCGCCATGAGCGGAAGGATTATCGTTATTGCAATTGGTTCATCCGGGACGAGATAAAAGAATTGAGGATTAGGGAAAGATGAACGAAAAACAGGAAGTGACGTGGAGTGTTTTGATTGGTAAAAATAAGACGAAATGTGATTGTTTCGTTAATTCGGGTGGAAGATGAAGGAAGGAAGATGAAAGAGTATGGAGGACACGTGATGGAGAGGAGCGCAGCGGCGAGGTGTTGTCTGTGCGGAGGTCGGGACTGAAAGAGGGAAAAGATGGCGAACGAGGGATAAAAAGTATAACAGAAAGTGACGTGTGAAGTTGTGATTGGTGGGAATAAGAAGTGATGTTATTGATGGAAAGGAACAAATGAAAGTTGTTGATTGGTAAGAATAAGAGAGATCATGATTGGTGGAAAGAAAAAGGTGTGAGAGTGGGGTATGTTGGAGGTGATGGGAAAGGTAAGTTTTCCTACCAACAAGCTTTGCAAAAGCCTCTCCAGAACTCATCAGCAATTTTTGAACGTTGGATGGTAGTTTTCTTGAGTGGATAGAGAGATGGGGCGATATGAGATGCGGTGGCGAAAGTGGGAACTAAACAAGATGGTTGAGACAAGAGGTCTAAGGACGAGGAAATTTCGAGGTTAGTGGTCAACATGGCGGTCGCAAGGAGACGCGGTGTTGAGAATGGGAACTAAAAGAAGATGGCGGAAGTAAGAGCTTAGAAGAGCAGATTTTGAGGTTAAAATAGTGGGAACTAAAAATGGCGGAGGGTCGGCGACAAGGAGATGCGGTGGCCAACGTGAGAACTAAACAAGATGGCGGACGCAAGAGGAGGGTAAGGAGATTTGAGGTTAAGATTTTTAGGTTAAAACAGGACGTAAGCACGGGAACGAAATCCAAGATGGCGAAGGCAATGGTGTGGACGAGGAGATGTGAGGCGCGGTGGCGAAAATGGGAACTAAACAAGATGACGAAGACAAAAAGTCTAAGGACGAAGAGATTTCGAGATTAGTGGTCAACATGGCGGTTGCAAGAGGTGGGGGGCAAGGAGATTTGAGGTTAAGATTTTTAGGTTAAAATAGGACGTAAGAAAGGGAACTAAATTCAAGATGGCGGAGGCAAGGGTGGGACGAGATGTGAGGCGCGGTGGTAAAAATGTGAACTAAACAAGATGGCGGAGGCAGGAAGTTCAGGTTAAAAATATGAGGTAAACGTGGAGAACTTAAACCAAGATGGCGGTGGCGTAGTGGTGAAAATGGGAACTAAACAAGTTGGCGGAGGCAAGAAGTCGAGGGACGAAGAGATTTGAGGTTAGGGTCAACATGCGAAAGATGTCGAACGCAACAGATGGTGACGAGGAGATAGAATTGAGGATTAGGGAAAGATGAACGAAAAACAGGAAGTGACGTGGAGGGTTTTGATTGGTAAAAATAAGACGAAATGTGGTTGGTTCGTTAATTCGGGTGGAAGATGAAGGAAGGAAGATAAAAGAGTATGGAGGACACGTGATGGAGAGGAGCGCGGTGGCGAGGTGTTGTCTGTGCGGAGGTCGGGACTGAAAGAGGGAAAAGATGGCGAACGAGGGATAAAAAGTATAACAGAAAGTGACGTGTGAAGTTGTGATTGGTGGGGATAAGAAGTGATGTTATTGGTGGAAAGGAACAAATGAAAGTTGCTGATTGGAAAGAATAAGAGAGATTATGATTGGTGGAAAGAAAAAGGTGTGGGAGTGGGGTATGTTGGAGGTGATGGGAAAGGTAAGTTTTCCTACCAACAAGATTTGCAAAATACTCTCCAGAACTCATCAGCAATTTTTGAACGTTGGATGGTAGTTTTCTTGAGTGGATAGAGAGATGGGGCGATATGAGATGCGGTGGCGAAAATGGGAACTAAACAAGATGGCGGAGACAAGAGGTCTAAGGACGAGGAAATTTCGAGGTTAGTGGTCAACGTGGCGGACGCAAGAGGTGGGGGCAAGGAGACGCGGTGTTGAGAATGGGAACTAAAAGAAGATGGTGGAAGCAAGAGCTTAGAAGAGCAGATTTTGAGGTTAAAATAGTGGGAACTAAAAATGGCGAAGGGTCGGCGACAAGGAGATGCGGTGGCCAACGTGAGAACTAAACAAGATGGCGGCCGCAAGAGGAGGGTAAGGAGATTTGAGGTTACAGTACCAAAACACCAAAGGATATATTCCTACGCCAGGCAGGCCCGAAAAATAATTATGCGTGTGGTACTAACCTCTTACTGGTGTTGATGCGTCACCAAAAGCGCAGCAGCTTCACGCGACGCGAAAAAATAAAAGCAAACTTTTTGAAAATGCTTAACCAGCTTTAAGATCAACCAACATCACTACGCACTGATATATCTAGGTTTTTTAAAGCGGTACAGACGCCCTTTGCACAGACGTAATTTAACTATACCAAAAACCTGGTACTGGACCATCGTAATGGTCGGTAGCGTACGTAGGAGCAGGGTTCTCATTGCCGGTCGAAAGCGGTCAAAAAAGTGTACGACGCAGGTGTTCACAGTAGCTGCTGTCGAAGTCAACCGTCGAGATGTGAATGAACGAGATCTGTTCTTGCCGGCAATCTGGTTCGGAGATGTGAGGAGCGGTGGCAAAAATGGGAACTAAACAAGATGGCGGAGACAAGAAGTCAAGAAGGAGGGGATTTGAGGTTAGTGGTCAACATGGCAGACGCAAGAGTGGTAATCAGCAGTCGATGTGCGTCACGATATGGCCGCTGCGGTTAAAGAGCTGCAAATTGCGCGATAACTTGAAAAATATTGCCCGGCGTGACGCATTGCGCGGCGCGCGCGCGTTTGCCGTAAACCGTTACAGTTGTCATACTTATGTTATCCGTCTTTTTTTCAAGCTCTTTCTATCTTGTTTTCATGGGTTTTCCAGATCGGTAGGCGTTAGAATACTCTTAGAGCTTTTTTCAGGTTTTTCGTGGTGTCCCTGTCCGGTAGGCAAATGATGAAGTTTTTCTATAATGTCGTCGTTTTCCCTTGTCGGCGCACGGATACTAGGCACATACTCGCACACACATATTTTTATAACAAATCAAATGTATATCTTCAATTTTCTGGGTATGGCTCCAAAAGTATTCTTCATTATGAGCGTCTTTTGCATAGCGGGTGAACCATAAGATATAGTCAAAATTGTTCTACACAAAAAGTGTACATCACGTTAAAATACACATTTTATGTCATATCCATTTTTTGTTGAGTGAACCATTTTCGAGATATTGTTTCTTATCCCTTAAATTTTCCAATACTTATACTTTTTCTCAAATTCTTTATTACTTTTTTTGTGATGGTAATGCAAAGTGAATCCATTACTCCACATATCAACAATCTCTTATAAATATTTAACTATAACTTAAAACCTACCAATTCCCTTGCATCTCGCTACTATTATAGTGTGTGTGTGTGCCTATTTAATTTTTTTATTTTCTTTTGCACTGCACACTTTTGTGTTAAAATATATACATTTTCAATTTTGTCATTGTGTGGAATTTGTTTGTTTGCACTGCACATTTTCAGTTGAAATATATATCACCATGAAGCCTGTTTGTTTGTATGCTTATTTTCATTTCGCCTAAATCGTTTTACCTAGACAGGGCTCCTTTCCTTCTCCTTGTATTTTCATAGTTGTCATAAATACAAATAGAAACTTCCATTTTCGCAATTCATTATATAAAATTAATGCAAAAAACTTATGCCAAAAACGTATTGCCATGAAAAAACAAATAAACAATACCTCTAAACGAAATGCGTTGAAAAGGTATATGAACATGAAATAAGCCGACAAGCTATTTATTTCTGGTAGAAGTAAAAGTGGTAGGTGTGCTAGGATAGGAACTGAAATTGAAGTGTACGAAGAGAATATTGCACGCAATACTAATTTAGGATGTGAGATAAATATTTTAAACTAATTCTTTCGTGCGTTTTTCTTCCATTTTCAATTTTATTGTCATTGTGTGTAATTTGTTTGTTAAATTTTTTATACGCTACACGCTACTATTATAGTGTGTGTGTGTGTGTGCGCGCGAGTATGTGCCTAGTATCCGTGCGCCGACAAAGGAAAACGACATTATAGAAAAACTTCATCATTTGCCTACCGGACAGGGACAACCACGAAAGACCTGAAAAAAGCTCTAAGAGTATTCTAACGCCTACCGATCTGGAAAACCCATGAAAACAAGATAGAAAGAGTTTGAGAAAACGCTGTAGCAAACGCCTACGGACCAGAGAAAAATGTCGAGAAAAGTAGAAAGAGCTTTAGCAAGCGCCTACAGACTAGGAAAGCCACGAAAAAAAGAGGTTTGTGCGCACCCAGCATTTACCAACAAACAAGGGAAAGCCACGAAATAGGAGAAAGAACTTAAACAATAGCCTACCGACAAGGGAAAACCACGAAAAAACAGAAAGAGGTACGACAACCGCTCCAGCAATGGCCTACCGACCAGGGAAAAACTATGAAAACGGAAAAATAGCATGCATACGTATACGGAGCAGATAAAACCCCGAAAAATAGAAAGAGTTTGTGAGCGAATGTATGTGTGTGTGTGTGTGCGAGTATGTGCCTAGTATCCGTGCGCCGACAAGGGAAAACGACATTATAGAAAAACTTCATCATTTGCCTACCGGACAGGGACACCACGAAAAACCTGAAAAAAGCTCTAAGAGTATTCTAACGCCTACCGATCTGGAAAACCCATGAAACCAAGATAGAAAGAGCTTGAAAAAAAAGACGGATAATATAAGTATGACAGCTGTAACGGTTTACGGCAAACGCGCGCGCGCCGCGCAATGCGTCACGCCGGGCAATATTTTTCAAGTTATCGCGCAGTTTGCAGCTCTTTAACCGCAGCGGCCATATCGTGACGCACATCGACTGCTGATTACCACTCTTGCGTCTGCCATGTTGACCACTAACCTCAAATCCCCTCGTTCTTGACTTCTTGTCTCCGCCATCTTGTTTAGTTCCCATTTTTGCCACCGCTCCTCACATCTCCGAGCCAGATTGCCGGCAAGAACAGATCTCGTTCATTCACATCTCGACGGTTGACTTCGACAGTAGCTACTGTGAACACCTGCGTCGTACACTTTTTTGACCGCTTTCGACCGGCAATGAGAACCCTGCTCCTACGTACGCTACCGACCATTACGATGGTCCAGTACCAGGTTTTTGGTATAGTTAAATTACGTCTGTGCAAAGGGCGTCTGTACCGCTTTAAAAAACCTAGGTATATCAGTGCGTAGTGATGTTGGTTGATCTTAAAGCTGGTTAAGCATTTTCAAAAACAGTTTGCTTTTATTTTTTCGCGTCGCGTGAAGCTGCTGCGCTTTTGGTGACGCATCAACACCAGTAAGAGGTAAGTACCACACGCATAATTATTTTTCGGGCCTGCCTGGCGTAGGAATATATCCTTTGGTGTTTTGGTACTGTAACCTCAAATCTCCTTACCCTCCTCTTGCGGTCGCCATCTTGTTTAGTTCTCATGTTGGCCACCGCATCTCCTTGTCGCCGACCCTTCGCCATTTTTAGTTCCCACTATTTTAACCTCAAAATCTGCTCTTCTAAGCTCTTGCTTCCGCCATCTTCTTTTAGTTCCCATTCTCAACACCGCGTCTCCTTGCCCCCACCTCTTGCGTCCGCCACGTTGACCACTAACCTCGAAATTTCCTCGTCCTTAGACCTCTTGTCTCCGCCATCTTGTTTAGTTTCCATTTTCGCCACCGCGTCTCATATCGCCCCATCTCTCTATCCACTCAAGAAAACTACCATCCAACGTTCAAAAGTTGCTGATGAGTTCTGGAGAGTATTTTGCAAATCTTGTTGGTAGGAAAACTTACCTTTCCCATCACCTCCAACATACCCCACTCCCACACCTTTTTCTTTCCACCAATCATAATCTCTCTTATTCTTACCAATCAACAACTTTCATTTGTTCCTTTCCACCAATAACATCACTCCTTATTCACACCAATCACAACTTCACACGTCAATTTCTGTTATACTTTTTATCCCTCGTTCGCCATCTTTTCCCTCTTTCAGTCCCAACCTCCGCACAGACAACACCTCGCCGCTCCGCTCCTCTCCATCACGTGTCCTCCATACTCTTTTATCTTCCTTCCTTCATCTTCCACCCGAATTAACGAACCAACCACATTTCATCTTATTTTTACCAATCAAAACCCTCCACGTCACTTCCTGTTTTTCGTTCATCTTTCCCTAATCCTCAATTCTATCTCCTCGTCACCATCTGTTGCGTTCGACATCTTTCGCATGTTGACCCTAACCTCAAATCTCTTCGTCCCTCGACTTCTTGCCTCCGCCATCTTGTTTAGTTCCCATTTTCACCACTACGCCACCGCCATCTTGGTTTAAGTTCTCCACGTTTACCTCATATTTTTAACCTGAACTTCCTGCCTCCGCCATCTTGTTTAGTTCACATTTTTACCTCCGCGCCTCACATCTCCTCGTCCCACCCTTGCCTCCGCCATCTTGAATTTAGTTCCCTTTCTTACGTCCTATTTTAACCTAAAAATCTTAACCTCAAATCTCCTTGCCCCCCACCTCTTGCAACCGCCATGTTGACCACTAACCTCGAAATCTCCTCGTCCTTAGACTTTTTGTCTTCGTCATCTTGTTTAGTTCACATTTTCGCCACCGCGCCTCACATCTCCTCGTCCACACCATTGCCTTCACCATCTTGGATTTCGTTCCCATGCTTACGTCCTGTTTTAACCTAAAACTCTTAACCTCAAATCTCCTTATCCTCCTCTTGCGTCCGCCATCTTGTTTAGTTCTCACGTTGGTCACCGCATCTCCTTGTCGCCGACCCTCCGCCATTTTTAGTTCCCACTATTTTAACCTCAAAATCTGCTCTTCTAAGCTCTTACTTCCGCCATCTTCTTTTAGTTCCCATTCTCACCACCGCGTCTCCTTGCCCCCACCTCTTGCGTCCGCCATGTTGACCACTAACCTCGAAATTTCCTCGTCCTTAGACCTCTTGTCTCCGCCATCTTGTTTAGTTCCCATTTTCGCCACCGCATCTCATATCGACCCATCTCTCTATCCACTCAAGAAAACTACCATCCAACGTTCAAAAATTGCTGATGAGTTCTGGAGAGGCTTTTGCAAATCTTGTTGGTAGGAAAACTTACCTTTCCCATCACCTCCAACATACCCCACTCCCACACCTTTTTCTTTCCACCAATCATAATCTCTCTTATTCTTACCAATCAACAACTTTCATTTGTTCCTTTCCACCAATAACATCACTTCTTATTCCCACCAATCACAACTTCACACGTCACTTTCTGTTATACTTTTTATCCCTCGTTCGCCATCTTTTCCCTCTTTCAGTCCTGACCTCCGCACAGACAACACCTCGCCGCTCCGCTCCTCTCCATCACGTGTCCTCCATACTCTTTCATCTTCCTTCCTTCATCTTCCACCCGAATTAACGAAACAATCACATTTCGTCTTATTTTTACCAATCAAAACACTCCACGTCACTTCCTGTTTTTCGTTCATCTTTCCCTAATCCTCAATTCTTTTATCTCGTCCCGGATGAACCAATTGCAATAACGATAATCCTTCCGCTCATGGCGCTTTTCAAACTTACCGCCGTCGCTCGCGGCGACACTAGCGCCCCTAGCGGAAGGATTATCGTTAATCCAATTGGCTCATCCGGGACTTATACTACTGTCCGTAAACTTCGCAAATTTCAATTGGTTTCACTTTCCTAGCATTCAGAAAACGAATCACAGATCTGATTTCACAAGCGGCGGGATTTTCAATCAACACCGACATTGTAAACAAGCACAACAAAGCGTACGTGGCTGACAGCGATATCAAAATGGCGCACGTTTCTTCTCCTTGATACAGAGCGTCTACCGCGCATGTGCGGAACTGCGATCGCAGCGCTGCAGCGGAGAAATTGAAACGGAACTTACTTTCTGGAAGTACCTCGTATATAAGAAACAATGCGAAGAGAAAGTTTACTGCTAAAAAATATTAGCTCTACAGAGAAATATTCAATACAGAGTTTAATCTAGGCTTTCATGTACCAGAAAAATGTCTGTGAGCACTGCTATTGTTTTCAAAGTCTCTCCGAAGAAAATCAAGAGGCAGAGAAGGACCAGCACTTTGAACACCTAAAGAGAAAAGAGGAAGCTAGAAATCTAAAAAATGAAATGAAAGAATGGGCCCGAGCAGGGGAATTTGACCTAGAAGCTGTAAGGTACTGTCCAGTCATAGCTGCTAAGGCCATTTTCTATAAAAGAAGACTAGCTGTATACAACACTGCTACCAGTAAAGCTAGAAATTACATGTGGCATGAAGGTGTGGCTAAACGCGGATCAATTGAAGTAGCATCATGTATATTTCAAGAACTGCAGAAGATTGCAGATGGCCATCCAGTTATTTGTTTCTCCGACAGTTGCGTCAATATGAGCACCATGTTTCTTCATGCTGTACAAACTCTGAACATTCATATGATACAGCAATGCTTCTTTGAGCCTGGCCACTCTTTAATGGAGTGTGATTCAGTCCATGCCAGTATAGAGAGGGCTGCAACATCTATGATCCTTCAGGGTAGCTTACCGTTGTTCAGATTGCTGCTTCAAAACAAAGGCTGGACCAAAGGACTTCCTGGATTTTGACGCCATGCAGAAGGAGCGATTATAAAACACGAAAACTGACAGTACAATGGCTTAAGGTGACCCATCTTCAATATCGCATCTTTTTCAAACATTCAAAAGTTTGCCAGTTTCCAGAAAATCCCAAAATTCTGATGCAGCCTTCCAGCTGGAACCGAAATACGACGGGGCACTAAAGCTCCAGGAAGAGAAAATAAAAGACCTATTAGGCGCTCAGGCATTATCAGGGAACAGTACCATGCATTCTACAGAGGTCTTCAAGAAGAGAGAGCTGGAGTTTTAGACCGCGGCAGCAATGATTGTCATCAAGTTAGTGAACATTCACGAGTCATTGCTACCAAAATTCATTGTTATGCATTTTTTAAGTGCTACTGGTATGTTTTTCAATGTGAAAATTCACTTTTTATACTGCATTTTCTCACCCAAGTGTAGAACTTCTATTTAGATTGATGTATCTCGTAAACAGTGGTGAACCAGTAAGGAGAAGTTTTCATCTAACTGCTCTAAGTGGAGTAGAGATTTTTTAATAAAGTTGCTGAAAATTACATTTAAAAATACCTTCTTTCCTGTAAAATCGTTCCTCTCATTCTCACACATCTATGCTAAAAGAAATTCTTTCAGCAAATTTATTAAAAGTATAGACATTAACATATAAAGATACAGAGAAACATCTACGTCATTAAAACTTCCTGCTTGACTACAACAAATCAAATATTTCATCAATTCTCTCTATAAGAACTTGATTCTGCTATAAATAAATCTTCAAATCATAAAGCACCTGGTCCTGTTGACATTCACTTTGAATTTATCAAACGCTTCGGTATTAAGACCAAAAATGTATTATTAAATTTTTACAATAATGTTTGGAAAACCTTAGTGCTGCAAACTGGAGGAAAGGATCACTATTCCAATCTTAAAATGAAATAAAGCACCAGAAAATATTAATAATTATAGACCCATTTCACTAACTAGTAATTTATGGAAAGAAGATTCCTAGATCAAGCAGCATTTAGGAGAAATCATTCAACAAATGAACATTAAAGAAGAATTTAAGAAAAATGCAGATTACGTTTGCTGTGTTTATACATCTTTAAATCAGCTTATGATAGATAGTGTTTGGCAATGCAATCTTATTGTTCTTCCACACAAGCCGTGTGTTGGACAAGGTAGAATCAGATGACTGAAAAATTCAATGCTATAGCTTGGACGGAGATTGGGAGATGCGTGGTTCAAATTTCGGCTATGGCATTGAATTTTTGAGTCATCTGATTCTAGCATGCTTCAATGGATTGTGTGCAACATGCCATGGTTGAACATCCTCCCAGTCTTGGTGTACCCCAAGCTGCTGTACTAAGCACAATTTTATTTAATACATATATCAAAGCAGCTAAACAACTGCCCTTTTTGTTGACAATGTGTGTTCTCAGAAGTGGAATCATTTAATCTCTGTAAACATAAATAAAAGAGCTTCTCATTACAAAAGCAACCAGTTGATCATATGGAAACATTAACTTATTGAGAACTGAAAAGGCTAAATACCTAGGAGTAATTTTTGACAATAAACTAACTTGGTGAAAGCATTAGTAAAAGTGCAACTGATAGATTCAAAATATTAAAAAGACTTGGTGGTAAAAATTGGGATTCTTGTAAGAAAACTTTGAATACAACTTACAACATGTGCATTAAACTATTGTGGAGTGCTTATAACTTCATCACCTTCAAACAGAAAAATCCTTGAACAGTATTACGATTAATAACTATGTCAGTAAATCATATCTACTCCAATTGAAGGCTTATTAACTGTTATATCTAACAAACCCATCATGGCAGATCTTCTAACACAAAATATAAAAATACAGATTGGATTTATACAGACAGTCAACTTGTTAGGCTATTCATCTGAAACAGAAAATGTTATATTAAACACTGAGTTAAAATCAACACTCAACGCTTCACTAACTTTTAACTTACACGTAGAACATGTTTCACATCATGAGGATCTCCTACTGGTGAATCTATGGAGTGGAATTTCAAACTTCATTAGCAATGACTCATATTTTTTCAAGAAAATCTTCAACTTCTACTGGTGTTTCAATGTTGTGGCTAGAGTTCCAAAAATAGTATGCTACTGCTGATTGTGTTTTGCTTTTATGTTCCTTTTGGTGTTTCTTATGTACAATCTCCATAGATAATTTTATAAATTCCTGGTTCCTTTGAAGCTGATGTTACATGTCTGTTTTGTGGGGCTAGCGCTATGTTATAGCCTTGGAATTTTCTCATGAACTTTGGGTCATAAGTGAATTTTTTGAACCATTTCTTTTCTTTTTCTGTTGTTACAGTGATTATGTCTGATATCTGTTTCTTCTTTTTTAATTTTTGTAATTGTTTTATGCACCAATGACTTGTTGACACGACTGTTCTCTTTGTCCTTCTTTTATTCAACGGGATGTTGAGTAAGCTTGTTGTTTCTTAGGTCTAGGAAGGGAAGTGCTTCTTCCTCCATTGTGAAATTAATTTCTGGAATCTGTAGGTTTAAAAGTTTCAGAGCATCTTCTAGTGGTTTTTCATTAACTATTGCAATGTACCAATGTCTTGCGGGAAAGTCTCAAAAAAGCTCGACCAGAAGAAGCTCCATCTTTAGACCACAATTATGCTTTGGGAAAAGAATTTGGTTTGGTTGAGTTTGATGTATTGTTCACTTTCTTCTGTTTGGATCTCTAGTTTCTAAGGTCATGGGTTCAAACCCGGCAGAGGGTGATGGATTTTTTCGAGCATAAAAATCCTTCGGAAGGGAAGTAAAGCCGGTGGTCCTGTGTCATAGATTACGTCACGTAAAAGAACCCCAGCCTGATAAAGAGTGTCCATAAATAAAACTGAATTTAATTTCTGTTTGGATTGCAGCCAACGTGGTGTGATTATCAACTTCATCTTAACAAAATATTCAATAAAAATGATGTTCCAGCAACAATTGAAAATCGGCATATTGAACAACTCAACGGATATCTCAGAAATGGCTGATGCCACAACAAATGTGTTTTAAAGAGATCTTATGTACACCCAATGACCAGATTCATGGCTTTCTTCTGAACCACTTTCTCTGCCTTTTAAGTGCGCAAATATACAACCAATTTATTTTGCCACAAAGTTTATTTCCATGGTTACATAAATGCAAAAATGTAGTTATTCTATCTGCACTCCAAGCTATTGCTTCTACTACTCAGCTCAAAATGAAGAAGAAGATCAAACAAATACAAGTACAGCCTTACAGTGGATTCCCGCACAATGCAGTGTTTTTGGAAATGAAATGGCAGATATTTTAGTAAATAAAGGAACTAAAATCAACTCTGTGATAAAACACAATTTTTCACATGAATCAATTAAATGAAACATAAAAGAAAAATAATTTCTGATTATAACCAACAGATAACACTTCAAAATGAACAGTCAAAATGGAAGAAATTTTAACCGCTTTTCAGCAATGGCCATTTAAACCCTGCACAAGCTGGGAATGGATACCCAATAAATAGCGTAAGACATTTAAATTGTTAAATGGGGTAAAAATGCTTCATAAATACACATTCATATCTTCCGTATTTATTAAGTTATTTTAATCAAACAAAAACTGGTTTAAAGCTCATTAAAGGTAATATACATCTACGATATCAACAAAGTGTAGACTATTTTAAAAAAATACGTTGAAATTTCACTACTTTGTTTCTCTGTAGCAAAAGCCATTTGTGCATTGAATGCACCTAATTTGTGAGTCAGCTTCTTGTTTGTGCGTACGAACAATATAGCTGCCTCAGCGATGTGTTCTCCGGTTCAAGGTTTCATTTATATTACAACGCGATAATGTACTTCTGTGTACTGAAACATGCCAGCTACAAACAAAGCAAACCTCAGCATTTGTTTGTACCTACGTCTTAGAATATTACACAACCAAAGTGTATGGTAGATGAATGCAGTGATATTTTCATTGTCTGAAAAGCTTTCGTGTTTTGTGCTGAAAAGCACATTTGAAATTCTTATATCTCAGTGCTAACCATGGCTTCAACTAGTAATGTAGCAAATCAATTAGCTCGCCTAGGAAGTGTACAGGCTTCAGAAAATGTGGAGGACTTTTTGCTGTGTGATAGTGATTTGATATAGACGGTGGGTTTTTAGATTTTGAGGGGTTTATTGAGGATATAGGTAGCAGTGAGGAAGAAAATGATACTCTTCCTTCAGGTGTTCGTGAAGAATCAACATTGTGGAGTAGTCAAAATAACTCCAACGCAAATAGACGTATCTTCACGAACACAGCCTCTGGTGTACAACCCCAGGCTCAACTGACTTCTGACAGACAAACAACTGACATTTTCACAAATTTTTTTACGGCTGACTCTCATTGTTACGGAAACAAATGTGTATGCAATTAAGGTGAAGGAAGACCTGACCTCTGAAGGCAATTTAGACCCTAAGAGTAGAATTCAGAAGTGAACAGAAGTAACACTGAATGAGATTTACAGGCTACTTGGTCTAATTACGCTCATGGGCGTTATTCGTAAACCTACATTACACATGTACTGGTCTACAGATGACATGCTAGCTACTCCAGTTTTTTGGGAAATGCATGTCAAATAACAGGTTTACTTCCATTTTGCGGTTCTTACATTTCACAGGCACAGAAAATGTACACAAAATCAGGTTGGTTTTAGATTATATTATTTCGAAATTTAAAGAAAATTACGTGCCTTGTGAAAAAGTCACTGTTGATGAAAGCTTGATGCTTTGGAAGGGCTGCTTAGGTTGGAAGCAATGCATCAAAACAAAGAGGGCCAGATATGGCATAAAGTAAACCGGGATATCTTTATAACAGTTGCATATACACTGTCAAGGGACTGATAATACTGGAGATAAAGATTTGGGGTTATCTGGCTCCATAGTAATGCACCTGATGGAACCTCTACTTGATCAGGGTAGGACTGTATATTTAGATAATTGGTACAGCTCCCCAAAATTATTCATGGCCTTATACAAAAGAAAAAACAAATGCAATTGGAACAGTACTTTCAAATCGTATTGGCTTGCCAAAGGACGTGAATATAAAGGCTCTAAGGAGAGGAAAAATGCAGGTGTGTCAGCTCCCACCTTTGACATACATTGCTTGGCAAGACAGGAGGGTAGTTACGGCATTATCCAATTGCAGCTCTAAGATTTTGATGATTGACAATGGAAAAATAGATTCTTACACCAAAATGTCAATTTTCAAGCCTGGTGTTATCCAGGAATATAATATACATATGAGGGGTGTGGATCTAGTAGATCAGGTATTGCAAGCATATCCCTCTTTACGAAAAACACTTAAGTGGTATAAAGTATTTTTGCACCAGTTGGATATAACCATATACAATTGTTTGGTAATTTGGAGAGCTCTAAACAATGACATACCTGGACTTCCGCATATCAATAGCTCGTAGCCTAATTGAGCAGTATAACATTCAGAGGCCTCTTCATACTGGGGGTAAGAAATCCACAACTCCTCAGACTCCTAAAAGGATACCACCCACCACAAAAAAGTCGCGTCCATTTCGAAAGTGTCTGGCAAAAAAAGTGTTCACAAGGAAACTAAAATGATTTGCCGTGAATGTGATGTGCCTTTGTGTGTTTATCCATGTTTTGAGATATACCATTCAAGAACAAACCTTTAAAGGTAAGCCTTGATATCTTATAGAATTTATTTAAATTTATTATAAAAGAGAAAAATTATAATAATTAGGGTTAAATAAGCATTAAATGCATGTATACACAGGACCCTTTCTCCTGCATTTTAACATGGACATCATATGACGTCCACCCAAAAGGGCTAAATGATCCATCAACAGTTCCTGATTTACCAAGAAAATCTTCAGACTTATCACAGGACATGATTGTTTGAACAAACATCTTTACAAAATTCAAATAGCAACATTGTTCATTGTGCTCCAAATATTGAATATTTCAAAAAGTGCAACTCTTTTGTGGCTTTTGAAAATGTAACATCAAACTATTGGGAAGCAAGAAGGAGAATGTGTAAGCACCAATCTCTTGGTCTCTCCTAAAGTGCCAAGCTGCCGCTCTTTTATGCGTTACGTTACTCACAACTTCTTCTTTTTATCTTTCTTTTAGTTTTGCCAATGTAGATTTCTTTGCAGTCATCTGGTATGGGAGGTTTGTCTCTTCTGGGATGAAAATTAAATGGACGCTCTTTAACTGCTGTGGTCCTTAGCGTCCTATGCTATATTGGGGGTGAAAGACTGGAAATTTTCCTCAGAGGCCTCTTTATTAGGCTTGAAGTTCTTTTATGTGCTGCAAATGTACCACTGGCTTTACTTCCCTTCCAAAAGAAGCCATGCTAAGGATTTTTATGCCCTCCGCCAGGTTTGAACCTTGGGAACTAGCATGGTGCCCTAGACTACGAGGGGGATGATTCTCTTCTGGAATGTTATCTTTTAATTTAGAATTTAATATGTTTTTGATGGAGTATTTGTAGAAAGCTGCTAGGTGGTAAGTCAATTCCTCAAAAATCTTGTTTTTTGCTTATATTTGAAATGAGTGTGCTGACCTCGTTTTCTCTTTCTATTCATGACTCTATTTCTGTAACTATATTTATTGTTGTATATCCTTGCTTGGGGACTAATGTGTGAGCAAGTTACACTCAAGTACTCGTTAAAGCATACAGTTCACTGCATGTAAAGCACTTGTTTTTTAAATGTTGAATGCTACATCTTACGAATAAAGCAAATGTACCTAATTGTTCCACCATGGTGCCTCCTAGCTGCCAGGATGTACCATTATTCTTAGTACAAATTCAATAAACTCTTGTGATTTTATACTTGATGTACTGAATATGAACTTGGGAAAGGGTTTAAGGAGCAATGGGTACAGTTGCACTCTGAGAATATGGATCGCAAGGAGGGGTATATAGAAATACATACCAATAAAAAATACATGGGAAATAAAGAACAAAGAGAGAGCATCTCGCACGTATGAGCAAGTCTATGAGGACATTAAAGGTAATGAGAGAAAGCTTCCATTATGTGGAGCATATAGCTCTGGAGAAGAAACAGTTTCAATTAGACAGAAGCGCAGCTTCATTTTAACATTTTAGTAAAGATAACAGAGTACCTAAGTTGGATAAAATCAAGTTAGAGGTTGTCAAAATAGAATGTTTATATTCACGGCTATTCTTGTTAGAGGTTAACAAATTCTTAAAGCTGTGAGCCAAATCTTACACACTATTCTGTAAGAAAACAAAATTTTGTTAAAAATAAAGATTTGGTTGTTGGACGCAAGAAACCCTGAGACCTTGTTGCTAACATGTTTGTTACACAACAGACATCATTTTAATGCTGCTGCATGATAGAAATTTGAGATTTTAATTATCAAATGTTAAAATATAAATGTTACAGGTTACCTTTGTGTGTTCTGTGTGATCGCACTGCTGAACAATGCCCAACATAACTGTTAAGGGGCAAATGTTGTGTAAACTTGTATTGTAATAAAAAGTAACAGTTGTTGATTTAAGAATTTTAGGTTCAAATAGTGATTAATCTTGTTTAAAATAAAGACACTTGGAAAGATGCTGACCATGGGAGCAATGTTCTCCTGAAATGCGTTCTAAGTAAGAACCCTTTAGTGTAACAACCTCCAACTCTATAATTACTAGCTTCTCAATCTTCCAAATTAATTAATGATTAATCTTGGTTGATTTGCATACTTCATGAATATATTTGCCTCGTATTTAGGCTAACATTAGCAACTGACTTTTGAGAGCTCTACGATGTTATAACGATTCACTTTTGTTCCCAGAAGATAACTTCCAATTTGCTAGCAGCTTCTCGTAACCATAGAGAATTGAATTTATATGGTGCTGCCGAAACAGAAACAACGTAACACAAGTCTGTCAATTTTGTTATACTTAATAAACTTGGTATGAAAAAAAAAATTGAAATAAAATACTTATAGTGTAACACTCCCCCCCCCCCAGATAACACAACTAGTGAAAGTAATCTCTTTTTTTTCTTTCTTTTCTTTTCACTACGACCTTCCACTTAACGAATACCTAAAATAATATGCATATTATCAGATATCAATTATGACTTTCATTCAAAGATTGTTAAGATGCAAGAACATGTCCACAGAACTGAACATTCCCAAATCATTTTTAAAAAAAAATACACTATGTGATCAAAAGTATCCGGACACCCCCACAAACATGTTTTTCATCTTAGGTGCATTGTGCTGCCACCTACTGCCTGGTACTCATTATCCACGACCTCAGTAGTCATTAGACATCGTGAAACAACAGAATGGGACGCTCCATGGAACTCACGGACTTCGAACGTGGTCAGGTGATTGGGTGTCACTTGTGTCAGAAGTCTGTAGTGAGATTTCCACACTCTTAAACATCCCTAGGTCCACTGTTTCTGATGTGATAGTGAAATGGAAACGTGAAGGGACATGTACAGCACAAAAGCGTACAGGCCGACCTCGTCTGTTGACTGACAGAGACTGCCAACATTTGAAGAGGGTCATAAAGAGTAATAGGCAAACCATCACACAGGAATTCCAAACTGCATCGGGATCCACTCCAAGTACTATGACAGTTAGGCGTGAAGTGAGAAACCTTGGATTCCATGGTCGAGCGGCTGCTAATAAGCCACACATCATGCAGGAAAATGCGAAATGACGCCTCGCTTGGTATAAGGAGCGTCAACATTACACGATTGAACAATGGCAAAACGTTGTGTGGAGTGATGAATCACGGTACACAATGTGGCAATCCGATGACAGGGTGTGGGTATGGCAACTGCCCAGTGAACGTCATCTGCCAGCGTGTGTAGTGCCAACAGTGAAATTTGGAGGTGGTGGTGTTATGGTGTGTTCGTGTTTTTCTTGGAGGGGGCTTGCACACCTTGTTGTTTTACGTGGCACGATCACAGCGCAGACCTACATTGATATTTTAAGCATCTTCTTGCTTCCCACTGTTGAAGAGCAATTTGGGGATGGCAATTGCATCTTTCAACATGATCGAGCACCTGTTTATACTACACGGGCTGTGGCGGAGTGGTTACACGACAATAATATCCCTGTAATGGACTGACTTGCACAGAGTCCTGACTTGAATCCTACAGAACACCTTTGGGATGTTTTGGAATGCCGACTTCGTGCCAGGCCTCACCAACCTACATCAATACCTCTCCGCAGTTCTGCACTCCGTGAAGAATGGGCTGGCATTCCCCAAGAAACCTTCCAGCACCTGATTGAAAGTATGCAAGAGTGAATGCTATCATCAAGGCTAAGGGTGGGCCAACACCATATTGACTTCCAGCATTACCGATGGAGGGCACCAAGAACTTGTACGTCATTTTCAGCCAGGTGTCCGGATACTTTTGATCACGTAGTGTATGTACCTACTTATGCTTAATGGTATACATTAAAATTTCAGAAAAATCTGTATCATCACTGGTATCTTTAAGAACTATAATTAAAAGCCAAAAAACATCAACAAAATTAAGCAGTCATTGCAGCCTTATATCAATTTAACTTGCATAAAAAAATATGAAACTGCGCTACTATTTTCTTCTCTTTCCTTTCCTTATCTAAAATTAAACTCATTTTACAGGGCCAATGCCACACTGTTCAACAGCTGAGAGTTTTCCCCATTAAAAAGTCCAATTCTTTGGGTCAAAAAAGGTGTGAGTCTTGCTATTCTAAGCAGTGGATGTGAATTTTAAAAATCCACATATATTTTATATCTTATCTGTGAGATGTTTTCATACCACACGGAAAACTAACAAACACTCGTGGCAGTGTGGATACAGATTGCATGAATTAGTCTGCACTGCAGTGGGCTAACAAATCCTGAGAAAACAAATACTGCAATAACAAATGAGTTATAGAATGCCAAGTAGGAGCACTTTTGTTAACAAACTTCTTTAAGCGTAACAAATAACTGCCTCTTAACTACGAAGTTACAGATTAAGGACATTTTGTATAGGAATATGGTAAGCTAAGAACCTGCACTGAATATTTAGCCATATTGTTTTGTATTCTTGCTTAGTACAAATAAATAAATAGTATTCAATATTTTGTGTTTTAGCTAATACAAACTGAGCCTTCGTACCGTGATACTTTTCAAGGACAAAAGCATTAAAAGAAAAACATGAAAAAGGCATGGTTGGAAGTCATGATCTCTTACTGAACAGAATGTATGTTCCAATAGAAGCCTTATTGGAAGACTTAGAGAGACTAAGACATGTAACGTTTGTTCTAACAAACCTTCTGTCCAAGGATGTTTCAATGTTACAATACAGAAGCTAGTATGTTAACCAGTTTACGCACATTTCTTAAAAATCACATTTTGTGACTTTTTTGTTACCATCCTTTCAGAATACATAGGTCACTCTGAAAGTTTTGAGAAGGACAAAAGCATTCACGTCAGGAAGATGTGCATCCCCCACAAAAGAGCACATGATAGCAATGTACCAGCATGATCACTGGTCCAACCAAGCTAGTGGCTACATGAGGAGTCAAGTCGTGGTAACTACTTACGAACAATTCAATTCATTTATTGCAACCAATAGACTATTTACATTGTCATTTAACATTACTTATAAATATTCATCTATGTCATAAAATGCACAATTTATGAGGTAGCTCTTTAATGAATTTGGAACCTGTTATTTGTATAATCGAGGAAGGTATAATACTTTACCAATCACATAAGGGTTCTTTTCCCTTCCCTATACATGTTATTTTTGTTCTTGTGTCATATGTATGTACATTGCTATTGATCTTTATATCTGACTTAAAGAATAACTCTAAAAATATACAATGAAACCACAGTTAATATTCTTTCTTTTTTAAATACCTCGCTACAAGAATCCCTGGTTTTTAAAGAGCATACAATTCTTAGACATCTCTTCTGCAGTAGTAGTAATAACTGCTTTAGATTATCTTTATGCGTTGTGCCCCATAATTCAATACCATAGTTCAAATGAGTATGGATAATTCCATAATAAATCAGTTTTAAATTTGGTTTTTCCAAATAATGAGCCATATAGTTCAACAAATAGGCACCCTTGCTAATTTTATTAGATATATCATTTACTACATGCCTTGTCCACGATAAAGTTTTGTCTATATACAGCCCTAGAAATGAGTGGTCATGTATCAGAGGTGTCAATTTCTTCATTTCCAATTTTAATTTGCATATCCCTGTATGGATATGTATTAATTTTAAAATATATTACACTTGTCTTATCTAGATGATTAATTAAGTTATTATTAGCAAAAAAATTTAAGTATTATATCTGTACCTGAATGTATATTACTAATTAAATTATCGAGTGTCTTTCCCCAGCAAATAATTGATGTCATCAGCGTGCGACACTGTTTTAACATTATTAATAACAGGTAAGTCATTAGTATACAATGTAAATAATAAAGGCCCAAGCACAGACCCTTCTGGGACCCCATAGTTTACCACTGCTAATGAGCATTTATATTTTGTCTCTATTTTATTCGTTTTACATACTATTTCTGTACTTTTAACCCGTCCTTGCAGATATGTTTTAATTGGACTGCAATCCTCCTTATACCATAATTCCCCAATATTTTAATTAATATTTGATCATCAACACTATCAAACGCCTTAGATAAATCCAAAAAAATTCCCATAACTTGATTATCACTTTCCATTTAGCTAATTAATTCATCTATAAATTCTACTACAGCAGTAATAGTAGAGTAGCCCTTTCTAAAACCATGTTGAGATTTAGACATGATTTTGTTTTTGTCCAAAAAACTTATAATCCTTTTTAATATAACTTTTTCAACAATTTTAGCAAAAGTTGACGTCAATGTGTTTACACTTTCTCCAAAGGAGAATGGCGTTGAGCGTTTGAAAGGATGAGATGTTCTATAGAATGCAATGATCAGATTTAACATCTTATTGTGTTCATTCTCACAACTTTCAGAGTAACCTTTGTATAGTATGATATTTTAACAAATTTCATTTACATACTGTAAAAAAGATCTGATACGTTGCACTCACATTAATTTCTAAAAAGTTTACTCTTCTATGCACGTCTTGTTAATGCAGATAATAAACTTTTATTGCTTGTAGGTATAACAAAGATACAGTAGGTTAAAGCGATGGTCGTCAGATTTTTATAAATTCCATGACCAAACACCACTTGAACAAAGTAAGTATCTGAAAGTTGAAACTAATAACAAAGAATATCTCAGAAATGGTAAAGACGACAGAAATGTGTGCTATAACAAGAGTTACATTTTGTGTATCTGTTATGGTCATTCAGAATGAAGAGGACTGTTCCACAAAATTCAACATATAAATGTTATTTGTCATGTCTCTACCATGTAGGCAGAGAACATCATCTCCTGAAAGAGAAAGGCCTGTGTATTTACATTCATCAAGAACATTCCCACACATTAAACTACTCTTTCTCAAAAATGGCTGTAACATTTTCATTAAAATGCATCTGTTGAAGCCATATCTGTAACTGATATATAAAGAAATGTAGCTTTCTTTGAAATGCATAATTTATTGTGGCATTGGCCATTTCTAATATATCACTTGTTATTGATTTAAATTTTTCAATACTTCTGTCATTTTTACTTTCTGTACGCGGAGAACATCCCACTCAAAAATTTGATTTCAAGATTTCACCGGAAATAATTTTTTCAGGGCCCCAAATCCAAGAGCATTTATAAAAGAATGTCTATGTGTATAAATGTGAATAGCATAACTCTAAAACCAAACAAATACCAAACTTGGTATTTCCCAAAGATACAATTTGAAGGTTTTCAAGAAAATACCCATGCCCCTCAACTACCCTTTGTATGCAAAATTTTTTGAAACTTGATTTTCTGATAAATTGGCTCTTAATGATTATGACTACAAACCATATGTTAAATATATTTACATGACAAATAACATGTGTATCTTGAATTTTCTGGGAATAGTTTGTGTTATTCGTAAGCAATTTTGTATAATCTTGTAAACGTTAAGTGAGACAAAAACGTACCCACACAAAAAAAAATGTAGATTTCTTTAAAGAACACAATTTATTTTAAATAACCTTTTTTGTAGCATCAGCTATTTCCAAGCACCCACTATTAATGGTTTGCTTTGTTCAATACTTTTCTCATTCTTTTAAATATTGTCAACATTCAGTTGTTTCTTGCGATGTCATGGAGCCAGCATATAGCGTCCAGTTGTTAAACATTTGACTATCGCTGTACTCTATAACGAAATGTGTAATGTAGCTGTTTCCATAAAGGTTTATCTCCATTAAAATGAAGTAGATAGGACAATAAACTTTCGTTAGAATATTTTGTATACCCAGTAATAAACAATAGAGAGTAGAGAAAGCCATGTGAGTGTAACACATCAGAATTTTTAGACCAGTGTATGGCATGCTGGTTTCCTTTTGTAACTTCAACAAAATATGTTGTAGAGAAACTTTTTCTGCAATTAACATGAAGTGGAGAAAGTATGTTTCCTGTAAAATCTCACAGAACTTCCTCTAGTTAGTAGTAGACATGTGTTACATTCACATGGATTTCTCTACCCCTGGATCACAACAATCACAAAGTGGAAGGTCAAACTAACCGATCATATTTTTCAATCAACATAATGTGGGTTAGCTAATGACAAAATTCAGTGGAGTAAATGCAGATGCATTATATTTCAATTCCTTTATTTAATGGCGTACACTAAAGTTGTTTCTTGTTGTGCACACAAACAAATTGAGATGACACTTTCACTAGAACAAATGCTCAATAGATCTGCATGAGTCATGATCCGAGGTCAGCACGCACATATGCTAGAATTTCTTCCAGTTTTCAACTATAGAGTGCACTAGTGGCTATTTCATATCATGGCCGCCTATAATAGCCTCTACAAGAATATACACAATATGCATCTAGTATGCATTGCCTGGGAACAACAAAAAAATTTGGCCAAGTCTTCTTTCCTGTTCCTGGGGCCAGGACAGCTTCCCCTGATTCTGAACGCTCCTATTAAAATACATGCTTTCATCTTTGTCATGCAGCCTTTATTAGTGGGATATACAAACTATTGTTACGAAATATTATTTTCCTAACTGTTTCACTTTAATCCAAATAAACCTTTACAGAAACACCTTCATTACACATTTCATTATAGAGAACAGTGATAGTCAAATGTTTAACAACTGGACGCTATACGCTGCCTTAAAATTCAACAACTGAAAATCGATAGCAATTGATAGAATTGAAAACTACTGAAGAATTCAAGTTATTAATAACAGGTATCTCAGAAATGGCTGATGCCACAAAAAGTTATTTGAAATAAATTGTGTATTCTAAAGAGATTTACACTGTTTTTGTCTATCGCTTAATGTTTACCAGTTATACAAGATTATATAAAATTCCCTCCAAATAAAGAGGACTTCACAGGCTATTCCTAAAAAATTCAAGATGGGCATTTTATTTGTCATGTAAATATCTTTAACAGTGGTATTTTAATCAAAAACGTTAGAGCCATTTTTTAGAAAATCAATAATTTCAAAAAAATTTTCTATGTAAAGGATAACTGGGGGGGGGGGGATTTTCTTGAAAATCCTTACGTCGCATCGTTGGAAGATACTCAACTTAAATACTAAGCCTGGTATTAATACAAGTTTTCCTTTTTGAGGTATAATCTTCAGACACACATGACCTTTTTTGTATTTATGTTGTCCTCCACGCTAGCCTCTAGTTCCTGAGATCATGGGTTCAAACCTGGTGGAAGGCAATAGATTTTTTCCAGAGTAAAAATGCTTAGCAAGGGGAAGGGAAGGGGGAAGTAAACCAGTGGTACCACATCATAGATTTACGGCATGTAAAAGAATCTCAAGCACGATAAAGAGGCCTCTGAGCAAAATTTGTGCTCTTACATGCCCAATATAGAATGGAACTCTAAGAACCATAGTAGCTAAAGAGCAGCCATAAATAAAAAAGTCTATTTCATTTGTATTCATGTAACGTCAAAGCATACATTTCCGGTGAAATCTCAACAAAGGATACAATACTTCCCTTACTTACTATAGTAGTAGAGAAAGTAAACATTCCTGGGAATCAAAGTGTTAATTACAAAAACTCATTCGTACTAATTAAAAACTGAGATATTTAATAATTTCACTTTAGCAGTGTGGTCACAGATATATTCTGCGCAGGTCTGAGGGGGAGGTGATCATGTTGCACTGCGGGCAGAGTTTCTTGGCGCCAAGAGCATGTAACCAGCAGTGCTCACAGTGTACATGCCAGCAAGATATTGAAACTACAGGTATCTTATAATTGTCCATACAAATCAGACATACGGTCCTCTTATCATTGCCATCTTCAAGGCTTTTTATTCTTGTTTTGAGAACCTCAATTACAGTGCTTTCTGCTGTTACAGGCACGCTGGCGGATGAAGGTTCCACTGAATCATTTGCGCTAGTCGCCACTAGATCACTCTCAATGTACTGCGGTGCACCATATTTAACACTGTCGTCAACGTCAACCACAACCTTCTCCTCCTCGTCATCATTGCTACATATTTTAGTGGCTACCCCCAACGCAGCAAAACCACCTGGAATCAGAGACGTAGCCCGTATTCGGCGCTGGCCTGCCCATTCATATTCCTCATATGTCTCTACATTGCCTTCCACGTCCACCTCTTCGTCTTCTGTGCTAAAGTCTTGTTGATTCAGACATCTTTCTACGTGCTGATTTAGTTCCTCTGCTGTTCCATGTATGTTTCCGTTACACACTGGGCACAAAACCTCCTTTCTGTTCTTTGTCCGTAGCCGCATCTGTCTGTTACCCTTTACTCTAACATAAGTGCTCCATCGTTTGTCACCGTCACTAGCACTCTTGGGACATTGTTCACTCGCTCTTAACCTGAACTTGCATACTCGCTCCAACTCCTGAGTGTAGTGCGTCGCCCACTCTCCAGGACGCACTGTCACGCCACATACAGGGCAGCAGCATGGATTGTTCACTAGTTTTTTCCTTTTCCGTTTATTACAGACACCATCTTCATCGTACGGGGAAAGCGACGAGAAACTGTCAGAGCTCAGAGTCTCCATGCCATCATCTGCAAGCAAATACAAGTCATTAATTACAACAAGCCTCGTCTTACAGGTCATATGACATTCTGGACAATGATGGACCACATGAAGCTGTTAAGAAGGAAGGACTTAGGAGAGGCCACAGTAACTGGAGTAGAGCATAACAAGTAGGCTGTTTCCAATGTAATCCCTGGAAGAAGATATGAAGAAAGGAGTTAGGAGGGGCCTCCAGTAACTGGAGTAGAGCATAACAAGTAGGCTGTTTCCAATGTAATCACTGGAAGAAGATATGAAGAAAGGACATAGGAGAGGCCACAGTAACTGGAGTAGAGCATAACAAGTAGGCTGTTTCCAATGTAATCCCTAGAAGCAGATATGAAGAAAGGATTTAGGAGAGGCCACAGTAACTGGAGTAGAGCATAACAAGTAGCCTGTTTCCAATGTAATCCCTGGAAGAAGATATGAAGAAAGGAGTTAGGAGACGCCACAGTAACTGGAGTAGAGAATAACAAGTAGCCTCTTTCCAATGTAATCCCTGGAAGAAGATATGAAGAAAGGAGTTAGGAGGGGCCTCCAGTAACTGGAGTAGAGCATAACAAGTAGGCTGTTTCCAATGTAATCCCTGGAAGAAGATATGAAGAAAGGAGTTAGGAGAGGCCACAGTAACTGGAGTAGAGAATAACAAGTAGCCTGTTTCCAATGTAATCCCTGGAAGAAGATATGAAGAAAGGAGTTAGGAGGGGCCGCCAGTAACTGGAGTAGAGCAAAACAAGTAGACTGTTTCCAATGTGAACCTGGAGGAAGGGATGAAGGAAGGATTTAGGAGGGGCCTCCAGTAACTGGAGTAGAGCACAAGTAGACTGTTTCCAATGTGACCCTGGAGGAAGCGATGAAGGAAGGATTTAGGAGGGGCCTCCAGTAACTGGAGTAGAGCACAACAAGTAGGATGTTTCCAATGTGACCCTAGAGGAAAGGATGAAGGAAGGATTTAGGAGGGGCCTCCAGTAACTGGAGTAGAGCTCAACAAATAGACTGTTTCCAATGTGATCCCTGGAGGAAGGGATGAAGGAAGGATTTAGGAGGGGCCTCCAGTAACTGCAGTAGAGCACAACAAGAAGGCTGTTTCCTATGTGACCCTGGAGAAAGGGATGAAGGAAAGATTTAGGACGGGCCTCTAGTAACTGCAGTAGAGCACAACAAGTAGGCTGTTTCCAATGTGACCCTAGAGGAAGGGATGAAGGAAGGAGTTAGGAGGGGCCTCCAGTAACTGGAGTAGAGCACAAGTAGGCTGTTTCTAATGTGACCCTAGAGGAAGGGATGAAGGAAGGAGTTAGGAGGGGCCCCTAGTAACTGCAGTAGAGCACAACAAGTAGGCTGTTTCCAATGTGACCCTGGAGGAAGGGATGAAGGAAGGATTTAGGAGAGGCCACTGTAACTGGAGTAGAGCACAAGTAGGCTGTTTCCAATGAGGTCCCTGGAGGAAGGGATAAAGGAAGGAGTTAGGAGGGGCCTCCAGTAACTGGAGTAGAGCACAACAAGTAGGCTGTTTCCAATGTGACCCCTGGAGGAAGGGATGAAGGAAGGTTTTAGGAGAGGCCACTGTAACTGGAGTAGAGTGTAAGTAGGCTGTTTCCAATGAGGTCCCTGGAGGAAGATATGCAGGAAGGATTTAGGAGGGGCCTCCAGTAATTGGAGTAGAGCACAACAAGTAGGCTGTTTCCAATGAGGTCCCTGGAGGAAGGGATGAAGGAAGGAGTTAGGAGGGGCCTCCAGTAACTGGAGTAGAGCACAACAAGTAGGCTGTTTACAATGTGACCCTGGAGGAAGGTATGAAGGAAGGATTTAGGAGGGACCTCCAGTAACTGGATTAGAGCACAACAAGTAGGCTGTTTCCAATGTGAACCTGGAGGAAGGGATGAAGGAAGGATTTAGGAGGGGCCTCCAGTAACTGCAGTAGAGCACAACAGTAGGCTGTTTCCAATGAGGTCCCTGGAGAAAGGGATGAAGGAAGGATTTAGGAGCGGCCTCCACTAACTGCAGTAGAGCACAACAAGTAGGCTGTTTCCAATGTGACCCTGGAGGAAGGGATGAAGGAAGGATTTAGGAGGGGCCTCCAGTAACTGGAGTAGAGCACAACAAATAGACTGTTTCCAATGTGATCCCTGGAGGAAGGGATGAAGGAAGGATTCAGGAGGGGCCTCCAGTAACTGCAGTAGAGCACAACAAGTAGGCTGTTTCCAATGTGACCCTGGAGGAAGGGATGAAGGAAGGACTTAGGACGGGCCTCTAGTAACTGCAGTAGAGCACAACAAGTAGGCTGTTTCCAATGTGACCCTAGAGGAAGGGATGAAGGAAGGAGTTAGGAGGGGCCTCCAGTAACTGGAGTAGAGCACAACAAGTAGGCTGTTTCCAATGTGACCCTAGAGGAAGGGATGAACGAAGGAGTTAGGAGGGGCCTCTAGTAACTGCAGTAGAGCACAACAAGTAGGCTGTTTCCAATGTGACCCTGGAGGAAGGGATGAAGGAAGGATTTAGGAGAGGCCACTGTAACTGGAGTAGAGCACAACAAGTAGGCTGTTTCCAATGAGGTCCCTGGAGGAAGGGATAAAGGAAGGAGTTAGGAGGGGCCTCGAGTAACTGGAGTAGAGCACAAGTAGGCTGTTTCCAATGTGACCCCTGGAGGAAGGGATGAAGGAAGGTTTTAGAAGAGGCCACTGTAACTGGAATAGAGTACAAGTAGGCTGTTTCCAATGAGGTCCCTGGAGGAAGATATGAAGGAAGGATTTAGGAGGGGCCTCCAGTAACTGGAGTAGAGCACAACAAGTAGGCTGTTTCCAATGAGGTCCCTGCAGGAAGGGATGAAGGAAGGAGTTAGGAGGGGCCTCCAGTAACTGGAGTAGAGCACAAAAAGTAGGCTGTTTCCAATGTGACCCTGGAGGAAGGGATGAAGGAAGGATTTAGGAGGGACCTCCAGTAACTGGATTAGAGCACAACAAGTATGCTGTTTCCAATGTGACCCTGAGAAAGGGATGAAGGAAGGATTTAGGAGGGGCCTCCAGTAACTGCAGTAGAGCACAACAAGTAGGCTGTTTCCAATGTGACCCTGGAGGAAGATATGAAGGAAGGATTTAGGCGGGGCCTCCAGTAACTGCAGTAGAGCACAACAAGTAGGCTGTTTCCAATGTGACCCTGGAGGAAGGGATGAAGGAAGGATTTAGGAGAGGCCACTGTAACTGGAGTAGAGCACAACACGTAGGCTGTTTCCAATGAGGTCCCTGGAGGAAGGGATAAAGGAAGGACTTAGGAGGGGCCTCCAGTAACTGGAGTAGAGCACAACAAGTAGGCTGCTTTCAATGTGACCCCTGGAGGAAGGTTTTAGGACAGGCCACTGTAACTGGAGTAGAGTACAAGTAGGCTGTTTCCAATGAGGTCCCTGGAGGAAGATATGAAGGAAGGATTTAGGAGGGGCCTCCAGTAACTGGAGTAGAGCATAACAAGTAGGCTGTTTCCAATGAGGTCCCTGGAGGAAGGGATAAAGGAAGGAGTTAGGAGGGGCCACCAGTAACTGGAGTAGAGCACAACAAGTAGGCTGTTTCCAATGAGGTCCCTGGAGGACGATATGAAGGACATAAAAGGGGCCTCCAGTAACTGGAGTAGAGAAAAACAAGTAGGCTGTTTCCAATGAGGTCCCTGGTGGAAGATATGAAGGAAGGAGTTAGGAGGGGCCTCCAGTAACTGGAGTAGAGCACAAGAGTAGGCTGTTTCCAATGAGATCCCTGGAGGAAGGGATGAAGGAAGGAGTTAGCAGGAGCCTCCAGTAACTGGAGTAGAGTACAACAAGTAGGCTGTTTCCAATGAGGTCCTTGGAGGAAGATATGAAGGAAGGAGTTAGGAGGGGCCTCCAGTAACTGGAGTAGAGCACAAGTAGGCTGTTTCCAATGAGGTCCCTGGAGGAAGATATGAAGGAAGGATTTAGGAGGGGCCTCCAGTAACTGGAGTAGAGCAAAACAAGTAGGCTGTTTCCAATGAGGTCCCTGGAGGAAGGGATGAAGGAAGGAGTTAGGAGGGGCCACCAGTAACTGGAGTAGAGCACAAGTAGGCTGTTTCCAATAAGAGCCCTGGAAGAAGGGACGAAGGAAGGAGTTAGGAGGGGCCTCCAGTAACTGGAGTAGAGTACAAGTAGGCTGTTTCCAATGAGGTCCCTGCCGGAAGGGATGAAGGAAGGATTTAGGAGGAACCACTGTAACTGGAGTAGAGCACAACAAGTAGGCTGTTTCCAATGAGGTACCTGGAGGAAGATATGAAGGAAGGAGTTTGGAGGGCCCTCCATTAACTGGAAGTAGAGCACAACATGTAGGCTGTTTAAAATGAGGTCCCTGGTTGAAGATATCAAGGAAGGAGTTAGGAGGGGCCTCCAGTAACTGGAGTAGAGCACAACAAGTAGGCTGTTTCTAATGAGGTCCCTGGAGGAAGGGATGAAGGATGGAGTTAGGAGGGGCCACCAGTAACTGCAGTAGAGCACAAGTAGGCTGTTTCCAATGAGGTCCCTGGAGGAAGGGATGAAGGAAGGACTTAGGAGGGGCCACCAGTTACTGGAGTAGAGCACAACAAATAGGCTGTTTCCAATGGTCCCTAGAGGAAGATATGAAGGAAGGAGTTAGGAGGAATCACTGTAACTGGAGTAGAGCACAACAAGTAGGCTGTTTCCAATGAGGTCCCTGGAGGAAGGGACGAAGAAAGGTTAGGAGGGGCCTCCAGTAACTGGAGTAGAGCACAACAAGTAGGCTGTGTCCAATGAGGTCCCTGGAGGAAGGGATGAAGGAAGGACTTAGGAGGAAACACTGTAACTGGAGTAGAGCACAACAAGTAGGCTGTTTCCAATGAGGTCCCTGGAGGAACATATGAAGGAAGGAGTTAGGAGGGCCCTCCAGTAACTGGAGTAGGGCACAACAAGTAGGCTGTTTCCAATGAGGTCCCTGGTGGCAGATATGAAGGAAGGAGTTAGGAGGGGCCTCCAGTAATTGGAATAGAGTACAAGGAGGCTGTTTCTAATGAGGTCCCTGGAGGAGGATATGAAGGAAGGAGATAAAAGGGGCCTCCAATAACTGGAGTAGAGCACAACAAGTAGGCATTTTCCAATGAGGTCCCTGGAGGAAGGGACGAAGGAAGGAGTTAGGAGGGGCCTGCAGTAACCTGAAAAGAGCACAACAAGTAGGCTGTTTCCAATGAGGTCCCTGGAGGAAGGGATGAAGGAAGGAGTTAGGAGGGGCCTCCAGTAACCTGAAAAGAGCACAACAAGTAGGCTGTTTCCAATGAGGTCCCTGGAGGAAGGGATGAAGGAAGGAGTTAGGAGGGGCCTCCAGTAACTGGAGTAGACCACAAGTAGGCTGTTTCCAATGAGGTCCCTGGAGGAAGGGACGAAGGAAGGAGTTAGGAGGGGCCTCCAGTAACCTGAAAAGAGCACAACAAGTAGGCTGTTTCCAATGAGGTCCCTGGAGGAAGGGATGAAGGAAGGAGTTAGGAGGGGCCTCCAGTAACTGGAGTAGAGCACAACAGGTAGGCTGTTTCCAATGTGATCCTGGAGGAAGGGATGAAGGAAGGAGTTAGGAGGGGCCACTGTAACTGGAGTAGAGCACAACAAGTAGGCTGTTTCCAATGTGAGCCCTGAAGGAAGGAGTTAGGAGGGGCCACTGTAACTGGAGTTGAGCACAACAAGTAGGCTGTTTACAATGAGGTCCCTGGAGGAAGGGATGAAGGAAGGATTTAGGAGAGGCCAGTAACTGGAGTAGAAATCAACAAGTAGGCTGTTTCCAATGAGGTCCCTGGAGAAAGGGATGAAGGAAGGAGTTAGGAGGGGCCTCCAGTAACTGGAGTAGAGCACAACAAGTAGGCTGTTTCCAACGTGATCCCTGGAGGAAGGGATGAAGGAAGGAGTTAGGAGGTGCCTCAAGTAACTGGAGTAGAGCACAATAAGTAGGCTATTTCCAACGTGATCCCTGGAGGAAGGCTTGAAGGAAGGAGTTAGGAGCGGCCTCCAGTAACAGGAGTAGAGCACAAGTAGGCTGTTTCCGACGTGATCCCTGGAGGAAGGGATGAAGTAAGGAGTTAGGAGGGGCCTCCAGTAACTGGAGTAGAGCACTAGAAGTAGGATGTTTCCAATGTGACCCTGGAGGAAGATATGAAGGAAGGCGTTAGTAGGGGCCTCCAGTAACTGGAGTAGAGCACGACAAGTAGGCTGTTTCCAACGTGATCCCTGGAGGAAGGGATGAAGGAAGGAGTTAGGAGGGGCCTCAAGTAACTGGAGTAGAGCACAATAAGTAGGCAATTTCCAACGTGATCCCTGGAGGAAGGGATGAAGGAAGGAGTTAGGAGGGGCCTCCAGTAACAGGAGTAGAGCACAAGTAGGCTGTTTCCGACGTGATCCCTGGAGGAAGGGATGAAGGAAGGAGTTAGGAGGGGCCTCCAGTAACTGGAGTAGAGCACTACAAGTAGGATGTTTCCAATGTCACCCTGGAGGAAGATATGAAGGAAGGCGTTAGTAGGGGCCTCCAGTAACTGGAGTAGAGCACAAGTAGGGTGTTTCCAATGTAATCTCTGGAGGAAGGGATGAAGGAAGGAGTTAGGAGGGGCCTCCAGTAACTGGAGTAGAGCACAACAAGTAGGCTGTTTCCAATGAGGTCCCTGGAGGAAGGAGTTAGGAGGGGCCACCAGTAACTGGAGTAAAGCACAAGTAGGCTGTTTCCAGTGAGGTTCCTGGAGGAAGGGATGAAGGAAGGATTTAGGAGGGGCCTCCAGTAACTGCAGTAGAGCACAACAAGTAGCCTGTTTCCAATGTGACCCTGGAGGAAGGGATGAAGGAAGCATTTAGGAGGGACCTCCAGTAACCGGAGTAGACCACAAGTAGACTGTTTCCAATGTGACCCTGGAGGAAGGGATAAAGGAAGGATTTAGGAGGAGCCACCAGTAACTGGAGTAGAGCACAAGTAGGCTGTATCCAATAAGGTCCCTGGAGGAAGGGATGAAGGAAGGACTTAGGAGGGACCACCAGTAACTGGAGTAGAGCACAAGTATGCTGTTTCCAATGAGGTCCCTGGAAGAAGGGACGAAGGAAGGAGTTAGGAGGGGCCTCCAATAACTGGAAAAGAGCACAACAAGTAGGCTGTTTCCAATGAGGTCCCTGGAGGAAGGAGTTAGGAGGGCCCTCTAGTAACTGGAGTAGAGCACAACAAGTAGGGTGTTTCCAATGAGGTCCCTGGTGGAGATATGAAGGAAGGAGTGAGGAGGGGCCTCCAGTAACTGGAGTAGAGCACAACAGTAGGCTGTTTCCAATGAGGTCCCTGGTGGAAGGGATGAAGGAAGGAGTTAGGAGGGGCCTCCAGGAACTGGATTAGAGTACCACAAGTAGGCTGTTTCCAATGAGGTCCCTGGAGGAAGGAATGAAGGAAGGATTTAGGAGGGGCCTCCAGTAACTGCAGAAGACAACAACAAGTAGACTGTTTCCAATGTGACCCTGGAGGAAGGGATGAAGGAAGGATTTAGGAGGGGCTTCCAGTAACTGGAGTAGAGCACAAGTAGGCTGTATCCAATGAGGGCCCTGGAGGAAGATAAGAGGAAGGAGATAAAAGGTGCCTCCAGTAACTGGAGTAGAGCACAAAGGTAGGCTGTTTCCAATGAGGTCCCTGGTGGAAGATATGAAGGAAGGAGTTAGGAGGGGCCTCCAGTAACTGGAGTAGATCACAACAAGTAGGCTGTTTCCAATGAGGTCCCTGGAGAAAGGGATGAAGGAAGGAGTTAGAAGGGGCCACCAGTAACTGGAGTAGAGCACAAGAAGTGGGCTGTTTCCAATGAGGTCCCTGGAGGAAGATATGAAGGAAGGATTTAGGAGGGGCCTCCAGTAACTGGAGTAGAGCACAATAAGTAGGCTGTTTTCAATGAGGTCCCTGGAGGAAGGAGTTAGGAGGGGCATCCAGTAACTGGAGTAGAGCACAACAAGTGGGCTGTTTCCAATGTGATCCCTGGAAGAAGATATGAAGGAAGGAGTTAGGAGGGGCCTCCAGTAACTGCAGTAGAGCACAACAAACAGGCTGTTTCCAATGAGGTCCCTGGAGGAAGATATGAAGGAAGGAGTTAGGAGGGGCCTCCAGTAACTGCAGTATAGCACAACAAGTAGACTGTTTCCAATGTGACCCTGGAGGAAGGGATGAAGGAAGGATTTAGGAGGGACCTCCAGTAACTGGAGTAGAGCACAACAAGTAGACTTTTTCCAATGTGACCCTGGAGGAAGGGATGAAGGAAGGATTTAGGAGGGGCCTCCAGTAACTGAATAAGAGCACAACAAGTAGGCTGTTTCCAATGTGACCCTGGAGGAAGGGATGAAGGAAGGATTTAGGAGGGGCCTCCAGTAACTGGAGTAGAGCATAACAAGTAGGCTGTTTCCAATGAGGTCCCTGGTGGAAGATATCAAGGAAGGAGTTAGGAGGGGTCTCCAGTAACTGGAGTAGAGCACAATAAGTAGGCTGTTTCGGAAGAAGTCCCTGGAGGAAGATATGAAGGAAGGAGTTAGGAGGGGCCTGCAATAACTGGAGTAGAGCACAACAAGTAGGCTGTTTCCAATGAGGTCCCTGGTGGAAGATATCAAGGAAGGAGTTAGGAGGGGCCTCCAGTAACTGGAGTAGAGCTCAAGTAGGCTGTTTCTAATGAGGTCCCTGGAGGAAGGGATGAAGGAAGGAGTTAGGAGGGGCCACCAGTAACTGCAGTAGAGCACACGTAGGCTGTTTCCAATGAGGTCCCTGGAGGAAGGGATGAAGGAAGGACTTAGGAGGGGCAACCAGTAACTGGAGTAGAGCACAATAAGTAGGCTGTCTCCAATGAGGTCCCTGGAGGAAGGGACGGAGATAGGAGTTAGGTGGGGCCTCCAGTAACGGGAGTAGAGCACAACAAGTAGGCTGTTTCCAATGTGACCCTGGAGGAAGGGATGAAGGAAGGATTTAGGAGGAACTTCCAGTAACTTGAGTAGAGCACAACAAGTAGGCTGTTTCCAATGAGGTCCCTGGAGGAAGGGATGAAGGAAGGATTTAGGAGGAGCCTCCAGTAACTGCAGTAGAGCACAACAGTAGGCTGTTTCCAATGAGGTCCCTGGAGAAAGGGATGAAGGAAGGATTTAGGAGCGGCCTCCACTAACTGCAGTAGAGCACAACAAGTAGGCTGTTTCCAATGTGACCCTGGAGGAAGGGATGAAGGAAGGATTTAGGAGGGGCCTCCAGTAACTGGAGTAGAGCACAACAAGTAGGCTGTTTCCAATGTGACCCTAGAGGAAGGGATGAACGAAGGAGTTAGGAGGGGCCTCTAGTAACTGCAGTAGAGCACAACAAGTAGGCTGTTTCCAATGTGACCCTGGAGGAAGGGATGAAGGAAGGATTTAGGAGAGGCCACTGTAACTGGAGTAGAGCACAACAAGTAGGCTGTTTCCAATGAGGTCCCTGGAGGAAGGGATAAAGGAAGGACTTAGGAGGGGCCTCCAGTAACTGGAATAGAGCACAACAAGTAGGCTGCTTTCAATGTGACCCCTGGAGGAAGGTTTTAGGACAGGCCACTGTAACTGGAGTAGAGTACAAGTAGGCTGATTCCAATGAGGTCCCTGGAGGAAGATATGAAGGAAGGATTTAGGAGGGGCCTCCAGTAACTGGAGTAGAGCACAAGAGTAGGCTGTTTCCAATGAGGTCCCTGGAGGAAGGGATGAAGGAAGGAGTTAGCAGGAGCCTCCAGTAACTGGAGTAGAGTACAACAAGTAGGCTGTTTCCAATGAGGTCCTTGGAGGAAGATATGAAGGAAGGAGTTAGGAGGGGCCTCCAGTAACTGGAGTAGAGCACAAGTAGGCTGTTTCCAATGAGGTCCCTGGAGGAAGATATGAAGGAAGGATTTAGGAGGGGCCTCCAGTAACTGGAGTAGAGCAAAACAAGTAGGCTGTTTCCAATGAGGTCCCTGGAGGAAGGGATGAAGGAAGGAGTTAGGAGGGGCCACCAGTAACTGGAGTAGAGCACAAGTAGGCTGTTTCCAATAAGGTCCCTGGAAGAAGGGACGAAGGAAGGAGTTAGGAGGGGCCTCCAGTAACTGGAGTAGAGTACAAGTAGGCTGTTTCCAATGAGGTCCCTGGCGGAAGGGATGAAGGAAGGATTTAGGAGGAACCACTGTAACTGGAGTAGAGCACAACAAGTAGGCTGTTTCCAATGAGGTACCTGGAGGAAGATATGAAGGAAGGAGTTTGGAGGGTCCTCCATTAACTGGAGTAGAGCACAACATGTAGGCTGTTTAAAATGAGGTCCCTGGTTGAAGATATCAAGGAAGGAGTTAGGAGGGGCCTCCAGTAACTGGAGTAGAGCACAACAAGTAGGCTGTTTCTAATGAGGTCCCTGGAGGAAGGGATGAAGGATGGAGTTAGGAGGGGCCACCAGTAACTGCAGTAGAGCACAAGTAGGCTGTTTCCAATGAGGTCCCTGGAGGAAGGGATGAAGGAAGGATTTAGGAGGAATCACTGTAACTGGAGTAGAGCACAACAAGTAGGCTGTTTCCAATGAGGTCCCTGGAGGAAGGTACGAAGAAAGGTTAGGAGGGGCCTCCAGTAACTGGAGTAGAGCACAACAAGTAGGCTGTGTCCAATGAGGTCCCTGGAGGAAGGGATGAAGGAAGGACTTAGGAGAAAACACTGTAACTGGAGTAGAGCACAAGTAGGCTGTTTCCAATGAGGTCCCTGGAGGAACATATGAAGGAAGGAGTTAGGAGGGCCCTCCAGTAACTGGAGTAGGGCACAACAAGTCGGCTGTTTCCAATGAGGTCCCTGGTGGCAGATATGAAGGAAGGAGTTAGGAGGGGCCTCCAGTAATTGGAATAGAGTACAAGGAGGCTGTTTCTAATGAGGTCCCTGGAGGAGGATATGAAGGAAGGAGATAAAGGGGCCTCCAATAACTGGAGTAGAGCACAAGTAGGCTGTTTCCAATGAGGTCCCTGGAGGAAGGGACGAAGGAAGGAGTTAGGAGGGGCCTCCAGTAACCTGAAAAGAGCACAACAAGTAGGCTGTTTCGAATGAGGTCCCTGGAGGAAGGAATGAAGGAAGGAGTTAGGAGGGGCCTCCAGTAACCTGAAAAGAGCACAACAAGTAGGCTGTTTCCAATGAGGTCCCTGGAGGAAGGGATGAAGGAAGGAGTTAGGAGGGGCCTCCAGTAACTGGAGTAGACCACATGTAGGCTGTTTCCAATGAGGTCCCTGGAGGAAGGGACGAAGGAAGGAGTTAGGAGGGGCCTCCAGTAACCTGAAAAGAGCACAACAAGTAGGCTGTTTCCAATGAGGTACCTGGAGGAAGGGATGAAGGAAGGAGTTAGGAGGGGCCTCCAGTAACTGGAGTAGAGCACAACAAGTAGGCTGTTTCCAATGTGATCCTGGAGGAAGGGATGAAGGAAGGAGTTAGGAGGGGCCACTGTAACTGGAGTAGAGCACAACAAATAGGCTGTTTCCAATGTGAGCCCTGAAGGAAGGAGTTGGGAGGGGCCACTGTAACTGGAGTTGAGCACAACAAGTAGGCTGTTTACAATGAGGTCCCTGGAGGAAGGGATGAAGGAAGGATTTAGGAGAGGCCACAGTAACTGGAGTAGAAATCAACAAGTAGGCTGTTTCCAACGTGATCCCTGGAGGAAGGGATGAAGGAAGGAGTTAGGAGGTGCCTCAAGTAACTGGAGTAGAGCACAATAAGTAGGCTATTTCCAACGTGATCCCTGGAGAAAGGCTTGAAGGAAGGAGTTAGGAGCGGCCTCCAGTAACAGGAGTAGAGCACAAGTAGGCTGTTTCCGACGTGATCCCTGGAGGAAGGGATGAAGGAAGGAGTTAGGAGGGGCCTCCAGTAACTGGAGTAGAGCACTAGAAGTAGGATGTTTCCAATGTGACCCTGGAGGAAGATATGAAGGAAGGCGTTAGTAGGGGCCTCAAGTAACTGGAGTAGAGCACGACAAGTAGGCTGTTTCCAACGTGATCCCTGGAGGAAGGGATGAAGGAAGGAGTTAGGAGGGGCCTCAAGTAACTGGAGTAGAGCACAATAAGTAGGCTATTTCCAACGTGATCCCTGGAGGAAGGGATGAAGGAAGGAGTTAGGAGGGGCCTCCAGTAACAGGAGTAGAGCACAAGTAGGCTGTTTCCGACGTGATCCCTGGAGGAAGGGATGAAGGAAGGAGTTAGGAGGGGCCTCCAGTAACTGGAGTAGAGCACTACAAGTAGGATGTTTCCAATGTGACCCTGGAGGAAGATATGAAGGAAGGCGTTAGTAGGGGCCTCCAGTAAATGGAGTAGAGCACAATTAGGGTGTTTCCAATGTAATCTCTGGAGGAAGGGATGAAGGAAGGAGTTAGGAGGGGCCTCCAGTAACTGGAGTAGAGCACAACAAGTAGGCTGTTTCCAATGAGGTCCCTGGAGGAAGGAGTTAGGAGGGGCCACCAGTAACTGGAGTAGAGCACAAGTAGGCTGTTTCCAGTGAGGTCCCTGGAGGAAGGGATGAAGGAAGGATTTAGGAGGGGCCTCCAGTAACTGCAGTAGAGCACAACAAGTAGCCTGTTTCCAATGTGACCCTGGAGGAAGGGATGAAGGAAGCATTTAGGAGGGACCTCCAGTAACCGGAGTAGACCACAAGTAGACTGTTTCCAATGTGACCCTGGAGGAAGGGATAAAGGAAGGATTTAGGAGGAGCCACCAGTAACTGGAGTAGAGCACAAGTAGGCTGTATCCAATAAGGTCCCTGGAGGAAGGGATGAAGGAAGGACTTAGGAGGGACCACCAGTAACTGGAGTAGAGCACAAGTATGCTGTTTCCAATGAGGTCCCTGGAAGAAGGGACGAAGGAAGGAGTTAGGAGGGGCCTCCAATAACTGGAAAAGAGCACAACAAGTAGGCTGTTTCCAATGAGGTCCCTGGAGGAAGATATGGAGGAAGGAGTTAGGAGGGCCCTCTAGTAACTGGAGTAGAGCACAACAGTAGGCTGTTTCCAATGAGGTCCCTGGTGGAAGGGATGAAGGAAGGAGTTAGGAGGGGCCTCCAGGAACTGGATTAGAGCACAACAAGTAGGCTGTTTCCAATGAGGTCCCTGGAGGAAGGAATGAAGGAAGGATTTAGGAGGGGCCTCCAGTAACTGCAGAAGAGCACAACAAGTAGACTGTTTCCAATGTGACCCTGGAGGAAGGGATGAAGGAAGGATTTAGGAGGGGCTTCCAGTAACTGGAGTAGAGCACAAGTAGGCTGTATCCAATGAGGGCCCTGGAGGAAGATAAGAGGAAGGAGATAAAACGTGCCTCCAGTAACTGGAGTAGAGCACAACAAGTAGGCTGTTTCCAATGAGGTCCCTGGTGGAAGATATGAAGGAAGGAGTTAGGAGGGGCCTCCAGTAACTGGAGTAGATCACAACAAGTAGGCTGTTTCCAATGAGGTCCCTGGAGAAAGGGATGAAGGAAGGAGTTAGAAGGGGCCACCAGTAACTGGAGTAGAGCACAACAAGTGGGCTGTTTCCAATGAGGTCCCTGGAGGAAGATATGAAGGAAGGAGTTAGGAGGGGCCTCCAGTAACTGGAGTAGAGCACAATAAGTAGGCTGTTTCCAATGTGATCCCTGGAAGAAGATATGAAGGAAGGAGTTAGGAGGGGCCTCCAGTAACTGCAGTATAGCACAACAAGTAGACTGTTTCCAATGTGACCCTGGAGGAAGGGATGAAGGAAGGATTTAGGAGGGACCTCCAGTAACTGGAGTAGAGCACAACAAGAAGGCTATTTCCAATGAGGTCCCTGGAGGAAGGGATGAAGGAAGGATATAGGAGGTACCTCCAGTAACTGCAGTATAGCACAACAAGTAGACTGTTTCCAATGTGACCCTGGAGGAAGGGATGAAGGAAGGATTTAGGAGGGACCTCCAGTAACTGGAGTAGAGCACAACAAGTAGACTTTTTCCAATGTGACCCTGGAGGAAGGGATGAAGGAAGGATTTAGGAGGGGCCTCCAGTAACTGAATAAGAGCACAACAAGTAGGCTGTTTCCAATGTGACCCTGGAGGAAGGGATGAAGGAAGGATTTAGGAGGGGCCTCCAGTAACTGGAGTAGAGCATAACAAGTAGGCTGTTTCCAATGAGGTCCCCGGTGGAAGATATCAAGGAAGGAGTTAGGAGGGGTCTCCAGTAACTGGAGTAGAGCACAATAAGTAGGCTGTTTCGGAAGAAGTCCCTGGAGGAAGATATGAAGGAAGGAGTTAGGAGGGGCCTCCAATAACTGGAGTAGAGCACAACAAGTAGGCTGTTACCAATGTGATCCCTGGAAGAAGATATGAAGGAAGGAGTTAGGAGGGGCCTCCAGTAACTGGTTTAGAGCACAACAAGTGGGCTGTTTCCAATGTGATCCCTGGAAGAAGATATGAAGGAAGGAGTTAGGAGGCGCCTCCAGTAACTGCAGTAGAGCACAACAAATAGGCTGTTTCCAATGAGGTCCCTGGAGGAAGATATGAAGGAAGGAGTTAGGAGGGGCCTCCAGTAACTGGAGTAGAGCACAACAAGTGGGCTGTTTCCAATGTGATCCCTGGAAGAAGATATGAAGGAAGGAGTTAGGAGGGGCCTCCAGTAACTGCAGTAGAGCACAACAAATAGGCTGTTTCCAATGAGGTCCCTGGAGGAAGATATGAAGGAAGGAGTTAGGAGGGGCCTCCAGTAACTGGAGTAGAGCACAACAAGAAGGCTGTTTCCAATGAGGTCCCTGGAGGAAGGAGTTAGGAGGGGCATCCAGTAACTGGAGTAGAGCACAACAAGTGGGCTGTTTCCAATGTGATCCCTGGAAGAAGATATGAAGGAAGGAGTTAGGAGGGGCCTCCAGTAACTGCAGTAGAGCACAACAAATAGGCTGTTTCCAATGAGGTTCCTGGAGGAAGATATGAAGGAAGGAGTTAGGAGGGGCCTCCAGTAACTGGAGTAGAGCACAACAAGAAGGCTGTTTCCAATGAGGTCCCTGGAGGAAGGGATGAAGGAAGGATATAGGAGGTACCTCCAGTAACTGCAGTATAGCACAACAAGTAGACTGTTTCCAATGTGACCCTGGAGGAAGGGATGAAGGAAGGATTTAGGAGGGACCTCCAGTAACTGGAGTAGAGCACAACAACTAGACTTTTTCCAATGTGACCCTGGAGGAAGGGATGAAGGAAGGATTTAGGAGGGGCCTCCAGTAACTGAATAAGAGCACAACAAGTAGGCTGTTTCCAATGTGACCCTGGAGGAAGGGATGAAGGAAGGATTTAGGAGGGGCCTCCAGTAACTGGAGTAGAGCATAAATGGTAGGCTGTTTCCAATGAGGTCCCTGGTGGAAGATATCAAGGAAGGAGTTAGGAGGGGTCTCCAGTAACTGGAGTAGAGCACAATAAGTAGGCTGTTTCGGAAGAAGTCCCTGGAGGAAGATATGAAGGAAGGAGTTAGGAGGGGCCTCCAATAACTGGAGTAGAGCACAACAAGTAGGCTGTTTCCAATGAGTTCCCTGGTGGAAGATATCAAGGAAGGAGTTAGGAGGGGCCTCCAGTAACTGGAGTAGAGCTCAAGTAGGCTGTTTCTAATGAGGTCCCTGGAGGAAGGGATGAAGGAAGGAGTTAGGAGGGGCCACCAGTAACTGCAGTAGAGCACACGTAGGCTGTTTCCAATGAGGTCCATGGAGGAAGGGATGAAGGAAGGACTTAGGAGGGGCAACCAGTAACTGGAGTAGAGCACAATAAGTAGGCTGTTTCCAATGAGGTCCCTGGAGGAAGGGACGGAGATAGGAGTTAGGTGGGGCCTCCAGTAACTGGAGTAGAGCACAACAAGTAGGCTGTTTCCAATGTGACCCTGGAGGAAGGGATGAAGGAAGGATTTAGGAGGAACTTCCAGTAACTTGAGTAGAGCACAACAAGTAGGCTGTTTCCAATGAGGTCCCTGGAGGAAGGGATGAAGGAAGGATTTAGGAGGAGCCTCCAGTAACTGCAGTAGAGCACAACAGTAGGCTGTTTCCAATGAGGTCCCTGGAGAAAGGGATGAAGGAAGGATTTAGGAGCGGCCTCCACTAACTGCAGTAGAGCACAACAAGTAGGCTGTTTCCAATGTGACCCTGGAGGAAGGGATGAAGGAAGGATTTAGGAGGGGCCTCCAGTAACTGGAGTAGAACACACGTAGGTTGTTTCCAATGAGGTCCCTGGAGGAAGGGATGAAGGAAGGACTTAGGAGGGGCCACCAGTAACTGGAGTAGAGCACAAGTAGGCTGTTTCCACTGAGGTCTCTGGAGGAAGATATGAAGGAAAGAGTTAGGAGGGGCCTCCAATAACTGCAGTAGAGCACAACAAGTAGGTTGTTTCCAATGAGGTCCCTGGAGGAAAGGATGAAGGAAGGACTTAGGAGGAACCACTGTAACTAGAGTAGAGCACAACAAGTAGGCTGTATCCAATGAGGTCCCAGGAAGAACATATGAAGGAAGGAGTTAGGAGGGGCCTCCAGTAACTGGAGTAGAGCACAACAAGTAGGCTGTTTCTAATGAGGTCCCTGTAGGAAGATATGAAGGAAGGAGATAAAAGGGGCATCCAGTAGCTGGAGAAGAGCACAACAAGTAGGCTGTTTCTAATGAGGTCCCTGGAGGAAGATATGAAGGAAGGAGATAAAAGGGGCCTCCAGTAACTGGAGAAGAGCACAACACGTAGGCTGTTTCCAATGAGGTCCCTGGTGGAAGATATGAAGGAAGGAGTTAGGAGGCGCCTCCAGTAACTGGAGTAGAGCACAACAAGTAGGCTGTTTCGAATGAGGTCCCTGGTGGAAGATATGAAGGAAGGATTTAGGAGGGGCCTCCAGTAACTGGAGTAGAGCACAACAAGTAGGCTGTTTCCAATGAGGTCCCTGGAGGAAGGGACGAAGGAAGGAGTTAGGAGGGGCCTCCAGTAAGTGGAGTAGAGCACAATAAGTAGGCTGTTTCCAATGAGGTCCCTGGAGGAGGGGACAGAGGAAGGAGTTAGGAGGGGCCTCCAGTAACTAGAGTAGAGCACAACAAGTGGGCTGTTTCCAATGTAATCCCTGGAGGAAGATATGAAGGAAGGAGTTATGAGGGCCCTCCAGTAACTACGGTAGAGCACAGCAAGTAGGCTGTTTCCAATGTGACCCTGGAGGAAGGGATGAAGGAAGGATTTAGGAGGGGCTTCCAGTAACTGGAGTAGAGTACAAGTAGACTGTTTCCAATGTGACCCCTGGAGGAAGGAATGAAGGAAGGATTTAGGAGGGGCCTCCAGTAACTGGAGTAGAGCACAACAAGTAGGCTGTTTCCAATGTGACCCTGGAGGAAGGGATGAAGGAAGGATTTAGGAGGGGCTTCCAGTAACTGGAGTAGAGCACAAGTAGGCTGTTTCCAATGTGACCCTGGAGGAAGGGATGAAGGAAGGATTTAGGAGGGGCCTCCAGTAACTGCAGTAGAGCACAACAAGTAGGCTGTTTCCAATGTGCTCCTGGAGGAAGGGATGAAGGAAGGATTTAGGAGGAACCAATGTAACTGGAGTAGAGCACAAGTAGGCTGTTTCCAATGAGGGCCCTGAAGGAAGATATGAGGTAGGAGATAAAAGGGGCCTCCAGTTTCTGGAGTAGAGCACAAGTAGGCTGTTTCCAATGAGGTCCCTGGTGGAAGATATGAAGGAAGGAGTTAGGAGGGGCCTCCAGTAACTGGAGTAGATCACAACAGGTAGGCTGTTTCAAATGAGGTCCCTGGAGGAAGGGATGAAGGAAGGAGTTAGGAGGGGCCACCAGTAACTGGAGTAGAGCACAACAAGTAGGCTGTTTCCATTGAGGTCCCTGGAGGAAGATATGAAGGAAGGAGGTAGGAGGGGCCTCCAGTAACTGGAGTAGAGCACAATAAGTAGGCATTTTCCAATGAGGTCCCTGGAGGAAGGGACGGAGGAAGGACTTAGGAGGGGCCTCCAGTAACTGGAGTAGAGCACAACATATGGGCTGTTTCCAATGTGATCCCTGGAAGAAGATATGAAGGAAGGAGTTAGGAGGGGCCTCCAGTAACTGTAGTAGAGCACAAGTAGGCTGTTTCCAATGAGGTCCCTGGAGTAAGATATGAAGGAACGATTTAGGAGGGGCCTCCAGTAACTGGAGTAGAGCACAACATGAAGGCCTTTTTCCAATGAGGTCCCTGAAGGAAGGGATGAAAGAAGGATTTAGGAGGGATCTCCAGTAACTGCAGTAGAGCACAACAAGTAGACTGTTTCCAATGTGACCCTGGAGGAAGGGATGAAGGAAGGATTTAGGAGAGGCCTCCAGTAACTGCAGTAGAGCACAACAAGTAGGCTGTTTCCAATGTGACCCTGGAGGAAGGGATGAAGGAATGATTTAGGAGGGACCTCCAGTAACTGCAGTACAGCACAACAAGTAGACTGTTTCCAATGTGACCCTGGAGGAAGGGATGAAGGAAGGACGTAGGAGAGACCACTGTAACTGGAGTAGAGCACAAGTAGGCTGTTTCCAATGAGGTCCCTGGAGGAAGATATGAAGGAAGCAGTTAGGAGGGCCCTCCAGTAACTGGAGTAGAGCTTACAAGTAGGCTGTTTCCTATGAGGTCCCTGGAGGAAGGGATGAAGGAAGGAGTTAGCAGGGGCCACCAGTAACTGGAGTAGAGCACAACAAGCAGGCTGTTTCCAACGAGGTCCCTGGAGGAAGGGATGAAGGAAGGACTTAGGAGGTACTTCCAGTAACTTGAGTAGAGCAACCAAGTAGACTGTTTCCAATGAGGTCCCTGGAGGAAGGGATGAAGGAAGGATTTAGGAGGAGCCTCCAGTAACTGCAGTAGAGCACAACAGTAGGCTGTTTCCAATGAGGTCCCTGGAGAAAGGGATGAAGGAAGGATTTAGGAGCGGCCTCCACTAACTGCAGTAGAGCACAACAAGTAGGCTGTTTCCAATGTGACCCTGGAGGAAGGGATGAAGGAAGGATTTAGGAGGGGCCTCCAGTAACTGGAGTAGAGCACACGTAGGCTGTTTCCAATGAGGTCCCTTGAGGAAGGGATGAAGGAAGCACTTAGGAGGGGCCACCAGTAACTGGAGTAGAGCACAAGTAGGCTGTTTCCACTGAGGTCTCTGGAGGAAGATATGAAGGAAGGAGATAAAAGGGGCATCCAGTAGCTGGAGAAGAGCACAACAAGTAGGCTGTTTCCAATGAGGTCCCTGGTGGAAGATATGAAGGAAGGAATTAGGAGGGGCCTCCAGTAACTGGAGTAGAGCACAACAAGTAGGCTGTTTCCAATGAGGTCCCTGGTGGAAGATATGAAGGAAGGAGTTAGGAGGGGCCTCCAGTAACTGGAGTAGAGCACAACAAGTAGGCTGTTTCCAATAAGGTCCCGGGAGGAAGGGACGAAGGAAGGAGTTAGGAGGGGCCTCCAGTAACTGGAGTAGAGCACAACAAGTAGGCTGTTTCTAATGAGGTCCCTGGAGGAAGATATGAAGGAAGGAGATAAAAGGGGCCTCCAGTAACTGGAGAAGAGCACAACACGTAGGCTTTTTCCAATGAGGTCCCTGGTGGAAGATATGAAGGAAGGAGTTAGGAGGCGCCTCCAGTAACTGGAGTAGAGCACAACAAGTAGGCTGTTTCCAATGAGGTCCCTGGTGGAAGATATGAAGGAAGGATTTAGGAGGGGCCTCCAGTAACTGGAGTAGAGCACAACAAGTAGGCTGTTTCCAATGAGGTCCCTGGAGGAAGGGACGAAGGAAGGAGTTAGGAGGGGCCTCCAGTAACTGGAGTAGAGCACAATAAGTAGGCTGTTTCCAATGAGGTCCTTGGAGGAGGGGACGGAGGAAGGAGTTAGGAGGGGCCTCCAGTAACTAGAGTAGAGCACAACAAGTGGGCTGTTTCCAATGTAATCCCTGGAGGAAGATATGAAGGAAGGAGTTATGAGGGCCCTCCAGTAACTACGGTAGAGCACAGCAAGTAGGCTGTTTCCAATGTGACCCTGGAGGAAGGGATGAAGGAAGGATTTAGGAGGGGCTTCCAGTAACTGGAGTAGAGTACAAGTAGACTGTTTCCAATGTGACCCCTGGAGGAAGGAATGAAGGAAGGATTTAGGAGGGGCCTCTTGTAACTGGAGTAGAGCACAACAAGTAGGCTTTTTCCAATGTGACCCTGGAGGAAGGGATGAAGGAAGGATTTAGTAGGGGCTTCCAGTAACTGGAGTAGAGCACAAGTAGGCTGTTTCCAATGTGACCCTGGAGGAAGGGATGAAGGAAGGATTTAGGAGGGGCCTCCAGTAACTGCAGTAGAGCACAACAAGTAGGCTGTTTCCAATGTGCTCCTGGAGGAAGGGATGAAGGAAGGATTTAGGAAGAACCAATGTAACTGGAGTAGAGCACAAGTAGGCTGTTTCCAATGAGGGCCCTGAAGGAAGATATGAGGAAGGAGATAAAAGGGGCCTCCAGTAACTGGAGTAGAGCACAAGTAGGCTGTTTCCAATGAGGTCCCTGGTGGAAGATATGAAGGAAGGAGTTAGGAGGGGCCTCCAGTAACTGGAGTAGATCACAACAGGTAGGCTGTTTCAAATGAGGTCCCTGGAGGAAGGGATGAAGGAAGGAGTTAGGAGGGGCCACCAGTAACTGGAGTAGAGCACAACAAGTAGGCTGTTTCCATTGAGGTCCCTGGAGGAAGATATGAAGGAAGGAGGTAGGAGGGGCCTCCAGTAACTGGAGTAGAGCACAATAAGTAGGCATTTTCCAATGAGGTCCCTGGAGGAAGGGACGGAGGAAGGACTTAGGAGGGGCCTCCAGTAACTGGAGTAGAGCACAACATATGGGCTGTTCCAATGTGATCCCTGGAAGAAGATATGAAGGAAGGAGTTAGGAGGGGCCTCCAGTAACTGTAGTAGAGCACAAGTAGGCTGTTTCCAATGAGGTCCCTGGAGTAAGATATGAAGGAACGATTTAGGAGGGGCCTCCAGTAACTGGAGTAGAGCACAACATGAAGGCCTTTTTCCAATGAGGTCCCTGAAGGAAGGGATGAAAGAAGGATTTAGGAGGGATCTCCAGTAACTGCAGTGGAGCACAACAAGTAGACTGTTTCCAATGTGACCCTGGAGGAAGGGATGAAGGAAGGATTTAGGAGAGGCCTCCAGTAACTGCAGTAGAGCACAACAAGTAGGCTGTTTCCAATGTGACCCTGGAGGAAGGGATGAAGGAATGATTTAGGAGGGACCTCCAGTAACTGCAGTACAGCACAACAAGTAGACTGTTTCCAATGTGACCCTGGAGGAAGGGATGAAGGAAGGACGTAGGAGAGACCATTGTAACTGGAGTAGAGCACAAGTAGGCTGTTTCCAATGAGGTCCCTGGAGGAAGATATGAAGGAAGCAGTTAGGAGGGCCCTCCAGTAACTGGAGTAGAGCTTACAAGTAGGCTGTTTCCTATGAGGTCCCTGGAGGAAGGGATGAAGGAAGGAGTTAGCAGGGGCCACCAGTAACTGGAGTAGAGCACAACAAGCAGGCTGTTTCCAATGAGGTCCCTGGAGGAAGGGATGAAGGAAGGACTTAGGAGGTACTTCCAGTAACTTGAGTAGAGCAACCAAGTAGACTGTTTCCAATGAGGTCCCTGGAGGAAGGGATGAAGGAAGGATTTAGGAGGAGCCTCCAGTAACTGCAGTAGAGCACAACAGTAGGCTGTTTCCAATGAGGTCCCTGGAGAAAGGGATGAAGGAAGGATTTAGGAGCGGCCTCCACTAACTGCAGTAGAGCACAACAAGTAGGCTGTTTCCAATGTGACCCTGGAGGAAGGGATGAAGGAAGGATTTAGGAGGGGCCTCCAGTAACTGGAGTAGAGCACACGTAGGCTGTTTCCAATGAGGTCCATGGAGGAAGGGATGAAGGAAGGACTTAGGAGGGGCCACCAGTAACTGGAGTAGAGCACAAGTAGGCTGTTTCCACTGAGGTCTCTGGAGGAAGATATGAAGGAAGGAGATAAAAGGGGCATCCAGTAGCTGGAGAAGAGCACAACAAGTAGGCTGTTTCCAATGAGGTCCCTGGTGGAAGATATGAAGGAACGAATTAGGAGGGGCCTCCAGTAACTGGAGTAGAGCACAACAAGTAGGCTGTTTCCAATGAGGTCCCTGGTGGAAGATATGAAGGAAGGAGTTAGGAGGGGCCTCCAGTAACTGGAGTAGAGCACAACAAGTAGGCTGTTTCCAATAAGGTCCCGGGAGGAAGGGACGAAGGAAGGAGTTAGGAGGGGCCTCCAGTAACTGGAGTAGAGCACAACAAGTAGGCTGTTTCTAATGAGGTCCCTGGAGGAAGATATGAAGGAAGGAGATAAAAGGGGCCTCCAGTAACTGGAGAAGAGCACAACACGTAGGCTGTTTCCAATGAGGTCCCTGGTGGAAGATATGAAGGAAGGAGTTAGGAGGCGCCTCCAGTAACTGGAGTAGAGCACAACAAGTAGGCTGTTTCCAATGAGGTCCCTGGTGGAAGATATGAAGGAAGGATTTAGGAGGGGCCTCCAGTAACTGGAGTAGAGCACAACAAGTAGGCTGTTTCCAATGAGGTCCCTGGAGGAAGGGACGAAGGAAGGAGTTAGGAGGGGCCTCCAGTAACTGGAGTAGAGCACAATAAGTAGGCTGTTTCCAATGAGGTCCTTGGAGGAGGGGACGGAGGAAGGAGTTAGGAGGGGCCTCCAGTAACTAGAGTAGAGCACAACAAGTGGGCTGTTTCCAATGTAATCCCTGGAGGAAGATATGAAGGAAGGAGTTATGAGGGCCCTCCAGTAACTACGGTAGGGCACAGCAAGTAGGCTGTTTCCAATGTGACCCTGGAGGAAGGGATGAAGGAAGGATTTAGGAGGGGCTTCCAGTAACTGGAGTAGAGTACAAGTAGACTGTTTCCAATGTGACCCCTGGAGGAAGGAATGAAGGAAGGATTTAGGAGGGGCCTCTTGTAACTGGAGTAGAGCACAACAAGTAGGCTTTTTCCAATGTGACCCTGGAGGAAGGGATGAAGGAAGGATTTAGTAGGGGCTTCCAGTAACTGGAGTAGAGCACAAGTAGGCTGTTTCCAATGTGACCCTGGAGGAAGGGATGAAGGAAGGATTTAGGAGGGGCCTCCAGTAACTGCAGTAGAGCACAACAAGTAGGCTGTTTCCAATGTGCTCCTGGAGGAAGGGATGAAGGAAGGATTTAGGAAGAACCAATGTAACTGGAGTAGAGCACAAGTAGGCTGTTTCCAATGAGGGCCCTGAAGGAAGATATGAGGAAGGAGATAAATGGGGCCTCCAGTAACTGGAGTAGAGCACAAGTAGGCTGTTTCCAATGAGGTCCCTGGTGGAAGATATGAAGGAAGGAGTTAGGAGGGGCCTCCAGTAACTGGAGTAGATCACAACAGGTAGGCTGTTGCAAATGAGGTCCCTGGAGGAAGGGATGAAGGAAGGAGTTAGGAGGGGCCACCAGTAACTGGAGTAGAGCACAACAAGTAGGCTGTTTCCAATGTGACCTTGGAGGAAGGGATGAAGGAAGGATTTAGGAGAGGCCTCCAGTAACTGCAGTAGAGCACAACAAGTAGGCTGTTTCCAATGTGACCCTGGAGGAAGGGATGAGGGAAGGATTTAGGAGGGACCTCCAGTAACTGCAGTACAGCACAAGTAGACTGTTTCCAATGTGACCCTGGAGGAAGGGATGAAGGAAGGACGTAGGAGAGACCACTGTAACTGGAGTAGAGCACAACAAGTAGGCTGTTTCCAATGATGAGGTCCCTGGAGGAAGATATGAAGGAAGCAGTTAGGAGGGCCCTCCAGTAACTGGAGTAGAGCACAACAAGTAGGCTGTTTCCAATGAGGTCCCTGGAGGAAGGGATGAAGGAAGGAGTTAGCAGGGGCCACCAGTAACTGGAGTAGAGCACAACAAGCAGGCTGTTTCCAATGAGGTCCCTGGAGGAAGGGATGAAGGAAGGACTTAGGAGGGGCCACCAGTAACTGGAGTAGAGCACAAGTAGGCTGTTTCTAATGAGGTCCCTGGAGGAAGATATAAAGGAAGGAGTTAGGAGGGGCCTCCAGTAACTGCAGTAGAGCAGAACAAGTAGGCTGTTTCCAATGAGGTCCCTGGTTGAAGATATCAAGGAAGGAGTAAGAAGGGGCCTCCAGTAACTGGTGTAGAGCACAAGTAGGCTGTTTCTAATGAGGTCCCTGGAGGAAGGGATGAAGGAAGGAGTTAGGAGGAACCACTGTAACTGGATTAGAGCACAACAAGTAGCCTGCTTCCAATGAGGTCCCTGGAGGAAGGGACGAAGAAAGGAGTTAGGAGGGGCCTCCAGTAACTGGAGTAGAGCACAACAAGTAGGCTGTATCCAATGAGGTCTCTCGAGGAAGGGATGAAGGAAGGACTTAGGAGGAACCACTGTAACTGGAGTAGAGCACAACAAATAGGCTGTATCCAATGAGGTCCCAGTAGGAACATATGAAGGAAGGAGTTAGGAGGGCCCTCCAGTAACTGGAGTAGAGCACAACAAGTAGGCTGTTTCCAATGAGGTCCCTGGTGGCAGATATGAAGGAAGGAGTTAGGAAGGGCCTCCAGTAACTGGAATAGAGCACAACAAGTAGGCTGTTTCTAATGAGGTCCCTGGAGGAAGATATGAAGGAAGGAGATAAAAGGGGTCTCCAGTAACTGGAGAAGAGCACAACAAGTAGGCTGTTTCCAATGAGGTCCCTGGTGGAAGATATGAAGGAAGGAGTTAGGAGGGGCCTCCAGTAACTGGAGTAGAGCACAACAGGTAGGCTGTTTCCAATGAGGTCCCTGGTGGAAGATATGAAGGAAGGAGTTAGGAGGGGCCTCCAGTAACTGGAGTAGAGAACAGGTAGGCTGTTTCCAATGAGGTCCCTGGAGGAAGGGACGAAGGAAGGAGTTAGGAGGGGCCTCCAGTAACTGGAGTAGAGCACAATAAGTAGGCTGTTTCCAATGAGGTCCCTGGAGGAAGGGACGGAGGAAGGAGTTAGGAGGGGACTCCAGTAACTGGAGTAGAGCACAACAAGTGGGCTTTTTCCAATGTAATCCCTGGAGGAAGATATGAAGGAAGGAGTGATGAATGGCCTCCAGTAACTACAGTAGAGCACAACAAGTAGGCTGTTTCCAATGAGGTCCCTTGAGGAAGATATGAAGGAAGGAGTTAGGAGGGGCCTCCTGTAACTGGAGTAGAGCACAACAAGTAGGCTGTTTCCAATGAGGTCCCTGGAGGAAGGGATGAAGGAAGGATTTAGGAGGGACCTCCAGTAACTGCAGTAGAGCACAACAAGTCGACTGTTTCCAATGTGACCCTGGAGGAAGGGATGAAGGAAGGATTTAGGAGGGACCTCCAGTAACTGGAGTAGAGCACAACAAGTAGACTGTTTCCAATGTGACCCTGGAGGAAGGGATGAAGGAACGATTTAGGAGGGACCTCGAGTAACTGGAGTAGAGCACAACAAGTAGACTGTATCCAATATGACTCTGGAGGAAGGGATGAAGGAAGGATTTAGGAGAAGCCACTGTAACTGGAGTAGAGCAACACAAGTAGGCTGTTTCCAATGAGGTCCCTGGAGGAAGATATGAAGGAAGGAGTTAGGAGGGCCCTCCAGTACCTGGAGTAGAGCACAACAAGTAGGCTGTTTCCACTTAGGTCCCTGGTGGTAGATATCAAGGAAGGAGTTAGGAGGGGCCTCCAGTAACTGGAGTAGAGCACAAGAGTAGACTGTTTCCAATGAGGTCCCTGGAGGAAGGGATGAAGGAAGGAGTTAGCAGGGGCCTCCAGTAACTGGAGTAGAGCACTACAAGTAGGCTGTTTCCAATAAGTCCCTGGAGGAAGATATGAAGGTAGGAGTTAGGAGGGACCTCCAGTAACTGGAGTAGAGGACAACAAGTAGGCTGTTTCCAATGAGGTCCCTGGAGGAAGATATGAAGGAAGGAGTTAGGAGTGGCCTCCAGTAACTGGAGTAGAGCACAATAAGTTGGCTGTTTCCAATGTGACCCTGGAGGAAGGGATGAAGGAAGGATTTAGGAGGGGCCTCCAGTAACTGGAGTAGAGCACAACAAGTAGGCTGTTTCCAATGTGACCCCTGGAGGAAGGGATGAAGGAAGGTTTTAGGAGAGGCCACTGTAACTGGAGTAGAGTACAACAAGTAGGCTGTTTCCAATGTGATCCCTGGAGGAAGATATGAGGAAGGAGATTAAAGGGGCCTCCAGTAACTAGAGTACAGCACAACAAGTCGGCTGTTTCCAATGAGGTCCCTGGAGGAAGGGACGGAGGAAGGAGTTAGGAGGGGCCTCCAGTAACTGTAGTAGAGCACAAGTAGGCTGATTCCAATGAGGTCCCTGGAGTAAGATATGAAGGAACGATTTAGGAGGGGCCTCCAGTAACTGGAGTAGAGCACAACATGAAGGCCTTTTTCCAATGAGGTCCCTGAAGGAAGGGATGAAAGAAGGATTTAGGAGGGATCTCCAGTAACTGCAGTAGAGCACAAGTAGACTGTTACCAATGTGACCCTGGAGGAAGGGATGAAGGAAGGATTTAGGAGAGGCCTCCAGTAACTGCAGTAGAGCACAACAAGTAGGCTGTTTCCAATGTGACCCTGGAGGAAGGGATGAAGGAATGATTTAGGAGGGACCTCCAGTAACTGCAGTACAGCACAACAAGTAGACTGTTTCCAATGTGACCCTGGAGGAAGGGATGAAGGAAGGACGTAGGAGAGACCACTGTAACTGGAGTAGAGCACAAGTAGGCTGTTTCCAATGAGGTCCCTGGAGGAAGGGACGAAGGAAGGAGTTAGGAGGGGCCTCCAGTAGCTTGAGGAGAGCACAACAAGTAGGCTGTTTCCAGTGAGGTCCCTGGAGGAAGGGATGAAGGAAGGATTTAGGAGAGGCCACAGTAACTGGAGTAGAACACAACAAGTAGGCTGTTTGCAATGAGGTCCCTGGAGGAAGGGATGAAGGAAGGAAATAGGAGGGGCCTCCAGTAACTGGAGTAGAGCACAACAAATAGGCTGTTTCAAACGTGATCCCTGGAGGAAGGGATGAAGGAAGGAGTTAGGAGGGGCCTCCAGTAACTCGAGTACAGCACAAGTAGGCTGTTTCCAAGGTGATCCCTGGAGGAAGGGATGAAGGAAGGAGTTAGGAGGGGCTACTGTACCTGGAGTTGAGCACAAGTAGAGTGTTCCCAATGAGGTCCCTGGTGGAAGGGACGAAGGAAGGATTTAAGAGAGGCCACAGTAACTGGAGTAGAACACAACAAGTAGGCTGTTTCCAATGAGGTCCCTGGAGGAAGGGATGAAGGAAGGAGTTAGGAGGGGCCTCCAGTAACTGGAGTAGAGCACAAGTAGGCTGTTTGCGACGTGATCCCTGGAGGAAGGGATGAAGGAAGGAGTTAGGAGGGGCCTCCAGTAACTGGAGTAGAGCACTACAAGTAGGATGTTTCCAATGTGACCCTGGAGGAAGATATGAAGGAAGGAGTTAGTAGGGGCCTCCAGTAACTGGAGTAGAGGACAACAAGTAGGCTGTTTCCAATGTGATCCCTGGAGGAAGATATAAAGGATGGAGTTAGGAGAGACCTCCAGTAACTGGAGTAGAGCACAACAAGTAGGCTGTTTCCAATGTGATCCCTGGAGGAAGGGATGAAGGAAGGAGTTAGGAGGGGCCTCCAGTAACTGGAGTAGAGCACAAGTAGGCTGTTTCCAATGAGGTCCCTGGAGGAAGGAGTTAGTAGGGGCAACCAGTAACTGGAGTAGAGCACAAGTAGGCTGTTTCCAATGTGACCCTGGAGGAAGGGATGAAGGAAGCATTTAGGAGGGACCTCCAGTAAACGGAGTAGACCACAACAAGTAGACTGTTTCCAATGTGACCCTGGAGGAAGGGATAAAGGATGGATTTAGCAGGGGCCTCCAGTAACTGGAGTAGAGCACAACGAGTAGGATATTTCCAATGAGGTCCCTGGAGGAAGTGATGAAGGAAGGAGTTAGGAGGGGCCTCAAGTAACCTGTGTAGAGCACAAGTAGGCTGTTTCCAATGTGACCCTGGAGGAAGGGATGGAGGAAGGATTTAGGAGCGGCCTCCACTAACTGCAGTAGAGCACAACAAGTAGACTGTTTCCAATGTGTCCCTGGAGGAGGGGATGAAGGAAGGATTTAGGAGGGGCCACCAGTAACTGGAGTAGAGCAGAAGTAGGCTGTTTCGAATGAGGTCCCTGGAGGAGGATATGAAGGAAGGAGTTAGGACGGGCCTCCAGTAACTGGAGTAGAGCACAAGTAGGCTGTTTCCTATGAGGTCCCTGGAGGAAGGGACCAAAAAAGGAGTTAGGAGGAGCCTCCAGTAACTGCAGTAGAGCACAACAGTAGGCTGTTTCCAATGAGGTCCCTGGAGAAAGGGATGAAGGAAGGATTTAGGAGCGGCCTCCACTAACTGCAGTAGAGCACAACAAGTAGGCTGTTTCCAATGTGACCCTGGAGGAAGGGATGAAGGAAGGATTTAGGAGGGGCCTCCAGTAACTGGAGTAGAGCACACGTAGGCTGTTTCCAATGAGGTCCCTGGAGGAAGGGATGAAGGAAGGACTTAGGAGGGGCCACCAGTAACTGGAGTAGAGCACAAGTAGGCTGTTTCCACTGAGGTCTCTGGAGGAAGATATGAAGGAAGGAGATAAAAGGGGCATCCAGTAGCTGGAGAAGAGCACAACAAGTAGGCTGTTTCCAATGAGGTCCCTGGTGGAAGATATGAAGGAAGGAATTAGGAGGGGCCTCCAGTAACTGGAGTAGAGCACAACAAGTAGGCTGTTTCCAATGAGGTCCCTGGTGGAAGATATGAAGGAAGGAGTTAGGAGGGGCCTCCAGTAACTGGAGTAGAGCACAACAAGTAGGCTGTTTCCAATAAGGTCCCGGGAGGAAGGGACGAAGGAAGGAGTTAGGAGGGGCCTCCAGTAACTGGAGTAGAGCACAACAAGTAGGCTGTTTCTAATGAGGTCCCTGGAGAAAGATATGAAGGAAGGAGATAAAAGGGGCCTCCAGTAACTGGAGAAGAGCACAACACGTAGGCTGTTTCCAATGAGGTCCCTGGTGGAAGATATGAAGGAAGGAGTTAGGAGGCGCCTCCAGTAACTGGAGTAGAGCACAACAAGTAGGCTGTTTCCAATGAGGTCCCTGGTGGAAGATATGAAGGAAGGATTTAGGAGGGGCCTCCAGTAACTGGAGTAGAGCACAACAAGTAGGCTGTTTCCAATGAGGTCCCTGGAGGAAGGGACGAAGGAAGGAGTTAGGAGGGGCCTCCAGTAACTGGAGTAGAGCACAATAAGTAGGCTGTTTCCAATGAGGTCCTTGGAGGAGGGGACGGAGGAAGGAGTTAGGAGGGGCCTCCAGTAACTAGAGTAGAGCACAACAAGTGGGCTGTTTCCAATGTAATCCCTGGAGGAAGATAAGAAGGAAGGAGTTATGAGGGTCCTCCAGTAACTACGGTAGGGCACAGCAAGTAGGCTGTTTCCAATGTGACCCTGGAGGAAGGGATGAAGGAAGGATTTAGGAGGGGCTTCCAGTAACTGGAGTAGAGTACAAGTAGACTGTTTCCAATGTGACCCCTGGAGGAAGGAATGAAGGAAGGATTTAGCAGGGGCCTCTTGTAACTGGAGTAGAGCACAACAAGTAGGCTTTTTCCAATGTGACCCTGGAGGAAGGGATGAAGGAAGGATTTAGTAGGGGCTTCCAGTAACTGGAGTAGAGCACAAGTAGGCTGTTTCCAATGTGACCCTGGAGGAAGGGATGAAGGAAGGATTTAGGAGGGGCCTCCAGTAACTGCAGTAGAGCACAACAAGTAGGCTGTTTCCAATGTGCTCCTGGAGGAAGGGATGAAGGAAGGATTTAGGAAGAACCAATGTAACTGGAGTAGAGCACAAGTAGGCTGTTTCCAATGAGGGCCCTGAAGGAAGATATGAGGAAGGAGATAAAAGGGGCCTCCAGTAACTGGAGTAGAGCACAAGTAGGCTGTTTCCAATGAGGTCCCTGGTGGAAGATATGAAGGAAGGAGTTAGGAGGGGCCTCCAGTATTTGGAGTAGATCACAACAGGTAGGCTGTTTCAAATGAGGTCCCTGGAGGAAGGGATGAAGGAAGGAGTTAGGAGGGGCCACCAGTAACTGGAGTAGAGCACAACAAGTAGGCTGTTTCCAATGTGACCTTGGAGGAAGGGATGAAGGAAGGATTTAGGAGAGGCCTCCAGTAACTGCAGTAGAGCACAACAAGTAGGCTGTTTCCAATGTGACCCTGGAGGAAGGGATGAGGGAAGGATTTAGGAGGGACCTCCAGTAACTGCAGTACAGCACAACAAGTAGACTGTTTCCAATGTGACCCTGGAGGAAGGGATGAAGGAAGGACGTAGGAGAGACCACTGTAACTGGAGTAGAGCACAACAAGTAGGCTGTTTCCAATGAGGTCCCTGGAGGAAGATATGAAGGAAGCAGTTAGGAGGGCCCTCCAGTAACTGGAGTAGAGCACAACAAGTAGGCTGTTTCCAATGAGGTCCCTGGAGGAAGGGATGAAGGAAGGAGTTAGCAGGGGCCACCAGTAACTGGAGTAGAGCACAACAAGCAGGCTGTTTCCAATGAGGTCCCTGGAGGAAGGGATGAAGGAAGGACTTAGGAGGGGCCACCAGTAACTGGAGTAGAGCACAAGTAGGCTGTTTCTAATGAGGTCCCTGGAGGAAGATATAAAGGAAGGAGTTAGGAGGGGCCTCCAGTAACTGCAGTAGAGCAGAACAAGTAGGCTGTTTCCAATGAGGTCCCTGGTTGAAGATATCAAGGAAGGAGTAAGAAGGGGCCTCCAGTAACTGGTGTAGAGCACAAGTAGGCTGTTTCTAATGAGGTCCCTGGAGGAAGGGATGAAGGAAGGAGTTAGGAGGAACCACTGTAACTGGATTAGAGCACAACAAGTAGCCTGCTTCCAATGAGGTCCCTGGAGGAAGGGACGAAGAAAGGAGTTAGGAGGGGCCTCCAGTAACTGGAGTAGAGCACAACAAGTAGGCTGTATCCAATGAGGTCTCTCGAGGAAGGGATGAAGGAAGGACTTAGGAGGAACCACTGTAACTGGAGTAGAGCACAACAAATAGGCTGTATCCAATGAGGTCCCAGGAGGAACATATGAAGGAAGGAGTTAGGAGGGCCCTCCAGTAACTGGAGTAGAGCACCACAAGTAGGCTGTTTCCAATGAGGTCCCTGGTGGCAGATATGAAGGAAGGAGTTAGGAAGGGCCTCCAGTAACTGGAATAGAGCACAACAAGTAGGCTGTTTCTAATGAGGTCCCTGGAGGAAGATATGAAGGAAGGAGATAAAAGGGGTCTCCAGTAACTGGAGAAGAGCACAACAAGTAGGCTGTTTCCAATGAGGTCCCTGGTGGAAGATATGAAGGAAGGAGTTAGGAGGGGCCTCCAGTAACTGGAGTAGAGCACAACAGGTAGGCTGTTTCCAATGAGGTCCCTGGTGGAAGATATGAAGGAAGGAGTTAGGAGGGGCCTCCAGTAACTGGAGTAGAGAACAGGTAGGCTGTTTCCAATGAGGTCCCTGGAGGAAGGGACGAAGGAAGGAGTTAGGAGGGGCCTCCAGTAACTGGAGTAGAGCACAATAAGTAGGCTGTTTCCAATGAGGTCCCTGGAGGAAGGGACGGAGGAAGGAGTTAGGAGGGGACTCCAGTAACTGGAGTAGAGCACAACAAGTGGGCTTTTTCCAATGTAATCGCTGGAGGAAGATATGAAGGAAGGAGTGATGAATGGCCTCCAGTAACTACAGTAGAGCACAACAAGTAGGCTGTTTCCAATGAGGTCCCTTGAGGAAGATATGAAGGAAGGAGTTAGGAGGGGCCTCCTGTAACTGGAGTAGAGCACAACAAGTAGGCTGTTTCCAATGAGGTCCCTGGAGGAAGGGATGAAGGAAGGATTTAGGAGGGACCTCCAGTAACTGCAGTAGAGCACAACAAGTCGACTGTTTCCAATGTGACCCTGGAGGAAGGGATGAAGGAAGGATTTAGGAGGGACCTCCAGTAACTGGAGTAGAGCACAACAAGTAGACTGTTTCCAATGTGACCCTGGAGGAAGGGCTGAAGGAACGATTTAGGAGGGACCTCGAGTAACTGGAGTAGAGCACAACAAGTAGACTGTATCCAATATGACCCTGGAGGAAGGGATGAAGGAAGGATTTAGGAGAAGCCACTGTAACTGGAGTAGAGCAACACAAGTAGGCTGTTTCCAATGAGGTCCCTGGAGGAAGATATGAAGGAAGGAGTTAGGAGGGCCCTCCAGTACCTGGAGTAGAGCACAACAAGTAGGCTGTTTCCACTTAGGTCCCTGGTGGTAGATATCAAGGAAGGAGTTAGGAGGGGCCTCCAGTAACTGGAGTAGAGCACAAGAGTAGACTGTTTCCAATGAGGTCCCTGGAGGAAGGGATGAAGGAAGGAGTTAGCAGGGGCCTCCAGTAACTGGAGTAGAGCACTACAAGTAGGCTGTTTCCAATAAGTCCCTGGAGGAAGATATGAAGGTAGGAGTTAGGAGGGACCTCCAGTAACTGGAGTAGAGGACAACAAGTAGGCTGTTTCCAATGAGGTCCCTGGAGGAAGATATGAAGGAAGGAGTTAGGAGTGGCCTCCAATAACTGGTGTAGAGCACAATAAGTTGGCTGTTTCCAATGTGACCCTGGAGGAAGGGATGAAGGAAGGATTTAGGAGGGGCCTCCAGTAACTGGAGTAGAGCACAACAAGTAGGCTGTTTCCAATGTGACCCCTGGAGGAAGGGATGAAGGAAGGTTTTAGGAGAGGCCACTGTAACTGGAGTAGAGTACAACAAGTAGGCTGTTTCCAATGTGATCCCTGGAGGAAGATATGAGGAAGGAGATAAAAGGGGCCTCCAGTAACTAGAGTACAGCACAACAAGTCGGCTGTTTCCAATGAGGTCCCTGGAGGAAGGGACGGAGGAAGGAGTTAGGAGGGGCCTCCAGTAACTGGAGTAGATCACAACAAGTGGGCTGTTTCCAATGTGATCCCTGGAGGAAGATATGAAGGAAGGAGTTAGAAGGGCCTCCAGTAACTGCAGTAGAGCACAAGTAGGCTGTTTCCAATGAGGTCCCTGGAGCAAGATATGAAGGAAGGAGTTAGGAGGTGCCTCCAGTAACTGGAGTAGAGCACAAGTAGGCTGTTTCCAACGAGGTCCCTGGAGGAAGGGATGAAGGAAGGATTTAGGAGGGACCTCCAGTAACTGGAGTAGAGCACAAGTAGGCTGTTTCCAATGAGGTCCCTGGAGGAAGGGATGAAGAAAGGAGTTAGGAGGGGCCACCAGTGACTGGAGTAGAGCACAAGTAGGCTGTTTCCAATCAGGTCCCTGGAGGAAGGGATGAAGGAAGGACTTAGGAGGGGCCACCAGTAACTGGAGTAGAGCACAACAAGTAGGCTGTTTCCAATGAGGTCCCTGGAGGAAGGGATGAAGGAAGGATTTAGGAGGAACCACTGTAACTGGAGTAGACCACAAGAAGTAGGCTGTTTCCAATGAGGTACCTGGAGGAAGGGATGAAGGAAGCATTTACGAGGGACCTCCAGTAACCGGAGTAGACCACAAGTAGACTCTTTCCAATGTGACCCTGGAGGAAGGGATAAAGGAAGGATTTAGGAGGGGCCTCCAGTAACTGGAGTAGATCACAACAAGTGGGCTGTATCCAATGTGATCCCTGGTGGAAGATATGAAGGAAGGAGTTAGGAGGGGCCACCTGTACTGGAGTAGAGCACATCCAGTAGGCTGTTTCCAATGAGGTCCTTGGAGGAAGATATGAGGGAAGAGGTTACGAGGGGCCTCCAGTAACTGCAGTAGAGCACAACAAGTAGGCTGTTACAAATGAGGTCCCTGGAGGAAGATATGAAGGAAGGATTTAGGAGGGGCCTCCAGTAACTGGAGTGGAGCAAAACAAGTAGGCTGTTTCCAATGAGGTCCCTGGAGGAAGGGATGAAGGAAGGAGTTAGGAGGGGCCACCAGCAACTGGAGTAGAGCACAAGTAGGCTGTATCCAATAAGGTCCCTGGAGGAAGGGATGAAGGAAGGGCTTAGGAGGGGCCACCAGTAACTGGAGTAGAGCACAAGTAGGTTGTAACCAATGAGGTCCCTGGAGGAAGATATGAAGGAAGGAGTTAGGAGGGGCCTCCAGTAACTGGTTTAGAGCACAAGTAGGCTGTTTCAAATGAGGTCCCAGGAGGAAGGGATGAAGGAAGGATTTAGGAGGGACCTCCAGTAACTAGAGGAAAGCATAAGTAGGCTGTTTCAAATGAGGTCCCTGGAGGAAGAAATGAAGGCAGGAGTTAGGAGGGGCCTCCAATAACTGGAGTAGAGCACAAGTAGGCTGTTTCCAATGAGGTCCCTGGGTGAAGGGACGAAGGAAGGATTTAGGAGGGGCCTCCAGTAACTGGAGTAGAGCACAACAAGTAGGTTGTTTCCAATAAGGTCCCTGGAGGAAGGGATGAAGGAAGGATTTAGGAGGAATCACTGTAACTGGAGTAGAGCACAACAAGTAGGCTGTTTCCAATGAGGTCCCTGGAGGAAGGGACGAAGAAAGGAGTTAGGAGGGGCCTCCAGTAACTGGAGTAGAGCACAACAAGTAGGCTGTTTCCAATGAGGTCCCTGGAGGAACATATGAAGGAAGGAGTTAAGAGGGCCCTCCAGTAACTGTCGTTGAGCACAAGTACGCTGTTTCCAATGAGGTCCCTGGTGGCAGATATGAAGGAAGGAGTTAGGAGGGGCCTCCAGTAACTGGAGTAGAGCACAAGTAGGCTGTATCCAATGAGGTCCCTGGGTGAACGGACGAAGGAAGGATTTAGGAGGGGCCTCCAGTAACTGGAGTAGAGCACAACAAGTAGGTTGTTTCCAATGAGGTCCCTGGTGGAAGATATGAAGGAAGGAGTTAGGAGGGGCCTCCATGTAACTGGAGTAGAGCACAACAAGTAGGCTGTTTCCAATGAGGTCCCTGGAGGAAGGGACGAAGGAAGGAGTTAGGAGGGGCCTCCAGTAGCTTGAGGAGAGCACAACAAGTAGGCTGTTTCCAGTGAGGTCCCTGGAGGAAGGGATGAAGGAAGGATTTAGGAGAGGCCACAGTAACTGGAGTAGAACACAACAAGTAGGCTGTTTGCAATGAGGTCCCTGGAGGAAGGGATGAAGGAAGGAAATAGGAGGGGCCTCCAGTAACTGGAGTAGAGCACAACAAATAGGCTGTTTCAAACGTGATCCCTGGAGGAAGGGATGAAGGAAGGAGTTAGGAGGGGCCTCCAGTAACTCGAGTACAGCACAAGTAGGCTGTTTCCAAGGTGATCCCTGGAGGAAGGGATGAAGGAAGGAGTTAGGAGGGGCTACTGTACCTGGAGTTGAGCACAAGTAGAGTGTTCCCAATGAGGTCCCTGGTGGAAGGGACGAAGGAAGGATTTAAGAGAGGCCACAGTAACTGGAGTAGAACACAACAAGTAGGCTGTTTCCAATGAGGTCCCTGGAGGAAGGGATGAAGGAAGGAGTTAGGAGGGGCCTCCAGTAACTGGAGTAGAGCACAAGTAGGCTGTTTGCGACGTGATCCCTGGAGGAAGGGATGAAGGAAGGAGTTAGGAGGGGCCTCCAGTAACTGGAGTAGAGCACTACAAGTAGGATGTTTCCAATGTGACCCTGGAGGAAGATATGAAGGAAGGAGTTAGTAGGGGCCTCCAGTAACTGGAGTAGAGGACAACAAGTAGGCTGTTTCCAATGTGATCCCTGGAGGAAGATATAAAGGATGGAGTTAGGAGAGACCTCCAGTAACTGGAGTAGAGCACAACAAGTAGGCTGTTTCCAATGTGATCCCTGGAGGAAGGGATGAAGGAAGGAGTTAGGAGGGGCCTCCAGTAACTGGAGTAGAGCACAAGTAGGCTGTTTCCAATGAGGTCCCTGGAGGAAGGAGTTAGTAGGGGCAACCAGTAACTGGAGTAGAGCACAAGTAGGCTGTTTCCAATGTGACCCTGGAGGAAGGGATGAAGGAAGCATTTAGGAGGGACCTCCAGTAAACGGAGTAGACCACAACAAGTAGACTGTTTCCAATGTGACCCTGGAGGAAGGGATAAAGGATGGATTTAGCAGGGGCCTCCAGTAACTGGAGTAGAGCACAACGAGTAGGATATTTCCAATGAGGTCCCTGGAGGAAGTGATGAAGGAAGGAGTTAGGAGGGGCCTCAAGTAACCTGTGTAGAGCACAAGTAGGCTGTTTCCAATGTGACCCTGGAGGAAGGGATGGAGGAAGGATTTAGGAGCGGCCTCCACTAACTGCAGTAGAGCACAACAAGTAGACTGTTTCCAATGTGTCCCTGGAGGAGGGGATGAAGGAAGGATTTAGGAGGGGCCACCAGTAACTGGAGTAGAGCAGAAGTAGGCTGTTTCGAATGAGGTCCCTGGAGGAGGATATGAAGGAAGGAGTTAGGACGGGCCTCCAGTAACTGGAGTAGAGCACAAGTAGGCTGTTTCCTATGAGGTCCCTGGAGGAAGGGACCAAAAAAGGAGTTAGGAGGGGCCTCAAGTAACTGGAGTAGAGCACACGTAGGCTGTTTCCAATGAGGTCCCTGGAGGAAGATATGAAGGAAGGAGTTAGGAGGGGCCTCCAGTAACTGGAGAAGAGCAAAACAAGTAGGCTGTTTCCATTGAGGTCCCTGGAGGAAGGGACGAAGGAGGGAGTTAGGAGGGGCCTCCAGTAACTTGAGTAGAGCACAAGTAGGCTGTTTCCAATGAGGTCCCTGGAGGAAGGGATGAAGGAAGGAGTTAGGAGGGCCAACCAGTACCTGGAGGAGAGCACAACAAGTAGGCTTTTCCAATAAGTCCCTGGAGGAAGATATGAATGAAGGAGTTAGGAGGGGCCTCCAGTAACTGGGATAGAGCACAACAAGTAGGCTGTTTCCAATGTGACCCTTGGAAGGAAGGGATAAAGGGAGGTTTTAGGAGAGGCCACTGTAACTGGAGTAGAGTAGAACAAGTAGACTGTTTCCAATGTGACCCTGGAGGAAGGGATGAAGGAAGGATTTAGGAGGGACCTCGAGTAACTGGAGTAGAGCACAAAAAGTAGACTGTATCCAATATGACCCTGGAGGAAGGGATGAAGGAAGGATTTAGGAGAAGCCACTGTAACTGGAGTAGAGCAACACAAGTAGGCTGTTTCCAATGAGGTCCCTGGAGGAAGATATGAAGGAAGGAGTTAGGAGGGCCCTCCAGTACCTGGAGTAGAGCACAACAAGTAGGCTGTTTCCACTTAGGTCCCTGGTGGTAGATATCAAGGAAGGAGTTAGGAGGGGCCTCCAGTAACTGGAGTAGAGCACAAGAGTAGGCTGTTTCCAATGAGGTCCCTGGAGGAAGGGATGAAGGAAGGAGTTAGCAGGGGCCTCCAGTAACTTGAGTAGAGCACTACAAGTAGGCTGTTTCCAATAAGTCCCTGGAGGAAGATATGAAGGTAGGAGTTAGGAGGGACCTCCAGTAACTGGAGTAGAGGACAACAAGTAGGCTGTTTCCAATGAGGTCCCTGGAGGAAGATATGAAGGAAGGAGTTAGGAGTGGCCTCCAGTAACTGGAGTAGAGCACAATAAGTTGGCTGTTTCCAATGTGACCCTGGAGGAAGGGATGAAGGAAGGATTTAGGAGGGGCCTCCAGTAACTGGAGTAGAGCACAACAAGTAGGCTGTTTCCAATGTGACCCCTGGAGGAAGGGATGAAGGAAGGTTTTAGGAGAGGCCACTGTAACTGGAGTAGAGTACGACAAGTAGGCTGTTTCCAATGTGATCCCTGGAGGAAGATATGAGGAAGGAGATAAAAGGGGCCTCCAGTAACTAGAGTACAGCACAAGTCGGCTGTTTCCAATGAGGTCCCTGGAGGAAGGGACGGAGGAAGGAGTTAGGAGGGGCCTCCAGTAACTGGAGTAGATCACAACAAGTGGGCTGTTTCCAATGTGATCCCTGGAGGAAGATATGAAGGAAGGAGTTAGAAGGGCCTCCAGTAACTGCAGTAGAGCACAAGTAGGCTGTTTCCAATGAGGTCCCTGGAGCAAGATATGAAGGAAGGAGTTAGGAGGTGCCTCCAGTAACTGGAGTAGAGCACAAGTAGGCTGTTTCCAACGAGGTCCCTGGAGGAAGGGATGAAGGAAGGATTTAGGAGGGACCTCCAGTAACTGGAGTAGAGCACAAGTAGGCTGTTTCCAATGAGGTCCCTGGAGGAAGGGATGAAGGAAGGAGTTAGGAGGGGCCACCAGTAACTGGAGTAGAGCACAAGTAGGCTGTTTCCAATCAGGTCCCTGGAGGAAGGGATGAAGGAAGGACTTAGGAGGGGCCACCAGTAACTGGAGTAGAGCACAACAAGTAGGCTGTTTCCAATGAGGTCCCTGGAGGAAGGGATGAAGGAAGGATTTAGGAGGAACCACTGTAACTGGAGTAGACCACAACAAGTAGGCTGTTTCCAATGAGGTACCTGGAGGAAGGGATGAAGGAAGCATTTAGGAGGGACCTCCAGTAACCGGAGTAAACCACAAGTAGACTCTTTCCAATGTGACCCTGGAGGAAGGGATAAAGGAAGGATTTAGGAGGGGCCTCCAGTAACTGGAGTAGATCACAACAAGTGGGCTGTTTCCAATGTAATCCCTGGTGGAAGATATGAAGGAAGGAGTTAGGAGGGGCCACCTGTACTGGAGTAGAGCACATCCAGTAGGCTGTTTCCAATGAGGTCCTTAGAGGAAGATATGAAAAAGAGGTTACGAGGGGCCTCCAGTAACTGCAGTAGAGCACAACAAGTAGGCTGTTACCAATGAGGTCCCTGGAGGAAGATATGAAGGAAGGATTTAGGAGGGGCCTCCAGTAACTGGAGTGGAGCAAAACAAGTAGGCTGTTTCCAATGAGGTCCCTGGAGGAAGGGATGAAGGAAGGAGTTAGGAGGGGCCACCAGCAACTGGAGTAGAGCACAAGTAGGCTGTATCCAATAAGGTCCCTGGAGGAAGGGATGAAGGAAGGACTTAGGAGGGGCCACCAGTAATTGGAGTAGAGCACAAGTAGGTTGTAACCAATGAGGTCCCTGGAGGAAGATATGAAGGAAGGAGTTAGGAGGGGCCTCCAGTAACTGGTTTAGAGCACAAGTAGGCTGTTTCAAATGAGGTCCCAGGAGGAAGGGATGAAGGAAGGATTTAGGAGGGACCTCCAGTAACTAGAGGAAAGCATAAGTAGGCTGTTTCAAATGAGGTCCCTGGAGGAAGAAATGAAGGAAGGAGTTAGGAGGGGCCTCCAATAACTGGAGTAGAGCACAAGTAGGGTGTTTCCAATGAGGTCCCTGGGTGAAGGGACGAAGGAAGGATTTAGGAGGGGCCTCCAGTAACTGCAGTAGAGCACAACAGTAGGCTGTTTCCAATGAGGTCCCTGGAGAAAGGGATGAAGGAAGGATTTAGGAGCGGCCTCCACTAACTGCAGTAGAGCACAACAAGTAGGCTGTTTCCAATGTGACCCTGGAGGAAGGGATGAAGGAAGGATTTAGGAGGGGCCTCCAGTAACTGGAGTAGAGCACACGTAGGCTGTTTCCAATGAGGTCCCTTGAGGAAGGGATGAAGGAAGGACTTAGGAGGGGCCACCAGTAACTGGAGTAGAGCACAAGTAGGCTGTTTCCACTGAGGTCTCTGGAGGAAGATATGAAGGAAGGAGATAAAAGGGGCATCCAGTAGCTGGAGAAGAGCACAACAAGTAGGCTGTTTCCAATGAGGTCCCTGGTGGAAGATATGAAGGAAGGAATTAGGAGGGGCCTCCAGTAACTGGAGTAGAGCACAACAAGTAGGCTGTTTCCAATGAGGTCCCTGGTGGAAGATATGAAGGAAGGAGTTAGGAGGGGCCTCCAGTAACTGGAGTAGAGCACAACAAGTAGGCTGTTTCCAATAAGGTCCCGGGAGGAAGGGACGAAGGAAGGAGTTAGGAGGGGCCTCCAGTAACTGGAGTAGAGCACAACAAGTAGGCTGTTTCTAATGAGGTCCCTGGAGGAAGATATGAAGGAAGGAGATAAAAGGGGCCTCCAGTAACTGGAGAAGAGCACAACACGTAGGCTTTTTCCAATGAGGTCCCTGGTGGAAGATATGAAGGAAGGAGTTAGGAGGCGCCTCCAGTAACTGGAGTAGAGCACAACAAGTAGGCTGTTTCCAATGAGGTCCCTGGTGGAAGATATGAAGGAAGGATTTAGGAGGGGTCTCCAGTAACTGGAGTAGAGCACAACAAGTAGGCTGTTTCCAATGAGGTCCTTGGAGGAGGGGACGGAGGAAGGAGTTAGGAGGGGCCTCCAGTAACTAGAGTAGAGCACAACAAGTGGGCTGTTTCCAATGTAATCCCTGGAGGAAGATATGAAGGAAGGAGTTATGAGGGCCCTCCAGTAACTACGGTAGAGCACAGCAAGTAGGCTGTTTCCAATGTGACCCTGGAGGAAGGGATGAAGGAAGGATTTAGGAGGGGCTTCCAGTAACTGGAGTAGAGTACAAGTAGACTGTTTCCAATGTGACCCCTGGAGGAAGGAATGAAGGAAGGATTTAGGAGGGGCCTCTTGTAACTGGAGTAGAGCACAACAAGTAGGCTTTTTCCAATGTGACCCTGGAGGAAGGGATGAAGGAAGGATTTAGTAGGGGCTTCCAGTAACTGGAGTAGAGCACAAGTAGGCTGTTTCCAATGTGACCCTGGAGGAAGGGATGAAGGAAGGATTTAGGAGGGGCCTCCAGTAACTGCAGTAGAGCACAACAAGTAGGCTGTTTCCAATGTGCTCCTGGAGGAAGGGATGAAGGAAGGATTTAGGAAGAACCAATGTAACTGGAGTAGAGCACAAGTAGGCTGTTTCCAATGAGGGCCCTGAAGGAAGATATGAGGAAGGAGATAAAAGGGGCCTCCAGTAACTGGAGTAGAGCACAAGTAGGCTGTTTCCAATGAGGTCCCTGGTGGAAGATATGAAGGAAGGAGTTAGGAGGGGCCTCCAGTAACTGGAGTAGATCACAACAGGTAGGCTGTTTCAAATGAGGTCCCTGGAGGAAGGGATGAAGGAAGGAGTTAGGAGGGGCCACCAGTAACTGGAGTAGAGCACAACAAGTAGGCTGTTTCCATTGAGGTCCCTGGAGGAAGATATGAAGGAAGGAGGTAGGAGGGGCCTCCAGTAACTGGAGTAGAGCACAATAAGTAGGCATTTTCCAATGAGGTCCCTGGAGGAAGGGACGGAGGAAGGACTTAGGAGGGGCCTCCAGTAACTGGAGTAGAGCACAACATATGGGCTGTTCCAATGTGATCCCTGGAAGAAGATATGAAGGAAGGAGTTAGGAGGGGCCTCCAGTAACTGTAGTAGAGCACAAGTAGGCTGTTTCCAATGAGGTCCCTGGAGTAAGATATGAAGGAACGATTTAGGAGGGGCCTCCAGTAACTGGAGTAGAGCACAACATGAAGGCCTTTTTCCAATGAGGTCCCTGAAGGAAGGGATGAAAGAAGGATTTAGGAGGGATCTCCAGTAACTGCAGTGGAGCACAACAAGTAGACTGTTTCCAATGTGACCCTGGAGGAAGGGATGAAGGAAGGATTTAGGAGAGGCCTCCAGTAACTGCAGTAGAGCACAACAAGTAGGCTGTTTCCAATGTGACCCTGGAGGAAGGGATGAAGGAATGATTTAGGAGGGACCTCCAGTAACTGCAGTACAGCACAACAAGTAGACTGTTTCCAATGTGACCCTGGAGGAAGGGATGAAGGAAGGACGTAGGAGAGACCATTGTAACTGGAGTAGAGCACAAGTAGGCTGTTTCCAATGAGGTCCCTGGAGGAAGATATGAAGGAAGCAGTTAGGAGGGCCCTCCAGTAACTGGAGTAGAGCTTACAAGTAGGCTGTTTCCTATGAGGTCCCTGGAGGAAGGGATGAAGGAAGGAGTTAGCAGGGGCCACCAGTAACTGGAGTAGAGCACAACAAGCAGGCTGTTTCCAATGAGGTCCCTGGAGGAAGGGATGAAGGAAGGACTTAGGAGGTACTTCCAGTAACTTGAGTAGAGCAAGCAAGTAGACTGTTTCCAATGAGGTCCCTGGAGGAAGGGATGAAGGAAGGATTTAGGAGGAGCCTCCAGTAACTGCAGTAGAGCACAACAGTAGGCTGTTTCCAATGAGGTCCCTGGAGAAAGGGATGAAGGAAGGATTTAGGAGCGGCCTCCACTAACTGCAGTAGAGCACAACAAGTAGGCTGTTTCCAATGTGACCCTGGAGGAAGGGATGAAGGAAGGATTTAGGAGGGGCCTCCAGTAACTGGAGTAGAGCACACGTAGGCTGTTTCCAATGAGGTCCCTGGAGGAAGGGATGAAGGAAGGACTTAGGAGGGGCCACCAGTAACTGGAGTAGAGCACAAGTAGGCTGTTTCCACTGAGGTCTCTGGAGGAAGATATGAAGGAAGGAGATAAAAGGGGCATCCAGTAGCTGGAGAAGAGCACAACAAGTAGGCTGTTTCCAATGAGGTCCCTGGTGGAAGATATGAAGGAACGAATTAGGAGGGGCCTCCAGTAACTGGAGTAGAGCACAACAAGTAGGCTGTTTCCAATGAGGTCCCTGGTGGAAGATATGAAGGAAGGAGTTAGGAGGGGCCTCCAGTAACTGGAGTAGAGCACAACAAGTAGGCTGTTTCCAATAAGGTCCGGGAGGAAGGGACGAAGGAAGGAGTTAGGAGGGGCCTCCAGTAACTGGAGTAGAGCACAACAAGTAGGCTGTTTCTAATGAGGTCCCTGGAGGAAGATATGAAGGAAGGAGATAAAAGGGGCCTCCAGTAACTGGAGAAGAGCACAACACGTAGGCTGTTTCCAATGAGGTCCCTGGTGGAAGATATGAAGGAAGGAGTTAGGAGGCGCCTCCAGTAACTGGAGTAGAGCACAACAAGTAGGCTGTTTCCAATGAGGTCCCTGGTGGAAGATATGAAGGAAGGATTTAGGAGGGGCCTCCAGTAACTGGAGTAGAGCACAACAAGTAGGCTGTTTCCAATGAGGTCCCTGGAGGAAGGGACGAAGGAAGGAGTTAGGAGGGGCCTCCAGTAACTGGAGTAGAGCACAATAAGTAGGCTGTTTCCAATGAGGTCCTTGGAGGAGGGGAGGGGCCTCCAGTAACTAGAGTAGAGCACAACAAGTGGGCTGTTTCCAATGTAATCCCTGGAGGAAGATATGAAGGAAGGAGTTATGAGGGCCCTCCAGTAACTACGGTAGGGCACAGCAAGTAGGCTGTTTCCAATGTGACCCTGGAGGAAGGGATGAAGGAAGGATTTAGGAGGGGCTTCCAGTAACTGGAGTAGAGTACAAGTAGACTGTTTCCAATGTGACCCCTGGAGGAAGGAATGAAGGAAGGATTTAGGAGGGGCCTCTTGTAACTGGAGTAGAGCACAACAAGTAGGCTTTTTCCAATGTGACCCTGGAGGAAGGGATGAAGGAAGGATTTAGTAGGGGCTTCCAGTAACTGGAGTAGAGCACAAGTAGGCTGTTTCCAATGTGACCCTGGAGGAAGGGATGAAGGAAGGATTTAGGAGGGGCCTCCAGTAACTGCAGTAGAGCACAACAAGTAGGCTGTTTCCAATGTGCTCCTGGAGGAAGGGATGAAGGAAGGATTTAGGAAGAACCAATGTAACTGGAGTAGAGCACAAGTAGGCTGTTTCCAATGAGGGCCCTGAAGGAAGATATGAGGAAGGAGATAAATGGGGCCTCCAGTAACTGGAGTAGAGCACAAGTAGGCTGTTTCCAATGAGGTCCCTGATGGAAGATATGAAGGAAGGAGTTAGGAGGGGCCTCCAGTAACTGGAGTAGATCACAACAGGTAGGCTGTTTCAAATGAGGTCCCTGGAGGAAGGGATGAAGGAAGGAGTTAGGAGGGGCCACCAGTAACTGGAGTAGAGCACAACAAGTAGGCTGTTTCCAATGTGACCTTGGAGGAAGGGATGAAGGAAGGATTTAGGAGAGGCCTCCAGTAACTGCAGTAGAGCACAACAAGTAGGCTGTTTCCAATGTGACCCTGGAGGAAGGGATGAGGGAAGGATTTAGGAGGGACCTCCAGTAACTGCAGTACAGCACAAGTAGACTGTTTCCAATGTGACCCTGGAGGAAGGGATGAAGGAAGGACGTAGGAGAGACCACTGTAACTGGAGTAGAGCACAACAAGTAGGCTGTTTCCAATGATGAGGTCCCTGGAGGAAGATATGAAGGAAGCAGTTAGGAGGGCCCTCCAGTAACTGGAGTAGAGCACAACAAGTAGGCTGTTTCCAATGAGGTCCCTGGAGGAAGGGATGAAGGAAGGAGTTAGCAGGGGCCACCAGTAACTGGAGTAGAGCACAACAAGCAGGCTGTTTCCAATGAGGTCCCTGGAGGAAGGGATGAAGGAAGGACTTAGGAGGGGCCACCAGTAACTGGAGTAGAGCACAAGTAGGCTGTTTCTAATGAGGTCCCTGGAGGAAGATATAAAGGAAGGAGTTAGGAGGGGCCTCCAGTAACTGCAGTAGAGCAGAACAAGTAGGCTGTTTCCAATGAGGTCCCTGGTTGAAGATATCAAGGAAGGAGTAAGAAGGGGCCTCCAGTAACTGGTGTAGAGCACAAGTAGGCTGTTTCTAATGAGGTCCCTGGAGGAAGGGATGAAGGAAGGAGTTAGGAGGAACCACTGTAACTGGATTAGAGCACAACAAGTAGCCTGCTTCCAATGAGGTCCCTGGAGGAAGGGACGAAGAAAGGAGTTAGGAGGGGTCTCCAGTAACTGGAGTAGAGCACAACAAGTAGGCTGTATCCAATGAGGTCTCTCGAGGAAGGGATGAAGGAAGGACTTAGGAGGAACCACTGTAACTGGAGTAGAGCACAACAAATAGGCTGTATCCAATGAGGTCCCAGGAGGAACATATGAAGGAAGGAGTTAGGAGGGCCCTCCAGTAACTGGAGTAGAGCACAACAAGTAGGCTGTTTCCAATGAGGTCCCTGGTGGCAGATATGAAGGAAGGAGTTAGGAAGGGCCTCCAGTAACTGGAATAGAGCACAACAAGTAGGCTGTTTCTAATGAGGTCCCTGGAGGAAGATATGAAGGAAGGAGATAAAAGGGGTCTCCAGTAACTGGAGAAGAGCACAACAAGTAGGCTGTTTCCAATGAGGTCCCTGGTGGAAGATATGAAGGAAGGAGTTAGGAGGGGCCTCCAGTAACTGGAGTAGAGCACAACAGGTAGGCTGTTTCCAATGAGGTCCCTGGTGGAAGATATGAAGGAAGGAGTTAGGAGGGGCCTCCAGTAACTGGAGTAGAGAACAGGTAGGCTGTTTCCAATGAGGTCCCTGGAGGAAGGGACGAAGGAAGGAGTTAGGAGGGGCCTCCAGTAACTGGAGTAGAGCACAATAAGTAGGCTGTTTCCAATGAGGTCCCTGGAGGAAGGGACGGAGGAAGGAGTTAGGAGGGGACTCCAGTAACTGGAGTAGAGCACAACAAGTCGACTGTTTCCAATGTGACCCTGGAGGAAGGGATGAAGGAAGGAGTTAGGAGGGGCCTCCAGTAACTGGAGTAGAGCACAACAGGTAGGCTGTTTCCAATGAGGTCCCTGGTGGAAGATATGAAGGAAGGAGTTAGGAGGGGCCTCCAGTAACTGGAGTAGAGAACAGGTAGGCTGTTTCCAATGAGGTCCCTGGTGGAAGATATGAAGGAAGGAGTTAGGAGGGGCCTCCAGTAACTGGAGTAGAGAACAGGTAGGCTGTTTCCAATGAGGTCCCTGGAGGAAGGGACGGAGGAAGGAGTTAGGAGGGGACTCCAGTAACTGGAGTAGAGCACAACAAGTCGACTGTTTCCAATGTGACCCTGGAGGAAGGGATGAAGGAAGGAGTTAGGAGGGGCCTCCAGTAACTGGAGTAGAGCACAACAGGTAGGCTGTTTCCAATGAGGTCCCTGGTGGAAGATATGAAGGAAGGAGTTAGGAGGGGCCTCCAGTAACTGGAGTAGAGCACAACAGGTAGGCTGTTTCCAATGAGGTCCCTGGAGGAAGATATGAAGGAAGGAGTGATGAATGGCCTCCAGTAACTACAGTAGAGCACAACAAGTAGGCTGTTTCCAATGAGGTCCCTTGAGGAAGATATGAAGGAAGGAGTTAGGAGGGGCCTCCTGTAACTGGAGTAGAGCACAACAAGTAGGCTGTTTCCAATGAGGTCCCTGGAGGAAGGGATGAAGGAAGGATTTAGGAGGGACCTCCAGTAACTGCAGTAGAGCACAACAAGTCGACTGTTTCCAATGTGACCCTGGAGGAAGGGATGAAGGAAGGATTTAGGAGGGACCTCCAGTAACTGGAGTAGAGCACAACAAGTAGACTGTTTCCAATGTGACCCTGGAGGAAGGGATGAAGGAACGATTTAGGAGGGACCTCGAGTAACTGGAGTAGAGCACAACAAGTAGACTGTATCCAATATGACTCTGGAGGAAGGGATGAAGGAAGGATTTAGGAGAAGCCACTGTAACTGGAGTAGAGCAACACAAGTAGGCTGTTTCCAATGAGGTCCCTGGAGGAAGATATGAAGGAAGGAGTTAGGAGGGCCCTCCAGTACCTGGAGTAGAGCACAACAAGTAGGCTGTTTCCACTTAGGTCCCTGGTGGTAGATATCAAGGAAGGAGTTAGGAGGGGCCTCCAGTAACTGGAGTAGAGCACAAGAGTAGACTGTTTCCAATGAGGTCCCTGGAGGAAGGGATGAAGGAAGGAGTTAGCAGGGGCCTCCAGTAACTGGAGTAGAGCACTACAAGTAGGCTGTTTCCAATAAGTCCCTGGAGGAAGATATGAAGGTAGGAGTTAGGAGGGACCTCCAGTAACTGGAGTAGAGGACAACAAGTAGGCTGTTTCCAATGAGGTCCCTGGAGGAAGATATGAAGGAAGGAGTTAGGAGTGGCCTCCAGTAACTGGAGTAGAGCACAATAAGTTGGCTGTTTCCAATGTGACCCTGGAGGAAGGGATGAAGGAAGGATTTAGGAGGGGCCTCCAGTAACTGGAGTAGAGCACAACAAGTAGGCTGTTTCCAATGTGACCCCTGGAGGAAGGGATGAAGGAAGGTTTTAGGAGAGGCCACTGTAACTGGAGTAGAGTACAACAAGTAGGCTGTTTCCAATGTGATCCCTGGAGGAAGATATGAGGAAGGAGATAAAAGGGGCCTCCAGTAACTAGAGTACAGCACAACAAGTCGGCTGTTTCCAATGAGGTCCCTGGAGGAAGGGACGGAGGAAGGAGTTAGGAGGGGCCTCCAGTAACTGTAGTAGAGCACAAGTAGGCTGATTCCAATGAGGTCCCTGGAGTAAGATATGAAGGAACGATTTAGGAGGGGCCTCCAGTAACTGGAGTAGAGCACAACATGAAGGCCTTTTTCCAATGAGGTCCCTGAAGGAAGGGATGAAAGAAGGATTTAGGAGGGATCTCCAGTAACTGCAGTAGAGCACAAGTAGACTGTTTCCAATGTGACCCTGGAGGAAGGGATGAAGGAAGGATTTAGGAGAGGCCTCCAGTAACTGCAGTAGAGCACAACAAGTAGGCTGTTTCCAATGTGACCCTGGAGGAAGGGATGAAGGAATGATTTAGGAGGGACCTCCAGTAACTGCAGTACAGCACAACAAGTAGACTGTTTCCAATGTGACCCTGGAGGAAGGGATGAAGGAAGGACGTAGGAGAGACCACTGTAACTGGAGTAGAGCACAAGTAGGCTGTTTCCAATGAGGTCCCTGGAGGAAGGGACGAAGGAAGGAGTTAGGAGGGGCCTCCAGTAGCTTGAGGAGAGCACAACAAGTAGGCTGTTTCCAGTGAGGTCCCTGGAGGAAGGGATGAAGGAAGGATTTAGGAGAGGCCACAGTAACTGGAGTAGAACACAACAAGTAGGCTGTTTGCAATGAGGTCCCTGGAGGAAGGGATGAAGGAAGGAAATAGGAGGGGCCTCCAGTAACTGGAGTAGAGCACAACAAATAGGCTGTTTCAAACGTGATCCCTGGAGGAAGGGATGAAGGAAGGAGTTAGGAGGGGCCTCCAGTAACTCGAGTACAGCACAAGTAGGCTGTTTCCAAGGTGATCCCTGGAGGAAGGGATGAAGGAAGGAGTTAGGAGGGGCTACTGTACCTGGAGTTGAGCACAAGTAGAGTGTTCCCAATGAGGTCCCTGGTGGAAGGGACGAAGGAAGGATTTAAGAGAGGCCACAGTAACTGGAGTAGAACACAACAAGTAGGCTGTTTCCAATGAGGTCCCTGGAGGAAGGGATGAAGGAAGGAGTTAGGAGGGGCCTCCAGTAACTGGAGTAGAGCACAAGTAGGCTGTTTGCGACGTGATCCCTGGAGGAAGGGATGAAGGAAGGAGTTAGGAGGGGCCTCCAGTAACTGGAGTAGAGCACTACAAGTAGGATGTTTCCAATGTGACCCTGGAGGAAGATATGAAGGAAGGAGTTAGTAGGGGCCTCCAGTAACTGGAGTAGAGGACAACAAGTAGGCTGTTTCCAATGTGATCCCTGGAGGAAGATATAAAGGATGGAGTTAGGAGAGACCTCCAGTAACTGGAGTAGAGCACAACAAGTAGGCTGTTTCCAATGTGATCCCTGGAGGAAGGGATGAAGGAAGGAGTTAGGAGGGGCCTCCAGTAACTGGAGTAGAGCACAAGTAGGCTGTTTCCAATGAGGTCCCTGGAGGAAGGAGTTAGTAGGGGCAACCAGTAACTGGAGTAGAGCACAAGTAGGCTGTTTCCAATGTGACCCTGGAGGAAGGGATGAAGGAAGCATTTAGGAGGGACCTCCAGTAAACGGAGTAGACCACAACAAGTAGACTGTTTCCAATGTGACCCTGGAGGAAGGGATGGAGGAAGGATTTAGGAGCGGCCTCCACTAACTGCAGTAGAGCACAACAAGTAGACTGTTTCCAATGTGTCCCTGGAGGAGGGGATGAAGGAAGGATTTAGGAGGGGCCACCAGTAACTGGAGTAGAGCAGAAGTAGGCTGTTTCGAATGAGGTCCCTGGAGGAGGATATGAAGGAAGGAGTTAGGACGGGCCTCCAGTAACTGGAGTAGAGCACAAGTAGGCTGTTTCCTATGAGGTCCCTGGAGGAAGGGACCAAAAAAGGAGTTAGGAGGAGCCTCCAGTAACTGCAGTAGAGCACAACAGTAGGCTGTTTCCAATGAGGTCCCTGGAGAAAGGGATGAAGGAAGGATTTAGGAGCGGCCTCCACTAACTGCAGTAGAGCACAACAAGTAGGCTGTTTCCAATGTGACCCTGGAGGAAGGGATGAAGGAAGGATTTAGGAGGGGCCTCCAGTAACTGGAGTAGAGCACACGTAGGCTGTTTCCAATGAGGTCCCTGGAGGAAGGGATGAAGGAAGGACTTAGGAGGGGCCACCAGTAACTGGAGTAGAGCACAAGTAGGCTGTTTCCACTGAGGTCTCTGGAGGAAGATATGAAGGAAGGAGATAAAAGGGGCATCCAGTAGCTGGAGAAGAGCACAACAAGTAGGCTGTTTCCAATGAGGTCCCTGGTGGAAGATATGAAGGAAGGAATTAGGAGGGGCCTCCAGTAACTGGAGTAGAGCACAACAAGTAGGCTGTTTCCAATGAGGTCCCTGGTGGAAGATATGAAGGAAGGAGTTAGGAGGGGCCTCCAGTAACTGGAGTAGAGCACAACAAGTAGGCTGTTTCCAATAAGGTCCCGGGAGGAAGGGACGAAGGAAGGAGTTAGGAGGGGCCTCCAGTAACTGGAGTAGAGCACAACAAGTAGGCTGTTTCTAATGAGGTCCCTGGAGAAAGATATGAAGGAAGGAGATAAAAGGGGCCTCCAGTAACTGGAGAAGAGCACAACACGTAGGCTGTTTCCAATGAGGTCCCTGGTGGAAGATATGAAGGAAGGAGTTAGGAGGCGCCTCCAGTAACTGGAGTAGAGCACAACAAGTAGGCTGTTTCCAATGAGGTCCCTGGTGGAAGATATGAAGGAAGGATTTAGGAGGGGCCTCCAGTAACTGGAGTAGAGCACAACAAGTAGGCTGTTTCCAATGAGGTCCCTGGAGGAAGGGACGAAGGAAGGAGTTAGGAGGGGCCTCCAGTAACTGGAGTAGAGCACAATAAGTAGGCTGTTTCCAATGAGGTCCTTGGAGGAGGGGACGGAGGAAGGAGTTAGGAGGGGCCTCCAGTAACTAGAGTAGAGCACAACAAGTGGGCTGTTTCCAATGTAATCCCTGGAGGAAGATATGAAGGAAGGAGTTATGAGGGCCCTCCAGTAACTACGGTAGGGCACAGCAAGTAGGCTGTTTCCAATGTGACCCTGGAGGAAGGGATGAAGGAAGGATTTAGGAGGGGCTTCCAGTAACTGGAGTAGAGTACAAGTAGACTGTTTCCAATGTGACCCCTGGAGGAAGGAATGAAGGAAGGATTTAGGAGGGGCCTCTTGTAACTGGAGTAGAGCACAACAAGTAGGCTTTTTCCAATGTGACCCTGGAGGAAGGGATGAAGGAAGGATTTAGTAGGGGCTTCCAGTAACTGGAGTAGAGCACAAGTAGGCTGTTTCCAATGTGACCCTGGAGGAAGGGATGAAGGAAGGATTTAGGAGGGGCCTCCAGTAACTGCAGTAGAGCACAACAAGTAGGCTGTTTCCAATGTGCTCCTGGAGGAAGGGATGAAGGAAGGATTTAGGAAGAACCAATGTAACTGGAGTAGAGCACAAGTAGGCTGTTTCCAATGAGGGCCCTGAAGGAAGATATGAGGAAGGAGATAAAAGGGGCCTCCAGTAACTGGAGTAGAGCACAAGTAGGCTGTTTCCAATGAGGTCCCTGGTGGAAGATATGAAGGAAGGAGTTAGGAGGGGCCTCCAGTAACTGGAGTAGATCACAACAGGTAGGCTGTTTCAAATGAGGTCCCTGGAGGAAGGGATGAAGGAAGGAGTTAGGAGGGGCCACCAGTAACTGGAGTAGAGGACAACAAGTAGGCTGTTTCCAATGTGACCTTGGAGGAAGGGATGAAGGAAGGATTTAGGAGAGGCCTCCAGTAACTGCAGTAGAGCACAACAAGTAGGCTGTTTCCAATGTGACCCTGGAGGAAGGGATGAGGGAAGGATTTAGGAGGGACCTCCAGTAACTGCAGTACAGCACAACAAGTAGACTGTTTCCAATGTGACCCTGGAGGAAGGGATGAAGGAAGGACGTAGGAGAGACCACTGTAACTGGAGTAGAGCACAACAAGTAGGCTGTTTCCAATGAGGTCCCTGGAGGAAGATATGAAGGAAGCAGTTAGGAGGGCCCTCCAGTAACTGGAGTAGAGCACAACAAGTAGGCTGTTTCCAATGAGGTCCCTGGAGGAAGGGATGAAGGAAGGAGTTAGCAGGGGCCACCAGTAACTGGAGTAGAGCACAACAAGCAGGCTGTTTCCAATGAGGTCCCTGGAGGAAGGGATGAAGGAAGGACTTAGGAGGGGCCACCAGTAACTGGAGTAGAGCACAAGTAGGCTGTTTCTAATGAGGTCCCTGGAGGAAGATATAAAGGAAGGAGTTAGGAGGGGCCTCCAGTAACTGCAGTAGAGCAGAACAAGTAGGCTGTTTCCAATGAGGTCCCTGGTTGAAGATATCAAGGAAGGAGTAAGAAGGGGCCTCCAGTAACTGGTGTAGAGCACAAGTAGGCTGTTTCTAATGAGGTCCCTGGAGGAAGGGATGAAGGAAGGAGTTAGGAGGAACCACTGTAACTGGATTAGAGCACAACAAGTAGCCTGCTTCCAATGAGGTCCCTGGAGGAAGGGACGAAGAAAGGAGTTAGGAGGGGCCTCCAGTAACTGGAGTAGAGCACAACAAGTAGGCTGTATCCAATGAGGTCTCTCGAGGAAGGGATGAAGGAAGGACTTAGGAGGAACCACTGTAACTGGAGTAGAGCACAACAAATAGGCTGTATCCAATGAGGTCCCAGGAGGAACATATGAAGGAAGGAGTTAGGAGGGCCCTCCAGTAACTGGAGTAGAGCACAACAAGTAGGCTGTTTCCAATGAGGTCCCTGGTGGCAGATATGAAGGAAGGAGTTAGGAAGGGCCTCCAGTAACTGGAATAGAGCACAACAAGTAGGCTGTTTCTAATGAGGTCCATGGAGGAAGATATGAAGGAAGGAGATAAAAGGGGTCTCCAGTAACTGGAGAAGAGCACAACAAGTAGGCTGTTTCCAATGAGGTCCCTGGTGGAAGATATGAAGGAAGGAGTTAGGAGGGGCCTCCAGTAACTGGAGTAGAGCACAACAGGTAGGCTGTTTCCAATGAGGTCCCTGGTGGAAGATATGAAGGAAGGAGTTAGGAGGGGCCTCCAGTAACTGGAGTAGAGAACAGGTAGGCTGTTTCCAATGAGGTCCCTGGAGGAAGGGACGAAGGAAGGAGTTAGGAGGGGCCTCCAGTAACTGGAGTAGAGCACAATAAGTAGGCTGTTTCCAATGAGGTCCCTGGAGGAAGGGACGGAGGAAGGTGTTAGGAGGGGACTCCAGTAACTGGAGTAGAGCACAACAAGTGGGCTTTTTCCAATGTAATCCCTGGAGGAAGATATGAAGGAAGGAGTGATGAATGGCCTCCAGTAACTACAGTAGAGCACAACAAGTAGGCTGTTTCCAATGAGGTCCCTTGAGGAAGATATGAAGGAAGGAGTTAGGAGGGGCCTCCTGTAACTGGAGTAGAGCACAACAAGTAGGCTGTTTCCAATGAGGTCCCTGGAGGAAGGGATGAAGGAAGGATTTAGGAGGGACCTCCAGTAACTGCAGTAGAGCACAACAAGTCGACTGTTTCCAATGTGACCCTGGAGGAAGGGATGAAGGAAGGATTTAGGAGGGACCTCCAGTAACTGGAGTAGAGCACAACAAGTAGACTGTTTCCAATGTGACCCTGGAGGAAGGGATGAAGGAACGATTTAGGAGGGACCTCGAGTAACTGGAGTAGAGCACAACAAGTAGACTGTATCCAATATGACCCTGGAGGAAGGGATGAAGGAAGGATTTAGGAGAAGCCACTGTAACTGGAGTAGAGCAACACAAGTAGGCTGTTTCCAATGAGGTCCCTGGAGGAAGATATGAAGGAAGGAGTTAGGAGGGCCCTCCAGTACCTGGAGTAGAGCACAACAAGTAGGCTGTTTCCACTTAGGTCCCTGGTGGTAGATATCAAGGAAGGAGTTAGGAGGGGCCTCCAGTAACTGGAGTAGAGCACAAGAGTAGACTGTTTCCAATGAGGTCCCTGGAGGAAGGGATGAAGGAAGGAGTTAGCAGGGGCCTCCAGTAACTGGAGTAGAGCACTACAAGTAGGCTGTTTCCAATAAGTCCCTGGAGGAAGATATGAAGGTAGGAGTTAGGAGGGACCTCCAGTAACTGGAGTAGAGGACAACAAGTAGGCTGTTTCCAATGAGGTCCCTGGAGGAAGATATGAAGGAAGGAGTTAGGAGTGGCCTCCAATAACTGGAGTAGAGCACAATAAGTTGGCTGTTTCCAATGTGACCCTGGAGGAAGGGATGAAGGAAGGATTTAGGAGGGGCCTCCAGTAACTGGAGTAGAGCACAACAAGTAGGCTGTTTCCAATGTGACCCCTGGAGGAAGGGATGAAGGAAGGTTTTAGGAGAGGCCACTGTAACTGGAGTAGAGTACAACAAGTAGGCTGTTTCCAATGTGATCCCTGGAGGAAGATATGAGGAAGGAGATAAAAGGGGCCTCCAGTAACTAGAGTACAGCACAACAAGTCGGCTGTTTCCAATGAGGTCCCTGGAGGAAGGGACGGAGGAAGGAGTTAGGAGGGGCCTCCAGTAACTGGAGTAGATCACAACAAGTGGGCTGTTTCCAATGTGATCCCTGGAGGAAGATATGAAGGAAGGAGTTAGAAGGGCCTCCAGTAACTGCAGTAGAGCACAAGTAGGCTGTTTCCAATGAGGTCCCTGGAGCAAGATATGAAGGAAGGAGTTAGGAGGTGCCTCCAGTAACTGGAGTAGAGCACAAGTAGGCTGTTTCCAACGAGGTCCCTGGAGGAAGGGATGAAGGAAGGATTTAGGAGGGACCTCCAGTAACTGGAGTAGAGCACAAGTAGGCTGTTTCCAATGAGGTCCCTGGAGGAAGGGATGAAGAAAGGAGTTAGGAGGGGCCACCAGTGACTGGAGTAGAGCACAAGTAGGCTGTTTCCAATCAGGTCCCTGGAGGAAGGGATGAAGGAAGGACTTAGGAGGGGCCACCAGTAACTGGAGTAGAGCACAACAAGTAGGCTGTTTCCAATGAGGTCCCTGGAGGAAGGGATGAAGGAAGGATTTAGGAGGAACCACTGTAACTGGAGTAGACCACAACAAGTAGGCTGTTTCCAATGAGGTACCTGGAGGAAGGGATGAAGGAAGCATTTACGAGGGACCTCCAGTAACCGGAGTAGACCACAAGTAGACTCTTTCCAATGTGACCCTGGAGGAAGGGATAAAGGAAGGATTTAGGAGGGGCCTCCAGTAACTGGAGTAGATCACAACAAGTGGGCTGTATCCAATGTGATCCCTGGTGGAAGATATGAAGGAAGGAGTTAGGAGGGGCCACCTGTACTGGAGTAGAGCACATCCAGTAGGCTGTTTCCAATGAGGTCCTTGGAGGAAGATATGAGGGAAGAGGTTACGAGGGGCCTCCAGTAACTGCAGTAGAGCACAACAAGTAGGCTGTTACAAATGAGGTCCCTGGAGGAAGATATGAAGGAAGGATTTAGGAGGGGCCTCCAGTAACTGGAGTGGAGCAAAACAAGTAGGCTGTTTCCAATGAGGTCCCTGGAGGAAGGGATGAAGGAAGGAGTTAGGAGGGGCCACCAGCAACTGGAGTAGAGCACAAGTAGGCTGTATCCAATAAGGTCCCTGGAGGAAGGGATGAAGGAAGGGCTTAGGAGGGGCCACCAGTAACTGGAGTAGAGCACAAGTAGGTTGTAACCAATGAGGTCCCTGGAGGAAGATATGAAGGAAGGAGTTAGGAGGGGCCTCCAGTAACTGGTTTAGAGCACAAGTAGGCTGTTTCAAATGAGGTCCCAGGAGGAAGGGATGAAGGAAGGATTTAGGAGGGACCTCCAGTAACTAGAGGAAAGCATAAGTAGGCTGTTTCAAATGAGGTCCCTGGAGGAAGAAATGAAGGCAGGAGTTAGGAGGGGCCTCCAATAACTGGAGTAGAGCACAAGTAGGCTGTTTCCAATGAGGTCCCTGGGTGAAGGGACGAAGGAAGGATTTAGGAGGGGCCTCCAGTAACTGGAGTAGAGCACAACAAGTAGGTTGTTTCCAATGAGGTCCCTGGAGGAAGGGATGAAGGAAGGATTTAGGAGGAATCACTGTAACTGGAGTAGAGCACAACAAGTAGGCTGTTTCCAATGAGGTCCCTGGAGGAAGGGACGAAGAAAGGAGTTAGGAGGGGCCTCCAGTAACTGGAGTAGAGCACAACAAGTAGGCTGTTTCCAATGAGGTCCCTGGAGGAACATATGAAGGAAGGAGTTAAGAGGGCCCTCCAGTAACTGTCGTTGAGCACAAGTACGCTGTTTCCAATGAGGTCCCTGGTGGCAGATATGAAGGAAGGAGTTAGGAGGGGCCTCCAGTAACTGGAGTAGAGCACAAGTAGGCTGTATCCAATGAGGTCCCTGGGTGAAGGGACGAAGGAAGGATTTAGGAGGGGCCTCCAGTAACTGGAGTAGAGCACAACAAGTAGGTTGTTTCCAATGAGGTCCCTGGTGGAAGATATGAAGGAAGGAGTTAGGAGGGGCCTCCATGTAACTGGAGTAGAGCACAACAAGTAGGCTGTTTCCAATGAGGTCCCTGGAGGAAGGGACGAAGGAAGGAGTTAGGAGGGGCCTCCAGTAGCTTGAGGAGAGCACAACAAGTAGGCTGTTTCCAGTGAGGTCCCTGGAGGAAGGGATGAAGGAAGGATTTAGGAGAGGCCACAGTAACTGGAGTAGAACACAACAAGTAGGCTGTTTGCAATGAGGTCCCTGGAGGAAGGGATGAAGGAAGGAAATAGGAGGGGCCTCCAGTAACTGGAGTAGAGCACAACAAATAGGCTGTTTCAAACGTGATCCCTGGAGGAAGGGATGAAGGAAGGAGTTAGGAGGGGCCTCCAGTAACTCGAGTACAGCACAAGTAGGCTGTTTCCAAGGTGATCCCTGGAGGAAGGGATGAAGGAAGGAGTTAGGAGGGGCTACTGTACCTGGAGTTGAGCACAAGTAGAGTGTTCCCAATGAGGTCCCTGGTGGAAGGGACGAAGGAAGGATTTAAGAGAGGCCACAGTAACTGGAGTAGAACACAACAAGTAGGCTGTTTCCAATGAGGTCCCTGGAGGAAGGGATGAAGGAAGGAGTTAGGAGGGGCCTCCAGTAACTGGAGTAGAGCACAAGTAGGCTGTTTGCGACGTGATCCCTGGAGGAAGGGATGAAGGAAGGAGTTAGGAGGGGCCTCCAGTAACTGGAGTAGAGCACTACAAGTAGGATGTTTCCAATGTGACCCTGGAGGAAGATATGAAGGAAGGAGTTAGTAGGGGCCTCCAGTAACTGGAGTAGAGGACAACAAGTAGGCTGTTTCCAATGTGATCCCTGGAGGAAGATATAAAGGATGGAGTTAGGAGAGACCTCCAGTAACTGGAGTAGAGCACAACAAGTAGGCTGTTTCCAATGTGATCCCTGGAGGAAGGGATGAAGGAAGGAGTTAGGAGGGGCCTCCAGTAACTGGAGTAGAGCACAAGTAGGCTGTTTCCAATGAGGTCCCTGGAGGAAGGAGTTAGTAGGGGCAACCAGTAACTGGAGTAGAGCACAAGTAGGCTGTTTCCAATGTGACCCTGGAGGAAGGGATGAAGGAAGCATTTAGGAGGGACCTCCAGTAAACGGAGTAGACCACAACAAGTAGACTGTTTCCAATGTGACCCTGGAGGAAGGGATAAAGGATGGATTTAGCAGGGGCCTCCAGTAACTGGAGTAGAGCACAACGAGTAGGATATTTCCAATGAGGTCCCTGGAGGAAGTGATGAAGGAAGGAGTTAGGAGGGGCCTCAAGTAACCTGTGTAGAGCACAAGTAGGCTGTTTCCAATGTGACCCTGGAGGAAGGGATGGAGGAAGGATTTAGGAGCGGCCTCCACTAACTGCAGTAGAGCACAACAAGTAGACTGTTTCCAATGTGTCCCTGGAGGAGGGGATGAAGGAAGGATTTAGGAGGGGCCACCAGTAACTGGAGTAGAGCAGAAGTAGGCTGTTTCGAATGAGGTCCCTGGAGGAGGATATGAAGGAAGGAGTTAGGACGGGCCTCCAGTAACTGGAGTAGAGCACAAGTAGGCTGTTTCCTATGAGGTCCCTGGAGGAAGGGACCAAAAAAGGAGTTAGGAGGGGCCTCAAGTAACTGGAGTAGAGCACACGTAGGCTGTTTCCAATGAGGTCCCTGGAGGAAGATATGAAGGAAGGAGTTAGGAGGGGCCTCCAGTAACTGGAGAAGAGCAAAACAAGTAGGCTGTTTCCATTGAGGTCCCTGGAGGAAGGGACGAAGGAGGGAGTTAGGAGGGGCCTCCAGTAACTTGAGTAGAGCACAACAAGTAGGCTGTTTCCAATGAGGTCCCTGGAGGAAGGGATGAAGGAAGGAGTTAGGAGGGCCAACCAGTACCTGGAGGAGAGCACAACAAGTAGGCTTTTCCAATAAGTCCCTGGAGGAAGATATGAATGAAGGAGTTAGGAGGGGCCTCCAGTAACTGGGATAGAGCACAACAAGTAGGCTGTTTCCAATGTGACCCTTGGAAGGAAGGGATAAAGGGAGGTTTTAGGAGAGGCCACTGTAACTGGAGTAGAGTAGAACAAGTAGACTGTTTCCAATGTGACCCTGGAGGAAGGGATGAAGGAAGGATTTAGGAGGGACCTCGAGTAACTGGAGTAGAGCACAAAAAGTAGACTGTATCCAATATGACCCTGGAGGAAGGGATGAAGGAAGGATTTAGGAGAAGCCACTGTAACTGGAGTAGAGTAACACAAGTAGGCTGTTTCCAATGAGGTCCCTGGAGGAAGATATGAAGGAAGGAGTTAGGAGGGCCCTCCAGTACCTGGAGTAGAGCACAACAAGTAGGCTGTTTCCACTTAGGTCCCTGGTGGTAGATATCAAGGAAGGAGTTAGGAGGGGCCTCCAGTAACTGGAGTAGAGCACAAGAGTAGGCTGTTTCCAATGAGGTCCCTGGAGGAAGGGATGAAGGAAGGAGTTAGCAGGGGCCTCCAGTAACTTGAGTAGAGCACTACAAGTAGGCTGTTTCCAATAAGTCCCTGGAGGAAGATATGAAGGTAGGAGTTAGGAGGGACCTCCAGTAACTGGAGTAGAGGACAACAAGTAGGCTGTTTCCAATGAGGTCCCTGGAGGAAGATATGAAGGAAGGAGTTAGGAGTGGCCTCCAGTAACTGGAGTAGAGCACAATAAGTTGGCTGTTTCCAATGTGACCCTGGAGGAAGGGATGAAGGAAGGATTTAGGAGGGGCCTCCAGTAACTGGAGTAGAGCACAACAAGTAGGCTGTTTCCAATGTGACCCCTGGAGGAAGGGATGAAGGAAGGTTTTAGGAGAGGCCACTGTAACTGGAGTAGAGTACAACAAGTAGGCTGTTTCCAATGTGATCCCTGGAGGAAGATATGAGGAAGGAGATAAAAGGGGCCTCCAGTAACTAGAGTACAGCACAAGTCGGCTGTTTCCAATGAGGTCCCTGGAGGAAGGGACGGAGGAAGGAGTTAGGAGGGGCCTCCAGTAACTGGAGTAGATCACAACAAGTGGGCTGTTTCCAATGTGATCCCTGGAGGAAGATATGAAGGAAGGAGTTAGAAGGGCCTCCAGTAACTGCAGTAGAGCACAAGTAGGCTGTTTCCAATGAGGTCCCTGGAGCAAGATATGAAGGAAGGAGTTAGGAGGTGCCTCCAGTAACTGGAGTAGAGCACAAGTAGGCTGTTTCCAACGAGGTCCCTGGAGGAAGGGATGAAGGAAGGATTTAGGAGGGACCTCCAGTAACTGGAGTAGAGCACAAGTAGGCTGTTTCCAATGAGGTCCCTGGAGGAAGGGATGAAGGAAGGAGTTAGGAGGGGCCACCAGTAACTGGAGTAGAGCACAAGTAGGCTGTTTCCAATCAGGTCCCTGGAGGAAGGGATGAAGGAAGGACTTAGGAGGGGCCACCAGTAACTGGAGTAGAGCACAACAAGTAGGCTGTTTCCAATGAGGTCCCTGGAGGAAGGGATGAAGGAAGGATTTAGGAGGAACCACTGTAACTGGAGTAGACCACAACAAGTAGGCTGTTTCCAATGAGGTACCTGGAGGAAGGGATGAAGGAAGCATTTAGGAGGGACCTCCAGTAACCGGAGTAGACCACAAGTAGACTCTTTCCAATGTGACCCTGGAGGAAGGGATAAAGGAAGGATTTAGGAGGGGCCTCCAGTAACTGGAGTAGATCACAACAAGTGGGCTGTTTCCAATGTAATCCCTGGTGGAAGATATGAAGGAAGGAGTTAGGAGGGGCCACCTGTACTGGAGTAGAGCACATCCAGTAGGCTGTTTCCAATGAGGTCCTTAGAGGAAGATATGAAAAAGAGGTTACGAGGGGCCTCCAGTAACTGCAGTAGAGCACAACAAGTAGGCTGTTACCAATGAGGTCCCTGGAGGAAGATATGAAGGAAGGATTTAGGAGGGGCCTCCAGTAACTGGAGTGGAGCAAAACAAGTAGGCTGTTTCCAATGAGGTCCCTGGAGGAAGGGATGAAGGAAGGAGTTAGGAGGGGCCACCAGCAACTGGAGTAGAGCACAAGTAGGCTGTATCCAATAAGGTCCCTGGAGGAAGGGATGAAGGAAGGACTTAGGAGGGGCCACCAGTAATTGGAGTAGAGCACAAGTAGGTTGTAACCAATGAGGTCCCTGGAGGAAGATATGAAGGAAGGAGTTAGGAGGGGCCTCCAGTAACTGGTTTAGAGCACAAGTAGGCTGTTTCAAATGAGGTCCCAGGAGGAAGGGATGAAGGAAGGATTTAGGAGGGACCTCCAGTAACTAGAGGAAAGCATAAGTAGGCTGTTTCAAATGAGGTCCCTGGAGGAAGAAATGAAGGAAGGAGTTAGGAGGGGCCTCCAATAACTGGAGTAGAGCACAAGTAGGGTGTTTCCAATGAGGTCCCTGGGTGAAGGGACGAAGGAAGGATTTAGGAGGGGCCTCCAGTAACTGGAGTAGAGCACAACAAGTAGGTTGTTTCCAATGAGGTCCCTGGAGGAAGGGATGAAGGAAGGATTTAGGAGGAATCACTGTAACTGGAGTAGAGCACAACAAGTAGGCTGTTTCCAATGAGGTCCCTGGAGGAAGGGACGAAGAAAGGAGTTAGGAGGGGCCTCCAGTAACTGGAGTAGAGCACAACAAGTAGGCTGTTTCCAATGAGGTCCCTGGAGGAACATATGAAGGAAGGAGTTAAGAGGGCCCTCCAGTAACTGTCGTTGAGCACAAGTAGGCTGTTTCCAATGAGGTCCCTGGTGGCAGATATGAAGGAAGGAGTTAGGAGGGGCCTCCAGTAACTGGAGTAGAGCACAAGTAGGCTGTATCCAATGAGGTCCCTGGAGGAAGATATGAAGAAAGGAGATAAAAGGGGTCTCCAATAAATGGAGTAGAGCACAACAAGTAGGTTGTTTCCAATGAGGTCCCTGGTGGAAGATATGAAGGAAGGAGTTAGGAGGGGCCTCCATGTAACTGGAGTAGAGCACAACAAGTAGGCTGTTTCCAATGAGGTCCCTGGAGGAAGGGACGAAGGAAGGAGTTAGGAGGGGCCTCCAGTAGCTTGAGGAGAGCACAACAAGTAGGCTGTTTCCAGTGAGGTCCCTGGACGAAGGGATGAAGGAAGGATTTAGGAGAGGCCACAGTAACTGGAGTAGAACACAACAAGTAGGCTGTTTGCAATGAGGTCCCTGGAGGAAGGGATGAAGGAAGGAAATAGGAGGGGCCTCCAGTAACTGGAGTAGAGCACAACAAATAGGCTGTTTCAAACGTGATCCCTGGAGGAAGGGATGAAGGAAGGAGTTAGGAGGGGCCTCCAGTAACTCGAGTACAGCACAAGTAGGCTGTTTCCAAGGTGATCCCTGGAGGAAGGGATGAAGGAAGGAGTTAGGAGGGGCTACTGTACCTGGAGTTGAGCACAAGTAGAGTGTTCCCAATGAGGTCCCTGGTGGAAGGGACGAAGCAAGGATTTAGGAGAGGCCACAGTAACTGGAGTAGAACACAACAAGTAGGCTGTTTCCAATGAGGTCCCTGGAGGAAGGGATGAAGGAAGGAGTTAGGAGGGGCTCCAGTAACTGGAGTAGAGCACAAGTAGGCTGTTTGCAACGTGATCCCTGGAGGAAGGGATGAAGGAAGGAGTTAGGAGGGGCCTCCAGTAACTGGAGTAGAGCACTACAAGTAGGATGTTTCCAATGTGACCCTGGAGGAAGATATGAAGGAAGGAGTTAGTAGGGGCCTCCAGTAACTGGAGTAGAGGACAACAAGTAGGCTGTTTCCAATGTGATCCCTGGAGGAAGATATAAAGGATGGAGTTAGGAGGGACCTCCAGTAACTGGAGTAGAGCACAACAAGTAGGCTGTTTCCAATGTGATCCCTGGAGGAAGGGATGAAGGAAGGAGTTAGGAGGGGCCTCCAGTAACTGGAGTAGAGCACAAGTAGGCTGTTTCCAATGAGGTCCCTGGAGGAAGGAGTTAGGAGGGGCAACCAGTAACTGGAGTAGAGCACAAGTAGGCTGTTTCCAATGTGACCCTGGAGGAAGGGATGAAGGAAGCATTTAGGAGGGACCTCCAGTAAACGGAGTAGACCACAACAAGTAGACTGTTTCCAATGTGACCCTGGAGGAAGGGATAAAGGATGGATTTAGCAGGGGCCTCCAGTAACTGGAGTAGAGCACAACGAGTAGGATATTTCCAATGAGGTCCCTGGAGGAAGTGATGAAGGAAGGAGTTAGGAGGGGCCTCAAGTAACCTGTGTAGAGCACAAGTAGGCTGTTTCCAATGTGACCCTGGAGGAAGGGATGAAGGAAGGATTTAGGAGCGGCCTCCACTAACTGCAGTAGAGCACAACAAGTAGACTGTTTCCAATGTGTCCCTGGAGGAGGGGATGAAGGAAGGATTTAGGAGGGGCCACTAGTAACCGGAGTAGAGCAGAAGTAGGCTGTTTCGAATGAGGTCCCTGGAGGAGGATATGAAGGAAGGAGTTAGGACGGGCCTCCAGTAACTGGAGTAGAGCACAAGTAGGCTGTTTCCTATGAGGTCCCTGGAGGAAGGGACCAAAAAAGGAGTTAGGAGGGGCCTCAAGTAACTGGAGTAGAGCACACGTAGGCTGTTTCAAATGAGGTCCCTGGAGGAAGATCTGAAGGAAGGAGTTAGGAGGGGCCTCCAGTAACTGGAGAAGAGCACAACAAGTAGGCTGTTTCCATTGAGGTCCCTGGAGGAAGGGACGAAGGAGGGAGTTAGGAGGGGCCTCCAGTAACTTGAGTAGAGCACAACAAGTAGGCTGTTTCCAATGAGGTCCCTGGAGGAAGGGATGAAGGAAGGAGTTAGGAGGGCCAACCAGTACCTGGAGGAGAGCACAACAAGTAGGCTTTTCCAATAAGTCCCTGGAGGAAGATATGAATGAAGGAGTTAGGAGGGGCCTCCAGTAACTGGGATAGAGCACAACAAGTAGGCTGTTTCCAATGTGACCCTTGGAAGGAAGGGATAAAGGGAGGTTTTAGGAGAGGCCACTGTAACTGGAGTAGAGTAGAACAAGTAGACTGTTTCCAATGTGACCCTGGAGGAAGGGATGAAGGAAGGATTTAGGAGGGACCTCGAGTAACTGGAGTAGAGCACAACAAGTAGACTGTATCCAATATGACCCTGGAGGAAGGGATGAAGGAAGGATTTAGGAGAAGCCACTGTAACTGGAGTAGAGCAACACAAGTAGGGTGTTTCCAATGAGGTCCCTGGAGGAAGATATGAAGGAAGGAGTTAGGAGGGCCCTCCAGTACCTGGAGTAGAGCACAACAAGTAGGCTGTTTCCACTTAGGTCCCTGGTGGTAGATATCAAGGAAGGAGTTAGGAGGGGCCTCCAGTAACTGGAGTAGAGCACAAGAGTAGGCTGTTTCCAATGAGGTCCCTGGAGGAAGGGATGAAGGAAGGAGTTAGCAGGGGCCTCCAGTAACTGGAGTAGAGCACTACAAGTAGGCTGTTTCCAATAAGTCCCTGGAGGAAGATATGAAGGTAGGAGTTAGGAGGGACCTCCAGTAACTGGAGTAGAGGACAACAAGTAGGCTGTTTCCAATGAGGTCCCTGGAGGAAGATATGAAGGAAGGAGTTAGGAGTGGCCTCCAGTAACTGGAGTAGAGCACAATAAGTTGGCTGTTTCCAATGTGACCCTGGAGGAAGGGATGAAGGAAGGATTTAGGAGGGGCCTCCAGTAACTGGAGTAGAGCACAACAAGTAGGCTGTTTCCAATGTGACCCCTGGAGGAAGGGATGAAGGAAGGTTTTAGGAGAGGCCACTGTAACTGGAGTAGAGTACAACAAGTAGGCTGTTTCCAATGTGATCCCTGGAGGAAGATATGAGGAAGGATATAAAAGGGGCCTCCAGTAACTAGAGTACAGCACAACAAGTCGGCTGTTTCCAATGAGGTCCCTGGAGGAAGGGACGGAGGAAGGAGTTAGGAGGGGCCTCCAGTAACTGGAGTAGATCACAACAAGTGGGCTGTTTCCAATGTGATCCCTGGAGGAAGATATGAAGGAAGGAGTTAGAAGGGCCTCCAGTAACTGCAGTAGAGCACAAGTAGGCTGTTTCCAATGAGGTCCCTGGAGCAAGATATGAAGGAAGGAGTTAGGAGGTGCCTCCAGTAACTGGAGTAGAGCACAAGTAGGCTGTTTCCAACGAGGTCCCTGGAGGAAGGGATGAAGGAAGGATTTAGGAGGGACCTCCAGTAACTGGAGTAGAGCACAAGTAGGCTGTTTCCAATGAGGTCCCTGGAGGAAGGGATGAAGGAAGGAGTTAGGAGGGGCCACCAGTAACTGGAGTAGAGCACAAGTAGGCTGTTTCCAATCAGGTCCCTGGAGGAAGGGATGAAGGAAGGACTTAGGAGGGGCCACCAGTAACTGGAGTAGAGCACAACAAGTAGGCTGTTTCCAATGAGGTCCCTGGAGGAAGGGATGAAGGAAGGATTTAGGAGGAACCACTGTAACTGGAGTAGACCACAACAAGTAGGCTGTTTCCAATGAGGTACCTGGAGGAAGGGATGAAGGAAGCATTTAGGAGGGACCTCCAGTAACCGGAGTAGACCACAAGTAGACTCTTTCCAATGTGACCCTGGAGGAAGGGATAAAGGAAGGATTTAGGAGGGGCCTCCAGTAACTGGAGTAGATCACAACAAGTGGGCTGTTTCCAATGTGATCCCTGGTGGAAGATATGAAGGAAGGAGTTAGGAGGGGCCACCTGTACTGGAGTAGAGCACATCCAGTAGGCTGTTTCCAATGAGGTCCTTGGAGGAAGATATGAAGGAAGAGGTTACGAGGGGCCTCCAGTAACTGCAGTAGAGCACAACAAGTAGGCTGTTACCAATCAGGTCCCTGGAGGAAGATATGAAGGAAGGATTTAGGAGGGGCCTCCAGTAACTGGAGTGGAGCAAAACAAGTAGGCTGTTTCCAATGAGGTCCCTGGAGGAAGGGATGAAGGAAGGAGTTAGGAGGGGCCACCAGCAACTGGAGTAGAGCACAAGTAGGCTGTATCCAATAAGGTCCCTGGAGGAAGGGATGAAGGAAGGACTTAGGAGGGGCCACCAGTAACTGGAGTAGAGCACAAGTAGGTTGTAACCAATGAGGTCCCTGGAGGAAGATATGAAGGAAGGAGTTAGGAGGGGCCTCCAGTAACTGGTTTAGAGCACAAGTAGGCTGTTTCAAATGAGGTCCCAGGAGGAAGGGATGAAGGAAGGATTTAGGAGGGACCTCCAGTAACTAGAGGAAAGCATAAGTAGGCTGTTTCAAATGAGGTCCCTGGAGGAAGAAATGAAGGAAGGAGTTAGGAGGGGCCTCCAATAACTGGAGTAGAGCACAAGTAGGCTGTTTCCAATGAGGTCCCTGGGTGAAGGGACGAAGGAAGGATTTAGGAGGGGCCTCCAGTAACTGGAGTAGAGCACAACAAGTAGGTTGTTTCCAATGAGGTCCCTGGAGGAAGGGATGAAGGAAGGATTTAGGAGGAATCACTGTAACTGGAGTAGTGCACAACAAGTAGGCTGTTTCCAATGAGGTCCCTGGAGGAAGGGACGAAGAAAGGAGTTAGGAGGGGCCTCCAGTAACTGGAGTAGAGCACAACAAGTAGGCTGTTTCCAATGAGGTCCCTGGAGGAACATATGAAGGAAGGAGTTAAGAGGGCCCTCCAGTAACTGTCGTTGAGCACAAGTAGGCTGTTTCCAATGAGGTCCCTGGTGGCAGATATGAAGGAAGGAGTTAGGAGGGGCCTCCAGTAACTGGAGTAGAGCACAAGTAGGCTGTATCCAATGAGGTCCCTGGAGGAAGATATGAAGAAAGGAGATAAAAGGGGTCTCCAATAAATGGAGTAGAGCACAACAAGTAGGTTGTTTCCAATGAGGTCCCTGGTGGAAGATATGAAGGAAGGAGTTAGGAGGGGCCTCCATGTAACTGGAGTAAAGCACAACAAGTAGGCTGTTTCCAATGAGGTCCCTGGAGGAAGGGACGAAGGAAGGAGTTAGGAGGGGCCTCCAGTAGCTTGAGGAGAGCACAACAAGTAGGCTGTTTCCAGTGAGGTCCCTGGAGGAAGGGATGAAGGAAGGATTTAGGAGAGGCCACAGTAACTGGAGTAGAACACAACAAGTAGGCTGTTTGCAATGAGGTCCCTGGAGGAAGGGATGAAGGAAGGAAATAGGAGGGGCCTCCAGTAACTGGAGTAGAGCACAACAAATAGGCTGTTTCAAACGTGATCCCTGGAGGAAGGGATGAAGGAAGGAGTTAGGAGGGGCCTCCAGTAACTCGAGTACAGCACAAGTAGGCTGTCTCCAAGGTGATCCCTGGAGGAAGGGATGAAGGAAGGAGTTAGGAGGGGCTACTGTACCTGGAGTTGAGCACAAGTAGAGTGTTCCCAATGAGGTCCCTGGTGGAAGGGACGAAGGAAGGATTTAGGAGAGGCCACAGTAACTGGAGTAGAACACAACAAGTAGGCTGTTTCCAATGAGGTCCCTGGAGGAAGGGATGAAGGAAGGAGTTAGGAGGGGCCTCCAGTAACTGGAGTAGAGCACAAGTAGGCTGTTTGCGACGTGTTCCCTGGAGGAAGGGATTAGGAGGGGCCTCCAGTAACTGGAGTAGAGCACTACAAGTAGGATGTTTCCAATGTGACCCTGGAGGAAGATATGAAGGAAGGAGTTAGTAGGGGCCTCCAGTAACTGGAGTAGAGGACAACAAGTAGGCTGTTTCCAATGTGATCCCTGGAGGAAGATATAAAGGATGGAGTTAGGAGGGACCTCCAGTAACTGGAGTAGAGCACAACAAGTAGGCTGTTTCCAATGTGATCCCTGGAGGAAGGGATGAAGGAAGGAGTTAGGAGGGGCCTCCAGTAACTGGAGTAGAGCACAAGTAGGCTGTTTCCAATGAGGTCACTGGAGGAAGGAGTTAGGAGGGGCAACCAGTAACTGGAGTAGAGCACAAGTAGGCTGTTTCCAATGTGATCCTGGAGGAAGGGATGAAGGAAGCATTTAGGAGGGACCTCCAGTAAACGGAGTAGACCACAACAAGTAGACTGTTTCCAATGTGACCCTGGAGGAAGGGATAAAGGATGGATTTAGCAGGGGCCTCCAGTAACTGGAGTAGAGCACAAGAAGTAGGCTGTTTCCAATGAAGTCCCTGGAGGAAGGGATTAAGGAAGGAGTTAGGAGGGCCAACCAGTACCTGGAGGAGAGCACAACAAGTAGGCTTTTCCAATAAGTCCCTGGAGGAAGATATGAATGAAGGAGTTAGGAGGGGCCTCCAGTAACTGGGGTAGAGCACAACAAGTAGGCTGTTTCCAATGTGACCCTTGGAAGGAAGGGATAAAGGGAGGTTTTAGGAGAGGCCACTGTAACTGGAGTAGAGTAGAACAAGTAGACTGTTTCCAATGTGTTCTTTGGTGGAAGATAGTAAGGAAGGAGTTAGGAGGCGCCTCCAGTAACTGGAGTAGAGCACAACAAGTAGGCTGTTTCCAATGAGGTCGCTGGTGGAAGATATGAAGGAAGGACTTAGGAGGGGCCTCCAGTAACTGGAGTAGAGCACAAGTAGGCTGTTTCCAACGAGGTCCCTGGAGGAAGGATTTAGGAGGGACCTCCAGTAACTGGAGTAGAGCACAAGTAGGCTGTTTCCAATGAGGTCCCTGGAGGAAGGGATGAAGGAAGGAGTTAGGAGGGGCCACCAGTAACTGGAGTAGAGCACAAGTAGGCTGTTTCCAATCAGGTCCCTGGAGGAAGGGATGAAGGAAGGACTTAGGAGGGGCCACCAGTAACTGGAGTAGAGCACAACAAGTAGGCTGTTTCCAATGAGGTCCCTGGAGGAAGATATGAAGGAACGAGTTAGGAGGGGCCTGCAGTAACTGGAGTAGAGCACAACAAGTAGGCTGTTTCCAATGAGGTCCCTGGAGGAAGGGATGAAGGAAGGATTTAGGAGGAACCACTGTAACTGGAGTAGACCACAACAAGTAGGCTGTTTCCAATGAGGTACCTGGAGGAAGGGATGAAGGAAGCATTTAGGAGGGACCTCCAGTAACCGGAGTAGACCACAAGTAGACTGTTTCGAATGTGACCCTGGAGGAAGGGATAAAGGAAGGATTTAGGAGGGGCCTCCAGTAACTGGAGTAGAGCACAAGAAGTAGGCTGTTTCCAATGAAGTCCCTGGAGGAAGGGATTAAGGAAGGAGTTAGGAGGGGCCACCAGTAACTGGAGCAGAGCACAAGTAGGCTGTTTCCAATGAGGTCCCTGGAGGACGATATGAAGGAAGCAGATAAAAGGGGCCTCCAGTAACTGGAGTAGAGCAAAACAAGTAGGCTGCTTCCAATGAGGTCCCTGGTGGAAGATATGAAGGAAGGAGTTGGGAGGGGCCTCCAGTAACTGGAGTAGAGCACTACAAGTAGGATGTTTCCAATGTGACCCTGGAGGAAGATATGAAGGAAGGCGTTAGTAGGGGCCTCCAGTAACTGGAGTAGAGCACAACAAGTAGGCTGTTTCCAACGTGATCCCTGGAGGAAGGGATGAAGGAAGGAGTTAGGAGGGGCCTCAAGTAACTGGAGTAGAGCACAATAAGTAGGCTATTTCCAACGTGATCCCTGGAGGAAGGGATGAAGGAAGGAGTTAGGAGGGGCCTCCAGTAACAGGAGTAGAGCACAAGTAGGCTGTTTCCGACGTGATCCCTGGAGGAAGGGATGAAGGAAGGAGTTAGGAGGGGCCTCCAGTAATTGGAGTAGAGCACTACAAGTAGGATGTTTCCAATGTGACCCTGGAGGAAGATATGAAGGAAGGCGTTAGTAGGGGTCTCCAGTAACTGGAGTAGAGCACAAGTAGGCTGTTTCCAATGTGATCTCTGGAGGAAGGGATGAAGGAAGGAGTTAGGAGGGGCCTCCAGTAACTGGAGTAGAGCACAACAAGTAGGCTGTTTCCAATGAGGTCCCTGGAGGAAGGAGTTAGGAGGGGCCACCAGTAACTGGAGTAGAGCACAAGTAGGCTGTTTCCAGTGAGGTCCCTGGAGGAAGATATGAAGGAAGGAGTTACGAGGGCCCTCTAGTAACTGGAGTAGAGCACAACTAGTAGGCTGTTTCCAATGAGGTCCCTGGTGGAGATATGAAGGAAGGAGTGAGGGGAGGCCTCCAGTAACTGGAGTAGAGCACAACAGTAGGCTGTTTCCAATGAGGTCCCTGGTGGATGGAATGAAGGAAGGATTTAGGAGGGGCCTCCAGTAACTGCAGAAGAGCACAACAAGTAGACTGTTTCCAATGTGACCCTGGAGGAAGGGATGAAGGAAGGATTTAGGAGGGGCTTCCAGTAACTGGAGTAGAGCACAAGTAGGCTGTATCCAATGAGGGCCCTGGGGGAAGATAAGAGGAAGGAGATAAAAGGTGCCTCCAGTAACTGGAGTAGAGCACAAGTAGGCTGTTTCCAATGAGGTCCCTGGTGGAAGATATGAAGGAAGGAGTTAGGAGGGGCCTCCAGTAACTGGAGTAGATCACAACAAGTAGGCTGTTTCCAATGAGGTCCCTGGAGAAAGGGATGAAGGAAGGAGTTAGGAGGGGCCACCAGTAACTGGAGTAGAGCACAACAAGTGGGCTGTTTCCAATGAGGTCCCTGGAGGAAGATATGAAGGAAGGAGTTAGGAGGGGCCTCCAGTAACTGGAGTAGAGCACAATAAGTAGGCTGTTTCAAAAGAGGTCCCTGGAGGAAGGAGTTAGGAGGGGCATCCAGTAACTGCAGTAGAGCACAACAAATAAGCTGTTTCAAATGAGGTCCCTGGAGGAAGATATGAAGGAAGGAGTTAGGAGGGGCCTCCAGTAACTGGAGTAGAGCACAATAGAAAGGCTGTTTCCAATGAGGTCCCTGGAGGAAGGGATAAAGGAAGGATTTAGGAGGTACCTCCAGTAACTGCAGTAGAGCACAACAAGTAGACTGTTTCCAATGTGACCCTGGAGGAAGGGATGAAGGAAGGATTTAGGAGGGACCTCCAGTAACTGGAGTAGAGCACAACAAGTAGACTTTTTCCAATGTGACCCTGGAGGAAGGGATGAAGGAAGGATTTAGGAGGGGCCTCCAGTAACTGAATAACAGCACAAGTAGGCTGTTTCCAATGTGACCCTGGAGGAAGGGATGAAGGAAGGATTTAGGAGGGGCCTCCAGTAACTGGAGTAGAGCATAACAAGTAGGCTGTTTCCAATGAGGTCCCTGGTGGAAGATATCAAGGAAGGATTTAGGAGGGGCCTCCAGTAACTGGAGTAGAGCACAATAAGTAGGCTGTTTCCAAAGAAGTCCCTGGAGGAAGATATGAAGGAAGGAGTTAGGAGGGGCCTCCAGTAACTGGAGTAGAGCACAACAAGTAGGCTGTTTCCAATGAGGTCCCTGGTGGAAGATATCAAGGAAGGAGTTAGGAGGGGCCTCCAGTAACTGGAGTAGAGCACAACAAGTAGGCTGTTTCCAATGAGGTCCCTGGAGGAAGGGATGAAGGAAGGAGTTAGGAGGGGCCACCAGTAACTGGAGTAGAGCACACGTAGGCTGTTTCCAATGAGGTCCCTGGAGGAAGGGATGAAGGAAGGACTTAGGAGGGGCAACCAGTAACTGGAGTAGAGCACAATAAGTAGGCTGTTTCGAATGAGGTCCCTGGAGGAAGGGACGAAGAAAGGAGTTAGGAGGGGCCTCCAGTAACTGGAGTAGAGCACAAGTAGGCTGTTTCCAATGAGGTCCCTGGAGGAACGTATGAAGGAAGGAGTTAAGAGGGCCCTCCAGTAACTGTCGTTGAGCACAAGTAGGCTGTTTCCAATGAGGTCCCTGGTGGCAGATATGAAGGAAGGAGTTAGGAGGGGCCTCCAGTAACTGGAGTAGAGCACAAGTAGGCTGTATCCAATGAGGTCCCTGGAGAAAGATATGAAGAAAGGAGATAAAAGGGGCCTCCAATAAATGGAGTAGAGCACAACAAGTAGGTTGTTTCCAATGAGGTCCCTGGTGGAAGATATGAAGGAGGGAGTTAGGAGGGGCCTCCATGTATCTGGAGTAGAGCACAACAAGTAGGCTGTTTCCAATGAGGTCCCTGGAGGAAGGGACGAAGGAAGGAGTTAGGAGGGGCCTCCAGTAGCTTGAGGAGAGCACAACAAGTAGGCTGTTTCCAGTGAGGTCCCTGGAGGAAGGAATGAAGGAAGGATTTAGGAGAGGCCACAGTAACTGGAGTAGAACACAACAAGTAGGCTGTTTGCAATGAGGTCCCTGGAGGAAGGGATGAAGGAAGGAAATAGGAGGGGCCTCCAGTAACTGGAGTAGAGGACAAGTAGGCTGTTTCAAACGTGATCCCTGGAGGAAGGGATGAAGGAAGGAGTTAGGAGGGGCCTCCAGTAACTCGAGTACAGCACAAGTAGGCTGTTTCCAACGTGATCCCTGGAGGAAGGGATGAAAGAAGGAGTTCGTGAGGGCCTCCAGTAACTGGAGTAGAGCACAACAAGTAGGCTGTTTCCAACGTGATCCCTGAAGGAAGGGATGAAGGAAGGAGTTAGGAGGGGCCTCCAGTAACTGGAGTAGAGCACAAGTAGGCTGTTTCCGACGTGATCCCTGGAGGAAGGGATGACGGAAGGAGTTAGGAGGGGCCACCAGTAACTGGAGTAGAGCACACGTAGGCTGTTTCCAATGAGGTCCCTGGAGGAAGGGATGAAGGAATGACTTAGGAGGGGCAACCAGTAACTGGAGTAGAGCACAATAAGTAGGCTGTTTCGAATGAGGTCCCTGGAGGAAGGGACGAAGAAAGGAGTTACTAGGGGCCTCCAGTAACTGGAGTAGAGCACAACAAGTAGGCTGTTTCCAATGTGATCCGTGGAGGAAGGGATGAAGGAAGGAGTTAGGAGGGCCAACCAGTACCTGGAGGAGAGCACAACAAGTAGGCTTTTCCAATAAGTCCCTGGAGGAAGATATGATTGAAGGAGTTAGGAGGGGCCTCCAGTAACTGGGGTAGAGCACAACAAGTAGGCTGTTTCCAATGTGACCCTTGGAAGGAAGGGATAAAGGGAGGTTTTAGGAGAGGCCACTGTAACTGGAGTAGAGTAGAACAAGTAGACTGTTTCCAATGTGTTCTTTGGTGGAAGATATGAAGGAAGGAGTTAGGAGGCGCCTCCAGTAACTGGAGTAGAGCACAACAAGTAGGCTGTTTCCAATGAGTTCCCTGGTGGAAGATATGAAGGAAGGACTTAGGAGGGGCCTCCAGTAACTGGAGTAGAGCACAAGTAGGCTGTTTCCAACGAGGTCCCTGGAGGAAGGGATGAAGGAAGGATTTAGGAGGGACCTCCAGTAACTGGAGTAGAGCACAAGTAGGCTGTTTCCAATGAGGTCCCTGGAGGAAGGGATGAAGGAAGGAGTTAGGAGGGGCCACCAGTAACTGGAGTAGAGCACAAGTAGGCTGTTTCCAATCAGGTCCCTGGAGGAAGGGATGAAGGAAGGACTTAGGAGGGGCCACCAGTAACTGGAGTAGAGCACAACAAGTAGGCTGTTTCCAATGAGGTCCCTGGAGGAAGATATGAAGGAACGACTTAGGAGGGGCCTCCAGTAACTGGAGTAGAGCACAACAAGTAGGCTGTTTCCAATGAGGTCCCTGGAGGAAGGGATGAAGGAAGGATTTAGGAGGAACCATTGTAACTGGAGTAGACCACAACAAGTAGGCTGTTTCCAATGAGGTACCTGGAGGAAGGGATGAAGGAAGCATTTAGGAGGGACCTCCAGTAACCGGAGTAGACCACAAGTAGATTGTTTCCAATGTGACCCTGGAGGAAGGGATAAAGGAAGGATTTAGGAGGGGCCTCCAGTAACTGGAGTAGAGCACAAGAAGTAGGCTGTTTCCAATGAAGTCCCTGGAGGAAGGGATTAAGGAAGGAGTTAGGAGGGGCCACCAGTAACTGGAGCAGAGCACAAGTAGGCTGTTTCCAATGAGGTCCCTGGAGGACGATATGAAGGAAGCAGATAAAAGGGGCCTCCAGTAACTGGAGTAGAGCAAAACAAGTAGGCTGCTTCCAATGAGGTCCCTGGTGGAAGATATGAAGGAAGGAGTTGGGAGGGGCCTCCAGTAACTGGAGTAGAGCACTACAAGTAGGATGTTTCCAATGTGACCCTGGAGGAAGATATGAAGGAAGTCGTTAGTAGGGGCCTCCAGTAACTGGAGTAGAGCACAACAAGTAGGCTGTTTCCAACGTGATCCCTGGAGGAAGGGATGAAGGAAGGAGTTAGGAGGGGCCTCAAGTAACTGGAGTCGAGCACAATAAGTAGGCTATTTCCAACGTGATCCCTGGAGGAAGGGATGAAGGAAGGAGTTAGGAGGGGCCTCCAGTAACAGGAGTAGAGCACAAGTAGGCTGTTTCCGACGTGATCCCTGGAGGAAGGGATGAAGGAAGGAGTTAGGAGGGGCCTCCAGTAATTGGAGTAGAGCACTACAAGTAGGATGTTTCCAATGTGACCCTGGAGGAAGATATGAAGGAAGGCGTTAGTAGGGGCCTCCAGTAACTGGAGTAGAGCACACGTAGGCTGTTTCCAATGTGATCTCTGGAGGAAGGGATGAAGGAAGGAGTTAGGAGGGGCCTCCAGTAACTGGAGTAGAGCACAACAAGTAGGCTGTTTCCAATGAGGTCCCTGGAGGAAGGAGTTAGGAGGGGCCACCAGTAACTGGAGTAGAGCACAAGTAGGCTGTTTCCAGTGAGGTCCCTGGAGGAAGATATGAAGGAAGGAGATACGAGGGCCCTCTAGTAACTGGAGTAGAGCACAACAAGTAGGCTGTTTCCAATGAGGTCCCTGGTGGAGATATGAAGGAGGGAGTGAGGGGAGGCCTCCAGTAACTGGAGTAGAGCACAACAGTAGGCTGTTTCCAATGAGGTCCCTGTGGAAGGGATGAAGGAAGGAGTTAGGAGGGGCCTCCAGGAACTGGATTAGAGCACAACAAGTAGGCTGTTTCCAATGAGGTCCCTGGAGGATGGAATGAAGGAAGGATTTAGGAGGGGCCTCCAGTAACTGCAGAAGAGCACAACAAGTAGACTGTTTCCAATGTGACCCTGGAGGAAGGGATGAAGGAAGGATTTAGGAGGGGCTTCCAGTAACTGGAGTAGAGCACAAGTAGGCTGTATCCAATGAGGGCCCTGGGGGAAGATAAGAGGAAGGAGATAAAAGGTGCCTCCAGTAACTGGAGTAGAGCACAAGTAGGCTGTTTCCAATGAGGTCCCTGGTGGAAGATATGAAGGAAGGAGTTAGGAGGGGCCTCCAGTAACTGGAGTAGATCACAACAAGTAGGCTGTTTCCAATGAGGTCCCTGGAGAAAGGGATGAAGGAAGGAGTTAGGAGGGGCCACCAGTAACTGGAGTAGAGCACAACAAGTGGGCTGTTTCCAATGAGGTCCCTGGAGGAAGATATGAAGGAAGGAGTTAGGAGGGGCCTCCAGTAACTGGAGTAGAGCACAATAAGTAGGCTGTTTCAAATGAGGTCCCTGGAGGAAGGAGTTAGGAGGGGCATCCAGTAACTGGAGTAGAGCACAACAAGTGGGCTGTTTCCAATGTGATCCCTGGAAGAAGATATGAAGGAAGGAGTTAGGAGGGGCCTCCAGTAACTGCAGTAGAGCACAACAAATAAGCTGTTTCCAATGAGGTCCCTGGAGGAAGATATGAAGGAAGGAGTTAGGAGGGGCCTCCAGTAACTGGAGTAGAGCACAATAGAAAGGCTGTTTCCAATGAGGTCCCTGGAGGAAGGGATAAAGGAAGGATTTAGGAGGTACCTCCAGTAACTGCAGTAGAGCACAACAAGTAGACTGTTTCCAATGTGACCCTGGAGGAAGGGATGAAGGAAGGATTTAGGAGGGACCTCCAGTAACTGGAGTAGAGCACAACAAGTAGACTTTTTCCAATGTGACCCTGGAGGAAGGGATGAAGGAAGGATTTAGGAGGGGCCTCCAGTAACTGAATAACAGCACAACAAGTAGGCTGTTTCCAATGTGACCCTGGAGGAAGGGATGAAGGAAGGATTTAGGAGGGGCCTCCAGTAACTCGAGTAGAGCATAACAAGTAGGCTGTTTCCAATGAGGTCCCTGGTGGAAGATATCAAGGAAGGAGTTAGGAGGGGCCTCCAGTAACTGGAGTAGAGCACAATAAGTAGGCTGTTTCCAAAGAAGTCCCTGGAGGAAGATATGAAGGAAGGAGTTAGGAGGGGCCTCCAGTAACTGGAGTAGAGCACAACAAGTAGGCTGTTTCCAATGAGGTCCCTGGTGGAAGATATCAAGGAAGGAGTTAGGAGGGGCCTCCAGTAACTGGAGTAGAGCACAACAAGTAGGCTGTTTCCAATGAGGTCCCTGGAGGAAGGGATGAAGGAAGGAGTTAGGAGGGGCCACCAGTAACTGGAGTAGAGCACACGTAGGCTGTTTCCAATGAGGTCCCTGGAGGAAGGGATGAAGGAAGGACTTAGGAGGGGCAACCAGTAACTGGAGTAGAGCACAATAAGTAGGCTGTTTCGAATGAGGTCCCTGGAGGAAGGGACGAAGAAAGGAGTTAGGAGGGGCCTCCAGTAACTGGAGTAGAGCACAACAAGTAGGCTGTTTCCAATGAGGTCCCTGGAGGAACGTATGAAGGAAGGAGTTAAGAGGGCCCTCCAGTAACTGTCGTTGAGCACAAGTAGGCTGTTTCCAATGAGGTCCCTGGTGGCAGATATGAAGGAAGGAGTTAGGAGGAGCCTCCAGTAACTGGAGTAGAGCACAAGAAGGCTGTATCCAATGAGGTCCTTGGAGGAAGATATGAAGAAAGGAGATAAAAGGGGCCTCCAATAAATGGAGTAGAGCACAACAAGTAGGTTGTTTCCAATGAGGTCCCTGGTGGAAGATATGAAGGAAGGAGTTAGGAGGGGCCTCCATGTATCAGAAGTAGAGCACAACAAGTAGGCTGTTTCCAATGAGGTCCCTGGAGGAAGGGACGAAGGAAGGAGTTAGGAGGGGCCTCCAGTAGCTTGAGGAGAGCACAACAAGTAGGCTGTTTCCAGTGAGGTCCCTGGAGGAAGGAATGAAGGAAGGATTTAGGAGAGGCCACTGTAACTGGAGTAGAACACAACAAGTAGGCTGTTTGCAATGAGGTCCCTGGAGGAAGGGATGAAGGAAGGAAATAGGACGGGCCTCCAGTAACTGGAGTAGAGGACAAGTAGGCTGTTTCAAACGTGATCCCTGGAGGAAGGGATGAAGGAAGGAGTTAGGAGGGGCCTCCAGTAACTCGACTAGAGCACAAGTAGGCTGTTTCCAACGTGATCCCTGGAGGAAGGGATGAAAGAAGGAGTTCGTGAGGGCCTCCAGTAACTGGAGTAGAGCACAACAAGTAGGCTGTTTCCAACGTGATCCCTGAAGGAAGGGATGAAGGAAGGAGTTAAGAGGGCCCTCCAGTAACTGTCGTTGAGCACAAGTAGGCTGTTTCCAATGAGGTCCCTGGTGGCAGATATGAAGGAAGGAGTTAGGAGGGGCCTCCAGTAACTGGAGTAGAGCACAAGTAGGCTGTATCCAATGAGGTCCCTGGAGGAAGATATGAAGAAAGGAGATAAAAGGGGCCTCCAATAAATGGAGTAGAGCACAACAAGTAGGTTGTTTCCAATGAGGTCCCTGGTGGAAGATATGAAGGAAGGAGTTAGGAGGGGCCTCCATGTATCTGGAGTAGAGCACAACAAGTAGGCTGTTTCCAATGAGGTCCCTGGAGGAAGGGACGAAGGAAGGAGTTAGGAGGGGCCTCCAGTAGCTTGAGGAGAGCACAACAAGTAGGCTGTTTCCAGTGAGGTCCCTGGAGGAAGGAATGAAGGAAGGATTTAGGAGAGGCCACAGTAACTGGAGTAGAACACAACAAGTAGGCTGTTTGCAATGAGGTCCCTGGAGGAAGGGATGAAGGAAGGAAATAGGAGGGGCCTCCAGTAACTGGAGTAGAGGACAAGTAGGCTGTTTCAAACGTGATCCCTGGAGGAAGGGATGAAGGAAGGAGTTAGGAGGGGCCTCCAGTAACTCGAGTACAGCACAAGTAGGCTGTTTCCAACGTGATCCCTGGAGGAAGGGATGAAAGAAGGAGTTCGTGAGGGCCTCCAGTAACTGGAGTAGAGCACAACAAGTAGGCTGTTTCCAACGTGATCCCTGAAGGAAGGGATGAAGGAAGGAGTTAGGAGGGGCCTCCAGTAACTGGAGTAGAGAAAAAGTAGGCTGTTTCCGACGTGATCCCTGGAGGAAGGGATGACGGAAGGAGTTAGGAGGGGCCACCAGTAACTGGAGTAGAGCACACGTAGGCTGTTTCCAATGAGGTCCCTGGAGGAAGGGACGGAGAAAGGAGTTACTTGGGGCCTCCAGTAACTGGAGTAGAGCACAACAAGTAGGCTGTTTCCAATGTGATCCCTGGAGGAAGGGATGAAGGACGGAGTTAGGAGGGCCAACCAGTACCTGGAGGAGAGCACAACAAGTAGGCTTTTCCAATAAGTCCCTGGAGGAAGATATGAATGAAGGAGTTAGGAGGGGCCTCCAGTAACTGGGGTAGAGCACAACAAGTAGGCTGTTTCCAATGTGACCCTTGGAAGGAAGGGATAAAGGGAGGTTTTAGGAGAGGCCACTGTAACTGGAGTAGAGTAGAACAAGTAGGCTGTTTCCAATGAGGTCCCTGGTGGAAGATATGAAGGAAGGACTTAGGAGGGGCCTCCAGTAACTGGAGTAGAGCACAAGTAGGCTGTTTCCAACGAGGTCCCTGGAGGAAGGGATGAAGGAAGGATTTAGGAGGGACCTCCAGTAACTGGAGTAGAGCACAAGTAGGCTGTTTCCAATGAGGTCCCTGGAGGAAGGGATGAAGGAAGGAGTTAGGAGGGGCCACCAGTAACTGGAGTAGAGCACAAGTAGGCTGTTTCCAATCAGGTCCCTGGAGGAAGGGATGAAGGAAGGACTTAGGAGGGGCCACCAGTAACTGGAGTAGAGCACAACAAGTAGGCTGTTTCCAATGAGGTCCCTGGAGGAAGATATGAAGGAACGAGTTAGGAGGGGCCTCCAGTAACTGGAGTAGAGCACAACAAGTAGGCTGTTTCCAATGAGGTACCTGGAGGAAGGGATGAAGGAAGCATTTAGGAGGGACCTCCAGTAACCGGAGTAGACCACAAGTAGACTGTTTCCAATGTGACCCTGGAGGAAGGGATAAAGGAAGGATTTAGGAGGGGCCTCCAGTAACTGGAGTAGAGCACAAGAAGTAGGCTGTTTCCAATGAAGTCCCTGGAGGAAGGGATTAAGGAAGGAGTTAGGAGGGGCCACCAGTAACTGGAGCAGAGCACAAGTAGGCTGTTTCCAATGAGGTCCCTGGAGGACGATATGAAGGAAGCAGATAAAAGGGGCCTCCAGTAGCTGGAGTAGAGCAAAACAAGTAGGCTGCTTCCAATGAGGTCCCTGGTGGAAGATATGAAGGAAGGAGTTGGGAGGGGCCTGCAGTAACTGGAGTAGAGCACTACAAGTAGGATGTTTCCAATGTGACCCTGGAGGAAGATATGAAGGAAGGCGTTAGTAGGGGCCTCCAGTAACTGGAGTAGAGCACAACAAGTAGGCTGTTTCCAACGTGATCCCTGGAGGAAGGGATGAAGGAAGGAGTTAGGAGGGGCCTCAAGTAACTGGAGTAGAGCACAATAAGTAGGCTATTTCCAACGTGATCCCTGGAGGAAGGGATGAAGGAAGGAGTTAGGAGTGGCCTCCAGTAACAGGAGTAGAGCACAAGTAGGCTGTTTCCGACGTGATCCCTGGAGGAAGGGATGAAGGAAGGAGTTAGGAGGGGCCTCCAGTAATTGGAGTAGAGCACTACAAGTAGGATGTTTCCAATGTGACCCTGGAGGAAGATATGAAGGAAGGCGTTAGTAGGGGCCTCCAGTAACTGGAGTAGAGCACAAGTAGGCTGTTTCCAATGTGATCTCTGGAGGAAGGGATGAAGGAAGGAGTTAGGAGGGGCCTCCAGTAACTGGAGTAGAGCACAACAAGTAGGCTGTTTCCAATGAGGTCCCTGGAGGAAGGAGTTAGGAGGGGCCACCAGTAACTGGAGTAGAGCACAAGTAGCCTGTTTCCAGTGAGGTCCCTGGAGGAAGATATGAAGGAAGGAGTTACGAGGGCCCTCTAGTAACTGGAGTAGAGCAGAACAAGTAGGCTGTTTCCAATGAGGTCCCTGGTGGAGATATGAAGGAAGGAGTGAGGGGAGGCCTCCAGTAACTGGAGTAGAGCACAACAGTAGGCTGTTTCCAATGAGGTCCCTGGTGGAAGGGATGAAGGAAGGAGTTAGGAGGGGCCTCCAGGAACTGGATTAGAGCACAACAAGTAGGCTGTTTCCAATGAGGTCCCTGGAGGATGGAATGAAGGAAGGATTTAGGAGGGGCCTCCAGTAACTGCAGAAGAGCACAACAAGTAGACTGTTTCCAATGTGACCCTGGAGGAAGGGATGAAGGAAGGATTTAGGAGGGGCTTCCAGTAACTGGAGTAGAGCACAAGTAGGCTGTATCCAATGAGGGCCCTGGGGGAAGATAAGAGGAAGGAGATAAAAGGTGCCTCCAGTAACTGGAGTAGAGCACAAGTAGGCTGTTTCCAATGAGGTCCCTGGTGGAAGATATGAAGGAAGGAGTTAGGAGGGGCCTCCAGTAACTGGAGTAGATCACAACAAGTAGGCTGTTTCCAATGAGGTCCCTGGAGAAAGGGATGAAGGAAGGAGTTAGGAGGGGCCACCAGTAACTGGAGTAGAGCACAACAAGTGGGCTGTTTCCAATGAGGTCCCTGGAGGAAGATATGAAGGAAGGAGTTAGGAGGGGCCTCCAGTAACTGGAGTAGAGCACAATAAGTAGGCTGTTTCAAATGAGGTCCCTGGAGGAAGGAGTTAGGAGGGGCATCCAGTAACTGGAGTAGAGCACAACAAGTGGGCTGTTTCCAATGTGATCCCTGGAAGAAGATATGAAATAAGGAGTTAGGAGGGGCCTCCAGTAACTGCAGTAGAGCACAACAAATAAGCTGTTTCCAATGAGGTCCCTGGAGGAAGATATGAAGGAAGGAGTTAGGAGGGGCCTCCAGTAACTGGAGTAGAGCACAATAGAAAGGCTGTTTCCAATGAGGTCCCTGGAGGAAGGGATAAAGGAAGGATTTAGGAGGTACCTCCAGTAACTGCAGTAGAGCACAACAAGTAGACTGTTTCCAATGTGACCCTGGAGGAAGGGATGAAGGAAGGATTTAGGAGGGACCTCCAGTAACTGGAGTAGAGCACAACAAGTAGACTTTTTCCAATGTGACCCTGGAGGAAGGGATGAAGGAAGGATTTAGGAGGGGCCTCCAGTAACTGAATAACAGCACAAGTAGGCTGTTTCCAATGTGACCCTGGAGGAAGGGATGAAGGAAGGATTTAGGAGGGGCCTCCAGTAACTGGAGTAGAGCATAACAAGTAGGCTGTTTCCAATGAGGTCCCTGGTGGAAGATATCAAGGAAGGAGTTAGGAGGGGCCTCCAGTAACTGGAGTAGAGCACAATAAGTAGGCTGTTTCCAAAGAAGTCCCTGGAGGAAGATATGAAGGAAGGAGTTAGGAGGGGCCTCCAGTAACTGGAGTAGAGCACAACAAGTAGGCTGTTTCCAATGAGGTCCCTGGTGGAAGATATCAAGGAAGGAGTTAGGAGGGGCCTCCAGTAACTGGAGTAGAGCACAACAAGTAGGCTGTTTCCAATGAGGTCCCTGGAGGAAGGGATGAAGGAAGGAGTTAGGAGGGGCCACCAGTAACTGGAGTAGAGCACACGTAGGCTGTTTCCAATGAGGTCCCTGGAGGAAGGGATGAAGGAAGGACTTAGGAGGGGCAACCAGTAACTGGAGTAGAGCACAATAAGTAGGCTGTTTCGAATGAGGTCCCTGGAGGAAGGGACGAAGAAAGGAGTTAGGAGGGGCCTCCAGTAACTGGAGTAGAGCACAACAAGTAGGCTGTTTCCAATGAGGTCCCTGGAGGAACGTATGAAGGAAGGAGTTAAGAGGGCCCTCCAGTAACTGTCGTTGAGCACAAGTAGGCTGTTTCCAATGAGGTCCCTGGTGGCAGATATGAAGGAAGGAGTTAGGAGGGGCCTCCAGTAACTGGAGTAGAGCACAAGTAGGCTGTATCCAATGAGGTCCCTGGAGGAAGATATGAAGAAAGGAGATAAAAGGGGCCTCCAATAAATGGAGTAGAGCACAAGTAGGTTGTTTCCAATGAGGTCCCTGGTGGAAGATATGAAGGAGGGAGTTAGGAGGGGCCTCCAGTAACTGGAGTAGAGCACAACAAGTAGGCTGTTTCCAATGAGGTCCCTGGAGGAAGGGATGAAGGAAGGAGTTAGGAGGGGCCTCCATGTATCTGGAGTAGAGCACAACAAGTAGGCTGTTTCCAATGAGGTCCCTGGAGGAAGGGACGAAGGAAGGAGTTAGGAGGGGCCTCCAGTAGCTTGAGGAGAGCACAACAAGTAGGCTGTTTCCAGTGAGGTCCCTGGAGGAAGGAATGAAGAAAGGATTTAGAAGAGGCCACAGTAACTGGAGTAGAACACAACAAGTAGGCTGTTTGCAATGAGGTCCCTGGAGGAAGGGATGAAGGAAGGAAATAGGAGGGGCCTCCAGTAACTGGAGTAGAGGACAAGTAGGCTGTTTCAAACGTGATCCCTGGAGGAAGGGATGAAGGAAGGAGTTAGGAGGGGCCTCCAGTAACTCGAGTACAGCACAAGTAGGCTGTTTCCAACGTGATCCCTGGAGGAAGGGATGAAAGAAGGAGTTCGTGAGGGCCTCCAGTAACTGGAGTAGAGCACAACAAGTAGGCTGTTTCCAACGTGATCCCTGAAGGAAGGGATGAAGGAAGGAGTTAGGAGGGGCCTCCAGTAACTGGAGTAGAGCACAAGTAGGCTGTTTCCGACGTGATCCCTGGAGGAAGGGATGACGGAAGGAGTTTGGAGGGGCCACCAGTAACTGGAGTAGAGCACACGTAGGCTGTTTCCAATGAGGTCCCTGGAGGAAGGGATGAAGGAAGGACTTAGGAGGGGCAACCAGTAACTGGAGTAGAGCACAATAAGTAGGCTGTTTCGAATGAGGTCCCTGGAGGAAGGGACGAAGAAAGGAGTTACTAGGGGCCTCCAGTAACTGGAGTAGAGCACAACAAGTAGGCTGTTTCCAATGTGATCCCTGGAGGAAGGGATGTAGGAAGGAGTTAGGAGGGGCCTCCAGTAACTGGAGTAGAGCACAAGTAGGCTGTTTCCAATGAGGTCCCTGGAGGAAGGAGTTAGGAGGGGCAACCAGTAACTGGAGTAGAGCACAAGTAGGCTGTTTACAGTGAGGTCCCTGGAAGAAGATATGAAGGAAGGAGTTAGGAGGGGCCTCCAGTAACTGCAGTAGAGCACAAAAAATAAGCTGCTTCCAATGAGGTCCCTGGAGGAAGATATGAAGGAAGGAGTTAGGAGGGGCCTCCAGTAACTGGAGTAGAGCACAATAGAAAGGCTGTTTCCAATGAGGTCCCTGGAGGAAGGGATAAAGGAAGGATTTAGGAGGTACCTCCAGTAACTGCAGTAGAGCACAACAAGTAGACTGTTTCCAATGTGACCCTGGAGGAAGGGATGAAGGAAGGATTTAGGAGGGACCTCCAGTAACTGGAGTAGAGCACAACAAGTAGACTTTTTCCAATGTGACCCTGGAGGAAGGGATGAAGGAAGGATTTAGGAGGGGCCTCCAGTAACTGAATAACAGCACAACAAGTAGGCTGTTTCCAATGTGACCCTGGAGGAAGGGATGAAGGAAGGATTTAGGAGGGGCCTCCAGTAACTGGAGTAGAGCATAACAAGTAGGCTGTTTCCAATGAGGTCCCTGGTGGAAGATATCAAGGAAGGAGTTAGGAGGGGCCTCCAGTAACTGGAGTAGAGCACAATAAGTAGGCTGTTTCCAAAGAAGTCCCTGGAGGAAGATATGAAGGAAGGAGTTAGGAGGGGCCTCCAGTAACTGGAGTAGAGCACAACAAGTAGGCTGTTTCCAATGAGGTCCCTGGTGGAAGATATCAAGGAAGGAGTTAGGAGGGGCCTCCAGTAACTGGAGTAGAGCACAACAAGTAGGCTGTTTCCAATGAGGTCCCTGGAGAAAGGGATGAAGGAAGGAGTTAGGAGGGGCCACCAGTAACTGGAGTAGAGCACACGTAGGCTGTTTCCAATGAGGTCCCTGGAGGAAGGGATGATGGAAGGACTTAGGAGGGGCAACCAGTAACTGGAGTAGAGCACAATAAGTAGGCTGTTTCGAATGAGGTCCCTGGAGGAAGGGACGAAGAAAGGAGTTAGGAGGGGCCTCCAGTAACTGGAGTAGAGCACAACAAGTAGGCTGTTTCCAATGAGGTCCCTGGAGGAACGTATGAAGGAAGGAGTTAAGAGGGCCCTCCAGTAACTGTCGTTGAGCACAAGTAGGCTGTTTCCAATGAGGTCCCTGGTGGCAGATATGAAGGAAGGAGTTAGGAGGGGCCTCCAGTAACTGGAGTAGAGCACAAGTAGGCTGTATCCAATGAGGTCCCTGGAGGAAGATATGAAGAAAGGAGATAAAAGGGGCCTCCAATAAATGGAGTAGAGCACAACAAGTAGGTTGTTTCCAATGAGGTCACTGGTGGAAGATATGAAGGAGGGAGTTAGGAGGGGCCTCCATGTATCTGGAGTAGAGCACAAGTAGGCTGTTTCCAATGAGGTCCCTGGAGGAAGGGACGAAGGAAGGAGTTAGGAGGGGCCTCCAGTAGCTTGAGGAGAGCACAACAAGTAGGCTGTTTCCAGTGAGGTCCCTGGAGGAAGGAATGAAGGAAGGATTTAGGAGAGGCCACAGTAACTGGAGTAGAACACAACAAGTAGGCTGTTTGCAATGAGGTCCCTGGAGGAAGGGATGAAGGAAGGAAATAGGAGGGGCCTCCAGTAACTGGAGTAGAGGACAAGTAGGCTGTTTCAAACGTGATCCCTGGAGGAAGGGATGAAGGAAGGAGTTAGGAGGGGCCTCCAGTAACTCGAGTACAGCACAAGTAGGCTGTTTCCAACGTGATCCCTGGAGGAAGGGATGAAAGAAGGAGTTCGTGAGGGCCTCCAGTAACTGGAGTAGAGCACAACAAGTAGGCTGTTTCCAACGTGATCCCTGAAGGAAGGGATGAAGGAAGGAGTTAGGAGGGGCCTCCAGTAACTGGAGTAGAGCACAAGTAGGCTGTTTCCGACGTGATCCCTGGAGGAAGGGATGACGGAAGGAGTTAGGAGGGGCCACCAGTAACTGGAGTAGAGCACACGTAGGCTGTTTCCAATGAGGTCCCTGGAGGAAGGGATGAAGGAAGGACTTAGGAGGGGCAACCAGTAACTGGAGTAGAGCACAATAAGTAGGCTGTTTCGAATGAGGTCCCTGGAGGAAGGGACGAAGAAAGGAGTTACTAGGGGCCTCCAGTAACTGGAGTAGAGCACAACAAGTAGGCTGTTTCCAATGTGATCCCTGGAGGAAGGGATGAAGGAAGGAGTTAGGAGGGCCAACCAGTACCTGGAGGAGAGCACAACAAGTAGGCTTTTCCAATAAGTCCCTGGAGGAAGATATGAATGAAGGAGTTAGGAGGGGCCTCCAGTAACTGGGGTAGAGCACAACAAGTAGGCTGTTTCCAATGTGACCCTTGGAAGGAAGGGATAAAGGGAGGTTTTAGGAGAGGCCACTGTAACTGGAGTAGAGTAGAACAAGTAGACTGTTTCCAATGTGTTCTTTGGTGGAAGATATGAAGGAAGGAGTTAGGAGGCGCTTCCAGTAACTGGAGTAGAGCACAACAAGTAGGCTGTTTCCAATGAGGTCCCTGGTGGAAGATATGAAGGAAGGACTTAGGAGGGGCCTCCAGTAACTGGAGTAGAGCACAAGTAGGCTGTTTCCAACGAGGTCCCTGGAGGAAGGGATGAAGGAAGGATTTAGGAGGGACCTCCAGTAACTGGAGTAGAGCACAAGTAGGCTGTTTCCAATGAGGTCCCTGGAGGAAGGGATGAAGGAAGGAGTTAGGAGGGGCCACCAGTAACTGGAGTAGAGCACAAGTAGGCTGTTTCCAATCAGGTCCCTGGAGGAAGGGATGAAGGAAGGACTTAGGAGGGGCCACCAGTAACTGGAGTAGAGCACAACAAGTAGGCTGCTTCCAATGAGGTCCCTGGAGGAAGATATGAAGGAACGACTTAGAAGGGGCCTCCAGTAACTGGAGTAGAGCACAACAAGTAGGCTGTTTCCAATGAGGTCCCTGGAGGAAGGGATGAAGGAAGGATTTAGGAGGAACCACTGTAACTGGAGTAGACCACAACAAGTAGGCTGTTTCCAATGAGGTACCTGGAGGAAGGGATGAAGGAAGCATTTAGGAGGGACCTCCAGTAACCGGAGTAGACCACAAGTAGACTGTTTCCAATGTGACCCTGGAGGAAGGCATAAAGGAAGGATATAGGAGGGGCCTCCAGTAACTGGAGTAGAGCACAAGAAGTAGGCTGTTTCCAATGAAGTCCCTGGAGGAAGGGATTAAGGAAGGAGTTAGGAGGGGCCACCAGTAACTGGAGCAGAGCACAAGTAGGCTGTTTCCAATGAGGTCCCTGGAGGACGATATGAAGGAAGCAGATAAAAGGGGCCTCCAGTAACTGGAGTAGAGCAAAACAAGTAGGCTGCTTCCAATGAGGTCCCTGGTGGAAGATATGAAGGAAGGAGTTGGGATGGGCCTCCAGTAACTGGAGTAGAGCACTACAAGTAGGATGTTTCCAATGTGACCCTGGAGGAAGATATGAAGGAAGGCGTTAGTAGGGGCCTCCAGTAACTGGAGTAGAGCACAACAAGTAGGCTGTTTCCAACGTGATCCCTGGAGGAAGGGATGAAGGAAGGAGTTAGGAGGGGCCTCAAGTAACTGGAGTAGAGCACAATAAGTAGGCTATTTCCAACGTGATCCCTGGAGGAAGGGATGAAGGAAGGAGTTAGGAGGGGCCTCCAGTAACAGGAGTAGAGCACAAGTAGGCTGTTTCCGACGTGATCCCTGGAGGAAGGGATGAAGGAAGGAGTTAGGAGGGGCCTCCAGTAATTGGAGTAGAGCACTACAAGTAGGATGTTTCCAATGTGACCCTGGAGGAAGATATGAAGGAAGGCGTTAGTAGGGGCCTCCAGTAACTGGAGTAGAGCACAAGTAGGCTGTTTCCAATGTGATCTCTGGAGGAAGGGATGAAGGAAGGAGTTAGGAGGGGCCTCCAGTAACTGGAGTAGAGCACAACAAGTAGGCTGTTTCCAATGAGGTCCCTGGAGGAAGGAGTTAGGAGGGGCCACCAGTAACTGGAGTAGAGCACAAGTAGGCTGTTTCCAGTGAGGTCCCTGGAGGAAGATATGAAGGAAGGAGTTACGAGGGCCCTCTAGTAACTGGAGTAGAGCACAACAAGTAGGCTGTTTCCAATGAGGTCCCTGGTGGAGATATGAAGGAAGGAGTGAGGGGAGGCCTCCAGTAACTGGAGTAGAGCACAACAGTAGGCTGTTTCCAATGAGGTCCCTGGTGGAAGGGATGAAGGAAGGAGTTAGGAGGGGCCTCCAGGAACTGGATTAGAGTACAACAAGTAGGCTGTTTCCAATGAGGTCCCTGGAGGATGGAATGAAGGAAGGATTTAGGAGGGGCCTCCAGTAACTGCAGAAGAGCACAACAAGTAGACTGTTTCCAATGTGACCCTGGAGGAAGGGATGAAGGAAGGATTTAGGAGGGGCTTCCAGTAACTGGAGTAGAGCACAAGTAGGCTGTATCCAATGAGGGCCCTGGGGGAAGATAAGAGGAAGGAGATAAAAGGTGCCTCCAGTAACTGGAGTAGAGCACAAGTAGGCTGTTTCCAATGAGGTCCCTGGTGGAAGATATGAAGGAAGGAGTTAGGAGGGGCCTCCAGTAACTGGAGTAGATCACAACAAGTAGGCTGTTTCCAATGAGGTCCCTGGAGAAAGGGATGAAGGAAGGAGTTAGGAGGGGCCACCAGTAACTGGAGTAGAGCACAACAAGTGGGCTGTTTGCAATGAGGTCCCTGGAGGAAGATATGAAGGAAGGAGTTAGGAGGGGCCTCCAGTAACTGGAGTAGAGCACAATAAGTAGGCTGTTTCAAATGAGGTCCCTGGAGGAAGGAGTTAGGAGGGGCATCCAGTAACTGGAGTAGAGCACAACAAGTGGGCTGTTTCCAATGTGATCCCTGGAAGAAGATATGAAGGAAGGAGTTAGGAGGGGCCTCCAGTAACTGCAGTAGAGCACAACAAATAAGCTGTTTCCAATGAGGTCCCTGGAGGAAGATATGAAGGAAGGAGTTAGGAGGGGCCTCCAGTAACTGGAGTAGAGCACAATAGAAAGGCTGTTTCCAATGAGGTCCCTGGAGGAAGGGATAAAGGAAGGATTTAGGAGGTACCTCCAGTAACTGCAGTAGAGCACAAGTAGACTGTTTCCAATGTGACCCTGGAGGAAGGGATGAAGGAAGGATTTAGGAGGGACCTCCAGTAACTGGAGTAGAGCACAACAAGTAGACTTTTTCCAATGTGACCCTGGAGGAAGGGATGAAGGAAGGATTTAGGAGGGGCCTCCAGTAACTGAATAACAGCACAACAAGTAGGCTGTTTCCAATGTGACCCTGGAGGAAGGGATGAAGGAAGGATTTAGGAGGGGCCTCCAGTAACTCGAGTAGAGCATAACAAGTAGGCTGTTTCCAATGAGGTCCCTGGTGGAAGATATCAAGGAAGGAGTTAGGAGGGGCCTCCAGTAACTGGAGTAGAGCACAATAAGTAGGCTGTTTCCAAAGAAGTCCCTGGAGGAAGATATGAAGGAAGGAGTTAGGAGGGGCCTCCAGTAACTGGAGTAGAGCACAACAAGTAGGCTGTTTCCAATGAGGTCCCTGGTGGAAGATATCAAGGAAGGAGTTAGGAGGGGCCTCCAGTAACTGGAGTAGAGCACAACAAGTAGGCTGTTTCCAATGAGGTCCCTGGAGGAAGGGATGAAGGAAGGAGTTAGGAGGGGCCACCAGTAACTGGAGTAGAGCACACGTAGGCTGTTTCCAATGAGGTCCTGGAGGAAGGGATGAAGGAAGGACTTAGGAGGGGCAACCAGTAACTGGAGTAGAGCACAATAAGTAGGCTGTTTCGAATGAGGTCCCTGGAGGAAGGGACGAAGAAAGGAGTTAGGAGGGGCCTCCAGTAACTGGAGTAGAGCACAACAAGTAGGCTGTTTCCAATGAGGTCCCTGGAGGAACGTATGAAGGAAGGAGTTAAGAGGGCCCTCCAGTAACTGTCGTTGAGCACAAGTAGGCTGTTTCCAATGAGGTCCCTGGTGGCAGATATGAAGGAAGGAGTTAGGAGGGGCCTCCAGTAACTGGAGTAGAGCACAAGTAGGCTGTATCCAATGAGGTCCCTGGAGGAAGATATGAAGAAAGGAGATAAAAGGGGCCTCCAATAAATGGAGTAGAGCACAACAAGTAGGTTGTTTCCAATGAGGTCCCTGGTGGAAGATATGAAGGAAGGAGTTAGGAGGGGCCTCCATGTATCTGGAGTAGAGCACAACAAGTAGGCTGTTTCCAATGAGGTCCCTGGAGGAAGGGCGAAGGAAGGAGTTAGGAGGGGCCTCCAGTAGCTTGAGGAGAGCACAACAAGTAGGCTGTTTCCAGTGAGGTCCCTGGAGGAAGGAATGAAGGAAGGATTTAGGAGAGGCCACAGTAACTGGAGTAGAACACAACAAGTAGGCTGTTTGCAATGAGGTCCCTGGAGGAAGGGATGAAGGAAGGAAATAGGAGGGGCCTCCAGTAACTGGAGTAGAGGACAAGTAGGCTGTTTCAAACGTGATCCCTGGAGGAAGGGATGAAGGAAGGAGTTAGGAGGGGCCTCCAGTAACTCGAGTACAGCACAAGTAGGCTGTTTCCAACGTTATCCCTGGAGGAAGGGATGAAAGAAGGAGTTCGTGAGGGCCTCCAGTAACTGGAGTAGAGCACAACAAGTAGGCTGTTTCCAACGTGATCCCTGAAGGAAGGGATGAAGGAAGGAGTTAAGAGGGCCCTCCAGTAACTGTCGTTGAGCACAAGTAGGCTGTTTCCAATGAGGTCCCTGGTGGCAGATATGAAGGAAGGAGTTAGGAGGGGCCTCCAGTAACTGGAGTAGAGCACAAGTAGGCTGTATCCAATGAGGTTCCTGGAGGAAGATATGAAGAAAGGAGATAAAAGGGGCCTCCAATAAATGGAGTAGAGCACAACAAGTAGGTTGTTTCCAATGAGGTCCCTGGTGGAAGATATGAAGGAAGGAGTTAGGAGGGGCCTCCATGTATCTGGAGTAGAGCACAACAAGTAGGCTGTTTCCAATGAGGTCCCTGGAGGAAGGGACGAAGGAAGGAGTTAGGAGGGGCCTCCAGTAGCTTGAGGAGAGCACAACAACTAGGCTGTTTCCAGTGAGGTCCCTGGAGGAAGGAATGAAGGAAGGATTTAGGAGAGGCCACAGTAACTGGAGTAGAACACAACAAGTAGGCTGTTTGCAATGAGGTCCCTGGAGGAAGGGATGAAGGAAGGAAATAGGAGGGGCCTCCAGTAACTGGAGTAGAGGACAAGTAGGCTGTTTCAAACGTGATCCCTGGAGGAAGGGATGAAGGAAGGAGTTAGGAGGGGCCTCCAGTAACTCGAGTACAGCACAAGTAGGCTGTTTCCAACGTGATCCCTGGAGGAAGGGATGAAAGAAGGAGTTCGTGAGGGCCTCCAGTAACTGGAGTAGAGCACAACAAGTAGGCTGTTTCCAACGTGATCCCTGTAGGAAGGGATGAAGGAAGGAGTTAGGAGGGGCCTCCAGTAACTGGAGTAGAGCACAAGTAGGCTGTTTCCGACGTGATCCCTGGAGGAAGGGATGACGGAAGGAGTTAGGAGGGGCCACCAGTAACTGGAGTAGAGCACACGTAGGCTGTTTCCAATGAGGTCCCTGGAGGAAGGGACGAAGAAAGGAGTTACTAGGGGCCTCCAGTAACTGGAGTAGAGCACAACAAGTAGGCTGTTTCCAATGTGATCCCTGGAGGAAGGGATGAAGGAAGGAGTTAGGAGGGCCAACCAGTACCTGGAGGAGAGCACAACAAGTAGGCTTTTCCAATAAGTCCCTGGAGGAAGATATGAATGAAGGATTTAGGAGGGGCCTCCAGTAACTGGGGTAGAGCACAACAAGTAGGCTGTTTCCAATGTGACCCTTGGAAGGAAGGGATAAAGGGAGGTTTTAGGAGAGGCCACTGTAACTGGAGTAGAGTAGAACAAGTAGACTGTTTCCAATGTGTTCTTTGGTGGAAGATATGAAGGAAGGAGTTAGGAGGCGCGTCCAGTAACTGGAGTAGAGCACAACAAGTAGGCTGTTTCCAATGAGGTCCCTGGTGGAAGATATGAAGGAAGGACTTAGGAGGGGCCTCCAGTAACTGGAGTAGAGCACAAGTAGGCTGTTTCCAACGAGGTCCCTGGAGGAAGGGATGAAGGAAGGATTTAGGAGGGACCTCCAGTAACTGGAGTAGAGCACAAGTAGGCTGTTTCCAATGAGGTCCCTGGAGGAAGGGATGAAGGAAGGAGTTAGGAGGGGCCACCAGTAACTGGAGTAGAGCACAAGTAGGCTGTTTCCAATCAGGTCCCTGGAGGAAGGGATGATGGAAGGACTTAGGAGGGGCCACCAGTAACTGGAGTAGAGCACAACAAGTAGGCTGTTTCCAATGAGGTCCCTGGAGGAAGATATGAAGGAACGAGTTAGGAGGGGCCTCCAGTAACTGGAGTAGAGCACAACAAGTAGTTTGTTTCCAATGAGGTACCTGGAGGAAGGGATGAAGGAAGCATTTAGGAGGGACCTCCAGTAACCGGAGTAGACCACAAGTAGACTGTTTCCAATGTGACCCTGGAGGAAGGGATAAAGGAAGGATTTAGGAGGGGCCTCCAGTAACTGGAGTAGAGCACAAGAAGTATGCTGTTTCCAATGAAGTCCCTGGAGGAAGGGATGAAGGAAGGAGTTAGGAGGGGCCACCAGTAACTGGAGCAGAGCACAAGTAGGCTGTTTCCAATGAGGTCCCTGGAGGACGATATGAAGGAAGCAGATAAAAGGGGCCTCCAGTAACTGGAGTAGAGCAAAACAAGTAGGCTGCTTCCAATGAGGTCCCTGGTGGAAGATATGAAGGAAGGAGTTGGGAGGGGCCTCCAGTAACTGGAGTAGAGCACTACAAGTAGGATGTTTCCAATGTGACCCTGGAGGAAGTAATGAAGGAAGGCGTTAGTAGGGGCCTCCAGTAACTGGAGTAGAGAACAACAAGTAGGCTGTTTCCAACGTGATCCCTGGAGGAAGGGATGAAGGAAGGAGTTAGGAGGGGCCTCAAGTAACTGGAGTAGAGCACAATAAGTAGGCTATTTCCAACGTGATCCCTGGAGGAAGGGATGAAGGAAGGAGTTAGGAGGGGCCTCCAGTAACAGGAGTAGAGCACAAGTAGGCTGTTTCCGACGTGATCCCTGGAGGAAGGGATGAAGGAAGGAGTTAGGAGGGGCCTCCAGTAATTGGAGTAGAGCACTACAAGTAGGATGTTTCCAATGTGACCCTGGAGGAAGATATGAAGGAAGGCGTTAGTAGGGGCCTCCAGTAACTGGAGTAGAGCACAAGTAGGCTGTTTCCAATGTGATCTCTGGAGGAAGGGATGAAGGAAGGAGTTAGGAGGGGCCTCCAGTAACTGGAGTAGAGCACAACAAGTAGGCTGTTTCCAATGAGGTCCCTGGAGGAAGGAGTTAGGAGGGGCCACCAGTAACCGGAGTAGAGCACAAGTAGGCTGTTTCCAGTGAGGTCCCTGGAGGAAGATATGAAGGAAGGAGTTACGAGGGCCCTCTAGTAACTGGAGTAGAGCACAACAAGTAGGCTGTTTCCAATGAGGTCCCTGGTGGAGATATGAAGGAAGGAGTGAGGGGAGGCCTCCAGTAACTGGAGTAGAGCACAACAGTAGGCTGTTTCCAATGAGGTCCCTGGTGGAAGGGATGAAGGAAGGAGTTAGGAGGGGCCTCCAGGAACTGGATTAGAGCACAACAAGTAGGCTGTTTCCAATGAGGTCCCTGGAGGATGGAATGAAGGAAGGATTTAGGAGGGGCCTCGAGTAACTGCAGAAGAGCACAACAAGTAGACTGTTTCCAATGTGACCCTGGAGGAAGGGATGAAGGAAGGATTTAGGAGGGGCTTCCAGTAACTGGAGTAGAGCACAAGTAGGCTGTATCCAATGAGGGCCCTGGGGGAAGATAAGAGGAAGGAGATAAAAGGTGCCTCCAGTAACTGGAGTAGAGCACAAGTAGGCTGTTTCCAATGAGGTCCCTGGAGGAAGGGATGAAAGAAGGAGTTCGTGAGGGCCTCCAGTAACTGGAGTAGAGCACAACAAGTAGGCTGTTTCCAACGTGATCCCTGAAGGAAGGGATGAAGGAAGGAGTTAGGAGGGGCCTCCAGTAACTGGAGTAGAGCACAAGTAGGCTGTTTCCGACGTGATCCCTGGAGGAAGGGATGACGGAAGGAGTTAGGAGGGGCCACCAGTAACTGGAGTAGAGCACACGTAGGCTGTTTCCAATGAGGTCCCTGGAGGAAGGGATGAAGGAAGGACTTAGGAGGGGCAACCAGTAACTGGAGTAGAGCACAATAAGTAGGCTGTTTCGAATGAGGTCCCTGGAGGAAGGGACGAAGAAAGGAGTTACTAGGGGCCTCCAGTAACTGGAGTAGAGCACAACAAGTAGGCTGTTTCCAATGTGATCCCTGGAGGAAGGGATGAAGGAAGGAGTTAGGAGGGGCCTCCAGTAACTGGAGTAGAGCACAAGTAGGCTGTTTCCAATGAGGTCCCTGGAGGAAGGAGTTAGGAGGGGCAACCAGTAACTGGAGTAGAGCACAAGTAGGCTGTTTACAGTGAGGTCCCTGGAGGAAGGGATGAAGGAAGGATTTAGGAGGGGCCTCCAGTAACTGCAGTAGAGCACAACAAGTAGGCTGTTTCCAATGTGACCCTGGAGGAAGGGATGAAGGAAGCATTTAGGAGGGACCTCCAGTAAACGGAGTAGACCACAACAAGTAGATTGTTTCCAATGTGACCCTGGAGGAAGGGATAAAGGAAGGATTTAGCAGGGGCCTCCAGTAACTGGAGTAGAGCACAACGAGTAGGATGTTTCCAATGAGGTCCCTGGAGGAAGGGATGAAGGAAGGAGTTAGGAGGGGCCTCAAGTAACTGGAGTAGAGCACAATAAGTAGGCTATTTCCAACGTGATCCCTGGAGGAAGGGATGAAGGAAGGAGTTAGGAGGGGCCTCCAGTAACAGGAGTAGAGCACAAGTAGGCTGTTTCCGACGTGATCCCTGGAGGAAGGGATGAAGGAAGGAGTTAGGAGGGGCCTCCAGTAATTGGAGTAGAGCACTACAAGTAGGATGTTTCCAATGTGAACCTGGAGGAAGATATGAAGGAAGGCGTTAGTAGGGGCCTCCAGTAACTGGAGTAGAGCACAAGTAGGCTGTTTCCAATGTGATCTCTGGAGGAAGGGATGAAGGAAGGAGTTAGGAGGGGCCTCCAGTAACTGGAGTAGAGCACAACAAGTAGGCTGTTTCCAATGAGGTCCCTGGAGGAAGGAGTTAGGAGGGGCCACCAGTAACTGGAGTAGAGCACAAGTAGGCTGTTTCCAGTGAGGTCCCTGGAGGAAGATATGAAGGAAGGAGTTACGAGGGCCCTCTAGTAACTGGAGTAGAGCACAACAAGTAGGCTGTTTCCAATGAGGTCCCTGGTGGAGATATGAAGGAAGGAGTGAGGGGAGGCCTCCAGTAACTGGAGTAGAGCACAACAGTAGGCTGTTTCCAATGAGGTCCCTGGTGGAAGGGATGAAGGAAGGAGTTAGGAGGGGCCTCCAGGAACTGGATTAGAGTACAACAAGTAGGCTGTTTCCAATGAGGTCCCTGGAGGATGGAATGAAGGAAGGATTTAGGAGGGGCCTCCAGTAACTGCAGAAGAGCACAACAAGTAGACTGTTTCCAATGTGACCCTGGAGGAAGGGATGAAGGAAGGATTTAGGAGGGGCTTCCAGTAACTGGAGTAGAGCACAAGTAGGCTGTATCCAATGAGGGCCCTGGGGGAAGATAAGAGGAAGGAGATAAAAGGTGCCTCCAGTAACTGGAGTAGAGCACAAGTAGGCTGTTTCCAATGAGGTCCCTGGTGGAAGATATGAAGGAAGGAGTTAGGAGGGGCCTCCAGTAACTGGAGTAGATCACAACAAGTAGGCTGTTTCCAATGAGGTCCCTGGAGAAAGGGATGAAGGAAGGAGTTAGGAGGGGCCACCAGTAACTGGAGTAGAGCACAACAAGTGGCTGTTTGCAATGAGGTCCCTGGAGGAAGATATGAAGGAAGGAGTTAGGAGGGGCCTCCAGTAACTGGAGTAGAGCACAATAAGTAGGCTGTTTCAAATGAGGTCCCTGGAGGAAGGAGTTAGGAGGGGCATCCAGTAACTGGAGTAGAGCACAACAAGTGGGCTGTTTCCAATGTGATCCCTGGAAGAAGATATGAAGGAAGGAGTTAGGAGGGGCCTCCAGTAACTGCAGTAGAGCACAACAAATAAGCTGTTTCCAATGAGGTCCCTGGAGGAAGATATGAAGGAAGGAGTTAGGAGGGGCCTCCAGTAACTGGAGTAGAGCACAATAGAAAGGCTGTTTCCAATGAGGTCCCTGGAGGAAGGGATAAAGGAAGGATTTAGGAGGTACCTCCAGTAACTGCAGTAGAGCACAAGTAGACTGTTTCCAATGTGACCCTGGAGGAAGGGATGAAGGAAGGATTTAGGAGGGACCTCCAGTAACTGGAGTAGAGCACAACAAGTAGACTTTTTCCAATGTGACCCTGGAGGAAGGGATGAAGGAAGGATTTAGGAGGGGCCTCCAGTAACTGAATAACAGCACAACAAGTAGGCTGTTTCCAATGTGACCCTGGAGGAAGGGATGAAGGAAGGATTTAGGAGGGGCCTCCAGTAACTCGAGTAGAGCATAACAAGTAGGCTGTTTCCAATGAGGTCCCTGGTGGAAGATATCAAGGAAGGAGTTAGGAGGGGCCTCCAGTAACTGGAGTAGAGCACAATAAGTAGGCTGTTTCCAAAGAAGTCCCTGGAGGAAGATATGAAGGAAGGAGTTAGGAGGGGCCTCCAGTAACTGGAGTAGAGCACAACAAGTAGGCTGTTTCCAATGAGGTCCCTGGTGGAAGATATCAAGGAAGGAGTTAGGAGGGGCCTCCAGTAACTGGAGTAGAGCACAACAAGTAGGCTGTTTCCAATGAGGTCCCTGGAGGAAGGGATGAAGGAAGGAGTTAGGAGGGGCCACCAGTAACTGGAGTAGAGCACACGTAGGCTGTTTCCAATGAGGTCCTGGAGGAAGGGATGAAGGAAGGACTTAGGAGGGGCAACCAGTAACTGGAGTAGAGCACAATAAGTAGGCTGTTTCGAATGAGGTCCCTGGAGGAAGGGACGAAGAAAGGAGTTAGGAGGGGCCTCCAGTAACTGGAGTAGAGCACAAGAAGTAGGCTGTTTCCAATGAGGTCCCTGGAGGAACGTATGAAGGAAGGAGTTAAGAGGGCCCTCCAGTAACTGTCGTTGAGCACAAGTAGGCTGTTTCCAATGAGGTCCCTGGTGGCAGATATGAAGGAAGGAGTTAGGAGGGGCCTCCAGTAACTGGAGTAGAGCACAAGTAGGCTGTATCCAATGAGGTCCCTGGAGGAAGATATGAAGAAAGGAGATAAAAGGGGCCTCCAATAAATGGAGTAGAGCACAACAAGTAGGTTGTTTCCAATGAGGTCCCTGGTGGAAGATATGAAGGAAGGAGTTAGGAGGGGCCTCCATGTATCTGGAGTAGAGCACAACAAGTAGGCTGTTTCCAATGAGGTCCCTGGAGGAAGGGCGAAGGAAGGAGTTAGGAGGGGCCTCCAGTAGCTTGAGGAGAGCACAACAAGTAGGCTGTTTCCAGTGAGGTCCCTGGAGGAAGGAATGAAGGAAGGATTTAGGAGAGGCCACAGTAACTGGAGTAGAACACAACAAGTAGGCTGTTTGCAATGAGGTCCCTGGAGGATGGGATGAAGGAAGGAAATAGGAGGGGCCTCCAGTAACTGGAGTAGAGGACAAGTAGGCTGTTTCAAACGTGATCCCTGGAGGAAGGGATGAAGGAAGGAGTTAGGAGGGGCCTCCAGTAACTCGAGTACAGCACAAGTAGGCTGTTTCCAACGTTATCCCTGGAGGAAGGGATGAAAGAAGGAGTTCGTGAGGGCCTCCAGTAACTGGAGTAGAGCACAACAAGTAGGCTGTTTCCAACGTGATCCCTGAAGGAAGGGATGAAGGAAGGAGTTAAGAGGGCCCTCCAGTAACTGTCGTTGAGCACAAGTAGGCTGTTTCCAATGAGGTCCCTGGTGGCAGATATGAAGGAAGGAGTTAGGAGGGGCCTCCAGTAACTGGAGTAGAGCACAAGTAGGCTGTATCCAATGAGGTTCCTGGAGGAAGATATGAAGAAAGGAGATAAAAGGGGCCTCCAATAAATGGAGTAGAGCACAACAAGTAGGTTGTTTCCAATGAGGTCCCTGGTGGAAGATATGAAGGAAGGAGTTAGGAGGGGCCTCCATGTATCTGGAGTAGAGCACAACAAGTAGGCTGTTTCCAATGAGGTCCCTGGAGGAAGGGACGAAGGAAGGAGTTAGGAGGGGCCTCCAGTAGCTTGAGGAGAGCACAACAACTAGGCTGTTTCCAGTGAGGTCCCTGGAGGAAGGAATGAAGGAAGGATTTAGGAGAGGCCACAGTAACTGGAGTAGAACACAACAAGTAGGCTGTTTGCAATGAGGTCCCTGGAGGAAGGGATGAAGGAAGGAAATAGGAGGGGCCTCCAGTAACTGGAGTAGAGGACAAGTAGGCTGTTTCAAACGTGATCCCTGGAGGAAGGGATGAAGGAAGGAGTTAGGAGGGGCCTCCAGTAACTCGAGTACAGCACAAGTAGGCTGTTTCCAACGTGATCCCTGGAGGAAGGGATGAAAGAAGGAGTTCGTGAGGGCCTCCAGTAACTGGAGTAGAGCACAACAAGTAGGCTGTTTCCAACGTGATCCCTGTAGGAAGGGATGAAGGAAGGAGTTAGGAGGGGCCTCCAGTAACTGGAGTAGAGCACAAGTAGGCTGTTTCCGACGTGATCCCTGGAGGAAGGGATGACGGAAGGAGTTAGGAGGGGCCACCAGTAACTGGAGTAGAGCACACGTAGGCTGTTTCCAATGAGGTCCCTGGAGGAAGGGACGAAGAAAGGAGTTACTAGGGGCCTCCAGTAACTGGAGTAGAGCACAACAAGTAGGCTGTTTCCATTGTGATCCCTGGAGGAAGGGATGAAGGAAGGAGTTAGGAGGGCCAACCAGTACCTGGAGGAGAGCACAACAAGTAGGCTTTTCCAATAAGTCCCTGGAGGAAGATATGAATGAAGGATTTAGGAGGGGCCTCCAGTAACTGGGGTAGAGCACAACAAGTAGGCTGTTTCCAATGTGACCCTTGGAAGGAAGGGATAAAGGGAGGTTTTAGGAGAGGCCACTGTAACTGGAGTAGAGTAGAACAAGTAGACTGTTTCCAATGTGTTCTTTGGTGGAAGATATGAAGGAAGGAGTTAGGAGGCGCGTCCAGTAACTGGAGTAGAGCACAACAAGTAGGCTGTTTCCAATGAGGTCCCTGGTGGAAGATATGAAGGAAGGACTTAGGAGGGGCCTCCAGTAACTGGAGTAGAGCACAAGTAGGCTGTTTCCAACGAGGTCCCTGGAGGAAGGGATGAAGGAAGGATTTAGGAGGGACCTCCAGTAACTGGAGTAGAGCACACGTAGGCTGTTTCCAATGAGGTCCCTGGAGGAAGGGATGAAGGAAGGAGTTAGGAGGGGCCACCAGTAACTGGAGTAGAGCACAAGTAGGCTGTTTCCAATCAGGTCCCTGGAGGAAGGGATGATGGAAGGACTTAGGAGGGGCCACCAGTAACTGGAGTAGAGCACAACAAGTAGGCTGTTTCCAATGAGGTCCCTGGAGGAAGATATGAAGGAACGAGTTAGGAGGGGCCTCCAGTAACTGGAGTAGAGCACAACAAGTAGTTTGCTTCCAATGAGGTACCTGGAGGAAGGGATGAAGGAAGCATTTAGGAGGGACCTCCAGTAACCGGAGTAGACCACAAGTAGACTGTTTCCAATGTGACCCTGGAGGAAGGGATAAAGGAAGGATTTAGGAGGGGCCTCCAGTAACTGGAGTAGAGCACAAGAAGTATGCTGTTTCCAATGAAGTCCCTGGAGGAAGGGATTAAGGAAGGAGTTAGGAGGGGCCACCAGTAACTGGAGCAGAGCACAAGTAGGCTGTTTCCAATGAGGTCCCTGGAGGACGATATGAAGGAAGCAGATAAAAGGGGCCTCCAGTAACTGGAGTAGAGCAAAACAAGTAGGCTGCTTCCAATGAGGTCCCTGGTGGAAGATATGAAGGAAGGAGTTGGGAGGGGCCTCCAGTAACTGGAGTAGAGCACTACAAGTAGGATGTTTCCAATGTGACCCTGGAGGAAGTAATGAAGGAAGGCGTTAGTAGGGGCCTCCAGTAACTGGAGTAGAGAACTACAAGTAGGCTGTTTCCAACGTGATCCCTGGAGGAAGGGATGAAGGAAGGAGTTAGGAGGGGCCTCAAGTAACTGGAGTAGAGCACAATAAGTAGGCTATTTCCAACGTGATCCCTGGAGGAAGGGATGAAGGAAGGAGTTAGGAGGGGCCTCCAGTAACAGGAGTAGAGCACAAGTAGGCTGTTTCCGACGTGATCCCTGGAGGAAGGGATGAAGGAAGGAGTTAGGAGGGGCCTCCAGTAATTGGAGTAGAGCACTACAAGTAGGATGTTTCCAATGTGACCCTGGAGGAAGATATGAAGGAAGGCGTTAGTAGGGGCCTCCAGTAACTGGAGTAGAGCACAAGTAGGCTGTTTCCAATGTGATCTCTGGAGGAAGGGATGAAGGAAGGAGTTAGGAGGGGCCTCCAGTAACTGGAGTAGAGCACAACAAGTAGGCTGTTTCCAATGAGGTCCCTGGAGGAAGGAGTTAGGAGGGGCCACCAGTAACTGGAGTAGAGCACAAGTAGGCTGTTTCCAGTGAGGTCCCTGGAGGAAGATATGAAGGAAGGAGTTACGAGGGCCCTCTAGTAACTGGAGTAGAGCACAACAAGTAGGCTGTTTCCAATGAGGTCCCTGGTGGAGATATGAAGGAAGGACTGAGGGGAGGCCTCCAGTAACTGGAGTAGAGCACAACAGTAGGCTGTTTCCAATGAGGTCCCTGGTGGAAGGGATGAAGGAAGGAGTTAGGAGGGGCCTCCAGGAACTGGATTAGAGCACAACAAGTAGGCTGTTTCCAATGAGGTCCCTGGAGGATGGAATGAAGGAAGGATTTAGGAGGGGCCTCCAGTAACTGCAGAAGAGCACAACAAGTAGACTGTTTCCAATGTGACCCTGGAGGAAGGGATGAAGGAAGGATTTAGGAGGGGCTTCCAGTAACTGGAGTAGAGCACAAGTAGGCTGTATCCAATGAGGGCCCTGGGGGAAGATAAGAGGAAGGAGATAAAAGGTGCCTCCAGTAACTGGAGTAGAGCACAAGTAGGCTGTTTCCAATGAGGTCCCTGGAGGAAGGGATGAAAGAAGGAGTTCGTGAGGGCCTCCAGTAACTGGAGTAGAGCACAACAAGTAGGCTGTTTCCAACGTGATCCCTGAAGGAAGGGATGAAGGAAGGAGTTAGGAGGGGCCTCCAGTAACTGGAGTAGAGCACAAGTAGGCTGTTTCCGACGTGATCCCTGGAGGAAGGGATGACGGAAGGAGTTAGGAGGGGCCACCAGTAACTGGAGTAGAGCACACGTAGGCTGTTTCCAATGAGGTCCCTGGAGGAAGGGATGAAGGAAGGACTTAGGAGGGGCAACCAGTAACTGGAGTAGAGCACAATAAGTAGGCTGTTTCGAATGAGGTCCCTGGAGGAAGGGACGAAGAAAGGAGTTACTAGGGGCCTCCAGTAACTGGAGTAGAGCACAACAAGTAGGCTGTTTCCAATGTGATCCCTGGAGGAAGGGATGAAGGAAGGAGTTAGGAGGGGCCTCCAGTAACTGGAGTAGAGCACAAGTAGGCTGTTTCCAATGAGGTCCCTGGAGGAAGGAGTTAGGAGGGGCAACCAGTAACTGGAGTAGAGCACAAGTAGGCTGTTTACAGTGAGGTCCCTGGAGGAAGGGATGAAGGAAGGATTTAGGAGGGGCCTCCAGTAACTGCAGTAGAGCACAACAAGTAGGCTGTTTCCAATGTGACCCTGGAGGAAGGGATGAAGGAAGCATTTAGGAGGGACCTCCAGTAAACGGAGTAGACCACAACAAGTAGATTGTTTCCAATGTGACCCTGGAGGAAGGGATAAAGGAAGGATTTAGCAGGGGCCTCCAGTAACTGGAGTAGAGCACAACGAGTAGGATGTTTCCAATGAGGTCCCTGGAGGAAGGGATGAAGGAAGGAGTTAGGAGGGGCCTCAAGTAACTGGAGTAGAGCACAAGTAGGCTGTTTCCAATGTGACCCTGGAGGAAGGGATGAAGGAAGGATTTAGGAGCGGCCTCCACTAACTGCAGTAGAGCACAACAAGTAGACTGTTTCCAATGTGACCCTGGAGGGGATGAAGGAAGGATTTAGGAGGGGCCACCAGTAACTGGAGTAGAGCAGAAGTAGGCTGTTTCGAATGAGGTCCCTGGAGGAGGATATGAAGGAAGGAGTTAGGACGGGCCTCCAGTAACTGGAGTAGAGCACAAGTAGGCTGTTTCCTATGAGGTCCCTGGAGGAAGGGACCAAAGAAGGAGTTAGGAGGGGCCTCAAGTAACTGGAGTAGAGCACAACATGTACGCTGTTTCCAATGAGGTCCCTGGAGGAAGATATGAAGGAAGGAGTTAGGAGGGGCCTCCAGTAACTGGAGTAGAGCACAACAAGTAGGCTGTTTCCAATGAGGTCCCTGGAGGAAGGGATGAAGGAAGGAGTTAGGAGGGGCCACCAGTACCTGGAGGAGAGCACAACAAGTAGGCTTTTCCAATAAGTCCCTGGAGGAAGATATGAATGAAGGAGTTAGGAGGGGCCCCCAGTAACTGGGGTAGAGCACAACAAGTAGGCTGTTTCCAATGTGACCCCTGGAAGGAAGGGATAAAGGAAGGTTTTAGGAGAGGCCACTGTAACTGGAGTAGAGTAGAACAAGTAGACTGTTTCCAATGTGTTCCCTGGTGGAAGATATGAAGGAAGGAGTTAGGAGGCGCCTCCAGTAACTGGAGTAGAGCACAAGTAGGCTGTTGCCAATGAGGTCCCTGGTGGAAGATATGAAGGAAGGAGTTAGGAGGGGCCTCCAGTAACTGGAGTAGAACACACCAGCTCCATTGGAGCTGTTTCCAATGAGGTCCCTGGAGGAAGGGATGAAGGAAGGAGTTAGGAGGGGCCTCCAGTAACTGGAATAGAGCACAATAAGTAGGCTGTTTCCAATGAGGTCCCTGGAGAAGGGGACGGAGGAAGGAGTTAGGAGGGGCCTCCAGTAACTGGAGTAGAGCACAACAAGTGGGCTGTTTCCAATGTAATGCCTGGAGGAAGATATGAAGGAAGGAGTTATGAGGGCCCTCCAGTAACTACGGTAGAGCACAGCAAGTAGGCTTTTTCCAATGTGACCCTGGAGGAAGGGATGAAGGAAGGATTTAGGAGGGGCTTCCAGTAACTGGTGTAGAGCACAAGTAGGCTGTTTCTAATGTGAACCTGGAGGAAGGGATGAAGGAAGGATTTAGGAGGGGCCTTCAGTAACTGCAGTAGAGCACAACAAGTAGGCTGTTTCCAATGTTATCCTGGAGGAAGGGATGAAGGAAGGATTTAGGAGGAACCAATGTAACTGGAGTAGAGCACAAGTAGGCTGTTTCCAATGAGGGCCCTGGAGGAAGATATGAGGAAGGAGATAAAAGGGGCCTCCAGGAACTGGAGTAGAGCACAAGTAGGCTGTTTCCAATGAGGTCCCTGGTGGAAGATATGAAGGAAGGAGTTAGGAGGGGCCTCCAGTAACTGAAGTAGATCACAACAGGTAGGCTGTTTCAAATGAGGTCCCTGGAGGAAGGGATGAAGGAAGGAGTTAGGAGGGGCCACCAGTAACTGGAGTAGAGCACAACAAGTAGGCTGTTTCCATTGAGGTCCCTGGAGGAAGACATGAAGGAAGGAGTTAGGAGTGGCCTCCAGTAACTGGAGTAGAGCACAATAAGTTGGCTGTTTCCAATGTGACCCTGGAAGAAGGGATGAAGGAAGGATTTAGGAGGGGCCTCCAGTAACTGGAGTAGAGCACAACAAGTAGGCTGTTTCCAATGTGACCCCTGGAGGAAGGGATGAAGGGAGGTTTTAGGAGAGGCCACTGTAACTGGAGTAGAGTACAAGTAGGGTGTTTCCAATGTGATCCCTGGAGGAAGATATGAGGAAGGACATAAAAGGGGCCTCCTGTAACTAGAGTACAGCACAACAAGTAAGCTGTTTCCAATGAGGTCCCTGGAGGAAGGGACGGAGGAAGGAGTTAGGAGTGTCCTCCGGTAACTGGAGTAGATCACAACAACTGGGCTGTTTCCAATGTGATCCCTGGAGGAGGATATGAAGGAAGGTGTTAGAAGGGGCCTCCAGTAACTGCAGTAGAGTACAACAAATAGGCTGTTTCCAATGAGGTCCCTGGAGGAAGATATGAAGGAAGGAGTTAGGAGGTGCCTCCAGTAACTGGAGTAGAGCACAAGTAGGCTGTTTCCAACGAGGTCCCTGGAGGAAGGTATGAAGGAAGGATTTAGGAGGGACCTCCAGTAACTGGAGTAGAGTACAACAAGTAGGCTGTTTCCAATGAGGTCCCTGGAGGATGGAATGAAGGAAGGATTTAGGAGGGGCCTCCAGTAACTGCAGAAGAGCACAACAAGTAGACTGTTTCCAATGTGACCCTGGAGGAAGGGATGAAGGAAGGATTTAGGAGGGGCTTCCAGTAACTGGAGTAGAGCACAAGTAGGCTGTATCCAATGAGGGCCCTGGGGGAAGATAAGAGGAAGGAGATAAAAGGTGCCTCCAGTAACTGGAGTAGAGCACAAGTAGGCTGTTTCCAATGAGGTCCCTGGTGGAAGATATGAAGGAAGGAGTTAGGAGGGGCCTCCAGTAACTGGAGTAGATCACAACAAGTAGGCTGTTTCCAATGAGGTCCCTGGAGAAAGGGATGAAGGAAGGAGTTAGGAGGGGCCACCAGTAACTGGAGTAGAGCACAACAAGTGGGCTGTTTGCAATGAGGTCCCTGGAGGAAGATATGAAGGAAGGAGTTAGGAGGGGCCTCCAGTAACTGGAGTAGAGCACAATAAGTAGGCTGTTTCAAATGAGGTCCCTGGAGGAAGGAGTTAGGAGGGGCATCCAGTAACTGGAGTAGAGCACAACAAGTGGGCTGTTTCCAATGTGATCCCTGGAAGAAGATATGAAGGAAGGAGTTAGGAGGGGCCTCCAGTAACTGCAGTAGAGCACAACAAATAAGCTGTTTCCAATGAGGTCCCTGGAGGAAGATATGAAGGAAGGAGTTAGGAGGGGCCTCCAGTAACTGGAGTAGAGCACAATAGAAAGGCTGTTTCCAATGAGGTCCCTGGAGGAAGGGATAAAGGAAGGATTTAGGAGGTACCTCCAGTAACTGCAGTAGAGCACAAGTAGACTGTTTCCAATGTGACCCTGGAGGAAGGGATGAAGGAAGGATTTAGGAGGGACCTCCAGTAACTGGAGTAGAGCACAACAAGTAGACTTTTTCCAATGTGACCCTGGAGGAAGGGATGAAGGAAGGATTTAGGAGGGGCCTCCAGTAACTGAATAACAGCACAACAAGTAGGCTGTTTCCAATGTGACCCTGGAGGAAGGGATGAAGGAAGGATTTAGGAGGGGCCTCCAGTAACTCGAGTAGAGCATAACAAGTAGGCTGTTTCCAATGAGGTCCCTGGTGGAAGATATCAAGGAAGGAGTTAGGAGGGGCCTCCAGTAACTGGAGTAGAGCACAATAAGTAGGCTGTTTCCAAAAAAGTCCCTGGAGGAAGATATGAAGGAAGGAGTTAGGAGGGGCCTCCAGTAACTGGAGTAGAGCACAACAAGTAGGCTGTTTCCAATGAGGTCCCTGGTGGAAGATATCAAGGAAGGAGTTAGGAGGGGCCTCCAGTAACTGGAGTAGAGCACAACAAGTAGGCTGTTTCCAATGAGGTCCCTGGAGGAAGGGATGAAGGAAGGAGTTAGGAGGGGCCACCAGTAACTGGAGTAGAGCACACGTAGGCTGTTTCCAATGAGGTCCTGGAGGAAGGGATGAAGGAAGGACTTAGGAGGGGCAACCAGTAACTGGAGTAGAGCACAATAAGTAGGCTGTTTCGAATGAGGTCCCTGGAGGAAGGGACGAAGAAAGGAGTTAGGAGGGGCCTCCAGTAACTGGAGTAGAGCACAACAAGTAGGCTGTTTCCAATGAGGTCCCTGGAGGAACGTATGAAGGAAGGAGTTAAGAGGGCCCTCCAGTAACTGTCGTTGAGCACAAGTAGGCTGTTTCCAATGAGGTCCCTGGTGGCAGATATGAAGGAAGGAGTTAGGAGGGGCCTCCAGTAACTGGAGTAGAGCACAAGTAGGCTGTATCCAATGAGGTCCCTGGAGGAAGATATGAAGAAAGGAGATAAAAGGGGCCTCCAATAAATGGAGTAGAGCACAACAAGTAGGTTGTTTCCAATGAGGTCCCTGGTGGAAGATATGAAGGAAGGAGTTAGGAGGGGCCTCCATGTATCTGGAGTAGAGCACAACAAGTAGGCTGTTTCCAATGAGGTCCCTGGAGGAAGGGCGAAGGAAGGAGTTAGGAGGGGCCTCCAGTAGCTTGAGGAGAGCACAACAAGTAGGCTGTTTCCAGTGAGGTCCCTGGAGGAAGGAATGAAGGAAGGATTTAGGAGAGGCCACAGTAACTGGAGTAGAACACAACAAGTAGGCTGTTTGCAATGAGGTCCCTGGAGGAAGGGATGAAGGAAGGAAATAGGAGGGGCCTCCAGTAACTGGAGTAGAGGACAAGTAGGCTGTTTCAAACGTGATCCCTGGAGGAAGGGATGAAGGAAGGAGTTAGGAGGGGCCTCCAGTAACTCGAGTACAGCACAAGTAGGCTGTTTCCAACGTTATCCCTGGAGGAAGGGATGAAAGAAGGAGTTCGTGAGGGCCTCCAGTAACTGGAGTAGAGCACAACAAGTAGGCTGTTTCCAACGTGATCCCTGAAGGAAGGGATGAAGGAAGGAGTTAAGAGGGCCCTCCAGTAACTGTCGTTGAGCACAAGTAGGCTGTTTCCAATGAGGTCCCTGGTGGCAGATATGAAGGAAGGAGTTAGGAGGGGCCTCCAGTAACTGGAGTAGAGCACAAGTAGGCTGTATCCAATGAGGTTCCTGGAGGAAGATATGAAGAAAGGAGATAAAAGGGGCCTCCAATAAATGGAGTAGAGCACAACAAGTAGGTTGTTTCCAATGAGGTCCCTGGTGGAAGATATGAAGGAAGGAGTTAGGAGGGGCCTCCATGTATCTGGAGTAGAGCACAACAAGTAGGCTGTTTCCAATGAGGTCCCTGGAGGAAGGGACGAAGGAAGGAGTTAGGAGGGGCCTCCAGTAGCTTGAGGAGAGCACAACAACTAGGCTGTTTCCAGTGAGGTCCCTGGAGGAAGGAATGAAGGAAGGATTTAGGAGAGGCCACAGTAACTGGAGTAGAACACAACAAGTAGGCTGTTTGCAATGAGGTCCCTGGAGGAAGGGATGAAGGAAGGAAATAGGAGGGGCCTCCAGTAACTGGAGTAGAGGACAAGTAGGCTGTTTCAAACGTGATCCCTGGAGGAAGGGATGAAGGAAGGAGTTAGGAGGGGCCTCCAGTAACTCGAGTAGAGCACAAGTAGGCTGTTTCCAATGTGACCCTGGAGGAAGGGATGAAGGAAGGATTTAGGAGCGGCCTCCACTAACTGCAGTAGAGCACAACAAGTAGACTGTTTCCAATGTGACCCTGGAGGGGATGAAGGAAGGATTTAGGAGGGGCCACCAGTAACTGGAGTAGAGCAGAAGTAGGCTGTTTCGAATGAGGTCCCTGGAGGAGGATATGAAGGAAGGAGTTAGGACGGGCCTCCAGTAACTGGAGTAGAGCACAAGTAGGCTGTTTCCTATGAGGTCCCTGGAGGAAGGGACCAAAGAAGGAGTTAGGAGGGGCCTCAAGTAACTGGAGTAGAGCACAACATGTACGCTGTTTCCAATGAGGTCCCTGGAGGAAGATATGAAGGAAGGAGTTAGGAGGGGCCTCCAGTAACTGGAGTAGAGCACAACAAGTAGGCTGTTTCCAATGAGGTCCCTGGAGGAAGGGATGAAGGAAGGAGTTAGGAGGGGCCACCAGTACCTGGAGGAGAGCACAACAAGTAGGCTTTTCCAATAAGTCCCTGGAGGAAGATATGAATGAAGGAGTTAGGAGGGGCCCCCAGTAACTGGGGTAGAGCACAACAAGTAGGCTGTTTCCAATGTGACCCCTGGAAGGAAGGGATAAAGGAAGGTTTTAGGAGAGGCCACTGTAACTGGAGTAGAGTAGAACAAGTAGACTGTTTCCAATGTGTTCCCTGGTGGAAGATATGAAGGAAGGAGTTAGGAGGCGCCTCCAGTAACTGGAGTAGAGCACAAGTAGGCTGTTGCCAATGAGGTCCCTGGTGGAAGATATGAAGGAAGGAGTTAGGAGGGGCCTCCAGTAACTGGAGTAGAACACACCAGCTCCATTGGAGCTGTTTCCAATGAGGTCCCTGGAGGAAGGGATGAAGGAAGGAGTTAGGAGGGGCCTCCAGTAACTGGAATAGAGCACAATAAGTAGGCTGTTTCCAATGAGGTCCCTGGAGAAGGGGACGGAGGAAGGAGTTAGGAGGGGCCTCCAGTAACTGGAGTAGAGCACAACAAGTGGGCTGTTTCCAATGTAATGCCTGGAGGAAGATATGAAGGAAGGAGTTATGAGGGCCCTCCAGTAACTACGGTAGAGCACAGCAAGTAGGCTTTTTCCAATGTGACCCTGGAGGAAGGGATGAAGGAAGGATTTAGGAGGGGCTTCCAGTAACTGGTGTAGAGCACAAGTAGGCTGTTTCTAATGTGAACCTGGAGGAAGGGATGAAGGAAGGATTTAGGAGGGGCCTTCAGTAACTGCAGTAGAGCACAACAAGTAGGCTGTTTCCAATGTTATCCTGGAGGAAGGGATGAAGGAAGGATTTAGGAGGAACCAATGTAACTGGAGTAGAGCACAAGTAGGCTGTTTCCAATGAGGGCCCTGGAGGAAGATATGAGGAAGGAGATAAAAGGGGCCTCCAGGAACTGGAGTAGAGCACAAGTAGGCTGTTTCCAATGAGGTCCCTGGTGGAAGATATGAAGGAAGGAGTTAGGAGGGGCCTCCAGTAACTGAAGTAGATCACAACAGGTAGGCTGTTTCAAATGAGGTCCCTGGAGGAAGGGATGAAGGAAGGAGTTAGGAGGGGCCACCAGTAACTGGAGTAGAGCACAACAAGTAGGCTGTTTCCATTGAGGTCCCTGGAGGAAGACATGAAGGAAGGAGTTAGGAGTGGCCTCCAGTAACTGGAGTAGAGCACAATAAGTTGGCTGTTTCCAATGTGACCCTGGAGGAAGGGATGAAGGAAGGATTTAGGAGGGGCCTCCAGTAACTGGAGTAGAGCACAACAAGTAGGCTGTTTCCAATGTGACCCCTGGAGGAAGGGATGAAGGGAGGTTTTAGGAGAGGCCACTGTAACTGGAGTAGAGTACAAGTAGGGTGTTTCCAATGTGATCCCTGGAGGAAGATATGAGGAAGGACATAAAAGGGGCCTCCTGTAACTAGAGTACAGCACAACAAGTAAGCTGTTTCCAATGAGGTCCCTGGAGGAAGGGACGGAGGAAGGAGTTAGGAGTGTCCTCCGGTAACTGGAGTAGATCACAACAACTGGGCTGTTTCCAATGTGATCCCTGGAGGAGGATATGAAGGAAGGTGTTAGAAGGGGCCTCCAGTAACTGCAGTAGAGTACAACAAATAGGCTGTTTCCAATGAGGTCCCTGGAGGAAGATATGAAGGAAGGAGTTAGGAGGTGCCTCCAGTAACTGGAGTAGAGCACAAGTAGGCTGTTTCCAACGAGGTCCCTGGAGGAAGGTATGAAGGAAGGATTTAGGAGGGACCTCCAGTAACTGGAGTAGAGCACAAGTAGGCTGTTTCCAATGAGGTCCCTGGAGGAAGGGATGAAGGAAGGAGTTAGGAGGAGCCACCAGTAACTGGAGTAGAGCACAAGTAGGCTGTTTCCAATCAGGTCCCTGGAGGAAGGGATGACGGAAGGACTTAGGAGGGGCCACCAGTAACTGGAGTAGAGCACAACAAGTAGGCTGTTTCCAATGAGGTCCCTGGAGGAAGATATGAAGGAACGAGCTAGGAGGGGCCTCCAGTAACTGGAGTAGTGCACAACAAGTAGGCTGTTTCCAATGAGGTCCCTGGAGGAAGGGATGAAGGAAGGATTTAGGAGGAACCACTGTAACTGGAGTAGACCACAACAAGTAGGCTGTTTCCAATGAGGTACCTGGAGGAAGATATGAAGGAAGGAGTTAGGAGGGCCCTCCAGTAATTGGAGTAGAGCACCAGTAGGCTGTTTCCAATGTGACCCTGGAGGAAGGGATGAAGGAAGCATTTAGGAGGGACCTCCAGTAACCGGAGTAGACCACAATAAGACTGTTTCCAATGTGACCCTGGAGGAAGGGATAAAGGAAGGATTTAGGAGGGGCCTCCAGTAACTGGAGTAGAGCACAACAAGTAGGCTGTTTCCAATGAGGTCCCTGGAGGAAGGGATTAAGGAAGGAGTTAGGATGGGCCACCAGTAACTGGAGCAGAGCACAAGTAGACTGTTTCCAATGAGGTCCCTGGAGGACGATATGAAGGAAGGAGATAAAAGGGGCCTCCAGTAACTGGAGTAGAGCAAAACAAGTACGCTGCTTCCAATGAGGTCCCTGGTGGAAGATATGAAGGAAGGAGTTAGGAGGGGCCTCCAGTAACTGGAGTAGAGCACAAGTAGGCTGTTTCCAATGAGGTCCCTGGAGGAAGGGATGAAGGAAGGAGTTAGGAGGGGCCACCTCTACTGGAGTAGAGCACATCCAGTAGGCTGTTTCCAATGAGGTCCTTGGAGGAAGATATGAAGGAAGAGGTTACGAGGGGCCTCCAGTAACTGCAGTAGAGCACAACAAGTAGGCTGTTTCCAATGAGGTCCCTGGAGGAAGATATGAAGGAAAGATTTAGGAGGGGCCTCCAGTAACTGGAGTGGAGCAAAACAAGTAGGATGTTTCCAATGAGGTCCCTGGAGGAAGGGATGAAGGAAGGAGTTAGGAGGGGCCACCAGCAACTGGAGTAGAGCACAAGTAGGCTGTATCCAATAAGGTCCCTGGAGGAAGGGATGAAGGAAGGACTTAGGAGAGGCCACCAGTAACTGGAGTAGAGCACAACAAGTAGGTTGTAACCAATGAGGTCCCTGGAGGAAGATATGAAGGAAGGAGTTAGGAGGGGCCTCCAGTAACTGGAGTAGAGCACAACAAGTAGGCTGTTTCCAATGAGGTCCCTGGAGGAAGTGACGGAGGCAGGAGTTAGGTGGAGCCTCCAGTAACTGGAGTAGAGCACAACAAGTAGGCTGTTTCCAATGTGACCCTGGAGGAAGGGATGAAGGAAGGATTTAGGACCAACCTCCAGTAACTGGAGTAGAGCACAAGTAGACTGTTTCCAATGAGGTCCCTGGAGGAAGGGATGAAGGAAGGATTTAGGAGGAGCCTCCAGTAACTGCAGTAGAGCACAACAGTAGGCTGTTTCCAATTGGGTCCCTGGAGGAAGGGATGAAGGAAGGATTTAGGAGCGGCCTCCACTAACTGCAGTAGAGCACAACAAGTAGGCTGTTTCCAATGTGACCCTGGAGGAAGGGATGAAGGAAGGATTTAGGAGGGGCCTCCAGTAACTGGAGTAGAGCACACGTAGGCTGTTTCCAATGAGGTCCCTGGAGGAAGGGATGAAGGAAGGACTTAGGAGGGGCCACCAGTAACTGGAGTAGAGCACAAGTAGGATGTTTCCAATGAGGTCTCTGGAGGAAGATATGAAGGAAGGAGTTAGGAGGGGCCTCCAATAACTGGAGTAGAGCACAACAAGTAGGTTGTTTCCAATGAGGTCCCTGGAAGATGGGATGAAGGAAGGACTTAGGAGGAACCACTGTAACTAGAGTAGAGCACAACAAGTAGGCTGTATCCAATGAGGTCCCAGGAGGAAGATATGAAGGAAGGAGTTAGGAGGGGCCTCCTGTAACTGGAGTAGAGCACAACAAGTAGGCTGTTTCCAATGAGGTCCCTGGAGGAAAGGATGAAGGAAGGACCTCCAGTAACTGCAGTAGAGCACAACAAGTAGACTGTTTCCAATGTGACCCTGGAGGAAGGGATTAAGGAAGGATTTAGGAGGGACCTCCAGTAACTGGAGTAGAGCACAACAAGTAGGCTGTTTCCATTGAGGTCCCTGGAGGAAGATATGAAGGAAGGAGTTAGGAGGGGCCTCCAGTAACTGGAGTAGAGCACAATAAGTATGTATTTTCCAATGAGGTCCCTGGAGGAAGGGACGGAGGAAGGAGTTAGGAGGGGCCTCCAGTAGCTTGAGGAGAGCACAACAAGTAGGCTGTTTCCAGTGAGGTCCCTGGAGGAAGATATGAAGAAAGGAGATAAAAGGGGTCTCCAATAAACGGAGTAGAGCACAACAAGTAGGTTGTTTCCAATGAGGTCCCTGGTGGAAGATATGAAGGAAGGAGTTAGGAGGGGCCTCCATGTAACTGGAGTAGAGCACAACAAGTAGGCTGTTTCCAATGAGGTCCCTGGAGGAAGGGACGAAGGAAGGAGTTAGGAGGGGCCTCCAGTAGCTTGAGGAGAGCACAACAAGTAGGCTGTTTCCAGTGAGGTCCCTGGAGGAAGGGATGAAGGAAGGATTTAGGTGAGGCCACAGTAACTGGAGTAGAACACAACAAGTAGGCTGTTTGCAATGAGGTCCCTGGAGGAAGGGATGAAGGAAGGAAATAGGAGGGGCCTCCAGTAACTGGAGTAGAGCACAACAAATAGGCTGTTTCAAACGTGATCCCTGGAGGAAGGGATGAAGGAAGGAGTTAGGAGGGGCCTCCAGTAACTCGAGTAAAGCACAAGTAGGCTGTTTCCAAGGTGATCCCTGGAGGAAGGGATGAAGGAAGGAGTTAGGAGGGGCCTCCAGTAACTGGAGTAGAGCACAAGTAGGCTGTTTCCAATGAGGTCCCTGGAGGAAGGAGTTAGGAGGGGCAACCAGTAACTGGAGTAGAGCACAAGTAGGCTGTTTACAGTGAGGTCCCTGGAGGAAGGGATGAAGGAAGGATTTAGGAGGGGCCTCCAGTAACTGCAGTAGAGCACAACAAGTAGGCTGTTTCCAATGTGACCCTGGAGGAAGGGATGAAGGAAGCATTTAGGAGGGACCTCCAGTAAACGGAGTAGACCACAACAAGTAGATTGTTTCCAATGTGACCCTGGAGGAAGGGATAAAGGAAGGATTTAGCAGGGGCCTCCAGTAACTGGAGTAGAGCACAACGAGTAGGATGTTTCCAATGAGGTCCCTGGAGGAAGGGATGAAGGAAGGAGTTAGGAGGGGCCTCAAGTAACTGGAGTAGAGCACAAGTAGGCTGTTTCCAATGTGACCCTGGAGGAAGGGATGAAGGAAGGATTTAGGAGCGGCCTCCACTAACTGCAGTAGAGCAGAAGTAGGCTGTTTCGAATGAGGTCCCTGGAGGAGGATATGAAGGAAGGAGTTAGGACGGGCCTCCAGTAACTGGAGTAGAGCACAAGTAGGCTGTTTCCTATGAGGTCCCTGGAGGAAGGGACCAAAGAAGGAGTTAGGAGGGGCCTCAAGTAACTGGAGTAGAGCACAACATGTACGCTGTTTCCAATGAGGTCCCTGGAGGAAGATATGAAGGAAGGAGTTAGGAGGGGCCTCCAGTAACTGGAGTAGAGCACAACAAGTAGGCTGTTTCCAATGAGGTCCCTGGAGGAAGGGATGAAGGAAGGAGTTAGGAGGGGCCACCAGTACCTGGAGGAGAGCACAACAAGTAGGCTTTTCCAATAAGTCCCTGGAGGAAGATATGAATGAAGGAGTTAGGAGGGGCCCCCAGTAACTGGGGTAGAGCACAACAAGTAGGCTGTTTCCAATGTGACCCCTGGAAGGAAGGGATAAAGGAAGGTTTTAGGAGAGGCCACTGTAACTGGAGTAGAGTAGAACAAGTAGACTGTTTCCAATGTGTTCCCTGGTGGAAGATATGAAGGAAGGAGTTAGGAGGCGCCTCCAGTAACTGGAGTAGAGCACAAGTAGGCTGTTGCCAATGAGGTCCCTGGTGGAAGATATGAAGGAAGGAGTTAGGAGGGGCCTCCAGTAACTGGAGTAGAACACACCAGCTCCATTGGAGCTGTTTCCAATGAGGTCCCTGGAGGAAGGGATGAAGGAAGGAGTTAGGAGGGGCCTCCAGTAACTGGAATAGAGCACAATAAGTAGGCTGTTTCCAATGAGGTCCCTGGAGAAGGGGACGGAGGAAGGAGTTAGGAGGGGCCTCCAGTAACTGGAGTAGAGCACAACAAGTGGGCTGTTTCCAATGTAATGCCTGGAGGAAGATATGAAGGAAGGAGTTATGAGGGCCCTCCAGTAACTACGGTAGAGCACAGCAAGTAGGCTTTTTCCAATGTGACCCTGGAGGAAGGGATGAAGGAAGGATTTAGGAGGGGCTTCCAGTAACTGGTGTAGAGCACAAGTAGGCTGTTTCTAATGTGAACCTGGAGGAAGGGATGAAGGAAGGATTTAGGAGGGGCCTTCAGTAACTGCAGTAGAGCACAACAAGTAGGCTGTTTCCAATGTTATCCTGGAGGAAGGGATGAAGGAAGGATTTAGGAGGAACCAATGTAACTGGAGTAGAGCACAAGTAGGCTGTTTCCAATGAGGGCCCTGGAGGAAGATATGAGGAAGGAGATAAAAGGGGCCTCCAGGAACTGGAGTAGAGCACAAGTAGGCTGTTTCCAATGAGGTCCCTGGTGGAAGATATGAAGGAAGGAGTTAGGAGGGGCCTCCAGTAACTGAAGTAGATCACAACAGGTAGGCTGTTTCAAATGAGGTCCCTGGAGGAAGGGATGAAGGAAGGAGTTAGGAGGGGCCACCAGTAACTGGAGTAGAGCACAACAAGTAGGCTGTTTCCATTGAGGTCCCTGGAGGAAGACATGAAGGAAGGAGTTAGGAGTGGCCTCCAGTAACTGGAGTAGAGCACAATAAGTTGGCTGTTTCCAATGTGACCCTGGAGGAAGGGATGAAGGAAGGATTTAGGAGGGGCCTCCAGTAACTGGAGTAGAGCACAACAAGTAGGCTGTTTCCAATGTGACCCCTGGAGGAAGGGATGAAGGGAGGTTTTAGGAGAGGCCACTGTAACTGGAGTAGAGTACAAGTAGGGTGTTTCCAATGTGATCCCTGGAGGAAGAAATAAGGAAGGACATAAAAGGGGCCTCCTGTAACTAGAGTACAGCACAACAAGTAAGCTGTTTCCAATGAGGTCCCTGGAGGAAGGGACGGAGGAAGGAGTTAGGAGTGTCCTCCGGTAACTGGAGTAGATCACAACAACTGGGCTGTTTCCAATGTGATCCCTGGAGGAGGATATGAAGGAAGGTGTTAGAAGGGGCCTCCAGTAACTGCAGTAGAGTACAACAAATAGGCTGTTTCCAATGAGGTCCCTGGAGGAAGATATGAAGGAAGGAGTTAGGAGGTGCCTCCAGTAACTGGAGTAGAGCACAAGTAGGCTGTTTCCAACGAGGTCCCTGGAGGAAGGTATGAAGGAAGGATTTAGGAGGGACCTCCAGTAACTGGAGTAGAGCACAAGTAGGCTGTTTCCAATGAGGTCCCTGGAGGAAGGGATGAAGGAAGGAGTTAGGAGGAGCCACCAGTAACTGGAGTAGAGCACAAGTAGGCTGTTTCCAATCAGGTCCCTGGAGGAAGGGATGACGGAAGGACTTAGGAGGGGCCACCAGTAACTGGAGTAGAGCACAACAAGTAGGCTGTTTCCAATGAGGTCCCTGGAGGAAGATATGAAGGAACGAGCTAGGAGGGGCCTCCAGTAACTGGAGTAGTGCACAACAAGTAGGCTGTTTCCAATGAGGTCCCTGGAGGAAGGGATGAAGGAAGGATTTAGGAGGAACCACTGTAACTGGAGTAGACCACAACAAGTAGGCTGTTTCCAATGAGGTACCTGGAGGAAGATATGAAGGAAGGAGTTAGGAGGGCCCTCCAGTAATTGGAGTAGAGCACCAGTAGGCTGTTTCCAATGTGACCCTGGAGGAAGGGATGAAGGAAGCATTTAGGAGGGACCTCCAGTAACCGGAGTAGACCACAATAAGACTGTTTCCAATGTGACCCTGGAGGAAGGGATAAAGGAAGGATTTAGGAGGGGCCTCCAGTAACTGGAGTAGAGCACAACAAGTAGGCTGTTTCCAATGAGGTCCCTGGAGGAAGGGATTAAGGAAGGAGTTAGGATGGGCCACCAGTAACTGGAGCAGAGCACAAGTAGACTGTTTCCAATGAGGTCCCTGGAGGACGATATGAAGGAAGGAGATAAAAGGGGCCTCCAGTAACTGGAGTAGAGCAAAACAAGTACGCTGCTTCCAATGAGGTCCCTGGTGGAAGATATGAAGGAAGGAGTTAGGAGGGGCCTCCAGTAACTGGAGTAGAGCACAAGTAGGCTGTTTCCAATGAGGTCCCTGGAGGAAGGGATGAAGGAAGGAGTTAGGAGGGGCCACCTCTACTGGAGTAGAGCACATCCAGTAGGCTGTTTCCAATGAGGTCCTTGGAGGAAGATATGAAGGAAGAGGTTACGAGGGGCCTCCAGTAACTGCAGTAGAGCACAACAAGTAGGCTGTTTCCAATGAGGTCCCTGGAGGAAGATATGAAGGAAAGATTTAGGAGGGGCCTCCAGTAACTGGAGTGGAGCAAAACAAGTAGGATGTTTCCAATGAGGTCCCTGGAGGAAGGGATGAAGGAAGGAGTTAGGAGGGGCCACCAGCAACTGGAGTAGAGCACAAGTAGGCTGTATCCAATAAGGTCCCTGGAGGAAGGGATGAAGGAAGGACTTAGGAGAGGCCACCAGTAACTGGAGTAGAGCACAACAAGTAGGTTGTAACCAATGAGGTCCCTGGAGGAAGATATGAAGGAAGGAGTTAGGAGGGGCCTCCAGTAACTGGAGTAGAGCACAACAAGTAGGCTGTTTCCAATGAGGTCCCTGGAGGAAGTGACGGAGGCAGGAGTTAGGTGGAGCCTCCAGTAACTGGAGTAGAGCACAACAAGTAGGCTGTTTCCAATGTGACCCTGGAGGAAGGGATGAAGGAAGGATTTAGGACCAACCTCCAGTAACTGGAGTAGAGCACAAGTAGACTGTTTCCAATGAGGTCCCTGGAGGAAGGGATGAAGGAAGGATTTAGGAGGAGCCTCCAGTAACTGCAGTAGAGCACAACAGTAGGCTGTTTCCAATTGGGTCCCTGGAGGAAGGGATGAAGGAAGGATTTAGGAGCGGCCTCCACTAACTGCAGTAGAGCACAACAAGTAGGCTGTTTCCAATGTGACCCTGGAGGAAGGGATGAAGGAAGGATTTAGGAGGGGCCTCCAGTAACTGGAGTAGAGCACACGTAGGCTGTTTCCAATGAGGTCCCTGGAGGAAGGGATGAAGGAAGGACTTAGGAGGGGCCACCAGTAACTGGAGTAGAGCACAAGTAGGATGTTTCCAATGAGGTCTCTGGAGGAAGATATGAAGGAAGGAGTTAGGAGGGGCCTCCAATAACTGGAGTAGAGCACAACAAGTAGGTTGTTTCCAATGAGGTCCCTGGAAGATGGGATGAAGGAAGGACTTAGGAGGAACCACTGTAACTAGAGTAGAGCACAACAAGTAGGCTGTATCCAATGAGGTCCCAGGAGGAAGATATGAAGGAAGGAGTTAGGAGGGGCCTCCTGTAACTGGAGTAGAGCACAACAAGTAGGCTGTTTCCAATGAGGTCCCTGGAGGAAAGGATGAAGGAAGGACCTCCAGTAACTGCAGTAGAGCACAACAAGTAGACTGTTTCCAATGTGACCCTGGAGGAAGGGATTAAGGAAGGATTTAGGAGGGACCTCCAGTAACTGGAGTAGAGCACAACAAGTAGGCTGTTTCCATTGAGGTCCCTGGAGGAAGATATGAAGGAAGGAGTTAGGAGGGGCCTCCAGTAACTGGAGTAGAGCACAATAAGTATGTATTTTCCAATGAGGTCCCTGGAGGAAGGGACGGAGGAAGGAGTTAGGAGGGGCCTCCAGTAGCTTGAGGAGAGCACAACAAGTAGGCTGTTTCCAGTGAGGTCCCTGGAGGAAGATATGAAGAAAGGAGATAAAAGGGGTCTCCAATAAACGGAGTAGAGCACAACAAGTAGGTTGTTTCCAATGAGGTCCCTGGTGGAAGATATGAAGGAAGGAGTTAGGAGGGGCCTCCATGTAACTGGAGTAGAGCACAACAAGTAGGCTGTTTCCAATGAGGTCCCTGGAGGAAGGGACGAAGGAAGGAGTTAGGAGGGGCCTCCAGTAGCTTGAGGAGAGCACAACAAGTAGGCTGTTTCCAGTGAGGTCCCTGGAGGAAGGGATGAAGGAAGGATTTAGGTGAGGCCACAGTAACTGGAGTAGAACACAACAAGTAGGCTGTTTGCAATGAGGTCCCTGGAGGAAGGGATGAAGGAAGGAAATAGGAGGGGCCTCCAGTAACTGGAGTAGAGCACAACAAATAGGCTGTTTCAAACGTGATCCCTGGAGGAAGGGATGAAGGAAGGAGTTAGGAGGGGCCTCCAGTAACTCGAGTAAAGCACAAGTAGGCTGTTTCCAAGGTGATCCCTGGAGGAAGGGATGAAGGAAGGAGTTAGGAGGGGCCTCCAGTAACTGGAGTAGAGCACAAGTAGGCTGTTTCCAATGAGGTCCCTGGAGGAAGGAGTTAGGAGGGGCAACCAGTAACTGGAGTAGAGCACAAGTAGGCTGTTTACAGTGAGGTCCCTGGAGGAAGGGATGAAGGAAGGATTTAGGAGGGGCCTCCAGTAACTGCAGTAGAGCACAACAAGTAGGCTGTTTCCAATGTGACCCTGGAGGAAGGGATGAAGGAAGCATTTAGGAGGGACCTCCAGTAAACGGAGTAGACCACAACAAGTAGATTGTTTCCAATGTGACCCTGGAGGAAGGGATAAAGGAAGGATTTAGCAGGGGCCTCCAGTAACTGGAGTAGAGCACAACGAGTAGGATGTTTCCAATGAGGTCCCTGGAGGAAGGGATGAAGGAAGGAGTTAGGAGGGGCCTCAAGTAACTGGAGTAGAGCACAAGTAGGCTGTTTCCAATGTGACCCTGGAGGAAGGGATGAAGGAAGGATTTAGGAGCGGCCTCCACTAACTGCAGTAGAGCACAACAAGTAGACTGTTTCCAATGTGACCCTGGAGGGGATGAAGGAAGGATTTAGGAGGGGCCACCAGTAACTGGAGTAGAGCAGAAGTAGGCTGTTTCGAATGAGGTCCCTGGAGGAGGATATGAAGGAAGGAGTTAGGACGGGCCTCCAGTAACTGGAGTAGAGCACAAGTAGGCTGTTTCCTATGAGGTCCCTGGAGGAAGGGACCAAAGAAGGAGTTAGGAGGGGCCTCAAGTAACTGGAGTAGAGCACAACATGTACGCTGTTTCCAATGAGGTCCCTGGAGGAAGATATGAAGGAAGGAGTTAGGAGGGGCCTCCAGTAACTGGAGTAGAGCACAACAAGTAGGCTGTTTCCAATGAGGTCCCTGGAGGAAGGGATGAAGGAAGGAGTTAGGAGGGGCCACCAGTACCTGGAGGAGAGCACAACAAGTAGGCTTTTCCAATAAGTCCCTGGAGGAAGATATGAATGAAGGAGTTAGGAGGGGCCCCCAGTAACTGGGGTAGAGCACAACAAGTAGGCTGTTTCCAATGTAACCCCTGGAAGGAAGGGATAAAGGAAGGTTTTAGGAGAGGCCACTGTAACTGGAGTAGAGTAGAACAAGTAGACTGTTTCCAATGTGTTCCCTGGTGGAAGATATGAAGGAAGGAGTTAGGAGGCGCCTCCAGTAACTGGAGTAGAGCACAAGTAGGCTGTTGCCAATGAGGTCCCTGGTGGAAGATATGAAGGAAGGAGTTAGGAGGGGCCTCCAGTAACTGGAGTAGAACACACCAGCTCCATTGGAGCTGTTTCCAATGAGGTCCCTGGAGGAAGGGATGAAGGAAGGAGTTAGGAGGGGCCTCCAGTAACTGGAATAGAGCACAATAAGTAGGCTGTTTCCAATGAGGTCCCTGGAGAAGGGGACGGAGGAAGGAGTTAGGAGGGGCCTCCAGTAACTGGAGTAGAGCACAACAAGTGGGCTGTTTCCAATGTAATGCCTGGAGGAAGATATGAAGGAAGGAGTTATGAGGGCCCTCCAGTAACTACGGTAGAGCACAGCAAGTAGGCTTTTTCCAATGTGACCCTGGAGGAAGGGATGAAGGAAGGATTTAGGAGGGGCTTCCAGTAACTGGTGTAGAGCACAAGTAGGCTGTTTCTAATGTGAACCTGGAGGAAGGGATGAAGGAAGGATTTAGGAGGGGCCTTCAGTAACTGCAGTAGAGCACAACAAGTAGGCTGTTTCCAATGTTATCCTGGAGGAAGGGATGAAGGAAGGATTTAGGAGGAACCAATGTAACTGGAGTAGAGCACAAGTAGGCTGTTTCCAATGAGGGCCCTGGAGGAAGATATGAGGAAGGAGATAAAAGGGGCCTCCAGGAACTGGAGTAGAGCACAAGTAGGCTGTTTCCAATGAGGTCCCTGGTGGAAGATATGAAGGAAGGAGTTAGGAGGGGCCTCCAGTAACTGAAGTAGATCACAACAGGTAGGCTGTTTCAAATGAGGTCCCTGGAGGAAGGGATGAAGGAAGGAGTTAGGAGGGGCCACCAGTAACTGGAGCAGAGCACAACAAGTAGGCTGTTTCCATTGAGGTCCCTGGAGGAAGACATGAAGGAAGGAGTTAGGAGTGGCCTCCAGTAACTGGAGTAGAGCACAATAAGTTGGCTGTTTCCAATGTGACCCTGGAGGAAGGGATGAAGGAAGGATTTAGGAGGGGCCTCCAGTAACTGGAGTAGAGCACAACAAGTAGGCTGTTTCCAATGTGACCCCTGGAGGAAGGGATGAAGGGAGGTTTTAGGAGAGGCCACTGTAACTGGAGTAGAGTACAAGTAGGGTGTTTCCAATGTGATCCCTGGAGGAAGAAATAAGGAAGGACATAAAAGGGGCCTCCTGTAACTAGAGTACAGCACAACAAGTAAGCTGTTTCCAATGAGGTCCCTGGAGGAAGGGACGGAGGAAGGAGTTAGGAGTGTCCTCCGGTAACTGGAGTAGATCACAACAACTGGGCTGTTTCCAATGTGATCCCTGGAGGAGGATATGAAGGAAGGTGTTAGAAGGGGCCTCCAGTAACTGCAGTAGAGTACAACAAATAGGCTGTTTCCAATGAGGTCCCTGGAGGAAGATATGAAGGAAGGAGTTAGGAGGTGCCTCCAGTAACTGGAGTAGAGCACAAGTAGGCTGTTTCCAACGAGGTCCCTGGAGGAAGGTATGAAGGAAGGATTTAGGAGGGACCTCCAGTAACTGGAGTAGAGCACAAGTAGGCTGTTTCCAATGAGGTCCCTGGAGGAAGGGATGAAGGAAGGAGTTAGGAGGAGCCACCAGTAACTGGAGTAGAGCACAAGTAGGCTGTTTCCAATCAGGTCCCTGGAGGAAGGGATGACGGAAGGACTTAGGAGGGGCCACCAGTAACTGGAGTAGAGCACAACAATTAGGCTGTTTCCAATGAGGTCCCTGGAGGAAGATATGAAGGAACGAGCTAGGAGGGGCCTCCAGTAACTGGAGTAGTGCACAACAAGTAGGCTGTTTCCAATGAGGTCCCTGGAGGAAGGGATGAAGGAAGGATTTAGGAGGAACCACTGTAACTGGAGTAGACCACAACAAGTAGGCTGTTTCCAATGAGGTACCTGGAGGAAGATATGAAGGAAGGAGTTAGGAGGGCCCTCCAGTAATTGGAGTAGAGCACCAGTAGGCTGTTTCCAATGTGACCCTGGAGGAAGGGATGAAGGAAGCATTTAGGAGGGACCTCCAGTAACCGGAGTAGACCACAATAAGACTGTTTCCAATGTGACCCTGGAGGAAGGGATAAAGGAAGGATTTAGGAGGGGCCTCCAGTAACTGGAGTAGAGCACAACAAGTAGGCTGTTTCCAATGAGGTCCCTGGAGGAAGGGATTAAGGAAGGAGTTAGGATGGGCCACCAGTAACTGGAGCAGAGCACAAGTAGACTGTTTCCAATGAGGTCCCTGGAGGACGATATGAAGGAAGGAGATAAAAGGGGCCTCCAGTAACTGGAGTAGAGCAAAACAAGTACGCTGCTTCCAATGAGGTCCCTGGTGGAAGATATGAAGGAAGGAGTTAGGAGGGGCCTCCAGTAACTGGAGTAGAGCACAAGTAGGCTGTTTCCAATGAGGTCCCTGGAGGAAGGGATGAAGGAAGGAGTTAGGAGGGGCCACCTCTACTGGAGTAGAGCACATCCAGTAGGCTGTTTCCAATGAGGTCCTTGGAGGAAGATATGAAGGAAGAGGTTACGAGGGGCCTCCAGTAACTGCAGTAGAGCACAACAAGTAGGCTGTTTCCAATGAGGTCCCTGGAGGAAGATATGAAGGAAAGATTTAGGAGGGGCCTCCAGTAACTGGAGTGGAGCAAAACAAGTAGGATGTTTCCAATGAGGTCCCTGGAGGAAGGGATGAAGGAAGGAGTTAGGAGGGGCCACCAGCAACTGGAGTAGAGCACAAGTAGGCTGTATCCAATAAGGTCCCTGGAGGAAGGGATGAAGGAAGGACTTAGGAGAGGCCACCAGTAACTGGAGTAGAGCACAACAAGTAGGTTGTAACCAATGAGGTCCCTGGAGGAAGATATGAAGGAAGGAGTTAGGAGGGGCCTCCAGTAACTGGAGTAGAGCACAACAAGTAGGCTGTTTCCAATGAGGTCCCTGGAGGAAGTGACGGAGGCAGGAGTTAGGTGGAGCCTCCAGTAACTGGAGTAGAGCACAACAAGTAGGCTGTTTCCAATGTGACCCTGGAGGAAGGGATGAAGGAAGGATTTAGGACCAACCTCCAGTAACTGGAGTAGAGCACAAGTAGACTGTTTCCAATGAGGTCCCTGGAGGAAGGGATGAAGGAAGGATTTAGGAGGAGCCTCCAGTAACTGCAGTAGAGCACAACAGTAGGCTGTTTCCAATTGGGTCCCTGGAGGAAGGGATGAAGGAAGGATTTAGGAGCGGCCTCCACTAACTGCAGTAGAGCACAACAAGTAGGCTGTTTCCAATGTGACCCTGGAGGAAGGGATGAAGGAAGGATTTAGGAGGGGCCTCCAGTAACTGGAGTAGAGCACACGTAGGCTGTTTCCAATGAGGTCCCTGGAGGAAGGGATGAAGGAAGGACTTAGGAGGGGCCACCAGTAACTGGAGTAGAGCACAAGTAGGATGTTTCCAATGAGGTCTCTGGAGGAAGATATGAAGGAAGGAGTTAGGAGGGGCCTCCAATAACTGGAGTAGAGCACAACAAGTAGGTTGTTTCCAATGAGGTCCCTGGAAGATGGGATGAAGGAAGGACTTAGGAGGAACCACTGTAACTAGAGTAGAGCACAACAAGTAGGCTGTATCCAATGAGGTCCCAGGAGGAAGATATGAAGGAAGGAGTTAGGAGGGGCCTCCTGTAACTGGAGTAGAGCACAACAAGTAGGCTGTTTCCAATGAGGTCCCTGGAGGAAAGGATGAAGGAAGGACCTCCAGTAACTGCAGTAGAGCACAACAAGTAGACTGTTTCCAATGTGACCCTGGAGGAAGGGATTAAGGAAGGATTTAGGAGGGACCTCCAGTAACTGGAGTAGAGCACAACAAGTAGGCTGTTTCCATTGAGGTCCCTGGAGGAAGATATGAAGGAAGGAGTTACGAGGGGCCTCCAGTAACTGGAGTAGAGCACAATAAGTATGTATTTTCCAATGAGGTCCCTGGAGGAAGGGACGGAGGAAGGAGTTAGGAGGGGCCTCCAGTAGCTTGAGGAGAGCACAACAAGTAGGCTGTTTCCAGTGAGGTCCCTGGAGGAAGATATGAAGAAAGGAGATAAAAGGGGTCTCCAATAAACGGAGTAGAGCACAACAAGTAGGTTGTTTCCAATGAGGTCCCTGGTGGAAGATATGAAGGAAGGAGTTAGGAGGGGCCTCCATGTAACTGGAGTAGAGCACAACAAGTAGGCTGTTTCCAATGAGGTCCCTGGAGGAAGGGACGAAGGAAGGAGTTAGGAGGGGCCTCCAGTAGCTTGAGGAGAGCACAACAAGTAGGCTGTTTCCAGTGAGGTCCCTGGAGGAAGGGATGAAGGAAGGATTTAGGTGAGGCCACAGTAACTGGAGTAGAACACAACAAGTAGGCTGTTTGCAATGAGGTCCCTGGAGGAAGGGATGAAGGAAGGAAATAGGAGGGGCCTCCAGTAACTGGAGTAGAGCACAACAAATAGGCTGTTTCAAACGTGATCCCTGGAGGAAGGGATGAAGGAAGGAGTTAGGAGGGGCCTCCAGTAACTCGAGTAAAGCACAAGTAGGCTGTTTCCAAGGTGATCCCTGGAGGAAGGGATGAAGGAAGGAGTTAGGAGGGGCTACTGTACCTGGAGTTGAGCACAAGTAGAGTGTTCCCAATGAGGTCCCTGGTGGAAGGGACGAAGGAAGGATTTAGGAGAGGCCACAGTAACTGGAGTAGAACACAACAAGTAGGCTGTTTCCAATGAGGTCCCTGGAGGAAGGGATGAAGGAAGGAGTTAGGAGGGGCCTCCAGTAACTGGAGTAGAGCACAAGTAGGCTGTTTGCGACGTGATCCCTGGAGGAAGGGATGAAGGAAGGAGTTAGGAGGGGCCTCCAGTAACTGGAGTAGAGCACTACAAGTAGGATGTTTCCAATGTGACCCTGGAGGAAGATATGAAGGAAGGAGTTAGTAGGGGCCTCCAGTAACTGGAGTAGAGGACAACAAGTAGGCTGTTTCCAATGTGATCCCTGGAGGAAGATATAAAGGATGGAGTTAGGAGGGACCTCCAGTAACTGGAGTAGAGCACAAAGAGTAGGCTGTTTCCAATGTGATCCCTGGAGGAAGGGATGAAGGAAGGAGTTAGGAGGGGCCTCCAGTAACTGGAGTAGAGCACAAGTAGGCTGTTTCCAATGAGGTCCCTGGAGGAAGGAGTTAGGAGGGGCAACCAGTAACTGGAGTAGAGCACAAGTAGGCTGTTTCCAATGTGACCCTGGAGGAAGGGATGAAGGAAGCATTTAGGAGGGACCTCCAGTAAACGGAGTAGACCACAACAAGTAGACTGTTTCCAATGTGACCCTGGAGGAAGGGATAAAGGATGGATTTAGCAGGGGCCTCCAGTAACTGGAGTAGAGCACAACGAGTAGGATATTTCCAATGAGGTCCCTGGAGGAAGTGATGAAGGAAGGAGTTAGGAGGGGCCTCAAGTAACCTGTGTAGAGCACAAGTAGGCTGTTTCCAATGTGACCCTGGAGGAAGGGATGAAGGAAGGATTTAGGAGCGGCCTACACTAACTGCAGTAGAGCACAACAAGTAGACTGTTTCCAATGTGTCCCTGGAGGAGGGGATGAAGGAAGGATTTAGGAGGGGCCACCAGTAACTGGAGTAGAGCAGAAGTAGGCTGTTTCGAATGAGGTCCCTGGAGGAGGATATGAAGGAAGGAGTTAGGACGGGCCTCCAGTAACTGGAGTAGAGCACAAGTAGGCTGTTTCCTATGAGGTCCCTGGAGGAAGGGACCAAAAAAGGAGTTAGGAGGGGCCTCAAGTAACTGGAGTAGAGCACACGTAGGCTGTTTCCAATGAGGTCCCTGGAGGAAGATATGAAGGAAGGAGTTAGGAGGGGCCTGCAGTAACTGGAGAAGAGCACAAGTAGGCTGTTTCCATTGAGGTCCCTGGAGGAAGGGACGAAGGAGGGAGTTAGGATGGGCCTCCAGTAACTTGAGTAGAGCACAACAAGTAGGCTGTTTCCAATGAGGTCCCTGGAGGAAGGGATGAAGGAAGGAGTTAGGAGGGCCAACCAGTACCTGGAGGAGAGCACAACAAGTAGGCTTTTCCAATAAGTCCCTGGAGGAAGATATGAATGAAGGAGTTAGGAGGGGCCTCCAGTAACTGGGGTAGAGCACAACAAGTAGGCTGTTTCCAATGTGACCCTAGGAAGGAAGGGATAAAGGGAGGTTTTAGGAGAGGCCACTGTAACTGGAGTAGAGTAGAACAAGTAGACTGTTTCCAATGTGTTCTTTGGTGGAAGATATGAAGGAAGGAGTTAGGAGGCGCCTCCAGTAACTGGAGTAGAGCACAACAAGTAGGCTGTTTCCAATGAGGTCCCTGGTGGAAGATATGAAGGAAGGACTTAGGAGGGGCCTCCAGTAACTGGAGTAGAGCACAAGTAGGCTGTTTCCAACGAGGTCCCTGGAGGAAGGGATGAAGGAAGGATTTAGGAGGGACCTCCAGTAACTGGAGTAGAGCACAAGTAGGCTGTTTCCAATGAGGTCCCTGGAGGAAGGGATGAAGGAAGGAGTTAGGAGGGGCCACCAGTAACTGGAGTAGAGCACAAGTAGGCTGTTTCCAATCAGGTCCCTGGAGGAAGGGATGAAGGAAGGACTTAGGAGGGGCCACCAGTAACTGGAGTAGAGCACAAGTAGGCTGTTTCCAATGAGGTCCCTGGAGGAAGATATGAAGGAACGAGTTAGGAGGGGCCTCCAGTAACTGGAGTAGAGCACAACAAGTAGGCTGTTTCCAATGAGGTCCCTGGAGGAAGGGATGAAGGAAGGATTTAGGAGGAACCACTGTAACTGGAGTAGACCACAACAAGTAGGCTGTTTCCAATGAGGTACCTAGAGGAAGGGATGAAGGAAGCATTTAGGAGGGACCTCCAGTAACCGGAGTAGACCACAAGTAGACTGTTTCCAATGTGACCCTGGAGGAAGGGATAAAGGAAGGATTTAGGAGGGGCCTCCAGTAACTGGAGTAGAGCACAAGAAGTAGGCTGTTTCCAATGAAGCCCCTGGAGGAAGGGATTAAGGAAGGAGTTAGGAGGGGCCACCAGTAACTGGAGCAGAGCACAAGTAGGCTGTTTCCAATGAGGTCCCTGGAGGACGATATGAAGGAAGCAGATAAAAGGGGCCTCCAGTAACTGGAGTAGAGCAAAACAAGTAGGCTGCTTCCAATGAGGTCCCTGGTGGAAGATATGAAGGAAGGAGTTGGAAGGGGCCTCCAGTAACTGGAGTAGAGCACTACAAGTAGGATGTTTCCAATGTGACCCTGGAGGAAGATATGAAGGAAGGCGTTAGTAGGGGCCTCCAGTAACTGGAGTAGAGCACAACAAGTAGGCTGTTTCCAACGTGATCCCTGGAGGAAGGGATGAAGGAAGGAGTTAGGAGGGGCCTCAAGTAACTGGAGTAGAGCACAATAAGTAGGCTATTTCCAACGTGATCCCTGGAGGAAGGGATGAAGGAAGGAGTTAGGAGGGGCCTCCAGTAACAGGAGTAGAGCACAAGTAGGCTGTTTCCGACGTGATCCCTGGAGGAAGGGATGAAGGAAGGAGTTAGGAGGGGCCTCCAGTAATTGGAGTAGAGCACTACAAGTAGGATGTTTCCAATGTGACCCTGGAGGAAGATATGAAGGAAGGCGTTAGTAGGGGCCTCCAGTAACTGGAGTAGAGCACAAGTAGGCTGTTTCCAATGTGATCTCTGGAGGAAGGGATGAAGGAAGGAGTTAGGAGGGGCCTCCAGTAACTGGAGTAGAGCACAACAAGTAGGCTGTTTCCAATGAGGTCCCTGGAGGAAGGTGTTAGGAGGGGCCACCAGTAACTGGAGTAGAGCACAAGTAGGCTGTTTCCAATGAGGTCCCTGGTGGAGATAAGAAGGAAGGAGTGAGGGGAGGCCTCCAGTAACTGGAGTAGAGCACAACAGTAGGCTGTTTCCAATGAGGTCCCTGGTGGAAGGGATGAAGGAAGGAGTTAGGAGGGGCCTCCAGGAACTGGATTAGAGCACAACAAGTAGGCTGTTTCCAATGAGGTCCCTGGAGGATGGAATGAAGGAAGGATTTAGGAGGGGCCTCCAGTAACTGCAGAAGAGCACAACAAGTAGACTGTTTCCAATGTGACCCTGGAGGAAGGGATGAAGGAAGGATTTAGGAGGGGCTTCCAGTAACTGGAGTAGAGCACAAGTAGGCTGTATCCAATGAGGGCCCTGGGGGAAGATAAGAGGAAGGAGATAAAAGGTGCCTCCAGTAACTGGGGTAGAGCACAAGTAGGCTGTTTCCAATGAGGTCCCTGGTGGAAGATATGAAGGAAGGAGTTAGGAGGGGCCTCCAGTAACTGGAGTAGATCACAACAAGTAGGCTGTTTCCAATGAGGTCCCTGGAGAAAGGGATGAAGGAAGGAGTTAGGAGGGGCCTCCAGTAACTGGAGTAGAGCACAATAAGTAGGCTGTTTCCAATGAGGTCCCTGGAGGAAGGAGTTAGGAGGGGCATCCAGTAACTGGAGTAGAGCACAACAAGTGGGCTGTTTACAATGTGATCCCTGGAAGAAGATATGAAGGAAGGAGTTAGGAGGGGCCTCCAGTAACTGCAGTAGAGCACAACAAATAAGCTGTTTCCAATGAGGTCCCTGGAGGAAGATATGAAGGAAGGAGTTAGGAGGGGCCTCCAGTAACTGGAGTAGAGTACAATAGAAAGGCTGTTTCCAATGAGGTCCCTGGAGGAAGGGATGAAGGAAGGATTTAGGAGGTACCTCCAGTAACTGCAGTAGAGCACCACAAGTAGACTGTTTCCAATGTGACCCTGGAGGAAGGGATGAAGGAAGGATTTAGGAGGGACCTCCAGTAACTGGAGTAGAGCACAACAAGTAGACTTTTTCCAATGTGACCCTGGAGGAAGGGATGAAGGAAGGATTTAGGAGGGGCCTCCAGTAACTGAATAACAGCACAACAAGTAGGCTGTTTCCAATGTGACCCTGGAGGAAGGGATGAAGGAAGGATTTAGGAGGGGCCTCCAGTAACTGGAGAAGAGCATAACAAGTAGGCTGTTTCCAATGAGGTCCCTGGTGGAAGATATCAAGGAAGGAGTTAGGAGGGGCCTCCAGTAACTGGAGTAGAGCACAATAAGTAGGCTGTTTCCAAAGAAGTCCCTGGAGGAAGATATGAAGGAAGGAGTAAGGAGGGGCCTCCAGTAACTGGAGTAGAGCACAACAAGTAGGCTGTTTCCAATGAGGTCCCTGGTGGAAGATATCAAGGAAGGAGTTAGGAGGGGCCTCCAGTAACTGGAGTAGAGCACAACAAGTAGGCTGTTTCCAATGAGGTCCCTGGAGGAAGGGATGAAGGAAGGAGTTAGGAGGGGCCACCAGTAACTGGAGTAGAGCACACGTAGGCTGTTGCCAATGAGGTCCCTGGAGGAAGGGATGAAGGAAGGACTTAGGAGGGGCAACCAGTAACTGGAGTAGAGCACAATAAGTAGGCTGTTTCAAATGAGGTCCCTGGAGGAAGGGACGAAGAAAGGAGTTAGGAGGGGCCTCCAGTAACTGGAGTAGAGCACAACAAGTAGGCTGTTTCCAATGAGGTCCCTGGAGGAACGTATGAAGGAAGGAGTTAAGAGGGCCCTCCAGTAACTGTCGTTGAGCACAAGTAGGCTGTTTCCAATGAGGTCCCTGGTGGCAGATATGAAGGAAGGAGTTAGGAGGGGCCTCCAGTAACTGGAGTAGAGCACAAGTAGGCTGTATCCAATGAGGTCCCTGGAGGAAGATATGAAGAAAGGAGATAAAAGGGGCCTCCAATAAATGGAGTAGAGCACAACAAGTAGGTTGTTTCCAATGAGGTCCCTGGTGGAAGATATGAAGGAAGGAGTTAGGAGGGGCCTCCATGTATCTGGAGTAGAGCACAACAAGTAGGCTGTTTCCAATGAGGTCCCTGGAGGAAGGGACGAAGGAAGGAGTTAGGAGGGGCCTCCAGTAGCTTGAGGAGAGCACAACAAGTAGGCTGCTTCCAGTGAGGTCCCTGGAGGAAGGAATGAAGGAAGGATTTAGGAGAGGCCACAGTAACTGGAGTAGAACACAACAAGTAGGCTGTTTGCAATGAGGTCCCTGGAGGAAGGGATGAAGGAAGGAAATAGGAGGGGCCTCCAGTAACTGGAGTAGAGGACAAGTAGGCTGTTTCAAACGTGATCCCTGGAGGAAGGGATGAAGGAAGGAGTTAGGAGGGGCCTCCAGTAACTCGAGTACAGCACAAGTAGGCTGTTTCCAACGTGATCCCTGGAGGAAGGGATGAAAGAAGGAGTTCGTGAGGGCCTCCAGTAACTGGAGTAGAGCACAACAAGTAGGCTGTTTCCAACGTCATCCCTGAAGGAAGGGATGAAGGAAGGAGTTAGGAGGGGCCTCCAGTAACTGGAGTAGAGCACACGTAGGCTGTTTCCAATGAGGTCCCTGGAGGAAGGGATGAAGGAAGGACTTAGGAGGGGCAACCAGTAACTGGAGTAGAGCACAATAAGTAGGCTGTTTCGAAGAGGTCCCTGGAGGAAGGGACGAAGAAAGGAGTTACTAGGGGCCTCCAGTAACTGGAGTAGAGCACAACAAGTAGGCTGTTTCCAATGTGATCCCTGGAGGAAGGGATGAAGGAAGCAGTTAGGAGGGGCCTCCAGTAACTGGAGTAGAGCACAAGTAGGCTGTTTCCAATGAGGTCCCTGGAGGAAGGAGTTAGGAGGGGCAACCAGTAACTGGAGTAGAGCACAAGTAGGCTGTTTACAGTGAGGTCCCTGGAGGAAGGGATGAAGGAAGGATTTAGGAGGGGCCTCCAGTATAGCACAACAAGTAGGCTGTTTCCAATGTGACCCTGGAGGAAGGGATGAAGGAAGGATTTAGGAGCGGCCTCCACTAACTGCAGTAGAGCACAACAAATAAGCTGTTTCCAATGAGGTCCCTGGAGGAAGATATGAAGGAAGGAGTTAGGAGGGGCCTCCAGTAACTGGAGTAGAGCACAATAGAAAGGCTGTTTCCAATGAGGTCCCTGGAGGAAGGGATGAAGGAAGCATTTAGGAGGGACCTCCAGTAAACGGAGTAGACCACAACAAGTAGATTGTTTCCAATGTGACCCTGGAGGAAGGGATAAAGGAAGGATTTAGCAGGGGCCTCCAGTAACTGGAGTAGAGCACAACGAGTAGGATGTTTCCAATGAGGTCCCTGGAGGAAGGGATGAAGGAAGGAGTTAGGAGGGGCCTCAAGTAACTGGAGTAGAGCACAAGTAGGCTGTTTCCAATGTGACCCTGGAGGAAGGGATGAAGGAAGGATTTAGGAGCGGCCTCCACTAACTGCAGTAGAGCACAACAAGTAGACTGTTTCCAATGTGACCCTGGAGGGGATGAAGGAAGGAGTTAGGAGGGGCCACCAGTACCTGGAGGAGAGCACAACAAGTAGGCTTTTCCAATAAGTCCCTGGAGGAAGATATGAATGAAGGAGTTAGGAGGGGCCCCCAGTAACTGGGGTAGAGCAAAACAAGTAGGCTGTTTCCAATGTGACCCCTGGAAGGAAGGGATAAAGGAAGGTTTTAGGAGAGGCCACTGTAACTGGAGTAGAGTAGAACAAGTAGACTGTTTCCAATGTGTTCCCTGGTGGAAGATATGAAGGAAGGAGTTAGGAGGCGCCTCCAGTAACTGGAGTAGAGCACAAGTAGGCTGTTGCCAATGAGGTCCCTGGTGGAAGATATGAAGGAAGGAGTTAGAAGGGGCCTCCAGTAACTGGAGTAGAGCACACCAGCTCCATTGGAGCTGTTTCCAATGAGGTCCCTGGAGGAAGGGATGAAGGAAGGAGTTAGGAGGGGCCTCCAGTAACTGGAATAGAGCACAATAAGTAGGCTGTTTCCAATGAGGTCCCTGGAGCAGGGGACGGAGGAAGGAGTTAGGAGGGGCCTCCAGTAACTGGAGTAGAGCACAACAAGTGGGCTGTTTCCAATGTAATCCCTGGAGGAAGATATGAAGGAAGGAGTTATGAGGGCCCTCCAGTAACTACGGTAGAGCACAGCAAGTAGGCTTTTTCCAATGTGACCCTGGAGGAAGGGATGAAGGAAGGATTTAGGAGGGGCTTCCAGTAACTGGTGTAGAGCACAAGTAGGCTGTTTCTAATGTGAACCTGGAGGAAGGGATGAAGGAAGGATTTAGGAGGGGCCTTCAGTAACTGCAGTAGAGCACAACAAGTAGGCTGTTTCCAATGTTATCCTGGAGGAAGGGATGAAGGAAGGATTTAGGAGGAACCAATGTAACTGGAGTAGAGCACAAGTAGGCTGTTTCCAATGAGGGCCCTGGAGGAAGATATGAGGAAGGAGATAAAAGGGACCTCCAGGAACTGGAGTAGAGCATAAGTAGGCTGTTTCCAATGAGGTCCCTGGTGGAAGATATGAAGGAAGGAGTTAGGAGGGGCCTCCAGTAACTGAAGTAGATCACAGCAGGTAGGCTGTTTCAAATGAGGTCCCTGGAGGAAGGGATGAAGGAAGGAGTTAGGAGATCCACCAGTAACTGGAGTAGAGCACAACAAGTAGGCTGTTTCCATTGAGGTCCCTGGAGGAAGACATGAAGGAAGGAGTTAGGAGTGGCCTCCAGTAACTGGAGTAGAGCACAATAAGTTGGCTGTTTCCAATGTGACCCTGGAGGAAGGGATGAAGGAAGGATTTAGGAGGGGCCTCCAGTAACTGGAGTAGAGCACAACAAGTAGGCTGTTTCCAATGTGACCCCTGGAGGAAGGGATGAAGGGAGGTTTTAGGAGAGGCCACTGTAACTGGAGTAGAGTACAAGTAGGGTGTTTCCAATGTGATCCCTGGAGGAAGATATGAGGAAGGACATAAAAGGGGCCTCCTGTAACTAGAGTACAGCACAACAAGTAAGCTGTTTCCAATGAGGTCCCTGGAGGAAGGGACGGAGGAAGGAGTTAGGAGTGTCCTCCGGAAACTGGAGTAGATCACAACAACTGGGCTGTTTCCAATGTGATCCCTGGAGGAGGATATGAAGGAAGGTGTTAGAAGGGGCCTCCAGTAACTGCAGTAGAGTACAACAAGTAGGCTGTTTCCAATGAGGTCCCTGGAGGAAGATATGAAGGAAGGAGTTAGGAGGTGCCTCCAGTAACTGGAGTAGAGCACAAGTAGGCTGTTTCCAACGAGGTCCCTGGAGGAAGGGATGAAGGAAGGATTTAGGAGGGACCTCCAGTAACTGGAGTAGAGCACAAGTAGGCTGTTTCCAATGAGGTCCCTGGAGGAAGGGATGAAGGAAGGAGTTAGGAGGGGCCACCAGTAACTGGAGTAGAGCACAAGTAGGCTGTTTCCAATCAGGTCCCTGGAGGAAGGGATGACGGAAGGACTTAGGAGGGGCCACCAGTAACTGGAGTAGAGCACAACAAGTAGGCTGTTTCCAATGAGGTCCCTGGAGGAAGATATGAAGGAACGAGCTAGGAGGGGCCTCCAGTAACTGGAGTAGTGCACAACAAGTAGGCTGTTTCCAATGAGGTCCCTGGAGGAAGGGATGAAGGAAGGATTTAGGAGGAACCACTGTAACTGGAGTAGACCACAACAAGTAGGCTGTTTCCAATGAGGTACCTGGAGGAAGATATGAAGGAAGGAGTTAGGAGGGCCCTCCAGTAACTGGAGTAGAGCACCAGTAGGCTGTTTCCAATGTGACCCTGGAGGAAGGGATGAAGGAAGCATTTAGGAGGGACCTCCAGTAACCGGAGTAGACCACAATAAGACTGTTTCCAATGTGACCCTGGAGGAAGGGATAAAGGAAGGATTTAGGAGGGGCCTCCAGTAACTGGAGTAGAGCACAACAAGTAGGCTGTTTCCAATGAGGTCCCTGGAGGAAGGGATTAAGGAAGGAGTTAGGAGGGGCCACCAGTAACTGGAGCAGAGCACAAGTAGGCTGTTTCCAATGAGGTCCCTGGAGGACGATATGAAGGAAGGAGATAAAAGGGGCCTCCAGTAACTGGAGTAGAGCAAAACAAGTAGGCTGCTTCCAATGAGGTCCCTGGTGGAAGATATGAAGGAAGGAGTTAGGAGGGGTCTCCAGTAACTGGAGTAGAGCACAAGTAGGCTGTTTTCAATGAGGTCCCTGGAGGAAGGGATGAAGGAAAGAGTTAGGAGGGGCCACCTCTACTGGAGTAGAGCACATCCAGTAGGCTGTTTCCAATGAGGTCCTTGGAGGAAGATATGAAGGAAGAGGTTACGAGGGGCCTCCAGTAACTGCAGTAGAGCACAACAAGTAGGCTGTTTCCAATGAGGTCCCTGGAGGAAGATATGAAGGAAAGATTTAGGAGGGGCCTCCAGTAACTGGAGTGGAGCAAAACAAGTAGGATGTTTCCAATGAGGTCCCTGGAGGAAGGGATGAAGGAAGGAGTTAGGAGGGGCCACCAGCAACTGGAGTAGAGCACAAGTAGGCTGTATCCAATAAGGTCCCTGGAGGAAGGGATGAAGGAAGGACTTAGGAGAGGCCACCAGTAACTGGAGTAGAGCACAACAAGTAGGTTGTAACCAATGAGGTCCCTGGAGGAAGATATGAAGGAAGGAGTTAGGAGGGGCCTCCAGTAACTGGAGTAGAGCACAACAAGTAGGCTGTTTCCAATGAGGTCCCTGGAGGAAGTGACGGAGGCAGGGGTTAGGTGGAGCCTCCAGTAACTGGAGTAGAGCACAAGTAGGCTGTTTCCAATGTGACCCTGGAGGAAGGGATGAAGGAAGGATTTAGGACCAACCTCCTGTAACTGGAGTAGAGCACAAGTAGACTGTTTCCAATGAGGTCCCTGGAGGAAGGGATGAAGGAAGGATTTAGGAGGAGCCTCCAGTAACTGCAGTAGAGCACAACAGTAGGCTGTTTCCAATGGGGTCCCTGGAGGAAGGGATGAAGGAAGGATTTAGGAGCGGCCTCCACTAACTGCAGTAGAGCACAACAAGTAGGCTGTTTCCAATGTGACCCTGGAGGAAGGGATGAAGGAAGGATTTAGGAGGGGCCTCCAGTAACTGGAGTAGAGCACACGTAGGCTGTTTCCAATGAGGTCCCTGGAGGAAGGGATGAAGGAAGGACTTAGGAGGGGCCACCAGTAACTGGAGTAGAGCACAAGTAGGATGTTTCCAATGAGGTCTCTGGAGGAAGATATGAAGGAAGGAGTTAGGAGGGGCCTCCAATAACTGGAGTAGAGCACAAGTAGGTTGTTTCCAATGAGGTCCCTTGGAAGAAGGGATGAAGGAAGGACTTAGGAGGAACCACTGTAACTAGAGTAGAGCACAACAAGTAGGCTGTATCCAATGAGGTCCCAGGAGGAAGATATGAAGGAAGGAGTTAGGAGGGGCCTCCTGTAACTGGAGTAGAGCACAACAAGTAGGCTGTTTCCAATGAGGTCCCTGGAGGAAAGGATGAAGGAAGGACCTCCAGTAACTGCAGTAGAGCACAACAAGTAGACTGTTTCCAATGTGACCCTGGAGGAAGGGATTAAGGAAGGATTTAGGAGGGACCTCCAGTAACTGGAGTAGAGCACAACAAGTAGGCTGTTTCCATTGAGGTCCCTGGAGGAAGATATGAAGGAAGGAGTTAGGAGGGGCCTCCAGTAACTGGAGTAGAGCACAATAAGTATGTATTTTCCATTGAGGTCCCTGGAGGAAGGGACGGAGGAAGGAGTTAGGTGGGGCCTCCAGTAACTGGAGTAGAGCACAACATATGGGCTGTTTCCAATGTGATCCCTGGAAGAAGATATGAAGGAAGGAGTTAGGAGGGGCCTCCAGTAACTGGAGTAGAGCACATCAAGTAGACTGTTTCTAATGAGGTCCCTGGAGGAAGATATGAAGGAAGGAGATAAAAGGGGCCCTTAGTAACTGGAGAAGAGCAAACAAGTAGGCTGTTTCCAATGAGGTCCCTGGAGGAAGATATGAAGGAAGGAGTTAGGAGTGGCCTCCAGTAACTGGAGTAGAGCACAATAAGTTGGCTGTTTCCAATGTGACCCTGGAGGAAGGGATGAAGGAAGGATTTAGGAGGGGCCTCCAGTAACTGGAGTAGAGCACAACAAGTAGGCTGTTTCCAATGTGACCCCTGGAGGAAGGGATGAAGGGAGGTTTTAGGAGAGGCCACTGTAACTGGAGTAGAGTACAAGTAGGGTGTTTCCAATGTGATCCCTGGAGGAAGATATGAGGAAGGACATAAAAGGGGCCTCCTGTAACTAGAGTACAGCACAACAAGTAAGCTGTTTCCAATGAGGTCCCTGGAGGAAGGGACGGAGGAAGGAGTTAGGAGTGTCCTCCGGTAACTGGAGTAGATCACAACAACTGGGCTGTTTCCAATGTGATCCCTGGAGGAGGATATGAAGGAAGGTGTTAGAAGGGGCCTCCAGTAACTGCAGTAGAGCACAAGAAGTAGGCTGTTTCCAATGAGGTCCCTGGAGGAACATATGAAGGAAGGAGTTAGGAGGTGCCTCCAGTAACTGGAGTAGAGCACAAGTAGGCTGTTTCCAACGAGGTCCCTGGAGGAAGGGATGAAGGAAGGATTTAGGAGGGACCTCCAGTAACTGGAGTAGAGCACAAGTAGGCTGTTTCCAATGAGGTCTCTGGAGGAAGGGATGAAGGAAGGAGTTAGGAGGGGCCACCAGTAACTGGAGTAGAGCACAAGTAGGCTGTTTCCAATCAGGTCCCTGGAGGAAGGGATGACGGAAGGACTTAGGAGGGGCCACCAGTAACTGGAGTAGAGCACAACAAGTAGGCTGTTTCCAATGAGGTCCCTGGAGGAAGATATGAAGGAACGAGCTAGGAGGGGCCTCCAGTAACTGGAGTAGTGCACAACAAGTAGGCTGTTTCCAATGAGGTCCCTGGAGGAAGGGATGAAGGAAGGATTTAGGAGGAACCACTGTAACTGGAGTAGACCACAACAAGTAGTCTGTTTCCAATGAGGTACCTGGAGGAAGATATGAAGGAAGGAGTTAGGAGGGCCCTCCAGTAACTGGAGTAGAGCACCAGTAGGCTGTTTCCAATGTGACCCTGGAGGAAGGGATGAAGGAAGCATTTAGGAGGGACCTCCAGTAACCGGAGTAGACCACAATAAGACTGCTTCCAATGTGACCCTGGAGGAAGGGATAAAGGAAGGATTTAGGAGGGGCCTCCAGTAACTGGAGTAGAGCACAACAAGTAGGCTGTTTCCAATGAGGTCCCTGGAGGAAGGGATTAAGGAAGGAGTTAGGAGGGGCCACCAGTAACTGGAGCAGAGCACAAGTAGGCTGTTTCCAATGAGGTCCCTGGAGGACGATATGAAGGAAGGAGATAAAAGGGGCCTCCAGTAACTGGAGTAGAGCAAAACAAGTAGGCTGCTTCCAATGAGGTCCCTGGTGGAAGATATGAAGGAAGGAGTTAGGAGGGGCCTCCAGTAACTGGAGTAGAGCACAACAAGTAGGCTGTTTCCAATGAGGTCCCTGGAGGAAGGGATGAAGGAAGGAGTTAGGAGGGGCCACCTCTACTGGAGTAGAGCACATCCAGTAGGCTGTTTCCAATGAGGTCCTTGGAGGAAGATATGAAGAGGTTACGAGGGGCCTCCAGTAACTGCAGTAGAGCACAAGTAGGCTGTTTCCAATGAGGACCCTGGAGGAAGATATGAAGGAAGGATTTAGGAGGGGCCTCCAGTAACTGGAGTGGAGCAAAACAAGTAGGATGTTTCCAATGAGGTCCCTGGAGGAAGGGATGAAGGAAGGAGTTAGGAGGGGCCACCAGCAAATGGAGTAGAGCAAAAGTAGGCTGTATCCAATAAGATCCCTGGAGGAAGGGATGAAGGAAGGACTTAGGAGCGGCCACCAGTAACTGGAGTAGCGCACAAGTAGGTTGTAACCAATGAGGTCCCTGGAGGACGATATGAAGGAAGGAGTTAGGAGGGGCCTCCAGTAACTGGAGTAGAGCACAACAAGTAGGCTGTTTCCAATGAGGTCCCTGGAGGAAGTGACGGAGGCAGGAGTTAGGTGGAGCCTCCAGTAACTGGAGTAAAGCACAACAAGTAGGCTGTTTCCAATGTGACCCTGGAGGAAGGGATGAAGGAAGGATTTAGGACCAACCTCCAGTAACTGGAGTAGAGCACAAGTAGACTGTTTCCAATGAGGTCCCTGGAGGAAGGGATGAAGGAAGGATTTAGGAGGAGCCTCCAGTAACTGCAGTAGAGCACAACAGTAGGCTGTTTCCAATGGGGTCCCTGGAGGAAGGGATGAAGGAAGGATTTAGGAGCGGCCTCCACTAACTGCAGTAGAGCACAACAAGTAGGCTGTTTCCAATGTGACCCTGGAGGAAGGGATGAAGGAAGGATTTAGGAGGGGCCTCCAGTAACTGGAGTAGAGCACACGTAGGCTGTTTCCAATGAGGTCCCTGGAGGAAGGGATGAAGGAAGGACTTAGGAGTGGCCACCAGTAACTGGAGTAGAGCACAAGTAGGAAGTTTCCAATGAGGTCTCTGGAGGAAGATATGAAGGAAGGAGTTAGGAGGGGCCTCCAATAAATGGAGTAGAGCACAACAAGTAGGCTGTATCCAATGAGGTCCCAGGAGGAAGATATGAAGGAAGGAGTTAGGAGGGGCCTCCTGTAACTGGAGTAGAGCACAACAAGTAGGCTGTTTCCAATGAGATCCCTGGAGGAAAGGATGAAGGAAGGACCTCCAGTAACTGCAGTAGAGCACAACAAGTAGACTGTTTCCAATGTGACCCTGGAGGAAGGGATTAAGGAAGGATTTAGGAGGGACCTCCAGTAACTGGAGTAGAGCACAACAAGTAGGCTGTTTCCATTGAGGTCCCTGGAGGAAGATATGAAGGAAGGAGTTAGGAGGGGCCTCCAGTAACTGGCGTAGAGCACAACATATGGGCTCTTTCCAATGTGATCCCTGGAAGAAGATATGAAGGAAGGAGTTAGGAGGGGCCTCCAGTAACTGGAGTAGAGCACATCAAGTAGACTGTTTCTAATGAGGTCCCTGGAGGAAGATATGAAGGAAGGAGATAAAAGGGGCCCTTAGTAACTGGAGAAGAGCACAACAAGTAGGCTGTTTCCAATGAGGTCCCTGGAGGAAGATATGAAGGAAGGAGTTAGGAGTGGCCTCCAGTAACTGGAGTAGAGCACAATAAGTTGGCTGTTTCCAATGTGACCCTGGAGGAAGGGATGAAGGAAGGATTTAGGAGGGGCCTCCAGTAACTGGAGTAGAGCACAACAAGTAGGCTGTATCCAATGTGACCCCTGGAGGAAGGGATGAAGGGAGGTTTTAGGAGAGGCCACTGTAACTGGAGTAGAGTACAACAAGTAGGCTGTTTCCAATGTGATCCCTGGAGGAAGATATGAGGAAGGAGATAAAAGGGGCCTCCAGTAACTAGAGTACAGCACAACAAGTAGGCTGTTTCCAATGAGGTCCCTGGAGGAAGGGACGGAGGAAGGAGTTAGGAGGGTCCTCCGGTAACTGGAGTAGATCACAACAACTGGGCTGTTTCCAATGTGATCCCTGGAGGAAGATATGAAGGAAGGAGTTAGAAGGGGCCTCCAGTAACTGCAGTAGAGCAACCAAAGTAGGCTGTTTCCAATGAGGTCCCTGGAGGAAGATATGAAGGAAGGAGTTAGGAGGTGCCTCCAGTAACTGGAGTAGAGCACAACAAGTAGGCTGTTTCCAACGAGGTCCCTGGAGGAAGGGATGAAGGAAGGATTTAGGAGGGACCTCCAGTAACTGGAGTAGAGCTTAAGTAGGCTGTTTCCAATGAGGTCCCTGGAGGAAGGGATGAAGGAAGGAGTTAGGAGGGGCCACCAGTAACTGGAGTAGAGCACAAGTAGGCTGTTTCCAATCAGGTCCCTGGAGGAAGGGATGAAGGAAGGACTTAGGAGGGGACACCAGTAACTGGAGTAGAGCACAAGTAGGCTGTTTCCAATGAGGTCCCTGGAGGAAGATATGAAGGAACGAGCTAGGAGGGGCCTCCAGAACTGGAGTAGTGCACAACAAGTAGGCTGTTTCCAATGAGGTCCCTGGAGGAAGGGATGAAGGAAGGATTTAGGAGGAACCACTGTAACTGGAGTAGACCACAACAAGTAGGCTGTTTCCAATGAGGTACCTGGAGGAAGATATGAAGGAAGGAGTTAGGAGGGCCCTCCAGTAACTGGAGTAGAGCACCAGTAGGCCGTTTCCAATGTGACCCTGGAGGAAGGGATGAAGGAAGCATTTAGGAGGGACCTCCAGTAACCGGAGTAGACCACAAGTAGACTGTTTATAAATGTGACCCTGGAGGAAGGGATAAAGGAAGGATTTAGGAGGGGCCTCCAGTAACTGGAGTAGAGCACAACAAGTAGGCTGTTTCCAATGAGGTCCCTGGAGGAAGGGATTAAGGAAGGAGTTAGGAAGGGCCACCAGTAACTGGAGCAGAGCACAAGTAGGCTGTTTCCAATGAGGTCCCTGGAGCACGATATGAAGGAAGCAGATAAAAGGGGCCTCCAGTAACTGGAGTAGAGCAAAACAAGTAGGCTGCTTCCAATGCGGTCCCTGGTGGAAGATATGAAGGAAGGAGTTAGGAGGGGCCTCCAGTAACTGGAGTAGAGCACAACAAGTAGGCTGTTTCCAATAAGTCCCTGGAGGAAGATATGAAGGTAGGAGTTAGGAGGGGCCTCCAGTAACTGGAGTAGAGCACAAAAGGTAGGCTGTTTCCAATGAGGTCCCTGGAGGAAGATATGAAGGAAGGAGTTACGAGGGGCCTCCAGTAACTGGAGTAGAGCACAACAAGTAGGCTGTTTCCAATGAGGTCCCTGGAGGAAGGGATGAAGGAAGGATTTAGGAGGGACCTCCAGTAACTGGAGGAGAGCACAAGTAGGCTGTTTCCAATGAGGTCCCTGGAGGAAGGGATGAAGGAAGGAGTTAGGAGGGGCCACCAGTAGCTGAAGTAGAGCACAAGTAAGCTGTTTCCAATCAGGTCCCTGGAGGAAGGGATGAAGGAAGGACTTAGGAGGGGCAACCAGTAACTGGAGTAGAGCACAACAAGTAGGCTGTTTCCCATTGAGGTCCCTGGAGGAAGATATGAAGGAAGGAGTTAGGAGGGGCCTCCAGGAACTGGAGTAGAGCACATCAAGTAGGCTGTTTCCAATGAGGTCCCAGGAAGAAGGGAAGAAGGAAGGAGCTAGGAGGGGCCTCCAGTAACTGGAGTAGAGCACAAGTAGGCTTTTTCCAATGAGGTACCTGGAGGAAGGGATGAAGGAAGGATTTAGGAGGAACCACTGTAACATGAGTAGAGCACAAAGAGTAGGCTGTTTCCAATGAGGTACCTGGAGGAAGATATGAAGGAAGGAGTTAGGAGGGGCCTCCAGTAACTGGAGTAGAGCACAACAAGTAGGCTGTTTCTAATGCGGTCCCTGGAGGAAGGGATGAAGGAAGGAGTTAGGAGGGGCCACCAGTAATTGAGTAGAGCACATGTAGGCTGTTTCCAATGAGGTCCCTGGAGGAAGAGATGAAGGAAGGAGTTAGGAAGGGCCTCCAGTAACTGGAGTAGAGCACAAGTAGGCTGTTTCCAATGAGGTCCCTGGAAGAAGGGACGATGGAAGGAGTTAGGAGGGGCCTCAAATAACTGGAGTAGAGCACAAGTAGGTGGTTTCCAATGAGGTCCCTGGAGGAAGGGATGAAGGAAAGATTTAGGAGGAACCACTGTAACTGGAGTAGAGCACAACAAGTAGGCTGTTTCCAATGAGGTCCCTGGAGGAAGGGATGAAGGAAGGAGTTAGGAGGGGCCACCAGTACCTGGAGTAGAGCACAACAAGTAAGCTTTTCCAATATGTCCCTGGAGGAGGATATGAATAAAGGAGTTAGGAGGGGCCTCCAATAACTGGGGTAGAGCACAACAAGTAGGCTGTTTCCAATGTGACCCCTGGAAGGAAGGGATAAAGCAAGGTTTTAGGAGAGGTTACTGTAACTGGAGTAGAGTACAACAAGTAGACTGTTTCCAATGTGATCCCTGGAGGAACGAATGAAGGAAGGATTTAGGAGGGGCCTCCAGTAACTGCAGTAGAGCACAACAAGTCTGCTGTTTCCAATGTGACCCTGGAGAAAGGGATGAAGAAAGGATTTAGGAGGGGCTTCCAGTACCTGGAGTAGAGCACACAAGTAGGCTGTTGCCAATGTGACCCTGGAGGAAGGGATGAAGGAAGGATTTAGGAGGGGCCTCCAGTAACTGCAGTAGAGCACAACTAGTAGGCTGTTTACAATGTGACCCTGGAGGAAGGGATGAAGGAAGGACTTAGGAGGAACCACTGTAACTGGAGTAGAGCACAACAAGTACGCTGTATCCAATGAGGTCCCAGGAGGAACATATGAAGGAAGGAGTTAGGAGGGGCCTCCAGTAACTGGAGTAGAGCACAACAAGTAGACTGTTTCTAATGAGGTCCCTGGAGGAAGATATGAAGGAAGGAGATAAAAGGGGCCTCCAGTAACTGGAGAAGAGCACAAGTAGGCTGTTTCCAATGAGGTCCCTGTTGGAAGATATGAAGGAAGGAGTTAGGAGGGGCCTCCAGTAACTGGAGTAGAGCACAACAAGTAGGCTGTTTCCAATGAGGTCCCTGGTGGAAGATATGAAGGAAGGAGTTAGGAGGGGCCTCCAGTAACTGGAGTGGAGCAAAACAAGTAGGCTGTTTCCAATGAGGTCCCTGGAGGAAGGGACTAAGGAAGGAGTTAGGAGGGGCCTCCAGTAACTGGAGTAGAGCACAATAAGTACGCTGTTTCCAATGAGGTCCCTGGAGGAAGGGTAGGAGGAAGGACTTAGGAGGAACCACTGTAACTGGAGTAGAGCACAACAAGTACGCTGTATCCAATGAGGTCCCAGGAGGAACATATGAAGGAAGGAGTTAGGAGGGGCCTCCAGTAACTGGAGTAGAGCACAACAAGTGGGCTGTTTCCAATGTAATCCCTGGAGGAAGATATGAAGGAAGCAGTTATGAGGGGCTTCCAGTAACTACAGTAGAGCACAACAAGTAGGCTGTTTCCAATGAGGTCCCTTGAGGAAGATATGAAGGAAGGAGTTAGGAGGGGCCTCCTGTAACTGGAGTAGAGCACAAGTAGGCTGTTTCCAATAAGGTCCCTGGAGGAAAGGATGAAGGAAGGATTTAGGAGGGACCTCCAGTAACTGCAGTAGAGCAACCCAAGTAGACTGTTTCCAATGTGACCCTGGAGGAAGGGATGAAGGAAGGATTTAGGAGGGACCTCCAGTAACTGGAGTAGAGCACAAGTAGACTGTTTCCAATTTGACCCTGGAGGAAGGGATGAAGGAAGGATTTAGGAGGGGCCACCAGTAACTGAAGTAGAGCAGTCCAAGTAGGCTGTTTCCAATGTGACCCTGGAGGAAGGGATGAAGGAAGGATTTAGGAGGGACCTCCAGTAACTGGAGTAGAGCACAACAACTAGACTGCTTCCAATGTGACCCTGCAAAAAAGGGATGAACGAAGGATTTACGAGAAGCCACTCTAACTGGAGTAGAGCACAACAAGTAGGCTGTTTCCAATGAGGTCCCTGGAGGAAGATATAAAGGAAGGAGTTAGGAGGGCCCTCCAGTAACTGGAGTAGAGCACAACAAGTAGGCTGTTTCCAATGAGGTCCCTGGTGGAAGATATCAAGAAAGGAGTTAGGAGGGGCCTCCAGTAAGTGGAGTAGAGCACAACAGTAGGCTGTTTCCAATGAGGTCCCTGGAGGAAGGAAGGAGTTAGCAGGGGCCTCCAGTAACTGGAGTAGAGCACAACAAGTAGACTGTTTCCAATGAGGTCCCTGGAGGAAGATATGAAGGAAGGAGTTACGAGGGGCCTCCAGTAACTGGAGTAGAGCACAACAAGTAGGCTGTTTCCAATGAGGTCCCTGGAGGAAGGGATGAAGGAAGGATTTAGGAGGGACCTCCAGTAGCTGCAGTAGAGCACAACAAGTAGACTGTTTCCAATGTGACCCTGGAGGAAGGGATGAAGGAAGGATTTAGGAGGGACATCCAGTAACTGGAGTAAAGCACAACAAGTAGACTGTTTACAATGTGACCCTGGAGGAAGGGATGTAGGAAGGATTTAGGAGGGGCCTCCAGTAGCTGCAGTAGAGCACAACAAGTAGGCTGTTTCCAATGAGGTCCCTGGAGAAAGATATGAAGGAAGGAGGGCCCACCAGTAACTGGAGTAGAGCACAATAGGTAGGCTGTTTCCAATTTGACCCTGGAGGAGGGATGAAGGAAGGATTTAGGAGGGGCTCCAGTAACTGGAGTAGAGCACAACAAGTAGGCTGTTTCCAATGTGACCCTGGAGGAAGGGATGAAGGAAGGATTTATGAGAGGTAACTGTAACTGGAGTAGAGCACAAGTAGGCTGTTTCCAATGAGGTCCCTGGAGGAAGGGATAAAGGAAGGAGTTAGGAGGGGCCTCCAGTAACTAGAGTAGAGCACAACAAGTAGGCTGTTTCCAATGAGGTCCCTAGAGGAAGGGACGGAGTAAGGAGTTAGGAGGGGCCTCCAGTAACTGGAGTAGAGGACCACAAGTGGGCTGTTTCCAATGTGATCCCTGGAGGAACATATGAAGGAAGGAGTTAGGAGGGGCCTCCAGTAACTGCAGTAGAGCACAACAAGTAGGCTGTTTCCAATGAGGTCCCTGGAGGAAGATATGAAAGAAGGAGTTAGGAGGTGCCTCCAGTAACTGGAGTAGAGCACAACAAGTAGGCTGTTTCCAATGAGGTCCCTGGAGGAAGGGATGAAGAAAGGATTTAGGAGGGACCTCCAGTAACTGGAGGAAAGCACAAGTAGGCTGTTTCAAATGAGGTCCCTGGAGGAAGGGATGAAGGAAGGAGTTAGGAGGGGCCACCAGTAACTGAGGTAGAGCACAAGTAGGCTGTTTCCAATCAGGTCCCTGGAGGAAGGGATGAAGGAGGAACTTAGGAGGGGCAACCAGTACTTGGAGTAGAGCACAACAAGTAGGCTGTTTCCAATGAGGTCCCTGGAGGAAGATATGAAGGAAGGAGTTAGGAGGGGCCTCCAGGAACTGGAGTAGAGCACAACAAGTAGGTTGTTTCCAATGAGGTCCCTGGAGGAAGATATGAAGGAAGGAGTTAGGAGGGGCCTCCAGGAACTGGAGTAGAGCACAACAAGTATGCTGTTTCCAATGAGGTCCCAGGAAGAAGGGACGAAGGAAGGAGCTAGGAGGGGCCTCCAGTAACTGGAGTAGAGCACAAGTAGGCTGTTTCCAATGAGGTCCCTGGAGGAAGGGATGAAGGAAGGATTTAGGAGGAACCACTGTAACTGGAGTAGAGCACAAAGAGTAGGCTGTTTCCAGTGAGGTACCTGGAGGAAGATATGAAGGAAGGAGTTAGGACGGCCCTCCAGTAACTGCAGTAGAGCACAACAAGTAGGCTGTTTCCAATGTGACCCTGGAGGAAGGGATGAAGGAAGGATTTAGGAGGGACCTCCAGTAACTGCAGTAGAGCACAACAAGTAGACTGTTTCCAATGTGACCCTGGAGGAACGGATGAAGGAAGGATTTAGGAGAGGCCACTGTAACTGGAGTAGAGCACAACAAGTAGGCTGTTTCCAATGAGGTCCCTGGAGGAAGATATGAAGGAAGGAGTTACGAGGGCCCTCCAGTAACTGCAGTAGAGCACAAGTAGGCTGTTTCCAATGAGGTCCCTGGAGGAAGATATCAAGGAAGGAGTTAGGAGGGGCCTCCAGTAACTGGAGTAGAGCACAACAGTAGGCTGTTTCCAATGAGGTCCCTGGAGTAAGGGATGAAGGAAGGAGTTAGCAGGGGCCTCCGGTAACTGGAGTAGAGCACAACAGGTAGGCTGTTTCCAATGAGGTCCCTGGAGGAAGATATGAGTGAAGGAGTTAGGAGGGGCCTCCAGTAACTGGAGTAGAGCACTACAAGTAGGCTGTTTCCAATGTGATCCTGGAGGAAGATATTAAGGAAGGAGTTAGTAGGGGCCTCCAGTAACTGGAGTAGAGCACAAGTAGGCTGTTTCAAATGTGATCCCTGGAGGAAGATATGAAGGATGGAGTTAGCAGGGGCCTCCAGTAACTGGAGTGGAGCACAACAAGTAGGCTGTTTCCAATGTGATCCCTGGAAGAAGGGATGAAGGAAGGAGTTAGGAGGGGCCTCCAGTAACTGGAGTAGAGCACAACAAGTAGGCTGTTTCCAATGAGGTCCCTGGAGGAAGGAGTTAGGAGGGGCCACCAGTAACTGGAGTAGAGCACAAGTAGGCTGTTTCCAGTGAGGTCCCTGGAGAAAGGGATGAAGGAAGAATTTAGGAGGGGCCTCCAGTAACTTCAGTAGAGCACAACGAGTAGGCTGTTTTTAAATGTGACCCTGGAGGAAGGGATGAAGGAAGGATTTAGGAGGGACCTCCAGTAACTGGAGTAGAGCACAAGAAGTGGACTGTTTCCAATGTGACCTTGGAGGAAGGGATGAAGGAAGGATTTAGGAGGAACCTCCAGTAACTGTAGTAGAGCACAACAGTAGGCTGTTTCCAATGAGGTCCCTGGAGGAAGGGATGAAGGAAGGATTTAGGAGCGGCCTCCACTAATTGCAGTAGAGCACAACAATTAGGCTGTTTCCAATGTGACCCTTGAGGAAGGGATGAGGGAAGGATTTAGGAGGGGCCTCCAGTAACTGGATTAGAGCACAACAAGTAGACTGTTTCCAATGAGGTCCCTGGAGTAAGGGACGAAGGAAGGAGTTAGGAGGGGCCTCCAGTAACTGGAGTAGAGCACAAGTAGGTTGTTTCCAATTAGGTCCCTGGAGGAAGATATGGAGCAAGGAGTTAGGAGGGCCCTCAAGTAACTGGAGTAGAGCACAACAAGTAGGCTGTTTCCAATGAGGTCCCTGCTGGAAGATATGAAGGAAGGAGTTAGGAGGGGCCTCCAGTAACTGCAGTAGAGCACAACAAGTAGGCTGTTTCCAATGTGACACTGGAGGAAGGGATAAGGGAAGGATTTAGGAGGGGCCTCCATTAACTGCAGTAGAGCACAAGAAGTAGGCTGTTTCCAATGTGACCCTGGAGGAAGGGATGAAGGAAGGATTTAGGAGGGGCTTCCAGTAACTAGAGTAAAGCACAACAAGTAGGCTGTTTCCAATGAGGTCCCTGGTGGAAGATATGAAGGAAGGAGTTAGGAGGGGCCTCCAGTAACTGGAGTAGAGTACAACAAGTAGTTTGTTTCCAATGAGGTCCCTGGAGGAAAGGATGAAGGAAGGAGTTAGGAGGGGCCACCAGTAACTGGAGTAGAGCACAACAAGTAGGCTGTTTCCAATGAGTTCCCTGGAGGAAGATATGAAGGAAGGAGTTAGGAGGGGCCTCCAGTAACTGGAGTAGAGCACAATAAGTAGGCTGTTTCCAATGAGGTCTCTGGAGGAAGGGACGGAGGAAGGAGTTAGGAGGGGCCTCCAGTAACTGGAGTAGAGCACAACAAGTGGGCTGTTTCCAATGTGATCCCTAGAGGAAGATATGAAGGAAGGAGTTAGGAGGGGCCTCCAGTAACTGCAGTAGAGCACAAGTAGGCTGTTTACAATGAGGTCCCTGGAGGAAGATATGAAGGAAGGAGTTAGGAGGGGCCTCCAGTAACTGGAGTAGAGCACAACAAGTAGGCTGATTCCAATGAGGTTCCTGGAGGAAGGGATGAAGGAAGGATTTAGGAGGGACCTCCAGTAACTGCAGTAGAGCACAACAAGTAGACTGTTTCCAATGTGACCCTGGAGAAAGCTGTGAAGGAAGGATTTAGGAGGGACCTCCAGTAACTGGAGTAGAGCACAAAGAGTAGACTGTTTCCAATTTGACCCTGGAGGAAGGGATGAAGGAAGGATTTAGGAGGGGCCTCCAGTAACTGCAGTAGTGCACAACAAGTAGACTGTTTCCAATGTGACCCTGGAGGAAGGGATGAAGGAAGGATTTAGGACAGGCCACTGTAAATCGAGTAGAGCACAAGTAGGCTGTTTCCAATGAGGTGCCTGGAGGAAGATATGAAGGAAGGAGTTAGGAGGGTTCTCCAGTAACTGGAGTAGAGCACAACAAGTACGCTGTTTCCAATGTGGTCCCTGGTGGAAGATATCAAGGAAGGAGTTAGGAGAGGCCTCCAGTAACTGGAGTAGAACACAACCATAGGCTGTTTCCAATGAGGTCCCTGAAGGAAGGGATGAAGGAAGGAGTTAGCAGGGGCCTCCAGTAACTGGAGTAGAGCACAAGTAGGCTGTTTCCAATAAGTCCCTGGAGGAAGATATGAAGGTAGGAGTTAGGAGGGGCCTCCAGTAACTGGAGTAGAGCACAACAAGTAGGCTGTTTCCAATGAGGTCCCTGGAGGAAGATATGAAGGAAGGAGTTAGGAGGGGCCTCCAGTAACTGGAGTAGAGCACCACAAGTAGGCTGTTTCCAATGAGGTCCCTGGAGGAAGGGATGAAGGAAGGATTTAGGAGGGACCTCCTGTAACTGCAGTAGAGCACAACAAGTAGACTGTTTCCAATGTGACCCTGGAGGAAGGGATGAAGGAAGGATTTAGGAGGGGCCTTCAGTAACTGGAGTAAAGCACAACAAGTAGAGTGTTTCCAATGTGACCCTGGAGGAAGGGATAAAGGAAGGATTTAGGAGGGGCCGCCAGTAACTGCAGTAGAGAACAAGTAGATTGTTTCCAATGTGACCCTGGAGGAAGGGATGAAGGAAGGATTTAGGAGGGGCCTCCAGTAACTGGAGTAGAGCACAACAAGTAGGCTGTTTCCAATGTAACCCTGGAGGAAGGGATGAAGGAAGGATTTAGAAGAGGTTAATGTAACTGGAGTAGAGCACAACAAATAGGCTGTTTCCAATGAGGTCCCTGGAGGAAGGGATAAAGAAAGGAGTTAGGAGGGGCCTCCAGTAACTGGAGTAGAGCACAACAAGTAGGCCGTTTCCAATGTGACCACTGGAGGAAGGGATGAAGGAAGGTTTTAGGAGAGGCCACTGTAACTGGAGTAGAGTACAAGTAGGCTGTTTCCAATGTGATCCCTGGAGGAAGATATGAGGAAGGAGATAAAAGGGGCCTCCAGTTACTGAAGTAGAGCACAACAAGTAGGCTGTTTCCAATGAGGTCCCTGGAGGAAGGGACGGAGGAAGGAGTTAGGAGGGGCCTCCAGTAACTGCAGTAGAGCACAACAAGTAGGCTGTTTCCAATGAGGTCCCTGGAGGAAGATATGAAGGAAGGAGTTAGGAGGTGCCTCCAGTAACTGGAGTAGAGCACAACAAGTAGGCTGTTTCCAATGAGGTCCCTGGAGGAAGGGATGAAGGAAGGATTTAGTAGGGACCTCCAGTAACTAGAGTAGAGCACAACAAGTAGGCTGTTTCCAATGAGGCCCCTGGAGGAAGGGATGAAGGAAGGAAATAGGATTGGCTTCCGATAACTGGAGTAGAGCACAAGTAGGCTGTTTCCAATGAGGTCCCTGGAGGAAGGGATGAAGGAAGGAAATAGGAGGGGCTTCCGATAACTGGAGTAGAGCACAAGTAGGCTGTTTCCAATGAGGTCCCTGGAGGAAGGGATGAAGGAAGGACTAAGGAGGGGCCACCAGTAACTGGAGTAGAGCACAACAAGTAGGCTGCTTCCAATGAGGTTCCTGGAGGAGGATATGAAGGAAGGAGTTAGGAGGGGCCTCCAGTAACTGGAGTAGAGCACAACAAGTAGGCTGTTTCCAATGAGGTCCCTAGAGGAAGGAGTTAGGAGGGGCCACCAGTAACTGGAGTAGAGCACAACAAGTAGACTGTTTCCAATGTGACCCTGGAGGAAGGGATGAAGGAAGGATTTAGGAGGGTCCTCCAGTAACTGGAGTAGAGCACAACAAGTAGGATGTTTCCAATGAGGTCCCTGGAGGAAAGGATGAAGGAAGGAGTTAGGAGATCCCGCCAGTAACTGGAGTAGAGCACAAGTATGCTGTTTCCAATGTGACCCTGGAGAAATGGATAAAGGAAGGATTTAGGAGGAGCCTCCAGTAAATGGAGTAGAGCACAAGTAGACTGTATCCAATGAGGTCCCTGGAGGAAGGGATGAAGGAAGGAAATAGGAGGGGCCTCCGATAACTGGAGTAGAGCACAAGTAGGCTGCTTCCAATGAGGTCCCTGGAGGAAGGGATGAAGGTAGGACTTAGGAGGGGCCACCAGTAACTGGAGTAGAGCACAACAAGTAGGCTGTTTCCAATGAGGTCCCTGGAGGAAGATATGAAGGAAGGAGTTAGGAGGGGCCTCCAGTAACTGGAGTAGAGCACAACAAGAAGGCTGTTTCCAATGAGGTCCCTGGAGGAAGGGATGAAGGAAGGATTTAGGAGGGACCTCCAGGACTGAAGTAGAGCACAACAAGTAGACTGTTTCCAATGTGACCCTGGAGGAAGGGATGAAGGAAGGATTTAGGAGTGGCTTCCAGTAACTGGAGTAGAGCACAAGTAGGCTGTTTCCAATGAGGTCCCTGGAGGAAGATATGAGGGAAGGAGTTAGGAGGGGCCTCCAGTAACTGGAGTAGAGCACTACAAGTAGACTGTTTCCAATGAGGTCCCTGGAGGAAGGAGTTAGGAGGGGCCACCAGTAACTGGAGTAGAGCACAAGTAGGCTGTTTCCAGTGAGGTCCCTGGAGGAAGGGATGAAGGAAGGATTTAGGAGGGGCCTCCAGTAACTGCAGTAGAGCACAACAAGTAGGCTGTTTTTAAATGTGAACCTGGAGGAAGGGATGAAGGAAGGATTTAGGAGGGACCTCCAGTAACTGGAGTAGAGCACAAGAAGTAGACTGTTTCCAATGTGACCCTGGAGGAAGGGATGAAGGAAGGATTTAGGTGGAACCTCCAGTAACTGCAGTAGAGCACAAGAGTAGGCTGTTTCCAATGAGGTCCCCGGAGGAAGGGATGAAGGAAGGATTTAGGAGCCGCCTCCACTAACTGCAGTAGAGCACAACAATTAGGCTGTTTCCAATGTGACCCTAGAGGAAGGGATGAAGGAAAGATTTAGGAGGGGCCTCCAGTAACTGGATTAGAGCACAACAAGTAGACTGTTTCCAATGTGACCCTGGAGGGGATGAAGGAAGGACTTAGGAGGGGCTACCAGTAACTGCAGTAGAGCACAACAAGTAGGCTGTTTCCAATGAGGTCTTTGGAGGAAGATATGAAGGAAGGAGTTAGGAGGGGCCTCCAGTAACTGGAGTAGAGCACAAGTAGGCTGTTTCCAATGAGGTCCCTGGAGGAAGGGACGAAGGAAGGAGTTAGGAGGGGCCTCCAGTAACTGGAGTAGAGCACAAGTAGGTTGTTTCCAATTAGGTCCCTGGAGGAAGATATGAAGGAAGGAGTTAGGAGGGCCCTCAAGTAACTGGAGTAGAGCACAACAAGTAGGCTGTTTCCAATGAGGTCCCTGGTGGAAGATATGAAGGAAGGAGTTAGGAGGGGCCTCCAGTAAATGGAGTAGAGCACAACAGTAGGCTGTTTCCAATGAGGTCCCTGGTGGAAGAGATGAAGGAAGGAGTTAGGAGGGGCCTCCAGTAACTGGAGTAGAGCACAAGTAGGCTGTTTCCAATGAGGTCCCTGGAGGAAGATATGAAGGAAGGAGTTTGGAGGGGCCTCCAGTAACTGGAGTAGAGCACAAGTAGGCTGTTTCCAATGAGGTCCCTGGAGGAAGGGACGAAGGTGGGAGTTAGGAGGGGCCTCCAGTAACTTGAGTAGAGCACAACAAGTAGGCTGTTTCCAATGAGGTCCCTAGAGGAAGGGATGAAGGAAGGATTTAGGAGTGGCTTCCAGTAACTGGAGTAGAGCACAACAAGTAGGCTGTTTCCAATGAGGTCCCTGGTGGAAGATATGAAGGAAGGAGTTAGGAGGGGCCTCCAGTAACTGGAGTAGAGTACAAGTAGTTTGTTTCCAATGAGGTCCCTGGAGGAAGGGATGAAGGAAGGAGTTAGGAGGGGCCACCAGTAACTGGAGTAGAGCACAACAAGTAGGCTGTTTCCAATGAGTTCCTTGGAGGAAGATATGAAGGAAGGAGTTAGGAGGGGCCTCCAGTAACTGGAGTAGAGCACAACAAGTGGGCTGTTTCCAATGTGATCCCTAGAGGAAGATATGAAGGAAGGAGTTAGGAGGGGCCTCCAGTAACTGCAGTAGAGCACAACAAGTAGGCTGTTTACAATGAGGTCCCTGGAGGAAGATATGAAGGAAGGAGTTAGGAGGGGCCTCCAGTAACTGGAGTAGAGCACAAGTAGGCTGATTCCAATGAGGTCCCTGGAGGAAGGGATGAAGGAAGGATTTAGGAGGGACCTCCAGTAACTGCAGTAGAGCACAACAAGTAGACTGTTTCCAATGTGACCCTGGAGGAAGCGATGAAGGAAGTTTTTTGGAGGGACCTCCAGTAACTGGAGTAGAGCACAAAGAGTAGACTGTTTCCAATTTGACCCTGGAGGAAGGGATGAAGGAAGGATTTAGGAGGGGCCTCCGGTAACTGCAGTAGAGTACAACAAGTAGACTGTTTCCAATGTGACCCTGGAGGAAGGGATGAAGGAAGGATTTAGGACAGGCCAGTGTAACTGGAGTAGAGCACAACAAGTAGGCTGTTTCCAATGAGGTCCCTGGAGGAAGATATGAAGGAAGGAGTTAGGAGGGCCCTTCAGTAACTGGAGTAGAGCACAACAAGTAGGCTGTTTCCAATGTGGTCCCTGGTGGAAGATATCAAGGAAGGAGTTAGAAGAGGCCTCCAGTAACTGGAGTAGATCACAACCGTAGGCTGTTTCCAATGAGGTCCCTGAAGGAAGGGATGAAGGAAGGAGTTAGTAGGGGCCTCCAGTAACTGGAGTAGAGCACAAGTAGGCTGTTTCCAATAAGTCCCGAGGAAGATATGAAGGTAGGAGTTAGGAGGGGCCTCCAGTAACTGGAGTAGAGCACAACAAGTAGGCTGTTTCCAATGAGGTCCCTGGAGGAAGATATGAAGGAAGGAGTTAGGAGGGGCCTCCAGTAACTGGAGTAGAGCACCACAAGTAGGCTGTTTCCAATGAGGTCCCTGGAGGAAGGGATGAAGGAAGGATTTAGGAGGGACCTCCAGGACTGAAGTAGAGCACAACAAGTAGACTGTTTCCAATGTGACCCTGGAGGAAGGGATGAAGGAAGGATTTAGGAGTGGCTTCCAGTAACTGGAGTAGAGCACAAGTAGGCTGTTTCCAATGAGGTCCCTGGAGGAAGATATGAGGGAAGGAGTTAGGAGGGGCCTCCAGTAACTGGAGTAGAGCACTACAAGTAGACTGTTTCCAATGAGGTCCCTGGAGGAAGGAGTTAGGAGGGGCCACCAGTAACTGGAGTAGAGCACAAGTAGGCTGTTTCCAGTGAGGTCCCTGGAGGAAGGGATGAAGGAAGGATTTAGGAGGGGCCTCCAGTAACTGCAGTAGAGCACAACAAGTAGGCTGTTTTTAAATGTGAACCTGGAGGAAGGGATGAAGGAAGGATTTAGGAGGGACCTCCAGTAACGAGTAGAGCACAAGAAGTAGACTGTTTCCAATGTGACCATGGAGGAAGGGATGAAGGAAGGATTTAGGTGGAACCTCCAGTAACTGCAGTAGAGCACAACAGTAGGCTGTTTCCAATGAGGTCCCCGGAGGAAGGGATGAAGGAAGGATTTAGGAGCCGCCTCCACTAACTGCAGTAGAGCACAACAATTAGGCTGTTTCCAATGTGACCCTAGAGGAAGGGATGAAGGAAAGATTTAGGAGGGGCCTCCAGTAACTGGATTAGAGCACAACAAGTAGACTGTTTCCAATGTGACCCTGGAGGGGATGAAGGAAGGACTTAGGAGGGGCTACCAGTAACTGCAGTAGAGCACAACAAGTAGGCTGTTTCCAATGAGGTCTTTGGAGGAAGATATGAAGGAAGGAGTTAGGAGGGGCCTCCAGTAACTGGAGTAGAGCACAAGTAGGCTGTTTCCAATGAGGTCCCTGGAGGAAGGGACGAAGGAAGGAGTTAGGAGGGGCCTCCAGTAACTGGAGTAGAGCACAAGTAGGTTGTTTCCAATTAGGTCCCTGGAGGAAGATATGAAGGAAGGAGTTAGGAGGGCCCTCAAGTAACTGGAGTAGAGCACAACAAGTAGGCTGTTTCCAATGAGGTCCCTGGTGGAAGATATGAAGGAAGGAGTTAGGAGGGGCCTCCAGTAAATGGAGTAGAGCACAACAGTAGGCTGTTTCCAATGAGGTCCCTGGTGGAAGAGATGAAGGAAGGAGTTAGGAGGGGCCTCCAGTAACTGGAGTAGAGCACAAGTAGGCTGTTTCCAATGAGGTCCCTGGAGGAAGATATGAAGGAAGGAGTTTGGAGGGGCCTCCAGTAACTGGAGTAGAGCACAAGTAGGCTGTTTCCAATGAGGTCCCTGGAGGAAGGGACGAAGGTGGGAGTTAGGAGGGGCCTCCAGTAACTTGAGTAGAGCACAACAAGTAGGCTGTTTCCAATGAGGTCCCTAGAGGAAGGGATGAAGGAAGGATTTAGGAGTGGCTTCCAGTAACTGGAGTAGAGCACAACAAGTAGGCTGTTTCCAATGAGGTCCCTGGTGGAAGATATGAAGGAAGGAGTTAGGAGGGGCCTCCAGTAACTGGAGTAGAGTACAAGTAGTTTGTTTCCAATGAGGTCCCTGAGGAAGGGATGAAGGAAGGAGTTAGGAGGGGCCACCAGTAACTGGAGTAGAGCACAACAAGTAGGCTGTTTCCAATGAGTTCCTTGGAGGAAGATATGAAGGAAGGAGTTAGGAGGGGCCTCCAGTAACTGGAGTAGAGCACAACAAGTGGGCTGTTTCCAATGTGATCCCTAGAGGAAGATATGAAGGAAGGAGTTAGGAGGGGCCTCCAGTAACTGCAGTAGAGCACAACAAGTAGGCTGTTTACAATGAGGTCCCTGGAGGAAGATATGAAGGAAGGAGTTAGGAGGGGCCTCCAGTAACTGGAGTAGAGCACAAGTAGGCTGATTCCAATGAGGTCCCTGGAGGAAGGGATGAAGGAAGGATTTAGGAGGGACCTCCAGTAACTGCAGTAGAGCACAACAAGTAGACTGTTTCCAATGTGACCCTGGAGGAAGCGATGAAGGAAGTTTTTTGGAGGGACCTCCAGTAACTGGAGTAGAGCACAAAGAGTAGACTGTTTCCAATTTGACCCTGGAGGAAGGGATGAAGGAAGGATTTAGGAGGGGCCTCCGGTAACTGCAGTAGAGTACAACAAGTAGACTGTTTCCAATGTGACCCTGGAGGAAGGGATGAAGGAAGGATTTAGGACAGGCCAGTGTAACTGGAGTAGAGCACAACAAGTAGGCTGTTTCCAATGAGGTCCCTGGAGGAAGATATGAAGGAAGGAGTTAGGAGGGCCCTTCAGTAACTGGAGTAGAGCACAACAAGTAGGCTGTTTCCAATGTGGTCCCTGGTGGAAGATATCAAGGAAGGAGTTAGGAGAGGCCTCCAGTAACTGGAGTAGATCACAACCGTAGGCTGTTTCCAATGAGGTCCCTGAAGGAAGGGATGAAGGAAGGAGTTAGTAGGGGCCTCCAGTAACTGGAGTAGAGCACAAGTAGGCTGTTTCCAATAAGTCCCGAGGAAGATATGAAGGTAGGAGTTAGGAGGGGCCTCCAGTAACTGGAGTAGAGCACAACAAGTAGGCTGTTTCCAATGAGGTCCCTGGAGGAAGATATGAAGGAAGGAGTTAGGAGGGGCCTCCAGTAACTGGAGTAGAGCACCACAAGTAGGCTGTTTCCAATGAGGTCCCTGGAGGAAGGGATGAAGGAAGGATTTAGGAGGGACCTCCAGTAACTGCAGTAGAGCACAACAAGTAGACTGTTTCCAATGTGACCCTGGAGGAAGGGATGAAGGAAGGATTTAGGAGGGGCCTTCAGTAACTGGAGTAAAGCACAACAAGTAGACTGTTTCCAATGTGACCCTGGAGGAAGGGATGAAGGAAGGATTTAGGAGGGGCCTCCAGTAACTGCAGTAGAGCACAACAAGTAGATTGTTTCCAATGTGACCCTGGAGGAAGGGATGAAGGAAGGATTTAGGAGGGGCCTCCACTAACTGGAGTAGAGCACAACAAGTAGGCTGTTTCCAATGAGGTCCCTGGAGGAAGATATGAAGGAAGGAGTTAGGAGGGGCCTCCAGTAACTGGAGTAGAGCACCACAAGTAGGCTGTTTCCAATGAGGTCCCTGGAGGAAGGGATGAAGGAAGGATTTAGGAGGGACCTCCAGTAACTGCAGTAGAGCACAACAAGTAGACTGTTTCCAATGTGACCCTGGAGGAAGGGATGAAGGAAGGATTTAGGAGGGGCCTTCAGTAACTGGAGTAAAGCACAAGTAGACTGTTTCCAATGTGACCCTGGAGGAAGGGATAAAGGAAGGATTTAGGAGGGGCCGCCAGTAACTGCAGTAGAGCACAACAAGTAGATTGTTTCCAATGTGACCCTGGAGGAAGGGATGAAGGAAGGATTTAGGAGGGGCCTCCAGTAACTGGAGTAGAGCACAACAAGTAGGCTGTTTCCAATGTAACCCTGGAGGAAGGGATGAAGGAAGGATTTAGAAGAGGTTAATGTAACTGGAGTAGAGCACAACAAATAGGCTGTTTCCAATGAGGTCCCTGGAGGAAGGGATAAAGAAAGGAGTTAGGAGGGGCCTCCAGTAACTGGAGTAGAGCACAACAAGTAGTCTGTTTCCAATGTGACCACTGGAGGAAGGGATGAAGGAAGGTTTTAGGAGAGGCCACTGTAACTGGAGTAGAGTACAAGTAGGCTGTTTCCAATGTGATCCCTGGAGGAAGATATGAGGAAGGAGATAAAAGGGGCCTCCAGTTACTAAAGAAGAGCACAACAAGAAGGCTGTTTCCAATGAGGTCCCTGGAGGAAGGGACGGAGGAAGGAGTTAGGAGGGGCCTCCAGTAACTGCAGTAGAGCACAACAAGTAGGCTGTTTCCAATGAGGTCCCTGGAGGAAGATATGAAGGAAGGAGTTAGGAGGTGCCTCCAGTAACTGGAGTAGAGCACAACAAGTAGGCTGTTTCCAATGAGGTCCCTGGAGGAAGGGATGAAGAAAGGATTTAGGAGGGACCTCCAGTAACTAGAGTAGAGCACAACAAGTGGGCTGTTTCCAATGAGGCCCCTGGAGGAAGGGATGAAGGAAGGAAATAGGAGGGGCTTCCGATAACTGGAGTAGAGCACAAGTAGGCTGTTTCCAATGAGGTCCCTGGAGAAAGGGATGAAGGAAGGAAATAGGAGGGGCTTCCGATAACTGGAGTAGAGCACAAGTAGGCTGTTTCCAATGAGGTCCCTGGAGGAAGGGATGAAGGAAGGACTTAGGAGGGGCCACCAGTAACTGGAGTAGAGCACAACAAGTAGGCTGCTTCCAATGAGGTTCCTGGAGGAAGATATGAAGGAAGGAGTTAGGAGGGGCCTCCAGTAACTGGAGTAGAGCACAACAAGTAGGCTGTTTCCAATGAGGTCCCTAGAGGAAGGAGTTAGGAGGGGCCACCAGTAACTGGAGTAGAGCACAAGTAGGCTGTTTCCAGTGAGGTCCCTGGAGGAAGGGATGAAGGAAGGATTTAGGAGGGACCTTCAGTAACTGGAGTAGAGCACAACAAGTAGACTGTTTCCAATGTGACCCTGGAGGAAGGGATGAAGGAAGGATTTAGGAGGGTCCTCCAGTAACTGGAGTAGAGCACAACAAGTAGGATGTTTCCAATGAGCTCCTTGGAGGAAAGGATGAAGTAAGGAGTTAGGAGGGCCCGCCAGTAACTGGAGTAGAGCACAAGTATGCTGTTTCCAATGTGACCCTGGAGGAATGGATAAAGGAAGGATTTAGGAGGAGCCTCCAGTAAATGGAGTAGAGCACAAGTAGACTGCATCCAATGAGGTCCCTGGAGGAAGGGATGAAGGAAGGAAATAGGAGGGGCCTCCGATAACTGGAGTAGAGCACAAGTAGGCTGCTTCAAATGAGGTCCCTGGAGGAAGGGATGAAAGTAGGACTTAGGAGGGGCCACCAGTAACTGGAGTAGAGCACAACAAGTAGGCTGTTTCCAATGAGGTCCCTGGAGGAAGATATGAAGGAAGGAGTTAGGAGGGGCCTCCAGTAACTGGAGTAGAGCACAACAAGAAGGCTGTTTCCAATGAGGTCCCTGGAGGAAGGGATGAAGGAAGGATTTAGGAGGGACCTCCAGGACTGCAGTAGAGCACAACAAGTAGTCTGTTTGCAATGTGACCCTGGAGGAAGGGATGAAGGAAGGATTTAGGAGTGGCTTCCAGTAACTGGAGTAGAGCACAACAAGTAGGCTGTTTCCAATGAGGTCCCTGGAAGAAGATATGAGGGAAGGAGTTAGGAGGGGCCTCCAGTAAATGGAGTAGAGCACTACAAGTAGACTGTTTCCAATGAGGTCCCTGGAGGAAGGAGTTAGGAGGGGCCACCAGTAACTGGAGTAGAGCACAAGTAGGCTGTTTCCAGTGAGGTCCCTGGAGGAAGGGATGAAGGAAGGATTTAGGAGGGGCCTCCAGTAACTGCAGTAGAGCACAACAAGTAGGCTGTTTTTAAATGTGAACCTGGAGGAAGGGATGAAGGAAGGATTTAGGAGGGACCTCCAGTAACTGGAGTAGAGCACAAGAAGTAGACTGTTTCCAATGTGACCCTGGAGGAAGGGATGAAGGAAGGATTTAGGAGGAACCTCCAGTAACTGCAGTAGAGCACAACAGTAGGCTGTTTCCAATGAGGTCCCCGGAGGAAGGGATGAAGGAAGGATTTAGGAGCCGCCTCCACTAACTGCAGTAGAGCACAACAATTAGGCTGTTTCCAATGTGACCCTAGAGGAAGGGATGAAGGAAAGATTTAGGAGGGGCCTCCAGTAACTGGATTAGAGCACAACAAGTAGACTGTTTCCAATGTGACCCTGGAGGGGATGAAGAAAGGATTTAGGAGGGGCCACCAGTAACTGCAGTAGAGCACAACAAGTAGGCTGTTTCCAATGAGGTCTTTGGAGGAAGATATGAAGGAAGGAGTTAGGAGGGGCCTCCAGTAACTGGAGTAGAGCACAAGTAGGCTGTTTCCAATGAGGTCCCTGGAGGAAGGGACGAAGGAAGGAGTTAGGAGGGGCCTCCAGTAACTGGAGTAGAGCACAAGTAGGTTGTTTCCAATTAGGTCCCTGGAGGAAGATATGAAGGAAGGAGTTAGGAGGGCCCTCAAGTAACTGGAGTAGAGCACAAGTAGGCTGTTTCCAATGAGGTCCCTGGTGGAAGATATGAAGGAAGGAGTTAGGAGGGGATTCCAGTAACTGGAGTAGAGCACAACAGTAGGCTGTTTCCAATGAGGTCCCTGGTGGAAGAGATGAAGGAAGGAGTTAGGAGGGGCCTCCAGTAACTGGAGTAGAGCACAAGTAGGCTGTTTCCAATGAGGTCCCTGGAGGAAGATATGAAGGAAGGAGTTTGGAGGGGCCTCCAGTAACTGGAGTAGAGCACAAGTAGGCTGTTTCCAATGAGGTCCCTGGAGGAAGGGACGAAGGTGGGAGTTAGGAGGGGCCTCCAGTAACTTGAGTAGAGCACAACAAGTAGGCTGTTTCCAATGAGGTCCCTAGAGGAAGGGATGATGAAAGGAGTTAGGAGGGCCAACCAGTACCTGGAGTAGAGAACAACAAGTAGGCTTTTCCAATAAGTCCCGGGGGGAAGATATGAAGGAAGGAGTTAGGAGGGCCCTCAAGTAACTGGAGTAGAGCACAACAAGTAGGCTGTTTCCAATGAGGTCCCTGCTGGAAGATATGAAGGAAGCAGTTAGGAGGGGCCTCCAGTAACTGCAGTAGAGCACAAGTAGTTTGTTTCCAATGAGGTCCCTGGAGGAAGGGATGAAGGAAGGAGTTAGGAGGGGCCACCAGTAACTGGAGTAGAGCACAACAAGTAGGCTGTTTCCAATGAGTTCCTTGGAGGAAGATATGAAGGAAGGAGTTAGGAGGGGCCTCCAGTAACTGGAGTAGAGCACAACAAGTGGGCTGTTTCCAATGTGATCCGTAGAGGAAGATATGAAGGAAGGAGTTAGGAGGGGCCTCCAGTAACTGCAGTAGAGCACAACAAGTAGGCTGTTTACAATGAGGTCCCTGGAGGAAGATATGAAGGAAGGAGTTAGGAGGGGCCTCCAGTAACTGGAGTAGAGCACAAGTAGGCTGATTCCAATGAGGTCCCTGGAGGAAGGGATGAAGGAAGGATTTAGGAGGGACCTCCAGTAACTGCAGTAGAGCACAACAAGTAGACTGTTTCCAATGTGACCCTGGAGGAAGCGATGAAGGAAGTTTTTTGGAGGGACCTCCAGTAACTGGAGTAGAGCACAAAGAGTAGACTGTTTCCAATTTGACCCTGGAGGAAGGGATGAAGGAAAGATTTAGGAGGGGCCTCCGGTAACTGCAGTAGAGTACAACAAGTAGACTGTTTCCAATGTGACCCTGGAGGAAGGGATGAAGGAAGGATTTAGGACAGGCCAGTGTAACTGGAGTAGAGCACAACAAGTAGGCTGTATCCAATGAGGTCCCTGGAGGAAGATATGAAGGAAGGAGTTAGGAGGGCCCTCCAGTAACTGGAGTAGAGCACAACAAGTAGGCTGTTTCCAATGTGGTCCCTGGTGGAAGATATCAAGGAAGGAGTTAGGAGAGGCCTCCAGTAACTGGAGTAGAACACAACCGTAGGCTGTTTTCAATAAGTCCCGAGGAAGATATGAAGGTAGGAGTTAGGAGGGGCCTCCAGTAACTGGAGTAGAGCACAACAAGTAGGCTGTTTCCAATGAGGTCCCTGGAGGAAGATATGAAGGAAGGAGTTAGGAGGGGCCTCCAGTAACTGGAGTAGAGCACCACAAGTAGGCTGTTTCCAATGAGGTCCCTGGAGGAAGGGATGAAGGAAGGATTTAGGAGGGACCTCCAGTAACTGCAGTAGAGCACAACAAGTAGACTGTTTCCAATGTGACCCTGGAGGAAGGGATGAAGGAAGGATTTAGGAGGGGCCTTCAGTAACTGGAGTAAAGCACAACAAGTAGACTGTTTCCAATGTGACCCTGGAGGAAGGACTGAAGGAAGGATTTAGGAGGGGCCTCCAGTAACTGCAGTAGAGCACAACAAGTAGATTGTTTCCAATGTGACCCTGGAGGAAGGGATGAAGGAAGGATTTAGGAGGGGCCTCCAGTAACTGGAGTAGAGCACAACAAGTAGGCTGTTTCCAATGTAACCCTGGAGGAAGGGATGAAGGAAGGATTTAGGAGGGGCCTCCAGTAACTGGATTAGAGCACAAGTAGACTGTTTCCAATGTGACCCTGGAGGAGGGGATGAAGGAAGGATTTAGAGGGGCCACCAGTAACTGGAGTAGAGTAAACAAGTAGGCTGTTTCCAATGAGGTCCCTGGAGGAAGATATGAAGGAAGGAGTTAGGAGGGGCCTCCAGTAACTGGAGTAGAGCACAACAAGTAGGCTGTTTCCAATTAGGTCCCTGGAGGAACGTACGAAGGAAGGAGTTAGGAGGGGCCTCCAGTAACTGGAGTAGAGCACAACAAGTAGGCTGTTTACAATGAGGTCCCTGGAGGAAGATATGAAGGAAGGAGTTAGGAGGGGCTCCAGTAACTGGAGTAGAGCACAACAAGTAGGCTGTTTCCAATGAGGTCCCTAGAGGAAGGAGTTAGGAGGGGCCACCAGTAACTGGAGTAGAGCACAAGTAGGTTGGTTCCAGTGAGGTCCCTGGAGGAAGGGATGAAGGAAGGAGTTAGGAGGAGCCTCAGTAACTGCAGTAGAGCACAACAGTAGGCTGTTTCCAATGAGGTCCCTGGAGGAAGCGATGAAGGAACGATTTAGGAGAGGCCTCCACTAACTGCAGTAGAACACAACAAGTAGGCTGTTTCCAATGTGACCCTGGAGGAAGGGATGAAGGAAGGATTTAGGAGGGGCCACCAGTAACTGGATTAGAGCACAACAAGTAGACTGTTTCCAATGTGCCCCTGGAGGAGTGGATGAAGGAAGGATTTAGGAGGGGCCACCAGTAACTGGAGTAGAGTACAACAAGTAGGCTGTTTCCAATGAGGTCCCTGGAGGAAGATATGAAGGAAGGAGTTAGGAGGGGCCTCCAGTAACTGGAGTAGAGCACAACAAGTAGGCTGTTTCCAATTAGGTCCCTGGAGGAAGGTACGAAGGAAGGAGTTAGGAGGGGCCTCCAGTAACTGGAGTAGAGCACAACATGTAGGCTGTTTACAATGAGGTCCCTGGAGGAAGATATGAAGGAAGGAGTTAGGAGGGCCCTCTAGTAACTGGAGTAGAGCACAAGTAGGCTGTTTCCAATGAGGTCCCTGGTGGAAGATATGAAGGAAGGAGTTAGGAGGGGCCTCCAGTAACTGGAGTAGAGCACAACAAGTAGGCTGTTTCCAATGAGGTCCCTGGAGGAAGGAGTTAGGAGGGGCACCAGTAACTGGAGTAGAGCACAAGTAGGCTGTTTCCAGTGATGTCCCTGGAGGAAGGGATGAACGAAGGATTTAGGAGGGGCCTCCAGTAACTGCAGTAGAGCACAACAAGTAGGCTGTTTCCAATGTGACCCTGGAGGAAGGGACGAAGGAAGGATTTAGGAGGGACCTCCAGTAACTGGAGTAGAGCACAAGTAGACTGTTTCCAATGAGGTCCCTGGAGGAAGGGATGAAGGAAGGATTTAGGAGGATCCTCCAGTAACTGCAGTAGAGCACAACAGTAGGCTGTTTCCAATTAGGTCCCTGGAGGAAGGGATGAAGGAAGGATTTAGGAGCGGCCTCCAGTAACTGCAGTAGAGTACAACAAGTAGGCTGTTTCCAATGTGACCCTGGAGGAAGGGATGAAGGAAGGATTTAGGAGGGGCCTCCAGTAACTGGAGTAGAGAACAACATGTAGGCTGTTTCCAATGTGACCCTGGAGGAGGGGATGAAGGAAGGATTTAGGAGCGGCCACCATTAACCGGAGTAGAGCACAACAAGTAGGCTGTTTCCAATGAGGTCCCTGGAGGAAGATATGAAGGAAGGAGTTAGGAGGGGCCTCCAGTAACTGGAGTAGAGCACAACAAGTAGACTGTTTCCAATGAGGTCCCTGTAAGAAGATATAAAGGAAGGAGTTAGGAGAACCCTCTAGTAACTGGAGTAGAGCACAACAAGTAGGGTGTTTCCATTGAGGTCTCTGGTGGAAGATATGAAGGAAGGGGTTAGGAGGGGCCTCCAGTAACTGGAGTAGAGAACAAGTAGGCTGTTTCCAATGAGGTCCCTGGATAAAGGAGTTAGGAGGGGCCACCAGTAACTGGAGTAGAGCACAAGTAGGCTGTTTCCAGTGAGGTCCCTGGAGGAAGGGATGAAGGAAGGAGTTAGGAGGGACCACCAGTACCTGGAGTAGATTACAACAAGTAGGCTTTTCCAATTATTCCCTGGAGGAAGATATGAAGGAAGGAGTTAGGAGGGGCCTCCAGTAACTGGGGTAGAGCACAACAAGTAGGCTGTTTCCAATGTGACCCCTGGAGGAAGGGATGAAGGAAGGTTTTAGGAGAGGCCACTGTAACTGGAGTAGAGTACAAGTAAACTGTTTCCAATGTGATCCCTGGAGGAAGGAATGAAGGAAGGATTTAGGAGGGGCCTCCAGTAACTGGAGTAGAGCACAATAAGTAGGCTGTTTCCAATGTGGTCCCTGGAGGAAGCGACGGAGGAAGGAGTTAGGAGGGGCCTCCAGTAACTGGAGTAGAGCACAACAAGAAGGCTGTTTCCAATGAGGTCCCTGGAGGAAGGGATGAAGGAAGGATTTAGGAGGGACCTCCAGTAACTGCAGTAGAGCACAACAAGTAGGCTGTTTCCAATGAGGTCCCTGTAAGAAGATATAAAGGAAGGAGTTAGGAGAACCCTCTAGTAACTGGAGTAGAGCACAACAAGTAGGGTGTTTCCATTGAGGTCTCTGGTGGAAGATATGAAGGAAGGGGTTAGGAGGGGCCTCCAGTAACTGGAGTAGAGAACAACAAGTAGGCTGTTTCCAATGAGGTCCCTGGAGGAAGGAGTTAGAAGGGGCCACCAGTAACTGGAGTAGAGCACAAGTAGGCTGTTTCCAATGAGGGCCTTTTAGGAAGATATGAGGAAGGAAATAAAAGGGGCCTCCAGTAACTGGAGTAGAGTACAACAAGTAGGCTGTTTCCAATGAGGTCCCTGGTGGAAGATACGAAGGAAGGAGTTAGGAGGGGCCTCCAGTAACTGGAGTAGAGCACAACAAGTAGGCTGTTTCCAATGAGGTCCCTGGAGGAAGGGATGTAGGAAGGAGTTAGAAGGGGCCACCAGCAACTGGAGTAGAGCACAACAAGTAGGCTGTTTCCAATGAGGTCCCTGGAGGAAGATATGAAGGAAGGAGTTAGGAGGTGCCTCCAGTAACTGGAGTAGAGCACAATAAGTTATCTGTTTCCAATGTGGTCCCTGGAGGAAGCGACGGAGGAAGGAGTTAGGAGGGGCCTCCAGTAACTGGAGTAGAGCACAACAAGAAGGCTGTTTCCAATGAGGTCCCTGGAGGAAGGGATGAAGGAAGGATTTAGGAGGGACCTCCAGGACTGCAGTAGAGCACAACAAGTAGACTGTTTCCAATGTGACCCTGGAGGAAGGGATGAAGGAAGGATTTAGGAGTGGCTTCCAGTAACTGGAGTAGAGCACAACAAGTAGGCTGTTTCCAATGAGGCCCCTGGAGGAAGATATGAGGGAAGGAGTTAGGAGGGGCCTCCAGTAACTGGAGTAGAGCACCACAAGTAGACTGTTTCCAATGAGGTCCCTGGAGGAAGGAGTTAGGAGGGGCCACCAGTAACTGGAGTAGAGCACAAGTAGGCTGTTTCCAGTGAGGTCCCTGGAGGAAGGGATGAAGGAAGGATTTAGGAGGGGCCTCCAGTAACTGCAGTAGAGCACAACAAGTAGGCTGTTTTTAAATGTGAACCTGGAGGAAGGGATGAAGGAAGGATTTAGGAGGGACCTCCAGTAACTGGAGTAGAGCACAAGAAGTAGACTGTTTCCAATGTGGCCCTGGAGGAAGGGATGAAGGAAGGATTTAGGAGGAACCTCCAGTAACTGCAGTAGAGCACAACAGTAGGCTGTTTCCAATGAGGTCCCCGGAGGAAGGGATGAAGGAAGGATTTAGGAGCCGCCTCCACTAACCGCAGTAGAGCACAACAATTAGGCTGTTTCCAATGTGACCCTAGAGGCAGGGATGAAGGAAGGATTTAGGAGGGGCCTCCAGTAACTGGATTAGAGCACAACAAGTAGACTGTTTCCAATGAGGTCTTTGAAGGAAGATATTAAGGAAGGAGTTAGGAGGGGCCTCCAGTAACTGGAGTAGAGCACAAGTAGGCTGTTTCCAATGAGGTCCCTGGAGGAAGGGACAAGGAAGGAGTAAGGTGGGGCCTCCAGTAACTGGAGTAGAGCACAAGTAGGTTGTTTCCAATTAGGTCCCTGGAGGAAGATATGAAGGAAGGAGTTAGGAGGGCCCTCAAGTAACTGGAGTAGAGCACAAGTAGGCTGTTTCCAATGAGGTCCCTGGTGGAAGATATGAAGGAAGGAGTTAGGAGTGGCCTCCAGTAACTGGAGTAGAGCACAACAGTAGGCTGTTTCCAATGAGGTCCCTTGTGGAAGGGATGAAGGAAGGAGTTAGGAGGGGCCTCCAGTAACTGGAGTAGAGCACAAGTAGGCTGTTTCCAATGAGGTCCCTGGAGGAAGGGACGAAGGAGGGAGTTAGGAGGGGCCTCCAGTAACTTGAGTAGAGCACAACAAGTAGGCTGTTTCCAATGAGGTCCCTAGAGGAACGGATGAAGAAAGGAGTTAGGAGGGCCAACCAGTACCTGGAGTAGAGAACAACAAGTAGGCTTTTCCAATAAGTCCCGGGGGGAAGATATGAAGGAAGGAGTTAGGAGAGCCCTCAAGTAACTGGAGTAGAGCACAACAAGTAGGCTGTTTCCAATGAGGTCCCTGGTGGAAGGGACGAAGGAAGGATTTAGGAGGGACCTCAAGTAACTGGAGTAGAGCACAAGTAGACTGTTTCCAATGAGGTCCCTGGAGGAAGGGAGGAAGGAAGGATTTAGGAGGATCCTCCAGTAACTGCAGTAGAGCACAACAGTAGGCTGTTTCCAATTAGGTCCCTGGAGGAAGGGATGAAGGAAGGATTTAGGAGCGGCCTCCAGTAACTGGAGTAGAGTACAAGTAGTTTGTTTCCAATGAGGTCCCTGGAGGAAGGGATGAAGGAAGGAGTTAGGAGGGGCCACCAGTAACTGGAGTAGAGCACAACAAGTAGGCTGTTTCCAATGAGTTCCCTGGAGGAAGATATGAAGGAAGGAGTTAGGAGGGGCCTCCAGTAACTGGAGTAGAGCACAAGTAGGCTGATTCCAATGAGGTCCCTGGAGGAAGGGATGAAGGAAGGATTTAGGAGGGACCTCCAGTAACTGCAGTAGAACACAACAAGTAGACTGTTTCCAATGTGACTCTGGAGGAAGCGATGAAGGAAGGATTTATGAGGGACCTCCAGTAACTGGAGTAGAGCACAAAGAGTAGACTGTTTCCAATTTGACCCTGGAGGAAGGGATGAAGGAAGGATTTAGGAGGGGCCTCCAGTAACTGCAGTAGAGCACAACAAGTAGACTGTTTCCAATGTGACCCTGGAGGAAGGGATGAAGGAAGGATTTAGGACAGGCCAGTGTAACTGGAGTAGAGCACAACAAGTAGGCTGTTTCCAATGAGGTCCCTGGAGGAAGATATGAAGGAAGGAGTTAGGAGGGCCCTCCAGTAACTGGAGTAGAGCACAACAAGTAGGCTGTTTCCAATGTGGTCCCTGGTGGAAGATATCAAGGAAGGAGTTAGGAGAGGCCTCCAGTAACTGGAGTAGAACACAACCGTAGGCTGTTTCCAATGAGGTCCCTGAAGGAAGGGATGAAGGAAGGAGTTAGCAGGGGCCTCCAGTAACTGGAGTAGAGCACAAGTAGGCTGTTTCCAATAAGTCCCTGGAGGAAGATATGAAGGAAGGAGTTAGGAGGGGCCTCCAGTAACTGGAGTAGAGCACCACAAGTAGGCTGTTTCCAATGAGGTCCCTGGAGGAAGGGATGAAGGAAGGATTTAGGAGGGACCTCCAGTAACTGTAGTAGAGCTCAACAAGTAGACTGTTTCCAATGTGACCCTGGAGGAAGGGATGAAGGAAGGATTTAGGAGGGGCCTTCAGTAACTGGAGTAAAGCACAACAAGTAGACTGTTTCCAATGTGACCCTGGAGGAAGGGATGAAGGAAGGATTTAGGAGGGGCCTCCAGTAACTGCAGTAGAGCACAACAAGTAGATTGTTTCCAATGTGACCCTGGAGGAAGGGATGAAGGAAGGATTTAGGAGGGGCCTCCAGTAACTGGAGTAGAGCACAAGTAGGCTGTTTCCAATGTAACCCTGGAGGAAGGGATGAAGGAAGGATTTACAAGAGGTTAATGTAACTGGAGTAGAGCACAACAAATAGGCTGTTTCCAATGAGGTCCCTGGAGGAAGGGATAAAGAAAGGAGTTAGGAGGGGCCTCCAGTAACTGGAGTAGAGCACAAGCAGGCTGTTTCCAATGTGACCACTGGAGGAAGGGATGAAGGAAGGTTTTAGGAGAGGCCACTGTAACTGGAGTAGAGTACAAGTAGGCCGTTTCCAATCTGATCCCTGGAGGAAGATATGAGGAAGGAGATAAAAGGGGCCTCCAGTTACTGGAGTAGAGCACAACAAGTAGGCTGTTTCCAATGAGGTCCCTGGAGGAAGGGACGGAGGAAGGAGTTAGGAGGGGCCTCCAGTAACTGCAGTAGAGCACAACAAGTAGGCTGTTTCCAATCAGGTCCCTGGAGGAAGATATGAAGGAAGGAGTTTGGAGGTGCCTCCAGTAACTAGAGTAGAGCACAACAAGTAGGCTGTTTCCAATGAGGTCCCTGGAGGAAGGGATGAAGGAAGGAAATAGGAGGGGCCTCCGATAACTGGAGTAGAGCACAAGTAGGCTGTTTCCAATTAGGTCCCTGGAGGAAGGGATGAAGGAAGGACTTAGGAGGGGCCACCAGTAACTGGAGTAGAGCACAACAAGTAGGCTGTTTCCAATGAGGTTCCTGGAGGAAGATATGAAGGAAGGAGTTAGGAGGGGCCTCTAGTAACTGGAGTAGAGCACAAGTAGGCTGTTTCCAATATGGTCCCTGGAAGAAGGAACGAAGGAAGGAGTTAGGAGGGGCCTCCAGTAACTGGAGTAGAGCACAACAAGTAGGCTGTTTGCAATGAGGTCCCTGGAGGAAGGGATGAAGGAAGGATTTAGGAGGAACCACTGTAACTGGAGTAGAGCACAACAAGTAGGCTGTTTCCAATGAGGTACCTGGAAGAAGATATGAAGGAAGGAGTTAGGAGGGCCCTCCAGTAACTGGAGTAGAGCACAACAAGTAGGCTGTTTCCAATGAGGTCCCTGGTGGAAGATATCAAGGAAGGAGTTAGGAGGGGCCTCCAGTAAGTGGAGCAGAGCACAACAAGTAGGGTGTTTCTAATGAGGTCCCTGGAGGAAGGGATGAAGGAAGGACTTAGGAGGGGCCTCCAGTAACTGGAGTAGAGCACAAGTAGGCTGTTTCCAATGAGGTCTCTGGAGGAAGATATGAAGGAAGGAGTTAGGAGGGGCCTCCAGTAACTGGAGTAGAGCACAACAAGTAGGCTGTTACCAATGAGGTCCCTAGAAGAAGGGACGAATGAAGGAGTTAGGAAGGGCCTCCAGTAACTGGAGTAGAGCACAAATAGGTTGTTTCCAATGATGTCCCTGGAGGAAGGGATGAAGGAAGGATTTAGGAGGAACCACTGTAACTGGAGTAGAGCACAACAAGTAGGCTGTTTCCAATGAGGTCCCTGGAGGAAGGAACGAAGAAAGGAGTTAGGAGGGGCCTCCAGTAACTGGAGTAGAGCACAACAAGTAGGCTGTTTCCAATGAGGTCCCAGGAGGAACATATGAAGGAAGAAGTTAGGAGGGCCCTCCAGTAACTGGAGTAGAGCACAACAAGTAGGCTGTTTCCAATGAGGTCCCTGGTGGCAGATATGAAGGAAGGAGTTAGGAGGGGCCTCCAGTAACTGGAGTAGAGCACAAGTAGGCTGTTTCCAATGAGGTCCCTGGAGGAAGATATGAAGGAAGGAGATAAAAGTGGCCTCGAGTAACTGGAGTAGAGCACAACAAGTAGGCTGTTTCCAATGAGGTCCCTGGTGGAAGATATGAAGGAAGGATTTAGGAGGGGCCTCCAGTAACTGGAGTAGAGCACAACAAGTAGGCTGTTTCCAATGTGACCCTGGAGGAAGGGATGAAGGAAGGATTTAGGAGAGGCACCTGTTACTGGAGTAGAGCACAAGTAGGCTGTTTCCAATGTGGTCCCTGGAGGAAGGGATAAAGGAAGGAGTTAGGAGGAGCCTCCAGTAACTGGAGTAGAGCACAACAAGTAGGCTGTTTCCAATGTGACCCTGGAGAAAGGGATGAAGGAAGGATTTAGGAGAGGCACCTGTTACTGGAGTAGAGCACAACAAGTAGGCTGTTTCCAATGTGATCCCTGGAGGAAGGAATGAAGGAAGGATTTATGAGGGGCCTCCAGTAACTGCAGTAGAGCACAACAAGTAGGCTGTTTCCAATGTGACCCTGGAGGAAGGGATAAGGGAAGGATTTAGGAGGGGCCTCCATTAACTGCAGTAGAGCACAAGAAGTAGGCTGTTTCCAATGTGACCCTGGAGGAAGGGATGAAGGAAGGATTTAGGAGGGGCTTCCAGTAACTGGAGAGGAGCACAACAAGTAGGCTGTTTCCAATGAGGTCCCTGGTGGAAGATATGAAGGAAGGAGTTAGGAGGGGCCTCCAGTAACTGGAGTAGAGTACAAGTAGTTTGTTTCCAATGAGGTCCCTGGAGGAAGGGATGAAGGAAGGAGTTAGGAGGGGCCACCAGTAACTGGAGTAGAGCACAACAAGAAGGCTGTTTCCAATGAGGTCCCTGGAGGAAGGGATGAAGGAAGGATTTAGGAGGGACCTCCAGGACTGCAGTAGAGCACAACAAGTAGACTGTTTCCAATGTGACCCTGGAGGAAGGGATGAAGGAAGGATTTAGGAGTGGCTTCCAGTAACTGGAGTAGAGCACAACAAGTAGGCTGTTTACAATGAGGTCCCTGGAGGAAGATATGAGGGAAGGAGTTAGGAGGGGCCTCCAGTAACTGGAGTAGAGCACCACAAGTAGGCTGTTTCCAATGAGGTCCCTGGAGGAAGGAGTTAGGAGGGGCCACCAGTAACTGGAGTAGAGCACAAGTAGGCTGTTTCCAGTGAGGTCCCTGGAGGAAGGGATGAAGGAAGGATTTAGGAGGGGCCTCCAGTAACTGCAGTAGAGCACAACAAGTAGGCTGTTTTTAAATGTGAACCTGGAGGAAGGGATGAAGGAAGGATTTAGGAGGGACCTCCAGTAACTGGAGTAGAGCACAAGAAGTAGACTGTTTCCAATGTGACCCTGGAGGAAGGGATGAAGGAAGGATTTAGGAGGAACCTCCAGTAACTGCAGTAGAGCACAACAGTAGGCTGTTTCCAATGAGGTCCCCGGAGGAAGGGATGAAGGAAGGATTTAGGAGCCGCCTCCACTAACTGCAGTAGAGCACAACAATTAGGCTGTTTCCAATGTGACCCTAGAGGCAGGGATGAAGAAAGGATTTAGGAGGGACCTCCAGTAACTGGATTAGAGCACAACAAGTAGACTGTTTCCAATGAGGTCTTTGAAGGAAGATATGAAGGAAGGAGTTAGGAGGGGCCTCCAGTAACTGGAGTAGAGCACAAGTAGGCTGTTTCCAATGAGGTCCCTGGAGGAAGGGACAAGGAAGGAGTAAGCTGGGGCCTCCAGTAACTGAAGTAGAGCACAAGTAGGTTGTTTCCAATTAGGTCCCTGGAGGAAGATATGAAGGAAGGAGTTAGGAGGGCCCTCAAGTAACTGGAGTAGAGCACAAGTAGGCTGTTTCCAATGAGGTCCCTGGTGGAAGATATGAAGGAAGGAGTTAGGAGTGGCCTCCAGTAACTGGAGTAGAGCACAACAGTAGGCTGTTTCCAATGAGGTCCCTGGTGGAAGGGATGAAGGAAGGAGTTAGGAGGGGCCTCCAGTAACTGGAGTAGAGCACAAGTAGGCTGTTTCCAATGAGGTCCCTGGAGGAAGATATGAAGGAAGGAGTTAGGAGGGGCCTCCAGTAACTGGAGTAGAGCACAAGTAGGCTGTTTCCAATGAGGTCCCTGGAGGAAGGGACGAAGGAGGGAGTTAGGAGGGGCCTCCAGTAACTTGAGTAGAGCACAACAAGTAGGCTGTTTCCAATGAGGTCCCTAGAGGAAGGGATGAAGAAAGGAGTTAGGAGGGCCAACCAGTACCTGGAGTAGAGAACAACAAGTAGGCTTTTCCAATAAGTCCCGGGGGGAAGATATGAAGGAAGGAGTTAGGAGGGCCCTCAAGTAACTGGAGTAGAGCACAACAAGTAGGCTGTTTCCAATGAGGTCCCTGGTGGCAGATATGAAGGAAGGAGTTAGGAGGGGCCTCCAGTAACTGCAGTAGAGCACAACAAGTAGGCTGTTTCCAATGTGACCCTGGAGGAAGGGACGAAGGAAGGATTTAGGAGGGACCTCAAGTAACTGGAGTAGAGCACAAGTAGACTGTTTCCAATGAGGTCCCTGGAGGAAGGGATGAAGGAAGGATTTAGGAGGATCCTCCAGTAACTGCAGTAGAGCACAACAGTAGGCTGTTTCCAATTAGGTCCCTGGAGGAAGGGATGAAGGAAGGATTTAGGAGCGGCCTCCAGTAACTGGAGTAGAGTACAAGTAGTTTGTTTCCAATGAGGTCCCTGGAGGAAGGGATGAAGGAAGGAGTTAGGAGGGGCCACCAGTAACTGGAGTAGAGCACAATAAGTACGCTGTTTCCAATGAGGTCCCTGGAGGAAGGGACGGAGGAAGGAGTTAGGAGGGGCCACCAGTAACTGCAGTAGAGCACAACAAGTAGGCTGTTTACAATGAGGTCCCTGGAGGAAGATATGAAGGAAGGAGTTAGGAGGGGCCTCCAGTAACTGGAGTAGAGCACAAGTAGGCTGATTCCAATGAGGTCCCTGGAGGAAGGGATGAAGGAAGGATTTAGGAGGGACCTCCAGTAACTGCAGTAGAACACAACAAGTAGACTGTTTCCAATGTGACCCTGGAGGAAGCGATGAAGGAAGGATTTATGAGGGACCTCCAGTAACTGGAGTAGAGCACAAAGAGTAGACTGTTTCCAATTTGACCCTGGAGGAAGGGATGAAGGAAGGATTTAGGAGGGGCCTCCAGTAACTGCAGTAGAGCACAACAAGTAGACTGTTTCCAATGTGACCCTGGAGAAAGGGATGAAGGAAGGATTTAGGAGAGGCACCTGTTACTGGAGTAGAGCACAACAAGTAGGCTGTTTCCAATGTGATCCCTGGAGGAAGGAATGAAGGAAGGATTTATGAGGGGCCTCCAGTAACTGCAGTAGAGCACAACAAGTAGGCTGTTTCCAATGTGACCCTGGTGGAAGATATCAAGGAAGGAGTTAGGAGAGGCCTCCAGTAACTGGAGTAGAACACAACCGTAGGCTGTTTCCAACGAGGTCCCTGAAGGAAGGGATGAAGGAAGGAGTTAGCAGGGGCCTCCAGTAACTGGAGTAGAGCACAAGTAGGCTGTTTCCAATAAGTCCCTGGAGGAAGATATGAAGGAAGGAGTTAGGAGGGGCCTCCAGTAACTGGAGTAGAGCACCACAAGTAGGCTGTTTCCAATGAGGTCCCTGGAGGAAGGGATGAAGGAAGGATTTAGGAGGGACCTCCAGTAACTGCAGTAGAGCACAACAAGTAGACTGTTTCCAATGTGACCCTGGAGGAAGGGATGAAGGAAGGATTTAGGAGGGGCCTTCAGTAACTGGAGTAAAGCACAACAAGTAGACTGTTTCCAATGTGACCCTGGAGGAAGGGATGAAGGAAGGATTTAGGAGGGGCCACCAGTAACTGCAGTAGAGCACAACAAGTAGATTGTTTCCAATGTGACCCTGGAGGAAGGGATGAAGGAAGGATTTAGGAGGGGCCTCCAGTAACTGGAGTAGAGCACAAGTAGGCTGTTTCCAATGTAACCCTGGAGGAAGGGATGAAGGAAGGATTTACAAGAGGTTAATGTAACTGGAGTAGAGCACAACAAATAGGCTGTTTCCAATGAGGTCCCTGGAGGAAGGGATAAAGAAAGGAGTTAGGAGGGGCCTCCAGTAACTGGAGTAGAGCACAAGCAGGCTGTTTCCAATGTGATCCCTGGAGGAAGGAATGAAGGAAGGATTTATGAGGGGCCTCCAGTAACTGCAGTAGAGCACAACAAGTAGGCTGTTTCCAATGTGACCCTGGAGGAAGGGATAAGGGAAGGATTTAGGAGGGGCCTCCATTAACTGCAGTAGAGCACAAGAAGTAGGCTGTTTCCAATGTGACCCTGGAGGAAGGGATGAAGGAAGGATTTAGGAGGGGCTTCCAGTAACTGGAGTAGAGCACAACAAGTAGGCTGTTTCCAATGAGGTCCCTGGTGGAAGATATGAAGGAAGGAGTTAGGAGGGGCCTCCAGTAACTGGAGTAGAGTACAAGTAGTTTGTTTCCAATGAGGTCCCTGGAGGAAGGGATGAAGGAAGGAGTTAGGAGGGGCCACCAGTAACTGGAGTAGAGCACAACAAGAAGACTGTTTCCAATGAGGTCCCTGGAGGAAGGGATGAAGGAAGGATTTAGGAGGGACCTCCAGGACTGCAGTAGAGCACAACAAGTAGACTGTTTCCAATGTGACCCTGGAGGAAGGGATGAAGGAAGGATTTAGGAGTGGCTTCCAGTAACTGGAGTAGAGCACAACAAGTAGGCTGTTTCCAATGAGGTCCCTGGAGGAAGATATGAGGGAAGGAGTTAGGAGGGGCCTCCAGTAACTGGAGTACAGCACCACAAGTAGGCTGTTTCCAATGAGGTCCCTGGAGGAAGGAGTTAGGAGGGGCCACCAGTACTGGAGTAGAGCACAAGTAGGCTGTTTCCAGTGAGGTCCCTGGAGGAAGGGATGAAGGAAGGATTTAGGAGGGGCCTCCAGTAACTGCAGTAGAGCACAACAAGTAGGCTGTTTCCAATGTGACCCTGGAGGAAGGGATGAAGGAAGGATTTAGGAGGAACCTCCAGTAACTGCAGTAGAGCACAACAGTAGGCTGTTTCCAATGAGGTCCCCGGAGGAAGGGATGAAGGAAGGATTTAGGAGCCGCCTCCACTAACTGCAGTAGAGCACAACAATTAGGCTGTTTCCAATGTGACCCTAGAGGCAGGGATGAAGGAAGGATTTAGGAGGGGCCTCCAGTAACTGGATTAGAGCACAACAAGTAGACTGTTTCCAATGAGGTCTTTGAAGGAAGATATGAAGGAAGGAGTTAGGAGGGGCCTCCAGTAACTGGAGTAGAGCACAAGTAGGCTGTTTCCAATGAGGTCCCTGGAGGAAGGGACAAGGAAGGAGTAAGGTGGGGCCTCCAGTAACTGGAGTAGAGCACAAGTAGGTTGTTTCCAATTAGGTCCCTGGAGGAAGATATGAAGGAAGGAGTTAGGAGGGCCCTCAAGTAACTGGAGTAGAGCACAAGTAGGCTGTTTCCAATGAGGTCCCTGGTGGAAGATATGAAGGAAGGAGTTAGGAGTGGCCTCCAGTAACTGGAGTAGAGCACAACAGTAGGCTGTTTCCAATGAGGTCCCTGGTGGAAGGGATGAAGGAAGGAGTTAGGAGGGGCCTCCAGTAACTGGAGTAGAGCACAAGTAGGCTGTTTCCAATGAGGTCCCTGGAGGAAGATATGAAGGAAGGAGTTAGGAGGGGCCTCCAGTAACTGGAGTAGAGCACAAGTAGGCTGTTTCCAATGAGCTCCCTGGAGGAAGGGACGAAGGAGGGAGTTAGGAGGGGCCTCCAGTAACTTGAGTAGAGCACAACAAGTAGGCTGTTTCCAATGAGGTCCCTAGAGGAAGGGATGAAGAAAGGAGTTAGGAGGGCCAACCAGTACCTGGAGTAGAGAACAACAAGTAGGCTTTTCCAATAAGTCCCGGGGGGAAGATATGAAGGAAGGAGTTAGGAGAGCCCTCAAGTAACTGGAGGAGAGCACAACAAGTAGGCTGTTTCCAATGAGGTCCCTGGTGGCAGATATGAAGGAAGGAGTTAGGAGGGGCCTCCAGTAACTGCAGTAGAGCACAACAAGTAGGCTGTTTCCAATGTGACCCTGGAGGAAGGGACGAAGGAAGGATTTAGGAGGGACCTCAAGTAACTGGAGTAGAGCACAAGTAGACTGTTTCCAATGAGGTCCCTGGAGGAAGGGATGAAGGAAGGATTTAGGAGGATCCTCCAGTAACTGCAGTAGAGCACAACAGTAGGCTGTTTCCAATTAGGTCCCTGGAGGAAGGGATGAAGGAAGGATTTAGGAGCGGCCTCCAGTAACTGGAGTAGAGTACAAGTAGTTTGTTTCCAATGAGGTCCCTGGAGGAAGGGATGAAGGAAGGAGTTAGGAGGGGCCACCAGTAACTGGAGTAGAGCACAACAAGTAGGCTGTTTCCAATGAGTTCCCTGGAGGAAGATATGAAGGAAGGAGTTAGGAGGGGACTCCATTAACTGGAGTAGAGCACAATAAGTAGGCTGTTTCCAATGAGGTCCCTGGAGGAAGGGACGGAGGAAGGAGTTAGGAGGGCCCTCCAGTAACTGGAGTAGAGCACAACAAGTAGGCTGTTTCCAATGTGGTCCCTGGTGGAAGATATCAAGGAAGGAGTTAGGAGAGGCCTCCAGTAACTGGAGTAGAACACAACCGTAGGCTGTTTCCAATGAGGTCCCTGAAGGAAGGGATGAAGGAAGGAGTTAGCAGGGGCCTCCAGTAACTGGAGTAGAGCACAAGTAGGCTGTTTCCAATAAGTCCCTGGAGGAAGATATGAAGGAAGGAGTTAGGAGGGGCCTCCAGTAACTGGAGTAGAGCACCACAAGTAGGCTGTTTCCAATGAGGTCCCTGGAGGAAGGGATGAAGGAAGGATTTAGGAGGGACCTCCAGTAACTGCAGTAGAGCACAACAAGTAGACTGTTTCCAATGTGACCCTGGAGGAAGGGATGAAGGAAGGATTTAGGAGGGGCCTTCAGTAACTGGAGTAAAGCACAACAAGTAGACTGTTTCCAATGTGACCCTGGAGGAAGGGATGAAGGAAGGATTTAGGAGGGGCCTCCAGTAACTGCAGTAGAGCACAACAAGTAGATTGTTTCCAATGTGACCCTGGAGGAAGGGATGAAGGAAGGATTTAGGAGGGGCCTCCAGTAACTGGAGTAGAGCACAAGTAGGCTGTTTCCAATGTAACCCTGGAGGAAGGGATGAAGGAAGGATTTACAAGAGGTTAATGTAACTGGAGTAGAGCACAACAAATAGGCTGTTTCCAATGAGGTCCCTGGAGGAAGGGATAAAGAAAGGAGTTAGGAGGGGCCTCCAGTAACTGGAGTAGAGCACAAGCAGGCTGTTTCCAATGTGACCACTGGAGGAAGGGATGAAGGAAGGTTTTAGGAGAGGCCACTGTAACTGGAGTAGAGTACAAGTAGGCTGTTTCCAATCTGATCCCTGGAGGAAGATATGAGGAAGGAGATAAAAGGGGCCTCCAGTTACTGGAGTAGAGCACAACAAGTAGGCTGTTTCCAATGAGGTCCCTGGAGGAAGGGACGGAGGAAGGAGTTAGGAGGGGCCTCCAGTAACTGCAGTAGAGCACAACAAGTAGGCTGTTTCCAATCAGGTCCCTGGAGGAAGATATGAAGGAAGGAGTTTGGAGGTGCCTCCAGTAACTAGAGTAGAGCACAACAAGTAGGCTGTTTCCAATGAGGTCCCTGGAGGAAGGGATGAAGGAAGGAAATAGGAGGGGCCTCCGATAACTGGAGTAGAGCACAAGTAGGCAGTTTCCAATTAGGTCCCTGGAGGAAGGGATGAAGGAAGGACTTAGGAGGGGCCACCAGTAACTGGAGTAGAGCACAACAAGTAGGCTGTTTCCAATGAGGTTCCTGGAGGAAGATATGAAGGAAGGAGTTAGGAGGGGCCTCTAGTAATTGGAGTAGAGCACAAGTAGGCTTTTTCCAATATGGTCCCTGGAAGAAGGAACGAAGGAAGGAGTTAGGAGGGGCCTCCAGTAACTGGAGTAGAGCACAACAAGTAGGCTGTTTGCAATGAGGTCCCTGGAGGAAGGGATGAAGGAAGGATTTAGGAGGAACCACTGTAACTGGAGTAGAGCACAACAAGTAGGCTGTTTCCAATGAGGTACCTGGAAGAAGATATGAAGGAAGGAGTTAGGAGGGCCCTCCAGTAACTGGAGTAGAGCACAACAAGTAGGCTGTTTCCAATGAGGTCCCTGGTGGAAGATATCAAGGAAGGAGTTAGGAGGGGCCTCCAGTAACTGGAGCAGAGCACAACAAGTAGGGTGTTTCTAATGAGGTCCCTGGAGGAAGGGATGAAGGAAGGACTTAGGAGGGGCCTCCAGTAACTGGAGTAGAGCACAAGTAGGCTGTTTCCAATGAGGTCCCTGGAGGAAGATATGAAGGAAGGAGTTAGGAGGGGCCTCCAGTAACTGGAGTAGAGCACAACAAGTAGGCTGTTACCAATGAGGTCCCTAGAAGAAGGGACGAATGAAGGAGTTAGGAAGGGTCTCCAGTAACTGGAGTAGAGCACAAATAGGTTGTTTCCAATGATGTCCCTGGAGGAAGGGATGAAGGAAGGGTTTAGGAGGAACCACTGTAACTGGAGTAGAGCACAACATGTAGGCTGTTTCCAATGAGGTCCCTGGAGGAAGGAACGAAGAAAGGAGTTAGGAGGGCCCTCCAGTAACTGGAGTAGAGCACAACAAGTAGGCTGTTTCCAATGAGGTCCCTGGTGGCAGATATGAAGGAAGGAGTTAGGAGGGGCCTCCAGTAACTGGAGTAGAGCACAAGTAGGCTGTTTCCAATGAGGTCCCTGGAGGAAGCTATGAAGGAAGGAGATAAAAGGGGCCTCGAGTAACTGGAGTAGAGCACAACAAGTAGGCTGTTTCCAATGAGGTCCCTGGTGGACGATATGAAGGAAGGATTTAGGAGGGGCCTCCAGTAACTGGAGTAGAGCACAACAAGTAGGATGTTTCCAATGTGACCCTGGAGGAAGGGATGAAGGAAGGATTTAGGAGAGGCACCTGTTACTGGAGTAGAGCACAAGTAGGCTGTTTCCAATGTGGTCCCTGGAGGACGGGATAAAGGAAGGAGTTAGGAGGAGCCTCCAGTAACTGGAGTAGAGCACAACAAGTAGGCTGTTTCCAATGTGACCCTGGAGGAAGAGATGAAGGAAGGATTTAGGAGAGGCACCTGTTACTGGAGTAGAGCACAACAAGTAGGCTGTTTCCAATGAGGTCCCTGGTGGAAGATATGAAGGAAGGAGTTAGGAGGGGCCTCCAGTAACTGGAGTAGAGTACAAGTAGTTTGTTTCCAATGAGGTCCCTGGAGGAAGGGATGAAGGAAGGAGTTAGGAGGGGCCACCAGTAACTGGAGTAGAGCACAACAAGTAGGCTGTTTCCAATGAGTTCCTTGGAGGAACATATGAAGGAAGGAGTTAGGAGGGGACTCCAGTAACTGGAGTAGAGCACAATAAGTAGGCTGTTTCCAATGAGGTCCCTGGAGGAAGGGACGGAGGAAGGAGTTAGGAGGGGCCTCCAGTAACAGGAGTAGAGCACAACAAGTGGGCTGTTTCCAATGTGATCCCTAGAGGAAGATATGAAGGAGTTAGGAGGGGCTCCAGTAACTGCAGTAGAGCACAACAAGTAGGCTGTTTACAATGAGGTCCCTGGAGGAAGATATGAAGGAAGGAGTTAGGAGGGGCCTCCAGTAACTGGAGTAGAGCACAAGTAGGCTGATTCCAATGAGGTCCCTGGAGGAAGCGATGAAGGAAGTTTTTTGGAGGGACCTCCAGTAACTGGAGTAGAGCACAAAGAGTGGACTGTTTCCAATTTGACCCTGGAGGAAGGGATGAAGGAAGGATTTAGGAGGGGCCTCCAGTAACTGCAGTAGAGCACAACAAGTAGACTGTTTCCAATGTGACCCTGGAGGAAGGGATGAAGGAAGGATTTAGGACAGGCCAGTGTAACTGGAGTAGAGCACAACAAGTAGGCTGTTTCCAATGAGGTCCCTGGAGGAAGATATGAAGGAAGGAGTTAGGAGGGCCCTCCAGTAACTGGAGTAGAGCACAACAAGTAGGCTGTTTCCAATGTGGTCCCTGGTGGAAGATATCAAGGAAGGAGTTAGGAGAGGCCTCCAGTAACTGGAGTAGAACACAACCGTAGGCTGTTTCCAATAAGTCACGAGGAAGATATGAAGGTAGGAGTTAGGAGGGGCCTCCAGTAACTGCAGTAGAGCACAACAAGTAGGCTGTTTCCAATCAGGTCCCTGGAGGAAGATATGAAGGAAGGAGTTAGCAGGGGCCTCCAGTAACTGGAGTAGAGCACCACAAGTAGGCTGTTTCCAATGAGGTCCCTGGAGGAAGGGATGAAGGAAGGATTTAGGAGGGACCTCCAGTAACTGCAGTAGAGCACAAGTAGACTGTTTCCAATGTGACCCTGGAGAAAGGGATGAAGGAAGGATTTAGGAGGGGCCTTCAGTAACTGGAGTAAAGCACAACAAGTAGGCTGTTTCCAATGTAACCCTGGAGGAAGGGATGAAGGAATGATTTAGGAGGGGCCTTCAGTAACTGGATTAGAGCACAACAAGTAGACTGTTTCCAATGTGACCCTGGAGGAGGGGATGAAGGAAGGATTTAGAGGGGCCACCAGTAACTGGAGTAGAGTACAACAAGTAGGGTGTTTCCAATGAGGTCCCTGGAGGAAGATATGAAGGAAGGAGTTAGGAGGGACCTCCAGTAACTGGAGTAGAGCACAACAAGTAGGCTGTTTCCAATTAGGTCCCTGGAGGAAGGTACGAAGGAAGGAGTTAGGAGGGGCCTCCAGTAACTGGAGTAGAGCACAACAAGTAGGCTGTTTACAATGAGGTCCCTGGAGGAAGATATGAAGGAAGGAGTTAGGAGGGGCTCCAGTAACTGGAGTAGAGCACAACAAGTAGGCTGTTTCCAATGAGGTCCCTAGAGGAAGGAGTTAGGAGGGGCCACCAGTAACTGGAGTAGAGCACAAGTACGTTGGTTCCAGTGAGGTCCCTGGAGGAAGGGATGAAGGAAGGAGTTAGGAGGAGCCTCAGTAACTGCAGTAGAGCACAACAAGTAGGCTGTTTCCAATGTGACCCTGGAGGAAGGGATGAAGGAAGGATTTAGGAGGGGCCTCCCGTAACTGGATTAGAGCACAACAAGTAGACTGTTTCCAATGTGACCCTGGAGGAGGGGATGAAGGAAGGATTTAGGAGGGGCCACCAGTAACTGGAGTAGAGTACAACAAGTAGGCTGTTTCCAATGAGGTCCCTGGAGGAAGATATGAAGGAAGGAGTTAGCAGGGGCCTCCAGTAACTGGAGTAGAGCACAACAAGTAGGCTGTTTCCAATTAGGTCCCTGGAGGAAGGTACGAAGGAAGGAGTTAGGAGGGGCCTCCAGTAACTGGAGTAGAGCACAACAAGTAGGCTGTTTACAATGAGGTCCCTGGAGGAAGATATGAAGGAAGGAGTTAGGAGGGCCCTCTAGTAACTGGAGTAGAGCACAAGTAGGCTGTTACCAATGAGGTCCCTGGTGGAAGATATGAAGGAAGGAGTTAGGAGGGGCCTCCAGTAACTGGAGTAGAGCACAACAAGTAGGCTGTTTCCAATGAGGTCCCTGGAGGAAGGAGTTAGGAGGGGTCACCAGTAACTGGAGTAGAGCACAAGTAGGCTGTTTCCAGTGATGTCCCTGGAGGAAGGGATGAACGAAGGATTTAGGAGGGGCCTCCAGTAACTGCAGTAGAGCACAACAAGTAGGCTGTTTACAATGTGACCCTGGAGGAAGGGACGAAGGAAGGATTTAGGAGGGACCTCCAGTAACTGGAGTAGAGCACAAGTAGACTGTTTCCAATGAGGTCCCTGGAGGAAGGGATGAAGGAAGGAGTTAGGAGGGACCACCAGTACCTGGAGTAGAGCACAACAAGTAGGCTTTTCCAATTATTCCCTGGAGGAAGATATGAGGGAAAGAGTTAGGAGGGGCCTCCAGTAACTGGGGTAGAGCACAACAAGTAGGCTGTTTCCAATGTGACCCCTGGAGGAAGGGATGAAGGAAGGTATTAGGAGAGGCCACTGTAACTGGAGTAGAGTACAAGTAGACTGTTTCCAATGTGATCCCTGGAGGAAGGAATGAAGGAAGGATTTAGGAGGGGCTTCCAGTAACTGGAGTAGAGCACAAGCAGGCTGTTACCAATCTGTCGCTGGAGGAAGGGATGAAGGAAGGATTTAGGAGGGGCCTCCAGTAACTGCAGTAGAGCGCAACAAGTAGGCTGTTTCCAATGTGACCCTGGAGGAAGGGATGAAGGATTTAGGAGTGGCTTCCAGTAACTGGAGTAGAGCACAACAAGTAGGCTGTTTCCAATGAGGTCTCTAGAGGAAGGGATGAAGGAAGGATTTGGGAGGAACCACTGTAACTGGAGTAGAGCACAAGTAGGCTGTTTCCAATGAGGGCCTTTTAGGAAGATATGAGGAAGGAAATAAAAGGGGCCTCCAGTAACTGGAGTAGAGTACAACAAGTAGGCTGTTTCCAATGAGGTCCCTGGTGGAAGATATGAAGGAAGGAGTTAGAGGGGCCTCCAGTAACTGGAGTAGAGCACAACAAGTAGGCTGTTTCCAATGAGGTCCCTGGAGGAAGGGATGAAGGAAGGAGTTAGGAGGGACCACCAGCAACTGGAGTAGAGCACAACAAGTAGGCTGTTTCCAATGAGGTCCCTGGAGGAAGATTGAAGGAAGGAGTTAGGACGTGCCTCCAGTAACTGGAGTAGAGCACAATAAGTAGGCTGTTTCCAATGTGGTCCCTGGAGGAAGCGACGGAGGAAGGAGTTAGGAGGGGCCTCCAGTAACTGGAGTAGAGCACAACAAGAAGGCTGTTTCCAATGAGGTCCCTGGAGGAAGGGATGAAGGAAGGATTTAGGAGGGACCTCCAGGACTGCAGTAGAGCACAAGTAGACTGTTTCCAATGTGACCCTGGAGGAAGGGATGAAGGAAGGATTTAGGAGTGGCTTCCAGTAACTGGTGTAGAGCACAACAAGTAGGCTGTTTCCAATGAGGTCCCTGGAGGAAGATATGAGGGAAGGAGTTAGGAGGGGCCTCCAGTAACTGGAGTAGAGCACTACAAGTAGGCTGTTTCCAATGAGGTCCCTGGAGGAAGGAGTTAGGAGGGGCCACCAGTAACTGGAGTAGAGCACAAGTAGGCTGTTTCCAGTGAGGTCACTGGAGGAAGGGATGAAGGAAGGATTTAGGAGGAGCCTCCAGTAACTGCAGTAGAGCACAACAAGTAGGCTGTTTTTAAATGTGAACCTGGAGGAAGGGATGAAGGAAGGATTTAGGAGGGACCTCCAGGAACTGGAGTAGAGCACAAGAAGTAGACTGTTTCCAATGTGACCCTGGAGGAAAGGATGAAGGAAGGATTTAGGAGGAACCTCCAGTAACTGCAGTAGAGCACATCAGTAGGTTGTTTCCAATGAGGTCCCCGGAGGAAGGGATGAAGGAAGGATTTAGGAGCCGCCTCCACTAACTGCAGTAGAGCACAACAATTAGGCTGTTTCCAATGTGACCCTAGAGGAAGGGATGAAGGAAGGATTTAGGAGGGGCCTCCAGTAACTGGAATAGAGCACAACAAGTAGACTGTTTCCAATGAGGTCTTTGAAGGAAGATATGAAGGAAGGAGTTAGGAGGGGCCTCCAGTAACTGGAGTAGAGCACAAGTAGGCTGTTTCCAATGAGGTCCCTGGAGGAAGGGACAAGGAAGGAGTAAGGTGGGGCCTCCAGTAACTGGAGTAGAGCACAAGTAGGTTGTTTCCAATTAGGTCCCTGGAGGAAGATATGAAGGAAGGAGTTAGGAGGGCCCTCAAGTAACTGGAGTAGAGCACAACAAGTAGGCTGTTTCCAATGAGGTCCCTGGTGGAAGATATGAAGGAAGGAGTTAGGAGGGGCCTCCAGTAACTGGAGTAGAGCACAGCAGTAGGCTGTTTCCAATGAGGTCCCTGGTGGAAGGGATGAAGGAAGGAGTTAGGAGGGGCCTCCAGTAACTGGAGTAGAGCACAAGTAGGCTGTTTCCAATTAGGTCCCTGGAGGAAGATATGAAGGAAGGAGTTAGGAGGGGCCTCCAGTAACTGGAGTAGAGCACAAGTAGGCTGTTTCCAATGAGGTCCCAGGAGGAAGGGACGAAGGAGGGAGTTAGGAGGGGCCTCCAGTAACTTGAGTAGAGCACAACAAGTAGGCTGTTTCCAATGAGGTCCCTAGAGGAAGGGATGAAGAAAGGAGTTAGGAGGGCCAACCAGTACCTGGAGTAGAGAACAACAAGTAGGCTTTTCCAATAAGTCCCGGGGGGAAGATATGAAGGAAGGAGTTAGGAGGGCCCTCAAGTAACTGGAGTAGAGCACAACAAGTAGGCTGTTTCCAATGAGGTCCCTGGTGGCAGATATGAAGGAAGGAGTTAGGAGGGGCCTCCAGTAACTGCAGTAGAGCACAACAAGTAGGCTGTTTCCAATGTGACCCTGGAGGAAGGGATAAGGGAAGGATTTAGGAGGGGCCTCCATTAACTGCAGTAGAGCACAAGAAGTAGGCTGTTTCCAATGTGACCCTGGAGGAAGGGATGAAGGAAGGATTTAGGAGGGGCTTCCAGTAACTGGAGTAGAGCTCAACAAGTAGGCTGTTTCCAATGAGGTCCCTGGTGAAAGATATGAAGGAAGGAGTTAGGAGGGGCCTCCAGTAACTGGAGTAGAGTACAAGTTATTTGTTTCCAATGAGGTCCCTGGAGGAAGGGATGAAGGAAGGAGTTAGGAGGGGCCACCAGTAACTGGAGTAGAGCACAACAAGTGGGCTGTTTCCAATGTGATCCCTAGAGGAAGATATGAAGGAAGGAGGTAGGAGGGGCCTCCAGTAACTGCAGTAGAGCACAACAAGTAGGCTGTTTACAATGAGGTCCCTGGAGGAAGATATGAAGGAAGGAGTTAGGAGGGGCCTCCAGTAACTGGAGTAGAGCACAAGTAGGCTGATTCCAATGAGGTCCCTGGAGGAAGGGTAGAAGGAAGGATTTAGGAGGGACCTCCAGTAACTGCAGTAGAGCACAACAAGTAGACTGTTTCCAATGTGACCCTGGAGGAAGCGATGAAGGAAGTTTTTTGGAGGGACCTCCAGTAACTGGAGTAGAGCACAAAGAGTAGACTGTTTCCAATTTGACCCTGGAGGAAGGGATGAAGGAAGGATTTAGGAGGGGCCTCCAGTAACTGCAGTAGAGCACAACAAGTAGACTGTTTCCAATGTGACCCTGGAGGAAGGGATGAAGGAAGGATTTAGGACAAGCCAGTGTAACTGGAGTAGAGCACAAGAAGTAGGCTGTTTCCAATGAGGTCCCTGGAGGAAGATATGAAGGAAGGAGTTAGGAGGGCCCTCCAGTAACTGGAGTAGAGCACAACAAGTAGGCTGTTTCCAATGTGGTCCCTGGTGGAAGATATCAAGGAAGGAGTTAGGAGAGGCCTCCAGTAACTGGAGTAGAACACAACCGTAGGCTGTTTCCAATGAGGTCCCTGAAGGAAGGGATGAAGGAAGGAGTTAGCAGGGGCCTCCAGTAACTGGAGTAGAGCACAAGTAGGCTGTTTCCAATAAGTCCCGAGGAAGATATGAAGGTAGGAGTTAGGAGGGGCCTCCAGTAACTGCAGTAGAGCACAACAAGTAGGCTGTTTACAATCAGGTCCCTGGAGGAAGATATGAAGGAAGGAGTTAGGAGGGGCCTCCAGTAACTGGAGTAGAGCACCACAAGTAGGCTGTTTCCAATGAGGTCCCTGGAGGAAGGGATGAAGGAAGGATTTAGCAGGGACCTCCAGTAACTGCAGTAGAGCACAAGAAGTAGACTGTTTCCAATGTGACCCTGGAGGAAGGGATGAAGGAAGGATTTAGGAGGGGCCTTCAGTAACTGGAGTAAAGCACAACAAGTAGGCTGTTTCCAATGTAACCCTGGAGGAAGGGATGAAGGAATGATTGAGGGGCCTTCAGTAACTGGATTAGAGCACAACAAGTAGACTGTTTCCAATGTGACCATGGAGGAGGGGATGAAGGAAGGATTTAGAGGGGCCACCAGTAACTGGAGTAGAGTACAAGTAGGGTGTTTCCAATGAGGTCCCTGGAGGAAGATATGAAGGAAGGAGTTAGGAGGGGCCTCCAGTAACTGGAGTAGAGCACAACAAGTAGGCTGTTTCCAATTAGGTCCCTGGAGGAAGGTACGAAGGAAGGAGTTAGGAGGGGCCTCCAGTAACTGGAGTAGAGCACAACAAGTAGGCTGTTTACAATGAGGTCCCTGGAGGAAGATATGAAGGAAGGAGTTAGGAGGGGCTCCAGTAACTGGAGTAGAGCACAACAAGTAGGCTGTTTCCAATGAGGTCCCTAGAGGAAGGAGTTAGGAGGGGCCACCAGTAACTGGAGTAGAGCACAAGTACGTTGGTTCCAGTGAGGTCCCTGGAGGAAGGGATGAAGGAAGGAGTTAGGAGGAGCCTCAGTAACTGCAGTAGAGCACAACAGTATGCTGTTTCCAATGAGGTCCCTGGAGGAAGCGATGAAGGAAGGATTTAGGAGAGGCCTCCACTAACTGCAGTAGAGCACAAGTAGGCTGTTTCCAATGTGACCCTGGAGGAAGGGATGAAGGAAGGATTTAGGAGGGGCCTCCAGTAACTGGATTAGAGCACAACAAGTAGACTGTTTCCAATGTGACCCTGGAGGAGGGGATGAAGGAAGGATTTAGAGGGGCCACCAGTAACTGGAGTAGAGTACAACAAGTAGGGTGTTTCCAATGAGGTCCCTTGAGGAAGATATGAAGGAAGGAGTTAGGAGGGACCTCCAGTAACTGGAGTAGAGCACAACAAGTAGGCTGTTTCCAATTAGGTCCCTGGAGGAAGGTACGAAGGAAGGAGTTAAGAGGGGCCTCCAGTAACTGGAGTAGAGCACAAGTAGGCTGTTTACAATGAGGTCCCTGGAGGAAGATATGAAGGAAGGAGTTAGGAGGGGCTCCAGTAACTGGAGTAGAGCACAACAAGTAGGCTGTTTCCAATGAGGTCCCTAGAGGAAGGAGTTAGGAGGGGCCACCAGTAACTGGAGTAGAGCACAAGTACGTTGGTTCCAGTGAGGTCCCTGGAGGAAGGGATGAAGGAAGGAGTTAGGAGGGACCTCCAGTAACTGGAGTAGAGCACAACAAGTAGGCTGTTTCCAATTAGGTCCCTGGAGGAAGGTACTAAGGAAGGAGTTAGGAGGGGCCTCCAGTAACTGGAGTATAGCACAACAAGTAGGCTGTTTCTAATGAGGTCCCTGGAGGAAGGGATGAAGGAAGGAGTTAGGAGGGACCACCAGCAACTGGAGTAGAGCACAACAAGTAGGCTGTTTCCAATGAGGTCCCTGGAGGAAGGGATGAAGGAAGGAGTTAGGAGGGACCACCAGCAACTGGAGTAGAGCACAACAAGTAGGCTGTTTCCAATGAGGTCCCTGGAGGAGGATATGAAGGAAGGAGTTAGGAGGTGCCTCCAGTAACTGGAGTAGAGCACAATAAGTAGGCTGTTTCCAATGTGGTCCCTGGAGGAAGCGACGGAGGAAGGAGTTAGGAGGGGCCTCCAGTAACTGGAGTAGAGCACAACAAGAAGGCTGTTTCCAATGTGACCCTGGAGGAAGGGATGAAGGAAGGATTTAGGAGTGGCTTCCAGTAACTGGTGTAGAGCACAACAAGTAGGCTGTTTCCAATGAGGTCCCTGGAGAAAGATATGAGGAAAGGAGTTAGGAGGGGCCTCCAGTAACTGGAGTAGAGCACTACAAGTAGGCTGTTTCCAATGAGGTCCCTGGAGGAAGGAGTTAGGAGGGGCCACCAGTAACTGGAGTAGAGCACAAGTAGGCTGTTTCCAGTGAGGTCCCTGGAGGAAGGGATGAAGGAAGGATTTAGGAGGGGCCTCCAGTAACTGCAGTAGAGCACAACAAGTAGGCTGTTTTTAAATGTGAACCTGGAGGAAGGGATGAAGGAAGGATTTAGGAGGGACCTCCAGTAACTGGAGTAGAGCACAAGAAGTAGACTGTTTCCAATGTGACCCTGGAGGAAGGGATGAAGGAAGGATTTAGGAGGAACCTCCAGTAACTGCAGTAGAGCACAACAGTAGGCTGTTTCCAATGAGGTCCCCGGAGGAAGGGATGAAGGAAGGATTTAGGAGCCGCCTCCACTAACTGCAGTAGAGCACAACAATTAGGCTGTTTCCAATGTGACCCTAGAGGAAGGGATGAAGGAAGGATTTAGGAGGGGCCTCCAGTAACTGGATTAGAGCACAACAAGTAGACTGTTTCCAATGAGGTCTTTGAAGGAAGATATGAAGGAAGGAGTTAGGAGGGGCCTCCAGTAACTGGAGTAGAGCACAAGTAGGCTGTTTCCAATGAGGTCCCTGGAGGAAGGGACAAGGAAGGAGTAAGGTGGGGCCTCCAGTAACTGGAGTAGAGCACAAGTAGGTTGTTTCCAATTAGGTCCCTGGAGGAAGATATGAAGGAAGGAGTTAGGAGGGCCCTCAAGTAACTGGAGTAGAGCACAACAAGTAGGCTGTTTCCAATGAGGTCCCTGGTGGAAGATATGAAGGAAGGAGTTAGGAGGGGCCTCCAGTAACTGGAGTAGAGCACAACAGTAGGCTGTTTCCAATGAGGTCCCTGGTGGAAGGGATGAAGGAAGGAGTTAGGAGGGGCCTCCAGTAACTGGAGTAGAGCACAAGTAGGCTGTTTCCAATGAGGTCCCTGGAGGAAGATATGAAGGAAGGAGTTAGGAGGGGCCTCCAGTAACTGGAGTAGAGCACAAGTAGGCTGTTTCCAATGAGGTCCCAGGAGGAAGGGACGAAGGAGGGAGTTACGAGGGGCCTCCAGTAACTTGAGTAGAGTACAACAAGTAGGCTGTTTCCAATGAGGTCCCTAGAGGAAGGGATGAAGAAAGGAGTTAGGAGGGCCAACCAGTACCTGGAGTAGAGAACAACAAGTAGGCTTTTCCAATAAGTCCCGGGGGGAAGATATGAAGGAAGGAGTTAGGAGGGCCCTCAAGTAACTGGAGTAGAGCACAACAAGTAGGCTGTTTCCAATGAGGTCCCTGGTGGCAGATATGAAGGAAGGAGTTAGGAGGGGCCTCCAGTAACTGCAGTAGAGCACAACAAGTAGGCTGTTTCCATTGTGACCCTGGAGGAAGGGATAAGGGAAGGATTTAGGAGGGGCCTCCATTAACTGCAGTAGAGCACAAGAAGTAGGCTGTTTCCAATGTGACCCTGGAGGAAGGGATGAAGGAAGGATTTAGGAGGGGCTTCCAGTAACTGGAGTAGAGCACAACAAGTAGGCTGTTTCCAATGAGGTCCCTGGTGGAAGATATGAAGGAAGGAGCTGGAGGGGCCTCCAGTAACTGGAGTAGAGTACAAGTAGTTTGTTTCCAATGAGGTCCCTGGAGGAAGGGATGAAGGAAGGAGTTAGGAGGGGCCACCAGTAACTGGAGTAGAGCACAACAAGTGGGCTGTTTCCAATGTGATCCCTAGAGGAAGATATGAAGGAAGGAGTTAGGAGGGGCCTCCAGTAACTGCAGTAGAGCACAACAAGTAGGCTGTTTACAATGAGGTCCCTGGAGGAAGATATGAAGGAAGGAGTTAGGAGGGGCCTCCAGTAACTGGAGTTAAGCACAAGTAGGCTGATTCCAATGAGGTCCCTGGAGGAAGGGATGAAGGAAGGATTTAGGAGGGACCTCCAGTAACTGCAGTAGAGCACAACAAGTAGACTGTTTCCAATGTGAACCTGGAGGAAGCGATGAAGGAAGTTTTTTGAAGGGACCTCCAGTAACTGGAGTAGAGCACAAAGAGTAGACTGTTTCCAATTTGACCCTGGAGGAAGGGATGAAGGAAGGATTTAGGAGGGGCCTCCAGTAACTGCAGTAGAGCACAACAAGTAGACTGTTTCCAATGTGACCCTGGAGGAAGGGATGAAGGAAGGATTTAGGACAGGCCAGTGTAACTGGAGTAGAGCACAACAAGTAGGCTGTTTCCAATGAGGTCCCTGGAGGAAGATATGAAGGAAGGAGTTAGGAGGGCCCTCCAGTAACTGGAGTAGAGCACAACAAGTACGCTGTTTCCAATGTGGTCCCTGGTGGAAGATATCAAGGAAGGAGTTAGGAGAGGCCTCCAGTAACTGGAGTAGAACACAACCGTAGGCTGTTTCCAATGAGGTCCCTGAAGGAAGGGATGAAGGAAGGAGTTAGCAGGGGCCTGCAGTAACTGGAGTAGAGCACAAGTAGGCTGTTTCCAATAAGTCCCGAGGAAGATATGAAGGTAGGAGTTAGGAGGGGCCTCCAGTAACTGCAGTAGAGCACAACAAGTAGGCTGTTTCCAATCAGGTCCCTGGAGGAAGATATGAAGGAAGGAGTTAGGAGGGGCCTCCAGTAACTGGAGTAGAGCACCACAAGTAGGCTGTTTCCAATGAGGTCCCTGGAGGAAGGGATGAAGGAAGGATTTAGGAGGGACCTCCAGTATCTGCAGTAGAGCACAACAAGTAGACTGTTTCCAATGTGACCCTGGAGGAAGGGATGAAGGAAGGATTTAGGAGGGGCCTTCAGTAACTGGAGTAAAGCACAACAAGTAGGCTGTTTCCAATGTAACCCTGGAGGAAGGGATGAAGGAATGATTTAGGAGGGGCCTTCAGTAACTGGATTAGAGCACAACAAGTAGACTGTTTCCAATGTGACCCTGGAGGAGGGGATGAAGGAAGGATTTAGAGGGGCCACCAGTAACTGGAGTAGAGTACAACAAGTAGGGTGTTTCCAATGAGGTCCCTGGAGGAAGATATGAAGGAAGGAGTTAGGAGGGGCCTCCAGTAACTGGAGTAGAGCACAACAAGTAGGCTGTTTCCAATTAGGTCCCTGGAGGAAGGTACGAAGGAAGGAGTTAGGAGGGGCCTCCAGTAACTGGAGTAGAGCACAACAAGTAGGCTGTTTACAATGAGGTCCCTGGAGGAAGATATGAAGGAAGGAGTTAGGAGGGGCTCCAGTAACTGGAGTAGAGCACAACAAGTAGGCTGTTTCCAATGAGGTCCCCAGAGGAAGGAGTTAGGAGGGGCCACCAGTAACTGGAGCAGAGCACAAGTACGTTGGTTCCAGTGAGGTCCCTGGAGGAAGGGATGAAGGAAGGAGTTAGGAGGAGCCTCAGTAACTGCAGTAGAGCAAAACAGTAGGCTGTTTCCAATGAGGTCCCTGGAGGAAGCGATGAAGGAAGGATTTAGGAGAGGCCTCCACTAACTGCAGTAGAGCACAACAAGTAGGCTGTTTCCAATGTGACCCTGGAGGAAGGGATGAAGGAAGGATTTAGGAGGGGCCTCCAGTAACTGGATTAGAGCACAACAAGTAGACTGTTTCCAATGTGACCCTGGAGGAGGGGATGAAGGAAGGATTTAGGAGGGGCCACCAGTAACTGGAGTAGAGTACCACAAGTAGGCTGTTTCCAATGAGGTCCCTGGAGGAAGATATGAAGGAAGGAGTTAGCAGGGACCTTCAGTAACTGGAGTAGAGCACAACAAGTAGGCTGTTTCCAATTAGGTCCCTGGAGGAAGGTACGAAGGAAGGAGTTAGGAGGGGCCTCCAGTAACTGGAGTAGAGCACAACAAGTAGGCTGTTTACAATAAGGTCCCTGGAGGATGATATGAAGGAAGGAGTTAGGAGGGCCCTCTAGTAACTGGAGTAGAGCACAAGTAGGCTGTTTCCAATGAGGTCCCTGGTGGAAGATATGATGGAAGGAGTTAGGAGGGGGCTCCAGTAACTGGAGTAGAGCACAACAAGTAGGCTGTTTCCAATGAGGTCCCTGGAGGAAGGAGTTAGGAGGGGTCACCAGTAACTGGAGTAGAGCACAAGTAGGCTGTTTCCAGTGATGTCCCTGGAGGAAGGGATGAACGAAGGATTTAGGAGGGGCCTGCAGTAACTGCAGTAGAGCACAACAAGTAGGCTGTTTCCAATGTCACCCTGGAGGAAGGGACGAAGGAAGGATTTAGGAGGGACCTCCAGTAACTGGAGTAGAGCACAAGTAGACTGTTTCCAATGAGGTCCCTGGAGGAAGGGATGAAGGAAGTATTTAGGAGGATCCTCCAGTAACTGCAGTAGAGCACAACAGTAGGCTGTTTCCAATTAGGTCCTTGGAGGAAGGGATGAAGGAAGGATTTAGGAGCGGCCTCCAGTAACTGCAGTAGAGTACAACAAGTAGGCTGATTCCAATGTGACCCTGGAGGAAGGGATGAAGGAAGGATTTAGGAGGGGCCTCCAGTAACTGGAGTAGAGAACAACATGTAGGCTGTTTCCAATGTGACCCTGGAGGAGGGGATGAAGGAAGGATTTAGGAGCGGCCACCATTAACTGGAGTAGAGCACAACAAGTAGGCTGTTTCCAATGAGGTCCCTGGAGGAAGATATGAAGGAAGGAGTTAGGAGGGGCGTCCAGTAACTGGAGTAGAGCACAACAAGTAGACTGTTTCCAATGAGGTCCCTGTAAGAAGATATGAAGGAAGGAGTTAGGAGGGCCCTCTAGTAACTGGAGTAGAGCACAACAAGTAGGGTGTTTCCATTGAGGTCTCTGGTGGAAGATATGAAGGAAGGGGTTAGGAGGGGCCTCCAGTAACTGGAGTAGAGAACAACAAGTAGTCTGTTTCCAATGAGGTCCCTGGAGGAAGGAGTTAGGAGGGGCCACCAGTAACTGGAGTAGAGCACAAGTAGGCTGTTTCCAGTGAGGTCCCTGGAGGAAGGGATGAAGGAAGGAGTTAGGAGGGACCACCAGTACCTGGAGTAGAGCACAACAAGTAGGCTTTTCCAATTATTCCCTGGAGGAAGATACGAAGGAAGGAGTTAGGAGGGGCCTCCAGTAACTGGGGTAGAGCACAACAAGTAGGCTGTTTCAAATGTGACCCCTGGAGGAAGGGATGAAGGAAGGTTTTAGGAGAGGCCACTGTAACTGGAGTAGAGTACAAGTAGACTGTTTCCAATGTGATCCCTGGAGGAAGGAATGAAGGAAGGATTTAGGAGGGGCCTCCAGTAACTGCAGTAGAGCACAAGCAGGCTGTTACCAATCTGTCGCTGGAGGAAGGGATGAAGGAAGGATTTAGGAGGGGCCTCCAGTAACTGCAGTAGAGCGCAACAAGTAGGCTGTTTCCAATGTGACCCTGGAGGAAGGGATGAAGGATTTAGGAGTGGCTTCCAGTAACTGGAGTAGAGCACAACAAGTAGGCTGTTTCCAATGAGGTCTCTAGAGGAAGGGATGAAGGAAGGATTTGGGAGGAACCACTGTAACTGGAGTAGAGCACAAGTAGGCTGTTTCCAATGAGGGCCGTTTAGGAAGATATGAGGAAGGAAATAAAAGGGGCCTCCAGTAACTGGAGTAGAGTACAACAAGTAGGCTGTTTCCAATGAGGTCCCTGGTGGAAGATATGAAGGAAGGAGTTAGAGGGGCCTCCAGTAACTGGAGTAGAGCACAACAAGTAGGCTGTTTCCAATGAGGTCCCTGGAGGAAGGGATGAAGGAAGGAGTTAGGAGGGACCACCAGCAACTGGAGTAGAGCACAAGTAGGCTGTTTCCAATGAGGTCCCTGGAGGAAGATATGAAGGAAGGAGTTAGGAGGTGCCTCCAGTAACTGGAGTAGAGCACAATAAGTAGGCTGTTTCCAATGTGGTCCCTGGAGGAAGCGACGGAGGAAGGAGTTAGGAGGGGCCTCCAGTAACTGGAGTAGAGCACAACAAGAAGGCTGTTTCCAATGAGGTCCCTGGAGGAAGGGATGAAGGAAGGATTTAGGAGGGACCTCCAGGACTGCAGTAGAGCACAACAAGTAGACTGTTTCCAATGTGACCCTGGAGGAAGGGATGAAGGAAGGATTTAGGAGTGGCTTCCAGTAACTGGTGTAGAGCACAACAAGTAGGCTGTTTCCAATGAGGTCCCTGGAGGAAGATATGAGGGAAGGAGTTAGGAGGGGCCTCCAGTAACTGGAGTAGAGCACTACAAGTAGGCTGTTTCCAATGAGGTCCCTGGAGGAAGGAGTTAGGAGGGGCCACCAGTAACTGGAGTAGAGCACAAGTAGGCTGTTTCCAGTGAGGTCCCTGGAGGAAGGGATGAAGGAAGGATTTAGGAGGGGCCTCCAGTAACTGCAGTAGAGCACAACAAGTAGGCTGTTTTTAAATGTGAACCTGGAGGAAGGGATGAAGGAAGGATTTAGGAGGGACCTCCAGTAACTGGAGTAGAGCACAAGAAGTAGACTGTTTCCAATGTGACCCTGGAGGAAGGGATGAAGGAAGGATTTAGGAGGAACCTCCAGTAACTGCAGTAGAGCACAACAGTAGGCTGTTTCCAATGAGGTCCCCGGAGGAAGGGATGAAGGAAGGATTTAGGAGCCGCCTCCACTAACTGCAGTAGAGCACAACAATTAGGCTGTTTCCAATGTGACCCTAGAGGAAGGGATGAAGGAAGGATTTAGGAGGGGCCTCCAGTAACTGGATTAGAGCACAACAAGTAGACTGTTTCCAATGAGGTCTTTGAAGGAAGATATGAAGGAAGGAGTTAGGAGGGGCCTCCAGTAACTGGAGTAGAGCACAAGTAGGCTGTTTCCAATGAGGTCCCTGGAGGAAGGGACAAGGAAGGAGTAAGGTGGGGCCTCCAGTAACTGGAGGAGAGCACAAGTAGGTTGTTTCCAATTAGGTCCCTGGAGGAAGATATGAAGGAAGGAGTTAGGAGGGCCCTCAAGTAACTGGAGTAGAGCACAACAAGTAGGCTGTTTCCAATGAGGTCCCTGGTGGAAGATATGAAGGAAGGAGTTAGGAGGGGCCTCCAGTAACTGGAGTAGAGCACAACAGTAGACTGTTTCCAATGAGGTCCCTGGTGGAAGGGATGAAGGAAGGAGTTAGGAGGGGCCTCCAGTAACTGGAGTAGAGCACAAGTAGGCTGTTTCCAATGAGGTCCCTGGAGGAAGATATGAAGGAAGGAGTTAGGAGGGGCCTCCAGTAACTGGAGTAGAGCACAAGTAGGCTGTTTCCAATGAGGTCCCAGGAGGAAGGGACGAAGGAGGGAGTTAGGAGGGGCCTCCAGTAACTTGAGTAGAGCACAACAAGTAGGCTGTTTCCAATGAGGTCCCTAGAGGAAGGGATGAAGAAAGGAGTTAGGAGGGCCAACCAGTACCTGGAGTAGAGAACAACAAGTAGGCTTTTCCAATAAGTCCCGGGGGGAAGATATGAAGGAAGGAGTTAGGAGGGCCCTCAAGTAACTGGAGTAGAGCACAACAAGTAGGCTGTTTCCAATGAGGTCCCTGGTGGCAGATATGAAGGAAGGAGTTAGGAGGGGCCTCCAGTAACTGCAGTAGAGCACAACAAGTAGGCTGTTTCGAATGTGACCCTGGAGGAAGGGATAAGGGAAGGATTTAGGAGGGGCCTCCATTAACTGCAGTAGAGCACAAGAAGTAGGCTGTTTCCAATGTGACCCTGGAGGAAGGGATGAAGGAAGGATTTAGGAGGGGCTTCCAGTAACTGGAGTAGAGCACAACAAGTAGGCTGTTTCCAATGAGGTCCCTGGTGGAAGATATGAAGGAAGGAGTTAGGAGGGGCCTCCAGTAACTGGAGTAGAGTACAAGTAGTTTGTTTCCAATGAGGTCCCTGGAGGAAGGGATGAAGGAAGGAGTTAGGAGGGGCCACCAGTAACTGGAGTAGAGCACAACAAGTAGGCTGTTTCCAATGAGTTCTCTGGAGGAAGATATGAAGGAAGGAGTTAGGAGGGGACTCCAGTAACTGGCGTAGAGCACAATAAGTAGGCTGTTTCCAATGAGGTCCCTGGAGGAAGGGACGGAGGAAGGAGTTAGGAGGGGCCTCCAGTAACTGGAGTAGAGCACAACAAGTGGGCTGTTTCCAATGTGATCCCTAGAGGAAGATATGAAGGAAGGAGTTAGGAGGGGCCTCCAGTAAAAGCAGTAGAGCACAACAAGTAGGCTGTTTACAATGAGGTCCCTGGAGGAAGATATGAAGGAAGGAGTTAGGAGGCGCCTCCAGTAACTGGAGTAGAGCACAAGTAGGCTGATTCCAATGAGGTCCCTGGAGGAAGGGATGAAGGAAGGATTTAGGAGGGACCTCCAGTAACTGCAGTAGAGCACAACAAGTAGACTGTTTCCAATGTGACCCTGGAGGAAGCGATGAAGGAAGGATTTAGGAGGGACCTCCAGTAACTGGAGTAGAGCACAAAGAGTAGACTGTTTCCAATTTGACCCTGGAGGAAGGGATGAAGGAAGGATTTAGGAGGGGCCTCCAGTAACTGCAGTAGAGCACAACAAGTAGACTGTTTCCAATGTGACCCTGGAGGAAGGGATGAAGGAAGGATTTAGGACAGGCCAGTGTAACTGGAGTAGAGCACAACAAGTAGGCTGTTTCCAATGAGGTCCCTGGAGGAAGATATGAAGGAAGGAGTTAGGAGGGCCCTCCAGTAACTGGAGTAGAGCACAACAAGTAGGCTGTTTCCAATGTGGTCCCTGGTGGAAGATATCAAGGAAGGACTTAGGAGAGGCCTCCAGTAACTGGAGTAGAACACAACCGTAGGCTGTTTCCAATGAGGTCCCTGAAGGAAGGGATGAAGGAAGGAGTTAGCAGGGGCCTCCAGTAACTGGAGTAGAGCACAAGTAGGCTGTTTCCAATAAGTCCCTGGAGGAAGATATGAAGGAAGGAGTTAGGAGGGGCCTCCAGTAACTGGAGTAGAGCACCACAAGTAGGCTGTTTCCAATGAGGTCCCTGGAGGAAGGGATGAAGGAAGGATTTAGGAGGGACTTCCAGTAACTGCAGTAGAGCACAACAAGTAGACTGTTTCCAATGTGACCCTGGAGGAAGGGATGAAGGAAGGATTTAGGAGGGGCCTTCAGTAACTGGAGTAAAGCACAACAAGTAGACTGTTTCCAATGTGACCCTGGAGGAACGGATGAAGGAAGGATTTAGGAGGGGCCTCCAGTAACTGCAGTAGAGCACAACAAGTAGATTGTTTCCAATGTGACCCTGGTGGAAGGGATGAAGGAAGGATTTAGGAGGGGCCTCCAGTAACTGGAGTAGAGCACAAGTAGGCTGTTTCCAACGTAACCCTGGAGGAAGGGATGAAGGAAGGATTTACAAGAGGTTAATGTAACTGGAGTAGAGCACAACAAATAGGCTGTTTCCAATGAGGTCCCTGGAGGAAGGGATAAAGAAAGGAGTTAGGAGGGGCCTCCAGTAACTGGAGTAGAGCACAAGTAGGCTGTTTCCAATGTGACCACTGGAGGAAGGGATGAAGGAAGGTTTTAGGAGAGGCCACTGTAACTGGAGTAGAGTACAAGTAGGCTGTTTCCAATGTGATCCCTGGAGGAAGATATGAGGAAGGAGATAAAAGGGTCCTCCAGTTACTGGAGTAGAGCACAACAGGTAGGCGGTTTCCAATGAGGTCCCTGGAGGAAGGGACGGAGGAAGGAGTTAGGAGGGGCCTCCAGTAACTGCAGTAGAGCACAAGTAGGCTGTTTCCAATCAGGTCCCTGGAGGAAGATATGAAGGAAGGAGTTAGGAGGTGCCTCCAGTAACTAGAGTAGAGCACAACAAGTAGGCTGTTTCCAATGAGGTCCCTGGAGCAAGGGATGAAGGAAGGAAATAGGAGGGGCCTCCGATAACTGGAGTAGAGCACAAGTAGGCTGTTTCCAATGAGGTCCCTCGAGGAAGGGATGAAGGAAGGACTTAGGAGGGGCCACCAGTAACTGGAGTAGAGCACAAGCAGGCTGTTACCAATCTGTCGCTGGAGGAAGGGATGAAGGAAGGATTTAGGAGGGGCCTCCAGTAACTGCAGTAGAGCGCAACAAGTAGGCTGTTTCCAATGTGACCCTGGAGGAAGGGATGAAGGATTTAGGAGTGGCTTCCAGTAACTGGAGTAGAGCACAACAAGTAGGCTGTTTCCAATGAGGTCTCTAGAGGAAGGGATGAAGGAAGGATTTGGGAGGAACCACTGTAACTGGAGTAGAGCACAAGTAGGCTGTTTCCAATGAGGGCCTTTTAGGAAGATATGAGGAAGGAAATAAAAGGGGCCTCCAGTAACTGGAGTAGAGTACAACAAGTAGGCTGTTTCCAATGAGGTCCCTGGTGGAAGATATGAAGGAAGTAGTTAGAGGGGCCTCCAGTAACTGGAGTAGAGCACAACAAGTAGGCTGTTTCCAATGAGGTCCCTGGAGGAAGGGATGAAGGAAGGAGTTAGGAGGGACCACCAGCAACTGGAGTAGAGCACAACAAGTAGGCTGTTTCCAATGAGGTCCCTGGAGGAAGATTGAAGGAAGGAGTTAGGACGTGCCTCCAGTAACTGGAGTAGAGCACAATAAGTAGGCTGTTTCCAATGTGGTCCCTGGAGGAAGCGACGGAGGAAGGAGTTAGGAGGGGCCTCCAGTAACTGGAGTAGAGCACAACAAGAAGGCTGTTTCCAATGAGGTCCCTGGAGGAAGGGATGAAGGAAGGATTTAGGAGGGACCTCCAGGACTGCAGTAGAGCACAAGTAGACTGTTTCCAATGTGACCCTGGAGGAAGGGATGAAGGAAGGATTTAGGAGTGGCTTCCAGTAACTGGTGTAGAGCACAACAAGTAGGCTGTTTCCAATGAGGTCCCTGGTGGAAGATATGAAGGAAGGAGTTAGGAGGGGCCTCCAGTAACTGGAGTAGAGCACAACAAGTAGGCTGTTTCCAATGAGGTCCCTAGAGGAAGGAGTTAGGAGGGGCCACCAGTAACTGGAGTAGAGCACAAGTACGTTGGTTCCAGTGAGGTCCCTGGAGGAAGGGATGAAGGAAGGAGTTAGGAGGAGCCTCAGTAACTGCAGTAGAGCACAACAAGTAGGCTGTTTCCAATGTGACCCTGGAGGAAGGGATGAAGGCAGGATTTAGGAGGGGCCTCCAGTAACTGGATTAGAGCACAACAAGTAGACTGTTTCCAATGTGACCCTGGAGGAGGGGATGAAGGAAGGATTTAGGAGGGGCCACCAGTAACTGGAGTAGAGTACAACAAATATGCTGTTTCCAATGAGGTCCCTGGAGGAAGATATGAAGGAAGGAGTTAGGAGGGGCCTCCAGTAACTGGAGTAGAGCACCACAAGTAGGCTGTTTCCAATGAGGTCCCTGGAGGAAGGGATGAAGGAAGGATTTAGGAGGGACCTCCAGTATCTGCAGTAGAGCACAACAAGTAGACTGTTTCCAATGTGACCCTGGAGGAAGGGATGAAGGAAGGATTTAGGAGGGGCCTTCAGTAACTGGAGTAAAGCACAACAAGTAGGCTGTTTCCAATGTAACCCTGGAGGAAGGGATGAAGGAATGATTTAGGAGGGGCCTTCAGTAACTGGATTAGAGCACAACAAGTAGACTGTTTCCAATGTGACCCTGGAGGAGGGGATGAAGGAAGGATTTAGAGGGGCCACCAGTAACTGGAGTAGAGTACAACAAGTAGGGTGTTTCCAATGAGGTCCCTGGAGGAAGATATGAAGGAAGGAGTTAGGAGGGGCCTCCAGTAACTGGAGTAGAGCACAACAAGTAGGCTGTTTCCAATTAGGTCCCTGGAGGAAGGTACGAAGGAAGGAGTTAGGAGGGGCCTCCAGGATCTGGAGTAGAGCACAACAAGTAGGCTGTTTACAATGAGGTCCCTGGAGGAAGATATGAAGGAAGGAGTTAGGAGGGGCTCCAGTAACTGGAGTAGAGCACAACAAGTAGGCTGTTTCCAATGAGGTCCCTAGAGGAAGGAGTTAGGAGGGGCCACCAGTAACTGGAGCAGAGCACAAGTACGTTGGTTCCAGTGAGGTCCCTGGAGGAAGGGATGAAGGAAGGAGTTAGGAGGAGCCTCAGTAACTGCAGTAGAGCACAACAGTAGGCTGTTTCCAATGAGGTCCCTGGAGGAAGCGATGAAGGAAGGATTTAGGAGAGGCCTCCACTAACTGCAGTAGAGCACAACAAGTAGGCTGTTTCCAATGTGACCCTGGAGGAAGGGATGAAGGAAGGATTTAGGAGGGGCCTCCAGTAACTGGATTAGAGCACAACAAGTAGACTGTTTCCAATGTGACCCTGGAGGAGGGGATGAAGGAAGGATTTAGGAGGGGCCACCAGTAACTGGAGTAGAGTACCACAAGTAGGCTGTTTCCAATGAGGTCCCTGGAGGAAGATATGAAGGAAGGAGTTAGCAGGGACCTTCAGTAACTGGAGTAGAGCACAACAAGTAGGCTGTTTCCAATTAGGTCCCTGGAGGAAGGTACGAAGGAAGGAGTTAGGAGGGGCCTCCAGTAACTGGAGTAGAGCACAACAAGTAGGCTGTTTACAATAAGGTCCCTGGAGGATGATATGAAGGAAGGAGTTAGGAGGGCCCTCTAGTAACTGGAGTAGAGCACAAGTAGGCTGTTTCCAATGAGGTCCCTGGTGGAAGATATGATGGAAGGAGTTAGGAGGGGGCTCCAGTAACTGGAGTAGAGCACAACAAGTAGGCTGTTTCCAATGAGGTCCCTGGAGGAAGGAGTTAGGAGGGGTCACCAGTAACTGGAGTAGAGCACAAGTAGGCTGTTTCCAGTGATGTCCCTGGAGGAAGGGATGAACGAAGGATTTAGGAGGGGCCTGCAGTAACTACAGTAGAGCACAACAAGTAGGCTGTTTCCAATGTGACCCTGGAGGAAGGGACGAAGGAAGGATTTAGGAGGGACCTCCAGTAACTGGAGTAGAGCACAAGTAGACTGTTTCCAATGAGGTCCCTGGAGGAAGGGATGAAGGAAGTATTTAGGAGGATCCTCCAGTAACTGCAGTAGAGCACAACAGTAGGCTGTTTCCAATTAGGTCCTTGGAGGAAGGGATGAAGGAAGGATTTAGGAGCGGCCTCCAGTAACTGCAGTAGAGTACAACAAGTAGGCTGATTCCAATGTGACCCTGGAGGAAGGGATGAAGGAAGGATTTAGGAGGGGCCTCCAGTAACTGGAGTAGAGAACAACATGTAGGCTGTTTCCAATGTGACCCTGGAGGAGGGGATGAAGGAAGGATTTAGGAGCGGCCACCATTAACTGGAGTAGAGCACAACAAGTAGGCTGTTTCCAATGAGGTCCCTGGAGGAAGATATGAAGGAAGGAGTTAGGAGGGGCGTCCAGTAACTGGAGTAGAGCACAACAAGTAGACTGTTTCCAATGAGGTCCCTGTAAGAAGATATGAAGGAAGGAGTTAGGAGGGCCCTCTAGTAACTGGAGTAGAGCACAACAAGTAGGGTGTTTCCATTGAGGTCTCTGGTGGAAGATATGAAGGAAGGGGTTAGGAGGGGCCTCCAGTAACTGGAGTAGAGAACAACAAGTAGTCTGTTTCCAATGAGGTCCCTGGAGGAAGGAGTTAGGAGGGGCCACCAGTAACTGGAGTAGAGCACAAGTAGGCTGTTTCCAGTGAGGTCCCTGGAGGAAGGGATGAAGGAAGGAGTTAGGAGGGACCACCAGTACCTGGAGTAGAGCACAACAAGTAGGCTTTTCCAATTATTCCCTGGAGGAAGATATGAAGGAAGGAGTTAGGAGGGGCCTCCAGTAACTGGGGTAGAGCACAACAAGTAGGCTGTTTCAAATGTGACCCCTGGAGGAAGGGATGAAGGAAGGTTTTAGGAGACGCCACTGTAACTGGAGTAGAGTACAAGTAGACTGTTTCCAATGTGATCCCTGGAGGAAGGAATGAAGGAAGGATTTAGGAGGGGCCTCCAGTAACTGGAGTAGAGCACAAGCAGGCTGTTACCAATCTGTCGCTGGAGGAAGGGATGAAGGAAGGATTTAGGAGGGGCCTCCAGTAACTGCAGTAGAGCGCAACAAGTAGGCTGTTTCCAATGTGACCCTGGAGGAAGGGATGAAGGATTTAGGAGTGGCTTCCAGTAACTGGAGTAGAGCACAACAAGTAGGCTGTTTCCAATGAGGTCTCTAGAGGAAGGGATGAAGGAAGGATTTGGGAGGAACCACTGTAACTGGAGTAGAGCACAAGTAGGCTGTTTCCAATGAGGGCCGTTTAGGAAGATATGAGGAAGGAAATAAAAGGGGCCTCCAGTAACTGGAGTAGAGTACAACAAGTAGGCTGTTTCCAATGAGGTCCCTGGTGGAAGATATGAAGGAAGGAGTTAGAGGGGCCTCCAGTAACTGGAGTAGAGCACAACAAGTAGGCTGTTTCCAATGAGGTCCCTGGAGGAAGGGATGAAGGAAGGAGTTAGGAGGGACCACCAGCAACTGGAGTAGAGCACAAGTAGGCTGTTTCCAATGAGGTCCCTGGAGGAAGATATGAAGGAAGGAGTTAGGAGGTGCCTCCAGTAACTGGAGTAGAGCACAATAAGTAGGCTGTTTCCAATGTGGTCCCTGGAGGAAGCGACGGAGGAAGGAGTTAGGAGGGGCCTCCAGTAACTGGAGTAGAGCACAACAAGAAGGCTGTTTCCAATGAGGTCCCTGGAGGAAGGGATGAAGGAAGGATTTAGGAGGGACCTCCAGGACTGCAGTAGAGCACAACAAGTAGACTGTTTCCAATGTGACCCTGGAGGAAGGGATGAAGGAAGGATTTAGGAGTGGCTTCCAGTAACTGGTGTAGAGCACAACAAGTAGGCTGTTTCCAATGAGGTCCCTGGAGGAAGATATGAGGGAAGGAGTTAGGAGGGGCCTCCAGTAACTGGAGTAGAGCACTACAAGTAGGCTGTTTCCAATGAGGTCCCTGGAGGAAGGAGTTAGGAGGGGCCACCAGTAACTGGAGTAGAGCACAAGTAGGCTGTTTCCAGTGAGGTCCCTGGAGGAAGGGATGAAGGAAGGATTTAGGAGGGGCCTCCAGTAACTGCAGTAGAGCACAACAAGTAGGCTGTTTTTAAATGTGAACCTGGAGGAAGGGATGAAGGAAGGATTTAGGAGGGACCTCCAGTAACTGGAGTAGAGCACAAGAAGTAGACTGTTTCCAATGTGACCCTGGAGGAAGGGATGAAGGAAGGATTTAGGAGGAACCTCCAGTAACTGCAGTAGAGCACAACAGTAGGCTGTTTCCAATGAGGTCCCCGGAGGAAGGGATGAAGGAAGGATTTAGGAGCCGCCTCCACTAACTGCAGTAGAGCACAACAATTAGGCTGTTTCCAATGTGACCCTAGAGGAAGGGATGAAGGAAGGATTTAGGAGGGGCCTCCAGTAACTGGATTAGAGCACAACAAGTAGACTGTTTCCAATGAGGTCTTTGAAGGAAGATATGAAGGAAGGAGTTAGGAGGGGCCTCCAGTAACTGGAGTAGAGCACAAGTAGGCTGTTTCCAATGAGGTCCCTGGAGGAAGGGACAAGGAAGGAGTAAGGTGGGGCCTCCAGTAACTGGAGGAGAGCACAAGTAGGTTGTTTCCAATTAGGTCCCTGGAGGAAGATATGAAGGAAGGAGTTAGGAGGGCCCTCAAGTAACTGGAGTAGAGCACAACAAGTAGGCTGTTTCCAATGAGGTCCCTGGTGGAAGATATGAAGGAAGGAGTTAGGAGGGGCCTCCAGTAACTGGAGTAGAGCACAACAGTAGGCTGTTTCCAATGAGGTCCCTGGAGGAACATATGAAGGAAGGAGTTAGGAGGGGCCTCCAGTAACTGGAGTAGAGCACAAGTAGGCTGTTTCCAATGAGGTCCCAGGAGGAAGGGACGAAGGAGGGAGTTAGGAGGGGCCTCCAGTAACTTGAGTAGAGCACAACAAGTAGGCTGTTTCCAATGAGGTCCCTAGAGGAAGGGATGAAGAAAGGAGTTAGGAGGGCCAACCAGTACCTGGAGTAGAGAACAACAAGTAGGCTTTTCCAATAAGTCCCGGGGGGAAGATATGAAGGAAGGAGTTAGGAGGGCCCTCAAGTAACTGGAGTAGAGCACAACAAGTAGGCTGTTTCCAATGAGGTCCCTGGTGGCAGATATGAAGGAAGGAGTTAGGAGGGGCCTCCAGTAACTGCAGTAGAGCACAACAAGTAGGCTGTTTCCAATGTGACCCTGGAGGAAGGGATAAGGGAAGGATTTAGGAGGGGCCTCCATTAACTGCAGTAGAGCACAAGAAGTAGGCTGTTTCCAATGTGACCCTGGAGGAAGGGATGAAGGAAGGATTTAGGAGGGGCTTCCAGTAACTGGAGTAGAGCACAACAAGTAGGCTGTTTCCAATGAGGTCCCTGGTGGAAGATATGAAGGAAGGAGTTAGGAGGGGCCTCCAGTAACTGGAGTAGAGTACAAGTAGTTTGTTTCCAATGAGGTCCCTGGAGGAAGGGATGAAGGAAGGAGTTAGGAGGGGCCACCAGTAACTGGAGTAGAGCACAACAAGTAGGCTGTTTCCAATGAGTTCTCTGGAGGAAGATATGAAGGAAGGAGTTAGGAGGGGACTCCAGTAACTGGCGTAGAGCACAATAAGTAGGCTGTTTCCAATGAGGTCCCTGGAGGAAGGGACGGAGGAAGGAGTTAGGAGGGGCCTCCAGTAACTGGAGTAGAGCACAACAAGTGGGCTGTTTCCAATGTGATCCCTAGAGGAAGATATGAAGGAAGGAGTTAGGAGGGGCCTCCAGTAACAGCAGTAGAGCACAACAAGTAGGCTGTTTACAATGAGGTCCCTGGAGGAAGATATGAAGGAAGGAGTTAGGAGGCGCCTCCAGTAACTGGAGTAGAGCACAAGTAGGCTGATTCCAATGAGGTCCCTGGAGGAAGGGATGAAGGAAGGATTTAGGAGGGACCTCCAGTAACTGCAGTAGAGCACAACAAGTAGACTGTTTCCAATGTGACCCTGGAGGAAGCGATGAAGGAAGGATTTAGGAGGGACCTCCAGTAACTGGAGTAGAGCACAAAGAGTAGACTGTTTCCAATTTGACCCTGGAGGAAGGGATGAAGGAAGGATTTAGGAGGGGCCTCCAGTAACTGCAGTAGAGCACAACAAGTAGACTGTTTCCAATGTGACCCTGGAGGAAGGGATGAAGGAAGGATTTAGGACAGGCCAGTGTAACTGGAGTAGAGCACAACAAGTAGGCTGTTTCCAATGAGGTCCCTGGAGGAAGATATGAAGGAAGGAGTTAGGAGGGCCCTCCAGTAACTGGAGTAGAGCACAACAAGTAGGCTGTTTCCAATGTGGTCCCTGGTGGAAGATATCAAGGAAGGACTTAGGAGAGGCCTCCAGTAACTGGAGTAGAACACAACCGTAGGCTGTTTCCAATGAGGTCCCTGAAGGAAGGGATGAAGGAAGGAGTTAGCAGGGGCCTCCAGTAACTGGAGTAGAGCACAAGTAGGCTGTTTCCAATAAGTCCCTGGAGGAAGATATGAAGGAAGGAGTTAGGAGGGGCCTCCAGTAACTGGAGTAGAGCACCACAAGTAGGCTGTTTCCAATGAGGTCCCTGGAGGAAGGGATGAAGGAAGGATTTAGGAGGGACTTCCAGTAACTGCAGTAGAGCACAACAAGTAGACTGTTTCCAATGTGACCCTGGAGGAAGGGATGAAGGAAGGATTTAGGAGGGGCCTTCAGTAACTGGAGTAAAGCACAACAAGTAGACTGTTTCCAATGTGACCCTGGAGGAACGGATGAAGGAAGGATTTAGGAGGGGCCTCCAGTAACTGCAGTAGAGCACAACAAGTAGATTGTTTCCAATGTGACCCTGGAGGAAGGGATGAAGGAAGGATTTAGGAGGGGCCTCCAGTAACTGGAGTAGAGCACAAGTAGGCTGTTTCCAACGTAACCCTGGAGGAAGGGATGAAGGAAGGATTTACAAGAGGTTAATGTAACTGGAGTAGAGCACAACAAATAGGCTGTTTCCAATGAGGTCCCTGGAGGAAGGGATAAAGAAAGGAGTTAGGAGGGGCCTCCAGTAACTGGAGTAGAGCACAAGTAGGCTGTTTCCAATGTGACCACTGGAGGAAGGGATGAAGGAAGGTTTTAGGAGAGGCCACTGTAACTGGAGTAGAGTACAAGTAGGCTGTTTCCAATGTGATCCCTGGAGGAAGATATGAGGAAGGAGATAAAAGGGGCCTCCAGTTACTGGAGTAGAGCACAACAGGTAGGCGGTTTCCAATGAGGTCCCTGGAGGAAGGGACGGAGGAAGGAGTTAGGAGGGGCCTCCAGTAACTGCAGTAGAGCACAAGTAGGCTGTTTCCAATCAGGTCCCTGGAGGAAGATATGAAGGAAGGAGTTAGGAGGTGCCTCCAGTAACTAGAGTAGAGCACAACAAGTAGGCTGTTTCCAATGAGGTCCCTGGAGCAAGGGATGAAGGAAGGAAATAGGAGGGGCCTCCGATAACTGGAGTAGAGCACAAGTAGGCTGTTTCCAATGAGGTCCCTCGAGGAAGGGATGAAGGAAGGACTTAGGAGGGGCCACCAGTAACTGGAGTAGAGCACAAGCAGGCTGTTACCAATCTGTCGCTGGAGGAAGGGATGAAGGAAGGATTTAGGAGGGGCCTCCAGTAACTGCAGTAGAGCGCAACAAGTAGGCTGTTTTTCAATGTGACCCTGGAGGAAGGGATGAAGGAATTAGGAGTGGCTTCCAGTAACTGGAGTAGAGCACAACAAGTAGGCTGTTTCCAATGAGGTCTCTAGAGGAAGGGATGAAGGAAGGATTTGGGAGGAACCACTGTAACTGGAGTAGAGCACAAGTAGGCTGTTTCCAATGAGGGCCTTTTAGGAAGATATGAGGAAGGAAATAAAAGGGGCCTCCAGTAACTGGAGTAGAGTACAACAAGTAGGCTGTTTCCAATGAGGTCCCTGGTGGAAGATATGAAGGAAGTAGTTAGAGGGGCCTCCAGTAACTGGAGTAGAGCACAACAAGTAGGCTGTTTCCAATGAGGTCCCTGGAGGAAGGGATGAAGGAAGGAGTTAGGAGGGACCACCAGCAACTGGAGTAGAGCACAACAAGTAGGCTGTTTCCAATGAGGTCCCTGGAGGAAGATTGAAGGAAGGAGTTAGGACGTGCCTCCAGTAACTGGAGTAGAGCACAATAAGTAGGCTGTTTCCAATGTGGTCCCTGGAGGAAGCGACGGAGGAAGGAGTTAGGAGGGGCCTCCAGTAACTGGAGTAGAGCACAACAAGAAGGCTGTTTCCAATGAGGTCCCTGGAGGAAGGGATGAAGGAAGGATTTAGGAGGGACCTCCAGGACTGCAGTAGAGCACAAGTAGACTGTTTCCAATGTGACCCTGGAGGAAGGGATGAAGGAAGGATTTAGGAGTGGCTTCCAGTAACTGGTGTAGAGCACAACAAGTAGGCTGTTTCCAATGAGGTCCCTGGAGGAAGATATGAGGGAAGGAGTTAGGAGGGGCCTCCAGTAACTGGAGTAGAGCACTACAAGTAGGCTGTTTCCAATGAGGTCCCTGGAGGAAGGAGTTAGGAGGGGCCACCAGTAACTGGAGTAGAGCACAAGTAGGCTGTTTCCAGTGAGGTCACTGGAGGAAGGGATGAAGGAAGGATTTAGGAGGAGCCTCCAGTAACTGCAGTAGAGCACAACAAGTAGGCTGTTTTTAAATGTGAACCTGGAGGAAGGGATGAAGGAAGGATTTAGGAGGGACCTCCAGGAACTGGAGTAGAGCACAAGAAGTAGACTGTTTCCAATGTGACCCTGGAGGAAGGGATGAAGGAAGGATTTAGGAGGAACCTCCAGTAACTGCAGTAGAGCACATCAGTAGGTTGTTTCCAATGAGGTCCCCGGAGGAAGGGATGAAGGAAGGATTTAGGAGCCGCCTCCACTAACTGCAGTAGAGCACAACAATTAGGCTGTTTCCAATGTGACCCTAGAGGAAGGGATGAAGGAAGGATTTAGGAGGGGCCTCCAGTAACTGGATTAGAGCACAACAAGTAGACTGTTTCCAATGACGTCTTTGAAGGAAGATATGAAGGAAGGAGTTAGGAGGGGCCTCCAGTAACTGGAGTAGAGCACAAGTAGGCTGTTTCCAATGACGTCCCTGGAGGAAGGGACAAGGAAGGAGTAAGGTGGGGCGTCCAGTAACTGGAGTAGAGCACAAGTAGGTTGTTTCCAATTAGGTCCCTGGAGGAAGATATGAAGGAAGGAGTTAGGAGGGCCCTCAAGTAACTGGAGTAGAGCACAACAAGTAGGCTGTTTCCAATGAGGTCCCTGGTGGAAGATATGAAGGAAGGAGTTAGGAGGGGCCTCCAGTAACTGGAGTAGAGCACAGCAGTAGGCTGTTTCCAATGAGGTCCCTGGTGGAAGGGATGAAGGAAGGAGTTAGGAGGGGCCTCCAGTAACTGGAGTAGAGCACAAGTAGGCTGTTTCCAATGAGGTCCCTGGAGGAAGATATGAAGGAAGGAGTTAGGAGGGGCCTCCAGTAACTGGAGTAGAGCACAAGTAGGCTGTTTCCAATGAGGTCCCAGGAGGAAGGGACGAAGGAGGGAGTTAGGAGGGGCCTCCAGTAACTTGAGTAGAGCACAACAAGTAGGCTGTTTCCAATGAGGTCCCTAGAGGAAGGGATGAAGAAAGGAGTTAGGAGGGCCAACCAGTACCTGGAGTAGAGAACAACAAGTAGGCTTTTCCAATAAGTCCCGGGGGGAAGATATGAAGGAAGGAGTTAGGAGGGCCCTCAAGTAACTGGAGTAGAGCACAACAAGTAGGCTGTTTCCAATGAGGTCCCTGGTGGCAGATATGAAGGAAGGAGTTAGGAGGGGCCTCCAGTAACTGCAGTAGAGCACAACAAGTAGGCTGTTTCCAATGTGACCCTGGAGGAAGGGATAAGGGAAGGATTTAGGAGGGGCCTCCATTAACTGCAGTAGAGCACAAGAAGTAGGCTGTTTCCAATGTGACCCTGGAGGAAGGGATGAAGGAAGGATTTAGGAGGGGCTTCCAGTAACTGGAGTAGAGCACAACAAGTAGGCTGTTTCCAATGAGGTCCCTGGTGGAAGATATGAAGGAAGGAGTTAGGAGGGGCCTCCAGTAACTGGAGTAGAGTACAAGTTATTTGTTTCCAATGAGGTCCCTGGAGGAAGGGATGAAGGAAGGAGTTAGGAGGGGCCACCAGTAACTGGAGTAGAGCACAACAAGTGGGCTGTTTCCAATGTGATCCCTAGAGGAAGATATGAAGGAAGGAGGTAGGAGGGGCCTCCAGTAACTGCAGTAGAGCACAACAAGTAGGCTGTTTACAATGAGGTCCCTGGAGGAAGATATGAAGGAAGGAGTTAGAAGGGTCTCCAGTAACTGGAGTAGAGCACAAGTAGGCTGATTCCAATGAGGTCCCTGGAGGAAGGGTAGAAGGAAGGATTTAGGAGGGACCTCCAGTAACTGCAGTAGAGCACAACAAGTAGACTGTTTCCAATGTGACCCTGGAGGAAGCGATGAAGGAAGTTTTTTGGAGGGACCTCCAGTAACTGGAGTAGAGCACAAAGAGTAGACTGTTTCCAATTTGACCCTGGAGGAAGGGATGAAGGAAGGATTTAGGAGGGGCCTCCAGTAACTGCAGTAGAGCACAACAAGTAGACTGTTTCCAATGTGACCCTGGAGGAAGGGATGAAGGAAGGATTTAGGACAGGCCAGTGTAACTGGAGTAGAGCACAAGAAGTAGGCTGTTTCCAATGAGGTCCCTGGAGGAAGATATGAAGGAAGGAGTTAGGAGGGCCCTCCAGTAACTGGAGTAGAGCACAACAAGTAGGCTGTTTCCAATGTGGTCCCTGGTGGAAGATATCAAGGAAGGAGTTAGGAGAGGCCTCCAGTAACTGGAGTAGAACACAACCGTAGGCTGTTTCCAATGAGGTCCCTGAAGGAAAGGATGAAGGAAGGAGTTAGCAGGGGCCTCCAGTAACTGGAGTAGAGCACAAGTAGGCTGTTTCCAATAAGTCCCTGGAGGAAGATATGAAGGAAGGAGTTAGGAGGGGCCTCCAGTAACTGGAGTAGAGCACCACAAGTAGGCTGTTTCCAATGAGGTCCCTGGAGGAAGGGATGAAGGAAGGATTTAGGAGGGACTTCCAGTAACTGCAGTAGAGCACAACAAGTAGACTGTTTCCAATGTGACCCTGGAGGAAGGGATGAAGGAAGGATTTAGGAGGGGCCTTCAGTAACTGGAGTAAAGCACAACAAGTAGACTGTTTCCAATGTGACCCTGGAGGAACGGATGAAGGAAGGATTTAGGAGGGGCCTCCAGTAACTGCAGTAGAGCACAACAAGTAGATTGTTTCCAATGTGACCCTGGAGGAAGGGATGTAGGAAGGATTTAGGAGGGGCCTCCAGTAACTGGAGTAGAGCACAAGTAGGCTGTTTCCAACGTAACCCTGGAGGAAGGGATGAAGGAAGGATTTACAAGAGGTTAATGTAACTGGAGTAGAGCACAACAAATAGGCTGTTTCCAATGAGGTCCCTGGAGGAAGGGATAAAGAAAGGAGTTAGGAGGGGCCTCCAGTAACTGGAGTAGAGCACAAGTAGGCTGTTTCCAATGTGACCACTGGAGGAAGGGATGAAGGAAGGTTTTAGGAGAGGCCACTGTAACTGGAGTAGAGTACAAGTAGGCTGTTTCCAATGTGATCCCTGGAGGAAGATATGAGGAAGGAGATAAAAGGGGCCTCCAGTTACTGGAGTAGAGCACAACAGGTAGGCGGTTTCCAATGAGGTCCCTGGAGGAAGGGACGGAGGAAGGAGTTAGGAGGGGCCTCCAGTAACTGCAGTAGAGCACAAGTAGGCTGTTTCCAATCAGGTCCCTGGAGGAAGATATGAAGGAAGGAGTTAGGAGGTGCCTCCAGTAACTAGAGTAGAGCACAACAAGTAGGCTGTTTCCAATGAGGTCCCTGGAGCAAGGGATGAAGGAAGGAAATAGGAGGGGCCTCCGATAACTGGAGTAGAGCACAAGTAGGCTGTTTCCAATGAGGTCCCTCGAGGAAGGGATGAAGGAAGGACTTAGGAGGGGCCACCAGTAACTGGAGTAGAGCACAAGCAGGCTGTTACCAATCTGTCGCTGGAGGAAGGGATGAAGGAAGGATTTAGGAGGGGCCTCCAGTAACTGCAGTAGAGCGCAACAAGTAGGCTGTTTCCAATGTGACCCTGGAGGAAGGGATGAAGGAATTAGGAGTGGCTTCCAGTAACTGGAGTAGAGCACAACAAGTAGGCTGTTTCCAATGAGGTCTCTAGAGGAAGGGATGAAGGAAGGATTTGGGAGGAACCACTGTAACTGGAGTAGAGCACAAGTAGGCTGATTCCAATGAGGGCCTTTTAGGAAGATATGAGGAAGGAAATAAAAGGGGCCTCCAGTAACTGGAGTAGAGTACAACAAGGAGGCTGTTTCCAATGAGGTCCCTGGTGGAAGATATGAAGGAAGTAGTTAGAGGGGCCTCCAGTAACTGGAGTAGAGCACAACAAGTAGGCTGTTTCCAATGAGGTCCCTGGAGGAAGGGATGAAGGAAGGAGTTAGGAGGGACCACCAGCAACTGGAGTAGAGCACAACAAGTAGGCTGTTTCCAATGAGGTCCCTGGAGGAAGATTGAAGGAAGGAGTTAGGACGTGCCTCCAGTAACTGGAGTAGAGCACAATAAGTAGGCTGTTTCCAATGTGGTCCCTGGAGGAAGCGACGGAGGAAGGAGTTAGGAGGGGCCTCCAGTAACTGGAGTAGAGCACAACAAGAAGGCTGTTTCCAATGAGGTCCCTGGAGGAAGGGATGAAGGAAGGATTTAGGAGGGACCTCCAGGACTGCAGTAGAGCACAAGTAGACTGTTTCCAATGTGACCCTGGAGGAAGGGATGAAGGAAGGATTTAGGAGTGGCTTCCAGTAACTGGTGTAGAGCACAACAAGTAGGCTGTTTCCAATGAGGTCCCTGGAGGAAGATATGAGGGAAGGAGTTAGGAGGGGCCTCCAGTAACTGGAGTAGAGCACTACAAGTAGGCTGTTTCCAATGAGGTCCCTGGAGGAAGGAGTTAGGAGGGGCCACCAGTAACTGGAGTAGAGCACAAGTAGGCTGTTTCCAGTGAGGTCACTGGAGGAAGGGATGAAGGAAGGATTTAGGAGGAGCCTCCAGTAACTGCAGTAGAGCACAACAAGTAGGCTGTTTTTAAATGTGAACCTGGAGGAAGGGATGAAGGAAGGATTTAGGAGGGACCTCCAGGAACTGGAGTAGAGCACAAGAAGTAGACTGTTTCCAATGTGACCCTGGAGGAAGGGATGAAGGAAGGATTTAGGAGGAACCTCCAGTAACTGCAGTAGAGCACATCAGTAGGTTGTTTCCAATGAGGTCCCCGGAGGAAGGGATGAAGGAAGGATTTAGGAGCCGCCTCCACTAACTGCAGTAGAGCACAACAATTAGGCTGTTTCCAATGTGACCCTAGAGGAAGGGATCAGGAAGGATTTAGGAGGGGCCTCCAGTAACTGGATTAGAGCACAACAAGTAGACTGTTTCCAATGAGGTCTTTGAAGGAAGATATGAAGGAAGGAGTTAGGAGGGGCCTCCAGTAACTGGAGTAGAGCACAAGTAGGCTGTTTCCAATGAGGTCCCTGGAGGAAGGGACAAGGAAGGAGTAAGGTGGGGCGTCCAGTAACTGGAGTAGAGCACAAGTAGGTTGTTTCCAATTAGGTCCCTGGAGGAAGATATGAAGGAAGGAGTTAGGAGGGCCCTCAAGTAACTGGAGTAGAGCACAACAAGTAGGCTGTTTCCAATGAGGTCCCTGGTGGAAGATATGAAGGAAGGAGTTAGGAGGGGCCTCCAGTAACTGGAGTAGAGCACAGCAGTAGGCTGTTTCCAATGAGGTCCCTGGTGGAAGGGATGAAGGAAGGAGTTAGGAGGGGCCTCCAGTAACTGGAGTAGAGCACAAGTAGGCTGTTTCCAATGAGGTCCCTGGAGGAAGATATGAAGGAAGGAGTTAGGAGGGGCCTCCAGTAACTGGAGTAGAGCACAAGTAGGCTGTTTCCAATGAGGTCCCAGGAGGAAGGGACGAAGGAGGGAGTTAGGAGGGGCCTCCAGTAACTTGAGTAGAGCACAACAAGTAGGCTGTTTCCAATGAGGTCCCTAGAGGAAGGGATGAAGAAAGGAGTTAGGAGGGCCAACCAGTACCTGGAGTAGAGAACAACAAGTAGGCTTTTCCAATAAGTCCCGGGGGGAAGATATGAAGGAAGGAGTTAGGAGGGCCCTCAAGTAACTGGAGTAGAGCACAACAAGTAGGCTGTTTCCAATGAGGTCCCTGGTGGCAGATATGAAGGAAGGAGTTAGGAGGGGCCTCCAGTAACTGCAGTAGAGCACAACAAGTAGGCTGTTTCCAATGTGACCCTGGAGGAAGGGATAAGGGAAGGATTTAGGAGGGGCCTCCATTAACTGCAGTAGAGCACAAGAAGTAGGCTGTTTCCAATGTGACCCTGGAGGAAGGGATGAAGGAAGGATTTAGGAGGGGCTTCCAGTAACTGGAGTAGAGCACAACAAGTAGGCTGTTTCCAATGAGGTCCCTGGTGGAAGATATGAAGGAAGGAGTTAGGAGGGGCCTCCAGTAACTGGAGTAGAGTACAAGTTATTTGTTTCCAATGAGGTCCCTGGAGGAAGGGATGAAGGAAGGAGTTAGGAGGGGCCACCAGTAACTGGAGTAGAGCACAACAAGTGGGCTGTTTCCAATGTGATCCCTAGAGGAAGATATGAAGGAAGGAGGTAGGAGGGGCCTCCAGTAACTGCAGTAGAGCACAACAAGTAGGCTGTTTACAATGAGGTCCCTGGAGGAAGATATGAAGGAAGGAGTTAGGAGGGGCCTCCAGTAACTGGAGTAGAGCACAAGTAGGCTGATTCCAATGAGGTCCCTGGAGGAAGGGTAGAAGGAAGGATTTAGGAGGGACCTCCAGTAACTGCAGTAGAGCACAACAAGTAGACTGTTTCCAATGTGACCCTGGAGGAAGCGATGAAGGAAGTTTTTTGGAGGGACCTCCAGTAACTGGAGTAGAGCACAAAGAGTAGACTGTTTCCAATTTGACCCTGGAGGAAGGGATGAAGGAAGGATTTAGGAGGGGCCTCCAGTAACTGCAGTAGAGCACAACAAGTAGACTGTTTCCAATGTGACCCTGGAGGAAGGGATGAAGGAAGGATTTAGGACAGGCCAGTGTAACTGGAGTAGAGCACAAGAAGTAGGCTGTTTCCAATGAGGTCCCTGGAGGAAGATATGAAGGAAGGAGTTAGGAGGGCCCTCCAGTAACTGGAGTAGAGCACAACAAGTAGGCTGTTTCCAATGTGGTCCCTGGTGGAAGATATCAAGGAAGGAGTTAGGAGAGGCCTCCAGTAACTGGAGTAGAACACAACCGTAGGCTGTTTCCAATGAGGTCCCTGAAGGAAGGGATGAAGGAAGGAGTTAGCAGGGGCCTCCAGTAACTGGAGTAGAGCACAAGTAGGCTGTTTCCAATAAGTCCCGAGGAAGATATGAAGGTAGGAGTTAGGAGGGGCCTCCAGTAACTGCAGTAGAGCACAACAAGTAGGCTGTTTACAATCAGGTCCCTGGAGGAAGATATGAAGGAAGGAGTTAGGAGGGGCCTCCAGTAACTGGAGTGGAGCACCACAAGTAGGCTGTTTCCAATGAGGTCCCTGGAGGAAGGGATGAAGGAAGGATTTAGGAGGGACCTCCAGTAACTGCAGTAGAGCACAAGAAGTAGACTGTTTCCAATGTGACCCTGGAGGAAGGGATGAAGGAAGGATTTAGGAGGGGCCTTCAGTAACTGGAGTAAAGCACAACAAGTAGGCTGTTTCCAATGTAACCCTGGAGGAAGGGATGAAGGAATGATTAAGGAGGGGCCTTCAGTAACTGGATTAGAGCACAACAAGTAGACTGTTTCCAATGTGACCATGGAGGAGGGGATGAAGGAAGGATTTAGAGGGGCCACCAGTAACTGGAGTAGAGTACAACAAGTAGGGTGTTTCCAATGAGGTCCCTGGAGGAAGATATGAAGGAAGGAGTTAGGAGGGGCCTCCAGTAACTGGAGTAGAGCACAACAAGTAGGCTGTTTCCAATTAGGTCCCTGGAGGAAGGTACGAAGGAAGGAGTTAGGAGGGGCCTCCAGTAACTGGAGTAGAGCACAACAAGTAGGCTGTTTACAATGAGGTCCCTGGAGGAAGATATGAAGGAAGGAGTTAGGAGGGGCTCCAGTAACTGGAGTAGAGCACAACAAGTAGGCTGTTTCCAATGAGGTCCCTAGAGGAAGGAGTTAGGAGGGGCCACCAGTAACTGGAGTAGAGCACAAGTACGTTGGTTCCAGTGAGGTCCCTGGAGGAAGGGATGAAGGAAGGAGTTAGGAGGAGCCTCAGTAACTGCAGTAGAGCACAACAGTATGCTGTTTCCAATGAGGTCCCTGGAGGAAGCGATGAAGGAAGGATTTAGGAGAGGCCTCCACTAACTGCAGTAGAGCACAACAAGTAGGCTGTTTCCAATGTGACCCTGGAGGAAGGGATGAAGGAAGGATTTAGGAGGGGCCACCAGTAACTGGATTAGAGCACAAGTAGACTGTTTCCAATGTGACCCTGGAGGAGGGGATGAAGGAAGGATTTAGAGGGGCCACCTGTAACTGGAGTAGAGTACAACAAGTAGGGTGTTTCCAATGAGGTCCCTGGAGGAAGATATGAAGGAAGGAGTTAGGAGGGACCTCCAGTAACTGGAGTAGAGCACAACAAGTAGGCTGTTTCCAATTAGGTCCCTGGAGGAAGGTACGAAGGAAGGAGTTAGGAGGGGCCTCCAGTAACTGGAGTAGAGCACAACAAGTAGGCTGTTTACAATGAGGTCCCTGGAGGAAGATATGAAGGAAGGAGTTAGGAGGGGCTCCAGTAACTGGAGTAGAGCACAACAAGTAGGCTGTTTCCAATGAGGTCCCTAGAGGAAGGAGTTAGGAGGGGCCACCAGTAACTGGAGTAGAGCACAAGTACGTTGGTTCCAGTGAGGTCCCTGGAGGAAGGGATGAAGGAAGGAGTTAGGAGGAGCCTCAGTAACTGCAGTAGAGCACAACAAGTAGGCTGTTTCCAATGTGACCCTGGAGGAAGGGATGAAGGAAGGATTTAGGAGGGGCCTCCAGTAACTGGATTAGAGCACAACAAGTAGACTGTTTCCAATGTGACCCTGGAGGAGGGGATGAAGGAAGGATTTAGGAGGGGCCACCAGTAACTGGAGTAGAGTACAACAAGTAGGCTGTTTCCAATGAGGTCCCTGGAGGAAGATATGAAGGAAGGAGTTAGCAGGGGCCTCCAGTAACTGGAGTAGAGCACAACAAGTAGGCTGTTTCCAATTAGGTCCCTGGAGGAAGGTACGAAGGAAGGAGTTAGGAGGGGCCTCCAGTAACTGGAGTAGAGCACAACAAGTAGGCTGTTTCTAATGAGGTCCCTGGAGGAAGGGATGAAGGAAGGAGTTAGGAGGGACCACCAGCAACTGGAGTAGAGCACAACAAGTAGGCTGTTTCCAATGAGGTCCCTGGAGGAAGGGATGAAGGAAGGAGTTAGGAGGGACCACCAGCAACTGGAGTAGAGCACAACAAGTAGGCTGTTTCCAATGAGGTCCCTGGAGGAAGATATGAAGGAAGGAGTTAGGAGGTGCCTCCAGTAACTGGAGTAGAGCACAATAAGTAGGCTGTTTCCAATGTGGTCCCTGGAGGAAGCGACGGAGGAAGGAGTTAGGAGGGGCCTCCAGTAACTGGAGTAGAGCACAACAAGAAGGCTGTTTCCAATGTGACCCTGGAGGAAGGGATGAAGGAAGGATTTAGGAGTGGCTTCCAGTAACTGGTGTAGAGCACAACAAGTAGGCTGTTTCCAATGAGGTCCCTGGAGAAAGATATGAGGAAAGGAGTTAGGAGGGGCCTCCAGTAACTGGAGTAGAGCACTACAAGTAGGCTGTTTCCAATGAGGTCCCTGGAGGAAGGAGTTAGGAGGGGCCACCAGTAACTGGAGTAGAGCACAAGTAGGCTGTTTCCAGTGAGGTCCCTGGAGGAAGGGATGAAGGAAGGATTTAGGAGGGGCCTCGAGTAACTGCAGTAGAGCACAACAAGTAGGCTGTTTTTAAATGTGAACCTGGAGGAAGGGATGAAGGAAGGATTTAGGAGGGACCTCCAGTAACTGGAGTAGAGCACAAGAAGTAGACTGGTTCCAATGTGACCCTGGAGGAAGGGATGAAGGAAGGATTTAGGAGGAACCTCCAGTAACTGCAGTAGAGCACAACAGTAGGCTGTTTCCAATGAGGTCCCCGGAGGAAGGGATGAAGGAAGGATTTAGGAGCCGCCTCCACTAACTGCAGTAGAGCACAACAATTAGGCTGTTTCCAATGTGACCCTAGAGGAAGGGATGAAGGAAGGATTTAGGAGGGGCCTCCAGTAACTGGATTAGAGCACAACAAGTAGACTGTTTCCAATGAGGTCTTTGAAGGAAGATATGAAGGAAGGAGTTAGGAGGGGCCTCCAGTAACTGGAGTAGAGCACAAGTAGGCTGTTTCCAATGAGGTCCCTGGAGGAAGGGACAAGGAAGGAGTAAGGTGGGGCCTCCAGTAACTGGAGTAGAGCACAAGTAGGTTGTTTCCAATTAGGTCCCTGGAGGAAGATATGAAGGAAGGAGTTAGGAGGGCCCTCAAGTAACTGGAGTAGAGCACAACAAGTAGGCTGTTTCCAATGAGGTCCCTGGTGGAAGATATGAAGGAAGGAGTTAGGAGGGGCCTCCAGTAACTGGAGTAGAGCACAACAGTAGGCTGTTTCCAATGAGGTTCCTGGTGGAAGGGATGAAGGAAGGAGTTAGGAGGGGCCTCCAGTAACTGGAGTAGAGCACAAGTAGGCTGTTTCCAATGAGGTCCCTGGAGGAAGATATGAAGGAAGGAGTTAGGAGGGGCCTCCAGTAACTGGAGTAGAGCACAAGTAGGCTGTTTCCAATGAGGTCCCAGGAGGAAGGGACGAAGGAGGGAGTTACGAGGGGCCTCCAGTAACTTGAGTAGAGTACAACAAGTAGGCTGTTTCCAATGAGGTCCCTAGAGGAAGGGATGAAGAAAGGAGTTAGGAGGGCCAACCAGTACCTGGAGTAGAGAACAACAAGTAGGCTTTTCCAATAAGTCCCGGGGGGAAGATATGAAGGAAGGAGTTAGGAGGGCCCTCAAGTAACTGGAGTAGAGCACAACAAGTAGGCTGTTTCCAATGAGGTCCCTGGTGGCAGATATGAAGGAAGGAGTTAGGAGGGGCCTCCAGTAACTGCAGTAGAGCACAACAAGTAGGCTGTTTCCATTGTGACCCTGGAGGAAGGGATAAGGGAAGGATTTAGGAGGGGCCTCCATTAACTGCAGTAGAGCACAAGAAGTAGGCTGTTTCCAATGTGACCCTGGAGGAAGGGATGAAGGAAGGATTTAGGAGGGGCTTCCAGTAACTGGAGTAGAGCACAACAAGTAGGCTGTTTCCAATGAGGTCCCTGGTGGAAGATATGAAGGAAGGAGTTAGGAGGGGCCTCCAGTAACTGGAGTAGAGTACAAGTAGTTTGTTTCCAATGAGGTCCCTGGAGGAAGGGATGAAGGAAGGAGTTAGGAGGGGCCACCAGTAACTGGAGTAGAGCACAACAAGTGGGCTGTTTCCAATGTGATCCCTAGAGGAAGATATGAAGGAAGGAGTTAGGAGGGGCCTCCAGTAACTGCAGTAGAGCACAACAAGTAGGCTGTTTACAATGAGGTCCCTGGAGGAAGATATGAAGGAAGGAGTTAGGAGGGGCCTCCAGTAACTGGAGTAGAGCACAAGTAGGCTGATTCCAATGAGGTCCCTGGAGGAAGGGATGAAGGAAGGATTTAGGAGGGACCTCCAGTAACTGCAGTAGAGCACAACAAGTAGACTGTTTCCAATGTGACCCTGGAGGAAGCGATGAAGGAAGTTTTTTGAAGGGACCTCCAGTAACTGGAGTAGAGCACAAAGAGTAGACTGTTTCCAATTTGACCCTGGAGGAAGGGATGAAGGAAGGATTTAGGAGGGGCCTCCAGTAACTGCAGTAGAGCACAACAAGTAGACTGTTTCCAATGTGACCCTGGAGGAAGGGATGAAGGAAGGATTTAGGACAGGCCAGTGTAACTGGAGTAGAGCACAACAAGTAGGCTGTTTCCAATGAGGTCCCTGGAGGAAGATATGAAGGAAGGAGTTAGGAGGGCCCTCCAGTAACTGGAGTAGAGCACAACAAGTAGGCTGTTTCCAATGTGGTCCCTGGTGGAAGATATCAAGGAAGGAGTTAGGAGAGGCCTCCAGTAACTGGAGTAGAACACAACCGTAGGCTGTTTCCAATGAGGTCCCTGAAGGAAGGGATGAAGGAAGGAGTTAGCAGGGGCCTCCAGTAACTGGAGTAGAGCACAAGTAGGCTGTTTCCAATAAGTCCCGAGGAAGATATGAAGGTAGGAGTTAGGAGGGGCCTCCAGTAACTGCAGTAGAGCACAACAAGTAGGCTGTTTCCAATCAGGTCCCTGGAGGAAGATATGAAGGAAGGAGTTAGGAGGGGCCTCCAGTAACTGGAGTAGAGCACCACAAGTAGGCTGTTTCCAATGAGGTCCCTGGAGGAAGGGATGAAGGAAGGATTTAGGAGGGACCTCCAGTATCTGCAGTAGAGCACAACAAGTAGACTGTTTCCAATGTGACCCTGGAGGAAGGGATGAAGGAAGGATTTAGGAGGGGCCTTCAGTAACTGGAGTAAAGCACAACAAGTAGGCTGTTTCCAATGTAACCCTGGAGGAAGGGATGAAGGAATGATTTAGGAGGGGCCTTCAGTAACTGGATTAGAGCACAACAAGTAGACTGTTTCCAATGTGACCCTGGAGGAGGGGATGAAGGAAGGATTTAGAGGGGCCACCAGTAACTGGAGTAGAGTACAACAAGTAGGGTGTTTCCAATGAGGTCCCTGGAGGAAGATATGAAGGAAGGAGTTAGGAGGGGCCTCCAGTAACTGGAGTAGAGCACAACAAGTAGGCTGTTTCCAATTAGGTCCCTGGAGGAAGGTACGAAGGAAGGAGTTAGGAGGGGCCTCCAGTAACTGGAGTAGAGCACAACAAGTAGGCTGTTTACAATGAGGTCCCTGGAGGAAGATATGAAGGAAGGAGTTAGGAGGGGCTCCAGTAACTGGAGTAGAGCACAACAAGTAGGCTGTTTCCAATGAGGTCCCTAGAGGAAGGAGTTAGGAGGGGCCACCAGTAACTGGAGCAGAGCACAAGTACGTTGGTTCCAGTGAGGTCCCTGGAGGAAGGGATGAAGGAAGGAGTTAGGAGGAGCCTCAGTAACTGCAGTAGAGCACAACAGTAGGCTGTTTCCAATGAGGTCCCTGGAGGAAGCGATGAAGGAAGGATTTAGGAGAGGCCTCCACTAACTGCAGTAGAGCACAACAAGTAGGCTGTTTCCAATGTGACCCTGGAGGAAGGGATGAAGGAAGGATTTAGGAGGGGCCTCCAGTAACTGGATTAGAGCACAACAAGTAGACTGTTTCCAATGTGACCCTGGAGGAGGGGATGAAGGAAGGATTTAGGAGGGGCCACCAGTAACTGGAGTAGAGTACCACAAGTAGGCTGTTTCCAATGAGGTCCCTGGAGGAAGATATGAAGGAAGGAGTTAGCAGAGACCTTCAGTAACTGGAGTAGAGCACAACAAGTAGGCTGTTTCCAATTAGGTCCCTGGAGGAAGGTACGAAGGAAGGAGTTAGGAGGGGCCTCCAGTAACTGGAGTAGAGCACAACAAGTAGGCTGTTTACAATAAGGTCCCTGGAGGATGATATGAAGGAAGGAGTTAGGAGGGCCCTCTAGTAACTGCAGTAGAGCACAAGTAGGCTGTTTCCAATGAGGTCCCTGGTGGAAGATATGATGGAAGGAGTTAGGAGGGGGCTCCAGTAACTGGAGTAGAGCACAACAAGTAGGCTGTTTCCAATGAGGTCCCTGGAGGAAGGAGTTAGGAGGGGTCACCAGTAACTGGAGTAGAGCACAAGTAGGCTGTTTCCAGTGATGTCCCTGGAGGAAGGGATGAACGAAGGATTTAGGAGGGGCCTGCAGTAACTGCAGTAGAGCACAACAAGTAGGCTGTTTCCAATGTGACCCTGGAGGAAGGGACGAAGGAAGGATTTAGGAGGGACCTCCAGTAACTGGAGTAGAGCACAAGTAGACTGTTTCCAATGAGGTCCCTGGAGGAAGGGATGAAGGAAGTATTTAGTAGGATCCTCCAGTAACTGCAGTAGAGCACAACAGTAGGCTGTTTCCAATTAGGTCCTTGGAGGAAGGGATGAAGGAAGGATTTAGGAGCGGCCTCCAGTAACTGCAGTAGAGTACAACAAGTAGGCTGATTCCAATGTGACCCTGGAGGAAGGGATGAAGGAAGGATTTAGGAGGGGCCTCCAGTAACTGGAGTAGAGAACAACATGTAGGCTGTTTCCAATGTGACCCTGGAGGAGGGGATGAAGGAAGGATTTAGGAGCGGCCACCATTAACTGGAGTAGAGCACAACAAGTAGGCTGTTTCCAATGAGGTCCCTGGAGGAAGATATGAAGGAAGGAGTTAGGAGGGGCGTCCAGTAACTGGAGTAGAGCACAACAAGTAGACTGTTTCCAATGAGGTCCCTGTAAGAAGATATGAAGGAAGGAGTTAGGAGGGCCCTCTAGTAACTGGAGTAGAGCACAACAAGTAGGGTGTTTCCATTGAGGTCTCTGGTGGAAGATATGAAGGAAGGGGTTAGGAGGGGCCTCCAGTAACTGGAGTAGAGAACAACAAGTAGTCTGTTTCCAATGAGGTCCCTGGAGGAAGGAGTTAGGAGGGGCCACCAGTAACTGGAGTAGAGCACAAGTAGGCTGTTTCCAGTGAGGTCCCTGGAGGAAGGGATGAAGGAAGGAGTTAGGAGGGACCACCAGTACCTGGAGTAGAGCACAACAAGTAGGCTTTTCCAATTATTCCCTGGAGGAAGATATGAAGGAAGGAGTTAGGAGGGGCCTCCAGTAACTGGGGTAGAGCACAACAAGTAGGCTGTTTCAAATGTGACCCCTGGAGGAAGGGATGAAGGAAGGTTTTAGGAGAGGCCACTGTAACTGGAGTAGAGCACAAGCAGGCTGTTACCAATCTGTCGCTGGAGGAAGGGATGAAGGAAGGATTTAGGAGGGGCCTCCAGTAACTGCAGTAGAGCGCAACAAGTAGGCTGTTTCCAATGTGACCCTGGAGGAAGGGATGAAGGATTTAGGAGTGGCTTCCAGTAACTGGAGTAGAGCACAACAAGTAGGCTGTTTCCAATGAGGTCTCTAGCGGAAGGGATGAAGGAAGGATTTGGGAGGAACCACTGTAACTGGAGTAGAGCACAAGTAGGCTGTTTCCAATGAGGGCCGTTTAGGAAGATATGAGGAAGGAAATAAAAGGGGCCTCCAGTAACTGGAGTAGAGTACAACAAGTAGGCTGTTTCCAATGAGGTCCCTGGTGGAAGATATGAAGGAAGGAGTTAGAGGGGCCTCCAGTAACTGGAGTAGAGCACAACAAGTAGGCTGTTTCCAATGAGGTCCCTGGAGGAAGGGATGAAGGAAGGAGTTAGGAGGGACCACCAGCAACCGGAGTAGAGCACAAGTAGGCTGTTTCCAATGAGGTCCCTGGAGGAAGATATGAAGGAAGGAGTTAGGAGGTGCCTCCAGTAACTGGAGTAGAGCACAATAAGTAGGCTGTTTCCAATGTGGTCCCTGGAGGAAGCGACGGAGGAAGGAGTTAGGAGGGGCCTCCAGTAACTGGAGTAGAGCACAACAAGAAGGCTGTTTCCAATGAGGTCCCTGGAGGAAGGGATGAAGGAAGGATTTAGGAGGGACCTCCAGGACTGCAGTAGAGCACAACAAGTAGACTGTTTCCAATGTGACCCTGGAGGAAGGGATGAAGGAAGGATTTAGGAGTGGCTTCCAGTAACTGGTGTAGAGCACAACAAGTAGGCTGTTTCCAATGAGGTCCCTGGAGGAAGATATGAGGGAAGGAGTTAGGAGGGGCCTCCAGTAACTGGAGTAGAGCACTACAAGTAGGCTGTTTCCAATGAGGTCCCTGGAGGAAGGAGTTAGGAGGGGCCACCAGTAACTGGAGTAGAGCACAAGTAGGCTGTTTCCAGTGAGGTCCCTGGAGGAAGGGATGAAGGAAGGATTTAGGAGGGGCCTCCAGTAACTGCAGTAGAGCACAACAAGTAGGCTGTTTTTAAATGTGAACCTGGAGGAAGGGATGAAGGAAGGATTTAGGAGGGACCTCCAGTAACTGGAGTAGAGCACAAGAAGTAGACTGTTTCCAATGTGACCCTGGAGGAAGGGATGAAGGAAGGATTTAGGAGGAACCTCCAGTAACTGCAGTAGAGCACAACAGTAGGCTGTTTCCAATGAGGTCCCCGGAGGAAGGGATGAAGGAAGGATTTAGGAGCCGCCTCCACTAACTGCAGTAGAGCACAACAATTAGGCTGTTTCCAATGTGACCCTAGAGGAAGGGATGAAGGAAGGATTTAGGAGGGGCCTCCAGTAACTGGATTAGAGCACAACAAGTAGACTGTTTCCAATGAGGTCTTTGAAGGAAGATATGAAGGAAGGAGTTAGGAGGGGCCTCCAGTAACTGGAGTAGAGCACAAGTAGGCTGTTTCCAATGAGGTCCCTGGAGGAAGGGACAAGGAAGGAGTAAGGTGGGGCCTCCAGTAACTGGAGGAGAGCACAAGTAGGTTGTTTCCAATTAGGTCCCTGGAGGAAGATATGAAGGAAGGAGTTAGGAGGGCCCTCAAGTAACTGGAGTAGAGCACAACAAGTAGGCTGTTTCCAATGAGGTCCCTGGTGGAAGATATGAAGGAAGGAGTTAGGAGGGGCCTCCAGTAACTGGAGTAGAGCACAACAGTAGGCTGTTTCCAATGAGGTCCCTGGTGGAAGGGATGAAGGAAGGAGTTAGGAGGGGCCTCCAGTAACTGGAGTAGAGCACAAGTAGGCTGTTTCCAATGAGGTCCCTGGAGGAAGATATGAAGGAAGGAGTTAGGAGGGGCCTCCAGTAACTGGAGTAGAGCACAAGTAGGCTGTTTCCAATGAGGTCCCAGGAGGAAGGGACGAAGGAGGGAGTTAGGAGGGGCCTCCAGTAACTTGAGTAGAGCACAACAAGTAGGCTGTTTCCAATGAGGTCCCTAGAGGAAGGGATGAAGAAAGGAGTTAGGAGGGCCAACCAGTACCTGGAGTAGAGAACAACAAGTAGGCTTTTCCAATAAGTCCCGGGGGGAAGATATGAAGGAAGGAGTTAGGAGGGCCCTCAAGTAACTGGAGTAGAGCACAACAAGTAGGCTGTTTCCAATGAGGTCCCTGGTGGCAGATATGAAGGAAGGAGTTAGGAGGGGCCTCCAGTAACTGCAGTAGAGCACAACAAGTAGGCTGTTTCCAATGTGACCCTGGAGGAAGGGATAAGGGAAGGATTTAGGAGGGGCCTCCATTAACTGCAGTAGAGCACAAGAAGTAGGCTGTTTCCAATGTGACCCTGGAGGAAGGGATGAAGGAAGGATTTAGGAGGGGCTTCCAGTAACTGGAGTAGAGCACAACAAGTAGGCTGTTTCCAATGAGGTCCCTGGTGGAAGATATGAAGGAAGGAGTTAGGAGGGGCCTCCAGTAACTGGAGTAGAGTACAAGTAGTTTGTTTCCAATGAGGTCCCTGGAGGAAGGGATGAAGGAAGGAGTTAGGAGGGGCCACCAGTAACTGGAGTAGAGCACAACAAGTAGGCTGTTTCCAATGAGTTCTCTGGAGGAAGATATGAAGGAAGGAGTTAGGAGGGGACTCCAGTAACTGGCGTAGAGCACAATAAGTAGGCTGTTTCCAATGAGGTCCCTGGAGGAAGGGACGGAGGAAGGAGTTAGGAGGGGCCTCCAGTAACTGGAGTAGAGCACAACAAGTGGGCTGTTTCCAATGTGATCCCTAGAGGAAGATATGAAGGAAGGAGTTAGGAGGGGCCTCCAGTAACAGCAGTAGAGCACAACAAGTAGGCTGTTTACAATGAGGTCCCTGGAGGAAGATATGAAGGAAGGAGTTAGGAGGCGCCTCCAGTAACTGGAGTAGAGCACAAGTAGGCTGATTCCAATGAGGTCCCTGGAGAAAGGGATGAAGGAAGGATTTAGGAGGGACCTCCAGTAACTGCAGTAGAGCACAACAAGTAGACTGTTTCCAATGTGACCCTGGAGGAAGCGATGAAGGAAGGATTTAGGAGGGACCTCCAGTAACTGGAGTAGAGCACAAAGAGTAGACTGTTTCCAATTTGACCCTGGAGGAAGGGATGAAGGAAGGATTTAGGAGGGGCCTCCAGTAACTGCAGTAGAGCACAACAAGTAGACTGTTTCCAATGTGACCCTGGAGGAAGGGATGAAGGAAGGATTTAGGACAGGCCAGTGTAACTGGAGTAGAGCACAACAAGTAGGCTGTTTCCAATGAGGTCCCTGGAGGCAGATATGAAGGAAGGAGTTAGGAGGGCCCTCCAGTAACTGGAGTAGAGCACAACAAGTAGGCTGTTTCCAATGTGGTCTCTGGTGGAAGATATCAAGGAAGGACTTAGGAGAGGCCTCCAGTAACTGGAGTAGAACACAACCGTAGGCTGTTTCCAATGAGGTCCCTGAAGGAAGGGATGAAGGAAGGAGTTAGCAGGGGCCTCCAGTAACTGGAGTAGAGCACAAGTAGGCTGTTTCCAATAAGTCCCTGGAGGAAGATATGAAGGAAGGAGTTAGGAGGGGCCTCCAGTAACTGGAGTAGAGCACCACAAGTAGGCTGTTTCCAATGAGGTCCCTGGAGGAAGGGATGAAGGAAGGATTTAGGAGGGACTTCCAGTAACTGCAGTAGAGCACAACAAGTAGACTGTTTCCAATGTGACCCTGGAGGAAGGGATGAAGGAAGGATTTAGGAGGGGCCTTCAGTAACTGGAGTAAAGCACAACAAGTAGACTGTTTCCAATGTGACCCTGGAGGAACGGATGAAGGAAGGATTTAGGAGGGGCCTCCAGTAACTGCAGTAGAGCACAACAAGTAGATTGTTTCCAATGTGACCCTGGAGGAAGGGATGAAGGAAGGATTTAGGAGGGGCCTCCAGTAACTGGAGTAGAGCACAAGTAGGCTGTTTCCAACGTAACCCTGGAGGAAGGGATGAAGGAAGGATTTACAAGAGGTTAATGTAACTGGAGTAGAGCACAACAAATAGGCTGTTTCCAATGAGGTCCCTGGAGGAAGGGATAAAGAAAGGAGTTAGGAGGGGCCTCCAGTAACTGGAGTAGAGCACAAGTAGGCTGTTTCCAATGTGACCACTGGAGGAAGGGATGAAGGAAGGTTTTAGGAGAGGCCACTGTAACTGGAGTAGAGTACAAGTAGGCTGTTTCCAATGTGATCCCTGGAGGAAGATATGAGGAAGGAGATAAAAGGGGCCTCCAGTTACTGGAGTAGAGCACAACAGGTAGGCGGTTTCCAATGAGGTCCCTGGAGGAAGGGACGGAGGAAGGAGTTAGGAGGGGCCTCCAGTAACTGCAGTAGAGCACAAGTAGGCTGTTTCCAATCAGGTCCCTGGAGGAAGATATGAAGGAAGGAGTTAGGAGGTGCCTCCAGTAACTAGAGTAGAGCACAACAAGTAGGCTGTTTCCAATGAGGTCCCTGGAGCAAGGGATGAAGGAAGGAAATAGGAGGGGCCTCCGATAACTGGAGTAGAGCACAAGTAGGCTGTTTCCAATGAGGTCCCTCGAGGAAGGGATGAAGGAAGGACTTAGGAGGGGCCACCAGTAACTGGAGTAGAGCACAACAAGTAGGCTGTTTCCAATGAGGTTCCTGGAGGAAGATATGAAGGAAGGAGTTAGGAGGGGCCTCTAGTAATTGGAGTAGTGCACAAGTAGGCTCTTTCCAATATGGTCCCTGGAAGAAGGAACGAAGGAAGGAGTTAGGAGGGGCCTCCAGTAACTGGAGTAGAGCACAACAAGTAGGCTGTTTGCAATGAGGTCCCTGGAGGAAGGGATGAAGGAAGGATTTAGAAGGAACCACTGTAACTGGAGTAGAGCACAACAAGTAGGCTGTTTCCAATGAGGTACCTGGAAGAAGATATGAAGGAAGGAGTTAGGAGGGCCCTCCAGTAACTGGAGTAGAGCACAACAAGTAGGCTGTTTCCAATGAGGTCCCTGGTGGAAGATATCAAGGAAGGAGTTAGGAGGGGCCTCCAGTAACTGGAGCAGAGCACAACAAGTAGGGTGTTTCTAATGAGGTCCCTGGAGGAAGGGATGAAGGAAGGACTTAGGAGGGGCCTCCAGTAACTGGAGTAGAGCACAAGTAGGCTGTTTCCATTGAGGTCCCTGGAGTAAGATATGAAGGAAGGAGTTAGGAGGGGCCTCCAGTAACTGGAGTAGAGCACAACAAGTAGGCTGTTACCAATGAGGTCCCTGGAAGAAGGGACGAATGAAGGAGTTAGGAAGGGCCTCCAGTAACTGGAGTAGAGCACAAATAGGTTGTTTCCAATGATGTCCCTGGAGGAAGGGATGAAGGAAGGATTTAGGAGGAACCACTGTAACTGGAGTAGAGCACAACAAGTAGGCTGTTTCCAATGAGGTCCCTGGAGGAAGGGACGAAGAAAGGAGTTAGGAGGGGCCTCCAGTAACTGGAGTAGAGCACAACAAGTAGGCTGTTTCCAATGAGGTCCCTGGAAGAAGGGATAAAGGAAGGACTTAGGAAGAATCACTGTAACTGGAGTAGAGCACAACAAGTAGGCTGTTTCCAATGAGGTCCCAGGAGGAACATATGAAGGAAGAAGTTAGGAGGGCCCTCCAGTAACTGGAGTAGAGCACAACAAGTAGGCTGTTTCCAATGAGGTCCCTGGTGGCAGATATGAAGGAAGGAGTTAGGAGGGGCCTCCAGTAACTGGAGTAGAGCACAAGTAGGCTGTTTCCAATGAGGTCCCTGGAGGAAGATATGAAGGAAGGATTTAGGAGGGGCCTCCAGTAACTGGAGTAGAGCACAACAAGTAGGCTGTTTCCAATGTGACCCCTGGAGGAAGGGATGACGGAAGGTTTTAGGAGAGGCCACTGTAACTGGAGTAGAGTACAAGTAGGCTGTTTCCAATGTGATCCCTGGAGGAAGGAATGAAGGAAGGATTTATGAGGGGCCTCCAGTAACTGTAGTAGAGCACAACGAGTAGGCTGTTTCCAATGTGACCCTGGAGGAAGCGATGAAGGAAGGTTTTAGGAGGGGCCTCCAGACTGGAGTAGAGCACAACAAGTAGGCTGTTTCCAATGAGGTCCCTGGAAGAAGGGAAAAAGGAAGGACTTAGGAAGAATCACTGTAACTGGAGTAGAGCACAACAAGTAGGCTGTTTCCAATGAGGTCCCAGGAGGAACATATGAAGGAAGAAGTTAGGAGGGCCCTCCAGTAACTGGAGTAGAGCACAACGAGTAGGCTGTTTCCAATGTGACCCTGGAGGAAGGGATGAAGGAAGGTTTTAGGAGGGGCCTCCAGTAACTGGAGTAGAGCACAACAAGTAGGCTTTTTCCAATGTGATCCCTGGAGGAAGGGATGAAGGAAGGAGCTAGGAGGGGCCTCCAGTAACTGGAGTAGAGCACAACAAATAGGCTGTTTCCAATGAGGTCCCTGGAGGAAGGAGTTAGGAGGGGCCTCCTGTAACTGGAGTAGAGCACAAGTATGCTGTTTCCAACGAGGTCCCTGGAGAAAGGGATGGAGGATGGAGTTAGGAGGGGCCTCCAGTAACTGGAGTAGAGCACAAGTAGGCTATTTCCAAGGAGGTCCCTGGAGTAAGGGATGAAGGAAGGAGTTAGGAGGGGCCTCCAGTAACTGGAGTAGAGCACAACAAGTAGGCAATTTCCAATGTGATCCCTGGCGGAAGATATGAAGAAAGGAGTTAGGAGGGGCCTCCAGTAACTGGAGTAGAGCAGAAGTAGGCTGTTTCCAATGTTATCCCTGGAGGAAGATATGAAGGAAGGGTTTAGGAGGGGCCTCCAGGAACTGGAGTAGAGCACAACAAGTAGGCTGTTTGCAATGTTATCCCTGGAGGAAGATATGAAGGAAGGTTTAGGAGGGGCCTCCAGTAACTGGAGTAGAGCACAAGTAGGCTGTTTCCAATGTTATCCCTGGAGGAAGGGATGAAGGAAGGAGTTAGGAGGGGCCTCCAGTAACTGGAATAGAGCACAACAAGTAGGCTGTTTCCAATGTTATCCCTGGAGGAAGATATGAAGGAAGGGTTTAGGAGGGGCCTCCAGTAACTGGAGTAGAGCACAACAAGTAGGCTGTTTCCAATGTGATCCCTGGAGGAAGGGATGAAGGAAGGAGTTAGCAGGGACCTCCAGTAACTGGAGTAGAGCACAACAAGTAGGCTGTTTCCAATGTTATCCCTGGAGGAAGATATGAAGGAAGGGTTTAGGAGGGACCTCCAGTAACTGGAGTAGAGCACAACAAGTAGGCTGTTTCCAATGTTATCCCTGGAGGAAGATATGAAGAAAGGAGTTAGGAGGGGCCTCCAGTAACTGGAGTAGAGCACAACAAGTAGGCTGTTTCCAATGTTATCCCTGGAGGAAGATATGAAGGAAGGGTTTAGGAGGGGCCTCCAGTAACTGGAGTAGAGCACAACAAGTAGGCTGTTTCCAATGTTATCCCTGGAGGAAGATATGAAGGAAGGGTTTAGGAGGGGCCTCCAGTAACTGGAGTAGAGCTCAAGTGGGCTGTTTCCAAGGTGGTCCCTGGAGTAAGGGATGAAGGAAGGAGTTAGGAGGGGCCTCCTGTAACTGGAGTAGAGCACAAGTAGGCTGTTTCCAACGAGGTCCCAGGAGGAAGGGATGGAGCATGGATTTAGGAGGGACCTCCAGTAACTGGAGTAGAGCACAACAAGTAGGTTATTTCCAATGTGATCCCTGGAGGAAGATATGAAGAAAGGAGTTAGGAGGGGCCTCCAGTAACTGGAGTAGAGCAGAAGTAGGCTGTTTCCAATGTTATCCCTGTAGGAAGGGATGAAGGAAGGAGTTAGGAGGGGCCTCCAGTAACTGCAGTAGAGCACAACAAGTAGGCTGTTTCCAATGTTATCCCTGGAGGAAGATATGAAGGAAGGGTTTAGGAGGGGCCTCCAGTAACTGGAGTAGAGCACAACAAGTAGGCTGTTTCCAATGTTATCCCTGGAGGAAGATATGAAGGAAGGGTTTAGGAGGGGCCTCCAGTAACTGGAGTAGAGCACAACAAGTAGGCTGTTTCCGTTATCCCTGGAGGAAGATATGAAGGAAGGGTTTAGGAGGGGCCTCCAGTAACTGGAGTAGAGCCCAAGTAGGCTGTTTCCAATGTTATCCCTGGAGGAAGATATGAAGAAAGGAGTTAGGAGGGGCCTCCAGTAACTGGAGTAGAGCAGAAGTAGGCTGTTTCCAATGTTATCCCTGGAGGAAGATATGAAGGAAGGAGTTAGGAGGGGTCTCCAGTAACTGGAGTAGAGCAGAAGTAGGCTGTTTCCAATGTTATCCCTGGAGGAAGATATGAAGAAAGGAGTTAGGAGGGGCCTCCAGTAACTGGAGTAGAGCACAAGTAGGCTGTTTCCAATGTTATCCCTTGAGGAAGGGATGAAGGAAGGAGTTAGGAGGGGCCTCCAGTAACTGGAGTAGAGCACAACAAGTAGGCTGTTTCCAATGTTATCCCTGGAGGAAGATATGAAGGAAGGAGTTAGGAGGGGCCTCCAGTAACTGGAGTTGAGCACAACATGTAGGCTGTGGCCTGCAAGTCTACTCGTAGGAGGTGACCAAACATTTTATGACAATTTTGTATGTGTTTCATAAAACTTCATAGCTAGTGACGATGGTCTTACAAGTTTGTTAAATGTTACAAATGATGTGACTTTATGGCAGGTATTGGGTTGAATGACTTGTCTTTTTAGCAGTATTTTTACCCTGTCATGCATCTTCTGAAAGTGGCAAATTTATAGTCCCCAGTATGGGTTTAAGAAAACGCATTGGCAGTTGATGTGGTGGAGCTTGGAGTATGAGCAATTTAATTAAGCTTTATTTCTCAAATGTTTATTTTCTTCACACCGACAAGCAAATAGCACAGTGTGAGACTAGGTCCAGCACGACCCGGGCACAATTGTGTAATTGTGTTTTAAATAGAATTATTGTGTATTCATTCACTAATACTATTATTATTGGTTGTGTGTGTGTGTGTTTATTAAGGGACCTGGGTTCAATTGCCAGTATCAACATGGGTATTTCTAGCCCTGGTGCAGCTGCTGTGCTGTTTTAATTATCTGCATTGCTTGAAGTTAGCATTAATTTATTATTACTAATATTGTATGTGTGCTAACATTGAGGATCAATGTGATCAATTAATTTTTTTTATGTTTATTTTTGGATTACATGGAGCAGTTTTCGTTATTTTTAATTTCCCTAAAATGGTGTTAATTATTTTAATTAAAATATTATATGTTAAATCTGATAAATTGATTTGTTTTGTCTTTATTTTCAAGCCTAAACCTCTATCACAAGGGTCTGTTTTGGACCCATTAATAATGATTAATGACTTATTATCAAACATTGGGGCTCACTGGTGATGATAGTTTAAATTTGCTGGCGACCGAGGCTACTGATTGGTTCAAGTTCAATTATTAAGATTTAACATTTTCATTGCATCATAATTCTGTTGATACGAGATTTACCACTTTCACATTGAGAATTGGATGAATAACAGTTAGTTGTAGTAATAGCAGCAGGCTCAGCTGTCATTCTGGTGGTGCTGGGTTCAAACTCACCATTTGTTTTACAAACAGATGAAAGATGTACATTGGAATGAACGCAATTTTAGTTTCTCAAACTTCCTTCAAAAGTTTAACTACATGTGATGGAATTTTGGAACATAGCATGGCCACAAGTAGCAGTAATTCTGATCTACTCCAGACAACCATGAAGTCACCATAAATATCCTACACCAAAGTGCTTGTATAATTTGTCAGTTGAATTCTGTAACACCACTTGTACCAACTATCAGTTTCATGTATATCTGTTCTGTTTTAAAGTAAAATTTAATTGGTTCTAATAAAATCCTTGCTTTAGTGTTAATTTGTTATGTCATTTTCAATATGGCATAAAAATTAAATTGAGTTTTATTTATGGACGCTCATTAACTGCTGTGGTCCTTAGTGTCCCATTCTATATTGGACATGAAAGAGTGGAAACTTTGCTCAGAGGTCTCTTTATTATCCTTGAGGTTTTTTTACTTGCCACAAATGTATGACATGGGGCCACTGGCCATACTAAGGATTTTTACACCCAAAAAAACACATCACTCTCCGTAATATGAGATAACATGGAATATGTTTTGCTTTGATTTTGAAATGTTGGACATTCTTTTGCTCATAAATGAAAATGGAAATCAAAAAGTGGTTTGAGCATGAGATAGACGTTCTGTCGGATATTGTAACAAAGTGGAAAATAAAAGCACTGACTCATGTTGTATAAAGGACAAGCAGGACTCATGGACTTAAACATGAGTTGTAATAACTAAATGAATAGCTTGAGTCCTGGTGTGTAAACGTTCGGGAAATTGCAATCACAATATGTAATGTAACATTTGGCTGTTAAAACTGAGGGCAGTCTTCCTCTTATTTGTGGATACCTCTGTCATTCTTGTTAACATTTTTATAAAAATGACAGAGAGAGTGGTAGAGTCACACCCATTACATTCTTGTAATAATGTCAAAATTAAATTAACTGTTTGTTTTTTATTTTTAATTTAGTCATTGAGATTAGCTCTTTGTTTTATAGTGAAGCTCTCCTTGCTTATACTTGTAATTTCATACAGTCCTGGCTACTATATGTGCAACGTTGGTGGAATGTGTTGGTCCTATAATAACACAGAAACTCCCAGGTTAACCTCTTTGTAACGAGTGGGAAAAGTACTCTTCTCAGTTATTAACGCTATAAAATATTGGTTGACAGCAATTTCTCTTTTCATACATATGAACTTGCAGATTGCTCAAATAGTGACAAGTACGGGTACCTTCTTGAAGTCCAGCAGTGCATCTTTAAAAAGTTGAAAAATAAGTAAGGATACATTTTAAAAACTTTGAGTGTTACATAAGCATTAGGTATAATAATATAATCTACCATTTTTGCCAATTCCTATTCTATAATTATGCAATATTTTGACCATAAGGTTTACACATCACAGATTTCTACATAAGGGATTGATAATGTGGCAGCTGTAGTGTTTTGGAGTAACTAACATTTTTATTGCATCCTATACACATAGACAGACCAGGGGTTGAAAATAGGGATTGTATGTAAGGGTAGATTATCGTTTTTGTCAGTTGCTAGAATGCAGATGTTCAAAATCACAGCAAAAAATGCTGCTTCAGTGAAAAATGTGACGTGAAGAACATGAGAACCTCCTTTAGTCTCACCATTTACACCTTTGGGCTTGAAGGCATTAAATGTCTGCCATATTTCTAATAAAGTAGCCTCTGATATCCAATCCAACGAGACGCCATTCAAATGTCATGTCATGAGTATTGAAAGAAACCCTAACCTCCAAGTTTTCAGGTTGTGTGGTTTTTGAGATTACCCCTCCCCCCACAAGCACAAATTCTCTCTCTTTCAATATTAAGATTTAGCATGTCCTCTTACAAACTTGATTATAACATAACGGCAATAAAGCAGCAGTTTGTTACCTGAAGGTTTTGATATCTGCAGTATTTGACAAATGGCAGATAAAGAAACAAATATAACGGTTGTGTTATATGACAATCTCATTCTTGCAGCACAGATTGTATTCCTGCTTGACAGGATCAAGCTCTGTGTTCTTACATGACCCACAGTGTTGCTAACTAGAAGCACTGTGTCCTAAACCATCACTTTCGTATGTGAAATGTTTAATTTGCTCACATGGCAGATTTAGAGGCAACAATGCCATTTTTCTCAAATGAACACTGCAAAGTCAAGAACAAAATCCTGTTACAGACATTGCATAAAAGTTTGTAAACGGATGTTGAGAAGAGGACAGGAAAAACAACAAGCAGCATAAGAAAGTTAAATGTGTGATTATTTTCACTCTGTCATCCTGCTCATAAGGCAGGGATGTCAATATCCTCTGTACAAAACAATATTGTACCAGATGAAATGAGAGCCATAGCAATAGCTACGGAAAATGAAAGTTACCCAGAAAAAGAATGGCTCCGAATATATACAGATGGATCCCTCAGCAATAAAAAAAAAAGCCAGTGCAGGAGTATACGTAAACATTTTGCACAGTATCTAACATTAGATGAAACATCAAACCACTATGATGGAGAATTAACAGGTACAGAACATTTTATATAGACCATACATAAATAAAAAAATAGTCATCTTATCAGACTCAAAATCAGGCATAGATGGAATAGTAAATTACAATAATAAAACAACAAGAAATATTAAAGAAATAAGAAGCCTAATTAAAGCAGTTGAAACTAGAAATCATGCCACTCTACAATGGATCCCAGCTCATGTCAGACTTTTGGGCAATGAACATGCGGATCAATTAGCAAAGAAAGGTGCAATACAACAAATAAAACCTGCAGGACAAATAGAAATAAACAATTAAACAATATTTGAAAAGACAGCAGTGACTTGATGAAGAAGATAAATTAAAGGATAAAGATTATAAGAATATTAAAGATAGAGTTGATACACAAAAAATGCCAAGGAAGACTGCAGTGACCTTATTTAGGATGGCAACTGGCCACGATTGCCTCGCAGAACATCTCTACAAGATACGATGTATATCTACACCCAAGAGCACTCTCTGTGAAGATGATGTCATCCTGAACTAATGCAAAGGCCTTCTTTATATTGGGAAGCCAGAGGGAAAATGATGCAATCCACAGTGAACAACATATCCTGTGTCAGAAATGCAACCAAATTACTTAAATTAAAACCACATGCAGATGTCATCGATATACTGCTGCTAAGAGGCAACATATTGTTCTTGTGTAACCTACCTCACTAGTCGCATTAACAGCCCTGTATATCTTGCAATAGAATGTAAACAGTGTGTCACAACTGCATATCAGCCGAGATGTGTCAAGTAGTGCATCGTGTGTGCCTGCCTACTTTTATGTACATGTAGACACTTGGAGCAACAATCCCTACACCAGAACAAAGTTCGTGAGTTACAGCCCTGCAGTGTGGTAACTGTGCGGAGCACACATTCGCCTTGCCATAAAACAAACACACTTTGAAAATGCTTTTTAGTCTTTTAGCATTTTATGAATTAAAATTAGAAGGTGCTTCACAGAAAGAATTTATCAAAATCTGTTGAATGGTTTTTGAGATTGTACAACACAGACACAAAATTTTCTCTTTTTATAAACTTAGCATAGATGATGAAATACTTTATTTTTGTGTTATATGATTTGTAAATAGAAGACATGTGCAGAGAAACAGTGTCAACTTCAAAATTGAAAGTTTCTGATTAGTGCTTCCATCTGTTTATCATAGTGGAAACTACTGCAACTTCTGGTTCCTCGTGGCGTTGTCCTGTTTGTGATGAAACTCCATGGTGGTGGCTATTCATCACATGGTGTTTATGTTTAATAACTTTTCCCAAGTATCCAACTCTGCAGTGTGCTTTGTCAGTTTTAAGAGCGTTATATTTGTTGTCCAAAAGTGGTGTGCAACTGCAGATTTGTCCATCTGTGTTACATGATCCAAACACTATATAAGGTTAAACTCCACCTGGTGGTAACAGACCCACTAAGATGCTTCTCCAGACCACAAAAATGGTATAAACAAACAAAACAATCGAGGGGTTGATTACAAAAACCAAAAGTTGACCTTTAGAGATTATTCAATCACACTCTAACTTATGCTATCTGATGGCAAAATTTGTTTCCTCAAAAATATTACAGCTCCACAGAAAGCCATGGGTTTCTACAAAAAGTGGACAAGTCCAAAACCTATGAAATTTTACACAATATATTTTCATGTTGGTATGAGTGGATTGTTGAGATCTCAGTATATTCTTGTATGCTTTAACAGCTGTCTCTTATATTATCATGGAGGAATATCAAGAAACAGAAAATGGAGATTAAGAAAGAACACTCTTGGAAAGTTGGTCACAGCTCGCATTACTGGTGATCACTGTAGGCATTGTCTGATAAACAAACCTTACTTATTCCACTTTATCAAACATTTTCATCAGTTTATCCTTATACACAACTGCAATTTAAAAACATTTTTACTTTCTCTACTACGTATAGTAAGCAGGGGAAGTATTGCATTCCATCCAAAAATTTGATACCAAGATTTCACAGGAAATACATGTTTTGAGGTGCATGAATGCATAAAAAGCATTTTTGGAAACATGTCCATGTATGTGTGTGTGTGTCTGTGAACAGCATAATTCAGAAACGAACAGTCGGATAAACACCAAACATGGTATTTAGTTCAGTATCTTCCAGAGATGTGACACAAAGGTTTTCAAGAAAATCCCCCCACTCCAGATTACCCTTTACATGGAACATTTTTCGAAAATTTTAATTTTCTCAAAAATTATCATAAGTTTAAGACATTTTTATGGCAAATGAATTGTATATCTCGAATTTTCTGGGAATGTCTCCAAAAGTATTCTTCATTGTGAACAACTTTTCCATAACTGGTAAACCAGAAGAGATAGACGAAATTTTACTACACAAAAAAAGTACATCGCATTAAAATACAGAATTTATGTCATATACATTTTTTGTTGTTGAGTGAACCATTTTTGAGATATTGCTTGTTATTCCCTTAAATTTTTCAATAATTATACTTTTTCTCAAATGGGAATTTGTTATTCATTTTTTTTTTTTGGCTTGGTAATGCAAAGAGAATGGAATGCGCCACATAGCAACCAGCTCTTAAAAGATTTGACTATCGCTTATAACCTACCATATTCCCCTTGCATCTACAAGAAAATTAGCAATAAGATTAACATGAAGCATATGGAGAATAAACGTTTGTAAAAATAGTTTGTACAAGAGTAGAGAAAGTCATGTGAGTGTAACACATCAGATTTTTATTAATACTATTTAACTACAATCTTAAAGCTAACTCCATATTGACACTGAATGCAATATGTCTACAGGAACAAATCATGAAAAATAATTACTCTTCATTGTTGTAGGTTCTCCCGTTTCAAGTATTTTGAGAAAATTGATAAAGGGAGAAGAAAAAACATATTGGAAGATTTTAACAATATGAGAGACAAGAATTCACAAGATTCTCACTGATTTCCCTTCACCTAATTGAGAGGAAGGGTTGCAAGACGTGATCATTTTCTTCGAATTGAAGGTGGGGAGATTCCAACATGGAACAATCACTAGAATTGAAAATGATGGAAGTGCAATCTGCAAAAGAAGACACCAGATCCTATTGTGCATTTAAATGAATTCTAAGTCAACTTGTTAAGGCTAGGCACTTGGATTATTCTCTACATCATAATCCAGATATTTTCCACAGATTTCACTATTATCAGGCATTTTAAATCAGTTTCGGACTAATATCCCTCGACTATTTTAGGTAATTTCAACATACATTTCGGGTATCCTAGATCTGATTCTTTTAACTGCAAAATTGAAGATGAACTGGGAAAGCATCAGTTGCAAGTACAAAGAACTTTGCATCTGAAAAAGGCAGAAGCTTCTCTGAGTGAAAAACATAAATTTATTCAACGAGATAAGCAAGGCCTGATTAACTTCATATACCACATTTGCAGTCAAATGCCATGTACTATGCTAGACAATTCACATTCTGACAGGTGGTGATATGTTGAAAATAAAGGGCCCCATTGTTCAGTGACAGTTATCCTCAACAAAATAATGCTTCAGTACCTACATGTCGTAAAAATTTACAAAAGGGTTACCTATTTAAAGAGTTACTTGCCAAATGACCGCAATTTGTCACTGATATGAAACTAACAGACAAGTTATCCAATGCATTCTGGTTGATATTAAGTGCGTTACTGAGCCACCCGTCAAACTGCAACAGGTCTTGCACATTATACTGCGGAACTCATATCACTCCCATCAGTACTGTGATGGAGAAAACAACATACAGATTGATGGCTTAACATGAATATCTAATCCATATTTACTGAAATTATGCATCAAGTCATTCTTTTATTTCTATACTCATATATTTGCTAAACTCACTTGATAATAATAAAAAAATACCATTTACTAAAGAATTTTTATTTTATTTCTACAAAAACCGGACAAGTCCATAGTTTTTTGCATAGAACTATGTACATCCTATGGTTTTTACAGCTTAAGTGGTTGTCATATACAGATGGGAGGAAATTTGTTTTTAATTCGTGAAAAATTAGCTTTGTGGACTTTTCCAGTTTTTGTAATCAATTGTAGCCTACTTCACTGTGCAACTGCCTCAAATAAAATATCCTTTTGTTGTAATTAAGGGGGCTGATGGGTGAAATTTCTTTTTTAAAGCTAGATACTTAATTTTTGTACACAAATTTGGGGTGTTATGTGGAACTATTTGGCAGAGTTTCATTTTTGTATGTCAATTACTTTTGAATTATTGAAAATTTTCTTTCAAAAAATAATTCACTCCACACTTTTTTGAAAAAAGTTTGAAATGTTTTTTACAAAACCAGAAACTCATTTACAAAAACTTGATGCATGGGTTTTGTAATATCACAGCTGTAAGGGAAATTAAAAAAAATATATATGACCTGCATAGCAAAAATTTCAAAGTTTTTTCAATTACTACACACATTTTATTTTTTATATCTCAAAAAGCACTAAGTTAAACCTGAATTCCATGTGTCATTTTTTTTGGTATGCTTTATAGAATGTACAGTAAAAATTTCAGCCCTCTAACACCTAATTTGTGGATGTAATTTTGTTTTGAATGAATAAAAGTGTAGCACAATTAAAGTGAGGAAAAATTAGTTTAAAAGTTTGTGTGCAGTTAACCAGAAATACTGACTTGCAGACCTTCGTAGAAATGTCCAGCTTAGATGTGTAATTTGTGCTCTTTTTTTCATTACAAGCGCTGCAAATCAGTTCTAATTTATGGCAAAAGCCAAGTCTTGTCCTATGTACAAACGGTCATTACACTTCAGGTATATATTTCTTTTGTACACCACATTCTTGCTCATCTAACCTTTCATTTACACTTGTTTCTGGCTCATGTACATAAAACAACATGACATCTACCGGCACAACTGCTATTACTTATCATGGTGCGTTAGTGACAAAACCACAAACTAAGCTTCACAGCAAAAAAATCTTAAAAAGAAAAAGTGGATTTTTTGCTTCATGCAGCGACTCCTCACCTGCCATGCCTTCTCAGGGACATTTACCTTTTAATATGATGTAATTACAGCAACTTCCAGGTACTGTAGTGCTTTAAAACTTTGTTTGCTTCATGCACCTGCCATGCCTTCTCAGGGACATTTACCTTTTAATATGATGTAATTACAGCAACTTCCAGGTACTGTAGTGCTTTAAAACTTTGTTTGCTTCATGCAGCGACTCCTCACCTGCCATGCCTTCTCAGGGACATTTACCTTTTAATATGATGTAATTAGAGCAACTTCCAGGTACTGGAGTGCTTTAAAACTTTGTTTGCTTCATGCAGCGACTCCTCACCTGCCATGCCTTCTCAGGGACATTTACCTTTTAATATGATGTAATTACAGCAACTTCCAGGCACTGTAGTGCTTTAAAACTTTGTTTGCTTCATGCAGTGTTTTCATGCACCTGCCATGCCTTCTCAGGGACATTTACCTTTTAATATGATGTAATTAGAGCAACTTCCAGGCACTGTAGTGCTTTAAAACTTTGTTTGCTTCATGCAGTGTTTTCATGCACCTGCCATGCCTTCTCAGGGACATTTACCTTTTAATATGATGTAATTAGAGCAACTTCCAGGCACTGTAGTGCTTTAAAACTTTGTTTGCTTCATGCAGCGACTCCTCACCTGCCATGCCTTCTCAGGGACATTTACCTTTTAATATGATGTAATTAGAGCAACTTCCAGGTACTGTAGTGCTTTAAAACTTTGTTTGCTTCATGCAGTGTTTTCATGCACCTGCCATGCCTTCTCAGGGACATTTACCTTTTAATATGATGTAATTAGAGCAACTTCCAGGTACTGTAGTGCTTTAAAACTTTGTTTGTTTCATGCAGTGTTTTCATGCACCTGCCATGCCTTCTCAGGGACATTTACCTTTTAATATGATGTAATTAGAGCAACTTCCAGGTACTGTAGTGCTTTAAAACTTTGTTTGCTTCATGCAGTGTTTTCATGCACCTGCCATGCCTTCTCAGGGACATTTACCTTTTAATATGATGTAATTAGAGCAACTTCCAGGTACTGGAGTGCTTTAAAACTTTGTTTGCTTCATGCAGTGTTTTCATGCACCTGCCATGCCTTCTCAGGGACATTTACCTTTTAATATGTAATTAGAGCAACTTCCAGGTACTGGAGTGCTTTAAAACTTTGTTTGTTTCATGCACCTGCCATGCCTTCTCAGGGACATTTACCTTTTAATATGATGTAATTAGAGCAACTTCCAGGCACTGTAGTGCTTTAAAACTTTGTTTGCTTCATGCACCTGCCATGCCTTCTCAGGGACATTTACCTTTTAATATGATGTAATTACAGCAACTTCCAGGTACTGTAGTGCTTTAAGACTTTGTTTGCTTCATGCAGCGACTCCTCACCTGCCATGCCTTCTCAGGGACATTTACCTTTTAATATGATGTAATTAGAGCAACTTCCAGGTACTGGAGTGCTTTAAAACTTTGTTTGTTTCATGCACCTGCCATGCCTTCTCAGGGACATTTACCTTTTAATATGATGTAATTAGAGCAACTTCCAGGTACTGGAGTGCTTTAAAACTTTGTTTGTTTCATGCACCTGCCATGCCTTCTCAGGGACATTTACCTTTTAATATGATGTAATTACAGCAACTTCCAGGCACTGTAGTGCTTTAAGACTTTGTTTGCTTCATGCAGCGACTCCTCACCTGCCATGCCTTCTCAGGGACATTTACCTTTTAATATGATGTAATTACAGCAACTTCCAGGCACTGTAGTGCTTTAAAACTTTGTTTGCTTCATGCAGTGTTTTCATCACCTGCCATGCCTTCTCAGGGACATTTACCTTTTAATATGATGTAATTACAGCAACTTCCAGGCACTGTAGTGCTTTAAAACCATTTCAAACCACCTAGTATTTTTTAGTACAAAAAACACTAAATGTGAAATTTTGTCACTTTCCCCCTTTACATGACTAGGGATACCTTATAAGAACAAAACCTTTCTTAAAAAAACAACTAATGAGTTGTATTCACATAACTTTCTCTACCCTTCTATAAACCATTTTTAGCAAATATTACTATTCTGTCTATTTTTTGTTAATACCAATAAACTTTGATTACTCATTTTGTTTTAGATATAAGAAGAAAAAGTGACAGAGCGTGTTGCTGTGTAATGTCTTTGAAATTTCTATATTGTTTGCATGAGCATGACAAAGAAACAAATAGCGACTATTTGTAAATTTAAACCAATAAGGACTATTGTTAGTGCCACATGAGATTTCACCAGAAATACTGGTTTGAGACTCTGTCAATCCAAAAAGAGCAATTTTAGAAATTGCTCCATGTGTGTCTACCCTGTAAATGTCCAATAAATACCAAACTTGGCATTTAATTTCAGTATCTCCCAAAGGTGCGACATGAAGCTTTCCAACCCCAAATCTTAACTTGGAAGATTTTTCAAAATTTTGCATTTTCTGTAAAATAGCTCCAACATGAAACTACCATTTATTTAAGATATCTGCATGACAAATGAAATGTGTATCTTGAATTTTCCGTGAATAGCTCCTCTTCAATTGGAAGTAATCTCTTTATCTGGTGAAACATAAAAGATAAACTTACTCACAAAAATGTAGATCTCTTTGAAACATACAATTCATTTCAAATAACTTTTTCTATGGCATCAGTCATTTCTGAACTATTCATTGTTACTGCTTTGAATTTGTAATACTTTCTTATTTGTTTTAAAAGTGTTGTCACTGCTTTGTTGTTTCTCATGATGTGAAATGTCTAAGGCAACCTGATTATTAAACATCTGACTATCAATTCTGTTTGCTCTAACCACCTGTAGTTTCAACAAAACTGTGCACATTTCTACAAAGATTTATCTCAATTAACATGAAGCAGTTAGAAAAATTTGCTTTTGTACGAGCAGTTTGTAGAAGCTACCTTGGAAATAAGCTAGATTTGTTTGGTCAAGGATCCCCACTGCGTTAACAAGCGACTGTAAACATGTTGCGTTTGTTAGTATCAATAATCACATGGATTCTTATTATCAACATCAATGTGAGACTGGTGCAACAATAAAACAAGAACGTTATAGGAGCACACTTTTCTAAGCATATAGAACAGCATCTTGTATACACGGTAGCAAGTAGGAGACAAGCAGCTGAACTCATCCCTTTTCTTGACTTTATTTGCGAACTTGCATGAATCTTATTAATTCTCTCCATTTTTGTCAGTAGTAAACACGGGCCAGTTGCACTCATTAGCCAAGACTTGCTGCTCAGTGGAATTAGTTGTGTGAGAACAAGCAACACATCAACAATAATAAATGTTTTCCCTCGACAGCAGGGATAATTAATTTGAAGATTGAGAAGCTAGTAAAATGATGTGTCATAATTTTGATTGATTTAGATGCATTTACCAAAAACAGATGGATAAATCAGCAATAACACAACATTTCTGGTCTTCAAACCATGAAAACAAGCTAAACATAAAACTCGTGAAACCGATCAACAACAGCTATGAATTGGACATCTGGGAAAAAATACGTACCGTCAAACACAAGAATCACCAAATGAATTTTGAACTACCGCCACCCAACAGCCTTTGGAGGTTTATCAACCCGGCACCAGAGAACACCACTAACCATACACGTCCCCCAGAGAGTGACCGACAAAATCAGTTGAAAATAAGCTGACGATGGGAGCAAACCCCTTCTCCTGAAATGCGTTCAAAGTAAGTGATGTAGTTAACAACCTCCAACTCTGTTTTTTTAAAAATAAAAAACAGCAGGGATAATGCTAAAGTTGTAGCACGCACTGAAACAGGGAGCAAGTTGTAGTTACCATGCACCATCAATCAGGAACATCCTTCTTTTTGGGGAATACAAAAATATTCAATTAAATGAACGCAGGTAATATAAACAGATGTACAACAATGTGCCGTATCAACTCATACTGCGTGGGGTATCAAATGAAAGGAACTGTAACGTTATAGGTAGTGGTATATTGCTCTGTCTGGATACCTCACAAATACTTTTATTTGTAATATTTGGTGTAAATATTATGACTTTTTATTTCAATTGTTTATTTAAGTTTTAATATGTGTGCCGTTATCACAATAGCTGTAAGACAGGAGAGACTCCTGCTACAGGCAGACTATCTGAGTAGACAATTGTTTATTTAAGTTTTAATATGTGTGCCGTTATCACAATAGCTGTAAGACAGGAGAGGCTCCTGCTACAGGCAGACTGTCTGAGTAGACAATTGTTTATTTAAGTTTTAATATGTGTGCCGTTATCACAATAGCTGTAAGACAGGAGAGACTCCTGCTACAGGCAGACTGTCTGAGTAGACAATTGTTTATTTAAGTTTTAATATGTGTGCCGTTATCACAATAGCTGTAAGACAGGAGAGGCTCCTGCTACAGGCAGACTGTCTGAGTAGACAATTGTTTATTTAAGTTTTAATATGTGTGCCGTTATCACAATAGCTGTAAGACAGGAGAGGCTCCTGCTACAGGCAGACTGTCTGAGTAGACAATTGTTTATTTAAGTTTTAATATGTGTGCCATTATCACAATAGCTGTAAGACAGGAGAGACTCCTGCTACAGGCAGACTGTCTGAGTAGACAATTGTTTATTTAAGTTTTAATATGTGTGCTGTTATCACAATAGCTGTAAGACAGGAGAGGCTCCTGCTACAGGCAGACTGTCCGAGTACACAATTGTTTATTTAAACTTTAATATGTGTGCCGTTTCACAATAGCTGTAAGACACGAGAGGCTCCTGCTACAGGCATGCTGAGTGAGTAGACAATTGTTTATTTAAGTTTTAATATGTGTGCCGTTATCACAATAGCTGTAAGACACGAGAGACTCCTGCTACAGGCATGCTGGGTGAGTAGACAATTGTTTATTTAAGTTTTAATATGTGTGCCGTTATCACAATAGCTGTAACACACGAGAGACTCCTGCTACAGGCATGCTGTCTGAGTAGACAATTGTTTATTTAAGTTTTAATATGTGTGCCGTTATCACAATAGCTGTAAGACAGGAGAGGCTCCTGCTACAGGCATGCTGTCTGAGTACACAATTGTTTATTTAAACTTTAATATGTGTGTGCCGTTATCACAATAGCTGTAAGACAGGAGAGGCTCCTGCTACAGGCATGCTGTCTGAGTACACAATTGTTTATTTAAACTTTAATATGTGTGCCGTTATCACAATAGCTGTAAGACACGAGAGGCTCCTGCTACAGGCATGCTGTCCGAGTACACAATTGTTTATTTAAACTTTAATATGTGTGTGCCGTTATCACAATAGCTGTAACACACGAGAGACTCCTGCTACAGGCATGCTGTCTGAGTACACAATTGTTTATTTAAACTTTAATATGTGTGTGCCGTTATCAAAATAGCTGTAACACACGAGAGACTCCTGCTAGAGGCATGCTGTCTGAGTACACAATTGCTTATTTAAAGTTTAATATGTGTGCCGTTATCACTATAGCTGTAAGACAGGAGAGGCTCCTGCTACAGGCATGCTGTCTGAGTAGACAATTGTTTATTTAAACTTTAATATGTGTGTGCCGTTATCACAATAGCTGTAAGACACGAGAGGCTCCTGCTACAGGCATGCTGTCTGAGTACACAATTGTTTATTTAAACTTTAATATGTGTGCCGTTATCACAATAGCTGTAAGACACGAGAGGCTCCTGCTACAGGCATGCTGTCTGAGTAGACAATTGTTTATTTAAACTTAAATATGTGTGTGCCCTTATCACAATAGCTGTAAGACACGAGAGGCTCCTGCTACAGGCATGCTGTCTGAGTACACAATTGTTTATTTAAACTTAAATATGTGTGTGCCGTTATCACAATAGCTGTAAGACACGAGAGGCTCCTGCTACAGGCATGCTGTCTGAGTACACAATTGTTTATTTAAACTTAAATATGTGTGTGCCGTTATCACAATAGCTGTAAGACACGAGAGGCTCCTGCTACAGGCATGCTGGGTGAGTACACAATTGTTTATTTAAACCTTAATATGTGTGTGCCGTTATCACAATACCTGTAAGACACGAGAGGCTCCTGCTACAGGCATGCTGTCTGAGTACACAATTGTTTATTTAAACTTTAATATGTGTGTGCCGTTATCACAATAGCTGTAAGACAGGAGAGTCTCCTGCTACAGGCATACTGTCTGAGTACACAATTGTTTATTTAGACTTTAATATGTGTGCCGTTATCACAATAGCTGTAAGACAGGAGAGGCTCCTGCTACAGGCATGCTGTCTGAGTACACAATTGTTTATTTAAACTTTAATATGTGTATGCCGTTATCACAATAGCTGTAAGACACGAGAGACTCCTGCTACAGGCATGCTGTCTGAGTACACAATTGTTTATTTAAACTTTAATATGTGTGCCGTTATCACAATAGCTGTAAGACAGGAGAGGCTCCTGCTACAGGCATGCTGTCTGAGTAGACAATTGTTTATTTAAACTTTAATATGTGTGTGCCGTTATTACAATAGCTGTAAGACACGAGAGGCTCCTGCTACAGGCATGCTGTCTGAGTACACAATTGTTTATTTAGACTTTAATATGTGTGCCGTTATCACAATAGCTGTAAGACAGGAGAGGCTCCTGCTACAGGCATGCTGTCTTAGTAGACAATTGTTTATTTAAACTTTAATATGTGTGCCGTTATCACAATAGCTGTAAGACACGAGAGGCTCCTGCTACAGGCATGCTGTCTCAGTACACAATTGTTTATTTAAACTTTAATATGTGTGCCGTTATCACAATAGCTGTAAGACACGAGAGGCTCCTGCTATAGGCATGCTGTCCGAGTAGACAATTGTTTATTTAAACTTTAATATGTGTGCCGTTATCACAATAGCTGTAAGACAGGAGAGGCTCCTGCTACAGGCATGCTGTCCGAGTAGACAATTGTTTATTTAAACATTAATATGTGTGTGCCGTTATCACAATAGCTGTAAGACACGAGAGGCTCCTGCTACAGGCATGCTGTCCGAGTACACAATTGTTTATTTAAACATTAATATGTGTGCCGTTATCACAATAGCTGTAAGACACGAGAGGCTCCTGCTACAGGCATGCTGGGTAAGTACACAATTGTTTATTTAAACATTAATATGTGTGCCGTTATCACAATAGCTGTAAGACACGAGAGGCTCCTGCTACAGGCATGCTGTCTGAGTAGACAATTGTTTATTTAAACATTAATATGTGTGCCGTTATCACAATAGATGTAAGACAGGAGAGGCTCCTGCTACAGGCATGCTGTCCGAGTAGACAATTGTTTATTTAAACATTAATATGTGTGCCGTTATCACAATAGATGTAAGACAGGAGAGGCTCCTGCTACAGGCATGCTGTCCGAGTAGACAATTGTTTATTTAAACATTAATATGTGTGCCGTTATCACAATAGCTGTAAGACAGGAGCGGCTCCTGCTACAGGCATGCTGTCCGAGTAGACAATTGTTTATTTAAACATTAATATGTGTGCCGTTATCACAATAGATGTAAGACCGGAGAGGCTCCTGCTACAGGCATGCTGTCTGAGTAGACAATTGTTTATTTAAACATTAATATGTGTGCCGTTATCACAATAGCTGTAAGACAGGAGAGGCTCCTGCTACAGGCATGCTGTCTGAGTAGACAATTGTTTATTTAAACTTTAATATGTGTGCCGTTATCACAATAGATGTAAAACAGGAGAGGCTCCTGCTACAGGCATGCTGTCTGAGTAGACAATTGTTTATTTAAACATTAATATGTGTGCCGTTATCACAATAGATGTACGACCGGAGAGGCTCCTGCTACAGGCATGCTGTCCGAGTAGACAATTGTTTATTTAAACATTAATATGTGTGCCGTTATCACAATAGATGTAAGACCGGAGAGGCACCTGCTACAGGCATGCTGTCTGAGTAGACAATTGTTTATTTAAACATTAATATGTGTGCCGTTATCACAATAGATGTAAGACCGGAGAGGCTCCTGCTACAGGCATGCTGTCCGAGTAGACAATTGTTTATTTAAACATTAATATGTGTGCCGTTATCACAATAGCTGTAAGACAGGAGAGGCTCCTGCTACAGGCATGCTGTCCGAGTAGACAATTGTTTATTTAAACATTAATATGTGTGCCGTTATCACAATAGCTGTAAGACAGGAGAGGCTCCTGCTACAGGCATGCTGTCTGAGTAGACAATTGTTTATTTAAACATTAATATGTGTGCCGTTATCACAATTGCTGTAAGACAGGAGAGGCTCCTGCTACAGGCATGCTGTCTGAGTACACAATTGTTTATTTAAACTTTAATATGTGTGCCGTTATCACAATAGCTGTAAGACACGAGAGGCTCCTGCTACAGGCATGCTGTCTGAGTACACAATTGTTTATTTAAACTTAAATATGTGTGTGCCGTTATCACAATAGCTGTAAGACACGAGAGGCTCCTGCTACAGGCATGCTGTCTGAGTACACAATTGTTTATTTAAACTTAAATATGTGTGTGCCGTTATCACAATAGCTGTAAGACACGAGAGGCTCCTGCTACAGGCATGCTGTATGAGTACACAATTGTTTATTTAAACTTTAATATGTGTGCCGTTATCACAATAGCTGTAAGACAGGAGAGGCTCCTGCTACAGGCATGCTGTCTGAGTAGACAATTGTTTATTTAAACTTTAATATGTGTGCCGTTATCACAATAGCTGTAAGACACGAGAGGCTCCTGCTACAGGCATGCTGTCTGAGTACACAATTGTTTATTTAAACTTTAATATGTGTGCCGTTATCACAATAGCTGTAACACACGAGAGACTCCTGCTACAGGCATGCTGTCTGAGTACACAATTGTTTATTTAAACTTTAATATGTGTGCCGTTATCACAATAGCTGTAACACACGAGAGACTCCTGCTACAGGCATGCTGTCTGAGTACACAATTGTTTATTTAAACTTTAATATGTGTGCCGTTATCACAATAGCTGTAACACACCAGAGACTCCTGCTACAGGCATGCTGTCTGAGTACACAATTGTTTATTTAAACTTTAATATGTGTGCCGTTATCACAATAGCTGTAAGACAGGAGAGGCTCCTGTTACAGGCATGCTGTCTGAGTACACAATTGTTTATTTAAACTTTAATATGTGTGTGCCGTTATCACAATAGGTGTAAGACACGAGAGGCTCCTGCTACAGGCATGCTGTCTGAGTACACAATTGTTTATTTAAACTTTAATATGTGTGCCGTTATCACAATAGCTGTAACACACGAGAGACTCCTGCTACAGGCATGCTGTCTGAGTACACAATTGTTTATTTAAACTTTAATATGTGTGCCGTTATCACAATAGCTGTAACACACGAGAGACTCCTGCTACAGGCATGCTGTCTGAGTACACAATTGGTTACTTAAACTTTAATATGTGTGCCGTTATCACAATAGCTGTAAGACAGGAGAGGCTCCTGTTACAGGCATGCTGTCTGAGTACACAATTGTTTATTTAAACTTTAATATGTGTGTGCCGTTATCACAATAGCTGTAAGACACGAGAGGCTCCTGCTACAGGCATGCTGTCTGAGTACACAATTGTTTATTTAAACTTAAATATGTGTGTGCCGTTATCACAATAGCTGTAAGACACGAGAGGCTCCTGCTACAGGCATGCTGTCTGATTACACAATTGTTTATTTAAACTTTAATATGTTTGCCGTTATCACAATAGCTGTAAGACACGAGAGGCTCCTGCTACAGGCATGCTGTCTGAGTACACAATTGTTTATTTAAACTTTAATATGTTTGCCGTTATCACAATAGCTGTAAGACACGAGAGGCTCCTGCTACAGGCATGCTGTCTGAGTACACACTTGTTTATTTAGACTTTAATATGTGTGCCGTTATCACAATAGCTGTAAGACAGGAGAGGCTCCTGCTACAGGCATGCTGAGTGAGTACACAATTGTTTATTTAAACTTTAATATGTGTGCCGTTATCACAATAGCTGTAAGACACGAGAGGCTCCTGCTACAGGCATGCTGTCTGAGTAGACAATTGTTTATTTAAACATTAATATGTGTGCCGTTATCACAATAGATGTAAGACAGGAGAGGCTCCTGCTACAGGCATGCTGTCTGAGTACACAATTGTTTATTTAAACTTAAATATGTGTGTGCCGTTATCACAATAGATGTAAGACACGAGAGGCTCCTGCTACAGGCATGCTGTCTGAGTAGACAATTGTTTATTTAAACATTAATATGTGTGCCGTTATCACAATAGATGTACGACCGGAGAGGCTCCTGCTACAGGCATGCTCTCCGAGTAGACAATTGTTTATTTAAACATTAATATGTGTGCCGTTATCACAATAGATGTAAGACCGGAGAGGCACCTGCTACAGGCATGCTGTCTGAGTAGACAATTGTTTATTTAAACATTAATATGTGTGCCGTTATCACAATAGATGTAAGACCGGAGAGGCTCCTGCTACAGGCATGCTGTCCGAGTAGACAATTGTTTATTTAAACATTAATATGTGTGCCGTTATCACAATAGCTGTAAGACAGGAGAGGCTCCTGCTACAGGCATGCTGTCCGAGTAGACAATTGTTTATTTAAACATTAATATGTGTGCCGTTATCACAATAGCTGTAAGACAGGAGAGGCTCCTGCTACAGGCATGCTGTCGGAGTAGACAATTGTTTATTTAAACATTAATATGTGTGCCGTTATCACAATTGCTGTAAGACAGGAGAGGCTCCTGCTACAGGCATACTGTCTGAGTACACAATTGTTTATTTAAACTTTAATATGTGTGCCGTTATCACAATAGCTGTAAGACACGAGAGGCTCCTGCTACAGGCATGCTGTCTGAGTACACAATTGTTTATTTAAACTTTAATATGTGTGCCGTTATCACAATAGCTGTAAGACAGGAGAGGCTCCTGCTACAGGCATGCTGTCTGAATAGACAATTGTTTATTTAAACTTTAATATGTGTGCCGTTATCACAATAGCTGTAAGACACGAGAGGCTCCTGCTACAGGCATGCTGTCTGAGTACACAATTGTTTATTTAAACTTTAATATGTGTGCCGTTATCACAATAGCTGTAACACACGAGAGACTCCTGCTACAGGCATGCTGTCTGAGAACACAATTGTTTATTTAAACTTTAATATGTGTGCCGTTATCACAATAGCTGTAACACACGAGAGACTCCTGCTACAGGCATGCTGTCTGAGTACACAATTGTTTATTTAAACTTTAATATGTGTGCCGTTATCACAATAGCTGTAACACACGAGAGACTCCTGCTACAGGCATGCTGTCTGAGTACACAATTGATTATTTAAACTTTAATATGTGTGCCGTTATCACAATAGCTGTAAGACAGGAGAGGCTCCTGTTACAGGCATGCTGTCTGAGTACACAATTGTTTATTTAAACTTTAATATGTGTGTGCCGTTATCACAATAGGTGTAAGACACGAGAGGCTCCTGCTACAGGCATGCTGTCTGAGTACACAATTGTTTATTTAAACTTTAATATGTGTGCCGTTATCACAATAGCTGTAACACACGAGAGACTCCTGCTACAGGCATGCTGTCTGAGTACACAATTGTTTATTTAAACTTTAATATGTGTGCAGTTATCACAATAGCTGAAACACACGAGAGACTCCTGCTACAGGCATGCTGTCTGAGTACACAATTGTTTATTTAAACTTTAATATGTGTGCCGTTATCACAATAGCTGTAAGACAGGAGAGGCTCCTGTTACAGGCATGCTGTCTGAGTACACAATTGTTTATTTAAACTTTAATATGTGTGTGCCGTTATCACAATAGCTGTAAGACACGAGAGGCTCCTGCTACAGGCATGCTGTCTGAGTACACAATTGTTTATTTAAACTTAAATATGTGTGTGCCGTTATCACAATAGCTGTAAGACACGAGAGGCTCCTGCTACAGGCATGCTGTCTGATTACACAATTGTTTATTTAAACTTTAATATGTTTGCCGTTATCACAATAGCTGTAAGACACGAGAGGCTCCTGCTACAGGCATGCTGTCTGAGTACACAATTGTTTATTTAAACTTTAATATGTTTGCCTTTATCACAATAGCTGTAAGACACGAGAGGCTCCTGCTACAGGCATGCTGTCTGAGTACACACTTGTTTATTTAGACTTTAATATGTGTGCCGTTATCACAATAGCTGTAAGACAGGAGAGGCTCCTGCTACAGGCATGCTGAGTGAGTACACAATTGTTTATTTAAACTTTAATATGTGTGCCGTTATCACAATAGCTGTAAGACACGAGAGGCTCCTGCTACAGGCATGCTGTCTGAGTAGACAATTGCTTATTTAAACATTAATATGTGTGCCGTTATCACAATAGATGTAAGACAGGAGAGGCTCCTGCTACAGGCATGCTGTCTGAGTAGACAATTGTTTATTTAAACACTAATATGTGTGCCGTTATCACAATAGATGTAAGACACGAGAGGCTCCTGCTACAGGCATGCTGTCTGAGTAGACAATTGTTTATTTAAACATTAATATGTGTGCCGTTATCACAATAGATGTAAGACACGAGAGGCTCCTGCTACAGGCATGCTGTCTGAGTAGACAATTGTTTATTTAAACATTAATATGTGTGCCGTTATCACAATAGATGTAAGACACGAGAGGCTCCTGCTACAGGCATGCTGTCTGAGTAGACAATTGTTTATTTAAACATTAATATGTGTGCCGTTATCACAATAGATGTAAGACAGGAGAGGCTCCTGCTACAGGCATGCTGTCCGAGTAGACAATTGTTTATTTAAACATTATATTGTGTGCCGTTATCACAATAGATGTAAGACAGGAGAGGCTCCTGCTACAGGCATGCTGTCCGAGTAGACAATTGTTTATTCAAACATTAATATGTGCGCCGTTATCACAATAGCTGTAAGACAGGAGAGGCTCCTGCTACAGGCATGCTGTCCGAGTAGACAATTGTTTATTTAAACATTAATATGTGTGCCGTTATCACAATAGATGTAAGACCGGAGAGGCTCCTGCTACAGGCATGCTGTCTGAGTAGACAATTGCTTATTTAAACATTAATATGTGTGCCGTTATCACAATAGCTGTAAGACAGGAGAGGCTCCTGCTACAGGCATGCTGTCTGAGTAGACAATTGTTTATTTAAACTTTAATATGTGTGCCGTTATCACAATAGATGTAAGACACGAGAGGCTCCTCCTACAGGCATGCTGTCTGAGTAGACAATTGTTTATTTAAACATTAATATGTGTGCCGTTATCACAATAGATGTAAGACCGGAGAGGCTCCTGCTACAGGCATGCTGTCCGAGTAGACAATTGTTTATTTAAACATTAATATGTGTGCCGTTATCACAATAGATGTAAGACCGGAGAGGCTCCTGCTACAGGCATGCTGTCTGAGTAGACAATTGTTTATTTAAACATTAATATGTGTGCCGTTATCACAATAGATGTAAGACCGGAGAGGCTCCTGCTACAGGCATGCTGTCCGAGTAGACAATAGTTTATTTAAACATTAATATGTGTGCCGTTATCACAATAGCTGTAAGACAGGAGAGGCTCCTGCTACAGGCATGCTTTCCGAGTAGACAATTGTTTATTTAAACATTAATATGTGTGCCGTTATCACAATAGCTGTAAGACAGGAGAGGCTCCTGCTACAGGCATGCTGTCTGAGTAGACAATTGTTTATTTAAACATTAATATGTGTGCCGTTATCACAATAGCTGTAAGACAGGAGAGGCTCCTGCTACAGGCATACTGTCTGAGTACACAATTGTTTATTTAAACTTTAATATGTGTGCCGTTATCACAATAGCTATAAGACACGAGAGGCTCCTGCTACAGGCATGCTGTCTGAGTACACAATTGTTTATTTAAACTTTAATATGTGTGCCGTTATCACAATAGCTGTAAGACAGGAGAGGCTCCTGCTACAGGCATGCTGTCTGAGTACACAATTGTTTATTTAAACTTTAATATGTGTGCCGTTATCACAATAGCTGTAACACACGAGAGACTCCTGCTACAGGCATGCTGTCTGAGTACACAATTGTTTATTTAAACTTTAATATGTGTGCCGTTATCACAATAGCTGTAAGACAGGAGAGGCTCCTGTTACAGGCATGCTGTCTGAGTACACAATTGTTTATTTAAACTTTAATATGTGTGTGCCGTTATCACAATAGCTGTAAGACACGAGAGGCTCCTGCTACAGGCATGCTGTCTGAGTACACAATTGTTTATTTAAACTTTAATATGTGTGCCGTTATCACAATAGCTGTAACACACGAGAGACTCCTGCTACAGGCATGCTGTCTGAGTACACAATTGTTTATTTAAACTTTAATATGTGTGCCGTTATCACAATAGTTGTAACACACGAGAGACTCCTGCTACAGGCATGCTGTCTGAGTACACAATTGTTTATTTAAACTTTAATATGTGTGCCGTTATCACAATAGCTGTAAGACAGGAGAGGCTCCTGTTACAGGCATGCTGTCTGAGTACACAATTGTTTATTTAAACTTTAATATGTGTGTGCCGTTATCACAATAGCTGTAAGACAGGAGAGGCTCCTGTTACAGGCATGCTGTCTGAGTACACAATTGTTTATTTAAACTTTAATATGTGTGTGCCGTTATCACAATAGAAGTACGACCGGAGAGGCTCCTGCTACAGGCATTATGTCCGAGTAGACAATTGTTTATTTAAACATTAATATGTGTGCCGTTATCACAATAGATGTAAGACCGGAGAGGCACCTGCTACAGGCATGCTGTCTGAGTAGACAATTGTTTATTTAAACATTAATATGTGTGCCGTTATCACAATAGATGTAAGACCGGAGAGGCTCCTGCTACAGGCATGCTGTCCGAGTAGACAATTGTTTATTTAAACATTAATATGTGTGCCGTTATCACAATAGCTGTAAGACAGGAGAGGCTCCTGCTACAGGCATGCTGTCCGAGTAGACAATTGTTTATTTAAACATTAATATGTGTGCCGTTATCACAATAGCTGTAAGACAGGAGAGGCTCCTGCTACAGGCATGCTGTCTGAGTAGACAATTGTTTATTTAAACATTAATATGTGTGCCGTTATCACAATTGCTGTAAGACAGGAGAGGCTCCTGCTACAGGCATACTGTCTGAGTACACAATTGTTTATTTAAACTTTAATATGTCTGCCGTTATCACAATAGCTGTAAGACACGAGAGGCTCCTGCTACAGGCATGCTATCTGAGTACACAATTGTTTATTTAAACTTTAATATGTGTGCCGTTATCACAATAGCTGTAAGACACGAGAGGCTCCTGCTACAGGCATGCTGTCCGAGTAGACAATTGTTTATTTAAACATTAATATGTGTGCCGTTATCACAATAGCTGTAAGACACGAGAGGCTCCTGCTACAGGCATGCTGTATGAGTACACAATTGTTTATTTAAACTTTAATATGTGTGCCGTTATCACAATAGCTGTAAGACAGGAGAGGCTCCTGCTACAGGCATGCTGTCTGAGTAGACAATTGTTTATTTAAACTTTAATATGTGTGCCGTTATCACAATAGCTGTAAGACACGAGAGGCTCCTGCTACAGGCATGCTGTCTGAGTACACAATTGTTTATTTAAACTTTAATATGTGTGCCGTTATCACAATAGCTGTAACACACGAGAGACTCCTGCTACAGGCATGCTGTCTGAGTACACAATTGTTTATTTAAACTTTAATATGTGTGCCGTTATCACAATAGCTGTAACACACGACAGACTCCTGCTACAGGCATGCTGTCTGAGTACACAATTGTTTATTTAAACTTTAATATGTGTGCCGTTATCACAATAGCTGTAACACACGAGAGACTCCTGCTACAGGCATGCTGTCTTAGTACACAATTGTTTATTTAAACTTTAATATGTGTGCCGTTATCACAATAGCTGTAAGACAGGAGAGGCTCCTGTTACAGGCATGCTGTCTGAGTACACAATTGTTTATTTAAACTATAATATGTGTGTGCCGTTATCACAATAGGTGTAAGACACGAGAGGCTCCTGCTACAGGCATGCTGTCTGAGTACACAATTGTTTATTTAAACTTTAATATGTGTGCCGTTATCACAATAGCTGTAACACACGAGAGACTCCTGCTACAGGCATGCTGTCTGAGTACACAATTGTTTATTTAAACTTTAATATGTGTGCCGTTATCACAATAGCTGTAACACACGAGAGACTCCTGCTACAGGCATGCTGTCTGAGTACACAATTGTTTACTTAAACTTTAATATGTGTGCCGTTATCACAATAGCTGTAAGACAGGAGAGGCTCCTGTTACAGGCATGCTGTCTGAGTACACAATTGTTTATTTAAACTTTAATATGTGTGTGCCGTTATCACAATAGCTGTAAGACACGAGAGGCTCCTGCTACAGGCATGCTGTCTGAGTACACAATTGTTTATTTAAACTTAAATATGTGTGTGCCGTTATCACAATAGCTGTAAGACACGAGAGGCTCCTGCTACAGGCATGCTGTCTGATTACACAATTGTTTATTTAAACTTTAATATGTTTGCCGTTATCACAATAGCTGTAAGACACGAGAGGCTCCTGCTACAGGCATGCTGTCTGAGTACACAATTGTTTATTTAAACTTTAATATGTTTGCCGTTATCACAATAGCTGTAAGACACGAGAGGCTCCTGCTACAGGCATGCTGTCTGAGTACACACTTGTTTATTTAGACTTTAATATGTGTGCCGTTATCACAATAGCTGTAAGACAGGAGAGGCTCCTGCTACAGGCATGCTGAGTGAGTACACAATTGTTTATTTAAACTTTAATATGTGTGCCGTTATCACAATAGATGTAAGACAGGAGAGGCTCCTGCTACAGGCATGCTGTCTGAGTAGACAATTGTTTATTTAAACACTAATATGTGTGCCGTTATCACAATAGATGTAAGACACGAGAGACTCCTGCTACAGGCATGCTGTCTGAGTAGACAAGTGTTTATTTAAACATTAATATGTGTGCCGTTATCACAATAGATGTAAGACACGAGAGGCTCCCGCTACAGGCATGCTGTCTGAGTAGACAATTGTTTATTTAAACATTAATATGTGTGCCGTTATCACAATAGATGTAAGACAGGAGAGGCTCCTGCTACAGGCATGCTGTCCGAGTAGACAATTGTTTATTTAAACATTAATATGTGTGCCGTTATCACAATAGATGTAAGACAGGAGAGGCTCCTGCTACAGGCATGCTGTCCGAGTAGACAATTGTTTATTTAAACATTAATATGTCTGCCGTTATCACAATAGCTGTAAGACAGGAGAGGCTCCTGCTACAGGCATGCTGTCCGAGTAGACAATTGTTTATTTAAACATTAATATGTGTGCCGTTTTCACAATAGATGTAAGACCGGAGAGGCTCCTGCTACAGGCATGCTGTCTGAGTAGACAATTGTTTATTTAAACATTAATATGTGTGCCGTTATCACAATAGCTGTAAGACAGGAGAGGCTCCTGCTACAGGCATGCTGTCTGAGTAGACAATTGTTTATTTAAACTTTAATATGTGTGCCGTTATCACAATAGATGTAAGACAGGAGAGGCTCCTGCTACAGGCATGCTGTCTGAGTAGACAATTGTTTATTTAAACATTAATATGTGTGCCGTTATCACAATAGATGTAAGACCGGAGAGGCTCCTGCTACAGGCATGCTGTCCGAGTAGACAATTGTTTATTTAAACATTAATATGTGTGCCGTTATCACAATAGATGTAAGACCGGAGAGGCTCCTGCTACAGACATGCTGTCTGAGTAGACAATTGTTTATTTAAACATTAATATGTGTGCCGTTATCACAATAGCTGTAAGACAGGAGAGGCTCCTGCTACAGGCATGCTGTCTGAGTAGACAATTGTTTATTTAAACTTTAATATGTGTGCCGTTATCACAATAGATGTAAAACAGGAGAGGCTCCTGCTACAGGCATGCTGTCTGAGTAGACATTTGTTTATTTAAACATTAATATGTGTGCCGTTATCACAATAGATGTACGACCGAAGAGGCTCCTGCTACAGGCATGCTGTCCGAGTAGACAATTGTTTATTTAAACATTAATATGTGTGCCGTTATCACAATAGATGTAAGACCGGAGAGGCTCCTGCTACAGGCATGCTGTCCGAGTAGACAATTGTTTATTTAAACATTAATATGTGTGCCGTTATCACAATAGCTGTAAGACAGGAGAGGCTCCTGCTACAGGCATGCTGTCCGAGTAGACAATTGTTTATTTAAACATTAATATGTGTGCCGTTATCACAATAGCTGTAAGACAGGAGAGGCTCCTGCTACAGGCATGCTGTCCGAGTAGACAATTGTTTATTTAAACATTAATATGTGTGTGCCGTTATCACAATAGCTGTAAGACACGAGAGGCTCCTGCTACAGGCATGCTGTCCGAGTACACAATTGTTTATTTAAACATTAATATGTGTGCCGTTATCACAATAGCTGTAAGACACGAGAGGCTCCTGCTACAGGCATGCTGGGTAAGTACACAATTGTTTATTTAAACATTAATATGTGTGCCGTTATCACAATAGCTGTAAGACACGAGAGGCTCCTGCTACAGGCATGCTGTCTGAGTAGACAATTGTTTATTTAAACATTAATATGTGTGCCGTTATCACAATAGATGTAAGACAGGAGAGGCTCCTGCTACAGGCATGCTGTCCGAGTAGACAATTGTTTATTTAAACATTAATATGTGTGCCGTTATCACAATAGATGTAAGACAGGAGAGGCTCCTGCTACAGGCATGCTGTCCGAGTAGACAATTGTTTATTTAAACATTAATATGTGTGCCGTTATCACAATAGCTGTAAGACAGGAGCGGCTCCTGCTACAGGCATGCTGTCCGAGTAGACAATTGTTTATTTAAACATTAATATGTGTGCCGTTATCACAATAGATGTAAGACCGGAGAGGCTCCTGCTACAGGCATGCTGTCTGAGTAGACAATTGTTTATTTAAACATTAATATGTGTGCCGTTATCACAATAGCTGTAAGACAGGAGAGGCTCCTGCTACAGGCATGCTGTCTGAGTAGACAATTGTTTATTTAAACTTTAATATGTGTGCCGTTATCACAATAGATGTAAAACAGGAGAGGCTCCTGCTACAGGCATGCTGTCTGAGTAGACAATTGTTTATTTAAACATTAATATGTGTGCCGTTATCACAATAGATGTACGACCGGAGAGGCTCCTGCTACAGGCATGCTGTCCGAGTAGACAATTGTTTATTTAAACATTAATATGTGTGCCGTTATCACAATAGATGTAAGACCGGAGAGGCACCTGCTACAGGCATGCTGTCTGAGTAGACAATTGTTTATTTAAACATTAATATGTGTGCCGTTATCACAATAGATGTAAGACCGGAGAGGCTCCTGCTACAGGCATGCTGTCCGAGTAGACAATTGTTTATTTAAACATTAATATGTGTGCCGTTATCACAATAGCTGTAAGACAGGAGAGGCTCCTGCTACAGGCATGCTGTCCGAGTAGACAATTGTTTATTTAAACATTAATATGTGTGCCGTTATCACAATAGCTGTAAGACAGGAGAGGCTCCTGCTACAGGCATGCTGTCTGAGTAGACAATTGTTTATTTAAACATTAATATGTGTGCCGTTATCACAATTGCTGTAAGACAGGAGAGGCTCCTGCTACAGGCATGCTGTCTGAGTACACAATTGTTTATTTAAACTTTAATATGTGTGCCGTTATCACAATAGCTGTAAGACACGAGAGGCTCCTGCTACAGGCATGCTGTCTGAGTACACAATTGTTTATTTAAACTTAAATATGTGTGTGCCGTTATCACAATAGCTGTAAGACACGAGAGGCTCCTGCTACAGGCATGCTGTCTGAGTACACAATTGTTTATTTAAACTTAAATATGTGTGTGCCGTTATCACAATAGCTGTAAGACACGAGAGGCTCCTGCTACAGGCATGCTGTATGAGTACACAATTGTTTATTTAAACTTTAATATGTGTGCCGTTATCACAATAGCTGTAAGACAGGAGAGGCTCCTGCTACAGGCATGCTGTCTGAGTAGACAATTGTTTATTTAAACTTTAATATGTGTGCCGTTATCACAATAGCTGTAAGACACGAGAGGCTCCTGCTACAGGCATGCTGTCTGAGTACACAATTGTTTATTTAAACTTTAATATGTGTGCCGTTATCACAATAGCTGTAACACACGAGAGACTCCTGCTACAGGCATGCTGTCTGAGTACACAATTGTTTATTTAAACTTTAATATGTGTGCCGTTATCACAATAGCTGTAACACACGAGAGACTCCTGCTACAGGCATGCTGTCTGAGTACACAATTGTTTATTTAAACTTTAATATGTGTGCCGTTATCACAATAGCTGTAACACACCAGAGACTCCTGCTACAGGCATGCTGTCTGAGTACACAATTGTTTATTTAAACTTTAATATGTGTGCCGTTATCACAATAGCTGTAAGACAGGAGAGGCTCCTGTTACAGGCATGCTGTCTGAGTACACAATTGTTTATTTAAACTTTAATATGTGTGTGCCGTTATCACAATAGGTGTAAGACACGAGAGGCTCCTGCTACAGGCATGCTGTCTGAGTACACAATTGTTTATTTAAACTTTAATATGTGTGCCGTTATCACAATAGCTGTAACACACGAGAGACTCCTGCTACAGGCATGCTGTCTGAGTACACAATTGTTTATTTAAACTTTAATATGTGTGCCGTTATCACAATAGCTGTAACACACGAGAGACTCCTGCTACAGGCATGCTGTCTGAGTACACAATTGGTTACTTAAACTTTAATATGTGTGCCGTTATCACAATAGCTGTAAGACAGGAGAGGCTCCTGTTACAGGCATGCTGTCTGAGTACACAATTGTTTATTTAAACTTTAATATGTGTGTGCCGTTATCACAATAGCTGTAAGACACGAGAGGCTCCTGCTACAGGCATGCTGTCTGAGTAAACAATTGTTTATTTAAACTTAAATATGTGTGTGCCGTTATCACAATAGCTGTAAGACACGAGAGGCTCCTGCTACAGGCATGCTGTCTGATTACACAATTGTTTATTTAAACTTTAATATGTTTGCCGTTATCACAATAGCTGTAAGACACGAGAGGCTCCTGCTACAGGCATGCTGTCTGAGTACACAATTGTTTATTTAAACTTTAATATGTTTGCCGTTATCACAATAGCTGTAAGACACGAGAGGCTCCTGCTACAGGCATGCTGTCTGAGTACACACTTGTTTATTTAGACTTTAATATGTGTGCCGTTATCACAATAGCTGTAAGACAGGAGAGGCTCCTGCTACAGGCATGCTGAGTGAGTACACAATTGTTTATTTAAACTTTAATATGTGTGCCGTTATCACAATAGCTGTAAGACACGAGAGGCTCCTGCTACAGGCATGCTGTCTGAGTAGACAATTGTTTATTTAAACATTAATATGTGTGCCGTTATCACAATAGATGTAAGACAGGAGAGGCTCCTGCTACAGGCATGCTGTCTGAGTAGACAATTGTTTATTTAAACACTAATATGTGTGCCGTTATCACAATAGATGTAAGACACGAGAGGCTCCTGCTACAGGCATGCTGTCTGAGTAGACAATTGTTTATTTAAACATTAATATGTGTGCCGTTATCACAATAGATGTACGACCGGAGAGGCTCCTGCTACAGGCATGCTCTCCGAGTAGACAATTGTTTATTTAAACATTAATATGTGTGCCGTTATCACAATAGATGTAAGACCGGAGAGGCACCTGCTACAGGCATGCTGTCTGAGTAGACAATTGTTTATTTAAACATTAATATGTGTGCCGTTATCACAATAGATGTAAGACCGGAGAGGCTCCTGCTACAGGCATGCTGTCCGAGTAGACAATTGTTTATTTAAACATTAATATGTGTGCCGTTATCACAATAGCTGTAAGACAGGAGAGGCTCCTGCTACAGGCATGCTGTCCGAGTAGACAATTGTTTATTTAAACATTAATATGTGTGCCGTTATCACAATAGCTGTAAGACAGGAGAGGCTCCTGCTACAGGCATGCTGTCGGAGTAGACAATTGTTTATTTAAACATTAATATGTGTGCCGTTATCACAATTGCTGTAAGACAGGAGAGGCTCCTGCTACAGGCATACTGTCTGAGTACACAATTGTTTATTTAAACTTTAATATGTGTGCCGTTATCACAATAGCTGTAAGACACGAGAGGCTCCTGCTACAGGCATGCTGTCTGAGTACACAATTGTTTATTTAAACTTTAATATGTGTGCCGTTATCACAATAGCTGTAAGACAGGAGAGGCTCCTGCTACAGGCATGCTGTCTGAATAGACAATTGTTTATTTAAACTTTAATATGTGTGCCGTTATCACAATAGCTGTAAGACACGAGAGGCTCCTGCTACAGGCATGCTGTCTGAGTACACAATTGTTTATTTAAACTTTAATATGTGTGCCGTTATCACAATAGCTGTAACACACGAGAGACTCCTGCTACAGGCATGCTGTCTGAGTACACAATTGTTTATTTAAACTTTAATATGTGTGCCGTTATCACAATAGCTGTAACACACGAGAGACTCCTGCTACAGGCATGCTGTCTGAGTACACAATTGTTTATTTAAACTTTAATATGTGTGCCGTTATCACAATAGCTGTAACACACGAGAGACTCCTGCTACAGGCATGCTGTCTGAGTACACAATTGATTATTTAAACTTTAATATGTGTGCCGTTATCACAATAGCTGTAAGACAGGAGAGGCTCCTGTTACAGGCATGCTGTCTGAGTACACAATTGTTTATTTAAACTTTAATATGTGTGTGCCGTTATCACAATAGGTGTAAGACACGAGAGGCTCCTGCTACAGGCATGCTGTCTGAGTACACAATTGTTTATTTAAACTTTAATATGTGTGCCGTTATCACAATAGCTGTAACACACGAGAGACTCCTGCTACAGGCATGCTGTCTGAGTACACAATTGTTTATTTAAACTTTAATATGTGTGCAGTTATCACAATAGCTGTAACACACGAGAGACTCCTGCTACAGGCATGCTGTCTGAGTACACAATTGTTTATTTAAACTTTAATATGTGTGCCGTTATCACAATAGCTGTAAGACAGGAGAGGCTCCTGTTACAGGCATGCTGTCTGAGTACACAATTGTTTATTTAAACTTTAATATGTGTGTGCCGTTATCACAATAGCTGTAAGACACGAGAGGCTCCTGCTACAGGCATGCTGTCTGAGTACACAATTGTTTATTTAAACTTAAATATGTGTGTGCCGTTATCACAATAGCTGTAAGACACGAGAGGCTCCTGCTACAGGCATGCTGTCTGATTACACAATTGTTTATTTAAACTTTAATATGTTTGCCGTTATCACAATAGCTGTAAGACACGAGAGGCTCCTGCTACAGGCATGCTGTCTGAGTACACAATTGTTTATTTAAACTTTAATATGTTTGCCTTTATCACAATAGCTGTAAGACACGAGAGGCTCCTGCTACAGGCATGCTGTCTGAGTACACACTTGTTTATTTAGACTTTAATATGTGTGCCGTTATCACAATAGCTGTAAGACAGGAGAGGCTCCTGCTACAGGCATGCTGAGTGAGTACACAATTGTTTATTTAAACTTTAATATGTGTGCCGTTATCACAATAGCTGTAAGACACGAGAGGCTCCTGCTACAGGCATGCTGTCTGAGTAGACAATTGCTTATTTAAACATTAATATGTGTGCCGTTATCACAATAGATGTAAGACAGGAGAGGCTCCTGCTACAGGCATGCTGTCTGAGTAGACAATTGTTTATTTAAACACTAATATGTGTGCCGTTATCACAATAGATGTAAGACACGAGAGGCTCCTGCTACAGGCATGCTGTCTGAGTAGACAATTGTTTATTTAAACATTAATATGTGTGCCGTTATCACAATAGATGTAAGACACGAGAGGCTCCTGCTACAGGCATGCTGTCTGAGTAGACAATTGTTTATTTAAACATTAATATGTGTGCCGTTATCACAATAGATGTAAGACACGAGAGGCTCCTGCTACAGGCATGCTGTCTGAGTAGACAATTGTTTATTTAAACATTAATATGTGTGACGTTATCACAATAGATGTAAGACAGGAGAGGCTCCTGCTACAGGCATGCTGTCTGAGTAGACAATTGTTTATTTAAACACTAATATGTGTGCCGTTATCACAATAGATGTAAGACACGAGAGACTCCTGCTAAGGGCATGCTGTCTGAGTAGACAATTGTTTATTTAAACATTAATATGTGTGCCGTTATCACAATAGATGTAAGACACGAGAGGCTCCCGCTACAGGCATGCTGTCTGAGTAGACAATTGTTTATTTAAACATTAATATGTGTGCCGTTATCACAATAGATGTAAGACAGGAGAGGCTCCTGCTACAGGCATGCTGTCCGAGTAGACAATTGTTTATTTAAACATTAATATGTGTGCCGTTATCACAATAGATGTAAGACAGGAGAGGCTCCTGCTACAGGCATGCTGTCCGAGTAGACAATTGTTTATTTAAACATTAATATGTCTGCCGTTATCACAATAGCTGTAAGACAGGAGAGGCTCCTGCTACAGGCATGCTGTCCGAGTAGACAATTGTTTATTTAAACATTAATATGTGTGCCGTTTTCACAATAGATGTAAGACCGGAGAGGCTCCTGCTACAGGCATGCTGTCTGAGTAGACAATTGTTTATTTAAACATTAATATGTGTGCCGTTATCACAATAGCTGTAAGACAGGAGAGGCTCCTGCTACAGGCATGCTGTCTGAGTAGACAATTGTTTATTTAAACTTTAATATGTGTGCCGTTATCACAATAGATGTAAGACAGGAGAGGCTCCTGCTACAGGCATGCTGTCTGAGTAGACAATTGTTTATTTAAACATTAATATGTGTGCCGTTATCACAATAGATGTAAGACCGGAGAGGCTCCTGCTACAGGCATGCTGTCCGAGTAGACAATTGTTTATTTAAACATTAATATGTGTGCCGTTATCACAATAGATGTAAGACCGGAGAGGCTCCTGCTACAGACATGCTGTCTGAGTAGACAATTGTTTATTTAAACATTAATATGTGTGCCGTTATCACAATAGCTGTAAGACAGGAGAGGCTCCTGCTACAGGCATGCTGTCTGAGTAGACAATTGTTTATTTAAACTTTAATATGTGTGCCGTTATCACAATAGATGTAAAACAGGAGAGGCTCCTGCTACAGGCATGCTGTCTGAGTAGACATTTGTTTATTTAAACATTAATATGTGTGCCGTTATCACAATAGATGTACGACCGAAGAGGCTCCTGCTACAGGCATGCTGTCCGAGTAGACAATTGTTTATTTAAACATTAATATGTGTGCCGTTATCACAATAGATGTAAGACCGGAGAGGCTCCTGCTACAGGCATGCTGTCCGAGTAGACAATTGTTTATTTAAACATTAATATGTGTGCCGTTATCACAATAGCTGTAAGACAGGAGAGGCTCCTGCTACAGGCATGCTGTCCGAGTAGACAATTGTTTATTTAAACATTAATATGTGTGCCGTTATCACAATAGCTGTAAGACAGGAGAGGCTCCTGCTACAGGCATGCTGTCCGAGTAGACAATTGTTTATTTAAACATTAATATGTGTGTGCCGTTATCACAATAGCTGTAAGACACGAGAGGCTCCTGCTACAGGCATGCTGTCCGAGTACACAATTGTTTATTTAAACATTAATATGTGTGCCGTTATCACAATAGCTGTAAGACACGAGAGGCTCCTGCTACAGGCATGCTGGGTAAGTACACAATTGTTTATTTAAACATTAATATGTGTGCCGTTATCACAATAGCTGTAAGACACGAGAGGCTCCTGCTACAGGCATGCTGTCTGAGTAGACAATTGTTTATTTAAACATTAATATGTGTGCCGTTATCACAATAGATGTAAGACAGGAGAGGCTCCTGCTACAGGCATGCTGTCCGAGTAGACAATTGTTTATTTAAACATTAATATGTGTGCCGTTATCACAATAGATGTAAGACAGGAGAGGCTCCTGCTACAGGCATGCTGTCCGAGTAGACAATTGTTTATTTAAACATTAATATGTGTGCCGTTATCACAATAGCTGTAAGACAGGAGCGGCTCCTGCTACAGGCATGCTGTCCGAGTAGACAATTGTTTATTTAAACATTAATATGTGTGCCGTTATCACAATAGATGTAAGACCGGAGAGGCTCCTGCTACAGGCATGCTGTCTGAGTAGACAATTGTTTATTTAAACATTAATATGTGTGCCGTTATCACAATAGCTGTAAGACAGGAGAGGCTCCTGCTACAGGCATGCTGTCTGAGTAGACAATTGTTTATTTAAACTTTAATATGTGTGCCGTTATCACAATAGATGTAAAACAGGAGAGGCTCCTGCTACAGGCATGCTGTCTGAGTAGACAATTGTTTATTTAAACATTAATATGTGTGCCGTTATCACAATAGATGTACGACCGGAGAGGCTCCTGCTACAGGCATGCTGTCCGAGTAGACAATTGTTTATTTAAACATTAATATGTGTGCCGTTATCACAATAGATGTAAGACCGGAGAGGCACCTGCTACAGGCATGCTGTCTGAGTAGACAATTGTTTATTTAAACATTAATATGTGTGCCGTTATCACAATAGATGTAAGACCGGAGAGGCTCCTGCTACAGGCATGCTGTCCGAGTAGACAATTGTTTATTTAAACATTAATATGTGTGCCGTTATCACAATAGCTGTAAGACAGGAGAGGCTCCTGCTACAGGCATGCTGTCCGAGTAGACAATTGTTTATTTAAACATTAATATGTGTGCCGTTATCACAATAGCTGTAAGACAGGAGAGGCTCCTGCTACAGGCATGCTGTCTGAGTAGACAATTGTTTATTTAAACATTAATATGTGTGCCGTTATCACAATTGCTGTAAGACAGGAGAGGCTCCTGCTACAGGCATGCTGTCTGAGTACACAATTGTTTATTTAAACTTTAATATGTGTGCCGTTATCACAATAGCTGTAAGACACGAGAGGCTCCTGCTACAGGCATGCTGTCTGAGTACACAATTGTTTATTTAAACTTAAATATGTGTGTGCCGTTATCACAATAGCTGTAAGACACGAGAGGCTCCTGCTACAGGCATGCTGTCTGAGTACACAATTGTTTATTTAAACTTAAATATGTGTGTGCCGTTATCACAATAGCTGTAAGACACGAGAGGCTCCTGCTACAGGCATGCTGTATGAGTACACAATTGTTTATTTAAACTTTAATATGTGTGCCGTTATCACAATAGCTGTAAGACAGGAGAGGCTCCTGCTACAGGCATGCTGTCTGAGTAGACAATTGTTTATTTAAACTTTAATATGTGTGCCGTTATCACAATAGCTGTAAGACACGAGAGGCTCCTGCTACAGGCATGCTGTCTGAGTACACAATTGTTTATTTAAACTTTAATATGTGTGCCGTTATCACAATAGCTGTAACACACGAGAGACTCCTGCTACAGGCATGCTGTCTGAGTACACAATTGTTTATTTAAACTTTAATATGTGTGCCGTTATCACAATAGCTGTAACACACGAGAGACTCCTGCTACAGGCATGCTGTCTGAGTACACAATTGTTTATTTAAACTTTAATATGTGTGCCGTTATCACAATAGCTGTAACACACCAGAGACTCCTGCTACAGGCATGCTGTCTGAGTACACAATTGTTTATTTAAACTTTAATATGTGTGCCGTTATCACAATAGCTGTAAGACAGGAGAGGCTCCTGTTACAGGCATGCTGTCTGAGTACACAATTGTTTATTTAAACTTTAATATGTGTGTGCCGTTATCACAATAGGTGTAAGACACGAGAGGCTCCTGCTACAGGCATGCTGTCTGAGTACACAATTGTTTATTTAAACTTTAATATGTGTGCCGTTATCACAATAGCTGTAACACACGAGAGACTCCTGCTACAGGCATGCTGTCTGAGTACACAATTGTTTATTTAAACTTTAATATGTGTGCCGTTATCACAATAGCTGTAACACACGAGAGACTCCTGCTACAGGCATGCTGTCTGAGTACACAATTGGTTACTTAAACTTTAATATGTGTGCCGTTATCACAATAGCTGTAAGACAGGAGAGGCTCCTGTTACAGGCATGCTGTCTGAGTACACAATTGTTTATTTAAACTTTAATATGTGTGTGCCGTTATCACAATAGCTGTAAGACACGAGAGGCTCCTGCTACAGGCATGCTGTCTGAGTACACAATTGTTTATTTAAACTTAAATATGTGTGTGCCGTTATCACAATAGCTGTAAGATACGAGAGGCTCCTGCTACAGGCATGCTGTCTGATTACACAATTGTTTATTTAAACTTTAATATGTTTGCCGTTATCACAATAGCTGTAAGACACGAGAGGCTCCTGCTACAGGCATGCTGTCTGAGTACACAATTGTTTATTTAAACTTTAATATGTGTGCCGTTATCACAATAGCTGTAAGACAGGAGAGGCTCCTGCTACAGGCATGCTGAGTGAGTACACAATTGTTTATTTAAACTTTAATATGTGTGCCGTTATCACAATAGCTGTAAGACACGAGAGGCTCCTGCTACAGGCATGCTGTCTGAGTAGACAATTGTTTATTTAAACATTAATATGTGTGCCGTTATCACAATAGATGTAAGACAGGAGAGGCTCCTGCTACAGGCATGCTGTCTGAGTAGACAATTGTTTATTTAAACACTAATATGTGTGCCGTTATCACAATAGATGTAAGACACGAGAGGCTCCTGCTACAGGCATGCTGTCTGAGTAGACAATTGTTTATTTAAACATTAATATGTGTGCCGTTATCACAATAGATGTACGACCGGAGAGGCTCCTGCTACAGGCATGCTCTCCGAGTAGACAATTGTTTATTTAAACATTAATATGTGTGCCGTTATCACAATAGATGTAAGACCGGAGAGGCACCTGCTACAGGCATGCTGTCTGAGTAGACAATTGTTTATTTAAACATTAATATGTGTGCCGTTATCACAATAGATGTAAGACCGGAGAGGCTCCTGCTACAGGCATGCTGTCCGAGTAGACAATTGTTTATTTAAACATTAATATGTGTGCCGTTATCACAATAGCTGTAAGACAGGAGAGGCTCCTGCTACAGGCATGCTGTCCGAGTAGACAATTGTTTATTTAAACATTAATATGTGTGCCGTTATCACAATAGATGTAAGACAGGAGAGGCTCCTGCTACAGGCATGCTGTCCGAGTAGACAATTGTTTATTTAAACATTAATATGTCTGCCGTTATCACAATAGCTGTAAGACAGGAGAGGCTCCTGCTACAGGCATGCTGTCCGAGTAGACAATTGTTTATTTAAACATTAATATGTGTGCCGTTTTCACAATAGATGTAAGACCGGAGAGGCTCCTGCTACAGGCATGCTGTCTGAGTAGACAATTGTTTATTTAAACATTAATATGTGTGCCGTTATCACAATAGCTGTAAGACAGGAGAGGCTCCTGCTACAGGCATGCTGTCTGAGTAGACAATTGTTTATTTAAACTTTAATATGTGTGCCGTTATCACAATAGATGTAAGACAGGAGAGGCTCCTGCTACAGGCATGCTGTCTGAGTAGACAATTGTTTATTTAAACATTAATATGTGTGCCGTTATCACAATAGATGTAAGACCGGAGAGGCTCCTGCTACAGGCATGCTGTCCGAGTAGACAATTGTTTATTTAAACATTAATATGTGTGCCGTTATCACAATAGATGTAAGACCGGAGAGGCTCCTGCTACAGACATGCTGTCTGAGTAGACAATTGTTTATTTAAACATTAATATGTGTGCCGTTATCACAATAGCTGTAAGACAGGAGAGGCTCCTGCTACAGGCATGCTGTCTGAGTAGACAATTGTTTATTTAAACTTTAATATGTGTGCCGTTATCACAATAGATGTAAAACAGGAGAGGCTCCTGCTACAGGCATGCTGTCTGAGTAGACATTTGTTTATTTAAACATTAATATGTGTGCCGTTATCACAATAGATGTACGACCGAAGAGGCTCCTGCTACAGGCATGCTGTCCGAGTAGACAATTGTTTATTTAAACATTAATATGTGTGCCGTTATCACAATAGATGTAAGACCGGAGAGGCTCCTGCTACAGGCATGCTGTCCGAGTAGACAATTGTTTATTTAAACATTAATATGTGTGCCGTTATCACAATAGCTGTAAGACAGGAGAGGCTCCTGCTACAGGCATGCTGTCCGAGTAGACAATTGTTTATTTAAACATTAATATGTGTGCCGTTATCACAATAGCTGTAAGACAGGAGAGGCTCCTGCTACAGGCATGCTGTCCGAGTAGACAATTGTTTATTTAAACATTAATATGTGTGTGCCGTTATCACAATAGCTGTAAGACACGAGAGGCTCCTGCTACAGGCATGCTGTCCGAGTACACAATTGTTTATTTAAACATTAATATGTGTGCCGTTATCACAATAGCTGTAAGACACGAGAGGCTCCTGCTACAGGCATGCTGGGTAAGTACACAATTGTTTATTTAAACATTAATATGTGTGCCGTTATCACAATAGCTGTAAGACACGAGAGGCTCCTGCTACAGGCATGCTGTCTGAGTAGACAATTGTTTATTTAAACATTAATATGTGTGCCGTTATCACAATAGATGTAAGACAGGAGAGGCTCCTGCTACAGGCATGCTGTCCGAGTAGACAATTGTTTATTTAAACATTAATATGTGTGCCGTTATCACAATAGATGTAAGACAGGAGAGGCTCCTGCTACAGGCATGCTGTCCGAGTAGACAATTGTTTATTTAAACATTAATATGTGTGCCGTTATCACAATAGCTGTAAGACAGGAGCGGCTCCTGCTACAGGCATGCTGTCCGAGTAGACAATTGTTTATTTAAACATTAATATGTGTGCCGTTATCACAATAGATGTAAGACCGGAGAGGCTCCTGCTACAGGCATGCTGTCTGAGTAGACAATTGTTTATTTAAACATTAATATGTGTGCCGTTATCACAATAGCTGTAAGACAGGAGAGGCTCCTGCTACAGGCATGCTGTCTGAGTAGACAATTGTTTATTTAAACTTTAATATGTGTGCCGTTATCACAATAGATGTAAAACAGGAGAGGCTCCTGCTACAGGCATGCTGTCTGAGTAGACAATTGTTTATTTAAACATTAATATGTGTGCCGTTATCACAATAGATGTACGACCGGAGAGGCTCCTGCTACAGGCATGCTGTCCGAGTAGACAATTGTTTATTTAAACATTAATATGTGTGCCGTTATCACAATAGATGTAAGACCGGAGAGGCACCTGCTACAGGCATGCTGTCTGAGTAGACAATTGTTTATTTAAACATTAATATGTGTGCCGTTATCACAATAGATGTAAGACCGGAGAGGCTCCTGCTACAGGCATGCTGTCCGAGTAGACAATTGTTTATTTAAACATTAATATGTGTGCCGTTATCACAATAGCTGTAAGACAGGAGAGGCTCCTGCTACAGGCATGCTGTCCGAGTAGACAATTGTTTATTTAAACATTAATATGTGTGCCGTTATCACAATAGCTGTAAGACAGGAGAGGCTCCTGCTACAGGCATGCTGTCTGAGTAGACAATTGTTTATTTAAACATTAATATGTGTGCCGTTATCACAATTGCTGTAAGACAGGAGAGGCTCCTGCTACAGGCATGCTGTCTGAGTACACAATTGTTTATTTAAACTTTAATATGTGTGCCGTTATCACAATAGCTGTAAGACACGAGAGGCTCCTGCTACAGGCATGCTGTCTGAGTACACAATTGTTTATTTAAACTTAAATATGTGTGTGCCGTTATCACAATAGCTGTAAGACACGAGAGGCTCCTGCTACAGGCATGCTGTCTGAGTACACAATTGTTTATTTAAACTTAAATATGTGTGTGCCGTTATCACAATAGCTGTAAGACACGAGAGGCTCCTGCTACAGGCATGCTGTATGAGTACACAATTGTTTATTTAAACTTTAATATGTGTGCCGTTATCACAATAGCTGTAAGACAGGAGAGGCTCCTGCTACAGGCATGCTGTCTGAGTAGACAATTGTTTATTTAAACTTTAATATGTGTGCCGTTATCACAATAGCTGTAAGACACGAGAGGCTCCTGCTACAGGCATGCTGTCTGAGTACACAATTGTTTATTTAAACTTTAATATGTGTGCCGTTATCACAATAGCTGTAACACACGAGAGACTCCTGCTACAGGCATGCTGTCTGAGTACACAATTGTTTATTTAAACTTTAATATGTGTGCCGTTATCACAATAGCTGTAACACACGAGAGACTCCTGCTACAGGCATGCTGTCTGAGTACACAATTGTTTATTTAAACTTTAATATGTGTGCCGTTATCACAATAGCTGTAACACACCAGAGACTCCTGCTACAGGCATGCTGTCTGAGTACACAATTGTTTATTTAAACTTTAATATGTGTGCCGTTATCACAATAGCTGTAAGACAGGAGAGGCTCCTGTTACAGGCATGCTGTCTGAGTACACAATTGTTTATTTAAACTTTAATATGTGTGTGCCGTTATCACAATAGGTGTAAGACACGAGAGGCTCCTGCTACAGGCATGCTGTCTGAGTACACAATTGTTTATTTAAACTTTAATATGTGTGCCGTTATCACAATAGCTGTAACACACGAGAGACTCCTGCTACAGGCATGCTGTCTGAGTACACAATTGTTTATTTAAACTTTAATATGTGTGCCGTTATCACAATAGCTGTAACACACGAGAGACTCCTGCTACAGGCATGCTGTCTGAGTACACAATTGGTTACTTAAACTTTAATATGTGTGCCGTTATCACAATAGCTGTAAGACAGGAGAGGCTCCTGTTACAGGCATGCTGTCTGAGTACACAATTGTTTATTTAAACTTTAATATGTGTGTGCCGTTATCACAATAGCTGTAAGACACGAGAGGCTCCTGCTACAGGCATGCTGTCTGAGTAAACAATTGTTTATTTAAACTTAAATATGTGTGTGCCGTTATCACAATAGCTGTAAGACACGAGAGGCTCCTGCTACAGGCATGCTGTCTGATTACACAATTGTTTATTTAAACTTTAATATGTTTGCCGTTATCACAATAGCTGTAAGACACGAGAGGCTCCTGCTACAGGCATGCTGTCTGAGTACACAATTGTTTATTTAAACTTTAATATGTTTGCCGTTATCACAATAGCTGTAAGACACGAGAGGCTCCTGCTACAGGCATGCTGTCTGAGTACACACTTGTTTATTTAGACTTTAATATGTGTGCCGTTATCACAATAGCTGTAAGACAGGAGAGGCTCCTGCTACAGGCATGCTGAGTGAGTACACAATTGTTTATTTAAACTTTAATATGTGTGCCGTTATCACAATAGCTGTAAGACACGAGAGGCTCCTGCTACAGGCATGCTGTCTGAGTAGACAATTGCTTATTTAAACATTAATATGTGTGCCGTTATCACAATAGATGTAAGACAGGAGAGGCTCCTGCTACAGGCATGCTGTCTGAGTAGACAATTGTTTATTTAAACACTAATATGTGTGCCGTTATCACAATAGATGTAAGACACGAGAGGCTCCTGCTACAGGCATGCTGTCTGAGTAGACAATTGTTTATTTAAACATTAATATGTGTGCCGTTATCACAATAGATGTAAGACACGAGAGGCTCCTGCTACAGGCATGCTGTCTGAGTAGACAATTGTTTATTTAAACATTAATATGTGTGCCGTTATCACAATAGATGTAAGACACGAGAGGCTCCTGCTACAGGCATGCTGTCTGAGTAGACAATTGTTTATTTAAACATTAATATGTGTGACGTTATCACAATAGATGTAAGACAGGAGAGGCTCCTGCTACAGGCATGCTGTCTGAGTAGACAATTGTTTATTTAAACACTAATATGTGTGCCGTTATCACAATAGATGTAAGACACGAGAGACTCCTGCTAAGGGCATGCTGTCTGAGTAGACAATTGTTTATTTAAACATTAATATGTGTGCCGTTATCACAATAGATGTAAGACACGAGAGGCTCCCGCTACAGGCATGCTGTCTGAGTAGACAATTGTTTATTTAAACATTAATATGTGTGCCGTTATCACAATAGATGTAAGACAGGAGAGGCTCCTGCTACAGGCATGCTGTCCGAGTAGACAATTGTTTATTTAAACATTAATATGTGTGCCGTTATCACAATAGATGTAAGACAGGAGAGGCTCCTGCTACAGGCATGCTGTCCGAGTAGACAATTGTTTATTTAAACATTAATATGTCTGCCGTTATCACAATAGCTGTAAGACAGGAGAGGCTCCTGCTACAGGCATGCTGTCCGAGTAGACAATTGTTTATTTAAACATTAATATGTGTGCCGTTTTCACAATAGATGTAAGACCGGAGAGGCTCCTGCTACAGGCATGCTGTCTGAGTAGACAATTGTTTATTTAAACATTAATATGTGTGCCGTTATCACAATAGCTGTAAGACAGGAGAGGCTCCTGCTACAGGCATGCTGTCTGAGTAGACAATTGTTTATTTAAACTTTAATATGTGTGCCGTTATCACAATAGATGTAAGACAGGAGAGGCTCCTGCTACAGGCATGCTGTCTGAGTAGACAATTGTTTATTTAAACATTAATATGTGTGCCGTTATCACAATAGATGTAAGACCGGAGAGGCTCCTGCTACAGGCATGCTGTCCGAGTAGACAATTGTTTATTTAAACATTAATATGTGTGCCGTTATCACAATAGATGTAAGACCGGAGAGGCTCCTGCTACAGACATGCTGTCTGAGTAGACAATTGTTTATTTAAACATTAATATGTGTGCCGTTATCACAATAGCTGTAAGACAGGAGAGGCTCCTGCTACAGGCATGCTGTCTGAGTAGACAATTGTTTATTTAAACTTTAATATGTGTGCCGTTATCACAATAGATGTAAAACAGGAGAGGCTCCTGCTACAGGCATGCTGTCTGAGTAGACATTTGTTTATTTAAACATTAATATGTGTGCCGTTATCACAATAGATGTACGACCGAAGAGGCTCCTGCTACAGGCATGCTGTCCGAGTAGACAATTGTTTATTTAAACATTAATATGTGTGCCGTTATCACAATAGATGTAAGACCGGAGAGGCTCCTGCTACAGGCATGCTGTCCGAGTAGACAATTGTTTATTTAAACATTAATATGTGTGCCGTTATCACAATAGCTGTAAGACAGGAGAGGCTCCTGCTACAGGCATGCTGTCCGAGTAGACAATTGTTTATTTAAACATTAATATGTGTGCCGTTATCACAATAGCTGTAAGACAGGAGAGGCTCCTGCTACAGGCATGCTGTCCGAGTAGACAATTGTTTATTTAAACATTAATATGTGTGTGCCGTTATCACAATAGCTGTAAGACACGAGAGGCTCCTGCTACAGGCATGCTGTCCGAGTACACAATTGTTTATTTAAACATTAATATGTGTGCCGTTATCACAATAGCTGTAAGACACGAGAGGCTCCTGCTACAGGCATGCTGGGTAAGTACACAATTGTTTATTTAAACATTAATATGTGTGCCGTTATCACAATAGCTGTAAGACACGAGAGGCTCCTGCTACAGGCATGCTGTCTGAGTAGACAATTGTTTATTTAAACATTAATATGTGTGCCGTTATCACAATAGATGTAAGACAGGAGAGGCTCCTGCTACAGGCATGCTGTCCGAGTAGACAATTGTTTATTTAAACATTAATATGTGTGCCGTTATCACAATAGATGTAAGACAGGAGAGGCTCCTGCTACAGGCATGCTGTCCGAGTAGACAATTGTTTATTTAAACATTAATATGTGTGCCGTTATCACAATAGCTGTAAGACAGGAGCGGCTCCTGCTACAGGCATGCTGTCCGAGTAGACAATTGTTTATTTAAACATTAATATGTGTGCCGTTATCACAATAGATGTAAGACCGGAGAGGCTCCTGCTACAGGCATGCTGTCTGAGTAGACAATTGTTTATTTAAACATTAATATGTGTGCCGTTATCACAATAGCTGTAAGACAGGAGAGGCTCCTGCTACAGGCATGCTGTCTGAGTAGACAATTGTTTATTTAAACTTTAATATGTGTGCCGTTATCACAATAGATGTAAAACAGGAGAGGCTCCTGCTACAGGCATGCTGTCTGAGTAGACAATTGTTTATTTAAACATTAATATGTGTGCCGTTATCACAATAGATGTACGACCGGAGAGGCTCCTGCTACAGGCATGCTGTCCGAGTAGACAATTGTTTATTTAAACATTAATATGTGTGCCGTTATCACAATAGATGTAAGACCGGAGAGGCACCTGCTACAGGCATGCTGTCTGAGTAGACAATTGTTTATTTAAACATTAATATGTGTGCCGTTATCACAATAGATGTAAGACCGGAGAGGCTCCTGCTACAGGCATGCTGTCCGAGTAGACAATTGTTTATTTAAACATTAATATGTGTGCCGTTATCACAATAGCTGTAAGACAGGAGAGGCTCCTGCTACAGGCATGCTGTCCGAGTAGACAATTGTTTATTTAAACATTAATATGTGTGCCGTTATCACAATAGCTGTAAGACAGGAGAGGCTCCTGCTACAGGCATGCTGTCTGAGTAGACAATTGTTTATTTAAACATTAATATGTGTGCCGTTATCACAATTGCTGTAAGACAGGAGAGGCTCCTGCTACAGGCATGCTGTCTGAGTACACAATTGTTTATTTAAACTTTAATATGTGTGCCGTTATCACAATAGCTGTAAGACACGAGAGGCTCCTGCTACAGGCATGCTGTCTGAGTACACAATTGTTTATTTAAACTTAAATATGTGTGTGCCGTTATCACAATAGCTGTAAGACACGAGAGGCTCCTGCTACAGGCATGCTGTCTGAGTACACAATTGTTTATTTAAACTTAAATATGTGTGTGCCGTTATCACAATAGCTGTAAGACACGAGAGGCTCCTGCTACAGGCATGCTGTATGAGTACACAATTGTTTATTTAAACTTTAATATGTGTGCCGTTATCACAATAGCTGTAAGACAGGAGAGGCTCCTGCTACAGGCATGCTGTCTGAGTAGACAATTGTTTATTTAAACTTTAATATGTGTGCCGTTATCACAATAGCTGTAAGACACGAGAGGCTCCTGCTACAGGCATGCTGTCTGAGTACACAATTGTTTATTTAAACTTTAATATGTGTGCCGTTATCACAATAGCTGTAACACACGAGAGACTCCTGCTACAGGCATGCTGTCTGAGTACACAATTGTTTATTTAAACTTTAATATGTGTGCCGTTATCACAATAGCTGTAACACACGAGAGACTCCTGCTACAGGCATGCTGTCTGAGTACACAATTGTTTATTTAAACTTTAATATGTGTGCCGTTATCACAATAGCTGTAACACACCAGAGACTCCTGCTACAGGCATGCTGTCTGAGTACACAATTGTTTATTTAAACTTTAATATGTGTGCCGTTATCACAATAGCTGTAAGACAGGAGAGGCTCCTGTTACAGGCATGCTGTCTGAGTACACAATTGTTTATTTAAACTTTAATATGTGTGTGCCGTTATCACAATAGGTGTAAGACACGAGAGGCTCCTGCTACAGGCATGCTGTCTGAGTACACAATTGTTTATTTAAACTTTAATATGTGTGCCGTTATCACAATAGCTGTAACACACGAGAGACTCCTGCTACAGGCATGCTGTCTGAGTACACAATTGTTTATTTAAACTTTAATATGTGTGCCGTTATCACAATAGCTGTAACACACGAGAGACTCCTGCTACAGGCATGCTGTCTGAGTACACAATTGGTTACTTAAACTTTAATATGTGTGCCGTTATCACAATAGCTGTAAGACAGGAGAGGCTCCTGTTACAGGCATGCTGTCTGAGTACACAATTGTTTATTTAAACTTTAATATGTGTGTGCCGTTATCACAATAGCTGTAAGACACGAGAGGCTCCTGCTACAGGCATGCTGTCTGAGTACACAATTGTTTATTTAAACTTAAATATGTGTGTGCCGTTATCACAATAGCTGTAAGATACGAGAGGCTCCTGCTACAGGCATGCTGTCTGATTACACAATTGTTTATTTAAACTTTAATATGTTTGCCGTTATCACAATAGCTGTAAGACACGAGAGGCTCCTGCTACAGGCATGCTGTCTGAGTACACAATTGTTTATTTAAACTTTAATATGTGTGCCGTTATCACAATAGCTGTAAGACAGGAGAGGCTCCTGCTACAGGCATGCTGAGTGAGTACACAATTGTTTATTTAAACTTTAATATGTGTGCCGTTATCACAATAGCTGTAAGACACGAGAGGCTCCTGCTACAGGCATGCTGTCTGAGTAGACAATTGTTTATTTAAACATTAATATGTGTGCCGTTATCACAATAGATGTAAGACAGGAGAGGCTCCTGCTACAGGCATGCTGTCTGAGTAGACAATTGTTTATTTAAACACTAATATGTGTGCCGTTATCACAATAGATGTAAGACACGAGAGGCTCCTGCTACAGGCATGCTGTCTGAGTAGACAATTGTTTATTTAAACATTAATATGTGTGCCGTTATCACAATAGATGTACGACCGGAGAGGCTCCTGCTACAGGCATGCTCTCCGAGTAGACAATTGTTTATTTAAACATTAATATGTGTGCCGTTATCACAATAGATGTAAGACCGGAGAGGCACCTGCTACAGGCATGCTGTCTGAGTAGACAATTGTTTATTTAAACATTAATATGTGTGCCGTTATCACAATAGATGTAAGACCGGAGAGGCTCCTGCTACAGGCATGCTGTCCGAGTAGACAATTGTTTATTTAAACATTAATATGTGTGCCGTTATCACAATAGCTGTAAGACAGGAGAGGCTCCTGCTACAGGCATGCTGTCCGAGTAGACAATTGTTTATTTAAACATTAATATGTGTGCCGTTATCACAATAGATGTAAGACAGGAGAGGCTCCTGCTACAGGCATGCTGTCCGAGTAGACAATTGTTTATTTAAACATTAATATGTCTGCCGTTATCACAATAGCTGTAAGACAGGAGAGGCTCCTGCTACAGGCATGCTGTCCGAGTAGACAATTGTTTATTTAAACATTAATATGTGTGCCGTTTTCACAATAGATGTAAGACCGGAGAGGCTCCTGCTACAGGCATGCTGTCTGAGTAGACAATTGTTTATTTAAACATTAATATGTGTGCCGTTATCACAATAGCTGTAAGACAGGAGAGGCTCCTGCTACAGGCATGCTGTCTGAGTAGACAATTGTTTATTTAAACTTTAATATGTGTGCCGTTATCACAATAGATGTAAGACAGGAGAGGCTCCTGCTACAGGCATGCTGTCTGAGTAGACAATTGTTTATTTAAACATTAATATGTGTGCCGTTATCACAATAGATGTAAGACCGGAGAGGCTCCTGCTACAGGCATGCTGTCCGAGTAGACAATTGTTTATTTAAACATTAATATGTGTGCCGTTATCACAATAGATGTAAGACCGGAGAGGCTCCTGCTACAGACATGCTGTCTGAGTAGACAATTGTTTATTTAAACATTAATATGTGTGCCGTTATCACAATAGCTGTAAGACAGGAGAGGCTCCTGCTACAGGCATGCTGTCTGAGTAGACAATTGTTTATTTAAACTTTAATATGTGTGCCGTTATCACAATAGATGTAAAACAGGAGAGGCTCCTGCTACAGGCATGCTGTCTGAGTAGACATTTGTTTATTTAAACATTAATATGTGTGCCGTTATCACAATAGATGTACGACCGAAGAGGCTCCTGCTACAGGCATGCTGTCCGAGTAGACAATTGTTTATTTAAACATTAATATGTGTGCCGTTATCACAATAGATGTAAGACCGGAGAGGCTCCTGCTACAGGCATGCTGTCCGAGTAGACAATTGTTTATTTAAACATTAATATGTGTGCCGTTATCACAATAGCTGTAAGACAGGAGAGGCTCCTGCTACAGGCATGCTGTCCGAGTAGACAATTGTTTATTTAAACATTAATATGTGTGCCGTTATCACAATAGCTGTAAGACAGGAGAGGCTCCTGCTACAGGCATGCTGTCCGAGTAGACAATTGTTTATTTAAACATTAATATGTGTGTGCCGTTATCACAATAGCTGTAAGACACGAGAGGCTCCTGCTACAGGCATGCTGTCCGAGTACACAATTGTTTATTTAAACATTAATATGTGTGCCGTTATCACAATAGCTGTAAGACACGAGAGGCTCCTGCTACAGGCATGCTGGGTAAGTACACAATTGTTTATTTAAACATTAATATGTGTGCCGTTATCACAATAGCTGTAAGACACGAGAGGCTCCTGCTACAGGCATGCTGTCTGAGTAGACAATTGTTTATTTAAACATTAATATGTGTGCCGTTATCACAATAGATGTAAGACAGGAGAGGCTCCTGCTACAGGCATGCTGTCCGAGTAGACAATTGTTTATTTAAACATTAATATGTGTGCCGTTATCACAATAGATGTAAGACAGGAGAGGCTCCTGCTACAGGCATGCTGTCCGAGTAGACAATTGTTTATTTAAACATTAATATGTGTGCCGTTATCACAATAGCTGTAAGACAGGAGCGGCTCCTGCTACAGGCATGCTGTCCGAGTAGACAATTGTTTATTTAAACATTAATATGTGTGCCGTTATCACAATAGATGTAAGACCGGAGAGGCTCCTGCTACAGGCATGCTGTCTGAGTAGACAATTGTTTATTTAAACATTAATATGTGTGCCGTTATCACAATAGCTGTAAGACAGGAGAGGCTCCTGCTACAGGCATGCTGTCTGAGTAGACAATTGTTTATTTAAACTTTAATATGTGTGCCGTTATCACAATAGATGTAAAACAGGAGAGGCTCCTGCTACAGGCATGCTGTCTGAGTAGACAATTGTTTATTTAAACATTAATATGTGTGCCGTTATCACAATAGATGTACGACCGGAGAGGCTCCTGCTACAGGCATGCTGTCCGAGTAGACAATTGTTTATTTAAACATTAATATGTGTGCCGTTATCACAATAGATGTAAGACCGGAGAGGCACCTGCTACAGGCATGCTGTCTGAGTAGACAATTGTTTATTTAAACATTAATATGTGTGCCGTTATCACAATAGATGTAAGACCGGAGAGGCTCCTGCTACAGGCATGCTGTCCGAGTAGACAATTGTTTATTTAAACATTAATATGTGTGCCGTTATCACAATAGCTGTAAGACAGGAGAGGCTCCTGCTACAGGCATGCTGTCCGAGTAGACAATTGTTTATTTAAACATTAATATGTGTGCCGTTATCACAATAGCTGTAAGACAGGAGAGGCTCCTGCTACAGGCATGCTGTCTGAGTAGACAATTGTTTATTTAAACATTAATATGTGTGCCGTTATCACAATTGCTGTAAGACAGGAGAGGCTCCTGCTACAGGCATGCTGTCTGAGTACACAATTGTTTATTTAAACTTTAATATGTGTGCCGTTATCACAATAGCTGTAAGACACGAGAGGCTCCTGCTACAGGCATGCTGTCTGAGTACACAATTGTTTATTTAAACTTAAATATGTGTGTGCCGTTATCACAATAGCTGTAAGACACGAGAGGCTCCTGCTACAGGCATGCTGTCTGAGTACACAATTGTTTATTTAAACTTAAATATGTGTGTGCCGTTATCACAATAGCTGTAAGACACGAGAGGCTCCTGCTACAGGCATGCTGTATGAGTACACAATTGTTTATTTAAACTTTAATATGTGTGCCGTTATCACAATAGCTGTAAGACAGGAGAGGCTCCTGCTACAGGCATGCTGTCTGAGTAGACAATTGTTTATTTAAACTTTAATATGTGTGCCGTTATCACAATAGCTGTAAGACACGAGAGGCTCCTGCTACAGGCATGCTGTCTGAGTACACAATTGTTTATTTAAACTTTAATATGTGTGCCGTTATCACAATAGCTGTAACACACGAGAGACTCCTGCTACAGGCATGCTGTCTGAGTACACAATTGTTTATTTAAACTTTAATATGTGTGCCGTTATCACAATAGCTGTAACACACGAGAGACTCCTGCTACAGGCATGCTGTCTGAGTACACAATTGTTTATTTAAACTTTAATATGTGTGCCGTTATCACAATAGCTGTAACACACCAGAGACTCCTGCTACAGGCATGCTGTCTGAGTACACAATTGTTTATTTAAACTTTAATATGTGTGCCGTTATCACAATAGCTGTAAGACAGGAGAGGCTCCTGTTACAGGCATGCTGTCTGAGTACACAATTGTTTATTTAAACTTTAATATGTGTGTGCCGTTATCACAATAGGTGTAAGACACGAGAGGCTCCTGCTACAGGCATGCTGTCTGAGTACACAATTGTTTATTTAAACTTTAATATGTGTGCCGTTATCACAATAGCTGTAACACACGAGAGACTCCTGCTACAGGCATGCTGTCTGAGTACACAATTGTTTATTTAAACTTTAATATGTGTGCCGTTATCACAATAGCTGTAACACACGAGAGACTCCTGCTACAGGCATGCTGTCTGAGTACACAATTGGTTACTTAAACTTTAATATGTGTGCCGTTATCACAATAGCTGTAAGACAGGAGAGGCTCCTGTTACAGGCATGCTGTCTGAGTACACAATTGTTTATTTAAACTTTAATATGTGTGTGCCGTTATCACAATAGCTGTAAGACACGAGAGGCTCCTGCTACAGGCATGCTGTCTGAGTAAACAATTGTTTATTTAAACTTAAATATGTGTGTGCCGTTATCACAATAGCTGTAAGACACGAGAGGCTCCTGCTACAGGCATGCTGTCTGATTACACAATTGTTTATTTAAACTTTAATATGTTTGCCGTTATCACAATAGCTGTAAGACACGAGAGGCTCCTGCTACAGGCATGCTGTCTGAGTACACAATTGTTTATTTAAACTTTAATATGTTTGCCGTTATCACAATAGCTGTAAGACACGAGAGGCTCCTGCTACAGGCATGCTGTCTGAGTACACACTTGTTTATTTAGACTTTAATATGTGTGCCGTTATCACAATAGCTGTAAGACAGGAGAGGCTCCTGCTACAGGCATGCTGAGTGAGTACACAATTGTTTATTTAAACTTTAATATGTGTGCCGTTATCACAATAGCTGTAAGACACGAGAGGCTCCTGCTACAGGCATGCTGTCTGAGTAGACAATTGTTTATTTAAACATTAATATGTGTGCCGTTATCACAATAGATGTAAGACAGGAGAGGCTCCTGCCACAGGCATGCTGTCTGAGTAGACAATTGTTTATTTAAACACTAATATGTGTGCCGTTATCACAATAGATGTAAGACACGAGAGGCTCCTGCTACAGGCATGCTGTCTGAGTAGACAATTGTTTATTTAAACATTAATATGTGTGCCGTTATCACAATAGATGTACGACCGGAGAGGCTCCTGCTACAGGCATGCTCTCCGAGTAGACAATTGTTTATTTAAACATTAATATGTGTGCCGTTATCACAATAGATGTAAGACCGGAGAGGCACCTGCTACAGGCATGCTGTCTGAGTAGACAATTGTTTATTTAAACATTAATATGTGTGCCGTTATCACAATAGATGTAAGACCGGAGAGGCTCCTGCTACAGGCATGCTGTCCGAGTAGACAATTGTTTATTTAAACATTAATATGTGTGCCGTTATCACAATAGCTGTAAGACAGGAGAGGCTCCTGCTACAGGCATGCTGTCCGAGTAGACAATTGTTTATTTAAACATTAATATGTGTGCCGTTATCACAATAGCTGTAAGACAGGAGAGGCTCCTGCTACAGGCATGCTGTCGGAGTAGACAATTGTTTATTTAAACATTAATATGTGTGCCGTTATCACAATTGCTGTAAGACAGGAGAGGCTCCTGCTACAGGCATACTGTCTGAGTACACAATTGTTTATTTAAACTTTAATATGTGTGCCGTTATCACAATAGCTGTAAGACACGAGAGGCTCCTGCTACAGGCATGCTGTCTGAGTACACAATTGTTTATTTAAACTTTAATATGTGTGCCGTTATCACAATAGCTGTAAGACAGGAGAGGCTCCTGCTACAGGCATGCTGTCTGAATAGACAATTGTTTATTTAAACTTTAATATGTGTGCCGTTATCACAATAGCTGTAAGACACGAGAGGCTCCTGCTACAGGCATGCTGTCTGAGTACACAATTGTTTATTTAAACTTTAATATGTGTGCCGTTATCACAATAGCTGTAACACACGAGAGACTCCTGCTACAGGCATGCTGTCTGAGTACACAATTGTTTATTTAAACTTTAATATGTGTGCCGTTATCACAATAGCTGTAACACACGAGAGACTCCTGCTACAGGCATGCTGTCTGAGTACACAATTGTTTATTTAAACTTTAATATGTGTGCCGTTATCACAATAGCTGTAACACACGAGAGACTCCTGCTACAGGCATGCTGTCTGAGTACACAATTGATTATTTAAACTTTAATATGTGTGCCGTTATCACAATAGCTGTAAGACAGGAGAGGCTCCTGTTACAGGCATGCTGTCTGAGTACACAATTGTTTATTTAAACTTTAATATGTGTGTGCCGTTATCACAATAGGTGTAAGACACGAGAGGCTCCTGCTACAGGCATGCTGTCTGAGTACACAATTGTTTATTTAAACTTTAATATGTGTGCCGTTATCACAATAGCTGTAACACACGAGAGACTCCTGCTACAGGCATGCTGTCTGAGTACACAATTGTTTATTTAAACTTTAATATGTGTGCAGTTATCACAATAGCTGTAACACACGAGAGACTCCTGCTACAGGCATGCTGTCTGAGTACACAATTGTTTATTTAAACTTTAATATGTGTGCCGTTATCACAATAGCTGTAAGACAGGAGAGGCTCCTGTTACAGGCATGCTGTCTGAGTACACAATTGTTTATTTAAACTTTAATATGTGTGTGCCGTTATCACAATAGCTGTAAGACACGAGAGGCTCCTGCTACAGGCATGCTGTCTGAGTACACAATTGTTTATTTAAACTTAAATATGTGTGTGCCGTTATCACAATAGCTGTAAGACACGAGAGGCTCCTGCTACAGGCATGCTGTCTGATTACACAATTGTTTATTTAAACTTTAATATATTTGCCGTTATCACAATAGCTGTAAGACACGAGAGGCTCCTGCTACAGGCATGCTGTCTGAGTACACAATTGTTTATTTAAACTTTAATATGTTTGCCTTTATCACAATAGCTGTAAGACACGAGAGGCTCCTGCTACAGGCATGCTGTCTGAGTACACACTTGTTTATTTAGACTTTAATATGTGTGCCGTTATCACAATAGCTGTAAGACAGGAGAGGCTCCTGCTACAGGCATGCTGAGTGAGTACACAATTGTTTATTTAAACTTTAATATGTGTGCCGTTATCACAATAGCTGTAAGACACGAGAGGCTCCTGCTACAGGCATGCTGTCTTTGTAGACAATTGCTTATTTAAACATTAATATGTGTGCCGTTATCACAATAGATGTAAGACAGGAGAGGCTCCTGCTACAGGCATGCTGTCTGAGTAGACAATTGTTTATTTAAACACTAATATGTGTGCCGTTATCACAATAGATGTAAGACACGAGAGGCTCCTGCTACAGGCATGCTGTCTGAGTAGACAATTGTTTATTTAAACATTAATATGTGTGCCGTTATCACAATAGATGTAAGACACGAGAGGCTCCTGCTACAGGCATGCTGTCTGAGTAGACAATTGTTTATTTAAACATTAATATGTGTGCCGTTATCACAATAGATGTAAGACACGAGAGGCTCCTGCTACAGGCATGCTGTCTGAGTAGACAATTGTTTATTTAAACATTAATATGTGTGACGTTATCACAATAGATGTAAGACAGGAGAGGCTCCTGCTACAGGCATGCTGTCTGAGTAGACAATTGTTTATTTAAACACTAATATGTGTGCCGTTATCACAATAGATGTAAGACACGAGAGACTCCTGCTACAGGCATGCTGTCTGAGTAGACAATTGTTTATTTAAACATTAATATGTGTGCCGTTATCACAATAGATGTAAGACACGAGAGGCTCCCGCTACAGGCATGCTGTCTGAGTAGACAATTGTTTATTTAAACATTAATATGTGTGCCGTTATCACAATAGATGTAAGACAGGAGAGGCTCCTGCTACAGGCATGCTGTCCGAGTAGACAATTGTTTATTTAAACATTAATATGTGTGCCGTTATCACAATAGATGTAAGACAGGAGAGGCTCCTGCTACAGGCATGCTGTCCGAGTAGACAATTGTTTATTTAAACATTAATATGTCTGCCGTTATCACAATAGCTGTAAGACAGGAGAGGCTCCTGCTACAGGCATGCTGTCCGAGTAGACAATTGTTTATTTAAACATTAATATGTGTGCCGTTTTCACAATAGATGTAAGACCGGAGAGGCTCCTGCTACAGGCATGCTGTCTGAGTAGACAATTGTTTATTTAAACATTAATATGTGTGCCGTTATCACAATAGCTGTAAGACAGGAGAGGCTCCTGCTACAGGCATGCTGTCTGAGTAGACAATTGTTTATTTAAACTTTAATATGTGTGCCGTTATCACAATAGATGTAAGACAGGAGAGGCTCCTGCTACAGGCATGCTGTCTGAGTAGACAATTGTTTATTTAAACATTAATATGTGTGCCGTTATCACAATAGATGTAAGACCGGAGAGGCTCCTGCTACAGGCATGCTGTCCGAGTAGACAATTGTTTATTTAAACATTAATATGTGTGCCGTTATCACAATAGATGTAAGACCGGAGAGGCTCCTGCTACAGACATGCTGTCTGAGTAGACAATTGTTTATTTAAACATTAATATGTGTGCCGTTATCACAATAGCTGTAAGACAGGAGAGGCTCCTGCTACAGGCATGCTGTCTGAGTAGACAATTGTTTATTTAAACTTTAATATGTGTGCCGTTATCACAATAGATGTAAAACAGGAGAGGCTCCTGCTACAGGCATGCTGTCTGAGTAGACATTTGTTTATTTAAACATTAATATGTGTGCCGTTATCACAATAGATGTACGACCGAAGAGGCTCCTGCTACAGGCATGCTGTCCGAGTAGACAATTGTTTATTTAAACATTAATATGTGTGCCGTTATCACAATAGATGTAAGACCGGAGAGGCTCCTGCTACAGGCATGCTGTCCGAGTAGACAATTGTTTATTTAAACATTAATATGTGTGCCGTTATCACAATAGCTGTAAGACAGGAGAGGCTCCTGCTACAGGCATGCTGTCCGAGTAGACAATTGTTTATTTAAACATTAATATGTGTGCCGTTATCACAATAGCTGTAAGACAGGAGAGGCTCCTGCTACAGGCATGCTGTCCGAGTAGACAATTGTTTATTTAAACATTAATATGTGTGTGCCGTTATCACAATAGCTGTAAGACACGAGAGGCTCCTGCTACAGGCATGCTGTCCGAGTACACAATTGTTTATTTAAACATTAATATGTGTGCCGTTATCACAATAGCTGTAAGACACGAGAGGCTCCTGCTACAGGCATGCTGGGTAAGTACACAATTGTTTATTTAAACATTAATATGTGTGCCGTTATCACAATAGCTGTAAGACACGAGAGGCTCCTGCTACAGGCATGCTGTCTGAGTAGACAATTGTTTATTTAAACATTAATATGTGTGCCGTTATCACAATAGATGTAAGACAGGAGAGGCTCCTGCTACAGGCATGCTGTCCGAGTAGACAATTGTTTATTTAAACATTAATATGTGTGCCGTTATCACAATAGATGTAAGACAGGAGAGGCTCCTGCTACAGGCATGCTGTCCGAGTAGACAATTGTTTATTTAAACATTAATATGTGTGCCGTTATCACAATAGCTGTAAGACAGGAGCGGCTCCTGCTACAGGCATGCTGTCCGAGTAGACAATTGTTTATTTAAACATTAATATGTGTGCCGTTATCACAATAGATGTAAGACCGGAGAGGCTCCTGCTACAGGCATGCTGTCTGAGTAGACAATTGTTTATTTAAACATTAATATGTGTGCCGTTATCACAATAGCTGTAAGACAGGAGAGGCTCCTGCTACAGGCATGCTGTCTGAGTAGACAATTGTTTATTTAAACTTTAATATGTGTGCCGTTATCACAATAGATGTAAAACAGGAGAGGCTCCTGCTACAGGCATGCTGTCTGAGTAGACAATTGTTTATTTAAACATTAATATGTGTGCCGTTATCACAATAGATGTACGACCGGAGAGGCTCCTGCTACAGGCATGCTGTCCGAGTAGACAATTGTTTATTTAAACATTAATATGTGTGCCGTTATCACAATAGATGTAAGACCGGAGAGGCACCTGCTACAGGCATGCTGTCTGAGTAGACAATTGTTTATTTAAACATTAATATGTGTGCCGTTATCACAATAGATGTAAGACCGGAGAGGCTCCTGCTACAGGCATGCTGTCCGAGTAGACAATTGTTTATTTAAACATTAATATGTGTGCCGTTATCACAATAGCTGTAAGACAGGAGAGGCTCCTGCTACAGGCATGCTGTCCGAGTAGACAATTGTTTATTTAAACATTAATATGTGTGCCGTTATCACAATAGCTGTAAGACAGGAGAGGCTCCTGCTACAGGCATGCTGTCTGAGTAGACAATTGTTTATTTAAACATTAATATGTGTGCCGTTATCACAATTGCTGTAAGACAGGAGAGGCTCCTGCTACAGGCATGCTGTCTGAGTACACAATTGTTTATTTAAACTTTAATATGTGTGCCGTTATCACAATAGCTGTAAGACACGAGAGGCTCCTGCTACAGGCATGCTGTCTGAGTACACAATTGTTTATTTAAACTTAAATATGTGTGTGCCGTTATCACAATAGCTGTAAGACACGAGAGGCTCCTGCTACAGGCATGCTGTCTGAGTACACAATTGTTTATTTAAACTTAAATATGTGTGTGCCGTTATCACAATAGCTGTAAGACACGAGAGGCTCCTGCTACAGGCATGCTGTATGAGTACACAATTGTTTATTTAAACTTTAATATGTGTGCCGTTATCACAATAGCTGTAAGACAGGAGAGGCTCCTGCTACAGGCATGCTGTCTGAGTAGACAATTGTTTATTTAAACTTTAATATGTGTGCCGTTATCACAATAGCTGTAAGACACGAGAGGCTCCTGCTACAGGCATGCTGTCTGAGTACACAATTGTTTATTTAAACTTTAATATGTGTGCCGTTATCACAATAGCTGTAACACACGAGAGACTCCTGCTACAGGCATGCTGTCTGAGTACACAATTGTTTATTTAAACTTTAATATGTGTGCCGTTATCACAATAGCTGTAACACACGAGAGACTCCTGCTACAGGCATGCTGTCTGAGTACACAATTGTTTATTTAAACTTTAATATGTGTGCCGTTATCACAATAGCTGTAACACACCAGAGACTCCTGCTACAGGCATGCTGTCTGAGTACACAATTGTTTATTTAAACTTTAATATGTGTGCCGTTATCACAATAGCTGTAAGACAGGAGAGGCTCCTGTTACAGGCATGCTGTCTGAGTACACAATTGTTTATTTAAACTTTAATATGTGTGTGCCGTTATCACAATAGCTGTAAGACACGAGAGGCTCCTGCTACAGGCATGCTGTCTGAGTACACAATTGTTTATTTAAACTTAAATATGTGTGTGCCGTTATCACAATAGCTGTAAGATACGAGAGGCTCCTGCTACAGGCATGCTGTCTGATTACACAATTGTTTATTTAAACTTTAATATGTTTGCCGTTATCACAATAGCTGTAAGACACGAGAGGCTCCTGCTACAGGCATGCTGTCTGAGTACACAATTGTTTATTTAAACTTTAATATGTGTGCCGTTATCACAATAGCTGTAAGACAGGAGAGGCTCCTGCTACAGGCATGCTGAGTGAGTACACAATTGTTTATTTAAACTTTAATATGTGTGCCGTTATCACAATAGCTGTAAGACACGAGAGGCTCCTGCTACAGGCATGCTGTCTGAGTAGACAATTGTTTATTTAAACATTAATATGTGTGCCGTTATCACAATAGATGTAAGACAGGAGAGGCTCCTGCTACAGGCATGCTGTCTGAGTAGACAATTGTTTATTTAAACACTAATATGTGTGCCGTTATCACAATAGATGTAAGACACGAGAGGCTCCTGCTACAGGCATGCTGTCTGAGTAGACAATTGTTTATTTAAACATTAATATGTGTGCCGTTATCACAATAGATGTACGACCGGAGAGGCTCCTGCTACAGGCATGCTCTCCGAGTAGACAATTGTTTATTTAAACATTAATATGTGTGCCGTTATCACAATAGATGTAAGACCGGAGAGTGACCTGCTACAGGCATGCTGTCCGAGTAGACAATTGTTTATTTAAACATTAATATGTGTGCCGTTATCACAATAGCTGTAAGACAGGAGAGGCTCCTGCTACAGGCATGCTGTCGGAGTAGACAATTGTTTATTTAAACATTAATATGTGTGCCGTTATCACAATTGCTGTAAGACAGGAGAGGCTCCTGCTACAGGCATACTGTCTGAGTACACAATTGTTTATTTAAACTTTAATATGTGTGCCGTTATCACAATAGCTGTAAGACACGAGAGGCTCCTGCTACAGGCATGCTGTCTGAGTACACAATTGTTTATTTAAACTTTAATATGTGTGCCGTTATCACAATAGCTGTAAGACAGGAGAGGCTCCTGCTACAGGCATGCTGTCTGAATAGACAATTGTTTATTTAAACTTTAATATGTGTGCCGTTATCACAATAGCTGTAAGACACGAGAGGCTCCTGCTACAGGCATGCTGTCTGAGTACACAATTGTTTATTTAAACTTTAATATGTGTGCCGTTATCACAATAGCTGTAACACACGAGAGACTCCTGCTACAGGCATGCTGTCTGAGTACACAATTGTTTATTTAAACTTTAATATGTGTGCCGTTATCACAATAGCTGTAACACACGAGAGACTCCTGCTACAGGCATGCTGTCTGAGTACACAATTGTCTATTTAAACTTTAATATGTGTGCCGTTATCACAATAGCTGTAACACACGAGAGACTCCTGCTACAGGCATGCTGTCTGAGTACACAATTGATTATTTAAACTTTAATATGTGTGCCGTTATCACAATAGCTGTAAGACAGGAGAGGCTCCTGTTACAGGCATGCTGTCTGAGTACACAATTGTTTATTTAAACTTTAATATGTGTGTGCCGTTATCACAATAGGTGTAAGACACGAGAGGCTCCTGCTACAGGCATGCTGTCTGAGTACACAATTGTTTATTTAAACTTTAATATGTGTGCCGTTATCACAATAGCTGTAACACACGAGAGACTCCTGCTACAGGCATGCTGTCTGAGTACACAATTGTTTATTTAAACTTTAATATGTGTGCAGTTATCACAATAGCTGTAACACACGAGAGACTCCTGCTACAGGCATGCTGTCTGAGTACACAATTGTTTATTTAAACTTTAATATGTGTGCCGTTATCACAATAGCTGTAAGACAGGAGAGGCTCCTGTTACAGGCATGCTGTCTGAGTACACAATTGTTTATTTAAACTTTAATATGTGTGTGCCGTTATCACAATAGCTGTAAGACACGAGAGGCTCCTGCTACAGGCATGCTGTCTGAGTACACAATTGTTTATTTAAACTTAAATATGTGTGTGCCGTTATCACAATAGCTGTAAGACACGAGAGGCTCCTGCTACAGGCATGCTGTCTGATTACACAATTGTTTATTTAAACTTTAATATGTTTGCCGTTATCACAATAGCTGTAAGACACGAGAGGCTCCTGCTACAGGCATGCTGTCTGAGTACACAATTGTTTATTTAAACTTTAATATGTTTGCCTTTATCACAATAGCTGTAAGACACGAGAGGCTCCTGCTACAGGCATGCTGTCTGAGTACACACTTGTTTATTTAGACTTTAATATGTGTGCCGTTATCACAATAGCTGTAAGACAGGAGAGGCTCCTGCTACAGGCATGCTGAGTGAGTACACAATTGTTTATTTAAACTTTAATATGTGTGCCGTTATCACAATAGCTGTAAGACACGAGAGGCTCCTGCTACAGGCATGCTGTCTGAGTAGACAATTGCTTATTTAAACATTAATATGTGTGCCGTTATCACAATAGATGTAAGACAGGAGAGGCTCCTGCTACAGGCATGCTGTCTGAGTAGACAATTGTTTATTTAAACACTAATATGTGTGCCGTTATCACAATAGATGTAAGACACGAGAGGCTCCTGCTACAGGCATGCTGTCTGAGTAGACAATTGTTTATTTAAACATTAATATGTGTGCCGTTATCACAATAGATGTAAGACACGAGAGGCTCCTGCTACAGGCATGCTGTCTGAGTAGACAATTGTTTATTTAAACATTAATATGTGTGCCGTTATCACAATAGATGTAAGACACGAGAGGCTCCTGCTACAGGCATGCTGTCTGAGTAGACAATTGTTTATTTAAACATTAATATGTGTGCCGTTATCACAATAGATGTAAGACAGGAGAGGCTCCTGCTACAGGCATGCTGTCCGAGTAGACAATTGTTTATTTAAACATTAATATGTGTGCCGTTATCACAATAGATGTAAGACAGGAGAGGCTCCTGCTACAGGCATGCTGTCCGAGTAGACAATTGTTTATTCAAACATTAATATGTGCGCCGTTATCACAATAGCTGTAAGACAGGAGAGGCTCCTGCTACAGGCATGCTGTCCGAGTAGACAATTGTTTATTTAAACATTAATATGTGTGCCGTTATCACAATAGATGTAAGACCGGAGAGGCTCCTGCTACAGGCATGCTGTCTGAGTAGACAATTGCTTATTTAAACATTAATATGTGTGCCGTTATCACAATAGCTGTAAGACAGGAGAGGCTCCTGCTACAGGCATGCTGTCTGAGTAGACAATTGTTTATTTAAACTTTAATATGTGTGCCGTTATCACAATAGATGTAAGACAGGAGAGGCTCCTGCTACAGGCATGCTGTCTGAGTAGACAATTGTTTATTTAAACATTAATATGTGTGCCGTTATCACAATAGATGTAAGACCGGAGAGGCTCCTGCTACAGGCATGCTGTCCGAGTAGACAATTGTTTATTTAAACATTAATATGTGTGCCGTTATCACAATAGATGTAAGACCGGAGAGGCTCCTGCTACAGGCATGCTGTCTGAGTAGACAATTGTTTATTTAAACATTAATATGTGTGCCGTTATCACAATAGATGTAAGACCGGAGAGGCTCCTGCTACAGGCATGCTGTCCGAGTAGACAATAGTTTATTTAAACATTAATATGTGTGCCGTTATCACAATAGCTGTAAGACAGGAGAGGCTCCTGCTACAGGCATGCTTTCCGAGTAGACAATTGTTTATTTAAACATTAATATGTGTGCCGTTATCACAATAGCTGTAAGACAGGAGAGGCTCCTGCTACAGGCATGCTGTCTGAGTAGACAATTGTTTATTTAAACATTAATATGTGTGCCGTTATCACAATAGCTGTAAGACAGGAGAGGCTCCTGCTACAGGCATACTGTCTGAGTACACAATTGTTTATTTAAACTTTAATATGTGTGCCGTTATCACAATAGCTATAAGACACGAGAGGCTCCTGCTACAGGCATGCTGTCTGAGTACACAATTGTTTATTTAAACTTTAATATGTGTGCCGTTATCACAATAGCTGTAAGACAGGAGAGGCTCCTGCTACAGGCATGCTGTCTGAGTACACAATTGTTTATTTAAACTTTAATATGTGTGCCGTTATCACAATAGCTGTAACACACGAGAGACTCCTGCTACAGGCATGCTGTCTGAGTACACAATTGTTTATTTAAACTTTAATATGTGTGCCGTTATCACAATAGCTGTAAGACAGGAGAGGCTCCTGTTACAGGCATGCTGTCTGAGTACACAATTGTTTATTTAAACTTTAATATGTGTGTGCCGTTATCACAATAGCTGTAAGACACGAGAGGCTCCTGCTACAGGCATGCTGTCTGAGTACACAATTGTTTATTTAAACTTTAATATGTGTGCCGTTATCACAATAGCTGTAACACACGAGAGACTCCTGCTACAGGCATGCTGTCTGAGTACACAATTGTTTATTTAAACTTTAATATGTGTGCCGTTATCACAATAGTTGTAACACACGAGAGACTCCTGCTACAGGCATGCTGTCTGAGTACACAATTGTTTATTTAAACTTTAATATGTGTGCCGTTATCACAATAGCTGTAAGACAGGAGAGGCTCCTGTTACAGGCATGCTGTCTGAGTACACAATTGTTTATTTAAACTTTAATATGTGTGTGCCGTTATCACAATAGCTGTAAGACAGGAGAGGCTCCTGTTACAGGCATGCTGTCTGAGTACACAATTGTTTATTTAAACTTTAATATGTGTGTGCCGTTATCACAATAGAAGTACGACCGGAGAGGCTCCTGCTACAGGCATTATGTCCGAGTAGACAATTGTTTATTTAAACATTAATATGTGTGCCGTTATCACAATAGATGTAAGACCGGAGAGGCACCTGCTACAGGCATGCTGTCTGAGTAGACAATTGTTTATTTAAACATTAATATGTGTGCCGTTATCACAATAGATGTAAGACCGGAGAGGCTCCTGCTACAGGCATGCTGTCCGAGTAGACAATTGTTTATTTAAACATTAATATGTGTGCCGTTATCACAATAGCTGTAAGACAGGAGAGGCTCCTGCTACAGGCATGCTGTCCGAGTAGACAATTGTTTATTTAAACATTAATATGTGTGCCGTTATCACAATAGCTGTAAGACAGGAGAGGCTCCTGCTACAGGCATGCTGTCTGAGTAGACAATTGTTTATTTAAACATTAATATGTGTGCCGTTATCACAATTGCTGTAGGACAGGAGAGGCTCCTGCTACAGGCATACTGTCTGAGTACACAATTGTTTATTTAAACTTTAATATGTGTGCCGTTATCACAATAGCTGTAAGACACGAGAGGCTCCTGCTACAGGCATGCTATCTGAGTACACAATTGTTTATTTAAACTTTAATATGTGTGCCGTTATCACAATAGCTGTAAGACACGAGAGGCTCCTGCTACAGGCATGCTGTCCGAGTAGACAATTGTTTATTTAAACATTAATATGTGTGCCGTTATCACAATAGCTGTAAGACACGAGAGGCTCCTGCTACAGGCATGCTGTATGAGTACACAATTGTTTATTTAAACTTTAATATGTGTGCCGTTATCACAATAGCTGTAAGACAGGAGAGGCTCCTGCTACAGGCATGCTGTCTGAGTAGACAATTGTTTATTTAAACTTTAATATGTGTGCCGTTATCACAATAGCTGTAAGACACGAGAGGCTCCTGCTACAGGCATGCTGTCTGAGTACACAATTGTTTATTTAAACTTTAATATGTGTGCCGTTATCACAATAGCTGTAACACACGAGAGACTCCTGCTACAGGCATGCTGTCTGAGTACACAATTGTTTATTTAAACTTTAATATGTGTGCCGTTATCACAATAGCTGTAACACACGACAGACTCCTGCTACAGGCATGCTGTCTGAGTACACAATTGTTTATTTAAACTTTAATATGTGTGCCGTTATCACAATAGCTGTAACACACGAGAGACTCCTGCTACAGGCATGCTGTCTTAGTACACAATTGTTTATTTAAACTTTAATATGTGTGCCGTTATCACAATAGCTGTAAGACAGGAGAGGCTCCTGTTACAGGCATGCTGTCTGAGTAGACAATTGTTTATTTAAACATTAATATGTGTGCCGTTATCACAATAGCTGTAAGACAGGAGAGGCTCCTGCTACAGGCATGCTGTCTGAGTAGACAATTGTTTATTTAAACTTTAATATGTGTGCCGTTATCACAATAGATGTAAAACAGGAGAGGCTCCTGCTACAGGCATGCTGTCTGAGTAGACAATTGTTTATTTAAACATTAATATGTGTGCCGTTATCACAATAGATGTACGACCGGAGAGGCTCCTGCTACAGGCATGCTGTCCGAGTAGACAATTGTTTATTTAAACATTAATATGTGTGCCGTTATCACAATAGATGTAAGACCGGAGAGGCACCTGCTACAGGCATGCTGTCTGAGTAGACAATTGTTTATTTAAACATTAATATGTGTGCCGTTATCACAATAGATGTAAGACCGGAGAGGCTCCTGCTACAGGCATGCTGTCCGAGTAGACAATTGTTTATTTAAACATTAATATGTGTGCCGTTATCACAATAGCTGTAAGACAGGAGAGGCTCCTGCTACAGGCATGCTGTCCGAGTAGACAATTGTTTATTTAAACATTAATATGTGTGCCGTTATCACAATAGCTGTAAGACAGGAGAGGCTCCTGCTACAGGCATGCTGTCTGAGTAGACAATTGTTTATTTAAACATTAATATGTGTGCCGTTATCACAATTGCTGTAAGACAGGAGAGGCTCCTGCTACAGGCATGCTGTCTGAGTACACAATTGTTTATTTAAACTTTAATATGTGTGCCGTTATCACAATAGCTGTAAGACACGAGAGGCTCCTGCTACAGGCATGCTGTCTGAGTACACAATTGTTTATTTAAACTTAAATATGTGTGTGCCGTTATCACAATAGCTGTAAGACACGAGAGGCTCCTGCTACAGGCATGCTGTCTGAGTACACAATTGTTTATTTAAACTTAAATATGTGTGTGCCGTTATCACAATAGCTGTAAGACACGAGAGGCTCCTGCTACAGGCATGCTGTATGAGTACACAATTGTTTATTTAAACTTTAATATGTGTGCCGTTATCACAATAGCTGTAAGACAGGAGAGGCTCCTGCTACAGGCATGCTGTCTGAGTAGACAATTGTTTATTTAAACTTTAATATGTGTGCCGTTATCACAATAGCTGTAAGACACGAGAGGCTCCTGCTACAGGCATGCTGTCTGAGTACACAATTGTTTATTTAAACTTTAATATGTGTGCCGTTATCACAATAGCTGTAACACACGAGAGACTCCTGCTACAGGCATGCTGTCTGAGTACACAATTGTTTATTTAAACTTTAATATGTGTGCCGTTATCACAATAGCTGTAACACACGAGAGACTCCTGCTACAGGCATGCTGTCTGAGTACACAATTGTTTATTTAAACTTTAATATGTGTGCCGTTATCACAATAGCTGTAACACACCAGAGACTCCTGCTACAGGCATGCTGTCTGAGTACACAATTGTTTATTTAAACTTTAATATGTGTGCCGTTATCACAATAGCTGTAAGACAGGAGAGGCTCCTGTTACAGGCATGCTGTCTGAGTACACAATTGTTTATTTAAACTTTAATATGTGTGTGCCGTTATCACAATAGGTGTAAGACACGAGAGGCTCCTGCTACAGGCATGCTGTCTGAGTACACAATTGTTTATTTAAACTTTAATATGTGTGCCGTTATCACAATAGCTGTAACACACGAGAGACTCCTGCTACAGGCATGCTGTCTGAGTACACAATTGTTTATTTAAACTTTAATATGTGTGCCGTTATCACAATAGCTGTAACACACGAGAGACTCCTGCTACAGGCATGCTGTCTGAGTACACAATTGGTTACTTAAACTTTAATATGTGTGCCGTTATCACAATAGCTGTAAGACAGGAGAGGCTCCTGTTACAGGCATGCTGTCTGAGTACACAATTGTTTATTTAAACTTTAATATGTGTGTGCCGTTATCACAATAGCTGTAAGACACGAGAGGCTCCTGCTACAGGCATGCTGTCTGAGTACACAATTGTTTATTTAAACTTAAATATGTGTGTGCCGTTATCACAATAGCTGTAAGATACGAGAGGCTCCTGCTACAGGCATGCTGTCTGATTACACAATTGTTTATTTAAACTTTAATATGTGTGCCGTTATCACAATAGCTGTAAGACAGGAGAGGCTCCTGCTACAGGCATGCTGAGTGAGTACACAATTGTTTATTTAAACTTTAATATGTGTGCCGTTATCACAATAGCTGTAAGACACGAGAGGCTCCTGCTACAGGCATGCTGTCTGAGTAGACAATTGTTTATTTAAACACTAATATGTGTGCCGTTATCACAATAGATGTAAGACACGAGAGGCTCCTGCTACAGGCATGCTGTCTGAGTAGACAATTGTTTATTTAAACATTAATATGTGTGCCGTTATCACAATAGATGTACGACCGGAGAGGCTCCTGCTACAGGCATGCTCTCCGAGTAGACAATTGTTTATTTAAACATTAATATGTGTGCCGTTATCACAATAGATGTAAGACCGGAGAGTGACCTGCTACAGGCATGCTGTCCGAGTAGACAATTGTTTATTTAAACATTAATATGTGTGCCGTTATCACAATAGCTGTAAGACAGGAGAGGCTCCTGCTACAGGCATGCTGTCGGAGTAGACAATTGTTTATTTAAACATTAATATGTGTGCCGTTATCACAATTGCTGTAAGACAGGAGAGGCTCCTGCTACAGGCATACTGTCTGAGTACACAATTGTTTATTTAAACTTTAATATGTGTGCCGTTATCACAATAGCTGTAAGACACGAGAGGCTCCTGCTACAGGCATGCTGTCTGAGTACACAATTGTTTATTTAAACTTTAATATGTGTGCCGTTATCACAATAGCTGTAAGACAGGAGAGGCTCCTGCTACAGGCATGCTGTCTGAATAGACAATTGTTTATTTAAACTTTAATATGTGTGCCGTTATCACAATAGCTGTAAGACACGAGAGGCTCCTGCTACAGGCATGCTGTCTGAGTACACAATTGTTTATTTAAACTTTAATATGTGTGCCGTTATCACAATAGCTGTAACACACGAGAGACTCCTGCTACAGGCATGCTGTCTGAGTACACAATTGTTTATTTAAACTTTAATATGTGTGCCGTTATCACAATAGCTGTAACACACGAGAGACTCCTGCTACAGGCATGCTGTCTGAGTACACAATTGTCTATTTAAACTTTAATATGTGTGCCGTTATCACAATAGCTGTAACACACGAGAGACTCCTGCTACAGGCATGCTGTCTGAGTACACAATTGATTATTTAAACTTTAATATGTGTGCCGTTATCACAATAGCTGTAAGACAGGAGAGGCTCCTGTTACAGGCATGCTGTCTGAGTACACAATTGTTTATTTAAACTTTAATATGTGTGTGCCGTTATCACAATAGGTGTAAGACACGAGAGGCTCCTGCTACAGGCATGCTGTCTGAGTACACAATTGTTTATTTAAACTTTAATATGTGTGCCGTTATCACAATAGCTGTAACACACGAGAGACTCCTGCTACAGGCATGCTGTCTGAGTACACAATTGTTTATTTAAACTTTAATATGTGTGCAGTTATCACAATAGCTGTAACACACGAGAGACTCCTGCTACAGGCATGCTGTCTGAGTACACAATTGTTTATTTAAACTTTAATATGTGTGCCGTTATCACAATAGCTGTAAGACAGGAGAGGCTCCTGTTACAGGCATGCTGTCTGAGTACACAATTGTTTATTTAAACTTTAATATGTGTGCCGTTATCACAATAGCTGTAAGACACGAGAGGCTCCTGCTACAGGCATGCTGTCTGAGTACACAATTGTTTATTTAAACTTAAATATGTGTGTGCCGTTATCACAATAGCTGTAAGACACGAGAGGCTCCTGCTACAGGCATGCTGTCTGATTACACAATTGTTTATTTAAACTTTAATATGTTTGCCGTTATCACAATAGCTGTAAGACACGAGAGGCTCCTGCTACAGGCATGCTGTCTGAGTACACAATTGTTTATTTAAACTTTAATATGTTTGCCTTTATCACAATAGCTGTAAGACACGAGAGGCTCCTGCTACAGGCATGCTGTCTGAGTACACACTTGTTTATTTAGACTTTAATATGTGTGCCGTTATCACAATAGCTGTAAGACAGGAGAGGCTCCTGCTACAGGCATGCTGAGTGAGTACACAATTGTTTATTTAAACTTTAATATGTGTGCCGTTATCACAATAGCTGTAAGACACGAGAGGCTCCTGCTACAGGCATGCTGTCTGAGTAGACAATTGCTTATTTAAACATTAATATGTGTGCCGTTATCACAATAGATGTAAGACAGGAGAGGCTCCTGCTACAGGCATGCTGTCTGAGTAGACAATTGTTTATTTAAACACTAATATGTGTGCCGTTATCACAATAGATGTAAGACACGAGAGGCTCCTGCTACAGGCATGCTGTCTGAGTAGACAATTGTTTATTTAAACATTAATATGTGTGCCGTTATCACAATAGATGTAAGACACGAGAGGCTCCTGCTACAGGCATGCTGTCTGAGTAGACAATTGTTTATTTAAACATTAATATGTGTGCCGTTATCACAATAGATGTAAGACACGAGAGGCTCCTGCTACAGGCATGCTGTCTGAGTAGACAATTGTTTATTTAAACATTAATATGTGTGCCGTTATCACAATAGATGTAAGACAGGAGAGGCTCCTGCTACAGGCATGCTGTCCGAGTAGACAATTGTTTATTTAAACATTAATATGTGTGCCGTTATCACAATAGATGTAAGACAGGAGAGGCTCCTGCTACAGGCATGCTGTCCGAGTAGACAATTGTTTATTCAAACATTAATATGTGCGCCGTTATCACAATAGCTGTAAGACAGGAGAGGCTCCTGCTACAGGCATGCTGTCCGAGTAGACAATTGTTTATTTAAACATTAATATGTGTGCCGTTATCACAATAGATGTAAGACCGGAGAGGCTCCTGCTACAGGCATGCTGTCTGAGTAGACAATTGCTTATTTAAACATTAATATGTGTGCCGTTATCACAATAGCTGTAAGACAGGAGAGGCTCCTGCTACAGGCATGCTGTCTGAGTAGACAATTGTTTATTTAAACTTTAATATGTGTGCCGTTATCACAATAGATGTAAGACAGGAGAGGCTCCTGCTACAGGCATGCTGTCTGAGTAGACAATTGTTTATTTAAACATTAATATGTGTGCCGTTATCACAATAGATGTAAGACCGGAGAGGCTCCTGCTACAGGCATGCTGTCCGAGTAGACAATTGTTTATTTAAACATTAATATGTGTGCCGTTATCACAATAGATGTAAGACCGGAGAGGCTCCTGCTACAGGCATGCTGTCTGAGTAGACAATTGTTTATTTAAACATTAATATGTGTGCCGTTATCACAATAGATGTAAGACCGGAGAGGCTCCTGCTACAGGCATGCTGTCCGAGTAGACAATAGTTTATTTAAACATTAATATGTGTGCCGTTATCACAATAGCTGTAAGACAGGAGAGGCTCCTGCTACAGGCATGCTTTCCGAGTAGACAATTGTTTATTTAAACATTAATATGTGTGCCGTTATCACAATAGCTGTAAGACAGGAGAGGCTCCTGCTACAGGCATGCTGTCTGAGTAGACAATTGTTTATTTAAACATTAATATGTGTGCCGTTATCACAATAGCTGTAAGACAGGAGAGGCTCCTGCTACAGGCATACTGTCTGAGTACACAATTGTTTATTTAAACTTTAATATGTGTGCCGTTATCACAATAGCTATAAGACACGAGAGGCTCCTGCTACAGGCATGCTGTCTGAGTACACAATTGTTTATTTAAACTTTAATATGTGTGCCGTTATCACAATAGCTGTAAGACAGGAGAGGCTCCTGCTACAGGCATGCTGTCTGAGTACACAATTGTTTATTTAAACTTTAATATGTGTGCCGTTATCACAATAGCTGTAACACACGAGAGACTCCTGCTACAGGCATGCTGTCTGAGTACACAATTGTTTATTTAAACTTTAATATGTGTGCCGTTATCACAATAGCTGTAAGACAGGAGAGGCTCCTGTTACAGGCATGCTGTCTGAGTACACAATTGTTTATTTAAACTTTAATATGTGTGTGCCGTTATCACAATAGCTGTAAGACACGAGAGGCTCCTGCTACAGGCATGCTGTCTGAGTACACAATTGTTTATTTAAACTTTAATATGTGTGCCGTTATCACAATAGCTGTAACACACGAGAGACTCCTGCTACAGGCATGCTGTCTGAGTACACAATTGTTTATTTAAACTTTAATATGTGTGCCGTTATCACAATAGTTGTAACACACGAGAGACTCCTGCTACAGGCATGCTGTCTGAGTACACAATTGTTTATTTAAACTTTAATATGTGTGCCGTTATCACAATAGCTGTAAGACAGGAGAGGCTCCTGTTACAGGCATGCTGTCTGAGTACACAATTGTTTATTTAAACTTTAATATGTGTGTGCCGTTATCACAATAGCTGTAAGACAGGAGAGGCTCCTGTTACAGGCATGCTGTCTGAGTACACAATTGTTTATTTAAACTTTAATATGTGTGTGCCGTTATCACAATAGAAGTACGACCGGAGAGGCTCCTGCTACAGGCATTATGTCCGAGTAGACAATTGTTTATTTAAACATTAATATGTGTGCCGTTATCACAATAGATGTAAGACCGGAGAGGCACCTGCTACAGGCATTCTGTCTGAGTAGACAATTGTTTATTTAAACATTAATATGTGTGCCGTTATCACAATAGATGTAAGACCGGAGAGGCTCCTGCTACAGGCATGCTGTCCGAGTAGACAATTGTTTATTTAAACATTAATATGTGTGCCGTTATCACAATAGCTGTAAGACAGGAGAGGCTCCTGCTACAGGCATGCTGTCCGAGTAGACAATTGTTTATTTAAACATTAATATGTGTGCCGTTATCACAATAGCTGTAAGACAGGAGAGGCTCCTGCTACAGGCATGCTGTCTGAGTAGACAATTGTTTATTTAAACATTAATATGTGTGCCGTTATCACAATTGCTGTAGGACAGGAGAGGCTCCTGCTACAGGCATACTGTCTGAGTACACAATTGTTTATTTAAACTTTAATATGTGTGCCGTTATCACAATAGCTGTAAGACACGAGAGGCTCCTGCTACAGGCATGCTATCTGAGTACACAATTGTTTATTTAAACTTTAATATGTGTGCCGTTATCACAATAGCTGTAAGACACGAGAGGCTCCTGCTACAGGCATGCTGTCCGAGTAGACAATTGTTTATTTAAACATTAATATGTGTGCCGTTATCACAATAGCTGTAAGACACGAGAGGCTCCTGCTACAGGCATGCTGTATGAGTACACAATTGTTTATTTAAACTTTAATATGTGTGCCGTTATCACAATAGCTGTAAGACAGGAGAGGCTCCTGCTACAGGCATGCTGTCTGAGTAGACAATTGTTTATTTAAACTTTAATATGTGTGCCGTTATCACAATAGCTGTAAGACACGAGAGGCTCCTGCTACAGGCATGCTGTCTGAGTACACAATTGTTTATTTAAACTTTAATATGTGTGCCGTTATCACAATAGCTGTAACACACGAGAGACTCCTGCTACAGGCATGCTGTCTGAGTACACAATTGTTTATTTAAACTTTAATATGTGTGCCGTTATCACAATAGCTGTAACACACGACAGACTCCTGCTACAGGCATGCTGTCTGAGTACACAATTGTTTATTTAAACTTTAATATGTGTGCCGTTATCACAATAGCTGTAACACACGAGAGACTCCTGCTACAGGCATGCTGTCTTAGTACACAATTGTTTATTTAAACTTTAATATGTGTGCCGTTATCACAATAGCTGTAAGACAGGAGAGGCTCCTGTTACAGGCATGCTGTCTGAGTACACAATTGTTTATTTAAACTATAATATGTGTGTGCCGTTATCACAATAGGTGTAAGACACGAGAGGCTCCTGCTACAGGCATGCTGTCTGAGTACACAATTGTTTATTTAAACTTTAATATGTGTGCCGTTATCACAATAGCTGTAACACACGAGAGACTCCTGCTACAGGCATGCTGTCTGAGTACACAATTGTTTATTTAAACTTTAATATGTGTGCCGTTATCACAATAGCTGTAACACACGAGAGACTCCTGCTACAGGCATGCTGTCTGAGTACACAATTGTTTACTTAAACTTTAATATGTGTGCCGTTATCACAATAGCTGTAAGACAGGAGAGGCTCCTGTTACAGGCATGCTGTCTGAGTACACAATTGTTTATTTAAACTTTAATATGTGTGTGCCGTTATCACAATAGCTGTAAGACACGAGAGGCTCCTGCTACAGGCATGCTGTCTGAGTACACAATTGTTTATTTAAACTTAAATATGTGTGTGCCGTTATCACAATAGCTGTAAGACACGAGAGGCTCCTGCTACAGGCATGCTGTCTGATTACACAATTGTTTATTTAAACTTTAATATGTTTGCCGTTATCACAATAGCTGTAAGACACGAGAGGCTCCTGCTACAGGCATGCTGTCTGAGTACACAATTGTTTATTTAAACTTTAATATGTTTGCCGTTATCACAATAGCTGTAAGACACGAGAGGCTCCTGCTACAGGCATGCTGTCTGAGTACACACTTGTTTATTTAGACTTTAATATGTGTGCCGTTATCACAATAGCTGTAAGACAGGAGAGGCTCCTGCTACAGGCATGCTGAGTGAGTACACAATTGTTTATTTAAACTTTAATATGTGTGCCGTTATCACAATAGATGTAAGACAGGAGAGGCTCCTGCTACAGGCATGCTGTCTGAGTAGACAATTGTTTATTTAAACACTAATATGTGTGCCGTTATCACAATAGATGTAAGACACGAGAGACTCCTGCTACAGGCATGCTGTCTGAGTAGACAATTGTTTATTTAAACATTAATATGTGTGCCGTTATCACAATAGATGTAAGACACGAGAGGCTCCCGCTACAGGCATGCTGTCTGTATAGACAATTGTTTATTTAAACATTAATATGTGTGCCGTTATCACAATAGATGTAAGACAGGAGAGGCTCCTGCTACAGGCATGCTGTCCGAGTAGACAATTGTTTATTTAAACATTAATATGTGTGCCGTTATCACAATAGATGTAAGACAGGAGAGGCTCCTGCTACAGGCATGCTGTCCGAGTAGACAATTGTTTATTTAAACATTAATATGTCTGCCGTTATCACAATAGCTGTAAGACAGGAGAGGCTCCTGCTACAGGCATGCTGTCCGAGTAGACAATTGTTTATTTAAACATTAATATGTGTGCCGTTTTCACAATAGATGTAAGACCGGAGAGGCTCCTGCTACAGGCATGCTGTCTGAGTAGACAATTGTTTATTTAAACATTAATATGTGTGCCGTTATCACAATAGCTGTAAGACAGGAGAGGCTCCTGCTACAGGCATGCTGTCTGAGTAGACAATTGTTTATTTAAACTTTAATATGTGTGCCGTTATCACAATAGATGTAAGACAGGAGAGGCTCCTGCTACAGGCATGCTGTCTGAGTAGACAATTGTTTATTTAAACATTAATATGTGTGCCGTTATCACAATAGATGTAAGACCGGAGAGGCTCCTGCTACAGGCATGCTGTCCGAGTAGACAATTGTTTATTTAAACATTAATATGTGTGCCGTTATCACAATAGATGTAAGACCGGAGAGGCTCCTGCTACAGACATGCTGTCTGAGTAGACAATTGTTTATTTAAACATTAATATGTGTGCCGTTATCACAATAGCTGTAAGACAGGAGAGGCTCCTGCTACAGGCATGCTGTCTGAGTAGACAATTGTTTATTTAAACTTTAATATGTGTGCCGTTATCACAATAGATGTAAAACAGGAGAGGCTCCTGCTACAGGCATGCTGTCTGAGTAGACATTTGTTTATTTAAACATTAATATGTGTGCCGTTATCACAATAGATGTACGACCGAAGAGGCTCCTGCTACAGGCATGCTGTCCGAGTAGACAATTGTTTATTTAAACATTAATATGTGTGCCGTTATCACAATAGATGTAAGACCGGAGAGGCTCCTGCTACAGGCATGCTGTCCGAGTAGACAATTGTTTATTTCAACATTAATATGTGTGCCGTTATCACAATAGCTGTAAGACAGGAGAGGCTCCTGCTACAGGCATGCTGTCCGAGTAGACAATTGTTTATTTAAACATTAATATGTGTGCCGTTATCACAATAGCTGTAAGACAGGAGAGGCTCCTGCTACAGGCATGCTGTCTTAGTACACAATTGTTTATTTAAACATTAATATGTGTGCCGTTATCACAATTGCTGTAAGACAGGAGAGGCTCCTGCTACAGGCATGCTGTCTGAGTACACAATTGTTTATTTAAACTTTAATATGTGTGCAGTTATCACAATAGCTGTAACACACGAGAGACTCCTGCTACAGGCATGCTGTCTGAGTACACAATTGTTTATTTAAACTTTAATATGTGTGCCGTTATCACAATAGCTGTAAGACAGGAGAGGCTCCTGTTACAGGCATGCTGTCTGAGTACACAATTGTTTATTTAAACTTTAATATGTGTGTGCCGTTATCACAATAGCTGTAAGACACGAGAGGCTCCTGCTACAGGCATGCTGTCTGAGTACACAATTGTTTATTTAAACTTAAATATGTGTGTGCCGTTATCACAATAGCTGTAAGACACGAGAGGCTCCTGCTACAGGCATTCTGTCTGATTACACAATTGTTTATTTAAACTTTAATATGTTTGCCGTTATCACAATAGCTGTAAGACACGAGAGGCTCCTGCTACAGGCATGCTGTCTGAGTACACAATTGTTTATTTAAACTTTAATATGTTTGCCTTTATCACAATAGCTGTAAGACACGAGAGGCTCCTGCTACAGGCATGCTGTCTGAGTACACACTTGTTTATTTAGACTTTAATATGTGTGCCGTTATCACAATAGCTGTAAGACAGGAGAGGCTCCTGCTACAGGCATGCTGAGTGAGTACACAATTGTTTATTTAAACTTTAATATGTGTGCCGTTATCACAATAGCTGTAAGACACGAGAGGCTCCTGCTACAGGCATGCTGTCTGAGTAGACAATTGTTTATTTAAACGTTAATATGTGTGCCGTTATCACAATAGATGTAAGACAGGAGAGGCTCCTGCTACGGGCATGCTGTCTGAGTAGACAATTGTTTATTTAAACACTAATATGTGTGCCGTTATCACAATAGATGTAAGACACGAGAGGCTCCTGCTACAGGCATGCTGTCTGAGTAGACAATTGTTTATTTAAACATTAATATGTGTGCCGTTATCACAATAGATGTAAGACACGAGAGGCTCCTGCTACAGGCATGCTGTCTGAGTAGACAATTGTTTATTTAAACATTAATATGTGTGCCGTTATCACAATAGATGTAAGACACGAGAGGCTCCTGCTACAGGCATGCTGTCTGAGTAGACAATTGTTTATTTAAACATTAATATGTGTGCCGTTATCACAATAGATGTAAGACAGGAGAGGCTCCTGCTACAGGCATGCTGTTCGAGTAGACAATTGTTTATTTAAACATTAATATGTGTGCCGTTATCACAATAGATGTAAGACCGGAGAGGCTCCTGCTACAGGCATGCTGTCTGAGTAGACAATTGTTTATTTAAACATTAATATGTGTGCCGTTATCACAATAGCTGTAAGACAGGAGAGGCTCCTGCTACAGGCATGCTGTCTGAGTAGACAATTGTTTATTTAAACTTTAATATGTGTGCCGTTATCACAATAGATGTAAGACAGGAGAGGCTCCTGCTACAGGCATGCTGTCTGAGTAGACAATTGTTTATTTAAACATTAATATGTGTGCCGTTATCACAATAGATGTAAGACCGGAGAGGCTCCTGCTACAGGCATGCTGTCCGAGTAGACAATTGTTTATTTAAACATTAATATGTGTGCCGTTATCACAATAGATGTAACACACGAGAGACTCCTGCTACAGGCATGCTGTCTGAGTAGACAATTGTTTATTTAAACATTAATATGTGTGCCGTTATCACAATAGATGTAAGACCGGAGAGGCTCCTGCTACAGGCATGCTGTCCGAGTAGACAATTGTTTATTTAAACATTAATATGTGTGCCGTTATCACAATAGCTGTAAGACAGGAGAGGCTCCTGCTACAGGCATGCTTTCCGAGTAGACAATTGTTTATTTAAACATTAATATGTGTGCCGTTATCACAATAGCTGTAAGACAGGAGAGGCTCCTGCTACAGGCATGCTGTCTGAGTAGACAATTGTTTATTTAAACATTAATATGTGTGCCGTTATCACAATAGCTGTAAGACAGGAGAGGCTCCTGCTACAGGCATACTGTCTGAGTACACAATTGTTTATTTAAACTTTAATATGTGTGCCGTTATCACAATAGCTGTAAGACACGAGAGGCTCCTGCTACAGGCATGCTGCCTGAGTACACAATTGTTTATTTAAACTTTAATATGTGTGCCGTTATCACAATAGCTGTAAGACAGGAGAGGCTCCTGCTACAGGCATGCTGTCTGAGTACACAATTGTTTATTTAAACTTTAATATGTGTGCCGTTATCACAATAGCTGTAACACACGAGAGACTCCTGCTACAGGCATGCTGTCTGAGTACACAATTGTTTATTTAAACTTTAATATGTGTGCCGTTATCACAATAGCTGTAAGACAGGAGAGGCTCCTGTTACAGGCATGCTGTCTGAGTACACAATTGTTTATTTAAACTTTAATATGTGTGTGCCGTTATCACAACAGCTGTAAGACACGAGAGGCTCCTGCTACAGGCATGCTGTCTGAGTACACAATTGTTTATTTAAACTTTAATATGTGTGCCGTTATCACAATAGCTGTAACACACGAGAGACTCCTGCTACAGGCATGCTGTCTGAGTACACAATTGTTTATTTAAACTTTAATATGTGTGCCGTTATCACAATAGTTGTAACACACGAGAGACTCCTGCTACAGGCATGCTGTCTGAGTACACAATTGTTTATTTAAACTTTAATATGTGTGCCGTTATCACAATAGCTGTAAGACAGGAGAGGCTCCTGTTACAGGCATGCTGTCTGAGTACACAATTGTTTATTTAAACTTTAATATGTGTGTGCCGTTATCACAATAGCTGTAAGACAGGAGAGGCTCCTGTTACAGGCATGCTGTCTGAGTACACAATTGTTTATTTAAACTTTAATATGTGTATGCCGTTATCACAATAGCTGTAAGACACGAGAGGCTCCTGCTACAGGCATGCTGTCTGAGTACACAATTGTTTATTTAAACTTAAATATGTGTGTGCCGTTATCACAATAGCTGTAAGACACGAGAGGCTCCTGCTACAAGCATGCTGTCTGAGTACACAATTGTTTATTTAAACTTTAATATGTTTGCCGTTATCACAATAGCTGTAAGACACGAGAGGCTCCTGCTACAGGCATGCTGTCTGAGTACACAATTGTTTAATTAAACTTTAATATGTTTGCCGTTATCACAATAGCTGTAAGACACGAGAGACTCCTGCTACAGGCATGCTGTGTGAGTACACAATTGTTTATTTAGACTTTAATATGTGTGCCGTTATCACAATAGCTGTAAGACAGGAGAGGCTCCTGCTACAGGCATGCTGAGTGAGTACACAATTGTTTGTTTAAACTTTAATATGTGTGTGCCGTTATCACAATAGCTGTAAGACACGAGAGGCTCCTGCTACAGGCATGCTGTCTGAGTACACAATTGTTTATTTAAACTTTAATATGTGTGCCGTTATCACAATAGCTGTAAGACACGAGAGGCTCCTGCTACAGGCATGCTGTCCGAGTAGACAATTGTTTATTTAAACTTTAATATGTTTTCCGTTATCACAATAGCTGTAAGACAGGAGAGGCTCCTGCTACAGGCATGCTGTCTGAGTACACAATTGTTTATTTAAACTTTAATATGTGTGCCGTTATCACAATAGCTGTAACACACGAGAGACTCCTGCTACAGGCATGCTGTCTGAGTACACAATTGTTTATTTAAACTTTAATATGTGTGCCGTTATCACAATAGCTGTAAGACACGAGAGGCTCCTGCTACAGGCATGCTGTCCGAGTAGACAATTGTTTATTTAAACTTTAATATGTTTTCCGTTATCACAATAGCTGTAAGACAGGAGAGGCTCCTGCTACAGGCATGCTGTCTGAGTACACAATTGTTTATTTAAACTTTAATATGTGTGCCGTTATCACAATAGCTGTAACACACGAGAGACTCCTGCTACAGGCATGCTGTCTGAGTACACAATTGTTTATTTAAACTTTAATATGTGTGCCGTTATCACAATAACTGTAAGACAGTAGAGGCTCCTGCTACAGGCATGTTGTCTGAGTACACAATTGTTTATTTAAACTTTAATATGTGTGCCGTTATCACAATAGCTGTATCACACGAGAGGCTCCTGCTACAGGCATGCTGACTGAGTACACAATTGTTTATTTAGACTTTAATATGTGTGCCGTTATCGCAATAGCTGTAAGACAGGAGAGGCTCCTGCTACAGGCATGCTGAGTGAGTACACAATTGTTTATTTAAACTTTAATATGTGTGCCGTTGTCACAATAGATGTAAGACACGAGAGGCTCCTGCTACAGGCATGCTGTCTGAGTAGACAATTGTTTATTTAAACATTAATATGTGTGCCGTTATCACAATAGATGTAAGACACGAGAGGCTCCTGCTACAGGCATGCTGTCTGAGTAGACAATTGTTTATTTAAACATTAATATGTGTGCCGTTATCACAATAGATGTAAGACACGAGAGGCTCCTGCTACAGGCATGCTGTCTGAGTAGACAATTGTTTATTTAAACATTAATATGTGTGCCGTTATCACAATAGATGTAAGACAGGAGAGGCTCCTGCTACAGGCATGCTGTCCGAGTAGACAATTGTTTATTTAAACATTAATATGTGTGCCGTTATCACAATAGATGTAAGACAGGAGAGGCTCCTGCTACAGGCATGCTGTCCGAGTAGACAATTGTTTATTTAAACATTAATATGTGTGCCGTTATCACAATAGCTGTAAGACAGGAGAGGCTCCTGCTACAGGCATGCTGTCCGAGTAGACAATTGTTTATTTAAACATTAATATGTGTGCCGTTATCACAATAGATGTAAGACCGGAGAGGCTCCTGCTACAGGCATGCTGTCTGAGTAGACAATTGTTTATTTAAACATTAATATGTGTGCCGTTATCACAATAGCTGTAAGACAGGAGAGGCTCCTGCTACAGGCATGCTGTCTGAGTAGACAATTGTTTATTTAAACTTTAATATGTGTGCCGTTATCACAATAGATGTAAGACAGGAGAGGCTCCTGCTACAGGCATGCTGTCTGAGTAGACAATTGTTTATTTAAACATTAATATGTGTGCCGTTATCACAATAGATGTAAGACCGGAGAGGCTCCTGCTACAGGCATGCTGTCCGAGTAGACAATTGTTTATTTAAACATTAATATGTGTGCCGTTATCACAATAGATGTAAGACCGGAGAGGCTCCTGCTACAGGCATGCTGTCTGAGTAGACAATTGTTTATTTAAACATTAATATGTGTGCCGTTATCACAATAGATGTAAGACCGGAGAGGCTCCTGCTACAGGCATGCTGTCGGAGTAGACAATTGTTTATTTAAACATTAATATGTGTGTCGTTATCACAATAGCTGTAAGACAGGAGAGGCTCCTGCTACAGGCATGCTGTCCGAGTAGACAATTGTTTATTTAAACATTAATATGTGTGCCGTTATCACAATAGCTGTAAGACAGGAGAGGCTCCTGCCACAGGCATGCTGTCTGAGTAGACAATTGTTTATTTAAACATTAATATGTGTGCCGTTATCACAATAGCTGTAAGACAGGAGAGGCTCCTGCTACAGGCATTCTGTCTGAGTACACAATTGTTTATTTAAACTTTAATATGTGTGCCGTTATCACAATAGCTGTAAGACACGAGAGGCTCCTGCTACAGGCATGCTGTCTGAGTACACAATTGTTTATTTAAACTTTAATATGTGTGCCGTTATCACAATAGCTGTAAGACAGGAGAGGCTCCTGCTACAGGCATGCTGTCTGAGTACACAATTGTTTATTTAAACTTTAATATGTGTGCCGTTATCACAATAGCTGTAACACACGAGAGACTCCTGCTACAGGCATGCTGTCTGAGTACACAATTGTTTATTTAAACTTTAATATGTGTGCCATTATCACAATAGCTGTAAGACAGGAGAGGCTCCTGTTACAGGCATGCTGTCTGAGTACACAATTGTTTATTTAAACTTTAATATGTGTGTGCCGTTATCACAATAGCTGTAAGACACGAGAGGCTCCTGCTACAGGCATGCTGTCTGAGTACACAATTGTTTATTTAAACTTTAATATGTGTGTCGTTATCACAATAGCTGTAACACACGAGAGACTCCTGCTACAGGCATGCTGTCTGAGTACACAATTGTTTATTTAAACTTTAATATGTGTGCCGTTATCACAATAGCTGTAAGACAGGAGAGGCTCCTGTTACAGGCATGCTGTCTGAGTACACAATTGTTTATTTAAACTTTAATATGTGTGTGCCGTTATCACAATAGCTGTAAGACACGAGAGGCTCCTGCTACAGGCATGCTGTCTGAGTACACAATTGTTTATTTAAACTTTAATATGTTTGCCGTTATCACAATAGCTGTAAGACACGAGAGGCTCCTGCTACAGGCATGCTGTCTGAGTACACAATTGTTTATTTAGACTTTAATATGTTTGCCGTTATCACAATAGCTGTAAGACACGAGAGGCTCCTGCTACAGGCATGCTGTGTGAGTACACAATTGTTTATTGAGACTTTAATATGTGTGCCGTTATCACAATAGCTGTAAGACAGGAGAGGCTCCTGCTACAGGCATTCTGAGTGAGTACACAATTGTTTATTTAAACTTTAATATGTGTGTGCCGTTATCACAATAGCTGTAAGACACGAGAGGCTCCTGCTACAGGCATGCTGTCCGAGTAGACAATTGTTTATTTAAACTATAATATGTGTGCCGTTATCACAATAGCTGTAAGACACGAGAGGCTCCTGCTACAGGCATGCTGTCCGAGTAGACAATTGTTTATTTAAACTTTAATATGTTTTCCATTATCACAATAGCTGTAAGACAGGAGAGGCTCCTGCTACAGGCATGCTGTCTGAGTACACAATTGTTTATTTAAACTTTAATATGTGTGCCGTTATCACAATAGCTGTAACACACGAGAGACTCCTGCTACAGGCATGCTGTCTGAGTACACAATTGTTTATTTAAACTTTAATATGTGTGCCGTTATCACAATAGCTGTAAGACACGAGAGGCTCCTGCTACAGGCATGCTGTCTGAGTACACAATTGTTTATTTAAACTTTAATATGTGTGCCGTTATCACAATAGCTGTAACACACGAGAGGGTCCTGCTACAGGCATGCTGACTGAGTACACAATTGTTTATTTAGACTTTAATATGTGTGCCGTTATCACAATAGCTGTAAGACAGGAGAGGCTCCTGCTACAGGCATGCTGAGTGAGTACACAATTGTTTATTTAAACTTTAATATGTGTGCCGTTATCACAATAGCTGTAAGACACGAGAGACTCCTGCTAAAGGCATGCTGTCTGAGTACACAATTGTTTATTTAAACTTTAATATGTGTGCCGTTATCACAATAGCTGTAAGACACGAGAGGCTCCTGCTACAGGCATGCTGTCTGAGTACACAATTGTTTATTTAAACTTTAATATGTGTGCCGTTATCACAATAGCTGTAAGACACGAGAGGCTCCTGCTACAGGCATGCTGTCCGAGTAGACAATTGTTTATTTAAACTTTAATATGTGTGCCGTTATCACAATAGCTGTAAGACAGGAGAGGCTCCTGCTACAGGCATGCTGTCTGTGTACACAATTGTTTATTTAAACTTTAATATGTGTGCCGTTATCACAATAGCTGTAACACACGAGAGACTCCTGCTACAGGCATGCTGTCTGAGTACACAATTGTTTATTTAAACTTTAATATGTGTGCCGTTATCACAATAGCTGTAACACACGAGAGGCTCCTGCTACAGGCATGCTGTCTGAGTACACAATTGTTTATTTAAACTTTAATATGTGTGCCGTTATCACAATAGCTGTAACACACGAGAGGCTCCTGCTACAGGCATGCTGAGTAAGTACACAATTGTTTATTTAAACTTTAATATGTGTGCCGTTATCACAATAGCTGTAACACACGAGAGGCTCCTGCTACAGGCATGCTGGGTAAGTACACAATTGTTTATTTAAACTTTAATATGTGTGCCGTTATCACAAAAGCTGTAAGACACGAGAGGCTCCTGCTACAGGCATGCTGTCTGAGTACACAATTGTTTATTTAAACTTTAATATGTGTGCCGTTATCACAATAGCTGTAACACACGAGAGACTCCTGCTACAGGCATGCTGTCTGAGTACACAATTGTTTATTTAAACTTTAATATGTGTGCCGTTATCACAATAGCTGTAACACACGAGAGGCTCCTGCTACAGGCATGCTGTCTGAGTACTCAATTGTTTATTTAAACTTTAATATGTGTGCCGTTATCACAATAGCTGTAAGACACGAGAGACTCCTGCTACAGGCATGCTGACTGAGTACACAATTGTTTATTTAAACTTTAATATGTGTGCCGTTATCACAATAGCTGTAAGACAGGAGAGGCTCCTGCTACAGGCATGCTGTCTGAGTACACAATTGTTTATTTAAACTTTAATATGTGTGCCGTTATCACAATAGCTGTAAGACACGAGAGGCTCCTGCTACAGGCATGCTGTCTGAGTAGACAATTGTTTATTTAAACTTTAATATGTGTGCCGTTATCACAATAGCTGTAAGACAGGAGAGGCTCCTGCTACAGGCATGCTGAGTGAGTACACAATTGTTTATTTAAACTTTAATATGTGTGTGCCGTTATCACAATAGCTGTAAGACACGAGAGACTCCTGCTACAGGCATGCTGTCTGAGTACACAATTGTTTATTTAAACTTTAATATGTTTGCCGTTATCACAATAGCTGTAAGACAGGAGAGGCTCCTGCTACAGGCATGCTGAGTGAGTACACAATGGTTTATTTAAACTTTAATATGTGTGCCGTTATCACAATAGCTGTAAGACAGGAGAGGCTCCTGCTACAGGCATGCTGAGTGAGTACACAATTGTTTATTTAAACTTTAATATGTGTGTGCCGTTATCACAATAGCTGTAAGACACGAGAGACTCCTGCTACAGGCATGCTGGGTAAGTACACAATTGTTTATTTAAACTTTAATATGTGTGTGCCATTATCACAATAGCTGTAAGACAGGAGAGGCTCCTGCTACAGGCATGGTGTCTGAGTACACAATTGTTTATTTAGACTTTAATATGTGTGCCGTTATCACAATAGCTGTAAGACAGGAGAGGCTCCTGCTACAGGCATGCTGTCTGAGTACACAATTGTTTATTTAAACTTTAATATGTGTGTGCCGTTATCACAATAGCAGTAAGACAGGAGAGGCTCCTGCTACAGGCATGCTGTCTGAGTACACAATTGTTTATTTAAACTTTAATATGTGTGCCGTTATCACAATAGCTGTAAGACAGGAGAGGCTCCTGCTACAGGCATGCTGTCTGAGTACACAATTGTTTATTTAAACTTTAATATGTGTGTGCCGTTATCACAATAGCTGTAAGACACGAGAGACTCCTGCTACAGGCATGCTGGGTAAGTACACAATTGTTTATTTAAACTTTAATATGTGTGTGCCATTATCACAATAGCTGTAAGACAGGAGAGGCTCCTGCTACAGGCATGCTGGGTAAGTACACAATTGTTTATTTAAACTTTAATATGTGTGTGCCGTTATCACAATAGCTGTAAGACAGGAGAGGCTCCTGCTACAGGCATGTTGGGTAAGTACACAATTGTTTATTTAAACTTTAATATGTGTGTGCCATTATCAGAATAGCTGTAAGACAGGAGAGGCTCCTGCTACAGGCATGCTGGGTAAGTACACAATTGTTTATTTAAACTTTAATATGTGTGCCGTTATCACAATAGCTGTAAGACACGAGAGGCTCCTGCTACAGGCATGCTGGGTGAGTACACAATTGTTTATTTAAACTTTAATATGTGTGTGCCGTTATCACAATAGCTGTAAGACAGGAGAGGCTCCTGCTACAGGCATGCTGAGTGAGTACACAATTGTTTATTTAAACTTTAATATGTGTGTGCCGTTATCACAATAGCTGTAAGACAGGAGAGGCTCCTGCTACAGGCATGCTGGGTAAGTACACAATTGTTTATTTAAACTTTAATATGTGTGCCGTTATCACAATAGCTGTAAGACAGGAGAGGCTCCTGCTACAGGCATGCTGGGCAAGTACACAATTGTTTATTTAAACTTTAATATGTGTGCCGTTATCACAATAGCTGTAAGACAAGAGAGCCTCCTGCTACAGGCATGCTGGGTGAGTACACAATTGTTTCTTTGAACTGTACAGGGCGGAACTGAAATAGTCCTACAGGTCCAACACTTCTTTCTAATTAAATGCTTTTTCATTTACGAGAAAAAAAATGTTTTTATGCAAAAAACTTATCATCACCTTGCTGGATTACTGTTGAGGTTCTTAATTTATGACTATATTCATAGAAAATTGAATAAACAACAACTTTTTCCTTTGGCACATTTCAATAGAATGAATGGTGTTTGTGAAAATTAAATTTAAAAACTCCATAATTTGTTGCCACTTTAGTTCTGTTAGAACTGGCAACATCGCATCAGCTGCATTTACTTTCTTCTGATCGCGGGGAATGTTTACTTAATCGCATGCAATTGTTTTTATGGCAAAGCCACAAGTTAAGATCAGAGCAGTTAAAGGAGGCATGGATAAACAAACAAACAAATGACAGAAAATTTTGTTGCATAAACAACATACACTATATCGTGATTTTGAACGTTCGAATATCTCAACATTATCTTCATTTACAGAGAAACGTAGTGCAATTCTCAACAGCTGAAAGACACACTTGTTGCAGTTTGCCAGCGGGTCATGTAATCCTGAGGAAATGTTACATTTGAGAATCCTGATCAGATATTGCTCACACTGGACTGTACTTAGAACAGTTATTGCACCCATATCACATCCAGCGAGTACAATGACCAAATGACTTTCATCCACGTGTTGCATTTTCTGAGTGGTTTGCACAGTTTTGTAGCAAATGTGTTGGTGACAGAGGAGGCCTGTTTCACGTGAAGTGGCATTACAAACTTTCACATGGGCACTGGAACTACACAACAGCATAGACTCTCAATTAACGTTTAGGCCAGCACGCTTGACTGGTATAGCATATTGTTAGTTTTTGAAGTAGCAATTCCTAACCTGTTGGAGGGCATCCCATTGGAGATGAGGAAGATGTGGTTCTTTCATGACGGTGCACCACCCCACATCACTCTTGAAGTCTGTCGTCACTCGACGAAGACTTTCCCAAACGTTGGATTAGTCAATTTGCAGCTGTGACTTGGTCTGCCAGATTGCCAGACTTAAATCCTCTAGATTTTTATTTCTGGGGGACATGAAAAAGAAAGTGTACAGGGGTGAAATAGAAATTGCAGACGAGATGCACCAGTGCATTTTCTTAGGGAATTAGAAACAAGCCAGGGTGCGCCACAACTGGTTAAGAAGGTGTGAAGCCTATGGAATACTTCCTCTAAACTCTTATTTCAAATTTACATCCTGGAGGTAAGTTTATTTTAAATTAATTCCAATGTTTTCGCATACTTGTAAATGCTAGTGATTAAGGTTATGGTCATTTTTTGTTTCTAAAGCTACCGAGTAAATAATGGTAGTTCGTGACTGTGGAATTCATTAGGCATGAAGAGCAGTGACAATTTTTACTTTCTCTACTACGTATAGTAAGTGGGGGAAGTATTGTATTCCACCCAAAAATTTGATACTGAGATTTCACCGGAAATACATGTTTTAGGACCCCCTGAATCCAAAAAAAGCATTTTTGGAAACATGTCCGTGTGAGAGAGAGAGAGAGAGAGGGAGGGAGAGAGAGGGAGGGAGGGAGAGAGAGGGAGGGAGTGAGGGAGAGAGAGAGAGTGTGTGTGTGTGTGTGTGTGCGTGCGTGTGCATGTGTGTGTGTGAACAGTATAACTCAGAAACGAACAGTTGGATAAACACCGAACTTGGTATTTAGGTTCAGTATCTTCCAGAGATGCGACACGAAGGTTTTCAAGAAAATCCCCTCACCCCAGATTACCCTTTACATGGAACTTTTTTCGAACATTTTAATTTTCTCAAAAATGGGTCTAACGATTTTGATTAAAATATCATATGTTTAAGATATTGTCATGAGAAATGAAATGTATATCTTGAATTTTCTGGGAATGTCTCCAAAAGTATTCTTCATTGTGAACGACTTTTGCATAACTGGTAAACCATAAGAGATAGACAAAATTTTACTACACAAAAAATGTAGATCGCATTAAAATACACAATTTATGTTATATACATTTTTTTTGTTGAGTGAACCATTTGCGAGATATTGCTTGTTATTCCCTTAAATTTTCCAATACTTGTACTTTTTCTCAAATCCATTATTCATTTAATTTTATGTCCTGGACATGCAAAGAGAATGGATTGCGCCACATAGCAACCAGCGCTTAAAATATTGGACTATCGCTTAAAGCCTACCATATTCCACTTGCATGTACAAGAAAATTAGCAATAAGATTGACATCTCAATATCTCCATTAACATGAGGCATATGCAGAATAAGCGTTTGTAGAAATAGTTTGTACAAGAGTAGAGAAAGTCATGTGAATGTAACACATCAGATTTTTTTTAAATATTTTGATATCTGTCACACAAATGTTATCAGTAATGTTAGTGTTGCAAACTCAAGTTTTTTTGCGCTGATAAGCTTATTGTTAAGTCATATTGGAGTAACTGTTGATGAAATTGCTTGCATTATGTTATACATATTCCTTCTTTTAGACAGGTAATTACAAGATGTATGTGCTGGCACGAAGCACATTAGTCGCATTTGAAAATGGGTAAATTAAAAGTTAAATAGAAGTGTTGTCCAAAACTACAAACAATTGCACAAAAATTTCCTTTAAACAAATTGCAGTGGAGTGTAAATTACATTTTTGCTAAACGTTTAGCACTTTTAGTACCACATTGTTAATAAGGTAAGAGTGCCATAACCTTCAGAATAATTATTTTCATTTCAAGTAAAGCATCGCATTGTCACATAAATATCACTGCAGTATGGCATTGTGTAATAATTAAAATGTACCTTTTAAACTACATACATAGGTACACAAATCTTAAAACTGATTAATATTAGTAACAATTCCTTACCGTGGCATAGGCCTCTCTAACAGAATAGGCCAAATATTCAGGACTTTAAACATATCAAATAAAATATTTGTAATTACGTGGGAATGCAGAATTCAAGGCAATGTTTATATATGGTGCAGTGAACAATCACCTGACTTCTTTTAGTATGTCGCGTGCCAGTAACAAAACACCTGAATTTGATACATGGCCAAAGTTACCTAAATGGTTTCACAGAGTATTCAAGGGGCCACCACTCAATCAACAAGTTAACGGTGCATCCACTCTCCCAGTCCACTCTAGACTATTTCACTTGCAAGTCATTAACCCAAGAGATGTCCGGTAGTAAGAATGAGAATTCTAACATTTTCACAATCACAACTGCCGAACAACAAATGGCTCTTTTTTGTAACAAACACTTTTCCGCAGGGTAAATAGTGGCCTCATTCCACTTCTCATAAGATTGTAAAAATAGGCAAAGTATGTTCTTCTTTATACATCTACTTAGTTGGTAAGACTGTCCAAGTTTCTTAAAAGCATAGAGCTAAGCATGTTTAAACTCTTCTAGTTAGACAGCACTAATGTCAATGCCAACACAAAAAGGTGTTGTATTGAGATTACAGGGGGCTCACTTGCGGAGAATAGAGAGAAGGCAAATGTATCAGCTAAACTGTATTCACTCTTAGCTTGATCCACATAAAAAAAAAAAAAAACCAGTGCACCACTATAATGTATCCTTCCGCCATTCACGCTAGAAATAGTCACACTTTCACGTCCATTTGTGGTGAGTACATGCGGCACGTAATGCAAAAAGAATGGAGCCCCTATTCTGACAATTTAAATAACTAACATATTTTCTTAGGGGTTAAAGGAGATAAGATTGACAGTTACAACAAAATAAACGTTTCCACATATAATAACAGTTAATTCTAAAAGTAAGAGTGAAAAGGAAAGTAAGAGGTATGCGATAATTTACATTTATTCGCTCTCTGAAAGCGCACTTTATCGATTGTTGGTGGCTCATTTTTAAAAAATGAAATTGTTCGCTGTTACGCAAATTACATTCTTCACAAAATCGTTTCATTCTTGCATTGCGTATTTCACACGGTCAGCCTCAAAGCATAGCCAAGGGATGTTTTTTTTAGAAGAAGAGGAGTGTAGCAAGTTGCGGCCGATGCCTATAAAAGTAAAACACCTAAAAGGGGCAGGCAGGTGGGCACCAGATATTGAAGAGATCACATCCAGTTCTCATTCTCAACTCACTTCTAAGGTGATTTATTCGCTTTCCTTTTGCTTTTATAAGCATTTTCAACGGGGATACACTAAGAGTAGATTTGCCTCATTTCGAAACGTATTTCATTATTTTCACACCATTAATCCTTTACGATAACTTAGACCTCGCGTCCATGTTAATGCAACAATAACCGGCTACCCTAATAACCAACTACATGGTTAAGTATTAAGTTGTACCATATACAGACGAAGTCCTCTGGCTCTCACCTCACAATGTCAATATCGTAACATAACCTTACCTCTAGTTTCCGAGGTAGCGAGATCAAACCCAGAGGAGAACGATGGATTTTTTTGGGGCATAAAAATCCTCAGCACGGCTTCCTTCAGAAGGGAAGTAAAGCCGGTGGTTCCGTGTCGTAAATTTGTGGCACGTATAAGAACCTCAAGCCTGATAAAGAGGCCTCTGAGCAAAATTAGCGGTCTCTCACGCCCAATATAGAATGGGACGCTAAGGACCACAGTAGTTAAGGAGCGTCCATAAATAAAACCCAAATTAACTTAATTTTTTTTAGAGACATAACCTCTAACTTGTATTACTCAATACTTACGAAATTTTCGCCTTTCTTCTTATTTGTAAAGCGACCAGTTCGTTTACCAAACCTCTCTCCCACAAAAAGGCTTAAAAATACACATACGTTTTTATGGCACGTTATAATAAATAGCAAACAATTTTACTCAAAAACAGTGAGCTAAAACTACATTAATACAACCAGAGAGTGTAGAGAAACAGATCAACAGAACTACACTCTCTGTGGACATCGTATCCATATTAACCAACTTAACATACAAATTAACAAATGAAGGGTACAGAGGAAAAACAATCAAAGTCCAACTTTGGCGAAATTTCAGATTCTTGTACCAATGGATTCTATGTATGTAGTACTACATTCCAACAGCTTCATATATGGAAAAAACCATATGTAGTCCACACATAATCAGCATAGAAAAAAGGTGTCCAGGGAAAGAACAATCAAAGTCGTGTGAAATGGAAAAACAATCAAGAGTCCATATACATTTCAAATAAGAGTAATTTTGTACTAGTTCAGGAGAGTTTATTGTTTTAAATACCTTTCCTCCTGGGAGTCGTATGCTATTGTTGAGAAAAAGTGCCATGCACAGACTGAAAAGTAGCCAAAACCTTCGTATTCAAGTTTAATTCCACTCTCCAAGGCAAATTACGACCCACAATCCCTGCAAAAATTTTATTCTGAAAATGCTCAGCTCTATTCTTCAGATTACCCATAGTCAACAATGAGTAATTTGATGTAGAGATAAAATAATTAATTTCATTGATGTTTTATATGTCAATTTTTTCTAAGGCAAACATTTATGTACAATGTAATCCTATAAAGTAAACCATGATTGTTTTGTTCAAGATTACCCGTAGTCAACAATGAGTAATTTGGTATAGACATTAAACAGTTAATTTTATTGGCGTTTTATAGGTTACATTTTTCTAAGGCAAACAGTTATGTATAATATAAGACATTTTATAAAGTAAGTGGACTATGATTATTTTTTGTTTATAAACAGGTGTACCTTGACTTTTCATTTTAATAAACAGGATCCTTAAACACATGGCACTAATTCCAAAAGAAGGGTCTGTTAGAAAAACACCTTGATAATTGTTCTAGAAAAAAAATTGTTTTCTTTATGCCTAATGTGCTTAATCTGCTGCGTTTTTAAACTTTAAATTAAATTACTGCAAAATATTAAAAACTGGACTTTGATTGTTTTTCCCTTGTACCCTTCAAATGTTAAGAGGCAAAAGAGAAATCGTATGTGTTATATTCATATGACTTTCTCTAACTAATACGTTTATCTGTATATAGCTTCGACAAACTATTCTTACCTAAACTTACATTTCCATCTACTTTTTGCTGATCGAGACCGAGATAACCCTTTACAGAAGTAGTATTATTGGGTGCATTTAGAGAGTCAAGCGCTGCAGCAGCGCACCGCTGGAGCAACGAAGAAATACTTCTATGACAGGCAGCAGAAAGAATAAAATTAGCGGAGCGTTTGCAGACGATATTTAATAGGGGATGTATCCCAGGATATATTTAACACCGAGGAGCTGCATAAAAGGTTAAAAGAAGGCAGAGCTGTGTTTTAATCTTAGGAATATTTAATAGACTATTAAACCTCAACATTTACAGTGTTTGTGCAGCAATAACAGTGTAAACGGTTGTTCCCGAGATCACATGTACACTACGATTAAATAACATGAGACCTTGCAGAGGTCTGTTTCCATGGCAACTCCGCTGTTACTCTAGCCTGTAAGGCGCCACCACCCTCCTTCCCTTCGCCAACGAGCAAAACTTTGAGGGGTAAGGCGTAGCTATGTTTGCGTGTTGTGCTACTGCTCACTAGCATTACGTCTCAGCGAGTTTACTTTTCGACGTGCAGCTGATACATGCTCTAATACCATGTGGCTACGTAGCCCTTCCGCTTCTCTACAGTGAAATGTCAGCAGCCACAAGTTGTTTAAATGGCACTGTAGCTACTACATAAGTAGAGTTTGTGTTCCTGAGTGTCTAGATGTACATTTTAGTATTTAATCTAATGGTCATTAATGATATGCTACAGAATACAGATATTTTACCCGTTTGCACTTTCATGTTCCGAATTCTTTAATACATTCCTAAATATATGCATTGCTTTGGCTTCCTTTATCTGCAAGTAAGTTTGTTACGTTCACGTGACTTTCTCAACCCTTATTAATGAGTAAACAAACATTATAATAAAGTTGTTTTCTATGTAATTCATTTTAAACAAGATAAACCTTTCCGGAAATAGTTACAATACACATTTCGTTATAGATACAAAGGAAATATTGTTAGTCATATGTTTAATATTATGCTACCCATAAAATTTCACTCTTGCCATCACATCGCAAGAAACTGCTGAAGTCGACAGACAGTATTGAACAATTGAACTAATAATAACGGATATCTCGAAAATGGCTTATGCTACAAAAAGTTATGTAAATAAATTGTGTATTTTAAGGACATCTACATTTTTTGTGTAGTATGTTTTCGTCTATCGCTTAACATGTACCAGTTGCACAAAATTATGCAAAATACTTTCTGCATGAAGATGACTTCAGAGGCTATTACCAAAAGAAATCAACTATACATTTTATATGTTATGCAAGCATCCTCAACATTAGCTAATTTAATCAAAGTTGTTAAGAGGTTTTTTAGAAATTCAAAACCTTCCACGTAAAGGATAGTTTGGGAGATTTTCTGAAAACCTTCGCATTACATCTTCGGAAGATACCCCGACATTTCGTTTATGAGTTACGTGTTCTCTCTCTCTTTCTCTCTCTCTCTCTCTCTCTCTCACACACACACACACACACACACACACGCACACACGAGTCTTTATCTAAATGTTGCTTCAAGGGCTAAAAAACATGTATTACTGGTGAAATTCCGACATCAAGCTTTTGGGTGGAATGCATTACTTCCTCTACTTACTATAAGTACGTGGCAGAGAAAGTAATACTGTTACACATGGTTGCATCTAACACACATGGCAGACTATATTCAACAAGTTCGATAATTTATGCTGCTATTTCATTAAAAAGAATAGCATAATGAATCACAATTTGAACCTATCTCTGCTGTTGTTCGTGACATCTGAAACTCATCTAAAGAATATTGCGGTACCCTTTTCAAAATCATTCAAGTTCCTTACAGGAACTGACCTATCTCTTTCCACCGGTTTCTTCATAAGCGATGACCGTAACATTGACATTCTCAAGTGGGATTACTTCATGAACATCCTTGTCATTTTCCGCTATAATTTGTAACCTCAACACGCAAAAATTTCTTCTTGGATCATATTCTACAATAAACGTATTTCCACGTGCTTTCACCACAAGGATTAAAAGTATAAGCGTTCCAGAAAACAAATTACGACATTCCTGCTTCCGCTTGCAGCAGTACATTCCTACAGCGCTGTTAAAGCACTTGGCCCGCTGCACATTTCCCTGGTGGTATATACCATGGATTCACAAATATAACAGCTTAATCACTTACTGAGGATGCCAGCTTCGTCGCCATACTGGTCGAATCCATCAGAATGCAAAAATGGATTTACAGTGGCACAATATGCTTTAAAACATCACAATGCAACGTTTCTGGTAACATTTTAATTAATTAATATACATAGTTAACATCAGTATAATTACTACTGAAGAAATATTAAACCCAGTCCGCCATTGTTTCTTGTATAAAAAGGATAACCTCTCCTTAACATTACGAAATTACAGAAACAAATTAAATTGAGTTTTATTTATGGACACTCTCTAACTACTATGGTCCTTAACGCCCCATTCTATATTGGGCGTGAAATATCGGAAATTTTGCTAAGAGGCCTTTTTATCATTTGAAAAATTGCAAGAAAAGCTCCGATTCCTGTTCACTGACAATAGTGCAATGACATACCAAAAGCCGCGACAATCTTTCAATAGAACTGAACAATGCCCTCGACATTTTACAGGCAAAGGAGCTGAATTGTGTCCGTAACATTTTATTGGTAAAAGGGCTAAAACTGTTTATACATAATTTGCAAAACCCCAAGTTACACATAAGGCATCATTAATAGTGCTTTATTAGAGTAACTTCAGAGGTAACAATTATATGCCTAAAATATTAAGCGGGCATTGTTTCATGCAGCTTTAATAAACGATTACCTGTCGTTTCTCATAAAAATCACTTCATTAGTAAAAGTAATGAGCTTTAGTTTTGGTTGTGTATAATTTTTTTAAAACTAAAAGTCCCGTAAAAGTGTGTATCCTGGGGATTATGTTTATAAATAAAATAAGTATTCTTCATAGTTAGTGTTAAAGATTTAGAAACATGTCTTGCACCTCATGTTTGAAAGTTTAAACAACTTCGCATTAGAGGCATAAACAGGAATGTGAGTAAATGCCGCTTGAGATTAGCAAAGTATTAATATGTGCTATTAATGGGGTGCTTATTAAACATTTATCTCAGTATTTATTTCCTCTACTCAAATACCATACTACCTTTACTGTGCAAATCACATCTGGTGACCCGCTCAGAATTTTTTGTTTAACTGTCTTCTTAATAAGTGAGGAGGAAAGTTGAAAGTAGGAGGGACTTCGCTTTCGTTTAAGAACTCTATATTTTCTTCCCCAGGTCTCAGCTGTCAAATGAGTACTACAAAGCTGCTATATCCTGAGGATTTCCAGTTTTCCCTTCGAACAACTTTAACCCACTTATCTAAGATAACAGCTCTTGAATGTGAAAACCTATTTAAATATTAAAATTATATACACACTGCTAATTATGCATGCCCCATGTTTTATATGTTAAATTATTAATTAGTTGAATTGACACATATTAACAGCGTGGAAATTATTTAAAAGGTGCATAATCTATGTCTTTCCGTCCCTGCGAAATAAAACCTTTGTCCTCACAACTTTGGGTGTTATTAAAGCCATACACAATATTCCCATGATTTCACCTCACATTTCATTACAATCATATTATGCTTCATGATGGAATCTACATGTCCAGTATGACGTCTTCTGCGCAGATGGCTCTATTTCATTCGTAAGAAGTCTGTTTACCTCTCTCCAGTAAATACCCTATCCCCATGGGTGGTGTATACAAGGCGGATAGAGGAAACCCAATCGATAGTCAGATGTTTAAAAACCGGGTCGCTCCATGCTGGACTTGAAATTGCATATTATATCCTTGATATCACTTACCAAGGGAGTGAAACATTCAACCCATTAACGGATATCTCGGAAATTTCTGATACTACAAAACTGTTATTTTAATTTAACTGTGAGCTTCAACGAAATATATTTTTAAGTGCGTGAGATTTTATCCAATTTTAACGGTTTACCGGTTATGCAAAAGTCATTCAGAATAAAGGGGACTTCACAGAGTAGTCCCAGAACATTCAAAATATACATTTAAATATCATAAACAGATAGCATTTTCATCAAAATCGCTACCATCATTTTTTAGAAAATCCAAAAATCTTCAATGTAAAGGTTAAGTTTAGGGTATGGGGTAGTTGAAAATATTCTTCTCGCATATTTGGAAGATGCAGAGCCTAAATACCAAGTTTGCGTTTTGCTGTTCACGCCCACGCATACCTATCGAAATCGGGAGCAGAGAAACATGTCTTTCCGGTGAAATCCAATGTTTAGATGGCATGCAATATCTGATGCGTGATATAGACATTAAAATACATTAGTGTCATTTGAAGTAGAATTTTTGTTAGTAGTTGGAAGATGCTTCATGTTTATCTGCACAACGTATGGGAGCCAATTTGTTGCGGTCACTTCGTGTTATCTATTGCTGGGCGCCTGTTATTGTATTAATAGTTTGAATGTTGGGTTCTTTGTCCTCCGGCTAGCTATTATTACTACTCAGTCGAGCATAACTCTTGAACAGGGTGTGTAAACGGAAAGGATTTGTTACTGAAAGATAACACTCGAATTTGTTTTTACACTTTTATTATCGTCACAATTAGTTAATTTCACATATTGACTCTTGATACACGCCCGACTGAAACTTTTATATTTTCTATTATCACTATAATCACTTATTTGCTGCACATTATTAATTCGCGTATTTCACATTTATAACTAATTTTACAACGCGAGAGATTCTGTAGAATTGCGCGATGTATAACGCGTGAACGATTCTCTTAAACTGTGCGACGTATAACCTTTGTATGATTCTATTGGACTGAACGACATTTACCTCATGAATTATTCTGTCAAACTGAGCGTTACCCGTCTCTGGCACGGAATTTATACTCCCTCACCCGATATGCCTAAAGATTATAATCGAGCTGCTATTGGTCAATAAAACGCGCCAACATTAGCGTCTATATTTATATACAATCAAAATTACGAACACATATGCTCTAGGGAAGAAATTCCCTCCATTTCTACAGAAAAGCGCGCTACTCTGACGTCATTTGTCTCTTATAATTGATAAACTACTCACCCCCTCGCTCATTGTTACCCGCTCTTATTGTCAGTTTCAGTGAGACCGTGTAAACTTATTTCCTAACAATGCTTATAATTAACAAACATCTCAAATCAATGCCATACAATAATGATTATTTACACTATAATCACTCTGGCATTTACAGTGTTGTGATATAAAATACTGCGTCACATTAGAATGTGTATTCCACTATTCGGAAGCTATACCCAGAATCAGCGATTATAATACTCGCATTATTTATTTTACATGGCTATATATTGCTTGTTCAAATGGATGGAGAAGTAGGTGGGCTCCAATACCTGAGTACTACAGTGTTTTCAGTGCGAGTTTTGCCTCTGTTTATGAAACGTGTCTCTAGGTGGAAAAACAAACCAAAACAATAAGTACCAACATATGGTAGTCAGTTCCAATTTAATGACGCTATCTCGTTAGCCACGGCTTTGGATTCTCCTTCGGTGACTTCCTGCCGTCCTTTTCCTGGTTTCATCTCAGCTGTTATGCTTAGACAGCTATATCGTCGAACAATTTAGTTTCCTTGGAATGACCAGCATAAAATCAAAATTATTTACGATATTCTTTTAGTTTTCAATTGGGTGCGCATCTTCTGTTTTATAAAATATTATTTAAGCAAAAATTAGTATTTTTCACAGAATAATCATACAAAATGATATAAATTACTCTTTTGTGATTTACATATACTGTGTACCTTACACACACACACACACACACACACACACACACACACACACACACACACACACACACACATATTCATAGGCGGATCTGAATCATAAAGATACATATAAAAATCCAATTAGACATTTATAAATGTACATACCTGAACGTCAGAGATCACTAAGCCTAAACGATTATTTTGGTATCCCTCCAAATGATACCAAAGACAAAATTAACTTGTGAATATCGGTATGAGAACGTGGTTTGGAGTAGGGGAAGGTGAATGGGAGAAAACAAAAATGGTGTTATGAGGTTCAAGGAGCAAGTGGGATTGATATATCATTTTAAGATTTATTTCCTAAAGTAATTTTCCGCGAATACCGTAACCCGAAAACATCATTAGAGTGTTATTACACGTTAAGCATAAGGTCTCAGAGTATTAAAGTAAATAATTACCATTAACTTAACAGTTCTGCGTATTTACAGTATTTTGGTATGCCCATTTAAACCACACGGCTTTGCTATTTCACAGGTTTAGCAATATCGCACTTGTTTTAAGATTACATTTCTCTCCATTTCCTTTTCTTTCTGTTGCTCACATTGCTTCAATAAATCGGTCACGGACCAAATAATCAACTGTTTAACAATCTAAATGGCATTTTTCTCAAATATGGCATATATCATGCTGATTGTGAGAAACCGCTACACAGGCCACAAGAGTCCATTTTTGGCACCTGCGCTACCCTGTTCCAGGTTGTTTTCATATAAAGGGTAATAGCTTTCTTGATATGTAGTTCCCCAAACCACGGAACCTAAAGTTACGCATCTTGCATGTGTAAAAGTTGCAAGAGGATTTCGTCCTCAAGCTCTCCTTGGCTCCTGTACGAGCCCTAGGTGCTTGCCACATTCGCGAGCGGCAGAAACAATAATCGGAAATTAAAGTAAAAACATTATAATTCCTAAAAACTATTCTTATTTCTATTACACTACTTTAAAGAGCAGTTTTTGCAGAACACTGCATTTGTCCTCGCGCTTCGATTCGATTTGCGTGAAGCATGACATGCTTCCTTGTCGGGCTGAAATGTTGGCGCTGTTATCGCATTTACAGGAAGTAGCCTATACACAACAGGAACAGTTGCTACGTCCTAAATAGTATGTGCGAAATGTTTTGTTTTGTGCGTAGAGAACGAGGTACCCACCAACTTATGGTCAATCAGCTTCAGGCCATACGGGGCAACCAAATTAGTAATTAAACACTCACCTTTTTCTTCAGTCACTGCTACTATTGGGCTGGGAGTTACCTTAGATGTACTTACCTTGAGAGTTTGCTATCTTAAATAAACACTGGTTATTTCTTGCATATATAGCGAAAGTCCTGAAGTTCTGATTTAAGCTGATTGTCACTTAGCCTGTGTATACATGTGATCCATTATACTGCAGTAGTCGCAAAAGTTAAACGCTGGCCAGTGCTTTCGCGCAGCTCTGTTGCCAAGAGAAGTAGGCGTGTACCGCCGGTAACTCTGTACATCAGAGCACATTTTACACATCGGCAAAGGTACAGCTTATTGTTTCCGTAATTATACAACACATTAAATATCCTTAAAACAATTTAGTCTTACCCTTGACACACGTTACAGCAAACACGGTGACCTCTTCGTCTTTGTGCGGTTTTCCCGGAAATTTAAATAGAGGTACACTCCCATTTTGTCCAGATGAAGCTGCTTCAGTACAAATTCGTGACAACCACAAGATTCCACAGTTAAATCCTGATTTTTTGAAAAATCTACAGCCGCCTATATTCTAGATTGGAGAGTTTTGTGAAAAAAGTTACACACATTAAATGTAAATTTTCTGCCCTGAGAATGAATCACTTGCCCCACATGTTCAAACACTGTGGAAAAGAGACACGCACCATGTTTCAGCTCGAGTTGATACACGACTCAACAATGCCCGTTCACTTTAATAACACACTACTCATTCTATTTCAAACTGCGTGGTTTGTATTTTCATAGTATGCTTATACTTGAGATAAGTGTTGTGAGGAAGGAACAGTGTTGTTTTTCAGGATTATCTATGTTGAGTGATGATAACTATGTGAACGTCAGCATAGCTCGCATTCTTAAGTATTGTAAAGACAGGATTTTTGTATAACCATGATCAGAAAATAAACATTCTTTCTAATTATAAGGTTGGCATCTATAATTTTGAATTATTTATCCGAGCGTAATTCATGCAGATAATGTTCTTGGTTCAGCTGCCTAAGATGCATGTACCACATTCGGTGGCACTGGCAGGAGGGGCAAGCACAGCATTCGCTGGTGTCTCCAGTACGGCCCGCCTTCATATACCTGTAACTTTTACAACGCGTATAAACACTCTCTCACAGTAAGCATTGGATACTGGCCCTAAAAACAAGTAGCACTATTTGTAGTAGTTCTCTATATTCAAGAACTTCTCAAAAAAGTACATCCATCTTTGTACAACACGATGTCCCTTTAGAATACTTAGTGAATGTTTCAAAATAGAAAAAAACTTCATACAATTTATATTCAAGAATATCACGATTGAGATCACTAACCAAGATGTTGAAGTCACATCAATTAAGTGGAGGTTTAAGTGCAAAGCTTACTTTTTTAAACATAGAATTTTCAGAATTATACCACTTTGAAATGCACAATACTTTTTATCAAAGAAGGGAGAAGCATTTGATTCAAATTTCTTTCTATCCCCATCACTCAAGTTCCTTAATATTTGTTATCTTCACATTACATATGACACAATCTAACTCAGCAAGTGATGATTTTTTCTCCAACCACTGAATGGGTGTCCTCACTACATCGTGAAGAAACTATAACATACACAGGTGAATGGAAGCTTCTTGATTTTCATAAAAACTGTCCACCAAATTTCGCTACATACATCTTCTCCTTGAGGTAAGAAATAGGACCACACAGCCCTCCAGTTTAATAACAATTGCTCAATAGCAGGGTACAGTAAGTAGGTATATACCTCATAAGTGTACTGTATTCTGTTTCAATAAAATTAGGAAAACGTTTCAAATCTTCATTCCTTTTGCAGACGGGAAAGATCGTCTTTCATTGTAGACATTAATGACCAATGTCGATGTCAAGTAAACTGAACATCTTCACAGCAGATTTCACACGCAGTTATTTAAAATATGGAAATTATAGTTTGCTTTTTAAAAATGTTTAGTTCTTGTGAAGAGCTTTTGTAAACTGAAACATTTTCCCATCATTAACTGCTGCGTTATCTACTCCATATGCTGATACCCGAGTTAGTTTTAAACAATTGTTATTGAAAATTTATGAAATGCTTTGGCATACTGCTTCACTAGACTAGTTTGAATTTGTACCAAAGTTTAAAACACCATAACAACCCAGTTTTAGGAGTAAGATATTGCGGTTAGAGGGGAAATGTTTAATTTACCACCCTTTAAGCATCTGAACTAATGCAAACAAAACTTCTTATGGTTGTCATATCCGAATTAGTAATTCCTAGGCATGAGGACCTAGCACATTCTCAACCATACTCCTTATTTTTGTCCTTCCATAAGATGTATTGCTGGAAAGTTTTGAATCTGTGTTATCTAAGGTAAGAGTTTATTAATACTATCCTGGGCATTATAACTATTACTATGCGCAACAACATGATAATCCGATACAACTTCTGCTACTGTCACAGCATCTTCTTCTGTTGACTCTTTCTTAACAAAAAAAATTGACAAAGAATAAGACTTCCTCGCACTGATTGAACCATCTTTATGGCTTTTGTACAACAATGACTTTCAACTGCACGTTTTGCTTCATATTTTATCTTTATTCTTTGAATACACAACCTGCATTCGGCAATAAATCCGTCCACTTTAATGATCCACTTTTTCCACCTTCATTTTTGTTAACCATTCATCCTTAAAAACGCACTACCTTTTAAGTTTCTTCTTCTTGCAGATTTAGCTGAATGGCGATCTGGATTCAAGTTTGAGGTCTGTTTCAAAGAGGACATTTTATTTTCCTACACAAAAACAATTCACGACTGATTATTTTAAGTTTGGAACGGCGGTTGCTACGCGCTATGTATCTGTCAATTGAATCAGTGTAGCCACGCATACGTTAATTATTGTAAAAGCAAATTCATTTTTACTGTATGTCAACATAGGCCTACTTATGTTCAGATTTATAAAATCGCAAGTTTGAAGCAGAGAAAACCGTAATTTCGGGATTTTTCACGTCCCTGTGAATGCAAAAATTCCTCCGATATAACGTAAGTTTTCAATTCCTGGCCAATCCCACGCAAACCGGGACGTTTGAGACAGCTGATTTGTTTGTCACGCTACCTGCTTAATTCGACTGTTGCATCATTAGACAGTGCATAACGTCGATTTAGTTCCCGTCAAAGTTATTTTTTTGGTTTCTGTGATGTAACTGGTTCTGATGCACGGCACAAATATTTTCCCTCACTCGAGGGAGACGCGTCGGAGAAAGAATACAAACTGGCGAACTCATTTCCAAGTCGATTCTATAATCCTATCACATATTCGCAATAAACAAACAAACAAAGTAGCTATAAAGCCAAGTCCACTTATTGTTTCTGCCACATCCTGTAGGCCTATCAATTAGCTTCCCAGCCGCTATTTGCTTTGACCACTTCAGGAAATGTCGGTCCATTCTGCTATAGCTAAGGGACTCTCTGTGGGGAAATAGCTTTGGTTTCATGGAAGAGCACTGAGACTTCTTTGTCCGCTATTTCATTCTCCTCAAGTCTGAGTGACCGGGCCACACTAACTGCGTGTGTTGCAGCCTAATCACAGGCCAGTATAGCAAATGCTTCAGTCTGGAAGAATGTAGCAAAGGACAGCCTACTAAGATCACTACTCCAATAGGAAGGGTCCGCTCTTTCAGCGGGTGCTGGCTCCTCTAGGTCCAATCTTCCTTGCAACGATATAAGATCCCTTGATAAAACTAACGAGTGGCCCCCATGCGCATAAAGATGCGGTGCTGCGCCCCCCAGTTTAACACTTAACTGTTACACTACGTATGACCAATTAAAGAAAGTATCAGACGTCACAAGGTGAGGGCGTACATGCACAAATTTCGTCCATGTCTACAAATATAAAATAGTTTATGGTTTAAAATTCATCGCGTATGTGGTTTCACATGTTTCTTCTGTATCAGAGACCATCTCACATCATGGAGATATCTGATAAAGGATTTCAGCTGCTGTATTATTAGCAGGCATATGAATTTCTAAGCATTAAGTCCAGCCAGGATGAAAGGAAATTAGACTGAACTGTTATGGGGTGGTGATGTAGATAACAAGCCACCCTCCCAACCCTGTGCAGACCAATCACGTCAGTGCCTTGTAGTTCCTGCGGTGTATTTTCTGTTTGAGTGCTTAAGAACTCGCAGTGTTGCTTTTAACTCCTACTTCTACTTTACCTTGGGAGTTCAGTGTAAATTTCCAACTGCGACGACGCTCGGTCAAATACTGTGTGTTAGTACAGCGTCCTGAGTGCAGGGACAGGATAGGACTGGGACTTCGCACCTCGACTTACGCAGATCTTTTGTACCTAGACGCCTGACGGGGCAGAGGTCAGGGTCCCTACCGGTTTCAACTCCCCTCCCTTCTGTAAGCTTAGGATCCAGAGACTGCACGGGACACGATACCCCGCCACTGACACTTGCAAGAAACCAAGCAGATGAAGTGAAATGAGAATGGAGATTTAAAAAATTCATTTAAAAATGTCCATAAATAAAATTAAATTTTATTTATGGACACTCTTTAGCTGCTGTGACTCTTAGCGTCCCATTCTATATTGGGCGTGAAAGACCGGAAATTTTGCTCAGAGGCCTCTTTATCAGGCTTGAGGTTCTTTTATGTGTCGTAAATGTATGGCCCCCCCAAAACAAAATCTAGCAACCTTCGGAACCAGAGGTACCCCTAGATTACGAGGACGACCAAGAATGAATATGGAATGGAAGCACAGCAAATGTGGGGGATGTAATGACCCTTCCCTGGCAAACTCTAAAAAAACCCATGGGTCAGGAAGGTCGGCCATGGGAATTGAACGCAAGACCCTCCAAATATGGGCCACAGACGTTACCGCCTGAGCCATGCTGCTTGATTGGGTCATCCTCCGTGGTCTAGTAGTACCATGCTAGCCTCTAGTTCCTGAGGTTGCGGGTTCAAACCCGGCGGAGGCAATGGCTGGGCGTAAAATTCTTAGCATGGCTTCCTTCGGAACGAAAGTAAAGCCGGTGGTCCCGTGTTGTACATTTACGGCACGTAAAAGAGCCTAAAACCATAAAAAGAGGCCAATTTAGAATGGGACACTAAGGACCACAGCAGTTAAAGAGAGTCCATAAATAAAAAAACCCAATTCAGTTACTGCTTGGTTGCACAGGGAGTCCACAATGCCTTGTAACTCTGCTGTATCTTTATATTATGTTGCTGTAATTTTACACATTACCTATAAAGTTGGCTATTGATCTCTGAAAGAAAATTTTGAGACATGGAGGTAACCAGCTAGCATCGCGACCAATAGCACCCTTGTTGTGCATAACAAAAGATGAAAGAAGCAAGGTAAACAAATTATTAAACCTTACATGACACTATTGTATCGCATGGTGAAGGAGCAGGTGAGGTGGAAACCATGCTTTCGAGAAAAACTAGAAAAGTCTTAATCCGTACGTAACAACTAAACGGTGGCATCTCCACCAATAATGTCACGACCCTTATTGGGAGACTAGAGGAGTGCAGGGCACCCACTGAGTCACCCTTGTGGTTTATATTTTCCCGATTTGCGGTCTGTTCTCGAAATGCTTGGAAATAATTTGGTAATTTGCGTGAAGTTGTTCCTAGATTTTCTGACGCAAATAGGTTAACCAAAAGGATTGCTAGTTACAGGAGGCTATGTTGCAGAACTGCTGTGGATAAAGGCTTTGTACAATTTCCCCAAAATTATGCAATATTTGCATAGCAATACATTCTCTAAACTGTAACACATAGGTCAAATAATAACAACAATAAGCAGATTTTGAAGAGTTTTAAATTATGACAACCATTTAGAATTGTGACCACATATTTAGTGCAATTAGTACAATTTAGGGATAAACACAACCATTAGTTGCATTGATTTAATGGAGCAAGAATAATTCGGCTGCACTATGTTCTTCAATATGGCTACATGCTCAGTAAGAAAGAAGAAGAAAAAAAAACAATTACAAACTCTTCAGTATTGTTAAGAAATGTCCTCAAGCATCAAATTAAACTTCAGATGTGATACATTCACGTGACTAGTGGGTATACAAACTATTCTTACTAAGCTTATTTTTCCATCTACTGCGTTTTAATCCAAATAAACATTTGCAGAAACAGCTATGTTACACATTTCATTATAGATACAAAGGAAACAGTGATACTCAAATGCTGGCTTAAAAAATTCCATGCAATTGAGAAAACAAGTGAATGTTGTCAGGACTTCAAGAGAATGATCAAGTAATGAATCATTAAAAACGCATATCTCAGAAATGGATTATGCCACAAACAACCTTATTTGAAATAAATTGTGTGCTTTAAACAGATCTACATATTTTTTGTGTAATACGTTTCTGTGTATCGCTTAACATAACATTTACTGTTATATAAGATTATACAAAATTCCTTCAGAATGAAGAGGACTTCACAGGCTATTCCCAGAAAATTCAAGATATACATTTTATTTGTCATGTAAGTATCTTTAATAACTATTGTTAGAACCATTTTTTAGAAAATCAATGTTTTCAAAAAATGTTCTATAAAAAGGGTAGTTTTGTATGGGTGAGTTTCTTGAAAATTGTGTCGTATCTTTGGAAGATACTGAACTTAAATGCCAAGTTTGGTATTTATCTGACTTTGCTGATCACAGATACACACACACACACACACACTTGCATCTTTTTTTCTAAAAAAAGCCTTTTATTTTTAGGGGCCTCAAAACATGTATTTCTGATGAAATCTCTGTATCAAATTTTTGGGTGGAATGCAACACATACTCTAACTACTATGTACATGGTAGAGGAATTAATTATTTATAATTGCAGATTAGACACAAAATTTTCATGCTTGATTTTGAAAAAATTGTGTGTAACATGTTGTAGGATTGAGCCAAATCATGGAGTCTCCAAGAGTTAAATGTGTTGTTTCTTTATGTATATCAGACTCACATGTAGGACTTGGGGTCGAGGAGCACAGCTTTGCATCTACCCGATGCCTGGTTGTGGCATCACATTCCTTCACTATAATCACAACATTTTGCCGAATGTTGACAGGTCGGAGGATGTTCCAACACCTGCCAATATGAGATGCAACATGATGGGGAGATTGTCTCGCAATAAATGTGGCCTTTAGCACAGGACGCAGATGGTCACCACAGTCAGTATAATCCTCACCTGTGGCTCGTACCCACATGCTGCATCTGTCGAGGTGGAACCCAGGCTAAGACACCGTTTGATGACTGAGACCACTCACAATGTCAATGTTATGATGTGGTGTAATTGTGATCAGCACAAAACGCTTTGGTCCATCTGCAACCTTCTTATCGTCAAGACTGCTGATCGATTAGCTTCTTAAACATGATTTACAGCGGTAGCAACTACCCATCTTCTGGACTACTTTGTTTACAACCCTGGTAGGCGAGCAATCTAACTACTACTCGGAGCTGAAATACAAGCACTCATATGTTCAAACCTCATCTCCGTTTTACTTTTTCATGGCTGTAGTTAACACTTGTGTTGTTTAGATTTGTTTCTCCGGCAACAGAAAGTATTGCATAAAGCCGATTTATGTGAAAATAAAGTATATATATATAAATGATAACACAGCAAAGCTATTAATGTTCTCGAATTTAAAACACTTCACTTACCTAGTAAATACAACAAAATAGCTTATGAAGAACCAAACAATTTGAAAATCACTCAACATAAAATAAGATAAAGAGAACCAATTCATAGCAAATATTATATTAATAAATAGCATAATTAAGTTCTGCATTTTTGGAAGTAAAACACATGACTCAGATTAAAAACATCAAGGTAGTACTACAGAGACAACCCAAAGAAAAGGGTTACATAAACCATTATGGTCATGAGCAGTGACGCAACTGGCAGAATACCCTTTTAAGTGTGCTAGATTTGAAAGTGAATCTGTACAATTTAAATCTTTGTGACTGAAACGCTATTTCCTTTTTTATTATTATTATTTATTCCTTTATGATTAAAAATTACCTACATGTGTATTTAATTTATTTCTGTAATTGCTACAATGAATGTGACTATGTTATTTATTGCCTTCCATTCAGTTCATATTCTCTTTACACGCAATTCAGTGTTTCTTTAAGCAGTAAATTGCAAAGTGACATTAATACTTTCGGATCCAATGTATTTTCTAGAATACTTCTGTGAAAAATATGTGAGCAGTCGGAGAACTAGGAAAAAATATATTTCATTTCTCAACGTATCAGTACAACCAAACATAATAATGCATTTTCTGAGGTTACTCGTCCTCGTATCATAACGAGATGGGGACATGCATTTCAGCATCAGTTTTCTACACTTGGTCGCTGCTCTGGAGGATGAAGTATCTTCAATTGTAGCAGCAAATAAACTTCTTGAATCTTCAGAAGTGAGAAATGGCTTAACTTTAAATGTGGCCTAGTGATCTGCCAGCTTCAAGAAAGAGGCAGTCTTTGATGAAGTCACTGAAAATTGTGGATGATTGGAGAGTGCCAGGCAAATAGGGTTCATTAGTTAGGAAAAAGTATAAAATGGTATCTTCAAAACATCCTAATCTTAACAAACTTAGAAATATTTAAAAATTTATACAAGGTGACATTTCTATTGCAATAGAAATGGAGCTACAATAATAGTTAATGCTTTTAGATTTGCTCCAATTACCTTTGTAGATGTTGAGGAAATTTTCTCAGATGGAAAATGTATTATCTGACAACATTGTAGTGCATAGGCCTTCAAGAAACATTTTAATTTTTCTGTCAAAAAATGCAAGCAGCATTTTGTTTAAAACTTAGTTATTTTAAAAATATAATACAACACAATAAATATGCTCATTGTCTGAATCTAGTAAATAAATAGGCATAATATAAGGTTTTTTATATTGCCTAAAGTTCTGATCTTTGATTTATGAAACATTATTAACAGCAACAGCAATACTCTGCTGCAGGTTAAAGAATTTCAACAACCTTGAACATTAGTAATAACTTTAAATTGTTCCAGATCACATAACTGAAGTATACATGGACCTAACTAATGTATTCATCTTTCTTGCTAATCTTTTCATGACTATTGAAATACACGCTACTACAAAATCTGAATCTTTTGTTGTGTAAAGCATAATCACACTCATGCTAGGGAAACACTCAAGTTTGTATTCAAGTTTCTAAAGGGTGGTTCAGAAACACTTCCTGTGTTACTTTGCAAGAAGTTACTGTTACAAATGTTCATTTCTCTTGCATATACCTCATGTTAATCGAGGTAAACATTCACAAATATACTTTCATTCCACATTTTGTTGCAGAGACTGAAAAACAATAGTCAAATATTCTGTTCTTGAATTCCATACTCTCTACATGACATCGTGAGAAAGAACTGAATCTGAGCTTCTCTTACGTGCCGGGACCACCGGCTTTGCTAAAGATTTAACAACTGAATGGTTACAAAACTTCGCAATAATAATGAATATTTCAGAAATGGCTGATGTCACTAAAATTGTCATTTAAAAGAAATTATCTGTTTATGCTTTACCAGTTACTACACAAAATGTATTCCAAATGAAGAGGACTTCAATATATCATTTTATTATTCAGGTAAATATGTAGTATTTTAATAAAAGAAATGTTTGTGCCATATGAAAGTTAGTTTACTGATGATGTAGGACACAACGTATGGTAAGTGAAACATTACAATACTTTAGTCAACTCAACCCAAGTTTTTACATTTCAGTGTATAAATATGACGTTTCAATTTCATCTGAAGTTTTTATTTTGTGTTACGCCATTCACACATAATTTTCTAAAAAATGTTTTTTTTTAAGGACCGGGGTACTTCAGATTTTTGCGCTGAATAAAATGCTTGGTTTAGCTGCTCTTAGGAGTTCATTAGTTTCCCCTTTTATTTAGAAGTTTATGGAATGAGGAAATGCCCAACATTTGTGGTTGGATGCTTTGCACAAGGGTCATAGCTTGTTAAAACATGTTTAAAGGAGACAAGTTTGCATGATATGAAGATTCTTCTCACTTCGAGCTACTAGGTTTAGGATTTTGGTTGAAACAACGGCTCTAGTGATGAGTGCTTGGATTTGCATACTGTCGGCAATATTGACAAGTCCATTTCCATCCAGATATCACACAAAGAAAGCTTACCTAGAGTGAGCCGTAACACCAGCGATAACATCAGTTTTCCATCCAGCATAAACTGAGGTAACATTATACAATATTAGTTATCATGTACATAAATAAATGTGATAGCATAATATTTTCAGATTAAGTTTTGTTATAGTTGGTCCAAACTAATTCTGCAAGAGAGGGTTATGTTTTTCTAATATAATAAATTTAACAAAGAACCAAAATATATAGCAGTAAAGATTAAGAGTTGTAGAAAGTTAAAATGTCATTACTGGTACCTCTGCATACCACCAGGAGGCTACAAGGAAACAATGACACGCTACTACCTCTGCTATATTATAGACGCATACTTCTAAGTGCGACTTACGCTGCGATATATAGGTACGTGTTCCATTACAGTGATAGCTCATCTCTATTGCAGAGTTTCTAACTTCAGTTTACTTCTACCTGAAATGATTTCACATTCCGAAGCAGGTGCCATGGACAGTAAAACGTCCTATGTCTACACTGATGCTGTACAGACTATCTGAAAGTGTACACATCAAAACAAAATGTATGCGCTTCAAGAGCAATGTTCACTATGCCAGGACTTGCTGGCAATCAGAATACCGATGCTGCAGCCAAGAAGCGACATGATTTCCTTATCTATATAACATGACTCGCAACAAAGTAACTGGCGTTCTACTCCAAGTAATAGGTACTAACCACAATTTCAAGTTATCACAACCCTGAACCAACACAAGTTCAAAAACAAAGCCAATACTTCAGAATGTAACAGTTTTGTAAAATCTATGTAGTTGCAAAGCAACTTATATAAAACAAAATGAAAAAAAAAAAACTGATCCTAACAATCAACACCTGAATATTGAAACTCTCCTGCTGTTAACATTTCTGCCGGAGAAGCAAGTACACAATTCTTACAAGGAGCTAACGTACGATGCTTTAGCTCAAGTTGATTAACTGTTGGGTGAATTGTCAAATTCTTCTGGATCAGAAACCAACTCATTGTTGGAAGTCATGGAGCTGCTTTCAGGTTCACTAAAGTTGAGGTCTGCTGGCGGTGTAGATAGGGTAGTTCGGGTCTGTGAGGAATAAGTCATGTAGCCGAGTTCAGATTTGGATATTCAATTCCTGTCTTATTATACTTATTTTGTAGCCAGCAACTTGCACATGCAAAAGTAACAATCGTCTTGTTGATTCTACTGCTCTCTCCATATCACTGGTTTGGCAAACAACATTGGCTTCCGTTTTCTTTCATACCAATAACATAATGTCAACACAACTGTTATGACATGAGCGATCTATTCTGATGACCAGCTTTCTCTTTGAAATATGAGTAATATAGTTTCCTTGTTTGTGAGTTTCTGTGATCCCATCAAAGATGTAACAAAACTTCTGAGGACTTTGTAGATGTCATACCAAACTTTTATTTTAGCACTGCACATATAGAAGATGAACGTGCGTATTAACACAAGCTTTCAGCTCAACTGATAGCTGTAAACCTCACAGACCTGACCTTATAAGTGCTGGGAACATAAACATCTGGGTGATAAGAGAGCCAATTAGGAAATAAATCAACAACACATTTAGCATAACATAATGAAATGTACACATATATGCATATGTCATAAAAACTAGATGTGACAGCCAAAAACGGACTTCCATTAAAGTCACATTTTTTCCTTTGTACCGCAGAATCAATGTCGACCAGTGTTACTGATGCAAAGGCTTCTAGTTCTGCAATGGTTCATATTCCAGAGTTCGTTTCCAAGCACATAATATACTTCCGTATGTGGTGGAGAATATTTTTTATGTATAAAAAAGTTGCTACACTATTATGAATTGCATTTCTTCTAGTATGAGGGGTGGATCCATCTGTTTCGTTTCAGGATGTTATGTGTTGACATTTAGTTCTATTTTCTTCCATCAGGAGCACTGTTTGTCAAGTCTTATCTTTATGGGCTGAACCACCTTTATCAGCATCACAGATTGAAACACTGTGAAGAATACAACCCTTTGTATGGTCTCAAATATTGATATAAAACATTAAATAATTATAACATTAGCATTACTTCCTCATTTAAAGATTCTAGAGAATACCTGCTGGATGACATGAAGGTGTGTTACGAGTCAAGTCCAAATATTTCATCTTCTCTATCGTCATAATTTCTCACCTTACAAATTCCCAGTTGAATGAGGAATAACATGTCTGTTGGAACACAAATAATAACCAGCACTTTACAGCAGAATAAGTAAGTATAAACAAACTAATATCTATGGTACAACATGGTTTTGTCAAAAATAAGTCATCAATAAATAGCATTGCTAGAGTATTGATTTAAAAATGTTTACAAGTGTGCTTTGGATCTAACAGAAGAGTTTGGCTGTGAAATAAATTAAATTGAGTTTTCCTGTATGGATGCTTTTTAACTACTAGCGTTCCATTCTATATTGGGCGTGAAAGTCCGGTAATTTTGCTCAGAGGCCTCTTTATCAGGCTTGAGGTTCTTTTACGTGCCGTAAATCTACGACACAGGACCACCGGCTTTACTTCCCTTCTGAAGGAAGCCATGCTAAGGATTTTTATGCCTGCAAAAAATCATCGCCCTCTTCAGGGTTTGAACCCGTTACCTCGGGTACTGGGACTAGCATGGTACTGCTAGACCAAGGAGAATGGCAGTTTGGCTGTGTGGATACAAATACTTTAAGAAATAAATTAAATACAATTGGATAAGATGTTTGAGTTATAAATTGATAAAATCTCACACGACAAACAGAAAACAAATTGTGTAACTTTTGACATGAAAATATAACTTGTGGAGTCCCCTGAGTTCTATTCTAGGTTCACTGTTGGCTGTCTTATATATCCACAAATATGCTTCCTATGATGTAAAGATCATAGATTTTGCAGAGTTTACAAAACTACAACAATAAGTGATACATCTGATTTAATGCTAGAAATGCATCTAAATGACAGTAAATAGTATTGTTCAATATTTAATAATTTGAACCTGTCAACCCAAAAAAGCAGTACTTTTTGGATCTAAGATAAAAGGATCATCTTTCACAATTATTAATAATGAAACAGTAAAATGAGGTGCAGTTGTTAGGCATTACTCTAAACAAAAAACTTTTTATAATTCATGTATTGATAAAGTAATAACATGCTTTATGTCCTTAGATATTTAAGAATTAATAATGTGTCTAGTTTGATCTTATTCACTAAATTTTCTCTTATGTAACCGAATTATGGGGAAATACCTCAAAGCAAAATCTCTGTAGAATCTTTACATTACAGAAACACGCCATTAGGTATCTTTAGGGTTTAAAGTATAACAAATCCTCCAGAAATACATTTAAAGAGAAACAAATGCAGTACCAGGCTTATTTATTTATAGGATATAAATTTCCAGTAGAAACATCATATGTGCACATGTATAATACAAGGGATAACCTCCCTATAATCAGGTTACAAACATCAGCAAAGATATCTCATTATACAGGTTCTAGTATGTACTGTCTCAGGACGTAAACTCTTGCATAAATTATAACAAATTGGGAGACATTAGTTAATCAATGAGACATTTTATAGTAATGATGAATATTTAAACCCACTACTTGAAAGTAATTTATATTCATTATCATTATTATGTGCATAACAGACAGCTTTTTCTAGTGCTGATAACCATTACTTCAGTTTCGTTTATATAAATGGTTTTATATTATAGTTGTAATAAAGTTTACAGCCCCTAAAATTCTAGATATACCTGCAAGATGTACTGAGAAAATTGTTAAGTCAACAGCATGAGTAATTCTTGTTGAAAGAGAAGGAATCTTATTCTATTTATGTATGCACTCATTACACTCGTGTTGTAAATCTCAATGAAACCCTTCTTGCATGTCACCTCACTAATTACATTATGTCTTTAAAATGCATCAAAACAACACCATAGTCCTTATATATTAGTAGTATCCCTCATGTTGTCCTCTGTGGTTATCATGCTAGCGTCTAGTTACGGAAGTCACGTTTCCAAATCTGACAGAGGGTGATGGGGTGTAAAAATCCTTAGCATGGCTTCCTTCAGAAGGGAAGTAAAGCCAGTGGTCCAATGTTATAGATTTTTTCACATTAAAAAAACCTCAAGCCTGATAAAGATGCCTCTTAGCAAAATTATTCCTTTTTACACCAATAAACCTTTTCTCAGAAATTTCACATCTGTGAGGCTTTTTACCAGGGTTTATGTTAGTCACTTTTGGCTACTCAAGGTCAAAGAATGCGATGAACTTTCCCTCCCAGCTAGTAGACCTCATTTCTAATGTGGTCTTTGTGTTTCACTCATTCTAGTCAAATGTACACTCTGTATGTATGTGCTTTTAAGGAAGAAAAAGCGAATGAAGTTCTAGTCCTAGTGAAACTAAAAACAGCGAGAAACATAAGCTGATATCAGAATGGGCATATTAAATAAAAAATTAGTGGAAAGTGTTATATAAATGGTCTAAAGTGCAGTATTCTGGAGAAATTCCATTACATTTGGTGTCATTATCAGGTAAGCTGTAGTAATAATATTTGTATCACAATAAACGCAAGAACTTAAAGGTTTAAAACAGTGTTCTAATTCAGGGTGTTTCAGAAATACTTTTACAAACTTGGGGTATGGGTTCCTTACACCACAAGAAGGAAAAAAGTTCATATGAACATATGTCCCATAATCCTTTGTTTTCTCGTTAGGAGGTGTTCAACACAGTGGTACACTTATAACACACAAAACTCATAATAAATGCTCGAAATGTCCTCCTCTTGCTTCTATGCATGCCTGTACTCGTCGAATCATGGAATGTCGCACTCTGCCAAAACCTCCGGGATGGTGTCGAATGGTTTTGCAGGCTTCCATGGCACGTCGATGAAGCGTTTCTGCATCCGGGATGGCTGCTCCATAAACCAATGATTTAAGATGCCCCAGACGTAAAAATCCACAGGATTGAGGTCGGGATAACATGCAGGCCATGGAACTGGTCCTACTCTGCTTATCCATCGGTCATTGTAGATACCAGTCTTCATCTCTAACAATGCGACTAAAATGTACCGGAGTCCCATCATGCATAAACCACATGTTTTTTCCTATTAGCAGGGGCACATCTTCATGAAGTAAGTCGGGAAGAGTGTGCTGGATAAAGTCCCTGTAGACAGCACCAGTAACACGTGCTGGTAAAACGTATGGACCTACCAGACAGTCACCTACAATGCCAGTCCACACATTCAGACTAAACTGTTGCTGATGTCTAGCCTGAAGTACAGCATGAGGATTACGATCTGCCCATACGTGTACGTTGTGGAAATTAGTAACTCCATCTCTCCCAAACGTTGCCTCGTCTGTAAACAAAACTGATGAGACAAACAATGGATTGGCTGTTTGTGCTACAAACTATCGGCAAAAGTTATCCTGTGGTGGATAATCGGCAGGCAAAAGGCCCTGCACACGTTGAATATGATATGGATACAGGAGCTGCTCGTGAAGTACCCTCCATGCTGTCACGTGTGATGTACCAGATGCCACAGACAATTGTCTTGTACTGATACCTGGATCGTCTTTGACACATTTTAACTCTGTTCTTCGCGTTCCGGCGTACGAACAACTCTTGGTCTTCCTCAATCAATAGTCCGTGGTGCAATGGTTCCTGTCTCAGCAAGGCGACGATAAACAGCAACAAAGGTTGGAAGACTCAGTTGTCTTCGGTCTGGAAATTCCATCTGATAGAGCCATGCAGCCTCGCGCCCATTACCATTCACGCGACCATACATAAAAATCATGTCTGCCTATTCACGAAATGAATATCCAGCCATGGTGGAACAAAACACGTGCAGTTAACTCACTACATGTACACAATTGAAACGTTGAAGACAGACTAATGACAAATGAAAAACGTAGACAAGTCTCCATGGCAACACTTTGCCATCTACCATATGTAGTACAATGGGTCAATGCCTTCTATGAATGCATAGAGAAATGAAGTTTTGAGGTTGGACACTGAAGGCCGTTGAACTCACACTTTCATTGTGGCAGAAATAACGTGAAAACCAAGGATTATGGGACATATGTTCATATGAACTTTTTCCTTCTTTTGGTGTGAGAAACCCATACCCGAAGTTTGTAAAAGTATTTCTGAAACATCCAGTATAGACAGCAATGCAAATAATAATTATAGAATCATTCTTTATGTGTAACTCAAAACTAGGTTCCTCTGGAAAAAAAAATGCTCCCAGTTCAAATGTATTCATTAGAAATGTTGATGCAGTTCTAAATTATTCCCGCGTTAATAAATAATTTGGATTCCATTTATAACAAGTACATCTTCTAGTTCTAAGCTAGATACGAGTAAATCTGTGAGCACTAAATGTACTTTATTGTGTTGTCAAAGCGAGTATAAGGAGGCATGAAATTTCGGCAGATCATAAGCAGTTCGAGTCGTTAGAGGCACCAAAGTTTGTCAAAGCCTTGGCTGCATTCTGTAAAATTACTGAGGAAAGGCAGTAGTTGCTATGAAAATAATTTACACAATAATGAAGGAAAATATTGCTACAAGAAAGTTTTCTGTATTAAAAGAATTGTGTTATAGACTTAGGATGTCTTTGTTTGACCACATTAACTTTCAGTGGCAATGAAAGTTATGGTAGTATTCATGATATGGAGAATGCAGTGTGTAAAATAATTACTGCTGATATTTTATAGAAAATAAAGTCAGCCAGATGGTATTCAATTATGATAGGCGAGTCTACCAACGCTACTCAAACAGAAACTGTAATCATGTATGTGAAAATAGAGCAGAAGGGGAAAATGTACAACTGTTACTTAACACTGTGTGCACTAACAGGGTGCACTGTGAGAGATATATATTCATGTGTAGTAGGTATTGCATTGATAAGAGTAAGTACTCCTCTGTTGCTACTGATGGTGCATCTGTTATGACAGCAGTCCGATCTGGGGTGTTAACTCTTTTTAAAAACAATTACCTCACATTTCCGAGAATGAATGGTGGGGTTTAATGAGTTTACTGGGAACTAAGTATTATGTGTAATTGATTGAAAATACTTTTAATTAATTAAATAGCTCAAGCAGTTTTCAAACAACATTACTTAGTTTCAATACGGGCACCATTCACTGCACGACACAGGTCAAGTGAAATTCAACTTCAGCCCACATATGGTATAATGTTTGAAATTGCTCGTTTGATTCTTTGTTTTAAATGGTCGATATTCTCACTTCTTTCACTGAAACCTCATTCGTGACATGGCTCAAAAGGTAGAAGTCTAATGGAGTAAGCTCTGACCATCAGATTGGTCTATTTCTGCCAATCCATCAGTCTGGATATCAATTATATAATTCTTATCTGACATGGTGTTCCATTTTGTTAAAACATTATTTGCAACTCTATTTTCATTTGTTTTATTTCAGGAAATAGGAAATCTTATAACATGTCCATGTATCAATGTAGTTGATAGTTTTTCTAACAAAAACCAAACGTTCACTTAGGAGAATCTCGAATGTGTTTGTGTGTCACACATGGATTTTCCAAGTCCCAAATTTGGCAACTGTGCAAATTAATACGACCACCATTTACATGGAATGTGGCCACATCAGAGATGATATTCTCAAGAAATTGTGGTTCATCGTCATTTGTCTGTAACATCATAGCACCAAATTTAGCCCTAAGCAATTTGTCCTGTAGTTTTATTGCATGCAAGAGTTGACACTGTTGACTTCGGAAGCCCTAATTGTAGACTCTGGCATAGAATGGACTCTGAACACAGGACTATCGGATTCTTTCGACATCTTCTTCTGATGTTCTGGGCCTTTCTGTTGATTTTCCTTTTTGTACACTGCCAGTCTCCTTTAACTGTTTGTGCTATTGTCTGATATTCTCATGTCTGAATTGCCGCTGTACCACATCACGGATTTGTGTCTTGCCAACCATAAGACACATGCAGCTTTTTCTTTTACAGTAAGCATTTCCCAAAAACACAAAGAAAGCAAGGAACACTTATATAAACATTTCAATACAAAGAAAACAATTTGGAGATGATCTACACCTATTATTTGTATGCAGAATGTGTTTATGCAACAACATGCAATGCAAAAACCTTAATTTTTGCAACAATGAATTTATTGTGGCAATGGAAACAATAACAGATAAAAAACATGTGAACATAAACGTTCGAGTTACTGGATTAACTGAAAGTACTTTCAATCAGTTACACATCATACTTAGTTCACAGTGAACTCCTAAAACCCCACCATTCATTTTCAGAAACCCTGAATTATCTGTGCATTGCGTGGCCAACGGTTAGCTCTAGCAGGATATTCTGAACACAATATATAGTTACTTTGAACAGTTCACCAAACAATTAAATATATTTTAAAATAAAGAGAGTTGAGGGTTGTTACACTACATCACTAAAATATTCTTACTTGAACGCGTTTTGGTAGACGGTTTGTTCCCATCGTCAGCATTTTCTCAACTGATTTTGCCGGTCATCGTCTGGGGGATGTGTGTGGCTAGTGGTGTTCTCTGGTGCTGGGCTGATGAACCTCCAAAGGCTGCTGGGTGGCGGCAGTTCGAAATTCATTAGATGATTCTTGTGTTTGACAATATGTATTTTTTCCCAGATGTCCAATTCATTGCTGCTGTTGATCGGTTTTAAGAGTTTTATGTTTGGAGTGATATCATGATTTGAAGACCAGAAATGATGTGCTACTACTGATTTATCTGGCTGCTTTTGGTAAATGCATCTCATATGCTCTTTAAGTCTTATTTCAAGATTTCTTTTTGTTCTTCCTATATATACCAGGTTACATTCATTACAATCAATTTGATATATACCAGCTGATTTATTGTTGGGGAAACTACTATGCAACAGAACAAAAGACCCTATCCCCAACAATAAATCAGCTGGTATATATCAAATTGATTGTAATGAATGTAACCTGGTATATATAGGAAGAACAAAAAGAAATCTTGAAATAAGACTTAAAGAGCATATGAGATGCATTTACCAAAAGCAGCCAGATAAATCAGTAGTAGCACATCATTTCTGGTCTTCAAATCATGATATCACTCCAAACATAAAACTCTTAAAACCGATCAACAGCAGCAATGAATTGGACATCTGGGAAAAAATACATATTGTCAAACACAGGAATCATCTAATGAATTTCGAACTGCCGCCACCCAGCAGCCTTTGGAGGTTCATCAGCCCAGCACCAGAGAACACCACTAGCCACACACATCCCCCAGACGATGACCAGAAACATCAGTTGAGAACATGCTGACGATGGGAACAAGCCGTCTGCCAAAACGCATACAAGTAAGAATATTTTAGTGATGTAGTGCAACAACCCTCAACTCTCTTTATCTTAAATTATGACACATCACTGTTACTAACTTCTAAATCTTCAAAAAAGTCAATTAAATATATGTAAGAAATGCTTAATGAGCCAAGAAAAACGTTTGTTAAACTAAAAAAGTAAACTGTCAAAGATTTTTGTCTCTATTGTCTTTGACTTTTCAAGTCAGATTTGCGTGAATTCTTAAATGCAATGCCCTTAAAATGAAACCTGGTCCAAATTATAGTTCATTTCTTGATAAAGTACCACAAGAATTTCAAGAAAGTCAGTTTGAGTTTCATGGAAACATAATACAAGATTCACTACAGTATAGAGGTGTTAAGTCCATTTAATAATTTGATAAATATAATTTATATAATTTGTTTATAAATTTAATGAGACTAGCAGATTTCGATAAGACTGGATATTTAATATACTGTATACTAAAGAAATGATGCTGAGTATGGCAATAAGGAAATCACAGAAATACATGAAGTAATTACTTCTGCCACATCTATCAATTTAAATGTGATACGGTAATTTGTATCACAAATTACTTAAATGTAAATAATGATTGTAATATGAATATGCATTTTTATGTGACATTGATTTCAGATGTTTATTAATTGTAATTATTATTGGGAAATAAGTTTATACGGCTTTACTGAAACTGTTAATAATAGCGCAATAATGCAGCGAGGGGGTGAGCGGTTTATCATTACTGGGAACAAGGAAGTTACGTAATGTTTGGCGCGTTTTTGATAGAACCTTCTGGAATGTTTCCCTAAAAGCAATATGTATTCGTGGTTTTCATTGGATATTAAAATAGACGCTAATGTTGGCGCGTTTTATTAGCCAATAGCAGTTCATTTATAATCTTTAGGCATGTCGGGAAGTGGGAGTATATAAAGCCAAGTCCGAGGTAGATCGCCCTCAGTTCATCAAAATTCTCAATACATTACACGTCGGTCCCCCAGTTCATCAAAATTTCTAGCACATTACACGTCGTCTTCAGTCAGTCAGTTCGTCACAAGTTACGCGCAGCAAAATTATTAAAGATCTAAAGTATTATACAGTTAAATATACACAAAGTTGAAGTACGTGAGTTAAAAGTGATAAGTAAGAAGTTATTACAAACAGTTTCAGTTTGGCGAGTATCCAGATCAATATGTAAAAGTGTTAGTGAACGTGTTCGACAATAAAAATTATAAAACAAATTTCTTCATTAAGTGTAATTTTTGAATAAAAGATTCCTTTCCGCTTCACAACCTGTATAGAGATACATGTTCGACCCAAACAGCTAGCCGGAGGACATTTAAAATGAATTATTTCAAAAACTGATGCAAATTGCTACGCCAGATGGAGCTACAAACCAAACAAATGAATGACGTCACAAGATGGCTTCCACTCACATCAAGTAAACACGATATAAGATCTCCAAGTTCTAATAAATTACGTAAAGCATATTACGTAAGAAACATTCTCTCGCAAATTGGCACCCAGAACGTGGGGCAGAGTGACCAGGAAAGGATCAGAATAACCAGGAAGTAGCAGAATTAACCAGGAAAGTAGCAGAATTAACCAGGATGTGGAATGAATGGAGCAGTGAAATGATCTACAAGACGCAGATTGGACATCGTAATTCCGAGATTACAAGGCAACAAGGAATTCAACTACAAAACAACAAGACAACGTAGATTCATCATAATACAACGCAGAAGCAACATACAAACCTAGGAGAGAGGGGCAGGAAACTGGACATCAAAGTAACAGCAACAGACAGCATCACAAAGGTTAGAGTATCGTAATTTTTTTTTTAGGGAAAAAAAAAAGGGTAAACAAATTTAAATGCTCCTTAGGAGTGGTAGGATAAAGAAAACAATGGCTACTAATAACACAGAAGAAATAATTATGGAGGGAGATAATGTAACAGTTAGCTGTAATTCAATACAGGTTACAGAAAATAGCCCAGACTTTTTAGGATTTGAGGATGAAAATGTTAGTACAGAAAGTCAGAATAGAATAGCAGGAAATGTTAATTTTGATGCTAGTATGATGATTGAAATGCTGAGAAATATGTGGGAAGATATTGGTAAGACTAATGATAAATTAGAAAAACTAACTCAGAATGATGAGAAATTAGAACAAAAACTAACTCAGAGTAGTGAGAAATTAGAAAAACTAACTCAAGATATGGAAAAGAATAATAAAGAATTGAGGGAAGATATGCAAAAGAATAAGAAAGAATTGAGGGAAGATATTAGTAAGAATATTGTAGATCAATTTAGGAAAGATATGCAAAAGAGTTATAGGGAATTAAGGGAAGATATTGGTAGGAGCTTAGAACAACAACTAACTCAGACGAATGAGATATTAGAGCAAAAAGTAGATCAAAGCAGGGAAGAAATTGAAAAGAAAGTTATGAAGCTAGATAGTAGTATGCCAAAAATGAGAGATGAAAATGAGGAAGTAATAGCAAGTGAGATAGGAGAAATTTCAAAGAAAATGCTAGATATGAGCATGGAAATAGGTAACAAAGAAAGTGAGGTTAATACTAAAAGTGAGGTTAATGTAGAATGCACAGAGTTAGGAAATCAAGTGAGTAATATTTCAAGTGAGATAAGAGAGATGAAAGAGGTTATGAATGTAGATGTAAATGAGGCGCAAGTTAATTTCAGAGGGGAGATATCAGAAATACAGAATGAGACAGTAATGCAAAGAAATAAATTGTACCAAGATGTTCAAATTGAAAACTCCAGTCCAGTACAGTTTAGTACAGATTTGTTAGAGTACTTTCAAATTAATGAGATAGTAAAAGAATTGAAAATGAAAGTTGTTAAAAGATGTATTGTTCAGGAAACTTTAGATTGTTTTCAAATGTTATCATGTGATGAAATTTCAAATGAATACAAGAGGTTATTCATGAACAACAATTTGAAGGTTAGGTTACGGCTACGAGTAATGTTTAGCCACACACAATTTGATCCAGGAGGGTAAATAACAATGAGATGTAAAGTAAATGCTGGATAGTTAAAGATGACTTGCAGAGAAATGTATTGGAACGTAAGAGGGTTAATTATTTATATGTCATTTGAAAAGAGAAATAAATAAAAAAAAAAAAAAAAAAAAATTAATTAAATTTTTAGTAACTGTAACAACATTTGAAAATTAAGAATGCAAAGATTGAAACTTAATATGATATTAAATTAAAAGTACATAAATACTATTCCAAGAGTATTGTTAAAATAAAGTACAAAATAACAAAAATGGGTAAAAATAATTAAAAACAAATACTTATGTAGCAAACAGAAAATGTGAAACAGTGACTAGATTTAAGAGATGAAAATATATTTGGTAGAGGGTGAATATTTTAGTAAATATGTATAGTAATTACAAAAAAATTCTTAAATGTATAAATTTTGTCAACAATATAAGAAAGTAAACAATTTGGTAACAATAATTAAATAATTTAGGGTACAGTATTTGCTATAAAAAATTTTTATGATGTCAGATTAATATCTAAATTAATTAAACCAGAGCCAGTAAGTAGTGGCGAGATAAAAAAAAAAAAAAAAAAAATATGTCGTGTGTTAAATGCGTGTGAAGTGTTAAGTGAAAGTGATAGCGTGTGTTCCAAGATTTAGGAGACTAAAAACCCAATTATAAAATTTCCAAAAAAATTGTAAATATTTATAATTATGTTTCTAGTGGGGCATATGATGCGGTAATTTGTATCACAAATTACTTAAATGTAAATAATGATTGTAATATGAATATGCATTTTTATGTGACATTGATTTCAGATGTTTATTAATTGTAATTATTATTGGGAAATAAGTTTATACGGCTTTACTGAAACTGTTAATAATAGCGCAATAATGCAGCGAGGGGGTGAGCTGTTTATCATTACTGGGAACAAGGAAGTTACGTAATGTTTGGCGTGTTTTCGATAGAACCTTCTGGAATGTTTCCCTAAAAGCAATATGTATTCGTGGTTTTCATTGGATATTAAAATAGACGCTAATGTTGGCGCGTTTTATTAGCCAATAGCAGTTCATTTATAATCTTTAGGCATGTCGGGAAGTGGGAGTATATAAAGCCAAGTCCGAGGTAGATCGCCCTCAGTTCATCAAAATTCTCAATACATTACATGTCGGTCCCCCAGTTCATCAAAATTTCTAGCACATTACACGTCGTCTTCAGTCAGTCAGTTCGTCACAAGTTACGCACAGCAAAATTATTAAAGATCTAAAGTATTATACAGTTAAATATACACAAAGTTGAAGTACGTGAGTTAAAAGTGATAAGTAAGAAGTTATTACAAACAGTTTCAGTTTGGCGAGTATCCAGATCAATATGTAAAAGTGTTAGTGAACGTGTTCGACAATAAAAATTATAAAACAAATTTCTTCATTAAGTGTAATTTTTGAATAAAAGATTCCTTTCCGCTTCACAACCTGTATAGAGATACATGTTCGACCCAAACAGCTAGCCGGAGGACATTTAAAATGAATTATTTCAAAAACTGATGCAAATTGCTACGCCAGATGGAGCTACAAACCAAACAAATGAATGACGTCAGAAGATGGCTTCCACTCACATGAAGTAAACACGATATAAGATCTCCAAGTTCTAATAAATTACGTAAAACATATTACGTAAGAAACATTCTCTCGCAAATTGGCTCCCATACGTGGGGCTCAAAACATATACATTTAAATCTCTCGCAAATGATCTGTTAATGGAATGGACATTAAGTTTTTGAACAGTAGATGCAATGGAGTGAATTTCAAAGAGCTGGTAGATCTCATTTATGTTAATAAGGTGAGTGAACAATTACCTCATGCATTTAATTACAGAATGTGCCACTATTATTCCTCTGCACACAGTTTACTGCGAGTGAGGGTTTAGTTGCATGAAAACTATAAAAACAGAAATTGCATTTCTGATGGAAGAGTTCAAATTCTGATAATATTGAAGGGCCCTCTCGCAATGATTTAGATTTTGAAAAGGCATTCAGCATGTGGAGTATGCATAAGAACCAATGTGTTCTATTACGATACAATATAATGTAATGCAAATCAATACCGACAGTTTATTGTAGATATAACATTGCAATGTGTAAAATTTCATTTAGCAGATTACTGTTGGCTTCAATTCAATATACACATATTTCACTTTTAAAACTCTCATTAACAGTATAATTTATACATTTTCTACTAGCAGAATTTTGCACAAATATAAATTTTGATTTGTGCATTTTGCAAGATTGTTTTATTTCCCAACTTATAGCCTGCTTATTCACCTCATGTATCATTTTGTGTTTTTCCAGAAGTAACAAAACAGTAAAGCTCTTTTTAGAAATTTCACAGTCCTTAGGCTTTTTACCCTCATGTATAAAATTATGCAATTTTAAAGATAGGGAACCAGTAAACCTCTTCTTGCAAAATTCACACTAGTGAGGCTTTTTACCCTCATGTATCAAACTATGCAATTTTAAAGATGACAACAGAATAAAGCTCTTCTCACAAATTTCACACTTGTGAGGCTTTTTACCCTTGTGTATCAAATTATGTGATTTCAAATATCACAATTGGGTAAATCTCTTCTCATAAATTTCACACTGGTGAGGCTTTTTACCCTTGTGTATCAAAAGTGACAGAGCAAAGCTCCTGTCACAAATTTTGCACTTGTGAGGTTTCTTCGTCCATTAAATTATGCAATTTTAAAGATGACAACTGAGTAAAGTTCTTTCCACAAGTTTCACTCTTGTAAGATTGTTTAGCCTTGTGTATCAAATTATGTGATTGAAATTTGTTTTAAGGATGCTGAACTGCTAGGTCATTAGTGAATTCTGTGATTTCAAATGTGACTACTGAGTGAATCTCTTCTCACAAATTTCACACTTTTTACCCTTGTGTAGCAAATTATGACTTTTCAAAAAATTTTGCACTAGTGAGGCTTTTTACCTTTGTGTATAAAATTATGCACTTTCAAAGATGACAACCGAGTAAAGCTCTTCCCACAGGTTTCACACTTATGAGGCTTTATACTTGCGTGTGTAAAATTATGGGATTTCAAATCTGACAATTGGATAAATGTCCTCTCACAAATTTCACACTGGTGAGGCTTTTTACTCTCGTGTATCAATTTATGCCTTTTCAAAAGTGACGATTGAGCAAAGCTCTTGTCACAAATTTTGCACTTGTGAGGCTTCTTATCTTCGTGTATGAAATTATGCAATTTTAAAGATGACAACTGAGTAAAGCTCTTCCCACAAGTTTCACACTTGTGAGGCCTTTTACCCTCATGTAACAAATTATGCCTTTTCAAAAGCCACAAATCTCGAAACCTCTTCTCACAAATTTCACACTGGTGAGGCTTTTTACCCTCGTGTATCAAATTATGTGATTTCAAATTTGACAACCGAATAAAGCTCTTCTCACAAGTTTCACACTTGTGAGGCTTGTTACCCTCATGTATCAAATTATGCCTTTTCAAAAGAGACAAAAGAGCAAAGCTCTTGTCACAAATTTTGCACTCATGAGGCTTCTTACTTTCGTGTATAAAATTATGCAATTTTAAAGATGACAACCGAGTAAAGCTCTTCCCACAAGTTTCACACTTGTGAACTTGTTTAGCCTCATGTATCAAATTATGTGATTTCAAAGCTGAGAACCGAATAAAGCTCTTCTCACAAGTTTCACACTTATGAGGCTTGTTACCCTCATGTATCAAATTATGTGATTTCAAATGTGACAACTGAGTGAAGCTCTTCTCACAAATTTCACACTTGTGAGGCCTTTTACCCTCATGTAACAAATTATGCCGTTTCAAAAGCGACAAATCAGGAAACCTCTTATCACAAATTTCACATTTGTGAGGTCTTTTACCCTCGTGTAACAAATTATGCCTTTTCAAAAGCCATAAATCACGAAACCTCTTCTTACAAATTTCACACTGGTGAGGCTTTTTACCCTCATGTATCATATTATGCCTTTTCAAAAGTGACAAAAGAGCAAAGCTTTTGTCACAAATTTCACACTGGTGAGGCTTTTTACCCTCGTGTATCAAATTATGTCTTTTCAAAAGCCACAAATCACGAAACCTCTTCTCACAAATTTTACACTGGTGAGGCTTTTTACCCTCATGTATCAAATTATGTGATTTCAAATGTGACAACATAGTGAACCTCTTCTCACAAATTTCACACTTGTGAGGCTTTTTACCCTTATGAATGAAATTTTGCAATTTCAAAGCTGACAACTGAGTAAAGCTCTTATCACAAATATTACATTTGTGAGACCTTTCACCCTTATGAATCAATAAAGCTCTGGCGTAAAGTCCTTCCCTAGCACTACAATTATCAGATTGTTTTAAATGAATATGCTTTTCTACAAGTGGTATTATTGTGACATCACTTTCTTGCCTTTCACTTTCTGGAGAATTATTTCCAAAACTGAAACATGTGGTTTTCCCTGACGTTCCAGTAGAGGGCAATGGTGAATCATCACTGCTATTACCAGAATCTTCTGTCCAAATTCTGAAATGTTGGAGGATTTCACATCAGGTACAATAATTAAGGAATAAAGACCATTAAATATGAAAAAAGAATCTCTGTTTACTAACAATTATGAACCATGGTTACAAATTCACGTAGAGCAAACTCAATGTTCATTACAGTCACAATAATCTTGCTAATCTCTAATATTAAAAATATTTCAAATAAAAACATGTTAATGGCAATTATATCAACTTTCAGGTTTGCTTTAACAATAACTACTTAAAGTAGTTCCATCAACAAGCCAGTACAGTCAGCAGCCAATGCAATGGATGAAACATCAACAACACTCTACATATTCAAATGTTTCAAAAACAGTTAATGCTTTTTAAAAACTGTCACACGAGCTTCTCCATCCACTCTTCTACAAAAGCCCTTTTTTATCTACTTAATATTAATAGAGATAAACATGTGCAGAAATGGTTTCATTACACATTTTGTTTTAGGTACAAGGAGAATACAGGAGGTTGAAGCAATATGAGAACCCTTAAAAAGTGCATCATTATATACCGACTTTGAAATTCCATATTCTTTCTACGACAAAAGAAACAAACAAATGGCCACTTAACACTTAAAATGTTATAAAGTATTCAAATACTCAAACCAATAACAATAAATATCTCAGAGATGGCTATTGCAAAAATATATTTAACAAAAGTTGTGTGTTTTAATATAATCTACATCTTTTATTTGCTTAGTTTTTGTCTATTTCTCATTGTTTACCAGGAAGACAAAATTGTACAAAATTCATTCAGAATAAGAGGCCTACACAGAAAATTAATTTATCAGAAATGAAAGTATCGGATTTTCCCAACACTAAAATTAAATTGAGTTTTAATTTGGATATTCTACGGTCCTTATGACATGGGACCACCTGTTTTACTTCCCTTCCAAAGGAAGCCATCTCCCTCCACCACGTTTAAAGTTACAACCTTGGGAACTAGAGGCTAGCACTCACCAGTTACTAGGCATGGATGAGGATGGATAAAGCATAAACCAGTCTCGTGTTAATGAGCGAAGTGCTTTGTGACCTTGAATGGGCAATGGTGGCGGCGATGTCTGGAGGAATTCCCCTTATGTTGGCGATGTTTATCCTGTATATATCCAAAGAATCTCAACTTGAATGTAAAAAAATTAAACTACTACGATTATTAGCGTTCCACTCTCTATTTGGCGTTAAAGACTAGAAGTTTTGCTCAGAGGCATCTTTATCAGGCTTGAGGTTCTTTTACGTGTGGCAACACAGGACCACTGGCTTTACTTCCCTTCCAAAGGAAGGCATGCTAAGGGTTTTTACGAGCGAAAAAAATCCACTGCCCTCCGCAACCTCAGGAACTAGGGTACCCCTACATTGCCAATCCTTTCAGAAGAAGTGTTGTTTGATGTTCAGGCTCAATTGCATTTGCAAATGATGGAGCTCTAGCGCATTATCCTAGAAATGTACAAACGCATCTAAATCAAGTCTTCAAGAGGCACTTCTACCACAACCTGGCCACCTCATTCTCCAGATCTCAATTCCAAGGATTTCTTTTTCTGGAATCATCTTCAGACTATGGAGTATTCATCACCAATTAACTCTGAACGGACACACTTGCTGCATTATCGCAGCCAGTGATGAGATTCGTAGTGCACCAGGAATGCTCAACAGGGCTCAGGAATTACTTCTGCATATATGTCGTTTATTGATATTAAAGGCTGCCACTTTGAGCAACTGCTTTGAAATATGTGCATTATCTTCATTTGTTTGTTTGTTTATCTGTATTCTTATTGTACCGATTCATTGTATTGTAATGTGAATTCTGAGACAGTTTAATTTTGTAATAATTTAGTCACACTTATGGCCATGTGCACCACTCTTGATCAAGGTTTGACCACGGTCAATTCGACAATTGACAGCATTCAACATGATTTTTTGGTGCATTGACAATGATCAAAGTTAACTGAGGTAGCTGATTATGGTAAACTTTGACCGAGGGTGCTGGCCCAATCAATTATTATGATTGCGGTCAACTTGTACAAATGGCTACTCATTTGAATTTCCTTGAAGGCATAGGATGAAATAATGTATCTGGATTACTAACATCAAAACCAGATCACAAGGCAATCCTTTTTAAGAGTATGGGGACAGGAAGAACAATTCCAGCTATCAAAGGATACAGTAACAGAGGTTAGACGGCCCTAAGAACCACAATCATACACTACAGGAGCTTTTGATATTATGATCGGGGATATTTCTAGAATCCACCTAACAATGGCATTATCAGTAATGTGTTAGATATAATTGTTTCTTTTTGTCCACGACTTGCGGAGGGTGGAATTAAAATCTGTGATGGATCAAATTGCATTTTTGGATGTAGTTTGAAATACAGTCCTGCATTTATTATTGCACCAGTATTTGTTAAATTTCAGTCATCATTTTAATAACATACGTAAGACAATAGAGACTATAATAAAAACTCAATTATTGCATTTGTTAATGTACAATTTACATCACATCATTATTATGAGTTCTATACATTCTATATAGACCATACATAAAACAAAAATAGTCATCTTATCAGACTCAAAATCAGCCATAGACAGGTAAAAAATTACAATAATAAAACAACAAGAAATATTAAAGAAATAAGAAGCCCAATTAAAGCAGTTGAAACTAGAAATCATGTCACTCTACAATGGATCCCAGCTCATGTTGGACTTTTGGGCAATGAACATGAGGATCAATTAGCAAAGAAAGGTGCAATACAACAAATAAAACCTGCAGGACAGATAGAAATAAACAATTAAATAACATTAAACCATATTTCAAAAGACAGCAGAGTTGATATACAAAAAATGGCAAGGAAAACTGCAATGGCCTTATTTAGTATGGCAACTGGCTATAATTGCCTCGCAGATCACCTCCACAAGATACGATGCCTACCTACACCCAAGTGCACTCTCTGTGAAGAAGATGTCATCCTGAACAAACAGCATCTTCCAAATGCAAAGGCCTTAAAAGTGATAACTTACAGACTTTATATTGGGAAGCCAGAGGGAAAATGATGCAGATCAATTAATCCCCAGTGCCGTTGGTGAACAACAACAATAACATTATGAGTTAAGGAATTGTGCAGTATTATCAAAATGCTAGATAATAATGCAGATTAAAAATAAATTTTTTAATTTCCTGAAAGTTACGCATCAGGATTCACGCAATTTTAACAATTAATGATTAACATGCTTGTGTATTTGGTTATAACAACTCGCATGCTAAATACATCCACACCTACTGCTTGTCCAGGAATCAGTTGTTTTATCGGACAGCTAGTTCCAACGGAATGTTTATGTCATGCTGAGAAAACTTTGAGAACCTCTTTTTGTTTTCCACTGAAAGAATGTTGAAACACTCAAAGCATAACAAAAACACAAGGAGATTGTAATTACACTGCAACCTCTTTGGTTATAGCGTTGGATGCGTTCCTTTGAGTAGGTAGTGCAGAATCATGATTGTTCGGCATCCTAGCGCAGTCAGCTGATGGTGGTTTGTTGAACAAGAATTAGCTATGATGCACTGTGACTACAAGTTTACCCCAGCCAAAGTTTAATCATGTTTCCGTGACCCTCGATCACCGAGGATTTGATCAAGAATGGTGCACATAGCCATTAGATATTTTAAGTACTTATAAATTTAATTTTTGTTAGTCATGTTCCTGTACACGTTTGGTTTTTAGTGTGTACTATTTAGTCATGAAAATGTAAATAATAATTAAAAGAATCTGAAATTAAAAACTTCAGTTTTGGTTAAGCAGAAAATTAGACATATACAACAAAAATGTTTCCTGTAAATCAATTTAAACTATGTACTTAGAAAGAAAAGAAAAAAAATGTGACCATTGGGATTGGAACCAAAAATTCAATTGTGTGTTTACCTGCAGCTTTCTGGTAACAAATCCATTGCACTAAAGAAGCACACTCTGATTTGTTCCACATCTTATGGCTACAGTGGCAAGGAAACTTCCTAACAATTTGTCTTCATAGACCATAGATTTCCTGTCTCAAATTTATTGTCCATGAACCGTCTATTATCAGTAAAGTTCATGCAGTGTTGCTCATTTACATACAGCAAACCTTACTTAGATGCGATTATTAGGTTTTAGCATCCGGAAACTTCATTGCAAACATCTATAGAATTAGAATAAAGCTCATTCAGAGGTCTTGATAACACATGCATCTGCAATACCAAATTCCCCCAGATGATGTATATGCGTTACAAACAAGAGTAATATTTATTATTTACGATAAAGGAATTGTTCTCAATTGTGTCCAATGCAGGCTGATAACCAAAAACAAATAAAGTATGCGTAGCTTAAAATGGTGCATGGTAGTTAATGTAACTAATATCTCAGATTTTATATTGTAGGTGACTAATCCTCGCTATCACTGCTGGACTTGCCTCATCCTCCGTCCCATCCAGCAGTTCTTGATTGACCTCTCACCGAGACTGGCTGGTCCCAGGCATACCAAACACAATGTAGGTCTTTCCCAGTAGACAACTTTTCAGATGCGCCTTAAATGGGCAGTTTATGGAAACATCCACTGGCTCTAGCAGTGAAGTCACTCCACTAGGTCTACATTTCCTGCAGCTAATCTTCTGTCTGATGCCCGTGAAAGCTGTGCATGTTCTTCTGACATGACAAAAGTGCTTCAGGACGTCGCTCCCATACGGTTTTAATCTAGTCAATGACTAGCACATTGTCCATCCCCCCTTTTCCTGGACTCTCACTACAGGAGAAAAATTCTCTTCCTAGGAATAGTTTTCTGCTTAAACATTATGAATGATAGAAGTTTCCTGCCATCAGGAAGTATAGCCAACATAACGGTACAGTGTTACTTTTCTCAACCAGCTCTATGTATTGCCACAGTCCTAGGGTCTTCTTTTTTTCCAATGGTGCTATCACATGGCATCTCGAAATAAACAGTGTTTGATTGGCATTTCCTATTTTTGAAAGCAGATATTCATGCTGCTTACGAAGATGTATAACATGCCTTTGAATTCCAGAAGTTTGCCTTTATGCACTACTGGTATACATTCTGAAACTATGTTATGCCTGCAAATTGAAAACCTGTGCCACACAAAAAAAGTGTAGAATCCAGACCATGCTTGCTTTGAAATTCTGTGCAATGTGGATCTTTCATGCAATATTCATAGCTTGAAGCTGGCATATTTCTGTGGTCACAGCAGGCATCTCAAACTCATGAAGGTTTGATACTTGGCCAGCAATCCTTGTGGTTGTTTGCTTGCAACTTGTCCTTTTTCTTCCTGCAGCACAATTTCTTATTTATTCCGCTTGTTTGATAATTTTCAATGTTTCTGCAGCAGTGACTCATTTTTGTGAGTCTGCCGAGGTGTGAACACGCACATTCATAACAAGGAATGAAGACTACCTGAATCAGAACTATTGCACACACAAAGACTGACGCTATCACCAACCTGTTGTACTTGTGTATATAGCACTATGAAAGTCAAAAGAAATTATTCCAACATAACAAATTCAAATAAGATGTGCACCAGAATTTCCAATTTCTTTGTTCAAAAAAGCTGCACATGGTATATGAGTAATTATGGTATTTAATTAAGGAAGTACGACATACAATTTGTGCCATTATAAACAATACTGACTGCTGCTTTTTAAGCTCTGTCTTCCGTTCGTTTGATTAAAAGTTACACCATTGCCATCTATGTATATTGCTTGGAATAAAACATAACTGGCTTTTATTTTTCCACACATTCTCTGTGGAGTAACAATTATTTCCTACTACATGACATTAATTTATGAATTAAAATTAGTGCTTTATAGCCCAAGTCCATCAGAAAGAGTAAGGCTTTTCAATGGTTAAAGTCCTATCATAACTGGTTGAGTGTCTTTTGATATTACAACACATACAAGTTTATTCTGTTTAAAACATTATTATAGAGCACCAGTAAAGGAAAATGTAATACAACGATCAGAAGGTTTGTCAAGTCTTACCTTGGTGATTTTACTGGAGTGAAGTCCCCATCCTGTAACAGAGTAATGCAAGCGTAAAGTTTCACACAATCCTCTATACAGCATTAGTAAAATGACCAGCATCACATAGTTACTTTTAAAGTAGCAAGTTTGATTTATTTTTAAACTGCTCTATGGTGTTAGGAGTTATGCAGAAACAAAGATTTGACATTACATCACGTAATGGAGTGAAAGAAAACTGAGTAACGGAGAAAGTATTTACATCTGAATAAATAGTTTGGCTTAAAGACACACAGATGAGGCAAAATAAATGTTAATAAAGGTTGATCAAAGTCAGTGATTCAGTTACAAGTATTTATAAAAATCTCATGTGATACATTCACATGGTTTCTCTGCCAATGACAAATTCACATATATTAGTATTCATAAACAAGTAAGAACATATGCAACATAAATCCAAGACTTTGCATGAAAGATATTTAATAGAAATATTCACATACTTATGTAAGATGCTGCTTAATGTCAGAAATTGCACACTCCAAACTTTATACTTGCATTGTTGAGGCAGTATTTTTAACAGTCAGATTACATAATTTAAAATACAATAACAGCCCGCCTTAAAGCAATATGTGTATGTAACAGTCATTGTATTATGATTATATTATTGTGTACATGTATAATAACAACCCATCTTAAAGCAATATGTGTATGTTACAATCATTGTATTATGATTATATTATTGTGTACATGTATAATAACAACCCATCTTAAAGCAATATGTGTATGTTACAATCATTGTATTATGATTATATTATTGTGTACATGTATAATAACAACCCATCTTAAAGCAATATGTGTATGTTACAATCATTGTATTATGATTATATTATTGTGTACATGTATAATAACAACCCATCTTAAAGCAATATGTGTATGTTACAATCATTGTATTATGATTATATTATTGTGTACATGTATAATAACAGCCCATCTTAAAGCAATATGTGTATGTTACAATCATTGTATTATGATTATATTATTGTGTACTAGTATAATAACAGCCCATCTTAAAGCAATATGTGTATGTTACAATCATTGTATTATGATTATATTATTGTGTACATGTATAATAACAGCCCATCTTAAAGCAATATGTGTATGTTACAGTCATTGTATTATGATTATATTATTGTGTACATGTATAATAACAGCCCATCTTAAAGCAATATGTGTATGTTACAGTCATTGTATTATGATTATATTATTGTGTACATGTATAATAACAGCCCATCTTAAAGCAATATGTGTATGTTACAGTCATTGTATTATGATTATATTATTGTGTACATGTATAATAACAACCTGCCTTAAAGCAATATGTGTATGTTACAGTCATTGTATTATGATTATATTATTGTGTACATGTATAATAACAGCCCATCTTAAAGCAATATGTGTATGTTACAACCATTGTATTATGATTATATTATTGTGTACATGTATAATAACAGCCCATCTTAAAGCAATATGTGTATGTTACAATCATTGTATTATGATTATATTATTGTGTACATGTATAATAACAGCCCATCGTAAAGCAATATGTGTATGTTACAACCATTGTATTATGATTATATTATTGTGTACATGTATAATAACAACCTGCCTTAAAGCAATATGTGTATGTTACAACCATTGTATTATGATTATATTATTGAGTACATGTATAATAACAGCCCATCTTAAAGCAATATGTGTATGTTACAATCATTGTATTATGATTATATTATTGTGTACATGTATAATAACAGCCCATCTTAAAGCAATATGTGTATGTTACAACCATTGTATTATGATTATATTATTGTGTACATGTATAATAACAGCCCATCTTAAAGCAATATGTGTATGTTACAATCATTGTATTATGATTATATTATTGTGTACATGTATAATAACAACCCATCTTAAAGCAATATGTGTATGTTACAATCATTGTATTATGATTATATTATTGTGTACATGTATAATAACCCCCCGCCTTCAAGCAATATGTGTATGTTACAATCATTGTATTATGATTATATTATTGTGTACATGTATAATAACAACCCATCTTAAAGCAATATGTGTATGTTACAGTCATTGTATTATGATTATATTATTGTGTACAAGTATAATAACAACCCATCTTAAAGCAACATGTGTATGTTACAATCACTGTATTATGATTATATTATTGTGTACATGTATAATAGCAACCCATCTTAAAGCAACATGTGTATGTTACAATCATTGTATTATGATTATATTATTGTGTACATGTATAGTAACAGCCCGTCTTAAAGCAATATGTGTATGTTACAATCATTGTATTATGATTATATTATTGTGAACAAGTATAATAACACCCCATCTTAAAGCAATATGTGTATGTTACAATCATTGTATTATGATTATATTATTGTGTACATGTATAATAACAACCCATCTTAAAGCAATATGTGTATGTTACAACCATTGTATTATGATTATATTATTGTGTACAAGTATAATAACAACCCATCTTAAAGCAATATGTGTATGTTACAGTCATTGTATTATGATTATATTATTGTGTACATGTATAATAACAACCCATCTTAAAGCAATATGTGTATGTTACAACCATTGTATTATGATTATATTATTGTGTACAAGTATAATAACAACCCATCTTAAAGCAATATGTGTATGTTACAGTCATTGTATTATGATTATATTATTGTGTACAAGTATAATAACAACCCATCTTAAAGCAATATGTGTATGTTACAGTCATTGTATTATGATTATATTATTGTGTACAAGTATAATAACAACCCATCTTAAAGCAATATGTGTATGTTACAATCATTGTATTATGATTATATTATTGTGTACATGTATAATAACAACCCATCTTAAAGCAATATGTGTATGTTACAACCATTGTATTATGATTATATTATTGTGTACAAGTATAATAACAACCCATCTTAAAGCAACATGTGTATGTTACAACCATTGTATTATGATTATATTATTGTGTACATGTATAATAACCCCCCGACTTCAAGCAATATGTGTATGTTACAACCATTGTATTATGATTATATTATTGTGTACAAGTATAATAACAACCCATCTTAAAGCAATATGTGTATGTTACAACCATTGTATTATGATTATACTATTGTGTACAAGTCTAATAACAACCCATCTTAAAGCAATATGTGTATGTTACAACCATTGTATTATGATTATATTATTGTGTACATGTATAATAACAGCCCATCTTAAAGCAATATGTGTATGTTACAACCATTGTATTATGATTATATTATTGTGTACAAGTATAATAACAACCCATCTTAAAGCAACATGTGTATGTTACAACCATTGTATTATGATTATATTATTGTGTACATGTATAATAACAACCCATCTTAAAGCAATATGTGTATGTTACAACCATTGTATTATGATTATATTATTGTGTACATGTATAATAACAGCCCATCTTAAAGCAATATGTGTATGTTACAATCATTGTATTATGATTATATTATTGTGTACATGTATAATAACAGCCCATCTTAAAGCAATATGTGTATGTTACAATCATTGTATTATGATTATATTATTGTGTACATGTATAATAACAACCCATCTTAAAGCAATATGTGTATGTTACAACCATTGTATTATGATTATATTATTGTGTACATGTATAATAACAACCCATCTTAAAGCAATATGTGTATGTTACAACCATTGTATTATGATTATATTATTGTGTACATGTATAATAACAACCCATCTTAAAGCAATATGTGTATGTTACAATCATTGTATTATGACTATATTATTGTGTACATGTATAATAACAGCCCATCTTAAAGCAATATGTGTATGTTACAACCATTGTATTATGATTATATTATTGTGTACATGTATAATAACAACCCATCTTAAAGCAATATGTGTATGTTACAACCATTGTATTATGATTATATTATTGTGTACATGTATAATAACAACCCATCTTAAAGCAATATGTGTATGTTACAACCATTGTATTATGATTATATTATTGTGTACATGTATAATAACAACCCATCTTAAAGCAATATGTGTATGTTACAACCATTGTATTATGATTATATTATTGTGTACATGTATAATAACAACCCATCTTAAAGCAATATGTGTATGTTACAGTCATTGTATTATGATTATATTATTGTGTACATGTATAGTAACAGCCCGTCTTAAAGCAATATGTGTATGTTACAGTCATTGTATTATGATTATATTATTGTGTACATGTATAATAACAACCCATCTTAAAGCAATATGTGTATGTTACAACCATTGTATTATGATTATATTATTGTGTACATGTATAATAACAACCCATCTTAAAGCAATATGTGTATGTTACAGTCATTGTATTATGATTATATTATTGTGTACATGTATAGTAACAGCCCGTCTTAAAGCAATATGTGTATGTTACAACCATTGTATTATGATTATATTATTGTGTACATGTATAATAACAACCCATCTTAAAGCAATATGTGTATGTTACAGTCATTGTATTATGATTATATTATTGTGTACATGTATAATAACAACCCATCTTAAAGCAATATGTGTATGTTACAACCATTGTATTATGATTATATTATTGTGTACATGTATAGTAACAGCCCGTCTTAAAGCAATATGTGTATGTTACAACCATTGTATTATGATTATATTATTGTGTACATGTATAATAACAACCCATCTTAAAGCAATATGTGTATGTTACAATCATTGTATTATGATTATATTGCGTACATGTATAATAACAACCCATCCTAAAACAATATGTGTATGTTACAACCATTGTATTATGATTATACTATTGTGTACATGTATAATAACAGCCCATCTTAAAGCAATATGTGTATGTTACAACCATTGTATTATGATTATATTATTGCGTACATGTATAATAACAGCCCATCTTAAAGCAATATGTGTATGTTACAACCATTGTATTATGATTATATTATTGTGTACATGTATAATAACAACCCATCTTAAAGCAATATGTGTATGTTATAACCATTGTATTATGATTATATTATTGTGTACATGTATAATAACAGCCCATCTTAAAGCAATATGTGTATGTTACAACCATTGTATTATGATTATACTATTGTGTACATGTATAATAACAGCCCATCTTAAAGCAATATGTGTATGTTACAACCATTGTATTATGATTATATTATTGTGTACATGTATAATAACAGCCCATCTTAAAGCAATATGTGTATGTTACAGTCATTGTACTATGATTATACTATTGTGTACATGTATAATAACAGCCCATCTTAAAGCAATATGTGTATGTTACAACCATTGTATTATGATTATATTATTGTGTACATGTATAATAACAGCCCATCTTAAAGCAATATGTGTATGTTACAACCATTGTATTATGATTATATTATTGTGTACATGTATAATAACAGCCCATCTTAAAGCAATATGTGTATGTTACAACCATTGTATTATGATTATATTATTGTGTACATTAATAATAACAGCCCATCTTAAAGCAATATGTGTATGTTACAGTCATTGTACTATGATTATACTATTGTGTACATGTATAATAACAGCCCATCTTAAAGCAATATGTGTATGTTACAACCATTGTATTATGATTATATTATTGTGTACATGTATAATAACAGCCCATCTTAAAGCAATATGTGTATGTTACAATCATTGTATTATGATTATATTATTGTGTACATGTATAATAACAACCCATCGTAAAGCAATATGTGTATGTTACAATCATTGTATTATGATTATATTATTGTGTACATGTATAATAACAGCCCATCTTAAAGCAATATGTGTATGTTACAACCATTGTATTATGATTATATTATTGTGTACATGTATAATAACAGCCCATCTTAAAGCAATATGTGTATGTTACAACCATTGTATTATGATTATATTATTGTGTACATGTATAATAACAGCCCATCTTAAAGCAATATGTGTATGTTACAACCATTGTATTATGATTATACTATTGTGTACATGTATAATAACAGCCCATCTTAAAGCAATATGTGTATGTTACAACCATTGTATTATGATTATATTATTGTGTACATGTATAATAACCCCCCGCCTTAAAGCAATATGTGTGTGTTACAGTCATTGTATTATGATTATATTATTGCGTACATGTATAATAACAACCCATCTTAAAGCAATATGTGTATGTTACAACCATTGTATTATGATTATATTATTGTGTACATGTATAATAACAGCCCGTCTTAAAGCAATATGTGTATGTTACAGTCATTGTACTATGATTATACTATTGTGTACATGTATAATAACAGCCCATCTTAAAGCAATATGTGTATGTTACAACCATTGTATTATGATTATATTATTGTGTACATGTATAATAACAGCCCATCTTAAAGCAATATGTGTATGTTACAACCATTGTATTATGATTATATTATTGTGTACATGTATAATAACAACCCATCTTAAAGCAATATGTGTATGTTACAACCATTGTATTATGATTATATTATTGTGTACATGTATAATAACAACCCATCTTAAAGCAATATGTGTATGTTACAACCATTGTATTATGATTATATTATTGTGTACATGTATAATAACAGCCCATCTTAAAGCAATATGTGTATGTTACAGTCATTGTACTATGATTATACTATTGTGTACATGTATAATAACAGCCCATCTTAAAGCAATATGTGTATGTTACAATCATTGTATTATGATTATATTATTGTGTACATGTATAATAACAGCCCATCGTAAAGCAATATGTGTATGTTGCAATCATTGTATTATGATTATACTATTGTGTACATGTATAATAACAGCCTGCCTTAAAGCCATATGTGTATGTTACAATCATTGTATTATGATTATATGATTGTGTACATGTATAATAACAGCCCATCTTAAAGCAATATGTGTATGTTACAATCATTGTATTATGATTATATTATTGTGTAGATGTATAAAAACAGCCCATCTTAAAGCAATATGTGTATGTTACAATCATTGTATTATGATTATATTGTGTACATGTATAATAACAGCCCATTTTAAAGCAATATGTGTATGTTACAACCATTGTATTATGATTATATTATTGAGTACATGTATAATAACAGCCCATCTTAAAGCAATATGTGTATGTTACAATCACTGTATTATGATTATATTATTGTGTACATGTATAATAACAGCACGCCGTAAAGCAATATGTGTATGTTACAATCATTGTATTATGATTATAGTATTGTGTACATGTATAATAACTGCCCATCTTAAAGCAACATGTGTATGTTACAATGATTGTATTATGATTATATTATTGTGTACATGTATAATAACAGCCCATCTTAAAGCAATATGTGCATGTTACAATCATTGTATTATGATTATATTATTGTGTACATGTATAATAACAGCCCATCTTAAAGCAATATGTGCATGTTACAATCATTGTATTATGATTATATTATTGTGTACATGTATAATAACTGCCCATCTTAAAGCAATATGTGCATGTTACAATCATTGTATTATGATTATATTATTGTGTACATGTATAATAACAGCCCATCTTAAAGCTATATGTGTATGTTACAATCATTGTATTATGATTATATTATTGTGTACATGTATAATAACAGCCCATCTTAAAGCAATATGTGTATGTTACAATCATTGTATTATGATTATAGTATTGTGTACATGTATAATAACTGCCCATCTTAAAGCAACATGTGTATGTTACAATCATTGTATTATGATTATATTATTGTGTACATGTATAATAACAGCCCATCTTAAAGCAATATGTGCATGTTACAATCATTGTATTATGATTATATTATTGTGTACATGTATAATAACAGCCCATCTTAAAGCAATATGTGCATGTTACAATCATTGTATTATGATTATATTATTGTGTACATGTATAATAACTGCCCATCTTAAAGCTACATATGTATGTTACAATCATTGTATTATGATTATATTATTGTGTACATGTATAATAACTGCCCATCTTAAAGCTACATATGTATGTTACAATCATTGTATTATGATTATATTATTGTGTACATGTATAATAACAGCCCATTTTAAAGCAATATGTGTATGTTACAATCATTGTATTATGATTATATTATTGTGTACATGTATAATAACTGCCCATCTTAAAGCAATATGTGCATGTTACAATCATTTTATTATGATTATATTATTGTGTACATGTATAATAACTGCCCATCTTAAAGCTACATATGTATGTTACAATCATTGTATTATGATTATATTATTGTGTACATGTATAATAACAGCCAATCTTAAAGCTACATATGTATGTTACAATCATTGTATTATGATTATATTATTGTGTACATGTATAATAACAGCCCGTCTTAAAGCAATATGTGCATGTTACAATCATTTTATTATGATTATATTATTGTGTACATGTATAATAACAGCCAATCTTAAAGCAATATGTGTATGTTACAATCATTGTATTATGATTATATTATTGTGTACATGTATAATAACTGCCCATCTTAAAGCAATATGTGTATGTTACAATCATTGTATTATGATTATATTATTGTGTACATGTATAATAACTGCCCATCTTAAAGCTACATATGTATGTTACAATCATTGTATTATGATTATATTATTGTGTACATGTATAATAACTGCCCATCTTAAAGCTACATATGTATGTTACAATCATTGTATTATGATTATATTATTGTGTACATGTATAATAACTGCCCATCTTAAAGCTACATATGTATGTTACAATCATTGTATTATGATTATATTATTGTGTACATGTATAATAACTGCCCATCTTAAAGCAATATGTGTATGTTACAATCATTGTATTATGATTATATTATTGTGTACATGTATAATAACTGCCCATCTTAAAGCTACATATGTATGTTACAATCACTGTATTATGATTATATTATTGTGTACATGTATAATAACTGCCCATCTTAAAGCAATATGTGTATGTTACAATCATTGTATTATGATTATATTATTGTGTACATGAATAATAACTGCCCATCTTAAAGCTACATATGTATGTTACAATCATTGTATTATGATTATATTATTGTGTACATGTATAATAACTGCCCATCTTAAAGCTACATATGTATGTTACAATCATTGTATTATGATTATATTATTGTGTACATGTATAATAACTGCCCATCTTAAAGCTACATATGTATGTTACAATCATTGTATTATGATTATATTATTGTGTACATGTATAATAACTGCCCATCTTAAAGCTACATATGTATGTTACAATCATTGTATTATGATTATATTATTGTGTACATGTATAATAACTGCCCATCTTAAAGCAATATGTGTATGTTACAATCATTGTATTATGATTATATTATTGTGTACATGTATAATAACTGCCCATCTTAAAGCTACATATGTATGTTACAATCATTGTATTATGATTATATTATTGCGTACATGTATAATAACTGCCCATCTTAAAGCAATATGTGTATGTTACAATCATTGTATTATGATTATATTATTGTGTACATGTATAATAACTGCCCCTCTTAAAGCAATATGTGTATGTTACAATCATTGTATTATGATTATATTATTGTGTACATGTATAATAACTGCCCATCTTAAAGCTACATATGTATGTTACAATCATTGTATTATGATTATATTATTGTGTACATGTATAATAACTGCCCATCTTAAAGCTACATATGTATGTTACAATCATTGTATTATGATTATATTATTGTGTACATGTATAATAACTGCCCATCTTAAAGCTACATATGTATGTTACAATCATTGTATTATGATTATATTATTGTGTACATGTATAATAACTGCCCATCTTAAAGCAATATGTGTATGTTACAATCATTGTATTATGATTATATTATTGTGTACATGTATAATAACAGCCAATCTTAAAGCTACATATGTATGTTACAATCATTGTATTATGATTATATTATTGTGTACATGTATAATAACTGCCCATCTTAAAGCAATATGTGTATGTTACAATCATTGTATTATGATTATATTATTGTGTACATGTATAATAACTGCCCATCTTAAAGCTACATATGTATGTTACAATCATTGTATTATGATTATATTATTGTGTACATGTATAATAACTGCCCATCTTAAAGCAATATGTGTATGTTACAATCATTGTATTATGATTATATTATTGTGTACATGTATAATAACTGCCCATCTTAAAGCAATATGTGTATGTTACAATCATTGTATTATGATTATATTATTGTGTACATGTATAATAACTGCCCATCTTAAAGCTACATATGTATGTTACAATCATTGTATTATGATTATATTATTGTGTACATGTATAATAACAGCCAATCTTAAAGCTACATATGTATGTTACAATCATTGTATTATGATTATATTATTGTGTACATGTATAATAACTGCCCATCTTAAAGCAATATGTGTATGTTACAATCATTGTATTATGATTATATTATTGTGTACATGTATAATAACTGCCCATCTTAAAGCTACATATGTATGTTACAATCATTGTATTATGATTATATTATTGTGTACATGTATAATAACTGCCCATCTTAAAGCAATATGTGTATGTTACAATCATTGTATTATGATTATATTAGTGTGTACATGTATAATAACTGCCCATCTTAAAGCTACATATGTATGTTACAATCATTGTATTATGATTATATTATTGTGTACATGTATAATAACTGCCCATCTTAAAGCTACATATGTATGTTACAATCATTGTATTATGATTATATTATTGTGTACATGTATAATAACTGCCCATCTTAAAGCTACATATGTATGTTACAATCATTGTATTATGATTATATTATTGTGTACATGTATAATAACTGCCCATCTTAAAGCAATATGTGTATGTTACAATCATTGTATTATGATTATATTATTGTGTACATGTATAATAACAGCCCATCTTAAAGCAATATGTGTATGTTACAATCATTGTATTATGATTATATTATTGTGTACATGTATAATAACAGCCCATCTTAAAGCAATATGTGTATGTTACAATCATTGTATTATGATTATATTATTGTGTACATGTATAATAACAGCCCATCTTAAAGCAATATGTGTATGTTACAATCATTGTATTATGATTATATTATTGTGTACATGTATAATAACTGCCCATCTTAAAGCAATATGTGTATGTTACAATCATTGTATTATGATTATATTATTGTGTACATGTATAATAACAGCCCATCTTAAAGCTACATATGTATGTTACAATCATTGTATTATGATTATATTATTGTGTACATGTATAATAACTGCCCATCTTAAAGCAATATGTGTATGTTAGAATCATTGTATTATGATTATATTATTGTGTACATGTATAATAACTGCCCATCTTAAAGCAATATGTGTATGTTACAATCATTGTATTATGATTATATTATTGTGTACATGTATAATAACAGCCCATCTTAAAGCAATATGTGTATGTTACAGTCATTGTACTATGATTATATTATTGCGTACATGTATAATAACAACCCATCTTAAAGCAATATGTGTATGTTACAACCATTGTGTTATGATTATATTATTGCGTACATGTATAATAACAACCCATCTTAAAGCAATATGTGTATGTTACAACCATTGTGTTATGATTATATTATTGCGTACATGTATAATAACAACCCATCTTAAAGCAATATGTGTATGTTACAACCATTGTGTTATGATTATATTATTGTGTACATGTATACTAACAACCCATCTTAAAGCAATATGTGTATGTTACAATCATTCTATTATGATTATATTATTGTGTACATGTATAATAACAGCCCATCTTAAAGCACTATGTGTATGTTACAATCATTGTATTATGATTATATTATTGTGTACATGTATAATAACAGCCCATCTTAAAGCACTATGTGTATGTTACAGTCATTGTATTATGATTATATTATTGTGTACATCTATAATAACAGCCCATCTTAAAGCAATATGTGTATGTTACAGTCATTGTATTATGATTATATTATTGTGTACATGTATAATAACAGCCCATCTTAAAGCACTATGTGTATGTTACAATCATTGTATTATGATTATATTATTGTGTACATGTATAATAACAGCCCATCTTAAAGCACTATGTGTATGTTACAATCATTGTATTATGATTATATTATTGTGTACATGTATAATAACAGCCCATCTTAAAGCACTATGTGTATGTTACAATCATTGTATTATGATTATATTATTGTGTACATGTATAATAACAGCCCATCTTAAAGCACTATGTGTATGTTACAATCATTGTATTATGATTATATTATTGTGTACATGTATAATAACAGCCCATCTTAAAGCAATATGTGTATGTTACAGTCATTGTATTATGATTATATTATTGTGTACATGTATAATAACAGCCCATCTTAAAGCAATATGTGTATGTTACAGTCATTGTACTATGATTATATTATTGTGTACATGTATAATAACAGCCCATCTTAAAGCAATATGTGTATGTTACAGTCATTGTACTATGATTATATTATTGTGTACATGTATAATAACAGCCCATCTTAAAGCAATATGTGTATGTTACAATCATTGTATTATGATTATATTATTGTGTACATGTATAATAACAGCCCATCTTAAAGCACTATGTGTATGTTACAATCATTGTATTATGATTATATTATTGTGTACATGTATAATAACAGCCCATCTTAAAGCACTATGTGTATGTTACAATCATTGTATTATGATTATATTATTGTGTACATGTATAATAACAGCCCATCTTAAAGCAATATGTGTATGTTACAATCATTGTATTATGATTATATTATTGTGTACATGTATAATAACAGCCCATCTTAAAGCAATATGTGTATGTTACAATCATTGTATTATAATTATATTATTGTGTACATGTATAATAACAGCCCATCTTAAAGCAATATGTGTATGTTACAATCATTGTATTATGATTATATTATTGTGTACATGTATAATAACAGCCCATCTTAAAGCAATATGTGTATGTTACAATCATTGTATTATGATTATATTATTGTGTACATGTATAATAACAGCCCATCTTAAAGTAATATGTGTATGTTACGATCATTGTATTATGATTATACTATTGTGTACATGTATAATAACAACCCATCTTAAAGCAATATGTGTATGTTACAATCATTGTATTATGATTATATTATTGTGTACATGTATAATAACCCCCCGCCTTAAAGCAATATGTGTATGTTACAGTCATTGTATTATGATTATATTATTGTGTACATGTATAATAACAGCCCATCTTAAAGCAATATGTGTATGTTACAGTCATTGTATTATGATTATATTATTGTGTACATGTATAATAACAACCCATCTTAAAGCAATATGTGTATGTTACAATCATTGTATTATGATTATATTATTGTGTACATGTATAATAACCCCCCGCCTTAAAGCAATATGTGTATGTTACAGTCATTGTATTATGATTATATTATTGCGTACATGTATAATAACAACCCATCTTAAAGCAATATGTGTATGTTACAACCATTGTGTTATGATTATATTATTGCGTACATGTATAATAACAACCCATCTTAAAGCAATATGTGTATGTTACAACCATTGTGTTATGATTATATTATTGTGTACATGTATACTAACAACCCATCTTAAAGCAATATGTGTATGTTACAATCATTGTATTATGATTATATTATTGTGTACATGTATAATAACAGCCCATCTTAAAGCACTATGTGTATGTTACAATCATTGTATTATGATTATATTATTGTGTACATGTATAATAACAGCCCATCTTAAAGCACTATGTGTATGTTACAATCATTGTATTATGATTATATTATTGTGTACATGTATAATAACAGCCCATCTTAAAGCAATATGTGTATGTTACAGTCATTGTATTATGATTATATTATTGTGTACATGTATAATAACAGCCCATCTTAAAGCACTATGTGTATGTTACAATCATTGTATTATGATTATATTATTGTGTACATGTATAATAACAGCCCATCTTAAAGCACTATGTGTATGTTACAATCATTGTATTATGATTATATTATTGTGTACATGTATAATAACAGCCAATCTTAAAGCAATATGTGTATGTTACAATCATTGTATTATGATTATATTATTGTGTACATGTATAATAACAGCCCATCTTAAAGCAATATGTGTATGTTACAGTCATTGTATTATGATTATATTATTGTGTACATGTATAATAACAACCCATCTTAAAGCAATATGTGTATGTTACAATCATTGTATTATGATTATATTATTGTGTACATGTATAATAACCCCCCGCCTTAAAGCAATATGTGTATGTTACAGTCATTGTATTATGATTATATTATTGCGTACATGTATAATAACAACCCATCTTAAAGCAATATGTGTATGTTACAACCATTGTGTTATGATTATATTATTGCGTACATGTATAATAACAACCCATCTTAAAGCAATATGTGTATGTTACAACCATTGTGTTATGATTATATTATTGTGTACATGTATACTAACAACCCATCTTAAAGCAATATGTGTATGTTACAATCATTGTATTATGATTATATTATTGTGTACATGTATAATAACAGCCCATCTTAAAGCACTATGTGTATGTTACAATCATTGTATTATGATTATATTATTGTGTACATGTATAATAACAGCCCATCTTAAAGCACTATGTGTATGTTACAATCATTGTATTATGATTATATTATTGTGTACATGTATAATAACAGCCCATCTTAAAGCAATATGTGTATGTTACAATCATTGTATTATGATTGTATTATTGTGTACATGTATAATAACAGCCCATCTTAAAGCAATATGTGTATGTTACAGTCATTGTACTATGATTATATTATTGTGTACATGTATAATAACAGCCCATCTTAAAGCAATATGTGTATGTTACAATCATTGTATTATGATTATATTATTGTGTACATGTATAATAACAGCCCATCTTAAAGCAATATGTGTATATTACAGTCATTGTACTATGATTATATTATTGCGTACATGTATAATAACAACCCATCTTAAAGCAATATGTGTATGTTACAACCATTGTGTTATGATTATATTATTGCGTACATGTATAATAACAACCCATCTTAAAGCAATATGTGTATGTTACAACCATTGTGTTATGATTATATTATTGTGTACATGTATACTAACAACCCATCTTAAAGCAATATGTGTATGTTACAATCATTCTATTATGATTATATTATTGTGTACATGTATAATAACAGCCCATCTTAAAGCACTATGTGTATGTTACAATCATTGTATTATGATTATATTATTGTGTACATGTATAATAACAGCCCATCTTAAAGCACTATGTGTATGTTACAATCATTGTATTATGATTATATTATTGTGTACATCTATAATAACAGCCCATCTTAAAGCAATATGTGTATGTTACAGTCATTGTATTATGATTATATTATTGTGTACATGTATAATAACAGCCCATCTTAAAGCACTATGTGTATGTTACAATCATTGTATTATGATTATATTATTGTGTACATGTATAATAACAGCCCATCTTAAAGCACTATGTGTATGTTACAATCATTGTATTATGATTATATTATTGTGTACATGTATAATAACAGCCAATCTTAAAGCAATATGTGTATGTTACAATCATTGTATTATGATTATATTATTGTGTACATGTATAATAACAGCCCATCTTAAAGCAATATGTGTATGTTACAGTCATTGTATTATGATTATATTATTGTGTACATGTATAATAACAACCCATCTTAAAGCAATATGTGTATGTTACAATCATTGTATTATGATTATATTATTGTGTACATGTATAATAACCCCCCGCCTTAAAGCAATATGTGTATGTTACAGTCATTGTATTATGATTATATTATTGCGTACATGTATAATAACAACCCATCTTAAAGCAATATGTGTATGTTACAACCATTGTGTTATGATTATATTATTGCGTACATGTATAATAACAACCCATCTTAAAGCAATATGTGTATGTTACAACCATTGTGTTATGATTATATTATTGTGTACATGTATACTAACAACCCATCTTAAAGCAATATGTGTATGTTACAATCATTGTATTATGATTATATTATTGTGTACATGTATAATAACAGCCCATCTTAAAGCACTATGTGTATGTTACAATCATTGTATTATGATTATATTATTGTGTACATGTATAATAACAGCCCATCTTAAAGCACTATGTGTATGTTACAATCATTGTATTATGATTATATTATTGTGTACATGTATAATAACAGCCCATCTTAAAGCAATATGTGTATGTTACAATCATTGTATTATGATTATATTATTGTGTACATGTATAATAACAGCCCATCTTAAAGCAATATGTGTATGTTACAGTCATTGTACTATGATTATATTATTGTGTACATGTATAATAACAGCCCATCTTAAAGCAATATGTGTATGTTACAATCATTCTATTATGATTATATTATTGTGTACATGTATAATAACAGCCCATCTTAAAGCAATATGTGTATGTTACAATCATTGTATTATGATTATATTATTGTGTACATGTATAATAACAGCCCATCTTAAAGCACTATGTGTATGTTACAATCATTGTATTATGATTATATTATTGTGTACATGTATAATAACAGCCCATCTTAAAGCACTATGTGTATGTTACAATCATTGTATTATGATTATATTATTGTGTACATGTATAATAACAGCCCATCTTAAAGCAATATGTGTATGTTACAATCATTGTATTATGATTATATTATTGTGTACATGTATAATAACAGCCCATCTTAAAGCAATATGTGTATGTTACAGTCATTGTACTATGATTATATTATTGTGTACATGTATAATAACAGCCCATCTTAAAGCAATATGTGTATGTTACAATCATTCTATTATGATTATATTATTGTGTACATGTATAATAACAGCCCATCTTAAAGCAATATGTGTATGTTACAATCATTGTATTATGATTATATTATTGTGTACATGTATAATAACCCCCCGCCTTAAAGCAATATGTGTATGTTACAGTCATTGTATTATGATTATATTATTGCGTACATGTATAATAACAACCCATCTTAAAGCAATATGTGTATGTTACAACCATTGTGTTATGATTATATTATTGCGTACATGTATAATAACAACCCATCTTAAAGCAATATGTGTATGTTACAACCATTGTGTTATGATTATATTATTGTGTACATGTATACTAACAACCCATCTTAAAGCAATATGTGTATGTTACAATCATTGTATTATGATTATATTATTGTGTACATGTATAATAACAGCCCATCTTAAAGCACTATGTGTATGTTACAATCATTGTATTATGATTATATTATTGTGTACATGTATAATAACAGCCCATCTTAAAGCACTATGTGTATGTTACAATCATTGTATTATGATTATATTATTGTGTACATGTATAATAACAGCCCATCTTAAAGCAATATGTGTATGTTACAGTCATTGTATTATGATTATATTATTGTGTACATGTATAATAACAGCCCATCTTAAAGCACTATGTGTATGTTACAATCATTGTATTATGATTATATTATTGTGTACATGTATAATAACAGCCCATCTTAAAGCACTATGTGTATGTTACAATCATTGTATTATGATTATATTATTGTGTACATGTATAATAACAGCCAATCTTAAAGCAATATGTGTATGTTACAATCATTGTATTATGATTATATTATTGTGTACATGTATAATAACAGCCCATCTTAAAGCAATATGTGTATGTTACAGTCATTGTATTATGATTATATTATTGTGTACATGTATAATAACAACCCATCTTAAAGCAATATGTGTATGTTACAATCATTGTATTATGATTATATTATTGTGTACATGTATAATAACCCCCCGCCTTAAAGCAATATGTGTATGTTACAGTCATTGTATTATGATTATATTATTGCGTACATGTATAATAACAACCCATCTTAAAGCAATATGTGTATGTTACAACCATTGTGTTATGATTATATTATTGCGTACATGTATAATAACAACCCATCTTAAAGCAATATGTGTATGTTACAACCATTGTGTTATGATTATATTATTGTGTACATGTATACTAACAACCCATCTTAAAGCAATATGTGTATGTTACAATCATTGTATTATGATTATATTATTGTGTACATGTATAATAACAGCCCATCTTAAAGCACTATGTGTATGTTACAATCATTGTATTATGATTATATTATTGTGTACATGTATAATAACAGCCCATCTTAAAGCACTATGTGTATGTTACAATCATTGTATTATGATTATATTATTGTGTACATGTATAATAACAGCCCATCTTAAAGCAATATGTGTATGTTACAATCATTGTATTATGATTGTATTATTGTGTACATGTATAATAACAGCCCATCTTAAAGCAATATGTGTATGTTACAGTCATTGTACTATGATTATATTATTGTGTACATGTATAATAACAGCCCATCTTAAAGCAATATGTGTATGTTACAATCATTGTATTATGATTATATTATTGTGTACATGTATAATAACAGCCCATCTTAAAGCAATATGTGTATATTACAGTCATTGTACTATGATTATATTATTGCGTACATGTATAATAACAACCCATCTTAAAGCAATATGTGTATGTTACAACCATTGTGTTATGATTATATTATTGCGTACATGTATAATAACAACCCATCTTAAAGCAATATGTGTATGTTACAACCATTGTGTTATGATTATATTATTGTGTACATGTATACTAACAACCCATCTTAAAGCAATATGTGTATGTTACAATCATTCTATTATGATTATATTATTGTGTACATGTATAATAACAGCCCATCTTAAAGCACTATGTGTATGTTACAATCATTGTATTATGATTATATTATTGTGTACATGTATAATAACAGCCCATCTTAAAGCACTATGTGTATGTTACAATCATTGTATTATGATTATATTATTGTGTACATCTATAATAACAGCCCATCTTAAAGCAATATGTGTATGTTACAGTCATTGTATTATGATTATATTATTGTGTACATGTATAATAACAGCCCATCTTAAAGCACTATGTGTATGTTACAATCATTGTATTATGATTATATTATTGTGTACATGTATAATAACAGCCCATCTTAAAGCACTATGTGTATGTTACAATCATTGTATTATGATTATATTATTGTGTACATGTATAATAACAGCCAATCTTAAAGCAATATGTGTATGTTACAATCATTGTATTATGATTATATTATTGTGTACATGTATAATAACAGCCCATCTTAAAGCAATATGTGTATGTTACAGTCATTGTATTATGATTATATTATTGTGTACATGTATAATAACAACCCATCTTAAAGCAATATGTGTATGTTACAATCATTGTATTATGATTATATTATTGTGTACATGTATAATAACCCCCCGCCTTAAAGCAATATGTGTATGTTACAGTCATTGTATTATGATTATATTATTGCGTACATGTATAATAACAACCCATCTTAAAGCAATATGTGTATGTTACAACCATTGTGTTATGATTATATTATTGCGTACATGTATAATAACAACCCATCTTAAAGCAATATGTGTATGTTACAACCATTGTGTTATGATTATATTATTGTGTACATGTATACTAACAACCCATCTTAAAGCAATATGTGTATGTTACAATCATTGTATTATGATTATATTATTGTGTACATGTATAATAACAGCCCATCTTAAAGCACTATGTGTATGTTACAATCATTGTATTATGATTATATTATTGTGTACATGTATAATAACAGCCCATCTTAAAGCACTATGTGTATGTTACAATCATTGTATTATGATTATATTATTGTGTACATGTATAATAACAGCCCATCTTAAAGCAATATGTGTATGTTACAATCATTGTATTATGATTATATTATTGTGTACATGTATAATAACAGCCCATCTTAAAGCAATATGTGTATGTTACAGTCATTGTACTATGATTATATTATTGTGTACATGTATAATAACAGCCCATCTTAAAGCAATATGTGTATGTTACAATCATTCTATTATGATTATATTATTGTGTACATGTATAATAACAGCCCATCTTAAAGCAATATGTGTATGTTACAGTCATTGTACTATGATTATATTATTGTGTACATGTATAATAACAGCCCATCTTAAAGCAATATGTGTATGTTACAATCATTGTATTATGATTATATTATTGTGTACATGTATAATAACAGCCCATCTTAAAGCACTATGTGTATGTTACAATCATTGTATTATGATTATATTATTGTGTACATGTATAATAACAGCCCATCTTAAAGCAATATGTGTATGTTACAATCATTGTATTATGATTATATTATTGTGTACATGTATAATAACAGCCCATCTTAAAGCAATATGTGTATGTTACAATCATTGTATTATGATTATATTATTGTGTACATGTATAATAACAGCCCATCTTAAAGCAATATGTGTATGTTACAATCATTGTATTATAATTATATTATTGTGTACATGTATAATAACAGCCCATCTTAAAGCAATATGTGTATGTTACAATCATTGTATTATGATTATATTATTGTGTACATGTATAATAACAGCCCATCTTAAAGCAATATGTGTATGTTACAATCATTGTATTATGATTATATTATTGTGTACATGTATAATAACAGCCCATCTTAAAGTAATATGTGTATGTTACGATCATTGTATTATGATTATACTATTGTGTACATGTATAACAACAACCCATCTTAAAGCAATATGTGTATGTTACAATCATTGTATTATAATTATACTATTGTGTACATGTATAATAACATCCCATCTTAAAGCAATATGTGTATGTTACAATCATTGTATTATGATTATATTATTGTGTACATGTATAATAACAACCCATCTTAAAGCAATATGTGTATGTTACAATCATTGTGTTATTGATTATATTATTGTGTACATGTATAATAACAGCCCGTCTTAAAGCAATATGTGTATGTTACAATCATTGTATTATGATTATATTATTGTGTACATGTATAATAACAGCACGCCGTAAAGCAATATGTGTATGTTACAATCATTGTATTATGATTATAGTATTGTGTACATGTATAATAACTGCCCATCTTAAAGCAACATGTGTATGTTACAATCATTGTATTATGATTATATTATTGTGTACATGTATAATAACAGCCCATCTTAAAGCAATATGTGTATGTTACAATCATTGTATTATGATTATATTATTGTGTACATGTATAATAACCGCCCATCTTAAAGCAATATGTGTATGTTACAATCATTGTATTATGATTATACTATTGTGTACATGTATAATAACTGCCCATCTTAAAGCAATATGTGCATGTTACAATCATTGTATTATGATTATATTATTGTGTACATGTATAATAACCGCCCATCTTAAAGCAATATGTGTATGTTACAATCATTGTATTATGATTATATTATTGTGTACATGTATAATAACTGCCCATCTTAAAGCAATATGTGTATGTTACAATCATTGTATTATGATTATATTATTGTGTACATGTATAATAACTGCCCATCTTAAAGCAATATGTGCATGTTACAATCATTGTATTATGATTATATTATTGTGTACATGTATAATAACAGCCCATCTTAAAGCAATATGTGCATGTTACAATCATTGTATTATGATTATATTATTGTGTACATGTATAATAACCGCCCATCTTAAAGCAATATGTGTATGTTACAATCATTGTATTATGATTATACTATTGTGTACATGTATAATAACTGCCCATCTTAAAGCTACATATGTATGTTACAATCATTTTATTATGATTATATTATTGTGTACATGTATAATAACAGCCAATCTTAAAGCAATATGTATATGTTACAATCATTGTATTATGATTATATTATTGTGTACATGTATAATAACAGCCCACCTTAAAGCAACATGTGTATGTTACAATCATTGTATTATGATTATATTATTGTGTACATGTATAATAACAGCCCGCCTTAAAGCAATATGTGTATGTTACAATCATTGTATTATGATTATACTATTGTGTACATGTATAGTAACAGCCCGTCTTAAAGCAATATGTGTATGTTACAATCATTGTATTATGATTATGTTATTGTGTACATGTATAATAACAGCCATTCTTAAAGCAATATGTGTATGTTACAATCATTGTATTATGATTATATTATTGTGTACATGTATAATAACAGCCCATCTTAAAGCAATATGTGTATGTTACAATCATTGTATTATGATTATATTATTGTGTACATGTATAGTAACAGCCCATCTTAAAGCAATATGTGTATGTTACAATCATTGTATTATGATTATATTATTGTGTACATGTATAATAACAGCCCATCTTAAAGCAATATGTGTATGTTACAATCATTGTATTATGATTATATTATTGTGTACATGTATAGTAACAGCCCATCTTAAAGCAATATGTGTATGTTACAATCATTGTATTATGATTATATTATTGTGTACATGTATAGTAACAGCCCATCTTAAAGCAATATGTGTATGTTACAGTCATTGTATTATGATTTTATTATTGTGTACATGTATAGTAACAGCCCATCTTAAAGCAATATGTGTATGTTACAATCATTGTATTATGATTATATTATTGTGTACATGTATAATAACAGCCCGCCTTAAAGCAATATGTGTATGTTACAGTCATTGTATTATGATTATATTATTGTGTACATGTATAATAACAGCCCATCTTAAAGCAATATGTGTATGTTACAGTCATTGTATTATGATTATATTATTGTGTACATGTATAATAACAGCCCATCTTAAAGCAATATGTGTATGTTACAGTCATTGTATTATGATTATATTATTGTGTACATGTATAATAACAGCCCATCTTAAAGCAATATGTGTATGTTACAGTCATTGTATTATGATTATATTATTGTGTACATGTATAATAACAGCCCATCTTAAAGCAATATGTGTATGTTACAGTCATTGTATTATGATTATATTATTGTGTACATGTATAATAACAGCCCATCTTAAAGCAATATGTGTATGTTACAGTCATTGTATTATGATTATATTATTGTGTACATGTATAATAACAGCCCATCTTAAAGCAATATGTGTATGTTACAGTCATTGTATTATGATTATATTATTGTGTACATGTATAATAACAACCCATCTTAAAGCAATATGTGTATGTTACAGTCATTGTATTATGATTATATTATTGTGTACATGTATAATAACAACCCATCTTAAAGCAATATGTGTATGTTACAGTCATTGTATTATGATTATATTATTGTGTACATGTATAATAACAACCCATCTTAAAGCAATATGTGTATGTAACAGTCATTGTATTATGATTATATTATTGTGTACATGTATAATAACAGCCCATCTTAAAGCAATATGTGTATGTTAAAATCATTGTATTATGATTATATTATTGTGTACATGTATAATAACAGCCCATCTTAAAGCAATATGTGTATGTTACAGACATTGTATTATGATTATATTATTGTGTACATGTATAATAACAGCCCGTCTTAAAGCAATATGTGTATGTTAAAATCATTGTATTATGATTATATTATTGTGTACATGTATAATAACAGCCCGCCTTAAAGCAATATGTGTATGTTACAATCATTGTATTATGATTATATTATTGTGTACATGTATAATAACAGCCCGCCTTAAAGCAAAATGTGTATGTTACAATCATTGTATTATGATTTTATTATTGTGTACATGTATAATAACAGCCCACCTTAAAGCAACATGTGTATGTTACAATCATTGTATTATGATTATATTATTGTGTACATGTATAATAACAGCCCGCCTTAAAGCAACATGTGTATGTTACAATCATTGTATTATGATTATATTATTGTGTACATGTATAATAACAGCCCGCCTTAAAGCAACATGTGTATGTTACAATCATTGTATTATGATTATATTATTGTGTACATGTATAATAACAGCCCGCCTTAAAGCAAAATGTGTATGTTACAATCATTGTATTATGATTATATTATTGTGTACATGTATAATAACAGCCCGCCTTAAAGCAACATGTGTATGTTACAATCATTGTATTATGATTATATTATTGTGTACATGTATAATAACAGCCCGCCTTAAAGCAATATGTGTATGTTACAATCATTGTATTATGATTATATTATTGTGTACATGTATAGTAACAGCCCATCTTAAAGCAATATGTGTATGTTACAGTCATTGTATTATGATTATATTATTGTGTACATGTATAATGACATTATGTGAATGTATTACGCAATTTAATAATGTAGGAGCTGTGAGAACAGAAGTCAAAAGTTGCTAACAATGAGGTAACCTTGAGGCAATAATGAATTGGAAAGTTTAATAATGCTAGTAGTAATTCTTGGAACAATAATGTAATATTTAAAACAAATTATACATAGCCAATCAAAATCTAGAAAAGCTGAAAGTTAAATAAAAGTATTCTATTGGAATAGGATTAGCCAATCAGAGACTTGAAATAGATGAAATTTGCAAATTCAAGCAGTAAACACCAGTCGTTATTAGACAGGGTTCCCAACCGGATGCTAGACGGCAACGTTCCCGAGAAGTTCAATACGTATTCAGTATGAGAAGAAAATTTATTACGGCGAGAATAAAATAAAGTACGCATTTAAAAGTGCAATTAATAAAACAATCTGACAGCTCTCTATATCAGTGAAGTGTTATTTAATCGTGTGAAGGATTAATAAAAGGAGTTAAGTAAAAATTATAATTTGTGTAAGCCTAAATTCTTTAGCTGCATCACCCCCTGCTAAGAGATACATGTTTCTACAAATTAGTACTGACGCAGCTGAGGCAAATATATATAATATTTAAAGAAACATAAGAATACAAAGTTGATTCCTAAACATTGGGGTGAAGGCCACTGGAAACTTTCTACCATGCACGGGGCAGTTATTTCAGCAGGTTTGGCTCCCCAACAGCAGAACTACTATACTCCTTTTTCAAACTGGTAATTAAAACATGGTGCAAATAATTTAGAAATCACCATTCTCCAGATTGGCTTTCCATAAGTGTTGATACAACTACCCAAAGCGTGGTGCTAATAACGAAAAAATAATTACAACCCTCTCATTATACACACAGAGGATTTCTTTCTCAAGCATCACCAGCTTATGCACATTGTGAGAATCTAGTGTATTATCATGGTGTACTGCCATGTCAAATGCTGATCTACACAAAACACTTTTTATGTCCTACTTATTTATGAATTTCATATTCGATATTATTGGTTACGTTATTCACTTTCAAACTTGAGGTACACTCACATGCAATTTATCATCTAGAAACAACCTGTGCCAATTTTGTCTTATATCTGTGACTACATTCTGAATGTGACCTTATTGTTCTATCCACACTATGTTATTGTAGGTTTTGTGTTACATCTATGACCACATTCTGAATGTGACATTATTCTTCTATCCACACTATGTTATTGTATGTTTTGTGTTATATCTGTGACTACATTCTGAATGTGACATTATTGTTCTATCCACACTACGTTATTGTATGTTTTGTCTTATATCTGTGACTACATTCTGAATGTGACCTTATTGTTCTATCCACACTATGTTATTGTAGGTTTTGTGTTACATCTATGACTACATTCTGAATGTGACATTGTTCACAATGTGACATTATTCTTCTATCCACGCTATGTTATACTATGTTTTGTGATATGTTATGACTATGTTCACAATGTGACATTATTCTTCTATCCACACTATGTTACATTATGTTTTGTGTTATGTCTATGACTATGTTCACAATGTGACATTATTCTTCTATCCACACTATGTTACATTATGTTTTGTGTTATGTCTATGACTATGTTCACAATGTGACATTATTCTTCTATCCACACTATGTTACATTATGTTTTGTGTTATGTCTATGACTATGTTCACAATGTGACATTATTCTTCTATCCACACTATGTTACATTATGTTTTGTGTTATGTCTATGACTATGTTCACAATGTGACATTATTCTTCTATCCACACTATGTTACATTATGTTTTGTGTTATGTCTATGACTATGTTCACAATGTGACATTATTCTTCTATCCACACTATGTTACATTATGTTTTGTGTTATGTCTATGACTATGTTCACAATGTGACATTATTCTTCTATCCACACTATGTTACATTATGTTTTGTGTTATGTCTATGACTATGTTCACAATGTGACATTATTCTTCTATCCACACTATGTTACATTATGTTTTGTGTTATGTCTATGACTATGTTCACAATGTGACATTACTCTTCTATCCACACTATGTTACATTATGTTTTGTGTTATGTCTATGACTACATTCTGAATGTGACATTATTCTTCTATCTACACTATGTTACATTATGTTTTGTGTTATGTCTATGACTACATTCTGAATGTGACATTCTTCTATCCACACTATGTTACATTATGTTTTGTGTTATGTCTATGACTATGTTCTGAATGTGACATTATTCTTCTATCTACACTATGTTACATTATGTTTTGTGTTATGTCTATGACTACATTCTGAATGTGACATTATTCTTCTATCTACACTATGTTACATTATGTTTTGTGTTATGTCTATGACTATGTTCACAATGTGACATTATTCTTCTATCCACACTATGTTACATTATGTTTTGTGTTATGTCTATGACTATGTTCACAATGTGACATTACTCTTCTATCCACACTATGTTACATTATGTTTTGTGTTATGTCTATGACTACATTCTGAATGTGACATTATTCTTCTATCTACACTATGTTACATTATGTTTTGTGTTATGTCTATGACTATGTTCTGAATGTGACATTATTCTTCTATCCACGCTATGTTACATTATGTTTTGTGTTATGTCTATGACTATGTTCTGAATGTGACATTATTCTTCTATCTACACTATGTTACATTATGTTTTGTGTTATGTCTATGACTATGTTCTGAATGTGACATTATTCTTCTATCCACGCTATGTTATACTATGTTTTGTGTTATGTCTATGACTACATTCTGAATGTGACATTATTCTTCTATCCACACTATGTTACATTATGTTTTGTGTTATGTCTATGACTATGTTCTGAATGTGACATTATTCTTCTATCCACGCTATGTTACATCATGTTTTGTGTTATGTCTATGACTATGTTCTGAATGTGACATTATTCTTCTATCCACGCTATGTTACATCATGTTTTGTGTTATGTCTATGACTATGTTCTGAATGTGACATTATTCTTCTATCCACGCTATGTTACATTATGTTTTGTGTTATGTCTATGACTATGTTCTGAATGTGACATTATTCTTCTATCCACGCTATGTTATACTATGTTTTGTGTTATGTCTATGACTACATTCTGAATGTGACATTATTCTTCTATCCACACTATGTTACATTATGTTTTGTGTTATGTCTATGACTATGTTCTGAATGTGACATTATTCTTCTATCCACGCTATGTTACATCATGTTTTGTGTTATGTCTATGACTATGTTCTGAATGTGACATTATTCTTCTATCCACACTATGTTACATCATGTTTTGTGTTATGTCTATGACTATGTTCTGAATGTGACATTATTCTTCTATCCACGCTATGTTACATCATGTTTTGTGTTATGTCTATGACTATGTTCTGAATGTGACATTATTCTTCTATCCACGCTATGTTATACTATGTTTTGTGTTATGTCTATGACTACATTCTGAATGTGACATTATTCTTCTATCCACACTATGTTACATTATGTTTTGTGTTATGTCTATGACTATGTTCTGAATGTGACATTATTCTTCTATCCACACTATGTTACATTATGTTTTGTGTTATGTCTATGACTACATTCTGAATGTGACATTATTCTTCTATCCACACTATGTTACATTATGTTTTGTGATATGTCTATGACTACGTTCTGAATGTGACATTATTCTTCTATCCATGCTATGTTACATCATGTTTTGTGTTATGTCTATGACTACATTCTGAATGTGACATTCTTCTATCCATGCTATGTTACATTATGTTTTGTGTTATGTCTATGACTATGTTCTGAATGTGACATTATTCTTCTATCCACGCTATGTTACATTATGTTTTGTGTTATGTCTATGACTATGTTCACAATGTGACATTATTCTTCTATCCACGCTATGTTATACTATGTTTTGTGATATGTCTATGACTATGTTCACAATGTGACATTATTCTTCTATCTACACTATGTTACATTATGTTTTGTGTTATGTCTATGACTATGTTCACAATGTGACATTATTCTTCTATTCACGCTATGTTATACTATGTTTTGTGATATGTCTATGACTATGTTCACAATGTGACATTAATCTTCTATTCACGCTATGTTACATTATGTTTTGTGTTATGTCTATGACTATGTTCACAATGTGACATTACTCTTCTATTCACGCTATGTTATACTATGTTTTGTGTTATGTCTATGACTACATTCTGAATGTGACATTATTCTTCTATCCACACTATGTTATACTATGTTTTGTGATATGTCTATGACTATGTTCACAATGTGACATTATTCTTCTATCCACGCTATGTTATACTATGTTTTGTGTTATGTCTATGACTACATTCTGAATGTGACATTATTCTTCTATCCACGCTATGTTATACTATGTTTTGTGTTATGTCTATGACTACATTCTGAATGTGACATTATTCTTCTATCCACACTATGTTATACTATGTTTTGTGATATGTCTATGACTATGTTCACAATGTGACATTATTCTTCTATTCACGCTATGTTATACTATGTTTTGTGTTATGTCTATGACTACATTCTGAATGTGACATTATTCTTCTATCCACGCTATGTTATACTATGTTTTGTGATATGTCTATGACTATGTTCACAATGTGACATTATTCTTCTATCTACACTATGTTACATTATGTTTTGTGTTATGTCTATGACTATGTTCACAATGTGACATTAATCTTCTATTCACGCTATGTTACATTATGTTTTGTGTTATGTCTATGACTATGTTCACAATGTGACATTACTCTTCTATTCACGCTATGTTATACTATGTTTTGTGTTATGTCTATGACTACATTCTGAGTGTGACATTATTCTTCTATCCACACTATGTTACATTATGTTTTGTGTTATGTCTATGACTACGTTCTGAATGTGACATTATTCTTCTATCTACACTATGTTACATTATGTTTTGTGTTATGTCTATGACTATGTTCACAATGTGACATTATTCTTCTATCCACGCTATGTTATACTATGTTTTGTGATATGTCTATGACTACGTTCTGAATGTGACATTATTCTTCTATCTACACTATGTTACATTATGTTTTGTGTTATGTCTATGACTATGTTCACAATGTGACATTATTCTTCTATCTACACTATGTTACATTATGTTTTGTGTTATGTCTATGACTATGTTCACAATGTGACATTATTCTTCTATCTACACTATGTTACATTATGTTTTGTGTTATGTCTATGACTATGTTCACAATGTGACATTATTCTTCTATCTACACTATGTTACATTATGTTTTGTGATATGTCTATGACTATGTTCACAATGTGACATTATTCTTCTATCTACACTATGTTACATTATGTTTTGTGTTATGTCTATGACTATGTTCACAATGTGACATTACTCTTCTATTCACGCTATGTTACATTATGTTTTGTGTTATGTCTATGACTATGTTCACAATGTGACATTATTCTTCTATCTACACTATGTTACATTATGTTTTGTGATATGTCTATGACTACGTTCTGAATGTGACATTATTCTTCTATCCACACTATGTTACAATATGTTTGGTGTTGTGTCTATCGCTATATTCTGAATGTGACCTTATTCTTCTATCCATGCTATGTTACATTATGTTTTGTGTTATGTCTATTACTACATTCTGAATGTGACATTACTCTTCTATTCATGCTATGTTACAATATGTTTTGTGTTATGTCTATTACTACATTCTGAATGTGACATTACTCTTCTATTCATGCTATGTTACAATATGTTTTGTGTTATGTCTATTACTACATTCTGAATGTGACATTACTCTTCTATCCATGCTATGTTACAGTTGTTTTGTGTATGACTACATTCTGAATGTGACCTTATTCTTCTATCCATGCTATGTTACATTATGTTTTGTGTTATGTCTATTACTACATTCTGAATGTGACATTACTCTTCTATTCATGCTATGTTACAATATGTTTTGTGTTATGTCTATTACTACATTCTGATGTGACATTACTCTTCTATTCATGCTATGTTACAGTTGTTTTGTGTATGACTACATTCTGAATGTGACCTTATTCTTCTATACATGCTATGTTACAATGTGTTTGGTGTTTTGTCTATGACAACATTCTTAATGTGACATTATTCTTCTATCCACACTATGTTACAATGTGTTTGGTGTTTTGTCTATGACAACATTCTTAATGTGACATTATTCTTCTATCCACACTATGTTACAATGTGTTTGGTGTTTTGTCTATGACAACATTCTTAATGTGACATTATTCTTCTATCCACACTATGTTACAGTATGTTTTGTGTTTTGTCTATGACAACATTCTTAATGTGACATTATTCTTCTATCCACACTATGTTACAATGTGTTTGGTGTTTTGTCTATGACAACATTCTTAATGTGACATTATTCTTCTATCCACACTATGTTACAATGTGTTTGGTGTTTTGTCTATGACAACATTCTTAATGTGACATTATTCTTCTATCCACACTATGTTACAATGTGTTTGGTGTTTTGTCTATGACAACATTCTTAATGTGACATTATTCTTCTATCCACACTATGTTACAGTATGTTTTGTGTTTTGTCTATGACTATGTTCTGAATGTGGCGTTATTATTCTTCTATCCACGCTATGTTACAATATTTTTCACAGTATTTAATTATAACATATCGGTTTTCGGATTTCAATATTATCTGGCAACAATTGTCTCTCCATTTAAAATTATTTGACACATTGACTGCTGATTGGTTGTGGCACACGTTGTTACTATTGCTTTTTCCTTTATAATTTTAGAAGGTAATATATATGCCACAAAGTTTTTAAAATGTTGAAATCCCTATATTAATTATAAACACATTTATCTACGTATATCGATCATGTACATTACAGTGCTACCCTCCAGCTTTTGCTTTAAAGATTTAGTGAGCCATTGCAATTATCATGTTAAAAATGTCAGAGTGTTGGTCGCAAGTCAATTGTCACGGAGTAGGAACTTAGTTGGGTTAAGATTCCTGTAGTAGTGAAACTGAAAGTGATGATAGTATTCAGACGAGACCGAGAAACAGCGGAGACAAAAGTGACTGCGGAAAGAAATCCAGTACTAAAACTACAATAAAGCCAAGACGCCAACGACAAAGTGACCAGATGTGTTCTTATCATTTGCTACAAAGAGATTTGAAATTATTTTAATACTGGAGCTGTTAACTCTTGGATCATTTACAATGAGAACAAGTTATCAATTACAAATTCTGCTCGAGAAATAGCACCAAAGTCGCCCATTACGCCACACCTAGCTTCATCAAACCAAAAGCAAGGAAGAAAGAAAGAAGAGAATGCTATGAGTAAGCAAATAAATAAAGTGAAGAAAGTGACAAGATTGTGAGTGGCAGCCTGATTTTGTCCAACTTGTTTTAATCGTTTCCATAAAATCTAACAATAAAAAACAAACGTGAGGCACTGTTGCTGACAATAACTTTATTGTTTTAAGGAAGAAATTAGATACTAAAGAATTTATATTGTTGCTTATAGTGTTAAAAAAGGGGTACATTAATAATACAATGTTTAATTTTGTAAATATATTTGTAAGAATATAATAAATGTTAAAGTTGTGAGTGGTATTGCTAACGAGAATCAGTTACGTATGCTATTGGACAGATACCTCTGCTGGGACTCGTAGATTACATTAAGATTTTAAAAGTGTCATTATAGACAACACTAAATGGCATTGTTTGTGGTAAGAGATATTGCCTTCGTAATAAAATCATCAAGCTGGAGACCTATACAGTAAATGAGATATTGGTCCTAAAGTGTTATAAGCTTGTAAATCCATTTTTTTGTGTTTTGGTAACTAAGGAATTAAAATCACAAGGTGATTTATATCCCATGTCCATCAGAAACAACAGGGCTTTTTACTGGTTAATGAATTATAAAAATCTGTTGAGAGCTTTTTAGGTTTTTTCTACATACATATACGTACATAAACAAATTTTCGCTCTTTCTAATATTATTAACAACCAAAGAATAAATACAACTGCATTTTTGGGACAACAGTTTTGTCCAGTCATATTGTATCAGGGCTATTCTGCAACATTTTATTAAGACTTAACAAACTGTTAAAACTGCTAACCAATTGACTGGCATTCTGTAAGTTCATAACAAAACAAAGTTTTGATAAACATTTGATTGTTGAACACAACAAACCCTCATGCTAACGTCTTTGTTACACAAAAGATTCGCATAATGTTGTTTTAATGCTGCTGTAACAGGAAAAGCATGACAAAAGGTTATCATTTTAATGATCAAATGTTTATTTATTTGTTTTAGTGTCGCACTATGCTTGAGTAACCAATGTTCCAAGTCATAACATTGGTAAATGATGCTACCAACATAACTTTTAAGAGAAAAACAAATTTAGTGTAATCTTGTATCATTATAAAAACTAACAGTTATCAATTTAAGAATTTTAGGTTCAAATAGTGATAAATCTTGTGTTTACTTGCATGGTTAACACGCTCGTTTTAGGTGAAGGTTAGGAACTGAACAACTTTGAGAGCTGTAGGATAGTACAGCGATATGTTTTCATTCCCAGAATTATTTTAAGATAATTTCAATCCGCTGAAACAATTGGCTAGCAGAAAGCTAGTTTCTCGTAACCATAGAAATTGAATTTATACTGATGCTGCCAGAATAGGAGGAACATAACAGTCAGTTGGGTCATAAAATGATCATTTATACGTACTCAATTTGTGTAAGAAAAATAATTTAAAAAAAAAGTGAAACTAGCTTCTCTGTTCACTACAACCTTCCACTTCACGGATGCCTAAAATAATGTGGATATTATCAAATAACAATAATAATTTTCATTGAAACATTAAGGTGCAAGAACATGTCCAGAGAACTGAACTAAAGCCTAACTTCGTCAAATCATGAATAAAAGAATGAATATCTTAATATGCTTGATGGTATACATTAAAATTTCAGAAAAATCTGCATGACCAATGTTATCTTTATAAAAGTACAATTACACGCCAAAAGACTATAAAGAAAATTAAGCAATAAATGCGGGTTCCATAAAAACAATATGAAACTGTATTACTAATTCTTTTGTCTGTCGTTCCTAACCTAAAATTAAACTCACTTTACATGGCAAGCGCCATAGCTGTTCAATAGGTTGGCAAGCTCTCCCATAAAAATCTAATTATTTGGGGTCACAAGAAAATGTAAGTCATGCTATTCTATGCAATAGAGGCTAATTTTAAATTATATTTTTCGTGGACTTTCATAGCAAGCTTTGTCTCCATCTTGGCAACAAAAGCACTTGGTAGTCATTATTATGGCGCTGGCAGCAGTGTAAAAGCAAAATGCTGTTGCAGAGTGCACAATTTTTTATTAGTCTCTCCAGCGATCTAATAGAACACCAAATAACGGCACATTTGTTCTGAACTAATCATAATGATCTTCTTAACAAACCAATAAGTTCCATTTATAGCAAAGAGAGTTGAGATAACTGCAAAAGTGACAATATTCAGATACTCATAAGTGATAGCAAGTATTATAACACAAATATTCCATCACCACATTTTAAAAAGAAGCACTTAAGTGTATCTAAATACTCAAGTGGGTTTCTCAGATATTAACTCTTCCCAAACAAAGGTGACAATATTCAGATACTCATAAGTGATAGCAAGTATTATAACAGAAAGATTCCATCACCACATTTTAAAAAGAAGCACTTAAGTGTATCTAAATACTCAAGTGGGTTTCTCAGATATTAACTCTTCCCAAACAAAACTGACAATATTCAGATACTCATAAGTGATAGCAAGTATTATAACACAAAGATTCCATCACCACATTTTAAAAAGAAGCACTTAAGTGTATCTAAATACTCAAGTGGGTTTCTCAGATATTAACTCTTCCCAAACAAAACTGACAATATTCAGATACTCATAAGTGATAGCAAGTATTATAACACAAAGATTCCATCACCACATTTTAAAAAGAAGCACTTAAGTGTATCTAAATACTCAAGTGGTTTTCTCAGATATTAACTCTTCCCAAACAAAAGTGACAATATTCAGATACTCATAAGTAATAGCAAGTATTATAACAGAAAGATTCCATCACCACATTTTAAAAAGAAGCACTTAAGTGTATCTAAATACTCAAGTGGGTTTCTCAGATATTAACTCTTCCCAAACAAAAGTGACAATATTCAGATACTCATAAGTGATAGCAAGTATTATAACACAAAGATTCCATCACCACATTTTAAAAAGAAGCACTTAAGTGTATCTAAATACTCAAGTGGTTTTCTCAGATATTAACTCTTCCCAAACAAAAGTGACAATATTCAGATACTCATAAGTGATAGCAAGTATTATAACACAAAGATTCCATCACCACATTTTAAAAAGAAGCACTTAAATGTATCTACATGCTCAGGTGGGTTTCTCAGATATTAACTCTTCCCAAACAAAAGTGACAATATTCAGATACTCATAAGTGATAGCAAGTATTATAACACAAAGATTCCATCACCACATTTTAAAAAGAAGCACTTAAATGTATCTAAATACTCAAGTGGGTTTCTCAGATATTAATTCTTCCCAAACAAAAGTGACAATATTCAGATACTCATAAGTGATAGCAAGTATTATAACACAAAGATTCCATCACCACATTTTAAAAAGAAGCACTTAAATGTATCTAAATACTCAAGTGGGTTTCTCAGATGTTAACTCTTCCCAAACAAAACTGACAATATTCAGATACTCATAAGTGATAGCAAGTATTATAACACAAAGATTCCATCACCACATTTTAAAAAGAACCACTTAGGTGTATCTAAATACTCAAGTGGGTTTCTCAGATATTAATTCTTCCCAAACAAAAGTGACAATATTCAGATACTCATAAGTAATAGCAAGTAGTATAATACAAAGATTCCATCACCACATTTTAAAAAGAAGCCCTTAAGTGTATCTAAATACTCAAGTGGGTTTCTCAGATATTAATTCTTCCCAAACAAAAGTGACAATATTCAGATACTCATAAGTGATAGCAAGTATTATAACACAAAGATTCCATCACCACATTTTAAAAAGAACCACTTAAGTGTATCTAAATACTCAAGTGGGTTTCTCAGATGTTAACTCTTCCCAAACAAAACTGACAATATTCAGATACTCATAAGTGATAGCAAGTATTATAACACAAAGATTCCATCACCACATTTTAAAAAGAACCACTTAGGTGTATCTAAATACTCAAGTGGGTTTCTCAGATATTAATTCTTCCCAAACAAAAGTGACAATATTCAGATACTCATAAGTAATAGCAAGTATTATAATACAAAGATTCCATCACCACATTTTAAAAAGAAGCCCTTAAGTGTATCTAAATACTCAAGTGGGTTTCTCAGATATTAATTCTTCCCAAACAAAAGTGACAATATTCAGATACTCATAAGTGATAGCAAGTATTATAACAGAAAGATTCCATCACCACATTTTAAAAAGAAGCACTTAAGTGTATCTACATACTCAAGTGGTTTTCTCAGATATTAACTCTTCCCAAACAAAAGTGACAATATTCAGATACTCATAAGTAATAGCAAGTATTATAACACAAAGATTCTATCACCACATTTTAAAAAGAAGCACTTAAGTGTATCTAAATACTCAAGTGGTTTTCTCAGATATTAACTCTTCCCAAACAAAACGTGCATATATTCAGTATTGATAGCTCTGCATCAAGTTGGTTTGGATACTTATTGTACATTCAATAAGCCACGGTAGCTGACATCTTGTTCATGTAAATAGTGACCACATTCACACAAATGATGTTTCTTTGTTCATTTAGTTGGTTACAAAGCCTAGCAAAAACATAAAAATTATTCTGCCTGGGAAAGAATCATAATCAGTGTAGTCATTTATCTTTTATAGCAAACATCGCTAATCCTGTTTTAGTTTTTAGACTCTGAGTCCTAAGGGTAAAACGAGACAAATTAGGCTTTATAGTGGGGTTGTGTGGTTCTTCCAATAACTGAGTTTCCCTGTAATTTCATTTAATTTATTTTTCTCTAAGTTGGGGGAAAGTGTAGTTCATCAACAATATACACAGTATTTTTGGTATGATTTCAACAAGAACATAATAACCATAAAGAACTATCACCACCATTACCTTCAACCTATCAGGTACAACATCTATCTCTTATCCTCATTAATTATATATTATGTAATTCAAGTGACATTGCTTAACATAATAATTAATAAACAAAACTATTAACTACAGTAGATTTCTACACAACTTACCTCTAGGACATGGCCAGCAGATGAAGTTTTTGTTTCCAGCCACCAAGGTTCTTCTTTAACTTCTATTTTGCAATCCATTTCATGATCACTGTTGTATTTCACAACCTTCTTTACAGGATCCTGTGGAAGAAATTCTCTCTCTTTCTGTGAACCAATAGCTATCTCACAGTTGTAGCTGCGTGTAACAGATTCAGACTGAATCTCATTAACAAGATGTTCCGTTAAACCTTTTCCCTCTTTCTGTGAACAAAAGTCTGGAAAAGGAGGCTCTGATTTAATTTCTGTTTTTACTGCCATGACACAATCATCAGCATCACAGTTGGTCTTCTTTGTAACATTCTTGGTAAGGAAGTCTTTCTCCTTCTCTGAGGCTACGTCGTCTGAGAGAGGATCCTCTTCTTTGATATCCATTTCACAACTGATAGTGCTCCATCTGTGGAGAAACAAACATATCATGAAAAACAGAACAATACCAAGAAAACTCTCTGGTCATAACACAAAGGTGACTTTTCCTGACTCACTCCCACTCTGCAGTCATTGAGTCAGCTCACATGTTTTATAAAACCCTACACTCAATAACTGTATGGTCATGAGAGAAGACTACTTTATATAGTAGTGTCCGTTGGTCTCACTCCCACTCTGCAGTCATTGAGTCAGCTCACATGTTTTATAAAACCTTACACTCATAACTGTATGGTCATGAGAGAAGACTACTTTATATAGTAGTGTCCGTTGGTCTCACTCCCACTCTGCAGTCATTGAGTCAGCTCACATGTTTTATAAAACCTTACACTCATAACTGTATGGTCATGAGAGAAGACTACTTTATATAGTAGTGTCCGTTGGTCTCACTCCCACTCTGCAGTCATTGAGTCAGCTCACATGTTTTATAAAACCCTACACTCAATAACTGTATGGTCATGAGAGAAGACTACTTTATATAGTTGTGTCTGTTACTGTCTCACTCCCACTCTGCAGTCATTGAGTCAGCTCACATGTTTTATAAAACCCTACACTCAATAACTGTATGGTCATGAGAGAAGACTACTTTATATAGTAGTGTCCGTTACTGTCTCACTCCCACTCTGCAGTCATTGAGTCAGCTCACATGTTTTATAAAACCCTACACTCAATAACTGTATGGTCATGAGAGAAGACTACTTTATATAGTTGTGTCTGTTACTGTCTCACTCCCACTCTGCAGTCATTGAGTCAGCTCACATGTTTTATAAAACCCTACACTCAATAACTGTATGGTCATGAGAGAAGACTACTTTATATAGTAGTGTCCGTTACTGTCTCACTCCCACTCTGCAGTCATTGAGTCAGCTCACATGTTTTATAAAACCCTACACTCAATAACTGTATGGTCATGAGAGAAGACTACTTTATATAGTAGTGTCCGTTACTGTCTCACTCCCACTCTGCAGTCATTGAGTCAGCTCACATGTTTTATAAAACCTTACACTCATAACTGTATGGTCATGAGAGAAGACTACTTTATATAGTAGTGTCCGTTGGTCTCACTCCCACTCTGCAGTCATTGAGTCAGCTCACATGTTTTATAAAACCCTACACTCAATAACTGTATGGTCATGAGACAAGACTACTGTATATAGTTGTGTCTGTTACTGTCTCACTTCCACTCTGTAGTCATTGAGTCAGCTCACATGTTTTATAAAACCCTACATGCAATAACTGTATGGTCATGAGACAAGACTACTGTATATAGTTGTGTCTGTTACTGTCTCACTTCCACTCTGCAGTCATTGAGTCAGCTCACATGTTTTATAAAACCTTACACTCAATAACTGTATGGTTATGAGACAAGACTACTGTATATAGTTGTGTCTGTTACTGTCTCACTTCCACTCTGCAGTCATTGAGTCAGCTCACATGTTTTATAAAACCTTACACTCAATAACTGTATGGTTATGAGACAAGACTACTGTATATAGTTGTGTCTGTTACTGTCTCACTTCCACTCTGCAGTCATTGAGTCAGCTCACATGTTTTATAAAACCTTACACTCAATAACTGTATGGTCATGAGACAAGACTACTGTATATAGTTGTGTCTGTTACTGTCTCACTTCCACTCTGCAGTCATTGAGTCAGCTCACATGTTTTATAAAACCTTACACTCAATAACTGTATGGTTATGAGACAAGACTACTGTATATAGTTGTGTCTGTTACTGTCTCACTACCTATCTGCAGTCATTGAGACAGCTCACATGTTTTATAAAACCTTACACTCAATAACTGTATGGTCATGAGACAAGACTACTGTATATAGTTGTGTCTGTTACTGTCTCACTACCTATCTGCAGTCATTGAGTCAGCTCACATGTTTTATAAAACCTTACACTCAATAACTGTATGGTCATGAGACAAGACTACTGTATATAGTTGTGTCTGTTGCTGTCTCACTTCCACTCTGCAGTCATTGAGTCAGCTCACATGTTTTATAAAACCTTACACTCAATAACTGTATGGTCATGAAACAAGACTACTGTATATAGTTGTGTCTGTTGCTGTCTCACTTCCACTCTGCAGTCATTGCGTCAGCTCACATGTTTTATAAAACCTTACACTCAATAACTGTATGGTCATGAGACAAGACTACTGTATATAGTTGTGTCTGTTACTGTCTCACTCCCTCTCTGCAGTCATTGAGTCAGCTCACATGTTTTATAAAACCTTATACTCAATAACTGTATGGTCATGAAACAAGACTACTGTATATAGTTGTGTCTGTTACTGTCTCACTCCCTCTCTGCAGTCATTGAGTCAGCTCACATGTTTTATAAAACCTTATACTCAATAACTGTATGGTCATGAAACAAGACTACTGTATATAGTTGTGTCTGTTACTGTCTCACTCCCTCTCTGCAGTCATTGAGTCAGCTCACATGTTTTATAAAACCTTACACTCAATAACTGTATGGTCATGAAACAAGACTACTGTATATAGTTGTGTCTGTTGCTGTCTCACTTCCACTCTGCAGTCATTGCGTCAGCTCACATGTTTTATAAAACCTTATACTCAATAACTGTATGGTCATGAAACAAGACTACTGTATATAGTTGTGTCTGTTACTGTCTCACTCCCTCTCTGCAGTCATTGGGTCAGCTCACATGTTTTATAAAACCTTACACTCAATAACTGTATGGTCATGAAACAAGACTACTGTATATAGTTGTGTCTGTTAGTGTCTCACTCCCACTCTGCAGTCATTGAGTCAGCTCACATGTTTTATAAAACCTTACACTCAATAACTGTATGGTCATGAGACAAGACCACTGTATATAGTTGTGTCTGTTACTGACTCACTCCCACTCTGTAGTCATTGAGTCAGCTCACATGTTTTATAAAACCCTACATGCAATAACTGTATGGTCATGAGACAAGACCACTGTATATAGTTGTGTCTGTTACTGTCTCACTTCCACTCTGCAGTCATTGAGTCAGCTCACATGTTTTATAAAACCTTACACTCAATAACTGTATGGTCATGAGACAAGACTACTGTATATAGTTGTGTCTGTTACTGTCTCACTCCCACTCTGCAGTCATTGAGTCAGCTCACATGTTTTATAAAACCTTACACTCAACAACTGTATGGTCATGAAACAAGACTACTGTATATAGTTGTGTCTGTTACTGTCTCACTCCCTCTCTGCAGTCATTGGGTCAGCTCACATGTTTTATAAAACCTTACACTCAATAACTGTATGGTCATGAAACAAGACTACTGTATATAGTTGTGTCTGTTAGTGTCTCACTCCCACTCTGCAGTCATTGGGTCAGCTCACATGTTTTATAAAACCTTACACTCAATAACTGTATGGTCATGAAACAAGACTACTGTATATAGTTGGGTCTGTTAGTGTCTCACTCCCACTCTGCAGTCATTGAGTCAGCTCACATGTTTTATAAAACCTTACACTCAATAACTGTATGGTCATGAAACAAGACTACTGTATATAGTTGTGTCTGTTGCTGTCTTACTCCCCTCTCTGCAGTCATTGAGTAAGCTCACATGTTTTATAAAACCTTACACTCAATAACTGTATGGTCATGAAACAAGACTACTGTATATAGTTGTGTCTGTTGCTGTCTTACTCCCCTCTCTGCAGTCATTGAGTAAGCTCACATGTCTTATAAAACCTTACACTCAATAACTGTATGGTCATGAAACAAGACTACTGTATATAGTTGTGTCTGTTGCTGTCTTACTCCCCTCTCTGCAGTCATTGAGTAAGCTCACATGTTTTATAAAACCTTACACTCAATAACTGTATGGTCATGAAACAAGACTACTGTATATAGTTGTGTCTGTTGCTGTCTCACTCCCCTCTCTGTAGTCATTGAGTCAGCTCACATGTTTTATAAAACCTTACACTCAATAACTGTATGGTCATGAAACAAGACTACTGTATATAGTTGTGTCTGTTGCTGTCTCACTCCCTCTCTGCAGTCATTAAGTCAGCTCACATGTTTTATAAAACCTTACACGCAATAACTGTATGGTCATGAAAAAAGACTACTGTATATAAATGTGTCTGTTACTATCTCACTCCCACTCTGCAATCATTGAGTCAACAGACGTGTTTATAAAACCTTACACTCATAACTGTATGGTCATGAGAGAAGACTACCGTATATAGTTGTGTCTGTTGCTGTCTCATTCCCCACTCTGCATTCATTGAGTCAGCACACATGTTTTATAAAACCTTACACTCAATAACTGTATGGTCATGAAACAAGACTACTGTATATAGTTGTATCTGTTGCTGTCTCACTCCCCTCTCTGTAGTCATTGAGTCAGCTCACATGTGTTATAACACCTTACACTCAATAACTGTATGGTCATGAAACAAGACTACTGTATATAGTTGTGTCTGTTGCTGTCTCACTCCCCTCTCTGTAGTCATGGAGTCAGCTCACATGTGTTATAACACCTTACACTCAATAACTGTATGGTCATGAAACAAGACTACTGTATATAGTTGTGTCTGTTGCTGTCTCACTCCCCTCTCTGTAGTCATTGAGTCAGCTCACATGTGTTATAACACCTTACACTCAATAACTGTATGGTCATGAAACAAGACTACTGTATATAGTTGTGTCTGTTGCTGTCTCACTCCCCTCTCTGTAGTCATTGAGTCAGCTCACATGTTTTATAAAACCTTACACTCAATAACTGTATGGTCATGAAACAAGACTACTGTATATAGTTGTGTCTGTTGCTGACTCTATCCCCACTCTGCAGTCATTGAGTCAGCTCACATGTTTTATAAAACCTTACACTCAATAACTGTATGGTCATGAAACAAGACTACTGTATATAGTTGTGTCTGTTGCTGTCTCACTCCCCTCTCTGTAGTCATTGAGACAGCTCACATGTTTTATAAAAGCTTACACTCAATAACTGTATGGTCATGAAACAAGACTACTGTATATAGTTGTGTCTGTTGCTGACTCTATCCCCACTCTGCAGTCATTGAGTCAGCTCACATGTTTTATAAAACCTTACACTCAATAACTGTATGGTCATGAAACAAGACTACTGTATATAGTTGTGTCTGTTGCTGTCTCACTCCCCTCTCTGCAGTCATTGAGTCAGCTCACATGTTTTATAAAACCTTACACTCAATAACTGTATGGTCATGATAGAAGACTACTGTATATAGTTGTGTCTGTTGCTGTCTCACTCCCCTCTCTGCAGTCATAGAGACAGCTCACATGTTTTATAAAACCTTACACTCAATAACTGTGTGGTCATGAAACAAGACTACTGTATATAGTTGTGTCTCTTACTATCTCACTACCTATCTGCAGTCATTGAGTCAGCTCACATGTTTTATAAAACCTTACACGCAATAACTGTATGGTCATGAAACAAGACTACTGTATATAGTTGTGTCTGTTACTGTCTTACTCCCCTCTCTGCAGTCATAGAGACAGCTCACATGTTTTATAAAACCTTACACGCAATAACTGTATGGTCATGAAACAAGACTACTGTATATAGTTGTGTCTGTTACTGTCTTACTCCCCACTCTGCAGTCATTGAGACAGCTCACATGTTTTATAAAACCTTACACTCAATAACTGTATGGTCATGAAACAAGACTACTGTATATAGTTGTGTCTGTTACTGTCTTACTCCCCACTCTGCAGTCATAGAGACAGCTCACATGTTTTATAAAACCTTACACTCAATAACTGTATGGTCATGAAACAAGACTACTGTATATAGTTGTGTCTGTTACTGTCTTACTCCCCACTCTGCAGTCATTGAGACAGCTCACATGTTTTATAAAACCTTACACTCAATAACTGTGTGGTCATGAAACAAGACTACTGTATATAGTTGTGTCTGTTGCTGTCTTACTCCCCACTCTGCAGTCATTGAGACAGCTCACATGTTTTATAAAACCTTACACTCAATAACTGTATGGTCATGAAACAAGACTACTGTATATAGTTGTGTCTGTTACTGTCTTACTCCCCACTCTGCAGTCATAGAGACAGCTCACATGTTTTATAAAACCTTACACTCAATAACTGTATGGTCATGAGACAAGACTACTGTATATAGTTGTGTCTGTTACTGTCTTACTCCCCACTCTGCAGTCATAGAGACAGCTCACATGTTTTATAAAACCTTACACTCAATAACTGTATGGTCATGAAACAAGACTACTGTATATAGTTGTGTCTGTTACTGTCTTACTCCCCACTCTGCAGTCATAGAGACAGCTCACATGTTTTATAAAACCTTACACTCAATAACTGTATGGTCATGAGACAAGACTACTGTATATAGTTGTGTCTGTTACTATCTCACTACCTATCTGCAGTCATTGAGTCAGCTCACATGTTTTATAAAACCTTACACTCAATAACTGTATGGTCATGAGACAAGACTACTGTATATAGTTGTGTCTGTTACTATCTCACTACCTATCTGCAGTCATTGAGACAGCTCACATGTTTTATAAAACCTTACACTCAATAACTGTATGGTCATGAAACAAGACTACTGTATATAGTTGTGTCTGTTACTGTCTTACTCCCCACTCTGCAGTCATAGAGACAGCTCACATGTTTTATAAAACCTTACACTCAATAACTGTATGGTCATGAGACAAGACTACTGTATATAGTTGTGTCTGTTACTATCTCACTACCTATCTGCAGTCATTGAGTCAGCTCACATGTTTTATAAAACCTTACACTCAATAACTGTATGGTCATGAGACAAGACTACTGTATATAGTTGTGTCTGTTGCTGTCTTACTCCCCACTCTGCAGTCATTGAGATAGCTCACATGTTTTATAAAACCTTACACTCAATAACTGTATGGTCATGAAACAAGACTACTGTATATAGTTGTGTCTGTTACTGTCTTACTCCCCACTCTGCAGTCATTGAGATAGCTCACATGTTTTATAAAACCTTACACTCAATAACTGTATGGTCATGAAACAAGACTACTGTATATAGTTGTGTCTGTTACTGTCTTACTCCCCACTCTGCAGTCATTGAGATAGCTCACATGTTTTATAAAACCTTACACTCAATAACTGTATGGTCATGAAACAAGACTACTGTATATAGTTGTGTCTGTTACTGTCTTACTCCCCACTCTGCAGTCATTGAGTCAGCTCACATGTTTTATAAAACCTTACACTCAATAACTGTATGGTCATGAAACAAGACTACTGTATATAGTTGTGTCTGTTGCTGTCTCACTCACCACTCTGCAGTCATTGAGACAGCTCACATGTTTTATAAAACCTTACACTCAATAACTGTATTGTCATGAAACAAGACTACTGTATATAGTTGTGTCTGTTGCTGTCTTACTCCCCTCTCCCTGCAGTCATTGAGTGAGCTCACATGTTTTATAAAACCTTACACTCAATAACTGTATGGTCATGAAACAAGACTACTGTATATATTTGTGTCTGTTGCTGACTCACTCCCCACTCTGCAGTCATTGAGACAGCTCACATGTTTTATAAAACCTTACACTCAATAACTGTATTGTCATGAAACAAGACTACTGTATATAGTTGCGTCGGTTACTGGCTCACTCCCACTCTGCAGTCATTGAGACAGCTCACATGTTTTATAAAACCTTACACTCAATAACTGTATTGTCATGAAACAAGACTACTGTATATAGTTGTGTCTGTTACTATCTCACTCCCCTCTCTGTAGTCATTGAGACAGCTCACATGTTTTATAAAACCTTACACTCAATAACTGTGTGGTCATGAAACAAGACTACTGTATATAGTTGTGTCTGTTAGTGTCTCACTCCCCTCTCTGCAGTCATTGAGACAGCTCACATGTTTTATAAAACCTTACACTCAATAACTGTGTGGTCATGAAACTAGACTACTGTATATAGTTGTGTCTGTTAGTGTCTCACTCCCCTCTCTGCAGTCATTGAGACAGCTCACATGTTTTATAAAACCTTACACTCAATAACTGTGTGGTCATGAAACAAGACTACTGTATATAGTTGTGTCTGTTAGTGTCTCACTCCCCTCTCTGCAGTCATTGAGACAGCTCACATGTTTTATAAAACCTTACACTCAATAACTGTGTGGTCATGAAACAAGACTACTGTATATAGTTGTGTCTGTTGCTGTCTCACTCCCCTCTCTGCAGTCATTGCGTCAGCTCACATGTTTTATAAAACCTTACACTCAATAACTGTATGGTCATGAAACAAGACTACTGTATATAGTTGTGTCTGTTAGTGTCTCACTCCCCTCTCTGCAGTCATTGCGTCAGCTCACATGTTTTATAAAACCTTACACTCAATAACTGTATGGTCATGAAACAAGACTACTGTATATAGTTGTGTCTGTTGCTGTCTCACTCCCCTCTCTGCAGTCATTGCGTCAGCTCACATGTTTTATAAAACCTTACACTCAATGACTGTATGGTCATGAAACAAGACTACTGTATATAGTTGTGTCTGTTAGTGTCTCACTCCCCTCTCTGCAGTCATTGCGTCAGCTCACATGTTTTATAAAACCTTACACTCAATAACTGTATGGTCATGAAACAAGACTACTGTATATAGTTGTGTCTGTTGCTGTCTCACTCCCCTCTCTGCAGTCATTGCGTCAGCTCACATGTTTTATAAAACCTTACACTCAATAACTGTATGGTCATGAAACAAGACTACTGTATATAGTTGTGTCTGTTAGTGTCTCACTCCCCTCTCTGCAGTCATTTAGTAAGCTCACATGTTTTATAAAACCTTACACTCAATAACTGTATGGTCATGAAACAAGACTACTGTATATAGTTGTGTCTGTTGCTGTCTTACTCCCCACTCTGCAGTCATTGAGTCAGCTCACATGTTTTATAAAACCTTACACTCAATAACTGTATGGTCATGAAACAAGACTACTGTATATAGTTGTGTCTGTTAGTGTCTCACTCCCCTCTCTGCAGTCATTTAGTAAGCTCACATGTTTTATAAAACCTTACACTCAATAACTGTATGGTCATGAAACAAGACTACTGTATATAGTTGTGTCTGTTGCTGTCTTACTCCCCACTCTGCAGTCATTGAGACAGCTCACATGTTTTATAAAACCTTACACTCAATAACTGTGTGGTCATGAAACAAGACTACTGTATATAGTTGTGTCTGTTAGTGTCTCACTCCCCTCTCTGCAGTCATTGAGACAGCTCACATGTTTTATAAAACCTTACACTCAATAACTGTGTGGTCATGAAACAAGACTACTGTATATAGTTGTGTCTGTTAGTGTCTCACTCCCCTCTCTGCAGTCATTGAGACAGCTCACATGTTTTATAAAACCTTACACTCAATAACTGTGTGGTCATGAAACAAGACTACTGTATATAGTTGTGTCTGTTAGTGTCTCACTCCCCTCTCTGCAGTCATTGAGACAGCTCACATGTTTTATAAAACCTTACACTCAATAACTGTGTGGTCATGAAACAAGACTACTGTATATAGTTGTGTCTGTTACTATCTCACTACCTATCTGCAGTCATTGAGTCAGCTCACATGTTTTATAAAACCTTACACGCAATAACTGTGTGGTCATGAAACAAGACTACTGTATATAGTTGTGTCTGTTACTGTCTTACTCCCCACTCTGCAGTCATTGAGTCAGCTCACATGTTTTATAAAACCTTACACTCAATAACTGTATGGTCATGAAACAAGACTACTGTATATAGTTGTGTCTGTTGCTGTCTCACTACCTATCTGCAGTCATTGAGACAGCTCACATGTTTTATAAAACCTTACACTCAATAACTGTATGGTCATGAAACAAGACTACTGTATATAGTTGTGTCTGTTACTATCTCACTACCTATCTGTAGTCATTGAGACAGCTCACATGTTTTATAAAACCTTACACTCAATAACTGTATGGTCATGAAACAAGACTACTGTATATAGTTGTGTCTGTTACTATCTCACTACCTATCTGCAGTCATTGAGACAGCTCACATGTTTTATAAAACCTTACACTCAATAACTGTATGGTCATGAAACAAGACTACTGTATATAGTTGTGTCTGTTACTATCTCACTACCTATCTGCAGTCATTGAGACAGCTCACATGTTTTATAAAACCTTACACTCAATAACTGTATGGTCATGAAACAAGACTACTGTATATAGTTGTGTCTGTTACTATCTCACTACCTATCTGCAGTCATTGAGACAGCTCACATGTTTTATAAAACCTTACACTCAATAACTGTATGGTCATAAAACAAGACTACTGTATATAGTTGTGTCTGTTACTATCTCACTACCTATCTGCAGTCATTGAGACAGCTCACATGTTTTATAAAACCTTACACTCAATAACTGTATGGTCATAAAACAAGACTACTGTATATAGTTGTGTCTGTTACTATCTCACTACCTATCTGCAGTCATTGAGACAGCTCACATGTTTTATAAAACCTTACACTCAATAACTGTATGGTCATGAAACAAGACTACTGTATATAGTTGTGTGTGTTACTATCTCACTACCTATCTGCAGTCATTGAGACAGCTCACATGTTTTATAAAACCTTACACTCAATAACTGTATGGTCATGAAACAAGACTACTGTATATAGTTGTGTCTGTTGCTGTCTTACTCCCCTCTCTGCAGTCATAGAGACAGCTCACATGTTTTATAAAACCTTACACTCAATAACTGTATGGTCATCAGAGAAGACTACTGTATATAGTTGTGTCTGTTACTGTCTTACTCCCCTCTCTGCAGTCATTGGGTGGTATAAATAAAAGAAGCTTTAGCTCATTTCTCACTAATTCCAAGCAATTGCTTGGTTCGTATAAATAAAAATTTTCTGCTTAACCTCCTCGCGAGCAAAAGCTTGCTGACCTTGAGCGTTGAGCTATTGCTCGCGTTATGGTTTAAATAAAAACAAGTCCTGCTCGCCTTTAGTAAGCTTTTGCTTGTTATTTCTTGAGGTACCTCCGTTGGTACCTCAGCTTGCTCAACTGCATTTTAATACATTGGCGGAGTTCATGATCATGGTTCCAGAGAGGAAAATAAAAATCACACGACTTGCTCTATCACTCTTTTTACAAACAATTCATACAAAACCTTATTCTTGGTAGCTAATTCTTGTTAATCGAGATAAACTATCATTTTAGGAATAGAAGAATGCAGTAAACTAAAGGATAGTCAAATATTTTAAATGTGGGTCGCTATTTGGTGGATTTGAAATTCCATTCTTTTCAGATGATTGCGGAAAAAAGAAAAAAAATCCTGCTATTCTACATTCACATGGCTTTCTCTAATCATTCTTCTACAAACTATACTTACAAGAGCTTATTATTCCAGCTTCTTCTTGTTAATCCAGATAAACGTTCAATTTACATTTACAATTTTGTTATACGATACGGTAGGTAAAGTGAGTCAGCTTATTAAAAGAGCCCTGGCTATACGAGGGCTTTGAAATTCGATGCTCTTTGCTTGATGACCACGAGAAAATATCGAATACCGACTTCCCATTTGAGAGAATTATAAGCAGTTATTTGAAAGTTTAAACCAATAACAAGGAATATCTCAGGAATGACTAAGTTAAAAAAAGAAAGTAAAAAAGAAATGCTTTCACATAAATTGTTTGCTTAACGAGATCAATTTTCTTTTTGTAGCAAGATTTTTTGTAGATGGATTTGCCTATCTTATGGTTTACCAATTGTGCAAAAGTTACTGAGAAATAAGAGGACTTCGGAGGATATTCCCAGGAAATGCAATATATGCATTTGACATGAAAACATTTTAAACATGTCGTGTTTAATCAAAATCGTAAGAGTCATTTTTGAGAAAATAAAGCTTTTGGAAAAAGTTTCCATGTTAAGGGCATTTTGAGGAGGGGGGACTTTCTTGAAAATCTTCCTGACACATGTTTGGAAGGTGCTGAACTTAAATACCAAACTTGTTATTTAAGGACTTTGCTGTTCAGACACAGATGTGTAGTAGGACACTGTAGTAGAATCTCTTACAGTTTAGCATTACATAAAAGTCATTCAGAATGAAGAGCACTTGCGGGTGTATTTATATTTACTTCACGTGAAGCCATCTTGTGACGTCATTCATTTGTTCGGTTTGTAGCTCCATCTGGTGTTAGCAATTTGCAGCAGTGTTAGTGTTCGAAAGAATGCGACTGTTATTTGATTGAAATTTTGTTTACTGTCCTCCGGCTAGCTATTATGTCTTGGTCGAACATGTTTCTTGATCAGGGTTGTGTAAACGGAAAGGAATCTTTTATCCAAAAATAACACTGATGAAGAAATTTGTTTTACACTTTTATTGTCGAACACGTTAACTATCACATTTACACATTGATCTTGACACTCCCCAAACTGAAACTGTTATAATAACTTCTTACTGATCACTTTTAATCCACGTACTTCAACTTTTTGTATAATTAACCTTACAACACTTTAGATTATTCATAATTCTGCTGCGCGTAACTTGTGAATTTATATCCGATGTATGCCGTACTAATACTTTCGACGAACTGACTGACTGAAGACGACGTGTAGTGTACACAGATTTTTGATGAACTGAACGACTGACTGACTTTACCTCTAACTTGGCTTCTATTTATACTCCCACTCCCCGATATGCCTAAAGATTATAACTGAGTTACTATTGGCTAATAAAACACGCCAACATTAGCGTCTATTTTAATATCCAATGAAAATTATGAATACATATGCTCTAGGGAAACATTCCAGAAGGTACTCAACGGAAAAACGCGCCAACATTACGTAACTTCCTCGTTTCCAATAATGATAAACAGCTCACCCCCCCTCTGCATTATTGCACGCTATTATTGACAGTTTCAGTAAGGTCGTATAAACTTACTTATCAACAATAATTACAGTCAAGAAACATCTCAAATCAATGTCACATAAAAATGCATATTCATATTACAATCATTATTTACATTTAAGTAATTTGTGATACAAATTACTGCATCATATGCCCCACTAGAAACATAATTATGAATATTTACCACTTGTTTGGAAATTTTATAATTGGGTTTTTAGTCTCCTAAATCTTGGAACACACGCTATCACTTTCACTTAACACTTCACACGTATTTAACACACGATATGTTTTTCCTCTCTCTCGCCACTACTTACTGGCTCTGGTTTAATGTGTTTAGACTTTAATCTGACATTACAATTTTTTTTTTATATAGCAAATACTATACCCTGAATTATTTAATTACTGTTACCAAATTGTTTACTTTCTTAAGTTGTTGACAAAAATTTATACATTTAAGATTTTTGTAATTATTAAACATATTTACCAAAAAATATTCACCCTTTACATAAATATATTTACATCTCTTAAATCTAGGCACTGTTTCACATTTTCTGTTTGCTACATAAGTATTTGTTTTAATTATTTTTACCCAATTTTTTTTTCTGAATTTATTTATTTTTTTTTTTATTATTGTTTTGTTCTGAATTTATTCCTGTTTTCTCATGACATATATTTATTTAACCCTCTTACGTTCCAATACATTTCTCTGCAAGTCATCTTTAACTATCCAGCATTTACTTTACATCTCATTGCTATTTACCTTCCTGGATCAAATTGTGTGTGGCTAAACATTACTCGTAGCTGTATCCTAACCTTCAAAAATTTGTTCATGAATAACCTCTTGTATTCATATGAAATATCATCCCATGATACCATTTGTAACCAATCTACAGTTTCTTGAACAACACATCTTTTAACAACTGTCATTTTCAATTCTTCTACTATCTCTTTAATTTGAGAGTACTCTGACAAATCTGTACTAAACTGTACTGGACTGGAGTTTTCAATTTGAACAGCTTGATACTTGTTAATTTCAGAAATTAGCTTTTGATTATTTACAAGCAAAACTTTAACTTCTTCGTACAATTTATTTCTCTGCATTACTGACTCATTATGTATTTCTGATATTTCCCCTCTGAAATTAACTTGCGCCTGATTCACATCTACATTCATAACCTCTTTCATCTCTCTTAACTCACTTGAAATGTTACTCATTCTACTACCTAACTCTGTACATTCTACATCAACATGTTCACTTTTAGTATTAACCTTACTTTCTCTGTTACCTATTTCCCTGCTCATGTCCAACATTTTCTTTGAAATTTCTCCTATCTCACTTGCTATTATTTCCTCATTTTCATCTCTCATTTTTGGCATACTACTATCTAGCTTCATAACTTTCTTTTCAATTTCTCCACTGCTTTGATCTACTTTTTGCTCTAATATCTCATTCCTCCTACCAATACTTTCAATTGATTTCCTGTTTTGTTCTAAGCTCTTACCAATATCTTCCCTTAATTCCCTATTACTCTTTTGCATATCTTCCCTGTTTTGATCTATTTTCTTTTCTAATTTCTCATTATTCTTACAAATTTCTTCCCTTAATTCTTTCTTATTCTGATCTAAACTCCTATCAATATCTTCCCTCAATTTCTCTATATTCTTTTCCATATTCTCATTATTCTTTTTTATATTATCATTCATATTTCTCAGCATTTCCATCATCATACTAGCATCAAAATTAACATTTCCTGCTATTCTATTCTCACTTTCTGCGCTAATATTTCCTCCCTCAAATTCTACAGTGTTTGAGCTATTTTCTGTAACCTGTATTGAATTACAGCTGTTACATTATCCCCTTCCATTATTGTTTCTTCAATATTATTAGTAGCCATTGTCTTCTTTATCCTACACTCCTCAAGTACATTTGAATGTTATAATTTTGTTTTCAAAAAAAAAATTACTATACTCTGACCGACCTTTTGTGATGCTGTCTGTTGCTGTTACATTGATGTCCAGCTTCCTGCCCCTCTCTCCTAGATTTGTATGTCGCTTCTGCGTTGTGTTATGATGAGTCTACATCGTTTTGTTGTCTTGTAGTTTGAATTTCCCTGTTGCCTTGTAATCTCGGAATTACGATGTCCAATCATCCGCGTAGTCTGTCGTCCCTGTTGTTTCTGGAATCTGCATCTTGTAGATCATTTCACTGCTGCATTCGTTCCACGTCCTGGTTCCTTTCCTGGTCACTCTGCCCCACGTTCTGGGTGCCAATTTGCGGGTGTATTTATATTTACTTCACGTGAAGCCATCTTGTGACGTCATTCATTTGTTCGGTTTGTAGCTCCATCTGGTGTTAGCAATTTGCAGCAGTGTTAGTGTTCGAAAGAATGCGACTGTTATTTGATTTAAATTTTGTTTACTGTCCTCCGGCTAGCTATTATGTCTCGGTCGAACATGTTTCTTGATCAGGGTTGTGTAAACGGAAAGGAATCTTTTATCCAAAAATAACACTGATGAAGAAATTTGTTTTACACTTTTATTGTCGAACACGTTAACTATCACATTTACACATTGATCTTGACACTCGCCAAACTGAAACTGTTATAATAACTTCTTACTGATCACTTTTAATCCACGTACTTCAACTTTTTGTATAATTAACCTTACAACACTTTAGATTATTCATAATTCTGCTGCGCGTAACTTGTGAATTTATATCCGATGTATGCCGTACTAATACTTTCGACGAACTGACTGACTGAAGACGACGTGTAGTGTACACAGATTTTTGATGAACTGAACGACTGACTGACTTTACCTTTTTTTGGGGGGGGGGAAACAGGAATAAAGGTTTAAGGAAAAACAGAGATATATATAGGTTGTAGAAAGGAAAAAGGAAGAGGAAAAGAAGGGTCTTATGCTGTGGTGGCGCTATTTATTAGGGGCATAATTGGTGTTGTGTTGGCTGGTTCCGCCGTAGCAATCCTGCGGTTCGTGGGTGATTCCTTGAAATCGGAGAATTCTAAAGTGGATAATCTCCTCAGTGGGGAATAGGTAAGAGTCATGGCCGAGGCCCTGAACAGTAACCTAGGAACAGTGGTGTCATAACAGTGTAATTTGGTTCCGTGTCCGGGCCTGTTACCTCCGGGCAGCGGATGTTGATGTAGAGCTGTGTCGGCGGAGATGCGGTGTCTATCTGTTGCGGCGTCTTGTTGAGCGGGTTGATGTAGGACGTGTTGCTCCATGAAGTTTCGAATGAGTTGGTATCCTTCCTCCAGCTTGTGGTGGTTGTCCTGTAGCTGGCGTAGGCTGGTGGCGATGTCTGCAGTGGTCCGTAGTTGTTCTTCGCGGATACCGGCGATTGAGGCCTCAATGGCCGTCAACCGCTCGGCCCGGTCGTCGGTTGTGTCATTGTCATGTTCTTCTTCCAGGTAGCTTTCTATTCGGTACAGCTTTCGCTGTATTGACGGCAGGAGGTCTGGGTCGTCGTAGTGGAATAACTCCTCAATTGACGCCCTGAGTCTGTTGAGACTGCCAGTGGCGCTGGCGTAGTTCCTGTTTGATGTGCGCTGCTTTGCTTCAATGCCAGCAAATCGCCGGTTGGCGGCTTGCCGAAGCGCTTCCAGCTTTTGGTTGAGTTTGGCGATCTCTGCCTGTACGGTTGCTGAGGCTGCTAGAAGCTCGGTGATTGAGGCCTCTATGGCCGTCAGTGTAGAAGCTGTGTGCGTGTTGGTGACGTCTGCGTTGTTACGCTCCCGGCGAGAGCGCGGTGGTTGAGGTGGTGCGTCTTGTTGCGTCTGGGTTGAAACTGCCCGTCTCGGGTAAAGCGGGCAGCAAGCTTGGCCCGTGAAGTGATCCATCCTGCAGCAGGTGGCGCAGAACCTTCTCCGGCGAGTAAGATCATGCTGCTTGCAGGTGGGCGTCAAGGCCGGTGAGCCACAGTAGTGGCAGCGTGGTGAGTTGCTGCATTGTTCCGCCGAGTGCCCATACTGGCAGCATCGACGGCACGGTGGTGTCCGTTGTGTGCGGCTGGCTTCAAAGCGGATCGTGGTGCCAAGGAGCTCCACGTCCGTCTGAAGAGCAGCGTCGTAATGCGCCTTGTTGAGGAAAGCAAGGCGCACCAATGGAGTCGGTCCATTCCTAGAAACAATTCTGGTCGCCTTCACCATTGAAGGCCAGCGTTGTTGAAGTTGTTCCAGGAGAATCTGCGTTGCTAGGTTTCTCTGTACCCCGACCGCGACTGCGCTGAAGCGGCCTTCTTGGTCGGGGGTGTTGTCCGGAGAGGCATCTGCGTTGTCGGTTGAGGTAGTCTGCAGGGTTCGATAAGACGCTGAGATACTCAGCGGTGCGGTTATGTCGAGCAACAGCGGCGGCGTAGCTCCTTCGAGGTGTTGCAGTTGAGTCGCTGGAGGTAGATGACGAAGTAGGGGACAGGCCGCGAGACCGCAGCCAAATGTTGAGTTGCGGGCGCCAAGTGCGATCACTGCGGTGGAAGTATCCGGAGAGTTCGGCGGTCTCCAGTGATCGTCCGCGAGGCGGCAGTGAAGTCCGGCGTTTGGCCCTGTTGACGGCGAGAGCGCTTAGTCCTCTTCGTCCCATCTCGACGAGAGCTCGAAGCGAAGTCCTCTAACTTGGCTTCTATTTATACTCCCACTCCCCGATATGTCTAAAGATTATAACTGAGTTACTATTGGCTAATAAAACACGCCAACATTAGCGTCTATTTTAATATCCAATGAAAATTATGAATACATATGCTCTAGGGAAACATTCCAGAAGGTTCTCAACGGAAAAACGCGCCAACATTACGTAACTTCCTCGTTTCCAATAATGATAAACAGCTCATCCCCCCTCTGCATTATTGCACGCTATTATTGACAGTTTCAGTAAGGTCGTATAAACTTACTTATCAACAATAATTACAGTCAAGAAACATCTCAAATCAATGTCACATAAAAATGCATATTCATATTACAATCATTATTTACATTTAAGTAATTTGTGATACAAATTACTGCATCACACTTCACTGGCTATTCTCAGAAAATTCGAGATATACCTAATTATATTTGCCATGCAAATATCTTAAACAATAGCGGATTTTAATCAAAATTGTTGGAGAAAAGGGATAGTTTTGGGGTAGAGGAATTTTCTAGAAAATCTTATCACATTTTGGATACTAAGTTTGAACTAGTTTTTTACTTTCTCTACTACGTATAGTAAGTAGGGGAAGTATTGTATTCCACCCAAAATTCAATACCGAGATTTCACCGGAAATACATGTTTTGAGACTCCCTGAAGCCAAAAAACCATTTTTGGAAACGTGTGTGTGTGTGTCTGTGAACAGCATGACTCAGAAACGAACAGTTGGATAAACACCAAACTTGGTATTTAGGTCCAGTATCTTCCAGAGATGCGACACGAAGGTTTTCAAGAAAATCCCCCACCCCAGTTTACCCTTTACATGGAACATTTTTCGAAAATTTAAATTTTCTCAAAAATGGCTCCAATGATTTTGATTAAAATATCATATGTTTAAGATATTTTTATGGCAAATAAAATCTATATCTTGAATTTCCTGGGAATGTCTCCAAAAGTATTCTTCATTGTGAACGACTTTTGCATAACTGGTAAACCATAAGAGATAGACAAAATTTTACTACACAAAAATGTAGATCGCGTTAAAATACACAATTTATGTCATATACATTTTTTTTTGTTTAGTGAACCATTTTCGAGATATTGCTTGTTATTCCCTTAAATCTTTAAATACTTATTTTCTCAAATGGGAATTCGTTATTCATTTTTTTGTCTTGGATATGCAAAGAGTATTAATCTGTGGCAAAGGGAATGGTGCTGCACCTAGCAACCAGCTATTAAGAGATATGTATGTGCTTAAAGGCTACTGTATTTCTATATTGCCCTTGTAAATGTATATTCCCTTACATCTACAAGAAAATTAGCAATAAGATAGAGTTTGCAAATGTTTATCTCGATTAACATGAAGTAGATGGAGAATAAGCTTTTGTAAAAATAGTTTGTACAAGAGTAGAAAAAGTCATGTGAGTGCAACACATCAAATTTTTTTTATTTATGCTGTTCTCACACGCACGCACGCACACGCAGACACACACACACATATATTTGCTAACGATGTTTCTTTTTAATTCAGGCACTCTCAAAACGTGTATCTCTAATGAAATCTCGGTATCGAATTTTTGCGTAGAGTGCTATACTTCCTCTATTTGCTAAACGTAAGTGATAGTGAACTTAAAAATTTTTTCAAGACGCAAGAACTCGGATGTGTGCTGATATAAACAGTTATTTAAAAGACAAATGTAAAATGTTGCGCAACATTTTCTTCCAGAGGCAAATGAAAAACATGAGGTGGACCTTCTAACAATGCTGTAAAGATCCTGACGTGTTTTCATCTGGGTACTATAATGCTAAACTAAATGTGAGCGAGGTCATAACGAGCCACTCTTATTAATGGAAGACTGGTAATATATTCAAAGCAATATACAAATATACACTTGCATAGAGCAGAATGTTCGCACAAATCAAAACCGGATTATAACTAAAGAATTTCAATTAAAACCAAACTTAAATTTAACTCTCAAATGAAACTCTTTCATTCAGTTTAACTTTAATTCATGATAACATCTTATAAATTCTTGGAATTACGTAGTGATATTTTATATAGATGCAGAGGATATAATATAAAGATGCAAAAACAGAAGTACAAATAATGTACTTTCAATATATCAGTTTGTGACACGTTTGTAATACTATCAAATAAGGAAATTGGGGATTGGATTTAGAAAGGGGATGAGCGTTATCTGTTAAAAGTTGGGTAAATCTCAATGTCTGTTTCATTTACGAAATCTTTAATTATAATTGTGCTATTTAAAATTTGCATGTCTATTAGATTTCATAAATGAGAGTATGATTAAAATGAATGACTATATGTATATTTAGGTGCAGTAAAGATTTAAATCGCCTCCTGACAAAGAATAGGCGTGTTTGTTTACTCAGATGATGTGTCGTGGTGAAGGTCACTGAGCAAAAGCTTCGTAGCTGATAGCAATAGCTCAACAAAGAGGGGAAATTTTTATTTATACCAAACCACGACCTGTTGCTCGTTCCTCAACTTGCTTGGAGCTTCAGCTCACAAGCTTTTGCTTGTTTTTATTTATATCACCCACTGAGTCAGCTCACATGTTTTATAAAACATTACACCCAATAACTGTATGGTCATGAGAGAAGACTACTGTATATATTTGTGTCTGTTGCTGACTCATTCCCACTCTGCAGTCATTGAGTCAGCTCACATGATTTATAAAACATTACACTCAAATACTGTATGGTCATGAAACAAGACTACTGTATATAGTTGCGTCTGTTACTGTCTCACTCCCACTCTGCAGTCATTGAGTCAGCTCACATGTTTTATAAAAAATTACACTCAACAACTGTATGGTCATGAAACAAGACTACTGTATATAGTTGCGTCTGTTACTGTCTCACTCCTCTCTGCAGTCATTGAGTCAGCTCACATGTTTTATAAAACATTACACCCAATAACTGTATGGTCATGAGAGAAGACTACTGTATATATTTGTGTCTGTTGCTGACTCACTCTCCTCTCTGCAGTCATTGAGTCAGCTCACCTGTTTTATAAAACATTACACCCAATAACTGTATGGTCATGAGAGAAGACTACTGTATATATTTGTGTCTGTTGCTGACTCACTCTCCTCTCTGGTCATTGAGTCAGCTCACATGTTTTATAAAACATTACACCCAATAACAGTATGGTCATGAGAGAAGACTACTGTATATAGTTGTGTCTGTTGCTGTTTCACTCCCCTCTCTGCAGTCATTGAGTCAGCTCACATGTTTTATAAAACATTACACCCAATAACTGTATGGTCATGAGAGAAGACTACTGTATATATTTGTGTCTGTTCCTGACTCACTCTCCTCTCTGCAGTCATTGAGTCAGCTCACATGTTTTATAAAGCATTACACCCAATAACTGTATGGTCATGAGAGAAGACTACTGTATATATTTGTGTCTGTTGCTGACTCACTCTCCTCTCTGGTCATTGAGTCAGCTCACATGTTTTATAAAACATTACACCCAATAACTGTATGGTCATGAGAGAAGACTACTGTATATATTTGTGTCTGTTGCTGACTCACTCTCCTCTCTGCAGTTATTGAGTCAGCTCACATGTTTTATAAAACATTACACCCAATAACTGTATGGTCATGAGAGAAGACTACTGTATATATTTGTGTCTGTTGCTGACTCACTCTCCTCTCTGCAGTCATTGAGTCAGCTCACATGTTTTATAAAACATTACCCCCAATAACTGTATGGTCATGAGAGAAGACTACTGTATATATTTGTGTCTGTTGCTGACTCACTCCCCTCTGTGCAGTCATTGAGTCAGCTCACATGTTTTATAAAACATTACACCCAATAACTGTATGGTCATGAGAGAAGTTTACTGTATATAGTTGTGTCTGTTGCTGACTCACTCTCCTCTCTGCAGTCATTGAGTCAGCTCACATGTTTTATAAAACATTACACCCAATAACTGTATGGTCATGAGAGAAGACTACTGTATATAGTTGTGTCTGTTGCTGTCTCACACACCTCTCTGCTGTCATTCATTCAGCTCACTTGTTTTATAAAACCTTACATGCAATAACTTTATGGTCATGAGACAAGACTACTGTATATAGTTGTGTCTGTTGCTGTCTCACTCCCCTCTGTGCAGCCATTGAGTCAGCTCACATGTTTTATAAAACATTACACCCAATAACTGTATGGTCATGAGAGAAGTTTACTGTATATAGTTGTGTCTGTTGCTGACTCACTCTCCTCTCTGCAGTCATTGAGTCAGCTCACATGTTTTATAAAACATTACACCCAATAACTGTATGGTCATGAGAGAAGACTACTGTATATAGTTGTGTCTGTTGCTGTCTCACACACCTCTCTGCTGTCATTCATTCAGCTCACTTGTTTTATAAAACCTTACATGCAATTACTTTATCGTCATGAGACAAGACTACTGTATATAGTTGTGTCTGTTGCTGTCTCACTCCCCTCTGTGCAGTCATTGCGTCAGCTCACATGTTCTATAAAATATTACACTCAATAACTGTATGGTCATGAGACAAGACTACTGTAAATAGTTGTGTCTGTTGCTGTCTCACTCCCCTCTCTGCAGTCATTGAGTCAGCTCACATGTTTTATAAAACCTTACATGCAATAACTGTATGGTCATGAAACATGACTACTGTCTCACTCCCCTCTCTGCACCCACTGAGTCAGCTCACATGTTTTATAAAACATTACACCCAATAACTGTATGGTCATGAGAGAAGACTACTGTATATATTTGTGTCTGTTGCTGACTCACTCCCACTCTGCAGTCATTGAGTCAGCTCACATGATTTATAAAACATTACACTCAAATACTGTATGGTCATGAAACAAGACTACTGTATATAGTTGCGTCTGTTACTGTCTCACTCCCACTCTGCAGTCATTGAGTCAGCTCACATGTTTTATAAAAAATTACACTCAACAACTGTATGGTCATGAAACAAGACTACTGTATATAGTTGCGTCTGTTACTGTCTCACTCCTCTCTGCAGTCATTGAGTCAGCTCACATGTTTTATAAAACATTACACCCAATAACTGTATGGTCATGAGAGAAGACTACTGTATATATTTGTGTCTGTTGCTGACTCACTCTCCTCTCTGCAGTCATTGAGTCAGCTCACCTGTTTTATAAAACATTACACCCAATAACTGTATGGTCATGAGAGAAGACTACTGTATATATTTGTGTCTGTTGCTGACTCACTCTCCTCTCTGGTCATTGAGTCAGCTCACATGTTTTATAAAACATTACACCCAATAACTGTATGGTCATGAGAGAAGACTACTGTATATAGTTGTGTCTGTTGCTGTTTCACTCCCCTCTCTGCAGTCATTGAGTCAGCTCACATGTTTTATAAAACATTACACCCAATAACTGTATGGTCATGAGAGAAGACTACTGTATATATTTGTGTCTGTTCCTGACTCACTCTCCTCTCTGCAGTCATTGAGTCAGCTCACATGTTTTATAAAGCATTACACCCAATAACTGTATGGTCATGAGAGAAGACTACTGTATATATTTGTGTCTGTTGCTGACTCACTCTCCTCTCTGGTCAATGAGTCAGCTCACATGTTTTATAAAACATTACACCCAATAACTGTATGGTCATGAGAGAAGACTACTGTATATATTTGTGTCTGTTGCTGACTCACTCTCCTCTCTGCAGTTATTGAGTCAGCTCACATGTTTTATAAAACATTACACCCAATAACTGTATGGTCATGAGAGAAGACTACTGTATATATTTGTGTCTGTTGCTGACTCACTCTCCTCTCTGCAGTCATTGAGTCAGCTCACATGTTTTATAAAACATTACCCCCAATAACTGTATGGTCATGAGAGAAGACTACTGTATATATTTGTGTCTGTTGCTGACTCACTCCCCTCTGTGCAGTCATTGAGTCAGCTCACATGTTTTATAAAACATTACACCCAATAACTGTATGGTCATGAGAGAAGTTTACTGTATATAGTTGTGTCTGTTGCTGACTCACTCTCCTCTCTGCAGTCATTGAGTCAGCTCACATGTTTTATAAAACATTACACCCAATAACTGTATGGTCATGAGAGAAGACTACTGTATATAGTTGTGTCTGTTGCTGTCTCACACACCTCTCTGCTGTCATTCATTCAGCTCACTTGTTTTATAAAACCTTACATGCAATAACTTTATGGACATGAGACAAGACTACTGTATATAGTTGTGTCTGTTGCTGTCTCACTCCCCTCTGTGCAGTCATTGAGTCAGCTCACATGTTCTATAAAATATTACACTCAATAACTGTATGGTCATGAGACAAGACTACTGTAAATAGTTGTGTCTGTTGCTGTCTCACTCCCCTCTCTGCAGTCATTGAGTCAGCTCACATGTTTTATAAAACCTTACACGCAATAACTGTATGGTCATGAAACAAGACTACTGTCTCACTCCCCTCTCTGCAGCCATTGAGGCAGCTCACATGTTTTATAAAACCTTACACTCAATAACTGTATGGTCATGAGAGAACACTACTGTATATAGTTGTGTGTGTTAGTGTCACACTCCCCACTCTGCAGTCGTTGAGTCAGCTCACATGTTTTATAAACCCTTACACTCAATAACTGTATGGTTATCAAACAAGACTACTGTATATAGTTGTGTGTGTTAGTGTCTCACTCCCCACTCTGCAGTCATTGAGTCAGCTCACATGTTTTATAAAACCTTACACTCAATAACTGTATGGTTATGAAACAAGACTACTGTATATAGTTGTGTGTGTTAGTATCTCACTCCCCACTCTGCAGTCATTGAGTCAGCTCACATGTTTTATAAAACATTACACCCAATAACCGTATGGTCATGAGAGAAGACTACTGTATATAGTTGTGTGTGTTAGTGTCACACTCCCCACTCTGCAGTCATTGAGTCAGCTCACATGTTTTATAAAACCTTACACTCAATAACTGTATGGTTATGAAACAAGACTACTGTATATAGTTGTGTGTGTTAGTGTCTCACTCCCCACTCTGCAGTCATTGAGTCAGCTCACATGTTTTATAAAACCTTACACTCAATAACTGTATGGTTATGAAACAAGACTACTGTATATAGTTGTGTGTGTTAGTGTCTCACTCCCCACTCTGCAGTCATTGAGTCAGCTCACATGTTTTATAAAACCTTACACTCAATAACTGTATGGTCATGAGAGAAGACTACTGTATATAGTTGTGTGTGTTAGTGTCTCACTCCCCACTCTGCAGTCATTGAGTCAGCTCACATGTCTTATAAAACCTTACACTCAATAACTGTATGGTTATGAAACAAGACTACTGTATATAGTTGTGTGTGTTAGTGTCTCACTCCCCACTCTGCAGTCATTGAGTCAGCTCACATGTTTTATAAAACCTTACACTCAATAACTGTATGGTCATGAGAGAACACTACTGTATACAGTTGTGTGTGTTAGTGTCACACTCCCCACTCTGCAGTCATTGAGTCAGCTCACATGTTTTATAAAACATTACACCCAATAACTGTATGGTCATGAGAGAAGACTACTGTATATAGTTCTGTCTGTTGCTGTCTCACTCCCCTCTCTGCAGTCATTGAGTCAGCTCACATGTTTTATAAAACCTTACACGCAATAACTGTATGGTCATGAAACAAGACTACTGTATATAGTTGTGTCTGTTGCTGTCTCACTCCCCTCTTTGCAGTCATTGAGTCAGCTCAAATGTTGTATAAAACCTTACACGCAATAACTGCATGGTCATGAGACAAGACTACTGCATATAGTTGTGTCTGTTGCTGTCTCACTCCCCTCTTTGCAGTCATTGAGTCAGCTCAAATGTTGTATAAAACCTTACACGCAATAACTGTATGGTCATGAGACAAGAGTACTGTATATAGTTGGGTTTGTTGCTGTCTCACTCCCACTCTGCAGTCAATGAGACAGCTCACATGTTTTATAAAACCTTACACTCAATAACTCTATGGTAATGAGAGAAGACTACTCTATATATTTGTGTCTGTTACTGTCTCACTTCCACTCTGCAGTCATTGACACAGCTCACCTGTTTTATAAAACTTTACACTCAATAACTGTACGGTCATGAGACAAGACTACTGTATATAGTTGCGTCTGTTACTGTCTCACTCCCACTCTGCAGTCATTGAGTCAGCTCACATATTTTATAAAACCTTACACTCAATAACTGTTTGGTCATGAGACAACACTACTGTATATAGTTGTCTGTTACTGTCTCACTCCCACTTGGCAGTCATTGAGTCAGCTCACATATTTTATAAAACCTTACACTCAATAACTGTTTGGTCATGAGACAACACTACTGTATATAGTTGTCTGTTACTGTCTCACTCCCACTCTGCAGTCATTGAGTCAGCTCACATATTTTATAAAACCTTACACTCAATAACTGTTTGGTCATGAGACAACACTACTGTATATAGTTGTCTGTTACTGTCTCACTCCCACTCTGCAGTCATCGAGTCAGCTCACATATTTTATAAAACCTTACACTCAATAACTGTACGGTCATGAGACAAGACTACTGTATATAGTTGTGTCTGTTACTGTCTCACTCCCACTTTGCAGTCATTGAGTCAGCTCACATGTTTTATAAAACCTTACACTCAAAAATTGTATGGTAATGAGACAAAACTACTGTATATAGTTGCGTCTGTTGCTGTCTCAATCTCCTCTCTGCAGTCATTGAGTGAGCTCACATGTTTTATAAAACCCTACACTCAATAACTGTATGGTCATGAAACAAGACTACTGTATATAGTTGCGTCTGTTGCTGTCTTACTCCCCTCTCCCTGCAGTCATTGAGTCAGCTCACATGTTTTATAAAACCCTACACTCAATAACTGTATGGTCATGAAACAAGACTACTGTATATAGTTGCGTCTGTTACTGGCTCACTCCCACTCTGCAGTCATTGACACAGCTCACATGTTTTATAAAACCTTACACTTAATAACTGTATGGTCATGAGACAAGACTACTGTATATAGTTGCGTCTGTTACTGGCTCACTCCCACTCTGCAGTCATTGACACAGCTCACATGTTTTATAAAACCTTACACTCAATAACTGTATGGTCATGAGACAAGAATACTATACACAGTTGTGTCTGTTACTGTCTCACTCCCCGTTCTGCAGTCATTGAGACAGCTCAGATGTTTAATAAAACCTTACACTTAATAACTGTATGGTCATGAGACAAGACTACTATATAGTTGTGTATGTTACTGTCTCACTCCCCTCTCTGCAGTCATTGAGATGCTCACATGTTTAATAAAACCTTACACTTAATAACTGTATGGTCATGAAACAAGACTACTATATACAGTTGTGTCTGTTACTGTCTCACTCCCCTCTCTGCAGTCATTGAGATGCTCACATGTTTTATAAAACCTTACACTCAACTGTATGGTCATGAGACAAGACTACTATATACAGTTGTGTCTGTTACTGTCTCACTCCCCTCTCTGCAGTCATTGAGTAAGCTCACATGTTTTATAAAACCTTACACACAACTCTGTGGTCATGAGACAAGACTACTATATACAGTTGTGTCTGCTACTGTCTCACTCCCCGTTCTGCAGTCGTTGAGTAAGGTCACATGTTTAATAAAACCTTACACTTAATAAATGTATGGTCATGAGACAAGAATACTATATACAGTTGTGTCTGTTACTGTCTCACTCCCCGTTCTGCAGTCATTGAGACAGCTCACATGTTTTATAAAACCTTACACTTAATAACTGTATGATCATGAAACAAGAATACTATATAGTTGTGTATGTTACTGTCTCACTCCCCTCTTTGCAGTCCTTGAGACAGCTCACATGTTGAATAAAACTTTACACTTAATAACTCATAAGACAAGAATACTATATACAGTTGTGTCTGATACTGTCTCACTCCCCTCTCTGCAGTCATTGAGTCAGCTCACATGTTTAATAAAACCTTACACTTAATAACTGTATGGTCATGAGACAGGAATACTATGTACAGTTGTGTCTGTTACTATCTCACTCCACGTTCTGCATTCATTGAGTAAGCTCACATGTTTTATAAAACCTTACACTCAACTGTATGGTCATGAGACAAGACTACTTAATACAGTTGTGTCTGTTACTGTCTCACTCCCCTCTCTGCAGTCATATAGTCAGCTCACATGTTTAATAAAACCTTACACTTAATAACTGTATGGTCATGAGACAGGAATACTATATACAGTTGTGTCTGTTACTATCTCACTCCACGTTCTGCAGTCATTGATTAAGCTCACATGTTTTATAAAACGTTACACTCAACTGTATGGTCATGAGACAAGACTACTATATACAGTTGTGTCTGTTACTGTCTCACTCCTCTCTCTGCAGTCATTGAGTAAGCTCACATATTTTATAAAACCTTACACTTAATAACTGTATGGTGATAAGACAAGACCACTATATACAGTTGTGTCTGTTACTGTCTCCCCTCTCTGCAGTCATTGAGTAAGCTCACATGTTTCTTAAAACCTTACACTTAATAACTGTATGGTCATGAGACAAGACCACTATATACAGTTGTGTCTGTTACTGTCTCACTCCCCTCTCTGCAGTCATTGAGTAAGCTCACATGTTTTATAAAACCTTACACTTAATAACTGTATGGTCATGTGACAAGACTACTATATACAGTTTGTCTGTTACTGTCTCACTCCCCTCTCTGCAGTCATTGAGTAAGCTCACATGTTTTATAAAACCTTACACTTAATAACTGTATGGTCATTAGACAAGACTACTATATACAGTTTGTCTGTTACTGTCTCACTCCCCTCTCTGCAGTCATCGAGTAAGCTCACATGTTTTATAAAACCTTACACTTAATAACTGTATGGTCATGAGACAAGACTACTATATACAGTTGTGTCTGTTACTATCTCACTCCCCTCTCTGCAGTCATTTAGTAAGCTCATATGTTTTATAAAACCTTACACTTAATAACTGTATGGTCATGAGACAAGACTACTGTATATACAGTTGTGTCTGTTACTATCTCACTCACCTCTCTGCAGTCATTGAGTCAGCTCACATGTTTTATAAAACCTTACACTTAATAACTGTATGGTCATGAGACAAGACTACTATATACAGTTGTGTCTGTTACTATCTCACTCCCCTCTCTGCAGTCATTTAGTAAGCTCACATGTTTTATAAAACCTTACACTTAATAACTGTATGGTCATGAAACAAGACAACTATATACAGTTGTGTCTGTTACCATCTCACTCCCCTCTCTGCAGTCATTTAGTAAGCTCACATGTTTTATAAAACCTTACACTTAATAACTGTATGGTCATGAAACAAGACAACTATATACACTTGTGTCTGTTACTATCTCACTCCCCTCTCTGCAGTCATTGAGTCAGCTCACATGTTTTATAAAACCTTACACTTAATAACTGTATGGTCATGAGACAAGACTACTATATACAGTTGTGTCTGTTACTTTCTCACTACCCTCTCTGCAGTCATTGAGTCAGCTCCAAGTTTAATAAAACCTTACACTTAATAACTGTATGGTGATAAGACAAGACTACTATATACAGTTGTGTCTCTGTTACTATCTCACTCCACGTACTGCAGCCATTGAGTCAGCTCACATATTTTATAAAACCTTACACTCAATAACTGTTTGGTCATGAGACAACACTACTGTATATAGTTGTCTGTTACTGTCTCACTCCCACTCTGCAGTCATTGAGTCAGCTCACATATTTTATAAAACCTTACACTCAATAACTGTTTGGTCATGAGACAACACTACTGTATATAGTTGTCTGTTACTGTCTCACTCCCACTCTGCAGTCATCGAGTCAGCTCACATATTTTATAAAACCTTACACTCAATAACTGTACGGTCATGAGACAAGACTACTGTATATAGTTGTGTCTGTTACTGTCTCACTCCCACTTTGCAGTCATTGAGTCAGCTCACATGTTTTATAAAACCTTACACTCAAAAATTGTATGGTAATGAGACAAAACTACTGTATATAGTTGCGTCTGTTGCTGTCTCAATCTCCTCTCTGCAGTCATTGAGTGAGCTCACATGTTTTATAAAACCCTACACTCAATAACTGTATGGTCATGAAACAAGACTACTGTATATAGTTGCGTCTGTTGCTGTCTTACTCCCCTCTCCCTGCAGTCATTGAGTCAGCTCACATGTTTTATAAAACCCTACACTCAATAACTGTATGGTCATGAAACAAGACTACTGTATATAGTTGCGTCTGTTACTGGCTCACTCCCACTCTGCAGTCATTGACACAGCTCACATGTTTTATAAAACCTTACACTTAATAACTGTATGGTCATGAGACAAGACTACTGTATATAGTTGCGTCTGTTACTGGCTCACTCCCACTCTGCAGTCATTGACACAGCTCACATGTTTTATAAAACCTTACACTCAATAACTGTATGGTCATGAGACAAGAATACTATACACAGTTGTGTCTGTTACTGTCTCACTCCCCTCTCTGCAGTCATTGAGATGCTCACATGTTTAATAAAACCTTACACTTAATAACTGTATGGTCATGAAACAAGACTACTATATACAGTTGTGTCTGTTACTGTCTCACTCCCCTCTCTGCAGTCATTGAGATGCTCACATGTTTTATAAAACCTTACACTCAACTGTATGGTCATGAGACAAGACTACTATATACAGTTGTGTCTGTTACTGTCTCACTCCCCTCTCTGCAGTCATTGAGTAAGCTCACATGTTTTATAAAACCTGACACACAACTCTGTGGTCATGAGACAAGACTACTATATACAGTTGTGTCTGCTACTGTCTCACTCCCCGTTCTGCAGTCGTTGAGTAAGGTCACATGTTTAATAAAACCTTACACTTAATAAATGTATGGTCATGAGACAAGAATACTATATACAGTTGTGTCTGTTACTGTCTCACTCCCCGTTCTGCAGTCATTGAGACAGCTCACATGTTTTATAAAACCTTACACTTAATAACTGTATGATCATGAAACAAGAATACTATATAGTTGTGTATGTTACTGTCTCACTCCCCTCTTTGCAGTCCTTGAGACAGCTCACATGTTGAATAAAACTTTACACTTAATAACTCATAAGACAAGAATACTATATACAGTTGTGTCTGATACTGTCTCACTCCCCTCTCTGCAGTCATTGAGTCAGCTCACATGTTTAATAAAACCTTACACTTAATAACTGTATGGTCATGAGACAGGAATACTATATACAGTTGTGTCTGTTACTATCTCACTCCACGTTCTGCATTCATTGAGTAAGCTCACATGTTTTATAAAACCTTACACTCAACTGTATGGTCATGAGACAAGACTACTTAATACAGTTGTGTCTGTTACTGTCTCACTCCCCTCTCTGCAGTCATATAGTCAGCTCACATGTTTAATAAAACCTTACACTTAATAACTGTATGGTCATGAGACAGGAATACTATATACAGTTGTGTCTGTTACTATCTCACTCCACGTTCTGCAGTCATTGATTAAGCTCACATGTTTTATAAAACGTTACACTCAACTGTATGGTCATGAGACAAGACTACTATATACAGTTGTGTCTGTTACTGTCTCACTCCTCTCTCTGCAGTCATTGAGTAAGCTCACATATTTTATAAAACCTTACAATTAATAACTGTATGGTGATAAGACAAGACCACTATATACAGTTGTGTCTGTTACTGTCTCCCCTCTCTGCAGTCATTGAGTAAGCTCACATGTTTCTTAAAACCTTACACTTAATAACTGTATGGTCATGAGACAAGACCACTATATACAGTTGTGTCTGTTACTGTCTCACTCCCCTCTCTGCAGTCATTGAGTAAGCTCACATGTTTTATAAAACCTTACACTTAATAACTGTATGGTCATGTGACAAGACTACTATATACAGTTTGTCTGTTACTGTCTCACTCCCCTCTCTGCAGTCATTGAGTAAGCTCACATGTTTTATAAAACCTTACACTTAATAACTGTATGGTCATTAGACAAGACTACTATATACAGTTTGTCTGTTACTGTCTCACTCCCCTCTCTGCAGTCATCGAGTAAGCTCACATGTTTTATAAAACCTTACACTTAATAACTGTATGGTGATAAGACAAGACTACTATATACAGTTGTGTCTCTGTTACTATCTCACTCCACGTACTGCAGCCATTGAGTAAGCTCACATGTTTTATAAAACCTTACACTTAATAACTGTATGGTCATCAGACAAGACTACTATATACACTTGTGTCTGTTACTATCTCACTCCCCTCTCTGCAGTCATTGAGTCAGCTCACATGTTTTATAAAACCTTACACTTAATAACTGTATGGTCATGAGACAAGACTACTATATACAGTTGTGTCTGTTACTATCTCACTCCCCTCTCTGCAGTCATTGAGTAAGCTCACATGTTTTATAAAACCATACACTTAAAAACTGTATGGTCATGAGACAAGACTACTATATACAGTTGTGTCTGTTACTGTCTCAATCCCCGTTCTGCAGTCATTGAGTAAGCTCACATGTATTATAAAACCTTACACTTAATAACTGTATGGTCATGAGACAAGACTACTATATACAGTTGTATCATTTACTATCTCACTCCCCGTTCTGCAGTCATTGAGTAAGCTAACATGTTTTATAAAACCTTCACTTAATAAATGTATGGTCATGAGACAAGAATACTATATACAGTTGTGTCTGTTACTGTCTCACTCCCCGTTCTGCAGTCATTGAGTCAGCTCACATGTTTAATAAAACCTTACGCTTAATAACCGTATGGTCATGAAACAAGACTACTGTATATACAGTTGTGTCTGTTACTGTCTCAATCCCCTCTCTGCAGTCATTGAGTCAGCTCACATGTTTAATAAAACCTTACATTTAGGAACTGTATGGTCATGAGACAAGACTACTGTATATACATTTGTGTCTGTTACTGTCTCACTCCCCTCTCTGCAGCCATTAAGTAAGCTCACATGTTTTATAAAACCTTACACTTAATAACTGTATGGTGATAAGACAAGACTACTATATACAGTTGTGTCTGTTACTATCTCACTCCACGTTCTGCAGTCATTGAGTAAGCTCACATGTTTTATAAAACCTTACACTCAACTGTATAGTCATGAGACAAGACTACTATATACAGTTGTGTCTGTTACTGTCCCACTCCCCTCTCTGCAGTCATTGAGTAAGCTTACATGTTTTATAAAACCTTACACTTAATAACTGTATGGTGATAAGACAAGACTACTATATACAGTTGTGTCTGTTACTATCTCACTCCACGTTCTGCAGTCATTGAGTCAGCTCTTATGTTTCATAAAACCTTACACTTAATAACTGTATGGTCATGAGACAAGACTACTATATACAGTTGTGTCTGTTACTATCTCACTCCACGTTCTGCAGTCATTGAGTCAGCTCATATGTTTCATAAAACCTTACACTTAATAACTGTATGGTCATGAGACAAGACTACTATATACAGTTGTGTCTGTTACTATCTCACTCCACGTTCTGCAGTCATTGAGTCAGCTCATATGTTTCATAAAACCTTACACTTAATAACTGTATGGTGATAAGACAAGACTACTATATACAGTTGTGTCTGTTACTATCTCACTCCACGTTCTGCAGTCATTGAGTCAGCTCATATGTTTCATAAAACCTTACACTTAATAACTGTATGGTCATGAGACAAGACTACTATATACAGTTGTGTCTGTTACTGTCTCACTCCCCGCTGTGCAGTCATTGAGTCAGCTCACATGTTTTATAAAACCTTACACTTAATAACTGTATGGTCATGAGACAAGACTACTATATACAGTTGTGCCTGTTACAGTCTCACTCCCCGCTCTGCAGTCATGGCGTCAGCTCACATGTTTCTTAAAACATTACACTTAATAACTGTATGGTCATGAGACAAGACTGCTATATACAGTTGTGTCTGTTACTGTCTCACTCGCCTTTCTGCAGTCATTGAGTCGGCTCACATGTTTAATAAAACCTTACACTTAAAAACTGTATGGTCATGAAACAAGACTACTATATACAGTTGTGTCTGTTACCGTCTCACTCCCCTCTCTGCAGTCATTGAGTCAGCTCACATGTTTTATAAAACCTTACACGCAATAACTGTATGGTCATGAAACAAGACTACTGTCTCACTCCCCTCTCTGCAGCCATTGAGGCAGCTCACATGTTTTATAAAACCTTACACTCAATAACTGTATGGTCATGAGAGAACACTACTGTATATAGTTGTGTGTGTTAGTGTCACACTCCCCACTCTGCAGCCATTGAGGCAGCTCACATGTTTTATAAAACCTTACACTCAATAACTGTATGGTCATGAGAGAACACTACTGTATATAGTTGTGTGTGTTACTGTCTCACTCCCCACTCTGCAGTCCTTGAGTCAGCTCACATGTTTTATAAACCCTTACACTCAATAACTGTATGGTTATGAAACAAGACTACTGTATATAGTTGTGTGTGTTAGTGTCTCACTCCCCACTCTGCAGTCATTGAGTCAGCTCACATGTTTTATAAAACATTACACCCAATAACTGTATGGTCATGAGAGAAGACTACTGTATATACTTGTGTGTGTTAGTGTCACACTCCCCACTCTGCAGTCATTGAGTCAGCTCACATGTTTTATAAAACCTTACACTCAATAACTGTATGGTTATGAAACAAGACTACTGTATATAGTTGTGTGTGTTAGTGTCTCACTCCCCACTCTGCAGTCATTGAGTCAGCTCACATGTTTTATAAAACCTACACTCAATAACTGTTTGGTCATGAGAGAACACTACTGTATATAGTTGTGTGTGTTAGTGTCTCACTCCCCACTCTGCAGTCATTGAGTCAGCTCACATGTTTTATAAAACATTACACCCAATAACTGTATGGTCATGAGAGAAGACTACTGTATATAGTTCTGTCTATTGCTGTCTCACTCCCCTCTATGCAGTCATTGAGTCAGCTCACATGTTTTATAAAACCTTACACGCAATAACTGTATGGTCATGAAACAAGACTACTGTATATAGTTGTGTCTGTTGCTGTCTCACTCCCCTCTTTGCAGTCATTGAGGTAGCTCAAATGTTGTATAAAACCTTACACGGAATAACTGTATGGTCATGAGACAAGACTACTGCATATAGTTGTGTCTGTTGCTGTCTCACTCCCCTCTTTGCAGTCATTTAGTCAGCTCAAATGTTGTATAAAACCTTACACGCAATAACTGCATGGTCATGAGACAAGACTACTGCATATAGTTGTGTCTGTTGCTGTCTCACTCCCCTCTTTGCAGTCATTTAGTCAGCTCAAATGTTGTATAAAACCTTACACGCAATAACTGTATGGTCATGAGACAAGACTACTGTATATAGTTGGGTTTGTTGCTGTCTCACTCCCACTCTGCAGTCAATGAGACAGCTCACATGTTTTATAAAACCTTACACTCAATAACTCTATGGTAATGAGAGAAGACTACTCTATATATTTGTGTCTGTTACTGTCTCACTTCCACTCTGCAGTCATTGACACAGCTCACATGTTTTATAAAACCTTACTCTCAATAACTGTACGGTCATGAGACAAGACTACTGTATATAGTTGCGTCTGTTACTGTCTCACTCCCACTCTGCAGTCATTGAGCCAGCTCACATATTTTATAAAACCTTACACTCAATAACTGTTTGGTCATGAGACAACACTACTGTATATAGTTGTCTGTTACTGTCTCACTCCCACTTTGCAGTCATTGAGTCAGCTCACATATTTTATAAAACCTTACACTCAATAACTGTTTGGTCATGAGACAACACTACTGTATATAGTTGTCTGTTACTGTCTCACTCCCACTCTGCAGTCATTGAGTCAGCTCACATATTTTATAAAACCTTACACTCAATAACTGTTTGGTCATGAGACAACACTACTGTATACAGTTGTCTGTTACTGTCTCACTCCCACTCTGCAGTCATTGAGTCAGCTCACATATTTTATAAAAAACCTTACACTCGATAAGTGTACGGTCATGAGACAAGACTACTGTATATAGTTGTGTCTGTTACTGTCTCACTCCCACTTTGCAGTCATTGAGTCAGCTCACATGTTTTATAAAACCATACACTCAATAATTGTATGGTAATGAGACAAAACTACTGTATATAGTTGCGTCTGTTGCTGTCTCAATCTCCTCTCTGCAGTCATTGAGTGAGCTCACATGTTTTATAAAACCTTACACTCAATAACTGTATGGTCATGAAACAAGACTACTGTATATAGTTGGGTCTGTTGCTGTCTTACTCCCCTCTCCCTGCAGTCATTGAGTCAGCTCACATGTTTTATAAAACCCTACACTCAATAACTGTATGGTCATGAAACAAGACTACTGTATATAGTTGCGTCTGTTACTGGCTCACTCCCACTCTGCAGTCATTGAGTCAGCTCACATATTTTATAAAACCTTACACTCAATAACTGTTTGGTCATGAGACAACACTACTGTATATAGTTGTCTGTTACTGTCTCACTCCCACTCTGCAGTCATTGAGTCAGCTCACATATTTTATAAAACCTTACACTCAATAACTGTACGGTCATGAGACAAGACTACTGTATATAGTTGTGTCTGTTACTGTCTCACTCCCACTTTGCAGTCATTGAGTCAGCTCACATGTTTTATAAAACCTTACACTCAATAATTGTATGGTAATGAGACAAAACTACTGTATATAGTTGTGTCTGTTGCTGTCTCAATCTCCTCTCTGTAGTCATTGAGTGAGCTCACATGTTTTATAAAACCTTACACTTAATAACTGTATGGTCATGAGACAAGACTACTGTATATAGTTGTGTCTGTTGCTGTCTTACTCCCCTCTCCCTGCAGTCATTGAGTCAGCTCACATGTTTTATAAAACCCTACACTCAATAACTGTATGGTCATGAAACAAGACAACTGTATATAGTTGCGTCTGTTACTGGCGCACTCCCCGTTCTGCAGTCATTGAGACAGCTCAGATGTTTAATAAAACCTTACACTTAATAACTGTATGGTCATGAGACAAGACTACTGTATATAGTTGCGTCTGTTACTGGCTCACTCCCACTCTGCAGTCATTGACACAGCTCACATGTTTTATAAAACCCTACACTCAATAACTGTATGGTCATGAGACAAGACTACTGTATATAGTTGCGTCTGTTACTGGCTCACTCCCCGTTCTGCAGTCATTGAGACAGCTCACATGTTTTATAAAACCCTACACTCAATAACTGTATGGTCATGAGACAAGACTACTGTATATAGTTGCGTCTGTTACTGGCTCACTCCCACTCTGCAGTCATTGACACAGCTCACATGTTTTATAAAACCTTACACTCAATAACTGTATGATCATGAAACAAGACTACTATATACAGTTGTGTCTGCTACTGTCTCACTCCCCTCTCTGCAGTCATTGAGTAAGCTCACATGTTTTATAAAACCATACACACAACTCTGTGGTCATGAGACAAGACTACTATATACAGTTGTGTCTGCTACTGTCTCACTCCCCGTTCTGCAGTCATTGAGACAGCTCACATGTTTTATAAAACCTTACACTTAATAACTGTATGATCATGAAACAAGACTACTATATACAGTTGTGTATGTTACTGTCTCACTCCCCGTTCTGCAGTCATTGAGTCAGCTCACATGTTTAATAAAACCTTACACTTAATAACTGTATGATCATGAAACAAGACAACTATATACAGTTGTGTATGTTACTGTCTCACTCCCCGTTCTGCAGTCATTGAGACAGCTCACATGTTTTATAAAACCTTACACAATAACTGTATGATCATGAAACAAGACTACTATATACAGTTGTGTCTGCTACTGTCTCAGTCCCCGTTCTGCAGTCATTGAGTCAGCTCACATGTTTTATAAAACCTTACACTTAATAAATGTATGGTCATGAAACAAGAATACTATATACAGTTGTGTATGTTACTGTCTCACTCCCCGTTCTGCAGTCGTTGAGTCAGCTCAGATGTTTTATAAAACCTTACACTTAATAACTGTATGGTCATGAAACAAGAATACTATATATAGTTGTGTCTGTTACTGTCCCACTCCCCGTTCTGCAGTCATTGAGACAGCTCACATGTTTTATAAAACCTTACACAATAACTGTATGGTCATGAAACAAGAATACTATATACAGTTGTGTATGTTACTGTCTCACTCCCCGTTCTGCAGTCATTGAGTCAGCTCACATGTTTTATAAAACCTTACACTTAATAACTGTATGGTCATGAAACAAGAATACTATATATAGTTGTGTCTGTTACTGTCCCACTCCCCGTTCTGCAGTCATTGAGACAGCTCACATGTTTTATAAAACCTTACACTTAATAACTGTATGATCATGAAACAAGAATACTATATAGTTGTGTATGTTACTGTCTCACTCCCCTCTTTGCAGTCCTTGAGACAGCTCACATGTTGAATAAAACCTTACACTTAAAAACTCATAAGACAAGAATACTATATACAGTTGTGTCTGATACTGTCTCACTCCCCTCTCTGCAGTCATTGAGTCAGCTCACATGTTTAATAAAACCTTACACTTAATAACTGTATGGTCATGAGACAGGAATACTATATACAGTTGTGTCTGTTACTATCTCACTCCACGTTCTGCATTCAATGAGTAAGCTCACATGTTTTATAAAACCTTACACTCAACTGTATGGTCATGAAACAAGACTACTATATACAGTTGTGTCTGTTACTGTCTCACTCCCCTCTCTGCAGTCATTGAGTCAGCTCACATGTTTAATAAAACCTTACACTTAATAACTGTATGGTCATGAGACAGGAATACTATATACAGTTGTGTCTGTTACTATCTCACTCCCCTCTCTGCAGTCATTGAGTCAGCTCACATGTTTAATAAAACCTTACACTTAATAACTGTATGGTCATGAGACAAGACTACTATATACAGTTGTGTCTGTTACTATCTCACTCCACGTTCTGCAGTCATTGATTAAGCTCACATGTTTTATAAAACGTTACACACAACTGTATGGTCATGAGACAAGACTACTATATACAGTTGTGTCTGTTACTATCTCACTCCCCTCTCTGCAGTCATTGAGTAAGCTCACATGTTTTATAAAACCATACACTTAAAAACTGTATGGTCATGAGACAAGACTACTATATACAGTTGTGTCTGTTACTGTCTCAATCCACGTTCTGCAGTCATTGAGTAAGCTCACATGTATTATAAAACCTTACACTTAATAACTGTATGGTCATGAGACAAGACTACTATATACAGTTGTATCATTTACTATCTCACTCCCCGTTCTGCAGTCATTGAGTAAGCTAACATGTTTTATAAAACCTTCACTTAATAAATGTATGGTCATGACACAAGAATACTATATACAGTTGTGTCTGTTACTGTCTCACTCCCCGTTCTGCAGTCATTGAGTCAGCTCACATGTTTAATAAAACCTTACGCTTAATACCCGTATGGTCATGAAACAAGACTACTGTATATACAGTTGTGTCTGTTACTGTCTCAATCCCCTCTCTGCAGTCATTGAGTCAGCTCACATGTGTAATAAAACCTTACATTTAGGAACTGTATGGTCATGAGACAAGACTACTGTATATACATTTGTGTCTGTTACTGTCTCACTCCCCTCTCTGCAGCCATTGAGTAAGCTTACATGTTTTATAAAACCTTACACTTAATAACTGTATGGTGATACGACAAGACTACTATATACAGTTGTGTCTGTTACTATCTCACTCCACGTTCTGCAGTCATTGAGTCAGCTCATATGTTTCATAAAACCTTACACTTAATAACTGTATGGTCATGAGACAAGACTACTATATACAGTTGTGAATCTTACTATCTCACTCCACGTTCTGCAGTCATTGAGTCAGCTCATATGTTTCATAAAACCTTACACTTAATAACTGTATGGTGATAAGACAAGACTACTATATACAGTTGTGTCTGTTACTATCTCACTCCACGTTCTGCAGTCATTGAGTCAGCTCATATGTTTCATAAAACCTTACACTTAATAACTGTATGGTCATGAGACAAGACTACTATATACAGTTGTGTCTTTTACTGTCTCACTCCCCGCTGTGCAGTCATTGAGTCAGCTCACATGTTTTATAAAACCTTACACTTAATAACTGTATGGTCATGAGACAAGACTACTATATACAGTTGTGCCTGTTACAGTCTCACTCCCCGCTCTGCAGTCATTGCGTCAGCTCACATGTTTCTTAAAACCTTACACTTAATAACTGTATGGTCATGAGACAAGACTACTATATACAGTTGTGTCTGTTACCGTCTCACTCCCCTCTCTGCAGTCATTGAGTCAGCTCACATGTTTTATAAAACCTTACACGCAATAACTGTATGGTCATGAAACAAGACTACTGTCTCACTCCCCTCTCTGCAGCCATTGAGGCAGCTCACATGTTTAATAAAACCTTACACTCAATAACTGTATGGTCATGAGAGAACACTACTGTATATAGTTGTGTGTGTTAGTGTCACACTCCCCACTCTGCAGCCATTGAGGCAGCTCACATGTTTTATAAAACCTTACACTCAATAACTGTATGGTCATGAGAGAACACTACTGTATATAGTTGTGTGTGTTACTGTCTCACTCCCCACTCTGCAGTCGTTGAGTCAGCTCACATGTTTTATAAACCCTTACACTCAATAACTGTATGGTTATGAAACAAGACTACTGTATATAGTTGTGTGTGTTAGTGTCTCACTCCCCACTCTGCAGTCATTGAGTCAGCTCACATGTTTTATAAAACATTACACCCAATAACTGTATGGTCATGAGAGAAGACTACTGTATATAGTTGTGTGTGTTAGTGTCACACTCCCCACTCTGCAGTCATTGAGTCAGCTCACATGTTTTATAAAACCTTACACTCAATAACTGTATGGTTATGAAACAAGACTACTGTATATAGTTGTGTGTGTTAGTGTCTCACTCCCCACTCTGCAGTCATTGAGTCAGCTCACATGTTTTATAAAACCTTACACTCAATAACTGTATGGTTATGAAACAAGACTACTGTATATAGTTGTGTGTGTTAGTGTCACACTCCCCACTCTGCAGTCATTGAGTCAGCTCACATGTTTTATAAAACATTACACCCAATAACTGTATGGTCATGAGAGAAGACTACTGTATATAGTTCTGTCTATTGCTGTCTCACTCCCCTCTCTGCAGTCATTGAGTCAGCTCACATGTTTTATAAAACCTTACACGCAATAACTGTATGGTCATGAAACAAGACTACTGTATATAGTTGTGTCTGTTGCTGTCTCACTCCCCTCTTTGCAGTCATTGAGTCAGCTCAAATGTTGTATAAAACCTTACACGCAATAACTGTATGGTCATGAGACAAGACTACTGCATATAGTTGTGTCTGTTGCTGTCTCACTCCCCTCTTTGCAGTCATTTAGTCAGCTTAAAATGTTGTATAAAACCTTACACGCAATAACTGCATGGTCATGAGACAAGACTACTGCATATAGTTGTGTCTGTTGCTGTCTCACTCCCCTCTTTGCAGTCATTTAGTCAGCTCAAATGTTGTATAAAACCTTACACGCAATAACTGTATGGTCATGAGACAAGACTACTGTATATAGTTGGGTTTGTTGCTGTCTCACTCCCACTCTGCAGTCAATGAGACAGCTCACATGTTTTATAAAACCTTACACTCAATAACTCTATGGTAATGAGAGAAGACTACTCTATATATTTGTATCTGTTACTGTCTCACTTCCACTCTGCAGTCATTGACACAGCTCACATGTTTTATAAAACCTTACACTCAATAACTGTACGGTCAGGAGACAAGACTACTGTATATAGTTGCGTCTGTTACTGTCTCACTCCCACTCTGCAGTCATTGAGTCAGCTCACATATTTTATAAAACCTTACACTCAATAACTGTTTGGTCATGAGACAACACTACTGTATATAGTTGTCTGTTACTGTCTCACTCCCACTTTGCAGTCATTGAGTCAGCTCACATATTTTATAAAACCTTACACTCAATAACTGTTTGGTCATGAGACAACATTACTGTATATACTTGTCTGTTACTGTCTCACTCCCACTCTGCAGTCATTGAGTCAGCTCACATATTTTATAAAACCTTACACTCAATAACTGTTTGGTCATGAGACAACACTACTGTATATAGTTGTCTGTTACTGTCTCACTCCCACTCTGCAGTCATTGAGTCAGCTCACATATTTTATAAAACCTTACACTCAATAACTGTTTGGTCATGAGACAACACTACTGTATACAGTTGTCTGTTACTGTCTCACTCCCACTCTGCAGTCATTGAGTCAGCTCACATATTTTATAAAAAACCTTACACTCAATAAGTGTACGGTCATGAGACAAGACTACTGTATATAGTTGTGTCTGTTACTGTCTCACTCCCACTTTGCAGTCATTGAGTCAGCTCACATGTTTTATAAAACCATACACTCAATAATTGTATGGTAATGAGACAAAACTACTGTATATAGTTGCGTCTGTTGCTGTCTCAATCTCCTCTCTGCAGTCATTGAGTGAGCTCACATGTTTTATAATACCTTACACTCAATAACTGTATGGTCATGAAACAAGACTACTGTATATAGTTGTGTCTGTTGCTGTCTTACTCCCCTCTCCCTGCAGTCATTGAGTCAGCTCACATGTCTTATAAAACCCTACACTCAATAACTGTATGGTCATGAAACAAGACTACTGTATATAGTTGCGTCGGTTACTGGCTCACTCCCACTCTGCAGTCATTGACACAGCTCACATGTTTTATAAAACCTTACACTTAATAACTGTATGGTCATGAGACAAGACTACTGTATATGGTTGTGTCTGTTGCTGTCTTACTCCCCTCTCCCTGCAGTCATTGAGTCAGCTCACATGTTTTATAAAACCCTACACTCAATAACTGTATGGTCATGAAACAAGACTACTGTATATAGTTGTGTCTGTTACTGGCTCACTCCCACTCTGCAGTCATTGAGACAGCTCAGATGTTTAATAAAACCTTACACTTAATAACTGTATGGTCATGAGACAAGACTACTATATAGTTGTGTATGTTACTGTCTCACTCCCCTCTCTGCGGTCATTGAGATGCTCACATGTTTAATAAAACCTTACACTTAATAACTGTATGGTCATGAGACAAGACTACTGTATATAGTTGCGTCTGTTACTGGCTCACTCCCACTCTGCAGTCATTGACACAGCTCACATGTTTTATAAAACCTTACACTCAATAACTGTATGGTCATGAGACAAGAATACTATACACAGTTGTGTCTGTTACTGTCTCACTCCCCGTTCTGCAGTCATTGAGACAGCTCAGATGTTTAATAAAACCTTACACTTAATAACTGTATGGTCATGAGACAAGACTACTATATAGTTGTGTATGTTACTGTCTCACTCCCCTCTCTGCAATCATTGAGATGCTCACATGTTTAATAAAACCTTACACTTAATAACTGTATGGTCATGAGACAAGACTACTATATAGTTGTGTATGTTACTGTCTCACTCCCCGTTCTGCAGTCATTGAGACAGCTCACATGTTTTATAAAACCTTACACTTAATAACTGTATGGTCATGAAACAAGACTACTGTATATAGTTCTGTATGTTACTGTCTCACTCCCCTCTCTGCAGTCATTGAGTCAGCTCACATGTTGAATAAAACCTTACACTTAATAACTGTATGGTCATGAGACAGGAATACTATATACAGTTGTGTCTGTTACTGTCTCACTCCCCTCTCTGCAGTCATTGAGTCAGCTCACATGTTTAATAAAACCTTACACTTAATAAATGTATGGTCATGAGACAGGAATACTATATACAGTTGTGTCTGTTACTATCTCACTCCCCTCTCTGCAGTCATTGAGTCAGCTCACATGTTTAATAAAACCTTACACTTAATAACTGTATGGTCATGAGACAGGAATACTATATACAGTTGTGTCTGTTACTGTCTCACTCCCCTCTCTGCAGTCATTGAGTCAGCTCACATGTTTAATAAAACCTTACACTTAATAACTGTATGGTCATGAGACAGGAATACTATATACAGTTGTGTCTGTTACTGTCTCACTCCCCTCTCTGCAGTCATTGAGTCAGCTCACATGTTTAATAAAACCTTACACTTAATAACTGTATGGTCATGAGACAACACTACTGTATATAGTTGTCTGTTACTGTCTCACTCCCACTTTGCAGTCATTGAGTCAGCTCACATATTTTATAAAACCTTACACTCAATAACTGTTTGGTCATGAGACAACATTACTGTATATAGTTGTCTGTTACTGTCTCACTCCCACTCTGCAGTCATTGAGTCAGCTCACATATTTTATAAAACCTTACACTCAATAACTGTTTGGTCATGAGACAACACTACTGTATACAGTTGTCTGTTACTGTCTCACTCCCACTCTGCAGTCATTGAGTCAGCTCACATATTTTATAAAAAACCTTACACTCAATAAGTGTACGGTCATGAGACAAGACTACTGTATATAGTTGTGTCTGTTACTGTCTCACTCCCACTTTGCAGTCATTGAGTCAGCTCACATATTTTATAAAAAACCTTACACTCAATAAGTGTACGGTCATGAGACAAGACTACTGTATATAGTTGTCTGTTACCGTCTCACTCCCACTTTGCAGTCATTGAGTCAGCTCACATATTTTATAAAAAACCTTACACTCAATAAGTGTACGGTCATGAGACAAGACTACTGTATACAGTTGTCTGTTACTGTCTCACTCCCACTTTGCAGTCATTGAGTCAGCTCACATATTTTATAAAAAACCTTACACTCAATAAGTGTACGGTCATGAGACAAGACTACTGTATATAGTTGTGTCTGTTACTGTCTCACTCCCACTTTGCAGTCATTGAGTCAGCTCACATGTTTTATAAAACCTTACACTTAATAAGTGTACGGTCATGAGACAAGACTACTGTATATAGTTGTGTCTGTTACTGTCTCACTCCCACTTTGTAGTCATTGAGTCAGCTCACATGTTTTATAAAACCTTACACTCAATAAGTGTATGGTCATGAGACAAGACTACTGTATATAGTTGTGTCTGTTACTGTCTCACTCCCACTTTGCAGTCATTGAGTCAGCTCACATGTTTTATAAAACCATACACTCAATAATTGTATGGTAATGAGACAAAACTACTGTATATAGTTGCGTCTGTTGCTGTCTCAATCTCCTCCCTGCAGTCATTGAGTGAGCTCACATGTTTTATAAAACCTTACACTCAATAACTGTATGGTCATGAAACAAGACTACTGTATATAGTTGTGTCTGTTGCTGTCTTACTCCCCTCTCCCTGCAGTCATTGAGTCAGCTCACATGTTTTATAAAACCCTACACTCAATAACTGTATGGTCATGAAACAAGACTACTGTATATAGTTGCGTCGGTTACTGGCTCACTCCCACTCTGCAGTCATTGAGACAGCTCACATGTTTTATAAAACCTTACACTTAATAACTGTATGGTCATGAGACAAGACTACTGTATATAGTTGCGTCGGTTACTGGCTCACTCCCACTCTGCAGTCATTGACACAGCTCACATGTTTTATAAAACCCTACACTCAATAACTGTATGGTCATGAAACAAGACTACTGTATATAGTTGCGTCGGTTACTGGCTCACTCCCACTCTGCAGTCATTGAGTCAGCTCACATGTTTTATAAAACCCTACACTCAATAACTGTATGGTCATGAAACAAGACTACTGTATATAGTTGCGTCGGTTACTGGCTCACTCCCACTCTGCAGTCATTGACACAGCTCACATGTTTTATAAAACCTTACACTTAATAACTGTATGGTCATGAGACAAGACTACTGTATATGGTTGTGTCTGTTGCTGTCTTACTCCCACTCTGCAGTCATTGACACAGCTCACATGTTTTATAAAACCTTACACTCAATAACTGTATGGTCATGAAACAAGACTACTGTATATAGTTGCGTCGGTTACTGGCTCACTCCCACTCTGCAGTCATTGACACAGCTCACATGTTTTATAAAACCTTACACTTAATAACTGTATGGTCATGAGACAAGACTACTGTATATAGTTGCGTCGGTTACTGGCTCACTCCCACTCTGCAGTCATTGACACAGCTCACATGTTTTATAAAACCTTACACTCAATAACTGTATGGTCATGAAACAAGACTACTGTATATAGTTGTGTCTGTTGCTGTCTTACTCCCCTCTCCCTGCAGTCATTGAGTGAGCTCACATGTTTTATAAAACCTTACACTCAATAACTGTATGGTCATGAAACAAGACTACTGTATATAGTTGTGTCTGTTACTATCTCACTACCTATCTGCAGTCATTGAGTCAGCTCACATGTTTTATAAAACCCTACACTCAATAACTGTATGGTCATGAAACAAGACTACTGTATATAGTTGTGTCTGTTACTGGCTCACTCCCACTCTGCAGTCATTGACACAGCTCACATGTTTTATAAAACCTTACACTTAATAACTGTATGGTCATGAGACAAGACTACTGTATATAGTTGTGTCTGTTGCTGTCTCAATCTCCTCTCTGCAGTCATTGAGTGAGCTCACATGTTTTATAAAACCTTACACTTAATAACTGTATGGTCATGAGACAAGACTACTGTATATAGTTGCGTCTGTTGCTGTCTCAATCTCCTCTCTGCAGTCATTGAGTGAGCTCACATGTTTTATAAAACCCTACACTCAATAACTGTATGGTCATGAAACAAGACTACTGTATATAGTTGTGTCTGTTACTGTCTCACTCCCCTCTCTGCAGTCATTGAGTGAGCTCACATGTTTTATAAAACCTTACACTTAATAACTGTATGGTCATGAAACAAGACTACTGTATATAGTTGTGTCTGTTACTGGCTCACTCCCACTCTGCAGTCATTGACACAGCTCACATGTTTTATAAAACCTTACACTTAATAACTGTATGGTCATGAGACAAGACTACTGTATATAGTTGCGTCTGTTGCTGTCTCAATCTCCTCTCTGCAGTCATTGAGTGAGCTCACATGTTTTATAAAACCCTACACTCAATAACTGTATGGTCATGAAACAAGACTACTGTATATAGTTGTGTCTGTTGCTGTCTCAATCTCCTCTCTGCAGTCATTGAGTGAGCTCACATGTTTTATAAAACCCTACACTCAATAACTGTATGGTCATGAAACAAGACTACTGTATATAGTTGTGTCTGTTGCTGTCTTACTCCCCTCTCCCTGCAGTCATTGAGTCAGCTCACATGTTTTATAAAACCCTACACTCAATAACTGTATGGTCATGAAACAAGACTACTGTATATAGTTGTGTCTGTTACTGGCTCACTCCCACTCTGCAGTCATTGAGACAGCTCAGATGTTTAATAAAACCTTACACTTAATAACTGTATGGTCATGAGACAAGACTACTATATAGTTGTGTATGTTACTGTCTCACTCCCCTCTCTGCGGTCATTGAGATGCTCACATGTTTAATAAAACCTTACACTTAATAACTGTATGGTCATGAGACAAGACTACTGTATATAGTTGCGTCTGTTACTGGCTCACTCCCACTCTGCAGTCATTGACACAGCTCACATGTTTTATAAAACCTTACACTCAATAACTGTATGGTCATGAGACAAGAATACTATACACAGTTGTGTCTGTTACTGTCTCACTCCCCGTTCTGCAGTCATTGAGACAGCTCAGATGTTTAATAAAACCTTACACTTAATAACTGTATGGTCATGAGACAAGACTACTATATAGTTGTGTATGTTACTGTCTCACTCCCCTCTCTGCAATCATTGAGATGCTCACATGCTTAATAAAACCTTACACTTAATAACTGTATGGTCATGAGACAAGGCTACTATATAGTTGTGTATGTTACTGTCTCACTCCCCGTTCTGCAGTCATTGAGACAGCTCACATGTTTTATAAAACCTTACACTTAATAACTGTATGGTCATGAAACAAGACTACTGTATATAGTTCTGTATGTTACTGTCTCACTCCCCTCTCTGCAGTCATTGAGTCAGCTCACATGTTGAACAAAACCTTACACTTAATAACTGTATGGTCATGAGACAGGAATACTATATACAGTTGTGTCTGTTACTGTCTCACTCCCCTCTCTGCAGTCATTGAGTCAGCTCACATGTTTAATAAAACCTTACACTTAATAAATGTATGGTCATGAGACAGGAATACTATATACAGTTGTGTCTGTTACTATCTCACTCCCCTCTCTGCAGTCATTGAGTCAGCTCACATGTTTAATAAAACCTTACACTTAATAACTGTATGGTCATGAGACAGGAATACTATATACAGTTGTGTCTGTTACTGTCTCACTCCCCTCTCTGCAGTCATTGAATCAGCTCACATGTTTAATAAAACCTTACACTTAATAACTGTATGGTCATGAGACAGGAATACTATATACAGTTGTGTCTGTTACTGTCTCACTCCCCTCTCTGCAGTCATTGAGTCAGCTCACATGTTTAATAAAACCTTACACTTAATAACTGTATGGTCATGAGACAGGAATACTATATACAGTTGTGTCTGTTACTATCTCACTCCCCTCTCTGCAGTCATTGAGTCAGCTCACATGTTTAATAAAACCTTACACTTAATAACTGTATGGTCATGAGACAGGAATACTATATACAGTTGTGTCTGTTACTATCTCACTCCACGTTCTGCATTCATTGAGTAAGCTCACATGTTTAATAAAACCTTACACTTAATAACTGTATGGTCATGAGACAGGAATACTATATACAGTTGTGTCTGATACTGTCTCACTCCCCTCTCTGCAGTCATTGAGTCAGCTCACATGTTTTATAAAACCTTACACTTAATAACTGTATGGTCATGAGACAGGAATACTATATACAGTTGTGTCTGATACTGTCTCACTCCCCTATCTGCAGTCATTGAGTCAGCTCACATGTTTAATAAAACCTTACACTTAATAACTGTATGGTCATGAGACAGGAATACTATATACAGTTGTGTCTGTTACTATCTCACTCCCCTCTCTGCAGTCATTGAGTCAGCTCACATGTTGAATAAAACCTTACACTTAATAACTCATAAGACAAGAATACTATATACAGTTGTGTCTGATACTGTCTCACTCCCCTCTCTGCAGTCATTGAGTCAGCTCACATGTTTAATAAAACCTTACACTTAATAACTGTATGGTCATGAGACAGGAATACTATATACAGTTGTGTCTGTTACTATCTCGCTCCACGTTCTGCAGTCATTGAGTAAGCTCACATGTTTTATAAAACCTTACACTCAACTGTATGGTCATGAGACAAGACTACTATATACAATTGTGTCTGTTACTGTCTCACTCCCCTCTCTGCAGTCATTGAGTCAGCTCACATGTTTACTAAAACCTTACACTTAATAACTGTATGGTCATGAGACAGGAATACTATATACAGTTGTGTCTGTTACTATCTCACTCCACGTTCTGCAGTCATTGATTAAGCTCACATGTTTTATAAAACGTTACACTCAACTGTATGGTCATGAGACAAGACTACTATATACAGTTGTGTCTGTTACTGTCTCACTCCCCTCTCTGCAGTCATTGAGTAAGCTCACATATTTTATAAAACCTTACACTTAATAACTGTATGGTCATGTGACAAGACTACTATATACAGTTTGTCTGTTACTGTCTCACTCCCCTCTCTGCAGTCATTGTGTAAGCTCACATGTTTTATAAAACCTTACACTTAATAACTGTATGGTCATTAGACAAGACTAATATATACAGTTTGTCTGTTACTGTCTCACTCCGCTCTCTGCAGTCATCGAGTAAGCTCACATGTTTTATAACACCTTACACTTAATAACTGTATGGTCATGAGACAAGACTACTATATACAGTTGTGTCTGTTACTATCTCACTCCCCTCTCTGCAGTCATTTAGTAAGCTCACATGTTTTATAAAACCTTACACTTAATAACTGTATGGTCATGAGACAAGACTACTGTATATACAGTTGTGTCTGTTACTATCTCACTCACCTCTCTGCAGTCATTGAGTCAGCTCACATGTTTTATAAAACCTTACACTTAATAACTGTATGGTCATGAGACAAGACTACTATATACAGTTGTGTCTGTTACTATCTCACTCCCCTCTCTGCAGTCATTTAGTAAGCTCACATGTTTTATAAAACCTTACACTTAATAACTGTATGGTCATGAGACAAGACTACCATATACAGTTGTGTCTGTTACTGTCTCACTCCCCTCTCTGCAGTCATTGAGTAAGCTCACATGTTTTATAAAACCTTACACTTAATAACTGTATGGTCATGTGACAAGACTACTATATACATTTTTTCTGTTACTGTCTCACTCCCCTCTCTGCAGTCATTGAGTAAGCTCACATGTTTTATAAAACCTTACACTTAATAACTGTATGGTCATTAGACAAGACTACTATATACAGTTTGTCTGTTACTGTCTCACTCCCCTTTCTGCAGTCATCGAGTAAGCTCACATGTTTTATAAAACCTTACACTTAATAACTGTATGGTCATGAGACAAGACTACTATATACAGTTGTGTCTGTTACTATCTCACTCCCCTCTGTGCAGTCATTTAGTAAGCTCACATGTTTTATAAAACCTTACACTTAATAACTGTATGGTCATGAGACAAGACTACTGTATATACAGTTGTGTCTGTTACTGTCTCACTCACCTCTCTGCAGTCATTGAGTCAGCTCACATGTTTAATAAAACCTTACACTTAATAACTGTATGGTCATGAAACAAGACTACTATATACAGTTGTGTCTGTTACTTTCTCACTACCCTCTCTGCAGTCATTGAGTCAGCTCACATGTTTTATAAAACCTTACACTTAATAACTGTATGGTCATGAGACAAGACTACTATATACAGTTGTGTCTGTTACTATCTCACTCCCCTCTCTGCACTCATTGAGTAAGCTCACATGTTTTATAAAACCATACACTTAAAAACTGTATGGTCATGAGACAAGACTACTATATACAGTTGTGTCTGTTACTGTCTCAGTCCCCGTTCTGCAGTCATTGAGTCAGCTCACATGTTTAATAAAACCTTACGCTTAATAACCGTATGGTCATGAAACAAGACTACTGTATGTACAGTTGTGTCTGTTACTGTCTCAATCCCCTCTCTGCAGTCATTGAGTAAGCTCACATGTTTAATAAAACCTTACATTTAGGAACTGTATGGTCATGAGACAAGACTACTGTATATACAGTTGTGTCTGTTACTGTCTCACTCCCCTCTCTGCAGCCATTGAGTAAGCTCACATGTTTTATAAAACCTTACACTTAATAACTGTATGGTGATAAGACAAGACTACTATATACAGTTGTGTCTGTTACTATCTCACTCCACGTTCTGCAGTGATTGAGTAAGCTCACATGTTTTATAAAACCTTACACTCAACTGTATAGTCATGAGACAAGACTACTATATACAGTTGTGTCTGTTACTGTCCCACTCCCCTCTCTGCAGTCATTGAGTAAGCTTACATGTTTTATAAAACCTTACACTTAATAACTGTATGGTCATGAGACAAGACTACTATATACAGTTGTGTCTGTTACTATCTCACTCCACGTTCTGCAGTCATTGAGTCAGCTCATATGTTTCATAAAACCTTACACTTAATAACTGTATGGTGATAAGACAAGACTACTATATACAGTTGTGTCTGTTACAATCTCACTCCCCGCTCTGCAGTCATTGAGTCAGCTCATATGTTTCATAAAACCTTACACTTAATAATGTATGGTCATGAGACAAGACTACTATATACAGTTGTGTCTGTTACTGTCTCACTCCCCGCTGTGCAGTCATTGAGTCAGCTCACATGTTTTATAAAACCTTACACTTAATAACTGTATGGTCATGAGACAAGACTACTATATACAGTTGTGTCTGTTACAGTCTCACTCCCCGCTCTGCAGTCATTGCGTCAGCTCACATGTTTTTTAAAACCTTACACTTAATAACTGTATAGTCATGAGACAAGACTACTATATACAGTTGTGTCTGTTACTGTCTCACTCCCCTCTCTGCAGTCAATGAGTCGGCTCACATGTTAAATAAAACCTTACACTTAAAAACTGTATGGTCATGAAACAAGACTACTATATACAGTTGTGTCTGTTACCGTCGCACTCCCCTCTCTGCAGTCATTGAGTAGCTTACATGTTTTATAAAACCTTACACTTAATAACTGTATGGTCATGAGACAGGACTACTATATACAGTTGTGTCTGTTACAGTCTCACTCCCCGCTCTGCAGTCATTGCGTCAGCTCACATGTTTCTTAAAACCTTACACTTAATAACTGTATAGTCATGAGACAAGACTACTATATACAGTTGTGTCTGTTACTGTCTCACTCCCCTCTCTGCAGTCATTGAGTCGGCTCACATGTTTAATAAAACCTTACACTTAAAAACTGTATGGTCATGAAACAAGACTACTATATACAGTTGTGTCTGTTACCGTCTCACTCCCCTCTCTGCAGTCATTGAGTAAGCTCACATGTTTTATAAAACCTTACACTTAATAACTGTATGGTGATAAGACAAGACTACTATATACAGTTCTGTCTGTTACTATCTCACTCCACGGTCTGCAGTCATTGAGTAAGCTCACATGTTTTATAAAACCTTACACTCAACTGTATGGTCATAAGACAAGACTACTATATACAGTTGTGTCTGTTACTGTCTCACTCCCCTCTCTGCAGTCATTGACTAAGCTCACATGTTTTATAATACCTTACACTTAAAAACTGTATGGTGATAAGACAAGACTACTATATACAGTTGTGTCTGTTACTGTCTCACTCCCCTCTCTGCAGTCATTGAGTAAGCTCACATGTTTTATAAAACCTTACACTTAATTACTGTATGGTCATGAGACAAGAGTACTATATACAGTTGTGTCTGTTACTGTCTCACTCCCCTCTCTACAGTCATTGAGAATAAGCTCACATGTTTTATAAAACCTTACAGTTAATAACTGTATAGTCATGAGACAAGACTACTATATACAGTTGTGTCTGTTACTGTCTCACTCCCCTCTCTGCAGTCATTGAGTAAGCTCACATGTTTTATAAAACCTTACAGTTAATAACTGTATAGTCATGAGACAAGACTACTATATACAGTTGTGTCTGTTACTGTCTCACTCCCCTCTCTGCAGTCATTGAGAATAAGCTCACATGTTTTATAAAACCTTACAGTTAATAACTGTATAGTCATGAGACAAGACTACTATATACAGTTGTGTCTGTTACTGTCTCACTCCCCTCTCTGCAGTCATTCAGTAAGCTCACATGTTTTATAAAACCTTACACTTAATAACTGTATGGTCATAAGACAAGACTACTATATACAGTTGTGTCTGTTACTGTCTCACTCCCCTCTCTGCAGTCATTGAGTAAGCTCACATGTTTTATAATACCTTACACTTAATAACTGTATGGTCATGAGACAAGACTACTATATATAGTTGTGTCTGTTACTATCTCACTCCCCTCTCTGCAGTCATTGAGTAAGCTCACATGTTTTATAAAACCTTACACTTAATAACTGTATGGTCATGAGACAAGACTACTACATACAGTTGTGTCTGTTACTATCTCACTCCCCTCTCTGCAGTCATTTAGTAAGCTCACATGTTACATAAAACCTTACAATCAAACTTAGTCATGCGAGAAGACTACTTAGTCCAGTGGGAGTAGTCACATACTATTAATGTTCGGATTCTCTATTTTGTACAGTCCAGTGGTAGTAGTCACATACAACTAATGTTCTGATTCTCTATTTTGTGCAGTCCAGTGGAAGTAGTCACATAGTATTAATGTTCTTATTCTCTATTTTATACAGTCCAGTGGCAGTAGTCACATACAATTAATGTTCTGATACTCTATTTTGTACAGTCCAGTGGCAGTAGTCACATACAATTAATGTTCTGATTCTCTATTTTGTTCAGTCCAGTGGAAGTAGTCACATTGTATTAATGTTCTTATTCTCTATTTTGTTCAGTCCAGTGAGAGTAGTCAGACACTAATAATGTTCTTATTCTCTATTGTGTTCAGTCCAGTGGGAGTAGTCACATATTATTAATGTTCTGATTCTCTATTTTGTTCAGTCCAGTGGCAGTAGTCACATATTATGAATGTTCTGATTCTCTATTTTGTTCAGTCCAGTGGCAGTAGTCACATATTATTAATGTTCTGATTCTCTATTTTGTAAAGTCCAGTGGCAGTAGTCACATATTATTAATGTTCTGATTCTCTATTTTGTTCAGTCCAGTGGCAGTAGTCACATATTATTAATGTTCTGATTCTCTATTTTGTAAAGTCCAGTGGCAGTAGTCACATACTATTAATGTTCTGATTCTCTATCTTGTTCAGTCCAGTGGGAGTAGTCACATACTAATAATGTTCTTATTCTCTATTTTGTTCAGTCCAGTGGGAGTAGTCACATACTATTAATGGTGTTATTCTCTATCTTGTTCAGTCCAGTGGGAGTAGTCACATACTATTAATGGTCTTATTCTCTATCTTGTTCAGTCCAGTGGGAGTAGTCACATACTATGAATGTTCTGATTCTCTATTTTGTTCAGTCAAATGGCAGTAGTCACATACTATGAATGTTCTGATTCTCTATTTTGTTCAATACAGTGGCAGTAGTCACATACTATGAATGTTCTGATTCTCTATTTTGTTCAATACAGTGGCAGTAGTCACATACTATGAATGTTCTGATTCTCTATTTTGTTCAATACAGTGACTGTAGTCACATACTACTAATGGTCTTATTCTCTATCTTGTTCAGTTCAGTTGGAGTAGTCACATACTATGAATGTTCTGATTCTCTAATTTGTTCAATACAGTGACAGTAGTCACATACTATGAATGTTCTGATTCTCTATTTTGTTCAATACAGTGGCAGTAGTCACATACTATGAATGTTCTGATTCTCTATTTTGTTCAATACAGTGACAGTAGTCACATACTACTAATGGTCTTATTCTCTATCTTGTTCAGTCCAGTTGCAGTAGTCACATACTATGAATGTTCTGATTCTCTATTTTGTTCAATACAGTGACAGTAGTCACATACTACTAATGGTCTTATTCTCTATCTTGTTCAGTCCAGTTGGAGTAGTCACATACTATGAATGTACTGATTCTCTATCTTGTTCAGTCCAGTTGGAGTAGTCACATACTATGAATGTTCTGATTCTCTATTTTGTTCAATACAGTGGCAGTAGTCACATACTATGAATGTTCTGATTCTCTATTTTGTTCAATACAGTGACAGTAGTCACATACTACTAATGGTCTTATTCTCTATCTTGTTCAGTCCAGTTGGAGTAGTCACATACTATGAATGTTCTGATTCTCTATTTTGATCAATACAGTGACAGTAGTCACATACTACTAATGGTCTTATTCTCTATCTTGTTCAGTCCAGTTGGAGTAGTCACATACTATGAATGTTCTGATTCTCTATTTTGTTCAATACAGTGGCAGTAGTCACATACTATGAATGTTCTGATTCTCTATTTTGTTCAGTCCAGTTGAAGTAGTCACATACTATGAATGTTCTGATCCTCTATTTTGTTCAATACAGTGACAGTAGTCACATACTACTAATGGTCTTATTCTCTATCTTGTTCAGTCCAGTTGGAGTAGTCACATACTATGAATGTTCTGATTCCCTATTTTGTTCAATACAGTGGCAGTAGTCACATACTATGAATGTTCTGATTCTCTATTTTGTTCAGTCCAGTTGAAGTAGTCACATACTATGAATGTTCTGATTCTCTATTTTGATCAATACAGTGACAGTAGTCACATACTACTAATGGTCTTATTCTCTATCTTGTTCAGTCCAGTTGGAGTAGTCACATACTATGAATGTTCTGATTCTCTATCTTGATCAGTCCAGTTGGAGAAGTCACATACTATGAATGTTCTGATTCTCTATTTTGTTCAGTCCAGTTGGAGTAGTCACATACTATGAATGTTCTGTTTCTCTATCTTGTTCAGTCCAGTTGGAGTAGTCACATACTATGAATGTTCTGATTCTCTATCTTGTTCAGTCCAGTTGGAGAAGTCACATACTATGAATGTTCTGATTCTCTATTTTGTTCAGTCCAGTTGGAGTAGTCACATACTATGAATGTTCTGTTCCTCTATTTTGTTCAGTCCAGTTGGAGTAGTCACATACTATGAATGTTCTGATTCTCTATTTTGTTCAGTCCAGTTGGAGTAGTCACATACTATGAATGTTCTGATTCTCTATTTTGTTCAGTCCAGTTGGAGAAGTCACATACTATGAATGTTCTGTTTCTCTATCTTGTTCAGTCCAGTTGGAGTAGTCACATACTATGAATGTTCTGATTCTCTATCTTGTTCAGTCCAGTTGGAGTGGTCACATACTATGAATGTTCTGATTCTCTATCTTGTTCAGTCCAGTTGGAGAAGTCACATACTATGAATGTTCTGTTTCTCTATTTTGTTCAGTCCAGTTGGAGTGGTCACATACTATGAATGTTCTGATTCTCTATCTTGATCAGTCCAGTTGGAGTAGTCACATACTATGAATGTTCTGTTTCTCTATCTTGTTCAGTCCAGTTGGAGAAGTCGCATACTATGAATGTTCTGATTCTCTATCTTGATCAGTCCAGTTGGAGTAGTCACATACTATGAATGTTCTGTTTCTCTATCTTGTTCAGTCCAGTTGGAGTAGTCACATACTATGAATGTTCTGATTCTCTATTTTGTTCAATACAGTGACAGTAGTCACATACTATGAATGTTGTGATTCTCTTATTTTGTTCAGTCCAGTGGCAGTAGTCACATACTATGAATGTTCTGATTCTCTATTTTGTTCAATACAGTGACAGTAGTCACATACTATGAATGTTGTGATTCTCTTATTTTGTTCAGTCCAGTGGCAGTAGTCACATACTATTAATGTTCTTATTCTCTATTTTGTTCAATACACTGGGAGTAGTCACATACTATTAATGTTCTCATTCTCTATCTTGTTCAGTCCAGTGACCGTAGTCACATACTATGAATGTTCTGATTCTCTATTTTGTTCAATACAGTGACAGAAGTCACATACTATGAATGTTCTGATTCTCTATTTTGTTCAGTCCAGTGACAGTAGTCACATACTATGAATGTTCCGATTCTCTATTTTGTTCAATACAGTGACAGTAGTCACATACTATTAATGTTCTGATTCTCTATTTTGTTCAATACAGTGACAGTAGTCACATATTATTAATGTTCTGATTCTCTATTTTGTTCAGTCCAGTGGCAGTTGTCACATACTACTAATGTTCTGATTCTCTATTTTGTTCAATACAGTGACAGTAGTCACATTCTATTAATGTTCTGATTCTCTATTTTGTTCAATACAGTGACAGTAGTCACATACTATTAATGTTCTGATTCTCTATTTTGTTCAGTCCAGTGGCAGTAGTCACATACTAGTAATGTTCTGATTCTCTATTTTGTTCAATACAGTGACAGTAGTCACATACTATTAATGTTCTGATTCTCTATTTTGTTCAGTCCAGTGGCTGTAGTCACATACTATGAATGTTCTGATTCTCTATTTTGTTCATTCCAGTGACAGTAGTCACATACTATGAATGTTCTGATTCTCTATTTTGTTCAATACAATGACAGTAGTCACATACTATTAATGTACTGATTCTCTATTTTGTTCATTCCAGTGACAGTAGTCACATACCATGAATGTTCTGATTCTCTATTTTGTTCATTCCAGTGACAGTAGTCACATACTATGAATGTTCTGATTCTCTATTTTGTTCAATACAGTGACAGTAGTCACATACTATTAATGTTCTCATTCTCTATCTTGTTCAGTCCAGTGCCAGTAGTCACATACTATGAATGATGTAATTCTCTATTTTGTTCATTCCAGTGACAGTAGTCACATACTATGAATGTTCTGATTCTCTATTTTGTTCAATACAATGACAGTAGTCACATACTATTAATGTACTGATTCTCTATTTTGTTCAGTTAAGTTGGAGTAGTCACATACTATGGATGTTCTGATTCTCTATTTTGTTCATTCCACTGACAGTAGTCACATACTATGAATGTTCTGATTCTCTATTTTGTTCAATACAGTGACAGTAGTCACATACTATTAATGTTCTCATTCTCTATTTTGTTCAGTACAGTGACAGTCATCTACTATGAATGTTCTGATTCTCTATTTTGTTCATTCCAGTGACAGCAGTCACATACTATGAATGTTCTGATTCTCTATTTTGTTCAATACAGTGGCAGTAGTCACATACTATGAATGTTCTGATTCTCTATTTTGTTCAATACAGTGGCAGTAGTCACATACTATTAATGTTCTGATCCTCTATTGTGTTCAATACAGTGACAGTAGTCACATCTATGAATGTTCTGATTCTCTATTTTGTTCAATACAGTGGCAGTAGTCACATACTATTAATGTTCTGATTCTCTATTTTGTTCAATACAGTGACAGCAGTCACATACTATGAATGTTGTGATTCTCTATTTTGTTCAATACAGTGACAGTAGTCACATACTATGAATGTTCTGATTCTCTATTTTGTTCAATACAGTGACAGTAGTCACATACTATGAATGTTCTGATTCTCTATTTTGTTCAATACAGTGAGAGTAGTCACATACTATTAATGTTCTGATCGTCTATTGTGTTCAATACAGTGACAGTAGTCACATACTCTTAATGTTCTGATTCTCTATTTTGTTCAATAGAGTGACAGTAGTCACATACTATTAATGTTCTGATTCTCTATTTTGTTCAATACAGTGACAGCAGTCACATACTATTAATGTTCTGATTCTCTATTTTGTTCATTGCAGTGACAGTAGTCACATACTATTAATGTTCTGATTCTCTATTTTGTTCATTCCAGTGACAGTAGTCACATACTATGAATGTTCTGATACTCTATTTTGTTTAATACAGTGGCAGTAGTCACATACTATGAATGTTCTGAATCTCTATTTTGTTCAATACAGTGGCAGTAGTCACATACTATGAATGTTCTGATTCTCTATTTTGTTCAATACAGTGACAGTAGTCACATACTATGAATGTTCTGATTCTCTATTTTGTTCAAAACAGTGACAGTAGTCACATACTACTAATGGTCTTATTCTCTATCTTGTTCAGTCCAGTTGGAGTAGTCACATACTATTAATGTTCTGGGTCTCTATTTTGTAAAGTCCAGTGGCAGTAGGCACATATTATTAATGTTCTGATTCTCTATTTTGTTCAGTCCAGTGGCAGTAGTCACATACTATTAATGATCTTATTCTCTATTTTGTTCATTCCAGTGCAGTAGTCACATATTATTAATGTTCTGGGTCTCCATTTTGTAAAGTCCAGTGGCAGTAGTCACATATTATTAATGTTCTGGGTCTCCATTTTGTAAATTCCAGTGGCAGTAGTCACATATTATTAATGTTCTGGGTCTCTATTTTGTAAAGTCCAGTGCAGTAGTCACATATTATTAATTTTCTGTGTCTCTATTTTGTAAAATCCAGTGGCAGTAGTCACATACTATTAATGTTCTGATCCTCTATTTTGTAAAGTCCAGTGCAGTAGTCACATACTATTAATGTTCTGATTCTCTATTTTGTAAAGTCCAGTGCAGTAGTCACATATTATTAATGTTCTGATTCTCTATTTTGTAAAGTCCAGTGCAGTAGTCACATATTATTAATGTTCTGATTCTCTATTTTGTAAAGTCCAGTGGCAGTAGTCACATATTATTAATGTTCTGATTCTCTATTTTGTAAAGTCCAGTGCAGTAGTCACATATTATGAATGTACTGATTCTCTATTTTGTTCAGTCCAGTGGCAGTAGTCACATATTATTAATGTTCTGATTCTCTATTTTGTAAAGTCCAGTGGCAGTAGTCACATATCATTAATGTTCTGATTCTCTATTTTGTTCAGTCCAGTGGCAGTAGTCACATATTATTAATGTTCTGATTCTCTATTTTGTAAAGTCCAGTGCAGTAGTCACATATTAATAATGTTCTGATTCTCTATTTTGTAAAGTCCAGTGGCAGTAGTCACATATTATTAATGTTCTGATTCTCTATTTTGTTCAGTCCAGTGGCAGTAGTCACATATTATTAATGTTCTGATTCTCTATTTTGTTCAGTCCAGTGGCAGTAGTCACATATTATTAATGTTCTGATTCTCTATTTTGTTCAGTCCAGTGGCAGTAGTCACATATTATTAATGTTCTGATTCTCTATTTTGTAAAGTCCAGTGGCTGTAGTCACATATTATTAATGTTCTGATTCTCTATTTTGTTCAGTCCAGTGGCAGTAGTCACATATTATTAATGTTCTGATTCTCTATTTTGTAAAGTCCAGTGGCAGTAGTCACATACTATTAATGTTCTGATTCTCTATTTTGTAAAGTCCAGTGGCAGTAGTCACATACTATTAAAGTTCTGATTCTCTATTTTGTAAAGTCCAGTGCAGTAGTCACATATTATTAATGTTCTGATTCTCTATTTTGTAAAGTCCAGTGGCAGTAGTCACATATTATTAATGTTCTGATTCTCTATTTTGTAAAGTCCAGTGGCAGTAGTCACATATTATTAATGTTCTGATTCTCTATTTTGTAAAGTCCAGTGGCAGTAGTCACATATTATTAATGTTCTGATTCTCTATTTTGTAAAGTCCAGTGGCAGTAGTCACATATTATTAATGTTCTGATTCTCTATTTTGTAAAGTCCAGTGGCAGTAGTCACATACTATTAATGTTCTGATTCTCTATTTTGTAAAGTCCAGTGGCAGTAGTCACATACTATTAATGTTCTGATTCTCTATTTTGTAAAGTCCAGTGGCAGTAGTCACATACTATTAATGTTCTGATTCTCTATTTTGTAAAGTCCAGTGGCAGTAGTCACATATTATTAATGTTCTGATTCTCTATTTTGTAAAGTCCAGTGGAAGTAGTCACATACTATTAATGTTCTGATTCTCTATTTTGTAAAGTCCAGTGGCAGTAGTCACATACTATTAATGTTCTGATTCTCTATTTTGTAAAGTCCAGTGGCAGTAGTCACATATTATTAATGTTCTGATTCTCTATTTTGTAAAGTCCAGTGCAGTAGTCACATACTATTAATGTTCTGATTCTCTATTTTGTAAAGTCCAGTGGCAGTAGTCACATACTATTAATGTTCTGATTCTCTATTTTGTAAAGTCCAGTGGCAGTAGTCACATATTATTAATGTTCTGATTCTCTATTTTGTAAAGTCCAGTGGCAGTAGTCACATACTATTAATGTTCTGATTCTCTATTTTGTAAAGTCCAGTGGCAGTAGTCACATATTATTAATGTTCTGATTCTCTATTTTGTAAAGTCCAGTGGCAGTAGTCACATACTATTAATGTTCTGATTCTCTATTTTGTAAAGTCCAGTGCAGTAGTCACATATTATGAATGTTCTGATTCTCTATTTTGTTCAGTCCAGTGGCAGTAGTCACATATTATTAATGGTCTGATTCTCTATTTTGTAAAGTCCAGTGCAGTAGTCACATATTATTAATGTTCTGATTCTCTATTTTGTAAAGTCCAGTGGCAGTAGTCACATACTATTAATGTTCTGATTCTCTATTTTGTAAAGTCCAGTGCAGTAGTCACATACTATTAATGTTCTGGGTCTCTATTTTGTAAAGTCCAGTGGCAGTAGTCACATACTATTAATGTTCTGATTCTCTATTTTGTAAAGTCCAGTGCAGTAGTCACATACTATTAATGTTCTGATTCTCTATTTTGTAAAGTCCAGTGCAGTAGTCACATATTATTAATGTTCTGATTCTCTATTTTGTAAAGTCCAGTGCAGTAGTCACATATTATTAATGTTCTGATTCTCTATTTTGTAAAGTCCAGTGCAGTAGTCACATATTATTAATGTTCTGATTCTCTATTTTGTAAAGTCCAGTGGCAGTAGTCACATACTATTAATGTTCTGATTCTCTATTTTGTAAAGTCCAGTGGCAGTAGTCACATACTATTAATGTTCTGATTCTCTATTTTGTAAAGTCCAGTGCAGTAGTCACATACTATTAATGTTCTGATTCTCTATTTTGTAAAGTCCAGTGCAGTAGTCACATACTATTAATGTTCTGATTCTCTATTTTGTAAAGTCCAGTGCAGTAGTCACATACTATTAATGTTCTGATTCTCTATTTTGTAAAGTCCAGTGGCAGTAGTCACATACTATTAATGTTCTGATTCTGTATTTTGTAAAGTCCAGTGCAGTAGTCACATATTATTAATGTTCTGATTCTCTATTTTGTTCAGTCCAGTGGCAGTAGTCACATACTATTAATGATCTTATTCTCTATTTTGTTCATTCCAGTGCAGTAGTCACATATTATTAATGTTCTGGGTCTCCATTTTGTAAAGTCCAGTGGCAGTAGTCACATACTATTAATGATCTTATTCTCTATTTTGTTCATTCCAGTGCAGTAGTCACATACTATTAATGTTCTGATTCTCTATTTTGTAAAGTCCAGTGGCAGTAGTCACATACTATTAATGTTCTGATTCTCTATTTTGTAAAGTCCAGTGCAGTAGTCACATATTATTAATGTTCTCATTCTCTATTTTGTAAAGTCCAGTGGCAGTAGTCACATACTATTAATGTTCTGATTCTCTATTTTGTAAAGTCCAGTGCAGTAGTCACATATTATTAATGTTCTCATTCTCTATTTTGTAAAGTCCAGTGCAGTATTCACATACTATTAATGTTCTGATTCTCTATTTTGTAAAGTCCAGTGGCAGTAGTCACATACTATTAATGTTCTGATTCTCTATTTTGTAAAGTCCAGTGCAGTAGTCACATACTATTAATGTTCTGATTCTCTATTTTGTAAAGTCCAGTGCAGTAGTCACATATTATGAATGTTCTGATTCTCTATTTTGTAAAGTCCAGTGCAGTAGTCACATATTATTAATGTTCTGATTCTCTATTTTGTTCAGTCCAGTGGCAGTAGTCACATACTATTAATGATCTTATTCTCTATTTTGTTCATTCCAGTGCAGTAGTCACATATTATTAATGTTCTGGGTCTCCATTTTGTAAAGTCCAGTGGCAGTAGTCACATATTATTAATGTTCTGGGTCTCTATTTTGTAAAGTCCAGTGCAGTAGTCACATATTATTAATGTTCTGGGTCTCTATTTTGTAAAGTCCAGTGCAGTAGTCACATATTATTAATGTTCTGGGTCTCCATTTTGTAAAGTCCAGTGCAGTAGTCACATATTATTAATGTTCTGGGTCTCTATTTTGTAAAGTCCAGTGCAGTAGTCACATATTATTAATGTTCTGGGTCTCCATTTTGTAAAGTCCAGTGCAGTAGTCACATATTATTAATGTTCTGGGTCTCTATTTTGTAAAGTCCAGTGGCAGTAGTCACATATTATTAATGTTCTGGGTCTCTATTTTGTAAAGTCCAGTGCAGTAGTCACATATTATTAATGTTCTGGGTCTCTATTTTGTAAAGTCCAGTGCAGTAGTCACATACTATTAATGTTCTGGGTCTCTATTTTGTAAAGTCCAGTGCAGTAGTCACATATTATTAATGTTCTGATTCTCTATTTTGTTCAGTCCAGTGGCAGTAGTCACATACTATTAATGTTCTGGATCTCTATTTTTTCAGAACAGTGGCAGTAGTCACATATTATTAATGTTCTGATTCTCTATTTTGTAAAGTCCAGTGCAGTAGTCACATATTATTAATGTTCTGATTCTCTATTTTGTTCAGTCCAGTGGCAGTAGTCACATATTATTAATGTTCTGATTCTCTATTTTGTAAAGTCCAGTGCAGTAGTCACATACTATTAATGTTCTTGATCTCTATTTTGTTCAGTCCAGTGGCAGTAGTCACATATTATTAATGTTCTGATTCTCTATTTTGTAAAGTCCAGTGCAGTAGTCACATATTATTAATGTTCTGATTCTCTATTTTGTAAAGTCCAGTGGCAGTAGTCACATATTATTAATGTTCTCATTCTCTATTTTGTTCAGTCCAGTGGCAGTAGTCACATACTATTAATGTTCTGGATCTCTATTTTTTCAGAACAGTGGCAGTAGTCACATATTATTGATGTTCTCATTCTCTATTTTGTTCAGTCCAGTGGCAGTAGTCACATATTATTAATGTTCTCATTCTCTATTTTGTTCAGTCCAGTGGCAGTAGTCACATATTATTAATGTTCTGATTCTCTATTTTGTAAAGTCCAGTGGCAGTAGTCACATACTATTAATGTTCTGATTCTCTATTTTGTTCAGTCAAATGGCAGTAGTCACATACTATTAACGTTCTGATTCTCTATTTTGTTCAATCCAGTGGGAGTAGTCACATACTATTAATGTTCTTATTCTCTATTTTGTTCAATCCAGTGGCAGTAGTCACATACTATTAATGTTCTGATTCTCTATTTTGTTCAGTCAAATGGCAGTAGTCACATACTATTAACGTTCTGATTCTCTATTTTGTTCAATCCAGTGGAAGTAGTCACATACTATTAATGTTCTGATTCTCTATTTAGTTCAATCCAGTGGGAGTAGTCACATACTATTAATGTTCTTATTCTCTATTTTGTTCAGTCAAATGGCAGTAGTCACATACTATTAACGTTCTGATTCTCTATTTTGTTCAATCCAGTGGGAGTAGTCACATACTATTAATGTTCTGATTCTCTATTTAGTTCAATCCAGTGGGAGTAGTCACATACTATTAATGTTCTTATTCTCTATTTTGTTCAGTCAAATGGCAGTAGTCACATACTATTAACGTTCTGATTCTCTATTTTGTTCAATCCAGTGGCAGTAGTCACATACTATTAATGTTCTGATTCTCTATTTTGTTCAGTCAAATGGCAGTAGTCACATACTATTAATGTTCTGATTCTCTATTTTGTTCAATCCAGTGGCAGTAGTCACATACTAATAATGTTCCTATTCTCTATTTTGTTCAATCCAGTGGGAGTAGTCACATACTATTAATGTTCTTATTCTCTATTTTGTTCAGTCAAATGGCAGTAGTCACATAGTATTAACGTTCTGATTCTCTATTTTGTTCAATCCAGTGGCAGTAGTCACATACTATTAATGTTCTGATTCTCCACTTTGTTTAATCCAGTGTCAGTAGTCACATACCATTAATGTTCTGATTCTCTATTTTGTTCAATCCAGTGTCAGTAGTCACATACCATTAATGTTCTGATTCTCTATTTTGTGCAGTCAAATGGCAGTAGTCACATACTATTAATGTTCTGATTCTCCACTTTGTTTAATCCAGTGGCAGTAGTCACATACCATTAATGTTCTGATTCTCTATTTTGTTCAATCCAGTGTCAGTAGTCACATAGTATTAATGTTCTCATTTTCTATTTTATTCAGTCCAGTGGCAGTAGTCACATACTATTAATGTTCTTATTCTCAATTTTTGTTGGTCCAGTGTAAGTAGCCACATACTATTAATGTTCTTATTCTCTATTTTTGTTGGTCCACTGGGAGTAGCCACATACTATTAATGTTCTTATTCTCTATTTTAGTTGGTACAGTGGGAGTAGCCACATACTATTAATGTTCTTATTCTCTATTTTTGTTGGTCCAGTGAAAGTAGCCACATACTATTAATGTTCTTATTCTCTATTTTTGTTGGTCCAGTGGGAGTAGCCACATACTATTAATGTTCTTATTCTCTATTTTTGTTGGTCCAGTGGGAGTAGCCACATACTATTTATGTTCTTATTCTCTATTTTGGTTGGTCCAGTGGGAGTAGCCACATACTATTAATGTTCCTATTCTCTATTTTTGTTGGTCCAGTGTAAGTAGCCACATACTATTAATGTTCTTATTCTCTATTTTTGTTGGTCCAGTGGGAGTAGCCACATACTATTAATGTTCTTATTCTCTATTTTTGTTGGTCCAGTGTAAGTAGCCACATACTATTAATGTTCTTATTCTCTATTTTTGTTGGTCCAGTGTAAGTAGCCACATACTATTAATGTTCTTATTCTCTATTTTTGTTGGTCCAGTGTAAGTAGCCACATACTATTAATGTTCTTATTCTCTATTTTAGTTGGTACAGTGGGAGTAGCCACATACTATTAATGTTCTTATTCTCTATTTTAGTTGGTACAGTGGGAGTAGCCACATACTATTAATGTTCTTATTCTCTATTTTAGTTGGTACAGTGTAAGTAGCCACATACTATTAATGTTCTTATTCTCTATTTTAGTTGGTACAGTGTAAGTAGCCACATACTATTAATGTTCTTATTCTCTATTTTAGTTGGTACAGTGGGAGTAGCCACATACTATTAATGTTCTTATTCTCTATTTTAGTTGGTACAGTGGGAGTAGCCACATACTATTAATGTTCTTATTCTCTATTTTAGTTGGTACAGTGTAAGTAGCCACATACTATTAATGTTCTTATTCTCTATTTTAGTTGGTACAGTGGGAGTAGCCACATACTATTAATGTTCTTATTCTCTATTTTTGTTGGTACAGTGTAAGTAGCCACATACTATTAATGTTCTTATTCTCTATTTTTGTTGGTCCAGTGTAAGTAGCCACATACTATTAATGTTCTTATTCTCTATTTTTGTTGGTCCAGTGGGAGTAGCCACATACTATTAATGTTCTTATTCTCTATTTTAGTTGGTACAGTGGGAGTAGCCACATACTATTAATGTTCTTATTCTCTATTTTATTTGGTACAGTGGGAGTAGCCACATACTATTAATGTTCTTATTCTCTATTTTATTTGGTACAGTGGGAGTAGCCACATACTATTAATGTTCTTATTCTCTATTTTAGTTGGTACAGTGGGAGTAGCCACATACTATTAATGTTCTTATTCTCTATTTTAGTTGGTACAGTGGGAGTAGCCATATACTATTAATGCTCTTATTCTCTATTTTAGTTGGTACAGTGGGAGTAGCCACATACTATTAATGTTCTTATTCTCTATTTTAGTTGGTACAGTGGGAGTAGCCACATACTATTAATGTTCTTATTCTCTATTTTAGTTGGTACAGTGGGAGTAGCCACATACTATTAATGTTCTTATTCTCTATTTTAGTTGGTACAGTGGGAGTAGCCACATACTATTAATGTTCTTATTCTCTATTTTAGTTGGTACAGTGGGAGTAGCCACATACTATTAATGTTCTTATTCTCTATTTTAGTTGGTACAGTGGGAGTAGCCACATACTATTAATGTTCTTATTCTCTATTTTAGTTGGTCCAGTGGGAGTAGCCACATACTATTAATGTTCTTATTCTCTATTTTATTTGGTACAGTGGGAGTAGCCACATACTATTAATGTTCTTATTCTCTATTTTAGTTGGTCCAGTGGGAGTAGCCACATACTATTAATGTTCTTATTCTCTATTTTAGTTGGTACAGTGTAAGTAGCCACATACTATTAATGTTCTTATTCTCTATTTTAGTTGGTACAGTGGGAGTGGCCACATACTATTAATGTTCTTATTCTCTATTTTAGTTGGTCCAGTGGGAGTAGCCACATACTATTAATGTTCTTATTCTCTATTTTAGTTGGTCCAGTGGGAGTAGCCACATACTATTAATGTTCTTATTCTCTATTTTAGTTGGTACAGTGTAAGTAGCCACATACTATTAATGTTCTTATTCTCTATTTTAGTTGGTCCAGTGGGAGTAGCCACATACTATTAATGTTCTTATTCTCTATTTTAGTTGGTACAGTGTAAGTAGCCACATACTATTAATGTTCTTATTCTCTATTTTAGTTGGTACAGTGGGAGTGGCCACATACTATTAATGTTCTTATTCTCTATTTGAGTTGGTCCAGAGGGAGTAGCCACATACTATGTTTGAAGTTTGATGTTCTTATTCTGTATTTTATTTGGTACAGTGGGAGTAGCCACATACTATTAATGTTCTTATTCTGTATTTTAGTTGGTACAGTGGGAGTAGCCACATACTATTAATGTTCTTATTCTCTATTTTAGTTGGTCCAGTGGGAGTAGCCACATACTATTAATGTTCTTATTCTCTATTTTAGTTGGTACAGTGTAAGTAGCCACATACTATTAATGTTCTTATTCTCTATTTTAGTTGGTACAGTGGGAGTAGCCACATACTATTAATGTTCTTATTCTCTATTTTAGTTGGTACAGTGGGAGTAGCCACATACTATTAATGTTCTTATTCTGTATTTTAGTTGGTACAGTGGGAGTAGCCACATACTATTAATGTTCTTATTCTCTATTTTAGTTGGTACAGTGTAAGTAGCCACATACTATTAATGTTCTTATTCTGTATTTTAGTTGGTACAGTGGGAGTAGCCACATACTATTAATGTTCTTATTCTCTATTTTAGTTGGTACAGTGTAAGTAGCCACATACTATTAATGTTCTTATTCTCTATTTTAGTTGGTCCAGTGGGAGTAGCCACATACTATTAATGTTCTTATTCTCTATTTTAGTTGGTACAGTGTAAGTAGCCACATACTATTAATGTTCTTATTCTCTATTTTAGTTGGTACAGTGGGAGTAGCCACATACTATTAATGTTCTTATTCCCTATTTTAGTTGGTCCAGTGGGAGTAGCCACATACTATTAATGTTCTTATTCTCTATTTTAGTTGGTACAGTGTAAGTAGCCACATACTATTAATGTTCTTATTCTGTATTTTAGTTGGTACAGTGGGAGTAGCCACATACTATTAATGTTCTTATTCTCTATTTTAGTTGGTACAGTGGGAGTAGCCACATACTATTAATGTTCTTATTCTCTATTTTAGTTGGTCCAGTGGGAGTAGCCACATACTATTAATGTTCTTATTCTCTATTTTAGTTGGTACAGTGGGAGTAGCCACATACTATTAATGTTCTTATTCTCTATTTTAGTTGGTCCAGTGGGAGTAGCCACATACTATTAATGTTCTTATTCTCTATTTTAGTTGGTACAGTGTAAGTAGCCACATACTATTAATGTTCTTATTCTCTATTTTAGTTGGTCCAGTGGGAGTAGCCACATACTATTAATGTTCTTATTCTCTATTTTAGTTGGTACAGTGGGAGTAGCCACATACTATTAATGTTCTTATTCTCTATTTTAGTTGGTACAGTGTAAGTAGCCACATACTATTAATGTTCTTATTCTCTATTTTTGTTGGTCCAGTGGGAGTAGCCACATACTATTAATGTTCTTATTCTCTATTTTAGTTGGTACAGTGTAAGTAGCCACATACTATTAATGTTCTTATTCTCTATTTTAGTTGGTACAGTGTAAGTAGCCACATACTATTAATGTTCTTATTCTCTATTTTAGTTGGTCCAGTGTAAGTAGCCACATACTATTAATGTTGTTATTCTCTATTTTTGTTGGTCCAGTGTAAGTAGCCACATACTATTAATGTTCTTATTCTCTATTTTTGTTGGTCCAGTGGGAGTGGCCACATACTATTAATGTTCTTATTCTCTATTTTAGTTGGTACAGTGTAAGTAGCCACATACTATTAATGTTCTTATTCTCTATTTTTGTTGGTCCAGTGGGAGTGGCCACATACTATTAATGTTCTTATTCTCTATTTTAGTTGGTACAGTGTAAGTAGCCACATACTATTAATGTTCTTATTCTCTATTTTTGTTGGTCCAGTGGGAGTGGCCACATACTATTAATGTTCTTATTCTCTATTTTTGTTGGTCCAGTGTAAGTAGCCACATACTATTAATGTTGTTATTCTCTATTTTTGTTGGTACAGTGTAAGTAGCCACATACTATTAATGTTCTTATTCTCTATTTTTGTTGGTACAGTGTAAGTAGCCACATACTATTAATGTTGTTATTCTCTATTTTTGTTGGTCCAGTGTAAGTAGCCACATACTATTAATGTTCTTATTCTCTATTTTTGTTGGTACAGTGTAAGTAGCCACATACTATTAATGTTGTTATTCTCTATTTTTGTTGGTACAGTGTAAGTAGCCACATACTATTAATGTTGTTATTCTCTATTTTAGTTGGTCCAGTGTAAGTAGCCACATACTATTAATGTTCTTATTCTCTATTTTAGTTGGTACAGTGTAAGTAGCCACATACTATTAATGTTGTTATTCTCTATTTTAGGTAGTCCAGTGGGAGTAGCCACATACTATTAATGTTCTTATTCTCTATTTTAGTTAGTCCGGTGGGAGTAGCCACATACTATTAATGTTCTTATTCTCTATTTTAGTTGGTCCAGTGGGAGTAGCCACATACTATTAATGTTCTTATTCTCTATTTTAGTTGGTCCAGTGGGAGTAGCCACATACTATTAATGTTCATATTCTCTATTTTAGGTAGTCCAGTGGGAGTAGCCACATACTATTAATGTTCTTATTCTCTATTTTAGTTAGTCCGGTGGGAGTAGCCACATACTATTAATGTTCTTATTCTCTATTTTAGTTGGTCCAGTGGGAGTAGCCACATACTATTAATGTTCTTATTCTCTATTTTAGTTGGTACAGTGGGAGTAGCCACATACTATTAATGTTGTTATTCTCTATTTTTCTTGGTCCAGTGTAAGTAGCCACATACTATTAATGTTCTTATTCTCTATTTTTGTTGGTCCAGTGGGAGTACCCACATACTATTAATGTTCTTATTCTCTATTTTTGTTGGTCCAGTGTAAGTAGCCACATACTATTAATGTTCTTATTCTCTATTTTTGTTGGTCCAGTGGGAGTAGCCACATACTATTAATGTTCTTATTCTCTATTTTTGTTGGTCCAGTGTAAGTAGCCACATACTATTAATGTTCTTATTCTCTATTTTTGTTGGTCCAGTGGGAGTACCCACATACTATTAATGTTCTTATTCTCTATTTTTGTTGGTCCAGTGTAAGTAGCCACATACTATTAATGTTCTTATTCTCTATTTTTGTTGGTCCAGTGGGAGTAGCCACATACTATTAATGTTCTTATTCTCTATTTTAGTTGGTACAGTGGGAGTAGCCACATACTATTAATGTTCTTATTCTCTATTTTAGTTGGTCCAGTGGGAGTAGTCACATACTATTAATGTTCTTATTCTCTATTTTAGTTGGTCCAGTGTAAGTAGCCACATACTATTAATGTTCTTATTCTCTATTTTTGTTGGTCCAGTGTAAGTAGCCACATACTATTAATGTTCTTATTCTGTATTTTTGTTGGTCCAGTGTAAGTAGCCACATACTATTAATGTTCTTATTCTCTATTTTAGTTGGTACAGTGGGAGTAGCCACATACTATTAATGTTCTTATTCTCTATTTTAGTTGGTACAGTGGGAGTAGCCACATACTATTAATGTTCTTATTCTCTATTTTTGTTGGTCCAGTGTAAGTAGCCACATACTATTAATGTTGTTATTCTCTATTTTAGTTGGTCCAGTGGGAGTAGCCACATACTATTAATGTTGTTATTCTCTATTTTAGTTGGTACAGTGGGAGTAGCCACATACTATTAATGTTGTTATTCTCTATTTTAGTTGGTCCAGTGGGAGTAGCCACATACTATTAATGTTCTTATTCTCTATTTTTGTTGGTCCAGTGGGTGTAGCCACATACTATTAATGTTGTTATTCTCTATTTTAGTTGGTCCAGTGGGAGTAGCCACATACTATTAATGTTCTTATTCTCTATTTTTGTTGGTCCAGTGGGAGTAGCCACATACTATTAATGTTCTTATTCTCTATTTTTGTTGGTCCAGTGGGAGTAGCCACATACTATTAATGTTCTTATTCTGTATTTTTGTTGGTCCAGTGGGAGTAGCCACATACTATTAATGTTGTTATTCTCTATTTTAGTTGGTCCAGTGGGAGTAGCCACATACTATTAATGTTCTTATTCTGTATTTTTGTTGGTCCAGTGGGAGTAGCCACATACTATTAATGTTCTTATTCTCTATTTTTGTTGGTCCAGTGTAAGTAGCCACATACTATTAATGTTGTTATTCTCTATTTTAGTTGGTCCAGTGGGAGTAGCCACATACTATTAATGTTCTTATTCTCTATTTTTGTTGGTCCAGTGGGAGTAGCCACATACTATTAATGTTCTTATTCTCTATTTTTGTTGGTCCAGTGGGAGTAGCCACTTACTATTAATGTTCTTATTCTCTATTTTTGTTGGTCCAGTGGGAGTAGCCACATACTATTAATGTTCTTATTCTCTATTTTTGTTGGTCCAGTGTAAGTAGCCACATACTATTAATGTTCTTATTCTCTATTTTTGTTGGTCCAGTGGGAGTAGCCACATACTATTAATGTTCTTATTCTCTATTTTTGTTGGTCCAGTGGGAGTAGCCACATACTATTAATGTTCTTATTCTCTATTTTTGTTGGTCCAGTGGGAGTAGCCACATACTATTAATGTTCTTATTCTCTATTTTTGTTGGTCCAGTGGGAGTAGCCACATACTATTAATGTTCTTATTCTCTATTTTTGTTGGTCCAGTGTAAGTAGCCACATACTATTAATGTTCTTATTCTCTATTTTAGTTGGTCCAGTGTAAGTAGCCACATACTATGTTTGAAGTTTGATGTTCTTATTCTCTATTTTAGTTGGTCCAGTGGGAGTAGCCACATACTATGTTTGAAGTTTGATGTTCTTATTCTCTATTTGAGTTGGTGCAGTGGGAGTAGCCACATACTATGTTTGAAGTTTGATGTTCTTATTCTCTATTTTTCTTGGTCCAGAGGGAGTAGCCACATACTATGTTTGAAGTTTGATGTTCTTATTCTCTATTTTAGTTGGTCCAGTGGGAGTAGCCACATACTATGTTTGAAGTTTGATGTTCTTATTCTCTATTTTAGTTGGTCCAGTGGGAGTAGCCACATACTATGTTTGAAATTTGATGTTCTTATTCTCTATTTTGGTTGGTCCAGTGGGAGTAGCCACATACTATGTTTGAAGTTTGATGTTCTTATTCTCTATTTTAGTTGGTCCAGTGGGAGTAGCCACATACTATGTTTGAAGTTTGATGTTCCTATTCTCTATTTGAGTTGGTCCAGTGGGAGTAGCCACATACTATGTTTGAAGTTTGATGTTCTTATTCTCTATTTTAGTTGGTCCAGAGGGAGTAGCCACATACTATGTTTGAAGTTTGATGTTCTTATTCTCTATTTTAGTTGGTCCAGTGGGAGTAGCCACATACTATGTTTGAAGTTTGATGTTCTTATTCTCTATTTTAGTTGGTCCAGTGGGAGTAGCCACATACCATTAATGTTCTTATTCTCTATTTTAGTTGGTCCAGTGGGAGTAGCCACATACTATTAATGTTCTTATTCTCTATTTTAGTTGGTCCAGTGGGAGTAGCCACATACTATGTTTGAAGTTTGATGTTCTTATTCTCTATTTTTGTTGATCCAGTAGGAGTAGCCACATACTATTAATGTTCTTATTCTCTATTTTAGTTGGTCCAGTGGGAGTAGCCACATACTATTAATGTTCTTATTCTCTATTTTAGTTGGTCCAGTGGGAGTAGCCACATACTATTAATGTTCTTATTCTCTATTTTAGTTGGTCCAGTGGGAGTAGCCACATACTATTAATGTTCTTATTCTCTATTTTAGTTGGTCCAGTGGGAGTAGCCACATACTATTAATGTTCTTATTCTCTATTTTAGTTGGTCCAGTGGGAGTAGCCACATACTATTAATGTTCTTATTCTCTATTTGAGTTGGTCCAGAGGGAGTAGCCACATACTATGTTTGAAGTTTGATGTTCTTATTCTGTATTTTAGTTGGTACAGTGGGAGTAGCCACATACTATGTTTGAAGGTTGATGTTCTTATTCTCTATTTTAGTTGGTACAGTGGGAGTAGCCACATACTATGTTTGAAGTTTGATGTTCTTATTCTGTATTTTAGTTGGTACAGTGGGAGTAGCCACATACTATGTTTGAAGGTTGATGTTCTTATTCTCTATTTTAGTTGGTAGATGGGAGTAGCCACATACTATGTTTGAAGGTTGATGTTCTTATTCTGTATTTTAGTTGGTACAGTGGGAGTAGCCACATACTATGTTTGAAGGTTGATGTTCTTATTCTCTATTTTAGTTGGTACAGTGGGAGTAGCCACATACTATGTTTGAAGGTTGATGTTCTTATTCTGTATTTTAGTTGGTACAGTGGGAGTAGCCACATACTATTAATGTTCTTATTCTGTATTTTAGTTGGTACAGTGGGAGTGGCCACGTACTATTAATGTTCTTATTCTGCATTTTAGTTGGTACAGTGGGAGTGGCCACATACTATTAATGTTCTTATTCTGCATTTTAGTTGGTACAGTGGGAGTGGCCACATACTATTAATGTTCTTATTCTGAATTTTAGTTGGTACAGTGGGAGTGGCCACATACTATTAATGTTCTTATTCTGTATTTTAGTTGGTACAGTGGGAGTAGCCACATACTATTAATGTTCTTATTCTCTATTTTAGTTGGTACAGTGGGAGTAGCCACATACTATTAATGTTCTTATTCTGCATTTTAGTTGGTACAGTGGGAGTGGCCACATACTATTAATGTTCTTATTCTCTATTTTAGTTGGTACAGTGGGAGTAGCCACATACTATGTTTGAAGGTTGATGTTCTTATTCTGTATTTTAGTTGGTACAGTGGGAGTGGCCACATACTATGTTTGAAGGTTGATGTTCTTATTCTCTATTTTAGTTGGTACAGTGGGAGTAGCCACATACTATGTTTGAAGGTTGATGTTCTTATTCTCTATTTTAGTTGGTACAGTGGGAGTAGCCACATACTATGTTTGAAGGTTGATGTTCTTATTCTCTATTTTAGTTGGTACAGTGGGAGTAGCCACATACTATTAATGTTCTTATTCTCTATTTTAGTTGGTACAGTGGGAGTAGCCACATACTATTAATGTTCTTATTCTGTATTTTAGTTGGTACAGTGGGAGTAGCCACATACTATTAATGTTCTTATTCTGTATTTTAGTTGGTACAGTGGGAGTAGCCACATACTATTAATGTTCTTATTCTCTATTTTAGTTGGTACAGTGGGAGTAGCCACATACTATTAATGTTCTTATTCTCTATTTTAGTTGGTACAGTGGGAGTAGCCACATACTATTAATGTTCTTATTCTGTATTTTAGTTGGTACAGTGGGAGTAGCCACATACTATTAATGTTCTTATTCTCTATTTTAGTTGGTACAGTGGGAGTAGCCACATACTATTAATGTTCTTATTCTGTATTTTAGTTGGTACAGTGGGAGTAGCCACATACTATTAATGTTCTTATTCTGTATTTTAGTTGGTACAGTGGGAGTAGCCACATACTATTAATGTTCTTATTCTCTATTTTAGTTGGTACAGTGGGAGTAGCCACATACTATTAATGTTCTTATTCTGTATTTTAGTTGGTACAGTGGGAGTAGCCACATACTATTAATGTTCTTATTCTCTATTTTAGTTGGTACAGTGGGAGTAGCCACATACTATTAATGTTCTTATTCTCTATTTTAGTTGGTACAGTGGGAGTAGCCACATACTATTAATGTTCTTATTCTCTATTTTAGTTGGTACAGTGGGAGTAGCCACATACTATTAATGTTCTTATTCTCTATTTTAGTTGGTACAGTGGGAGTAGCCACATACTATTAATGTTCTTATTCTCTATTTTAGTTGGTACAGTGGGAGTAGCCACATACTATTAATGTTCTTATTCTCTATTTTAGTTGGTACAGTGGGAGTAGCCACATACTATGTTTGAAGGTTGATGTTCTTATTCTCTATTTTAGTTGGTACAGTGGGAGTAGCCACATACTATTAATGTTCTTATTCTCTATTTTAGTTGGTACAGTGGGAGTAGCCACATACTATTAATGTTCTTATTCTGTATTTTAGTTGGTACAGTGGGAGTAGCCACATACTATTAATGTTCTTATTCTGTATTTTAGTTGGTACAGTGGGAGTAGCCACATACTATTAATGTTCTTATTCTCTATTTTAGTTGGTACAGTGGGAGTAGCCACATACTATTAATGTTCTTATTCTGTATTTTAGTTGGTACAGTGGGAGTAGCCACATACTATTAATGTTCTTATTCTCTATTTTAGTTGGTACAGTGGGAGTAGCCACATACTATTAATGTTCTTATTCTGTATTTTAGTTGGTACAGTGGGAGTAGCCACATACTATTAATGTTCTTATTCTCTATTTTAGTTGGTACAGTGGGAGTAGCCACATACTATTAATGTTCTTATTCTCTATTTTAGTTGGTACAGTGGGAGTAGCCACATACTATTAATGTTCTTATTCTCTATTTTAGTTGGTACAGTGGGAGTAGCCACATACTATTAATGTTCTTATTCTCTATTTTAGTTGGTACAGTGGGAGTAGCCACATACTATTAATGTTCTTATTCTCTATTTTAGTTGGTACAGTGGGAGTAGCCACATACTATTAATGTTCTTATTCTCTATTTTAGTTGGTACAGTGGGAGTAGCCACATACTATGTTTGAAGGTTGATGTTCTTATTCTCTATTTTAGTTGGTACAGTGGGAGTAGCCACATACTATTAATGTTCTTATTCTCTATTTTAGTTGGTACAGTGGGAGTAGCCACATACTATTAATGTTCTTATTCTGTATTTTAGTTGGTACAGTGGGAGTAGCCACATACTATTAATGTTCTTATTCTGTATTTTAGTTGGTACAGTGGGAGTAGCCACATACTATTAATGTTCTTATTCTCTATTTTAGTTGGTACAGTGGGAGTAGCCACATACTATTAATGTTCTTATTCTGTATTTTAGTTGGTACAGTGGGAGTAGCCACATACTATTAATGTTCTTATTCTCTATTTTAGTTGGTACAGTGGGAGTAGCCACATACTATTAATGTTCTTATTCTGTATTTTAGTTGGTACAGTGGGAGTAGCCACATACTATTAATGTTCTTATTCTCTATTTTAGTTGGTACAGTGGGAGTAGCCACATACTATTAATGTTCTTATTCTCTATTTTAGTTGGTACAGTGGGAGTAGCCACATACTATTAATGTTCTTATTCTCTATTTTAGTTGGTACAGTGGGAGTAGCCACATACTATGTTTGAAGGTTGATGTTCTTATTCTCTATTTTAGTTGGTACAGTGGGAGTAGCCACATACTATTAATGTTCTTATTCTGTATTTTAGTTGGTACAGTGGGAGTAGCCACATACTATTAATGTTCTTATTCTCTATTTTAGTTGGTACAGTGGGAGTAGCCACATACTATTAATGTTCTTATTCTCTATTTTAGTTGGTACAGTGGGAGTAGCCACATACTATTAATGTTCTTATTCTCTATTTTAGTTGGTACAGTGGGAGTAGCCACATACTATTAATGTTCTTATTTTCTATTTTAGTTGGTACAGTGGGAGTAGCCACATACTATTAATGTTCTTATTCTCTATTTTAGTTGGTACAGTGGGAGTAGCCACATACTATTAATGTTCTTATTCTCTATTTTAGTTGGTACAGTGGGAGTAGCCACATACTATTAATGTTCTTATTCTGTATTTTAGTTGGTACAGTGGGAGTAGCCACATACTATTAATGTTCTTATTCTGTATTTTAGTTGGTACAGTGGGAGTAGCCACATACTATTAATGTTCTTATTCTCTATTTTAGTTGGTCCAGTGGGAGTAGCCACATACTATTAATGTTCTTATTCTCTATTTTAGTTGGTACAGTGCGAGTAGCCACATACTATGTTTGAAGGTTGATGTTCTTATTCTCTATTTTAGTTGGTACAGTGAGAGTAGCCACATACTATGTTTGAAGGTTGATGTTCTTATTCTCTATTTTAGTTGGTACAGTGAGAGTAGCCACATACTATGTTTGAAGGTTGATGTTCTTATTCTCTATTTTAGTTGGTACAGTGAGAGTAGCCACATACTATGTTTGAAGGTTGATGTTCTTATTCTCTATTTTAGTTGGTACAGTGAGAGTAGCCACATACTATGTTTGAAGGTTGATGTTCTTATTCTCTATTTTAGTTGGTACAGTGAGAGTAGCCACATACTATGTTTGAAGGTTGATGTTCTTATTCTCTATTTTAGTTGGTACAGTGGGAGTAGCCACATACTATGTTTGAAGGTTGATGTTCTTATTCTCTATTTTAGTTGGTACAGTGAGAGTAGCCACATACTATGTTTGAAGGTTGATGTTCTTATTCTCTATTTTAGTTGGTACAGTGGGAGTAGCCACATACTATTAATGTTCTTATTCTCTATTTTAGTTGGTACAGTGGGAGTAGCCACATACTATGTTTGAAGGTTGATGTTCTTATTCTCTATTTTAGTTGGTACAGTGGGAGTAGCCACATACTATGTTTGAAGGTTGATGTTCTTATTCTCTATTTTAGTTGGTACAGTGGGAGTAGCCACATACTATGTTTGAAGGTTGATGTTCTTATTCTCTATTTTAGTTGGTACAGTGGGAGTAGCCACTTACTATGTTTGAAGGTTGATGTTCTTATTCTCTATTTTAGTTGGTCCAGTGGGAGTAGCCACATACTATGTTTGAAGGTTGATGTTCTTATTCTCTATTTTAGTTGGTACAGTGGGAGTAGCCACATACTATGTTTGAAGGTTGATGTTCTTATTCTCTATTTTAGTTGGTCCAGTGGGAGTAGCCACATACTATTAATGTTCTTATTCTCTATTTTAGTTGGTCCAGTGGGAGTAGCCACATACTATTAATGTTCTTATTCTCTATTTTAGTTGGTCCAGTGGGAGTAGCCACATACTATTAATGTTCTTATTCTCTATTTTAGTTGGTACAGTGGGAGTAGCCACATACTATTAATGTTCTTATTCTCTATTTTAGTTGGTACAGTGGGAGTAGCCACATACTATGTTTGAAGGTTGATGTTCTTATTCTCTATTTTAGTTGGTACAGTGGGAGTAGCCACATACTATTAATGTTCTTATTTTCTATTTTAGTTGGTACAGTGGGAGTAGCCACATACTATTAATGTTCTTATTCTCTATTTTAGTTGGTACAGTGGGAGTAGCCACATACTATTAATGTTCTTATTCTCTATTTTAGTTGGTACAGTGGGAGTAGCCACATACTATTAATGTTCTTATTTTCTATTTTAGTTGGTACAGTGGGAGTAGCCACATACTATTAATGTTCTTATTCTCTATTTTAGTTGGTACAGTGGGAGTAGCCACATACTATTAATGTTCTTATTCTCTATTTTAGTTGGTACAGTGGGAGTAGCCACATACTATTAATGTTCTTATTCTCTATTTTAGTTGGTACAGTGGGAGTAGCCACATACTATTAATGTTCTTATTCTCTATTTTAGTTGGTACAGTGGGAGTAGCCACATACTATTAATGTTCTTATTCTCTATTTTAGTTGGTACAGTGGGAGTAGCCACATACTATTAATGTTCTTATTCTCTATTTTAGTTGGTACAGTGGGAGTAGCCACATACTATTAATGTTCTTATTTTCTATTTTAGTTGGTACAGTGGGAGTAGCCACATACTATTAATGTTCTTATTCTCTATTTTAGTTGGTACAGTGGGAGTAGCCACATACTATTAATGTTCTTATTCTCTATTTTAGTTGGTACAGTGGGAGTAGCCACATACTATGTTTGAAGGTTGATGTTCTTATTCTCTATTTTAGTTGGTACAGTGGGAGTAGCCACATACTATTAATGTTCTTATTCTCTATTTTAGTTGGTACAGTGGGAGTAGCCACATACTATTAATGTTCTTATTCTGCATTTTAGTTGGTACAGTGGGAGTGGCCACATACTATTAATGTTCTTAGTCTCTATTTTAGTTGGTACAGTGGGAGTAGCCACATACTATGTTTGAAGGTTGATGTTCTTATTCTCTATTTTAGTTGGTACAGTGGGAGTAGCCACATACTATGTTTGAAGGTTGATGTTCTTATTCTCTATTTTAGTTGGTACAGTGGGAGTAGCCACATACTATGTTTGAAGGTTGATGTTCTTATTCTCTATTTTAGTTGGTACAGTGGGAGTAGCCACATACTATGTTTGAAGGTTGATGTTCTTATTCTCTATTTTAGTTGGTACAGTGGGAGTAGCCACATACTATGTTTGAAGGTTGATGTTCTTATTCTCTATTTTAGTTGGTCCAGTGGGAGTAGCCACATACTATGTTTGAAGGTTGATGTTCTTATTCTCTATTTTAGTTGGTACAGTGGGAGTAGCCACATACTATTAATGTTCTTATTCTCTATTTTAGTTGGTCCAGTGGGAGTAGCCACATACTATGTTTGAAGGTTGATGTTCTTATTCTCTATTTTAGTTGGTCCAGTGGGAGTAGCCACATACTATTAATGTTCTTATTCTCTATTTTAGTTGGTCCAGTGGGATTAGCCACATACTATTAATGTTCTTATTCTCTATTTTAGTTGGTACAGTGGGAGTAGCCACATACTATGTTTGAAGGTTGATGTTCTTATTCTCTATTTTAGTTGGTACAGTGGGAGTAGCCACATACTATTAATGTTCTTATTCTCTATTTTAGTTGGTACAGTGGGAGTAGCCACATACTATTAATGTTCTTATTCTCTATTTTAGTTGGTACAGTGGGAGTAGCCACATACTATTAATGTTCTTATTCTCTATTTTAGTTGGTACAGTGGGAGTAGCCACATACTATTAATGTTCTTATTCTGTATTTTAGTTGGTACAGTGGGAGTAGCCACATACTATTAATGTTCTTATTCTGTATTTTAGTTGGTACAGTGGGAGTAGCCACATACTATTAATGTTCTTATTCTCTATTTTAGTTGGTCCAGTGGGAGTAGCCACATACTATTAATGTTCTTATTCTCTATTTTAGTTGGTACAGTGGGAGTAGCCACATACTATGTTTGAAGGTTGATGTTCTTATTCTCTATTTTAGTTGGTACAGTGAGAGTAGCCACATACTATGTTTGAAGGTTGATGTTCTTATTCTCTATTTTAGTTGGTACAGTGAGAGTAGCCACATACTATGTTTGAAGGTTGATGTTCTTATTCTCTATTTTAGTTGGTACAGTGAGAGTAGCCACATACTATGTTTGAAGGTTGATGTTCTTATTCTCTATTTTAGTTGGTACAGTGAGAGTAGCCACATACTATGTTTGAAGGTTGATGTTCTTATTCTCTATTTTAGTTGGTACAGTGAGAGTAGCCACATACTATGTTTGAAGGTTGATGTTCTTATTCTCTATTTTAGTTGGTACAGTGGGAGTAGCCACATACTATGTTTGAAGGTTGATGTTCTTATTCTCTATTTTAGTTGGTACAGTGAGAGTAGCCACATACTATGTTTGAAGGTTGATGTTCTTATTCTCTATTTTAGTTGGTACAGTGGGAGTAGCCACATACTATTAATGTTCTTATTCTCTATTTTAGTTGGTACAGTGGGAGTAGCCACATACTATGTTTGAAGGTTGATGTTCTTATTCTCTATTTTAGTTGGTACAGTGGGAGTAGCCACATACTATGTTTGAAGGTTGATGTTCTTATTCTCTATTATAGTTGGTACAGTGGGAGTAGCCACTTACTATGTTTGAAGGTTGATGTTCTTATTCTCTATTTTAGTTGGTCCAGTGGGAGTAGCCACATACTATGTTTGAAGGTTGATGTTCTTATTCTCTATTTTAGTTGGTACAGTGGGAGTAGCCACATACTATGTTTGAAGGTTGATGTTCTTATTCTCTATTTTAGTTGGTCCAGTGGGAGTAGCCACATACTATTAATGTTCTTATTCTCTATTTTAGTTGGTCCAGTGGGAGTAGCCACATACTATTAATGTTCTTATTCTCTATTTTAGTTGGTCCAGTGGGAGTAGCCACATACTATTAATGTTCTTATTCTCTATTTTAGTTGGTACAGTGGGAGTAGCCACATACTATTAATGTTCTTATTCTCTATTTTAGCTGGTACAGTGGGAGTAGCCACATACTATGTTTGAAGGTTGATGTTCTTATTCTCTATTTTAGTTGGTACAGTGGGAGTAGCCACATACTATTAATGTTCTTATTTTCTATTTTAGTTGGTACAGTGGGAGTAGCCACATACTATTAATGTTCTTATTCTCTATTTTAGTTGGTACAGTGGGAGTAGCCACATACTATTAATGTTCTTATTCTCTATTTTAGTTGGTACAGTGGGAGTAGCCACATACTATTAATGTTCTTATTTTCTATTTTAGTTGGTACAGTGGGAGTAGCCACATACTATTAATGTTCTTATTCTCTATTTTAGTTGGTACAGTGGGAGTAGCCACATACTATTAATGTTCTTAGTCTCTATTTTAGTTGGTACAGTGGGAGTAGCCACTTACTATGTTTGAAGGTTGATGTTCTTATTCTCTATTTTAGTTGGTACAGTGGGAGTAGCCACATACTATGTTTGAAGGTTGATGTTCTTATTCTCTATTTTAGTTGGTACAGTGGGAGTAGCCACATACTATGTTTGAAGGTTGATGTTCTTATTCTCTATTTTAGTTGGTACAGTGGGAGTAGCCACATACTATGTTTGAAGGTTGATGTTCTTATTCTCTATTTTAGTTGGTACAGTGGGAGTAGCCACATACTATGTTTGAAGGTTGATGTTCTTATTCTCTATTTTAGTTGGTCCAGTGGGAGTAGCCACATACTATGTTTGAAGGTTGATGTTCTTATTCTCTATTTTAGTTGGTACAGTGGGAGTAGCCACATACTATTAATGTTCTTATTCTCTATTTTAGTTGGTCCAGTGGGAGTAGCCACATACTATGTTTGAAGGTTGATGTTCTTATTCTCTATTTTAGTTGGTCCAGTGGGAGTAGCCACATACTATTAATGTTCTTATTCTCTATTTTAGTTGGTCCAGTGGGATTAGCCACATACTATTAATGTTCTTATTCTCTATTTTAGTTGGTACAGTGGGAGTAGCCACATACTATGTTTGAAGGTTGATGTTCTTATTCTCTATTTTAGTTGGTACAGTGGGAGTAGCCACATACTATTAATGTTCTTATTCTCTATTTTAGTTGGTACAGTGGGAGTAGCCACATACTATTAATGTTCTTATTCTCTATTTTAGTTGGTACAGTGGGAGTAGCCACATACTATTAATGTTCTTATTCTGTATTTTAGTTGGTACAGTGGGAGTAGCCACATACTATTAATGTTCTTATTCTGTATTTTAGTTGGTACAGTGGGAGTAGCCACATACTATTAATGTTCTTATTCTCTATTTTAGTTGGTCCAGTGGGAGTAGCCACATACTATTAATGTTCTTATTCTCTATTTTAGTTGGTACAGTGGGAGTAGCCACATACTATGTTTGAAGGTTGATGTTCTTATTCTCTATTTTAGTTGGTACAGTGAGAGTAGCCACATACTATGTTTGAAGGTTGATGTTCTTATTCTCTATTTTAGTTGGTACAGTGAGAGTAGCCACATACTATGTTTGAAGGTTGATGTTCTTATTCTCTATTTTAGTTGGTACAGTGAGAGTAGCCACATACTATGTTTGAAGGTTGATGTTCTTATTCTCTATTTTAGTTGGTACAGTGAGAGTAGCCACATACTATGTTTGAAGGTTGATGTTCTTATTCTCTATTTTAGTTGGTACAGTGAGAGTAGCCACATACTATGTTTGAAGGTTGATGTTCTTATTCTCTATTTTAGTTGGTACAGTGGGAGTAGCCACATACTATGTTTGAAGGTTGATGTTCTTATTCTCTATTTTAGTTGGTACAGTGAGAGTAGCCACATACTATGTTTGAAGGTTGATGTTCTTATTCTCTATTTTAGTTGGTACAGTGGGAGTAGCCACATACTATTAATGTTCTTATTCTCTATTTTAGTTGGTACAGTGGGAGTAGCCACATACTATGTTTGAAGGTTGATGTTCTTATTCTCTATTTTAGTTGGTACAGTGGGAGTAGCCACATACTATGTTTGAAGGTTGATGTTCTTATTCTCTATTTTAGTTGGTACAGTGGGAGTAGCCACTTACTATGTTTGAAGGTTGATGTTCTTATTCTCTATTTTAGTTGGTCCAGTGGGAGTAGCCACATACTATGTTTGAAGGTTGATGTTCTTATTCTCTATTTTAGTTGGTACAGTGGGAGTAGCCACATACTATGTTTGAAGGTTGATGTTCTTATTCTCTATTTTAGTTGGTCCAGTGGGAGTAGCCACATACTATTAATGTTCTTATTCTCTATTTTAGTTGGTCCAGTGGGAGTAGCCACATACTATTAATGTTCTTATTCTCTATTTGAGTTGGTCCAGAGGGAGTAGCCACATACTATGTTTGAAGTTTGATGTTCTTATTCTGTATTTTAGTTGGTACAGTGGGAGTAGCCACATACTATGTTTGAAGGTTGATGTTCTTATTCTCTATTTTAGTTGGTACAGTGGGAGTAGCCACATACTATGTTTGAAGTTTGATGTTCTTATTCTGTATTTTAGTTGGTACAGTGGGAGTAGCCACATACTATGTTTGAAGGTTGATGTTCTTATTCTCTATTTTAGTTGGTAGATGGGAGTAGCCACATACTATGTTTGAAGGTTGATGTTCTTATTCTGTATTTTAGTTGGTACAGTGGGAGTAGCCACATACTATGTTTGAAGGTTGATGTTCTTATTCTCTATTTTAGTTGGTACAGTGGGAGTAGCCACATACTATGTTTGAAGGTTGATGTTCTTATTCTGTATTTTAGTTGGTACAGTGGGAGTAGCCACATACTATTAATGTTCTTATTCTGTATTTTAGTTGGTACAGTGGGAGTGGCCACGTACTATTAATGTTCTTATTCTGCATTTTAGTTGGTACAGTGGGAGTGGCCACATACTATTAATGTTCTTATTCTGCATTTTAGTTGGTACAGTGGGAGTGGCCACATACTATTAATGTTCTTATTCTGAATTTTAGTTGGTACAGTGGGAGTGGCCACATACTATTAATGTTCTTATTCTGTATTTTAGTTGGTACAGTGGGAGTAGCCACATACTATTAATGTTCTTATTCTCTATTTTAGTTGGTACAGTGGGAGTAGCCACATACTATTAATGTTCTTATTCTGCATTTTAGTTGGTACAGTGGGAGTGGCCACATACTATTAATGTTCTTATTCTCTATTTTAGTTGGTACAGTGGGAGTAGCCACATACTATGTTTGAAGGTTGATGTTCTTATTCTGTATTTTAGTTGGTACAGTGGGAGTGGCCACATACTATGTTTGAAGGTTGATGTTCTTATTCTCTATTTTAGTTGGTACAGTGGGAGTAGCCACATACTATGTTTGAAGGTTGATGTTCTTATTCTCTATTTTAGTTGGTACAGTGGGAGTAGCCACATACTATGTTTGAAGGTTGATGTTCTTATTCTCTATTTTAGTTGGTACAGTGGGAGTAGCCACATACTATTAATGTTCTTATTCTCTATTTTAGTTGGTACAGTGGGAGTAGCCACATACTATTAATGTTCTTATTCTGTATTTTAGTTGGTACAGTGGGAGTAGCCACATACTATTAATGTTCTTATTCTGTATTTTAGTTGGTACAGTGGGAGTAGCCACATACTATTAATGTTCTTATTCTCTATTTTAGTTGGTACAGTGGGAGTAGCCACATACTATTAATGTTCTTATTCTCTATTTTAGTTGGTACAGTGGGAGTAGCCACATACTATTAATGTTCTTATTCTCTATTTTAGTTGGTACAGTGGGAGTAGCCACATACTATGTTTGAAGGTTGATGTTCTTATTCTCTATTTTAGTTGGTACAGTGGGAGTAGCCACATACTATTAATGTTCTTATTCTGTATTTTAGTTGGTACAGTGGGAGTAGCCACATACTATTAATGTTCTTATTCTCTATTTTAGTTGGTACAGTGGGAGTAGCCACATACTATTAATGTTCTTATTCTCTATTTTAGTTGGTACAGTGGGAGTAGCCACATACTATTAATGTTCTTATTCTCTATTTTAGTTGGTACAGTGGGAGTAGCCACATACTATTAATGTTCTTATTTTCTATTTTAGTTGGTACAGTGGGAGTAGCCACATACTATTAATGTTCTTATTCTCTATTTTAGTTGGTACAGTGGGAGTAGCCACATACTATTAATGTTCTTATTCTCTATTTTAGTTGGTACAGTGGGAGTAGCCACATACTATTAATGTTCTTATTCTGTATTTTAGTTGGTACAGTGGGAGTAGCCACATACTATTAATGTTCTTATTCTGTATTTTAGTTGGTACAGTGGGAGTAGCCACATACTATTAATGTTCTTATTCTCTATTTTAGTTGGTCCAGTGGGAGTAGCCACATACTATTAATGTTCTTATTCTCTATTTTAGTTGGTACAGTGCGAGTAGCCACATACTATGTTTGAAGGTTGATGTTCTTATTCTCTATTTTAGTTGGTACAGTGAGAGTAGCCACATACTATGTTTGAAGGTTGATGTTCTTATTCTCTATTTTAGTTGGTACAGTGAGAGTAGCCACATACTATGTTTGAAGGTTGATGTTCTTATTCTCTATTTTAGTTGGTACAGTGAGAGTAGCCACATACTATGTTTGAAGGTTGATGTTCTTATTCTCTATTTTAGTTGGTACAGTGAGAGTAGCCACATACTATGTTTGAAGGTTGATGTTCTTATTCTCTATTTTAGTTGGTACAGTGAGAGTAGTTTACATACTATGTTTGAAGGTTGATGTTCTTATTCTCTATTTTAGTTGGTACAGTGGGAGTAGCCACATACTATGTTTGAAGGTTGATGTTCTTATTCTCTATTTTAGTTGGTACAGTGAGAGTAGCCACATACTATGTTTGAAGGTTGATGTTCTTATTCTCTATTTTAGTTGGTACAGTGGGAGTAGCCACATACTATTAATGTTCTTATTCTCTATTTTAGTTGGTACAGTGGGAGTAGCCACATACTATGTTTGAAGGTTGATGTTCTTATTCTCTATTTTAGTTGGTACAGTGGGAGTAGCCACATACTATGTTTGAAGGTTGATGTTCTTATTCTCTATTTTAGTTGGTACAGTGGGAGTAGCCACATACTATGTTTGAAGGTTGATGTTCTTATTCTCTATTTTAGTTGGTACAGTGGGAGTAGCCACTTACTATGTTTGAAGGTTGATGTTCTTATTCTCTATTTTAGTTGGTCCAGTGGGAGTAGCCACATACTATGTTTGAAGGTTGATGTTCTTATTCTCTATTTTAGTTGGTACAGTGGGAGTAGCCACATACTATGTTTGAAGGTTGATGTTCTTATTCTCTATTTTAGTTGGTCCAGTGGGAGTAGCCACATACTATTAATGTTCTTATTCTCTATTTTAGTTGGTCCAGTGGGAGTAGCCACATACTATTAATGTTCTTATTCTCTATTTTAGTTGGTCCAGTGGGAGTAGCCACATACTATTAATGTTCTTATTCTCTATTTTAGTTGGTACAGTGGGAGTAGCCACATACTATTAATGTTCTTATTCTCTATTTTAGTTGGTACAGTGGGAGTAGCCACATACTATGTTTGAAGGTTGATGTTCTTATTCTCTATTTTAGTTGGTACAGTGGGAGTAGCCACATACTATTAATGTTCTTATTTTCTATTTTAGTTGGTACAGTGGGAGTAGCCACATACTATTAATGTTCTTATTCTCTATTTTAGTTGGTACAGTGGGAGTAGCCACATACTATTAATGTTCTTATTCTCTATTTTAGTTGGTACAGTGGGAGTAGCCACATACTATTAATGTTCTTATTTTCTATTTTAGTTGGTACAGTGGGAGTAGCCACATACTATTAATGTTCTTATTCTCTATTTTAGTTGGTACAGTGGGAGTAGCCACATACTATTAATGTTCTTATTCTCTATTTTAGTTGGTACAGTGGGAGTAGCCACATACTATTAATGTTCTTATTCTCTATTTTAGTTGGTACAGTGGGAGTAGCCACATACTATTAATGTTCTTATTCTCTATTTTAGTTGGTACAGTGGGAGTAGCCACATACTATTAATGTTCTTATTCTCTATTTTAGTTGGTACAGTGGGAGTAGCCACATACTATTAATGTTCTTATTCTCTATTTTAGTTGGTACAGTGGGAGTAGCCACATACTATTAATGTTCTTATTTTCTATTTTAGTTGGTACAGTGGGAGTAGCCACATACTATTAATGTTCTTATTCTCTATTTTAGTTGGTACAGTGGGAGTAGCCACATACTATTAATGTTCTTATTCTCTATTTTAGTTGGTACAGTGGGAGTAGCCACATACTATGTTTGAAGGTTGATGTTCTTATTCTCTATTTTAGTTGGTACAGTGGGAGTAGCCACATACTATTAATGTTCTTATTCTCTATTTTAGTTGGTACAGTGGGAGTAGCCACATACTATTAATGTTCTTATTCTGCATTTTAGTTGGTACAGTGGGAGTGGCCACATACTATTAATGTTCTTAGTCTCTATTTTAGTTGGTACAGTGGGAGTAGCCACATACTATGTTTGAAGGTTGATGTTCTTATTCTCTATTTTAGTTGGTACAGTGGGAGTAGCCACATACTATGTTTGAAGGTTGATGTTCTTATTCTCTATTTTAGTTGGTACAGTGGGAGTAGCCACATACTATGTTTGAAGGTTGATGTTCTTATTCTCTATTTTAGTTGGTACAGTGGGAGTAGCCACATACTATGTTTGAAGGTTGATGTTCTTATTCTCTATTTTAGTTGGTACAGTGGGAGTAGCCACATACTATGTTTGAAGGTTGATGTTCTTATTCTCTATTTTAGTTGGTACAGTGGGAGTAGCCACATACTATGTTTGAAGGTTGATGTTCTTATTCTCTATTTTAGTTGGTCCAGTGGGAGTAGCCACATACTATGTTTGAAGGTTGATGTTCTTATTCTCTATTTTAGTTGGTACAGTGGGAGTAGCCACATACTATTAATGTTCTTATTCTCTATTTTAGTTGGTCCAGTGGGAGTAGCCACATACTATGTTTGAAGGTTGATGTTCTTATTCTCTATTTTAGTTGGTCCAGTGGGAGTAGCCACATACTATTAATGTTCTTATTCTCTATTTTAGTTGGTCCAGTGGGATTAGCCACATACTATTAATGTTCTTATTCTCTATTTTAGTTGGTACAGTGGGAGTAGCCACATACTATGTTTGAAGGTTGATGTTCTTATTCTCTATTTTAGTTGGTACAGTGGGAGTAGCCACATACTATTAATGTTCTTATTCTCTATTTTAGTTGGTACAGTGGGAGTAGCCACATACTATTAATGTTCTTATTCTCTATTTTAGTTGGTACAGTGGGAGTAGCCACATACTATTAATGTTCTTATTCTCTATTTTAGTTGGTACAGTGGGAGTAGCCACATACTATTAATGTTCTTATTCTGTATTTTAGTTGGTACAGTGGGAGTAGCCACATACTATTAATGTTCTTATTCTGTATTTTAGTTGGTACAGTGGGAGTAGCCACATACTATTAATGTTCTTATTCTCTATTTTAGTTGGTCCAGTGGGAGTAGCCACATACTATTAATGTTCTTATTCTCTATTTTAGTTGGTACAGTGGGAGTAGCCACATACTATGTTTGAAGGTTGATGTTCTTATTCTCTATTTTAGTTGGTACAGTGAGAGTAGCCACATACTATGTTTGAAGGTTGATGTTCTTATTCTCTATTTTAGTTGGTACAGTGAGAGTAGCCACATACTATGTTTGAAGGTTGATGTTCTTATTCTCTATTTTAGTTGGTACAGTGAGAGTAGCCACATACTATGTTTGAAGGTTGATGTTCTTATTCTCTATTTTAGTTGGTACAGTGAGAGTAGCCACATACTATGTTTGAAGGTTGATGTTCTTATTCTCTATTTTAGTTGGTACAGTGAGAGTAGCCACATACTATGTTTGAAGGTTGATGTTCTTATTCTCTATTTTAGTTGGTACAGTGGGAGTAGCCACATACTATGTTTGAAGGTTGATGTTCTTATTCTCTATTTTAGTTGGTACAGTGAGAGTAGCCACATACTATGTTTGAAGGTTGATGTTCTTATTCTCTATTTTAGTTGGTACAGTGGGAGTAGCCACATACTATTAATGTTCTTATTCTCTATTTTAGTTGGTACAGTGGGAGTAGCCACATACTATGTTTGAAGGTTGATGTTCTTATTCTCTATTTTAGTTGGTACAGTGGGAGTAGCCACATACTATGTTTGAAGGTTGATGTTCTTATTCTCTATTATAGTTGGTACAGTGGGAGTAGCCACTTACTATGTTTGAAGGTTGATGTTCTTATTCTCTATTTTAGTTGGTCCAGTGGGAGTAGCCACATACTATGTTTGAAGGTTGATGTTCTTATTCTCTATTTTAGTTGGTACAGTGGGAGTAGCCACATACTATGTTTGAAGGTTGATGTTCTTATTCTCTATTTTAGTTGGTCCAGTGGGAGTAGCCACATACTATTAATGTTCTTATTCTCTATTTTAGTTGGTCCAGTGGGAGTAGCCACATACTATTAATGTTCTTATTCTCTATTTTAGTTGGTCCAGTGGGAGTAGCCACATACTATTAATGTTCTTATTCTCTATTTTAGTTGGTACAGTGGGAGTAGCCACATACTATTAATGTTCTTATTCTCTATTTTAGCTGGTACAGTGGGAGTAGCCACATACTATGTTTGAAGGTTGATGTTCTTATTCTCTATTTTAGTTGGTACAGTGGGAGTAGCCACATACTATTAATGTTCTTATTTTCTATTTTAGTTGGTACAGTGGGAGTAGCCACATACTATTAATGTTCTTATTCTCTATTTTAGTTGGTACAGTGGGAGTAGCCACATACTATTAATGTTCTTATTCTCTATTTTAGTTGGTACAGTGGGAGTAGCCACATACTATTAATGTTCTTATTTTCTATTTTAGTTGGTACAGTGGGAGTAGCCACATACTATTAATGTTCTTATTCTCTATTTTAGTTGGTACAGTGGGAGTAGCCACATACTATTAATGTTCTTAGTCTCTATTTTAGTTGGTACAGTGGGAGTAGCCACTTACTATGTTTGAAGGTTGATGTTCTTATTCTCTATTTTAGTTGGTACAGTGGGAGTAGCCACATACTATGTTTGAAGGTTGATGTTCTTATTCTCTATTTTAGTTGGTACAGTGGGAGTAGCCACATACTATGTTTGAAGGTTGATGTTCTTATTCTCTATTTTAGTTGGTACAGTGGGAGTAGCCACATACTATGTTTGAAGGTTGATGTTCTTATTCTCTATTTTAGTTGGTACAGTGGGAGTAGCCACATACTATGTTTGAAGGTTGATGTTCTTATTCTCTATTTTAGTTGGTCCAGTGGGAGTAGCCACATACTATGTTTGAAGGTTGATGTTCTTATTCTCTATTTTAGTTGGTACAGTGGGAGTAGCCACATACTATTAATGTTCTTATTCTCTATTTTAGTTGGTCCAGTGGGAGTAGCCACATACTATGTTTGAAGGTTGATGTTCTTATTCTCTATTTTAGTTGGTCCAGTGGGAGTAGCCACATACTATTAATGTTCTTATTCTCTATTTTAGTTGGTCCAGTGGGATTAGCCACATACTATTAATGTTCTTATTCTCTATTTTAGTTGGTACAGTGGGAGTAGCCACATACTATGTTTGAAGGTTGATGTTCTTATTCTCTATTTTAGTTGGTACAGTGGGAGTAGCCACATACTATTAATGTTCTTATTCTCTATTTTAGTTGGTACAGTGGGAGTAGCCACATACTATTAATGTTCTTATTCTCTATTTTAGTTGGTACAGTGGGAGTAGCCACATACTATTAATGTTCTTATTCTGTATTTTAGTTGGTACAGTGGGAGTAGCCACATACTATTAATGTTCTTATTCTGTATTTTAGTTGGTACAGTGGGAGTAGCCACATACTATTAATGTTCTTATTCTCTATTTTAGTTGGTCCAGTGGGAGTAGCCACATACTATTAATGTTCTTATTCTCTATTTTAGTTGGTACAGTGGGAGTAGCCACATACTATGTTTGAAGGTTGATGTTCTTATTCTCTATTTTAGTTGGTACAGTGAGAGTAGCCACATACTATGTTTGAAGGTTGATGTTCTTATTCTCTATTTTAGTTGGTACAGTGAGAGTAGCCACATACTATGTTTGAAGGTTGATGTTCTTATTCTCTATTTTAGTTGGTACAGTGAGAGTAGCCACATACTATGTTTGAAGGTTGATGTTCTTATTCTCTATTTTAGTTGGTACAGTGAGAGTAGCCACATACTATGTTTGAAGGTTGATGTTCTTATTCTCTATTTTAGTTGGTACAGTGAGAGTAGCCACATACTATGTTTGAAGGTTGATGTTCTTATTCTCTATTTTAGTTGGTACAGTGGGAGTAGCCACATACTATGTTTGAAGGTTGATGTTCTTATTCTCTATTTTAGTTGGTACAGTGAGAGTAGCCACATACTATGTTTGAAGGTTGATGTTCTTATTCTCTATTTTAGTTGGTACAGTGGGAGTAGCCACATACTATTAATGTTCTTATTCTCTATTTTAGTTGGTACAGTGGGAGTAGCCACATACTATGTTTGAAGGTTGATGTTCTTATTCTCTATTTTAGTTGGTACAGTGGGAGTAGCCACATACTATGTTTGAAGGTTGATGTTCTTATTCTCTATTTTAGTTGGTACAGTGGGAGTAGCCACTTACTATGTTTGAAGGTTGATGTTCTTATTCTCTATTTTAGTTGGTCCAGTGGGAGTAGCCACATACTATGTTTGAAGGTTGATGTTCTTATTCTCTATTTTAGTTGGTACAGTGGGAGTAGCCACATACTATGTTTGAAGGTTGATGTTCTTATTCTCTATTTTAGTTGGTCCAGTGGGAGTAGCCACATACTATTAATGTTCTTATTCTCTATTTTAGTTGGTCCAGTGGGAGTAGCCACATACTATTAATGTTCTTATTCTCTATTTTAGTTGGTCCAGTGGGAGTAGCCACATACTATTAATGTTCTTATTCTCTATTTTAGTTGGTACAGTGGGAGTAGCCACATACTATTAATGTTCTTATTCTCTATTTTAGTTGGTACAGTGGGAGTAGCCACATACTATGTTTGAAGGTTGATGTTCTTATTCTCTATTTTAGTTGGTACAGTGGGAGTAGCCACATACTATTAATGTTCTTATTTTCTATTTTAGTTGGTACAGTGGGAGTAGCCACATACTATTAATGTTCTTATTCTCTATTTTAGTTGGTACAGTGGGAGTAGCCACATACTATTAATGTTCTTATTCTCTATTTTAGTTGGTACAGTAGGAGTAGCCACATACTATGTTTGAAGGTTGATGTTCTTATTCTCTATTTTAGTTGGTACAGTGGGAGTAGCCACATACTATTAATGTTCTTATTCTCTATTTTAGTTGGTACAGTGGGAGTAGCCACATACTATTAGTGTTCTTATTCTGCATTTTAGTTGGTACAGTGGGAGTGGCCACATACTATTAATGTTCTTAGTCTCTATTTTAGTTGGTACAGTGGGAGTAGCCACATACTATGTTTGAAGGTTGATGTTCTTATTCTCTATTTTAGTTGGTACAGTGGGAGTAGCCACATACTATGTTTGAAGGTTGATGTTCTTATTCTCTATTTTAGTTGGTACAGTGGGAGTAGCCACATACTATGTTTGAAGGTTGATGTTCTTATTCTCTATTTTAGTTGGTACAGTGGGAGTAGCCACATACTATGTTTGAAGGTTGATGTTCTTATTCTCTATTTTAGTTGGTACAGTGGGAGTAGCCACATACTATGTTTGAAGGTTGATGTTCTTATTCTCTATTTTAGTTGGTACAGTGGGAGTAGCCACATACTATGTTTGAAGGTTGATGTTCTTATTCTCTATTTTAGTTGGTCCAGTGGGAGTAGCCACATACTATGTTTGAAGGTTGATGTTCTTATTCTCTATTTTAGTTGGTACAGTGGGAGTAGCCACATACTATTAATGTTCTTATTCTCTATTTTAGTTGGTCCAGTGGGAGTAGCCACATACTATGTTTGAAGGTTGATGTTCTTATTCTCTATTTTAGTTGGTCGAGTGGGAGTAGCCACATACTATTAATGTTCTTATTCTCTATTTTAGTTGGTCCAGTGGGATTAGCCACATACTATTAATGTTCTTATTCTCTATTTTAGTTGGTCCAGTGGGAGTAGCCACATACTATTAATGTTCTTATTCTCTATTTTAGTTGGTCCAGTGGGAGTAGCCACATACTATTAATGTTCTTATTCTCTATTTTAGTTGGTCCAGTGGGAGTAGCCACATACTATTAATGTTATTATTCTCTATTTTAGTTGGTACAGTGGGAGTAGTCACATACTATTAATGTTCTTATTCTCTATTTTTGTTGGTCCAGTGTAAGTAGCCACATACTATTAATGTTCTTATTCTCTATTTTAGTTGGTCCAGTGGGAGTAGCCACATACTATTAATGTTCTTATTCTCTATTTTTGTTGGTCCAGTGTAAGTAGCCACATACTATTAATGTTCTTATTCTCTATTTTTGTTGGTCCAGTGTAAGTAGCCACATACTATTAATGTTCTTATTCTCTATTTTTGTTGGTCCAGTGTAAGTAGCCACATACTATTAATGTTCTTATTCTCTATTTTAGTTGGTCCAGTGGGAGTAGCCACATACTATTAATGTTCTTATTCTCTATTTTAGTTGGTCCAGTGGGAGTAGCCACATACTGTTAATGTTCTTATTCTCTATTTTAGTTGGTACAGTGGGAGTAGCCACATACTATGTTTGAAGGTTGATGTTCTTATTCTCTATTTTAGTTGGTACAGTGGGAGTAGCCACATACTATGTTTGAAGGTTGATGTTCTTATTCTGTATTTTAGTTGGTACAGTGGGAGTAGCCACATACTATTAATGTTCTTATTCTGTATTTTAGTTGGTACAGTGGGAGTGGCCACGTACTATTAATGTTCTTATTCTGCATTTTAGTTGGTACAGTGGGAGTGGCCACATACTATTAATGTTCTTATTCTGCATTTTAGTTGGTACAGTGGGAGTGGCCACATACTATTAATGTTCTTATTCTGAATTTTAGTTGGTACAGTGGGAGTGGCCACATACTATTAATGTTCTTATTCTGTATTTTAGTTGGTACAGTGGGAGTCGCCACATACTATTAATGTTCTTATTCTGCATTTTAGTTGGTACAGTGGGAGTGGCCACATACTATTAATGTTCTTATTCTCTATTTTAGTTGGTACAGTGGGAGTAGCCACATACTATGTTTGAAGGTTGATGTTCTTATTCTGTATTTTAGTTGGTACAGTGGGAGTGGCCACATACTATGTTTGAAGGTTGATGTTCTTATTCTCTATTTTAGTTGGTACAGTGGGAGTAGCCACATACTATGTTTGAAGGTTGATGTTCTTATTCTCTATTTTAGTTGGTACAGTGGGAGTAGCCACATACTATGTTTGAAGGTTGATGTTCTTATTCTCTATTTTAGTTAGTACAGTGGGAGTAGCCACATACTATTAATGTTCTTATTCTCTATTTTAGTTGGTACAGTGGGAGTAGCCACATACTATTAATGTTCTTATTCTGTATTTTAGTTGGTACAGTGGGAGTAGCCACATACTATTAATGTTCTTATTCTCTATTTTAGTTGGTACAGTGGGAGTAGCCACATACTATTAATGTTCTTATTCTCTATTTTAGTTGGTACAGTGGGAGTAGCCACATACTATTAATGTTCTTATTCTCTATTTTAGTTGGTACAGTGGGAGTAGCCACATACTATTAATGTTCTTATTCTCTATTTTAGTTGGTACAGTGGGAGTAGCCACATACTATTAATGTTCTTATTCTGTATTTTAGTTGGTACAGTGGGAGTAGCCACATACTATTAATGTTCTTATTCTGTATTTTAGTTGGTACAGTGGGAGTAGCCACATACTATTAATGTTCTTATTCTGTATTTTAGTTGGTACAGTGGGAGTAGCCACATACTATTAATGTTCTTATTCTCTATTTTAGTTGGTACAGTGGGAGTAGCCACATACTATTAATGTTCTTATTCTGTATTTTAGTTGGTACAGTGGGAGTAGCCACATACTATTAATGTTCTTATTCTCTATTTTAGTTGGTACAGTGGGAGTAGCCACATACTATTAATGTTCTTATTCTGTATTTTAGTTGGTACAGTGGGAGTAGCCACATACTATTAATGTTCTTATTCTGTATTTTAGTTGGTACAGTGGGAGTAGCCACATACTATTAATGTTCTTATTCTGTATTTTAGTTGGTACAGTGGGAGTAGCCACATACTATTAATGTTCTTATTCTGTATTTTAGTTGGTACAGTGGGAGTAGCCACATACTATTAATGTTCTTATTCTCTATTTTAGTTGGTACAGTGGGAGTAGCCACATACTATTAATGTTCTTATTCTGTATTTTAGTTGGTACAGTGGGAGTAGCCACATACTATTAATGTTCTTATTCTCTATTTTAGTTGGTACAGTGGGAGTAGCCACATACTATTAATGTTCTTATTCTCTATTTTAGTTGGTACAGTGGGAGTAGCCACATACTATGTTTGAAGGTTGATGTTCTTATTCTCTATTTTAGTTGGTACAGTGGGAGTAGCCACATACTATTAATGTTCTTATTTTCTATTTTAGTTGGTACAGTGGGAGTAGCCACATACTATTAATGTTCTTATTCTCTATTTTAGTTGGTACAGTGGGAGTAGCCACATACTATTAATGTTCTTATTCTCTATTTTAGTTGGTACAGTGGGAGTAGCCACATACTATTAATGTTCTTATTTTCTATTTTAGTTGGTACAGTGGGAGTAGCCACATACTATTAATGTTCTTATTCTCTATTTTAGTTGGTACAGTGGGAGTAGCCACATACTATTAATGTTCTTATTCTGTATTTTAATTGGTACAGTGGGAGTAGCCACATACTATGTTTGAAGGTTGATGTTCTTATTCTCTATTTTAGTTGGTACAGTGGGAGTAGCCACATACTATGTTTGAAGGTTGATGTTCTTATTCTCTATTTTAGTTGGTACAGTGGGAGTAGCCACATACTATTAATGTTCTTATTCTCTATTTTAGTTGGTACAGTGGGAGTAGCCACATACTATGTTTGAAGGTTGATGTTCTTATTCTCTATTTTAGTTGGTACAGTGGGAGTAGCCACATACTATGTTTGAAGGTTGATGTTCTTATTCTCTATTTTAGTTGGTACAGTGGGAGTAGCCACATACTATTAATGTTCTTATTCTCTATTTTAGTTGGTACAGTGGGAGTAGCCACATACTATTAATGTTCTTATTCTGCATTTTAGTTGGTACAGTGGGAGTGGCCACATACTATTAATGTTCTTAGTCTCTATTTTAGTTGGTACAGTGGGAGTAGCCACATACTATGTTTGAAGGTTGATGTTCTTATTCTCTATTTTAGTTGGTACAGTGGGAGTAGCCACATACTATGTTTGAAGGTTGATGTTCTTATTCTCTATTTTAGTTGGTACAGTGGGAGTAGCCACATACTATGTTTGAAGGTTGATGTTCTTATTCTCTATTTTAGTTGGTACAGTGGGAGTAGCCACATACTATGTTTGAAGGTTGATGTTCTTATTCTCTATTTTAGTTGGTACAGTGGGAGTAGCCACATACTATGTTTGAAGGTTGATGTTCTTATTCTCTATTTTAGTTGGTACAGTGGGAGTAGCCACATACTATGTTTGAAGGTTGATGTTCTTATTCTCTATTTTAGTTGGTCCAGTGGGAGTAGCCACATACTATGTTTGAAGGTTGATGTTCTTATTCTCTATTTTAGTTGGTTTAGTGGGAGTAGCCACATACTATTAATGTTCTTATTCTCTATTTTAGTTGGTCCAGTGGGAGTAGCCACATACTATGTTTGAAGGTTGATGTTCTTATTCTCTATTTTAGTTGGTCCAGTGGGAGTAGCCACATACTATTAATGTTCTTATTCTCTATTTTAGTTGGTCCAGTGGGATTAGCCACATACTATTAATGTTCTTATTCTCTATTTTAGTTGGTCCAGTGGGAGTAGCCACATACTATTAATGTTCTTATTCTCTATTTTAGTTGGTCCAGTGGGAGTAGCCACATACTATTAATGTTCTTATTCTCTATTTTAGTTGGTCCAGTGGGAGTAGCCACATACTATTAATGTTCTTATTCTCTATTTTTGTTGGTCCAGTGTAAGTAGCCACATACTATTAATGTTCTTATTCTCTATTTTAGTTGGTCCAGTGGGAGTAGCCACATACTATTAATGTTCTTATTCTCTATTTTAGTTGGTCCAGTGGGAGTAGCCACATACTGTTAATGTTCTTATTCTCTATTTTAGTTGGTACAGTGGGAGTAGCCACATACTATGTTTGAAGGTTGATGTTCTTATTCTCTATTTTAGTTGGTACAGTGGGAGTAGCCACATACTATGTTTGAAGGTTGATGTTCTTATTCTGTATTTTAGTTGGTACAGTGGGAGTAGCCACATACTATTAATGTTCTTATTCTGAATTTTAGTTGGTACAGTGGGAGTAGCCACATACTATTAATGTTCTTATTCTGCATTTTAGTTGGTACAGTGGGAGTGGCCACATACTATTAATGTTCTTATTCTCTATTTTAGTTGGTACAGTGGGAGTAGCCACATACTATGTTTGAAGGTTGATGTTCTTATTCTCTATTTTAGTTGGTACAGTGGGAGTAGCCACATACTATGTTTGAAGGTTGATGTTCTTATTCTGTATTTTAGTTGGTACAGTGGGAGTGGCCACGTACTATTAATGTTCTTATTCTCTATTTTAGTTGGTACAGTGGGAGTAGCCACATACTATGTTTGAAGGTTGATGTTCTTATTCTGTATTTTAGTTGGTACAGTGGGAGTAGCCACATACTATTAATGTTCTTATTCTGAATTTTAGTTGGTACAGTGGGAGTAGCCACATACTATTAATGTTCTTATTCTGCATTTTAGTTGGTACAGTGGGAGTGGCCACATACTATTAATGTTCTTATTCTCTATTTTAGTTGGTACAGTGGGAGTAGCCACATACTATGTTTGAAGGTTGATGTTCTTATTCTCTATTTTAGTTGGTACAGTGGGAGTAGCCACATACTATGTTTGAAGGTTGATGTTCTTATTCTCTATTTTAGTTGGTACAGTGGGAGTAGCCACATACTATGTTTGAAGGTTGATGTTCTTATTCTGTATTTTAGTTGGTACAGTGGGAGTGGCCACGTACTATTAATGTTCTTATTCTGCATTTTAGTTGGTACAGTGGGAGTGGCCACATACTATGAATGTTCTTATTCTGCATTTTAGTTGGTACAGTGGGAGTGGCCACATACTATTAATGTTCTTATTCTGAATTTTAGTTGGTACAGTGGGAGTGGCCACATACTATTAATGTTCTTATTCTGTATTTTAGTTGGTACAGTGGGAGTCGCCACATACTATTAATGTTCTTATTCTCTATTTTAGTTGGTACAGTGGGAGTAGCCACATACTATTAATGTTCTTATTCTCTATTTTAGTTGGTACAGTGGGAGTAGCCACATACTATTAATGTTCTTATTCTCTATTTTAGTTGGTACAGTGGGAGTAGCCACATACTATTAATGTTCTTATTCTCTATTTTAGTTGGTACAGTGGGAGTAGCCACATACTATTAATGTTCTTATTCTCTATTTTAGTTGGTACAGTGGGAGTAGCCACATACTATTAATGTTCTTATTCTCTATTTTAGTTGGTACAGTGGGAGTAGCCACATACTATTAATGTTCTTATTCTCTATTTTAGTTGGTACAGTGGGAGTAGCCACATACTATTAATGTTCTTATTCTCTATTTTAGTTGGTACAGTGGGAGTAGCCACATACTATTAATGTTCTTATTCTCTATTTTAGTTGGTACAGTGGGAGTAGCCACATACTATTAATGTTCTTATTCTCTATTTTAGTTGGTACAGTGGGAGTAGCCACATACTATTAATGTTCTTATTCTGTATTTTAGTTGGTACAGTGGGAGTAGCCACATACTATTAATGTTCTTATTCTCTATTTTAGTTGGTCCAGTGGGAGTAGCCACATACTATTAATGTTCTTATTCTCTATTTTAGTTGGTACAGTGCGAGTAGCCACATACTATGTTTGAAGGTTGATGTTCTTATTCTCTATTTTAGTTGGTACAGTGAGAGTAGCCACATACTATGTTTGAAGGTTGATGTTCTTATTCTCTATTTTAGTTGGTACAGTGAGAGTAGCCACATACTATGTTTGAAGGTTGATGTTCTTATTCTCTATTTTAGTTGGTACAGTGAGAGTAGCCACATACTATGTTTGAAGGTTGATGTTCTTATTCTCTATTTTAGTTGGTACAGTGAGAGTAGCCACATACTATGTTTGAAGGTTGATGTTCTTATTCTCTATTTTAGTTGGTACAGTGAGAGTAGCCACATACTATGTTTGAAGGTTGATGTTCTTATTCTCTATTTTAGTTGGTACAGTGGGAGTAGCCACATACTATGTTTGAAGGTTGATGTTCTTATTCTCTATTTTAGTTGGTACAGTGAGAGTAGCCACATACTATGTTTGAAGGTTGATGTTCTTATTCTCTATTTTAGTTGGTACAGTGGGAGTAGCCACATACTATTAATGTTCTTATTCTCTATTTTAGTTGGTACAGTGGGAGTAGCCACATACTATGTTTGAAGGTTGATGTTCTTATTCTCTATTTTAGTTGGTACAGTGGGAGTAGCCACATACTATGTTTGAAGGTTGATGTTCTTATTCTCTATTTTAGTTGGTACAGTGGGAGTAGCCACATACTATGTTTGAAGGTTGATGTTCTTATTCTCTATTTTAGTTGGTACAGTGGGAGTAGCCACTTACTATGTTTGAAGGTTGATGTTCTTATTCTCTATTTTAGTTGGTCCAGTGGGAGTAGCCACATACTATGTTTGAAGGTTGATGTTCTTATTCTCTATTTTAGTTGGTACAGTGGGAGTAGCCACATACTATGTTTGAAGGTTGATGTTCTTATTCTCTATTTTAGTTGGTCCAGTGGGAGTAGCCACATACTATTAATGTTCTTATTCTCTATTTTAGTTGGTCCAGTGGGAGTAGCCACATACTATTAATGTTCTTATTCTCTATTTTAGTTGGTCCAGTGGGAGTAGCCACATACTATTAATGTTCTTATTCTCTATTTTAGTTGGTACAGTGGGAGTAGCCACATACTATTAATGTTCTTATTCTCTATTTTAGTTGGTACAGTGGGAGTAGCCACATACTATGTTTGAAGGTTGATGTTCTTATTCTCTATTTTAGTTGGTACAGTGGGAGTAGCCACATACTATTAATGTTCTTATTTTCTATTTTAGTTGGTACAGTGGGAGTAGCCACATACTATTAATGTTCTTATTCTCTATTTTAGTTGGTACAGTGGGAGTAGCCACATACTATTAATGTTCTTATTCTCTATTTTAGTTGGTACAGTGGGAGTAGCCACATACTATTAATGTTCTTATTTTCTATTTCAGTTGGTACAGTGGGAGTAGCCACATACTATTAATGTTCTTATTCTCTATTTTAGTTGGTACAGTGGGAGTAGCCACATACTATTAATGTTCTTATTCTCTATTTTAGTTGGTACAGTGGGAGTAGCCACATACTATGTTTGAAGGTTGATGTTCTTATTCTCTATTTTAGTTGGTACAGTGGGAGTAGCCACATACTATTAATGTTCTTATTCTCTATTTTAGTTGGTACAGTGGGAGTAGCCACATACTATTAATGTTCTTATTCTCTATTTTAGTTGGTACAGTGGGAGTAGCCACATACTATGTTTGAAGGTTGATGTTCTTATTCTCTATTTTAGTTGGTACAGTGGGAGTAGCCACATACTATTAATGTTCTTATTCTCTATTTTAGTTGGTACAGTGGGAGTAGCCACATACTATTAATGTTCTTATTCTCTATTTTAGTTGGTACAGTGGGAGTAGCCACATACTATTAATGTTCTTATTCTCTATTTTAGTTGGTACAGTGGGAGTAGCCACATACTATGTTTGAAGGTTGATGTTCTTATTCTCTATTTTAGTTGGTCCAGTGGGAGTAGCCACATACTATGTTTGAAGGTTGATGTTCTTATTCTCTATTTTAGTTGGTACAGTGGGAGTAGCCACATACTATTAATGTTCTTATTCTCTATTTTAGTTGGTACAGTGGGAGTAGCCACATACTATGTTTGAAGGTTGATGTTCTTATTCTCTATTTTAGTTGGTACAGTGGGATTAGCCACATACTATTAATGTTCTTATTCTCTATTTTAGTTGGTACAGTGGGAGTAGCCACATACTATTAATGTTCTTATTCTCTATTTTAGTTGGTACAGTGGGAGTAGCCACATACTATTAATGTTCTTATTCTCTATTTTAGTTGGTACAGTGGGAGTAGCCACATACTATTAATGTTCTTATTCTCTATTTTAGTTGGTACAGTGGGAGTAGCCACATACTATGTTTGAAGGTTGATGTTCTTATTCTCTATTTTAGTTGGTACAGTGGGAGTAGCCACATACTATTAATGTTCTTATTCTCTATTTTAGTTGGTACAGTGGGAGTAGCCACATACTATGTTTGAAGGTTGATGTTCTTATTCTCTATTTTAGTTGGTACAGTGGGAGTAGCCACATACTATGTTTGAAGGTTGATGTTCTTATTCTCTATTTTAGTTGGTACAGTGGGAGTAGCCACATACTATGTTTGAAGGTTGATGTTCTTATTCTCTATTTTAGTTGGTACAGTGGGAGTAGCCACATACTATGTTTGAAGGTTGATGTTCTTATTCTCTATTTTAGTTGGTACAGTGGGAGTAGCCACATACTATGTTTGAAGGTTGATGTTCTTATTCTCTATTTTAGTTGGTCCAGTGGGAGTAGCCACATACTATGTTTGAAGGTTGATGTTCTTATTCTCTATTTTAGTTGGTACAGTGGGAGTAGCCACATACTATTAATGTTCTTATTCTCTATTGTAGTTGGTCCAGTGGGAGTAGCCACATACTATGTTTGAAGGTTGATGTTCTTATTCTCTATTTTAGTTGGTCCAGTGGGAGTAGCCACATACTATTAATGTTCTTATTCTCTATTTTAGTTGGTCCAGTGGGATTAGCCACATACTATTAATGTTCTTATTCTCTATTTTAGTTGGTACAGTGGGAGTAGCCACATACTATGTTTGAAGGTTGATGTTCTTATTCTCTATTTTAGTTGGTACAGTGGGAGTAGCCACATACTATTAATGTTCTTATTCTCTATTTTAGTTGGTACAGTGGGAGTAGCCACATACTATTAATGTTCTTATTCTCTATTTTAGTTGGTACAGTGGGAGTAGCCACATACTATTAATGTTCTTATTCTCTATTTTAGTTGGTACAGTGGGAGTAGCCACATACTATTAATGTTCTTATTCTCTATTTTAGTTGGTACAGTGGGAGTAGCCACATACTATTAATGTTCTTATTCTGTATTTTAGTTGGTACAGTGGGAGTAGCCACATACTATTAATGTTCTTATTCTGTATTTTAGTTGGTACAGTGGGAGTAGCCACATACTATTAATGTTCTTATTCTCTATTTTAGTTGGTCCAGTGGGAGTAGCCACATACTATTAATGTTCTTATTCTCTATTTTAGTTGGTACAGTGGGAGTAGCCACATACTATGTTTGAAGGTTGATGTTCTTATTCTCTATTTTAGTTGGTACAGTGAGAGTAGCCACATACTATGTTTGAAGGTTGATGTTCTTATTCTCTATTTTAGTTGGTACAGTGAGAGTAGCCACATACTATGTTTGAAGGTTGATGTTCTTATTCTCTATTTTAGTTGGTACAGTGAGAGTAGCCACATACTATGTTTGAAGGTTGATGTTCTTATTCTCTATTTTAGTTGGTACAGTGAGAGTAGCCACATACTATGTTTGAAGGTTGATGTTCTTATTCTCTATTTTAGTTGGTACAGTGAGAGTAGCCACATACTATGTTTGAAGGTTGATGTTCTTATTCTCTATTTTAGTTGGTACAGTGGGAGTAGCCACATACTATGTTTGAAGGTTGATGTTCTTATTCTCTATTTTAGTTGGTACAGTGAGAGTAGCCACATACTATGTTTGAAGGTTGATGTTCTTATTCTCTATTTTAGTTGGTACAGTGGGAGTAGCCACATACTATTAATGTTCTTATTCTCTATTTTAGTTGGTACAGTGGGAGTAGCCACATACTATGTTTTAAGGTTGATGTTCTTATTCTCTATTTTAGTTGGTACAGTGGGAGTAGCCACATACTATGTTTGAAGGTTGATGTTCTTATTCTCTATTTTAGTTGGTACAGTGGGAGTAGCCACTTACTATGTTTGAAGGTTGATGTTCTTATTCTCTATTTTAGTTGGTCCAGTGGGAGTAGCCACATACTATGTTTGAAGGTTGATGTTCTTATTCTCTATTTTAGTTGGTACAGTGGGAGTAGCCACATACTATGTTTGAAGGTTGATGTTCTTATTCTCTATTTTAGTTGGTCCAGTGGGAGTAGCCACATACTATTAATGTTCTTATTCTCTATTTTAGTTGGTCCAGTGGGAGTAGCCACATACTATTAATGTTCTTATTCTCTATTTTAGTTGGTCCAGTGGGAGTAGCCACATACTATTAATGTTCTTATTCTCTATTTTAGTTGGTACAGTGGGAGTAGCCACATACTATTAATGTTCTTATTCTCTATTTTAGTTGGTACAGTGGGAGTAGCCACATACTATGTTTGAAGGTTGATGTTCTTATTCTCTATTTTAGTTGGTACAGTGGGAGTAGCCACATACTATTAATGTTCTTATTTTCTATTTTAGTTGGTACAGTGGGAGTAGCCACATACTATTAATGTTCTTATTCTCTATTTTAGTTGGTACAGTGGGAGTAGCCACATACTATTAATGTTCTTATTCTCTATTTTAGTATGTACAGTGGGAGTAGCCACATACTATTAATGTTCTTATTTTCTATTTTAGTTGGTACAGTGGGAGTAGCCACATACTATTAATGTTCTTATTCTCTATTTTAGTTGGTACAGTGGGAGTAGCCACATACTATTAATGTTCTTATTCTCTATTTTAGTTGGTACAGTGGGAGTAGCCACATACTATGTTTGAAGGTTGATGTTCTTATTCTCTATTTTAGTTGGTACAGTGGGAGTAGCCACATACTATTAATGTTCTTATTCTCTATTTTAGTTGGTACAGTGGGAGTAGCCACATACTATTAATGTTCTTATTCTGCATTTTAGTTGGTACAGTGGGAGTGGCCACATACTATTAATGTTCTTAGTCTCTATTTTAGTTGGTACAGTGGGAGTAGCCACATACTATGTTTGAAGGTTGATGTTCTTATTCTCTATTTTAGTTGGTACAGTGGGAGTAGCCACATACTATGTTTGAAGGTTGATGTTCTTATTCTCTATTTTAGTTGGTACAGTGGGAGTAGCCACATACTATGTTTGAAGGTTGATGTTCTTATTCTCTATTTTAGTTGGTACAGTGGGAGTAGCCACATACTATGTTTGAAGGTTGATGTTCTTATTCTCTATTTTAGTTGGTACAGTGGGAGTAGCCACATACTATGTTTGAAGGTTGATGTTCTTATTCTCTATTTTAGTTGGTACAGTGGGAGTAGCCACATACTATGTTTGAAGGTTGATGTTCTTATTCTCTATTTTAGTTGGTCCAGTGGGAGTAGCCACATACTATGTTTGAAGGTTGATGTTCTTATTCTCTATTTTAGTTGGTACAGTGGGAGTAGCCACATACTATTAATGTTCTTATTCTCTATTTTAGTTGGTCCAGTGGGAGTAGCCACATACTATGTTTGAAGGTTGATGTTCTTATTCTCTATTTTAGTTGGTCGAGTGGGAGTAGCCACATACTATTAATGTTCTTATTCTCTATTTTAGTTGGTCCAGTGGGATTAGCCACATACTATTAATGTTCTTATTCTCTATTTTAGTTGGTCCAGTGGGAGTAGCCACATACTATTAATGTTCTTATTCTCTATTTTAGTTGGTCCAGTGGGAGTAGCCACATACTATTAATGTTCTTATTCTCTATTTTAGTTGGTCCAGTGGGAGTAGCCACATACTATTAATGTTCTTATTCTCTATTTTAGTTGGTACAGTGGGAGTAGTCACATACTATTAATGTTCTTATTCTCTATTTTAGTTGGTACAGTGGGAGTAGTCACATACTATTAATGTTCTTATTCTCTATTTTAGTTGGTACAGTGGGAGTAGTCACATACCATTAATGTTCTTATTCTCTATTTTTGTTGGTCCAGTGGGAGTAGCCACATACTATTAATGTTCTTATTCTCTATTTTAGTTGGTACAGTGGGAGTAGTCACATACTATTAATGTTCTTATTCTCTATTTTAGTTGGTCCAGTGGGAGTAGCCACATACTATTAATGTTCTTATTCTCTATTTTTGTTGGTCCAGTGTAAGTAGCCACATACTATTAATGTTCTTATTCTCTATTTTTGTTGGTCCAGTGTAAGTAGCCACATACTATTAATGTTCTTATTCTCTATTTTTGTTGGTCCAGTGGGAGTAGCCACATACTATTAATGTTCTTATTCTCTATTTTAGTTGGTCCAGTGGGAGTAGCCACATACTGTTAATGTTCTTATTCTCTATTTTAGTTGGTACAGTGGGAGTAGCCACATACTATGTTTGAAGGTTGATGTTCTTATTCTCTATTTTAGTTGGTACAGTGAGAGTAGCCACATACTATGTTTGAAGGTTGATGTTCTTATTCTGTATTTTAGTTGGTACAGTGGGAGTAGCCACATACTATTAATGTTCTTATTCTGTATTTTAGTTGGTACAGTGGGAGTGGCCACGTACTATTAATGTTCTTATTCTGCATTTTAGTTGGTACAGTGGGAGTGGCCACATACTATTAATGTTCTTATTCTGCATTTTAGTTGGTACAGTGGGAGTGGCCACATACTATTAATGTTCTTATTCTGAATTTTAGTTGGTACAGTGGGAGTGGCCACATACTATTAATGTTCTTATTCTGTATTTTAGTTGGTACAGTGGGAGTCGCCACATGCTATTAATGTTCTTATTCTGCATTTTAGTTGGTACAGTGGGAGTGGCCACATACTATTAATGTTCTTATTCTCTATTTTAGTTGGTACAGTGGGAGTAGCCACATACTATGTTTGAAGGTTGATGTTCTTATTCTGTATTTTAGTTGGTACAGTGGGAGTGGCCACATACTATGTTTGAAGGTTGATGTTCTTATTCTCTATTTTAGTTGGTACAGTGGGAGTAGCCACATACTATGTTTGAAGGTTGATGTTCTTATTCTCTATTTTAGTTGGTACAGTGGGAGTAGCCACATACTATGTTTGAAGGTTGATGTTCTTATTCTCTATTTTAGTTAGTACAGTGGGAGTAGCCACATACTATTAATGTTCTTATTCTCTATTTTAGTTGGTACAGTGGGAGTAGCCACATACTATTAATGTTCTTATTCTGTATTTTAGTTGGTACAGTGGGAGTAGCCACATACTATTAATGTTCTTATTCTCTATTTTAGTTGGTACAGTGGGAGTAGCCACATACTATTAATGTTCTTATTCTGTATTTTAGTTGGTACAGTGGGAGTAGCCACATACTATTAATGTTCTTATTCTGTATTTTAGTTGGTACAGTGGGAGTAGCCACATACTATTAATGTTCTTATTCTGTATTTTAGTTGGTACAGTGGGAGTAGCCACATACTATTAATGTTCTTATTCTCTATTTTAGTTGGTACAGTGGGAGTAGCCACATACTATTAATGTTCTTATTCTCTATTTTAGTTGGTCCAGTGGGAGTAGCCACATACTATTAATGTTCTTATTCTCTATTTTAGTTGGTCCAGTGGGAGTAGCCACAAACTATTAATGTTCTTATTCTCTATTTTAGTTGGTACAGTGGGAGTAGCCACATACTATTAATGTTCTTATTCTCTATTTTAGTTGGTACAGTGGGAGTAGCCACATACTATGTTTGAAGGTTGATGTTCTTATTCTCTATTTTAGTTGGTACAGTGTAAGTAGCCACATACTATTAATGTTCTTATTCTCTATTTTAGTTGGTACAGTGGGAGTAGCCACATACTATGTTTGAAGGTTGATGTTCTTATTCTCTATTTTAGTTGGTCCAGTGGGAGTAGCCACAAACTATTAATGTTCTTATTCTCTATTTTAGTTGGTACAGTGGGAGTAGCCACATACTATTAATGTTCTTATTCTCTATTTTAGTTGGTACAGTGGGAGTAGCCACATACTATGTTTGAAGGTTGATGTTCTTATTCTCTATTTTAGTTGGTCCAGTGGGAGTAGCCACATACTATTAATGTTCTTATTCTCTATTTTAGTTGGTACAGTGGGAGTAGCCACATACTATTAATGTTCTTATTCTGTATTTTAGTTGGTACAGTGGGAGTAGCCACATACTATTAATGTTCTTATTCTCTATTTTAGTTGGTACAGTGGGAGTAGCCACATACTATTAATGTTCTTATTCTCTATTTTAGTTGGTACAGTGGGAGTAGCCACATACTATTAATGTTCTTATTCTCTATTTTAGTTGGTACAGTGGGAGTAGCCACATACTATTAATGTTCTTATTCTGTATTTTAGTTGGTACAGTGGGAGTAGCCAAATACTATTAATGTTCTTATTCTCTATTTTAGTTGGTACAGTGGGAGTAGCCACATACTATTAATGTTCTTATTCTGTATTTTAGTTGGTACAGTGGGAGTAGCCACATACTATTAATGTTCTTATTCTGTATTTTAGTTGGTACAGTGGGAGTAGCCACATACTATTAATGTTCTTATTCTCTATTTTAGTTGGTCCAGTGGGAGTAGCCACATACTATTAATGTTCTTATTCTCTATTTTAGTTGGTACAGTGGGAGTAGCCACATACTATGTTTGAAGGTTGATGTTCTTATTCTCTATTTTAGTTGGTACAGTGAGAGTAGCCACATACTATGTTTGAAGGTTGATGTTCTTATTCTCTATTTTAGTTGGTCCAGTGGGAGTAGCCACATACTATTAATGTTCTTATTCTCTATTTTAGTTGGTCCAGTGGGAGTAGCCACATACTATTAATGTTCTTATTCTCTATTTTAGTTGGTCCAGTGGGAGTAGCCACATACTATTAATGTTCTTATTCTCTATTTTAGTTGGTCCAGTGGGAGTAGCCACATACTATTAATGTTCTTATTCTCTATTTTAGTTGGTACAGTGGGAGTAGCCACATACTATTAATGTTCTTATTCTCTATTTTAGTTGGTACAGTGGGAGTAGCCACATACTATGTTTGAAGGTTGATGTTCTTATTCTCTATTTTAGTTGGTACAGTGGGAGTAGCCACATACTATTAATGTTCTTATTTTCTATTTTAGTTGGTACAGTGGGAGTAGCCACATACTATTAATGTTCTTATTCTCTATTTTAGTTGGTACAGTGGGAGTAGCCACATACTATTAATGTTCTTATTCTCTATTTTAGTTGGTACAGTGGGAGTAGCCACATACTATTAATGTTCTTATTTTCTATTTTAGTTGGTACAGTGGGAGTAGCCACATACTATTAATGTTCTTATTCTCTATTTTAGTTGGTACAGTGGGAGTAGCCACATACTATTAATGTTCTTATTCTCTATTTTAGTTGGTACAGTGGGAGTAGCCACATACTATGTTTGAAGGTTGATGTTCTTATTCTCTATTTTAGTTGGTACAGTGGGAGTAGCCACATACTATTAATGTTCTTATTCTCTATTTTAGTTGGTACAGTGGGAGTAGCCACATACTATTAATGTTCTTATTCTGCATTTTAGTTGGTACAGTGGGAGTGGCCACATACTATTAATGTTCTTAGTCTCTATTTTAGTTGGTACAGTGGGAGTAGCCACATACTATGTTTGAAGGTTGATGTTCTTATTCTCTATTTTAGTTGGTACAGTGGGAGTAGCCACATACTATGTTTGAAGGTTGATGTTCTTATTCTCTATTTTAGTTGGTACAGTGGGAGTAGCCACATACTATGTTTGAAGGTTGATGTTCTTATTCTCTATTTTAGTTGGTACAGTGGGAGTAGCCACATACTATGTTTGAAGGTTGATGTTCTTATTCTCTATTTTAGTTGGTACAGTGGGAGTAGCCACATACTATGTTTGAAGGTTGATGTTCTTATTCTCTATTTTAGTTGGTACAGTGGGAGTAGCCACATACTATGTTTGAAGGTTGATGTTCTTATTCTCTATTTTAGTTGGTCCAGTGGGAGTAGCCACATACTATGTTTGAAGGTTGATGTTCTTATTCTCTATTTTAGTTGGTACAGTGGGAGTAGCCACATACTATTAATGTTCTTATTCTCTATTTTAGTTGGTCCAGTGGGAGTAGCCACATACTATGTTTGAAGGTTGATGTTCTTATTCTCTATTTTAGTTGGTCCAGTGGGAGTAGCCACATACTATTAATGTTCTTATTCTCTATTTTAGTTGGTCCAGTGGGATTAGCCACATACTATTAATGTTCTTATTCTCTATTTTAGTTGGTCCAGTGGGAGTAGCCACATACTATTAATGTTCTTATTCTCTATTTTAGTTGGTCCAGTGGGAGTAGCCACATACTATTAATGTTCTTATTCTCTATTTTAGTTGGTCCAGTGGGAGTAGCCACATACTATTAATGTTCTTATTCTCTATTTTAGTTGGTACAGTGGGAGTAGTCACATACTATTAATGTTCTTATTCTCTATTTTTGTTGGTCCAGTGTAAGTAGCCACATACTATTAATGTTCTTATTCTCTATCTTAGTTGGTCCAGTGGGAGTAGCCACATACTATTAATGTTCTTATTCTCTATTTTTGTTGGTCCAGTGTAAGTAGCCACATACTATTAATGTTCTTATTCTCTATTTTTGTTGGTCCAGTGTAAGTAGCCACATACTATTAATGTTCTTATTCTCTATTTTTGTTGGTCCAGTGTAAGTAGCCACATACTATTAATGTTCTTATTCTCTATTTTAGTTGGTACAGTGTAAGTAGCCACATACTATGTTTGAAGGTTGATGTTCTTATTCTGTATTTTAGTTGGTACAGTGGGAGTAGCCACATACTATTAATGTTCTTATTCTGTATTTTAGTTGGTACAGTGGGAGTGGCCACGTACTATTAATGTTCTTATTCTGCATTTTAGTTGGTACAGTGGGAGTGGCCACATACTATTAATGTTCTTATTCTGCATTTTAGTTGGTACAGTGGGAGTGGCCACATACTATTAATGTTCTTATTCTGCATTTTAGTTGGTACAGTGGGAGTGGCCACATACTATTAATGTTCTTATTCTCTATTTTAGTTGGTACAGTGGGAGTAGCCACATACTATTAATGTTCTTATTCTCTATTTTAGTTGGTACAGTGGGAGTGGCCACATACTATTAATGTTCTTATTCTCTATTTTAGTTGGTACAGTGGGAGTAGCCACATACTATTAATGTTCTTATTCTCTATTTTAGTTGGTCCAGTGGGAGTAGCCACATACTATTAATGTTCTTATTCTCTATTTTAGTTGGTACAGTGGGAGTAGTCACATACTATTAATGTTCTTATTCTCTATTTTTGTTGGTCCAGTGTAAGTAGCCACATACTATTAATGTTCTTATTCTCTATCTTAGTTGGTCCAGTGGGAGTAGCCACATACTATTAATGTTCTTATTCTCTATTTTTGTTGGTCCAGTGTAAGTAGCCACATACTATTAATGTTCTTATTCTCTATTTTTGTTGGTCCAGTGTAAGTAGCCACATACTATTAATGTTCTTATTCTCTATTTTTGTTGGTCCAGTGTAAGTAGCCACATACTATTAATGTTCTTATTCTCTATTTTAGTTGGTCCAGTGGGAGTAGCCACATACTGTTAATGTTCTTATTCTCTATTTTAGTTGGTACAGTGGGAGTAGCCACATACTATGTTTGAAGGTTGATGTTCTTATTCTCTATTTTAGTTGGTACAGTGGGAGTAGCCACATACTATGTTTGAAGGTTGATGTTCTTATTCTGTATTTTAGTTGGTACAGTGGGAGTAGCCACATACTATTAATGTTCTTATTCTGTATTTTAGTTGGTACAGTGGGAGTGGCCACGTACTATTAATGTTCTTATTCTGCATTTTAGTTGGTACAGTGGGAGTGGCCACATACTATTAATGTTCTTATTCTGCATTTTAGTTGGTACAGTGGGAGTGGCCACATACTATTAATGTTCTTATTCTGAATTTTAGTTGGTACAGTGGGAGTGGCCACATACTATTAATGTTCTTATTCTGTATTTTAGTTGGTACAGTGGGAGTCGCCACATACTATTAATGTTCTTATTCTGCATTTTAGTTGGTACAGTGGGAGTGGCCACAAACTATTAATGTTCTTATTCTCTATTTTAGTTGGTACAGTGGGAGTAGCCACATACTATGTTTGAAGGTTGATGTTCTTATTCTGTATTTTAGTTGGTACAGTGGGAGTGGCCACATACTATGTTTGAAGGTTGATGTTCTTATTCTCTATTTTAGTTGGTACAGTGGGAGTAGCCACATACTATGTTTGAAGGTTGATGTTCTTATTCTCTATTTTAGTTGGTACAGTGGGAGTAGCCACATACTATGTTTGAAGGTTGATGTTCTTATTCTCTATTTTAGTTAGTACAGTGGGAGTAGCCACATACTATTAATGTTCTTATTCTCTATTTTAGTTGGTACAGTGGGAGTAGCCACATACTATTAATGTTCTTATTCTGTATTTTAGTTGGTACAGTGGGAGTAGCCACATACTATTAATGTTCTTATTCTCTATTTTAGTTGGTACAGTGGGAGTGGCCACATACTATGTTTGAAGGTTGATGTTCTTATTCTCTATTTTAGTTGGTACAGTGGGAGTGGCCACATACTATGTTTGAAGGTTGATGTTCTTATTCTCTATTTTAGTTGGTACAGTGGGAGTAGCCACATACTATGTTTGAAGGTTGATGTTCTTATTCTCTATTTTAGTTGGTACAGTGGGAGTAGCCACATACTATGTTTGAAGGTTGATGTTCTTATTCTCTATTTTAGTTGGTACAGTGGGAGTAGCCACATACTATGTTTGAAGGTTGATGTTCTTATTCTCTATTTTAGTTAGTACAGTGGGAGTAGCCACATACTATTAATGTTCTTATTCTCTATTTTAGTTGGTACAGTGGGAGTAGCCACATACTATTAATGTTCTTATTCTCTATTTTAGTTGGTACAGTGGGAGTAGCCACATACTATTAATGTTCTTATTCTCTATTTTAGTTGGTACAGTGGGAGTAGCCACATACTATTAATGTTCTTATTCTGTATTTTAGTTGGTACAGTGGGAGTAGCCACATACTATTAATGTTCTTATTCTGTATTTTAGTTGGTACAGTGGGAGTAGCCACATACTATTAATGTTATTATTCTGTATTTTAGTTGGTCCAGTGGGAGTAGCCACATACTATTAATGTTCTTATTCTCTATTTTAGTTGGTACAGTGGGAGTAGCCACATACTATTAATGTTCTTATTCTCTATTTTAGTTGGTACAGTGGGAGTAGCCACATACTATTAATGTTCTTATTCTGTATTTTAGTTGGTACAGTGGGAGTAGCCACATACTATTAATGTTCTTATTCTGTATTTTAGTTGGTACAGTGGGAGTAGCCACATACTATTAATGTTCTTATTCTCTATTTTAGTTGGTACAGTGGGAGTAGCCACATACTATTAATGTTCTTATTCTCTATTTTAGTTGGTACAGTGGGAGTAGCCACATACTATTAATGTTCTTATTCTCTATTTTAGTTGGTACAGTGGGAGTAGCCACATACTATTAATGTTCTTATTCTCTATTTTAGTTGGTACAGTGGGAGTAGCCACATACTATTAATGTTCTTATTCTCTATTTTAGTTGGTACAGTGGGAGTAGTCACATACTATTAATGTTCTTATTCTGTATTTTAGTTGGTACAGTGGGAGTAGCCAAATACTATTAATGTTCTTATTCTGTATTTTAGTTGGTACAGTGGGAGTAGCCACATACTATTAATGTTCTTATTCTCTATTTTAGTTGGTACAGTGGGAGTAGCCACATACTATTAATGTTCTTATTCTCTATTTTAGTTGGTCCAGTGTAAGTAGCCACATACTATTAATGTTCTTATTCTCTATTTTAGTTGGTACAGTGGGAGTAGCCACATACTATTAATGTTCTTATTCTCTATTTTAGTTGGTACAGTGGGAGTAGCCACATACTATTAATGTTCTTATTCTCTATTTTTGTTGGTCCAGTGTAAGTAGCCACATACTATTAATGTTCTTATTCTCTATTTTAGTTGGTCCAGTGTAAGTAGCCACATACTATTAATGTTCTTATTCTCTATTTTAGTTGGTACAGTGGGAGTAGCCACATACTATTAATGTTCTTATTCTCTATTTTAGTTGGTACAGTGGGAGTAGCCACATACTATTAATGTTCTTATTCTGTATTTTAGTTGGTACAGTGGGAGTAGCCACATACTATTAATGTTCTTATTCTCTATTTTAGTTGGTCCAGTGTAAGTAGCCACATACTATTAATGTTCTTATTCTCTATTTTAGTTGGTACAGTGGGAGTAGCCACATACTATTAATGTTCTTATTCTGTATTTTAGTTGGTACAGTGGGAGTAGCCACATACTATTAATGTTCTTATTCTGTATTTTAGTTGGTACAGTGGGAGTAGCCACATACTATTAATGTTCTTATTCTGTATTTTAGTTGGTACAGTGGGAGTGGCCACATACTATGTTTGAAGGTTGATGTTCTTATTCTCTATTTTAGTTGGTACAGTGGGAGTAGCCACATACTATGTTTGAAGGTTGATGTTCTTATTCTCTATTTTAGTTGGTACAGTGGGAGTAGCCACATACTATGTTTGAAGGTTGATGTTCTTATTCTCTATTTTAGTTAGTACAGTGGGAGTAGCCACATACTATTAATGTTCTTATTCTCTATTTTAGTTGGTACAGTGGGAGTAGCCACATACTATTAATGTTCTTATTCTGTATTTTAGTTGGTACAGTGGGAGTAGCCACATACTATTAATGTTCTTATTCTCTATTTTAGTTGGTACAGTGGGAGTAGCCACATACTATTAATGTTCTTATTCTCTATTTTAGTTGGTACAGTGGGAGTAGCCACATACTATTAATGTTCTTATTCTCTATTTTAGTTGGTACAGTGGGAGTAGCCACATACTATTAATGTTCTTATTCTGTATTTTAGTTGGTACAGTGGGAGTAGCCACATACTATTAATGTTCTTATTCTGTATTTTAGTTGGTACAGTGGGAGTAGCCACATACTATTAATGTTCTTATTCTCTATTTTAGTTGGTACAGTGGGAGTAGCCACATACTATTAATGTTCTTATTCTCTATTTTAGTTGGTACAGTGGGAGTAGCCACATACTATGTTTGAAGGTTGATGTTCTTATTCTCTATTTTAGTTAGTACAGTGGGAGTAGCCACATACTATTAATGTTCTTATTCTGTATTTTAGTTGGTACAGTGGGAGTAGCCACATACTATTAATGTTCTTATTCTGTATTTTAGTTGGTACAGTGGGAGTAGCCACATACTATTAATGTTCTTATTCTCTATTTTAGTTGGTACAGTGGGAGTAGCCACATACTATTAATGTTCTTATTCTCTATTTTAGTTGGTACAGTGGGAGTAGCCACATACTATTAATGTTCTTATTCTGTATTTTAGTTGGTACAGTGGGAGTAGCCACATACTATTAATGTTCTTATTCTGTATTTTAGTTGGTACAGTGGGAGTAGCCAAATACTATTAATGTTCTTATTCTCTATTTTAGTTGGTACAGTGGGAGTAGCCACATACTATTAATGTTCTTATTCTCTATTTTAGTTGGTACAGTGGGAGTAGCCACATACTATTAATGTTCTTATTCTGTATTTTAGTTGGTACAGTGGGAGTAGCCACATACTATTAATGTTCTTATTCTCTATTTTAGTTGGTACAGTGGGAGTAGCCACATACTATTAATGTTCTTATTCTGTATTTTAGTTGGTACAGTGGGAGTAGCCACATACTATTAATGTTCTTATTCTCTATTTTAGTTGGTACAGTGGGAGTAGCCACATACTATTAATGTTCTTATTCTGTATTTTAGTTGGTACAGTGGGAGTAGCCAAATACTATTAATGTTCTTATTCTCTATTTTAGTTGGTACAGTGGGAGTAGCCACATACTATTAATGTTCTTATTCTGTATTTTAGTTGGTACAGTGGGAGTAGCCACATACTATTAATGTTCTTATTCTCTATTTTAGTTGCTACAGTGGGAGTAGCCACATACTATTAATGTTCTTATTCTGTATTTTAGTTGGTACAGTGGGAGTAGCCACATACTATTAATGTTCTTATTCTCTATTTTAGTTGGTCCAGTGGGAGTAGCCACATACTATTAATGTTCTTATTCTCTATTTTAGTTGGTACAGTGGGAGTAGCCACATACTATGTTTGAAGGTTGATGTTCTTATTCTCTATTTTAGTTGGTACAGTGAGAGTAGCCACATACTATGTTTGAAGGTTGATGTTCTTATTCTCTATTTTAGTTGGTACAGTGAGAGTAGCCACATACTATGTTTGAAGGTTGATGTTCTTATTCTCTATTTTAGTTGGTACAGTGAGAGTAGCCACATACTATGTTTGAAGGTTGATGTTCTTATTCTCTATTTTAGTTGGTACAGTGAGAGTAGCCACATACTATGTTTGAAGGTTGATGTTCTTATTCTCTATTTTAGTTGGTACAGTGGGAGTAGCCACATACTATGTTTGAAGGTTGATGTTCTTATTCTCTATTTTAGTTGGTACAGTGAGAGTAGCCACATACTATGTTTGAAGGTTGATGTTCTTATTCTCTATTTTAGTTGGTACAGTGGGAGTAGCCACATACTATTAATGTTCTTATTCTCTATTTTAGTTGGTACAGTGGGAGTAGCCACATACTATGTTTGAAGGTTGATGTTCTTATTCTCTATTTTAGTTGGTACAGTGGGAGTAGCCACATACTATGTTTGAAGGTTGATGTTCTTATTCTCTATTTTAGTTGGTACAGTGGGAGTAGCCACATACTATGTTTGAAGGTTGATGTTCTTATTCTCTATTTTAGTTGGTACAGTGGGAGTAGCCACATACTATGTTTGAAGGTTGATGTTCTTATTCTCTATTTTAGTTGGTCCAGTGGGAGTAGCCACATACTATGTTTGAAGGTTGATGTTCTTATTCTCTATTTTAGTTGGTACAGTGGGAGTAGCCACATACTATGTTTGAAGGTTGATGTTCTTATTCTCTATTTTAGTTGGTCCAGTGGGAGTAGCCACATACTATTAATGTTCTTATTCTCTATTTTAGTTGGTCCAGTGGGAGTAGCCACATACTATTAATGTTCTTATTCTCTATTTTAGTTGGTCCAGTGGGAGTAGCCACATACTATTAATGTTCTTATTCTCTATTTTAGTTGGTACAGTGGGAGTAGCCACATACTATTAATGTTCTTATTCTCTATTTTAGTTGGTACAGTGGGAGTAGCCACATACTATGTTTGAAGGTTGATGTTCTTATTCTCTATTTTAGTTGGTACAGTGGGAGTAGCCACATACTATTAATGTTCTTATTTTCTATTTTAGTTGGTACAGTGGGAGTAGCCACATACTATTAATGTTCTTATTCTCTATTTTAGTTGGTACAGTGGGAGTAGCCACATACTATTAATGTTCTTATTCTCTATTTTAGTTGGTACAGTGGGAGTAGCCACATACTATTAATGTTCTTATTTTCTATTTTAGTTGGTACAGTGGGAGTAGCCACATACTATTAATGTTCTTATTCTCTATTTTCGTTGGTACAGTGGGAGTAGCCACATACTATTAATGTTCTTATTCTCTATTTTAGTTGGTACAGTGGGAGTAGCCACATACTATGTTTGAAGGTTGATGTTCTTATTCTCTATTTTAGTTGGTACAGTGGGAGTAGCCACATACTATTAATGTTCTTATTCTCTATTTTAGTTGGTACAGTGGGAGTAGCCACATACTATTAATGTTCTTATTCTGCATTTTAGTTGGTACAGTGGGAGTAGCCACATACTATTAATGTTCTTATTCTGTATTTTAATTGGTACAGTGGGAGTAGCCACATACTATTAATGTTCTTATTCTCTATTTTAGTTGGTACAGTGGGAGTAGCCACATACTATTAATGTTCTTATTCTCTATTTTAGTTGGTACAGTGTAAGTAGCCACATACTATTAATGTTCTTATTCTCTATTTTCGTTGGTACAGTGGGAGTAGCCACATACTATTAATGTTCTTATTCTCTATTTTAGTTGGTACAGTGGGAGTAGCCACATACTATGTTTGAAGGTTGATGTTCTTATTCTCTATTTTAGTTGGTACAGTGGGAGTAGCCACATACTATTAATGTTCTTATTCTCTATTTTAGTTGGTACAGTGGGAGTAGCCACATACTATTAATGTTCTTATTCTGCATTTTAGTTGGTACAGTGGGAGTAGCCACATACTATTAATGTTCTTATTCTGTATTTTAATTGGTACAGTGGGAGTAGCCACATACTATTAATGTTCTTATTCTCTATTTTAGTTGGTACAGTGGGAGTAGCCACATACTATTAATGTTCTTATTCTCTATTTTAGTTGGTACAGTGTAAGTAGCCACATACTATTAATGTTCTTATTCTCTATTTTAGTTGGTACAGTGGGAGTAGCCACATACTATTAATGTTCTTATTCTCTATTTTAGTTGGTACAGTGGGAGTAGCCACATACTATTAATGTTCTTATTCTCTATTTTAGTTGGTACAGTGGGAGTGGCCACATACTATTAATGTTCTTAGTCTCAATTTTAGTTGGTACAGTGGGAGTAGCCACATACTATTAATGTTCTTATTCTCTATTTTAGTTGGTACAGTGGGAGTAGCCACATACTATTAATGTTCTTATTCTCTATTTTAGTTGGTACAGTGGGAGTAGCCACATACTATTAATGTTCTTATTCTCTATTTTAGTTGGTACAGTGGGAGTAGCCACATACTATTAATGTTCTTATTCTGTATTTTAGTTGGTACAGTGGGAGTAGCCACATACTATTAATGTTCTTATTCTCTATTTTAGTTGGTACAGTGGGAGTAGCCACATACTATTAATGTTCTTATTCTCTATTTTAGTTGGTACAGTGGGAGTAGCCACATACTATTAATGTTCTTATTCTCTATTTTAGTTGGTACAGTGGGAGTAGCCACATTCTATTAATGTTCTTATTCTCTATTTTAGTTGGTACAGTGGGAGTAGCCACATACTATTAATGTTCTTATTCTCTATTTTAGTTGGTACAGTGGGAGTAGCCACATACTATTAATGTTCTTATTCTGTATTTTAGTTGGTACAGTGGGAGTAGCCACATACTATTAATGTTCTTATTCTCTATTTTAGTTGGTACAGTGGGAGTAGCCACATACTATTAATGTTCTTATTCTCTATTTTAGTTGGTACAGTGGGAGTAGCCACATACTATTAATGTTCTTATTCTCTATTTTAGTTGGTACAGTGGGAGTAGCCACATACTATTAATGTTCTTATTCTCTATTTTAGTTGGTACAGTGGGAGTAGCCACATACTATTAATGTTCTTATTCTCTATTTTAGTTGGTACAGTGGGAGTAGCCACATACTATTAATGTTCTTATTCTCTATTTTAGTTGGTACAGTGGGAGTAGCCACATACTATTAATGTTCTTATTCTCTATTTTAGTTGGTACAGTGGGAGTAGCCACATACTATTAATGTTCTTATTCTCTATTTTAGTTGGTACAGTGGGAGTAGCCACATTCTATTAATGTTCTTATTCTCTATTTTAGTTGGTACAGTGGGAGTAGCCACATACTATTAATGTTCTTATTCTCTATTTTAGTTGGTACAGTGGGAGTAGCCACATACTATTAATGTTCTTATTCTGTATTTTAGTTGGTACAGTGGGAGTAGCCACATACTATTAATGTTCTTATTCTCTATTTTAGTTGGTACAGTGGGAGTAGCCACATACTATTAATGTTCTTATTCTCTATTTTAGTTGGTACAGTGGGAGTAGCCACATACTATTAATGTTCTTATTCTCTATTTTAGTTGGTACAGTGGGAGTAGCCACATACTATTAATGTTCTTATTCTCTATTTTAGTTGGTACAGTGGGAGTAGCCACATACTATTAATGTTCTTATTCTGTATTTTAGTTGGTACAGTGGGAGTAGCCACATACTATTAATGTTCTTATTCTCTATTTTAGTTGGTACAGTGGGAGTAGCCACATACTATTAATGTTCTTATTCTCTATTTTAGTTGGTACAGTGGGAGTAGCCACATACTATTAATGTTCTTATTCTCTATTTTAGTTGGTACAGTGGGAGTAGCCACATACTATTAATGTTCTTATTCTGTATTTTAGTTGGTACAGTGGGAGTAGCCACATACTATTAATGTTCTTATTCTCTATTTTAGTTGGTACAGTGGGAGTAGCCACATACTATTAATGTTCTTATTCTCTATTTTAGTTGGTACAGTGGGAGTAGCCACATACTATTAATGTTCTTATTCTCTATTTTAGTTGGTACAGTGGGAGTAGCCACATACTATTAATGTTCTTATTCTCTATTTTAGTTGGTACAGTGGGAGTAGCCACATACTATTAATGTTCTTATTCTCTATTTTAGTTGGTACAGTGGGAGTAGCCACATACTATTAATGTTCTTATTCTCTATTTTAGTTGGTACAGTGGGAGTAGCCACATACTATTAATGTTCTTATTCTGTATTTTAATTGGTACAGTGGGAGTAGCCACATACTATTAATGTTCTTATTCTCTATTTTAGTTGGTACAGTGGGAGTAGCCACATACTATTAATGTTCTTATTCTCTATTTTAGTTGGTACAGTGGGAGTAGCCACATACTATTAATGTTCTTATTCTCTATTTTAGTTGGTACAGTGGGAGTAGCCACATACTATTAATGTTCTTATTCTCTATTTTAGTTGGTACAGTGGGAGTAGCCACATACTATTAATGTTCTTATTCTCTATTTTAGTAGGTACAGTGGGAGTAGCCACATACTATTAATGTTCTTATTCTCTATTTTAGTTGGTACAGTGGGAGTAGCCACATACTATTAATGTTCTTATTCTGTATTTTAGTTGGTACAGTGGGAGTAGCCACATACTATTAATGTTCTTATTCTGTATTTTAGTTGGTACAGTGGGAGTAGCCACATACTATTAATGTTCTTATTCTCTATTTTAGTTGGTCCAGTGGGAGTAGCCACATACTATTAATGTTCTTATTCTCTATTTTAGTTGGTACAGTGGGAGTAGCCACATACTATGTTTGAAGGTTGATGTTCTTATTCTCTATTTTAGTTGGTACAGTGAGAGTAGCCACATACTATGTTTGAAGGTTGATGTTCTTATTCTCTATTTTAGTTGGTACAGTGAGAGTAGCCACATACTATGTTTGAAGGTTGATGTTCTTATTCTCTATTTTAGTTGGTACAGTGAGAGTAGCCACATACTATGTTTGAAGGTTGATGTTCTTATTCTCTATTTTAGTTGGTACAGTGAGAGTAGCCACATACTATGTTTGAAGGTTGATGTTCTTATTCTCTATTTTAGTTGGTACAGTGAGAGTAGCCACATACTATGTTTGAAGGTTGATGTTCTTATTCTCTATTTTAGTTGGTACAGTGGGAGTAGCCACATACTATGTTTGAAGGTTTATGTTCTTATTCTCTATTTTAGTTGGTACAGTGAGAGTAGCCACATACTATGTTTGAAGGTTGATGTTCTTATTCTCTATTTTAGTTGGTACAGTGGGAGTAGCCACATACTATTAATGTTCTTATTCTCTATTTTAGTTGGTACAGTGGGAGTAGCCACATACTATGTTTGAAGGTTGATGTTCTTATTCTCTATTTTAGTTGGTACAGTGGGAGTAGCCACATACTATGTTTGAAGGTTGATGTTCTTATTCTCTATTTTAGTTGGTACAGTGGGAGTAGCCACATACTATGTTTGAAGGTTGATGTTCTTATTCTCTATTTTAGTTGGTACAGTGGGAGTAGCCACTTACTATGTTTGAAGGTTGATGTTCTTATTCTCTATTTTAGTTGGTCCAGTGGGAGTAGCCACATACTATGTTTGAAGGTTGATGTTCTTATTCTCTATTTTAGTTGGTACAGTGGGAGTAGCCACATACTATGTTTGAAGGTTGATGTTCTTATTCTCTATTTTAGTTGGTCCAGTGGGAGTAGCCACATACTATTAATGTTCTTATTCTCTATTTTAGTTGGTCCAGTGGGAGTAGCCACATACTATTAATGTTCTTATTCTCTATTTTAGTTGGTCCAGTGGGAGTAGCCACATACTATTAATGTTCTTATTCTCTATTTTAGTTGGTACAGTGGGAGTAGCCACATACTATTAATGTTCTTATTCTCTATTTTAGTTGGTACAGTGGGAGTAGCCACATACTATGTTTGAAGGTTGATGTTCTTATTCTCTATTTTAGTTGGTACAGTGGGAGTAGCCACATACTATTAATGTTCTTATTTTCTATTTTAGTTGGTACAGTGGGAGTAGCCACATACTATTAATGTTCTTATTCTCTATTTTAGTTGGTACAGTAGGAGTAGCCACATACTATTAATGTTCTTATTCTCTATTTTAGTTGGTACAGTGGGAGTAGCCACATACTATTAATGTTCTTATTTTCTATTTTAGTTGGTACAGTGGGAGTAGCCACATACTATTAATGTTCTTATTCTCTATTTTAGTTGGTACAGTGGGAGTAGCCACATACTATTAATGTTCTTATTCTCTATTTTAGTTGGTACAGTGGGAGTAGCCACATACTATGTTTGAAGGTTGATGTTCTTATTCTCTATTTTAGTTGGTACAGTGGGAGTAGCCACATACTATTAATGTTCTTATTCTCTATTTTAGTTGGTACAGTGGGAGTAGCCACATACTATTAATGTTCTTATTCTGCATTTTAGTTGGTACAGTGGGAGTGGCCACATACTATTAATGTTCTTAGTCTCTATTTTAGTTGGTACAGTGGGAGTAGCCACATACTATGTTTGAAGGTTGATGTTCTTATTCTCTATTTTAGTTGGTACAGTGGGAGTAGCCACATACTATGTTTGAAGGTTGATGTTCTTATTCTCTATTTTAGTTGGTACAGTGGGAGTAGCCACATACTATGTTTGAAGGTTGATGTTCTTATTCTCTATTTTAGTTGGTACAGTGGGAGTAGCCACATACTATGTTTGAAGGTTGATGTTCTTATTCTCTATTTTAGTTGGTACAGTGGGAGTAGCCACATACTATGTTTGAAGGTTGATGTTCTTATTCTCTATTTTAGTTGGTCCAGTGGGAGTAGCCACATACTATGTTTGAAGGTTGATGTTCTTATTCTCTATTTTAGTTGGTACAGTGGGAGTAGCCACATACTATTAATGTTCTTATTCTCTATTTTAGTTGGTCCAGTGGGAGTAGCCACATACTATGTTTGAAGGTTGATGTTCTTATTCTCTATTTTAGTTGGTCCAGTGGGAGTAGCCACATACTATTAATGTTCTTATTCTCTATTTTAGTTGGTCCAGTGGGATTAGCCACATACTATTAATGTTCTTATTCTCTATTTTAGTTGGTCCAGTGGGAGTAGCCACATACTATTAATGTTCTTATTCTCTATTTTAGTTGGTCCAGTGGGAGTAGCCACATACTATTAATGTTCTTATTCTCTATTTTAGTTGGTCCAGTGGGAGTAGCCACATACTATTAATGTTCTTATTCTCTATTTTAGTTGGTACAGTGGGAGTAGTCACATACTATTAATGTTCTTATTCTCTATTTTTGTTGGTCCAGTGTAAGTAGCCACATACTATTAATGTTCTTATTCTCTATTTTAGTTGGTCCAGTGGGAGTAGCCACATACTATTAATGTTCTTATTCTCTATTTTTGTTGGTCCAGTGTAAGTAGCCACATACTATTAATGTTCTTATTCTCTATTTTTGTTGGTCCAGTGTAAGTAGCCACATACTATTAATGTTCTTATTCTCTATTTTAGTTGGTCCAGTGGGAGTAGCCACATACTATTAATGTTCTTATTCTCTATTTTAGTTGGTCCAGTGGGAGTAGCCACATACTATTAATGTTCTTATTCTCTATTTTAGTTGGTACAGTGGGAGTAGCCACATACTATGTTTGAAGGTTGATGTTCTTATTCTCTATTTTAGTTGGTACAGTGGGAGTAGCCACATACTATGTTTGAAGGTTGATGTTCTTATTCTGTATTTTAGTTGGTACAGTGGGAGTAGCCACATACTATTAATGTTCTTATTCTGTATTTTAGTTGGTACAGTGGGAGTGGCCACGTACTATTAATGTTCTTATTCTGCATTTTAGTTGGTACAGTGGGAGTGGCCACATACTATTAATGTTCTTATTCTGCATTTTAGTTGGTACAGTGGGAGTGGCCACATACTATTAATGTTCTTATTCTGAATTTTAGTTGGTACAGTGGGAGTGGCCACATACTATTAATGTTCTTATTCTGTATTTTAGTTGGTACAGTGGGAGTCGCCACATACTATTAATGTTCTTATTCTGCATTTTAGTTGGTACAGTGGGAGTGGCCACATACTATTAATGTTCTTATTCTCTATTTTAGTTGGTACAGTGGGAGTAGCCACATACTATGTTTGAAGGTTGATGTTCTTATTCTGTATTTTAGTTGGTACAGTGGGAGTGGCCACATACTATGTTTGAAGGTTGATGTTCTTATTCTCTATTTTAGTTGGTACAGTGGGAGTAGCCACATACTATGTTTGAAGGTTGATGTTCTTATTCTCTATTTTAGTTGGTACAGTGGGAGTAGCCACATACTATGTTTGAAGGTTGATGTTCTTATTCTCTATTTTAGTTAGTACAGTGGGAGTAGCCACATACTATTAATGTTCTTATTCTCTATTTTAGTTGGTACAGTGGGAGTAGCCACATACTATTAATGTTCTTATTCTGTATTTTAGTTGGTACAGTGGGAGTAGCCACATACTATTAATGTTCTTATTCTCTATTTTAGTTGGTACAGTGGGAGTAGCCACATACTATTAATGTTCTTATTCTCTATTTTAGTTGGTACAGTGGGAGTAGCCACATACTATTAATGTTCTTATTCTCTATTTTAGTTGGTACAGTGGGAGTAGCCACATACTATTAATGTTCTTATTCTCTATTTTAGTTGGTACAGTGGGAGTAGCCACATACTATTAATGTTCTTATTCTCTATTTTAGTTGGTACAGTGGGAGTAGCCACATACTATTAATGTTCTTATTCTGTATTTTAGTTGGTACAGTGGGAGTAGCCACATACTATTAATGTTCTTATTCTCTATTTTAGTTGGTACAGTGGGAGTAGCCACATACTATTAATGTTCTTATTCTGTATTTTAGTTGGTACAGTGGGAGTAGCCACATACTATTAATGTTCTTATTCTGTATTTTAGTTGGTACAGTGGGAGTAGCCACATACTATTAATGTTCTTATTCTCTATTTTAGTTGGTACAGTGGGAGTAGCCACATACTATTAATGTTCTTATTCTGTATTTTAGTTGGTACAGTGGGAGTAGCCACATACTATTAATGTTCTTATTCTCTATTTTAGTTGGTACAGTGGGAGTAGCCACATACTATTAATGTTCTTATTCTCTATTTTAGTTGGTACAGTGGGAGTAGCCACATACTATTAATGTTCTTATTCTGTATTTTAGTTGGTACAGTGGGAGTAGCCACATACTATTAATGTTCTTATTCTCTATTTTAGTTGGTACAGTGGGAGTAGCCACATACTATGTTTGAAGGTTGATGTTCTTATTCTCTATTTTAGTTGGTACAGTGGGAGTAGCCACATACTATTAATGTTCTTATTCTCTATTTTAGTTGGTACAGTGGGAGTAGCCACATACTATTAATGTTCTTATTCTGTATTTTAGTTGGTACAGTGGGAGTAGCCACATACTATTAATGTTCTTATTCTCTATTTTAGTTGGTACAGTGGGAGTAGCCACATACTATTAATGTTCTTATTCTGTATTTTAGTTGGTACAGTGGGAGTAGCCACATACTATTAATGTTCTTATTCTCTATTTTAGTTGGTACAGTGGGAGTAGCCACATACTATGTTTGAAGGTTGATGTTCTTAACTCTATTTTAGTTGGTACAGTGGGAGTAGCCACATACTATGTTTGAAGGTTGATGTTCTTATTCTCTATTTTAGTTGGTACAGTGGGAGTAGCCACATACTATGTTTGAAGGTTGATGTTCTTATTCTCTATTTTAGTTGGTACAGTGGGAGTAGCCACATACTATGTTTAAAGGTTGATGTTCTTATTCTCTATTTTAGTTGGTCCAGTGGGATTAGCCACATACTATTAATGTTCTTATTCTCTATTTTAGTTGGTACAGTGGGAGTAGCCACATACTATTAATGTTCTTATTCTCTATTTTAGTTGGTCCAGTGGGAGTAGCCACATACTATTAATGTTCTTATTCTCTATTTTAGTTGGTACAGTGGGAGTAGCCACATACTATTAATGTTCTTATTCTCTATTTTAGTTGGTCCAGTGGGAGTAGCCACATACTATGTTTGAAGGTTGATGTTCTTATTCTCTATTTTAGTTGGTACAGTGGGAGTAGCCACATACTATTAATGTTCTTATTCTCTATTTTAGATGGTCCAGTGGGAGTAGCCACATACTATGTTTGAAGGTTGATGTTCTTATTCTCTATTTTAGTTGGTCCAGTGGGAGTAGCCACATACTATTAATGTTCTTATTCTCTATTTTAGTTGGTCCAGTGGGATTAGCCACATACTATTAATGTTCTTATTCTCTATTTTAGTTGGTCCAGTGGGAGTAGCCACATACTATTAATGTTCTTATTCTCTATTTTAGTTGGTCCAGTGGGAGTAGCCACATACTATTAATGTTCTTATTCTCTATTTTAGTTGGTCCAGTGGGAGTAGCCACATACTATTAATGTTCTTATTCTCTATTTTAGTTGGTACAGTGGGAGTAGTCACATACTATTAATGTTCTTATTCTCTATTTTTGTTGGTCCAGTGTGAGTAGCCACATACTATTAATGTTCTTATTCTCTATTTTAGTTGGTCCAGTGGGAGTAGCCACATACTATTAATGTTCTTATTCTCTATTTTAGTTGGTCCAGTGGGAGTAGCCACATACTATTAATGTTCTTATTCTCTATTTTTTTGGTCCAGTGGGAGTAGCCGCATACTATTAATGTTCTTATTCTCTATTTTTGTTGGTCCAGTGGGAGTAGCCGCATACTATTAATGTTCTTATTCTCTATTTTTGTTGGTCCAGTGTAAGTAGCCACATACTATTAATGTTCTTATTCTCTATTTTTGTTGGTCCAGTGGGAGTAGCCACATACTATTAATGTTCTTATTCTCTATTTTAGTTGGTCCAGTGGGAGTAGCCACATACTATTAATGTTCTTATTCTCTATTTTAGTTGGTCCAGTGGGAGTAGCCACATACTATTAATGTTCTTATTCTGTATTTTAGTTGGTACAGTGGGAGTAGCCACATACTATTAATGTTCTTATTCTCTATTTTAGTTGGTACAGTGGGAGTAGCCACATACTATTAATGTTCTTATTCTGTATTTTAGTTGGTACAGTGGGAGTGGCCACGTACTATTAATGTTCTTATTCTGTATTTTAGTTGGTACAGTGGGAGTGGCCACGTACTATTAATGTTCTTATTCTGCATTTTAGTTGGTACAGTGGGAGTGGCCACATACTATTAATGTTCTTATTCTGAATTTTAGTTGGTACAGTGGGAGTGGCCACATACTATTAATGTTCTTATTCTGTATTTTAGTTGGTACAGTGGGAGTAGCCACATACTATGTTTGAAGGTTGATGTTCTTATTCTCTATTTTAGTTGGTACAGTGGGAGTAGCCACATACTATGTTTGAAGGTTGATGTTCTTATTCTCTATTTTAGTTGGTACAGTGGGAGTAGCCACATACTATTAATGTTCTTATTCTCTATTTTAGTTGGTACAGTGGGAGTAGCCACATACTATTAATGTTCTTATTCTGTATTTTAGTTGGTACAGTGGGAGTAGCCACATACTATTAATGTTCTTATTCTGTATTTTAGTTGGTACAGTGGGAGTGGCCACGTACTATTAATGTTCTTATTCTGCATTTTAGTTGGTACAGTGGGAGTGGCCACATACTATTAATGTTCTTATTCTGCATTTTAGTTGGTACAGTGGGAGTGGCCACATACTATTAATGTTCTTATTCTGAATTTTAGTTGGTACAGTGGGAGTGGCCACATACTATTAATGTTCTTATTCTGTATTTTAGTTGGTACAGTGGGAGTAGCCACATACTATGTTTGAAGGTTGATGTTCTTATTCTCTATTTTAGTTGGTACAGTGGGAGTAGCCACATACTATGTTTGAAGGTTGATGTTCTTATTCTCTATTTTAGTTGGTACAGTGGGAGTAGCCACATACTATTAATGTTCTTATTCTCTATTTTAGTTGGTACAGTGGGAGTAGCCACATACTATTAATGTTCTTATTCTGTATTTTAGTTGGTACAGTGGGAGTAGCCACATACTATTAATGTTCTTATTCTCTATTTTAGTTGGTACAGTGGGAGTAGCCACATACTATTAATGTTCTTATTCTGTATTTTAGTTGGTACAGTGGGAGTAGCCACATACTATTAATGTTCTTATTCTCTATTTTAGTTGGTACAGTGGGAGTAGCCACATACTATTAATGTTCTTATTCTCTATTTTAGTTGGTACAGTGGGAGTAGCCACATACTATTAATGTTCTTATTCTCTATTTTAATTGGTACAGTGGGAGTAGCCACATACTATTAATGTTCTTATTCTGTATTTTAGTTGGTACAGTGGGAGTAGTCACATACTATTAATGTTCTTATTCTGCATTTTAGTTGGTACAGTGGGAGTAGCCACATACTATTAATGTTCTTATTCTCTATTTTAGTTGGTACAGTGGGAGTAGCCACATACTATTAATGTTCTTATTCTGTATTTTAGTTGGTACAGTGGGAGTAGCCACATACTATTAATGTTCTTATTCTCTATTTTAGTTGGTACAGTGGGAGTAGCCACATACTATTAATGTTCTTATTCTCTATTTTAGTTGGTACAGTGGGAGTAGCCACATACTATTAATGTTCTTATTCTGTATTTTAGTTGGTACAGTGGGAGTAGCCACATACTATTAATGTTCTTATTCTCTATTTTAGTTGGTCCAGTGGGAGTAGCCACATACTATTAATGTTCTTATTCTCTATTTTAGTTGGTACAGTGGGAGTAGCCACATACTATGTTTGAAGGTTGATGTTCTTATTCTCTATTTTAGTTGGTACAGTGAGAGTAGCCACATACTATGTTTGAAGGTTGATGTTCTTATTCTCTATTTTAGTTGGTACAGTGAGAGTAGCCACATACTATGTTTGAAGGTTGATGTTCTTATTCTCTATTTTAGTTGGTACAGTGAGAGTAGCCACATACTATGTCTGAAGGTTGATGTTCTTATTCTCTATTTTAGTTGGTACAGTGAGAGTAGCCACATACTATGTTTGAAGGTTGATGTTCTTATTCTCTATTTTAGTTGGTACAGTGAGAGTAGCCACATACTATGTTTGAAGGTTGATGTTCTTATTCTCTATTTTAGTTGGTACAGTGGGAGTAGCCACATACTATGTTTGAAGGTTGATGTTCTTATTCTCTATTTTAGTTGGTACAGTGAGAGTAGCCACATACTATGTTTGAAGGTTGATGTTCTTATTCTCTATTTTAGTTGGTACAGTGGGAGTAGCCACATACTATTAATGTTCTTATTCTCTATTTTAGTTGGTGCAGTGGGAGTAGCCACATACTATGTTTGAAGGTTGATGTTCTTATTCTCTATTTTAGTTGGTACAGTGGGAGTAGCCACATACTATGTTTGAAGGTTGATGTTCTTATTCTCTATTTTAGTTGGTACAGTGGGAGTAGCCACATACTATGTTTGAAGGTTGATGTTCTTATTCTCTATTTTAGTTGGTACAGTGGGAGTAGCCACATACTATGTTTGAAGGTTGATGTTCTTATTCTCGATTTTAGTTGGTCCAGTGGGAGTAGCCACATACTATGTTTGAAGGTTGATGTTCTTATTCTCTATTTTAGTTGCTACAGTGGGAGTAGCCACATACTATGTTTGAAGGTTGATGTTCTTATTCTCTATTTTAGTTGGTCCAGTGGGAGTAGCCACATACTATTAATGTTCTTATTCTCTATTTTAGTTGGTCCAGTGGGAGTAGCCACATACTATTAATGTTCTTATTCTCTATTTTAGTTGGTCCAGTGGGAGTAGCCACATACTATTAATGTTCTTATTCTCTATTTTAGTTGGTACAGTGGGAGTAGCCACATACTATTAATGTTCTTATTCTCTATTTTAGTTGGTACAGTGGGAGTAGCCACATACTATGTTTGAAGGTTGATGTTCTTATTCTCTATTTTAGTTGGTACAGTGGGAGTAGCCACATACTATTAATGTTCTTATTTTCTATTTTAGTTGGTACAGTGGGAGTAGCCACATACTATTAATGTTCTTATTCTCTATTTTAGTTGGTACAGTGGGAGTAGCCACATACTATTAATGTTCTTATTCTCTATTTTAGTTGGTACAGTGGGAGTAGCCACATACTATTAATGTTCTTATTTTCTATTTTAGTTGGTACAGTGGGAGTAGCCACATACTATTAATGTTCTTATTCTCTATTTTAGTTGGTACAGTGGGAGTAGCCACATACTATTAATGTTCTTATTCTCTATTTTAGTTGGTACAGTGGGAGTAGCCACATACTATGTTTGAAGGTTGATGTTCTTATTCTCTATTTTAGTTGGTACAGTGGGAGTAGCCACATACTATTAATGTTCTTATTCTCTATTTTAGTTGGCACAGTGGGAGTAGCCACATACTATTAATGTTCTTATTCTGCATTTTAGTTGGTACAGTGGGAGTGGCCACATACTATTAATGTTCTTAGTCTCTATTTTAGTTGGTACAGTGGGAGTAGCCACATACTATGTTTGAAGGTTGATGTTCTTATTCTCTATTTTAGTTGGTACAGTGGGAGTAGCCACATACTATGTTTGAAGGTTGATGTTCTTATTCTCTATTTTAGTTGGTACAGTGGGAGTAGCCACATACTATGTTTGAAGGTTGATGTTCTTATTCTCTATTTTAGTTGGTACAGTGGGAGTAGCCACATACTATGTTTGAAGGTTGATGTTCTTATTCTCTATTTTAGTTGGTACAGTGGGAGTAGCCACATACTATGTTTGAAGGTTGATGTTCTTATTCTCTATTTTAGTTGGTACAGTGGGAGTAGCCACATACTATGTTTGAAGGTTGATGTTCTTATTCTCTATTTTAGTTGGTCCAGTGGGAGTAGCCACATACTATGTTTGAAGGTTGATGTTCTTATTCTCTATTTTAGTTGGTACAGTGGGAGTAGCCACATACTATTAATGTTCTTATTCTCTATTTTAGTTGGTCCAGTGGGAGTAGCCACATACTATGTTTGAAGGTTGATGTTCTTATTCTCTATTTTAGTTGGTCCAGTGGGAGTAGCCACATACTATTAATGTTCTTATTCTCTATTTTAGTTGGTCCAGTGGGATTAGCCACATACTATTAATGTTCTTATTCTCTATTTTAGTTGGTCCAGTGGGAGTAGCCACATACTATTAATGTTCTTATTCTCTATTTTAGTTGGTCCAGTGGGAGTAGCCACATACTATTAATGTTCTTATTCTCTATTTTAGTTGGTCCAGTGGGAGTAGCCACATACTATTAATGTTCTTATTCTCTATTTTAGTTGGTACAGTGGGAGTAGTCACATACTATTAATGTTCTTATTCTCTATTTTTGTTGGTCCAGTGTAAGTAGCCACATACTATTAATGTTCTTATTCTCTATTTTAGTTGGTCCAGTGGGAGTAGCCACATACTATTAATGTTCTTATTCTCTATTTTTGTTGGTCCAGTGGGAGTAGCCACATACTATTAATGTTCTTATTCTCTATTTTTGTTGGTCCAGTGGGAGTAGCCACATACTATTAATGTTCTTATTCTCTATTTTAGTTGGTCCAGTGGGAGTAGCCACATACTATTAATGTTCTTATTCTCTATTTTTGTTGGTCCAGTGGGAGTAGCCACATACTATTAATGTTCTTATTCTCTATTTTTGTTGGTCCAGTGGGAGTAGCCACATACTATTAATGTTCTTATTCTCTATTTTAGTTGGTCCAGTGGGAGTAGCCACATACTATTAATGTTCTTATTCAGTATTTTTGTTGGTCCAGTGGGAGTAGCCACATACTATTAATGTTCTTATTCTCTATTTTTGTTGGTCCAGTGGGAGTAGCCACATACTATTAATGTTCTTATTCTCTATTTTTGTTGGTCCAGTGTAAGTAGCCACATACTATTAATGTTCTTATTCTCTATTTTTGTTGGTCCAGTGTAAGTAGCCACATACTATTAATGTTCTTATTCTCTATTTTTGTTGGTCCAGTGTAAGTAGCCACATACTATTAATGTTCTTATTCTCTATTTTAGTTGGTCCAGTGGGAGTAGCCACTTACTATTAATGTTCTTATTCTCTATTTTAGTTGGTCCAGTGGGAGTAGCCACATACTATTAATGTTCTTATTCTCTATTTTAGTTGGTCCAGTGGGAGTAGCCACATACTATTAATGTTCTTATTCTCTATTTTAGTTGGTCCAGTGGGAGTAGCCACATACTATTAATGTTCTTATTCTCTATTTTAGTTGGTCCAGTGGGAGTAGCCACATACTATTAATGTTCTTATTCTCTATTTTAGTTGGTCCAGTGGGAGTACCACATACTATTAATGTTCTTATTCTCTATTTTAGTTAGTCCACTGGGAGTAGCCACATACTATTAATGTTCTTATTCTCTATTTGAGTTAGTCCAGTGGGAGTAGCCACATACTATTAATGTTCTTATTCTCTATTTGAGTTAGTCCAGTGGGAGTAGCCACATACTATTAATGTTCTTATTCTCTATTTGAGTTAGTCCAGTGGGAGTAGCCACATACTATGTTTGAAGGTTGATGTTCTTATTCTCTATTTGAGTTGGTCCAGAGGGAGTAGCCACATACTATTAATGTTCTTATTCTCTATTTTAGTTAGTCCAGTGGGAGTAGCCACATACTATTAATGTTCTTATTCTCTATTTTAGTTAGTCCAGTGGGAGTAGCCATATACTATGTTTGAAGGTTGATGTTCTTATTCTCTATTTTAGTTGGTACAGTGGGAGTAGCCACATACTATTAATGTTCTTATTCTCTATTTTAGTTAGTCCAGTGGGAGTAGCCACATACTATGTTTGAAGGTTGATGTTCTTATTCTCTATTTGAGTTGGTCCAGAGGGAGTAGCCACATACTATGTTTGAAGTTTGATGTTCTTATTCTGTATTTTAGTTGGTACAGTGGGAGTAGCCACATACTATTAATGTTCTTATTCTCTATTTTAGTTGGTACAGTGGGAGTAGCCACATACTATTAATGTTCTTATTCTCTATTTTAGTTGGTACAGTGGGAGTAGCCACATACTATTAATGTTCTTATTCTCTATTTTAGTTGGTACAGTGGGAGTAGCCACATACTATTAATGTTCTTATTCTCTATTTTAGTTGGTACAGTGGGAGTAGCCACATACTATTAATGTTCTTATTCTCTATTTTAGTTGGTCCAGTGGGAGTAGCCACATACTATTAATGTTCTTATTCTCTATTTTAGTTGGTACAGTGGGAGTGGCCACATACTATTAATGTTCTTATTCTCTATTTTAGTTGGTACAGTGGGAGTAGCCACATACTATTAATGTTCTTATTCTCTATTTTAGTTGGTACAGTGGGAGTGGCCACATACTATTAATGTTCTTATTCTCTATTTTAGTTGGTACAGTGGGAGTAGCCACATACTATTAATGTTCTTATTCTCTATTTTAGTTGGTACAGTGGGAGTAGCCACATACTATTAATGTTCTTATTCTCTATTTTAGTTGGTACAGTGGGAGTAGCCACATACTATGTTTGAAGGTTGATGTTCTTATTCTCTATTTTAGTTGGTACAGTGGGAGTGGCCACATACTATTAATGTTCTTATTCTCTATTTTAGTTGGTACAGTGGGAGTAGCCACATACTATTAATGTTCTTATTCTCTATTTTAGTTGGTACAGTGGGAGTAGCAACATACTATGTTTGAAGGTTGATGTTCTTATTCTCTATTTTAGTTGGTACAGTGGGAGTGGCAACATACTATGTTTGAAGGTTGATGTTCTTATTCTCTATTTTAATTGGTACAGTGGGAGTGGCAACATACTATGTTTGAAGGTTGATGTTCTTATTCTCTATTTTAGTTGGTACAGTGGGAGTGGCCACATACTATTAATGTTCTTATTCTCTATTTTAGTTGGTCCAGTGGGAGTAGCCACATACTATTAATGTTCTGATTCTCTATTTTAGTTGGTCCAGTGGGAGTAGCCACATACTATTAATGTTCTTATTCTCTATTTTAGTTGGTCCAGTGGGAGTAGCCACATACTATTAATGTTCTTATTCTCTATTTTAGTTGGTCCAGTGGGAGTGGCCACATACTATTAATGTTCTTATTCTCTATTTTTGTTGGTCCAGTGTAAGTAGCCACATACTATTAATGTTCTTATTCTCTATTTTAGTTGGTCCAGTGGGAGTAGCCACATACTATTAATGTTCTTATTCTCTATTTTAGTTGGTCCAGTGGGAGTAGCCACATACTATTAATGTTCTTATTCTCTATTTTAGTTGGTCCAGTGGGAGTAGCCACATACTATTAATGTTCTTATTCTCTATTTTAGTTGGTCCAGTGGGAGTAGCCACATACTATTAATGTTCTTATTCTCTATTTTAGTTGGTCCAGTGGGAGTAGCCACATACTATTAATGTTCTTATTCTCTATTTTAGTTGGTCCAGTGGGAGTAGCCACATACTATTAATGTTCTTATTCTCTATTTTAGTTAGTCCAGTGGGAGTAGCCACATACTATTAATGTTCTTATTCTCTATTTGAGTTAGTCCAGTGGGAGTAGCCACATACTATTAATGTTTTTATTCTCTATTTGAGTTAGTCCAGTGGGAGTAGCCACATACTATTAATGTTCTTATTCTCTATTTGAGTTAGTCCAGTGGGAGTAGCCACATACTATTAATGTTCTTATTCTCTATTTTAGTTAGTCCAGTGGGAGTAGCCACATACTATGTTTGAAGGTTGATGTTCTTATTCTCTATTTGAGTTGGTCCAGAGGGAGTAGCCACATACTATGTTTGAAGTTTGATGTTCTTATTCTGTATTTCAGTTGGTACAGTGGGAGTAGCCACATACTATGTTTGAAGTTTGATGTTCTTATTCTGTATTTTAGTTGGTACAGTGGGAGTAGCCACATACTATTAATGTTCTTATTCTCTATTTTAGTTGGTACAGTGGGAGTAGCCACATACTATTAATGTTCTTATTCTCTATTTTAGTTGGTACAGTGGGAGTAGCCACATACTATTAATGTTCTTATTCTCTATTTTAGTTGGTACAGTGGGAGTAGCCACATACTATTAATGTTCTTATTCTCTATTTTAGTTGGTACAGTGGGAGTAGCCACATACTATTAATGTTCTTATTCTCTATTTCAGTTGGTACAGTGGGAGTAGCCACATACTATTAATGTTCTTATTCTCTATTTTAGTGGTACAGTGGGAGTGGCCACATACTATTAATGTTCTTATTCTCTATTTTAGTTGGTACAGTGGGAGTAGCCACATACTATTAATGTTCTTATTCTCTATTTTAGTTGGTAAAGTGGGAGTAGCCACATACTATTAATGTTCTTATTCTCTATTTTAGTTGGTACAGTGGGAGTAGCCACATACTATTAATGTTCTTATTCTCTATTTTAGTTGGTACAGTGGGAGTAGCCACATACTATGTTTGAAGGTTGATGTTCTTATTCTCTATTTTAGTTGGTACAGTGGGAGTGGCCACATACTATTAATGTTCTTATTCTCTATTTTAGTTGGTACAGTGGGAGTAGCCACATACTATTAATGTTCTTATTCTGTATTTTAGTTGGTACAGTGGGAGTAGCCACATACTATTAATGTTCTTATTCTCTATTTTAGTTGGTACAGTGGGAGTAGCAACATACTATGTTTGAAGGTTGATGTTCTTATTCTCTATTTTAGTTGGTACAGTGGGAGTGGCAACATACTATGTTTGAAGGTTGATGTTCTTATTCTCTATTTTAACTGGTACAGTGGGAGTGGCAACATACTATGTTTGAAGGTTGATGTTCTTATTCTCTATTTTAGTTGGTACAGTGGGAGTGGCCACATACTATTAATGTTCTTATTCTCTATTTTAGTTGGTACAGTGGGAGTAGCCACATACTATTAATGTTCTTATTCTCTATTTTATTTGGTACAGTGGGAGTAGCCACATACTATTAATGTTCTTATTCTCTATTTTAGTTGGTACAGTGGGAGTAGCCACATACTATTAATGTTCTTATTCTCTATTTTAGTTGGTACAGTGGGAGTAGCCACATACTATTAATGTTCTTATTCTCTATTTTAGTTGGTACAGTGGGAGTAGCCACATACTATTAATGTTCTTATTCTCTATTTTAGTTGGTACAGTGGGAGTAGCCACATACTATTAATGTTCTTATTCTCTATTTTAGTTGGTCCAGTGGGAGTAGCCACATACTATTAATGTTCTTATTCTCTATTTTAGTTGGTCCAGTGGGAGTAGCCACATACTATTAATGTTCTTATTCTCTATTTTAGTTGGTACAGTGGGAGTAGCCACATACTATGTTTGAAGGTTGATGTTCTTATTCTCTATTTTAGTTGGTACAGTGAGAGTAGCCACATGCTATGTTTGAAGGTTGATGTTCTTATTCTCTATTTTAGTTGGTACAGTGAGAGTAGCCACATACTATGTTTGAAGGTTGATGTTCTTATTCTCTATTTTAGTTGGTACAGTGAGAGTAGCCACATACTATGTTTGAAGGTTGATGTTCTTATTCTCTATTTTAGTTGGTACAGTGAGAGTAGCCACATACTATGTTTGAAGGTTGATGTTCTAATTCTCTATTTTAGTTGGTACAGTGAGAGTAGCCACATACTATGTTTGAAGGTTGATGTTCTTATTCTCTATTTTAGTTGGTACAGTGGGAGTAGCCACATACTATGTTTGAAGGTTGATGTTCTTATTCTCTATTTTAGTTGGTACAGTGACAGTAGCCACATACTATGTTTGAAGGTTGATGTTCTTATTCTCTATTTTAGTTGGTACAGTGGGAGTAGCCACATACTATTAATGTTCTTATTCTCTATTTTAGTTGGTACAGTGGGAGTAGCCACATACTATGTTTGAAGGTTGATGTTCTTATTCTCTATTTTAGTTGGTACAGTGGGAGTAGCCACATACTATGTTTGAAGGTTGATGTTCTTATTCTCTATTTTAGTTGGTACAGTGGGAGTAGCCACATACTATGTTTGAAGGTTGATGTTCTTATTCTCTATTTTAGTTGGTACAGTGGGAGTAGCCACATACTATGTTTGAAGGTTGATGTTCTTATTCTCTATTTTAGTTGGTCCAGTGGGAGTAGCCACATACTATGTTTGAAGGTTGATGTTCTTATTCTCTATTTTAGTTGGTACAGTGGGAGTAGCCACATACTATGTTTGAAGGTTGATGTTCTTATTCTCTATTTTAGTTGGTCCAGTGGGAGTAGCCACATACTATTAATGTTCTTATTCTCTATTTTAGTTGGTCCAGTGGGAGTAGCCACATACTATTAATGTTCTTATTCTCTATTTTAGTTGGTCCAGTGGGAGTAGCCACATACTATTAATGTTCTTATTCTCTATTTTTGTTGGTCCAGTGTAAGTAGCCACATACTATTAATGTTCTTATTCTCTATTTTTGTTGGTCCAGTGTAAGTAGCCACATACTATTAATGTTCTTATTCTCTATTTTAGTTGGTCCAGTGGGAGTAGCCACATACTATTAATGTTCTTATTCTCTATTTTTGTTGGTCCAGTTTAAGTAGCCACATACTATTAATGTTCTTATTCTCTATTTTTGTTGGTCCAGTGTAAGTAGCCACATACTATTAATGTTCTTATTCTCTATTTTAGTTGGTCCAGTGGGAGTAGCCACATACTATTAATGTTCTTATTCTCTATTTTAGTTGGTCCAGTGGGAGTAGCCACATACTATTAATGTTCTTATTCTCTATTTTTGTTGGTCCAGTTTAAGTAGCCACATACTATTAATGTTCTTATTCTCTATTTTTGTTGGTCCAGTGTAAGTAGCCACATACTATTAATGTTCTTATTCTCTATTTTAGTTGGTCCAGTGGGAGTAGCCACATACTATTAATGTTCTTATTCTCTATTTTTGTTGGTCCAGTTTAAGTAGCCACATACTATTAATGTTCTTATTCTCTATTTTTGTTGGTCCAGTGTAAGTAGCCACATACTATTAATGTTCTTATTCTCTATTTTAGTTGGTCCAGTGGGAGTAGCCACATACTATTAATGTTCTTATTCTCTATTTTAGTTGGTCCAGTGGGAGTAGCCACATACTATTAATGTTCTTATTCTCTATTTTAGTTGGTCCAGTGGGAGTAGCCACATACTATTAATGTTCTTATTCTCTATTTTAGTTGGTCCAGTGGGAGTAGCCACATACTATTAATGTTCTTATTCTCTATTTTAGTTGGTCCAGTGGGAGTAGCCACATACTATTAATGTTCTTATTCTCTATTTTAGTTGGTCCAGTGGGAGTAGCCACATACTATTAATGTTCTTATTCTCTATTTTAGTTAGTCCAGTGGGAGTAGCCACATACTATTAATGTTCTTATTCTCTATTTGAGTTAGTCCAGTGGGAGTAGCCACATACTATTAATGTTTTTATTCTCTATTTGAGTTAGTCCAGTGGGAGTAGCCACATACTATTAATGTTCTTATTCTCTATTTGAGTTAGTCCAGTGGGAGTAGCCACATACTATTAATGTTCTTATTCTCTATTTTAGTTAGTCCAGTGGGAGTAGCCACATACTATGTTTGAAGGTTGATGTTCTTGTTCTCTATTTGAGTTGGTCCAGAGGGAGTAGCCACATACTATGTTTGAAGTTTGATGTTCTTATTCTGTATTTCAGTTGGTACAGTGGGAGTAGCCACATACTATGTTTCAAGTTTGATGTTCTTATTCTGTATTTTAGTTGGTACAGTGGGAGTAGCCACATACTATTAATGTTCTTATTCTCTATTTTAGTTGGTACAGTGGGAGTAGCCACATACTATTAATGTTCTTATTCTCTATTTTAGTTGGTACAGTGGGAGTAGCCACATACTATTAATGTTCTTATTCTCTATTTTAGTTGGTACAGTGGGAGTAGCCACATACTATTAATGTTCTTATTCTCTATTTTAGTTGGTACAGTGGGAGTAGCCACATACTATTAATGTTCTTATTCTCTATTTCAGTTGGTACAGTGGGAGTAGCCACATACTATTAATGTTCTTATTCTCTATTTTAGTTGGTACAGTGGGAGTGGCCACATACTATTAATGTTCTTATTCTCTATTTTAGTTGGTTCAGTGGGAGTAGCCACATACTATTAATGTTCTTATTCTCTATTTTAGTTGGTACAGTGGGAGTGGCCACATACTATTAATGTTCATATTCTCTATTTTAGTTGGTAAAGTGGGAGTAGCCACATACTATTAATGTTCTTATTCTCTATTTTAGTTGGTACAGTGGGAGTAGCCACATACTATTAATGTTCTTATTCTCTATTTTAGTTGGTACAGTGGGAGTAGCCACATACTATGTTTGAAGGTTGATGTTCTTATTCTCTATTTTAGTTGGTACAGTGGGAGTGGCCACATACTATTAATGTTCTTATTCTCTATTTTAGTTGGTACAGTGGGAGTAGCCACATACTATTAATGTTCTTATTCTCTATTTTAGTTGGTACAGTGGGAGTAGCAACATACTATGTTTGAAGGTTGATGTTCTTATTCTCTATTTTAGTTGGTACAGTGGGAGTGGCAACATACTATGTTTGAACGTTGATGTTCTTATTCTCTATTTTAACTGGTACAGTGGGAGTGGCAACATACTATGTTTGAAGGTTGATGTTCTTATTCTCTATTTTAGTTGGTACAGTGGGAGTGGCCACATACTATTAATGTTCTTATTCTCTATTTTAGTTGGTACAGTGGGAGTAGCCACATACTATTAATGTTCTTATTCTCTATTTTAGTTGGTACAGTGGGAGTAGCCACATACTATTAATGTTCTTATTCTCTATTTTAGTTGGTACAGTGGGAGTAGCCACATACTATTAATGTTCTTATTCTCTATTTTAGTTGGTCCAGTGGGAGTAGCCACATACTATTAATGTTCTTATTCTCTATTTTAGTTGGTCCAGTGGGAGTAGCCACATACTATTAATGTTCTTATTCTCTATTTTAGTTGGTACAGTGGGAGTAGCCACATACTATGTTTGAAGGTTGATGTTCTTATTCTCTATTTTAGTTGGTACAGTGAGAGTAGCCACATGCTATGTTTGAAGGTTGATGTTCTTATTCTCTATTTTAGTTGGTACAGTGAGAGTAGCCACATACTATGTTTGAAGGTTGATGTTCTTATTCTCTATTTTAGTTGGTACAGTGAGAGTAGCCACATACTATGTTTGAAGGTTGATGTTCTTATTCTCTATTTTAGTTGGTACAGTGAGAGTAGCCACATACTATGTTTGAAGGTTGATGTTCTAATTCTCTATTTTAGTTGGTACAGTGAGAGTAGCCACATACTATGTTTGAAGGTTGATGTTCTTATTCTCTATTTTAGTTGGTACAGTGGGAGTAGCCACATACTATGTTTGAAGGTTGATGTTCTTATTCTCTATTTTAGTTGGTACAGTGAGAGTAGCCACATACTATGTTTGAAGGTTGATGTTCTTATTCTCTATTTTAGTTGGTACAGTGGGAGTAGCCACATACTATTAATGTTCTTATTCTCTATTTTAGTTGGTACAGTGGGAGTAGCCACATACTATGTTTGAAGGTTGATGTTCTTATTCTCTATTTTAGTTGGTACAGTGGGAGTAGCCACATACTATGTTTGAAGGTTGATGTTCTTATTCTCTATTTTAGTTGGTACAGTGGGAGTAGCCACATACTATGTTTGAAGGTTGATGTTCTTATTCTCTATTTTAGTTGGTACAGTGGGAGTAGCCACATACTATGTTTGAAGGTTGATGTTCTTATTCTCTATTTTAGTTGGTCCAGTGGGAGTAGCCACATACTATGTTTGAAGGTTGATGTTGTTATTCTCTATTTTAGTTGGTACAGTGGGAGTAGCCACATACTATGTTTGAAGGTTGATGTTCTTATTCTCTATTTTAGTTGGTCCAGTGGGAGTAGCCACATACTATTAATGTTCTTATTCTCTATTTTAGTTGGTCCAGTGGGAGTAGCCACATACTATTAATGTTCTTATTCTCTATTTTAGTTGGTCCAGTGGGAGTAGCCACATACTATTAATGTTCTTATTCTCTATTTTAGTTGGTACAGTGGGAGTAGCCACATACTATTAATGTTCTTATTCTCTATTTTAGTTGGTACAGTGGGAGTAGCCACATACTATGTTTGAAGGTTGATGTTCTTATTCTCTATTTTAGTTGGTACAGTGGGAGTAGCCACATACTATTAATGTTCTTATTCTCTATTTTAGTTGGTACAGTGGGAGTAGCCACATACTATTAATGTTCTTATTCTCTATTTTAGTTGGTACAGTGGGAGTAGCCACATACTATTAATGTTCTTATTCTCTATTTTAGTTGGTACAGTGGGAGTAGCCACATACTATTAATGTTCTTATTCTCTATTTTAGTTGGTACAGTGGGAGTAGCCACATACTATTAATGTTCTTATTCTCTATTTTAGTTGGTACAGTGGGAGTAGCCACATACTATTAATGTTCTTATTCTCTATTTTAGTTGGTACAGTGGGAGTAGCCACATACTATTAATGTTCTTATTCTCTATTTTAGTTGGTACAGTGGGAGTAGCCACATACTATTAATGTTCTTATTTTCTATTTTAGTTGGTACAGTGGGAGTAGCCACATACTATTAATGTTCTTATTCTCTATTTTAGTTGGTACAGTGGGAGTAGCCACATACTATTAATGTTCTTATTCTCTATTTTAGTTGGTACAGTGGGAGTAGCCACATACTATGTTTGAAGGTTGATGTTCTTATTCTCTATTTTAGTTGGTACAGTGGGAGTAGCCACATACTATTAATGTTCTTATTCTCTATTTTAGTTGGTACAGTGGGAGTAGCCACATACTATTAATGTTCTTATTCTGCATTTTAGTTGGTACAGTGGGAGTGGCCACATACTATTAATGTTCTTATTCTCTATTTTAGTTGGTACAGTGGGAGTAGCCACATACTATGTTTGAAGGTTGATGTTCTTATTCTCTATTTTAGTTGGTACAGTGGGAGTAGCCACATACTATGTTTGAAGGTTGATGTTCTTATTCTCTATTTTAGTTGGTACAGTGGGAGTAGCCACATACTATGTTTGAAGGTTGATGTTCTTATTCTCTATTTTAGTTGGTCCAGTGGGAGTAGCCACATACTATTAATGTTCTTATTCTCTATTTTAGTTGGTCCAGTGGGATTAGCCACATACTATTAATGTTCTTATTCTCTATTTTAGTTGGTCCAGTGGGAGTAGCCACATACTATTAATGTTCTTATTCTCTATTTTAGTTGCTCCAGTGGGAGTAGCCACATACTATGTTTGAAGGTTGATGTTCTTATTCTCTATTTTAGTTGGTCCAGTGGGAGTAGCCACATACTATTAATGTTCTTATTCTCTATTTTAGTTGATACAGTGGGAGTAGCCACATACTATTAATGTTCTTATTCTCTATTTTAGTTGGTCCAGTGGGATTAGCCACATACTATTAATGTTCTTATTCTCTATTTTAGTTGATACAGTGGGAGTAGCCACATACTATTAATGTTCTTATTCTCTATTTTAGTTGATACAGTGGGAGTAGCCACATACTATTAATGTTCTTATTCTCTATTTTAGTTGATACAGTGGGAGTAGCCACATACTATTAATGTTCTTATTCTCTATTTTAGTTGGTCCAGTGGGATTAGCCACATACTATTAATGTTCTTATTCTCTATTTTAGTTGATACAGTGGGAGTAGCCACATACTATTAATGTTCTTATTCTCTATTTTAGTTGCTCCAGTGGGAGTAGCCACATACTATGTTTGAAGGTTGATGTTCTTATTCTCTATTTTAGTTGGTCCAGTGGGAGTAGCCACATACTATTAATGTTCTTATTCTCTATTTTAGTTGGTCCAGTGGGATTAGCCACATACTATTAATGTTCTTATTCTCTATTTTAGTTGGTCCAGTGGGAGTAGCCACATACTATTAATGTTCTTATTCTCTATTTTAGTTGGTCCAGTGGGAGTAGCCACATACTATTAATGTTCTTATTCTCTATTTTAGTTGGTCCAGTGGGAGTAGCCACATACTATTAATGTTCTTATTCTCTATTTTAGTTGGTACAGTGGGAGTAGCCACATACTATTAATGTTCTTATTCTCTATTTTAGTTGGTACAGTGGGAGTAGCCACATACTATTAATGTTCTTATTCTCTATTTTAGTTGGTACAGTGGGAGTAGCCACATACTATTAATGTTCTTATTCTCTATTTTAGTTGGTACAGTGGGAGTAGCCACATACTATTAATGTTCTTATTCTCTATTTTAGTTGGTACAGTGGGAGTAGCCACATACTATTAATGTTCTTATTCTCTATTTTAGTTGGTACAGTGGGAGTAGCCACATACTATTAATGTTCTTATTCTCTATTTTAGTTGGTACAGTGGGAGTGGCCACATACTATTAATGTTCTTATTCTCTATTTTAGTTGGTACAGTGGGAGTAGCCACATACTATTAATGTTGTTATTCTCTATTTTAGTTGGTACAGTGGGAGTGGCCACATACTATTAATGTTCTTATTCTCTATTTTAGTTGGTACAGTGGGAGTAGCCACATACTATTAATGTTCTTATTCTCTATTTTAGTTGGTACAGTGGGAGTAGCCACATACTATTAATGTTCTTATTCTCTATTTTAGTTGGTAATGTGGGAGTAGCCACATACTATGTTTGAAGGTTGATGTTCTTATTCTCTATTTTAGTTGGTACAGTGGGACTGGCCACATACTATTAATGTTCTTATTCTCTATTTTAGTTGGTACAGTGGGAGTAGCCACATACTATTAATGTTCTTATTCTCTATTTTAGTTGGTACAGTGGGAGTAGCAACATACTATGTTTGAAGGTTGATGTTCTTATTCTCTATTTTAGTTGGTACAGTGGGAGTGGCAACATACTATGTTTGAAGGTTGATGTTCTTATTCTCTATTTTAGTTGGTACAGTGGGAGTGGCAACATACTATGTTTGAAGGTTGATGTTCTTATTCTCTATTTTAGTTGGTACAGTGGGAGTGGCCACATACTATTAATGTTCTTATTCTCTATTTTAGTTGGTACAGTGGGAGTAGCCACATACTATTAATGTTCTTATTCTCTATTTTAGTTGGTACAGTGGGAGTAGCCACATACTATTAATGTTCTTATTCTCTATTTTAGTTGGTACAGTGGGAGTAGCCACATACTATTAATGTTCTTATTCTCTATTTTAGTTGGTACAGTGGGAGTAGCCACATACTATTAATGTTCTTATTCTCTATTTTAGTTGGTACAGTGGGAGTAGCCACATACTATTAATGTTCTTATTCTCTATTTTAGTTGGTCCAGTGGGAGTAGCCACATACTATTAATGTTCTTATTCTCTATTTTAGTTGGTACAGTGGGAGTAGCCACATACTATTAATGTTCTTATTCTCTATTTTAGTTGGTACAGTGGGAGTAGCCACATACTATTAATGTTCTTATTCTCTATTTTAGTTGGTACAGTGGGAGTAGCCACATACTATTAATGTTCTTATTCTCTATTTTAGTTGGTACAGTGGGAGTAGCCACATACTATTAATGTTCTTATTCTCTATTTTAGTTGGTACAGTGGGAGTAGCCACATACTATTAATGTTCTTATTCTCTATTTTAGTTGGTACAGTGGGAGTAGCCACATACTATGTTGGAAGGTTGATGTTCTTATTCTCTATTTTAGTTGGTACAGTGAGAGTAGCCACATACTATGTTTGAAGGTTGATGTTCTTATTCTCTATTTTAGTTGGTACAGTGAGAGTAGCCACATACTATGTTTGAAGGTTGATGTTCTTATTCTCTATTTTAGTTGGTACAGTGAGAGTAGCCACATACTATGTTTGAAGGTTGATGTTCTTATTCTCTATTTTAGTTGGTACATTGAGAGTAGCCACATACTATGTTTGAAGGTTGATGTTCTTATTCTCTATTTTAGTTGGTACAGTGAGAGTAGCCACATACTATGTTTGAAGGTTGATGTTCTTATTCTCTATTTTAGTTGGTACAGTGAGAGTAGCCACATACTATGTTTGAAGGTTGATTTTCTTATTCTCTATTTTAGTTGGTACAGTGGGAGTAGCCACATACTATGTTTGAAGGTTGATGTTCTTATTCTCTATTTTAGTTGGTACAGTGGGAGTAGCCACATACTATGTTTGAAGGTTGATGTTCTTATTCTCTATTTTAGTTGGTACAGTGAGAGTAGCCACATACTATGTTTGAAGGTTGATGTTCTTATTCTCTATTTTAGTTGGTACAGTGAGAGTAGCCACATACTATGTTTGAAGGTTGATGTTCTTATTCTCTATTTTAGTTGGTACATTGAGAGTAGCCACATACTATGTTTGAAGGTTGATGTTCTTATTCTCTATTTTAGTTGGTACAGTGAGAGTAGCCACATACTATGTTTGAAGGTTGATGTTCTTATTCTCTATTTTAGTTGGTACAGTGAGAGTAGCCACATACTATGTTTGAAGGTTGATTTTCTTATTCTCTATTTTAGTTGGTACAGTGGGAGTAGCCACATACTATGTTTGAAGGTTGATGTTCTTATTCTCTATTTTAGTTGGTACAGTGGGAGTAGCCACATACTATGTTTGAAGGTTGATGTTCTTATTCTCTATTTTAGTTGGTACAGTGAGAGTAGCCACATACTATGTTTGAAGGTTGATGTTCTTATTCTCTATTTTAGTTGGTACAGTGGGAGTAGCCACATACTATTAATGTTCTTATTCTCTATTTTAGTTGGTACAGTGGGAGTAGCCACATACTATGTTTGAAGGTTGATGTTCTTATTCTCTATTTTAGTTGGTACAGCGGGAGTAGCCACATACTATGTTTGAAGGTTGATGTTCTTATTCTCTATTTTAGTTGGTACAGTGGGAGTAGCCACATACTATGTTTGAAGGTTGATGTTCTTATTCTCTATTTTAGTTGGTACAGTGGGAGTAGCCACATACTATGTTTGAAGGTTGATGTTCTTATTCTCTATTTTAGTTGGTCCAGTGGGAGTAGCCACATACTATGTTTGAAGGTTGATGTTCTTATTCTCTATTTTAGTTGGTACAGTGGGAGTAGCCACATACTATGTTTGAAGGTTGATGTTCTTATTCTCTATTTTAGTTGGTACAGTGGGAGTAGCCACATACTATGTTTGAAGGTTGATGTTCTTATTCTCTATTTTAGTTGGTACAGTGGGAGTAGCCACATACTATGTTTGAAGGTTGATGTTCTTATTCTCTATTTTAGTTGGTCCAGTGGGAGTAGCCACATACTATTAATGTTCTTATTCTCTATTTTAGTTGGTCCAGTGGGAGTAGCCACATACTATTAATGTTCTTATTCTCTATTTTAGTTGGTCCAGTGGGAGTAGCCACATACTATTAATGTTCTTATTCTCTATTTTAGTTGGTACAGTGGGAGTAGCCACATACTATTAATGTTCTTATTCTCTATTTTAGTTGGTACAGTGGGAGTAGCCACATACTATGTTTGAAGGTTGATGTTCTTATTCTCTATTTTAGTTGGTACAGTGGGAGTAGCCACATACTATGTTTGAAGGTTGATGTTCTTATTCTCTATTTTAGTTGGTACAGTGGGAGTAGCCACATACTATGTTTGAAGGTTGATGTTCTTATTCTCTATTTTAGTTGGTACAGTGGGAGTAGCCACATACTATGTTTGAAGGTTGATGTTCTTATTCTCTATTTTAGTTGGTACAGTGGGAGTAGCCACATACTATGTTTGAAGGTTGATGTACTTATTCTGTATTTTAGTTGGTACAGTGGGAGTAGCCACATACTATTAATGTTCTTATTCTCTATTTTAGTTGGTACAGTGGGAGTAGCCACATACCATTAATGTTCTTATTCTCTATTTTAGTTGGTACAGTGGGAGTAGCCACATACTATGTTTGAAGGTTGATGTTCTTATTCTCTATTTTAGTTGGTACAGTGGGACTGGCCACATACTATTAATGTTCTTATTCTCTATTTTAGTTGGTACAGTGGGAGTAGCCACATACTATTAATGTTCTTATTCTCTATTTTAGTTGGTACAGTGGGAGTAGCAACATACTATGTTTGAAGGTTGATGTTCTTATTCTCTATTTTAGTTGGTACAGTGGGAGTGGCAACATACTATGTTTGAAGGTTGATGTTCTTATTCTCTATTTTAGTTGGTACAGTGGGAGTGGCAACATACTATGTTTGAAGGTTGATGTTCTTATTCTCTATTTTAGTTGGTACAGTGGGAGTGGCCACATACTATTAATGTTCTTATTCTCTATTTTAGTTGGTACAGTGGGAGTAGCCACATACTATTAATGTTCTTATTCTCTATTTTAGTTGGTACAGTGGGAGTAGCCACATACTATTAATGTTCTTATTCTCTATTTTAGTTGGTACAGTGGGAGTAGCCACATACTATTAATGTTCTTATTCTCTATTTTAGTTGGTACAGTGGGAGTAGCCACATACTATTAATGTTCTTATTCTCTATTTTAGTTGGTACAGTGGGAGTAGCCACATACTATTAATGTTCTTATTCTCTATTTTAGTTGGTACAGTGGGAGTAGCCACATACTATTAATGTTCTTATTCTCTATTTTAGTTGGTACAGTGGGAGTAGCCACATACTATTAATGTTCTTATTCTCTTTTTAGTTGGTACAGTGGGAGTAGCCACATACTATGTTTGAAGGTTGATGTTCTTATTCTCTATTTTAGTTGGTACAGTGAGAGTAGCCACATACTATGTTTGAAGGTTGATGTTCTTATTCTCTATTTTAGTTGGTACAGTGAGAGTAGCCACATACTATGTTTGAAGGTTGATGTTCTTATTCTCTATTTTAGTTGGTACAGTGAGAGTAGCCACATACTATGTTTGAAGGTTGATGTTCTTATTCTCTATTTTAGTTGGTACAGTGAGAGTAGCCACATACTATGTTTGAAGGTTGATGTTCTTATTCTCTATTTTAGTTGGTACAGTGGGAGTAGCCACATACTATGTTTGAAGGTTGATGTTCTTATTCTCTATTTTAGTTGGTACAGTGGGAGTAGCCACATACTATGTTTGAAGGTTGATGTTCTTATTCTCTATTTTAGTTGGTACAGTGAGAGTAGCCACATACTATGTTTGAAGGTTGATGTTCTTATTCTCTATTTTAGTTGGTACAGTGGGAGTAGCCACATACTATTAATGTTCTTATTCTCTATTTTAGTTGGTACAGTGGGAGTAGCCACATACTATGTTTGAAGGTTGTTCTTATTCTCTATTTTAGTTGGTACAGCGGGAGTAGCCACATACTATGTTTGAAGGTTGATGTTCTTATTCTCTATTTTAGTTGGTACAGTGGGAGTAGCCACATACTATGTTTGAAGGTTGATGTTCTTATTCTCTATTTTAGTTGGTACAGTGGGAGTAGCCACATACTATGTTTGAAGGTTGATGTTCTTATTCTCTATTTTAGTTGGTACAGTGGGAGTAGCCACATACTATGTTTGAAGGTTGATGTTCTTATTCTCTATTTTAGTTGGTCCAGTGGGAGTAGCCACATACTATTAATGTTCTTATTCTCTATTTTAGTTGGTCCAGTGGGAGTAGCCACATACTATTAATGTTCTTATTCTCTATTTTAGTTGGTCCAGTGGGAGTAGCCACATACTATGTTTGAAGTTTGATGTTCTTATTCTCTATTTTTGTTGATCCAGTAGGAGTAGCCACATACTATTAATGTTCTTATTCTCTATTTTAGTTGGTCCAGTGGGAGTAGCCACATACTATTAATGTTCTTATTCTCTATTTTAGTTGGTCCAGTGGGAGTAGCCACATACTATTAATGTTCTTATTCTCTATTTTAGTTGGTCCAGTGGGAGTAGCCACATACTATTAATGTTCTTATTCTCTATTTTAGTTGGTCCAGTGGGAGTAGCCACATACTATTAATGTTCTTATTCTCTATTTTAGTTGGTCCAGGGGGAGTAGCCACATACTATTAATGTTCTTATTCTCTATTTGAGTTGGTCCAGAGGGAGTAGCCACATACTATGTTTGAAGTTTGATGTTCTTATTCTGTATTTTAGTTGGTACAGTGGGAGTAGCCACATACTATGTTTAAAGGTTGATGTTCTTATTCTCTATTTTAGTTGGTACAGTGGGAGTAGCCACATACTATGTTTGAAGTTTGATGTTCTTATTCTGTATTTTAGTTGGTACAGTGGGAGTAGCCACATACTATGTTTGAAGGTTGATGTTCTTATTCTCTATTTTAGTTGGTACAGTGGGAGTAGCCACATACTATGTTTGAAGGTTGATGTTCTTATTCTGTATTTTAGTTGGTACAGTGGGAGTAGCCACATACTATGTTTGAAGGTTGATGTTCTTATTCTCTATTTTAGTTGGTACAGTGGGAGTAGCCACATACTATGTTTGAAGGTTGATGTTCTTATTCTGTATTTTAGTTGGTACAGTGGGAGTAGCCACATACTATTAATGTTCTTATTCTGTATTTTAGTTGGTACAGTGGGAGTGGCCACGTACTATTAATGTTCTTATTCTGCATTTTAGTTGGTACAGTGGGAGTGGCCACATACTATTAATGTTCTTATTCTGCATTTTAGTTGGTACAGTGGGAGTGGCCACATACTATTAATGTTCTTATTCTGAATTTTAGTTGGTACAGTGGGAGTGGCCACATACTATTAATGTTCTTATTCTGTATTTTAGTTGGTACAGTGGGAGTCGCCACATACTATTAATGTTCTTATTCTGCATTTTAGATGGTACAGTGGGAGTGGCCACATACTATTAATGTTCTTATTCTCTATTTTAGTTGGTACAGTGGGAGTAGCCACATACTATGTTTGAAGGTTGATGTTCTTATTCTGTATTTTAGTTGGTACAGTGGGAGTGGCCACATACTATGTTTGAAGGTTGATGTTCTTATTCTCTATTTTAGTTGGTACAGTGGGAGTAGCCACATACTATGTTTGAAGGTTGATGTTCTTATTCTCTATTTTAGTTGGTACAGTGGGAGTAGCCACATACTATGTTTGAAGGTTGATGTTCTTATTCTCTATTTTAGTTGGTACAGTGGGAGTAGCCACATACTATTAATGTTCTTATTCTCTATTTTAGTTGGTACAGTGGGAGTAGCCACATACTATTAATGTTCTTATTCTCTATTTTAGTTGGTACAGTGGGAGTAGCCACATACTATTAATGTTCTTATTCTCTATTTTAGTTGGTACAGTGGGAGTAGCCACATACTATTAATGTTCTTATTCTCTATTTTAGTTGGTACAGTGGGAGTAGCCACATACTATGTTTGAAGGTTGATGTTCTTATTCTCTATTTTAGTTGGTACAGTGGGAGTAGCCACATACTATTAATGTTCTTATTTTCTATTTTAGTTGGTACAGTGGGAGTAGCCACATACTATGTTTGAAGGTTGATGTTCTTATTCTCTATTTTAGTTGGTACAGTGGGAGTAGCCACATACTATTGATGTTCTTATTTTCTATTTTAGTTGGTACAGTGGGAGTAGCCACATACTATTAATGTTCTTATTCTCTATTTTAGTTGGTACAGTGGGAGTAGCCACATACTATTGATGTTCTTATTCTCTATTTTAGTTGGTACAGTGGGAGTAGCCACATACTATTAATGTTCTTATTCTCTATTTTAGTTGGTACAGTGGGAGTAGCCACATACTATTAATGTTCTTATTCTCTATTTTAGTTGGTACAGTGGGAGTAGCCACATACTATTAATGTTCTTATTCTCTATTTTAGTTGGTACAGTGGGAGTAGCCACATACTATTAATGTTCTTATTCTCTATTTTAGTTGGTCCAGTGGGAGTAGCCACATACTATTAATGTTCTTATTCTCTATTTTAGTTGGTACAGTGGGAGTAGCCACATACTATTAATGTTCTTATTCTCTATTTTAGTTGGTACAGTGGGAGTAGCCACATACTATTAATGTTCTTATTCTCTATTTTAGTTGGTACAGTGGGAGTAGCCACATACTATTAATGTTCTTATTCTCTATTTTAGTTGGTACAGTGGGAGTAGCCACATACTATTAATGTTCTTATTCTCTATTTTAGTTGGTCCAGTGGGAGTAGCCACATACTATTAATGTTCTTATTCTGTATTTTAGTTGGTACAGTGGGAGTAGCCACATACTATTAATGTTCTTATTCTCTATTTTAGTTGGTACAGTGGGAGTAGCCACATACTATTAATGTTCTTATTCTCTATTTTAGTTGGTCCAGTGTAAGTAGCCACATACTATTAATGTTCTTATTCTCTATTTTAGTTGGTACAGTGGGAGTAGCCACATACTATTAATGTTCTTATTCTCTATTTTAGTTGGTACAGTGGGAGTAGCCACATACTATTAATGTTCTTATTCTCTATTTTAGTTGGTACAGTGGGAGTAGCCACATACTATTAATGTTCTTATTCTGTATTTTAGTTGGTACAGTGGGAGTAGCCACATACTATTAATGTTCTTATTCTCTATTTTAGTTGGTACAGTGGGAGTAGCCACATACTATTAATGTTCTTATTCTGTATTTTAGTTGGTACAGTGGGAGTAGCCACATACTATTAATGTTCTTATTCTCTATTTTAGTTGGTACAGTGGGAGTAGCCACATACTATTAATGTTCTTATTCTCTATTTTAGTTGGTACAGTGGGAGTAGCCACATACTATTAATGTTCTTATTCTCTATTTTAGTTGGTACAGTGGGAGTAGCCACATACTATTAATGTTCTTATTCTCTATTTTAGTTGGTACAGTGGGAGTAGCCACATACTATTAATGTTCTTATTCTCTATTTTAGTTGGTCCAGTGGGAGTAGCCACATACTATTAATGTTCTTATTCTCTATTTTAGTTGGTACAGTGGGAGTAGCCACATACTATTAATGTTCTTATTCTGTATTTTAGTTGGTACAGTGGGAGTAGCCACATACTATTAATGTTCTTATTCTCTATTTTAGTTGGTACAGTGGGAGTAGCCACATACTATTAATGTTCTTATTCTGTATTTTAGTTGGTACAGTGGGAGTAGCCACATACTATTAATGTTCTTATTCTCTATTTTAGTTGGTCCAGTGGGAGTAGCCACATACTATTAATGTTCTTATTCTCTATTTTAGTTGGTACAGTGGGAGTAGCCACATACTATGTTTGAAGGTTGATGTTCTTATTCTCTATTTTAGTTGGTACAGTGAGAGTAGCCACATACTATGTTTGAAGGTTGATGTTCTTATTCTCTATTTTAGTTGGTACAGTGAGAGTAGCCACATACTATGTTTGAAGGTTGATGTTCTTATTCTCTATTTTAGTTGGTACAGTGAGAGTAGCCACATACTATGTTTGAAGGTTGATGTTCTTATTCTCTATTTTAGTTGGTACAGTGAGAGTAGCCACATACTATGTTTGAAGGTTGATGTTCTTATTCTCTATTTTAGTTGGTACAGTGGGAGTAGCCACATACTATGTTTGAAGGTTGATGTTCTTATTCTCTATTTTAGTTGGTACAGTGAGAGTAGCCACATACTATGTTTGAAGGTTGATGTTCCTATTCTCTATTTTAGTTGGTACAGTGGGAGTAGCCACATACTATTAATGTTCTTATTCTCTATTTTAGTTGGTACAGTGGGAGTAGCCACATGCTATGTTTGAAGGTTGATGTTCTTATTCTCTATTTTAGTTGGTACAGTGGGAGTAGCCACATACTATGTTTGAAGGTTGATGTTCTTATTCTCTATTTTAGTTGGTACAGTGGGAGTAGCCACATACTATGTTTGAAGGTTGATGTTCTTATTCTCTATTTTAGTTGGTACAGTGGGAGTAGCCACATGCTATGTTTGAAGGTTGATGTTCTTATTCTCTATTTTAGTTGGTCCAGTGGGAGTAGCCACATACTATGTTTGAAGGTTGATGTTCTTATTCTCTATTTTAGTTGGTACAGTGGGAGTAGCCACATACTATGTTTGAAGGTTGATGTTCTTATTCTCTATTTTAGTTGGTCCAGTGGGAGTAGCCACATACTATTAATGTTCTTATTCTCTATTTTAGTTGGTCCAGTGGGAGTAGCCACATACTATTAATGTTCTTATTCTCTATTTTAGTTGGTCCAGTGGGAGTAGCCACATACTATTAATGTTCTTATTCTCTATTTTAGTTGGTACAGTGGGAGTAGCCACATACTATTAATGTTCTTATTCTCTATTTTAGTTGGTACAGTGGGAGTAGCCACATACTATTAATGTTCTTATTTTCTATTTTAGTTGGTACAGTGGGAGTAGCCACATACTATTAATGTTCTTATTCTCTATTTTAGTTGGTACAGTGGGAGTAGCCACATACTATTAATGTTCTTATTCTCTATTTTAGTTGGTACAGTGGGAGTAGCCACATACTATTAATGTTCTTATTTTCTATTTTAGTTGGTACAGTGGGAGTAGCCACATACTATTAATGTTCTTATTCTCTATTTTAGTTGGTACAGTGGGAGTAGCCACATACTATTAATGTTCTTATTCTCTATTTTAGTTGGTACAGTGGGAGTAGCCACATACTATGTTTGAAGGTTGATGTTCTTATTCTCTATTTTAGTTGGTACAGTGGGAGTAGCCACATACTATTAATGTTCTTATTCTCTATTTTAGTTGGTACAGTGGGAGTAGCCACATACTATTAATGTTCTTATTCTGCATTTTAGTTGGTACAGTGGGAGTGGCCACATACTATTAATGTTCTTAGTCTCTATTTTAGTTGGTACAGTGGGAGTAGCCACATACTATGTTTGAAGGTTGATGTTCTTATTCTCTATTTTAGTTGGTACAGTGGGAGTAGCCACATACTATGTTTGAAGGTTGATGTTCTTATTCTCTATTTTAGTTGGTACAGTGGGAGTAGCCACATACTATGTTTGAAGGTTGATGTTCTTATTCTCTATTTTAGTTGGTACAGTGGGAGTAGCCACATACTATGTTTGAAGGTTGATGTTCTTATTCTCTATTTTAGTTGGTACAGTGGGAGTAGCCACATACTATGTTTGAAGGTTGATGTTCTTATTCTCTATTTTAGTTGGTACAGTGGGAGTAGCCACATACTATGTTTAAAGGTTGATGTTCTTATTCTCTATTTTAGTTGGTCCAGTGGGAGTAGCCACATACTATTAATGTTCTTATTCTCTATTTTAGTTGGTACAGTGGGAGTAGCCACATACTATTAATGTTCTTATTCTCTATTTTAGTTGGTCCAGTGGGAGTAGCCACATACTATTAATGTTCTTATTCTCTATTTTAGTTGGTACAGTGGGAGTAGCCACATACTATTAATGTTCTTATTCTCTATTTTAGTTGGTCCAGTGGGAGTAGCCACATACTATGTTTGAAGGTTGATGTTCTTATTCTCTATTTTAGTTGGTACAGTGGGAGTAGCCACATACTATTAATGTTCTTATTCTCTATTTTAGATGGTCCAGTGGGAGTAGCCACATACTATGTTTGAAGGTTGATGTTCTTATTCTCTATTTTAGTTGGTCCAGTGGGAGTAGCCACATACTATTAATGTTCTTATTCTCTATTTTAGTTGGTCCAGTGGGATTAGCCACATACTATTAATGTTCTTATTCTCTATTTTAGTTGGTCCAGTGGGAGTAGCCACATACTATTAATGTTCTTATTCTCTATTTTAGTTGGTCCAGTGGGAGTAGCCACATACTATTAATGTTCTTATTCTCTATTTTAGTTGGTCCAGTGGGAGTAGCCACATACTATTAATGTTCTTATTCTCTATTTTAGTTGGTACAGTGGGAGTAGTCACATACTATTAATGTTCTTATTCTCTATTTTTGTTGGTCCAGTGTAAGTAGCCACATACTATTAATGTTCTTATTCTCTATTTTAGTTGGTCCAGTGGGAGTAGCCACATACTATTAATGTTCTTATTCTCTATTTTAGTTGGTCCAGTGGGAGTAGCCACATACTATTAATGTTCTTATTCTCTATTTTTGTTGGTCCAGTGGGAGTAGCCACATACTATTAATGTTCTTATTCTCTATTTTTGTTGGTCCAGTGGGAGTAGCCGCATACTATTAATGTTCTTATTCTCTATTTTTGTTGGTCCAGTGTAAGTAGCCACATACTATTAATGTTCTTATTCTCTATTTTTGTTGGTCCAGTGTAAGTAGCCACATACTATTAATGCTCTTATTCTCTATTTTAGTTGGTCCAGTGGGAGTAGCCACATACTATTAATGTTCTTATTCTCTATTTTAGTTGGTCCAGTGGGAGTAGCCACATACTATTAATGTTCTTATTCTGTATTTTAGTTGGTACAGTGGGAGTAGCCACATACTATGTTTGAAGGTTGATGTTCTTATTCTGTATTTTAGTTGGTACAGTGGGAGTAGCCACATACTATTAATGTTCTTATTCTGTATTTTAGTTGGTACAGTGGGAGTGGCCACGTACTATTAATGTTCTTATTCTGCATTTTAGTTGGTACAGTGGGAGTGGCCACATACTATTAATGTTCTTATTCTGCATTTTAGTTGGTACAGTGGGAGTGGCCACATACTATTAATGTTCTTATTCTGAATTTTAGTTGGTACAGTGGGAGTGGCCACATACTATTAATGTTCTTATTCTGTATTTTAGTTGGTACAGTGGGAGTCGCCACATACTATTAATGTTCTTATTCTGTATTTTAGTTGGTACAGTGGGAGTAGCCACATACTATGTTTGAAGGTTGATGTTCTTATTCTCTATTTTAGTTGGTACAGTGGGAGTAGCCACATACTATGTTTGAAGGTTGATGTTCTTATTCTCTATTTTAGTTGGTACAGTGGGAGTAGCCACATACTATTAATGTTCTTATTCTGTATTTTAATTGGTACAGTGGGAGTAGCCACATACTATTAATGTTCTAATTCTGTATTTTAGTTGGTACAGTGGGAGTAGCCACATACTATTAATGTTCTTATTCTGTATTTTAGTTGGTACAGTGGGAGTAGCCACATACTATTAATGTTCTTATTCTGTATTTTAATTGGTACAGTGGGAGTAGCCACATACTATTAATGTTCTTATTCTGTATTTTAATTGGTACAGTGGGAGTAGCCACATACTATTAATGTTCTTATTCTGTATTTTAATTGGTACAGTGGGAGTAGCCACATACTATTAATGTTCTAATTCTGTATTTTAGTTGGTACAGTGGGAGTAGCCACATACTATTAATGTTCTTATTCTGTATTTTAGTTGGTACAGTGGGAGTAGCCACATACTATTAATGTTCTTATTCTCTATTTTAGTTGGTCCAGTGGGAGTAGCCACATACTATTAATGTTCTTATTCTCTATTTTAGTTGGTACAGTGGGAGTAGCCACATACTATGTTTGAAGGTTGATGTTCTTATTCTCTATTTTAGTTGGTACAGTGAGAGTAGCCACATACTATGTTTGAAGGTTGATGTTCTTATTCTCTATTTTAGTTGGTACAGTGAGAGTAGCCACATACTATGTTTGAAGGTTGATGTTCTTATTCTCTATTTTAGTTGGTACAGTGAGAGTAGCCACATACTATGTTTGAAGGTTGATGTTCTTATTCTCTATTTTAGTTGGTACAGTGAGAGTAGCCACATACTATGTTTGAAGGTTGATGTTCTTATTCTCTATTTTAGTTGGTACAGTGAGAGTAGCCACATACTATGTTTGAAGGTTGATGTTCTTATTCTCTATTTTAGTTGGTACAGTGGGAGTAGCCACATACTATGTTTGAAGGTTGATGTTCTTATTCTCTATTTTAGTTGGTACAGTGAGAGTAGCCACATACTATGTTTGAAGGTTGATGTTCTTATTCTCTATTTTAGTTGGTACAGTGGGAGTAGCCACATACTATTAATGTATTTTATTCTCTATTTTAGTTGGTACAGTGGGAGTAGCCACATACTATGTTTGAAGGTTGATGTTCTTATTCTCTATTTTAGTTGGTACAGTGGGAGTAGCCACATACTATGTTTGAAGGTTGATGTTCTTATTCTCTATTTTAGTTGGTACAGTGGGAGTAGCCACATACTATGTTTGAAGGTTGATGTTCTTATTCTCTATTTTAGTTGGTACAGTGGGAGTAGCCACTTACTATGTTTGAAGGTTGATGTTCTTATTCTCTATTTTAGTTGGTCCAGTGGGAGTAGCCACATACTATGTTTGAAGGTTGATGTTCTTATTCTCTATTTTAGTTGGTACAGTGGGAGTAGCCACATACTATGTTTGAAGGTTGATGTTCTTATTCTCTATTTTAGTTGGTCCAGTGGGAGTAGCCACATACTATTAATGTTCTTATTCTCTATTTTAGTTGGTCCAGTGGGAGTAGCCACATACTATTAATGTTCTTATTCTCTATTTTAGTTGGTCCAGTGGGAGTAGCCACATACTATTAATGTTCTTATTCTCTATTTTAGTTGGTACAGTGGGAGTAGCCACATACTATTAATGTTCTTATTCTCTATTTTAGTTGGTACAGTGGGAGTAGCCACATACTATTAATGTTCTTATTCTCTATTTTAGTTGGTACAGTGGGAGTAGCCACATACTATTAATGTTCTTATTCTCTATTTTAGTTGGTCCAGTGGGAGTAGCCACATACTATTAATGTTCTTATTCTCTATTTTAGTTGGTACAGTGGGAGTAGCCACATACTATTAATGTTCTTATTCTCTATTTTAGTTGGTACAGTGGGAGTAGCCACATACTATGTTTGAAGGTTGATGTTCTTATTCTCTATTTTAGTTGGTACAGTGGGAGTAGCCACATACTATTAATGTTCTTATTTTCTATTTTAGTTGGTACAGTGGGAGTAGCCACATACTATTAATGTTCTTATTCTCTATTTTAGTTGGTACAGTGGGAGTAGCCACATACTATTAATGTTCTTATTTTCTATTTTAGTTGGTACAGTGGGAGTAGCCACATACTATTAATGTTCTTATTCTCTATTTTAGTTGGTACAGTGGGAGTAGCCACATACTATTAATGTTCTTATTCTCTATTTTAGTTGGTACAGTGGGAGTAGCCACATACTATGTTTGAAGGTTGATGTTCTTATTCTCTATTTTAGTTGGTACAGTGGGAGTAGCCACATACTATTAATGTTCTTATTCTCTATTTTAGTTGGTACAGTGGGAGTAGCCACATACTATTAATGTTCTTATTCTGCATTTTAGTTGGTACAGTGGGAGTGGCCACATACTATTAATGTTCTTAGTCTCTATTTTAGTTGGTACAGTGGGAGTAGCCACATACTATGTTTGAAGGTTGATGTTCTTATTCTCTATTTTAGTTGGTACAGTGGGAGTAGCCACATACTATGTTTGAAGGTTGATGTTCTTATTCTCTATTTTAGTTGGTACAGTGGGAGTAGCCACATACTATGTTTGAAGGTTGATGTTCTTATTCTCTATTTTAGTTGGTACAGTGGGAGTAGCCACATACTATGTTTGAAGGTTGATGTTCTTATTCTCTATTTTAGTTGGTACAGTGGGAGTAGCCACATACTATGTTTGAAGGTTGATGTTCTTATTCTCTATTTTAGTTGGTACAGTGGGAGTAGCCACATACTATGTTTGAAGGTTGATGTTCTTATTCTCTATTTTAGTTGGTCCAGTGGGAGTAGCCACATACTATGTTTGAAGGTTGATGTTCTTATTCTCTATTTTAGTTGGTACAGTGGGAGTAGCCACATACTATTAATGTTCTTATTCTCTATTTTAGTTGGTCCAGTGGGAGTAGCCACATACTATGTTTGAAGGTTGATGTTCTTATTCTCTATTTTAGTTGGTCCAGTGGGAGTAGCCACATACTATTAATGTTCTTATTCTCTATTTTAGTTGGTCCAGTGTGATTAGCCACATACTATTAATGTTCTTATTCTCTATTTTAGTTGGTCCAGTGGGAGTAGCCACATACTATTAATGTTCTTATTCTCTATTTTAGTTGGTCCAGTGGGAGTAGCCACATACTATTAATGTTCTTATTCTCTATTTTAGTTGGTCCAGTGGGAGTAGCCACATACTATTAATGTTCTTATTCTCTATTTTAAATGGTACAGTGGGAGTAGTCACATACTATTAATGTTCTTATTCTCTATTTTTGTTGGTCCAGTGTAAGTAGCCACATACTATTAATGTTCTTATTCTCTATTTTAGTTGGTCCAGTGGGAGTAGCCACATACTATTAATGTTCTTATTCTCTATTTTTGTTGGTCCAGTGTAAGTAGCCACATACTATTAATGTTCTTATTCTCTATTTTTGTTGGTCCAGTGTAAGTAGCCACATACTATTAATGTTCTTATTCTCTATTTTTGTTGGTCCAGTGTAAGTAGCCACATACTATTAATGTTCTTATTCTCTATTTTAGTTGGTCCAGTGGGAGTAGCCACATACTATTAATGTTCTTATTCTCTATTTTAGTTGGTCCAGTGGGAGTAGCCACATACTATTAATGTTCTTATTCTCTATTTTAGTTGGTACAGTGGGAGTAGCCACATACTATGTTTGAAGGTTGATGTTCTTATTCTCTATTTTAGTTGGTACAGTGGGAGTAGCCACATACTATGTTTGAAGGTTGATGTTCTTATTCTGTATTTTAGTTGGTACAGTGGGAGTAGCCACATACTATTAATGTTCTTATTCTGTATTTTAGTTGGTACAGTGGGAGTGGCCACGTACTATTAATGTTCTTATTCTGCATTTTAGTTGGTACAGTGGGAGTGGCCACATACTATTAATGTTCTTATTCTGCATTTTAGTTGGTACAGTGGGAGTGGCCACATACTATTAATGTTCTTATTCTGAATTTTAGTTGGTACAGTGGGAGTGGCCACATACTATTAATGTTCTTATTCTGTATTTTAGTTGGTACAGTGGGAGTCGCCACATACTATTAATGTTCTTATTCTGCATTTTAGTTGGTACAGTGGGAGTGGCCACATACTATTAATGTTCTTATTCTCTATTTTAGTTGGTACAGTGGGAGTAGCCACATACTATGTTTGAAGGTTGATGTTCTTATTCTGTATTTTAGTTGGTACAGTGGGAGTGGCCACATACTATGTTTGAAGGTTGATGTTCTTATTCTCTATTTTAGTTGGTACAGTGGGAGTAGCCACACACTATGTTTGAAGGTTGATGTTCTTATTCTCTATTTTAGTTGGTACAGTGGGAGTAGCCACATACTATGTTTGAAGGTTGATGTTCTTATTCTCTATTTTAGTTAGTACAGTGGGAGTAGCCACATACTATTAATGTTCTTATTCTCTATTTTAGTTGGTACAGTGGGAGTAGCCACATACTATTAATGTTCTTATTCTGTATTTTAGTTGGTACAGTGGGAGTAGCCACATACTATTAATGTTCTTATTCTCTATTTTAGTTGGTACAGTGGGAGTAGCCACATACTATTAATGTTCTTATTCTCTATTTTAGTTGGTACAGTGGGAGTAGCCACATACTATTAATGTTCTTATTCTCTATTTTAGTTGGTACAGTGGGAGTAGCCACATACTATTAATGTTCTTATTCTCTATTTTAGTTGGTACAGTGGGAGTAGCCACATACTATTAATGTTCTTATTCTCTATTTTAGTTGGTACAGTGGGAGTAGCCACATACTATTAATGTTCTTATTCTCTATTTTAGTTGGTACAGTGGGAGTAGCCACATACTATTAATGTTCTTATTCTGTATTTTAGTTGGTACAGTGGGAGTAGCCACATACTATTAATGTTCTTATTCTGTATTTTAGTTGGTACAGTGGGAGTAGCCACATACTATTAATGTTCTTATTCTGTATTTTAGTTGGTACAGTGGGAGTAGCCACATACTATTAATGTTCTTATTCTCTATTTTAGTTGGTACAGTGGGAGTAGCCACATACTATTAATGTTCTTATTCTGTATTTTAGTTGGTACAGTGGGAGTAGCCACATACTATTAATGTTCTTATTCTCTATTTTAGTTGGTACAGTGGGAGTAGCCACATACTATTAATGTTCTTATTCTCTATTTTAGTTGGTACAGTGGGAGTAGCCACATACTATTAATGTTCTTATTCTCTATTTTAGTTGGTACAGTGGGAGTAGCCACATACTATTAATGTTCTTATTCTCTATTTTAGTTGGTACAGTGGGAGTAGCCACATACTATTAATGTTCTTATTCTCTATTTTAGTTGGTACAGTGGGAGTAGCCACATACTATTAATGTTCTTATTCTCTATTTTAGTTGGTACAGTGGGAGTAGCCACATACTATTAATGTTCTTATTCTGTATTTTAGTTGGTACAGTGGGAGTAGCCACATACTATTAATGTTCTTATTCTCTATTTTAGTTGGTACAGTGGGAGTAGCCACATACTATTAATGTTCTTATTCTCTATTTTAGTTGGTACAGTGGGAGTAGCCACATACTATTAATGTTCTTATTCTCTATTTTAGTTGGTACAGTGGGAGTAGCCACATACTATTAATGTTCTTATTCTCTATTTTAGTTGGTACAGTGGGAGTAGCCACATACTATTAATGTTCTTATTCTGTATTTTAGTTGGTACAGTGGGAGTAGCCACATACTATTAATGTTCTTATTCTCTATTTTAGTTGGTACAGTGGGAGTAGCCACATACTATTAATGTTCTTATTCTGTATTTTAGTTGGTACAGTGGGAGTAGCCACATACTATTAATGTTCTTATTCTCTATTTTAGTTGGTACAGTGGGAGTAGCCACATACTATTAATGTTCTTATTCTCTATTTTAGTTGGTACAGTGGGAGTAGCCACATACTATTAATGTTCTTATTCTCTATTTTAGTTGGTACAGTGGGAGTAGCCACATACTATTAATGTTCTTATTCTCTATTTTAGTTGGTACAGTGGGAGTAGCCACATACTATTAATGTTCTTATTCTCTATTTTAGTTGGTACAGTGGGAGTAGCCACATACTATTAATGTTCTTATTCTGTATTTTAGTTGGTACAGTGAAAGTAGCCACATACTATTAATGTTCTTATTCTGTATTTTAGTTGGTACAGTGGGAGTAGCCACATACTATTAATGTTCTTATTCTGTATTTTAGTTGGTACAGTGGGAGTAGCCACATACTATTAATGTTCTTATTCTGTATTTTAGTTGGTACAGTGAAAGTAGCCACATACTATTAATGTTCTTATTCTCTATTTTAGTTGGTACAGTGGGAGTAGCCACATACTATTAATGTTCTTATTCTCTATTTTAGTTGGTAAAGTGGGAGTAGCCACATACTATTAATGTTCTTATTCTGTATTTTAGTTGGTACAGTGGGAGTAGCCACATACTATTAATGTTCTTATTCTCTATTTTAGTTGGTACAGTGGGAGTAGCCACATACTATTAATGTTCTTATTCTGTATTTTAGTTGGTACAGTGGGAGTAGCCACATACTATTAATGTTCTTATTCTCTATTTTAGTTGGTCCAGTGGGAGTAGCCACATACTATTAATGTTCTTATTCTGTATTTTAGTTGGTACAGTGTAAGTAGCCACATACTATTAATGTTCTTATTCTGTATTTTAGTTGGTACAGTGGGAGTAGCCACATACTATTAATGTTCTTATTCTGTATTTTAGTTGGTACAGTGAAAGTAGCCACATACTATTAATGTTCTTATTCTCTATTTTAGTTGGTCCAGTGGGAGTAGCCACATACTATTAATGTTCTTATTCTCTATTTTAGTTGGTACAGTGGGAGTAGCCACATACTATTAATGTTCTTATTCTCTATTTTAGTTGGTCCAGTGGGAGTAGCCACATACTATTAATGTTCTTATTCTCTATTTTAGTTGGTACAGTGGGAGTAGCCACATACTATGTTTGAAGGTTGATGTTCTTATTCTCTATTTTAGTTGGTACAGTGAGAGTAGCCACATACTATGTTTGAAGGTTGATGTTCTTATTCTCTATTTTAGTTGGTACAGTGAGAGTAGCCACATACTATGTTTGAAGGTTGATGTTCTTATTCTCTATTTTAGTTGGTACAGTGAGAGTAGCCACATACTATGTTTGAAGGTTGATGTTCTTATTCTCTATTTTAGTTGGTACAGTGAGAGTAGCCACATACTATGTTTGAAGGTTGATGTTCTTATTCTCTATTTTAGTTGGTACAGTGGGAGTAGCCACATACTATGTTTGAAGGTTGATGTTCTTATTCTCTATTTTAGTTGGTACAGTGAGAGTAGCCACATACTATGTTTGAAGGTTGATGTTCTTATTCTCTATTTTAGTTGGTACAGTGGGAGTAGCCACATACTATTAATGTTCTTATTCTCTATTTTAGTTGGTACAGTGGGAGTAGCCACATACTATGTTTGAAGGTTGATGTTCTTATTCTCTATTTTAGTTGGTACAGTGGGAGTAGCCACATACTATGTTTGAAGGTTGATGTTCTTATTCTCTATTTTAGTTGGTACAGTGGGAGTAGCCACATACTATGTTTGAAGGTTGATGTTCTTATTCTCTATTTTAGTTGGTACAGTGGGAGTAGCCACATACTATGTTTGAAGGTTGATGTTCTTATTCTCTATTTTAGTTGGTCCAGTGGGAGTAGCCACATACTATGTTTGAAGGTTGATGTTCTTATTCTCTATTTTAGTTGGTACAGTGGGAGTAGCCACATACTATTAATGTTCTTATTCTCTATTTTAGTTGGTACAGTGGGAGTAGCCACATACTATGTTTGAAGGTTGATGTTCTTATTCTCTATTTTAGTTGGTACAGTGGGAGTAGCCACATACTATGTTTGAAGGTTGATGTTCTTATTCTCTATTTTAGTTGGTACAGTGGGAGTAGCCACATACTATGTTTGAAGGTTGATGTTCTTATTCTCTATTTTAGTTGGTACAGTGGGAGTAGCCACATACTATGTTCGAAGGTTGATGTTCTTATTCTCTATTTTAGTTGGTCCAGTGGGAGTAGCCACATACTATGTTTGAAGGTTGATGTTCTTATTCTCTATTTTAGTTGGTCCAATGGGAGTAGCCACATACTATTAATGTTCTTATTCTCTATTTTAGTTGGTCCAGTGGGATTAGCCACATACTATTAATGTTCTTATTCTCTATTTTAGTTGGTCCAGTGGGAGTAGCCACATACTATTAATGTTCTTATTCTCTATTTTAGTTGGTCCAGTGGGAGTAGCCACATACTATTAATGTTCTTATTCTCTATTTTAGTTGGTCCAGTGGGAGTAGCCACATACTATTAATGTTCTTATTCTCTATTTTAGTTGGTACAGTGGGAGTAGTCACATACTATTAATGTTCTTATTCTCTATTTTTGTTGGTCCAGTGTAAGTAGCCACATACTATTAATGTTCTTATTCTCTATTTTAGTTGGTCCAGTGGGAGTAGCCACATACTATTAATGTTCTTATTCTCTATTTTTGTTGGTCCAGTGTAAGTAGCCACATACTATTAATGTTCTTATTCTCTATTTTTGTTGGTCCAGTGTAAGTAGCCACATACTATTAATGTTCTTATTCTCTATTTTTGTTGGTCCAGTGTAAGTAGCCACATACTATTAATGTTCTTATTCTCTATTTTAGTTGGTCCAGAGGGAGTAGCCACATACTATTAATGTTCTTATTCTCTATTTTAGTTGGTCCAGTGGGAGTAGCCACATACTATTAATGTTCTTATTCTCTATTTTAGTTGGTACAGTGGGAGTAGCCACATACTATGTTTGAAGGTTGATGTTCTTATTCTCTATTTTAGTTGGTACAGTGGGAGTAGCCACATACTATTAATGTTCTTATTCTGTATTTTAGTTGGTACAGTGGGATTAGCCACATACTATTAATGTTCTTATTCTCTATTTTAGTTGGTACAGTGGGAGTAGCCACATACTATTAATGTTCTTATTCTCTATTTTAGTTGGTACAGTGGGAGTAGCCACATACTATTAATGTTCTTATTCTGTATTTTAGTTGGTCCAGTGGGAGTAGCCACATACTATTAATGTTCTTATTCTCTATTTTAGTTGGTACAGTGGGAGTAGCCACATACTATGTTTGAAGGTTGATGTTCTTATTCTCTATTTTAGTTGGTACAGTGGGAGTAGCCACATACTATTAATGTTCTTATTCTGTATTTTAGTTGGTACAGTGGGATTAGCCACATACTATTAATGTTCTTATTCTCTATTTTAGTTGGTACAGTGGGAGTAGCCACATACTATTAATGTTCTTATTCTCTATTTTAGTTGGTACAGTGGGAGTAGCCACATACTATTAATGTTCTTATTCTGTATTTTAGTTGGTACAGTGGGAGTAGCCACATACTATTAATGTTCTTATTCTCTATTTTAGTTGGTACAGTGGGAGAAGCCACATACTATTAATGTTCTTATTCTGTATTTTAGTTGGTACAGTGGGAGTAGCCACATACTATTAATGTTCTTATTCTCTATTTTAGTTGGTCCAGTGGGAGTAGCCACATACTATTAATGTTCTTATTCTCTATTTTAGTTGGTACAGTGGGAGTAGCCACATACTATGTTTGAAGGTTGATGTTCTTATTCTCTATTTTAGTTGGTACAGTGAGAGTAGCCACATACTATGTTTGAAGGTTGATGTTCTTATTCTCTATTTTAGTTGGTACAGTGAGAGTAGCCACATACTATGTTTGAAGGTTGATGTTCTTATTCTCTATTTTAGTTGGTACAGTGAGAGTAGCCACATACTATGTTTGAAGGTTGATGTTCTTATTCTCTATTTTAGTTGGTACAGTGAGAGTAGCCACATACTATGTTTGAAGGTTGATGTTCTTATTCTCTATTTTAGTTGGTACAGTGAGAGTAGCCACATACTATGTTTGAAGGTTGATGTTCTTATTCTCTATTTTAGTTGGTACAGTGAGAGTAGCCACATACTATGTTTGAAGGTTGATGTTCTTATTCTCTATTTTAGTTGGTACAGTGAGAGTAGCCACATACTATGTTTGAAGGTTGATGTTCTTATTCTCTATTTTAGTTGGTACAGTGGGAGTAGCCACATACTATGTTTGAAGGTTGATGTTCTTATTCTCTATTTTAGTTGGTACAGTGAGAGTAGCCACATACTATGTTTGAAGGTTGATGTTCTTATTCTCTATTTTAGTTGGTACAGTGGGAGTAGCCACATACTATTAATGTTCTTATTCTCTATTTTAGTTGGTACAGTGGGAGTAGCCACATACTATGTTTGAAGGTTGATGTTCTTATTCTCTATTTTAGTTGGTACAGTGGGAGTAGCCACATACTATGTTTGAAGGTTGATGTTCTTATTCTGTATTTTAGTTGGTACAGTGGGAGTAGCCACATACTATGTTTGAAGGTTGATGTTCTTATTCTCTGTTTTAGTTGGTACAGTGGGAGTAGCCACATACTATGTTTGAAGGTTGATGTTCTTATTCTCTATTTTAGTTGGTCCAGTGGGAGTAGCCACATACTATGTTTGAAGGTTGATGTTCTTATTCTCTATTTTAGTTGGTACAGTGGGAGTAGCCACATACTATGTTTGAAGGTTGATGTTCTTATTCTCTATTTTAGTTGGTCCAGTGGGAGTAGCCACATACTATTAATGTTCTTATTCTCTATTTTAGTTGGTCCAGTGGGAGTAGCCACATACTATTAATGTTCTTATTCTCTATTTTAGTTGGTCCAGTGGGAGTAGCCACATACTATTAATGTTCTTATTCTCTATTTTAGTTGGTACAGTGGGAGTAGCCACATACTATTAATGTTCTTATTCTCTATTTTAGTTGGTACAGTGGGAGTAGCCACATACTATGTTTGAAGGTTGATGTTCTTATTCTCTATTTTAGTTGGTACAGTGGGAGTAGCCACATACTATTAATGTTCTTATTTTCTATTTTAGTTGGTACAGTGGGAGTAGCCACATACTATTAATGTTCTTATTCTCTATTTTAGTTGGTACAGTGGGAGTAGCCACATACTATTAATGTTCTTATTTTCTATTTTAGTTGGTACAGTGGGAGTAGCCACATACTATTAATGTTCTTATTCTCTATTTTAGTTGGTACAGTGGGAGTAGCCACATACTATTAATGTTCTTATTCTCTATTTTAGTTGGTACAGTGGGAGTAGCCACATACTATGTTTGAAGGTTGATGTTCTTATTCTCTATTTTAGTTGGTACAGTGGGAGTAGCCACATACTATTAATGTTCTTATTCTCTATTTTAGTTGGTACAGTGGGAGTAGCCACATACTATTAATGTTCTTATTCTGCATTTTAGTTGGTACAGTGGGAGTGGCCACATACTATTAATGTTCTTAGTCTCTATTTTAGTTGGTACAGTGGGAGTAGCCACATACTATGTTTGAAGGTTGATGTTCTTATTCTCTATTTTAGTTGGTACAGTGGGAGTAGCCACATACTATGTTTGAAGGTTGATGTTCTTATTCTCTATTTTAGTTGGTACAGTGGGAGTAGCCACATACTATGTTTGAAGGTTGATGTTCTTATTCTCTATTTTAGTTGGTACAGTGGGAGTAGCCACATACTATGTTTGAAGGTTGATGTTCTTATTCTCTATTTTAGTTGGTACAGTGGGAGTAGCCACATACTATGTTTGAAGGTTGATGTTCTTATTCTCTATTTTAGTTGGTACAGTGGGAGTAGCCACATACTATGTTTGAAGGTTGATGTTCTTATTCTCTATTTTAGTTGGTCCAGTGGGAGTAGCCACATACTATTAATGTTCTTATTCTCTATTTTAGTTGGTACAGTGGGAGTAGCCACATACTATTAATGTTCTTATTCTCTATTTTAGTTGGTCCAGTGGGAGTAGCCACATACTATTAATGTTCTTATTCTCTATTTTAGTTGGTACAGTGGGAGTAGCCACATACTATTAATGTTCTTATTCTCTATTTTAGTTGGTCCAGTGGGAGTAGCCACATACTATGTTTGAAGGTTGATGTTCTTATTCTCTATTTTAGTTGGTACAGTGGGAGTAGCCACATACTATTAATGTTCTTATTCTCTATTTTAGATGGTCCAGTGGGAGTAGCCACATACTATGTTTGAAGGTTGATGTTCTTATTCTCTATTTTAGTTGGTCCAGTGGGAGTAGCCACATACTATTAATGTTCTTATTCTCTATTTTAGTTGGTCCAGTGGGATTAGCCACATACTATTAATGTTCTTATTCTCTATTTTAGTTGGTCCAGTGGGAGTAGCCACATACTATTAATGTTCTTATTCTCTATTTTAGTTGGTCCAGTGGGAGTAGCCACATACTATTAATGTTCTTATTCTCTATTTTAGTTGGTCCAGTGGGAGTAGCCACATACTATTAATGTTCTTATTCTCTATTTTAGTTGGTACAGTGGGAGTAGTCACATACTATTAATGTTCTTATTCTCTATTTTTGTTGGTCCAGTGTAAGTAGCCACATACTATTAATGTTCTTATTCTCTATTTTAGTTGGTCCAGTGGGAGTAGCCACATACTATTAATGTTCTTATTCTCTATTTTAGTTGGTCCAGTGGGAGTAGCCACATACTATTAATGTTCTTATTCTCTATTTTTGTTGGTCCAGTGGGAGTAGCCACATACTATTAATGTTCTTATTCTCTATTTTTGTTGGTCCAGTGGGAGTAGCCACATACTATTAATGTTCTTATTCTCTATTTTTGTTGGTCCAGTGTAAGTAGCCACATACTATTAATGTTCTTATTCTCTATTTTTGTTGGTCCAGTGTAAGTAGCCACATACTATTAATGTTCTTATTCTCTATTTTTGTTGGTCCAGTGTAAGTAGCCACATACTATTAATGTTCTTATTCTCTATTTTAGTTGGTCCAGTGGGAGTAGCCACATACTATTAATGTTCTTATTCTCTATTTTAGTTGGTCCAGTGGGAGTAGCCACATACTATTAATGTTCTTATTCTCTATTTTAGTTGGTACAGTGGGAGTAGCCACATACTATGTTTGAAGGTTGATGTTCTTATTCTGTATTTTAGTTGGTACAGTGGGAGTAGCCACATACTATTAATGTTCTTATTCTGTATTTTAGTTGGTACAGTGGGAGTGGCCACGTACTATTAATGTTCTTATTCTGCATTTTAGTTGGTACAGTGGGAGTGGCCACATACTATTAATGTTCTTATTCTGCATTTTAGTTGGTACAGTGGGAGTGGCCACATACTATTAATGTTCTTATTCTGAATTTTAGTTGGTACAGTGGGAGTGGCCACATACTATTAATGTTCTTATTCTGTATTTTAGTTGGTACAGTGGGAGTCGCCACATACTATTAATGTTCTTATTCTGTATTTTAGTTGGTACAGTGGGAGTAGCCACATACTATGTTTGAAGGTTGATGTTCTTATTCTCTATTTTAGTTGGTACAGTGGGAGTAGCCACATACTATGTTTGAAGGTTGATGTTCTTATTCTCTATTTTAGTTGGTACAGTGGGAGTAGCCACATACTATTAATGTTCTTATTCTCTATTTTAGTTGGTATGTGGGAGTAGCCACATACTATTAATGTTCTTATTCTGTATTTTAGTTGGTACAGTGGGAGTAGCCACATACTGTTAATGTTCTTATTCTGTATTTTAGTTGGTACAGTGGGAGTAGCCACATACTATTAATGTTCTTATTCTCTATTTTAGTTGGTACAGTGGGAGTAGCCACATACTATTAATGTTCTTATTCTGTATTTTAGTTGGTACAGTGGGAGTAGCCACATACTATTAATGTTCTTATTCTGTATTTTAGTTGGTACAGTGGGAGTAGCCACATACTATTAATGTTCTTATTCTCTATTTTTGTTGGTCCAGTGGGAGTAGCCACATACTATTAATGTTCTTATTCTCTATTTTAGTTGGTATGTGGGAGTAGCCACATACTATTAATGTTCTTATTCTGTATTTTAGTTGGTACAGTGGGAGTAGCCACATACTGTTAATGTTCTTATTCTCTATTTTAGTTGGTACAGTGGGAGTAGCCACATACTATTAATGTTCTTATTCTGTATTTTAGTTGGTACAGTGGGAGTAGCCACATACTATTAATGTTCTTATTCTGTATTTTAGTTGGTACAGTGGGAGTAGCCACATACTATTAATGTTCTTATTCTCTATTTTTGTTGGTCCAGTGGGAGTAGCCACATACTATTAATGTTCTTATTCTCTATTTTAGTTGGTACAGTGGGAGTAGCCACATACTATTAATGTTCTTATTCTCTATTTTAGTTGGTACAGTGGGAGTAGCCACATACTATTAATGTTCTTATTCTGTATTTTAGTTGGTACAGTGGGAGTAGCCACATACTATTAATGTTCTTATTCTCTATTTTTGTTGGTCCAGTGGGAGTAGCCACATACTATTAATGTTCTTATTCTCTATTTTAGTTGGTACAGTGGGAGTAGCCACATACTATTAATGTTCTTATTCTCTATTTTAGTTGGTACAGTGGGAGTAGCCACATACTATTAATGTTCTTATTCTGTATTTTAGTTGGTACAGTGGGAGTAGCCACATACTATTAATGTTCTTATTCTGTATTTTAGTTGGTACAGTGGGAGTAGCCACATACTATTAATGTTCTTATTCTGTATTTTAGTTGGTACAGTGGGAGTAGCCACATACTATTAATGTTCTTATTCTGTATTTTAGTTGGTACAGTGGGAGTAGCCACATACTATTAATGTTCTTATTCTCTATTTTAGTTGGTACAGTGGGAGTAGCCACATACTATTAATGTTCTTATTCTCTATTTTAGTTGGTACAGTGGGAGTAGCCACATACTATTAATGTTCTTATTCTGTATTTTAGTTGGTCCAGTGGGAGTAGCCACATACTATTAATGTTCTTATTCTCTATTTTAGTTGGTACAGTGGGAGTAGCCACATACTATTAATGTTCTTATTCTGTATTTTAGTTGGTACAGTGGGAGTAGCCACATACTATTAATGTTCTTATTCTCTATTTTAGTTGGTACAGTGGGAGTAGCCACATACTATTAATGTTCTTATTCTGTATTTTAGTTGGTCCAGTGGGAGTAGCCACATACTATTAATGTTCTTATTCTCTATTTTAGTTGGTACAGTGGGAGTAGCCACATACTATTAATGTTCTTATTCTGTATTTTAGTTGGTACAGTGGGAGTAGCCACATACTATTAATGTTCTTATTCTCTATTTTAGTTGGTACAGTGGGAGTAGCCACATACTATTAATGTTCTTATTCTCTATTTTAGTTGGTACAGTGGGAGTAGCCACATACTATTAATGTTCTTATTCTGTATTTTAGTTGGTACAGTGGGAGTAGCCACATACTATTAATGTTCTTATTCTCTATTTTAGTTGGTACAGTGGGAGTAGCCACATACTATTAATGTTCTTATTCTCTATTTTAGTTGGTACAGTGGGAGTAGCCACATACTATTAATGTTCTTATTCTGTATTTTAGTTGGTACAGTGGGAGTAGCCACATACTATTAATGTTCTTATTCTGCATTTTAGTTGGTACAGTGGGAGTAGCCACATACTATTAATGTTCTTATTCTCTATTTTAGTTGGTACAGTGGGAGTAGCCACATACTATTAATGTTCTTATTTTCTATTTTAGTTGGTACAGTGGGAGTAGCCACATACTATTAATGTTCTTATTCTCTATTTTAGTTGGTACAGTGGGAGTAGCCACATACTATTAATGTTCTTATTCTCTATTTTAGTTGGTACAGTGGGAGTAGCCACATACTATTAATGTTCTTATTCTGTATTTTAGTTGGTACAGTGGGAGTAGCCACATACTATTAATGTTCTTATTCTCTATTTTAGTTGGTCCAGTGGGAGTAGCCACATACTATGTTTGAAGGTTGATGTTCTTATTCTCTATTTTAGTTGGTACAGTGAGAGTAGCCACATACTATGTTTGAAGGTTGATGTTCTTATTCTCTATTTTAGTTGGTACAGTGAGAGTAGCCACATACTATGTTTGAAGGTTGATGTTCTTATTCTCTATTTTAGTTGGTACAGTGAGAGTAGCCACATACTATGTTTGAAGGTTGAAGTTCTTATTCTCTATTTTAGTTGGTACAGTGGGAGTAGCCACATACTATGTTTGAAGGTTGATGTTCTTATTCTCTATTTTAGTTGGTACAGTGGGAGTAGCCACATACTATGTTTGAAGGTTGATGTTCTTATTCTCTATTTTAGTTGGTCCAGTGGGAGTAGCCACATACTATGTTTGAAGGTTGATGTTCTTATTCTCTATTTTAGTTGGTACAGTGGGAGTAGCCACATACTATTAATGTTCTTATTCTCTATTTTAGTTGGTCCAGTGGGAGTAGCCACATACTATGTTTGAAGGTTGATGTTCTTATTCTCTATTTTAGTTGGTCCAGTGGGAGTAGCCACATACTATTAATGTTCTTATTCTCTATTTTAGTTGGTCCAGTGGGATTAGCCACATACTATTAATGTTCTTATTCTATATTTTAGTTGGTCCAGTGGGAGTAGCCACATACTATTAATGTTCTTATTCTCTATTTTAGTTGGTCCAGTGGGAGTAGCCACATACTATTAATGTTCTTATTCTCTATTTTAGTTGGTCCAGTGGGAGTAGCCACATACTATTAATGTTCTTATTCTCTATTTTAGTTGGTACAGTGGGAGTAGTCACATACTATTAATGTTCTTATTCTCTATTTTTGTTGGTCCAGTGTAAGTAGCCACATACTATTAATGTTCTTATTCTCTATTTTAGTTGGTCCAGTGGGAGTAGCCACATACTATTAATGTTCTTATTCTCTATTTTTGTTGGTCCAGTGGGAGTAGCCACATACTATTAATGTTCTTATTCAGTATTTTTGTTGGTCCAGTGGGAGTAGCCACATACTATTAATGTTCTTATTCTCTATTTTTGTTGGTCCAGTGGGAGTAGCCACATACTATTAATGTTCTTATTCTCTATTTTTGTTGGTCCAGTGTAAGTAGCCACATACTATTAATGTTCTTATTCTCTATTTTTGTTGGTCCAGTGTAAGTAGCCACATACTATTAATGTTCTTATTCTCTATTTTTGTTGGTCCAGTGTAAGTAGCCACATACTATTAATGTTCTTATTCTCTATTTTAGTTGGTCCAGTGGGAGTAGCCACTTACTATTAATGTTCTTATTCTCTATTTTAGTTGGTCCAGTGGGAGTAGCCACATACTATTAATGTTCTTATTCTCTATTTTAGTTGGTCCAGTGGGAGTAGCCACATACTATTAATGTTCTTATTCTCTATTTTAGTTGGTCCAGTGGGAGTAGCCACATACTATTAATGTTCTTATTCTCTATTTTAGTTGGTCCAGTGGGAGTAGCCACATACTATTAATGTTCTTATTCTCTATTTTAGTTGGTCCAGTGGGAGTAGCCACATACTATTAATGTTCTTATTCTCTATTTTAGTTGGTCCAGTGGGAGTAGCCACATACTATTAATGTTCTTATTCTCTATTTTAGTTGGTCCAGTGGGAGTAGCCACATACTATTAATGTTCTTATTCTCTATTTTAGTTAGTCCACTGGGAGTAGCCACATACTATTAATGTTCTTATTCTGTATTTTAGTTGGTACAGTGGGAGTAGCCACATACTATTAATGTTCTTATTCTGTATTTTAGTTGGTACAGTGGGAGTAGCCACATACTGTTAATGTTCTTATTCTGTATTTTAGTTGGTACAGTGGGAGTAGCCACATACTATTAATGTTCTTATTCTGTATTTTAGTTGGTCCAGTGGGAGTAGCCACATACTATTAATGTTCTTATTCTCTATTTTAGTTGGTACAGTGGGAGTAGCCACATACTATTAATGTTCTTATTCTCTATTTTAGTTGGTACAGTGGGAGTAGCCACATACTATTAATGTTCTTATTCTGTATTTTAGTTGGTACAGTGGGAGTAGCCACATACTATTAATGTTCTTATTCTGTATTTTAGTTGGTACAGTGGGAGTAGCCACATACTATTAATGTTCTTATTCTCTATTTTAGTTGGTAAAGTGGGAGTAGCCACATACTATTAATGTTCTTATTCTGTATTTTAGTTGGTACAGTGGGAGTAGCCACATACTATTAATGTTCTTATTCTCTATTTTAGTTGGTACAGTGGGAGTAGCCAGATACTATTAATGTTCTTATTCTGTATTTTAGTTGGTACAGTGGGAGTAGCCACATACTATTAATGTTCTTATTCTCTATTTTAGTTGGTACAGTGGGAGTAGCCACATACTATTAATGTTCTTATTCTGTATTTTAGTTGGTACAGTGGGAGTAGCCACATACTATTAATGTTCTTATTCTCTATTTTAGTTGGTCCAGTGGGAGTAGCCACATACTATTAATGTTCTTATTCTCTATTTTAGTTGGTACAGTGGGAGTAGCCACATACTATGTTTGAAGGTTGATGTTCTTATTCTCTATTTTAGTTGGTACAGTGAGAGTAGCCACATACTATGTTTGAAGGTTGATGTTCTTATTCTCTATTTTAGTTGGTACAGTGAGAGTAGCCACATACTATGTTTGAAGGTTGATGTTCTTATTCTCTATTTTAGTTGGTACAGTGAGAGTAGCCACATACTATGTTTGAAGGTTGATGTTCTTATTCTCTATTTTAGTTGGTACAGTGAGAGTAGCCACATACTATGTTTGAAGGTTGATGTTCTTATTCTCTATTTTAGTTGGTACAGTGGGAGTAGCCACATACTATGTTTGAAGGTTGATGTTCTTATTCTCTATTTTAGTTGGTACAGTGAGAGTAGCCACATACTATGTTTGAAGGTTGATGTTCTTATTCTCTATTTTAGTTGGTACAGTGGGAGTAGCCACATACTATTAATGTTCTTATTCTCTATTTTAGTTGGTACAGTGGGAGTAGCCACATACTATGTTTGAAGGTTGATGTTCTTATTCTCTATTTTAGTTGGTACAGTGGGAGTAGCCACATACTATGTTTGAAGGTTGATGTTCTTATTCTCTATTTTAGTTGGTACAGTGGGAGTAGCCACATACTATGTTTGAAGGTTGATGTTCTTATTCTCTATTTTAGTTGGTACAGTGGGAGTAGCCACATACTATGTTTGAAGGTTGATGTTCTTATTCTCTATTTTAGTTGGTCCAGTGGGAGTAGCCACATACTATGTTTGAAGGTTGATGTTCTTATTCTCTATTTTAGTTGGTACAGTGGGAGTAGCCACATACTATTAATGTTCTTATTCTCTATTTTAGTTGGTACAGTGGGAGTAGCCACATACTATGTTTGAAGGTTGATGTTCTTATTCTCTATTTTAGTTGGTACAGTGGGAGTAGCCACATACTATGTTTGAAGGTTGATGTTCTTATTCTCTATTTTAGTTGGTACAGTGGGAGTAGCCACATACTATGTTTGAAGGTTGATGTTCTTATTCTCTATTTTAGTTGGTACAGTGGGAGTAGCCACATACTATGTTCGAAGGTTGATGTTCTTATTCTCTATTTTAGTTGGTCCAGTGGGAGTAGCCACATACTATGTTTGAAGGTTGATGTTCTTATTCTCTATTTTAGTTGGTCCAATGGGAGTAGCCACATACTATTAATGTTCTTATTCTCTATTTTAGTTGGTCCAGTGGGATTAGCCACATACTATTAATGTTCTTATTCTCTATTTTAGTTGGTCCAGTGGGAGTAGCCACATACTATTAATGTTCTTATTCTCTATTTTAGTTGGTCCAGTGGGAGTAGCCACATACTATTAATGTTCTTATTCTCTATTTTAGTTGGTCCAGTGGGAGTAGCCACATACTATTAATGTTCTTATACTCTATTTTAGTTGGTCCAGTGGGAGTAGCCACATACTATTAATGTTCTTATTCTCTATTTTATTTGGTACAGTGGGAGTAGTCACATACTATTAATGTTCTTATTCTCTATTTTTGTTGGTCCAGTGTAAGTAGCCACATACTATTAATGTTCTTATTCTCTATTTTAGTTGGTCCAGTGGGAGTAGCCACATACTATTAATGTTCTTATTCTCTATTTTTGTTGGTCCAGTGTAAGTAGCCACATACTATTAATGTTCTTATTCTCTATTTTTGTTGGTCCAGTGTAAGTAGCCACATACTATTAATGTTCTTATTCTCTATTTTTGTTGGTCCAGTGTAAGTAGCCACATACTATTAATGTTCTTATTCTCTATTTTAGTTGGTCCAGAGGGAGTAGCCACATACTATTAATGTTCTTATTCTCTATTTTAGTTGGTCCAGTGGGAGTAGCCACATACTATTAATGTTCTTATTCTCTATTTTAGTTGGTACAGTGGGAGTAGCCACATACTATGTTTGAAGGTTGATGTTCTTATTCTCTATTTTAGTTGGTACAGTGGGAGTAGCCACATACTATTAATGTTCTTATTCTGTATTTTAGTTGGTACAGTGGGAGTGGCCACGTACTATTAATGTTCTTATTCTGCATTTTAGTTGGTACAGTGGGAGTGGCCACATACTATTAATGTTCTTATTCTGCATTTTAGTTGGTACAGTGGGAGTGGCCACATACTATTAATGTTCTTATTCTGAATTTTAGTTGGTACAGTGGGAGTGGCCACATACTATTAATGTTCTTATTCTGCATTTTAGTTGGTACAGTGGGAGTCGCCACATACTATTAATGTTCTTATTCTGCATTTTAGTTGGTACAGTGGGAGTGGCCACATACTATTAATGTTCTTATTCTCTATTTTAGTTGGTACAGTGGGAGTAGCCACATACTATGTTTGAAGGTTGATGTTCTTATTCTGTATTTTAGTTGGTACAGTGGGAGTGGCCACATACTATGTTTGAAGGTTGATGTTCTTATTCTCTATTTTAGTTGGTACAGTGGGAGTAGCCACATACTATGTTTGAAGGTTGATGTTCTTATTCTCTATTTTAGTTGGTACAGTGGGAGTAGCCACATACTATGTTTGAAGGTTGATGTTCTTATTCTCTATTTTAGTTGGTACAGTGGGAGTAGCCACATACTATGTTTGAAGGTTGATGTTCTTATTCTCTATTTTAGTTAGTACAGTGGGAGTAGCCACATACTATTAATGTTCTTATTCTCTATTTTAGTTGGTACAGTGGGAGTAGCCACATACTATGTTTGAAGGTTGATGTTCTTATTCTCTATTTTAGTTAGTACAGTGGGAGTAGCCACATACTATGTTTGAAGGTTGATGTTCTTATTCTCTATTTTAGTTAGTACAGTGGGAGTAGCCACATACTATGTTTGAAGGTTGATGTTCTTATTCTCTATTTTAGTTGGTACAGTGGGAGTAGCCACATACTATGTTTGAAGGTTGATGTTCTTATTCTCTATTTTAGTTAGTACAGTGGGAGTAGCCACATACTATTAATGTTCTTATTCTCTATTTTAGTTGGTACAGTGGGAGTAGCCACATACTATTAATGTTCTTATTCTCTATTTTAGTTAGTACAGTGTAAGTAGCCACATACTATTAATGTTCTTATTCTGTATTTTAGTTGGTACAGTGGGAGTAGCCACATACTATTAATGTTCTTATTCTGTATTTTAGTTGGTACAGTGGGAGTAGCCACATACTATTAATGTTCTTATTCTGTATTTTAGTTGGTACAGTGGGAGTAGCCACATACTATTAATGTTCTATTTCTCTATTTTAGTTGGTACAGTGGGAGTAGCCACATACTATTAATGTTCTTATTCTGTATTTTAGTTGGTACAGTGGGAGTAGCCACATACTATTAATGTTCTTATTCTCTATTTTAGTTGGTACAGTGGGAGTAGCCACATACTATTAATGTTCTTATTCTGTATTTTAGTTGGTACAGTGGGAGTAGCCACATACTATTAATGTTCTTATTCTGTATTTTAGTTGGTACAGTGGGAGTAGCCACATACTATTAATGTTCTTATTCTCTATTTTAGTTGGTACAGTGGGAGTAGCCACATACTATTAATGTTCTTATTCTCTATTTTAGTTGGTACAGTGGGAGTAGCCACATACTATTAATGTTCTTATTCTCTATTTTAGTTGGTCCAGTGGGAGTAGCCACATACTATTAATGTTCTTATTCTCTATTTTAGTTGGTACAGTGGGAGTAGCCACATACTATGTTTGAAGGTTGATGTTCTTATTCTCTATTTTAGTTGGTACAGTGGGAGTAGCCACATACTATTAATGTTCTTATTCTGTATTTTAGTTGGTACAGTGGGAGTAGCCACATACTATTAATGTTCTTATTCTCTATTTTAGTTGGTACAGTGGGAGTAGCCACATACTATTAATGTTCTTATTCTCTATTTTAGTTGGTACAGTGGGAGTAGCCACATACTATTAATGTTCTTATTCTGTATTTTAGTTGGTACAGTGGGAGTAGCCACATACTATTAATGTTCTTATTCTGTATTTTAGTTGGTACAGTGGGAGTAGCCACATACTATTAATGTTCTTATTCTCTATTTTAGTTGGTACAGTGGGAGTAGCCACATACTATTAATGTTCTTATTCTCTATTTTAGTTGGTACAGTGGGAGTAGCCACATACTATTAATGTTCTTATTCTCTATTTTAGTTGGTCCAGTGGGAGTAGCCACATACTATTAATGTTCTTATTCTCTATTTTAGTTGGTACAGTGGGAGTAGCCACATACTATGTTTGAAGGTTGATGTTCTTATTCTCTATTTTAGTTGGTACAGTGAGAGTAGCCACATACTATGTTTGAAGGTTGATGTTCTTATTCTCTATTTTAGTTGGTACAGTGAGAGTAGCCACATACTATGTTTGAAGGTTGATGTTCTTATTCTCTATTTTAGTTGGTACAGTGAGAGTAGCCACATACTATGTTTGAAGGTTGATGTTCTTATTCTCTATTTTAGTTGGTACAGTGAGAGTAGCCACATACTATGTTTGAAGGTTGATGTTCTTATTCTCTATTTTAGTTGGTACAGTGGGAGTAGCCACATACTATGTTTGAAGGTTGATGTTCTTATTCTCTATTTTAGTTGGTACAGTGAGAGTAGCCACATACTATGTTTGAAGGTTGATGTTCTTATTCTCTATTTTAGTTGGTACAGTGGGAGTAGCCACATACTATTAATGTTCTTATTCTCTATTTTAGTTGGTACAGTGGGAGTAGCCACATACTATGTTTGAAGGTTGATGTTCTTATTCTCTATTTTAGTTGGTACAGTGGGAGTAGCCACATACTATGTTTGAAGGTTGATGTTCTTATTCTGTATTTTAGTTGGTACAGTGGGAGTAGCCACATACTATGTTTGAAGGTTGATGTTCTTATTCTCTGTTTTAGTTGGTACAGTGGGAGTAGCCACATACTATGTTTGAAGGTTGATGTTCTTATTCTCTATTTTAGTTGGTCCAGTGGGAGTAGCCACATACTATGTTTGAAGGTTGATGTTCTTATTCTCTATTTTAGTTGGTACAGTGGGAGTAGCCACATACTATGTTTGAAGGTTGATGTTCTTATTCTCTATTTTAGTTGGTCCAGTGGGAGTAGCCACATACTATTAATGTTCTTATTCTCTATTTTAGTTGGTCCAGTGGGAGTAGCCACATACTATTAATGTTCTTATTCTCTATTTTAGTTGGTCCAGTGGGAGTAGCCACATACTATTAATGTTCTTATTCTCTATTTTAGTTGGTACAGTGGGAGTAGCCACATACTATTAATGTTCTTATTCTCTATTTTAGTTGGTACAGTGGGAGTAGCCACATACTATGTTTGAAGGTTGATGTTCTTATTCTCTATTTTAGTTGGTACAGTGGGAGTAGCCACATACTATTAATGTTCTTATTTTCTATTTTAGTTGGTACAGTGGGAGTAGCCACATACTATTAATGTTCTTATTCTCTATTTTAGTTGGTACAGTGGGAGTAGCCACATACTATTAATGTTCTTATTCTCTATTTTAGTTGGTACAGTGGGAGTAGCCACATACTATTAATGTTCTTATTTTCTATTTTAGTTGGTACAGTGGGAGTAGCCACATACTATTAATGTTCTTATTCTCTATTTTAGTTGGTACAATGGGAGTAGCCACATACTATTAATGTTCTTATTCTCTATTTTAGTTGGTACAGTGGGAGTAGCCACATACTATGTTTGAAGGTTGATGTTCTTATTCTCTATTTTAGTTGGTACAGTGGGAGTAGCCACATACTATTAATGTTCTTATTCTCTATTTTAGTTGGTACAGTGGGAGTAGCCACATACTATTAATGTTCTTATTCTGCATTTTAGTTGGTACAGTGGGAGTGGCCACATACTATTAATGTTCTTAGTCTCTATTTTAGTTGGTACAGTGGGAGTAGCCACATACTATGTTTGAAGGTTGATGTTCTTATTCTCTATTTTAGTTGGTACAGTGGGAGTAGCCACATACTATGTTTGAAGGTTGATGTTCTTATTCTCTATTTTAGTTGGTACAGTGGGAGTAGCCACATACTATGTTTGAAGGTTGATGTTCTTATTCTCTATTTTAGTTGGTACAGTGGGAGTAGCCACATACTATGTTTGAAGGTTGATGTTCTTATTCTCTATTTTAGTTGGTACAGTGGGAGTAGCCACATACTATGTTTGAAGGTTGATGTTCTTATTCTCTATTTTAGTTGGTACAGTGGGAGTAGCCACATACTATGTTTGAAGGTTGATGTTCTTATTCTCTATTTTAGTTGGTCCAGTGGGAGTAGCCACATACTATTAATGTTCTTATTCTCTATTTTAGTTGGTACAGTGGGAGTAGCCACATACTATTAATGTTCTTATTCTCTATTTTAGTTGGTCCAGTGGGAGTAGCCACATACTATTAATGTTCTTATTCTCTATTTTAGTTGGTACAGTGGGAGTAGCCACATACTATTAATGTTCTTATTCTCTATTTTAGTTGGTCCAGTGGGAGTAGCCACATACTATGTTTGAAGGTTGATGTTCTTATTCTCTATTTTAGTTGGTACAGTGGGAGTAGCCACATACTATTAATGTTCTTATTCTCTATTTTAGATGGTCCAGTGGGAGTAGCCACATACTATGTTTGAAGGTTGATGTTCTTATTCTCTATTTTAGTTGGTCCAGTGGGAGTAGCCACATACTATTAATGTTCTTATTCTCTATTTTAGTTGGTCCAGTGGGATTAGCCACATACTATTAATGTTCTTATTCTCTATTTTAGTTGGTCCAGTGGGAGTAGCCACATACTATTAATGTTCTTATTCTCTATTTTAGTTGGTCCAGTGGGAGTAGCCACATACTATTAATGTTCTTATTCTCTATTTTAGTTGGTCCAGTGGGAGTAGCCACATACTATTAATGTTCTTATTCTCTATTTTAGTTGGTACAGTGGGAGTAGTCACATACTATTAATGTTCTTATTCTCTATTTTTGTTGGTCCAGTGTAAGTAGCCACATACTATTAATGTTCTTATTCTCTATTTTAGTTGGTCCAGTGGGAGTAGCCACATACTATTAATGTTCTTATTCTCTATTTTAGTTGGTCCAGTGGGAGTAGCCACATACTATTAATGTTCTTATTCTCTATTTTTGTTGGTCCAGTGGGAGTAGCCACATACTATTAATGTTCTTATTCTCTATTTTTGTTGGTCCAGTGGGAGTAGCCACATACTATTAATGTTCTTATTCTCTATTTTTGTTGGTCCAGTGTAAGTAGCCACATACTATTAATGTTCTTATTCTCTATTTTTGTTGGTCCAGTGTAAGTAGCCACATACTATTAATGTTCTTATTCTCTATTTTTGTTGGTCCAGTGTAAGTAGCCACATACTATTAATGTTCTTATTCTCTATTTTAGTTGGTCCAGTGGGAGTAGCCACATACTATTAATGTTCTTATTCTCTATTTTAGTTGGTCCAGTGGGAGTAGCCACATACTATTAATGTTCTTATTCTCTATTTTAGTTGGAACAGTGGGAGTAGCCACATACTATGTTTGAAGGTTGATGTTCTTATTCTGTATTTTAGTTGGTACAGTGGGAGTAGCCACATACTATTAATGTTCTTATTCTGTATTTTAGTTGGTACAGTGGGAGTGGCCACGTACTATTAATGTTCTTATTCTGCATTTTAGTTGGTACAGTGGGAGTGGCCACATACTATTAATGTTCTTATTCTGCATTTTAGTTGGTACAGTGGGAGTGGCCACATACTATTAATGTTCTTATTCTGAATTTTAGTTGGTACAGTGGGAGTGGCCACATACTATTAATGTTCTTATTCTGTATTTTAGTTGGTACAGTGGGAGTCGCCACATACTATTAATGTTCTTATTCTGTATTTTAGTTGGTACAGTGGGAGTAGCCACATACTATGTTTGAAGGTTGATGTTCTTATTCTCTATTTTAGTTGGTACAGTGGGAGTAGCCACATACTATGTTTGAAGGTTGATGTTCTTATTCTCTATTTTAGTTGGTACAGTGGGAGTAGCCACATACTATTAATGTTCTTATTCTCTATTTTAGTTGGTATGTGGGAGTAGCCACATACTATTAATGTTCTTATTCTGTATTTTAGTTGGTACAGTGGGAGTAGCCACATACTATTAATGTTCATATTCTGTATTTTAGTTGGTACAGTGGGAGTAGCCACATACTATTAATGTTCTTATTCTCTATTTTAGTTGGTACAGTGGGAGTAGCCACATACTATTAATGTTCTTATTCTCTATTTTAGTTGGTACAGTGGGAGTAGCCACATACTATTAATGTTCTTATTCTCTATTTTAGTTGGTACAGTGGGAGTAGCCACATACTATTAATGTTCTTATTCTCTATTTTAGTTGGTACAGTGGGAGTGGCCATATACTATTAATGTTCTTATTCTCTATTTTAGTTGGTACAGTGGGAGTAGCCACATACTATTAATGTTCTTATTCTGTATTTTAGTTGGTACAGTGGGAGTAGCCACATACTATTAATGTTCTTATTCTCTATTTTAGTTGGTACAGTGGGAGTAGCCACATACTATTAATGTTCTTATTCTGTATTTTAGTTGGTACAGTGGGAGTAGCCACATACTATTAATGTTCTTATTCTCTATTTTAGTTGGTACAGTGGGAGTAGCCACATACTATTAATGTTCTTATTCTGTATTTTAGTTGGTACAGTGGGAGTAGCCACATACTATTAATGTTCTAATTCTGTATTTTAGTTGGTACAGTGGGAGTAGCCACATACTATTAATGTTCTTATTCTGTATTTTAATTGGTACAGTGGGAGTAGCCACATACTATTAATGTTCTTATTCTCTATTTTAGTTGGTACAGTGGGAGTAGCCACATACTATTAATGTTCTTATTCTGTATTTTAGTTGGTACAGTGGGAGTAGCCACATACTATTAATGTTCTTATTCTCTATTTTAGTTGGTACAGTGGGAGTAGCCACATACTATTAATGTTCTTATTCTGTATTTTAGTTGGTACAGTGGGAGTAGCCACATACTATTAATGTTCTTATTCTCTATTTTAGTTGGTACAGTGGGAGTAGCCACATACTATTAATGTTCTTATTCTGTATTTTAGTTGGTACAGTGGGAGTAGCCACATACTATTAATGTTCTTATTCTCTATTTTAGTTGGTACAGTGGGAGTAGCCACATACTATTAATGTTCTTATTCTCTATTTTAGTTGGTACAGTGGGAGTAGCCACATACTATTAATGTTCTTATTCTCTATTTTAGTTGGTACAGTGGGAGTAGCCACATACTATTAATGTTCTTATTCTCTATTTTAGTTGGTACAGTGGGAGTAGCCACATACTATTAATGTTCTTATTCTCTATTTTAGTTGGTACAGTGGGAGTAGCCACATACTATTAATGTTCTTATTCTGTATTTTAATTGGTACAGTGGGAGTAGCCACATACTATTAATGTTCTTATTCTGTATTTTAGTTGGTACAGTGGGAGTAGCCACATACTATTAATGTTCTTATTCTGTATTTTAATTGGTACAGTGGGAGTAGCCACATACTATTAATGTTCTTATTCTGTATTTTAGTTGGTACAGTGGGAGTAGCCACATACTATTAATGTTCTTATTCTGTATTTTAATTGGTACAGTGGGAGTAGCCACATACTATTAATGTTCTTATTCTGTATTTTAGTTGGTACAGTGGGAGTAGCCACATACTATTAATGTTCTTATTCTGTATTTTAGTTGGTACAGTGGGAGTAGCCACATACTATTAATGTTCTTATTCTGTATTTTAATTGGTACAGTGGGAGTAGCCACATACTATTAATGTTCTTATTCTGTATTTTAGTTGGTACAGTGGGAGTAGCCACATACTATTAATGTTCTTATTCTGTATTTTAGTTGGTACAGTGGGAGTAGCCACATACTATTAATGTTCTTATTCTGTATTTTAATTGGTACAGTGGGAGTAGCCACATACTATTAATGTTCTTATTCTGTATTTTAGTTGGTACAGTGGGAGTAGCCACATACTATTAATGTTCTTATTCTGCATTTTAGTTGGTACAGTGGGAGTAGCCACATACTATTAATGTTCTTATTCTCTATTTTAGTTGGTACAGTGGGAGTAGCCACATACTATTAATGTTCTTATTCTCTATTTTAGTTGGTACAGTGGGAGTAGCCACATACTATTAATGTTCTTATTCTCTATTTTAGTTGGTACAGTGGGAGTAGCCACATACTATTAATGTTCTTATTCTCTATTTTAGTTGGTCCAGTGGGAGTAGCCACATACTATTAATGTTCTTATTCTCTATTTTAGTTGGTACAGTGGGAGTAGCCACATACTATTAATGTTCTTATTCTGTATTTTAGTTGGTACAGTGGGAGTAGCCACATACTATTAATGTTCTTATTCTGCATTTTAGTTGGTACAGTGGGAGTAGCCACATACTATTAATGTTCTTATTCTCTATTTTAGTTGGTACAGTGGGAGTAGCCACATACTATTAATGTTCTTATTCTCTATTTTAGTTGGTACAGTGGGAGTAGCCACATACTATTAATGTTCTTATTCTCTATTTTAGTTGGTACAGTGGGAGTAGCCACATACTATTAATGTTCTTATTCTCTATTTTAGTTGGTCCAGTGGGAGTAGCCACATACTATTAATGTTCTTATTCTCTATTTTAGTTGGTACAGTGGGAGTAGCCACATACTATGTTTGAAGGTTGATGTTCTTATTCTCTATTTTAGTTGGTACAGTGAGAGTAGCCACATACTATGTTTGAAGGTTGATGTTCTTATTCTCTATTTTAGTTGGTACAGTGAGAGTAGCCACATACTATGTTTGAAGGTTGATGTTCTTATTCTCTATTTTAGTTGGTACAGTGAGAGTAGCCACATACTATGTTTGAAGGTTGATGTTCTTATTCTCTATTTTAGTTGGTACAGTGGGAGTAGCCACATACTATGTTTGAAGGTTGATGTTCTTATTCTCTATTTTAGTTGGTACAGTGGGAGTAGCCACATACTATGTTTGAAGGTTGATGTTCTTATTCTCTATTTTAGTTGGTCCAGTGGGAGTAGCCACATACTATGTTTGAAGGTTGATGTTCTTATTCTCTATTTTAGTTGGTACAGTGGGAGTAGCCACATACTATTAATGTTCTTATTCTCTATTTTAGTTGGTCCAGTGGGAGTAGCCACATACTATGTTTGAAGGTTGATGTTCTTATTCTCTATTTTAGTTGGTCCAGTGGGAGTAGCCACATACTATTAATGTTCTTATTCTCTATTTTAGTTGGTCCAGTGGGATTAGCCACATACTATTAATGTTCTTATTCTATATTTTAGTTGGTCCAGTGGGAGTAGCCACATACTATTAATGTTCTTATTCTCTATTTTAGTTGGTCCAGTGGGAGTAGCCACATACTATTAATGTTCTTATTCTCTATTTTAGTTGGTCCAGTGGGAGTAGCCACATACTATTAATGTTCTTATTCTCTATTTTAGTTGGTACAGTGGGAGTAGTCACATACTATTAATGTTCTTATTCTCTATTTTTGTTGGTCCAGTGTAAGTAGCCACATACTATTATGTTCTTATTCTCTATTTTAGTTGGTCCAGTGGGAGTAGCCACATACTATTAATGTTCTTATTCTCTATTTTTGTTGGTCCAGTGGGAGTAGCCACATACTATTAATGTTCTTATTCAGTATTTTTGTTGGTCCAGTGGGAGTAGCCACATACTATTAATGTTCTTATTCTCTATTTTAGTTGGTCCAGTGGGAGTAGCCACATACTATTAATGTTCTTATTCTCTATTTTTGTTGGTCCAGTGTAAGTAGCCACATACTATTAATGTTCTTATTCTCTATTTTTGTTGGTCCAGTTTAAGTAGCCACATACTATTAATGTTCTTATTCTCTATTTTTGTTGGTCCAGTGGGAGTAGCCACATACTATTAATGTTCTTATTCTCTATTTTTGTTGGTCCAGTGTAAGTAGCCACATACTATTAATGTTCTTATTCTCTATTTTAGTTGGTACAGTGTAAGTAGCCACATACTATTAATGTTCTTATTCTCTATTTTTGTTGGTCCAGTGTAAGTAGCCACATACTATTAATGTTCTTATTCTCTATTTTTGTTGGTCCAGTGTAAGTAGCCACATACTATTAATGTTCTTATTCTCTATTTTTGTTGGTCCAGTTTAAGTAGCCACATACTATTAATGTTCTTATTCTCTATTTTTGTTGGTCCAGTGTAAGTAGCCACATACTATTAATGTTCTTATTCTCTATTTTTGTTGGTCCAGTGTAAGTAGCCACATACTATTAATGTTCTTATTCTCTATTTTAGTTGGTCCAGTGGGAGTAGCCACATACTATTAATGTTCTTATTCTCTATTTTTGTTGGTCCAGTGGAGTAGCCACATACTATTAATGTTCTTATTCTCTATTTTTGTTGGTCCAGTTTAAGTAGCCACATACTATTAATGTTCTTATTCTCTATTTTTGTTGGTCCAGTGTAAGTAGCCACATACTATTAATGTTCTTATTCTCTATTTTTGTTGGTCCAGTGTAAGTAGCCACATACTATTAATGTTCTTATTCTCTATTTTTGTTGGTCCAGTTTAAGTAGCCACATACTATTAATGTTCTTATTCTCTATTTTTGTTGGTCCAGTGTAAGTAGCCACATACTATTAATGTTCTTATTCTCTATTTTTGTTGGTCCAGTTTAAGTAGCCACATACTATTAATGTTCTTATTCTCTATTTTTGTTGGTCCAGTGTAAGTAGCCACATACTATTAATGTTCTTATTCTCTATTTTTGTTGGTCCAGTTTAAGTAGCCACATACTATTAATGTTCTTATTCTCTATTTTTGTTGGTCCAGTGTAAGTAGCCACATACTATTAATGTTCTTATTCTCTATTTTAGTTGGTACAGTGTAAGTAGCCACATACTATTAATGTTCTTATTCTCTATTTTAGTTGGTACAGTGTAAGTAGCCACATACTATTAATGTTCTTATTCTCTATTTTTGTTGGTCCAGTGTAAGTAGCCACATACTATTAATGTTCTTATTCTCTATTTTAGTTGGTACAGTGGGAGTAGCCACATACTATTAATGTTCTTATTCTCTATTTTAGTTGGTACAGTGTAAGTAGCCACATACTATTAATGTTCTTATTCTCTATTTTAGTTGGTACAGTGTAAGTAGCCACATACTATTAATGTTCTTATTCTCTATTTTAGTTGGTACAGTGTAAGTAGCCACATACTATTAATGTTCTTATTCTCTATTTTAGTTGGTACAGTGTAAGTAGCCACATACTATTAATGTTCTTATTCTCTATTTTTGTTGGTCCAGTGTAAGTAGCCACATACTATTAATGTTCTTATTCTCTATTTTTGTTGGTCCAGTGTAAGTAGCCACATACTATTAATGTTCTTATTCTCTATTTTAGTTGGTACAGTGGGAGTAGCCACATACTATTAATGTTCTTATTCTCTATTTTAGTTGGTACAGTGTAAGTAGCCACATACTATTAATGTTCTTATTCTCTATTTTAGTTGGTACAGTGTAAGTAGCCACATACTATTAATGTTCTTATTCTCTATTTTTGTTGGTCCAGTGTAAGTAGCCACATACTATTAATGTTCTTATTCTCTATTTTAGTTGGTACAGTGTAAGTAGCCACATACTATTAATGTTCTTATTCTCTATTTTAGTTGGTCCAGTGTAAGTAGCCACATACTATTAATGTTCTTATTCTCTATTTTAGTTGGTACAGTGTAAGTAGCCACATACTATTAATGTTCTTATTCTCTATTTTTGTTGGTCCAGTGTAAGTAGCCACATACTATTAATGTTCTTATTCTCTATTTTAGTTGGTACAGTGTAAGTAGCCACATACTATTAATGTTCTTATTCTCTATTTTAGTTGGTACAGTGTAAGTAGCCACATACTATTAATGTTCTTATTCTCTATTTTTGTTGGTCCAGTGTAAGTAGCCACATACTATTAATGTTCTTATTCTCTATTTTTGTTGGTCCAGTTTAAGTAGCCACATACTATTAATGTTCTTATTCTCTATTTTTGTTGGTCCAGTGTAAGTAGCCACATACTATTAATGTTCTTATTCTCTATTTTAGTTGGTACAGTGTAAGTAGCCACATACTATTAATGTTCTTATTCTCTATTTTAGTTGGTACAGTGGGAGTAGCCACATACTATTAATGTTCTTATTCTCTATTTTTGTTGGTCCAGTGTAAGTAGCCACATACTATTAATGTTCTTATTCTCTATTTTAGTTGGTCCAGTGGGAGTAGCCACATACTATTAATGTTCTTATTCTCTATTTTTGTTGGTCCAGTGGGAGTAGCCACTTACTATTAATGTTCTTATTCTCTATTTTAGTTGGTCCAGTGGGAGTAGCCACATACTATTAATGTTCTTATTCTCTATTTTAGTTGGTACAGTGGGAGTAGCCACTTACTATTAATGTTCTTATTCTCTATTTTAGTTGGTCCAGTGGGAGTAGCCACATACTATTAATGTTCTTATTCTCTATTTTAGTTGGTCCAGTGGGAGTAGCCACATACTATTAATGTTCTTATTCTCTATTTTTGTTGGTCCAGTGTAAGTAGCCACATACTATTAATGTTCTTATTCTCTATTTTAGTTGGTCCAGTGGGAGTAGCCACATACTATTAATGTTCTTATTCTCTATTTTTGTTGGTCCAGTGGGAGTAGCCACTTACTATTAATGTTCTTATTCTCTATTTTAGTTGGTCCAGTGGGAGTAGCCACATACTATTAATGTTCTTATTCTCTATTTTAGTTGGTACAGTGGGAGTAGCCACTTACTATTAATGTTCTTATTCTCTATTTTAGTTGGTCCAGTGGGAGTAGCCACATACTATTAATGTTCTTATTCTCTATTTTAGTTGGTCCAGTGGGAGTAGCCACATACTATTAATGTTCTTATTCTCTATTTTAGTTGGTCCAGTGGGAGTAGCCACATACTATTAATGTTCTTATTCTCTATTTTAGTTGGTCCAGTGGGAGTAGCCACATACTATTAATGTTCTTATTCTCTATTTTAGTTGGTCCAGTGGGAGTAGCCACATACTATTAATGTTCTTATTCTCTATTTTAGTTAGTCCACTGGGAGTAGCCACATACTATTAATGTTCTTATTCTCTATTTGAGTTAGTCCAGTGGGAGTAGCCACATACTATTAATGTTCTTATTCTCTATTTGAGTTAGTCCAGTGGGAGTAGCCACATACTATTAATGTTCTTATTCTCTATTTTAGTTGGTCCAGTGGGAGTAGCCACATACTATTAATGTTCTTATTCTCTATTTTAGTTGGTCCAGTGGGAGTAGCCACATACTATTAATGTTCTTATTCTCTATTTTAGTTAGTCCAGTGGGAGTAGCCACATACTATTAATGTTCTTATTCTCTATTTTAGTTAGTCCAGTGGGAGTAGCCACATACTATGTTTGAAGGTTGATGTTCTTATTCTCTATTTTAGTTGGTACAGTGGGAGTAGCCACATACTATTAATGTTCTTATTCTCTATTTTAGTTAGTCCAGTGGGAGTAGCCACATACTATGTTTGAAGGTTGATGTTCTTATTCTCTATTTGAGTTGGTCCAGAGGGAGTAGCCACATACTATGTTTGAAGTTTGATGTTCTTATTCTGTATTTTAGTTGGTACAGTGGGAGTAGCCACATACTATGTTTGAAGTTTGATGTTCTTATTCTGTATTTTAGTTGGTACAGTGGGAGTAGCCACATACTATTAATGTTCTTATTCTCTATTTTAGTTGGTACAGTGGGAGTAGCCACATACTATTAATGTTCTTATTCTCTATTTTAGTTGGTACAGTGGGAGTAGCCACATACTATTAATGTTCTTATTCTCTATTTTAGTTGGTACAGTGGGAGTAGCCACATACTATTAATGTTCTTATTCTCTATTTTAGTTGGTACAGTGGGAGTAGCCACATACTATTAATGTTCTTATTCTCTATTTTAGTTGGTCCAGTGGGAGTAGCCACATACTATTAATGTTCTTATTCTCTATTTTAGTTGGTACAGTGGGAGTGGCCACATACTATTAATGTTCTTATTCTCTATTTTAGTTGGTACAGTGGGAGTAGCCACATACTATTAATGTTCTTATTCTCTATTTTAGTTGGTACAGTGGGAGTGGCCACATACTATTAATGTTCTTATTCTCTATTTTAGTTGGTACAGTGGGAGTAGCCACATACTATTAATGTTCTTATTCTCTATTTTAGTTGGTACAGTGGGAGTAGCCACATACTATTAATGTTCTTATTCTCTATTTTAGTTGGTACAGTGGGAGTAGCCACATACTATGTTTGAAGGTTGATGTTCTTATTCTCTATTTTAGTTGGTACAGTGGGAGTGGCCACATACTATTAATGTTCTTATTCTCTATTTTAGTTGGTACAGTGGGAGTAGCCACATACTATTAATGTTCTTATTCTCTATTTTAGTTGGTACAGTGGGAGTAGCAACATACTATGTTTGAAGGTTGATGTTCTTATTCTCTATTTTAATTGGTACAGTGGGAGTGGCAACATACTATGTTTGAAGGTTGATGTTCTTATTCTCTATTTTAGTTGGTACAGTGGGAGTGGCCACATACTATTAATGTTCTTATTCTCTATTTTAGTTGGTCCAGTGGGAGTAGCCACATACTATTAATGTTCTTATTCTCTATTTTAGTTGGTCCAGTGGGAGTAGCCACATACTATTAATGTTCTTATTCTCTATTTTAGTTGGTCCAGTGGGAGTAGCTACATACTATTAATGTTCTTATTCTCTATTTTTGTTGGTCCAGTGGGAGTAGCCACATACTATTAATGTTCTTATTCTCTATTTTTTTTGGTCCAGTGGGAGTAGCCACATACTATTAATGTTCTTATTCTCTATTCTTGTTGGTCCAGTGTAAGTAGCCACATACTATTAATGTTCTTATTCTCTATTTTAGTTGGTCCAGTGGGAGTAGCCACATACTATGTTTGAAGGTTGATGTTCTTATTCTCTATTTTAGTTGGTCCAGTGGGAGTAGCCACATACTATGTTTGAAGGTTGATGTTCTTATTCTCTATTTTAGTTGGTCCAGTGGGAGTAGCCACATACTATTAATGTTCTTATTCTCTATTTTTTTTGGTCCAGTGGGAGTAGCCACATACTATTAATGTTCTTATTCTCTATTCTTGTTGGTCCAGTGGGAGTAGCCACATACTATTAATGTTCTTATTCTCTATTTTTGTTGGTCCAGTGTAAGTAGCCACATACTATTAATGTTCTTATTCTCTATTTTTGTTGGTCCAGTGTAAGTAGCCACATACTATTAATGTTCTTATTCTCTATTTTTGTTGGTCCAGTGTAAGTAGCCACATACTATTAATGTTCTTATTCTCTATTTTAGTTGGTCCAGTGGGAGTAGCCACATACTATTAATGTTCTTATTCTCTATTTTAGTTGGTCCAGTGGGAGTAGCCACATACTATTAATGTTCTTATTCTCTATTTTAGTTGGTCCAGGGGAGTAGCACACATACTATTAATGTTCTTATTCTCTATTTTAGTTGGTCCAGTGGGAGTAGCCACATACTATTAATGTTCTTATTCTCTATTTTAGTTGGTCCAGTGGGAGTAGCCACATACTATTAATGTTCTTATTCTCTATTTGAGTTAGTCCAGTGGGAGTAGCCACATACTATGTTTGAAGGTTGATGTTCTTATTCTCTATTTGAGTTGGTCCAGAGGGAGTAGCCACATACTATTAATGTTCTTATTCTCTATTTTAGTTAGTCCAGTGGGAGTAGCCACATACTATTAATGTTCTTATTCTCTATTTTAGTTAGTCCAGTGGGAGTAGCCACATACTATGTTTGAAGGTTGATGTTCTTATTCTCTATTTTAGTTGGTACAGTGGGAGTAGCCACATACTATTAATGTTCTTATTCTCTATTTTAGTTAGTCCAGTGGGAGTAGCCACATACTATGTTTGAAGGTTGATGTTCTTATTCTCTATTTGAGTTGGTCCAGAGGGAGTAGCCACATACTATGTTTGAAGTTTGATGTTCTTATTCTGTATTTTAGTTGGTACAGTGGGAGTAGCCACATACTATTAATGTTCTTATTCTCTATTTTAGTTGGTACAGTGGGAGTAGCCACATACTATTAATGTTCTTATTCTCTATTTTAGTTGGTACAGTGGGAGTAGCCACATACTATTAATGTTCTTATTCTCTATTTTAGTTGGTACAGTGGGAGTAGCCACATACTATTAATGTTCTTATTCTCTATTTTAGTTGGTACAGTGGGAGTAGCCACATACTATTAATGTTCTTATTCTCTATTTCAGTTGGTACAGTGGGAGTAGCCACATACTATTAATGTTCTTATTCTCTATTTTAGTTGGTACAGTGGGAGTGGCCACATACTATTAATGTTCTTATTCTCTATTTTAGTTGGTACAGTGGGAGTAGCCACATACTATTAATGTTCTTATTCTCTATTTTAGTTGGTACAGTGGGAGTGGCCACATACTATTAATGTTCTTATTCTCTATTTTAGTTGGTACAGTGGGAGTAGCCACATACTATTAATGTTCTTATTCTCTATTTTAGTTGGTACAGTGGGAGTAGCCACATACTATTAATGTTCTTATTCTCTATTTTAGTTGGTACAGTGGGAGTAGCCACATACTATGTTTGAAGGTTGATGTTCTTATTCTCTATTTTAGTTGGTACAGTGGGAGTGGCCACATACTATTAATGTTCTTATTCTCTATTTTAGTTGGTACAGTGGGAGTAGCCACATACTATTAATGTTCTTATTTTCTATTTTAGTTGGTACAGTGGGAGTAGCAACATACTATGTTTGAAGGTTGATGTTCTTATTCTCTATTTTAGTTGGTACAGTGGGAGTGGCAACATACTATGTTTGAAGGTTGATGTTCTTATTCTCTATTTTAATTGGTACAGTGGGAGTGGCAACATACTATGTTTGAAGGTTGATGTTCTTATTCTCTATTTTAGTTGGTACAGTGGGAGTGGCCACATACTATTAATGTTCTTATTCTCTATTTTAGTTGGTACAGTGGGAGTAGCCACATACTATTAATGTTCTTATTCTCTATTTTAGTTGGTACAGTGGGAGTAGCCACATACTATTAATGTTCTTATTCTCTATTTTAGTTGGTACAGTGGGAGTAGCCACATACTATTAATGTTCTTATTCTCTATTTTAGTTGGTACAGTGGGAGTAGCCACATACTATTAATGTTATTATTCTCTATTTTAGTTGGTACAGTGGGAGTAGCCACATACTATTAATGTTCTTATTCTCTATTTTAGTTGGTACAGTGGGAGTAGCCACATACTATTAATGTTCTTATTCTCTATTTTAGTTGGTCCAGTGGGAGTAGCCACATACTATTAATGTTCTTATTCTCTATTTTAGTTGGTCCAGTGGGAGTAGCCACATACTATTAATGTTCTTATTCTCTATTTTAGTTGGTACAGTGGGAGTAGCCACATACTATGTTTGAAGGTTGATGTTCTTATTCTCTATTTTAGTTGGTACAGTGAGAGTAGCCACATACTATGTTTGAAGGTTGATGTTCTTATTCTCTATTTTAGTTGGTACAGTGAGAGTAGCCACATACTATGTTTGAAGGTTGATGTTCTTATTCTCTATTTTAGTTGGTACAGTGAGAGTAGCCACATACTATGTTTGAAGGTTGATGTTCTTATTCTCTATTTTAGTTGGTACAGTGAGAGTAGCCACATACTATGTTTGAAGGTTGATGTTCTAATTCTCTATTTTAGTTGGTACAGTGAGAGTAGCCACATACTATGTTTGAAGGTTGATGTTCTTATTCTCTATTTTAGTTGGTACAGTGGGAGTAGCCACATACTATGTTTGAAGGTTGATGTTCTTATTCTCTATTTTAGTTGGTACAGTGAGAGTAGCCACATACTATGTTTGAAGGTTGATGTTCTTATTCTCTATTTTAGTTGGTACAGTGGGAGTAGCCACATACTATTAATGTTCTTATTCTCTATTTTAGTTGGTACAGTGGGAGTAGCCACATACTATGTTTGAAGGTTGATGTTCTTATTCTCTATTTTAGTTGGTACAGTGGGAGTAGCCACATACTATGTTTGAAGGTTGATGTTCTTATTCTCTATTTTAGTTGGTACAGTGGGAGTAGCCACATACTATGTTTGAAGGTTGATGTTCTTATTCTCTATTTTAGTTGGTACAGTGGGAGTAGCCACATACTATGTTTGAAGGTTGATGTTCTTATTCTCTATTTTAGTTGGTCCAGTGGGAGTAGCCACATACTATGTTTGAAGGTTGATGTTCTTATTCTCTATTTTAGTTGGTACAGTGGGAGTAGCCACATACTATGTTTGAAGGTTGATGTTCTTATTCTCTATTTTAGTTGGTCCAGTGGGAGTAGCCACATACTATTAATGTTCTTATTCTCTATTTTAGTTGGTCCAGTGGGAGTAGCCACATACTATTAATGTTCTTATTCTCTATTTTAGTTGGTCCAGTGGGAGTAGCCACATACTATTAATGTTCTTATTCTCTATTTTAGTTGGTACAGTGGGAGTAGCCACATACTATTAATGTTCTTATTCTCTATTTTAGTTGGTACAGTGGGAGTAGCCACATACTATGTTTGAAGGTTGATGTTCTTATTCTCTATTTTAGTTGGTACAGTGGGAGTAGCCACATACTATTAATGTTCTTATTTTCTATTTTAGTTGGTACAGTGGGAGTAGCCACATACTATTAATGTTCTTATTCTCTATTTTAGTTGGTACAGTGGGAGTAGCCACATACTATTAATGTTCTTATTCTCTATTTTAGTTGGTACAGTGGGAGTAGCCACATACTATTAATGTTCTTATTCTCTATTTTAGTTGGTACAGTGGGAGTAGCCACATACTATTAATGTTCTTATTCTGTATTTTAGTTGGTACAGTGGGAGTGGCCACATACTATTAATGTTCTTATTCTGTATTTTAGTTGGTACAGTGGGAGTGGCCACATACTATTAATGTTCTTATTCTGTATTTTAGTTGGTACAGTGGGAGTGGCCACATACTATTAATGTTCTTATTCTCTATTTTAGTTGGTACAGTGGGAGTGGCCACATACTATTAATGTTCTTATTCTGTATTTTAGTTGGTACAGTGGGAGTAGCCACATACTATTAATGTTCTTATTCTGTATTTTAGTTGGTACAGTGGGAGTAGCCACATACTATTAATGTTCTTATTCTCTATTTTAGTTGGTACAGTGGGAGTGGCCACATACTATTAATGTTCTTATTCTCTATTTTAGTTGGTACAGTGGGAGTAGCCACATACTATTAATGTTCTTATTCTCTATTTTAGTTGGTACAGTGGGAGTAGCCACATACTATGTTTGAAGGTTGATGTTCTTATTCTCTATTTTAGTTGGTACAGTGAGAGTAGCCACATACTATGTTTGAAGGTTGATGTTCTTATTCTCTATTTTAGTTGGTACAGTGGGAGTAGCCACATACTATTAATGTTCTTATTCTCTATTTTAGTTGGTACAGTGGGAGTAGCCACATACTATTAATGTTCATATTCTGTATTTTAGTTGGTACAGTGGGAGTAGCCACATACTATTAATGTTCTTATTTTCTATTTTAGTTGGTACAGTGGGAGTAGCCACATACTATTAATGTTCTTATTCTGTATTTTAGTTGGTACAGTGGGAGTAGCCACATACTATTAATGTTCTTATTCTCTATTTTAGTTGGTACAGTGGGAGTAGCCACATACTATTAATGTTCTTATTCTCTATTTTAGTTGGTACAGTGGGAGTAGCCACATACTATTAATGTTCTTATTCTCTATTTTAGTTGGTACAGTGGGAGTAGCCACATACTATTAATGTTCTTATTCTCTATTTTAGTTGGTACAGTGGGAGTAGCCACATACTATTAATGTTCTTATTCTCTATTTTAGTTGGTACAGTGGGAGTAGCCACATACTATTAATGTTCTTATTTTCTATTTTAGTTGGTACAGTGGGAGTAGCCACATACTATTAATGTTCTTATTCTCTATTTTAGTTGGTACAGTGGGAGTAGCCACATACTATTAATGTTCTTATTCTCTATTTTAGTTGGTACAGTGGGAGTAGCCACATACTATGTTTGAAGGTTGATGTTCTTATTCTCTATTTTAGTTGGTACAGTGGGAGTAGCCACATACTATGTTTGAAGGTTGATGTTCTTATTCTCTATTTTAGTTGGTACAGTGGGAGTAGCCACATACTATGTTTGAAGGTTGATGTTCTTATTCTCTATTTTAGTTGGTACAGTGGGAGTAGCCACATACTATTAATGTTCTTATTCTCTATTTTAGTTGGTAGAGTGGGAGTAGCCACATACTATTAATGTTCTTATTCTGCATTTTAGTTGGTACAGTGGGAGTGGCCACATACTATTAATGTTCTTATTCTCTATTTTAGTTGGTACAGTGGGAGTAGCCACATACTATGTTTGAAGGTTGATGTTCTTATTCTCTATTTTAGTTGGTACAGTGGGAGTAGCCACATACTATGTTTGAAGGTTGATGTTCTTATTCTCTATTTTAGTTGGTACAGTGGGAGTAGCCACATACTATGTTTGAAGGTTGATGTTCTTATTCTCTATTTTAGTTGGTACAGTGGGAGTAGCCACATACTATGTTTGAAGGTTGATGTTCTTATTCTCTATTTTAGTTGGTACAGTGGGAGTAGCCACATACTATGTTTGAAGGTTGATGTTCTTATTCTCTATTTTAGTTGGTCCAGTGGGAGTAGCCACATACTATGTTTGAAGGTTGATGTTCTTATTCTCTATTTTAGTTGGTACAGTGGGAGAGGCCACATACTATTAATGTTCTTATTCTGTATTTTAGTTGATACAGTGGGAGTAGCCACATACTATTAATGTTCTTATTCTCTATTTTAGTTGGTCCAGTGGGAGTAGCCACATACTATGTTTGAAGGTTGATGTTCTTATTCTCTATTTTAGTTGGTCCAGTGGGAGTAGCCACATACTATTAATGTTCTTATTCTCTATTTTAGTTGGTCCAGTGGGATTAGCCACATACTATTAATGTTCTTATTCTCTATTTTAGTTGGTCCAGTGGGAGTAGCCACATACTATTAATGTTCTTATTCTCTATTTTAGTTGGTCCAGTGGGAGTAGCCACATACTATTAATGTTCTTATTCTCTATTTTAGTTGGTCCAGTGGGAGTAGCCACATACTATTAATGTTCTTATTCTCTATTTTAGTTGGTACAGTGGGAGTAGCCACATACTATTAATGTTCTTATTCTCTATTTTAGTTGGTACAGTGGGAGTGGCCACATACTATTAATGTTCTTATCCTCTATTTTAGTTGGTACAGTGGGAGTAGCCACATACTATTAATGTTCTTATTCTCTATTTTAGTTGGTACAGTGGGAGTAGCCACATACTATTAATGTTCTTATTCTCTATTTTAGTTGGTACAGTGGGAGTAGCCACATACTATTAATGTTCTTATTCTCTATTTTAGTTGGTACAGTGGGAGTAGCCACATACTATTAATGTTCTTATTCTCTATTTTAGTTGGTACAGTGGGAGTAGCCACATACTATTAATGTTCTTATTCTCTATTTTAGTTGGTACAGTGGGAGTGGCCACATACTATTAATGTTCTTATCCTCTATTTTAGTTGGTACAGTGGGAGTGGCCACATACTATTAATGTTCTTATTCTCTATTTTAGTTGGTACAGTGGGAGTGGCCACATACTATTAATGTTCTTATTCTCTATTTTAGTTGGTACAGTGGGAGTAGCCACATACTATTAATGTTCTTATTCTCTATTTTAGTTGGTACAGTGGGAGTAGCCACATACTATGTTTGAAGGTTGATGTTCTTATTCTCTATTTTAGTTGGTACAGTGGGACTGGCCACATACTATTAATGTTCTTATTCTCTATTTTAGTTGGTACAGTGGGAGTAGCCACATACTATTAATGTTCTTATTCTCTATTTTAGTTGGTACAGTGGGAGTAGCCACATACTATGTTTGAAGGTTGATGTTCTTATTCTCTATTTTAGTTGGTACAGTGGGACTGGCCACATACTATTAATGTTCTTATTCTCTATTTTAGTTGGTACAGTGGGAGTAGCCACATACTATTAATGTTCTTATTCTCTATTTTAGTTGGTACAGTGGGAGTAGCAACATACTATGTTTGAAGGTTGATGTTCTTATTCTCTATTTTAGTTGGTACAGTGGGACTGGCCACATACTATTAATGTTCTTATTCTCTATTTTAGTTGGTACAGTGGGAGTAGCCACATACTATTAATGTTCTTATTCTCTATTTTAGTTGGTACAGTGGGAGTAGCCACATACTATGTTTGAAGGTTGATGTTCTTATTCTCTATTTTAGTTGGTACAGTGGGACTGGCCACATACTATTAATGTTCTTATTCTCTATTTTAGTTGGCACAGTGGGAGTAGCCACATACTATTAATGTTCTTATTCTCTATTTTAGTTGGTACAGTGGGAGTAGCAACATACTATGTTTGAAGGTTGATGTTCTTATTCTCTATTTTAGTTGGTACAGTGGGAGTGGCAACATACTATGTTTGAAGGTTGATGTTCTTATTCTCTATTTTAGTTGGTACAGTGGGAGTAGCCACATACTATTAATGTTCTTATTCTGTATTTTAGTTGGTACAGTGGGAGTAGCCACATACTATTAATGTTCTTATTCTCTATTTTAGTTGGTACAGTGGGAGTGGCAACATACTATGTTTGAAGGTTGATGTTCTTATTCTCTATTTTAGTTGGTACAGTGGGAGTAGCAACATACTATGTTTGAAGGTTGATGTTCTTATTCTCTATTTTAGTTGGTACAGTGGGAGTGGCAACATACTATGTTTGAAGGTTGATGTTCTTATTCTCTATTTTAGTTGGTACAGTGGGAGTGGCCACATACTATTAATGTTCTTATTCTCTATTTTAGTTGGTACAGTGGGAGTAGCCACATACTATTAATGTTCTTATTCTCTATTTTAGTTGGTACAGTGGGAGTAGCCACATACTATTAATGTTCTTATTCTCTATTTTAGTTGGTACAGTGGGAGTAGCCACATACTATTAATGTTCTTATTCTCTATTTTAGTTGGTACAGTGGGAGTAGCCACATACTATTAATGTTCTTATTCTCTATTTTAGTTGGTACAGTGGGAGTAGCCACATACTATTAATGTTCTTATTCTCTATTTTAGTTGGTACAGTGGGAGTAGCCACATACTATTAATGTTCTTATTCTCTATTTTAGTTGGTACAGTGGGAGTAGCCACATACTATTAATGTTCTTATTCTCTATTTTAGTTGGTACAGTGGGAGTAGCCACATACTATGTTTGAAGGTTGATGTTCTTATTCTCTATTTTAGTTGGTACAGTGAGAGTAGCCACATACTATGTTTGAAGGTTGATGTTCTTATTCTCTATTTTAGTTGGTACAGTGAGAGTAGCCACATACTATGTTTGAAGGTTGATGTTCTTATTCTCTATTTTAGTTGGTACAGTGAGAGTAGCCACATACTATGTTTGAAGGTTGATGTTCTTATTCTCTATTTTAGTTGGTACAGTGAGAGTAGCCACATACTATGTTTGAAGGTTGATGTTCTCATTCTCTATTTTAGTTGGTACAGTGAGAGTAGCCACATACTATGTTTGAAGGTTGATGTTCTTATTCTCTATTTTAGTTGGTACAGTGAGAGTAGCCACATACTATGTTTGAAGGTTGATGTTCTTATTCTCTATTTTAGTTGGTACAGTGGGAGTAGCCACATACTATGTTTGAAGGTTGATGTTCTTATTCTCTATTTTAGTTGGTACAGTGGGAGTAGCCACATACTATGTTTGAAGGTTGATGTTCTTATTCTCTATTTTAGTTGGTACAGTGAGAGTAGCCACATACTATGTTTGAAGGTTGATGTTCTTATTCTCTATTTTAGTTGGTACAGTGGGAGTAGCCACATACTATTAATGTTCTTATTCTCTATTTTAGTTGGTACAGTGGGAGTAGCCACATACTATGTTTGAAGGTTGATGTTCTTATTCTCTATTTTAGTTGGTACAGCGGGAGTAGCCACATACTATGTTTGAAGGTTGATGTTCTTATTCTCTATTTTAGTTGGTACAGTGGGAGTAGCCACATACTATGTTTGAAGGTTGATGTTCTTATTCTCTATTTTAGTTGGTCCAGTGGGAGTAGCCACATACTATGTTTGAAGGTTGATGTTCTTATTCTCTATTTTAGTTGGTACAGTGGGAGTAGCCACATACTATGTTTGAAGGTTGATGTTCTTATTCTCTATTTTAGTTGGTACAGTGGGAGTAGCCACATACTATGTTTGAAGGTTGATGTTCTTATTCTCTATTTTAGTTGGTACAGTGGGAGTAGCCACATACTATGTTTGAAGGTTGATGTTCTTATTCTCTATTTTAGTTGGTCCAGTGGGAGTAGCCACATACTATTAATGTTCTTATTCTCTATTTTAGTTGGTCCAGTGGGAGTAGCCACATACTATTAATGTTCTTATTCTCTATTTTAGTTGGTCCAGTGGGAGTAGCCACATACTATTAATGTTCTTATTCTCTATTTTAGTTGGTACAGTGGGAGTAGCCACATACTATTAATGTTCTTATTCTCTATTTTAGTTGGTACAGTGGGAGTAGCCACATACTATGTTTGAAGGTTGATGTTCTTATTCTCTATTTTAGTTGGTACAGTGGGAGTAGCCACATACTATGTTTGAAGGTTGATGTTCTTATTCTCTATTTTAGTTGGTACAGTGGGAGTAGCCACATACTATGTTTGAAGGTTGATGTTCTTATTCTCTATTTTAGTTGGTACAGTGGGAGTAGCCACATACTATGTTTGAAGGTTGATGTTCTTATTCTCTATTTTAGTTGGTACAGTGGGAGTAGCCACATACTATGTTTGAAGGTTGATGTTCTTATTCTGTATTTTAGTTGGTACAGTGGGAGTAGCCACATACTATTAATGTTCTTATTCTCTATTTTAGTTGGTACAGTGGGAGTAGCCACATACCATTAATGTTCTTATTCTCTATTTTAGTTGGTACAGTGGGAGTAGCCACATACTATGTTTGAAGGTTGATGTTCTTATTCTCTATTTTAGTTGGTACAGTGGGACTGGCCACATACTATTAATGTTCTTATTCTCTATTTTAGTTGGTACAGTGGGAGTAGCCACATACTATTAATGTTCTTATTCTCTATTTTAGTTGGTACAGTGGGAGTAGCAACATACTATGTTTGAAGGTTGATGTTCTTATTCTCTATTTTAGTTGGTACAGTGGGAGTGGCAACATACTATGTTTGAAGGTTGATGTTCTTATTCTCTATTTTAGTTGGTACAGTGGGAGTGGCAACATACTATGTTTGAAGGTTGATGTTCTTATTCTCTATTTTAGTTGGTACAGTGGGAGTGGCCACATACTATTAATGTTCTTATTCTCTATTTTAGTTGGTACAGTGGGAGTGGCCACATACTATTAATGTTCTTATTCTCTATTTTAGTTGGTACAGTGGGAGTAGCCACATACTATTAATGTTCTTATTCTCTATTTTAGTTGGTACAGTGGGAGTAGCCACATACTATTAATGTTCTTATTCTCTATTTTAGTTGGTACAGTGGGAGTAGCCACATACTATTAATGTTCTTATTCTCTATTTTAGTTGGTACAGTGGGAGTAGCCACATACTATTAATGTTCTTATTCTCTATTTTAGTTGGTACAGTGGGAGTAGCCACATACTATTAATGTTCTTATTCTCTATTTTAGTTGGTACAGTGGGAGTAGCCACATACTATTAATGTTCTTATTCTCTATTTTAGTTGGTACAGTGGGAGTAGCCACATACTATTAATGTTCTTATTCTCTATTTTAGTTGGTACAGTGGGAGTAGCCACATACTATTAATGTTCTTATTCTCTATTTTAGTTGGTACAGTGGGAGTAGCCACATACTATTAATGTTCTTATTCTCTATTTTAGTTGGTACAGTGAGAGTAGCCACATACTATGTTTGAAGGTTGATGTTCTTATTCTCTATTTTAGTTGGTACAGTGAGAGTAGCCACATACTATGTTTGAAGGTTGATGTTCTTATTCTCTATTTTAGTTGGTACAGTGAGAGTAGCCACATACTATGTTTGAAGGTTGATGTTCTTATTCTCTATTTTAGTTGGTACAGTGAGAGTAGCCACATACTATGTTTGAAGGTTGATGTTCTTATTCTCTATTTTAGTTGGTACAGTGGGAGTAGCCACATACTATGTTTGAAGGTTGATGTTCTTATTCTCTATTTTAGTTGGTACAGTGGGAGTAGCCACATACTATGTTTGAAGGTTGATGTTCTTATTCTCTATTTTAGTTGGTACAGTGAGAGTAGCCACATACTATGTTTGAAGGTTGATGTTCTTATTCTCTATTTTAGTTGGTACAGTGGGAGTAGCCACATACTATTCATGTTCTTATTCTCTATTTTAGTTGGTACAGTGGGAGTAGCCACATACTATGTTTGAAGGTTGATGTTCTTATTCTCTATTTTAGTTGGTACAGCGGGAGTAGCCACATACTATGTTTGAAGGTTGATGTTCTTATTCTCTATTTTAGTTGGTACACTGGGAGTAGCCACATACTATGTTTGAAGGTTGATGTTCTTATTCTCTATTTTAGTTGGTACAGTGGGAGTAGCCACATACTATGTTTGAAGGTTGATGTTCTTATTCTCTATTTTAGTTGGTCCAGTGGGAGTAGCCACATACTATGTTTGAAGGTTGATGTTCTTATTCTCTATTTTAGTTGGTACAGTGGGAGTAGCCACATACTATGTTTGAAGGTTGATGTTCTTATTCTCTATTTTAGTTGGTACAGTGGGAGTAGCCACATACTATGTTTGAAGGTTGATGTTCTTATTCTCTATTTTAGTTGGTACAGTGGGAGTAGCCACATACTATGTTTGAAGGTTGATGTTCTTATTCTCTATTTTAGTTGGTCCAGTGGGAGTAGCCACATACTATTAATGTTCTTATTCTCTATTTTAGTTGGTCCAGTGGGAGTAGCCACATACTATTAATGTTCTTATTCTCTATTTTAGTTGGTCCAGTGGGAGTAGCCACATACTATTAATGTTCTTATTCTCTATTTTAGTTGGTACAGTGGGAGTAGCCACATACTATTAATGTTCTTATTCTCTATTTTAGTTGGTACAGTGGGAGTAGCCACATACTATGTTTGAAGGTTGATGTTCTTATTCTCTATTTTAGTTGGTACAGTGGGAGTAGCCACATACTATGTTTGAAGGTTGATGTTCTTATTCTCTATTTTAGTTGTTACAGTGGGAGTAGCCACATACTATGTTTGAAGGTTGATGTTCTTATTCTCTATTTTAGTTGGTACAGTGGGAGTAGCCACATACTATGTTTGAAGGTTGATGTTCTTATTCTCTATTTTAGTTGGTACAGTGGGAGTAGCCACATACTATGTTTGAAGGTTGATGTTCTTATTCTGTATTTTAGTTGGTACAGTGGGAGTAGCCACATACTATTAATGTTCTTATTCTCTATTTTAGTTGGTACAGTGGGAGTAGCCACATACTATGTTTGAAGGTTGATGTTCTTATTCTCTATTTTAGTTGGTACAGTGGGAGTAGCCACATACTATTAATGTTCTTATTCTCTATTTTAGTTGGTACAGTGGGAGTAGCCACATACTATTAATGTTCTTATTCTCTATTTTAGTTGGTACAGTGGGAGTAGCCACATACTATGTTTGAAGGTTGATGTTCTTATTCTCTATTTTAGTTGGTACAGTGGGAGTAGCCACATACTATTAATGTTCTTATTCTCTATTTTAGTTGGTACAGTGGGAGTAGCCACATACTATGTTTGAAGGTTGATGTTCTTATTCTCTATTTTAGTTGGTACAGTGGGAGTAGCCACATACTATTAATGTTCTTATTCTCTATTTTAGTTGGTACAGTGGGAGTAGCCACATACTATGTTTGAAGGTTGATGTTCTTATTCTCTATTTTAGTTGGTACAGTGGGAGTAGCCACATACTATTAATGTTCTTATTCTCTATTTTAGTTGGTCCAGTGGGAGTAGCCACATACTATTAATGTTCTTATTCTCTATTTTAGTTGGTACAGTGGGAGTAGCCACATACTATGTTTGAAGGTTGATGTTCTTATTCTCTATTTTAGTTGGTACAGTGGGAGTAGCCACATACTATTAATGTTCTTATTCTCTATTTTAGTTGGTACAGTGGGAGTAGCCACATACTATTAATGTTCTTATTCTCTATTTTAGTTGGTCCAGTGGGAGTAGCCACATACTATTAATGTTCTTATTCTCTATTTTAGTTGGTCCAGTGGGAGTAGCCACATACTATTGATGTTCTTATTCTCTATTTTAGTTGGTACAGTGGGAGTAGCCACATACTATGTTTGAAGGTTGATGTTCTTCTTCTCTATTTTAGTTGGTACAGTGGGAGTAGCCACATACTATGTTTGAAGGTTGATGTTCTTATTCTCTATTTTAGTTGGTCCAGTGGGAGTAGCCACATACTATGTTTGAAGGTTGATGTTCTTATTCTCTATTTTATTTGGTACAGTGGGAGTAGCCACATACTATTAATGTTCTTATTCTCTATTTTAGTTGGTCCAGTGGGAGTAGCCACATACTATGTTTGAAGGTTGATGTTCTTATTCTCTATTTTAGTTGGTCCAGTGGGAGTAGTCACATACTATTAATGTTCTTATTCTCTATTTTAGTTGGTCCAGTGGGAGTAGCCACATACTATTTATGTTCTTATTCTCTATTTTAGTTGGTCCAGTGGGAGTAGCCACATACTATTAATGTTCTTATTCTCTATTTTAGTTGGTCCAGTGGGAGTAGCCACATACTATTAATGTTCTTATTCTCTATTTTAGTTGGTACAGTGGGAGTAGTCACATACTATTAATGTTCTTATTCTCTATTTTTGTTGGTCCAGTGGGAGTAGCCACATACTATTAATGTTCTTATTCTCTATTTTAGTTGGTCCAGTGTAAGTAGCCACATACTATTAATGTTCTTATTCTCGATTTTAGTTGGTACAGTGGGAGTAGCCACATACTATTAATGTTCTTATTCTTTATTTTAGTTGGTCCAGTGGGAGTAGTCACATACTATTAATGTTCTTATTCTCTATTTTAGTTGGTCCAGTGGGAGTAGTCACATACTATTAATGTTCTTATTCTCTATTTTAGTTGGTCCAGTGGGAGTAGCCACATACTATTAATGTTCTTATTCTCTATTTTAGTTGGTCCAGTGGGAGTAGCCACATACTATTAATGTTCTTATTCTCTATTTTAGTTGGTCCAGTGGGAGTAGCCACATACTATTAATGTTCTTATTCTCTATTTTTGTTGGTCCAGTGGGAGTAGCCACATACTATTAATGTTCTTATTCTCTATTTTAGTTGGTCCAGTGTAAGTAGCCACATACTATTAATGTTCTTATTCTCTATTTTTGTTGGTCCAGTGTAAGTAGCCACATACTATTAATGTTCTTATTCTCTATTTTAGTTGGTACAGTGGGAGTAGCCACATACTATTAATGTTCTTATTCTCTATTTTAGTTGGTCCAGTGGGAGTAGTCACATACTATTAATGTTCTTATTCTCTATTTTAGTTGGTCCAGTGGGAGTAGTCACATACTATTAATGTTCTTATTCTCTATTTTAGTTGGTCCAGTGGGAGTAGCCACATACTATTAATGTTCTTATTCTCTATTTTAGTTGGTCCAGTGGGAGTAGCCACATACTATTAATGTTCTTATTCTCTATTTTAGTTGGTACAGTGGGAGTAGCCACATACTATTAATGTTCTTATTCTCTATTTTAGTTGGTCCAGTGGGAGTAGTCACATACTATTAATGTTCTTATTCTCTATTTTAGTTGGTCCAGTGGGAGTAGCCACATACTATTAATGTTCTTATTCTCTATTTTAGTTGGTCCAGTGTAAGTAGCCACATACTATTAATGTTCTTATTCTCTATTTTAGTTGGTATAGTGGGAGTAGTCACATACTATTAATGTTCTTATTCTCTATTTTTGTTGGTCCAGTGGGAGTAGCCACATACTATTAATGTTCTTATTCTCTATTTTAGTTGGTCCAGTGTAAGTAGCCACATACTATTAATGTTCTTATTCTCTATTTTAGTTGGTACAGTGGGAGTAGCCACATACTATTAATGTTCTTATTCTCTATTTTTGTTGGTCCAGTGTAAGTAGCCACATACTATTAATGTTCTTATTCTCTATTTTAGTTGGTACAGTGGGAGTAGCCACATACTATTAATGTTCTTATTCTCTATTTTAGTTGGTCCAGTGGGAGTAGCCACATACTATTAATGTTCTTATTCTCTATTTTTGTTGGTCCAGTGGGAGTAGCCACATACTATTAATGTTCTTATTCTCTATTTTAGTTGGTCCAGTGGGAGTAGCCACATACTATTAATGTTCTTATTCTCTATTTTTGTTGGTCCAGTGGGAGTAGCCACATACTATTAATGTTCTTATTCTCTATTTTTGTTGGTCCAGTGGGAGTAGCCACATACTATTAATGTTCTTATTCTCTAGTTTTGTTGGTCCAGTGTAAGTAGCCACATACTATTAATGTTCTTATTCTCTATTTTAGTTGGTACAGTGTAAGTAGCCACATACTATTAATGTTCTTATTCTCTATTTTTGTTGGTCCAGTGTAAGTAGCCACATACTATTAATGTTCTTATTCTCTATTTTAGTTGGTCCAGTGGGAGTAGCCACATACTATTAATGTTCTTATTCTCTATTTTAGTTGGTACAGTGGGAGTAGCCACATACTATTAATGTTCTTATTCTCTATTTTAGTTGGTCCAGTGTAAGTAGCCACATACTATTAATGTTCTTATTCTCTATTTTAGTTGGTCCAGTGGGAGTAGCCACATACTATTAATGTTCTTATTCTCTATTTTAGTTGGTACAGTGGGAGTAGCCACATACTATTAATGTTCTTATTCTCTATTTTAGTTGGTACAGTGTAAGTAGCCACATACTATTAATGTTCTTATTCTCTATTTTTGTTGGTCCAGTGGGAGTAGCCACATACTATTAATGTTCTTATTCTCTATTTTAGTTGGTCCAGTGTAAGTAGCCACATACTATTAATGTTCTTATTCTCTATTTTTGTTGGTCCAGTGGGAGTAGCCACATACTATTAATGTTCTTATTCTGTATTTTTGTTGGTCCAGTGGGAGTAGCCACATACTATTAATGTTCTTATTCTCTATTTTAGTTGGTACAGTGGGAGTAGTCACATACTATTAATGTTCTTATTCTCTATTTTTGTTGGTCCAGTGGGAGTAGCCACATACTATTAATGTTCTTATTCTGTATTTTTGTTGGTCCAGTGGGAGTAGCCACATACTATTAATGTTCTTATTCTCTATTTTAGTTGGTACAGTGGGAGTAGTCACATACTATTAATGTTCTTATTCTCTATTTTAGTTGGTCCAGTGTAAGTAGCCACATACTATTAATGTTCTTATTCTCTATTTTTGTTGGTCCAGTGGGAGTAGCCACATACTATTAATGTTCTTATTCTCTATTTTAGTTGGTCCAGTGGGAGTAGCCACATACTATTAATGTTCTTATTCTCTATTTTTGTTGGTCCAGTGGGAGTAGCCACATACTATTAATGTTCTTATTCTCTATTTTTGTTGGTCCAGTGGGAGTAGCCACATACTATTAATGTTCTTATTCTCTATTTTTGTTGGTCCAGTGGGAGTAGCCACATACTATTAATGTTCTTATTCTCTATTTTAGTTGGTCCAGTGGGAGTAGCCACATACTATTAATGTTCTTATTCTCTATTTTTGTTGGTCCAGTGGGAGTAGCCACATACTATTAATGTTCTTATTCTGTATTTTTGTTGGTCCAGTGGGAGTAGCCACATACTATTAATGTTCTTATTCTCTATTTTAGTTGGTACAGTGGGAGTAGTCACATACTATTAATGTTCTTATTCTCTATTTTTGTTGGTCCAGTGGGAGTAGCCACATACTATTAATGTTCTTATTCTGTATTTTTGTTGGTCCAGTGGGAGTAGCCACATACTATTAATGTTCTTATTCTCTATTTTAGTTGGTACAGTGGGAGTAGTCACATACTATTAATGTTCTTATTCTCTATTTTAGTTGGTACAGTGGGAGTAGCCACATACTATTAATGTTCTTATTCTCTATTTTTGTTGGTCCAGTGTAGGTAGCCACATACTATTAATGTTCTTATTCTCTATTTTTGTTGGTCCAGTGGGAGTAGCCACATACTATTAATGTTCTTATTCTCTATTTTTGTTGGTCCAGTGGGAGTAGCCACATACTATTAATGTTCTTATTCTCTATTTTTGTTGGTCCAGTGTAGGTAGCCACATACTATTAATGTTCTTATTCTCTATTTTTGTTGGTCCAGTGGGAGTAGCCACATACTATTAATGTTCTTATTCTCTATTTTTGTTGGTCCAGTGGGAGTAGCCACATACTATTAATGTTCTTATTCTCTATTTTTGTTGGTCCAGTGTAGGTAGCCACATACTATTAATGTTCTTATTCTCTATTTTTGTTGGTCCAGTGGGAGTAGCCACATACTATTAATGTTCTTATTCTCTATTTTTGTTGGTCCAGTGGGAGTAGCCACATACTATTAATGTTCTTATTCTCTATTTTTGTTGGTCCAGTGTAAGTAGCCACATACTATTAATGTTCTTATTCTCTATTTTTGTTGGTCCAGTTTAAGTAGCCACATACTATTAATGTTCTTATTCTGTATTTTTGTTGGTACAGTGTAAGTAGCCACATACTATTAATGTTCTTATTCTCTATTTTAGTTGGTACAGTGGGAGTAGCCACATACTATGTTTGAAGGTTGATGTTCTTATTCTCTATTTCAGTTGGTACAGTGGGAGTGGCCACATACTATTAATGTTCTTATTCTCTATTTTAGTTGGTACAGTGGGAGTAGCCACATACTATTAATGTTCTTATTCTCTATTTTAGTTGGTACAGTGGGAGTAGCAACATACTATGTTTGAAGGTTGATGTTCTTATTCTCTATTTTAGTTGGTACAGTGGGAGTGGCAACATACTATGTTTGAAGGTTGATGTTCTTATTCTCTATTTTAGTTGGTACAGTGGGAGTGGCCACATACTATTAATGTTCTTATTCTCTATTTTAGTTGGTACAGTGGGAGTAGCCACATACTATTAATGTTCTTATTCTCTATTTTAGTTGGTACAGTGGGAGTAGCCACATACTATTAATGTTCTTATTCTCTATTTTAGTTGGTACAGTGGGAGTAGCCACATACTATTAATGTTCTTATTCTCTATTTTAGTTGGTACAGTGGGAGTAGCCACATACTATTAATGTTCTCATTCTCTATTTTAGTTGGTACAGTGGGAGTAGCCACATACTATTAATGTTCTTATTCTCTATTTTAGTTGGTCCAGTGGGAGTAGCCACATACTATTAATGTTCTTATTCTCTATTTTAGTTGGTACAGTGGGAGTAGCCACATACTATTAATGTTCTTATTCTCTATTTTAGTTGGTACAGTGGGAGTAGCCACATACTATTAATGTTCTTATTCTCTATTTTAGTTGGTACAGTGGGAGTAGCCACATACTATTAATGTTCTTATTCTCTATTTTAGTTGGTACAGTGGGAGTAGCCACATACTATTAATGTTCTTATTCTCTATTTTAGTTGGTACAGTGGGAGTAGCCACATACTATTAATGTTCTTATTCTCTATTTTAGTTGGTACAGTGGGAGTAGCCACATACTATTAATGTTCTTATTCTCTATTTTAGTTGGTACAGTGGGAGTAGCCACATACTATTAATGTTCTTATTCTCTATTTTAGTTGGTACAGTGGGAGTAGCCACATACTATTAATGTTCTCATTCTCTATTTTAGTTGGTACAGTGGGAGTAGCCACATACTATTAATGTTCTTATTCTCTATTTTAGTTGGTCCAGTGGGAGTAGCCACATACTATTAATGTTCTTATTCTCTATTTTAGTTGGTCCAGTGGGAGTAGCCACATACTATTAATGTTCTTATTCTCTATTTTAGTTGGTACAGTGGGAGTAGCCACATACTATGTTTGAAGGTTGATGTTCTTATTCTCTATTTTAGTTGGTACAGTGAGAGTAGCCACATACTATGTTTGAAGGTTGATGTTCTTATTCTCTATTTTAGTTGGTACAGTGAGAGTAGCCACATACTATGTTTGAAGGTTGATGTTCTTATTCTCTATTTTAGTTGGTACAGTGAGAGTAGCCACATACTATGTTTGAAGGTTGATGTTCTTATTCTCTATTTTAGTTGGTACAGTGAGAGTAGCCACATACTATGTTTGAAGGTTGATGTTCTAATTCTCTATTTTAGTTGGTACAGTGAGAGTAGCCACATACTATGTTTGAAGGTTGATGTTCTTATTCTCTATTTTAGTTGGTACAGTGGGAGTAGCCACATACTATGTTTGAAGGTTGATGTTCTTATTCTCTATTTTAGTTGGTACAGTGAGAGTAGCCACATACTATGTTTGAAGGTTGATGTTCTTATTCTCTATTTTAGTTGGTACAGTGGGAGTAGCCACATACTATTAATGTTCTTATTCTCTATTTTAGTTGGTACAGTGGGAGTAGCCACATACTATGTTTGAAGGTTGATGTTCTTATTCTCTATTTTAGTTGGTACAGTGGGAGTAGCCACATACTATGTTTGAAGGTTGATGTTCTTATTCTCTATTTTAGTTGGTACAGTGGGAGTAGCCACATACTATGTTTGAAGGTTGATGTTCTTATTCTCTATTTTAGTTGGTACAGTGGGAGTAGCCACATACTATGTTTGAAGGTTGATGTTCTTATTCTCTATTTTAGTTGGTACAGTGGGAGTAGCCACATACTATGTTTGAAGGTTGATGTTCTTATTCTCTATTTTAGTTGGTACAGTGGGAGTAGCCACATACTATGTTTGAAGGTTGATGTTCTTATTCTCTATTTTAGTTGGTACAGTGGGAGTAGCCACATACTATGTTTGAAGGTTGATGTTCTTATTCTCTATTTTAGTTGGTACAGTGGGAGTAGCCACATACTATGTTTGAAGGTTGATGTTCTTATTCTCTATTTTAGTTGGTACAGTGGGAGTAGCCACATACTATGTTTGAAGGTTGATGTTCTTATTCTCTATTTTAGTTGGTACAGTGGGAGTAGCCACATACTATGTTTGAAGGTTGATGTTCTTATTCTCTATTTTAGTTGGTCCAGTGGGAGTAGCCACATACTATGTTTGAAGGTTGATGTTCTTATTCTCTATTTTAGTTGGTACAGTGGGAGTAGCCACATACTATTAATGTTCTTATTCTCTATTTTAGTTGGTCCAGTGGGAGTAGCCACATACTATGTTTGAATGTTGATGTTTTTATTCTCTATTTTAGTTGGTCCAGTGGGAGTGGCCACATACTATTAATGTTCTTATTCTGTATTTTAGTTGGTACAGTGGGAGTAGCCACATACTATTAATGTTCTTATTCTCTATTTTAGTTGGTCCAGTGGGAGTAGCCACATACTATTAATGTTCTTATTCTCTATTTTAGTTGGTCCAGTGGGAGTAGCCACATACTATTAATGTTCTTATTCTCTATTTTAGTTGGTACAGTGGGAGTAGCCACATACTATTAATGTTCTTATTCTCTATTTTAGTTGGTACAGTGGGAGTAGCCACATACTATTAATGTTCTTATTCTCTATTTTAGTTGGTCCAGTGGGAGTAGCCACATACTATTAATGTTCTTATTCTCTATTTTAGTTGGTACAGTGGGAGTGGCCACATACTATTAATGTTCTTATTCTCTATTTTAGTTGGTACAGTGGGAGTAGCCACATACTATTAATGTTCTTATTCTCTATTTTAGTTGGTACAGTGGGAGTAGCCACATACTATTAATGTTCTTATTCTCTATTTTAGTTGGTACAGTGGGAGTAGCCACATACTATGTTTGAAGGTTGATGTTCTTATTCTCTATTTTAGTTGGTACAGTGGGACTGGCCACATACTATTAATGTTCTTATTCTCTATTTTATTTGGTACAGTGGGAGTAGCCACATACTATTAATGTTCTTATTCTCTATTTTAGTTGGTACAGTGGGAGTAGCAACATACTATGTTTGAAGGTTGATGTTCTTATTCTCTATTTTAGTTGGTACAGTGGGAGTGGCAACATACTATGTTTGAAGGTTGATGTTCTTATTCTCTATTTTAGTTGGTACAGTGGGAGTGGCAACATACTATGTTTGAAGGTTGATGTTCTTATTCTCTATTTTAGTTGGTACAGTGGGAGTGGCCACATACTATTAATGTTCTTATTCTCTATTTTAGTTGGTACAGTGGGAGTAGCCACATACTATTAATGTTCTTATTCTCTATTTTAGTTGGTACAGTGGGAGTAGCCACATACTATTAATGTTCTTATTCTCTATTTTAGTTGGTACAGTGGGAGTAGCCACATACTATTAATGTTCTTATTCTCTATTTTAGTTGGTACAGTGGGAGTAGCCACATACTATTAATGTTCTTATTCTCTATTTTAGTTGGTACAGTGGGAGTAGCCACATACTATTAATGTTCTTATTCTCTATTTTAGTTGGTACAGTGGGAGTAGCCACATACTATTAATGTTCTTATTCTCTATTTTAGTTGGTACAGTGGGAGTAGCCACATACTATTAATGTTCTTATTCTCTATTTTAGTTGGTACAGTGGGAGTAGCCACATACTATGTTTGAAGGTTGATGTTCTTATTCTCTATTTTAGTTGGTACAGTGAGAGTAGCCACATACTATGTTTGAAGGTTGATGTTCTTATTCTCTAGTTTAGTTGGTACAGTGAGAGTAGCCACATACTATGTTTGAAGGTTGATGTTCTTATTCTCTATTTTAGTTGGTACAGTGAGAGTAGCCACATACTATGTTTGAAGGTTGATGTTCTTATTCTCTATTTTAGTTGGTACAGTGAGAGTAGCCACATACTATGTTTGAAGGTTGATGTTCTTATTCTCTATTTTAGTTGGTACAGTGAGAGTAGCCACATACTATGTTTGAAGGTTGATGTTCTTATTCTCTATTTTAGTTGGTACAGTGAGAGTAGCCACATACTATGTTTGAAGGTTGATGTTCTTATTCTCTATTTTAGTTGGTACAGTGGGAGTAGCCACATACTATGTTTGAAGGTTGATGTTCTTATTCTCTATTTTAGTTGGTACAGTGGGAGTAGCCACATACTATGTTTGAAGGTTGATGTTCTTATTCTCTATTTTAGTTGGTACAGTGAGAGTAGCCACATACTATGTTTGAAGGTTGATGTTCTTATTCTCTATTTTAGTTGGTACAGTGGGAGTAGCCACATACTATTAATGTTCTTATTCTCTATTTTAGTTGGTACAGTGGGAGTAGCCACATACTATGTTTGAAGGTTGATGTTCTTATTCTCTATTTTAGTTGGTACAGCGGGAGTAGCCACATACTATGTTTGAAGGTTGATGTTCTTATTCTCTATTTTAGTTGGTACAGTGGGAGTAGCCACATACTATGTTTGAAGGTTGATGTTCTTATTCTCTATTTTAGTTGGTACAGTGGGAGTAGCCACATACTATGTTTGAAGGTTGATGTTCTTATTCTCTATTTTAGTTGGTCCAGTGGGAGTAGCCACATACTATGTTTGAAGGTTGATGTTCTTATTCTCTATTTTAGTTGGTACAGTGGGAGTAGCCACATACTATGTTTGAAGGTTGATGTTCTTATTCTCTATTTTAGTTGGTACAGTGGGAGTAGCCACATACTATGTTTGAAGGTTGATGTTCTTATTCTCTATTTTAGTTGGTACAGTGGGAGTAGCCACATACTATGTTTGAAGGTTGATGTTCTTAATCTCTATTTTAGTTGGTCCAGTGGGAGTAGCCACATACTATTAAATGTTCTTATTCTCTATTTTAGTTGGTCCAGTGGGAGTAGCCACATACTATTAATGTTCTTATTCTCTATTTTAGTTGGTCCAGTGGGAGTAGCCACATACTATTAATGTTCTTATTCTCTATTTTAGTTGGTACAGTGGGAGTAGCCACATACTATTAATGTTCTTATTCTCTATTTTAGTTGGTACAGTGGGAGTAGCCACATACTATGTTTGAAGGTTGATGTTCTTATTCTCTATTTTAGTTGGTACAGTGGGAGTAGCCACATACTATGTTTGAAGGTTGATGTTCTTATTCTCTATTTTAGTTGGTACAGTGGGAGTAGCCACATACTATGTTTGAAGGTTGATGTTCTTATTCTCTATTTTAGTTGGTACAGTGGGAGTAGCCACATACTATGTTTGAAGGTTGATGTTCTTATTCTCTATTTTAGGTGGTACAGTGGGAGTAGCCACATACTATGTTTGAAGGTTGATGTTCTTATTCTGTATTTTAGTTGGTACAGTGGGAGTAGCCACATACTATTAATGTTCTTATTCTCTATTTTAGTTGGTACAGTGGGAGTAGCCACATACTATGTTTGAAGGTTGATGTTCTTATTCTCTATTTTAGTTGGTACAGTGGGAGTAGCCACATACTATTAATGTTCTTATTCTCTATTTTAGTTGGTACAGTGGGAGTAGCCACATACTATTAATGTTCTTATTCTCTATTTTAGTTGGTACAGTGGGAGTAGCCACATACTATGTTTGAAGGTTGATGTTCTTATTCTCTATTTTAGTTGGTACAGTGGGAGTAGCCACATACTATTAATGTTCTTATTCTCTATTTTAGTTGGTACAGTGGGAGTAGCCACATACTATGTTTGAAGGTTGATGTTCTTATTCTCTATTTTAGTTGGTACAGTGGGAGTAGCCACATACTATTAATGTTCTTATTCTCTATTTTAGTTGGTCCAGTGGGAGTAGCCACATACTATTAATGTTCTTATTCTCTATTTTAGTTGGTACAGTGGGAGTAGCCACATACTATGTTTGAAGGTTGATGTTCTTATTCTCTATTTTAGTTGGTACAGTGGGAGTAGCCACATACTATTAATGTTCTTATTCTCTATTTTAGTTGGTACAGTGGGAGTAGCCACATACTATTAATGTTCTTATTCTCTATTTTAGTTGGTCCAGTGGGAGTAGCCACATACTATTAATGTTCTTATTCTCTATTTTAGTTGGTACAGTGGGAGTAGCCACATACTATGTTTGAAGGTTGATGTTCTTATTCTCTATTTTAGTTGGTACAGTGGGAGTAGCCACATACTATGTTTGAAGGTTGATGTTCTTATTCTCTATTTTAGTTGGTCCAGTGGGAGTAGCCACATACTATGTTTGAAGGTTGATGTTCTTATTCTCTATTTTATTTGGTACAGTGGGGGTAGCCACATACTATTAATGTTCTTATTCTCTATTTTAGTTGGTCCAGTGGGAGTAGCCACATACTATGTTTGAAGGTTGATGTTCTTATTCTCTATTTTAGTTGGTCCAGTGGGAGTAGTCACATACTATTAATGTTCTTATTCTCTATTTTAGTTGGTCCAGTGGGAGCAGCCACATACTATTTATGTTCTTATTCTCTATTTTAGTTGGTCCAGTGGGAGTAGCCACATACTATTAATGTTCTTATTCTCTATTTTAGTTGGTACAGTGGGAGTAGTCACATACTATTAATGTTCTTATTCTCTATTTTTGTTGGTCCAGTGGGAGTAGCCACATACTATTAATGTTCTTATTCTCTATTTTAGTTGGTCCAGTGTAAGTAGCCACATACTATTAATGTTCTTATTCTCTATTTTTGTTGGTCCAGTGTAAGTAGCCACATACTATTAATGTTCTTATTCTCTATTTTAGTTGGTACAGTGGGAGTAGCCACATACTATTAATGTTCTTATTCTCTATTTTAGTTGGTCCAGTGGGAGTAGTCACATAGTATTAATGTTCTTATTCTCTATTTTAGTTGGTCCAGTGGGAGTAGCCACATACTATTAATGTTCTTATTCTCTATTTTAGTTGGTCCAGTGTAAGTAGCCACATACTATTAATGTTCTTATTCTCTATTTTAGTTGGTCCAGTGGGAGTAGCCACATACTATTAATGTTCTTATTCTCTATTTTAGTTGGTACAGTGGGAGTAGCCACATACTATTAATGTTCTTATTCTCTATTTTAGTTGGTACAGTGGGAGTAGCCACATACTATTAATGTTCTTATTCTCTATTTTAGTTGGTCCAGTGGGAGTAGTCACATACTATTAATGTTCTTATTCTCTATTTTAGTTGGTCCAGTGTAAGTAGCCACATACTATTAATGTTCTTATTCTCTATTTTAGTTGGTCCAGTGGGAGTAGCCACATACTATTAATGTTCTTATTCTCTATTTTAGTTGGTACAGTGGGAGTAGTCACATACTATTAATGTTCTTATTCTCTATTTTTGTTGGTCCAGTGGGAGTAGTCACATACTATTAATGTTCTTATTCTCTATTTTAGTTGGTCCAGTGTAAGTAGCCACATACTATTAATGTTCTTATTCTCTATTTTAGTTGGTACAGTGGGAGTAGTCACATACTATTAATGTTCTTATTCTCTATTTTTGTTGGTCCAGTGGGAGTAGCCACATACTATTAATGTTCTTATTCTCTATTTTAGTTGGTCCAGTGTAAGTAGCCACATACTATTAATGTTCTTATTCTCTATTTTAGTTGGTACAGTGGGAGTAGCCACATACTATTAATGTTCTTATTCTGTATTTTAGTTGGTCCAGTGTAAGTAGCCACATACTATTAATGTTCTTATTCTCTATTTTAGTTGGTACAGTGGGAGTAGCCACATACTATTAATGTTCTTATTCTCTATTTTTGTTGGTCCAGTGTAGGTAGCCACATACTATTAATGTTCTTATTCTCTATTTTTGTTGGTCCAGTGGGAGTAGCCACATACTATTAATGTTCTTATTCTCTATTTTTGTTGGTCCAGTGGGAGTAGCCACATACTATTAATGTTCTTATTCTCTATTTTTGTTGGTCCAGTGTAGGTAGCCACATACTATTAATGTTCTTATTCTCTATTTTTGTTGGTCCAGTGGGAGTAGCCACATACTATTAATGTTCTTATTCTCTATTTTTGTTGGTCCAGTGGGAGTAGCCACATACTATTAATGTTCTTATTCTCTATTTTTGTTGGTCCAGTGTAGGTAGCCACATACTATTAATGTTCTTATTCTCTATTTTTGTTGGTCCAGTGGGAGTAGCCACATACTATTAATGTTCTTATTCTCTATTTTTGTTGGTCCAGTGGGAGTAGCCACATACTATTAATGTTCTTATTCTCTATTTTTGTTGGTCCAGTGTAAGTAGCCACATACTATTAATGTTCTTATTCTCTATTTTTGTTGGTCCAGTTTAAGTAGCCACATACTATTAATGTTCTTATTCTGTATTTTTGTTGGTACAGTGTAAGTAGCCACATACTATTAATGTTCTTATTCTCTATTTTTGTTGGTCCAGTTTAAGTAGCCACATACTATTAATGTTCTTATTCTCTATTTTAGTTGGTACAGTGGGAGTAGCCACATACTATGTTTGAAGGTTGATGTTCTTATTCTCTATTTCAGTTGGTACAGTGGGAGTGGCCACATACTATTAATGTTCTTATTCTCTATTTTAGTTGGTACAGTGGGAGTAGCCACATACTATTAATGTTCTTATTCTCTATTTTAGTTGGTACAGTGGGAGTAGCAACATACTATGTTTGAAGGTTGATGTTCTTATTCTCTATTTTAGTTGGTACAGTGGGAGTGGCAACATACTATGTTTGAAGGTTGATGTTCTTATTCTCTATTTTAGTTGGTACAGTGGGAGTGGCCACATACTATTAATGTTCTTATTCTCTATTTTAGTTGGTACAGTGGGAGTAGCCACATACTATTAATGTTCTTATTCTCTATTTTAGTTGGTACAGTGGGAGTAGCCACATACTATTAATGTTCTTATTCTCTATTTTAGTTGGTACAGTGGGAGTAGCCACATACTATTAATGTTCTTATTCTCTATTTTAGTTGGTACAGTGGGAGTAGCCACATACTATTAATGTTCTCATTCTCTATTTTAGTTGGTACAGTGGGAGTAGCCACATACTATTAATGTTCTTATTCTCTATTTTAGTTGGTCCAGTGGGAGTAGCCACATACTATTAATGTTCTTATTCTCTATTTTAGTTGGTACAGTGGGAGTAGCCACATACTATTAATGTTCTTATTCTCTATTTTAGTTGGTACAGTGGGAGTAGCCACATACTATTAATGTTCTTATTCTCTATTTTAGTTGGTACAGTGGGAGTAGCCACATACTATTAATGTTCTTATTCTCTATTTTAGTTGGTACAGTGGGAGTAGCCACATACTATTAATGTTCTTATTCTCTATTTTAGTTGGTACAGTGGGAGTAGCCACATACTATTAATGTTCTTATTCTCTATTTTAGTTGGTACAGTGGGAGTAGCCACATACTATTAATGTTCTTATTCTCTATTTTAGTTGGTACAGTGGGAGTAGCCACATACTATTAATGTTCTTATTCTCTATTTTAGTTGGTACAGTGGGAGTAGCCACATACTATTAATGTTCTCATTCTCTATTTTAGTTGGTACAGTGGGAGTAGCCACATACTATTAATGTTCTTATTCTCTATTTTAGTTGGTCCAGTGGGAGTAGCCACATACTATTAATGTTCTTATTCTCTATTTTAGTTGGTCCAGTGGGAGTAGCCACATACTATTAATGTTCTTATTCTCTATTTTAGTTGGTACAGTGGGAGTAGCCACATACTATGTTTGAAGGTTGATGTTCTTATTCTCTATTTTAGTTGGTACAGTGAGAGTAGCCACATACTATGTTTGAAGGTTGATGTTCTTATTCTCTATTTTAGTTGGTACAGTGAGAGTAGCCACATACTATGTTTGAAGGTTGATGTTCTTATTCTCTATTTTAGTTGGTACAGTGAGAGTAGCCACATACTATGTTTGAAGGTTGATGTTCTTATTCTCTATTTTAGTTGGTACAGTGAGAGTAGCCACATACTATGTTTGAAGGTTGATGTTCTAATTCTCTATTTTAGTTGGTACAGTGAGAGTAGCCACATACTATGTTTGAAGGTTGATGTTCTTATTCTCTATTTTAGTTGGTACAGTGGGAGTAGCCACATACTATGTTTGAAGGTTGATGTTCTTATTCTCTATTTTAGTTGGTACAGTGAGAGTAGCCACATACTATGTTTGAAGGTTGATGTTCTTATTCTCTATTTTAGTTGGTACAGTGGGAGTAGCCACATACTATTAATGTTCTTATTCTCTATTTTAGTTGGTACAGTGGGAGTAGCCACATACTATGTTTGAAGGTTGATGTTCTTATTCTCTATTTTAGTTGGTACAGTGGGAGTAGCCACATACTATGTTTGAAGGTTGATGTTCTTATTCTCTATTTTAGTTGGTACAGTGGGAGTAGCCACATACTATGTTTGAAGGTTGATGTTCTTATTCTCTATTTTAGTTGGTACAGTGGGAGTAGCCACATACTATGTTTGAAGGTTGATGTTCTTATTCTCTATTTTAGTTGGTACAGTGGGAGTAGCCACATACTATGTTTGAAGGTTGATGTTCTTATTCTCTATTTTAGTTGGTACAGTGGGAGTAGCCACATACTATGTTTGAAGGTTGATGTTCTTATTCTCTATTTTAGTTGGTACAGTGGGAGTAGCCACATACTATGTTTGAAGGTTGATGTTCTTATTCTCTATTTTAGTTGGTACAGTGGGAGTAGCCACATACTATGTTTGAAGGTTGATGTTCTTATTCTCTATTTTAGTTGGTACAGTGGGAGTAGCCACATACTATGTTTGAAGGTTGATGTTCTTATTCTCTATTTTAGTTGGTACAGTGGGAGTAGCCACATACTATGTTTGAAGGTTGATGTTCTTATTCTCTATTTTAGTTGGTCCAGTGGGAGTAGCCACATACTATGTTTGAAGGTTGATGTTCTTATTCTCTATTTTAGTTGGTACAGTGGGAGTAGCCACATACTATTAATGTTCTTATTCTCTATTTTAGTTGGTCCAGTGGGAGTAGCCACATACTATGTTTGAATGTTGATGTTTTTATTCTCTATTTTAGTTGGTCCAGTGGGAGTGGCCACATACTATTAATGTTCTTATTCTGTATTTTAGTTGGTACAGTGGGAGTAGCCACATACTATTAATGTTCTTATTCTCTATTTTAGTTGGTCCAGTGGGAGTAGCCACATACTATTAATGTTCTTATTCTCTATTTTAGTTGGTCCAGTGGGAGTAGCCACATACTATTAATGTTCTTATTCTCTATTTTAGTTGGTACAGTGGGAGTAGCCACATACTATTAATGTTCTTATTCTCTATTTTAGTTGGTACAGTGGGAGTAGCCACATACTATTAATGTTCTTATTCTCTATTTTAGTTGGTCCAGTGGGAGTAGCCACATACTATTAATGTTCTTATTCTCTATTTTAGTTGGTACAGTGGGAGTGGCCACATACTATTAATGTTCTTATTCTCTATTTTAGTTGGTACAGTGGGAGTAGCCACATACTATTAATGTTCTTATTCTCTATTTTAGTTGGTACAGTGGGAGTAGCCACATACTATTAATGTTCTTATTCTCTATTTTAGTTGGTACAGTGGGAGTAGCCACATACTATGTTTGAAGGTTGATGTTCTTATTCTCTATTTTAGTTGGTACAGTGGGACTGGCCACATACTATTAATGTTCTTATTCTCTATTTTATTTGGTACAGTGGGAGTAGCCACATACTATTAATGTTCTTATTCTCTATTTTAGTTGGTACAGTGGGAGTAGCAACATACTATGTTTGAAGGTTGATGTTCTTATTCTCTATTTTAGTTGGTACAGTGGGAGTGGCAACATACTATGTTTGAAGGTTGATGTTCTTATTCTCTATTTTAGTTGGTACAGTGGGAGTGGCAACATACTATGTTTGAAGGTTGATGTTCTTATTCTCTATTTTAGTTGGTACAGTGGGAGTGGCCACATACTATTAATGTTCTTATTCTCTATTTTAGTTGGTACAGTGGGAGTAGCCACATACTATTAATGTTCTTATTCTCTATTTTAGTTGGTACAGTGGGAGTAGCCACATACTATTAATGTTCTTATTCTCTATTTTAGTTGGTACAGTGGGAGTAGCCACATACTATTAATGTTCTTATTCTCTATTTTAGTTGGTACAGTGGGAGTAGCCACATACTATTAATGTTCTTATTCTCTATTTTAGTTGGTACAGTGGGAGTAGCCACATACTATTAATGTTCTTATTCTCTATTTTAGTTGGTACAGTGGGAGTAGCCACATACTATTAATGTTCTTATTCTCTATTTTAGTTGGTACAGTGGGAGTAGCCACATACTATTAATGTTCTTATTCTCTATTTTAGTTGGTACAGTGGGAGTAGCCACATACTATGTTTGAAGGTTGATGTTCTTATTCTCTATTTTAGTTGGTACAGTGAGAGTAGCCACATACTATGTTTGAAGGTTGATGTTCTTATTCTCTAGTTTAGTTGGTACAGTGAGAGTAGCCACATACTATGTTTGAAGGTTGATGTTCTTATTCTCTATTTTAGTTGGTACAGTGAGAGTAGCCACATACTATGTTTGAAGGTTGATGTTCTTATTCTCTATTTTAGTTGGTACAGTGAGAGTAGCCACATACTATGTTTGAAGGTTGATGTTCTTATTCTCTATTTTAGTTGGTACAGTGAGAGTAGCCACATACTATGTTTGAAGGTTGATGTTCTTATTCTCTATTTTAGTTGGTACAGTGAGAGTAGCCACATACTATGTTTGAAGGTTGATGTTCTTATTCTCTATTTTAGTTGGTACAGTGGGAGTAGCCACATACTATGTTTGAAGGTTGATGTTCTTATTCTCTATTTTAGTTGGTACAGTGGGAGTAGCCACATACTATGTTTGAAGGTTGATGTTCTTATTCTCTATTTTAGTTGGTACAGTGAGAGTAGCCACATACTATGTTTGAAGGTTGATGTTCTTATTCTCTATTTTAGTTGGTACAGTGGGAGTAGCCACATACTATTAATGTTCTTATTCTCTATTTTAGTTGGTACAGTGGGAGTAGCCACATACTATGTTTGAAGGTTGATGTTCTTATTCTCTATTTTAGTTGGTACAGCGGGAGTAGCCACATACTATGTTTGAAGGTTGATGTTCTTATTCTCTATTTTAGTTGGTACAGTGGGAGTAGCCACATACTATGTTTGAAGGTTGATGTTCTTATTCTCTATTTTAGTTGGTACAGTGGGAGTAGCCACATACTATGTTTGAAGGTTGATGTTCTTATTCTCTATTTTAGTTGGTCCAGTGGGAGTAGCCACATACTATGTTTGAAGGTTGATGTTCTTATTCTCTATTTTAGTTGGTACAGTGGGAGTAGCCACATACTATGTTTGAAGGTTGATGTTCTTATTCTCTATTTTAGTTGGTACAGTGGGAGTAGCCACATACTATGTTTGAAGGTTGATGTTCTTATTCTCTATTTTAGTTGGTACAGTGGGAGTAGCCACATACTATGTTTGAAGGTTGATGTTCTTAATCTCTATTTTAGTTGGTCCAGTGGGAGTAGCCACATACTATTAAATGTTCTTATTCTCTATTTTAGTTGGTCCAGTGGGAGTAGCCACATACTATTAATGTTCTTATTCTCTATTTTAGTTGGTCCAGTGGGAGTAGCCACATACTATTAATGTTCTTATTCTCTATTTTAGTTGGTACAGTGGGAGTAGCCACATACTATTAATGTTCTTATTCTCTATTTTAGTTGGTACAGTGGGAGTAGCCACATACTATGTTTGAAGGTTGATGTTCTTATTCTCTATTTTAGTTGGTACAGTGGGAGTAGCCACATACTATGTTTGAAGGTTGATGTTCTTATTCTCTATTTTAGTTGGTACAGTGGGAGTAGCCACATACTATGTTTGAAGGTTGATGTTCTTATTCTCTATTTTAGTTGGTACAGTGGGAGTAGCCACATACTATGTTTGAAGGTTGATGTTCTTATTCTCTATTTTAGGTGGTACAGTGGGAGTAGCCACATACTATGTTTGAAGGTTGATGTTCTTATTCTGTATTTTAGTTGGTACAGTGGGAGTAGCCACATACTATTAATGTTCTTATTCTCTATTTTAGTTGGTACAGTGGGAGTAGCCACATACTATGTTTGAAGGTTGATGTTCTTATTCTCTATTTTAGTTGGTACAGTGGGAGTAGCCACATACTATTAATGTTCTTATTCTCTATTTTAGTTGGTACAGTGGGAGTAGCCACATACTATTAATGTTCTTATTCTCTATTTTAGTTGGTACAGTGGGAGTAGCCACATACTATGTTTGAAGGTTGATGTTCTTATTCTCTATTTTAGTTGGTACAGTGGGAGTAGCCACATACTATTAATGTTCTTATTCTCTATTTTAGTTGGTACAGTGGGAGTAGCCACATACTATGTTTGAAGGTTGATGTTCTTATTCTCTATTTTAGTTGGTACAGTGGGAGTAGCCACATACTATTAATGTTCTTATTCTCTATTTTAGTTGGTCCAGTGGGAGTAGCCACATACTATTAATGTTCTTATTCTCTATTTTAGTTGGTACAGTGGGAGTAGCCACATACTATGTTTGAAGGTTGATGTTCTTATTCTCTATTTTAGTTGGTACAGTGGGAGTAGCCACATACTATTAATGTTCTTATTCTCTATTTTAGTTGGTACAGTGGGAGTAGCCACATACTATTAATGTTCTTATTCTCTATTTTAGTTGGTCCAGTGGGAGTAGCCACATACTATTAATGTTCTTATTCTCTATTTTAGTTGGTACAGTGGGAGTAGCCACATACTATGTTTGAAGGTTGATGTTCTTATTCTCTATTTTAGTTGGTACAGTGGGAGTAGCCACATACTATGTTTGAAGGTTGATGTTCTTATTCTCTATTTTAGTTGGTCCAGTGGGAGTAGCCACATACTATGTTTGAAGGTTGATGTTCTTATTCTCTATTTTATTTGGTACAGTGGGGGTAGCCACATACTATTAATGTTCTTATTCTCTATTTTAGTTGGTCCAGTGGGAGTAGCCACATACTATGTTTGAAGGTTGATGTTCTTATTCTCTATTTTAGTTGGTCCAGTGGGAGTAGTCACATACTATTAATGTTCTTATTCTCTATTTTAGTTGGTCCAGTGGGAGCAGCCACATACTATTTATGTTCTTATTCTCTATTTTAGTTGGTCCAGTGGGAGTAGCCACATACTATTAATGTTCTTATTCTCTATTTTAGTTGGTACAGTGGGAGTAGTCACATACTATTAATGTTCTTATTCTCTATTTTTGTTGGTCCAGTGGGAGTAGCCACATACTATTAATGTTCTTATTCTCTATTTTAGTTGGTCCAGTGTAAGTAGCCACATACTATTAATGTTCTTATTCTCTATTTTTGTTGGTCCAGTGTAAGTAGCCACATACTATTAATGTTCTTATTCTCTATTTTAGTTGGTACAGTGGGAGTAGCCACATACTATTAATGTTCTTATTCTCTATTTTAGTTGGTCCAGTGGGAGTAGTCACATAGTATTAATGTTCTTATTCTCTATTTTAGTTGGTCCAGTGGGAGTAGCCACATACTATTAATGTTCTTATTCTCTATTTTAGTTGGTCCAGTGTAAGTAGCCACATACTATTAATGTTCTTATTCTCTATTTTAGTTGGTCCAGTGGGAGTAGCCACATACTATTAATGTTCTTATTCTCTATTTTAGTTGGTACAGTGGGAGTAGCCACATACTATTAATGTTCTTATTCTCTATTTTAGTTGGTACAGTGGGAGTAGCCACATACTATTAATGTTCTTATTCTCTATTTTAGTTGGTCCAGTGGGAGTAGTCACATACTATTAATGTTCTTATTCTCTATTTTAGTTGGTCCAGTGTAAGTAGCCACATACTATTAATGTTCTTATTCTCTATTTTAGTTGGTCCAGTGGGAGTAGCCACATACTATTAATGTTCTTATTCTCTATTTTAGTTGGTACAGTGGGAGTAGTCACATACTATTAATGTTCTTATTCTCTATTTTTGTTGGTCCAGTGGGAGTAGTCACATACTATTAATGTTCTTATTCTCTATTTTAGTTGGTCCAGTGTAAGTAGCCACATACTATTAATGTTCTTATTCTCTATTTTAGTTGGTACAGTGGGAGTAGTCACATACTATTAATGTTCTTATTCTCTATTTTTGTTGGTCCAGTGGGAGTAGCCACATACTATTAATGTTCTTATTCTCTATTTTAGTTGGTCCAGTGTAAGTAGCCACATACTATTAATGTTCTTATTCTCTATTTTAGTTGGTACAGTGGGAGTAGCCACATACTATTAATGTTCTTATTCTGTATTTTAGTTGGTCCAGTGTAAGTAGCCACATACTATTAATGTTCTTATTCTCTATTTTAGTTGGTACAGTGGGAGTAGCCACATACTATTAATGTTCTTATTCTCTATTTTAGTTGGTACAGTGGGAGTAGTCACATACTATTAATGTTCTTATTCTCTATTTTAGTTGGTCCAGTGTAAGTAGCCACATACTATTAATGTTCTTATTCTCTATTTTAGTTGGTCCAGTGGGAGTAGCCACATACTATTAATGTTCTTATTCTCTATTTTAGTTGGTACAGTGGGAGTAGTCACATACTATTAATGTTCTTATTCTCTATTTTAGTTGGTCCAGTGTAAGTAGCCACATACTATTAATGTTCTTATTCTCTATTTTAGTTGGTCCAGTGGGAGTAGCCACATACTATTAATGTTCTTATTCTCTATTTTAGTTGGTACAGTGGGAGTAGCCACATACTATTAATGTTCTTATTCTCTATTTTTGTTGGTACAGTGGGAGTAGCCACATACTATTAATGTTCTTATTCTGTATTTTAGTTGGTCCAGTGGGAGTAGCCACATACTATTAATGTTCTTATTCTCTATTTTAGTTGGTCCAGTGGGAGTAGCCACATACTATTAATGTTCTTATTCTCTATTTTAGTTGGTACAGTGGGAGTAGCCACATACTATTAATGTTCTTATTCTCTATTTTAGTTGGTACAGTGGGAGTAGCCACATACTATTAATGTTCTTATTCTGTATTTTAGTTGGTACAGTGGGAGTAGCCACATACTATTAATGTTCTTATTCTCTATTTTAGTTGGTACAGTGGGAGTAGCCACATACTATTAATGTTCTTATTCTCTATTTTAGTTGGTACAGTGGGAGTAGCCACATACTATTAATGTTCTTATTCTCTATTTTTGTTGGTACAGTGGGAGTAGCCACATACTATTAATGTTCTTATTCTGTATTTTAGTTGGTACAGTGGGAGTAGCCACATACTATTAATGTTCTTATTCTCTATTTTAGTTGGTACAGTGTAAGTAGCCACATACTATTAATGTTCTTATTCTCTATTTTTGTTGGTACAGTGGGAGTAGCCACATACTATTAATGTTCTTATTCTGTATTTTAGTTGGTCCAGTGGGAGTAGCCACATACTATTAATGTTCTTATTCTCTATTTTAGTTGGTCCAGTGGGAGTAGCCACATACTATTAATGTTCTTATTCTCTATTTTAGTTGGTACAGTGGGAGTAGCCACATACTATTAATGTTCTTATTCTCTATTTTAGTTGGTACAGTGGGAGTAGCCACATACTATTAATGTTCTTATTCTCTATTTTTGTTGGTCCAGTGTAAGTAGCCACATACTATTAATGTTCTTATTCTGTATTTTAGTTGGTACAGTGGGAGTAGCCACATACTATTAATGTTCTTATTCTGTATTTTAGTTGGTACAGTGGGAGTAGCCACATACTATTAATGTTCTTATTCTCTATTTTAGTTGGTACAGTGGGAGTAGCCACATACTATTAATGTTCTTATTCTGTATTTTTGTTGGTCCAGTTTAAGTAGCCACATACTATTAATGTTCTTATTCTGTATTTTAGTTGGTACAGTGGGAGTAGCCACATACTATTAATGTTCTTATTCTCTATTTTAGTTGGTACAGTGGGAGTAGCCACATACTATTAATGTTCTTATTCTCTATTTTAGTTGGTACAGTGGGAGTAGCCACATACTATTAATGTTCTTATTCTGTATTTTTGTTGGTCCAGTTTAAGTAGCCACATACTATTAATGTTCTTATTCTCTATTTTAGTTGGTCCAGTGGGAGTAGCCACATACTATTAATGTTCTTATTCTCTATTTTTGTTGGTCCAGTGGGAGTAGCCACATACTATTAATGTTCTTATTCTCTATTTTTGTTGGTCCAGTGTAAGTAGCCACATACTATTAATGTTCTTATTCTCTATTTTTGTTGGTCCAGTGTAAGTAGCCACATACTATTAATGTTCTTATTCTCTATTTTTGTTGGTCCAGTGTAAGTAGCCACATACTATTAATGTTCTTATTCTCTATTTTAGTTGGTCCAGTGTAAGTAGCCACATACTATTAATGTTCTTATTCTCTATTTTAGTTGGTCCAGTGTAAGTAGCCACATACTATTAATGTTCTTATTCTCTATTTTAGTTGGTACAGTGTAAGTAGCCACATACTATTAATGTTCTTATTCTCTATTTTAGTTGGTCCAGTGTAAGTAGCCACATACTATTAATGTTCTTATTCTCTATTTTTGTTGGTCCAGTGTAAGTAGCCACATACTATTAATGTTCTTATTCTCTATTTTAGTTGGTCCAGTGTAAGTAGCCACATACTATTAATGTTCTTATTCTCTATTTTTGTTGGTCCAGTGGGAGTAGCCACATACTATTAATGTTCTTATTCTCTATTTTAGTTGGTCCAGTGTAAGTAGCCACATACTATTAATGTTCTTATTCTCTATTTTAGTTGGTCCAGTGTAAGTAGCCACATACTATTAATGTTCTTATTCTCTATTTTAGTTGGTCCAGTGGGAGCAGCCACATACTATTTATGTTCTTATTCTCTATTTTAGTTGGTCCAGTGGGAGTAGCCACATACTATTAATGTTCTTATTCTCTATTTTAGTTGGTACAGTGGGAGTAGTCACATACTATTAATGTTCTTATTCTCTATTTTTGTTGGTCCAGTGGGAGTAGCCACATACTATTAATGTTCTTATTCTCTATTTTAGTTGGTCCAGTGTAAGTAGCCACATACTATTAATGTTCTTATTCTCTATTTTTGTTGGTCCAGTGTAAGTAGCCACATACTATTAATGTTCTTATTCTCTATTTTAGTTGGTACAGTGGGAGTAGCCACATACTATTAATGTTCTTATTCTCTATTTTAGTTGGTCCAGTGGGAGTAGTCACATAGTATTAATGTTCTTATTCTCTATTTTAGTTGGTCCAGTGGGAGTAGCCACATACTATTAATGTTCTTATTCTCTATTTTAGTTGGTCCAGTGTAAGTAGCCACATACTATTAATGTTCTTATTCTCTATTTTAGTTGGTCCAGTGGGAGTAGCCACATACTATTAATGTTCTTATTCTCTATTTTAGTTGGTACAGTGGGAGTAGCCACATACTATTAATGTTCTTATTCTCTATTTTAGTTGGTACAGTGGGAGTAGCCACATACTATTAATGTTCTTATTCTCTATTTTAGTTGGTCCAGTGGGAGTAGTCACATACTATTAATGTTCTTATTCTCTATTTTAGTTGGTCCAGTGTAAGTAGCCACATACTATTAATGTTCTTATTCTCTATTTTAGTTGGTCCAGTGGGAGTAGCCACATACTATTAATGTTCTTATTCTCTATTTTAGTTGGTACAGTGGGAGTAGTCACATACTATTAATGTTCTTATTCTCTATTTTTGTTGGTCCAGTGGGAGTAGTCACATACTATTAATGTTCTTATTCTCTATTTTAGTTGGTCCAGTGTAAGTAGCCACATACTATTAATGTTCTTATTCTCTATTTTAGTTGGTACAGTGGGAGTAGTCACATACTATTAATGTTCTTATTCTCTATTTTTGTTGGTCCAGTGGGAGTAGCCACATACTATTAATGTTCTTATTCTCTATTTTAGTTGGTCCAGTGTAAGTAGCCACATACTATTAATGTTCTTATTCTCTATTTTAGTTGGTACAGTGGGAGTAGCCACATACTATTAATGTTCTTATTCTGTATTTTAGTTGGTCCAGTGTAAGTAGCCACATACTATTAATGTTCTTATTCTCTATTTTAGTTGGTACAGTGGGAGTAGCCACATACTATTAATGTTCTTATTCTCTATTTTAGTTGGTACAGTGGGAGTAGTCACATACTATTAATGTTCTTATTCTCTATTTTAGTTGGTCCAGTGTAAGTAGCCACATACTATTAATGTTCTTATTCTCTATTTTAGTTGGTCCAGTGGGAGTAGCCACATACTATTAATGTTCTTATTCTCTATTTTAGTTGGTACAGTGGGAGTAGTCACATACTATTAATGTTCTTATTCTCTATTTTAGTTGGTCCAGTGTAAGTAGCCACATACTATTAATGTTCTTATTCTCTATTTTAGTTGGTCCAGTGGGAGTAGCCACATACTATTAATGTTCTTATTCTCTATTTTAGTTGGTACAGTGGGAGTAGCCACATACTATTAATGTTCTTATTCTCTATTTTTGTTGGTACAGTGGGAGTAGCCACATACTATTAATGTTCTTATTCTGTATTTTAGTTGGTCCAGTGGGAGTAGCCACATACTATTAATGTTCTTATTCTCTATTTTAGTTGGTCCAGTGGGAGTAGCCACATACTATTAATGTTCTTATTCTCTATTTTAGTTGGTACAGTGGGAGTAGCCACATACTATTAATGTTCTTATTCTCTATTTTAGTTGGTACAGTGGGAGTAGCCACATACTATTAATGTTCTTATTCTGTATTTTAGTTGGTACAGTGGGAGTAGCCACATACTATTAATGTTCTTATTCTCTATTTTAGTTGGTACAGTGGGAGTAGCCACATACTATTAATGTTCTTATTCTCTATTTTAGTTGGTACAGTGGGAGTAGCCACATACTATTAATGTTCTTATTCTCTATTTTTGTTGGTACAGTGGGAGTAGCCACATACTATTAATGTTCTTATTCTGTATTTTAGTTGGTACAGTGGGAGTAGCCACATACTATTAATGTTCTTATTCTCTATTTTAGTTGGTACAGTGTAAGTAGCCACATACTATTAATGTTCTTATTCTCTATTTTTGTTGGTACAGTGGGAGTAGCCACATACTATTAATGTTCTTATTCTGTATTTTAGTTGGTCCAGTGGGAGTAGCCACATACTATTAATGTTCTTATTCTCTATTTTAGTTGGTCCAGTGGGAGTAGCCACATACTATTAATGTTCTTATTCTCTATTTTAGTTGGTACAGTGGGAGTAGCCACATACTATTAATGTTCTTATTCTCTATTTTAGTTGGTACAGTGGGAGTAGCCACATACTATTAATGTTCTTATTCTCTATTTTTGTTGGTCCAGTGTAAGTAGCCACATACTATTAATGTTCTTATTCTGTATTTTAGTTGGTACAGTGGGAGTAGCCACATACTATTAATGTTCTTATTCTGTATTTTAGTTGGTACAGTGGGAGTAGCCACATACTATTAATGTTCTTATTCTCTATTTTAGTTGGTACAGTGGGAGTAGCCACATACTATTAATGTTCTTATTCTGTATTTTTGTTGGTCCAGTTTAAGTAGCCACATACTATTAATGTTCTTATTCTGTATTTTAGTTGGTACAGTGGGAGTAGCCACATACTATTAATGTTCTTATTCTCTATTTTAGTTGGTACAGTGGGAGTAGCCACATACTATTAATGTTCTTATTCTCTATTTTAGTTGGTACAGTGGGAGTAGCCACATACTATTAATGTTCTTATTCTGTATTTTTGTTGGTCCAGTTTAAGTAGCCACATACTATTAATGTTCTTATTCTCTATTTTAGTTGGTCCAGTGGGAGTAGCCACATACTATTAATGTTCTTATTCTCTATTTTTGTTGGTCCAGTGGGAGTAGCCACATACTATTAATGTTCTTATTCTCTATTTTTGTTGGTCCAGTGTAAGTAGCCACATACTATTAATGTTCTTATTCTCTATTTTTGTTGGTCCAGTGTAAGTAGCCACATACTATTAATGTTCTTATTCTCTATTTTTGTTGGTCCAGTGTAAGTAGCCACATACTATTAATGTTCTTATTCTCTATTTTAGTTGGTCCAGTGTAAGTAGCCACATACTATTAATGTTCTTATTCTCTATTTTAGTTGGTCCAGTGTAAGTAGCCACATACTATTAATGTTCTTATTCTCTATTTTAGTTGGTACAGTGTAAGTAGCCACATACTATTAATGTTCTTATTCTCTATTTTAGTTGGTCCAGTGTAAGTAGCCACATACTATTAATGTTCTTATTCTCTATTTTTGTTGGTCCAGTGTAAGTAGCCACATACTATTAATGTTCTTATTCTCTATTTTAGTTGGTCCAGTGTAAGTAGCCACATACTATTAATGTTCTTATTCTCTATTTTTGTTGGTCCAGTGGGAGTAGCCACATACTATTAATGTTCTTATTCTCTATTTTAGTTGGTCCAGTGTAAGTAGCCACATACTATTAATGTTCTTATTCTCTATTTTAGTTGGTCCAGTGTAAGTAGCCACATACTATTAATGTTCTTATTCTCTATTTTTGTTGGTCCAGTGGGAGTAGCCACATACTATTAATGTTCTTATTCTCTATTTTAGTTGGTCCAGTGTAAGTAGCCACATACTATTAATGTTCTTATTCTCTATTTTAGTTGGTCCAGTGTAAGTAGCCACATACTATTAATGTTCTTATTCTCTATTTTAGTTGGTCCAGTGTAAGTAGCCACATACTATTAATGTTCTTATTCTCTATTTTAGTTGGTCCAGTGTAAGTAGCCACATACTATTAATGTTCTTATTCTCTATTTTAGTTGGTCCAGTGTAAGTAGCCACATACTATTAATGTTCTTATTCTCTATTTTAGTTGGTCCAGTGTAAGTAGCCACATACTATTAATGTTCTTATTCTCTATTTTAGTTGGTCCAGTGTAAGTAGCCACATACTATTAATGTTCTTATTCTCTATTTTAGTTGGTCCAGTGTAAGTAGCCACATACTATTAATGTTCTTATTCTCTATTTTAGTTGGTCCAGTGTAAGTAGCCACATACTATTAATGTTCTTATTCTCTATTTTAGTTGGTCCAGTGGGAGTAGCCACATACTATTAATGTTCTTATTCTCTATTTTAGTTGGTCCAGTGTAAGTAGCCACATACTATTAATGTTCTTATTCTCTATTTTTGTTGGTCCAGTGGGAGTAGCCACATACTATTAATGTTCTTATTCTCTATTTTAGTTGGTCCAGTGTAAGTAGCCACATACTATTAATGTTCTTATTCTCTATTTTAGTTGGTCCAGTGTAAGTAGCCACATACTATTAATGTTCTTATTCTCTATTTTAGTTGGTCCAGTGTAAGTAGCCACATACTATTAATGTTCTTATTCTCTATTTTTGTTGGTCCAGTGTAAGTAGCCACATACTATTAATGTTCTTATTCTCTATTTTTGTTGGTCCAGTGTAAGTAGCCACATACTATTAATGTTCTTATTCTCTATTTTAGTTGGTACAGTGTAAGTAGCCACATACTATTAATGTTCTTATTCTCTATTTTTGTTGGTCCAGTGGGAGTAGCCACATACTATTAATGTTCTTATTCTCTATTTTTGTTGGTCCAGTGTAAGTAGCCACATACTATTAATGTTCTTATTCTCTATTTTTGTTGGTCCAGTGGGAGTAGCCACATACTATTAATGTTCTTATTCTCTATTTTAGTTGGTCCAGTGTAAGTAGCCACATACTATTAATGTTCTTATTCTCTATTTTTGTTGGTCCAGTGGGAGTAGCCACATACTATTAATGTTCTTATTCTCTATTTTAGTTGGTCCAGTGTAAGTAGCCACATACTATTAATGTTCTTATTCTCTATTTTAGTTGGTCCAGTGTAAGTAGCCACATACTATTAATGTTCTTATTCTCTATTTTTGTTGGTCCAGTGTAAGTAGCCACATACTATTAATGTTCTTATTCTCTATTTTAGTTGGTCCAGTGTAAGTAGCCACATACTATTAATGTTCTTATTCTCTATTTTTGTTGGTCCAGTGTAAGTAGCCACATACTATTAATGTTCTTATTCTCTATTTTTGTTGGTCCAGTGGGAGTAGCCACATACTATTAATGTTCTTATTCTCTATTTTTGTTGGTCCAGTGTAAGTAGCCACATACTATTAATGTTCTTATTCTCTATTTTAGGTGGTCCAGTGTAAGTAGCCACATACTATTAATGTTCTTATTCTCTATTTTTGTTGGTCCAGTGTAAGTAGCCACATACTATTAATGTTCTTATTCTCTATTTTAGGTGGTCCAGTGTAAGTAGCCACATACTATTAATGTTCTTATTCTCTATTTTTGTTGGTCCAGTGTAAGTAGCCACATACTATTAATGTTCTTATTCTCTATTTTAGTTGGTACAGTGGGAGTAGCCACATACTATTAATGTTCTTATTCTCTATTTTAGTTGGTCCAGTGGGAGTAGTCACATAGTATTAATGTTCTTATTCTCTATTTTAGTTGGTCCAGTGGGAGTAGCCACATACTATTAATGTTCTTATTCTCTATTTTAGTTGGTCCAGTGGGAGTAGTCACATACTATTAATGTTCTTATTCTCTATTTTAGTTGGTACAGTGGGAGTAGCCACATACTATTAATGTTCTTATTCTCTATTTTAGTTGGTCCAGTGGGAGTAGTCACATACTATTAATGTTCTTATTCTCTATTTTAGTTGGTCCAGTGTAAGTAGCCACATACTATTAATGTTCTTATTCTCTATTTTAGTTGGTACAGTGGGAGTAGTCACATACTATTAATGTTCTTATTCTCTATTTTTGTTGGTCCAGTGGGAGTAGTCACATACTATTAATGTTCTTATTCTCTATTTTAGTTGGTCCAGTGTAAGTAGCCACATACTATTAATGTTCTTATTCTCTATTTTAGTTGGTACAGTGGGAGTAGCCACATACTATTAATGTTCTTATTCTCTATTTTAGTTGGTACAGTGGGAGTAGCCACATACTATTAATGTTCTTATTCTCTATTTTAGTTGGTCCAGTGGGAGTAGCCACATACTATTAATGTTCTTATTCTCTATTTTAGTTGGTCCAGTGGGAGTAGCCACATACTATTAATGTTCTTATTCTCTATTTTTGTTGGTCCAGTGGGAGTAGCCACATACTATTAATGTTCTTATTCTCTATTTTTGTTGGTCCAGTGGGAGTAGCCACATACTATTAATGTTCTTATTCTCTAGTTTTGTTGGTCCAGTGTAAGTAGCCACATATTATTAATGTTCTTATTCTCTATTTTTTTGGTCCAGTGTAAGTAGCCACATACTATTAATGTTCTTATTCTCTATTTTAGTTGGTACAGTGGGAGTAGCCACATACTATTAATGTTCTTATTCTCTATTTTAGTTAGTCCACTGGGAGTAGCCACATACTATTAATGTTCTTATTCTCTATTTGAGTTAGTCCAGTGGGAGTAGCCACATACTATTAATGTTCTTATTCTCTATTTTTGTTGGTCCAGTGGGAGTAGCCACATACTATTAATGTTCTTATTCTCTATTTTAGTTGGTACAGTGTAAGTAGCCACATACTATTAATGTTCTTATTCTCTATTTTTGTTGGTCCAGTGGGAGTAGCCACATACTATTAATGTTCTTATTCTCTATTTTAGTTGGTCCAGTGTAAGTAGCCACATACTATTAATGTTCTTATTCTCTATTTTAGTTGGTCCAGTGTAAGTAGCCACATACTATTAATGTTCTTATTCTCTATTTTTGTTGGTCCAGTGTAAGTAGCCACATACTATTAATGTTCTTATTCTCTATTTTAGGTGGTCCAGTGTAAGTAGCCACATACTATTAATGTTCTTATTCTCTATTTTAGGTGGTCCAGTGTAAGTAGCCACATACTATTAATGTTCTTATTCTCTATTTTAGTTGGTCCAGTGTAAGTAGCCACATACTATTAATGTTCTTATTCTCTATTTTAGGTGGTCCAGTGTAAGTAGCCACATACTATTAATGTTCTTATTCTCTATTTTAGTTGGTCCAGTGTAAGTAGCCACATACTATTAATGTTCTTATTCTCTATTTTAGTTGGTCCAGTGTAAGTAGCCACATACTATTAATGTTCTTATTCTCTATTTTTGTTGGTCCAGTGTAAGTAGCCACATACTATTAATGTTCTTATTCTCTATTTTTGTTGGTCCAGTGTAAGTAGCCACATACTATTAATGTTCTTATTCTCTATTTTTGTTGGTCCAGTGGGAGTAGCCACATACTATTAATGTTCTTATTCTCTATTTTTGTTGGTCCAGTGTAAGTAGCCACATACTATTAATGTTCTTATTCTCTATTTTAGTTGGTCCAGTGTAAGTAGCCACATACTATTAATGTTCTTATTCTCTATTTTTGTTGGTCCAGTGGGAGTAGCCACATACTATTAATGTTCTTATTCTCTATTTTTGTTGGTCCAGTGGGAGTAGCCACATACTATTAATGTTCTTATTCTCTATTTTAGTTGGTCCAGTGGGAGTAGCCACATACTATTAATGTTCTTATTCTCTATTTTAGTTGGTCCAGTGGGAGTAGTCACATACTATTAATGTTCTTATTCTCTATTTTAGTTGGTCCAGTGGGAGTAGCCACATACTATTAATGTTCTTATTCTGTATTTTTGTTGGTCCAGTGGGAGTGGCCACATACTATTAATGTTCTTATTCTCTATTTTTGTTGGTCCAGTGTAAGTAGCCACATACTATTAATGTTCTTATTCTCTATTTTTGTTGGTCCAGTGTAAGTAGCCACATACTATTAATGTTCTTATTCTCTATTTTAGTTGGTACAGTGGGAGTAGCCACATACTATTAATGTTCTTATTCTCTATTTTTGTTGGTCCAGTGTTAGTAGCCACATACTATTAATGTTCTTATTCTCTATTTTTGTTGGTCCAGTGTAAGTAGCCACATACTATTAATGTTCTTATTCTCTATTTTTGTTGGTCCAGTGGGAGTAGCCACATACTATTAATGTTCTTATTCTCTATTTTAGTTGGTCCAGTGTAAGTAGCCACATACTATTAATGTTCTTATTCTCTATTTTTGTTGGTCCAATGTAAGTAGCCACATACTATTAATGTTCTTATTCTCTATTTTAGTTGGTCCAGTGTAAGTAGCCACATACTATTAATGTTCTTATTCTCTATTTTAGTTGGTCCAGTGTAAGTAGCCACATACTATTAATGTTCTTATTCTCTATTTTTGTTGGTCCAGTGTAAGTAGCCACATACTATTAATGTTCTTATTCTCTATTTTTGTTGGTCCAGTGTAAGTAGCCACATACTATTAATGTTCTTATTCTCTATTTTTGTTGGTCCAGTGGGAGTAGCCACATACTATTAATGTTCTTATTCTCTATTTTTGTTGGTCCAGTGGGAGTAGCCACATACTATTAATGTTCTTATTCTCTATTTTTGTTGGTCCAGTGTAAGTAGCCACATACTATTAATGTTCTTATTCTCTATTTTTGTTGGTCCAGTGGGAGTAGCCACATACTATTAATGTTCTTATTCTCTATTTTTGTTGGTCCAGTGGGAGTAGCCACATACTATTAATGTTCTTATTCTCTATTTTTGTTGGTCCAGTGTAAGTAGCCACATACTATTAATGTTCTTATTCTCTATTTTTGTTGGTCCAGTGGGAGTAGCCACATACTATTAATGTTCTTATTCTGTATTTTTGTTGGTCCAGTGGGAGTGGCCACATACTATTAATGTTCTTATTCTCTATTTTTGTTGGTCCAGTGTAAGTAGCCACATACTATTAATGTTCTTATTCTCTATTTTTGTTGGTCCAGTGGGAGTAGCCACATACTATTAATGTTCTTATTCTGTATTTTTGTTGGTCCAGTGGGAGTGGCCACATACTATTAATGTTCTTATTCTCTATTTTTGTTGGTCCAGTGTAAGTAGCCACATACTATTAATGTTCTTATTCTGTATTTTTGTTGGTCCAGTGTAAGTAGCCACATACTATTAATGTTCTTATTCTCTATTTTATTTGGTCCAGTGTAAGTAGCCACATACTATTAATGTTCTTATTCTCTATTTTTGTTGGTCCAGTGGGAGTAGCCACATACTATTAATGTTCTTATTCTCTATTTTAGTTGGTCCAGTGGGAGTAGCCACATACTATTAATGTTCTTATTCTCTATTTTTGTTGGTCCAGTGTAAGTAGCCACATACTATTAATGTTCTTATTCTCTATTTTTGTTGGTCCAGTGGGAGTAGCCACATACTATTAATGTTCTTATTCTCTATTTTAGTTGGTCCAGTGGGAGTAGCCACATACTATTAATGTTCTTATTCTCTATTTTATTTGGTCCAGTGTAAGTAGCCACATACTATTAATGTTCTTATTCTCTATTTTTGTTGGTCCAGTGGGAGTAGCCACATACTATTAATGTTCTTATTCTCTATTTTAGTTGGTCCAGTGGGAGTAGCCACATACTATTAATGTTCTTATTCTCTATTTTATTTGGTCCAGTGTAAGTAGCCACATACTATTAATGTTCTTATTCTCTATTTTTGTTGGTCCAGTGGGAGTAGCCACATACTATTAATGTTCTTATTCTCTATTTTAGTTGGTTCAGTGGGAGTAGCCACATACTATTAATGTTCTTATTCTCTATTTTATTTGGTCCAGTGTAAGTAGCCACATACTATTAATGTTCTTATTCTCTATTTTTGTTGGTCCAGTGGGAGTAGCCACATACTATTAATGTTCTTATTCTCTATTTTAGTTGGTCCAGTGGGAGTAGCCACATACTATTAATGTTCTTATTCTCTATTTTTGTTGGTCCAGTGTAAGTAGCCACATACTATTAATGTTCTTATTCTCTATTTTAGTTGGTCCAGTGGGATTAGCCACATACTATTAATGTTCTTATTCTCTATTTTTGTTGGTCCAGTGGGAGTAGCCACATACTATTAATGTTCTTATTCTCTATTTTAGTTGGTCCAGTGGGAGTAGCCACATACTATTAATGTTCTTATTCTCTATTTTTGTTGGTCCAGTGGGAGTAGCCACATACTATTAATGTTCTTATTCTCTATTTTTGTTGGTCCAGTGTAAGTAGCCACATACTATTAATGTTCTTATTCTCTATTTTTGTTGGTCCAGTGGGAGTGGCCACATACTATTAATGTTCTTATTCTCTATTTTTGTTGGTCCAGTGGGAGTAGCCACATACTATTAATGTTCTTATTCTCTATTTTTGTTGGTCCAGTGGGAGTAGCCACATACTATTAATGTTCTTATTCTCTATTTTTGTTGGTCCAGTGTAAGTAGCCACATACTATTAATGTTCTTATTCTCTATTTTTGTTGGTCCAGTGTAAGTAGCCACATACTATTAATGTTCTTATTCTCTATTTTTGTTGGTCCAGTGTAAGTAGCCACATACTATTAATGTTCTTATTCTCTATTTTTGTTGGTCCAGTGTAAGTAGCCACATACTATTAATGTTCTTATTCTCTATTTTAGTTGGTCCAGTGGGAGTAGCCACATATTATTAATGTTCTTATTCTCTATTTTTGTTGGTCCAGTGGGAGTAGCCACATACCATTAATGTTCTTATTCTCTATTTTTGTTGGTCCAGTGGGAGTAGCCACATACTATTAATGTTCTTATTCTCTATTTTTGTTGGTCCAGTGGGAGTAGCCACATACTATTAATGTTCTTATTCTCTATTTTAGTTGGTCCAGTGGGAGTAGCCACATACTATTAATGTTCTTATTCTCTATTTTTGTTGGTCCAGTGGGAGTAGCCACATACTATTAATGTTCTTATTCTCTATTTTAGTTGGTCCAGTGGGAGTAGCCACATACTATTAATGTTCTTATTCTCTATTTTTGTTGGTCCAGTGGGAGTAGCCACATACTATTAATGTTCTTATTCTCTATTTTTGTTGGTCCAGTGGGAGTAGCCACATACTATTAATGTTCTTATTCTCTATTTTTGTTGGTCCAGTGTAAGTAGCCACATACTATTAATGTTCTTATTCTCTATTTTTGTTGGTCCAGTGGGAGTAGCCACATACTATTAATGTTCTTATTCTCTATTTTTGTTGGTCCAGTGTAAGTAGCCACATACTATTAATGTTCTTATTCTCTATTTTTGTTGGTCCAGTGGGAGTAGCCACATACTATTAATGTTCTTATTCTCTATTTTTGTTGGTCCAGTGGGAGTAGCCACATACTATTAATGTTCTTATTCTCTATTTTTGTTGGTCCAGTGGGAGTAGCCACATACTATTAATGTTCTTATTCTCTATTTTTGTTGGTCCAGTGTAAGTAGCCACATACTATTAATGTTCTTATTCTCTATTTTTGTTGGTCCAGTGTAAGTAGCCACATACTATTAATGTTCTTATTCTCTATTTTTGTTGGTCCAGTGTAAGTAGCCACATACTATTAATGTTCTTATTCTCTATTTTTGTTGGTCCAGTGTAAGTAGCCACATACTATTAATGTTCTTATTCTCTATTTTAGTTGGTCCAGTGGGAGTAGCCACATACTATTAATGTTCTTATTCTCTATTTTTGTTGGTCCAGTGGGAGTAGCCACATACTATTAATGTTCTTATTCTCTATTTTTGTTGGTCCAGTGGGAGTAGCCACATACTATTAATGTTCTTATTCTCTATTTTTGTTGGTCCAGTGGGAGTAGCCACATACTATTAATGTTCTTATTCTCTATTTTAGTTGGTCCAGTGGGAGTAGCCACATACTATTAATGTTCTTATTCTCTATTTTTGTTGGTCCAGTGGGAGTAGCCACATACTATTAATGTTCTTATTCTCTATTTTAGTTGGTCCAGTGGGAGTAGCCACATACTATTAATGTTCTTATTCTCTATTTTTGTTGGTCCAGTGGGAGTAGCCACATACTATTAATGTTCTTATTCTCTATTTTTGTTGGTCCAGTGGGAGTAGCCACATACTATTAATGTTCTTATTCTCTATTTTAGTTGGTCCAGTGGGAGTAGCCACATACTATTAATGTTCTTATTCTCTATTTTAGTTGGTCCAGTGGGAGTAGCCACATACTATTAATGTTCTTATTCTCTATTTTAGTTGGTCCAGGCGGAGTAGCCACATACTATTAATGTTCTTATTCTCTATTTTAGTTGGTCCAGTGGGAGTAGCCACATACTATTAATGTTCTTATTCTCTATTTTAGTTGGTCCAGTGGGAGTAGCCACATACTATTAATGTTCTTATTCTCTATTTTAGTTGGTCCAGTGGGAGTAGCCACATACTATTAATGTTCTTATTCTCTATTTTTGTTGGTCCAGTGTAAGTAGCCACATACTATGTTTGAAGTTTGATGTTCTTGTTCTCTATTTTGTTCAGTCCAGTGTAAGTAGCCACATACTATTGTCGCATGTGATGTTAGACGGACTCATTTATTTTACATTAATATGGCTCATTCTTTTAAATTCTGATAGAATCATATTTTACATTTTCTGCGTTAAGAAACTTTCGTAAGATGTGTACGTGACAGGACATATGTGGGCTACCTCATTTCCTGAGTTTGGCTCAAGGGACTTTTTCATTTGTGTCACTACCCATGGAAATTCTTAGAATAATGTTGGCTTTTGCAACATGGAACCGATCACGTGTTTCCGCTCAATCATACTTAAAGTATGGTGTCGGCTTACCACAAACAGGATATAGACGTCATTAAGAATGAGTCGGTTCTTGCCTATTTAAGCAAGCCTTGAGCGCCACTCAGGGGAGACTTACACATGCTAGACAGGGGTCGAATCGCTGCCCATCAGCATCCTAATCTGCTGTCTACAACGATGGGTTCACAGGTCCGTCCACATTACACACGACAAGTACTTCATGTTGAGATCTTACATGTTCCCCCTTCAATGTAAACTCAACATTGCAGATATCTAAGTAATAAACCAAGTAATTAAAACTAAGCCAAGCTTGAGATGTTCTACCCTGAAACCGCTATTCCCCCTATGTTCATCTGGTCATGGATGTGACAATATGGCCTGAGGCGCCAGCTTTTAGAAATTATTTTATTGAAAAGTGAGGTCTGATCTTCGGCCTCTCAAATTTAAAAGGTTCCTGTTTTTCTTTTCGCGGCTCTTAATGCCAACTACGTAATTTTAAATGTTTCTAGTTATTAAGTTCTTCTTTTTAAAACATTTGCTTACTATCTAAGTATTATTTGAGTATTATATGTGTTCTTTTCTTCTTTGCATGGAATTATTACCAAAGTATCTTAGCGACAGACCTATTAGTGCTGAAATCAGAAAGTTAATCCGTGAATATCAGACTATTTTGGATATTAACACTCAGAATTGAAGCTGGAAGTATAAAGGCATTAATTATCATAATTATCTGAAAAGGATAGTGATATAAAATAAGTAATAATATATTTAAAATCAGTGTATGTATAAAAAGGAGAAGCATTGTGAAAATTGACTATAAAAGCGACGGAAAGACAGACATGCACAGTTTTGTTAATTAGGGACCAGCCTCAGGTAGAAAGGGTAAATACCACTGAAGCAAGTTTTTCCTGGTAAACAGCCGAGTACAGCTGCACTTAGCCTGGTGAAGGCCACTCTAGCTTCATGATGCTAAGTTTGAGGAGAATGTTTGATGGGAGAGAGGGGAAGTTTAGGCGTTGGTTTTCCTTGTAGTAGCGTGGGTAGATCAGTCTGCCTGAGTGCCTGGTGAGTGCAGGACGACTTTCTCGTCGTGTGGAGAAGATTGGCGGCGAACATGCTAGAGGGTAGAACGCTTAGCTGTAGTTAATATTCTTTGGTCTTGGTAAAGACAAAGTAACGTGGTATGCATTTAATAGTGATCGGCAAACCTAAAGTATTATTTTAAATAGTGAATAAAAGTGTTCCAAGACAGCGTTCGTGTGTTTCTCTGTACACACCCACGCATACCCTGAGGTTAAGATTTCATGCTGGAGCAGCCGTGGCAAAAGAACCAACTGGGAGGAGACAAGCAGCAACCGTAGTGCTTCATTGTTGGAGGCGTAGTATGGCGGCATCATATTGCGCCTAAACGTAGGACTGAAAGAATTACCTGCGTCAGAATCAAGCGCATATGTCCAATATTCATGTTAGATCTAGTAGACGACTCCGAGGTTTGACTCCCATTCAGTATTTTGCACCAAAGGAACGTAGTTTAAGCGTGGGTGACCTGAACACACAGTTTTGTCCCTAGATTATTTTGGAACGTTAGCGTCTTCATGTTGAAGCTCAACGCCGGCCGCACCCTCGGTTCCCGAAGGGACCCAGTGCAAAACAGTCATTACCGCGAATGCGCCTTTTGCACGACCTTTCATTGACCCTGGAAAATTCGAAGGCAAACCCGGTCAGGACGTTGGAAACTACCTCTATAACTTTGAAACCATCGCTACAGCGAATGGTTGGGAAGATAAGCACAAACTACAATATTTACCATGCTATTTACAGGATGCAGCAGCAAATTATTCCCTCCGTCACCCGTATCTTGAATGGACCGACCTGAAACATGCCCTTCAGACAGCATTCGTACCAGCTGCGCATGATATTTTAGAATGCCGCTTATGTCAAAGAGTGCAGGACCTGTCTGAATCAACAGAGACTTACATATATATGATGTACTAGCTCTCTGTGACCAGGCATGGCCGAACCTGAAATAATTCACCATATTGTTGTGCGCGGATTGAGACCCTCGTTAATAGAAAGTGTCCTCCCCTCGAACCCACAATCTATTAGAGCTGATTCGACGCGTAGAAACGGCCAGATACCTGGCTGGTAAAAGGGTTGATGCCCAACTACTTCCCGCATCCAAACCAGTATTACTGGTCAGCCAACCAAGTCCACGATCGGACGTAAAGCAACTGCAGCGCCAGATTCGTGACTTGCAGAAGCAAATGCAAAAATTGCAATTTAAATATCAGAGGCCAATTATTGACATGCCTCGCAGCAACAGGACAAAGCCGTGGGCGTAGTAGCTATAGTCAACGCGGCGGTCTTAACGTTGCCTCGAGAGGAACATGGCGTGGCCCTAATGCCTCCCGTCGCATGCCAAAAGATAGTTTCACATGCTTTAAATCCAGACGGTCAGGACATACTGCAGACAACAATACCATCACCCAAACGGGCAAGGAACGTGACGCCCATCACCGAGAGTACACCAAAACAAATGACACTTATTCAGCCGGTAAATGTCATTACTATACAAGGTACGGTTGCCAATCAACCAGTGAGTATACAGGCAGCGCAGTCAGTATAGTACAACAAAATTTTGTGACCACACCCACCCACCCACCCGATTCCGAAAGATTTGATACTACGGACAGCAGATAATACATTACTAGATGTATGTTATTCCACCACTCTTTGCTTCAACATTAATGGCATATACTTTGAGGAGGATGTTCTTGTTGTTAAAGAGTTCGGACATGATCTCCTATTAGGGATGGATTTCATGAACCGATGTAAGGCCCTAATTGACTTGGAAACATATACAATTAGTCTTAAATTTCCAGACTCATCCCAATTAGAATTAAATTTGGTGAAAAATTAGGATGCCCATTGGCACAAATTACCGTGGAATCGAACGAGGAAACTGCGGTGCCACACAAAGCGTGTTGTATACAAGATATTCGCATTCCCCTTTCACATCAGTAAATGTTAAAGTGAAACTGCCTCCTAACGTAATGGGTAGAATTGTCTTAGAACCAAAAGGAGCTATCATGCAGAAGAAAATTTGCAAATATTCCCTATCTTTTGCGAAGCTCATAAAGAATGCGTCATCCCAGTACACAATAATACAATGCAGCCTAAATAAATTTTCGCGGGAACCACTCTTGCTTATGCGCATGAAGTAGCGCTAATACAAGCTGCAAATTGGTCTCCCGAAGATACACATTCAGTCGACATTGAAAATGCAAAATTTACTTACATAGGACCAACAAATGCAATTGAGTGCTTATTGCAGAAATACCGACACGTATTTGCTACACAATTAAAGGAGCTAGGAAAACTAACATAGGTGAGTTTAAAATTCAAGTCACTGATAACAAACCTATAAAACAAAGACCCTATCGTGTATCTCAGGCACAAAGAGAAATCATACAATTCCAGGTGCGTGAGATGCTCGACGCAGGTATTATCAAGGAAGAGCATAGCCCTTGGGCTGCGCCTGTAGTCTTAGTCAAGAAAAAGAATGCTGAAATGCGATTTTGTGTCGATTATCGAAAGTTGAATGCAGTAACGACTTCATCCTACCCCTTATTGACGATCTCCTTAGTTATTTGGGAAATTCTCAATGGTATTGCACTTTAGACTTGCTCAGTGCATATTTTCAAGTCCCGATTGAGGAAAATAGCCAACAATACACAGGGTTCTGCACAGATCAAGGCCACTTTTGCGTCCAGAGATTAGCTTTTGGTTTACGCAATGCCCCAAGTTTCTTTTCGGAAATATCCAGTAAGCTGCTAAGTGATCTAAAATTAAAAAAGATTTTGGTCTATCTCGATGAAATTGTCGTATTCGCATCCACATTCCCCAAATTGCTTAACAATTTGGAGGAAGTATTTCGCAAACTGCAAACACACAACTTTAAATTAAAGCCTGAAAAATGCTTCTTTGGAATGTCTCGAATTAAACTTCTTGGATTCGAAGTCTCGGCTAACGGAATTGAACCGGATTCTGATAAACTCGGATCCATCACACAATTGTCGACTCCCCAAAAACGTATGTGACGTACGCAAAGTGTTGGGTTTATTTAATTTCTACAGAAGGTTTTGCTTCCATTGCGAGCCCCTTCATGAAAGAACAAAGACTTTGAATGGACTCAAAGCCATCAAGATGCTTCTGATGCCTCAGGCCCCCGTTCTCGGTCATTTTCAGCCGGGAGCGCATACAGAAATCCACGTCGATGCCAGCACTATCGGGATAGGGTGTGCTCTGTTGCAACGATTAAATGGACAACTTCACCCCATAGCTTTCTCCTCTAGGTCTTTGAACAAGCATGAGAACTATAGCATTTCCGAATTGCAATTACTTGCCATTGTTTACGGCTTGACACACTTTAGACCCTATGTTTATGGGTTTCCCGTCCATGTTGTAACTGACCATCACGCGTTATGCTACCTACGAAATCTTAAAGATATAACAGGACGTCTAGATGGGCACTCAAACTTCAAGAATATAATCTCACCATCCAGTATAAGTCGGGTAAACGTCATCTCGACGCCGATGCGCTATCCCGTTTTCCAGTTGATGAACCTACACCCCATATAGTTGAACAAACGGACGAACTTATCACTTGTTTGCTAACGCCAGTGCACGTTGCACAAGAACAACAATGTGACCCCTACCTTCGACCATTAATTACATTAGAAATTCCGAACACGGGCTCGCATGCTACAGCGGCAGGCAGCCTCTTACACCTTAAAATCAGGTGTGCTATACCGCAAAAACGCAGAAGCCTCAGGACCGTTGCAGCTATTGGTGATACCCGAACAGTTAAAACATGAAATTTTATTTTCATGTCATGATGACCCCCTGTCAGGTCATCTAGGCTTTACCAGAACCTTTACCAAAACCAGTTCGCGTTACTAGTAGATAGGAATGCGAAAAGATATTGAGAAATACGTCAAGGGTTGTCTAAGTTGCCAATCGCGTAAGGGGCCCCGAAATGTTAAACCAGCCGGAATTTTACAACCTATACCTGTCTCAAGTAGGCGCTAGGTGGAGGAGCGACCTGATAGGACCATTTAGGAGGTAATACAATGGCGGTAATTGCTAGCGACTATCTGTCTAAATGGACCGAAGGAAAGGCTATCCCGAAGGGTTCTATAGAGCATGTTGCAAAATTCATACTAGAAAACATTATATGTCGTCACGGTGCACCAGTTGAATTACTATCCGGCTGGAGGAGCAGTGTTCCTCAGTGATGTAACGAAACAACTATTAAAACTAATGGGTGTTCAATCTACCTTCACTACGGTAATGGATTGGTAGAGAGAGCAAAGCAGCACCTCCACGAAACAGGACGCGGCGGCGCTGCCGTACAATACCAGTAGACAAGAGTCTACAGGGAGGATGTCTCCGTACGACATCCCACATTACCGGAACAACTGACAATCTGTTTGTCAAAACAAATACAGACTCGAATCAAAGAAGCTAAAGCTAACATCACACGCAAGCAGAATAAGTATAAACAAATCTTCGACAAACACTTCCAGGACAGCTAGTGAAATTGTGTACCCCAACACATAAGAAAGGCAGATCAACTAAGTTATTACACAGGTACTTATGAAATTGTACAACAGACATCGCCAGTTATTTATAAGATAAGAAATACAACAGGACCCAGAAGAAACAAAAGTATCATTCATGTCTCCAGATTATACCCATACTATAAACCATTCAGGAGAAATTAATTTCAGAAAACTAAAGATCATAAGATAATAGGCGTATACATAACATAATTAACGGTAAATTCATATTAAATGTGGTAAAAGTACAGTTTTATCTACTGCAATTCTCTTATTTTACATTATATTACAAGTTCATAATAGGTCCCCTACCTATTATATTAGTAGCAGTACATAAATGGTAGGAAAAAAACCACAATACAGCTAGGTAACCAAAGATAGACACTAACGGCAAGCAACTGAGCAAAGTGAACCTTACATAAATTAGAAATAGATTTAACAGACTCCGTCTATAATATTTCTCCAGCATTAATGAGACATAAATAAGCAGTTGAGGCAGTATTTTAATGCCTAAATAATATTAATTCTATTTTATTATAATTAAATTCAATAACAGCCCACCTTGAAAACAATATGTGTATAATTATTATTTAAACTGTATGTAAGTAATTGCAAATACTTTGTAAATGTTTATATACTCTAATAGTGCAAAAACTGTGAGAATAATATGTTTTAGGTTGTTAATAATGAGGTAATAATGTAATTTTTGTGACAATAATGTGTCTGGAATTTTGAAAAATACTGGTCATGAAAAGATCTGTAATGACGTAAGTTTCGCTTACAGTTTGGAATTAGTCAGTTGCGGGCATGATGTTATAGAGTGCAGATGTAAAAGTCACGGACATGATGTGATAGCGTGTAGATGCCAAAAATTGTGTTCTCCGCTAGTAAATACATTTGAGCCTCGTATTTGTTGCCAACTTTGAAGAAGTTACTTAGCTGGATGAGAGAAGCCCCCACATATGTGCGTCACTTTGACAATGTATTTAGGTTACGTAATGAAGATACACTTCGAAGTTGGCTGATGCTTGGGACGCCAAACTTTGTAGTAGTGAAGATAATGCTTGTTTTACATAATATTATTTTAATCTGCCACAGCTGCTTAAGTCCAACTATAGAATCAAAAATTCTTGTCCAGGTCGTGATATGACAAAAATTAAAGACGTCACAGAATTTACTTTTTAATTTCACTTGTTTATACTTGCACATTTATAAAAGAAAACTGTCAACACTCTACATATTCTTTATGTATTTACTAGCGGAGAACACAATTTTTGGCATCTACACACTATCACATCATGTCCGTGACTTTTACATCTGCACTCTATAACATCATGTCCGTGACTTTTACATCTGCACTCTATAACATCATGTCCGTGACTTTTACATCTGCACTCTATAACATCATGTCCGTGACTTTTACATCTGCACTCTATAACATCATGTCCGTGACTTTTACATCTGCACTCTATAACATCATGCCCGCAACTGACTAATTCCAATGGTAAAAACCTTAAAGCTTCGGTAATGCCAGTTTCTTATTGGTTAATTCTAATCCAATAGAATTTAAGTATTCAAACTAAAACTTTTCTTTACTGTTGATCGGCTAATTCTAAACTGTAAGTGAAGCTTACGTCATTACAGATCTTTTCATGACCAGTATTTTTCAAAATTCCAGACACATTATTGTCACAAAAATTACATTATTACCTCATTATTAACATCCTAAAACATATTATTCTCACAGTTTTTGCACTATTACAGTATATAAACATTTATATAACATTAATAAAATATGTTCTACAATAAAATAAGTATTTGCAATGACTTACATACAATTTAAATAATAATTATATACATATTGTTTTCAAGATGGGCTGTTATTGAATTATAATAAAAATACAATTAATATTATTTAGGTATTAAAATACTGCCTCACAGTTAAATAAATAATACATAATAATAATAATAATAATAATAATAATAATAATAATAATAATAATAATAATATTATTATTATTATTATTTGTAAGAAAAATAATAATAATTCATGTTTCCAGACTATGTCCATACTATAAACCACTTAACAGACATTAATTTCAAATAAATAAATCAAAACAAAACGATGTTAGTAAAGCGTTAAGTGCAAATAAAGATTGATGACTATTAAGTAAACACATTTAAAAGTATTGGCAGATTCACTTCCTCATTCGGATATCTCACTAACATAAGCCCTTGTTCTTTGACAAGCCTCGAACCCCAGACACTAATGTGTACCGCACCAAGCAATTTAACTATTACCTATGAAAGGTTAAACAGAGATAAGAAGAAGCAGTAGAATTAATAACAAACGTTAAAATCTTTAGGCTACTCCTGATTTAAAATCTGAAAGAGAAACCATACCTAACATCTTAGGATGTACATTCATAAGAATAATCAGCATATACATACAGAATGTAATTAACATTAGGTTAGTAGTAATGTTGGTAAATGTACAATTTGATCCACTGCACCTTCCCCCCTTTACCTTAGTTTAAAATTTAAGAATCAGTTCTTTTACCTATTAATACTTGTAGCAGTACTTAACTCTTAATTGCAGTTGTGTTACCAAGGATAAGCATTGAAGGCATGTACTTAAATACGCATAGGATAACAAATACCTAAAGAATGATATTCATGTTAACAATTGTAACAACACAATTTTCTTTTCCTACCTTAAAAAGCTCAAATAGTAATAATTGACTGAGTTTCTATAATTTTTTTTTTTCATATAAGAGTACATCAACAGTGGATAAAACCAATATTATCTGTAGCGGATGTTCATAAAATTGATCTAACATTATTAAGAAAACCCAAGAATAATACGATCAACGCGTACAACAACAACAATAATAATAATAATAATATTACCCACTTCAATAATATCAACATTGTTGTTGATCACCACAGTAGTATAACAAATAATACTAATAATAATCACAATTATAGCATTACTAGTAATACATTAATAATAACCTTAATATAATAACCTTTTTCGAATGGCTGCACGCCCCTGAAATTACCTTCAGTATATAGAGAAGATTACTGAAACAGAAATCGCTGATAGCACGAATTGACAGCGAACATAATTTTCCTTAATTTTTTTTATGCATGTTGAAGTTTGTTGTATTCATTAAGTCCAAATTCCTTTTAATTAACACGGATTTCTATTAATATTCAATGATGCGAAGGATAATTTATTTCCATATCATGCGCATATGCATATATAGTCACCAAATATCTAGTCCATGACTGTAAGTCCTTAATTCAATAACCAAAAGAAGAAAATGTTAATAATTATTTATGTTAATTTTGCTATGATATTGATCAAATCGAAGGAATAGACGTCTAGGAAGTTCTATATACTTGCACTTCACTGTTCTACCCCATAAACTTAATGAGACAAAGGCCGCATTATCAATTACGTATTAAATATAAGTAAAACACACATATATTTTGGCAACATTGCACGCCACTGAAACGATTAGGATACAAGTTCAATCGGAATTTCCTATTCGGCGGAATGTCTATCCACCGGAAGTTATTAATGCTAGATAACAACCACCAGGTACAGATATACTTGCCCACTCCCATAAACTAAATAATACATCAATTTTTGTTACGTGGCTATGGATGCCACTCGTAGATTTTATTTGTAGTTTACCTTATGTTCATAATTATTTCGGTTCCGAAATTCAGCAAGTGGTAATTCAATGTATGTTTAGTTGCTTCCTTGCACATCGACACTAATTTGTTTTGCTTACTTCCTGCCACTAACCTACAATATTATACACATGAATACTAACTAGCTTTACGCTATACCACAGATCCATAAGCTCTGTCCTTAGTAATAATCTGTGATTATCATTAGGTATGGTTACTTACACTTCACTAACATAATTAAGAAACACCTTACACTTTGTGAGTGCATGCTGGTCCCCTTACCTAGCCAGTTGGACTGTTAGCACCTTTGTGAGTGTATGCTGGTCCCCTTACCTAGCCAGTTGGACTGTTAGCACCTTTGTGAGTGTATGTTGGTCCCCTTACCTAGCCAGTTGGATTGTTAGCACCTTTGTGAGTGCATGCTGGTCCCCTTACCTAGCCAGTTGGACTGTTAGCACCTTTGTGAGTATATGCTGGCCCCCTTACCTAGCAGTTGGACTGTTAGCACCTTTGTGAGTGTATGCTGGCCCCCTTACCTAGCCAGTTGGATTGTTAGCACCTTTGTGAGTGCATGCTGGCCCCCTTACCTAGCCAGTTGTACTGTTAGCACCTTTGTGAGTGCATGCTGGCCCCCTTACCTAGCCAGTTGGACTGTTAGCGCCTTTGTGAGAGCATGCTGGCCCCCTTACCTAGCCAGTTGGACTGTTAGCACCTTTGTGAGTGCATGCTGGCCCCCTTACCTAGCCAGTTGGACTATTGGCACCTTTGTGAGTGCCTGCTGGTCCCCTTACCTAGCCAGTTGGACTGTTAGCACCTTTGTGAGTGCATGCTGGCCCCGTTAACTAGTCAGTTGGACTGTTAGCACCTTTGTGAGTGCATGCTGGCCCCCTTACCTAGTCAGCTGGACTGTTAGCACCTTTGTGAGTGCATGCTGGCCCCCTTACCTAGCCACTTGGACTGTTAGCACCTTTGTGAGTGCATGCTGGCCCCCTTACCTAGTCAGTGGGACTGTTAGCACCTTTGTAAGTGCATGCTGGCCCCCTTACCTAGTCAGTTGGACTGTTAGCACATTTGTGAGTGCATGCTGGCCCCTTTACCTAGCCAGTTGGACTGTTAGCACCTTTGTGAGTGCATGCTGGTCCCCTTACCTAGCCAGTTGGACTGTTAGCACCTTTGTGAGTGCTTGCTGGCCTCCTTACCTAGCCAGTTGGACTGTTAGCACCTTTGTGAGTGTATGCTGGCCCCCTTACCTAGCCAGTTGGACTGTTAGCACCTTTGTGAGTGCATTTTGGGCCACTTACCTAGTCAGTTGGACTGTTAGCACCTTTGTGAGTGCATGTTGGGCCACCTACCTAGTCAGTTGGATTGTTAGCACCTTTGTGAGCGTATGTTGGTCCCCTTAACTAGCCAGTTGGACTGTTAGCACCTTTGTGAGTGCATGTTGGGCCACTTACCTAGTCAGTTGGATTGTTTGCACCTTTGTGAGTGTATGCTGGCCCCCGTACCTAGTCAGTTAGACTGTTAGCACCTTTGTGAGTGTATGTTGGGCCACTTACCTAGTCAGTTGGACTGTTACCACCTTTGTGAGTGTATGTTGGTCCACTTACCTAGTCAGTTGGACTGTTAGCACCTTTGTGAGTGTATGTTGGGCCACTTACCTAGTCAGTTGGACTGTTAGCACCTTTGTGAGTGTATGTTGGTCCACTTACCTAGTTAGTTGAACTGTTAGCACCTTTGTGAGTGTATGTTGGTCCACTTACCTAGTCAGTTGGACTGCTAGCACCTTTGTGAGCGTATGCTGGCCCCCATACCTAGCCAGTTGGACTGTTAGCACCTTTGTGCGTGTATGTTGGCCCCCTTACCTAGTCAGTTGGACTGTTAGCACCTTTTAGAGCGTATGCTGGCCCCCATACCTAGCCAGTTGGACTGTTAGCACCTTTGTGAGCGTATGCTGGCCCCCATACCTAATCAGTTGGACTGTTAGCACCTTTGTGAGCGTATGCTGGCCCCCATACCTAGCCAGTTGGACTGCTAGCACCTTTGTGAGCGTATGCTGGCCCCCTTACCTAGTCAGTTGGACTGTTAGCACCTTTGTGAGCGTATGCTGGTCCCCTTACCTAGTCAGTTGGACTGTTAGCACCTTTGTGAGCGTATGCTGGCTCCCTTACCAAGGCAGTTGGACTGTTATCACCTTTGTGAGCGTATGCTGGCCCCCATACCTAGCCAGTTGGACTGTTAGCACCTTTGTGAGTGTATGCTGGTCCCCTTACCTAGCCAGTTGGACTGTTAGCACCTTTGTGAGCGTATGCTGGTCCCCTTACCTAGTCAGTTGCACTGTTAGCACCTTTGTGAGTGCATGCTGGTCCCCTTACCTAGCCAGTTGGACTGTTAGCACCTTTGTGAGTGTATGTTGTTTCCCTTACCTAGTCAGTTGGACTGTTAGCACCTTTGTGAGTGTATGCTGGTCCCCTTACCTAGCCAGTTGGACTGTTAGCACCTTTGTGAGTGCATGCTGGCCCCCTTACCTAGCCAGTTGGACTGTTAGCACCTTTGTGAGTGTATGTTGGTCCCCTTACCTAGCCAGTTGGAATGTTAGCACCTTTGTGAGTGTATGCTGGTCCCCTTACCTAGCCAGTTGTACTGTTAGCACCTTTGTGAGCGTATGCTGGTCCCCTTACCTAGTCAGTTGGACTGTTAGCGCCTTTGTGAGTGTATGCTTGCCCCCTTACCTAGTCAGTTGGACTGTTAGCACCTTTGTGAGTGTATGCTTCCCCCTTACCTAGTCAGTTGGACTGTTAGCACCTTTGTGAGTGTATGCTGGTCCCCTTACTTAGCCAGTTGGACTGTTAGCACCTTTGTGAGTGTATGGTGGTCCCCTTACCTAGTCAGTTGGACTGTTAGCACCTTTGTGAGTGCATGCTGGTCCCCTTACCTAGTCAGTTGGACTGTTAGCACCTTTGTGAGTGCATGCTGGTCCCCTTACCTAGCCAGTTGGACTGTTAGCACCTTTGTGAGTGCATGCTGGCCCCCTTACATAGTCAGTTGGACCGTTAGCACCTTTGTGAGTGTATGCTGGTCGCCTTACCTAGCCAGTTGGACTGTTAGCACCTTTGTGAGTGTATGCTGGCCCCCTTACCTAGCCAGTTGGATTGTTAGCACCTTTGTGAGTGCATGCTGGCCCCCTTACCTAGCCAGTTGTACTGTTAGCACCTTTGTGAGTGCATGCTTGCCCCCTTACCTAGCCAGTTAGACTGTTAGCGCCTTTGTCAGTGCATGCTGGCCCCCTTACCTAGCCAGTTGGACTGTTAGCACCTTTGTGAGTGCATGCTGGCCCCCTTACCTAGCCAGTTGGACTGTTAGCACCTTTGTGAGTGCCTGCTGGCCCCCTTACCTAGCCAGTTGGACTGTTAGCACCTTTGTGAGTGCATGCTGGCCCCGTTACCTAGCCAGTTGGACTGTTAGCACCTTTGTGAGTGTATGCTGGCCCCCTTACCTAGCCAGTTGGACTGTTAGCACCTTTGTGAGTGCATGCTGGCCCCCTTACCTAGTCAGTTGGACTGCTAGCACCTTTGTAAGTGCATGCTGGCCCCCTTACCTAGGCAGTTGGACTGTTAGCACCTTTGTGAGTGCATGCTGGCCCCCTTACCTAGCCAGTTGGACTGTTAGCACCTTTGTGAGTGCATGCTGGTCCCCTTACCTAGCCAGTTGGACTGTTAGCACCTTTGTGAGTGCTTGCTGGCCCCCTTACTTAGCCAGTTGGACTGTTAGCACCTTTGTGAGTGTATGTTGGGCCACTTACCTAGCCAGTTGGACTGTTAGCACCTTTGTGAGTGCATGCTGGCCCCCTTACCTAGCCAGTTGTACTGTTAGCACCCTTGTGAGTGTATGCTGGTCCCCTTACCTAGCCAGTTGGACTGTTAGCACCTTTGTGAGCGTATGCTGGTCCCCTTACCTAGTCAGTTGGACTGTTAGCATCTTTGTGAGTGCATACTGGTCCCCTTACCTAGCCAGTTGGACTGTTAGCACCTTTCTCAGTGTATGGTGGTTCCCTTACCTAGTCAGTTGGACTGTTAGCACCTTTGTGAGTGTATGCTGGTCCCCTTACCTAGCCATTTAGACTGTTAGCACCTTTGTGAGTGTATGTTGGTCCCCTTACCTAGCCAGTTGGACTGTTAGCACCTTAGTGAGTGTATGCTGGTCCCCTTACCTAGCCAGTTGGACTGTTAGCACCTTTGTGAGCGTATGCTGGTCCCCTTACCTAGCCAGTTGGACTGATAGCGCCTTTGTGAGTGTATGATTGCCCCCTTACCTAGTCAGTTGGACTGTTAGCACCTTTGTGAGTGTATGCTGCCCCCTTACCTAGTCAGTTGGACTGTTAGCACCTTTGTGAGTGTATGCTGGTCCCCTTACCTAGCCAGTTGGACTGTTAGCACCTTTGTGAGTGTATGTTGGTCCCCTTACCTAGTCAGTTGGACTGTTAGCACCTTTGTGAGTGCATGCTGGTCCCCTTACCTAGTCAGTTGGACTGTTAGTACCTTTGTGAGTGCATGCTGGTCCCCTTACCTAGCCAGTTGGACTGTTAGCACCTTTGTGAGTGCATGCTGGCCCCCTTACCTAGCCAGTTGGACTGTTAGCACCTTTGTGAGTGTATGTTGGTCCCCTTACCTAGTCAGTTGGACTGTTAGCACCTTTGTGAGTGTATGCTGGTCCCCTTACCTAGCCAGTTGGACCGTTAGCACCTTTGTGAGTGTATGCTGTCCCCCTTACCTAGCCAGTTGGATTGTTAGCACCTTTGTGAGTGCATGCTGGTCTCCTAAACCTAGCCAGATGGACTGTTAGCACCTTTGTGAGTGCATGCTGGCCCCCTTACCTAGTCAGTTGGACGGTTAGCACCTTTGTGAGTGTATGCTGGCCCCCGTACCTAGCCAGTTGGATTGTTATCACCTTTTGTGAGTACATGCTGGCCCCCTTACCTAGCCAGTTGGACTGTTAGCATTTTTGTGAGTATATGTTGGGCCACTTACCTAGCCAGTTGGACTGTTAGCACCTTTGTGAGTGTATGCTGAACTCCTTACCTAGCCAGTTGGACTGTTAGCACCTTTGTGAGTGCATGCTGGCCCCCATACCTAGCCATTTGGACTGTTTGCGCCTTTGTGAGTGTATGCTTGCCCCCTTACCTAGTCAGTTGGACTGTTAGCACCTTTGTGAGTGTATGCTAGCCCCCTTACCTAGCCAGTTGGATTGTTATCACCTTTTGTGAGTGCATGCTGGCACCCTTACCTAGCCACTTGGACTGTTAGCACCTTTGTGACTGCATGCTGGCCCCCTTACCTAGTCAGTTGGACTGTTAACACCTTTGTGAGTGCATGCTGGCCCCCTTACCTAGCCAGTTGGACTGTTATCACGTTTGTGAGTGTATGCTGGCCCCCTTACCTAGCCAGTTGGATTGTTAGCATTTTTGTGAGTGTATGTTGGGCCACTTACCTAGCCAGTTGGACTGTTAGCTTTTTTGTGAGTGTATGTTGGGCCACGTACCTAGCCAATTGGACTGTTAGCACCTTTGTGAGTGCATGCTGGCCCCCTTACCTAGCAAGTTGGATTGTTATCACCTTTGTGAGTGTATGCTGGCCCCCTTACCTATCCAGTTGGATTGTTACCACCTTTGTGAGTGCATGATGGCGACCTTACCTAGCCAGTTGGATTGTTATCACCTTTGTGAGTGTATGCTGGCCCCCTTACCTAGCCAGTTGGACTGTTAGCGCCTATGTAAGTGTATGCTGGCCCCCTTACCTAGCCAGTTGGACTGTTAGCACCTTTGTGAGTGCATCCTGGCCCCCTTACCTAGCCAGTTGGACTGTTTGCACCTTTGTGACTGTATGCTGGCCCCCTTACCTAGCCAGTTGGATTGTTAGCACCTTTGTGAGTGCATGCTGGCTCCCTTACCTAGCCAGTTGGATTGTTATCACCTTTGTGAGTGCATGCTGGTCCCCTTACCTAGATAATTGAATTGTTACCACCTTTGTGAGTGCATGCTGGCCCCCTTACCTAGCCAGTTGGACTGTTAGCAACTTTGTGAGTGCATGCTGGCCCCCTTACCTAGTCAGTTGGACAGTTAGCACCTTTGTGAGTGTATGCTGGTCCCCTTACCTAGCCAGTTGGACTGTTAGCACCTTTGTGAGTGCATGCTGGCCTCCTTACCTAGCCAGTTGGACTGTTAGCACCGTTGTGAGTGCATGCTGGCCTCCTTACCTAGCCAGTTGGACTGTTAGCACCTTTGTGAGTGCATGCTGGTCCCCTTACCTAGCCAGTTGGACTGTTAGCACCTTTGTGAGTGCATGCTGGCCTCCTTACCTAGCCAGTTGGACTGTTAGCACCTTTGTGAGTGCATGCTGGCCCCCTTACCTAGTCAGTTGGATTGTTATCACCTTTTGTGGGTGCATGCTGGTCCCCTTACCTAGTCCGTTGGATTGTTAGCACCTTTGTGAGTGCATGCTGGCCTCCTTACCTAGCCAGTTGGACTGTTAGCACCTTTGTGAGTGCATGCTGGCCCCCTTACCTAGTCAGTTGGACTGTTAGCACATTTGTGAGTGCATGCTGGCCCCTTTACCTAGCCAGTTGGACTGTTAGCACCTTTGTGAGTGCATGCTGGTCCCCTTACCTAGCCAGTTGGACTGTTAGCACCTTTGTGAGTGCTTGCTGGCCTCCTTACCTAGCCAGTTGGACTGTTAGCACCTTTGTGAGTGTATGCTGGCCCCCTTACCTAGCCAGTTGGACTGTTAGCACCTTTGTGAGTGCATTTTGGGCCACTTACCTAGTCAGTTGGACTGTTAGCACCTTTGTGAGTGCATGTTGGGCCACCTACCTAGTCAGTTGGATTGTTAGCACCTTTGTGAGCGTATGTTGGTCCCCTTACCTAGCCAGTTGGACTGTTAGCACCTTTGTGAGTGCATGTTGGGCCACTTACCTAGTCAGTTGGATTGTTTGCACCTTTGTGAGTGTATGCTGGCCCCCGTACCTAGTCAGTTAGACTGTTAGCACCTTTGTGAGTGTATGTTGGGCCACTTACCTAGTCAGTTGGACTGTTACCACCTTTGTGAGTGTATGTTGGTCCACTTACCTAGTCAGTTGGACTGTTAGCACCTTTGTGAGTGTATGTTGGGCCACTTACCTAGTCAGTTGGACTGTTAGCACCTTTGTGAGTGTATGTTGGTCCACTTACCTAGTTAGTTGAACTGTTAGCACCTTTGTGAGTGTATGTTGGTCCACTTACCTAGTCAGTTGGACTGCTAGCACCTTTGTGAGCGTATGCTGGCCACCATACCTAGCCAGTTGGACTGTTAGCACCTTTGTGCGTGTATGTTGGCCCCCTTACCTAGTCAGTTGGACTGTTAGCACCTTTTAGAGCGTATGCTGGCCCCCATACCTAGCCAGTTGGACTGTTAGCACCTTTGTGAGCGTATGCTGGCCCCCATACCTAATCAGTTGGACTGTTAGCACCTTTGTGAGCGTATGCTGGCCCCCATACCTAGCCAGTTGGACTGCTAGCACCTTTGTGAGCGTATGCTGGCCCCCTTACCTAGTCAGTTGGACTGTTAGCACCTTTGTGAGCGTATGCTGGTCCCCTTACCTAGTCAGTTGGACTGTTAGCACCTTTGTGAGCGTATGCTGGCTCCCTTACCAAGGCAGTTGGACTGTTATCACCTTTGTGAGCGTATGCTGGCCCCCATACCTAGCCAGTTGGACTGTTAGCACCTTTGTGAGTGTATGCTGGTCCCCTTACCTAGCCAGTTGGACTGTTAGCACCTTTGTGAGCGTATGCTGGTCCCCTTACCTAGTCAGTTGCACTGTTAGCACCTTTGTGAGTGCATGCTGGTCCCCTTACCTAGCCAGTTGGACTGTTAGCACCTTTGTGAGTGTATGTTGTTTCCCTTACCTAGTCAGTTGGACTGTTAGCACCTTTGTGAGTGTATGCTGGTCCCCTTACCTAGCCAGTTGGACTGTTAGCACCTTTGTGAGTGCATGCTGGCCCCCTTACCTAGCCAGTTGGACTGTTAGCACCTTTGTGAGTGTATGTTGGTCCCCTTACCTAGCCAGTTGGAATGTTAGCACCTTTGTGAGTGTATGCTGGTCCCCTTACCTAGCCAGTTGTACTGTTAGCACCTTTGTGAGCGTATGCTGGTCCCCTTACCTAGTCAGTTGGACTGTTAGCGCCTTTGTGAGTGTATGCTTGCCCCCTTACCTAGTCAGTTGGACTGTTAGCACCTTTGTGAGTGTATGCTTCCCCCTTACCTAGTCAGTTGGACTGTTAGCACCTTTGTGAGTGTATGCTGGTCCCCTTACTTAGCCAGTTGGACTGTTAGCACCTTTGTGAGTGTATGGTGGTCCCCTTACCTAGTCAGTTGGACTGTTAGCACCTTTGTGAGTGCATGCTGGTCCCCTTACCTAGTCAGTTGGACTGTTAGCACCTTTGTGAGTGCATGCTGGTCCCCTTACCTAGCCAGTTGGACTGTTAGCACCTTTGTGAGTGCATGCTGGCCCCCTTACCTAGTCAGTTGGACCGTTAGCACCTTTGTGAGTGTATGCTGGTCGCCTTACCTAGCCAGTTGGACTGTTAGCACCTTTGTGAGTGTATGCTGGCCCCCTTACCTAGCCAGTTGGATTGTTAGCACCTTTGTGAGTGCATGCTGGCCCCCTTACCTAGCCAGTTGTACTGTTAGCACCTTTGTGAGTGCATGCTTGCCCCCTTACCTAGCCAGTTAGACTGTTAGCGCCTTTGTCAGTGCATGCTGGCCCCCTTACCTAGCCAGTTGGACTGTTAGCACCTTTGTGAGTTCATGCTGGCCCCCTTACCTAGCCAGTTGGACTGTTAGCACCTTTGTGAGTGCCTGCTGGCCCCCTTACCTAGCCAGTTGGACTGTTAGCACCTTTGTGAGTGCATGCTGGCCCCGTTACCTAGCCAGTTGGACTGTTAGCACCTTTGTGAGTGTATGCTGGCCCCCTTACCTAGCCAGTTGGACTGTTAGCACCTTTGTGAGTGCATGCTGGCCCCCTTACCTAGTCAGTTGGACTGCTAGCACCTTTGTAAGTGCATGCTGGCCCCCTTACCTAGGCAGTTGGACTGTTAGCACCTTTGTGAGTGCATGCTGGCCCCCTTACCTAGCCAGTTGGACTGTTAGCACCTTTGTGAGTGCATGCTGGTCCCCTTACCTAGCCAGTTGGACTGTTAGCACCTTTGTGAGTGCTTGCTGGCCCCCTTACTTAGCCAGTTGGACTGTTAGCACCTTTGTGAGTGTATGTTGGGCCACTTACCTAGCCAGTTGGACTGTTAGCACCTTTGTGAGTGCATGCTGGCCCCCTTACCTAGCCAGTTGTACTGTTAGCACCCTTGTGAGTGTATGCTGGTCCCCTTACCTAGCCAGTTGGACTGTTAGCACCTTTGTGAGCGTATGCTGGTCCCCTTACCTAGTCAGTTGGACTGTTAGCATCTTTGTGAGTGCATACTGGTCCCCTTACCTAGCCAGTTGGACTGTTAGCACCTTTCTCAGTGTATGGTGGTTCCCTTACCTAGTCAGTTGGACTGTTAGCACCTTTGTGAGTGTATGCTGGTCCCCTTACCTAGCCATTTAGACTGTTAGCACCTTTGTGAGTGTATGTTGGTCCCCTTACCTAGCCAGTTGGACTGTTAGCACCTTAGTGAGTGTATGCTGGTCCCCTTACCTAGCCAGTTGGACTGTTAGCACCTTTGTGAGCGTATGCTGGTCCCCTTACCTAGCCAGTTGGACTGATAGCGCCTTTGTGAGTGTATGATTGCCCCCTTACCTAGTCAGTTGGACTGTTAGCACCTTTGTGAGTGTATGCTGCCCCCTTACCTAGTCAGTTGGACTGTTAGCACCTTTGTGAGTGTATGCTGGTCCCCTTACCTAGCCAGTTGGACTGTTAGCACCTTTGTGAGTGTATGTTGGTCCCCTTACCTAGTCAGTTGGACTGTTAGCACCTTTGTGAGTGCATGCTGGTCCCCTTACCTAGTCAGTTGGACTGTTAGTACCTTTGTGAGTGCATGCTGGTCCCCTTACCTAGCCAGTTGGACTGTTAGCACCTTTGTGAGTGCATGCTGGCCCCCTTACCTAGCCAGTTGGACTGTTAGCACCTTTGTGAGTGTATGTTGGTCCCCTTACCTAGTCAGTTGGACTGTTAGCACCTTTGTGAGTGTATGCTGGTCCCCTTACCTAGCCAGTTGGACCGTTAGCACCTTTGTGAGTGTATGCTGTCCCCCTTACCTAGCCAGTTGGATTGTTAGCACCTTTGTGAGTGCATGCTGGTCCCCTAAACCTAGCCAGATGGACTGTTAGCACCTTTGTGAGTGCATGCTGGCCCCCTTACCTAGTCAGTTGGACGGTTAGCACCTTTGTGAGTGTATGCTGGCCCCCGTACCTAGCCAGTTGGATTGTTATCACCTTTTGTGAGTACATGCTGGCCCCCTTACCTAGCCAGTTGGACTGTTAGCATTTTTGTGAGTATATGTTGGGCCACTTACCTAGCCAGTTGGACTGTTAGCACCTTTGTGAGTGTATGCTGAACTCCTTACCTAGCCAGTTGGACTGTTAGCACCTTTGTGAGTGCATGCTGGCCCCCATACCTAGCCATTTGGACTGTTTGCGCCTTTGTGAGTGTATGCTTGCCCCCTTACCTAGTCAGTTGGACTGTTAGCACCTTTGTGAGTGTATGCTAGCCCCCTTACCTAGCCAGTTGGATTGTTATCACCTTTTGTGAGTGCATGCTGGCACCCTTACCTAGCCACTTGGACTGTTAGCACCTTTGTGACTGCATGCTGGCCCCCTTACCTAGTCAGTTGGACTGTTAACACCTTTGTGAGTGCATGCTGGCCCCCTTACCTAGCCAGTTGGACTGTTATCACGTTTGTGAGTGTATGCTGGCCCCCTTACCTAGCCAGTTGGATTGTTAGCATTTTTGTGAGTGTATGTTGGGCCACTTACCTAGCCAGTTGGACTGTTAGCTTTTTTGTGAGTGTATGTTGGGCCACGTACCTAGCCAATTGGACTGTTAGCACCTTTGTGAGTGCATGCTGGCCCCCTTACCTAGCAAGTTGGATTGTTATCACCTTTGTGAGTGTATGCTGGCCCCCTTACCTATCCAGTTGGATTGTTACCACCTTTGTGAGTGCATGATGGCCACCTTACCTAGCCAGTTGGATTGTTATCACCTTTGTGAGTGTATGCTGGCCCCCTTACCTAGCCAGTTGGACTGTTAGCGCCTATGTAAGTGTATGCTGGCCCCCTTACCTAGCCAGTTGGACTGTTAGCACCTTTGTGAGTGCATCCTGGCCCCCTTACCTAGCCAGTTGGACTGTTTGCACCTTTGTGACTGTATGCTGGCCCCCTTACCTAGCCAGTTGGATTGTTAGCACCTTTGTGAGTGCATGCTGGCTCCCTTACCTAGCCAGTTGGATTGTTATCACCTTTGTGAGTGCATGCTGGTCCCCTTACCTAGATAATTGAATTGTTACCACCTTTGTGAGTGCATGCTGGCCCCCTTACCTAGCCAGTTGGACTGTTAGCAACTTTGTGAGTGCATGCTGGCCCCCTTACCTAGTCAGTTGGACAGTTAGCACCTTTGTGAGTGTATGCTGGTCCCCTTACCTAGCCAGTTGGACTGTTAGCACCTTTGTGAGTGCATGCTGGCCTCCTTACCTAGCCAGTTGGACTGTTAGCACCTTTGTGAGTGCATGCTGGCCTCCTTACCTACCCAGTTGGACTGTTAGCACCTTTGTGAGTGCATGCTGGTCCCCTTACCTAGCCAGTTGGACTGTTAGCACCTTTGTGAGTGCATGCTGGCGTCCTTACCTAGCCAGTTGGACTGTTAGCACCTTTGTGAGTGCATGCTGGCCCCCTTACCTAGTCAGTTGGATTGTTATCACCTTTTGTGGGTGCATGCTGGTCCCCTTACCTAGTCAGTTGGATTGTTAGCACCTTTGTGAGTGCATGCTGGCCTCCTTACCTAGCCAGTTGGACTGTTAGCACCTTTGTGAGTGCATGCTGGCCCCCTTACCTAGTCAGTTGGATTGTTATCACCTTTTGTGAGTGCATGCTGGCCTCCTTACCTCGCCAGTTGGACTGTTAGCACCTTTGTGAGTGCATGCTGGCCTCCTTACCTAGCCAGTTGAACTGTTAGCACCTTTGTGAGTGCATGCTGGCCTCCTTACCTAGCCAGTTGGACTGTTAGCGCCTTTTTGAGTGCATGTTGGCCCCTTTACTAGCCGCCTGAATTCTTAGTACCATTGTGAGTACATGGGGGCCATTTACCGAGCTGCCTGAATTGTTAGCACCATTGTGAGTACATGGTGGCCATTTACATAGCTGCCTGAATTCTTAGTATCATTGTGAGTACATGGTGGCCATTTACCGAGCTGCCTGAATTCTTAGTATCATTGTGAGTACATGGTGGACATTTACCTAGCAGCCTGAATTGTTAGCACCATTGTGAGTACATGGTGGCTTTTACCTAGCAACCTGAATTGTTAGTACCATTGTGAGTACATGGTGGACATTTACCTAGCAGCCTGAATTGTTAGTACCATTGTGAGTACATGGTGGTTCTTTACCTAGCAGCCTGAATTGTTAGTACCATTGTGAGTACATGGTGGACATTTACCTAGGTGCCTGAATTGTTAGCACCATTGTGAGTACATGGTGGTTCTTTACCTAGCAGCCTGAATTGTTAGTACCATTGTGAGTACATGCTGGCCATTCACCTAGCAGCCTGAATTGTTAGCACCATTGTGAGTACATGTTGGTCTTTTAACTAGCAGCCTGAATTCTTAGTATCATTGTGAGTACATGGTGGCCATTTAACTAGCAGCCTGAATTCTTAGTATCATTGTGAGTACATGGTGGTCATTTAACTAGCAGCCTGAATTCTTAGTACCATTGTGAGTACATGGTGGCCATTTAACTAGCAGCCTGAATTCTTAGTATCATTGTGAGTACATGGTGGTCATTTAACTAGCAGCCTAAATTCTTAGTATCATTGTGAGTACATGGTGGCCATTTAACTAGCAGCCTGAATTCTAAGTATCATTGTGAGTACATGGTGGCCATTTAACTAGCAGCCTGAATTCTTAGTATCATTGTGAGTACATGCTGGTCATTTAACTAGCAGCCTGAATTCTTAGTATCATTGTGAGTACATGCTGGTCATTTAACTAGCAGCCTGAATTCTTAGTATCATTGTGAGTACATGCTGGTCATTTAACTAGCAGCCTGAATTCTTAGTATCATTGTGAGTACATGCTGGTCATTTAACTAGCAGCCTGAATTCTTAGTATCATTGTGAGTACATGCTGGTCATTTAACTAGCAGCCTGAATTCTTAGTATCATTGTGAGTACATGCTGGTCATTTAACTAGCACCCTGAATTCTTAGTATCATTGTGAGTACATGCTGGTCATTTAACTAGCAGCCTGAATTCTTAGTATCATTGTGAGTACATGGTGGCCATTTAACTAGCAGCCTGAATTCTTAGTATCATTGTGAGTACATGGTGGCCATTTAACTAGCAGCCTGAATTCTTAGGATCATTGTGAGTACATGGTGGCCATTTACCTAGCAGCCTGAATTGTTAGCACCATTGTGAGTACATGCTGGTCATTTACCTAGCAGCCTGAATTGTTAGCACCATTGTGAGTACATGGTGGCCATTTACATAGCTGCCTGAATTCTTAGTATCATTGTGAGTACATGGTGGCCATTTACATCGCTGCCTGAATTCTTAGTATCATTGTGAGTACATGGTGGCCATTTACATAGCTGCTTGAATTCTTAGTATCATTGTGAGTACATGGTGGACATTTACATAGCTGCCTGAATTCTTAGTATCACTGTGAGTACATGGTGGCCATTTACATCGCTGCCTGAATTCTTAGTATCATTGTCAGTACATGGTGGCCATTTACATAGCTGCCTGGATTCTTAGTATCATTGTGAGTACATGGTGGACATTTACCTAGCAGCCTGAATTCTTAGTATCATTGTGAGTACATGGTGGACATTTACCTAGCAGCCTGAACTGTTAGCACCATTGTGAGTACATGGTGGCCATTTACCTAGCAGCCTGAATTGTTAGCACCATTGTGAGTACATGCTGGTCATTTACCTAGCCAGTTGGACTGTTAGCAGCTTTGTGAGTGTATGCTGGTCCCCTTACCTAGCCAGTTGCACTGTTAGCACCTTTGTGAGTGCATGTTGGCCCCTTTACTAGCCGCCTGAATTCTTAGTACCATTGTGAGTACATGGTGGACATTTACATAGCTGCCTGAATTCTTAGTACCATTGTGAGTACATGGTGGCCATTTACATAGCTGCCTGAATTCTTAGTATCATTGTGAGTACATGGTGGCCATTTACCGAGCTGCCTGAATTCTTAGTATCATTGTGAATACATGGTGGACATTTACCTAGCAGCCTGAATTGTTAGTACCATTGTGAGTACATGGTGGCCATTTACCTAGCGGCTTGAATTGTTAGCACCATTGTGAGTACATGGTGGCCTTTTACCTAGCAGCCTGAATTGTTAGTACTATTGTGAGTACATGGTGGACATTTACCTAGCAGCCTGAATTGTTAGTACCATTGTGAGTACATGGTGGTTCTTTACCTAGCAGCCTGAATTGTTAGTACCTTGTGAGTACATGGTGGACATTTACCTAGCTGCCTGAATTGATAGCACCATTGTGAGTACATGGTGGCCATTTACCTAGCAGCCTGAATTGTTAGTACCATTGTGAGTACATGGTGGCCATTTACCTAGCGGCTTGAATTGTTAGCACCATTGTGAGTACATGGTGGCCTTTTACCTAGCAGCCTGAATTGTTAGTACTATTGTGAGTACATGGTGGACATTTACCTAGCAGCCTGAATTGTTAGTACCATTGTGAGTACATGGTGGTTCTTTACCTAGCAGCCTGAATTGTTAGTACCTTGTGAGTACATGGTGGACATTTACCTAGCTGCCTGAATTGATAGCACCATTGTGAGTACATGGTGGCCATTTACCTAGCAGCCTGAATTGTAAGCACCATTGTGAGTACATGCTGGTCATTTAACTAGCAGCCTGAATTCTTAGTATCATTGTGAGTTCATGCTGGTCATTTAACTAGCAGCCTGAATTCTTAGTATCATTGTGAGTTCATGCTGGTCATTTAACTAGCAGCCTGAATTCTTAGTATCATTGTGAGTACATGGTGGCCATTTAACTAGCAGCCTGAATTCTTAGTATCATTGTGAGTACATGGTGGTCATTTAACTAGCAGCCTGAATTCTTAGTATCATTGTGAGTACATGGTGGTCATTTAACTAGCAGCCTGAATTCTTAGTATAATTGTGAGTACATGGTGGCCATTTAACTAGCTGCCTGAATTCTTAGTATCATTGTGAGTACATGGTGGTCATTTAACTAGCAGCCTGAATTCTTAGTATCATTGTGAGTTCATGCTGGTCATTTAACTAGCAGCCTGAATTCTTAGTATCATTGTGAGTACATGGTGGCCATTTACCTAGCAGCCTGAATTGTTAGCACCATTGTGAGTACATGCTGGTCATTTACCTAGCTGCCTGAATTGTTAGCACCATTGTGAGTACATGCTGGTCATTTACCTAGCTGCCTGAATTGTTAGCACCATTGTGAGTGCATGCTGGTCATTTACCCAGCTGCCTGAATTGTTAGCACCATTGTGAGTACATGCTGGACATTTACCTAGCTGCCTGAAATGTTAGAACCATTGTGAGTGCATGCTGGTCATTTACCTAGCTGCCTGAATTGTTAGCACCATTGTGAGTACATGCTGGTCATTTACCTAGCTGCCTGAATTGTTAGCACCATTGTGAGTACATGCTGGCCATATACCTAGCTGCCTGAATTGTTAGCACCATTGTGAGTGCATGCTGGTCATTTAACTAGCTGCCTGAATTGTTAGCACCATTGTGAGTACATGCTGGCGATTTACCTAGCAGCCTGAATTGCTAGCACCATTGCGAGTACATGCTGGCCATTTAACTAACTGCCTGAATTGTTACTACCATTGTGAGTACATGCTGGCCATTAACCTAGCTGCCTGAATTGTTAGTACCATTGTGAGTTCATGTTGGCCATTTACCTAGCTGCCTGAATTGTTAGTACATGCTGGCCATATACCTAGCCGCCTGAATTGTTAGTACCATTGTGAGTTCATGTTGGCCATTTACCTAGCTGCCTGAATTGTTAGTGTCATTGTGAGTTCATGTTGGCCATTTACCTAGGCGCCTGAATTGTTAGTACATGCTGGCCATATACCTAGCCGCCTGAATTGTTAGTACCATTGTGAGTTCATGCTGGCCATTTACCTAGCTGCCTGAATTGTTAGTAGATGTTGGCCATTTACCTAGCTGCCTGAATTGTTAGTACCAATGTGAGTTCATGTTGGCCATTTACCTAGCTGCCTGAATTGTTAGTGTCATTGTGAGTTCATGTTGGCCATTTACCTAGGCGCCTGAATTGTTAGTACCATTGTGAGTTCATGTTGGCCATTTACCTAGTCGCCTGAATTGTTAGTACCATTGTGAGTTCATGTTGGCCATTTACCTAGCTGCCTGAATTGTTAGTACCATTGTGAGTTCATGTTGGCCATTTACCTAGCTGCCTGAATTGTTAGTACCATTGTGAGTTCATGTTGGCCATTTACCTAGGCGCCTGAATTGTTAGTACCATTGTGAGTACATGTTGCCCATTTACCTAGCTGCCTGAATTGTTAGTATCATTGTGAGTTCATGCTGGTCATTTACCTATCTGCCTGAATTGTTAGTACCATTGTGATTTCATGCTGGTCATTTATCTAGCTGCCTGAATTGTTAGTACCATTGTGAGTTCATGCTGGTCATTTACCTAGCTGCCTGAATTGTTAGTACCATTGTGAGTTCATGCTGTTCATTTACCTAGCTGCCTGAATTGTTAGTACCATTGTGACTTCATGCTGGTCATTTACCTAGCTGCCTGAATTGTTAGTGTCATTGTGAGTTCATGCTGGTAATTTACCTAGGCGCCTGAATTGTTAGTGTCATTTTGAGTTCATGTTGGCCATTTGCCTAGCTGCCTGAATTGTTAGTGTCATTGTGAATTCATGCTGGTCATTTACCTAGCTGCCTGAATTGTTAGTGTCATTGTGAGTTCATGCTGGCCATTTACCTAGCTGCCTGAATTGTTAGTGTCATTGTGAGTTCATGCTGGCCATTTACCTAGCTGCCTGCATTCTTAGTACCATTGTGAGTTCATGCTGGCCATTTACCTAGCTGCCTGAATTGTTAGTACATGTTGGCCATTTACCTAGCTGCCCGAATTGTTAGTACCATTGTGAGTTCATGTTGGCCATTTACCTAGCTGCCTGAATTGTTAGTGTCATTGTGAGTTCATGTTGGCCATTTACCTAGGCGCCTGAATTGTTAGTACTATTGTGAGTTCATGTTGGCCATTTAACTAGCAGCCTGAATTCTTAGTATCATTGTGAGTACATGGTGGTCATTTAACTAGCAGCCTGAATTCTTAGTACCATTGTGAGTACATGGTGGCCATTTAACTAGCAGCCTGAATTCTTAGTATCATTGTGAGTACATGGTGGTCATTTAACTAGCAGCCTAAATTCTTAGTATCATTGTGAGTACATGGTGGCCATTTAACTAGCAGCCTGAATTCTAAGTATCATTGTGAGTACATGGTGGCCATTTAACTAGCAGCCTGAATTCTTAGTATCATTGTGAGTACATGCTGGTCATTTAACTAGCAGCCTGAATTCTTAGTATCATTGTGAGTACATGCTGGTCATTTAACTAGGAGCCTGAATTCTTAGTATCATTGTGAGTACATGCTGGTCATTTAACTAGCAGCCTGAATTCTTAGTATCATTGTGAGTACATGCTGGTCATTTAACTAGCAGCCTGAATTCTTAGTATCATTGTGAGTACATGCTGGTCATTTAACTAGCAGCCTGAATTCTTAGTATCATTGTGAGTACATGCTGGTCATTTAACTAGCACCCTGAATTCTTAGTATCATTGTGAGTACATGCTGGTCATTTAACTAGCAGCCTGAATTCTTAGTATCATTGTGAGTACATGGTGGCCATTTAACTAGCAGCATGAATTCTTAGTATCATTGTGAGTACATGGTGGCCATTTAACTAGCAGCCTGAATTCTTAGGATCATTGTGAGTACATGGTGGCCATTTACCTAACAGCCTGAATTGTTAGCACCATTGTGAGTACATGCTGGTCATTTACCTAGCAGCCTGAATTGTTAGCACCATTGTGAGTACATGGTGGCCATTTACATAGCTGCCTGAATTCTTAGTATCATTGTGAGTACATGGTGGCCATTTACATCGCTGCCTGAATTCTTAGTATCATTGTGAGTACATGGTGGCCATTTACATAGCTCCTTGAATTCTTAGTATCATTGTGAGTACATGGTGGACATTTACATAGCTGCCTGAATTCTTAGTATCATTGTGAGTACATGGTGGCCATTTACATCGCTGCCTGAATTCTTAGTATCATTGTCAGTACATGGTGGCCATTTACATAGCTGCCTGGATTGTTAGTATCATTTTGAGTACATGGTGGACATTTACCTAGCAGCCTGAATTCTTAGTATCATTGTGAGTACATGGTGGCCATTTACATAGCAGCCTGAATTGTTAGCACCATTGTGAGTACATGGTGGCCATTTACATAGCTGCCTGAATTCTTAGTATCATTGTGAGTACATGGTGGACATTTACCTAGCAGCCTGAATTCTTAGTATCATTGTGAGTACATGGTGGACATTTACCTAGCAGCCTGAATTCTTAGTATCATTGTGAGTACATGGTGGACATTTACCTAGCAGCCTGTATTGTTAGCACCATTGTGAGTACATGGTGGCCATTTACCTAGCAGCCTGAATTGTTAGCACCATTGTGAGTACATGCTGGTCATTTACCTAGCCAGTTGGACTGTTAGCACCTTTGTGAGTGTATGCTGGTCCCCTTACCTAGCCAGTTGCACTGTTAGCACCTTTGTGAGTGCATGTTGGCCCCTTTACTAGCCGCCTGAATTCTTAGTACCATTGTGAGTACATGGTGGACATTTACATAGCTGCCTGAATTCTTAGTACCATTGTGAGTACATGGTGGCCATTTACATAGCTGCCTGAATTCTTAGTATCATTGTGAGTACATGGTGGCCATTTACATAGCTGCCTGAATTCTTAGTATCATTGTGAGTACATGGTGGCCATTTACCGAGCTGCCTGAATTCTTAGTATCATTGTGAGTACATGGTGGACATTTACCTAGCAGCCTGAATTGTTAGTACCATTGTGAGTACATGGTGGTTCTTTACCTAGCAGCCTGAATTGTTAGTACCTTGTGAGTACATGGTGGACATTTACCTAGCTGCCTGAATTGATAGCACCATTGTGAGTACATGGTGGCCATTTACCTAGCAGCCTGAATTGTTAGCACCATTGTGAGTACATGCTGGTCATTTAACTAGCAGCCTGAATTCTTAGTATGATTGTGAGTTCATGCTGGTCATTTAACTAGCAGCCTGAATTCTTAGTATCATTGTGAGTTCATGCTGGTCATTTAACTAGCAGCCTGAATTCTTAGTATCATTGTGAGTACATGGTGGCCATTTAACTAGCAGCCTGAATTCTTAGTATCATTGTGAGAACATGGTGGTCATTTAACTAGCAGCCTGAATTCTTAGTATCATTGTGAGTACATGGTGGTCATTTAACTAGCAGCCTGAATTCTTAGTATCATTGTGAGTACATGGTGGCCATTTAACTAGCTGCCTGAATTCTTAGTATCATTGTGAGTACATGGTGGTCATTTAACTAGCAGCCTGAATTCTTAGTATCATTGTGAGTTCATGCTGGTCATATAACTAGCAGCCTGAATTCTTAGTATCATTGTGAGTACATGGTGGCCATTTACCTAGCAGCCTGAATTGTTAGCACCATTGTGAGTACATGCTGGTCATTTGCCTAGCTGCCTGAATTGTTAGTATCATTGTGAGTACATGGTGGCCATTTACATAGCTGCCTGAATTCTTAGTATCATTGTGAGTACATGGTGGCCATTTACATAGCTGCCGGAATTCTTAGTATCATTGTGAGTACATGGTGGCCATTTACATAGATGCCTGAATTCTTAGTATCATTGTGAGTACTTGGTGGCCATTTACATAGCTGCCTGAATTCTTAGTATCATTGTGAGTACATGGTGGCCATTTACCTAGCAGCCTGAATTGTTAGCACCATTGTGAGTACATGCTGGTCATTTACCTAGCTGCCTGAATTGTTAGCACCATTGTGAGTACATGCTGGTCATTTACCTAGCTGCCTGAATTGTTAGCACCATTGTGAGTACATGCTGGTCATTTACCTAGCTGCCTGAATTGTTAGCACCATTGTGAGTGCATGCTGGTCATTTATCCAGCTGCCTGAATTGTTAGCACCATTGTGAGTACATGCTGGTCATTTACCTAGCTGCCTGAATTGTTAGAACCATTGTGAGTGCATGCTGGTCACTTACCTAGCTGCCTGAATTGTTAGCACCATTGTGAGTACATGCTGGTCATTTACCTAGCTGCCTGAATTGTTAGCACCATTGTTAGTACATGCTGGCCATATACCTAGCTGCCTGAATTGTTAGCACCATTGTGAGTACATGCTGGCGATTTACCTAGCAGCCTGAATTGTTAGCACCATTGCGAGTACATGCTGGCCATTTAACTAGCTGCCTGAATTGTTACTACCATTGTGAGTACATGCTGGCCATTAACCTAGCTGCCTGAATTGTTAGTACCATTGTGAGTTCATGTTCGCCATTTACCTAGCTGCCTGAATTGTTAGTACATGCTGGCCATATACCTAGCCGCCTGAATTGTTAGTACCATTGTGAGTTCATGTTGGCCATTTACCTAGCTGCCTGAATTGTTAGTGTCATTGTGAGTTCATGTTGGCCATTTACCTAGGCGCCTGAATTGTTAGTACATGCTGGCCATATACCTAGCCACCTGAATTGTTAGTACCATTGTGAGATCATGCTGGCCATTTACCTAGCTGCCTGAATTGTTAGTACATGTTGGCCATTTACCTAGCTGCCTGAATTGTTAGTACCAATGTGAGTTCATGTTGGCCATTTACCTAGCTGCCTGAATTGTTAGTGTCATTGTGAGTTCATGTTGGCCATTTACCTAGGCGCCTGAATTGTTAGTACCATTGTGAGTTCATGTTGGCCATTTACCTAGTCGCCTGAATTGTTAGTACCATTGTGAGTTCATGTTGGCCATTTACCTAGCTGCCTGAATTGTTAGTACCATTGTGAGTTCATGTTGGCCATTTACCTAGCTGCCTGAATTGTTAGTACCATTGTGAGTTCATGTTGGCCATTTACCTAGGCGCCTGAATTGTTAGTACCATTGTGAGTTCATGTTGGCCATTTACCTAGCTGCCTGAATTGTTAGTACCATTGTGAGTTCATGCTGGTCATTTACCTATCGGCCTGAATTGTTAGTACCATTGTGATTTCATGCTGGTCATTTATCTAGCTGCCTGAATTGTTAGTACCATTGTGAGTTCATGCTGGTCATTTACCTAGCTGCCTGAATTGTTAGTACCATTGTGAGTTCATGCTGTTCATTTACCTAGCTGCCTGAATTGTTAGTACCATTGTGAGTTCATGCTGGTCATTTACCTAGCTGCCTGAATTGTTAGTGTCATTGTGAGTTCATGCTGGTAATTTACCTAGGCGCCTGAATTGTTAGTGTCATTTTGAGTTCATGTTGGCCATTTACCTAGCTGCCTGAATTGTTAGTGTCATTGTGAGTTCATGCTGGTCATTTACCAAGCTGCCTGAATTGTTAGTGTCATTGTGAGTTCATGCTGGCCATTTACCTAGCTGCCTGATTTGTTAGTGTCATTGTGAGTTCATGCTGGCCATTTACCTAGCTGCCTGAATTCTTAGTACCATTGTGAGTTCATGCTGGCCATTTACCTAGCTGCCTGAATTGTTAGTACCATTGTGAGTTCATGTTGGCCATTTACCTAGCTGCCTGAATTGTTAGTGTCATTGTGAGTTCATGTTGGCCATTTACCTAGGCGCCTGAATTGTTAGTACTATTGTGAGTTCATGTTGGCCATTTACCTAGTCGCCTGAATTGTTAGTACCATTGTGAGTTCATGTTGGCCATTTACCTAGCTGCCTGAATTGTTAGTACCATTGTGAGTTCATGTTGGCCATTTACCTAGCTGCCTGAATTGTTAGTACCATTGTGAGTTCATGTTGGCCATTTACCTAGGCGCCTGAATTGTTAGTACCATTGTGAGTTCATGCTGGTCATTTACCTAGCTGCCTGAATTGTTAGTACCATTGTGAGTTCATGTTGGTCATTTACCTATCTGCCTGAATTGTTAGTACCATTGTGATTTCATGCTGGTCATTTACCTAGCTGCCTGAATTGTTAGTACCATTGTGAGTTCATGCTGGTCATTTACCTAGATGCCTGAATTGTTAGTACCATTGTGAGTACATGGTGGCCATTTACCTAACAGCCTGAATTGTTAGCACCATTGTGAGTACATGCTGGTCATTTACCTAGCAGCCTGAATTGTTAGCACCATTGTGAGTACATGGTGGCCATTTACATAGCTGCCTGAATTCTTAGTATCATTGTGAGTACATGGTGGCCATTTACATTGCTGCCTGAATTCTTAGTATCATTGTGAGTATATGGTGGCCATTTACATAGCTGCTTGAATTCTTAGTATCATTGTGAGTACATGGTGGACATTTACATAGCTGCCTGAATTCTTAGTATCATTGTGAGTACATGGTGGCCATTTACATCGCTGCCTGAATTCTTAGTATCATTGTCAGTACATGGTGGCCGTTTACATAGCTGCCTGGATTGTTAGTATCATTTTGAGTACATGGTGGACATTTACCTAGCAGCCTGAATTCTTAGTATCATTGTGAGTACATGGTGGCCATTTACATAGCAGCCTGAATTGTTAGCACCATTGTGAGTACATGGTGGCCATTTACATAGCTGCCTGAATTCTTAGTAGCATTGTGAGTACATGGTGGACATTTACCTAGCAGCCTGAATTCTTAGTATCATTGTGAGTACATGGTGGACATTTACCTAGCAGCCTGAATTCTTAGTATCATTGTGAGTACATGGTGGACATTTACCTAGCAGCCTGTATTGTTAGCACCATTGTGAGTACATGGTGGCCATTTACCTAGCAGCCTGAATTGTTAGCACCATTGTGAGTACATGCTGGTCATTTACCTAGCCAGTTGGACTGTTAGCACCTTTGTGAGTGTATGCTGGTCCCCTTACCTAGCCAGTTGCACTGTTAGCACCTTTGTGAGTGCATGTTGGCCCCTTTACTAGCCGCCTGAATTCTTAGTACCATTGTGAGTACATGGTGGACATTTACATAGCTGCCTGAATTCTTAGTACCATTGTGAGTACATGGTGGCCATTTACATACCTGCCTGAATTCTTAGTATCATTGTGAGTACATGGTGGCCATTTACATAGCTGCCTGAATTCTTAGTATCATTGTGAGTACATGGTGGCCATTTACCGAGCTGCCTGAATTCTTAGTATCATTGTGAGTACATGGTGGACATTTACCTAGCAGCCTGAATTGTTAGTACCATTGTGAGTACATGGTTGCCATTTACCTAGCGGCTTGAATTGTTAGCACCATTGTGAGTACATGGTGGCCATTTACCTAGCAGCCTGAATTGTTAGTACTATTGTGAGTACATGGTGGACATTTACCTAGCAGCCTGAATTGTTAGTACCATTGTGAGTACATGGTGGTTCTTTACCTAGCAGCCTGAATTGTTAGTACCTTGTGAGTACATGGTGGACATTTACCTAGCTGCCTGAATTGATAGCACCATTGTGAGTACATGGTGGCCATTTACCTAGCAGCCTGAATTGTTAGCACCATTGTGAGTACATGCTGGTCATTTAACTAGCAGCCTGAATTCTTAGTATGATTGTGAGTTCATGCTGGTCATTTAACTAGCAGCCTGAATTCTTAGTATCATTGTGAGTTCATGCTGGTCATTTAACTAGCAGCCTGAATTCTTAGTATCATTGTGAGTACATGGTGGCCATTTAACTAGCAGCCTGAATTCTTAGTATCATTGTGAGAACATGGTGGTCATTTAACTAGCAGCCTGAATTCTTAGTATCATTGTGAGTACATGGTGGTCATTTAACTAGCAGCCTGAATTCTTAGTATCATTGTGAGTACATGGTGGCCATTTAACTAGCTGCCTGAATTCTTAGTATCATTGTGAGTACATGGTGGTCATTTAACTAGCAGCCTGAATTCTTAGTATCATTGTGAGTTCATGCTGGTCATATAACTAGCAGCCTGAATTCTTAGTATCATTGTGAGTACATGGTGGCCATTTACCTAGCAGCCTGAATTGTTAGCACCATTGTGAGTACATGCTGGTCATTTGCCTAGCTGCCTGAATTGTTAGTATCATTGTGAGTACATGGTGGCCATTTACATAGCTGCCTGAATTCTTAGTATCATTGTGAGTACATGGTGGCCATTTACATAGCTGCCGGAATTCTTAGTATCATTGTGAGTACATGGTGGCCATTTACATAGATGCCTGAATTCTTAGTATCATTGTGAGTACTTGGTGGCCATTTACATAGCTGCCTGAATTCTTAGTATCATTGTGAGTACATGGTGGCCATTTACCTAGCAGCCTGAATTGTTAGCACCATTGTGAGTACATGCTGGTCATTTACCTAGCTGCCTGAATTGTTAGCACCATTGTGAGTACATGCTGGTCATTTACCTAGCTGCCTGAATTGTTAGCACCATTGTGAGTACATGCTGGTCATTTACCTATCTGCCTGAATTGTTAGCACCATTGTGAGTGCATGCTGGTCATTTATCCAGCTGCCTGAATTGTTAGCACCATTGTGAGTACATGCTGGTCATTTACCTAGCTGCCTGAATTGTTAGAACCATTGTGAGTGCATGCTGGTCATTTACCTAGCTGCCTGAATTGTTAGCACCATTGTGAGTACATGCTGGTCATTTACCTAGCTGCCTGAATTGTTAGCACCATTGTTAGTACATGCTGGCCATATACCTAGCTGCCTGAATTGTTAGCACCATTGTGAGTGCATGCTGGTCATTTAACTAGCTGCCTGAATTGTTAGCACCATTGTGAGTACATGCTGGCGATTTACCTAGCAGCCTGAATTGTTAGCACCATTGCGAGTACATGCTGGCCATTTAACTAGCTGCCTGAATTGTTACTACCATTGTGAGTACATGCTGGCCATTAACCTAGCTGCCTGAATTGTTAGTACCATTGTGAGTTCATGTTGGCCATTTACCTAGCTGCCTGAATTGTTAGTACATGCTGGCCATATACCTAGCCGCCTGAATTGTTAGTACCATTGTGAGTTCATGTTGGCCATTTACCTAGCTGCCTGAATTGTTAGTGTCATTGTGAGTTCATGTTGGCCATTTACCTAGGCGCCTGAATTGTTAGTACATGCTGGCCATATACCTAGCCACCTGAATTGTTAGTACCATTGTGAGTTCATGCTGGCCATTTACCTAGCTGCCTGAATTGTTAGTACATGTTGGCCATTTACCTAGCTGCCTGAATTGTTAGTACCAATGTGAGTTCATGTTGGCCATTTACCCAGCTGCCTGAATTGTTAGTGTCATTGTGAGTTCATGTTGGCCATTTACCTAGGCGCCTGAATTGTTAGTACCATTGTGAGTTCATATTGGCCATTTACCTAGTCGCCTGAATTGTTAGTACCATTGTGAGTTCATGTTGGCCATTTACCTAGCTGCCTGAATTGTTAGTACCATTGTGAGTTCATGTTGGCCATTTACCTAGCTGCCTGAATTGTTAGTACCATTGTGAGTTCATGTTGGCCATTTACCTAGGCGCCTGAATTGTTAGTACCATTGTGAGTTCATGTTGGCCATTTACCTAGCTGCCTGAATTGTTAGTACCATTGTGAGTTCATGCTGGTCATTTACCTATCTGCCTGAATTGTTAGTACCATTGTGATTTCATGCTGGTCATTTATCTAGCTGCCTGAATTGTTAGTACCATTGTGAGTTCATGCTGGTCATTTACCTAGCTGCCTGAATTGTTAGTACCATTGTGAGTTCATGCTGTTCATTTACCTAGCTGCCTGAATTGTTAGTACCATTGTGAGTTCATGCTGGTCATTTACCTAGCTGCCTGAATTGTTAGTGTCATTGTGAGTTCATGCTGGTAATTTACCTAGGCGCCTGAATTGTTAGTGTCATTTTGAGTTCATGTTGGCCATTTACCTAGCTGCCTGAATTGTTAGTGTCATTGTGAGTTCATGCTGGTCATTTACCTAGCTGCCTGAATTGTTAGTGTCATTGTGAGTTCATGCTGGCCATTTACCTAGCTGCCTGATTTGTTAGTGTCATTGTGAGTTCATGCTGGCCATTTACCTAGCTGCCTGAATTCTTAGTACCATTGTGAGTTCATGCTGGCCATTTACCTAGCTGCCTGAATTGTTAGTACCATTGTGAGTTCATGTTGGCCATTTACCTAGCTGCCTGAATTGTTAGTGTCATTGTGAGTTCATGTTGGCCATTTACCTAGGCGCCTGAATTGTTAGTACTATTGTGAGTTCATGTTGGCCATTTACCTAGTCGCCTGAATTGTTAGTACCATTGTGAGTTCATGTTGGCCATTTACCTAGCTGCCTGAATTGTTAGTACCATTGTGAGTTCATGTTGGCCATTTACCTAGCTGCCTGAATTGTTAGTACCATTGTGAGTTCATGTTGGCCATTTACCTAGGCGCCTGAATTGTTAGTACCATTGTGAGTTCATTCTGGTCATTTACCTAGCTGCCTGAATTGTTAGTACCATTGTGAGTTCATGTTGGTCATTTACCTATCTGCCTGAATTGTTAGTACCATTGTGATTTCATGCTGGTCATTTACCTAGCTGCCTGAATTGTTAGTACCATTGTGAGTTCATGCTGGTCATTTACCTAGATGCCTGAATTGTTAGTACCATTGTGAGTTCATGCTGGTCATTTACCTAGCTGCCTGAATTGTTAGTACCATTGTGAGTTCATGCTGGACATTTACCTAGCTGCCTGAATTGTTAGTGTCATTGTGAGTTCATGCTGGACATTTACCTAGGCGCCTGAATTGTTAGTGTCATTGTGAGTTCATGTTGGCCATTTACCTAGCTGCCTGAATTGTTAGTGTAATTGTGAGTTCATGCTGGTCATTTACCTAGCAGCCTGAATTGTTAGTGTCATTGTGAGTTCATGCTGGCCATTTACCTAGCTGCCTGAATTGTTAGTGTCATTGTGAGTTCATGGTGGCCATTTACCTAGCAGCCTGAATTGTTAGCACCATTGTGAGTACATGCTGGTCATTTACCTAGCAGCCTGAATTGTTAGCACCATTGTGAGTACATGGTGGCCATTTACATAGCTGCCTGAATTCTTAGTATCATTGTGAGTACATGGTGGCCATTTACATTGCTGCCTGAATTCTTAGTATCATTGTGAGTACATGGTGGTCATTTACATAGCTGCTTGAATTCTTAGTATCATTGTGAGTACATGGTGGCCATTTACATAGCTGCCTGAATTCTTAGTATCATTGTGAGTACATGGTGGACATTTACCTAGCAGCCTGAATTCTTAGTATCATTGTGAGTACATGGTGGCCATTTACATAGCAGCCTGAAATGTTAGCACCATTGTGGGTACATGGTGGCCATTTACATAGCTGCCTGAATTCTTAGTATCATTGTGAGTACATGGTGGACATTTACCTAGCAGCCTGAATTCTTAGTATCATTGTGAGTACATGGTGAACATTTACCTAGCAGCCTGAATTGTTAGCACCATTGTGAGTACATGGTGTCCATTTACATAGCTGCCTGAATTCTTAGTATCATTGTGAGTACATGGTGAACATTTACCTAGCAGCCTGAATTGTTAGCACCATTGTGAGTACATGGTGTCCATTTACATAGCTGCCTGAATTCTTAGTATCATTGTGAGTACATGGTGGCCATTTACATAGCTGCCTGAATTCTTAGTATCATTGTGAGTACATGGTGGCCATTTACCTAGCAGCCTGAATTGTTAGCACCATTGTGAGTACATGCTGGTCATTTACCTAGCCAGTTGGACTGTTAGCACCTTTGTGAGTGTATGCTGGTCCCCTTACCTAGCCAGTTGCACTGTTAGCACCTTTGTGAGTGCATGTTGGCCCCTTTACTAGCCGCCTGAATTCTTAGTACCATTGTGAGTACAAGGTGGACATTTACATAGCTGCCTGAATTCTTAGTACCATTGTGAGTACATGGTGGCCATTTACATAGCTGCCTGAATTCTTAGTATCATTGTGAGTACATGGTGGCCATTTACCGAGCTGCCTGAATTTGTAGTATCATTGTGAGTACATGGTGGACATTTACCTAGCAGCCTGAATTGTTAGTACCATTGTGAGTACATGGTGGCCATTTACCTAGCGGCCTGAATTGTTAGCACCATTGTGAGTACATGGTGGCCATTTACCTAGCAGCCTGTATTGTTAGTACTATTGTGAGTACATGGTGGACATTTACCTAGCAGCCTGAATTGTTAGTACCATTGTGAGTACATGGTGGACATTTACCTAGCTGCCTGAATTGATAGCACCATTGTGAGTACATGGTGGCCATTTACCTAGCAGCCTGAATTGTTAGCACCATTGTGAGTACATGCTGGTCATTTAACTAGCAGCCTGAATTCTTAGTATCATTGTGAATTCATGCTGGTCAGTTAACTAGCAGCCTGAATTCTTAGTATCATTGTGAGTACATGGTGGCCATTTAACTAGCAGCCTGAATTCTTAGTATCATTGTGAGTACATGGTGGTCATTTAACTAGCAGCCTGAATTCTTAGTATCATTGTGAGTACATGGTGGTCATTTAACTAGCAGCCTGAATTCTTAGTATCATTGTGAGTACATGGTGGCCATCTAACTAGCTGCCTGAATTCTTAGTATCATTGTGAGTACATGGTGGTCATTTAACTAGCAGCCTGAATTCTTAGTATCATTGTGAGTTCATGCTGGTCATTTAACTAGCAGCCTGAATTCTTAGTATCATTGTGAGTACATGGTGGCCATTTACCTAGCAGCCTGAATTGTTAGCACCATTGTGAGTACATGCTGGTCATTTGCCTAGCTGCCTGAATTGTTAGTATCATTGTGAGTACATGGTGGACATTTACATAGCTGCCTGAATTCTTAGTATCATTGTGAGTACATGGTGGCCATTTACATAGCTGCCTGAATTCTTAGTATCATTGTGAGTACATCGTGGCCATTTACATAGCTCCCTGAATTCTTAGTATCATTGTGAGTTCATGCTGGTCATTTAACTAGCAGCCTGAATTCTTAGTATCATTGTGAGTTCATGCTGGTCATTTAACTAGCAGCCTGAATTCTTAGTATCATTGTGAGTACATGGTGGCCATTTAACTAGCAGCCTGAATTCTTAGTATCATTGTGAGTACATGGTGGTCATTTAACTAGCAGCCTGAATTCTTAGTATCATTGTGAGTACATGGTGGCCATTTAACTAGCTGCCTGAATTCTTAGTATCATTGTGAGTACATGGTGGTCATTCAACTAGCAGCCTGAATTCTTAGTATCATTGTGAGTTCATGCTGGTCATTTAACTAGCAGCCTGAATTCTTAGTATCATTGTGAGTACATGGTGGCCATTTACCTAGCAGCCTGAATTGTTAGCACCATTGTGAGTACATGCTGGTCATTTACCTAGCTGCCTGAATTGTTAGTATCATTGTGAGTACATGGTGGCCATTTACATAGCTGCCTGAATTCTTAGTATCATTGTGAGTACATGGTGGCCATTTACATAGCTGCCGGAATTCTTAGTATCATTGTGAGTACATGGTGGCCATTTACATAGCTGCCTGAATTCTTAGTATCATTGTGAGTACTTGGTGGCCATTTACATAGCTGCCTGAATTCTTAATATCATTGTGAGTACATGGTGGCCATTTACATAGCTGCCTGAATTCTTAGTATCATTGTGAGTACATGGTGGCCATTTACCTAGGAGCCTGAATTGTTAGCACCATTGTGAGTACATGCTAGTCGTTTACCTAGCTGCCTGAATTGTTAGCACCATTGTGAGTACATGCTGGTCATTTACCTAGCTGCCTGAATTGTTAGCAGCATTGTGAGTACATGCTGGTCATTTACCTAGCTGCCTGAATTGTTAGCACCATTGTGAGTGCATGCTGGTCATTTACCTAGCTGCCTGAATTGTTAGCACCATTGTGAGTAGATGCTGGTCATTTAACTAGCTGCCTGAATTGTTAGCACCATTGTGAGTGCATGCTGGTCATTTACCTACCTGCCTGAATTGTTAGCACCATTGTGAGTACATGCTGGTCATTTACCTAGCTGCCTGAATTGTTAGCACCATTGTGAGTACATGCTGGCCATATATCTAGCTGCCTGAATTGTTAGCACCATTGTGAGTACATGCTGGTCATTTACCTAGCTGCCTGAATTGTTAGCACCATTGTGAGTGCATGCTGGTCATTTAACTAGCTGCCTGAATCGTTAGCACCATTGTGAGTACATGCTGGCCATTTACCTAGCAGCCTGAATTCTTAGTACCATTGTGAGTTCATGCTGGCCATTTACCTAGCTGCCTGAATTGTTAGTACCATTGTGAGTTCATGTTGGCCATTTACCTAGCTGCCTGAATTGTTAGTGTCATTGTGAGTTCATGTTGGCCATTTACCTAGGCGCCTGAATTGTTAGTACTATTGTGAGTTCATGTTGGCCATTTACCTAGTCGCCTGAATTGTTAGTACCATTGTGAGTTCATGTTGGCCATTTACCTAGCTGCCTGAATTGTTAGTACCATTGTGAGTTCATGTTGGCCATTTACCTAGCTGCCTGAATTGTTAGTACCATTGTGAGTTCATGTTGGCCATTTACCTAGGCGCCTGAATTGTTAGTACCATTGTGAGTTCATGCTGGTCATTTACCTAGCTGCCTGAATTGTTAGTACCATTGTGAGTTCATGTTGGTCATTTACCTATCTGCCTGAATTGTTAGTACCATTGTGATTTCATGCTGGTCATTTACCTAGCTGCCTGAATTGTTAGTACCATTGTGAGTTCATGCTGGTCATTTACCTAGATGCCTGAATTGTTAGTACCATTGTGAGTTCATGCTGGTCATTTACCTAGCTGCCTGAATTGTTAGTACCATTGTGAGTTCATGCTGGACATTTACCTAGCTGCCTGAATTGTTAGTGTCATTGTGAGTTCATGCTGGACATTTACCTAGGCGCCTGAATTGTTAGTGTCATTGTGAGTTCATGTTGGCCATTTACCTAGCTGCCTGAATTGTTAGTGTAATTGTGAGTTCATGCTGGTCATTTACCTAGCAGCCTGAATTGTTAGTGTCATTGTGAGTTCATGCTGGCCATTTACCTAGCTGCCTGAATTGTTAGTGTCATTGTGAGTTCATGGTGGCCATTTACCTAGCAGCCTGAATTGTTAGCACCATTGTGAGTACATGCTGGTCATTTACCTAGCAGCCTGAATTGTTAGCACCATTGTGAGTACATGGTGGCCATTTACATAGCTGCCTGAATTCTTAGTATCATTGTGAGTACATGGTGGCCATTTACATTGCTGCCTGAATTCTTAGTATCATTGTGAGTACATGGTGGTCATTTAACTAGCAGCCTAAATTCTTAGTATCATTGTGAGTACATGGTGGCCATTTAACTAGCAGCCTGAATTCTAAGTATCATTGTGAGTACATGGTGGCCATTTAACTAGCAGCCTGAATTCTTAGTATCATTGTGAGTACATGCTGGTCATTTAACTAGCAGCCTGAATTCTTAGTATCATTGTGAGTACATGCTGGTCATTTAACTAGCAGCCTGAATTCTTAGTATCATTGTGAGTACATGCTGGTCATTTAACTAGCAGCCTGAATTCTTAGTATCATTGTGAGTACATGCTGGTCATTTAACTAGCAGCCTGAATTCTTAGTATCATTGTGAGTACATGCTGGTCATTTAACTAGCAGCCTGAATTCTTAGTATCATTGTGAGTACATGCTGGTCATTTAACTAGCACCCTGAATTCTTAGTATCATTGTGAGTACATGCTGGTCATTTAACTAGCAGCCTGAATTCTTAGTATCATTGTGAGTACATGGTGGCCATTTAACTAGCAGCCTGAATTCTTAGTATCATTGTGAGTACATGGTGGCCATTTAACTAGCAGCCTGAATTCTTAGGATCATTGTGAGTACATGGTGGCCATTTACCTAGCAGCCTGAATTGTTAGCACCATTGTGAGTACATGCTGGTCATTTACCTAGCAGCCTGAATTGTTAGCACCATTGTGAGTACATGGTGGCCATTTACATAGCTGCCTGAATTCTTAGTATCATTGTGAGTACATGGTGGCCATTTACATCGCTGCCTGAATTCTTAGTATCATTGTGAGTACATGGTGGCCATTTACATAGCTGCTTGAATTCTTAGTATCATTGTGAGTACATGGTGGACATTTACATAGCTGCCTGAATTCTTAGTATCACTGTGAGTACATGGTGGCCATTTACATCGCTGCCTGAATTCTTAGTATCATTGTCAGTACATGGTGGCCATTTACATAGCTGCCTGGATTCTTAGTATCATTGTGAGTACATGGTGGACATTTACCTAGCAGCCTGAATTCTTAGTATCATTGTGAGTACATGGTGGACATTTACCTAGCAGCCTGAACTGTTAGCACCATTGTGAGTACATGGTGGCCATTTACCTAGCAGCCTGAATTGTTAGCACCATTGTGAGTACATGCTGGTCATTTACCTAGCCAGTTGGACTGTTAGCAGCTTTGTGAGTGTATGCTGGTCCCCTTACCTAGCCAGTTGCACTGTTAGCACCTTTGTGAGTGCATGTTGGCCCCTTTACTAGCCGCCTGAATTCTTAGTACCATTGTGAGTACATGGTGGACATTTACATAGCTGCCTGAATTCTTAGTACCATTGTGAGTACATGGTGGCCATTTACATAGCTGCCTGAATTCTTAGTATCATTGTGAGTACATGGTGGCCATTTACCGAGCTGCCTGAATTCTTAGTATCATTGTGAATACATGGTGGACATTTACCTAGCAGCCTGAATTGTTAGTACCATTGTGAGTACATGGTGGCCATTTACCTAGCGGCTTGAATTGTTAGCACCATTGTGAGTACATGGTGGCCTTTTACCTAGCAGCCTGAATTGTTAGTACTATTGTGAGTACATGGTGGACATTTACCTAGCAGCCTGAATTGTTAGTACCATTGTGAGTACATGGTGGTTCTTTACCTAGCAGCCTGAATTGTTAGTACCTTGTGAGTACATGGTGGACATTTACCTAGCTGCCTGAATTGATAGCACCATTGTGAGTACATGGTGGCCATTTACCTAGCAGCCTGAATTGTTAGTACCATTGTGAGTACATGGTGGCCATTTACCTAGCGGCTTGAATTGTTAGCACCATTGTGAGTACATGGTGGCCTTTTACCTAGCAGCCTGAATTGTTAGTACTATTGTGAGTACATGGTGGACATTTACCTAGCAGCCTGAATTGTTAGTACCATTGTGAGTACATGGTGGTTCTTTACCTAGCAGCCTGAATTGTTAGTACCTTGTGAGTACATGGTGGACATTTACCTAGCTGCCTGAATTGATAGCACCATTGTGAGTACATGGTGGCCATTTACCTAGCAGCCTGAATTGTAAGCACCATTGTGAGTACATGCTGGTCATTTAACTAGCAGCCTGAATTCTTAGTATCATTGTGAGTTCATGCTGGTCATTTAACTAGCAGCCTGAATTCTTAGTATCATTGTGAGTTCATGCTGGTCATTTAACTAGCAGCCTGAATTCTTAGTATCATTGTGAGTACATGGTGGCCATTTAACTAGCAGCCTGAATTCTTAGTATCATTGTGAGTACATGGTGGTCATTTAACTAGCAGCCTGAATTCTTAGTATCATTGTGAGTACATGGTGGTCATTTAACTAGCAGCCTGAATTCTTAGTATAATTGTGAGTACATGGTGGCCATTTAACTAGCTGCCTGAATTCTTAGTATCATTGTGAGTACATGGTGGTCATTTAACTAGCAGCCTGAATTCTTAGTATCATTGTGAGTTCATGCTGGTCATTTAACTAGCAGCCTGAATTCTTAGTATCATTGTGAGTACATGGTGGCCATTTACCTAGCAGCCTGAATTGTTAGCACCATTGTGAGTACATGCTGGTCATTTACCTAGCTGCCTGAATTGTTAGCACCATTGTGAGTACATGCTGGTCATTTACCTAGCTGCCTGAATTGTTAGCACCATTGTGAGTGCATGCTGGTCATTTACCCAGCTGCCTGAATTGTTAGCACCATTGTGAGTACATGCTGGACATTTACCTAGCTGCCTGAAATGTTAGAACCATTGTGAGTGCATGCTGGTCATTTACCTAGCTGCCTGAATTGTTAGCACCATTGTGAGTACATGCTGGTCATTTACCTAGCTGCCTGAATTGTTAGCACCATTGTGAGTACATGCTGGCCATATACCTAGCTGCCTGAATTGTTAGCACCATTGTGAGTGCATGCTGGTCATTTAACTAGCTGCCTGAATTGTTAGCACCATTGTGAGTACATGCTGGCGATTTACCTAGCAGCCTGAATTGCTAGCACCATTGCGAGTACATGCTGGCCATTTAACTAACTGCCTGAATTGTTACTACCATTGTGAGTACATGCTGGCCATTAACCTAGCTGCCTGAATTGTTAGTACCATTGTGAGTTCATGTTGGCCATTTACCTAGCTGCCTGAATTGTTAGTACATGCTGGCCATATACCTAGCCGCCTGAATTGTTAGTACCATTGTGAGTTCATGTTGGCCATTTACCTAGCTGCCTGAATTGTTAGTGTCATTGTGAGTTCATGTTGGCCATTTACCTAGGCGCCTGAATTGTTAGTACATGCTGGCCATATACCTAGCCGCCTGAATTGTTAGTACCATTGTGAGTTCATGCTGGCCATTTACCTAGCTGCCTGAATTGTTAGTAGATGTTGGCCATTTACCTAGCTGCCTGAATTGTTAGTACCAATGTGAGTTCATGTTGGCCATTTACCTAGCTGCCTGAATTGTTAGTGTCATTGTGAGTTCATGTTGGCCATTTACCTAGGCGCCTGAATTGTTAGTACCATTGTGAGTTCATGTTGGCCATTTACCTAGTCGCCTGAATTGTTAGTACCATTGTGAGTTCATGTTGGCCATTTACCTAGCTGCCTGAATTGTTAGTACCATTGTGAGTTCATGTTGGCCATTTACCTAGCTGCCTGAATTGTTAGTACCATTGTGAGTTCATGTTGGCCATTTACCTAGGCGCCTGAATTGTTAGTACCATTGTGAGTACATGTTGCCCATTTACCTAGCTGCCTGAATTGTTAGTATCATTGTGAGTTCATGCTGGTCATTTACCTATCTGCCTGAATTGTTAGTACCATTGTGATTTCATGCTGGTCATTTATCTAGCTGCCTGAATTGTTAGTACCATTGTGAGTTCATGCTGGTCATTTACCTAGCTGCCTGAATTGTTAGTACCATTGTGAGTTCATGCTGTTCATTTACCTAGCTGCCTGAATTGTTAGTACCATTGTGACTTCATGCTGGTCATTTACCTAGCTGCCTGAATTGTTAGTGTCATTGTGAGTTCATGCTGGTAATTTACCTAGGCGCCTGAATTGTTAGTGTCATTTTGAGTTCATGTTGGCCATTTGCCTAGCTGCCTGAATTGTTAGTGTCATTGTGAATTCATGCTGGTCATTTACCTAGCTGCCTGAATTGTTAGTGTCATTGTGAGTTCATGCTGGCCATTTACCTAGCTGCCTGAATTGTTAGTGTCATTGTGAGTTCATGCTGGCCATTTACCTAGCTGCCTGCATTCTTAGTACCATTGTGAGTTCATGCTGGCCATTTACCTAGCTGCCTGAATTGTTAGTACATGTTGGCCATTTACCTAGCTGCCCGAATTGTTAGTACCATTGTGAGTTCATGTTGGCCATTTACCTAGCTGCCTGAATTGTTAGTGTCATTGTGAGTTCATGTTGGCCATTTACCTAGGCGCCTGAATTGTTAGTACTATTGTGAGTTCATGTTGGCCATTTAACTAGCAGCCTGAATTCTTAGTATCATTGTGAGTACATGGTGGTCATTTAACTAGCAGCCTGAATTCTTAGTACCATTGTGAGTACATGGTGGCCATTTAACTAGCAGCCTGAATTCTTAGTATCATTGTGAGTACATGGTGGTCATTTAACTAGCAGCCTAAATTCTTAGTATCATTGTGAGTACATGGTGGCCATTTAACTAGCAGCCTGAATTCTAAGTATCATTGTGAGTACATGGTGGCCATTTAACTAGCAGCCTGAATTCTTAGTATCATTGTGAGTACATGCTGGTCATTTAACTAGCAGCCTGAATTCTTAGTATCATTGTGAGTACATGCTGGTCATTTAACTAGGAGCCTGAATTCTTAGTATCATTGTGAGTACATGCTGGTCATTTAACTAGCAGCCTGAATTCTTAGTATCATTGTGAGTACATGCTGGTCATTTAACTAGCAGCCTGAATTCTTAGTATCATTGTGAGTACATGCTGGTCATTTAACTAGCAGCCTGAATTCTTAGTATCATTGTGAGTACATGCTGGTCATTTAACTAGCACCCTGAATTCTTAGTATCATTGTGAGTACATGCTGGTCATTTAACTAGCAGCCTGAATTCTTAGTATCATTGTGAGTACATGGTGGCCATTTAACTAGCAGCATGAATTCTTAGTATCATTGTGAGTACATGGTGGCCATTTAACTAGCAGCCTGAATTCTTAGGATCATTGTGAGTACATGGTGGCCATTTACCTAACAGCCTGAATTGTTAGCACCATTGTGAGTACATGCTGGTCATTTACCTAGCAGCCTGAATTGTTAGCACCATTGTGAGTACATGGTGGCCATTTACATAGCTGCCTGAATTCTTAGTATCATTGTGAGTACATGGTGGCCATTTACATCGCTGCCTGAATTCTTAGTATCATTGTGAGTACATGGTGGCCATTTACATAGCTCCTTGAATTCTTAGTATCATTGTGAGTACATGGTGGACATTTACATAGCTGCCTGAATTCTTAGTATCATTGTGAGTACATGGTGGCCATTTACATCGCTGCCTGAATTCTTAGTATCATTGTCAGTACATGGTGGCCATTTACATAGCTGCCTGGATTGTTAGTATCATTTTGAGTACATGGTGGACATTTACCTAGCAGCCTGAATTCTTAGTATCATTGTGAGTACATGGTGGCCATTTACATAGCAGCCTGAATTGTTAGCACCATTGTGAGTACATGGTGGCCATTTACATAGCTGCCTGAATTCTTAGTATCATTGTGAGTACATGGTGGACATTTACCTAGCAGCCTGAATTCTTAGTATCATTGTGAGTACATGGTGGACATTTACCTAGCAGCCTGAATTCTTAGTATCATTGTGAGTACATGGTGGACATTTACCTAGCAGCCTGTATTGTTAGCACCATTGTGAGTACATGGTGGCCATTTACCTAGCAGCCTGAATTGTTAGCACCATTGTGAGTACATGCTGGTCATTTACCTAGCCAGTTGGACTGTTAGCACCTTTGTGAGTGTATGCTGGTCCCCTTACCTAGCCAGTTGCACTGTTAGCACCTTTGTGAGTGCATGTTGGCCCCTTTACTAGCCGCCTGAATTCTTAGTACCATTGTGAGTACATGGTGGACATTTACATAGCTGCCTGAATTCTTAGTACCATTGTGAGTACATGGTGGCCATTTACATAGCTGCCTGAATTCTTAGTATCATTGTGAGTACATGGTGGCCATTTACATAGCTGCCTGAATTCTTAGTATCATTGTGAGTACATGGTGGCCATTTACCGAGCTGCCTGAATTCTTAGTATCATTGTGAGTACATGGTGGACATTTACCTAGCAGCCTGAATTGTTAGTACCATTGTGAGTACATGGTGGTTCTTTACCTAGCAGCCTGAATTGTTAGTACCTTGTGAGTACATGGTGGACATTTACCTAGCTGCCTGAATTGATAGCACCATTGTGAGTACATGGTGGCCATTTACCTAGCAGCCTGAATTGTTAGCACCATTGTGAGTACATGCTGGTCATTTAACTAGCAGCCTGAATTCTTAGTATGATTGTGAGTTCATGCTGGTCATTTAACTAGCAGCCTGAATTCTTAGTATCATTGTGAGTTCATGCTGGTCATTTAACTAGCAGCCTGAATTCTTAGTATCATTGTGAGTACATGGTGGCCATTTAACTAGCAGCCTGAATTCTTAGTATCATTGTGAGAACATGGTGGTCATTTAACTAGCAGCCTGAATTCTTAGTATCATTGTGAGTACATGGTGGTCATTTAACTAGCAGCCTGAATTCTTAGTATCATTGTGAGTACATGGTGGCCATTTAACTAGCTGCCTGAATTCTTAGTATCATTGTGAGTACATGGTGGTCATTTAACTAGCAGCCTGAATTCTTAGTATCATTGTGAGTTCATGCTGGTCATATAACTAGCAGCCTGAATTCTTAGTATCATTGTGAGTACATGGTGGCCATTTACCTAGCAGCCTGAATTGTTAGCACCATTGTGAGTACATGCTGGTCATTTGCCTAGCTGCCTGAATTGTTAGTATCATTGTGAGTACATGGTGGCCATTTACATAGCTGCCTGAATTCTTAGTATCATTGTGAGTACATGGTGGCCATTTACATAGCTGCCGGAATTCTTAGTATCATTGTGAGTACATGGTGGCCATTTACATAGATGCCTGAATTCTTAGTATCATTGTGAGTACTTGGTGGCCATTTACATAGCTGCCTGAATTCTTAGTATCATTGTGAGTACATGGTGGCCATTTACCTAGCAGCCTGAATTGTTAGCACCATTGTGAGTACATGCTGGTCATTTACCTAGCTGCCTGAATTGTTAGCACCATTGTGAGTACATGCTGGTCATTTACCTAGCTGCCTGAATTGTTAGCACCATTGTGAGTACATGCTGGTCATTTACCTAGCTGCCTGAATTGTTAGCACCATTGTGAGTGCATGCTGGTCATTTATCCAGCTGCCTGAATTGTTAGCACCATTGTGAGTACATGCTGGTCATTTACCTAGCTGCCTGAATTGTTAGAACCATTGTGAGTGCATGCTGGTCACTTACCTAGCTGCCTGAATTGTTAGCACCATTGTGAGTACATGCTGGTCATTTACCTAGCTGCCTGAATTGTTAGCACCATTGTTAGTACATGCTGGCCATATACCTAGCTGCCTGAATTGTTAGCACCATTGTGAGTACATGCTGGCGATTTACCTAGCAGCCTGAATTGTTAGCACCATTGCGAGTACATGCTGGCCATTTAACTAGCTGCCTGAATTGTTACTACCATTGTGAGTACATGCTGGCCATTAACCTAGCTGCCTGAATTGTTAGTACCATTGTGAGTTCATGTTCGCCATTTACCTAGCTGCCTGAATTGTTAGTACATGCTGGCCATATACCTAGCCGCCTGAATTGTTAGTACCATTGTGAGTTCATGTTGGCCATTTACCTAGCTGCCTGAATTGTTAGTGTCATTGTGAGTTCATGTTGGCCATTTACCTAGGCGCCTGAATTGTTAGTACATGCTGGCCATATACCTAGCCACCTGAATTGTTAGTACCATTGTGAGATCATGCTGGCCATTTACCTAGCTGCCTGAATTGTTAGTACATGTTGGCCATTTACCTAGCTGCCTGAATTGTTAGTACCAATGTGAGTTCATGTTGGCCATTTACCTAGCTGCCTGAATTGTTAGTGTCATTGTGAGTTCATGTTGGCCATTTACCTAGGCGCCTGAATTGTTAGTACCATTGTGAGTTCATGTTGGCCATTTACCTAGTCGCCTGAATTGTTAGTACCATTGTGAGTTCATGTTGGCCATTTACCTAGCTGCCTGAATTGTTAGTACCATTGTGAGTTCATGTTGGCCATTTACCTAGCTGCCTGAATTGTTAGTACCATTGTGAGTTCATGTTGGCCATTTACCTAGGCGCCTGAATTGTTAGTACCATTGTGAGTTCATGTTGGCCATTTACCTAGCTGCCTGAATTGTTAGTACCATTGTGAGTTCATGCTGGTCATTTACCTATCGGCCTGAATTGTTAGTACCATTGTGATTTCATGCTGGTCATTTATCTAGCTGCCTGAATTGTTAGTACCATTGTGAGTTCATGCTGGTCATTTACCTAGCTGCCTGAATTGTTAGTACCATTGTGAGTTCATGCTGTTCATTTACCTAGCTGCCTGAATTGTTAGTACCATTGTGAGTTCATGCTGGTCATTTACCTAGCTGCCTGAATTGTTAGTGTCATTGTGAGTTCATGCTGGTAATTTACCTAGGCGCCTGAATTGTTAGTGTCATTTTGAGTTCATGTTGGCCATTTACCTAGCTGCCTGAATTGTTAGTGTCATTGTGAGTTCATGCTGGTCATTTACCAAGCTGCCTGAATTGTTAGTGTCATTGTGAGTTCATGCTGGCCATTTACCTAGCTGCCTGATTTGTTAGTGTCATTGTGAGTTCATGCTGGCCATTTACCTAGCTGCCTGAATTCTTAGTACCATTGTGAGTTCATGCTGGCCATTTACCTAGCTGCCTGAATTGTTAGTACCATTGTGAGTTCATGTTGGCCATTTACCTAGCTGCCTGAATTGTTAGTGTCATTGTGAGTTCATGTTGGCCATTTACCTAGGCGCCTGAATTGTTAGTACTATTGTGAGTTCATGTTGGCCATTTACCTAGTCGCCTGAATTGTTAGTACCATTGTGAGTTCATGTTGGCCATTTACCTAGCTGCCTGAATTGTTAGTACCATTGTGAGTTCATGTTGGCCATTTACCTAGCTGCCTGAATTGTTAGTACCATTGTGAGTTCATGTTGGCCATTTACCTAGGCGCCTGAATTGTTAGTACCATTGTGAGTTCATGCTGGTCATTTACCTAGCTGCCTGAATTGTTAGTACCATTGTGAGTTCATGTTGGTCATTTACCTATCTGCCTGAATTGTTAGTACCATTGTGATTTCATGCTGGTCATTTACCTAGCTGCCTGAATTGTTAGTACCATTGTGAGTTCATGCTGGTCATTTACCTAGATGCCTGAATTGTTAGTACCATTGTGAGTACATGGTGGCCATTTACCTAACAGCCTGAATTGTTAGCACCATTGTGAGTACATGCTGGTCATTTACCTAGCAGCCTGAATTGTTAGCACCATTGTGAGTACATGGTGGCCATTTACATAGCTGCCTGAATTCTTAGTATCATTGTGAGTACATGGTGGCCATTTACATTGCTGCCTGAATTCTTAGTATCATTGTGAGTATATGGTGGCCATTTACATAGCTGCTTGAATTCTTAGTATCATTGTGAGTACATGGTGGACATTTACATAGCTGCCTGAATTCTTAGTATCATTGTGAGTACATGGTGGCCATTTACATCGCTGCCTGAATTCTTAGTATCATTGTCAGTACATGGTGGCCGTTTACATAGCTGCCTGGATTGTTAGTATCATTTTGAGTACATGGTGGACATTTACCTAGCAGCCTGAATTCTTAGTATCATTGTGAGTACATGGTGGCCATTTACATAGCAGCCTGAATTGTTAGCACCATTGTGAGTACATGGTGGCCATTTACATAGCTGCCTGAATTCTTAGTAGCATTGTGAGTACATGGTGGACATTTACCTAGCAGCCTGAATTCTTAGTATCATTGTGAGTACATGGTGGACATTTACCTAGCAGCCTGAATTCTTAGTATCATTGTGAGTACATGGTGGACATTTACCTAGCAGCCTGTATTGTTAGCACCATTGTGAGTACATGGTGGCCATTTACCTAGCAGCCTGAATTGTTAGCACCATTGTGAGTACATGCTGGTCATTTACCTAGCCAGTTGGACTGTTAGCACCTTTGTGAGTGTATGCTGGTCCCCTTACCTAGCCAGTTGCACTGTTAGCACCTTTGTGAGTGCATGTTGGCCCCTTTACTAGCCGCCTGAATTCTTAGTACCATTGTGAGTACATGGTGGACATTTACATAGCTGCCTGAATTCTTAGTACCATTGTGAGTACATGGTGGCCATTTACATACCTGCCTGAATTCTTAGTATCATTGTGAGTACATGGTGGCCATTTACATAGCTGCCTGAATTCTTAGTATCATTGTGAGTACATGGTGGCCATTTACCGAGCTGCCTGAATTCTTAGTATCATTGTGAGTACATGGTGGACATTTACCTAGCAGCCTGAATTGTTAGTACCATTGTGAGTACATGGTTGCCATTTACCTAGCGGCTTGAATTGTTAGCACCATTGTGAGTACATGGTGGCCATTTACCTAGCAGCCTGAATTGTTAGTACTATTGTGAGTACATGGTGGACATTTACCTAGCAGCCTGAATTGTTAGTACCATTGTGAGTACATGGTGGTTCTTTACCTAGCAGCCTGAATTGTTAGTACCTTGTGAGTACATGGTGGACATTTACCTAGCTGCCTGAATTGATAGCACCATTGTGAGTACATGGTGGCCATTTACCTAGCAGCCTGAATTGTTAGCACCATTGTGAGTACATGCTGGTCATTTAACTAGCAGCCTGAATTCTTAGTATGATTGTGAGTTCATGCTGGTCATTTAACTAGCAGCCTGAATTCTTAGTATCATTGTGAGTTCATGCTGGTCATTTAACTAGCAGCCTGAATTCTTAGTATCATTGTGAGTACATGGTGGCCATTTAACTAGCAGCCTGAATTCTTAGTATCATTGTGAGAACATGGTGGTCATTTAACTAGCAGCCTGAATTCTTAGTATCATTGTGAGTACATGGTGGTCATTTAACTAGCAGCCTGAATTCTTAGTATCATTGTGAGTACATGGTGGCCATTTAACTAGCTGCCTGAATTCTTAGTATCATTGTGAGTACATGGTGGTCATTTAACTAGCAGCCTGAATTCTTAGTATCATTGTGAGTTCATGCTGGTCATATAACTAGCAGCCTGAATTCTTAGTATCATTGTGAGTACATGGTGGCCATTTACCTAGCAGCCTGAATTGTTAGCACCATTGTGAGTACATGCTGGTCATTTGCCTAGCTGCCTGAATTGTTAGTATCATTGTGAGTACATGGTGGCCATTTACATAGCTGCCTGAATTCTTAGTATCATTGTGAGTACATGGTGGCCATTTACATAGCTGCCGGAATTCTTAGTATCATTGTGAGTACATGGTGGCCATTTACATAGATGCCTGAATTCTTAGTATCATTGTGAGTACTTGGTGGCCATTTACATAGCTGCCTGAATTCTTAGTATCATTGTGAGTACATGGTGGCCATTTACCTAGCAGCCTGAATTGTTAGCACCATTGTGAGTACATGCTGGTCATTTACCTAGCTGCCTGAATTGTTAGCACCATTGTGAGTACATGCTGGTCATTTACCTAGCTGCCTGAATTGTTAGCACCATTGTGAGTACATGCTGGTCATTTACCTATCTGCCTGAATTGTTAGCACCATTGTGAGTGCATGCTGGTCATTTATCCAGCTGCCTGAATTGTTAGCACCATTGTGAGTACATGCTGGTCATTTACCTAGCTGCCTGAATTGTTAGAACCATTGTGAGTGCATGCTGGTCATTTACCTAGCTGCCTGAATTGTTAGCACCATTGTGAGTACATGCTGGTCATTTACCTAGCTGCCTGAATTGTTAGCACCATTGTTAGTACATGCTGGCCATATACCTAGCTGCCTGAATTGTTAGCACCATTGTGAGTGCATGCTGGTCATTTAACTAGCTGCCTGAATTGTTAGCACCATTGTGAGTACATGCTGGCGATTTACCTAGCAGCCTGAATTGTTAGCACCATTGCGAGTACATGCTGGCCATTTAACTAGCTGCCTGAATTGTTACTACCATTGTGAGTACATGCTGGCCATTAACCTAGCTGCCTGAATTGTTAGTACCATTGTGAGTTCATGTTGGCCATTTACCTAGCTGCCTGAATTGTTAGTACATGCTGGCCATATACCTAGCCGCCTGAATTGTTAGTACCATTGTGAGTTCATGTTGGCCATTTACCTAGCTGCCTGAATTGTTAGTGTCATTGTGAGTTCATGTTGGCCATTTACCTAGGCGCCTGAATTGTTAGTACATGCTGGCCATATACCTAGCCACCTGAATTGTTAGTACCATTGTGAGTTCATGCTGGCCATTTACCTAGCTGCCTGAATTGTTAGTACATGTTGGCCATTTACCTAGCTGCCTGAATTGTTAGTACCAATGTGAGTTCATGTTGGCCATTTACCCAGCTGCCTGAATTGTTAGTGTCATTGTGAGTTCATGTTGGCCATTTACCTAGGCGCCTGAATTGTTAGTACCATTGTGAGTTCATATTGGCCATTTACCTAGTCGCCTGAATTGTTAGTACCATTGTGAGTTCATGTTGGCCATTTACCTAGCTGCCTGAATTGTTAGTACCATTGTGAGTTCATGTTGGCCATTTACCTAGCTGCCTGAATTGTTAGTACCATTGTGAGTTCATGTTGGCCATTTACCTAGGCGCCTGAATTGTTAGTACCATTGTGAGTTCATGTTGGCCATTTACCTAGCTGCCTGAATTGTTAGTACCATTGTGAGTTCATGCTGGTCATTTACCTATCTGCCTGAATTGTTAGTACCATTGTGATTTCATGCTGGTCATTTATCTAGCTGCCTGAATTGTTAGTACCATTGTGAGTTCATGCTGGTCATTTACCTAGCTGCCTGAATTGTTAGTACCATTGTGAGTTCATGCTGTTCATTTACCTAGCTGCCTGAATTGTTAGTACCATTGTGAGTTCATGCTGGTCATTTACCTAGCTGCCTGAATTGTTAGTGTCATTGTGAGTTCATGCTGGTAATTTACCTAGGCGCCTGAATTGTTAGTGTCATTTTGAGTTCATGTTGGCCATTTACCTAGCTGCCTGAATTGTTAGTGTCATTGTGAGTTCATGCTGGTCATTTACCTAGCTGCCTGAATTGTTAGTGTCATTGTGAGTTCATGCTGGCCATTTACCTAGCTGCCTGATTTGTTAGTGTCATTGTGAGTTCATGCTGGCCATTTACCTAGCTGCCTGAATTCTTAGTACCATTGTGAGTTCATGCTGGCCATTTACCTAGCTGCCTGAATTGTTAGTACCATTGTGAGTTCATGTTGGCCATTTACCTAGCTGCCTGAATTGTTAGTGTCATTGTGAGTTCATGTTGGCCATTTACCTAGGCGCCTGAATTGTTAGTACTATTGTGAGTTCATGTTGGCCATTTACCTAGTCGCCTGAATTGTTAGTACCATTGTGAGTTCATGTTGGCCATTTACCTAGCTGCCTGAATTGTTAGTACCATTGTGAGTTCATGTTGGCCATTTACCTAGCTGCCTGAATTGTTAGTACCATTGTGAGTTCATGTTGGCCATTTACCTAGGCGCCTGAATTGTTAGTACCATTGTGAGTTCATTCTGGTCATTTACCTAGCTGCCTGAATTGTTAGTACCATTGTGAGTTCATGTTGGTCATTTACCTATCTGCCTGAATTGTTAGTACCATTGTGATTTCATGCTGGTCATTTACCTAGCTGCCTGAATTGTTAGTACCATTGTGAGTTCATGCTGGTCATTTACCTAGATGCCTGAATTGTTAGTACCATTGTGAGTTCATGCTGGTCATTTACCTAGCTGCCTGAATTGTTAGTACCATTGTGAGTTCATGCTGGACATTTACCTAGCTGCCTGAATTGTTAGTGTCATTGTGAGTTCATGCTGGACATTTACCTAGGCGCCTGAATTGTTAGTGTCATTGTGAGTTCATGTTGGCCATTTACCTAGCTGCCTGAATTGTTAGTGTAATTGTGAGTTCATGCTGGTCATTTACCTAGCAGCCTGAATTGTTAGTGTCATTGTGAGTTCATGCTGGCCATTTACCTAGCTGCCTGAATTGTTAGTGTCATTGTGAGTTCATGGTGGCCATTTACCTAGCAGCCTGAATTGTTAGCACCATTGTGAGTACATGCTGGTCATTTACCTAGCAGCCTGAATTGTTAGCACCATTGTGAGTACATGGTGGCCATTTACATAGCTGCCTGAATTCTTAGTATCATTGTGAGTACATGGTGGCCATTTACATTGCTGCCTGAATTCTTAGTATCATTGTGAGTACATGGTGGTCATTTACATAGCTGCTTGAATTCTTAGTATCATTGTGAGTACATGGTGGCCATTTACATAGCTGCCTGAATTCTTAGTATCATTGTGAGTACATGGTGGACATTTACCTAGCAGCCTGAATTCTTAGTATCATTGTGAGTACATGGTGGCCATTTACATAGCAGCCTGAAATGTTAGCACCATTGTGGGTACATGGTGGCCATTTACATAGCTGCCTGAATTCTTAGTATCATTGTGAGTACATGGTGGACATTTACCTAGCAGCCTGAATTCTTAGTATCATTGTGAGTACATGGTGAACATTTACCTAGCAGCCTGAATTGTTAGCACCATTGTGAGTACATGGTGTCCATTTACATAGCTGCCTGAATTCTTAGTATCATTGTGAGTACATGGTGAACATTTACCTAGCAGCCTGAATTGTTAGCACCATTGTGAGTACATGGTGTCCATTTACATAGCTGCCTGAATTCTTAGTATCATTGTGAGTACATGGTGGCCATTTACATAGCTGCCTGAATTCTTAGTATCATTGTGAGTACATGGTGGCCATTTACCTAGCAGCCTGAATTGTTAGCACCATTGTGAGTACATGCTGGTCATTTACCTAGCCAGTTGGACTGTTAGCACCTTTGTGAGTGTATGCTGGTCCCCTTACCTAGCCAGTTGCACTGTTAGCACCTTTGTGAGTGCATGTTGGCCCCTTTACTAGCCGCCTGAATTCTTAGTACCATTGTGAGTACAAGGTGGACATTTACATAGCTGCCTGAATTCTTAGTACCATTGTGAGTACATGGTGGCCATTTACATAGCTGCCTGAATTCTTAGTATCATTGTGAGTACATGGTGGCCATTTACCGAGCTGCCTGAATTTGTAGTATCATTGTGAGTACATGGTGGACATTTACCTAGCAGCCTGAATTGTTAGTACCATTGTGAGTACATGGTGGCCATTTACCTAGCGGCCTGAATTGTTAGCACCATTGTGAGTACATGGTGGCCATTTACCTAGCAGCCTGTATTGTTAGTACTATTGTGAGTACATGGTGGACATTTACCTAGCAGCCTGAATTGTTAGTACCATTGTGAGTACATGGTGGACATTTACCTAGCTGCCTGAATTGATAGCACCATTGTGAGTACATGGTGGCCATTTACCTAGCAGCCTGAATTGTTAGCACCATTGTGAGTACATGCTGGTCATTTAACTAGCAGCCTGAATTCTTAGTATCATTGTGAATTCATGCTGGTCAGTTAACTAGCAGCCTGAATTCTTAGTATCATTGTGAGTACATGGTGGCCATTTAACTAGCAGCCTGAATTCTTAGTATCATTGTGAGTACATGGTGGTCATTTAACTAGCAGCCTGAATTCTTAGTATCATTGTGAGTACATGGTGGTCATTTAACTAGCAGCCTGAATTCTTAGTATCATTGTGAGTACATGGTGGCCATCTAACTAGCTGCCTGAATTCTTAGTATCATTGTGAGTACATGGTGGTCATTTAACTAGCAGCCTGAATTCTTAGTATCATTGTGAGTTCATGCTGGTCATTTAACTAGCAGCCTGAATTCTTAGTATCATTGTGAGTACATGGTGGCCATTTACCTAGCAGCCTGAATTGTTAGCACCATTGTGAGTACATGCTGGTCATTTGCCTAGCTGCCTGAATTGTTAGTATCATTGTGAGTACATGGTGGACATTTACATAGCTGCCTGAATTCTTAGTATCATTGTGAGTACATGGTGGCCATTTACATAGCTGCCTGAATTCTTAGTATCATTGTGAGTACATCGTGGCCATTTACATAGCTCCCTGAATTCTTAGTATCATTGTGAGTTCATGCTGGTCATTTAACTAGCAGCCTGAATTCTTAGTATCATTGTGAGTTCATGCTGGTCATTTAACTAGCAGCCTGAATTCTTAGTATCATTGTGAGTACATGGTGGCCATTTAACTAGCAGCCTGAATTCTTAGTATCATTGTGAGTACATGGTGGTCATTTAACTAGCAGCCTGAATTCTTAGTATCATTGTGAGTACATGGTGGCCATTTAACTAGCTGCCTGAATTCTTAGTATCATTGTGAGTACATGGTGGTCATTCAACTAGCAGCCTGAATTCTTAGTATCATTGTGAGTTCATGCTGGTCATTTAACTAGCAGCCTGAATTCTTAGTATCATTGTGAGTACATGGTGGCCATTTACCTAGCAGCCTGAATTGTTAGCACCATTGTGAGTACATGCTGGTCATTTACCTAGCTGCCTGAATTGTTAGTATCATTGTGAGTACATGGTGGCCATTTACATAGCTGCCTGAATTCTTAGTATCATTGTGAGTACATGGTGGCCATTTACATAGCTGCCGGAATTCTTAGTATCATTGTGAGTACATGGTGGCCATTTACATAGCTGCCTGAATTCTTAGTATCATTGTGAGTACTTGGTGGCCATTTACATAGCTGCCTGAATTCTTAATATCATTGTGAGTACATGGTGGCCATTTACATAGCTGCCTGAATTCTTAGTATCATTGTGAGTACATGGTGGCCATTTACCTAGGAGCCTGAATTGTTAGCACCATTGTGAGTACATGCTAGTCGTTTACCTAGCTGCCTGAATTGTTAGCACCATTGTGAGTACATGCTGGTCATTTACCTAGCTGCCTGAATTGTTAGCAGCATTGTGAGTACATGCTGGTCATTTACCTAGCTGCCTGAATTGTTAGCACCATTGTGAGTGCATGCTGGTCATTTACCTAGCTGCCTGAATTGTTAGCACCATTGTGAGTAGATGCTGGTCATTTAACTAGCTGCCTGAATTGTTAGCACCATTGTGAGTGCATGCTGGTCATTTACCTACCTGCCTGAATTGTTAGCACCATTGTGAGTACATGCTGGTCATTTACCTAGCTGCCTGAATTGTTAGCACCATTGTGAGTACATGCTGGCCATATATCTAGCTGCCTGAATTGTTAGCACCATTGTGAGTACATGCTGGTCATTTACCTAGCTGCCTGAATTGTTAGCACCATTGTGAGTGCATGCTGGTCATTTAACTAGCTGCCTGAATCGTTAGCACCATTGTGAGTACATGCTGGCCATTTACCTAGCAGCCTGAATTCTTAGTACCATTGTGAGTTCATGCTGGCCATTTACCTAGCTGCCTGAATTGTTAGTACCATTGTGAGTTCATGTTGGCCATTTACCTAGCTGCCTGAATTGTTAGTGTCATTGTGAGTTCATGTTGGCCATTTACCTAGGCGCCTGAATTGTTAGTACTATTGTGAGTTCATGTTGGCCATTTACCTAGTCGCCTGAATTGTTAGTACCATTGTGAGTTCATGTTGGCCATTTACCTAGCTGCCTGAATTGTTAGTACCATTGTGAGTTCATGTTGGCCATTTACCTAGCTGCCTGAATTGTTAGTACCATTGTGAGTTCATGTTGGCCATTTACCTAGGCGCCTGAATTGTTAGTACCATTGTGAGTTCATGCTGGTCATTTACCTAGCTGCCTGAATTGTTAGTACCATTGTGAGTTCATGTTGGTCATTTACCTATCTGCCTGAATTGTTAGTACCATTGTGATTTCATGCTGGTCATTTACCTAGCTGCCTGAATTGTTAGTACCATTGTGAGTTCATGCTGGTCATTTACCTAGATGCCTGAATTGTTAGTACCATTGTGAGTTCATGCTGGTCATTTACCTAGCTGCCTGAATTGTTAGTACCATTGTGAGTTCATGCTGGACATTTACCTAGCTGCCTGAATTGTTAGTGTCATTGTGAGTTCATGCTGGACATTTACCTAGGCGCCTGAATTGTTAGTGTCATTGTGAGTTCATGTTGGCCATTTACCTAGCTGCCTGAATTGTTAGTGTAATTGTGAGTTCATGCTGGTCATTTACCTAGCAGCCTGAATTGTTAGTGTCATTGTGAGTTCATGCTGGCCATTTACCTAGCTGCCTGAATTGTTAGTGTCATTGTGAGTTCATGGTGGCCATTTACCTAGCAGCCTGAATTGTTAGCACCATTGTGAGTACATGCTGGTCATTTACCTAGCAGCCTGAATTGTTAGCACCATTGTGAGTACATGGTGGCCATTTACATAGCTGCCTGAATTCTTAGTATCATTGTGAGTACATGGTGGCCATTTACATTGCTGCCTGAATTCTTAGTATCATTGTGAGTACATGGTGGTCATTTACATAGCTGCTTGAATTCTTAGTATCATTGTGAGTACATGGTGGACATTTACATAGCTGCCTGAATTCTTAGTATCATTGTGAGTACATGGTGGCCATTTACATCGCTGCCTGAATTCTTAGTATCATTGTGAGTACATGGTGGCCATTTACATAGCTGCCTGAATTCTTAGTATCATTGTGAGTACATAGTGGACATTTACCTAGCAGCCTGAATTCTTAGTATCATTGTGAGTACATGGTGGCCATTTACATAGCAGCCTGAAATGTTAGCACCATTGTGGGTACATGGTGGCCATTTACATAGCTGCCTGAATTCTTAGTATCATTGTGAGTACATGGTGGACATTTACCTAGCAGCCTGAATTCTTAGTATCATTGTGAGTACATGGTGAACATTTACCTAGCAGCCTGAATTGTTAGCACCATTGTGAGTACATGGTGTCCATTTACATAGCTGCCTGAATTCTTAGTATCATTGTGAGTACATGGTGGCCATTTACATAGCTGCCTGAATTCTTAGTATCATTGTGAGTACATGGTGGCCATTTACCTAGCAGCCTGAATTGTTAGCACCATTGTGAGTACATGCTGGTCATTTACCTAGCCAGTTGGACTGTTAGCACCTTTGTGAGTGTATGCTGGTCCCCTTACCTAGCCAGTTGCACTGTTAGCACCTTTGTGAGTGCATGTTGGCCCCTTTACTAGCCGCCTGAATTCTTAGTACCATTGTGAGTACAAGGTGGACATTTACATAGCTGCCTGAATTCTTAGTACCATTGTGAGTACATGGTGGCCATTTACATAGCTGCCTGAATTCTTAGTATCATTGTGAGTACATGGTGGCCATTTACCGAGCTGCCTGAATTTGTAGTATCATTGTGAGTACATGGTGGACATTTACCTAGCAGCCTGAATTGTTAGTACCATTGTGAGTACATGGTGGCCATTTACCTAGCGGCCTGAATTGTTAGCACCATTGTGAGTACATGGTGGCCATTTACCTAGCAGCCTGTATTGTTAGTACTATTGTGAGTACATGGTGGACATTTACCTAGCAGCCTGAATTGTTAGTACCATTGTGAGTACATGGTGGACATTTACCTAGCTGCCTGAATTGATAGCACCATTGTGAGTACATGGTGGCCATTTACCTAGCAGCCTGAATTGTTAGCACCATTGTGAGTACATGCTGGTCATTTAACTAGCAGCCTGAATTCTTAGTATCATTGTGAATTCATGCTGGTCAGTTAACTAGCAGCCTGAATTCTTAGTATCATTGTGAGTACATGGTGGCCATTTAACTAGCAGCCTGAATTCTTAGTATCATTGTGAGTACATGGTGGTCATTTAACTAGCAGCCTGAATTCTTAGTATCATTGTGAGTACATGGTGGTCATTTAACTAGCAGCCTGAATTCTTAGTATCATTGTGAGTACATGGTGGCCATCTAACTAGCTGCCTGAATTCTTAGTATCATTGTGAGTACATGGTGGTCATTTAACTAGCAGCCTGAATTCTTAGTATCATTGTGAGTTCATGCTGGTCATTTAACTAGCAGCCTGAATTCTTAGTATCATTGTGAGTACATGGTGGCCATTTACCTAGCAGCCTGAATTGTTAGCACCATTGTGAGTACATGCTGGTCATTTGCCTAGCTGCCTGAATTGTTAGTATCATTGTGAGTACATGGTGGACATTTACATAGCTGCCTGAATTCTTAGTATCATTGTGAGTACATGGTGGCCATTTACATAGCTGCCTGAATTCTTAGTATCATTGTGAGTACATCGTGGCCATTTACATAGCTCCCTGAATTCTTAGTATCATTGTGAGTTCATGCTGGTCATTTAACTAGCAGCCTGAATTCTTAGTATCATTGTGAGTTCATGCTGGTCATTTAACTAGCAGCCTGAATTCTTAGTATCATTGTGAGTACATGGTGGCCATTTAACTAGCAGCCTGAATTCTTAGTATCATTGTGAGTACATGGTGGTCATTTAACTAGCAGCCTGAATTCTTAGTATCATTGTGAGTACATGGTGGCCATTTAACTAGCTGCCTGAATTCTTAGTATCATTGTGAGTACATGGTGGTCATTCAACTAGCAGCCTGAATTCTTAGTATCATTGTGAGTTCATGCTGGTCATTTAACTAGCAGCCTGAATTCTTAGTATCATTGTGAGTACATGGTGGCCATTTACCTAGCAGCCTGAATTGTTAGCACCATTGTGAGTACATGCTGGTCATTTACCTAGCTGCCTGAATTGTTAGTATCATTGTGAGTACATGGTGGCCATTTACATAGCTGCCTGAATTCTTAGTATCATTGTGAGTACATGGTGGCCATTTACATAGCTGCCGGAATTCTTAGTATCATTGTGAGTACATGGTGGCCATTTACATAGCTGCCTGAATTCTTAGTATCATTGTGAGTACTTGGTGGCCATTTACATAGCTGCCTGAATTCTTAATATCATTGTGAGTACATGGTGGCCACTTACATAGCTGCCTGAATTCTTAGTATCATTGTGAGTACATGGTGGCCATTTACCTAGGAGCCTGAATTGTTAGCACCATTGTGAGTACATGCTAGTCGTTTACCTAGCTGCCTGAATTGTTAGCACCATTGTGAGTACATGCTGGTCATTTACCTAGCTGCCTGAATTGTTAGCAGCATTGTGAGTACATGCTGGTCATTTACCTAGCTGCCTGAATTGTTAGCACCATTGTGAGTGCATGCTGGTCATTTACCTAGCTGCCTGAATTGTTAGCACCATTGTGAGTAGATGCTGGTCATTTAACTAGCTGCCTGAATTGTTAGCACCATTGTGAGTGCATGCTGGTCATTTACCTACCTGCCTGAATTGTTAGCACCATTGTGAGTACATGCTGGTCATTTACCTAGCTGCCTGAATTGTTAGCACCATTGTGAGTACATGCTGGCCATATATCTAGCTGCCTGAATTGTTAGCACCATTGTGAGTACATGCTGGTCATTTACCTAGCTGCCTGAATTGTTAGCACCATTGTGAGTGCATGCTGGTCATTTAACTAGCTGCCTGAATCGTTAGCACCATTGTGAGTACATGCTGGCCATTTACCTAGCAGCCTGAATTGTTAGCACCATTGCGAGTACATGCTGGCCATTAACCTAGCTGCCTGAATTGTTAGTACCATTGTGAGTTCATGTTGGCCATTTACCTAGCTGCCTGAATTGTTAGTACATGCTGGCCATATACCTAGCCGCCTTAATTGTTAGTACCATTGTGAGTTCATGTTGGCCATTTACCTAGCTGCCTGAATTGTTAGTGTCATTGTGAGTTCATGTTGGCCATTTACCTAGGCGCCTGAATTGTTAGTACATGCTGGCCATATACCTAGACGCCTGAATTGTTAGTACCATTGTGAGTTCATGCTGGCCATTTACCTAGCTGCCTGAATTGTTAGTACATGTTGGCCATTTACCTAGCTGCCTGAATTGTTAGTACCAATGTGAGTTCATGTTGGCCATTTACCTAGCTGCCTGAATTGTTAGTGTCATTGTGAGTTCATGTTGGCCATTTACCTAGGCGCCTGAATTGTTAGTACCATTGTGAGTTCATGTTGGCCATTTCCCTAGCTGCCTGAATTGTTAGTACCATTGTGAGTTCATGTTGGCCATTTACCTGGGCGCCTGAATTGTTAGTACCATTGTGAGTTCATGCTGGTCATTTACCTAACTGCTTGAATTGTAAGTACCATTGTGAGTTCATGTTGGCCATTTACCTAGCTGCCTGAATTGTTAGTACCATTGTGAGTTCATGCTGGTCATTTACCTATCTGCCTGAATTGTTAGTACCATTGTGATTTCATGCTGGTCATTTATCTAGCTGCCTGAATTGTTAGTACCATTGTGAGTTCATGCTGGTTATTTACCTAGCTGCCTGAATTGTTAGTACCATTGTGAGTTCATGCTGGTCATTTACCTAGCTCCCTGAATTGTTATTACCATTGTGAGTTCATGCTGGTCATTTACCTAGCTGCCTGAATTGTTAGTGTCATTGTGAGTTCATGCTGGTAATTTACCTAGGCGCCTGAATTGTTAGTGTCATTGTGAGTTCATGTTGGCCATTTACCTAGCTGCCTGAATTGTTAGTGTCATTGTGAGTTCATGCTGGTCTTTTCCTAGCTGCCTGAATTGTTAGTGTCATTGTGAGTTTATGCTGGCCATTTACCTAGCTGCCTGAATTGTTAGTGTCATTGTGAGTTCATGCTGGCCATTTACCTAGCTGCCTGAATTCTTAGTACCATTGTGAGTTCATGCTGGCCATTTACGTAGCTCCCTGAATTGTTAGTACATGTTGGCCATTTACCTAGCTGCCTGAATTGTTAGTACCATTGTGAGTTCATGTTGGCCATTTACCTAGCTGCCTGAATTGTTAGTGTCATTGTGAGTTTATGTTGGCCATTTACCTAGCTGCCTGAATTGTTAGTACCATTGTGAGTTCATGTTGGCCATTTACCTAGGCGCCTGAATTGTTAGTACCATTTTGAGTTCATGCTGGTCATTTACCTAGCTGCCTGAATTGTTAGTACCATTGTGAGTTCATGCTGGTCATTTACCTATCTGCCTGAATTGTTAGTACCATTGTGATTTCATGCTGGTCATTTACCTAGCTGCCTGAATTGTTAGTACCATTGTGAGTTCATGCTGGTCATTTACCTAGATGCCTGAATTGTTAGTACCATTGTGAGTTCATGCCGGTCATTTACCTAGCTGCCTGAATTGTTAGTACCATTGTGAGTTCATGCTGGTCATTTACCTAGCTGCCTGAATTGTTAGTGTCATTGTGAGTTCATGCTGGTCATTTACCTAGGCGCCTGAATTGTTAGTGTCATTGTGAGTTCATGTTGGCCATTTACCTAGCTGCCTGAATTGTTAGTGTCATTGTGAGTTCATGCTGGTCATTTACCTAGCTGCCTGAATTGTTAGTGTCATTGTGAGTTCATGCTGGCCATTTACCTAGCTGCCTGAATTGTTAGTGTCATTGTGAGTTCATGGTGGCCATTTACCTAGCTGCCTGAATTGGTAGTGTCATTGTGAGTTCATGGTGGCCATTTACCTAGCTGCCTGAATTGTTAGTGTCATTGTGTCATGTTGGCCATTTACCTAGCTGCCTGAATTGTTAGTGTCATTGTGAGTTCATGGTGGCCATTTACCTAGCTGCCTGAATTGTTAGTGTCATTGTGAGTTCATGCTGGTCATTTACCTAGCTGCCTGAATTGTTAGTGTCATTGTGAGTTCATGTTGGCCATTTACCTAGCTGCCTGAATTGTTAGTACCATTGTGAGTTCAAGCTGGTCATTTACCTAGCTGCCTGAATTGTTAGTACCATTGTGAGTTCATGCTGGTCATTTACCTAGCTCCCTGAATTGTTATTACCATTGTGAGTTCATGCTGGTCATTTACCTAGCTGCCTGAATTGTTAGTGTCATTGTGAGTTCATGCTGGTAATTTACCTAGGCGCCTGAATTGTTAGTGTCATTGTGAGTTCATGTTGGCCATTTACCTAGCTGCCTGAATTGTTAGTGTCATTGTGAGTTCATGCTGGTCTTTTCCTAGCTGCCTGAATTGTTAGTGTCATTGTGAGTTTATGCTGGCCATTTACCTAGCTGCCTGAATTGTTAGTGTCATTGTGAGTTCATGCTGGCCATTTACCTAGCTGCCTGAATTCTTAGTACCATTGTGAGTTCATGCTGGCCATTTACGTAGCTCCCTGAATTGTTAGTACATGTTGGCCATTTACCTAGCTGCCTGAATTGTTAGTACCATTGTGAGTTCATGTTGGCCATTTACCTAGCTGCCTGAATTGTTAGTGTCATTGTGAGTTTATGTTGGCCATTTACCTAGGCGCCTGAATTGTTAGTACTATTGTGAGTTCATGTTGGCCATTTACCTAGTCGCCTGAATTGTTAGTACCATTGTGGGTTCATGTTGGCCATTTACCTAGCTGCCTGAATTGTTAGTACCATTGTGAGTTCATGTTGGCCATTTACCTAGCTGCCTGAATTGTTAGTACCATTTTGAGTTCATGTTGGCCATTTACCTAGGCGCCTGAATTGTTAGTACCATTTTGAGTTCATGCTGGTCATTTACCTAGCTGCCTGAATTGTTAGTACCATTGTGAGTTCATGCTGGTCATTTACCTATCTGCCTGAATTGTTAGTACCATTGTGATTTCATGCTGGTCATTTACCTAGCTGCCTGAATTGTTAGTACCATTGTGAGTTCATGCTGGTCATTTACCTAGATGCCTGAATTGTTAGTACCATTGTGAGTTCATGCCGGTCATTTACCTAGCTGCCTGAATTGTTAGTGTCATTGTGAGTTCATGCTGACCATTTACCTAGCTGCCTGAATTGTTAGTGTCATTGTGAGTACATGTTGGCCATTTACCTAGCTGCCTGAATTGTTAGTACCATTGTGTGTTCATGTTGGCCATTTACCTAGCTGCCTGAATTGTTAGTGTCATTGTGAGTTCATGCTGGCCATTTACCTAGCTGCCTGAATTGTTAGTACCATTGTGAGTTCATGTTGGCCATTTACCTAGCTGCCTGAATTGTTAGTGTCATTGTGACTTCATGTTGGCCATTTACCTAGCTGCCTGAATTGTTAGTGTCATTGTGAGTACATGCTGGCCATTTACCTAGCTGCCTGAACTGTTAGTGTCATTGTGAGTACTTGTTGGCCATTTACCTAGCTGCCTGAATTGTTAGTGTCATTGTGAGTTCATGTTGACCATTTACCTAGGCGCCTGAATTGTTAGTATCATTGTGAGTACATGGTGGACATTTACCTAGCAGCCTGAATTCTTAGTATCATTGTGAGTACATGGTGGACATTTACCTAGCAGCCTGAATTCTTAGTATCATTGTGAGTACATGGTGGACATTTACCTAGCAGCCTGTATTGTTAGCACCATTGTGAGTACATGGTGGCCATTTACCTAGCAGCCTGAATTGTTAGCACCATTGTGAGTACATGCTGGTCATTTACCTAGCCAGTTGGACTGTTAGCACCTTTGTGAGTGTATGCTGGTCCCCTTACCTAGCCAGTTGCACTGTTAGCACCTTTGTGAGTGCATGTTGGCCCCTTTACTAGCCGCCTGAATTCTTAGTACCATTGTGAGTACATAGTGGACATTTACATAGCTGCCTGAATTCTTAGAACCATTGTGAGTACATGGTGGCCATTTACATAGCTGCCTGAATTCTTAGTATCATTGTGAGTACATGGTGGCCATTTACATAGCTGCCTGAATTCTTAGTATCATTGTGAGTACATGGTGGCCATTTACCGAGCTGCCTGAATTCTTAGTATCATTGTGAGTACATGGTGGACATTTACCTAGCAGCCTGAATTGTTAGTACCATTGTGAGTACATGGTTGCCATTTACCTAGCGGCTTGAATTGTTAGCACCATTGTGAGTACATGGTGGACATTTACCTAGCAGCCTGAATTGTTAGTACTATTGTGAGTACATGGTGGACATTTACCTAGCAGCCTGAATTGTTAGTACCATTGTGAGTACATGGTGGTTCTTTACCTAGCAGCCTGAATTGTTAGTACCTTGTGAGTACATGGTGGACATTTACCTAGCTGCCTGAATTGATAGCACCATTGTGAGTACATGGTGGCCATTTACCTAGCAGCCTGAATTGTTAGCACCATTGTGAGTACATGCTGGTCATTTAACTAGCAGCCTGAATTCTTAGTATGATTGTGAGTTCATGCTGGTCATTTAACTAGCAGCCTGAATTCTTAGTATCATTGTGAGTTCATGCTGGTCATTTAACTAGCAGCCTGAATTCTTAGTATCATTGTGAGTACATGGTGGCCATTTAACTAGCAGCCTGAATTCTTAGTATCATTGTGAGAACATGGTGGTCATTTAACTAGCAGCCTGAATTCTTAGTATCATTGTGAGTACATGGTGGTCATTTAACTAGCAGCCTGAATTCTTAGTATCATTGTGAGTACATGGTGGCCATTTAACTAGCTGCCTGAATTCTTAGTATCATTGTGAGTACATGGTGGTCATTTAACTAGCAGCCTGAATTCTTAGTATCATTGTGAGTTCATGCTGGTCATATAACTAGCAGCCTGAATTCTTAGTATCATTGTGAGTACATGGTGGCCATTTACCTAGCAGCCTGAATTGTTAGCACCATTGTGAGTACATGCTGGTCATTTGCCTAGCTGCCTGAATTGTTAGTATCATTGTGAGTACATGGTGGCCATTTACATAGCTGCCTGAATTCTTAGTATCATTGTGAGTACATGGTGGCCATTTACATAGCTGCCGGAATTCTTAGTATCATTGTGAGTACATGGTGGCCATTTACATAGATGCCTGAATTCTTTGTATCATTGTGAGTACTTGGTGGCCATTTACATAGCTGCCTGAATTCTTAGTATCATTGTGAGTACATGGTGGCCATTTACCTAGCAGCCTGAATTGTTAGCACCATTGTGAGTACATGCTGGTCATTTACCTAGCTGCCTGAATTGTTAGCACCATTGTGAGTACATGCTGGTCATTTACCTAGCTGCCTGAATTGTTAGCACCATTGTGAGTACATGCTGGTCATTTACCTAGCTGCCTGAATTGTTAGCACCATTGTGAGTGCATGCTGGTCATTTATCCAGCTGCCTGAATTGTTAGCACCATTGTGAGTACATGCTGGTCATTTACCTAGCTGCCTGAATTGTTAGAACCATTGTGAGTGCATGCTGGTCATTTACCTAGCTGCCTGAATTGTTAGCACCATTGTGAGTACATGCTGGTCATTTACCTAGCTGCCTGAATTGTTAGCACCATTGTTAGTACATGCTGGCCATATACCTAGCTGCCTGAATTGTTAGCACCATTGTGAGTGCATGCTGGTCATTTAACTAGCTGCCTGAATTGTTAGCACCATTGTGAGTACATGCTGGCGATTTACCTAGCAGCCTGAATTGTTAGCACCATTGCGAGTACATGCTGGCCATTTAACTAGCTGCCTGAATTGTTACTACCATTGTGAGTACATGCTGGCCATTAACCTAGCTGCCTGAATTGTTAGTACCATTGTGAGTTCATGTTGGCCATTTACCTAGCTGCCTGAATTGTTAGTACATGCTGGCCATATACCTAGCCGCCTGAATTGTTAGTACCATTGTGAGTTCATGTTGGCCATTTACCTAGCTGCCTGAATTGTTAGTGTCATTGTGAGTTCATGTTGGCCATTTACGTAGGCGCCTGAATTGTTAGTACATGCTGGCCATATACCTAGCCACCTGAATTGTTAGTACCATTGTGAGTTCATGCTGGCCATTTACCTAGCTGCCTGAATTGTTAGTATATGTTGGCCATTTACCTAGCTGCCTGAATTGTTAGTACCAATGTGAGTTCATGTTGGCCATTTACCTAGCTGCCTGAATTGTTAGTGTCATTGTGAGTTCATGTTGGCCATTTACCTAGCTGCCTGAATTGTTAGTACCATTGTGAGTTCATGTTGGCCATTTACCTAGCTGCCTGAATTGTTAGTACCATTGTGAGTTCATGTTGGCCATTTACCTAGCTGCCTGAATTGTTAGTACCATTGTGAGTTCATGTTGGCCATTTACCTAGCTGCCTGAATTGTTAGTACCATTGTGAGTTCATGCTGGTCATTTACCTATCTGCCTGAATTGTTAGTACCATTGTGATTTCATGCTGGTCATTTATCTAGCTGCCTGAATTGTTAGTACCATTGTGAGTTCATGCTGGTCATTTACCTAGCTGCCTGAATTGTTAGTACCATTGTGAGTTCATGCTGTTCATTTACCTAGCTGCCTGAATTGTTAGTACCATTGTGAGTTCATGCTGGTCATTTACCTAGCTGCCTGAATTGTTAGTGTCATTGTGAGTTCATGCTGGTAATTTACCTAGGCGCCTGAATTGTTAGTGTCATTTTGAGTTCATGTTGGCCATTTACCTAGCTGCCTGAATTGTTAGTGTCATTGTGAGTTCATGCTGGTCATTTACCTAGCTGCCTGAATTGTTAGTGTCATTGTGAGTTCATGCTGGCCATTTACCTAGCTGCCTGATTTGTTAGTGTCATTGTGAGTTCATGCTGGCCATTTACCTAGCTGCCTGAATTCTTAGTACCATTGTGAGTTCATGCTGGCCATTTACCTAGCTGCCTGAATTGTTAGTACCATTGTGAGTTCATGTTGGCCATTTACCTAGCTGCCTGAATTGTTAGTGTCATTGTGAGTTCATGTTGGCCATTTACCTAGGCGCCTGAATTGTTAGTACTATTGTGAGTTCATGTTGGCACTTTACCTAGTCGCCTGAATTGTTAGTACCATTTTGAGTTCATGTTGGCCATTTACCTAGCTGCCTGAATTGTTAGTACCATTGTGAGTTCATGTTGGCCATTTACCTAGCTGCCTGAATTGTTAGTACCATTGTGAGTTCATGTTGGCCATTTACCTAGGCGCCTGAATTGTTAGTACCATTGTGAGTTCATGCTGGTCATTTACCTAGCTGCCTGAATTGTTAGTACCATTGTGAGTTCATGTTGGTCATTTACCTATCTGCCTGAATTGTTAGTACCATTGTGATTTCATGCTGATCATTTACCTAGCTGCCTGAATTGTTAGTACCATTGTGAGTTCATGCTGGTCATTTACCTAGATGCCTGAATTGTTAGTACCATTGTGAGTTCATGCTGGTCATTTACCTAGCTGCCTGAATTGTTAGTACCATTGTGAGTTCATGCTGGACATTTACCTAGCTGCCTGAATTGTTAGTGTCATTGTGAGTTCATGCTGGACATTTACCTAGGCGCCTGAATTGTTAGTGTCATTGTGAGTTCATGTTGGCCATTTACCTAGCTGCCTGAATTGTTAGTGTAATTGTGAGTTCATGCTGGTCATTTACCTAGCAGCCTGAATTGTTAGTGTCATTGTGAGTTCATGCTGGCCATTTACCTAGCTGCCTGAATTGTTAGTGTCATTGTGAGTTCATGGTGGCCATTTACCTAGCAGCCTGAATTGTTAGCACCATTGTGAGTACATGCTGGTCATTTACCTAGCAGCCTGAATTGTTAGCACCATTGTGAGTACATGGTGGCCATTTACATAGCTGCCTGAATTCTTAGTATCATTGTGAGTACATGGTGGCCATTTACATTGCTGCCTGAATTCTTAGTATCATTGTGAGTACATGGTGGCCATTTACATAGCTGCTTGAATTCTTAGTATCATTGTGAGTACATGGTGGACATTTACATAGCTGCCTGAATTCTTAGTATCATTGTGAGTACATGGTGGCCATTTACATCGCTGCCTGAATTCTTAGTATCATTGTGAGTACATGGTGGCCATTTACATAGCTGCCTGAATTCTTAGTATCATTGTGAGTACATGGTGGACATTTACCTAGCAGCCTGAATTCTTAGTATCATTGTGAGTACATGGTGGCCATTTACATAGCAGCCTGAAATGTTAGCACCATTGTGGGTACATGGTGGCCATTTACATAGCTGCCTGAATTCTTAGTATCATTGTGAGTACATGGTGGACATTTACCTAGCAGCCTGAATTCTTAGTATCATTGTGAGTACATGGTGAACATTTACCTAGCAGCCTGAATTGTCAGCACCATTGTGAGTACATGGTGTCCATTTACATAGCTGCCTGAATTCTTAGTATCATTGTGAGTACATGGTGGCCATTTACATAGCTGCCTGAATTCTTAGTATCATTGTGAGTACATGGTGGCCATTTACCTAGCAGCCTGAATTGTTAGCACCATTGTGAGTACATGCTGGTCATTTACCTAGCCAGTTGGACTGTTAGCACCTTTGTGAGTGTATGCTGGATCCCTTACCTAGCCAGTTGCACTGTTAGCACCTTTGTGAGTGCATGTTGGCCCCATTACTAGCCGCCTGAATTCTTAGTACCATTGTGAGTACATGGTGGACATTTACATAGCTGCCTGAATTCTTAGTATCATTGTGAGTACATGGTGGCCATTTACATAGCTGCCTGAATTCTTAGTATCATTGTGAGTACATGGTGGCCATTTACCGAGCTGCCTGAATTTGTAGTATCATTGTGAGTACATGGTGGACATTTACCTAGCAGCCTGAATTGTTAGTACCATTGTGAGTACATGGTGGCCATTTACCTAGCGGCCTGAATTGTTAGCACCATTGTGAGTACATGGTGGCCATTTACCTAGCAGCCTGTATTGTTAGTACTATTGTGAGTACATGGTGGACATTTACCTAGCAGCCTGAATTGTTAGTACCATTGTGAGTACATGGTGGACATTTACCTAGCTGCCTGAATTGATAGCACCATTGTGAGTACATGGTGGCCATTTACCTAGCAGCCTGAATTGTTAGCACCATTGTGAGTACATGCTGGTCATTTAACTAGCAGCCTGAATTCTTAGTATCATTGTGAATTCATGCTGGTCAGTTAACTAGCAGCCTGAATTCTTAGTATCATTGTGAGTACATGGTGGCCATTTAACTAGCAGCCTGAATTCTTAGTATCATTGTGAGTACATGGTGGTCATTTAACTAGCAGCCTGAATTCTTAGTATCATTGTGAGTACATGGTGGTCATTTAACTAGCAGCCTGAATTCTTAGTATCATTGTGAGTACATGGTGCCCATCTAACTAGCTGCCTGAATTCTTAGTATCATTGTGATTACATGGTGGTCATTTAACTAGCAGCCTGAATTCTTAGTATCATTGTGAGTTCATGCTGGTCATTTAACTAGCAGCCTGAATTCTTAGTATCATTGTGAGTACATGGTGGCCATTTACCTAGCAGCCTGAATTGTTAGCACCATTGTGAGTACATGCTGGTCATTTGCCTAGCTGCCTGAATTGTTAGTATCATTGTGAGTACATAGTGGACATTTACATAGCTGCCTGAATTCTTAGTATCATTGTGAGTACATGGTGGCCATTTACATAGCTGCCTGAATTCTTAGTATCATTGTGAGTACATCGTGGCCATTTACATAGCTCCCTGAATTCTTAGTATCATTGTGAGTTCATGCTGGTCATTTAACTAGCAGCCTGAATTCTTAGTATCATTGTGAGTTCATGCTGGTCATTTAACTAGCAGCCTGAATTCTTAGTATCATTGTGAGTACATGGTGGCCATTTAACTAGCAGCCTGAATTCTTAGTATCATTGTGAGTACATGGTGGTCATTTAACTAGCAACCTGAATTCTTAGTATCATTGTGAGTACATGGTGGTCATTTAACTAGCAGCCTGAATTCTTAGTATCATTGTGAGTACATGGTGGCCATTTAACTAGCTGCCTGAATTCTTAGTATCATTGTGAGTACATGGTGGTCATTCAACTAGCAGCCTGAATTCTTAGTATCATTGTGAGTTCATGCTGGTCATTTAACTAGCAGCCTGAATTCTTAGTATCATTGTGAGTACATGGTGGCCATTTACCTAGCAGCCTGAATTGTTAGCACCATTGTGAGTACATGCTGGTCATTTACCTAGCTGCCTGAATTGTTAGTATCATTGTGAGTACATGGTGGCCATTTACATAGCTGCCTGAATTCTTAGTATCATTGTGAGTACATGGTGGCCATTTACATAGCTGCCGGAATTCTTAGTATCATTGTGAGTACATGGTGGCCATTTACATAGCTGCCTGAATTCTTAGTATCATTGTGAGTACTTGGTGGCCATTTACATAGCTGCCTGAATTCTTAATATCATTGTGAGTACATGGTGGCCATTTACATAGCTGCCTGAATTCTTAGTATCATTGTGAGTACATGGTGGCCATTTACCTAGAAGCCTGAATTGTTAGCACCATTGTGAGTACATGCTAGTCGTTTACCTAGCTGCCTGAATTGTTAGCACCATTGTGAGTACATGCTGGTCATTTACCTAGCTGCCTGAATTGTTAGCAGCATTGTGAGTACATGCTGGTCATTTACCTAGCTGCCTGAATTGTTAGCACCATTGTGAGTGCATGCTGGTCATTTACCTAGCTGCCTGAATTGTTAGCACCATTGTGAGTAGATGCTGGTCATTTAACTAGCTGCCTGAATTGTTAGCACCATTGTGAGTGCATGCTGGTCATTTACCTACCTGCCTGAATTGTTAGCACCATTGTGAGTACATGCTGGTCATTTACCTAGCTGCCTGAATTGTTAGCACCATTGTGAGTACATGCTGGCCATATATCTAGCTGCCTGAATTGTTAGCACCATTGTGAGTACATGCTGGTCATTTACCTAGCTGCCTGAATTGTTAGCACCATTGTGAGTGCATGCTGGTCATTTAACTAGCTGCCTGAATCGTTAGCACCATTGTGAGTACATGCTGGCCATTTACCTAGCAGCCTGAATTGTTAGCACCATTGTGAGTTCATGTTGGCCATTTACCTAGCTGCCTGAATTGTTAGTACATGCTGGCCATATACCTAGCCGCCTTAATTGTTAGTACCATTGTGAGTTCATGTTGGCCATTTACCTAGCTGCCTGAATTGTTAGTGTCATTGTGAGTTCATGTTGGCCATTTACCTAGGCGCCTGAATTGTTAGTACATGCTGGCCATATACCTAGCCGCCTGAATTGTTAGTACCATTGTGAGTTCATGCTGGCCATTTACCTAGCTGCCTGAATTGTTAGTACATGTTGGCCATTTACCTAGCTGCCTGAATTGTTAGTGTCATTGTGAGTTCATGTTGGCCATTTACCTAGGCGCCTGAATTGTTAGTACCATTGTGAGTTCATGTTGGCCATTTCCCTAGCTGCCTGAATTGTTAGTACCATTGTGAGTTCATGTTGGCCATTTACCTGGGCGCCTGAATTGTTAGTACCATTGTGAGTTCATGCTGGTCATTTACCTAACTGCTTGAATTGTAAGTACCGTTGTGAGTTCATGTTGGCCATTTACCTAGCTGCCTGAATTGTTAGTACCATTGTGAGTTCATGCTGGTCATTTACCTATCTGCCTGAATTGTTAGTACCATTGTGATTTCATGCTGGTCATTTATCTAGCTGCCTGAATTGTTAGTACCATTGTGAGTTCATGCTGGTTATTTACCTAGCTGCCTGAATTGTTAGTACCATTGTGAGTTCATGCTGGTCATTTACCTAGCTCCCTGAATTGTTATTACCATTGTGAGTTCATGCTGGTCATTTACCTAGCTGCCTGAATTGTTAGTGTCATTGTGAGTTCATGCTGGTAATTTACCTAGGCGCCTGAATTGTTAGTGTCATTGTGAGTTCATGTTGGCCATTTACCTAGCTGCCTGAATTGTTAGTGTCATTGTGAGTTCATGCTGGTCATTTTCCTAGCTGCCTGAATTGTTAGTGTCATTGTGAGTTTATGCTGGCCATTTACCTAGCTGCCTGAATTGTTAGTGTCATTGTGAGTTCATGCTGGCCATTTACCTAGCTGCCTGAATTCTTAGTACCATTGTGAGTTCATGCTGGCCATTTACGTAGCTGCCTGAATTGTTAGTACATGTTGGCCATTTACCTAGCTGCCTGAATTGTTAGTACCATTGTGAGTTTATGTTGGCCATTTACCTAGCTGCCTGAATTGTTAGTGTCATTGTGAGTTTATGTTGGCCATTTACCTAGGCGCCTGAATTGTTAGTACTATTGTGAGTTCATGTTGGCCAATTACCTAGTCGCCTGAATTGTTAGTACCATTGTGAGTTCATGTTGGCCATTTACCTAGCTGCCTGAATTGTTAGTACCATTGTGAGTTCATGTTGGCCATTTACCTAGCTGCCTGAATTGTTAGTACCATTTTGAGTTCATGTTGGCCATTTACCTAGGCGCCTGAATTGTTAGTACCATTTTGAGTTCATGCTGGTCATTTACCTAGCTGCCTGAATTGTTAGTACCATTGTGAGTTCATGCTGGTCATTTACCTATCTGCCTGAATTGTTAGTACCATTGTGATTTCATGCTGGTCATTTACCTAGCTGCCTGAATTGTTAGTACCATTGTGAGTTCATGCTGGTCATTTACCTAGATGCCTGAATTGTTAGTACCATTGTGAGTTCATGCCGGTCATTTACCTAGCTGCCTGAATTGTTAGTACCATTGTGAGTTCATGCTGGTCATTTACCTAGCTGCCTGAATTGTTAGTGTCATTGTGAGTTCATGCTGGTCATTTACCTAGGCGCCTGAATTGTTAGTGTCATTGTGAGTTCATGTTGGCCATTTACCTAGCTGCCTGAATTGTTAGTGTCATTGTGAGTTCATGCTGGTCATTTACCTAGCTGCCTGAATTGTTAGTGTCATTGTGAGTTCATGCTGGCCATTTACCTAGCTGCCTGAATTGTTAGTGTCATTGTGAGTTCATGGTGGCCATTTACCTAGCTGCCTGAATTGGTAGTGTCATTGTGAGTTCATGGTGGCCATTTACCTAGCTGCCTGAATTGTTAGTGTCATTGTGTCATGTTGGCCATTTACCTAGCTGCCTGAATTGTTAGTGTCATTGTGAGTTCATGGTGGCCATTTACCTAGCTGCCTGATTTGTTAGTGTCATTGTGAGTTCATGTTGGCCATTTACCTAGCTGCCTGAATTGTTAGTGTCATTGTGAGTTCATGCTGGTCATTTACCTAGCTGCCTGAATTGTTAGTGTCATTGTGAGTTCATGTTGGCCATTTACCTAGCTGCCTGAATTGTTAGTACCATTGTGAGTTCAAGCTGGTCATTTACCTAGCTGCCTAATTGTTAGTGTCATTGTGAGTTCATGCTGGCCATTTACCTAGCTGCCTGAATTGTTAGTGTCATTGTGAGTACATGTTGGCCATTTACCTAGCTGCCTGAATTGTTAGTACCATTGTGTGTTCATGTTGGCCATTTACCTAGCTGCCTGAATTGTTAGTGTCATTGTGAGTTCATGCTGGCCATTTACCTAGCTGCCTGAATTGTTAGTACCATTGTGAGTTCATGTTGGCCATTTACCTAGCTGCCTGAATTGTTAGTGTCATTGTGACTTCATGTTGGCCATTTACCTAGCTGCCTGAATTGTTAGTGTCATTGTGAGTACATGCTGGCCATTTACCTAGCTGCCTGAACTGTTAGTGTCATTGTGAGTACTTGTTGGCCATTTACCTAGCTGCCTGAATTGTTAGTGTCATTGTGAGTTCATGTTGACCATTTACCTAGGCGCCTGAATTGTTAGTATCATTGTGAGTTCATGTTGGCCATTTACCTAACTGCCTGAATTGTTAGTGTCATTGTGAGTGCATGCTGGTTATTTACCTAGCCGCCTGAATTGTTAGTGTAATTGTGAGTACATGTTGGCCATTTACCTAGCTGCCTGAATTGTTAGTACCATTGTGAGTTCATGTTGGCCATTTACCTACCTGCCTGAATTGTTAGTACCATTGTGAGTTCATGTTGGCCATTTACCTAACTGCCTGATTTGTTAGTACCATTGTGAGTTCATGTTGGCCATTTACCTAGCTGCCTGAATTGTTAGTACCATTGTGAGTTCATGTTGGCCATTTACCTAGCTGCCTTAATTGTTAGTACCACTGTGAGTTCATGTTGGCCATTTACCTAGCTGCCTGAGTTGTTAGTACCATTGTGAGTTCATGCTGGCCATTTATCTAGGTGCCTGAATTGGTAGTACCATTGTGAGTTCATGCTGGCCATTTACCTAGCTGCCTTAATTGTTAGTACCACTGTGAGTTCATGTTGGCCATTTACCTAGCTGCCTGAGTTGTTAGTACCATTGTGAGTTCATGCTGGCCATTTATCTAGGTGCCTGAATTGGTAGTACCATTGTGAGTTCATGCTGCCCATTTACCTAGCTGCCTGAATTGTTAGTACCATTGTGAGTTCATGTTGGCCATTTACCTAGCTGCCTGAATTGTTAGTACCATTGTGAGTTCATGCTGGCCATTTACCTAGCTGCCTCAATTGTTAGTGTCATTGTGAGTTCATGTTGGCCATTTACCTAGCTGCCTGAAGTGTTAGTGTCATTGTGAGTTCATGTTGGCCATTTACCTAGCTGCCTGAATTGTTAGTGTCATTGTGAGTTCATGTTGGCCATTTACCTAGCTGCCTGAATTGTTAGTGTCATTGTGAGTACATGCTGTCCATTTACCTTGCTGCCTGAATTGTTACTGTCATTGTGAGTTCATGTTGGCTATTTACCTAGCTGCCTGAATTTTTAGTGTCATTGTGAGTTCATTTTGGCCATTTACCTAGCTGCCTGAATTGTTAGTGTCATTGTGAGTTCATGTTGGCCATTTACCTAGCTGCCTGAATTGTTAGTACCACTGTGAGTACATGCTGTCCATTTACCTAGCTGCCTGAATTGTTAGTGTCATTGTAAGTTCATGTTGACCATTTACCTAGCTGCCTGAATTGTTAGTGTCATTGTGAGTACATGTTGACCATTTACCTAGCTGCCTGAATTGTTAGTGTCATTGAGAGTTCATGTTGACCATTTACCTAGCTGCCTGAATTGTTTGTATCATTGTGAGTACATGCTGGCCATTTATCTAGCTGCCTGAATTGTTAGTGTCATTGAGAGTTCATGTTGACCATTTACCTAGCTGCCTGAATTGTTAGTGTCATTGTGAGTTCATGCTGGCCATTTACCTAGCTGCCTGAATTGTTAGTACCATTGTGACTACATGCTGTCCATTTACCTAGCTGCCTGAATTGTTAGTACCATTGTGAGTACATGCTGTCCATTTACCTAGCTGCCTGAATTGTTAGTACCATTGTGAGTACATGCTGTCCATTTACCTAGCTGCCTGAATTGTTAGTACCATTGTGAGTTCATGTTGGCCATTTACCTAGCTGCCTGAATTGTTAGTACCATTGTGAGTTCATGCAGGCCATTTACCTAGCTGCCTGAATTGTTAGTACCATTGTGAGTTGATGTTGGTCATTTACCTAGCCGCCTGAATTGTTAGCACCATTGTGGGTACATGGTGGCCATTTACCTAGCTGCCTGAATTGTTAGCACCATTGTGAGTGCATGCTGGTCATTTACCTAGCTGCCTGAATTGTTAATACCATTGTTAGTACATGCTGGCCATTTACCTAGCTGCCTGAATTGTTACTACCATTGTGAGTACATGCTGGCCATTAACCTAGCTGCCTGAATATTTAGTAACATTGTGAGTTCATGTTGGCCATTTACCTAGCTGCCTGAATTGTTAGTACATGCTGGCCATATACCTAGCTGCCTGATTTGTTAGTACCATTGTGAGTTCATGTTGGCCATTTACCTAGCTGCCTGAATTGTTAGTACATGCTGGCCATATACCTAGCCGCCTGAATTGTTAGTACCATTGTGAGTACATGGTGGCCATTTACCTAGCCGCCTAAATTGTTAGTACCATTGTGAGTTCATGTTGGCCATTTATCTAGCTGCCTGAATTGTTAGTACCATTGTGAGTACATGGTGGCCATTTACCTAGCCGCCTGAATTGTTAGTATCATTGTGAGTGCTTGCTGGTCATTTACCTAGCTGCCTGAATTGTTAGTATTATTGTGAGTGCATGCTGGTCATTTACCTAGCCGCCTGAATTGTTAGTATTATTGTGAGTGCATGCTGGTCATTTACCTAGCTGCCTGAATTGTTAGTATTATTGTGAGTGCATGTTGGTCATTTACCTAGCCACCTGAATTGTTAGTACCATTGTTAGTACATGCGGGCCATTTACGTCGTCGCCTGAATTGTTAGTACCATTGTTAGTACATGCTGGCCATTTACCTTGCCTGAATTGTTAGTACCATTGTTAGTACATGCTGGCCATTTACCTAGTCGTCTGAATTGTTAGTAACATTGTTAGTACATGCGGGCATTTACCTAGTCGCCTGAATTGTTAGTACCATTGTTAGTACATGCTGGCCATTTACCTTGCCTGAATTGTTAGTACCATTGTTAGTACATGCTGGCCATTTACCTAGTCGCCTGAATTTCTAGTACCATTGTGAGTGCATGCTGGCCCCTTTACCTAGTCGCCTGAATTGTTAGCACCAGTGTGAGTGCATGCTGGCCATTTACCTAGTCGCCTGAATTGTTAGTACCATTGTTAGTACATGCTGGCCATTTACCTAGTTGCCTGAGTTGTTAGTACCATTGTTAGTACATGCTGGCCATTTACCTAGTCGCCTGAATTGTTAGTACATGCTGGCCATTTACCTAGTCGCCTGAATTGTTAGAACATGCTGGCCATTTACCTAGTCACCTGAATTGTTAGTACCATTGTTAGTACATGCTGGCCATTTACCTAGTCGCCTGAATTGTTAGTACATGCTGGCCATTTACCTAGTCGCCTGAATTGTTAGTACCATTGTTAGTACATGCTGGCCATTTACCTAGTCGCCTGAATTGTTAGTACCATTGTTAGTACATGCTGGCCATTTACCTAGTCGCCTGAATTGTTAGTACCATTGTTATTACATGCTGGCCATTTACCTTGTCGCCTAAATTGTTAGTACCATTGTTAGTACATGCTGGCCATTTACCTAGTCGCCTGAGTTGTTAGTACCATTGTTAGTACATGCTGGCCATTTAGCTAGTTGCCTAAATTGTTAGTACCATTGTTAGTACATGCTGGCCATTTACCTAGTCGCCTAAATTGTTAGTACCATTGTTAGTACATGCTGGCCATTTACCTAGTCGCCTAAATTGTTAGTACCATTGTTAGTACATGCTGGCCATTTACCTAGTCGCCTAAATTGTTAGTACCATTGTTAGTACATGCTGTCCATTTAGCTAGTCGCCTGAATTGTTAGTACCATTGTTAGTACATGCTGGCCATTTACCTAGTCGCCTGAATTGTTAGTACCATTGTTAGTACATGCTGGCCCCTTTACCTAGTCGCCTAAATTGTTAGTACCATTGTTAGTACATGCTGGCCATTTACCTAGTCGCCTGAATTGTTAGTACCATTGTTAGTACATGCTGGCCATTTACCTAGTCGCCTGAATTGTTAGTACCATTGTTAGTACATGCTGGCCATTTACCTAGTCGCCTGAATTGTTAGTACCATTGTGAGTGCATGCTGGCCCCTTTACCTATTCGCCTGAATTGTTAGTACCATTGTTAGTACATGCTGGCCATTTACCTAGTCGCCTGAATTTCTAGTACCATTGTGAGTGCATGCTGGCCCCTTTACCTAGTCGCCTGAATTGTTAGCACCATTGTGAGTGCATGCTGGACCCTTTACCTAGTCGCCTGAATTGTTAGTACCATTGTTAGTACATGCTGGCCATTTACCTAGTCGCCTGAATTGTTAGTACCATTGTTAGTACATACTGGCCATTTACCTAGTCGCCTGAATTGTTAGTATTATTGTGAGTACATGCTGGCCATTTACCTAGTCGCTTTGAATTGTTAGTACCATTGTTAGTACATCCTGGCCATTTACCTAGTCGCCTGAATTGTTAGTATTATTGTTAGTACATGCTGGCCATTTACCTAGTCGCCTGAATTGTTAGTACCATTGTTAGTACATGCTGGCCATTTACCTAGTCGCCTGAATTGTTAGCACCATTGTGAGTGCATGCTGGCCCCTTTACCTAGCCGCCTGAATTGTTAGGATTATTGTGGGTACATGCTGGTCATTTACCTAGCCGCAATTAAATACAAAAAAATTTGCTTATAATGGCCAAAAATCTTTGGTAATACTTCCAAACCTACCATTTGATAAATATATGTAGTAACTTAGAGAATGAAACTGTATATACTAGTGACTTCAAGAGGGGATGAGAATATTTATGAAAGATCTAGCGCACCCACCCATTTTAAGACACTTCCTGATATGGAAATAATATTGCAATATGTTAAGAAATAACTTCATTTCGTTAATACTGCACTTGCGCGTATAAAACAGCCAACACAACCACGTTAGTGTAATCTGCGAGAATGCGAATCTTAGTGATGGCAAACGCCCAGTTACTGATACGATAATTGTTATTTAAATCCATTTCATACACACAAACTAACCTCAAACTAAACTTGGGTGAATCTTGTACCTAAAGGATACTTTATGTTTTCACTGTAGCTCACTACAGCCTGACAGCCTACTCTCCCCTCATACTCATGCTGCGCACTTCTATCTTGCAGTATTGTTTGTCAGCAATGAACTCCATGAATTACGATACAACTATTGACAGAACAGTAAATGATTCACTGAAGACAAACATGTAACTAAGTTGAAATGTTAAATACCTCAAGACATGTTGTCATACATGGAGCAACTCACCTCACAGAAATTGCAATCCCTCTGATGCCAGAGTTTAAAAATATGATTCACGTCTGCTGCTCTGTAATCCTTACTGGAAGGCTAAACTTCAGAAACCACCATGCAGAACCTGAAGGCAGGTTAACCAACTTTTATACAAGTATCTGTGTAGAAAAAACAGGCCAAACTATATAATTTTGTGTAGTCAATACAGCCATTGTCAACAAAGCTGTAAGCCATTACTAACATAATGAATGTAAATAAATATGCATTCATTTAAGTAAATTATTTATTGAAGCTACTGGCACCTATTATGGGTCGCCTACTGCATCCTATGCTCATTTGTAAGTGATTTCTGGAGCTCTGTATTCATTCACTGTAGTTGATTTCTTGACGTTTCTTATTAAATCTATGGATGGTTGTATAATCTAGTAGACACGACACCACACTCAACACCATACATTCATGCCCGAAGCATTCTATATTGTTAATTTTGTGCAGTGATTCTAACCATTATATCAGCATAGCTGTAAATCATTACATGATGTGTGTAAATAAACAAAACGAGATATGACGCAATTGTTTTGTTTAAAGACGCCTTGAATCAAAAGTTCCATTAGCGTCTGATTTTCACTTTGAGGATATATTTAAAGTAAATAACCAAAAGTTAATAGAGAAACAATATTTAAATTTTCATGATGTAATATAATTTCGAAGACTTAAGTTATAGATCGTATTTTGGTAATTCTATGCGACCTCGCGCAGAACCTTATTGAAGTGTATATTCAGCACTTTATATTCGTGGTTCGTGGACTAGCGCTTGCAAAAGCCACCCGAAGTTGCCCGACGAAGTTCGAGCGAATGCCGAAAATGAACGAAAGGGAACGATCTTCCAGTTCAAGGGACTAGCGCTTGCAGAAAGCCAACCGAAGTTGCCCGACGAAGTTCGAGCGAATGCCGAAAATAAACGAAAGGGAACGATCGTCCAGTTCAAGGGGGAAGGTAGTCCATTCCGGCACATTTTGCTCCTATTGGCTGTGGTCAAATACGTAACGTGGGACGTTGGCGCGCGCATTTCGACTGGCAATTGAAAGTGAATACATAAAGCCATGCGTTTCAAAGCAGGAATTTGTACATACATAGTACAAATCGGTTTAAGCTCAGTACCTTCCAAAGATGTGACACAAAGATTTTCAAGAAAATTCCCCACCAAAAATAACCCTTTACACGGAAGAATTCTCGATTTTTTTTTCCTGAAAAATGACTCAAACGATTTTGATTAAAATGCCATTGTATTCAAGATATTTACATGAAAAATAAAATGTTTATTTTTAATTTTCTGGGAACAGCTTGTGAAGTCCTCTTCATTCGGAAGGAATTTTGTATACTCTTGTGTAACTGGTAAATTTAAGCAACAGAGGAAAATGGGCTACACAAAAAATGTCAATGGGATAGATGGATCTGTTGCATCCCAGTTTTATATGTTATAATGTTTTATGTATATGCAAACTCCACCATCTTCTAAATGTTTTCTTATACAGGGTGAAAGATATTGCTTGAACTGTAATAAAATGGCTAATAGACACAGGCACAATGCACAAGGAACATAAAACACTGTGTTTCATTTTTGTAGGTTTAATGACAAAAATTGTACTGGACATATTTGCACTACTCATTATATAGAATCCATGATTAACGTACGGTTCAAGCAGTACCTTCCACCCTGTATACTGTCCTCCCAAATAATACCCATGCAGTAATAATGAGAATTTCTCGTTTCAAGTGATGTCTTTCTCAAACATGTCTTCAAGGTAATAGAAATTACATGGGAAATTGAAATTTAAGCATAACAAAGTAAAAAGTTATAATTTCGAGCTTATTCAAAGTGAATTAATCATCATAATAGTATCAACCTCATGTAAGCACTTTATGTAGGGCAGATTGCATGTGATGGTGATTAACACTTATTTGCTATTGTTGTCCTACTGTAATGCGTGTCGAGAAGTTTACTGTTGAAATGGTAATGGTTTACAAATTTTTCTCTCTTAGATAAGACATGATGGAGAGGGGAACATCCCCCCAAAGGCTGTTCTTGGCATTGGGTATATTCCTACTTACTCTGCATACTTCATAATTGTATGATGTGTTCAATTTCCCTTGAGCATTGCTCACAGTGGAACCAAATGAACAAACACAAACAAACAAACAAACATCACTGTATGGGCTCAATTTGCTTTTTTTCCCATATGACCTGTCAATAAATTTAAGGTTCCCATGTGCTGTAGGACCTCCACTGTGTTATATCAAATGTTATATATAGAACCTTTCCCAGGAAAAGGAATCAAAGTATATTTTCTAATCAATAACTGTAAGTTTTATTAACTAGAACTGGCTTTGTGTATGCATAAGTGACTTAAGTGCAATTACCTATAAGATCATTCCAATAGATTGTAATAACAGACATTCAAGAGGTTAGAATTTAATGAACATTTTAATTGGGTAGGCTATTCAAATGTATATTAATGTAGGCACATGTTCCTTAAAATACCATACAAATGTGTTATACAGTATTATTAAATATGAATGTGAATGTAATGTCTCTAAATAATAACAATGTATCTTTGTGTTTAACCATTCAAATGTATATTAATGTAGGCACATGTTCCTTAAAATACCATACAAATGTGTTATACAGTATTATTAAATATGAATGTGAATGCAAGTCTCTAAATAATAACAATGTCTCTTTGTGTTTAACCATTCAAATGTATATTAATGTAGGCACATGTTCCTTAAAATACCATACAGATGTATTATACAGTATTATTAAATATGAATGTGAATGCAATGACTCTAAACAATAACAATGTCTCTTTGTGATTAACCATATGACACCCACTCTTCATAATTGTCAATCACTTTAACATGTCGTTTAGTGTGCCAGTATTAATTGTTTTTTCATATGTTGACTGCAGAAAGAATGTAACAGCACATGCTGGTTTATAAATTTGGGGGCTGGATGAACACTCGTTCATTAGTATTGCTCTCTGTCTTCCATAGTATTTTTACTCTTAATGTCCCTTTTAACTTCACAGGTTTACAGAGATTGGAGACTGGTGGGAGGGGGGATGAAGATGGTGCAATTGATGGAATTATGGTGGGGAAAACCAGAGAACATTCATTCTGAGTGCCATTTTATCTACCACAAAATCCCACCTCTGATCCCTAGGATTGAATCCAGGCTTTTTTGTGAGAGGCCATAGTGCTGCCCAATTAGAAGTGTGAATATGAGACAACATTTAAAACAGAGATAGCATTACTCAATACTATCAAGTAATGAAACCAAGAAGTTGTTTTACAAGCCAGCTCCCACTATGACTTCACAAATGAGGTGTATGTAAATAAAGTAGATACTTAAAAACGAATAACTATTTCAGCAGATATTTTGCCATGCAATACATATTACACATTTATATAATTTAAGTTGGGTGTTTTGTCATAAATATGGTAGCTGACATTTCGATATGTAGAAATCATTCAGCAATAATGTGGTAATACACAAGTTTTATGTAAGTACACATAAAATACATTACAAGATCAACAAACAATGAATAAATCTTCCAGAATATCAACTCTGAGCACCTATACTCGTGTATCATCGTATATAAAATACAAACACCGAGTGGTCAACATGGAGGTTAGAACCTTCTCGGATTCTTACATAACCACTCCTGTAGCAAACGTAACTAAAATCAACAATTAATGTGTCGCGCTAATGCAATAATGGTGACCTTTTTGACTATGGCGAATACGCCAAACACACTTTTATTGCGTTTTAAGGCCGTTTAACCTATTTTTTGTGGGGTCCGTAAACGGAAGTTTAGCCAAATAAACTTTTCGAAATACAGTCCCTAATTTGAACACATTTCAACACTAAATAGCACAAACACACATTTTAACACCTTAACATACTAAGTATAGTTTATATTTAAGGTTAGCTTGTTTTCGCTATATATATATATATATTTCAATTCTTCATTAAAACCAACTAAACTTTCGATTCATAAGCTGTCTTCTACCTTACTAGGTTTTCAGGTCATGTTCCAGTTTTAAACATCGAATGCGCGTTATTTGGTACTTAATATTAGGTTTGTTCCAGCACGATTCAGAATCGATTCCGAATTATCTGAGTGTGCGCAGTAGCTAAGTGGCGTTTCAACACGACAGAGAATCAGTTCAGAACCAATTCTGAATTTCCAGTTTGCTGTTCCAACGTATTTGGGAACTAGTTCGGAACGAGTGAAATCGGTTCGTGATTAAGAATAGGAACTGAAAATTCCAGACATGCGCGGATTGTATGGTCTACAGCGCATACTCAGTTAATTCAGAATCGATTCTAATCGCTTGGAACAAACCCGACAGAGAGTATTGAAAAAGCTACATACTCTCTGTATTCAGTACAAAATAAATTTGAATATGTAATTTATTCCTCCATTCGTGTTTATTTCTCAATACGGAATAGCAAAGGTGTTTGGTAAGCAGTTGCTCGCTGTTGAGTATTATGGCGACATACTTGAGGAAAAGAACAAACGTCTAACAAAGCCAGGGAGCAAAACAGCGTTCAAAGATAACAATAATGAGTGATTTAGAAGGTGACAGTCATCTTTTTAATGATGCATCGACTTCCGAAGAAGAGGATTATTTCCATTTAAACGTTATTCCGTTACTTTGGGTCCTTTACCCCTTTTTGGCACCTTTATACCATTTTCCCCCAACCATACCCATAATCCCCTTTTTTCTTTTACGTTTCATTCCAATTTATTCTTTAACTTTCAATTAACGTCTCCTCAGCTTGCTGTGTACGTGCGAATAGTAAGTCTACCTCTTTCAGTAAACGCCGCGCGGGAATTGAAAGCACACCCGCAACAATGGAAAATAATTGTGTGTTCGACGAAAACCTCTTTCTCTCACTTTACTGCTATAAAGTAGCCCGCAATAATGCAATTGACAATGAGTGATTCTATTCCACCAGAATCAGTAGTCTGCTGTTCGTGAATGCGAGTTTGTTGCTGTGAGAGACGTCATCTGTTTACGTGGAGACGAAGCCTGGGCAGGCAGAGACGACAATAACCTCAACCGCGCAGTTCCGAGAATTATTAAGACTGGGCTATAATTCACAAAACAATTATATATAAAGAAATAAAAATTTCAGCCCAATTGAATAGATAGTTTAGAAAATAGCAATTTCAGTTGTGCATCCCCTTAAATAAACCAGCACCTTATTGTGCCTTTTTCACCTTATTTAAGCACCTTTTCCCTTCCTTTTTTCATCTGAAATTTGCAACTAAACTTCCTAACCCTGATCATAAGCATACATTGGTATACCATGTAGTTTTGTATTATTTGAATTACGCTCGGAATAGAATTTATGTGGGGTGTCATTGTCTCAGTATTGGAGTTTTAAATTAAACATTGTGTTTAGAAGCTTCTGTAGCAGGAAACCTAATGTTAAATTGGAATTGTGTTAAATTACTTTTTCAGGGTTCTGGTTTAAATACAATATCTATAAATTACAATTGTTATTCGCAATAACTCAGTATCAATGGCTTTAAGCCGATAAACGAACGCGATTTATTTTTGCTCGAATATCAGGACTGGAATCCGTATGAAAGAAACGCTTACGATGTACATCCGCGGAGTTTGATTTCATTCATCAATGCTGTAAACGTAAATATTTGATCGTCTTCTGATTGACCGTGCAACGAAGAAGGCCGTGACAGAACGCGAACGGTTCAAGTAGTGTTCCAACCACACAAAATTCCGAATTAGTTCTGTGAGCGTACCGGACTGGCGCATGTGCATTAGCATGTGTTGGAATTAGTTCGGAACCCGTTCAGAACCGTATGTTGGAACAAACCTAAGGTATCACTAGGTTTGTTCCCACACGATTCAGAATCGATTCCGAATTATCTGAGTGTGCGCAGTAGCTAAGTGGCGTTCCAACACGACAGAGAATCAGTTCAGAACCAATTCTGAATTTCCAGTTTGCTGTTCCAACGTATTTGGGAACTAGTTCGGAACGAGTGAAATCGGTTCGTGATTAAGAATAGGAACTGAAAATTCCAGACATGCGCGGATTGTATGGTCTACAGCGCATACTCAGTTAATTCAGAATCGATTCTAATCGCTTGGAACAAACCCGACAGAGAGTATTGAAAAAGCTACATACTCTCTGTATTCAGTACAAAATAAATTTGAATATGTAATTTATTCCTCCATTCGTGTTTATTTCTCAATACGGAATAGCAAAGGTGTTTGGTAAGCAGTTGCTCGCTGTTGAGTATTATGGCGACATACTTGAGGAAAAGAACAAACGTCTAACAAAGCCAGGGAGCAAAACAGCGTTCAAAGATAACAATAATGAGTGATTTAGAAGGTGACAGTCATCTTTTTAATGATGCATCGACTTCCGAAGAAGAGGATTATTTCCATTTAAACGTTATTCCGTTACTTTGGGTCCTTTACCCCTTTTTGGCACCTTTATACCATTTTCCCCCAACCATACCCATAATCCCCTTTTTTCTTTTAAGTTTCATTCCAATTTATTCTTTAACTTTCAATTAACGTCTCCTCAGCTTGCTGTGTACGTGCGAATAGTAAGTCTACCTCTTTCAGTAAACGCCGCGCGGGAATTGAAAGCACACCCGCAACAATGGAAAATAATTGTGTGTTCGACGAAAACCTCTTTCTCTCAATTTACTGCTATAAAGTAGCCCGCACTAATGCAATTGACAATGAGTGATTCTATCCCACCAGAATCAGTAGCCTGCTGTTCGTGAATGTAAGTTTGTTGCTGTGAGAGACATCATCTGTTTGCGTGGAGACGAAGCCTGGGCAGGCAGAGACGACAATAACCTCAACCGCGCAGTTCTGAGAATTATTAAGACTGGGTTATAACTCACAAAACAATTATATATAAAGAAATAAAAATTTCAGCCCAATTGAATGGATAGTTTAGAAAATAGCAATTTCAGTTGTGCATCCCCTTAAATAAACCAGCACCTTATTGTGCCTTTTTTCACCTTATTTGAGCACCTTTTCCCTTCCTTTTTTCATCTGAAATTTGCAACTAAAAATCCTAACCCTGATCATAAGCATACATTGGTACTATATAGTTTTGTATTATTTGCATTACGTTCGGAATAGAATTTATGTGGGGTGTCATTGTCTCAGAGTATTGGAGTTTTAAATTAAACATTGTGTTTAGAAGTTTCTGTACCAGGAAACCTAATGTTAAATTGGAATTGTATTAAATTACTTTTTCCGGGTTCTGGTTTAAATATAATATCTATATATTACAATTGTTATTCGCAATAACTCGGTATCAATGGCTTTAAGCCGATAAACGAACGCGATCTATTTTTGCTCGAATATTAGGACTGGAATCAGTATGAAAGAAACGCTTACGATGAACGTGTATGGCGGAGTTTGATTTCATTCATCAACGCTGTAAACGTAGATATTTGATCGCCTTCTGATTGACCGCGCAACGAAGAAGGCCGTGACAGAACGCGAACGGTTCAAGTAGTGTTCCAACCACACAGAATTCAGAATTAGTTCTGTAAGCGTACCGGACTGGCACATGTGCATTAGCATGTGTTGGAATTAGTTCGGAACCCGTTCAGAACCGTATGTTGGAACAAACCTATAATAAACTCCTACATTTACACAATTGCTCGTTCATACGAAAATTCTGGTTTATTTTTATATTTTCGGCATTGCTACTTTATCAGCTGACTTCCATCTTAGTTTAGTTTCAAGCCTCAGCAATCAGCATGGCAGAGGTCGCACTAGCGCTTGCAGAAAGCCACCCGAAGTTGCCCGACGAAGTTGGAGCGAATGCCGAAAATGAACGGAAAGGAACGATCTTTCAGTTCAAGGGAGAAGGTAGTCCATTCCGGCACATTTTGCTCCCATTGGCTGTGGTCAAATACGTAACGTGGAACGTTGGCGCGCGCATTTCGACTGGCAATTGAAAGTGAATACATAAAGCCATCCGCTTCAAAGCATGAATTTGTACATACATAGTACAAATCGGTTTAAGTTCAGTACCTTCCAAAGATGCAACACAAAGATTTTCAAGAAAATTCCCCACCCAAAATAACCATTATACTCCTCCCCATTCCTGACATGTCTTTTGTGATATTGTCATCTTGCTACAGTGTCAGTCTCTATAGACATAGCAGGTTTGATATTGGACTTTAAATACTTAAGCTACCATGTAAATATTATTGCTGGATAGAAAGTAGTAGGAATACCGGTAGCACACAGTGATTGTATAATTGTTAGTCAATGGGATAGATGGATCTGTTGCATCCCAGTTTTATATGTTATAATGTGTTATGTATATGCAAACTCCACCATTTTCTAAATGTTTTCTTATACAGTGTGAAAGGTATTGCTTGAACTGTAATAAAATGGCTAATAGACACAGGCACAAGGAACATCACTATGTTTCATTTTTGTAGGTTTAATGACAAAAATTGTATTGGACATATTTGCACTAATCATTATATAGAATCCATGATTAACGTACAGTTCAAGCAGTACCTTCCACCCTGTATACTGTCTTCCCAAATAATACCCATGCAGTAATAATGAGAATTTCTCGTTTCAAGTGATATCTTTCTCAAACATATCTTCAAGGTAATAGAAATTACATGGGAAATTGAAATTTAAGCATAACATAAGTATAAAGTTATAATTTCGAGCTTATTCAAAGTGAATTAATCATCATAATAGTATCAACCTCATGTAAGCACTTTATGTAGGGCAGATTGCATGTGATGGTGATTAACACTTATTTGCTATTGTTGTCCTACTGTAATGCGTGTCGAGAAGTTTACTGTTGAAATGGTAATGGTTTACAAATTTTTCTCTCTTAGATAATGCATGATGGGGAGGGGAGCATCCCCCCCCAAAGGCTGTTCTTGGCTTTGGGTATATTCCTACTTACTCTGTATACTTCATAATTGTATGATGTGTTCAATTTCCCTGAGCATTGCTCACAGTGGAGCCAAATGAACAAACACAAACAAACATCACTGTATGGGCTCAATTTGTTTTTTTCCCATATGACCTGTCAATAAATTTAAAGTTCCCATGTGCTGTAGGACCTCCACTGTGTTATACCAAATGTTATATATAGAACCTTTCCCAGGAAAAGGAATCAAAGTGTATTTTCTATTCAATAACTGTAAGTTTTATTAACTAGAACTGGCTTTGTGTATGCATAAGTGACTAAGTGCAATTACCTATAAGATCATTCCAATAGATTGTAATAACAGACATTCAAGAGGTTAGAATTTAATGGACATTTTAATTGGGTAGGCCATTCAAATGTATATTAATGTAGGCACATGTTCCTTAAAATACCATACAAATGTATTATACAGTATTATTAAATATGAATGTGAATGCAATGTCTCTTTGTGTTTAGCCATATCACACCCACCCTTCATAATTGTCAATCACTTTAACATGTAGTTTAGTGTGCCAGTATTAATTGTTTTTTCATATGTTGACTGCAGAAAGAATGTAACAGCACATGCTGGTTTATAAATTTGGGTGGCTGGATGAGACACTCGTTCATTACTATTGCTCTCTGTCCTCCATAGTATTTTTAATTTTAATGTCCCTTTTAACTTCACAGGTTTACAGAGATTCGAGACTGGTGGGAGGGGGGATGACAATGATGAAGATGGTGCAATTGATGGAATAATGGTGGGGAAAACCAGACAACATTCATTCTAAGTGCCATTTTATCTACCACAAAATCCCACCTCTGATCCCTAGGATTGAATCCAGGCTTTTTTTGTGAGAGGCCATAGTGCTGCCCAATTAGAAGTATGAATGAGACAACATTTAAAACAGAGATAGCATTACTCAATACTATCAAGTAATGAAACCAAGAAGTTGTTTTACAAGGCAGCTCCCACTATGACTTCACAAATGAGAGAATAACTATTTCAGCAGATATTTTGCCATGCAATATATTCGCTCGAACTTCGTCGGGCAACTTCGGGTGGCTTTCTGCAAGCGCTAGTTATTCGTGGCATGCCAGAGCTACCAACGTAATATTTAACATCGCTAGACGTTAAACAAACGTGGAAAACACACTCACACATTATGTTGAAATGTCCATGATATTTTGAAATGCGCATTTCGAACAAAAGAATCTGGATAGCCAGTGGATGGCGTTGAGTTTTTGGGTTTTGGTACACAATCCGCGCATATTTATTTCTGTGCATTATACCAATGTTTATGCATTTCACTTTTTATTTAACCTTATAGAAAACCTGCATTACTTATTTTACGCGTGCACAAAACATCAAATACATCATACGCACATTTCAACATCACCTGTGTGTTCCCTACTTGTTTAACTTTGTCTAGCGATGTTGTTATATATTACGTTAGTAGCGACTGGTATCCAACGAAAACACACTGGTGATATTGGCACTTCAATAAGCGCTGCGCGCGGCGGCCATAGTAAATAAGAGTTGTCGCACAGAATTACCTAAAGTAATATTAGGCTGAACATTAACTATGCATTCTTTTTTAATAAGAGTAGGGCTTTCCGGCTTCCAGCGCATTCACTGCTTGTCGAGCTGTCTGCTAGTGACGTCATGCGGAAGGTAGCCATCGCTATTCGCACATGGAAGCTCAGGCGTTAAGATTTATATTAAATCCTGTCACGCTTTCTGACATGATATGGTCACCTCAAGCAAATTTATTTGAAACAAAACTCTCATTCCGTAACATATAAAATAGAAAAATAATACAGAGGAAGAAACAAAACTATCCCATATCTTACAGCTTGTCTTGTTAAACAACACATTTTTTTTTTAAATGTTTCAACATTTGAGTCATAATTGCAATGCATTTCTTACAAAAGATAGCAAGTATTATTGCCTTTTAAACACGTAATCCACGAAGAGAGGAAGAGAGAGACAAGGGGAGAAGAAAAACTATATTATATTAAAATAAAATAGAACCTTCAGGCTACGCATTATTTCTGCAATTTTACTTTCCCTCCTATTTACTTATAGTAAGTAGAGGAAGTATTGTATTCCACCCAAAATTTCGATACCGAGATTTCACTGGAAACTCATGTTTTGAGACTCTTGAATCTAAAAACCACGTTTTTAGAAAAAGGTTGTGCATGCGTGTGAACAGCATAACTCAAAAAGAAAAGTCGGTTAAATACCAAACTTGGAATTTTACTCCAGCATCTTCCAAGGATGCGGCATGATTTTTTAAGAAGATTCCGTATCACGAACTACTCTTTACATGGGAAATTATCCATTACTTTTATGTTCTCAAAAATGACTAATACCATTTTGATTAAAGTGCATATGTTTAAAACATTTGCATGACAAATAAAATATATATTTTGAATTTCCTGTAATTAACCTGTGAAAACTTCATTTGAATGGCTTGTATAATTTGGTAACGGTTAAAAGATTTAAAAATTACTTTAAAAAGAAGTAGATCTCGTTAAAACATACACTTTATGCCAAATGAATATTGTTATGGTGTTAACCATGCACAAGATACTCCGTGTTATTTGTCTGAATGTTCAAATACTTAAACTTTTTAAGTGGTAAGTCGCTATTCGGCTGTTTTCCCTCGTGGTCATGCAAAGAGCATGGAAAATTAAAAGCCATCACATAGCGACACGCTTTATAATTTGACTATTGGTTTAGCTTTCTGAATCCTTATGCATACAACTAAATGTGTAATTAAAGTTCATCTCTCTTTAACAAGTTAGATAGAAGAATAAATTTCTTTATGAACATTTTGTAGAAGAGTGAGCAAAGAAAGTCATGTGAATGTAGAAAATCCGAGTTTTATAATTACAATATATATTGTGCATATTTTCACACTTTAAACAGCTATAAATAATTTTTGTTATATATGTTATGCGTTTTCAGGGTTGGCCACAGTGATAAAAGTAAGCTATAGAAAATCCTTATTTGAGGTTGTAAAAAATGTAATTTTATTGCAGATTACACTTTCTAGTTGAATACCATCACAATGTTATATAATTACAATGATATTCCTCAGCATGGACCGAGTGTTTGTTTCCCTTAAAATGGCAAAGAAAATGTTTTTCTTATTTCGGATGCAAAAGGGTCATCAGCCTTTTGTCCACGTTATACCTGAATTTCCACATGATTTGGCATTTAAGGCGGTACATTACCCTAAGGCAAAGCGAAAGTTATTAGATTTCGCCTTCTGAAAAGTTTTGGAGACGTTGTGTTCGAGTCCTTGTGCATTTGAAACAGCACGAACAGGTGTTATAAAGCGTGCCAAATTACCCTATTATGTGCATTTGATGGCACGTGTTCACGCACTAATTTCTAAAACAGCATATTCCCTATTTTCTGGGGGGAAAACTATTCTTAAATAACGCTTATGTAATTATTTCGAGGAATCGCAGAACAACTCTTTAAATAATATTTTTCTGTAATGCGTTGTACTGACCAATCATGAGCAACAATTTTGTAACCCACAGGTGCAAATGTTGTTTGGTGAGCATTGTTGCTCACTAAATAAGAATGCTCTTTCCGATTACTTAGAAGTTCTAGTTGTGGATGGATTTGGAGTTTTTGAGTTTTTTTAAATTATGGACGCTCTTTAACTACTATGGTCCTTAGTGTCTCATTCTATATTGGGCGTGAAAGATCGGTAATTTTGCTCAGAGGCCTCTTTATCAAGCTTGAGGTTCTTTTACGTGGCGTAAATCTACAACACGGTACCACCGGCTTTACTTCCCTTCCGAGGGAAGCCATGCTAACGATTTTTACGCCCGAAAAAATCCATCGCTCTCCACCGGTTTGAACCCGCGACCTTGGGAACTAGAGGCTAGCACGGTACCATTAGTCCACGGAGGACGACATGGATTTGGAAATACAAGTGTGATGTGCATTCGTGTTCAAAATGAATGTTAAAATAGTTAACTGTGCTGTTGCGTAATGTTCCAATATAGGAACAAAACCGCTTAATTATGTATCATAGATTTCATAAAATGATAAACTAAGGCGCATGTGGGTGTCTCGCTGTAAACGGAGTGATAAATTGAACACTGATAATGCTCGAGTCTGCTCAGTATATTTTCGGCCTGGAGACTATGAATGGGACTTAAAGAAAATGAATTGCTTGGCTTACATCTACGGAAAAGTTTACGTGGTGATGCAGTACCGTGTCCGTCTCCATATATATCCTGCACATTTATTAGGATACGGCATTTGAATACAAAATTAAAAGCTGGAAACCGTGGAAAAAAGAAATACAAGGGGGTACATCTATTTCTTGTGCAACAGCAGTATGACCAGCCACTTCTAAATTTAAGATTAAACAAATAATAATTTGTTACTTTTTTATTTTAGTAATAGTTTGGAGGTGGTGTTGATAAAATTGGTTTGTAATTAGTAGAATGAGTTAGAAAAGTTTCCTATACATTTTCAGTTAAAGTATCTTTTATAACATATATCATTGCATTATGTTACACTTCCTTAATTACTGCTTAACCGTTTACACAATGGGTATACCAATCCGTGCCTTAAATTGTACGTATTAAAACGGGTTTAAACCGTTCTCTTTCAATTACTATCCAAAGAGCGCGCGTGCTCAACCTTCCACATGACGTCACAGGCGCGCAGCCAAAGAGAGCGAAATTGCCGGAGTGGCCTACCTTCCCTATACTCAAGTTACCTTGGGGCTTTTGCACCTGGCCAGCATGCTCGTAATTTTATATTGCTGTGATTTCCGCGTAATCAGTATGCTAATCCAGGTTATATAACAACACATAAACAGTAACCTTACCTCTAAACCTAGGCCTAAATCTCGAAACTACAGGTTCGCTACGGCTTTGTCTTCTCGTTTGGTCCTACCGTGGTCCAGATTTCTTTGTATTATTACGGTCACAATTTTTACTGACATAATAAAATTAACTTACTACTGCTACTGCTACTGCTACTGCTACTGCTACTACTACTACTACTACTACCACTACTACCACTACTACCACTACCACTACCACTACCACTACCACTACCACTACCACTACCACCACCACCACCACCACTACCACTACCACTACCACTACCACTACCACTACCACTACCACTACCACTACCACTACCACTACCACTACCACCACCACCACCAGTACCACTACCACTACCACTACCACTACCACTACCACTACCACTACCACTACTACTGCTCCTGCTCCTGCTCCTGCTGCCGCTGCCGCTGCCGCCGCCGCCGCCACCGCCACCGCCACCGCCACCGCCACCACCACCACCACCACCACCACCACCACTCGCCTACTTACGCTACCATTACCACTAATCGAACCTATACAAACTAAATAAAAATAGTGGTAAATTACTGTTATAAAAGCGTACCTTATAATTCATATCTTTTTGAGGATCTCGCTGCATCCAGAAGTGTCTTGGTTTTAAGAACCGCGTTGCAAAAATCTTCACATGTTATTTTCAAATTCATGTGAACACAATTCGGCTTTCACAAGTTCCGTTGACATTCTGTTTCTAACATAATGCATTCATTACACTAAACACTTGTTCAACGTGCGCGATACTGACAGCAATTGCGAGGACTTGCTGCATTATTTTAAACAGATTTGGTGCATCTGCTTTTTCGAAAAACTCGCTCCACATTTTACAATTATTATCCTTCCCCCTCTAGATTTGATACTACCGATTTCAAAACAGTAAACTCATATACAGTTCGTTTCCATTGAAACTAATTTTCAACTTTTTTCCCTCTTCCGCCAAGTCATTAAACGAAAATAGTTTTGGTTGACAAAAATCTAGCACGGACACGATTTTATACACATTGTCATTCCGAGTAAAATTGTACCATTTAAGATAGTTTAATAATCCGTCGTAAACAAGTGTGCACTCTTTTACTAGAATATTCTTTTCTTCTTCTGTAAGATGTTCTAAAGACGTGTTGACTTCAAACTCATAAAGCTTATCCTCCTTACGACCCTCTATTTGTTTCTTCACTTCCAACATAATCTCGTGAACATCTGTGGAAAGTGTGTCCTCTTTTTCCAAAAGTCTAATTGCTTTAGAAAATACTGATAGAGTTGCATTTAAAAAAAATCTGTTACACTCACATGACATTTTCTACTCTTGTACAAACTATTTTTACAAACGCTTATTCTCCATCTACTTCATGTTAATCGAGATAAACATTTGCAGAATCTATCTTATTGCTAATTTTCTTGTAGATGTAAGGGGAATATGGTAGGCTTTAAGCGATAGTCAAATCTTTTAAGAGCTGGTTGCTATGTGGTGCATTGCATTCTTTTTGCATGTCCAGGACATAAAAAAAGGTTTTTAATACACTGCCTAAATCCCTAGGTATGATACCTTATACTGCAAAATTATTTGTCACTGCATTGCAGATTACTTTTACATCAATTACGATATCCTGCAGCCAAACTTCATCAGCGCACAAGTAAGGCAGATATGGCATAACACCACCATAATTTGAAATTGATTTTAAGTGCAAATCATTGCCTAAATGAATTTTATCAATTACTTCAGAGCTCCAAGCATCAACAGTTATTACAGTTGAAAAACATAACGCCGTCACCGAGTTGCTTGTGCACTGTGTGTTTTTAACCTCACCAAATATGTAGTTATTTTGGTTCAAGGTGCCAGCATTCACTTTGGCTGCTATCACGGAAAACAATTTAACATTTAAATTAAAACTGGTTTGTTTCTTACTAGGCATTATGAAAAGTCTTAAAACATAAACCAGTAAACAAAGAACAGAAACCAAAACAGAAACACCTGAAAATGGTACTATAACAAATAATATATGAATGAATAAAATGAAACAGCCGTTAAACCGTGGAAACAAAAAATATGAACTAAAATAGGAACACTTAAAATGCTACTATAACAAACAATAAGATATTAATTAATGAAATGAAACGATCTTACGAAATTGGTTCAGATCAGCATTCCTTTGAAGCAAAAGCCGATTCACAAAATCATAGCAGTACGTTTATTTCTCAGTATAAAAATATTTGACTCGCTTTAGGCCTACTGAGTTCCCCTTGTTTTGTATTTGCAAGGGCAATATAGAAATTCAGTATCCTTTAAGCATAGACATATCTCTTAATAGCTGGTTGCTAGGTGCAGCACCATTCTCTTTGCCACAGATTAATACTCTTTGCATATCCAAGACAAAAAAAATGAATAACGAATTCCCATTTCAGAAAAAAGTAGGAGTATTGGAAAATTTAAAGGAATAACAAGTAATATCTCGAAAATGGTTCACTCAAAAAAATGTTCATGGCAGAAATTGTGTATTTTGGCACATCTACATTTTTTGTGTAGTAAAATTTTGTCTATCTCTTATAGTTTACCAGTTATGCAAAAGTCGTTCACAATGAAGAATACTTTTGGAGACATTCCCAGAAAATTCAAGATATACATTTCATTTGTCAGGATAATATCTTAAACATATGATATTTTACTCAAAATCGTTAGAGCCATTTTTGAGAAAATTAAAATTATCGAAAAACGTTCCATGTAAAGGATAGTCTGGGGTGGGGGGATTTTCTTGAAAACCTTCGTGTCGCATCTCTGGAAGATATTGAACCTAAATACCAAGTTTGGTGTTTATCCGACTGTTCGTTTCTGAGTTATACTGTTCACACACACACACACGGACATGTTTCCAAAAATGCTTTTTTTTATTTAGGGGGTCTCAAAATGTGCATTTCCGGTGAACTCTCGGTATCGAATTTTTGGGTGGAATACAATACTTCCCCACTTACTATATGTAGTAGAGAAAGTAAAAAAATCTCATGTGTTACACTCACATGACTTTCTCTACTCTTGTACAAAGTATTTTTACAGACGCTTATTCTCCATATGTTTCATGTTAATCGAGATATCGAAATGTTAATCTTATTTCTAATTTTCTTGTAGATGCAAGGGGAATTGGTAGGTTTTCAGCGATAGTCAAATATTTTAAGAGCTGGTTGCTATGTGGAGTTTTCCATTCTCTTTGCATTACAAGGGCCAAAAAAATCTGATGTGTTACACTCACATGACTTTCTCTACTCTTGTACAAACTATTTTTACAAACGCTTATTCTCCATATGCTTCATGTTAATCGAGATGTTAATCTTATTGCTAATTTTCTTGTAGATGCAAGGGAAATTGGTAGGCTTTAAGCGAGAGTAAAATATTTTAAGAGCTGATTGCAATGTGCAGTATTCCATTCTCTTTGCATTACCAGGGCAAAAAAATGAATAACAAATTCCCATTTGAGAAAAAGTATAGGTTTTGGAAAATTTAAGGGAATAACAAGCAATATATTGAAAATGGCTCACTCAACAAAAAAATGTATATGACATAAATTGTGTATTTTAACGCGATCTACATTTCTTGTTAAGTAAAATTTTGTCTATCTCTTGTGGTTTACCAGTTATGCAAAAGTCGTTCACAATGAACAATACTTTTGGAGACATTCCCAGAAAATTCGACACATACATTTCATTTGCCATGAAAATATCTTAAACATATGATGCTTTAATCACAATCGTTATAGCCATTTTTGAGAAAATTAAAATTTTGGAAAAATGTTCTATGTAAAGGGTAATCTGGGGTGGGGGGATTTTCCTGAAAACCTTCGTGTCGCATCTCTGGAAGATACTGAACCTAAATACCAAACTTGGTGTTTATCCGACTGTTCGTTTCTGAGTTATGCTGTTCACAGACACTAACCCACACATTGAACATGTTTCCAAAACTACTTTTCTTGGATTCAGGAGGCCTCAAAACATCTATTTCCGTTGAAATCTCGGTATCGAATTTTTGGGTGGAATGCAATGCTTCCCCTACTTACTCTACGTAGTAGAGAAAGTAATACAGAAAACACTCTGGTAGTGTTAGTGAATACTCGTTTATTTCATCTTGTTGTGAACTAATAAATTTCTCAAATTAGGAGGTGCCTTTTACTTCGCCCCGTGCTACATAATACATCTTTAAAACTCGTCACATCTTAACAACACGCTCCACAGCTGACTGCAAAGACAACCATCGCACAATAATGTGTCGCAATATTTCACTATAGTCATGCTGAGCAAACTCGCAAAATCCTTTTTTGGTTCCTCGGAATTTTTTGATGAAGAAAAGTCTGAAATAAATTTTAATAACTAGACTTTCTACATCATATTTTAGAAGCTTGAAATCAACTTTATTACAATTATGTAATATATGGCAACAACAATTGGCTTTGATTAAATTTGCGTTTTCTTCTTTTAATCTCGTAAAGACAGAATTATGTTTATCGAAATTAACTGAAGCATTGTCGGCTGAATAAGAAACTACATTGTTTAGTGTTATACCATTTTCCAATAAAATAGATTTTAGTTTATTTGAAATGGCTTCTGCAGATTCATTTACATCTTCATAGAAATCAATAAGTTCGTTACATTTTCCTTTATCTTTGGAAACGTGCGTTACAACTATCGAGTAATGTTTTATTGCTCTTATTTGAAGCGCATGAACCTAATGGAAATGGAACACTTTGCTTTAATTCGCTTAGTAGCTTCTCTTTAGCATAAGGCAGAAACACATTTTTTACTAAGGTCGCGCTTTTAGTTCGGCCGCATCTTACTTTCGTTGCTATGGAAAGGTCTCTAAAACATATGGATATAATTTATTGCCACAATCTTGAGAATTGTAAGAATGGTGGTGTTTCACACCATGATAAGTCAAAGTTAATTCCGTTGCAGTGATTTTGTCATCTTCTGCAGAAAATTGGAAACATGTCCGTGTGTGTGTGTGTGTGTGTGTGTGTGTGTGTGAACAGCATAACTCAGAAACGAACAGTTGGACAAACACCAAACTTGATATTTAGGTTCAGTATCTTCCAGAGATGTGACACGAAGGAACAACACCAGAAACGTTTCTATAGCAATTGTATGTGGATATATTGCCATGAACACAGCTTTTGTCCAATTTGGAAACTGCTAGATATGTTTGATACTTAAAACTGTATTCATTGTGATGAATAATGTCGAGAGCTTACTATGTCTGAAGAGGGTACACTGCGCAAGCTATGTAATTGTAGCTTTGTTTCCTTGCATAATTGGCATCTTTGACACTTAGAAGGAAGTTGCAGTTCTTCACGCATGTTTCTCTTTAATGTGCTCAGATCGAACCTAATTCTTGCAGTAGTTGTTTTCATATCACTACAGCATTTATTCCTGCCAAATCAAAAACACGGGCCATTTGGTCTTGCATATCAACACTATACTTCATAGCACTGTGAATAAACATTTACAATCAGAAAGTCACAAAGCTAACATTATCACACAAAAGCAATCTCTTCTTAAATTCTTACCAAAACAAAAACCATAAGATGTAGATCGCGTTAAAATACACATCTTCCATGTAAAGGGTAATCTGGGGTGGTGGATTTTCTTGAAAACCAGAATAAGAATAGAGACATAGTGCTTTGTTACAATTAGAAATTAGCATTGGAACCAAATTATTCAAAATTATTAATGAGTAAGGTGTCATTCAAGCCCGTAGATTCAAGTAATTGGCCTGTATACCCGGAGAATTGATTCCAAACCTAGGCACTCCGGCCGGCGCCCAGAAACCTGGCAACCCTAATCAAGACCCCCATTGCATTCAACTAAGGTCGTGAAACATTGCAACATTACACCGACTGCTATCAAGGTAAAAGGGCTTACAACATCCCAGCATTAACATTGCTGCCAATGAAAAGAAACTACAGAAGCACAGTGCTATGAAGTATAGTGTTGATATGCAAGACCAAATGGCCCGTGTATAAATTTTACAGTGTTTTTGATTTGGCAGGAATAAATGCTGTAGTGATATGAAAACAACTACTGCAAGAATTAGGTTCGATCTGAGCACATTAAAGAGAAACATGCGTGAAGAATTGGAACTTCCTTCTAAGTGTCAAAGATGCCAATTATGCAAGGAAACAATGCTACAATGACTAGGTTGCACAGACATAGTAAGCTCTCGACATTATTCATCACAATTTTAAATGACATATATATCTAGCAGTTTCCAAGTTGTACAAAAGCTGTGTTCATGGCAATATATCCACATACAATTGCTATAGAAACGTTTCTGGTGTTGTGTATACAAATGTATCTTTTAACACAACTGGTTAGTTTTGTATTGCTAATTCCAATGTTTGTTAAGAATACTGTTCCAATGATAATTTGATGCAGTAATTTGTATCACAAATTATTTAAATGTAAAGAGTGATTATAGTATGAATATGCATTATTATGTGACATTGATTTGAGATGTTTGTTGATTGTAATTATTGTTGGGAAGTAAGTTTATACTGCCTTACTGAAACTGACAATAATAGCGTGCAGTAATGCAGCGAGGGGGTGAGCTGTTTATCATTATTGGAAACGAGGTAGTTACGTAATGTTGGAGCGTTTTCCTTTAGAATCTTCTGGAACATTTCCCTAGAGCATATGTATTCATAATTTTCATTGGATATAAAAATAGACGCTAATGTTGGCGCGTTTTATTAGCCAATTGCAGCTCAGTTATAATCTTTAGGCATATCTGGGTGAAGGAGTATAAAAGAGCTAGGTTAGAGGTAGAGTCCGTCAGTTCATCAAAATTCTTTGTACACTACACGCCTTCAGTCTGTCAGTTCGTCGAAAATATTTGTATGATACACGTCGTCTTCAGTCCGTCAGTTCAGCAGAGTACACGTCGGCTATCGATTCACAAGTTACGCGTATCAGAGTTATGAAAAATCTCAAGTATTGTAAAGTTAATTATACAAAAGTTTGAAGTACGCGAATTAAAAGTGATCAGTAAGAAGTTGTTATAACAGTTTCAGTTTGGCGAGTGTCAAGATCAATGTGTAAATGTGATAGTAAATGTGTTCGACAATAAAAGTGTAAAACAAATTCCTTCAACAGTGTTATCTTTGGATAAAAGATTCCTTTCCGTTTACACAACCTGTATAAAGAGAAGTGCTTGACCAAAAGATCATAGCTAGCCGGAGGACAGTGAAACAAAATTAAATAAAATAAAAGTAGCATTCTTTCAAACAAAAACTAATACTGTCGCAAATTGCTAACACCAGATGGAGCTACAAACCTAACAAAGAATCACGTCACAAAATGGCTTTACCACATGAAATAAACACACATACACAAATAACACAACAAATAATACCACCGCAAATTGGCTCCCAAATGTGGGGCTCAATAAACAAATTAAACAAACTATAATACCACTTCAAATTGGCGCACCACGTGGGGCTAACAAAACAACCATAATACAACTTCAAATTGGCGCCCAACGTGGGGCTACACAAAAATGTTAAATATAAATAACATTAATAACTACTTCAAATTGGCACCCAGAACGTGGGGCAGAGTGACCAGGAGAGGAGTGAAATAACCAGGAAGGGGCGAAGGAACCAGGACGTGAAGCGAATGGAGTAGTGAACTGAACTACAAGATGCAGATTCCAGAAACAACTAGAGGAACGACAGACGACGCGGATGAGTGGACACAAAAACATCGAGACGACGCAGATTCATCATAATACAACGCAGAAGCGACATATAATCTAGGAGAGAGGGGCAGAAAGCTGGACATCAAAGCAACATCAGCAGATAGCATCAGAAAGGTTAGAAACTTGTGATTTTTATTCTAAAAAACAAGTGTAAAAATTTAAATGTACCTCAGGAGCGGTAGGATGAAGAAAGCAATGTCCACTAATAATACAGAAGAAATAATTATGGAGGGAGATAATGTAACAGTTAGCTGTAATTCAATAGAGGTTACAGAAAATAGCTCAAACAATGTAGGATTTGAGGGTGAAAATGTTAGTGCAGAAAGTCAGAATAGAATAGCAGGAAATGTTAATCTTGATGCTAGTATGATGATGGAAATGCTGAGAAATATGAATGAGAAATTGAGGGAAGATATTAGTAAGAATAATAGGAAATTAGAACAAAAACTAAATCAGAATAATGAGAAATTAGAAAAACTAACTCAAGATATTGGTAAAAATAATGAGAAATTAGAAAAGAAAATAGATCAAAACAGGGAAGATATGGAAAAGAATAATAGGGAATTAAGAGAAGATATTAATAGTAGTTTAGAACAAAAACTAGATCAGAATAAGAAAGAATTGAGGGAAGATATTGGTAAGAGTATTACAGATCAATTAAGAGTAGAAATTGGTAAGAGTAATGAGAAATTAGAGCATAAATTAGATCAAAATAGGGAAGAGATTGAAAAGAAATTCATGGAGCTAGATAGTAGTATGATGAGAATGAGAAATGAAAATCAGGAAATGATAGCAAATGAGATAGGGGAAGTTTCAAAGAAAATGTTAGACATGAGCAGGGAAATAGGTAACAAAGAAAGTGAGGTTAATACTAAAAGTGAACATGTTGATGTAGAATGTACAGAGTCAGGTAGCAGAATGAGTAACATTTCAAATGAGATAAGAGAGATGAAAGAGGTTATGAATGTAGATGTGAATCAGGCGCAAGTTAATTTCAGAGGGGAGATATCAGAAATACAGAAGGAGTCAGTAACACAAAGAAATAAATTGTACGAAGAAGTTAAAGTTTTGCCTATAAATAATCAAAAGCTAACTTCTGAAACTAACAAGTACCAAGCTGTTCAGAATGAAAACTCCAATCCAGTACAGTTTAGTACAGATTTGTTAGAGTACTCTCAAATTAAAAAGATAGCAGAAGAATTGAGAATGACAGTTGTTAAAAGATGTGTTGTTCAGGAAACTTTAGATTGTTTTCAAATGTTATCATGGGACGAAATTTCATATGAATACAAGAGGTTATTCATGAACAAATTTTTGAAGGTTAGGATACGGCTACGAGTAATGCTTAGCCACAGACAATTTGATCCAGGAGGGTAAATAGCAATGAAATGTAAAGTAGATGCTGGATAGTTAAAGATGACCTGCAGAGAAAGGTATTGGAATGTAAGAGGGTTAACTAAATATATATGTCATGAGAAAACAGAAATAAATTCTAAAATAAAAAAATGTGTTTAAAAAAAATCCTTAGTAACTGTAACAGCATTTGAAATGAAGCATGATGTTATATTAAAGTAAAAGTACGTAGATATAATTCCAAGAGTACTGTGAATATACAGTACAAAACAACAAAAATGGGGTAAAAGTCATTAAAACAAATATTTATGTAGCAAACAGAACATGTGAAACAGTGTCTAGATTTAAGAGATGTAAATATATTTGTGTAGAGGGTGAATATTTTAGTAAACATGTATAGTAATTACAAAAATTCTTAAATGCACAAATTTTTGTCAACAACTTAGGAAAGTAAACCATTTTGTAACAGTAATTAAATACTTCAGGGTACAGTATTTGCTATAAAAAATTGTGATGTCAGATTAATGTCTAAACACATTAGACCAGAGCCAGTAAGTAGTGGCGAGATAAAAAAAAACATATGTCATGTGTTAAATGCGTGTGAAGTGTTAAGTGAAAGTGATAAATAGTGTGAGTTCCAAGATTTAGGAGACTAAAAACTCAATTATAAAATTTCCAAAGAAGTTGTAAATATTTATAATTATGTTTCTAGTGGGGCATATGATGCAGTAATTTGTATCACAAATTATTTAAATGTAAAGAGTGATTATAGTATGAATATGCATTATTATGTGACATTGATTTGAGATGTTTGTTGATTGTAATTATTGTTGGGAAGTAAGTTTATACTGCCTTACTGAAACTGACAATAATAGCGTGAAATAATGCAGCGAGGGGATGGAAACGAGGTAGTTACGTAATGTTGGAGCGTTTTCCTTTAGAATCTTCTGGAACATTTCCCTAGAGCATATGTATTCATAATTTTCATTGGATATAAAAATAGACGCTAATGTTGGCGCGTTTTATTAGCCAATTGCAGCTCAGTTATAATCTTTAGGCATATCTGGGTGAAGGAGTATAAAAGAGCTAGGTTAGAGGTAGAGTCCGTCAGTTCATCAAAATTCTTTGTACACTACACGCCTTCAGTCTGTCAGTTCGTCGAAAATATTTGTATGATACACGTCGCCTTCAGTCCGTCAGTTCAGCAGAGTACACGTCGGCTATCGATTCACAAGTTACGCGTATCAGAGTTATGAAAAATCTCAAGTATTGTAAAGTTAATTATACAAAAGTTTGAAGTACGCGAATTAAAAGTGATCAGTAAGAAGTTGTTATAACAGTTTCAGTTTGGCGAGTGTCAAGATCAATGTGTAAATGTGATAGTAAATGTGTTCGACAATAAAAGTGTAAAACAAATTCCTTCATCAGTGTTATCTTTGGATAAAAGATTCCTTTCCGTTTACACAACCTGTATAAAGAGAAGTGCTTGACCAAAAGATCATAGCTAGCCGGAGGACAGTGAAACAAAATTAAATAAAATAAAAGTAGCATTCTTTCAAACAAAAACTAATACTGTCGCAAATTGCTAACACCAGATGGAGCTACAAACCTAACAAAGAATCACGTCACAAAATGGCTTCACCACATGAAGTAAACACACATACACAAATAACACAACATTGGCTCCCAAATGTGGGGCTCAATAAACAAATTAAACAAACTATAATACCACTTCAAATTGGCGCACCACGTGGGGCTAACAAAACCATAATACAACTTCAAATTACAATGTTTAAACACTGTATTTTATTGCTATGGGCAAAATTTACTCCTTGCAGGCATTCTAATGTTTTTAACAAGTAGCTCTGTAAATGTGTTTTTCATGGGAGTTTGAGATTTGTGATTTGCCAGCTAATCCTGCGTTATATGTCTTAGGGATCTGGCTACTAATGTAATTACATTTTAATTTCTGTAATTAAATACTGACAAAATCAAACTACTGGACTTCATTTATTCTGTTGCCCGCTTAATCAGAAGGTGCAATTTCTTTATATCTGGGGTTAACCAATAAATTCTTTTCTTTTGTTTTCTATAGAACTGATTTTTGGAGGGCAGTAGATGATCATACAATTCTTTGCGTACATACCTGCTTATGTATGAGACACCTGTGTATGTATGCAACTTGTAATGTAAGCATACATCACAAAGAACAGAGTTTATTATTTGATTCTTGATGCACTTTTCCTGCTTTAACATAAAATTAAAATTAATTAAATTTTGTACACTAAGCACCATGTGCCCCATAGAGTGAATGCAGAGCATCAGTGCATTTTGAAGCTTTCGTATTTGGACACCATGCAGTAATGTTGTTCCTGGAAGTAGGTGAACAATGGTTTGGGGAGTTTTGATAGTCTTTTTTTCTACCAGTGGTATGGAAGGAAAAATGCCTAAGCGAGTAGAAAATTCCATCACTACTGAAGGAAATATTAAAAGATTTTGAGATAGATCATTGTTCACTTTAAAAGTAATCATGTAAACCTTATCGCTACTAATTATTATACAGAGTGATCACCTGCAGCAAAGAGTTGTTCATTTTAACTTTCTCTACCACATACCTGGTAGATACAGAAGGTATGCACAAAATTTGATAACGAGAGGCCCACCCCTCGAATCCAAATAAAGTATTTTTGGAAACATGTCCACGTGTGTGAACGCTCAAGAACGAAAAGTCAGATAAATAACAAACTTGGTATTTGAGTTCAGTATCCTCCAAGGATGCAACACAAAGAAACTACCCTTTACACAGAATTTTTCAAAAATATAGATTTTCTAAAAAAATGGCTCTTAACAATTTTGATTAAAATACCATATGTTAAAGACATTTACATGCAAATAAAATTTATAATTTGTATTTTCTGGTAAAGCCTAGGAAGTCTTCTTAATTTATAAGAAATTTTGTATAGACTTGTATAACCGGTAAAAGTTAAGCAAAAGATGAAAATGTACTAAAAAAGTAGATCTCTTTAAAACACAGTTTATTCATAATAAGTTTTTTTGTGGCGTTAAGCCGTTTCTGAGATATCTGTCATTAAAGGTTCAAACTGTTCAATTATATTCATTGCTTTTAAGTCCCATCGATTTTCAGTTGCTTCTCGCGATTGCATAGAAACAGTTGACATTTTAAGGCCAACATTTAGCATCCAGTTCTTAAATATGTCATCATCAATGTTACCTTTTCATGTATCATGTAATATTTATGCTAAGGTTTATTGGGTTAAAATGTAGCAGATAGAAAAATAAACTTTAGTAAGAATAGTCTGTATACCCACTAATAAAGATAGAGAGTAGAGAGTCATGTGAATGTATCACATACTTTTACTTTTACCAATACAATTTGTGCGGCTTCTGCTGTCAATTGGGTGTACTGCATTCATTGTATACCTTCAAAGTTAATGCACAAGCTTATGTATTTGAAACACTACTTCCTGTAACAGAGGCTATTCTTAAGCGTGCCCAATTTCAAACAAATCTCTTGACAAGAGTTAATTTTCACACGTGTACACAAAAATCCTATGTTGTAATGTGAACTTTTCAGTCAGAATTTCATTAGGATGATAATGGTTATTTCCTGATTAAATGCAACCTCAGTTGTTTATAATCATGTTTATGGAATTTGTCTCTGGGTTTTTTGTGTTTATTATGCTTATACATTTCCGAGTATCATAACATGAACGTAATTCCACAAATGAAATCATTAGTCTGCTTTCGATAAACTCTTCTAATTTATTTGTTTATTTTTTCCAAATTTGAGAATGGAATTGTTTTGAATAAGAAGTATTAACCAAGAGCATGAAAGTAATACACCTTTAATTGTTATAGTTGTAAAACGTTTGCTTAAATACCATATTGTGGGGAGTTTCCTAATACCCATATACAAATTAGGGTAGTGCTTCCTGAATACCACTTATAACAATTATGAAATCCCTCACAGAGATGTCTCTATGCAGGTTAATCTGTACTGGTCCATCAAGTAGCAATGAGCTCGTCATGCTGAGACGTATACAGTATACATATCTGTTCGCAAGCATCGTACGTTAATTCCTTGTAACAATTGTGTACTTGCTTTTCTGGCAGAAAGGTTAACAGCAGGAGAGTTTCAATATTCAGCTGTTGATTGTTAGGATAAGTTTTTTTTAAATTTGATATAGCAACTACATAGATTTTACAAAACTGTTACATTGTGAAGTATTGGCTTTGTTTTTGAAGTTGTGGACAGTGTATGATTATGTGATGGTTCAGGGTTGTGATAACTTGAAATTGTGGTTAGTACCTACTACTTGGAGTAGAACGCCAGTTACTTTGTTGCGAGTCATGTTATATAGATAAGGAAATCATGTCGCTTCTTGGCTGCAGCATCGGTATTCTGATTGCCAGCAAGTCCTGGCATAGTGAACATTGCTCTTGAAGCGCATACATTTTGTTTTGATGTGTACACTTTCAGATAGTCTGTACAGCATCAGTGTAGACGTAGGACGTTTTACTGTCCATGGCACCTGCTTCGGAATGTGAAATCATTTCAGATAGAAGTAAACTGAAGTTAGAAACTCTGCAATAGAGATGAGCTATCACTGTAATGGAACACGTACCTATATATCGCAGCGTAAGTCGCACTTAGAAGTATGCGTCTATAATATAGCAGAGGTTAGGATTAGTGTAATCTGCTAGTAGCGTGTCCTTGTTTCCTTGTAGCCTCCTGGTGGTATGCAGAGGTACCAGTAATGACATTTTAACTTTCTACAACTCTTAATCTTTACTGCTATATATTTTGGTTCTTTGTTAAATTTATTATATTAGAAAAACATAACCCTCTCTTGCAGAATTAGTTTGGACCAACTATAACAAAACTTAATCTGAAAATATTATGCTATCACATTTATTTATGTACATGATAACTAATATTGTATAATGTTACCTCAGTTTATGCTGGATGGAAAACTGATGTTATCGCTGGTGTTACGGCTCACTCTAGGTAAGCTTTCTTTGTGTGATATCTGGATGGAAATGGACTTTACTCCATTTACTGTATAATTTACCGTAATGGTCCCACGATCAAATCATCAACAGAAAGCAAACCCGATATCCGTACATTGTTTATCATTGGCGACTGCTTATAGTATTTCCCTGTTTCTTGTAATATATAGTCTAAAACTATATTAAGTCATACTGGAGTTAATTTTCACCATTATCTGGGGCCCTTCCATTGTGAATTTCTCTCACCACTTCTCCTACCTCCACTCTTATACAAAAGATGTTGTCTTTATACAATGACCGTAATGTGTTAACCTTTGATTGCTCATTCCTTTATTTAACAGTTTGTACCACAGTAAGTGTAATTCAATACTATCATAAACATTCTCTCGGTCCACAAATCAATATACAGTTTTCGTATTTTCTCTTTTAATTGCTTGCCCTCCAATGTTTTTATTACAAAGATGTCGAAGTTCTTCTGTCACTCCTGAACCCATTTGGAATTCAAATAATATTTTGTATTCATGCGCCCATCTTTGCACCCTACTTGCTAAAATACCTGTGAATATTTTCCCCACCTTACGTAACAAGGCAATACCTCATAGCTATTTGGTTTGCCCACATTTCCCTCGTCTTTATATATTGGTTGTATGATAGCTTTTTTCCATATCTCGGGTATATATATATATATATATATATATATATATCTTTCTTATGATTTTGTTATACAAGTCAAGTAACAGCCTAAATTTGCTTTTATTCCATACATTATTCTTGAAAAGCTTCATTAGATATACCATCTTTCCCATTGCTTTATTCTTCTGCATTTTTTGAACCTGCCTTATTACGTCCTCCGTATTTATTTCGCTATCTAGCATTTCTACAAAATTATTACTTACTTCTTAATTTCCAATCGCTGGTAGAGATGCTTGATCCCCATATAGCCCTTTAAAATACTCTTCCCATTCCTGTATTTTTATATTAGGCTTGGCTGTATACTCCTTGTATGTTGATCTTACTGTTTTCCATATCTTACTTGTGTTACCCTGCTTTATTACAATTATTACCCTATTTTCCTGCATCTTTCTCCACCCAGCTTTCTTGCGATCAAGTAATAAATTGTAGATGTTTTTCTCTTGAATATATTCATCTTTCGTTTCGTAACCCCTTACCTCCCACCGTCTGATCAACAGCTGTTTGATTTGCCTTTTTTCTGCTCTACACTCGTCGTCATACCATCCCTCTAGCTTTCTGTTTTCTCTCTTAGTTATTTTCATTTCCCATTGACTACTTCAGCAACATATAAGCATTTTGATAAAAATAAATTAAGTCTATAGCAAAAACAGTAGCAACGTATTTTCACATCACTTTGTGCAATCTAAAGTATTAATAAATGATTGATAATGTATACACCACCAAGTTTCTTAGATTCAGAGCAATTTAAAATAGGACAAACACATTGATTTTAAGTAAAACGATAGCACAGTGCATTAGATTTTCAGGAAATTACCAGACACAATCGGTAACGAAAGAATGAGAGGTATGTATTTTGCATTTGCACATTCAATCCTTAGATATGCCATAGTCTTTTGGGAAACTTCTCCTCCCTGTAAAAAAGTCTTCATAATGCAAAAAAACAATTATAAGAATATTGCTAGGATTGAATCAGAAATACTCATGTCGACCATTATTCAGAAAACTTAACATCCTATCGCTCCCGACCATTTACATATTGGAATCAATCCTTTTCACAAAAAGAATACTAGGCAGTGATTATATTTACTAAAAATACAGATACACATGAACACAACATTGCAATTTACACATAATGGAAACAAATACTAAACTGCATCAGGATGGAATAGTGTACTCCAGCTCTACATGTTATAACATTTTACCAAATCCAATTAAAACTATACAGAAAATGGCATCTTTTAGAGCTACTTGCTTGATCACTGCTATTACTCTACAGAAGAATTTTTAATTGAATGTGTACAACCTTACGTGCATATGTCATGTGGAGACCACGTGACACTATGTGTTATTACCAGGAAAGTAACCTAACTAGTTTAATAATTTGTATATTTATGCATTAGCACACTTACATTATGTACAAACAATTGTAAAATCTAGTCTGTAAATTATTTTGACTTGTCCAATTTCATTTACATTTTGAATGTATTTTTATGATTAAATGGATCAATAAACTACTACCAAGAGCATTATCATTCTTTGGGTTCCCGGGCATGCTGGTATTGGAGGATGGCAGACACTCTTGCCAAGAGGAGATTTGCACTTGATTTTAATGATCCCCAGCCGCCATGTTGCATTACTTTGGTCTTCATTGAAAACGTTAATAAAAGCAACTGAATAAATTACCTTAGGAGTGGGTGTAGGAGTAGTTATCTGTTCTATACCTGTTTTAGGTGTTTTACTTTTATAGCAAAACTACGGTGTGAGGACAACTAACGTGGCCATCTTGTCGCTATTGCACATGTGCAATTGAAACTGTCAACCTAAATGAGAAGTGAAATCCGCGGAATAAGCCATGTGTTCTTACTTCTTCATTTTGTTTTGCCGCTGACAAACGCAGCGCATTAACCCAACCTACCGTGAATCAGGAAACTAACTTTCTGTATAAATAAAAATTAAACCTAACACTAACCTCCCATGAATCAGAAACCTAAGATATATAAACTAAACTTAACGTCCCGTGAATCAGAAATGTAAAAAGTTAATAAACCTAAATAAAAAAAATAATGAGGAACGCACAATAAGAGCGTTGGCGGTATCTTACTGGCTTAGGCGGTATTTATTATTCATATATTGCAAGCATTGTGTTGAAGCTAGGGGATGTAAGACATCACTATCATAGCTTTTGAAGACCAACGTAAAGTAGATTGCTGCCCTAGCCCTTCTGTGGCGTTTGAAGTATGAGATAACCCAGCTTACAGCAAGGCTTCATCTTGAGGTAAGAAACTAACGGTAGGCAAGCCCATGATTTTATATCAGGGCTGGCAAGAAACCATGTTTCTCCTGAATTGAACTTGATGTTGGCTATCTTACGACCACAACACAGACATAATGGGACCTACCCAAAACCCTTCATTCAGAAAATGTGTGAGGGATTTTGATATATAATCACTAAGATAATTATTATAAACTTTCAAAGTTGTGTAGACGAACAATAAAGTGAATGCACATTCATATTCTGTTCTTGCAATATGTTGTAGGGGGTACTTGCATATCTCGGTTACCTCTATCTCTGAGTTACTTGCTCTTACCGCACCCTCTTATGTATGTATCGGAAAACATTAACATTTCTGAATGTGATGATGATGATATGGGGTTAAGGGCGCTAAACATCAAAGGTCATCAGCGCCCTTACAAGGTGTAAATATAGGTCAAGAACTAAAACAGGAAAAGTCGATAAGTAAAAACACTAAAGGCACGCACAAAAAGCTAAAACCACCACATTAAAACATGTTAGTAGTATATGCCCCTCGGGAGGCAGACACCGCCAACAAGTCACTGGCGCCAACCAAGGGATTTCCCCGTCCTTGAAACGTGTTTTTCTAAGAAAAGGGAATTCCCTTGACCTTCGGAGTTGCCAAATGACTTGTTGGGCGGAGATTTACCTTGCCGAGGGGCTTTTTTTATAGAAGCATTGTTTTTATATTTTATGACGTAAGCAAATTAAAGCATATTACGTAATAAAATGGTATTTAAGAACACTACGACATATAAATTAATAGTATTGCATTAAACGTGCTAGAAGGAGAAGTATTAAAAAAAATGTTATTTATATTGTTGATTGTAACACTTGTAAATGCTAGGGAGGAAGGAGGAGAGAGTTGCGTGAGTTTTGGAAGATGCGGATTTAATGTGGACGGAGACACGGGACATTTTCAAAATGCCACAATGTGTCGTAAGGATTATGGATTGTTGTCAAACTGTTCGTGTATATATAAAAAAGATAGTGAATGTAAATTTAATGCTAGATCTATGGATATAAAAAGCATTCAAAATGTATATACATGTCTAAAACCGATAACAAAATGTCAAGCAGGAGGTAGGTGTGGTTTAATGTACTATAATAATATACCGGTTGGTCCAGCAGAGTGCGAAACAGGACATATGATGAATGAAGTTTGTGAGTGCGTTAAAAATATGACCACACATGAAAATCAAGTGGGATGTAACTTTCACGGTACTTTTGTAAATATGATTACAAACGATAATAAGTTGGTATTGGTTGAGATGGCAGACTGTAGAGAGTTGGTTGATTTATTTGATTTATCAGAGGGTATAGGACTTGATTGGAAGCTGACATCAAAAGAAAGAGAATTAATTACTGTATACAGTATGATTGACGAAATGAATACTTATTTTACAGATAATTACATATATGTTTTTGGAAAGTGCGGAGATGGTGAATGGAAATTAAGTATAGGAAATAAAAGTATTATAACGGGAAGGGTAAAAAGATCTGCATCTAGGTGGGCTGCGGAAGGATCGCTTAACATTAGATCAGAATGTGGATCGGGATCTACTGAATCTGGAGGTCGTATTTCTGTAGAAAGTTTAAGGAGAGCTGCATTTGAAAAATGTAAGACATCCGTTGCTAAGGTTAAACAGAAACTTGTAATAGATTTTAATGAAAAAACGAAAAATTTGAATCGGAAAATTAAATCATTAACCGAAGAAAACAAGAGACTTAAAGAGGATATGAAAAATGTCGCAGTTACGATAGCAAATTTAAAGAGCGAATTAGAACTTCAAAATTATAATTTATCTAAGCATAAAGATTTGGTTGACAACATTAAAAGAACTGCAAATTATGTATATAATCAGTTTCAGGAATTAAAAGCTTTGATATTAACCTTAACTAAAATGGATGGGTGTACGGGTGTGAAAAATGATGAAGAGGAACCTGATATTTTTGTAAATTATGATCTTGAAGAATTAGAAGGAGAAGAAGAACAGGAATTTGGGCAAATTGGAGGAAAGAAAAGTGAAGAGGAAAGATTAGAAGTTGAAGCAGAAGACGAGGAGTTTGCATACAATACAAACTAAAAATAACAACAAAAGGTAAGTTTTTACATATTTATTTATATTAGTGCTTTTTTTGACAACAATTGCTCACCCTCACCAAGAAAATATAAATGTTACAAAAGTGCAAATAAAAAGTAAATTATTTTACTTTTGATTAAAATACAAGTTAAGTTTTGAAGGTTTACACTTACAAAAAAAGTATGTTACATTGCTGTACAAATGATATTTTAGGTCTACGGTAATACTCTTCTAACATTAGTATACAATGTGAATCGATCTATAGATTCTTGACTTCCTTCAATGTCGAAGGTCTCACATATGAAACGTGTGCTCAAATTACTATACATCATTAGTTTAGTCCAATCAAGTTTATGTTTAAATTCTTTTACAAAATCTTCAGATAAATTTTGGAAACCTGAAATATATCCCCATTTTAACTTACTTTGATGATTTCTCATAAACCTCTCTGTTAAGCTTTGAAATCTACACACCCAGGTCCAATGCAAATGTTCTGTACATTCTTCTAACACACTTTCAGTTAAATTTTGATTTATACATATCCAAAACCAATCAAGATAGTCTTGAAATTCTTTAATAAAGGTGCTTTTTAACGTTATGTGTCTGCTAATAATTTTCCAATTAAATTTATGCTTCCATGTATGGATTACCTCGTAAGGGTAATTTATTTCAGTGATGGATTTATCGGGTATGTTTTTTTCTATTATTTTTTTTAAAAAAGGGTAACTATACTCACTGAAGTAAGATAAATCCGCGAAATTCTTAAACATATAATTAAGCACATCAGAACTGATGTTTTCATAGATTCCCAAAGGTATTTTGTTTTTAACTATCGTGTTAACACACAGTTGTTCCAAATTCATCATTTGTCCCCTAAATTTAGATTGCTGAAAGGGTTGAGCCAAACTTTTTATCTCCTCTACCAGTTTTTTCTGTATGAATGAGTTTAATCTTTTTTGTTGGAGGTGTCACAATTTTGTGAATAATTAGTTGTGCTATAGCTTTGTGTTTTTTTATTGTAATAATTTGATCCGATAAATTAAATAAAATCACATGAATTGTACCTGTGTAATCTCTGTCTATAACTCCACCAAGAACTAACAAGCTCCTTAATGCTGCACTTGATCTTGCGGCTATTAAACCGTAAGTATTTTTAGGAAGTTTTATTGAAACTTTTGTATCAATAATTAAATTGCTCCAGGGGTATATTTCTTTAGATTTAGTATTAAATAAGTCATAACCTGCTGAATCATACCTTCTAATTGGAGGCAAAGCAGCCAGATCGTGCAAACTATAATACAATTTGATGGTGTCTTCTTGCTTCTCGTTAGGCACCTCCTCGATGACTTGGACCTCTTTCTCTTCTCCCAAATGTTGTGGCGTAGAGATTGATTCGTCTTCTTCTTTTTTTGCTGCGTAGACGTTGTTTCTTCTTCTTCCAAATGTTTTTTAAATATTCTATTGAAGGCTTTGTCTATCAAGACGTTTGGTAAGTCTTGAGAGTAGACTTCGTCTTCATGCACACTCTCTGTATTTTCTTGGTGATGGTGAGCCATTGTGTGTCGAGAGTATATATCGGTAGTCTTTTATATTGTATCCACATAAGAAAAGTGACGTATAAACACAAAAAAAGTTTATTACTTCTCGGTAGTTTACCGCAAGGTGACTTTAGAAACTTCTCGATGAAACGACAAGGATAAGATGATGTAAATTGTTGTACGCCGTCTGTAAACCTTTTCCGGATATCTGTCGTGACTTGGCACGAACATATCTTATATAAGGTGTTGTTGGAATACTTCATATTTAAATGTCAAGGATAAGTTGCTCCAATGAGGAAAGAACTTGCTAAAAGGACAAGGTCGTTTATATAATTTGTTGTTGTATCGTGAAAACGCAGCACTGCGAGGACAAGACCATTTTACGTAACTTGCTGTAGCTCGTGCAGCCTGGGGTAATACCGCTTTGCAAAAAACAAAACTGCAATGCGGAAAATACTGAGAACTTGATGATGCAGCTTGAAACATTGGTAAATAGTGAAGCAATGTTTTAACATAACAAAGGAATACAAACGTACTAACTTTGCATGGAAAAATTGTTACAAAAGGCGTATTAAATGTAATTATTGTGAAAATCAAATATATGAAGGAAACCATGTATATGCTTGTACTAAGTTTTGCATCGTAAAATTGTTACAAAAATTGCATGTCGTGAAAAGTTAAAGTATCAAGGAAAACGTAAACAGATACATGCTTATATAACTAATTAGAAAGGTTACCTTCGTGAGCTGATATAAATAGACGTCGCAGCGTTCATTTTAGTGTAGGAAATAATAGAAGAGCATGCAATTTTACTGATTACGTGAGTATAATGGAACATTTTTTAATTTTAAGTCATAAAAAGAGAACATTAACTAAATATTATTCAGGATATACACAAACTGAAATATTAGTAGATCCTATGGAAGCTAGTGATGAGGATGATGAAATTGATCCAATGGTGTGGATACATTTAATATTTGAGGAGTTTTTAGAGTTTGTTAATCGGGAATTATTACATTATAAACCCAGTTACTTTGGCATGTCTGTTACTAATTCACAAGACCCACCTAAACGTTTTAACGTAAGTGTTAAAAAATTTGATCAAATAAACATGGAAGCTATATTAAATGCTTTAGAAAGAGTTATTTAAAGTAATCATAATTTTTTTTGGGTGGACCACTAAAATTTACGTGTGTTCATACAGATATACATCCAGGAAATTGTTTTAGTGCTTGTCAAATTTGTAGGCAAAATAAGGGTATTATAACTATAGAAAATGATGATTTCCTGTGCCTTTCTAGATCAATTGCTGTGGCAATTGCTAAAGTTGATAATGATAAAAAATACGTTTCTATTAAAAAGTGCGAAAATTATCAAACAAAACAAGCATTAAATTTGTGTTCACTAGTAAATAAGAATACGGGGTTTACATTGGGTGATGTAGTTTTCTTTGAAAAACAGTTACAAGACAAATATTACTTTACAGTTTTGGGGGATCACAGTGGTAAAAACATTCTGTATAAATCTGCAACAAACAGTGATAAGCATATAGATTTATTATATCATAATAATCACTTTAATATTATTGTGGATATACATAGAGCATTTAAATGTAAATTTTATTGTAGACAATGTAATTTGCCATTTAAATATAAAAAGGAGAAGCACCGTTGTGATTTTATTTGTTCAAAGTGTCATCTTCAATGTAATACTACATTTAACGAATATGTATACTGTCAAAACTGTAACCGTGATTTCAAAGGACAACTTTGTTTTGAAAATCATTTAAAAAAGGTGTCTTTTATCCAAAAAATATATCTGTTTGTGACTCAGAAAAAGTTTGTAATATCTGTTGTAAATTATATAATTTAAGAAAGAGAAAAACACCACACGTATGTGGTGAAACTTTTTGTTACGTATGTAAGAAATACATAACATTAAATCATCTTTGCTATGTTCAACCTTATAGAAACAAGCAACTAAGTAAAAACTTTATAATATGCTTTATTGACTTTGAATGTACTCAGGAAAAAGCATTTAATTCACAAAATGACAAATTCGAACACGAACCAAATTTGTGTGTTCTTTATCAAGCTTGTAATCAATGTATTAATACTTATACAAAAATGGAAATTTGTCACAACTGTGGTGTAAAGGAATGGATATTTAAAGAAGATCCGGTACGTGAACTTTTAGAATATATCACACTACCACGTACAGTGCTTAAAGATGTAACTGTTATTGCACACAATTTAAAATCTTACGATGGTCATATTTTGTTAAAGTATATGGTTGGTACATTGGGTTGGTCTCCTGAACTAATCATGAACGGTACAAAAATATATAGAATAAAATATAAAAATATAACTTTTATAGATTCATTAAATTTTTTACCGATATCTTTAGCAAGATTTTCAAAAACATTTCAGTTGCATGAAACAAAAGGATATTTTCCATATTTATTTAATACAAAAGAAAATCAGAGCTATGTTGGAAATATACCTGATCAAAAATACTATTGTCCTGAGGCGATGTCTGTAGATGAACGAAAACAGTTTGAAAAGTGGTATAGTGAAAAACAACAATCTGGATATCAATTTAATATGCAAAACGAACTTGTAAACTATTGTCGAATGGATGTACAGTTGTTATGCTTTGGTGCTTCTAAATTTAGAAAAGAATTTATGGATGAAAACGGCATTGATCCTTTTAGAGAGTGTTTAACAATTGCTAATGCTTGCATGAATGTATATAGAAAACACTTTATGCCTATGGATACAATTTCTGTGCTTCCATTAGGAGGATATCGTTTAGCAGACAAACAATCGCGTATAGCACTAATTTGGCTTTGCTGGTTAGAGAAAAAAGAAGGTATTTCTATTCAACATGCATTAAATGGTAGGGAAGTGAAAATTTTAAATCACAAAGTAGATGGATATAGAGAAAGTGATAAAACAGTACTACTTTTTCATGGATGTTTTTATCATGGCTGCTTAAAATGCTTTAAAGATAGGTCCTCTTATATTTACGGTTCGTACTATGAAACCATGAATTCTAGATATGAATCAACTGAAATAATTACAAATAAAATAAAAAGTGCTTCTTATAATGTTGTGGAGATGTGGGAATGTACATTTAAAAGTATGATAGAAATCGATAAAGATCTTAAGGAATTTGTAGACAATTTTTCTTCTACTCTTCCAGAACCTCTTGAACCAAGAGACGCATTTTATGGCGGACGAACAAACTGTATTAAATTATATCATGAAATACAAAGAAATGAAAAGATATTTTACTACGACGTATGTAGTCTATATCCTTTTGTTAACAAAACTAAACCGTATCCTGTAGGTCGTCCAACAATTTATTGCGAAAAAGATAAGTTTCCAGATTTAAATCTTATTAAAGGAGGACTTATAAAATGTAAAATTTCGCCACCTACTGACCTTTATCATCCAGTATTACCTTTACGAGTAAATGGTAAATTAATATTTTCTTTATGTTTTACTTGTGCACACCTAGAAAATCAAACTGTGTGCAATCATACTGATGAAGAGAGAAGCTTAAGCGGAACATGGGTATTGGACGAAATTAAAATTGCTATCCATGAAGGCTATATAATTTTACAAACTTATGAAATTTGGGAATATCAAATGGTACAATATAATTTTGAAATGAAAGAACAAGGACTATTTGAAAAGTATGTAAATAAGTTTTTAAAAATAAAAACAGAGGCTTCAGGATGGCCTTCAGATTGTAATAATGAAGAGAAAAAAAAGTATATTAAAAATTTTGAAAAGAAGAAGGAATTAAATTAGATCTGGATGCAATAGCTTTTAATCCTGGTAGACGTGAATTAAGTAAATTAATGCTCAACTGGTTTTGGGGAAAATATGGGCAGAGAGATAATTTACCAACAACAGAGCTGATAACAGAATATTCTCGTCTTATTGAACTCTTAAGCAATCCAAGCGTAGAGGTTCATACATATCTTCCAGCAACAGATGACATTATTTATGTTGTTTGGAGTCATGTTAAGGAATGTCCAAAATTAAATCGTACCACAAATATTGTTATTGCTGCATACACTACAGCACATGCTCGTCTTGAACTATATTCTTATCTCAAAAAATTAAACGAGCGTGTATTGTATTTTGATACAGATTCAATTATAACAGTGTGCAAACCAGGAGATTGGATGCCTCATACAGGATCCTTTCTTGGTTGTATGACAAATGCATTGGATAAATATGGTGAGGATGCATATATAGATAAATTTGTTTCTAGTGGACCTAAAAGCTATGCCTTTAGAATAAAATATGGAAAAAATACAAAAATAGTATGTAAAATTAAAGGTATTACTTTAAATTCTCGAAATTTAACAAAAATAAATGAATGTGTAATGAGTGATATTGTTTTAAATAACAACACCATGACAATTACGTTACGTAATACACAAATATCAAGAAAACCGTTATGGACGTTAGTTACAGAACCGTCCATTAAAACTTTTCGTTTGGTAGTTAATAAAAGAAAAAGAGTGCCAAATTTTGATACCGTACCTTATGGCTTTAAAAAAAATTATGTCGTTAAATTGAATGAGAAACCTCAAATAACATTAGTAGTATAAAACATGTCATTAGACTCGGACGATGATGTTTCCATGATATATGATGTAAACGAATTATCGAAACTACAACCTTTGCGTTTACCTTTGAAACGTCAATCTGACCAAGAAGTTTCGTTTTTTAAAAAAGTTCCTAAATTATCAGCTTTAGGTCAGCCAACTAAACGAAATATAAGTTCGCAGCATTCTTTTTAGTTTTTTAAGAAAATTCCTAAATTATCAGCTTTTGGTCAACCAACTAAACGAAACATAAGTACACAGCAATTTTTTTTAATAAAGTTTCTAAATTACCGATATTAAATCAAGCTATAAAACGAACTAAGGGTAAAGAACATACTTTACCCATTAAAAAAATGCTTTTCGAATCGGATATAAATGAAAATTTATTAAATATGAAAAAATTAAGAACAAGCGCTAATACACTCTTTCATCCGAATTTAGAACAAAGTTTACTTTTAAACCATAAAAATAAAGGAAACTTAAAGCACAAACTAAATTCAGATTTGGATTCAAATTTAAATGAAAAGAACACGTTTAGAAACTTAAAGAGACAGAGATTTTATGATGTAAATAACAGTAAAATCAAATTAAAAAATACATTTCAGAATAAAAGATTTAAGAAAGTTAATCCTGGAAATTATATAAAAATGAAAGATTTTAAACAAGGAGAAGTTCTAGATGAAAATTTAAAAAATGTATATAGAAAGGTTAATCCTGGTAAGGATATAGAAATGAAAGATCTATCTCACGGAGAAGTTGTAGATGAAAATTTTAAAAGAAATTATAAAAAGGTTAATCCTGGTAAGGATATGGAAATAAAGGACTTATCTCAAGGAGAAATTATAGATGAGAATTATAAAAAATTTAAAAAAGTTAATTCTGGTAAAGATATAGAAATGAGAGACATGTCTTATAAAGAAACAGAAAATGAAACACCTTTTGAACGTTCTGAAATAGTAGATTCAGATATTACACAGTTTAAATTTCCTAGTACAATGCAAGTTACAGGTCCATCGCGTAGCGGAAAATCTACTTTTGTTAAAAATTTACTTAAAAATGCAGATAAAGTATTTAATCAACCTATAAAAAGATGTTTATGGTGTCATCCTCCTGAATATCCACCGTCTTTTGCTACCGAAAAGGAATTTAATAATTGTACATTTAATGTGCGTATGCACGAAGGAGTTCCTGATTTAGAATCAGTTAGGAACGGAGATTTATTAATATTAGATGATTTAATGTACGAAGCAGATGGTAGCAACGTATCAAACTTTTTTACCAAAGATTCACACCATAAAATTTTTGGAGTAATTTATATATTACAAAATATTTTTCCACAAGGAAAAAAATTTAGAACTATGTCTCTTAATTCCAAATACATTGTAGTGTTTAAAAACAATAGAGATAAACTGCAATTAGATAGATTATTTCAGCAGCTTGAACCGAGAAGATCAAAATTTTTATTAGAAGCATTTGAAAAAGCTACAGAAAAGCCACACGGTTATTTAATATTAGACTGTACGCAATATACTCCCGATAAATATCGTTACAGAACAGGAATATTACCAGACGAAATATTGACTTCTTTTGTTTCTAAATAATATAGAAAATGACTCCTAGGTTACCTCCGAAAGTTTTTAAAAAAGTCTGCAGATTATCTTCACCCACAGTTGCAAGGCAGTGCGGCAATCTCGCTGTTCTCAGTAACGCAAAGCCTAAATTACGTAAAAAAATTTTAAAAGAAGCAAGTCCAGAACTAGTAAAAGCTATTTCCGAATGTGCACTAAACGTATGTAACGGGAAAGTATTAATTTCTAATAAATGTAAAAATCGGTTAAAAAAGCATAAAAAATTGTGGAGAAAATTAATAGATAAAAAAACTTCTTTTAAAAAGAAAAAGAATATTTTAATACAAAAAGGAGGTTTTTTACCATCGTTTATATTACCTGTATTAAGTGCATTAGGAAGTGCTCTAGTGTCTAAGTTTACTTAAAACAATGAAGTATGGTAGACAAATTATGCTGTTGCATCCGCAACCTGAAAGTTTAAAAAAAATTAATATCATCGATAAAACTTTAGATAATTTAACCAGAGATATAGAAGATATACAAAATCAGTCAGTGTCACCCGATAATAAATGGAAACTTCTTAAATATAAACTAATAAATTATCACGATATTGTATCAAAATTGCGTGAACCTTATATCCAATCGGAAAAGGAATTATGGAAACAGGAAGAACAAAATAATGAAGACGCTGTATTTGAAAACGATTTAGAAACAGAAAAGCCTAAAGCGAAAGTTAAAAAATACCGCAGTAAAAAGAAAATTAAAAAAAAATCGATAGAAAGAAAAATAAAAACAGAACCGACGTCTAGTATAAGATATAAACCTTATAACTTACGTACTGTTAGGCAAAAATGGGAGATACTTTAACACAAAAGGAGATAAAAATACTTGATAAGTATTATTTTAAATTGGATCATTATGCAGGACTTGGCACTGCTAACAAACTTCACAAGGCTACCGGTATTTCTAAACAAAAAATTATTGAATATTTACAAGGTCAAGACAGTTACACTTTTCATAAATATGCCAGAAAACGCTTTCCAACAAAACATTATCACGTGACAAACATTGACGATTTATGGGAAAGCGACTTAAACGTATTAAATAATATTAAAGATTACAATAAACCATATCTGTATATTTTAACTATAATTCATGTTTTTTCTAAATACGCATGGGCCGTTCCTCTAATTTGCAAATCTGGAACAGAAATAGTTAAAGCTTTCAATGAAATATTTATCAAATATAAGCGTATTCCCAAAATTTTACAAACTGATAAAGGTACTGAATTTACTAACAAGCAGTTTCAAACACTTTTAAAAAATCATGAAATTACTCATTATCTTACAAAAAATAATGTAAAAGCAAGTGTTATAGAACGATTTAACAGAACACTTAAGGAAAAAATGTGGAAATATTTTACATACAAAAATACTTATAAATATACTGACATATTACCCAAGTTATTAACACCTTACAATAATACATATCATAGATCTATAAAAATGGCACCTACCGAAGTAAACGAAAACAATATTTCTCTAGTTTGACAATTTGTACGGAAAAAAATTACGGAAATATAAACCTTATAAATCACAAAAATATAAAGTAGGCGATCACGTTCGCATTTCTAAAATAAAAATGAAATTTGATAAAAGTTATGAACAAAATTGGACTGATGAAATTTTTAAAATTAGAGAAGTAGTAAATGGTATTCCTGTTGTGTATAAATTAGAAGATTTATCTGGAGAAAATTTAGACGGAATTTTTTACGCAGAAGTGATACAAAAAGTACAACCTCAATCGATCTTTAAAATAGATAAAATTTTAGACGAAAGAGGTAAAGGAAACAGTAAAGAAGCGTTGGTGAAGTGGAAAGGATATCCTTCAAAGTTTAATTATTGGATAAAACAATCAAATTTAATATCACAATGATAAAAAGAGAACCTTTCTCCGTTACGCTTACTAGTAACGGTTCTATGGATCACTTTAAAAGTAACACAACTTCTAGTTTTTGTAACGTGTTACCCCAACGAATAGTTTTGCTAGGCGAATGGGAAGTAGCATTAACCAAAATAAGATATCCCGGAATGTTTGTAAATATCACAAAAAGTGGAAATTTTTTAAAAGGAGATCGAGTTCACGTAACAGAAACCGGCACTAACACGTTTAGTTTTCGTTACGATCTGGGGGAATCTACAATAACTGACAATGTAATGCTACTAAATGAAATTAATCGCATATTAGAGAGAAATGCATTTGTTAGAACATTTTTTAAATACAATTCAAATACAGGTTTTGTCAATATTAATTCCGATGCAGTAGAAAATAGTGAAGCTTCTGCAAAGCCCAGTAAACCCAAACAACGAGATACTGAACAAGAGGCTTCAATTTCAAAACCTAAAACAACAGAGCAATTGGATGAAGCAAAAACGAGAACAAATAAACATTTTATTCGTAACTTATATTTATCACCCGATTTAAATAGACAATTAGGTTTTAAATTTGGTATCAATGTCGCAAAGACCTCACGGGCAACATATCCAATGAACCCTTATTTAACTTTTCCTTACGAAATGTTTGTTTATTGTAACCTAATTGATCCTCAGATGGTTAGCGATACATTTGCACAAATTATCGAAAGTACAACAGTAGAACTAAATATTGATAACAAACATTTGGCAATTGAAAAAGCATTTTTCCTCAAAATTGGGTACCTTTACTTCAACACGATTTTAACATTATAAAAATAGATTTAAGAACGGGTACAGGGGAGTTTTTACCATTTATTGACGGGTTTTCTTCAGCCGTTGTACTTTCCTTTAGACCTAAAAAAAGATGAATCATCACGAACTTGCTAAATACTTTTTAAATCAAAGTGGAAAAGGAAATAGGGAAGATCCAAATTTTGTATTATACAAAGGAAAGCGTTTTCAAAGAGGTCATGGACTTTTTGGTGCACTTGGAGGATTATGGAGATTTGTGTCTCCACTTTTTAAAAGTGCGGCAAAAGCCGTTGGTAAAGAGGCATTAAACGTAGGAGCTAATGTTCTAACAGATGTAGCAACGTCTGGAAAAAATTCAAACAATCACTTAACACTAGATTAAAAGAAGGAGCAAGCAGCTTAAAGAAAAAAACGGACCAATCTTTAGATTCGATGTTTGGTTCTGGAATAAAACCCCGAAAAAGAAGAAAACAGACTCATTCGAAAGTTACTTCTCAACGTAAAAAGAACAGAAAAAGAAAAAAGAAGAAAGATATATTTTCGTAAAATGCATAATGTCTAATATATATGCATTCGGCATTTAATATTTTTGATGAACAACCAATACAAACTGGTATTGAAAATTATAATATTATTGAACTCGATCCTCAAAATGCTATATCTCATAATTCGCCTTTAATTTTTCACTATACAGGAAATGCTGATACCTATTTAGATCTCACATACGTAGTGTTACGCTTACGTTGTAAAATAGTAAACGAAACTGGTTGAAATTTAGATGCTGTTGACAAAGTGACACTTGTTAATAATTCCTTAAATTCTCTTTTTCAACAAGTGGAAATTATCTTAAATAATGTTACAGTGACTCAACCTCAACCAGGCTATCCTTATAAAACATATTTTGAAAAATTATTAAACTATTCTAATGATGCCATGAATACACATTTAGAAGCATCACTTTGGAAAAAAGATACAGCAGGTAAAATGAATAATTTCGATCAAAATACTGCTATACAATGGCGCTATGCACATACAAAAGGTAGCAAAGAATTTGAAGTAATGGGTTGTTTGTCCACTGAAATATGTAATCAAGACAAATATTTGCTCAATAACGTTTCTGTAACTGTGAAACTTACACCTTCAACTCCTGAATTTCACCTAATTGGGGAAAAATCGGGAAAAACTATTTCTACATCTGCTAAATTATCTCTAAAACGCATATATCCATCTGCCACTGTGCTGTTAGCTCATCAAGAAGCACTAGGTAAAAACAATGCAAAATATTACCTTACAGGAGTAGATCTACAACCTTTTAATATTCCTAAAGGAACTCAGAGTAAAACTATAAACGATATTTTTGTGGGCAAAGTACCTCGCAGAGTCATAATAGCTTTTGTTACAAATCAGGCATATAGTGGCGATGTTTCGCTAAATCCATACAATTTTCAGCACTTTGACATGAATTTCTTTCAATTATTTGTAAACGGACAACCTAATCCTTTACAACCGTTAACTCCAGATTTTACAAATGAACAGTACTTACAATGCTTCCGAACTTTACAAGATGGCTTAGGTATTCATTGCGATGATCGAGGACATTCTATTTCTAGATTATGTTATGAAAGTGGATATACAATATTAGCTTTTGATTTAACAGCAGACATGAGCGCGAACGAATCATATATTTCCGGACTACAACACGGTAATGTTACCGTAAACGTAGGATTTAAAAAAGCTTTATCAGAGTCAATTACTATGATAGTGTGTTCAGAATATCAAAAGCTATTGGAAATAGACATTAATAGATCTATATACGTATCATAATGAATACTCAACAAATATATAGAATATTATCCAGTAATCCTCACACTAAACCGTATTTTATAGGAGTATTTGCAAGGGATCAAATACCTAAAAATCAAATATTACAATTTCCTACTACATTAGTAATAAATACAGATCCTAGCAATATACCAGGTCAGCATTGGGTTGGAATTTTTATATCAAAATCGGGTATAGGAGAATATTTTGACAGTTTTGGATTTGCTCCTCTTTATTCAAACATTTTAAATTTTTTGCAATATCAATGCGGAAAAAGAAATTGGATTTATAACAAACGTCGATTGCAAAGTTCTTATAGCTCTACTTGTGGACATTATGTTATTGGTTATCTTATTCATAGATGTTGTAACTTATCAAGAAAAAAATTCTTTTCCAAATTTAAAATAAAAGATTATAAATATAATGACTACCTAATTAGTAAAGTTGTATGCTTTTCTACCGCTTCCTGCAAGAAAAACAAAGAATCATATCAAATATGTAAACCAATAAAAGGTAAGTAAAGTGTATCTTGATATTCATTTCATTGTTATTTGTTAATATAGAAACATGTCGTCAGGAGCAGGATTCATATATTTTAATTTTTTAATTGATAATGAACGTGAATACATAGTAAAAGAACTTTCTATATGTGGTTCAAATCGTGAGGTTCAAACGTGGGTGTTTCTTCCTCCTTATGAGCGACGTACGTTGAACGAATTGGTAAAATCTACCAATGATAAAATTACTGCTAAAGTTCACGGGTTAAAATGGGAGAACGGAGACGTAAAATACGATTTACTTCCATCAATTCTAAAAACGCATGTAGATAAATTTACTGTAGTATTTACAAAAGGAGAGGAAAAAGCTAAAATTCTTCGGGCTATTACCGAACGTACTATAATAAACATTGATGAAATCATGTATATCTCGAATCATTTGCTACATTTAATGCTAATCCATGTATGCATGCTTGTCATAAAATACCCGTTCTTAATTGTTCTCAAAGAAATGTTATAAATCTTGCTATGTGGTATTCACATGTAGTTGATAGACGTAACGTATATCCGTGTGATCCAAAACCGAATAAATCACATCTTACCTCCGATTTGAACCACGAACCAATCACCTTCGAATCTACCTTTTATAACGTATATATTAACGATCTGTTTTAGAATGTATGTCTTCAGTATAAAAAGCGATGATGACAGAAAAAGGTTACGTCTCTCAAGAGCCGACATTGGATTACATGCTGAAAAAGATGTAAGTAGACATTACAATAGAATAACAGTACCATCTCTTTAACATATAGATGAATCTTCTGAATGTAACACATTTTATTTATTTTATAGGTCTACAGATGCTAAAAAAACAAAAACTTGCTGAAAATGAAGACAACAAATCAAAAAGCCACAACGAAAACAACAAAACATCACTTATTGGCATAAGAAGTAACATTTATTTTTTAGACCATGGACAAAAAAATTCTTATGTGTAGGATTTTCTCCAGAATATCCTTACGATTTACGCATAATTATTTCCAAATGTGAACATCGTGGTATACTGTTATATAACCTAAACGATTGGAAAAATTTGATTCATTGTATTAATTGCATTGATACTGGATCCAAAAAGGAAAATTTCAAATGGAAGTGTAATTTAACAGAGGAATTACATTTGGATATAAAATATGTATTTGGCACTCAAAATATAATTTTAAAACAGTATCAAGGAGATGAACAGATATCCTTATCACTAATTGAAGAAGAATGGATAAATTTATCAAAACTTTATCCTATTGTAAACGATATATTTTATCATAAAACTAAAGAATCCAAAGGAAATAAAAAATCTTATAATGGCATACATTGATTATATGAAAGACGCAGCAGCAGATTTGCCAGAAGGTATGAGTAATACGTCTTACTCACGCTTCACAGAATACATGATTTGCGCCACACCTAGAAACTATTATGAAATCTGCTTCTTTCTTCATAAACATCTGGTCACGTGTATTACAAAACGTGATTCTGATGTATAAAGGGGCGCAGTATCCTCTAGCTTCCACCAGTTACCAACCATGGACGCCTTGGAAGAAATGAGATTTCTCGCCGATCTTAACAAACGTGGAAAGTCCACTAAGCCGTTAACTACAGACGAGCTTACCAGGGGACAGCCATATCTCATAGAAGAAGCAAGAATTGTAAACACTAAGTATGGAAGAAGGGTAATTGTTAAAATAGATGGTAGAGACTTATTTTTAAATAACAAATTTGAAGATATGAGTCAAGAGAAAGTAAATTTTTTAAATAAATCAAGAAATTATTACTTAACATATACTGAAGAAGAAGACTACGTATTTACTAAAAAAACCACCACTAAATAGAAAACTAAAAGAACTTACGGAAAAAGATGTCTGCAGAAAAGTAAAATAAAAACAATTACACTACATAAAAAGGTAAGCAGTATATATTCAATCATAAACTATGAAGGTTTAATTTTAACTAATGTATTAATTTTTATATTAATATGTTTTACTAATTGTTTAATATGGTTTATAAAAATGCGATACCATAACTGTTCATGTACTTTGTGTAGCACATGCGCAAAAAAGAAATCAAGTTTAGAAACCGTATAAAAGAATTACACTTTCTTAATATTTTATCACTCTGTAAGATGTCTATTGTTTCAGAACCTATTGATCTAGGAAACAATATATTTGCTAGATTAACTTTTGATTATAACAAAAAAGTTAATACTTATGGATTCTATCAAGAACAAATGTTTGAAACATTATCAACTAACATCACACGATTTGGAAGTGTGAAAACAGTGGAAATTACAATAAACAAAGAAAATATATGCGATGATTCAAACAAAAAAACAGATATATTTAATATTCGATTTAAACTTTGCAGATTGGCTACGACGGCAGAAGAGGCACGAGTAACAATATCATCCGACAACCTTTGCTGTCTTGATCAATTAGTGACACGACATGGTGTATACAACGTTCTGCAAGAAGATAACTACGAAAGTGTTTTAGTGGGTGCTCTTTTCATACCAAAATTAAATCAAGAAATAGACAAAAACTTTTCTCATTTATATTTTGAAGTTAATACTCGTGACTTAAAAGAAGAAATTGATAGAGACAATTCCATAGCCAAACTCATTTACGAAAGCTGTAACAAGATAGAAGAAAAAGAGAAAAAAGAAGGAAGAGACGAGTGTGGAATATATTCCTCTTTATGTACAACATTCATCAAAGTTATATTTTTAAATACAAATCAATAATTTAATAAAATGTATCTGTAGACATCATTTTACGTATTTGCTTTTTTACTTTTCTATTTTTTTATATACATTATAGTGTTATTAAAACTAATTATCTATAACATTTTCATTGTCATTAAATTTTCTATTTTTATCATAGTTATCATTGTTATTAAAAGCTAATTATACATTATTATTCAACATATAACATATAAATATTCTTATTGTTAACATTTTTATTATTGTTTTAAAAATAACCTTTTAATACAAATGTAAAAAAATCAATGTAATAAAAATTCTTATTGTTAACATTTTTATCATTGTTATTATAATTTAATACAAATGTAAAAAAAAAATTATAAATAAAAAAAGCCCCTCGGCAAGGTAGATCTCCGCCCAACAAGTCATTTGGCAACTCCCAAGGTCAAGGGAATTCCCTTTTCTTAGAAAAACACGTTTCAAGGACGGGGAAATCCCTTGGTTGGCGCCAGTGACTTGTTGGCGGTGTCTGCCTCCCGAGGGGCATATACTACTCATGTTACACAAAACAATAAAAGAGTAAAACCACGTGTCAAGAGCTGTAGAACGTTTTGGACATGAGCGCCATATGTCCTCTGGGGAGTAGAGCCCCCATTAAAAAGGCAATATAATAGCACAAGATTAAAAGGCGCTCAGCGCATCATATGCGCCTATTAAAATCACTGTCATGGATAAAACGTAAAAGACATCCTACAGCATGCGCGTCGTCTGCCAAAACTTTGGCTATGCCAACAGGCAGACCCACACGACCGCGCAACGGAGCTAAAACCTGACACTCTTCTAAAACGTGACGCACCGTTAAGGGCGCATCACACTGCTCGCATACTGGTGCGGGGTCACCACTGAGCAAGTACCTATGACTAAAAATGCAATGTCCGATACGAAGGCGTGTTAAAATTACCTCTTCCCGACGAGAAGCACGGGAAGAGGTAGCCCAGACTAGTGGAAGAGGTTTAACCTCCCGCAACGTGTTCCCCCGGAGGGCCGTCCACTCATCGCGCCAGCGCGAGAGGATGCGGCGACGTAAAATAACACACGAATCTGACGAGGGAACAACAGGGGTAAAAAATCTGGGTAATAAAATCGCCGATTTCGCAGCGGCGTCGGCCGACTCGTTCCCTGAGATGCCCACATGACCTGGAATCCACATAAAAGAGACACTGATGCCAGAGGCACCAAACGGGTGGAGCAGGTCATGTATGCGCTGTACGAGGGGGTGGTAAGTGTACAGTGCGCGAATACTTTGAAGAGCACTCAGGGAGTCTGAACAAATAAAACAGAGTCGTAGGTCGTACCGCTGGACGTATAAAAGTGACTGATAAATACTAAAAAGTTCGGCGGTAAAAATCGAACATTGCCCGGGTAAACGAAATGTAAAACTACGATTATCATCAATAAAGGCACACCCTACTCCAACATAAGTCTTAGACCCATCAGTATATATAAAACGAAAGTCCCCGAACTGAGACCGAAGTTCTAAAAAGGCCGATCTAAGAACTGAAGAAGGGGTCTCATTCTTCGACATAGACGTCAACCCAAGGTGACACTGGGCCTCAGCGCGCAACCATGGAGGAAAACGCGTTTCCCCCCTGGGAAGGGCCGGCGCTGGCGTAAAGTCCAAATGCCGAAGAAGCTTTCGAAAGAGAACCCCTGGAGGTAGTAATGCAGAGGAGCTAACGAAATATTGTCGATCAAGCGAATCCTCGTAAAATAAATCGAAGGACGGGTGGTTAGGCAAGCTTGAGAGCCCACAAGCATAGCTGCACAAAAGCATCTCACGCCGGAAGGACAGCGGAGGCTCTGCAGCTTCAGCATACAGACTGGGTACAGGGCTAGTTGGAAAGGCCCCTGTAGCGACTCTTATGCCACGATGCTGAACGGCATTCAATCGACGTAACACAGATGGACGTGCCGACGAATAAACAATACACCCGTAATCAAGCTTGGATCGGACCAAAGAGCGATAAAGGCGAAGAAGGACGGTCCGATCAGCTCCCCAGGATGTGCCATTTAAAACACGTAAAAGATTAAGAGAACGGTCACACTTTGCTTTTAAAAAGGAGACGTGCGAGGTCCAACACAACTTCCTATCAAAAATCAACCCCAAAAATTTCGCCTCGTCTGCAAACGGAAGTATCCCTTGCCCAAGATGGAGAGAGGGCGGAGGGAAATACTTCCGGCGCCAGAAATTGATACAGACGGATTTCTCGGCGGAGAAATTAAAACCGTTGGCGTTACTCCAGGCATAGAGACGGTCGATACAGCTCTGGAGACGGCGTTCGAGTAGACAGGTCCGCCGTGAACTGCAATAAATAGCGAAATCGTCAACAAAAAGGGACGATGAAATGCCAGGTGGAATACAATCAACAATGGGGTTGATAGCAATTGCAAAAAGTGTGACACTGAGTACAGAGCCCTGCGGTACTCCGTTCTCTTGAATAAAACGACTAGATAAAACCGAGCCCACACGTACACGAAAGACGCGGTCCGTCATGAACTCCCGAAGAAATATGGGAAGACGACCGCGGATATTCCATGCGTGAAGTGTACGTAAAATGCCGCCCCTCCAACAAGTGTCATAAGCTTTCTCCAGGTCAAACAACACAGCCACGGTTTGACACTTTCTCAGAAATCCATTCATAACATGCGTCGACAGGGACACCAGATGGTCGACGGTAGAGCGATAGCGACGAAATCCGCACTGAGCGTTCGCTAGAAGTTTCTGAGACTCAAGCCACCATGTCAAGCGCCCGTTGATCATGCGCTCCATCACCTTGCAAATGCAACTGGTGAGGGAGCTAGGGCGGTAGCTGGAAGGTAGTTGGCGATCCTTCCCAGGCTTAAGTATAGGGACAATGGTGGCTTCGCGCCAAACGGAAGGAAAAAGGCCGTCTCGCCAAATACGGTTATAGACATGTAAGAGAAAGAGCTTACTGTCGGCTGAAAGGTTCTTTAACATCAGGACATGAATGCCGTCCGGCCCAGGAGCTGAGTGCCGAGAGCAAGGAAGAGCGTGCTTCAGCTCCCTCATTGTGAAAACTTCATTATAACACTCAATATTAGCAGACCGAAAATTAAAGGTGTTGGAATCCAGCCGGTCTTTGATAGAGCGAAAGCCGGCGGAATAATGGTCTGAACTGGATACCGCCTCAAAGGCAGCACCCAGAGTGTTAGCGATGGCAGCCGGATCTACTATAGTGGCATTGGAAACCTGAAGGCCAGAAACAGTACAATGCGACACTTTACCTGAGAAGCGACGAAGTTTATCCCAAACAACAGATGAAGGCGTAAAGCGATTAAAAGACTCGACAAAACGAGCCCACGACGCCTTCTTGCTATCCTGAATAATGCGACGAGCCCTGGCGCGCAATTGTTTAAAAGTCACCAAATTATCATGTGTAGGGTGTCGCCGAAACACCCTAAGTGCAGTTCTACGGGCACGAACGGCGTCCCGACAATCCTCGTTCCACCACGGAACAGGTGGCCGCCAAGGTTGAGAGGATGAACGGGGTATTGCGCGTTCGGCGGCAGAGAAAATAATAGATGTAAGGTGCTGCACTAGTTGGTTAATGTCGGAGAAGGCCTGGTCTCAAAATGCACGAGGCTGGAATACAAGCTCCAGTCGGCTTTTGCGAATATCCAGGTAGGTACTCTGGAATGCTGTACGTGGTGCGACAAAAGAGAAACGATGCAGGGGTAATGGTCGCTGGAGTAGGTATCAGCGACGACGTTCCACTGAAGACGACGACTAAGCTGGAGTGAGCAAATGGCAAGGTCCAGATGAGAGAAGGTACCAGAAGAATCAGAAATAAAAGTAGGTGCACCTGTATTGAGGATGGAAAGATTGAATTGGTAAAAAATGTCGGAAAGAAAGGTTCCCCTCGCACAAGCCCTTGGCGAACTCCACAGTGGGTGATGGGCATTAAAATCTCCCAACAGAAGAAATGGTGTTGGGAGAGCGGACAGGAGAGCTCGAATGTCCGCGGGAGCGAGGGGAGACGACGGAGGTGAATATACAGAGCAAACAGAGAAGGTAAAACCGGGTAACTGCAATCTAATGGCAACAGCTTGCAAGTCGGACGTAAGAGCGAGAGTTTGAAAATGAACGTCGTTACGCACCAACAACATGACACCTCCATGAGCAGGAGCACCCTCCTCCGGTTCAAGATCGTAGCGAACCGGAGTGAACCCTCGGAGATCGAAAGGGTCGTGAGGGCGAAGCTTGGTCTCCTGCAAACACACGACCATAGGTGAATGGGAACGCAATAAAAGTTGCAGTTCCGCCCTATGCGATCGTACACCACGTATATTCCAGGTCAGGATAGCCATGAATAAAAGGGATAAACTGTCTACTTAGAAGGGCGGCTTAAAAGAATCTTTTGCTAAACCTTTGGGCTCGGGCTTTTTGTATGGAGTTGGTCAGACTCCATAGCTTCCTCGGAGGGAGGGCCCACGCGCTCAGTGCCAGAAACCGATTCAAGCGCCGTGAATCGGTTCTGGGTGGCGATGGGTGAGGGTTGCCGCTGAGCGCGGCTTGTCCCAGGACCTTCCTGGGACAGCGACCTCCGAGGAGGAGAAGGTGAACTTTTGTTACCGCGCGCACGCGGAGGGTCTTTCAAAAAATCTTCTCTACGGAGTTTCTGCTTGGGTTTCTTTTCAACGGCTTGCGACTTCATTGACTTGGGACCAGGTTTATACGGCTTGGTAACTGTAGGCTTAATGGACGGCCGGATGTTAGTGGCGGTTAATCCAGTCATGGTCCAGGTCTGAGTTTCGGCATCTACTCGTGGTACTGGCGAGGCAACAGAACTAAATGTGCCAGATCGCAGGAGTGAAGGTTGGCGCGCATGGTAACGCCTCCGGGCTTCAGCGAAGGAGAGTTTTTCCTTTACCCGGATCTCCTGGATCGCCTTCTCGTCGAAGTACCGCGGACAGTCGGCAAACGAAGCAGAATGAGACCCTTTACAATTAACGCAGATGGGGGCTGTTGAACAGGTACCTTCGTGTGAGGGCTGGCTACATGTTGCACAGATGTTAACGGCACTCTTACATGAGACTTGCGTATGCCCAAAACCTTGGCATTTAAAACAACGCAGAGGTCGAGGAATATAAGGCCTCACAGAAATCCGTTCGTACCCTGCGGAAATGCTCGTGGGCAGATCGACGCCATCAAATGTAATAAACAGGGTACGAGTGGGTACCAATACGCCGTCGCGTTTGGCCTGCACCCGATGAACCGCTGTCACCCTCTGGTCTGCAAGATATTCTACCAGATCCTCGTCCGATATACCATCGAGGCTATGGGTGGTAATGACGCCTCGACAGGAATTCAATGTGCGGTGCTTCTCCACACGGATGGGATAGCCGTGGAGAAGCGTAGCGCGCAACAAGGTCTTACTTTGCTGATCGGATTTCGTTTGTGCTAATAAGGAACCATTTCGTAACGAGTGCAGGACTGAACCGCACCAGCAATAGCATCAATGCCCTTTTGGATAATGAAAGGGTTCACCTTCTCAAAACTTTGTCCTTCGGTTCGTGAAATGACCAAGTAACAACCAGTTGTCGGTGGTGTCACTTCTGTTACATAAACTTTTCGGCGCTTGTTGGTATTAATGGAGGAAGGGTGCTCCATAGCGAAATAAATCCTCCACCATTGCAACCGTCTCCGCCCTCGGGCTCTGACTTCCCGGGCGTTACCCCGGCTTGGGTGAGTGGCCTATCTATACCAGACTCGCCCCAGGGTCACACCTCCCAGAACATAGACAGAGGGACCCAATCGCCGTCAGAAGTCAGCAGCTCATGCAATGGCCCCCCGCGGGACTGCAGTTGAACAGCGGATACGAACACATACCCTACATGACGACCCCGGGTGGTGGGGATGACGCCATTACCCACTCACCCAGCTGCGCACGCGGTGCGCTTTCTGAATGTGGATGTACATCATTAGCCAGATAAAAGCCCATGAGAGTAGGACTCTTGTGCCTAGCCACCATTCGCGCACGGCAGGACTAAACGAGAAGACAAAGTCGTAACGAGCCTTAGGGAGGCCGCACACCGGACGCGTCACGTCGCATCAGCGACAACCAGTAGTCTCAGCAACATGACGCAACATAATGGAGCACAATGGAAAAACAAGTATCGCCGCACACCGGTCTGCGTCGTGATGATGTCATACGCATCTTGTTGCAGACACAAGCGATAAGACACCGCATGCTCCATTTCTATGCGTCATGTCTTAACAAATAACGCTCCAGTACAGGTGTGTGTGCGTATTCTGAGCATTTAACTTGCAAAGTGACACTAAATAAAATACGTTCAGGGAATTTTGTCAGATGAGTGAAGATCAGATCAACATTAAGTTGCTGCAATCGGTGGAGAAATATCCTATAATATATGATCATTCGCTACCAAGGCATTCGAATAAGAACGAGCTGGATCGAGTGTGGCTGGAAGTGTCCAAAGAATTAAATTTAAGTGGTAAGTACTGACATTGAGTAAAATATTTGTTAACCACCTATGTAATAAAGGAACATGCACATTAAATATAAACACTTCTTGTGTAACTAGCATTTAAAATGATAGTGCAGCAATATTTAGGTTTGTCCTATGGTGAACTTATTTTGCCAAGGAACTGCTACATTTGGTTTCATAAAGTATGAACACAAGTGATTTCTCAATCCAACGGCCTCAGCGGTTGCTCTTCTATTACAGGATTGCAATCTCTGCAATACACTTAAGGAACTGTCATTGTTTTCATCATTTTCTGTAACACTCGGTTCACTAAAAATGCCATCCTTTAGCCTAACGAAGTTATGCAGGACACAAATTGCTCTTATTATATTGTCTGTTTTATCAGATTTGCAGGGTATCGGCATCCCAAGAACTCTAAATTTATAAGTAAGCATTCCGAAACCACACTCTTTCTGGCTCTGCTAAGCCTATAGTTAAAACTCCTCCTTTCATTTGTGAGTTCTCTTCGAGGATAGGATCTCATGATATGTTTCTGTAATGGAAAAGCTTCATCCCCCACGAAAAAATAAGGAAATGGGGAACAGTGGCCATCATTCTTTGGTAACTTCTTGGAGTCAGGTATATCAGTGTCCCTGTTGAAGCTTTCTTCCTAAAGCTGAGTTTTGCAACACTCCACCATCACTATTTCTGCCACAATCACCAGCATCTATAGCAATAAAGAGCCCATCTGCATCAACCAAAGCTAATAGAATAACAGAAAAACACACCTTGTAGCTGTAAAAAGATGAGCCACTGAGCACTGCCACGAGCACACTGAATACGAACATGTTTTCCATCTATGGCACCAATACAAATCGGTATATTCCAGAGTTCCAATATCTTTCGGAAATGGTCTCCCATAACTCCTTTGAGGGTGCAGGTATAAACTCAAGTTGAAGTGTCGTCCATATTGCGAGGCATACCTCTTCGACAATTTTACCAATTGTTGTTTCACCTCTTTTAAACTGAAAGCTCAAGCATCTGAAGCTGCTGCCAGTAGTTAAGTACCTAAAAATAAGCAGCCGTGAATCATAATAATAATAATAATAATAATAATAATAATAATAGCGCTTATTTCCATTGCAGTGGCCACCTGTAAAGACAAATGGAGAAACTGCAGGAGTTGTTGGTCCAGAAATACAAGGCAACTCCTGACAGTAGTTCAGCAGCAACGACGAAAAAACCCTACTATCTTGCAGACTACTTAGCGTTTTTGACACCATTCATAAAATCAAGACGACAAATAGGAAACTTGGAAAATCCGTTTGTAGAAGAGCAGTCACCTACAACAGAACAACCTTCATCTGCGCCCATGGTAGAAGAAGACAGTGAGGAAGAAAGTACACCAGAAATGATGCAACCGCTACCTCGAACACCTAGAAGAGCCACAAAAAGAAAAGCTTCGAAAATGAATGTTGACCAAATATTTTCTTCATATCTCCAGATGAAAACAAAACGCACGGCCGAAGTGGAGTCCGATAATCCAGATGTGTTATTTTTCAAAAGCCTGCTACCGGACGTGACTAAATTATCACCTGCCGCTAAAAGTGCATTCAAATTGTTTGTGCAGCAAAAATTAAACGACATGCTGTACGAATCAACCATCAATGTTCAGTGTAGTTCTAATAGTACCCATTCCTATCCTTCCACTTCTGTATGGTAGTCGAGAGCCTGGCTCCTCAAAAACTTCCACCCCATTGCCGTTTGCGGCGAATTTAGTAGGAGAACAAGAGCAAGAACATGTTCACTCATATTCATATACCTGATTGCAAATGCAGCCGCAAAAGTTAAAAAAAACACTCAAAAATATTGCATTGCATTACTTACAGGTGTTGTCAACATGGAAAAGTTTAAAATTATGTTTATTAACTAATAAAATTAACGCTAAAATAGAAACCAACAAGTTCTTATTTTAAGTCTTAACCTTAGTGTTATAAGTAGCTTTTCATCAGCTCTCCTGTAGTTTGTGCCTTGCTTTTTTAATAAAGAAGAAACACACTGAAGAAGTTCTCCGTAGGTTTCAAGGTACATTCTGTAATACGACTGGAATTTTACCGGATCTTTTAATAAATCCTGCGCTAGGACATAAGCACCATACTGGGCACATGACAAATTAAAATCATGAATCCATTTTCTTTTCCTCTTGTTGCGTAATTTCAACCACATGTACATCAAAACGTCATCCTCACTCGAGGAATCCATGTCAACAGCTGATAACATGTCGCACTGATGCAGGCATGTGTTTTCTCCAGTGTGCGGCGGCAAGTCTGCATCACGCGAACGACAACAAGCGGCGTCTTATTTCATGTCGTGTTGTAGATGCTGACGCGTTTGGTGTGCGGCCTCCCTTAGCCAATTTCGAGATATAGGCCTAGGTTTAGGGGTAAGGTTACTTTGTGTGTGTGTTGTTATATAAACTGGATTAACAAACTGATTACGAGAAAATCAGGCAATGTAAAATTACGAGAATGCTGGCCAGGCGCAAAAGCTCTACTCTTACTAAAAAGAATGCATAGTTAAAGCTTTTTGATGTTCAGCTTAATATTATTTTAGGTGATTCTATGCGACCACGCTACTTATTATGGCGGCCGCGCGCAGCGCTTATTGAAGTGCCAAAATCACAAGCGTACTTTCGCTGGATACCAGCGGCTACCAACTTAATTTATAACAACATCGCTAGACGTTAAACAATTAGCGATCATACAGGCGATGTTGAAATGCCGTATGTTGTATTTGATGTTTTGCGCACGCGTAAAATAAGTAATGACACTCGTCTTAGGAACGGCACGGCAGCAGGTTGGCAAGTCGCACAGTGCATATCGATTTCAGTGGGGAGGGGTGGGGATACACGTTTGAGCGTGTGTTCCTGAAGTGCAGGTTTGCACGTGCGTCGCTTTACTCCTGTATTGGGCAGTTCTTTTGTATTTCTCTTGATTTTCGTGTAGTTAGAGTGTGGCTATCTTCTTTTGGTAAGTGTGATTTTTCTTTATTGTATTAGTGCGTGAGTCCCAGAAAGGGGCGCAGCCCCCAAAGGGGTGCCAAGCCGTACCATGGCGGCGGCAGAGGAGACTATTCTTTGTGAGACGCCGATAGTAGGAATGGAGACGGAGGTGCTTACTAGCCCACCGATAATCCCTCAGATTCAAAGTGCGGAACAATTACACCCGTCCAATGCGCCTATGATGGAGCATCAGTCAAATGGAGAGGTGATAGCACCACGTGCTGCTTCGGCTACAAATCCGCCACAGCCACCCTTAAGATACATGCATACGGACGCAGGTCCCTACTTTGTGATTGTGCGTGGTAATAGCCAAAATATAAGAGATTTTCAGCCCTTAAAGCTGGGTAAATGGCTGTTTTTACACGCCAGAGGAGTTACGCATAGCAACAAATCGGGGTTTAACCAACTTGAAGTACATTTTGCTTCGGCACAGGGAGCGAATGACTTCTTAGATTCCGATTTTGATTCGATACACGATACGCGCTCATATATACCTTCATATAACCTTTTTGTGTCAGGTGTGGTACGGGGAATAGATTTAGGCGTGGACCTCGATGAGATTCGCACTCATCTCAACATGACGGGACAATTGGCAGTGCACCATATCATGCGTTTTAGTCGCAGGACACAGATGGGGTAACCCAATATATCCCCACGCGTTCACTGAAAATCACTTTTCGCACGCAAACTTTGCCTTCCCATATATCTCTATTATCAACGGTTTCAGGTGGACCGATACAATACCAGGGTAGTGGTTTGCACTAATTGTGGGAAATTCCACCATAGGGCCAAATTTTGCAAAAATAAGCCACGTTGTCTCAAATGTGGACAGGACCATTTGGATTGCGCAACCTGAGTGTTTTGCGGATAGACTGCGATGCATTAATTGCAAACAGGAACACCTACCTACGGAGACGGAGAAATGCTCGGCATTTCAGTTGGAAACACATACCATTGCGTCTCTACCAGTATCCTGGTATGAACCCCGCCAAATGGCGACGGGACGAATATCTTATGCAGAGGCTCTACGTACACCTAGTGTTCCGTCACCTAGGACACAGCCGGGGGAAAGTTCTCCCACTATGCCACATATAACAGTTCCCGTACCTGGTGTCGCGATGGCGCCGCGGGGACTGGGGCGTCCAGGGTTTAATGGCTCTAACAAACGTAAATGTATGGCGTCTAGTACTACGACGACCCCGGGGTGGGTACAGGAGCGCTGGGCTCCACATGGTAGGTGGCCCGAAGGGGCGCAGACAGTTCATAGTAGGAACAGAGACGCACACGAACAGGGGAGAGATGGTGGCGGGAGACCCACGCCCTCGACAATACCTCGGGAGAACCCGACAACATGGTTTGATGAAATGGGTAGGGGTGACAATATGTTGACTCCGGAAGGAGTACAGCATACACCACAGACACGTGAGCCCACGGGGATGCCCGGGGTCAGTCTACAACTCCAGGCACTCTTTGTAAAATTGTGTATGTTGGCACCTGAATACGTTCTGCACGCCCTCCAGGGGCTGCAGCACCAGCTACACTTATAAGCTTAGGCGTGTTACCATATGAATCTTCAGCCAACATTTTACTATTGGAATGCGCGTAGTGTGACTCCAAAGAAGGCGGAACTGCAAACATATTTAGCCCGTGTCCGGCCCCTAGTGGTGATCATCGTGGAGACCTGGTTGCGGGAAGGGCAGTCATTTCGACTACCGGGTTATAAAATTTATAGGACGGACAGACTCTCACCTGGTGGGGGTGTGGCTATTTGTGTCGCGGACAACCTATGCATATACAATTGGAGGCCGGGCATTAGGTTCCCACCGCACCTCGAGGCGGTTCGTGTCGTGCTGGGGGATATTACTGTCGTCGGTGTTTACACCTCAGGCACTAGATTCACACTCCAAGAGTGGGAGAGCTTTCTTACTCCCCGTGACTCGAAGTACTTGTAGGCGACTTTAATCTTGGTAATTTTGCGACTCTCACACCGCAAAGGAGGCGATACTTACCATTAGGACAACTGGCAACTAAACATAGATGGCAGGTTCTTACGCAACCATATACTACTCGGCAAGGATCGCTACAGCAGCTTGATTCATCGCCGGACATAATATTCGCTACGCCGTACGTGACACAAAACCTGCGTGTATACCGCCTTGACTACACCATGGGTAGCGATCACTACCCGTTCATCCTTTACACCTATTTGTGACACAGGGGTGACACCTCCTGACCGACGACTTCTCCGCACAGGTGACTTTAACCCGCATCAATTTCAGGTACATCTACAGCACGATACCCGGCTACTCAATGACACCGATATCACTTATGAACACCTAGAGGACACACTTACCGGATATCTTGATCGCTTCCATCCTAAAACACCTAGACGCCCACGCGGAATACCAAGGCCGCCTTGGTGGACCCCAGAATGCGCCCGACTAGTGGCAGAGAAACGTCGGCTTTACGCCCAATATCACCGGGAACGTACTAGAGAGACCTTCTTTCTAGTGCGGGCTAAAGAGGCACACGTTCACCGTCGTTTCCGTCAGATTAAACGCGCGGCTTGGGCCACCTTTTGTAATTCTACTACCACACGCACCCCTACCACTCAGGTTTGGAAACGTCTTGCGTGGTTCACGAAAGCCAGACAATCAGCACCGACACCGATATCGGGACGTCCGCGGTTGCAGTTTGAATTCTGGAAACATGTAGCACCTGATTCAGTCCTGGACCCCCCCTTCTCTCTTCCGGTGGATACTAATGTAGCCGACCCATTATATCGACCTGTCACGGGAACTGATGTCCGCAGCGTCGTGATCGGTAAATCGGACAACTCTACCCCGGGACTTGACATTACTTATCGACATTTGAAGGCGTTACTCACCAGATGGTATACGCTGCTAGCGAATGCCTTTACTTCTATCCTCCGTACTGGGGTACCACCAATATCCTGGCGCGAGGTGATTATCTATCCAATCTTAAAACCGGGTAGCACTGGATTAACCGCGGCAGACTATCGCCCCATTGGCATGCTCCCTACCCTACGTAAAATCTTTGAAAAACTACTGCACGACCGTTTAAGCTTTTACTTGGAACGTTATAACTTTTGGCCCGCCACGCAATATGGATTTCGAAAGGGTTATGGCACCACATTCCCGCTATACATCCTCCTAACCGACATCAATATAGCTTTTCACACACACCGGCACGTGCTTGCACTTTTCCTTGATTTGTCGGCAGCGTATGACCATGTCATTCTGCCGACTCTTATAGACCGGCTCCTCAGATATTCCATTCCTCCTCGTATATGTGCGTTACTTTATGCCCTTTTTCACAATCGCCGATACCACCTCGCGTCGTATTTGCATAACTCTCACACCCGTACTACGTCTCGAGGTTTGATACAAGGTTCGACACTTAGTCCTTTGTTGTATTCTTTATATGTAGGAGATATTCGATCCGAGGTGACAATGAATGCGCGCGTGGTACAATATGCGGACGACCTGGTGATATATGCACCGATTCAACCGAATGCCAGGGGCGACTTTCGCCTATTTGAACTGGACTGCCTACGTGCTAAACTTTTTTGGAGTCCTTGGGTATGCGGGTAAATATCCGGAAAACGAAATTCCAGCACTTCCGTAGATCCACCAGACCTTCACCGTTTATACTAAACCTACAGGACCACGATCTAAGCCCGACACCGACGGTAAAATATCTAGGCCTCCATCTGCAACACAATCTCTCCACCTCAACACATTACAAATTTCTTGTGCCTTCCTTGACTCGCACCAAAAACTTATTCAGAGCCTTGGCGGCCCGACATTGGGGTATGCATCCCCTCCTACTTCTCCGGCTCATACCGCCACTGATGTACGCCAGATTGGAATACGGACAACTCCTTGCTCCACCATTATCGTGTGGAACTAGACGGACGTTGGGCGCCTTTTTCTACCAACTGTTCAACATCATCTTTCACATTCCGGGCAAACCGGCTAAGTACCTCTCTCAACGACATTTCCAGCGATATCATTTGGAACAGCGGCTGTTTACACTCAGTATTCACTTTATTGCTGACCTACTGACCCATTCTCATACATCATTGTTACCAAAACTTACCCGTTTATACGACTTACTATGCGCCAGACCCGATGGGGTGGCACATTTACCTTTGCCACTAGTGCGCGGTCTAGCCCTATTCCGACGACGCGGCCAATATTACAGTACGCCGGTATACCCGGCGTATCTGCTGGACATTCCGGCCCATACACTCCCGGATTACGTACAAGTTGACACCCAGACGTTCCATATTCCGAGTTCAGATTATAAGACATTATGGCACGCGTACCGAGATGACCGGAAGGTCTACTGGAAGGACGACTCGCCACTCCTGATTTTCACAGATGGCTCCAAAACCCCGGATGGCACTAGTGCGGCTATCTATGTCGACACAACGTCCGAAACTTTTACGTGGCGACTGGATGACGTTACTACTATCTATACTGCGGAGTCTATTGCACTCTATAGAGCTCTGAAATACTTACATTCGCATTTAGTACCGCACTGTATTATATTTACAGACTGCCGCAGTCTTTTGACGGTTCTACAATGCCCGGTTCGATGGCCCAAGGTTCCGATATATGAAGTGCTTATCCGCAATCTCTTATATAACTTACCGGGGACGGTACAACTAGTTATAACCTGGATACCGAGCCACGTTGGAATCCCGGGCAACGAACGTGTGGACGCAGCGACGCGGGACGCGACGAGGACCATGACGATCTGTGACCAGTTACGAACGCCTCCATCGGACATTGTACGACATACACTACGTGGGGTACCCGCTATGGGACAGACGCCACATCTAACGCTAGATCACCTCACCACATTTTTATCTAGTTCTCGACGACTACCTAATCGAGCTTTCTCGTCTTACTTTCGCCTTTTGTTCAATGTGGCATTGACTCCTGCGTATCTCTTTCGTATTGGCTTCCGGGACACGGATCTATGCACCTGTGGTCATCGGGGCGATGTTAATCACCTGTTTTTTGAGTGCCCCCTTCACCAGGCCGCTACGGCCGATCTTTTGGCCAACTTACACAACATGCATATCATGGGTCCATATCACTTACAACCTTCGATTCTCCTGCCGTTTTCCGGACATCTTTGTAGGACTTTATTCCGATTTATCACACGTACCAAAATGAAGCTGTAGACGATGGTGTCCCCACTCCTCAGTTTAAATACGGCGCCTGGTATCACTGCTGCTAACCGTATTCCTGAGACGCAGTAGCACACCTCATGGTGGAGCAGTAGCGTCTAAAAACAAGCCAACAACAACAACAACAATAAGTAATGAATGTTTTCTATAAGGTTAAATAAAAAGAGTGAAATATGCATAAACATGGGTATGCGCGGATTGTGTACCAAAACACAAAAATCAATCGCTATTCACCTTCTTCTCTTGTTTGAAGTACGCATTTCAAAATATCATGGACGTTTCAACATAAAGTGTGAGTATGTTTCCCACGTTTGTTTAACGTTTAGCGATGTTAAATATTACCTTGGTAGCGTCTGGCATGCCGCGAATATACAGTACTGAATATACACTTCAATAAAGTTCTGCGCGGAGTAGCCATCATCTAACTTTAGTCTTCAAAATTATATTACAACATGAAAAAAATTTAAAATGAAAATTTAAATATTGTTTCCGTATTAACTTTAAATATATCCTCAAAGTGAAAATCAGACGCTAATGGAACTTTTGATTCAAGGCGTCTTTAAACAAAACAACTGGGTCATATATCGATTTGTTTATTTACACACATCGTGTAATGATTTCAGGGTTATGATGTATAATAGCGGCTGTCGTCTGCTAGCAAGCGGCCTGGGCGTGGCTTAGGTGGTTGTTGCCAACGGTGAGAATGGAAAACACGCTGTAGGCATAACATGTAGCCAACCCATGCACACAATGTACAGCGAGCCATTGTATACTTAAGGCTGGTTCACAACCAACGAGAACGGTAACCAGAACGAGAACGGGAAAGTTGAAATACGTGTATTCAAATGGGAGTCTCCACAACCGACGGGAAGCCTTCCCGGGCCCCGGGAACGGGAAGAAGAGTTGCCCAACTTTTAACTTTCTCGTTCTCGTTCCCGGGCACGGCATATTAGATCTGTATTGTGCATATTAGACTCTTCCATCTTCGCTCTAGAGGTTATTCTAAGCAGCCGTGACATGAAACAGCCACTAGTGCTCTCTATAGTCCCAAGCTGGAAACATGAAACTGGAAGGAATTAGTAGTAAATTCTCTATACTAGTTTGCTGTTCTGTGCTCTATACTCTAGTTACCTTGGTAGTAAATGTGCTTCCTAACCTCATCCCGACACCCGCAAATCTAATCAACGGTGGTTCCTCTGGTGAAGGAATCATTTGTAGTTTGTTTATATGCAACTCAAAACTGGTTATTACCTAAAAAACATGGCAAAAGCTACAAAGAGCAGCTAAAACCGGTGGAAATGAAAAAAGAATAAACAATTTTAATGTATGCCATTAAATAGAGGAATGAAAGTTTGGCATAAGTAGAGGAATCGGAAATGTAATGAATATGCATTTAGATAATGTTTACTCCATCGAATTTTGACGTTGGCTTGGCTAAATTGGAAGTAGGTGAAAAAATGTTATTGGTCAGTTAAAAACAAATGAAATCCCAATGCGCAAAATCGACTTTCACTTTGTGATCGATATGCATTTCTGTTCTCGTTACCGGGCTGTTGTGAATAAAAATTTCTTGCTTCCCGTTCTCGTTTCCGTTCTGGTTACCGTTACCGGGTGGTTGTGAACCAGCCTTTATACGGCCCGCGTGTTGTTATTTATCGTTGTTGATGTATTATTATTATTATTGTTATTATTATTATTATTATTATTATTATTATTATTATTATTATTATTATTATTATTATTATTATTATTATTAGCATCCAAATAAACCATTTGTGGAAACGTCGTGTATGTCATAACTCAAAACGAAAAGTCGGATAAATACCTAAACTCCCTCTACATGGAATATTTTGGGGAATTTTTGATGTTCTAAACATGACTGAAACAATTTTTATTAAAATACCATACATTAAAAATATTTACATGGCAAATAAAATGTATATCTCAGATTTTCGGGAAAGAGCCTATGAAGTCATTCATTCGGAAGGAATTTGTTATAACCTTGTATAACTGGTAATCCTTAAGTGATAGAGGAAGACGTGCTACACCAAAAATGTAGATCTCTTTAAAACATACAATATATTTAAAATAAGCTTTATTGTGGCATGAGCCCTTTCTGAGATATCCGTTATTAAATGTGCGAATTGCTCATTTATTGAAGGTTTCAATTGTTCATTTTTTTTGCCATTATCTTAAAGTCCTTTCAACATTCAGTTGTTTCTCGTGATGTCATAGAAACAGAATGGAATTTTAAAGCAACGTATAGCATCCAGTTTTTATATATCTGACTATTGCTGTTCTCTTTGTATCGATAACGAAATGTGTAATGTAGATATTTCTGTAGTCTTTTTTTTATATTAAAATGTAGTAGACAGAAAAAAAAGGTTGATTAAGAATAATTTATGTATCTACTAATAAACGATAGAGGGTAGAGAAAGTCATGTGAATGAATCAATTGTAATTTTATTATTGTTTTTTATAAAAGGAGTTCAAAGCAAATTAACTTTCTGTGCTACCAAGCTGCAAAGAATGTCATTATTAAAGTGTTTCGAGCTACTAAATGTATGCTTTTCAGCAATTCCTTTTTTTCAGTCTGTACAAAGCAAGAAATATTAAATGAATGAATTTTCGGGTAAATCAGCTGTAATATAAAATGATTTTTCAGACTTAGAACATACCTAAGGCTGTTATAATATTATGCAAACTTTCAAACATTTATAATACACTTTTAAGTGCAAAGGTGCACTGACATATCCTGGAATATTATCACAAATGCTAATACAAGAAAATATTGGTTTGCATCAAACTGTACATCTTTCCTGCATTTTAAGCATTTCATAGTTTCACAGATACTTAGCGCAGTACAAAATTCAGTGAGAAAGAACGGGAGTTCACAGGCTATTTCCAGAAAATTCAAAATGCATGCTTTATTTGAACTCACCAGCACAACCACACTAACACTCCGTAGCTCACACACTCGCCTTCAAACACTACAAATCACTAGCACAAACACACTCGCAATCAAACACTACAATACTCCAGCACAAACACACTCAACACCAAAGCTCACACCCACACAGTCACACACTACCACTCACTAGCAAAAACACACTCATTTTTCAAAGCTCACACACCCCCGCAGTAACACTACGATGCATTAGCACAAACACATCCACACTCCAAAGCTCACACAGTCGCAGTAACATGCTACAACTCACTAGAAGAAACACCCATACTCCTAAGCTCACACACTACAACTCACTAGCGCAAATACACCCACACTCCAAAGTTCACACACCCGCAGTCACAAGCTACAACTCACTAGCAGAAACATACTCACACTCCAAAGCTCACACAGTCGCAGTAACATGCTACAACTCACTAGAAGAAACACCCATACTCCTAAGCTCACACACTACAACTCACTAGCGCAAATACACCCACACTCCAAAGTTCACACACCCGCAGTCACAAGCTACAACTCACTAGCAGAAACATACTCACACTCCAAAGCTCACACAGTCGCAGTAACATGCTACAACTCACTAGAAGAAACACCCATACTCCTAAGCTCACACACTACAACTCACTAGCGCAAATACACCCACACTCCAAAGTTCACACACCCGCAGTCACAAGCTACAACTCACTAGCAGAAACATACTCACACTCCAAAGCTCACACACTTGCAGTCACAGACTACAACTCACTAGCAGAAACACACCCACACTCCAAAGCTCACCCACTCGCAGTCACACACTACAACTCACTAGCACAAACAGACTCGCACTCCAAAGCTCACACACTCTGAGTCACACACTACAACTCACTAGCAAAAACACACTCACACTCCAAAGCTCACACACACTCGCAGTCACACACTACAACTCACTAGCAAAAACACATTCACACTCCAAAGCTCACACACACCCGCAGTCACACACTACAACTCACTAGCAAAAACACACCCACACACCAAAGCTCACACACACTCGCAGTCACACACTACAACTCACTAGCACAAACAGACTCACACTCCAAAGCTCACACACTCGCAGTCACACACTACAACTCACTAGCAAAAACAACTCACACACCCGCAGTCACACACTACAACTCACTAGCAAAAACACACCCACAATCCAAAGCTCACACACACTCGCAGACACACACTACAACTCACTAGCACAAACAGACTCACACTCCAAAGCTTACACACTCGCAGTCACACACTACAACTCACTAGCAAAAACACACCCACACTCCAAAACTCACACACACTCGCAGTCACACACTATAACTCACTAGCACAAACACACTCACACTCCAGAGCCCACACACACCTGCAGTCACACACTACAACTCACTAGCAGGAACACACTCACACTCCAAAGCTCACACACTCGCAGTCACAGACTATAACTCACTAGCAGAAACACACTCAAACCAAAGCTCACACACTCGCAGTCACAGACTACAACTCACTAGCACAAACAGACCGACACTCCAAAGTTCACACACTCGCAGTGACAGGCTACAACTCACTAGCAGAAACACACCCACACTCCAAAGCTCACACACTCACAGTCACACACTACAACTCACTAGCAGAAACACACTCACACTCCAAAGCTCACACACTAGCAGTCAAACACTACAACTCACTAACAGAAACACACCCACACTCCAAAGCTCATACTCGCAGTCACAGACTACAACTCACCAGCACAAACAGACTCACACTCCAAAGCTCACACACTCACAGTCACAGACTACAACTCACTAGCACAAACACACCCACACTCCAAAGCTCACACACTCATAGTCACACACTACAACTCACTAGCACAAACAGACTCACACTCCAAAGCTCACACACTCACAGTCACACACTACAACTCACTAGCAGAAACACACCCACACTCCAAAGCTCACACACTCATAGTCACACACTACAACTCACTAGCACAAACAGACTCACACTCCAAAGCTCACACACTTGCAGTCACAGACTACAACTCACTAGCACAAACACACCTACACTCCAAAGTTCACACACCCGCAGTCACAGGCTGCAACTCACTAGCAGAAACACACCCACACTCCAAAGCTCACACACTTGCAGTCACAGACTACAACTCACTAGCACAAACACACCTACACTCCAAAGTTCACACACCCGCAGTCACAGGCTGCAACTCACTAGCAGAAACAGACTCACACTCCAAAGTTCACACACTCGCAGTCACAAGCTACAACTCACTAGCACAAACACACCTACACTCCGAAGTTCACACACCCGCAGTCACAGGCTGCAACTCACCAGCACAAACACACATACACTCCAAAGTTCACACACCCGCAGTCACAAGCTACAACTCACTAGCACAAACACACCTACACTCCGAAGCTCACACACCCGCAGTCACAGACTACAACTCACTAGCACAAACAAACTCACACTCCAAAGCTCACACACCTGCAGTCACAGGCTGCAACTCAGTAGCAGAAACAGACTCACACTCCAAAGCTCACACACTCGCAGTCACACACTACAACTCACTAGCACAAACAGACCCACACTCCAAAGCTCACACACTTGCAGTCACACACTACAACTCACTAGCACAAACAGACCCACACTACAAAGCTCACACACTCGCAGTCACACACTACAACTCACTAGCACAAACAGACCCACACTCCAAAGCTCACACACTTGCAGTCAAACACTACAACTCACTAGCACAAACAGACCCACACTACAAAGCTCACACACTTGCAGTCACACACTACAACTCACTAGCACAAACAGACCCACACTACAAAGCTCACACACTCGCAGTCACACACTACAACTCACTAGCACAAACAGACCCACACTACAAAGCTCACACACTCGCAGTCACACACTACAACTCACTAGCACAAACAGACTCACACCCCAAAGCTCACACACTCGCAGTCACACACTACAACTCACTAGCACAAACAGACCCACAATCCAAAGCTCACACACCCGCAGTCACAGGCTACAACTCACTAGCAGAAACATACCCACACTCCAAAGCTCACACACTCGCAGTCACACACTACAATTCACTAGCGCAAACACACTCACAATCCAAAGTTCACACACTCGCAGTCACGCTACAACTCACTAGCAGAAACACACTAACACTCCAAAGCTCACACACTCGCAGTCACAGGCTACAACTCACTAGCAGAAACACACTAACACTCCAAAGCTCACACACTCGCAGTCAAAGGCCTAACTCACTAGCAGAAACACACTCACACTCCAAAGCTCACACACTCGCAGTCACGCTACAACTCACTAGCAGAAACACACTAACACTCCAAAGCTCACACACTCGCAGTCACAGACTACAACTCACTAGCAGAAACACACTCAACACCAAAGCTCACACACTCGCAGTCACAGGCTACAACTCACTAGCGCAAACAGACCCACACTCCAAAGTTCACACACTCGCAGTCACAGGCTACAACTCACTAGCAGAAACACACCCACACTACAAAGCTCACACACTACAACTCACTAGCACAAACAGACTCACACTCCAAAACTCACACACTCGCAGTCACACACTACAACTCACTAGCAGAAACACACTCACACTCCAAAGCTCACACACTCGCAGTCACAGACTACAACTCACCAGCAGAAACACACTCACACTCCAAAGCTCAAACACTCGCAGTCACAGACTACATCTCACTAGCACAAACAGACTCACACTCCAAAGTTCACACACTCGCAGTCACACACTACAACTCACTAGCAGAAACACACTCACACTCCAAAGCTCACACACTCGCAGTCACAGACTACAACTCACCAGCAGAAACACACTCACACTCCAAAGCTCAAACACTCGCAGTCACAGACTACAACTCACCAGCAGAAACACACTCACACTCCAAAGCTCAAACACTCGCAGTCACAGACTACATCTCACTAGCACAAACAGACCCACACTCCAAAGTTCACACACTCGCAGTCACAGGCTACAACTCACTAGCAGAAACACACCCACACTCCAAAGCTCACACAATACAACTCACTAGCACAAACAGACTCACACTCCAAAACTCACACACTCGCAGTCACACACTACAACTCACTAGCACAAACACACCCACACTCCAAAGCTCACACACTCGCAGTCACAGACTACAACTCACTAGCAAAAACACACTCACATTCCATAGCTCCCACACTCGCAGTCACAGACTACAACTCACTAGCAAAAACACACTCACATTCCATAGCTCTCACACTCGCAGTCACAGACTACAACTCACCAGCACAAACAGACCCACACTCCAAAGTTCACACACTCGCAGTGACAGGCTACAACTCACTAGCAGAAACACACCCACACTCCAAAGCTCACACGCTCACAGTCACACACTACACCTCACTAGCAGAAACACACTCACACTCCAAAGCTCACACACTAGCAGTCACACACTACAACTCACTAGCAGAAACACACCCACACTCCAAAGCTCATACTCGCAGTCACAGACTACAACTCACCAGCACAAACAGACTCACACTCCAAAGCTCACACACTCACAGTCACAGACTACAACTCACTAGCAGAAACACACCCACACTCCAAAGCTCACACACTCACAGTCACACACTACAACTCACTAGCACAAACAGACTCACACTCCAAAGCTCACACACTCACAGTCACAGACTACAACTCACTAGCACAAACACACCCACACTCCAAAGCTCACACACTCACAGTCACACACTACAACTCACTAGCAGAAACACACCCACACTCCAAAGCTCACACACTCACAGTCACAGACTACAACTCACTAGCACAAACAGACTCACACTCCAAAGCTCACACACTCACAATCACAGACTACAACTCACTAGCACAAACACACCTACACTCCAAAGTTCACACACCCGCAGTCACAGGCTGCAACTCACTAGTAGAAACAGACTCACACTCCAAAGTTCACACACTCGCAGTCACAAGCTACAACTCACTAGCACAAACACACCTACACTCCAAAGCTCACACACCCGCAGTCACAGACTACAACTCACTAGCACAAACACACATACACTCCAATGTTCACACTCCCGCAGTCACAGGCTGCAACTCACTAGCAGAAACAGACTCACACTCCAAAGCTCACACACTCGCAGTCACAGACTACAACTCACTAGCACAAACACACCTACACTCCAAAGTTCACACACCCGCAGTCACAGGCTGCAACTCACTAGCAGAAACAGACTCACACTCCAAAGTTCACACACTCGCAGTCACAAGCTACAACTCACTAGCACAAACACACCTACACTCCAAATCTCACACACCCGCAGTCACAGACTACAACTCACTAGCACAAACACACTCACACTCCAAAGCTCACACACCTGCAGTCACAGGCTGCAACTCACTAGCACAAACACACTCACACTGCAAAGTTCACACACCCGTAGTCACAGGCTGCAACTCACTTGCACAAACACACTCACACTCCAAAGCTCACACACCCGCAGTCACAGACTACAACTCACTAGCACAAACACACTCACACTCCAAAGTTCACACACCCGTAGTCACAGGCTGCAACTCACTTGCACAAACACACTCACACTGCAAAGCTCACACACCTGCAGTCACAGGCTGCAACTCACTAGCACAAACACACCTACACTCCAAAGCTCACACACCCGCAGTCACAGACTACAACTCACTAGCACAAACACACATACACTCCAAAGTTCACACACCCGCAGTCACAGGCTGCAACTCACTAGCACAAACACACTCACACTCCAAAGCTCACACACCTGCAGTCACAGGCTGCAACTCACTAGCAGAAACAGACTCACACTCCAAAGCTCACACACTCGCAGTCACACACTACAACTCACTAGCACAAACAGACCCACACTCCAAGGCTCACACACTCGCAGTCACACACTACAACTCACTAGCACAAACAGACCCACACTCCAAAGCTCACACACTCGCAGTCACACACTACAACTCACTAGCACAAACAGACCCACACTCCAAAGCTCACACACTTGCAGTCACACACTACAACTCACTAGCACAAACAGACCCACACTCCAAAGCTCACACACTCGCAGTCACACACTACAACTCACTAGCACAAACAGACTCACACTCCAAAGCTCACACACCCGCAGTCACAGGCTACAACTCACTAGCAGAAACACACCCACACTCCAAAGCTCACACACTCGCAGTCACACACTACAACTCACTAGCACAAACAGACCCACACTCCAAAGTTCACACACTCGCAGTCACACACTACAATTCACTAGCGCAAGCACACTCACACTCCAAAGTTCACACATCCGCAGTCAAAGGCTACAACTCACTAGCAGAAACACACTCACACTCCAAAGCTCACACACTCGCAGTCACGCTACAAGTCACTAGCAGAAACACACTAACACTCCAAAGCTCACACACTCGCAGTCACAGACTACAACTCACTAGCAGAAACACACTCAACACCAAAGCTCACACACTCGCAGTCACAGGCTACAACTCACTAGCAGAAACACACCCACACTACAAAGCTCACACATTACAACTCACTAGCACAAACAGACTCACACTCCTAAACTCACACACTCGCAGTCACACACTACAACTCACTAGCAGAAACACACTCACACTCCAAAGCTCACACACTCGCAGTCACAGACTACAACTCACCAGCAGAAACACACCCACACTCCAAAGCTCAAACACTCGCAGTCACAGACTACAACTCAGTAGCACAAACAGACCCACACTCCAAAGTTCACACACTCGCAGTCACACACTACAACTCACTAGCACAAACACACCCACACTCCAAAGCTCTCACACTCGCAGTCACAGACTACAACTCACTAGCACAAACAGACCCACACTCCAAAGTTCACACACTCGCAGTCACAGACTACAACTCACCAGCACAAACACACTCACACTCCAAAGCTCTCACACTCGCAGTCACAGACTACAACTCACCAGCACAAACACACTCACACTCCAAAGCTCTACTTAAATGTAAAGAATGATTATAGTGTGAATATGCATTTGTATGTGACATTGATTTGAGATGTTTGTTGATTGTAATTATTGTTGAGAAGTAAGTTTATACGGCCTGACTGAAACTGACAATAATAGCGTGCAATAATGCAGCGAGGGGGTGAGCTGTTTATCATTATTAGAGATGAGGAAGTTACGTAATATTGGCGCGTTTGTCTTAAGAATTTGCTGGAAGATTTTTCCCTAGAGCATATGTATTCATAATTTTCATTGGATATAAACATAGACACTAATGTTGGCGCGTTTTATTAGCCAATAGCAGCTCAGTTATAATCTTTAGGCATATCGGGGTGTAGGAGTATAAAAGGTAGGTTAGAGGTAAAGAACCCGTCAGTTCGTCGAAAATATTTGTACGGTACACGTTGGATATCAATTTGAAGGTTACGCGTAGAAGAGTTATGAAAAACCTCAAATGTTATAAAGTTAATTATACAAAAAGTTGAAGTACGCGAATTAAGAGTGATCAGTAATGAAGTTATTATAACAGTTTCAGTTTGGTGAATGTCAAGATCAATGTGTAAATGCGATAGTAAATGTGTTCGAAAATAAAAGTGTAAAACAAATTCTTTCATCAGTGTTATCTTTGGATACGAGACTCCCGTCCGTTTACCAACCTGTATAAAGAGTAGTGCTTGACCAAAAGATCATAGTTAGCCGGAGGACAGTGAACAAAACTTAAATAAAATAACAGTAGCATTCTTTCAAACGAACACTAATACTGCCACAAATTGCTAACACCAGATGGAGCTAACAAACCTAACAAATCAATCACGTCACAAGATGGCTTCACCACGTGGAGTAAACACAAATAAACAAACTTAGCAAATAAAACCACTTCAAATTGGCTCCCAAACGTGGGGCTAACAAATATACAAATAATGTCACAAATAATACCGCCGCAAATTGGCACCCAGAACGTGGGGCAGAATGACCAGGAAAGGAGCAGAATGACCAGAAAGTAGCAGAATAACCAGGAAGGGGCAAAGGAACCAGGACGTGGAGCGAATGGAGAAGTGAACTGAACTACAAGACGCAGATTCCAGAAACAACTACAGCGACGACAGACTACGCGGATGATTGGACATCGTAATTCCAAGATTACAAGGGAACAGGGGAATTCAACTACAGAACACCAAGACGACGTAGATTCATCATAATACAACGCAGAAGCAACATATAATCTAGGAGAGAGGGGCAGAAAGCTGAACATCAAAGCAACATCAGCAGATAGCATCAGAAAGGTTAGAAAGTGTGATTTTTATTCTAAAAAAAAGTGTAAAAATTTAAATGTACCTTAGGAGCCGTAGGATAAAGAAAACAAGGGCTACTAATAATATTGAAGAAACAATGATGGAAGGGGATAGTGTAACAGTTAGCTGTAATTCAATACAGGTTACAGAAAGTAGCTCAAACAATGTAGGATTTGAGGGAGGAAATACTAGTAAAGAAAGTAAGAATAGAATAGCAGGAAATATTAATATTGATGCTGGTATGATGATGGAAATTATGGAAATGCTGAGAAAATTAATGAGAAATTAGATCAAGAAAGGGAAGATATAAAAAATGCAGGGAGATATGGGAAGATATGGAAAAGAATAATAGGGAATTAAGGGAAGATATTGGTAGGAGTAATGAGAAATTAGAGCAAAAAGTAGATCAAAGCAGGGAAGAAATTGAAAAGGAACTTATGAAGCTAGATAGTAGTATGCCAAAAATGAGAGATGAAAATCAGGAAGTAATAGCAAATGAGATAGGAGAAGTTTCAAAGAAAATGCTAGACATGAGCATGGAAATAGGTAACAAAGAAAGTGAGGTTAATACTAAAAGTGAACATGTTGATGTAGAATGTACAGAGTTAGGAAGTAGAATGAGTAACATTTCAAGTGATATAAGAGAGACGAAAGAGGTTATGAATGTAGATGTGAATCAGGCGCAAGTTAATTTCAGAGGGGAGATATCAGAAATACAGAAGGAGTCAGTAATGCAAAGAAATAAATTATATGAAGTAGTTAAAGTTTTGGCTGTAAATAATAAAAAGCAAACTTCTGAAATTAACAAGTACCAAGCTGTTCAGAATGAAAACTCCAATCCAGTACAACTTATGACAGATTTGTCAGAGTACTCTCAAATTAAAAAGATAGCAGAAGAGTTGAGAATGACAGTTGTTAAAAGATGTGTAGTTCAGAAAACTTTAGATTGTTTTCAAATGTTATCATGGGACGAAATTTCATATGAATACAAGAGGTTATTCATGAACAAATTTTGGAAGGTTAGGATACGGCTACGAGTAATGCTTAGCCACAGACAATTTGATCCAGGAGGGTGAATAGCAATGAGATGTAAAGTAAATGCTGGATAGTTGAAGATGAAATGCAGAGCAATGTATTGGAATGTAAGAGGGTTAACTATATATGTCATGAGAAAACAGAAATAAATTCAAAACAAAACCATAAAAAAAAATAATAAATTCAGAACAAAAATTGGGTAAAAATAATTAAAACAAATACTTATGTAGCAAACAGAAAATGTGAAACAGTGTCTAGATTTAATAGATGTAAATATATTTATGTAAAGGGTGAATATTTTGGTAAATATGTTTAATAATTACAAAAAAAACTCTTGAATTGATAAATTTTTGTCAACAATATAAGAAAATAAACCATTTTTTGTAACTGTACCTAAATACTTCAGGGTACAGTATTTGCTATAAAAAATTGTGATGTCAGATTAATGTCTAAACACATTAAACCAGAGCCAGTAAGTAGTGACGAGATAAAAAAAAACATATGTCGTGTGTTAAATACGTGTAAAGTGTCAAGTGAAAGTGATAGCGTGTGTTCCAAGATTTAGGAGACTAAAAACCCAATTATAAAATTTCCAAACAAGTTGTAAATATTTATAATTATGTTTCTAGTGGGGCATATGATGCAGTAATTTGTATCACAAATTACTTAAATGTAAAGAATGATTATAGTGTGAATATGCATTTTTATGTGACATTGATTTGAGACGTTTGTTGATTGTAATTATTGTTGATAAGTAAGTTTATACGGCCTGACTGAAACTGACAATAATAGCGTGCAATAATGCAGCGAGGTGGTGAGCTGTTTATCATTATTAGAAATGAGGAAGTTACGTAATATTGGCGCATTTTAATTAAGAATTTGCTGGAACATTTTTCCCTAGAGCATATGTATTTATAATTTTCATTGGATATAAAAATAGACGCTAATGTTGGCGCGTTTTATTACCCAATAGCAGCTCAGTTATAATCTTTAGGCATATCGGGGTGTAGGAGTATAAAAGGTAGGTTAGAGGTAAAGAACCCGTCAGTTCGTCGAAAATATTTGTACGGTACACGTCGGATATCAATTTGAAGCTTATGCGTAGAAGAGTTATGAAAAATCTCAAACGTTATAAAGTTAATTATACAAAAAGTTGAAGTACGCGAATTAAGAGTGATCAGTAATGAAGTTATTATAACACTTTCAGTTTGGTGAGTGTCAAGATCAATGTGTAAATGTGATAGTAAATGTGTTCGACAATAAAAGTGTAAAACAAATTCTTTCATCAGTGTTATCTTTGGATACGAGACTCCCTTCCGTTTACACAACCTGTATAAAGAGAAGTGCTTGACCAAAAGATCATAGTTAGCCGGAGGACAGTGAACAAAACTTAAATAAAATAACAGTAGCATTCTTTCAAACGAACACTAATACTGCCGCAAATTACTAACACCAGATGGAGCTAACAAACCTAACAAATGAAACACGTCACAAGATGGCTTCACCATGTGGAGTAAACACAAATAAACAAACTTAACAAATAAAACCACTTCAAATTGGCTCCCAAACGTGGGGCTAACAAATATACAAATAATGTCACAAACAATACCGCCGGAACACTTGCAGTCACAGACTACAACTCACTAGCAGAAACAAACTCCCACTCCAAAGCGCACACACTTGCAGTCACACACTACAACTCACTAGCAGAAACACACTCCCACTCCAAAGCTCACACACTTGCAGTCACAGACTACAACTCACTAGCAGAAACACACTCACACTCCAAAGCTCACACACTCGCAGTCACAGACTATGTGGGAGTATTATGGTTTGTTTGTTAGCCCCACGTTGTGGTAGCCTTATTTGTTAGCCGCACGTTGTGGTAGCCAATTTGAAGTGTGATATTTATTTGTTAGCCCCACATTTGGGAGCCAATTTGAAGTGTGATATTTATTTGTTAGCCCCATGTTGTGGTAGCTAATTTGAAGTGTGATATTTATTTATTAGCCCCACGTTTGGGAGCCAATTTGAAGTGTGATATTTATTTGTTAGCCCCACGTTTGGGAGCCAATTTGAAGTGTGATATTTATTTATTAGCCCCACGTTGTGGTAGCCAATTTGAAGTGTGATATTTATTTGATAGCCCCACGTTTGGGAGCCAATTTGAAGTGTGATATTTATTCGTTAGCCCCACGTTTGGGAGCCAATTTGAAGTGTGATATTTATTTGTTAGCCCCACGTTGTGGTAGCCAATTTGAAGTGTGATATTTATTTATTAGCCCCACGTTTGGGAGCCAATTTGAAGTGTGATATTTATTTATTAGCCCCATTTTGTGGTAGCAAATTTGAAGTTTGATATTTATTTATTAGCCCCACGTTGTGTTAGCCAATTTGAAGTGTGATATTTACTTGTTAGCCCCACGTTTGGGAGGCAATTTGAAGTGTGATATTTATTTGTTAGCCCCACGTTTGGGAGCCAATTTGAAGTGTGATATTTATTTGTTAGCCCCACGTTGTGGTAGCCAATTTGAAGTGTGATATTTATTTGTTAGCCCCACGTTGTGGTAGCCAATTTAAAGTGTGATATTTATTTGTTAGCCCCACGTTTGGGAGCCAATTTGAAGTGTGATATTTATTTGTTAGCCCCACGTTTGGGAGCCAATTTGAAGTGTGATATTTATTTGTTAGCCCCACGTTTGGGTGCCAATTGGAAGTGTGATATTTATTTGTTAGCCCCACGTTGTGGTAGCCAATTTGAAGTGTGATATTTATTTGTTAGCCCCACGTTTGGGAGCCAATTTGAATTGTGATATTTATTTGTTAGCCCCACGTTTGGGAGCCAATTTGAAGTGTGATATTTATTTGTTAGCCCCACTTTTGGGAGCCAATATGAAGTGTGATATTTATTTGTTAGCCCCAGGTTTGGGAGCCAATTTGAAGTGTGATATTTATTTGTTAGCCCCACGTTGTAGCCAATTTGAAGTGTGATATTTATTTGTTAGCCCCACGTTTGGGAGCCAATTTGAAGTGTGATATTTATTTATTAGCCCCACGTTTGGGAGCCAACTTGAAGTGTGGTATTTATTTATTAGCCCCACGTTTGGTAGCCAATTTGAAGTGTGATATTTATTTATTAGCCCCACGTTTGGTAGCCAATTTGAAGTGTGATATTTATTTATTAGCCCCATGTTTGGGAGCCAATTTGAAGTGTGATGTTTTTTTTATTAGCCCCACGTTTGGGAGCCAATTTGAAGTGTGATGTTTATTTATTAGCCCCACGTTTGGGAGCCAATTTGAAGTGTGATATTTATTTATTAGCCCCACGTTTGGTAGCCAATTTGAAGTGTGATATTTATTTATAAGCCCCATGTTTGGGAGCCAATTTGCAGCGGTATTAATGTTTGTATTCGAAAGATGCTACTATTTATCTGCCGCATGTATGAAAGACAATTTACCGCGGTCACTTCGTGTTATCTTTCACTGAGCGCCTGTTATTGTATTTAATTTTGGGTTCACTGTCCTCCGGCTAGCTATGATTTTTCGGTCAAGCACTTATCTTGTACAGGTGTGTAAACTGAAAGGAGTTTTTATCCAAAGATAACACTGATAAAAGAATTTGTTTTACACTTTTATTGTCGTAACACATTGTTCACTTTCACCTATTAATCTTGACACTCGCCAAACTGAAACTGTTATAATAACTTCCTTACTGCCCATTATTAATTCGCGTACTTCAACTTTTTGTGTAATTAACTTTACGACACGAGAGATTTTTCACAAATTTGCTACGGGTAACCTTGATGAACTTTGTGCGATACATACTCCATGAATGCCTCCGTTGAACTACATGAAACTTGACCCTGAGACTGAATTTATACTTCCTCGCCCCAATATGCCTAAAGATTATAACCGAGCTGCTATTGGTTAATAAAACGCGCCAGTATTAGCGTCTATATTTATATCCAATGAAAATTACGAAAACATATGCTCTTGGGAAAATGTTCCAGCAAATTCTAAGAAAAACACGCCACTCTGACGTCATTTGCTCGTCTCTAATAATGATAAACAGCTCACCCCCTCGCTACATTATTGCACGCTATTATTGTCAGTTTCAGTAAGGCCGTATAAACCCACTTCTCAACAATGCTTACAATCAACAAACATCTCAAATCAATGTCACACAACAATGCATATTCACACTACAATCACTCTGACATTTATATTCTTGTGATACAAATTACTGCGTCAACTACAACTCACCAGCACAAACACACTCACACTCCAAAGCTCACACACTCGCAGTCACAGACTACAACTCACTAGCAGAAACACACTCACACTCCAAAGCTCACACACTCGCAGTCACAGACTACAACTCACTAGCACAAACACACTCACACTCCAAAGCTCACACAGTCGCAGTCACAGACTACAACTCACTAGCAGAAACACACTCACACTCCAAAGCTCACACACTCGCAGTCACAGACTACAACTCACTAGCAGAAACACACCCACACTCCAAAGCTCACACACTCGCAGTCACAGACTACAACTCACTAGCAGAAACACACCCACACTCCAAAGCTCACACACTCGCAGTCACAAACTACAACTCACTAGCAGAAACACACCCACACTCCAAAGCTCACACACTCGCAGTCACAAACTACAACTCACTAGCAGAAACACACTCAAAGCCCAAACACTACAACTCACCAGCAGAAACACACCCACACTCCAAAGCTCACACACTCGCAGTCACAAACTACAACTCACTAGCAGAAACACACTCAAAGCCCAAACACTACAACTCACCAGCAGAAACACACCCACACTCCAAAGCTCACACACTCGCAGTCACAAACTACAACTCACTAGCAGAAACACACTCAAAGCCCAAACACTACAACTCACCAGCAGAAACACACCCACACTCCAAAGCTCACACACTCGCAGTCACAAACTACAACTCACTAGCAGAAACACACTCAAAGCCCAAACACTACAACTCACTAGCAGAAACACACCCACACTCCAAAGCTCACACACTCGCAGTCACAGACTGCAACTCACTAGCAGAAACACACCCACACTCCAAAGCTCACACACTCGCAGTCACAGACTACAACTCACTAGCAGAAACACACTCACACTCCAAAGCTCACACACTCGCAGTCACAGACTACAACTCACTAGCACAAACACACTCACACTCCAAAGCTCACACACTCGCAGTCACAGACTACAACTCACTAGCAGAAACACACCCACACTCCAAAGCTCACACACTCGCAGTCACAGACTACAACTCACTAGCACAAACACACTCACACTCCAAAGCTCACACACTCGCAGTCACAGACTACAACTCACTAGCAGAAACACATCCACACTCCAAAGCTCACACACTCGCAGTCACAGATTACAACTTACTAGCAGAAACACACCCACACTCCAAAGCTCACACACTCGCAGTCACAAACTACAACTCACTAGCAGAAACACACCCACACTCCAAAGCTCACACACTCGCAGTCACAGACTACAACTCACTAGCACAAACACACTCACACTCCAAAGCTCACACACTCGCAGTCACAGACTACAACTCACTAGCAGAAACACATCCACACTCCAAAGCTCACACACTCGCAGTCACAAACTACAACTCACTAGCAGAAACACACCCACACTCCAAAGCTCACACACTCGCAGTCACAGACTACAACTCACTAGCAGAAACACACCCACACTCCAAAGCTCACACACTCGCAGTCACAGACTACAACTCACTAGCAGAAACACACCCACACTCCAAAGCTCACACACTCGCAGTCACAAACTACAACTCACTAGCAGAAACACACCCACACTCCAAAGCTCACACACTCGCAGTCACAAACTGCAACTCACCAGCAAAAACACACTCAAAGCCCAAACACTACAACTCACCAGCAAAACACACTCACAGTTCACCCCCCCCCCAGGGGCTCACTATGTGAGTATGGCTTTGACGTACCCAGAGTGCCCGAGCCAGTCCTCACCCTCATCTGGACTAGTCACGTTATCTTCATTTATTTTACTCTTCCTTTTCTACAATTATTTCTTATACTGGGTTCAGGTTCTATGGTTTTATTAACACCTGTCTCACCAACAGGGATCTTTTCTATTTCCGTGGTTGCTGTCCCACTGTTTCAACGCGGCTTCCAACCCCCCAGGGGCTCACTTTATGTGAGTACGGGTTTGGCACACCCGGGGTCCCGAGCCACTCATCACCATCGTCATCCCTCCACCCTTATCCGGTCGAGGTGGGTTCGTCCTCTTGACCGGGAGACACAAGATGCGCTCTCGTGCGTTCTTTTCATTTCGTTCCATACCACCACTCGCCACGCTTCTTTTTTCTCTAATCTATTTACAAACAATTCGCACCACAACCATTCACATATCTCTTTTTCTTCCTCGCCGGCCTACCTTGCGTGTGAAACGCCCACACACTTTTGGTTTATTTTCCAATTTTCTTTTAATCCTCCGTGGACACAGCCTTACAGATACCCGCGCACCAGGTGCGCAGCTGGGTGAGTGGATAATGGCGTTATCCCCAAGACCCGGGGTCATCATGTAGGGTGTGTGTTCGTATCTGCTGTTCAACTGCAGTCCCGCGGGGGGGGGGGGGGGCACTACATGAGCTGCTGACTTCCCACGGCCATTGGCTCCCTCTGTCTATGTTCTGGGAGGTGTGACCCTGGGGTGACACCGGAATGGATAGGCCACTCACCCAACTTGGGGTAACGCCCGGGAAGAAAGAGCCTGAAGTCTGAGACGGTTGCAGTGGTGGAGGATTTCTTTCGCTATGGAGTCCTCTTTCTCCATTATTAATAACACGCCGAAAATATTTGTAAATGAAGTAGCACCACCGTCATCTGGTTGTTACTTAGTCATTGCGCGAACAGTGAAAGGACAAACGTTTGAGAAGGGGAACACTTTTATAATACAGAAGGGCAATGACTCTATTGCTGGTCCGGTACATTCCTTCGCCTTCACCTCGCTGCATTGTTGGTTCAGAGTAAGTCCGATCAACAAAGTAAGACCTTGTTGAGCGCGACGCTTCTCCACGGTTGAGAAGCACCGCACCTTGAATTCCTGTTGGGGCGTCATTACAACCCGGCGGAGGGCGATGGATTTTTTCGGGTGTAAAAATCTTTAGCACGGCTTCCTTCGTAAGGGAAGTTAATCCAAGGGAAGGGAAATAAACTGTATGACAATACAGTTGAGTGTAAGGTTTTATAAAACATGTGAGCTTAGTCAGTGACAGCAGAGAGGGGATTGAGACAGTAACAGACACAACTATATACAGCGGTCTTGTCTCATGACCATACTATAAAACATGTGAGCTGACTCAGTGACTGCAGAAAGGAAGTGAGACAGTAACAGACAACTATATACAGTAGTCTTGTCTCATGACCATACTATAAAACATGTGAGCTGCCTCAGCGACTGCAGAGAGGGGAGTGAGATAGTAACAGACACAACTATATACAGTAGTCTTGTGTCATGACCATTGAGTTATTGAGTGTAAGGTTTTATAAAACATGTGAGCTTACTCAAGAATTGCAGAGAGGAGTGAGACAGTAACAGACACAACTGTATACAGTAGTCTTGTCTCATGACCACACAGTTGAGTGTAAGGTTTTATAAAACATATGAGCTTACTCAATGACTGTGGAGTGGGGAGTGAGACAGCAACAGACACATTTATATACAGCAGTCTTCTCTCATAACCACACAGTTATTGCGGTAGGGTTTTATAAAACATGTGAGTTTACTCAATGACTGTAGAGTGGGAGTGAGACAGCAACAGACACATTTATATACAGTATTCTTCTCTCATGACTATACAGTTATTGAGTGTAAGGTTTTCTTAAAACATGTGGGCTGTTTCAATGACTGCAGAGAGGGAGCGAGACACTAACAGACAAAACTATATACAGTAGCCTTGTCTCATGACCATACAGTTATTGAGTGTAAGGTTTTATAAAACATGTGAGCTGACTCAGTGACTGTGGAGTGGGGAGTGAGACACTAACAGACACAACTATATACAGTAGTCTTGTCTCATGACCACACAGTTGAGTGTAAGGTTTTATAAAACATATGAGCTTACTCAATGACTGTGGAGTGGGGAGTGAGACAGCAACAGACACATTTATATACAGCAGTCTTCTCTCATAACCACACAGTTATTGCGGTAGGGTTTTATAAAACATGTGAGTTTACTCAATGACTGTAGAGTGGGAGTGAGACAGCAACAGACACATTTATATACAGTATTCTTCTCTCATGACTATACAGTTATTGAGTGTAAGGTTTTCTTAAAACATGTGGGCTGTTTCAATGACTGCAGAGAGGGAGCGAGACACTAACAGACAAAACTATATACAGTAGCCTTGTCTCATGACCATACAGTTATTGAGTGTAAGGTTTTATAAAACATGTGAGCTGACTCAATTAATGCAGAGAGGGGAGTGCGACACTAACAGACAAAACTATACACAGTAGTCTTGTCTCATGACATTACAGGTATTGCGTGTAGGATTTTATAAAATCTGTGCGCTTACTCAATGACTGCAGAGTGGGGAGTGAGACACTAACAGACAAAACTATACACAGTAGTCTTGTCTCATGACCATACAGGTATTGCGTGTAGGATTTTATAAAATCTGTGAGCTTACTCAATGACTGCAGAGTGGGGAGTGAGACACTAACAGACAAAACTATACACAGTAGTCTTGTCTCATGACCACACAGGTATTGCTTGTAGGATTTTATAAAATCTGTGACCTTACTCAATGACTGCAGAGTGGGGAGTGAGACACTAACAGACAAAACTATACACAGTAGTCTTGTCTCATGACCATACAGGTATTGCGTGTAGGATTTTATAAAATCTGTGAGCTTACTCAATGACTGCAGAGTGGGGAGTGAGACAGTAACAGACAAAACTATATACAGTAGTCTTGTCTCATGACCATACAGGTATTGCGTGTAGGATTTTATAAAATCTGTGAGCTTACTCAATGACTGCAGAGTGGGGAGTGAGACAGTAACAGACAAAACTATATACAGTAGTCTTGTCTCATGACCATACAGGTATTGCGTGTAGGATTTTATAAAATCTGTGAGCTTACTCAATGACTGCAGAGTGGGGAGTGAGACAGTAACAGACAAAACTATACACAGTAGCCTTGTCTCATGACCATACAGGTATTGCGTGTAGGATTTTATAAAATCTGTGAGCTTACTCAATGACTGCAGAGTGGGGAGTGAGACAGTAACAGACAAAACTATACACAGTAGTCTTGTCTCATGACCATACAGGTATTGCGTGTAGGATTTTATAAAATCTGTGAGCTTACTCAATGACTGCAGAGTGGGGAGTGAGACAGTAACAGACAAAACTATACACAGTAGTCTTGTCTCATGACCATACAGGTATTGCGTGTAGGATTTTATAAAATCTGTGAGCTTACTCAATGACTGCAGAGTGGGGAGTGAGACACTAACAGACAAAACTATACACAGTAGTCTTGTCTCATGACCATACAGGTATTGAGTGTAAGGTTTTATAAAACCTGTGAGCTTACTCAATGACTGAAGAGTGAGGAGTGAGACACTAACAGACAAAACTATATACAGTAGTCTTGTCTCATGACCATACAGGTATTGCGTGTAGGATTTTATAAAATCTGTGAGCTTACTCAATGACTGCAGAGTGGGGAGTGAGACACTAACAGACAAAACTATATACAGTAGTCTTGTCTCATGACCATACAGGTATTGCGTGTAGGATTTTATAAAACCTGTGAGCTTACTCAATGACTGAAGAGTGAGGAGTGAGACACTAACAGACAAAACTATTTACAGTAGTCTGCTCTCATGACCATACAGGTATTGAGTGTAAGGTTTTATAAAACCTGTGAGCTTACTCAATGACTGCAGAGTGGGGAGTGAGACACTAACAGACAAAACTATATACAGTAGTCTTGTCTCATGACCATACAGGTATTGCATGTAGGATTTTATAAAAGCTGTGAGCTTACTCAATGACTGCAGAGTGGGGAGTGAGACACTAACAGACAAAACTATTTACAGTAGTCTGCTCTCATGACCATACAGGTATTGAGTGTAACGTTTTATAAAACATGTGAGCTGACTTAATGACTGCAGAGAGGGGAGTGAGACACTAAGAGACACAACTATATACAGTAGTCTTGTTTCATGACCATACAGGTATTGAGTGTAAGGTTTTATAAAACCTGTGAGCTTACTCAATGTCTGCAGAGTGGGAGTGAGACACTACGAGACAAAACTATTTACAGTAGTCTGCTCTCATGACCATACAGGTATTGAGTGTAAGGTTTTATAAAACATGTGAGCTTACACAATGACTGCAGAGAGGGGAGTGAGACACTAAGAGATACAACTATATACAGTAGTCTTGTTTCATGACCATACAGGTATTGAGTGTAAGGTTTTATAAAACATGTGAGCTTACACAATGACTGCAGAGAGGGGAGTGAGACACTAAGAGACACAACTATATACAGTAGTCTTGTTTCATGACCATACAGGTATTGAGTGTAAGGTTTTATTAAACATGTGAACTGACTCAATGACTGCAGAGGGGAGTGAGACACTAACAGACACAACTATATACAGTAGTCTTGTCTCATGACCACACAGTTGAGTGTAAGGTTTTATAAAACATGTGAGCTTACTCAATGACTGCAGAGAGGGGAGTGAGACACTAAGAGACACAACTATATACAGTAGTCTTGTCTCATGACCATACAGGTATTGAGTATAAGGTTTTATTAAACATGTGAATTGACTCAATGACTGCAGAGGGGAGTGAGACAGTAACAGACACAACTATATACAGCAGTCTTGTCTCATGACCATACAGGTATTGAGTGTAAGGTTTTATAAAACATGTGAGCTGACTCAATGACTGCAGAGAAGAGTGAGACAGTAACAGACACAACTATATACAGTAGTCTTCTCTCATGACCATACTGTTATTGAGTGTAAGGTTTTATAAAACATTGGAGCTGTCTCAATGACAGCAGAGAGTAGAGTGAGACAGCAACAGAAACAACTATATACAGTAGTCTTGTCTCATGACCATACAGTTATTGAGTGTAAGGTTTTATAAAACATGTGAGCTGTCTCAATGACAGCAGAGAGTAGAGTAAGACAGCAACAGACATAACTATATACAGTAGTCTTGTTTCATGACCATACAGTTATTGAGTGTAAGGTTTTATAAACACGTCTGTTGACTCAATGATTGCAGAGAATAGAGTGAGACACCAACAGACGTAACTATATACAGAGGTCTTGTCATATGACAATACAGTTATTGAGTGTAAGGTTTTATAAACACGTCTGTTGACTCAATGATTGCAGAGAATGGAGTGAGACACCAACAGACATAACTATATACAGTAGTCTTGTCTCATGACCATACAGTTATTGAGTGTAAGGTTTTATAAAACATGTGAGCTGATTCAATGAATGCAGAGAGGGGAGTGAGACACTAACAGACAACTATATATATAGTCTTGTTTCATGACCATACAGTTATTGAGTGTAAGGTTTTATAAAACATGTGAGCTGACTCAATGACTGCAGAGAGGGGAGTGAAACACTTACAGACACAACTATATATATAGTCTTGTTTCATGACCATACAGTTATTGAGTGTAAGGTTTTATAAAACATGTGAGCTGACTCTATGATTGCAGAGAGGGGAGTGAAACACTTACAGACACAACTATATATATATATATATATATATATATATATATATATATATATATATATATATATATATAGTCTTGTTTCATGAGCATACAGTTATTGAGTGAAAGGTTTTATATAAGATATGAGCTGACTCAATGAAATCAAAGAGGGGAGTGAGACACTAACAGACAACTATATACAGTAGCCTTGTCTCATGACCATACAATTATTGAGTGTAAGGTTTTATAAAACATGTGAGCTGACTCTATGATTGCAGAGAGGGGAGTGAAACACTTACAGACACAACTATATATATATATATATATATATATATATATATATATATATAGTCTTGTTTCATGACCATACAGTTATTGAGTGTAAGGTTTTATAAAACATGTGAGCTGACTCTATGATTGCAGAGAGGGGAGTGAAACACTTACAGACACAACTATATATATATAGTCTTGTTTCATGACCATACAGTTATTGAGTGTATGGTTTTATAAAACATATGAGCTGACTAAATGAATGCAGAGAGGGGAGTGAAACACTTACAGACACAACTATATATATAGTCTTGTTTCATGACCATACAGTTATTGAGTGTAAGGTTTTATAAAACATGTGAGCTGACTCAATGAAATCAAAGAGGGGAGTGAGACACTAACAGACAACTATATACAGTAGCCTTGTCTCATGACCATACAATTATTGAGTGTAAGGTTTTATAAAACATGTGAGCTGACTCAATGAAATCAAAGAGGGGAGTGAGACACTAACAGACAACTATATACAGTAGTCTTGTCTCATGAGCATACAATTATTGAGTGTAAGGTTTTATAAAACATGTGAGCTGACTCAATGCAGAGAGGGGAGTGTGACACTAACAGACAACTATATACAGTAGCCTTGTCTGATGACCATACAATTATTGAGTGTAAGGTTTTATAAAACATGTGAGCTGACTCAATGAAATCAAAGAGGGGAGTGAGACACTAACAGACACAACTATATACAGTAGTATACTCTCATGACCATACTGTTATTGAGTGTAAGGTTTTATAAAACATGTGAGCTGACTCAATGAAATCAAAGAGGGGAGTGAGACACTAACAGACACAACTATATACAGTAGTCTTGTGTCATGACCATACAGTTATTTAGTGTAAGGTTTTATAAAACATGTGAGCTGACTCAATGAATGCAGAGAGGGGAGTGAGACACTAACAGACAACTATATACAGTAGCCTTGTCTCATGCCCATACAGTTATTGAGTGTAAGGTTATATAAAACATGTGATCTGACTCAATGAAATCAAACAGGGGAGTGAGACACTAACAGACACAACTATATACAGTAGTCTTCTCTCATGACCATACAGTTATGTGTGTAAGGTTTTATAAAACATGTGTGCTGACTCAATGAATGCAGAGTGGGGAGTGAGACACTAACAGACAAACCTATATATAGTAGTCTTGTGTCATGACCATACAGTTATTGAGTGTAAGGTTTTATAAAACATGTGTGCTGACTCAATGACTGCAGAGAGGGGAGTGAGACACTAACAGACAACTATATACAGTAGTCTTGTGTCATGACCATACAGTTATTGAGTGTAAGGTTTTATAAAACATGTGAGCTGACTCAATGAATGCAGAGAGGGGAGTGAGACACTAACAGACAACTATATATAGTAGCCTTGTGTCATGACCATACAGTTATTGAGTGTAAGGTTTTATAAAACATGTGTGCTGACTCAATGAATGCAGAGTGGGGAGTGAGACACTAACAGACACAACTATATACAGTAGTCTTGTGTCATGACCATACAGTTATTGAGTGTAAGGTTTTATAAAACATGTGAGCTGACTCAATGAATGCAGAGTGGGGAGTGAGACACTAACAGACACAACTATATACAGTAGTCTTGTGTCATGACCATACAGTTATTGAGTGTAAGGTTTTATAAAACATGTGAGCTGACTCAATGAATGCAGAGTGGGGAGTGAGACACTAACAGACACAACTATATACAGTAGTCTTGTGTCATGACCATACAGTTATTGAGTGTAAGGTTTTATAAAACATGTGAGCTGGCTCAATGAATGCAGAGTGGGGAGTGAGACACTAACATACACAACTATATACAGTAGTCTTGTGTCATGACCATACAGTTATTGAGTGTAAGGTTTTATAAAACATGTGAGCTGACTCAATGAATGCAGAGAGGGGAGTGAGACACTAACAGACAACTATATATAGTAGCCTTGTCTCATGACCATACAGTTATTGAGTTTAAGGTTTTATAATATATGTGAGCTGACTCAATGAAATCAAAGAGGGGAGTGAGACAGTAACAGACACAACTATATACAGTAGTCTTCTCTCATGACCATACTGTTATTGAGTGTAAGGTCTTATAAAACATGTGAGCTGACTCAATGACTGCAGAGAGGGGAGTGAGACAGCAACAGGAACAACTATATACAGTAGTCTTGTGTCATGACCATACAGTTATTGAGTTTAAGGTTTTATAAAATATGTGAGCTGACTCAATGAAATCAAAGAGTGGAGTGAGACAGTAACAGACACAACTATATACAGTAGTCTTCTCTCATGACCATACTGTTATTGAGTGTAAGGTCTTATAAAACATGTGAGCTGACTCAATGAATGCAGAGTGGGGAGTGAGACACTAACAGACACAACTATATACAGTAGTCTTGTGTCATGACCATACAGTTATTGAGTGTAAGGTTTTATAAAACATGTGAGCTGGCTCAATGAATGCAGAGTGGGGAGTGAGACACTAACAGACACAACTATATACAGTAGTCTTGTGTCATGACCATACAGTTATTGAGTGTAAGGTTTTATGAAACATGTGAGCTGACTCAATGAATGCAGAGAGGGGAGTGAGACACTAACAGACAACTATATATAGTAGCCTTGTCTCATGACCATACAGTTATTGAGTTTAAGGTTTTATAAAATATGTGAGCTGACTCAATGAAATCAAAGAGGGGAGTGAGACAGTAACAGACACAACTATATACAGTAGTCTTCTCTCATGACCATACTGTTATTGAGTGTAAGGTCTTATAAAACATGTGAGCTGACTCAATGACTGCAGAGAGTAGAGTGAGACAGCAACAGAAACAACTATATACAGTAGTCTTGTCTCATGACCATACAGTTATTGAGTGTAAGGTTTTATAAAACATGGGAGCTGTCTCAATGACAGCAGAGAGTAGAGTGAGACAGCAACAGAAACAACTATATACAGTAGTCTTGTCTCATGACAATACAGTTATTGAGTGTAAGGTTTTATAAACACGTGTGTTGACTCAATCATTGCAGAGAATGGAGTCAGACACCAACAGACATAACTATATACAGAGGTCTTGTCTCATGACCATACAGTTATTGAGTGTAAGGTTTTATAAAACATGGGAGCTGTCTCAATGACAGCAGAGAGTAGAGTGAGACAGCAACAGAAACAACTATATACAGTAGTCTTGTCTCATGACAATACAGTTATTGAGTGTAAGGTTTTATAAAACATGGGAGCTGTCTCAATGACAGCAGAGAGTAGAGTGAGACAGCAACAGAAACAACTATATACAGTAGTCTTGTCTCATGACAATACAGTTTTTGAGTGTAAGGTTTTATAAACACGTGTGTTGACTCAATGATTGCAGAGAATGGAGTGAGACACCAACAGACATAACTATATACAGAGGTCTTGTCTCATGACCATACAGTTATTGAGTGTAAGGTTTTATAAAACATGTGAGCTGATTCAATCACAGCAGAGAGTAGAGTGAGACAGGACAGAAAAACTATATACAGTAGTCTTGTCTCATGACCATACAGTTATTGAGTGTAAGGTTTTATAAAACATGTGAGCTGATTCAATGAATGCAGAGAGGAGAGTGAGACACTAACAGACAACTATATACAGTAGCCTTGTCTCATGACCATACAGTTATTGAGTGTATGGTTTTATAAAACATATGAGCTGACTCAATGAATGCAGTGAGGGGAGTGAAACACGTACAGACACAACTATATATATAGTCTTGTTTCATGACCATACAGTTATTGAGTGTAAGGTTTTATAAAACATGTGAGCTGACTCTATGATTGCAGAGAGGGGAGTGAAACACTTACAGACACAACTATATATATAGTCTTGTTTCATGACCATACAGTTATTGAGTGTAAGGTTTTATAAAACATGTGAGCTGACTCAATGAAATCAAAGAGGGGAGTGAGACACTAACAGACAACTATATACAGTAGCCTTGTCTCATGACCATACAATTATTGAGTGTAAGGTTTTATAAAACATGTGAGCTGACTCAATTATTGCAGAGAGGGGAGTGTGACACTAACAGACAACTATATACAGTAGTCTTGTCTCATGACCATACAGTTATTGAGTGTAAGGTTTTATAAAACATGTGAGCTGACTCAATTATTGCAGAGAGGGGAGTGTGACACTAACAGACAACTATATACAGTAGTCTTGTTTCATGACCATACAGTTATTGAGTGTAAGGTTTTATAAAACATGTGAGCTGACTCTATGATTACAGAGAGGGGAGTGAAACACTTACACACACAACTATATATATATATATATATAGTCTTGTTTCATGACCATACAGTTATGAGTGTAAGGTTTTATAAAACATGTGAGCTGACTCAATGAAATCAAAGAGGGGAGTGAGACACTAACAGACAACTATATACAGTAGCCTTGTCTCATGACCATACAACTATTGAGTGTAAGGTTTTATAAAACATGTGAGCTGACTCAATTAATGCAGAGAGGGGAGTGTGACACTAACAGACAACTATATACAGTAGCCTTGTCTCATGAGCATACAATTATTGAGTGTAAGGTTCTATAAAACATGTGAGCTGACTCAATGAAATCAAAGAGGGGAGTGAGACACTAACAGACAACTATATACAGTAGTCTTGTGTCATGACCATACAGTCATTTAGTGTAAGGTTTTATAAAACATGTGAGCTGACTCAATTAATGCAGAGAGGGGAGTGTGACACTAACAGACAACTATATACAGTAGCCTTGTCTCATGACCATACAATTATTGAGTGTAAGGTTTTATAAAACATGTGAGCTGACTCAATGAAATCAAAGAGGGGAGTGAGACACTAACAGACACAACTATATACAGTAGTATTCTCTCATGACCATACTGTTATTGAGTGTAAGGTTTTATAAAACATGTGAGCTGACTCAATGAAATCAAAGAGGGGAGTGAGACACTAACAGACACAACTATATACAGTAGTCTTGTGTCATGACCATACAGTTATTTAGTGTAAGGTTTTATAAAACAAGTGAGCTGACTCAATGAATGCAGAGATGGGAGTGTGACACTAACAGACACAACTATATACAGTAGTCTTGTGTCATGACCATACAGTTATTGAGTGTAAGGTTTTATAAAACATGTGTGCTGACTCAATGAATGCAGAGTGGGGAATGAGACACTAACAGACACAACTATATACACTAGTCTTCTCTCATGACCATACAGTTATGAGTGTAAGGTTTTATAAAACATGTGCGCTGACTCTATGAATGCAGAGAGGGGAGTGAAACACTAACAGACACAACTATATATATAGTCTTGTTTCATGACCATACAGTTATTGAGTGTAAGGTTTTATAAAACATACGAGCTGACTCAATGAATGCAGAGAGGGGAGTGTGACACTAACAGACAATTATATACAGTAGGCTTGTCTCATGACCATACAGTTATTCAGTGTAAGGTTTTATAAAACATGTGCGCTGACTCTATGATTGCAGAGAGGGGAGTGAAACACTAACAGACACAACTATATATATAGTCTTGTTTCATGACCATACAGTTATTGAGTGTAAGGTTATATAAAACATATGAGCTGACCCAATGAATGCAGAGAGGGGAGTGAGACAGCAACAGACACAACTATATACAGAAGACTTGTCTCATGACCATACAGTTATTGAGTGTAAGGTTTTATAAAACATATGACCTGACTCAATGAATGCAGAGAGGGGAGTGTGACACTAACAGACAAATATATACAGTAGCCTTGTCTCATGACCATACAGTTATTGAGTGTAAGGTTTTATATGACATGTGAGCTGACTCAATTAATGCCGAGAGGGGAGTGTGACACTAACAGACAACTATATACAGTAGCCTTGTCTCATGACCATACAATTATTGAGTGTAAGGTTTTATAAAACATGTGAGCTGACTCAATGAAATCAAAGAGGGGAGTGAGACACTAACAGACACAACTATATACTGTAGTATTCTCTCATGACCATACTGTTATTGAGTGTAAGGTTTTATAAAACATGTGAGCTGACTCAATTAATGCAGAGAGGGGAGTGAGACACTAACAGACACAACTATATACAGTAGCCTTGTCTCATGACCATACTGTTATTGAGTGTAAGGTTTTATAAAACATGTGAGCTGACTCAATGAAATCAAAGAGGGGAGTGAGACACTAACAGACACAACTATATACAGTTGCCTTGTCTCATGACCATACTGTTATTGAGTGTAAGGTTTTATAAAACATGTGAGCTGACTCAATTAATGCAGAGAGGGGAGTGAGACACTAACAGACACAACTTTATACAGTAGCCTTGTCTCATGACCATACTGTTATTGAGTATAAGGTTTTATAAAACATGTGAGCTGACTCAATTAATGCAGAGAGGGGAGTGAGACACTAACAGACACAACTATATACAGTAGTCTTGTGTCATGACCATGCAGTTATTTAGTGTAAGGTTTTATAAAACATGTGAGCTGACTCAATGAATGCAGAGAGGGGAGTGTGACACTAACAGACACAACTATATACAGTAGCCTTGTCTCATGACCATACAGTTATTGAGTGTAAGGTTATATAAAACATGTGAGCTGACTCAGTGAAATCAAAGAGGGGTGTGAGACACTAACAGACACAACTATATACAGTAGTCTTCTCTCATGACCATATAGTTATGTGTGTAAGGTTTTATAAAACATGTGAGCTGACTCAATGAAATCAAACAGGGGTGTGAGACACTAACAGACACAACTATATACAGTAGTCTTCTCTCATGACCATACAGTTATGTGTGTAAGGTTTTATAAAACATGTGTGCTGACTCAATGAATGCAGAGTGGGCAGTGAGATACTAACAGACACAACTATATACAGTAGTCTTTGTCATCACCATACAGTTATTGAGTGTAAGGTTTTATAAAACATGTGAGCTGACTCAATTAATGCAGAGAGGGGAGTGTGACACTAACAGACACAACTATATATTGTAGTATTCTCTCATGACCATACTGTTATTGAGTGTAAGGTTTTATAAAACATGTGAGCTGACTCAATGAAATCAAAGAGGGGAGTGTGACACTAACAGACACAACTATATACAGTAGTCTTGTGTCATGACCATACAGTTATTGAGTGTAAGGTTTTATAAAACATGTGAGCTGACCCAGTGAAATCAAAGAGGGGAGTGAGACACTAACAGACACAACTATATACAGTATCCTTGTCTCATGACCATACAGTTATTGAGTGTAAGGTTTTATAAAACATGTGAGCTGACTCAATGAAATCAAAGAGGGGAGTGTGACACTAACAGACACAACTATATACAGTAGCCTTGTCTCATGACCATACAGTTATTGAGTGTAAGGTTTTATAAAACATGTGAGCTGACCAAGTGAAATCAAAGAGGGGAGTGAGACACTAACAGACACAACTATATACAGTAGTCTTGTGTCATGACCATACAGTTATTGAGTGTAAGGTTTTATAAAACATGTGAGCTGACTGAATGAATGCAGTGAGGGGAGTGAGACACTAACGGACAACTATATACAGTAGTCTTGTCTCATGACCATACAGTTATTGAGTGTAAGGTTTTATAAAACATGTGAGCTGACTGAATGAATGCAGAGAGGGGAGTGAGACACTAACGGACAACTATATACAGTAGCCTTGTCTCATGACCATACAGTTATTGAGTGTAAGGTTTTATAAAACATGTGAGCTGATTCAATGAAATCAAAGAGGGGAGTGTGACACTAACAGACACAACTATATACAGTAGCCTTGTCTCATGACCATACAGTTATTGAGTGTAAGGTTTTATAAAACATGTGAGCTGACCCAGTGAAATCAAAGAGGGGAGTGAGACACTAACAGACACAACTATATACAGTAGTCTTGTGTCATAACCATACAGTTATTGAGTGTAAGGTTTTATAAAACATGTGAGCTGACTGAATGAATGCAGAGAGGGGAGTGAGACACTAACGGACAACTATATACAGTAGTCTTGTCTCATGACCATACAGTTATTGAGTGTAAGGTTTTATAAAACATGTGAGCTGACCCAGTGAAATCAAAGAGGGGAGTGAGACACTAACAGACACAACTATATACAGTAGTCTTCTCTCATGACCATACAGTTATGTGTGTAAGGTTTTATAAAACATGTGTGCTGACTCAATGAATGCAGAGTGGGCAGTGAGACACTAACAGACACAACTATATACAGTAGTCTTTGTCATCACCATACAGTTATTGAGTGTAAGGTTTTATAAAACATGTGAGCTGACTCAATTAATGCAGAGAGGGGAGTGTGACACTAACAGACACAACTATATACAGTAGTCTTCTCTCATGACCATACAGTTATTGAGTGTAAGGTTTTATAAAACATGTGAGCTGACTCTATGATTGCAGAGATGGGAGTGTGACACTAACAGACACAACTATATACAGTAGCCTTGTCTCATGACCATACAATTATTGAGTGTAAGGTTTTATAAAACATGTGAGCTGACTCAATGAAATCAAAGAGGGGAGTGAGACACTAACAGACAACTATATACAGTAGCCTTGTCTCATGACCATACAATTATTGAGTGTAAGGTTTTATAAAACATGTGAGCTGACTCAATTATTGCAGAGAGGGGAGTGTGACACTAACAGACAACTATATACAGTAGTCTTGTCTCATGACCATACAATTATTGACTGTAAGGTTTTATAAAACATGTGAGCTGACTCAATTAATGCAGAGAGGGGAGTGTGACACTAACAGACAACTATATACAGTAGCCTTGTCTCATGACCATACAGTTATTGAGTGTAAGGTTTTATAAAACATGTGAGCTGACTCAATTAATGCAGAGAGGGGAGTGTGACACTAACAGACAACTATATACAGTAGCCTTGTCTCATGACCATACAGTTATTGAGTGTAAGGTTTTATAAAACATGTGAGCTGACTCAATGAAATCAAAGAGGGGAGTGAGACACTAACAGACACAACTATATACAGTAGTATTCTCTCATGACCATACTGTTATTGAGTGTAAGGTTTTATAAAACATGTGAGCTGACTCAATGAAATCAAAGAGGGGAGTGAGACACTAACAGACACAACTATATACAGTAGTCTTGTGTCATGACCACACAGTTATTTAGTGTAAGGTTTTATAAAACATGTGAGCTGACTCAATGAATGCAGAGAGGGGAGTGTGACACTAACAGACACAACTATATACAGTAGTCTTGTGTCATGACCATACTGTTATTTAGTGTAAGGTTTTATAAAACATGTGAGCTGACTCAATGAAATCAAAGAGGGGAGTGAGACACTAACAGACACAACTATATACAGTAGTCTTGTGTCATGACCATACAGTTATTTAGTGTAAGATTTTATAAAACATGTGAGCTGACTCAATGAATGCAGAGAGGGGAGTGAGACACTAACAGACAACTATATACAGTAGCCTTGTCTCATGACCATACAGTTATTGAGTGTAAGGTTATATAAAACATGTGAGCTGACTCAATGAAATCAAACAGGGGAGTGAGACACTAACAGACACAACTATATACAGTAGTCTTCTCTCATGACCATACAGTTATGTGTGTAAGGTTTTATAAAACATGTGTGCTGACTCAATGAATGCAGAGTGGGGAGTGAGACACTAACAGACAACTATATATAGTAGCCTTGTCTCATGACCATACAGTTATTGAGTTTAAGGTTTTATAAAATATGTGAGCTGACTCAATGAAATCAAAGAGGGGAGTGAGACACTAACAGACACAACTATATACAGCCGTCTTGTGTCATGACCATACAGTTATTGAGTGTAACGTTTTATAAAACATGTGTGCTGACTCAATGAAATCAAAGAGGGGAATGAGACACTAACAGACACAACTATATACACTAGTCTTCTCTCATGACCATACAGTTATGAGTGTAAGGTTTTATAAACACATCTGTTGACTCAATGATTGTAGAGTGGGAGTGAGATAGTAACAGACAAATTAATATACAGTAGTCTTTTTTCATGACCATACAGTTATTGCGTGTGAGGTTTTATAAAACATGTGAGCTGACTCAATGACTGCGGAGAGGGAGTGAGATAGTAACAGACACAGTTATATACAGTAGTCTTCTCTCATGACCATACAGTTATGAGTTTAAGGTTTTATAAACACGTCTGTTAACTCAATGATTGCAGAGTGGGAGTGAGACACTAACAGACTCAACTATATACAGTAGTCTTGTGTCATGACCATACAGTTGTTGCATGTAAGGTTTTATAAAACATGTGTGCTGACTCAATGAATGCAGAGAGGAAGGTGAGACACTAACAGACACAAGTATATACAGTAGTCTTGTCTCATGACCATACAGTTATTGAGTATAAGGTTTTATAAAACATGTGAGCTGACTCAATGAATGCAGAGAGGGGAGTGAGACAGCAACAGACACAACTATATACAGTAGTCTTGTCTCATGACCATACAGTTATTGAGTGTAAGGTTTTATAAAACATGTGAGCTGACTCAATGAATGCAGAGAGGGGAGTGAGACACTAACAGACACAACTATATACAGTAGTCTTTTGTTATGACCATACAGTTATTGAGTGTAAGGCTTTATAAAACATGTGAGCTGACTCAATGACTGCAGGGAGGGAGTGAGATAGTAACAGACACAAATATATACAGTAGTCTTCTCTCATGACCATACAGTTATTGAGTGTAAGGCTTTATAAAACATGTGAGCTGACTCAATGACTGCAGAGAGGGAGTGAGATAGTAACAGACACAAATATATACAGTAGTCTTCTCTCATGACCATACAGTTGTTGCATGTAAGGTTTTATAAAAAGTGTGAGCTGACTCAATGACTGCAGAGTGGGAGTGAGACAGCAACAGACACATTTATATACAGTAGTCTTCTCTCATGACCACACAGTAATGAGTGTAAGGTTTTATAAAACATGTGTGCTGACTCAATGAATGAAGAGTGGGGGTGAGATAGTAACAGACACAACTATATACAGAAGTCTTCTCTCATGACCATACAGTTATGTGTGTAAGGTTTTATAAAACATGTGTGCTGACTCAATGAATGCACTGTGGGGAGTGAGACACTAACAGACACATCTATATATAGTAGTCTTGTGTCATGACCATACAGTTATTGAGTGTAAGGTTTTATAAAACATGTGTGCTGACTCAAAGAATGCAGGGTGGGGAGTGAGACACTAACAGACACAACTATATACAGTAGCCTTGTCTCATGACCATACAGTTATTGAGTGTAAGGTTTTATAAAACATGTGAGCTGACTGAATGAATGCAGAGAGGGGAGTGAGACACTAACGGACAACTATATACAGTAGCCTTGTCTCATGACCATACAGTTATTAAGTGTAAGGTTTTATAAAACATGTGAGCTGATTCAATGAAATCAAAGAGGGGAGTGTGACACTAACAGACACAACTATATACAGTAGCCTTGTCTCATGACCATACAGTTATTGAGTGTAAGGTTTTATAAAACATGTGAGCTGACCCAGTGAAATCAAAGAGGGGAGTGAGACACTAACAGATACAACTATATACAGTAGTCTTGTGTCATAACCATACAGTTATTGAGTGTAAGGTTTTATAAAACATGTGAGCTGACTGAATGAATGCAGAGAGGGGAGTGAGACACTAACGGACAACTATATACAGTAGTCTTGTCTCATGACCATACAGTTATTGAGTGTAAGGTTTTATAAAACATGTGAGCTGACCCAGTGAAATCAAAGAGGGGAGTGAGACACTAACAGACACAACTACATACAGTAGCCTTCTCTCATGACCATACAGTTATGTGTGTAAGGTTTTATAAAACATGTGTGCTGACTCAATGAATGCAGAGTGGGCAGTGAGACACTAACAGACACAACTATATACAGTAGTCTTTGTCATCACCATACAGTTATTGAGTGTAAGGTTTTATAAAACATGTGAGCTGACTCAATTAATGCAGAGAGGGGAGTGTGACACTAACAGACACAACTATATACAGTAGTCTTCTTTCATGACCATACAGTTATTGAGTGTAAGGTTTTATAAAACATGTGAGCTGACTCTATGATTGCAGAGAGGGGAGTGAAACACTTACAGACACAACTATATATATATATATATATATATATATGTATATATATAGTCTTGTTTCATGACCATACACTTATTAAATGTAAGGTTTTATAAAAGATATGAGCTGACTCAATGAATGCAGAGAGGGGAGTGAGACAGCAACAGACACAACTATATACAGAAGACTTGCCTCATGACCATACAGTTATTGAGTGTAAGGTTTTATAAAACATATGCCCTGACTCAATGAATGCAGAGAGGGGAGTGTGACACTAACAGACACAACTATATACAGTAGCCTTGTCTCATGACCATACAATTATTGAGTGTAAGGTTTTATAAAACATGTGAGCTGACTCAATGAAATCAAAGAGGGGAGTGAGACACTAACAGACAACTATATACAGTAGCCTTGTCTCATGACCATACAATTATTGAGTGTAAGGTTTTATAAAACATGTGAGCTGACTCAATGAAATCAAAGAGGGGAGTGAGACACTAACAGACACAACTATATACAGTAGTATTCTCTCATGACCATACTGTTATTGAGTGTAAGGTTTTATAAAACATGTGAGCTGACTCAATTAATGCAGAGAGGGGAGTGTGACACTAACAGACAACTATATACAGTAGCCTTGTCTCATGACCATACAGTTATTGAGTGTAAGGTTTTATAAAACATGTGAGCTGACTCAATTAATGCAGAGAGGGGAGTGTGACACTAACAGACAACTATATACAGTAGCCTTGTCTCATGATCATACAGTTATTGAGTGTAAGGTTTTATAAAACATGTGAGCTGACTCAATGAAATCAAAGAGGGGAGTGAGACACTAACAGACACAACTATATACAGTATTATTCTCTCATGACCATACTGTTATTGAGTGTAAGGTTTTATAAAACATGTGAGCTGACTCAATGAAATCAAAGAGGGGAGTGAGACACTAACAGACACAACTATATACAGTAGTCTTGTGTCATGACCATACAGTTATTTAGTGTAAGGTTTTATAAAACATGTGAGCTGACTCAATGAATGCAGAGAGGGGAGTGTGACACTAACAGACACAACTATATACAGTAGTCTTGTGTCATGACCATACAGTTATTTTGTGTAAGGTTTTATAAAACATGTGAGCGGACTCAATGAAATCAAAGAGGGGAGTGAGACACTAACAGACACAACTATATACAGTAGCCTTGTGTCATGACCATACAGTTATTTAGTGTAAGGTTTTATAAAACATGTGAGCTGACTCAATGAATGCAGAGAGGGGAGTGAGACACTAACAGACAACTATATACAGTAGCCTTGTCTCATGACCATACAGTTATTGAGTGTAAGGTTATATAAAACATGTGAGCTGACTCAATGAAATCAAACAGGGGAGTGAGACACTAACAGACACAACTATATACAGTAGTCTTCTCTCATGACTATACAGTTATGTGTGTAAGGTTTTATAAAACATGTGTGCTGACTCAATGAATGCAGAGTGGGGAGTGAGACACTAACAGACAACTATATATATAGTAGCCTTGTCTCATGACCATACAGTTATTGAGTTTAAGGTTTTATAAAATATGTGAGCTGACTCAATGAAATCAAAGAGGGGAGTGAGACACTAACAGACACAACTATATACAGCCGTCTTGTGTCATGACCATACAGTTATTGAGTGTAACATTTTATAAAACATGTGTGCTGACTCAATGAAATCAAAGAGGTGAATGAGACACTAACAGACACAACTATATACACTAGTCTTCTCTCATGACCATACAGTTATGAGTGTAAGGTTTTATAAACACATCTGTTGACTCAATGATTGCAGAGTGGGAGTGAGATAGTAACAGACAAATTAATATACAGTAGTCTTTTTTCATGACCATACAGTTATTGCGTGTGAGGTTTTATAGAACATGTGAGCTGACTCAATGACTGCGGAGAGGGAGTGAGATAGTAACAGACACAGTTATATACATTAGTCTTCTCTCATGACCATACAGTTATGAGTTTAAGGTTTTATAAACACGTCTGTTAACTCAATGATTGCAGAGTGGGAGTGAGACACTAACAGACTCAACTATATACAGTAGTCTTGTGTCATGACCATACAGTTGTTGCATGTAAGGTTTTATAAAACATGTGTGCTGACTCAATGAATGCAGAGAGGAAAGTGAGACACTAACAGACACAAGTATATACAGTAGTCTTGTCTCATGACCATACAGTTATTGAGTGTAAGGTTTTATAAAACATGTGAGCTGACTCAATGAATGCAGAGAGGGGAGTGAGACAGCAACAGACACAACTATATACAGTAGTCTTGTCTCATGACCATACAGTTATTGAGTGTAAGGTTTTATAAAACATGTGAGCTGACTCAATGAATGCAGAGAGGGGAGTGAGACACTAACAGACACAACTATATACAGTAGTCTTTTGTTATGACCATACAGTTATTGAGTGTAAGGCTTTATAAAACATGTGAGCTGACTCAATGACTGCAGAGAGGGAGTGAGATAGTAACAGACACAAATATATACAGTAGTCTTCTCTCATGACCATACAGTTATTGAGTGTAAGGCTTTATAAAACATGTGAGCTGACTCAATGACTGCAGAGAGGGAGTGAGATAGTAACAGACACAAATATATACAGTAGTCTTCTCTCATGACCATACATTTGTTGCATGTAAGGTTTTATAAAAAAGTGTGAGCTGACTCAATGACTGCAGAGTGGGAGTGAGACAGCAACAGACACATTTATATACAGTAGTCTTCTCTCATGACCACACAGTTATGAGTGTAAGGTTTTATAAAACATGTGAGCTGACTCAATGACTGCAGAGTGGGAGATAGACAGCAACAGACACAACTATATACAGTAGTCTCTCTCATGACCACACAGTTATGAGTGTAAGGTTTTATAAAACATGTGAGCTGACTCAATTACTGCAGAGTGGGAGTGAGACAGTAACATACGCAACTATATACATTAGTCTTGTTTCATGACCATACAGTTATTGAGTGTAAGGTTTTATAAAACATGTGAGCTGACTCAATGACTGCAGAGAAGGGAGTGAGACACTAACAGACACAACTATATACAGTAGTCTTCTCTCATGACCATACAGTTATGAGTGTAAGGTTTTATAAAACATGTGTGCTGACTCAATGAATGAAGAGTGGGGGTGAGATAGTAACAGACACAACTATATACAGAAGTCTTCCTTCATGACCATACAGTTATGTGTGTAAGGTTTTATAAAACATGTGTGCTGACTCAATGAATGCACTGTGGGGAGTGAGACACTAACAGACACAACTATATATAGTAGTCTTGTGTCATGACCATACAGTTATTGAGTGTAAGGTTTTATAAAACATGTGTGCTGACTCAAAGAATGCAGGGTGGGGAGTGAGACACTAACAGACACAACTATATACAGTAGTCTTCTCTCATGACCATACAGTTATGAATGTAAGGTTTTATAAACACGTCTGTTGACTCAATGATTGCAGAGTGGGAGAGAGATGGTAACAGACACATATATATACAGTAGTCTTCTCTCATGACCATACAGTTGTTGTGTGTAAGGTTTTATAAAAAATATGAACTGACTCAATGACTGCAGAGAGGGAGCGAGATAGTAACAGACACAACTATATACAGTAGTCTTCTCTCATGACCAGACAGTTTTTGAATGTGAGGTTTTATAAACCATGTGAGCTGACTCAATGCCTGCAGAGAGGGAGTAGGATAGTAACAGACACAACTATATACAGTAGTCTTCTCTCATGACCATACAGATATTTAGTGTAAGGTTTTATAAAACATTTGAGCTGACTCAATGATTGCAAAGTGGGAGTGAGACAGTAACAGACACAACTATATACAGTAGTCTTGTCTCATGACCATACAGGTATTCAGTGTAAGGTTTTGTAAAACATGTGAACTGACTCATTGACTGCAGAGAGGAAGTGAGACAGTAACAGACATAAATGTATACAGTAGTCATTTCTCATGACCATACAGTTGAGTGTAAGGTTTTATAAAACATGTGAGCTAACTCAGTGACTGTGGAGTGGGGAGTGAGACAGTAACAGACACAACTATATACAGTAGTCTTGTCTCATGACCACACAGTTGAGTGTAAGGTTTTATAAAACATATGAGCTTACTCAATGACTGCAGAGTGGGGAGTGAGACAGCAACAGACACATTTATATACAGCAGTCTTCTCTCATGACCACACAGTTATTGCGTGTAGGGTTTTATAAAACATGTGAGTTTACTCAATGACTGTAGAGTGGGAGTGAGACAGTAACAGACAAAACTATATACAGTAGTCTTGTCTCATGACCATACAGGTATTGCGTGTAGGATTTTATAAAACCTGTGAGCTTACTCAATGACTGCAGAGTGGGGAGTGAGACACTAACAGACAAAACTATATACAGTAGTCTTGTCTCATGACCATACAGGTATTGCGTGTAGGATTTTATAAAACCTGTGAGCTTACTCAAAGACTGCAGAGTGGGGAGTGAGACACTAACAGACAAAACTATATACAGTAGTCTTGTCTCATGACCATACAGGTATTGCGTGTAGGATTTTATAAAACCTGTGAGCTTACTCAATGACTGCAGAGTGGAGAGTGAGATACTAACAGACAAAACTATATACAGTAGTCTTGTCTCATGACCATACAGGTATTGAGTGTAAGGTTTTATAAAACCTGTGAGCTTACTCAATGACTGCAGAGTGGGGAGTAAGACAGCAACAGACACAACTATATACAGTAGTCTGCTCTCATGACCATACAGGTATTGAGTGTAAGGTTTTATAAAACCTGTGAGCTTACCCAATGACTGCAGAGTGGGGAGTAAGGCAGCAACAGACACAACTATATACAGTAGTCTTGTCTCATGACCATACAGGTATTGAGTGTAACGTTTTTAAAACCTGTGAGCTTACTCAATGACTCCAGAGTGGGGAGTGAGACAGCAACAGACACAACTATATACAGTAGTCTTCTCTCATGACCGTACAGTTATTGAGTGTAAGCTTTTATAAAACATGTGAGCTGAGTTAATGACTGCAGAGAGGGGAGTGAGACAGCAACAGACACAACTATATATGGTAGTCTTCTCTCATGACCATACAGTTATTGAGTGTAAGCTTTTATAAAACATGTGAGCTGACTCAATGACTGGAGAGAGGAGAGTGATACAGCAATACACACATTTATATACAGTATTCTTCTCTCATGACCATACACTTATTGTGTATAGGGTTGTATAGAACATGTGAGCTGACTCAATGACTGCAGAGTGGGAGTGAGACAGCAACAGACACATTTATATACAGTAGTCTTCTCTCATGACCATATAGTTATTACATGTAAGGGTTTTAAAAAACATGTGAGCTTACTCAATGACTGCAAAGAGGGGAGTGATATAGTAACAGACACATTTATATACAGTATTCCTGTCTCATCACCATACAGTTATTGAGTCTAAGGTTTCTTGAAACATGTGAGCTGACTCAATGAATGCAGAGTGCAAGTGACACAGCAACAGACAAATTTATATACAGTAGTCTTCTCTCATGACCATACAGGTATTGAGTGTAAGGTTTTCTAAAACATGTGAGCTTACTCAATGACTGCAGAGTGGGGAGTTAGACACTAACAGACAAAACCATATACAGTAGTCTTGTCTCATGACCATACAATTATTGCGTGTAAGGTTTCATAAAACATGTGAGCTGACTTAATGAATGCAGAGTGCGAGTGACACAGCAACAGACAAATTTATATACAGTAGTCTTCTCTCATGACCATACAGGTATTGAGTGTAAGGTTTTCTAAAACATGTGAGCTTACTCAATGACTGCAGAGTGGGGTGTGAGACACTAACAGACAAAACTATATACAGTAGTCTTGTCTCATGATCATACAGGTATTGAGTGTAAGGTTTTATAAAACATGTGAGGTTACTCAATGACTGCAGAGAGGGGAGTGAGACAGCAACAGACACATTTATATAAAGTAGTCTTGTCTCATGACCATAGAGTTATTGAGTGTAAGGTTTTATAAATCATGTGAGCTGACTCAATGAAATCAAAGAGGGGAGTGAGACACTAACACACACAACTATATACAGTAGTGTTCTCTCATGACCATACAGTTATGTGTGTAAGGTTTTATAAAACATGTGTGCTGACTAAATGAATATAGAGTGGGAGTGAGACGCTAACAGACACAACTATATACAGTAGTCTTCTCTCATGACCATACAGTTATGAGTGTAAGGTTTTATAAAACATGTGTGCTGACTCAATGAATGCAGAGTGTGAGTGAGATAGTAACAGACACAACTATATACAGAAGTCTTCTCTCATGACCATACAGTTATGTGTGTAAGGTTTTATAAAACATGTGTGCTGACTCAATGAATGCAGAGTGGGAGTGAGATAGTAGCAGACACAATTATATACAGAAGTCTTCTCTCATGACCATACAGTTATGTGTGTAAGGATTTATAAATCATGTGTGCTGACTCAATGAATGCAGAGTGGGAGTGAGATAGTAACAGACACAACTATATATAGTAGTCTTGTCTCATGACCATTCACTTATTGAGTGTAAGGTTTTATAAAACATGTGTGCTGACTCCAAGAATGCAGGTTGGGGAGTGAGACACTAACAGACACAACTATATACAGTAGTCTTCTCCAATGACCATACAGTTATGAGTGTAAGGTTTTATAAACACGTCTGTTGACTCTATGATTGCAGAGTGGGAGTGAGATAGTAACAGGCACATTTATATACAGTAGTGTTTTTTCATGACCATACAGTTATTGCGTGTAAGGTTTTATAAAACATGTGAACTCACTCAATGACTGCAGAGAGGAGAGTGAGACAGTAACAGACACAACTATATACAGTAGTCTTCTCTCATGACCATACAGTTGTTGCGTGTAAGGTTTTATAAAAAATATGAGCTGAGTCAATGACTGCAGCGAGGGTGCGAGATAGTAACAGACACAACTATATACAGTAGTCTTCTCTCATGACCATACAGTTATTGAATGTAAGGTCTATAAACCATGTGAGCTGACTCAATGCCTGCAGAGAGGGAGTGAGATAGTAACAGACACAACTATATACAGTAGCCTTCTCTCATGACCATACAGATATTGAGTGTAAGATTTTATAAAACATGTGAGCTGACTCAATGTTTGCAAAGTGGGAGTGAGACAGTAACAGACACAACTATATACAGTAGTCTTGTCTCATGACCACACAGTTGAGTGTAAGGTTTTATAAAACATATGAGCTTACTCAATGACTGCAGAGTGGGTAGTGAGACAGCAACAGACACATTTATATACAGCAGTCTTCTCTCATGACCACACAGTTATTGCGTGTAGGGTTTTATAAAACTTGTGAGTTTACTCAATGACTGTAGAGTGGGAGTGAGACAGCAACAGACACATTTATATACAGTATTCTTCTCTCATGACTATACAGGTATTGAGTGTAAGGGTTTATAAAACATGTGGGCTGTTTCAATGACTGCATAGTGGGGAGTGACGCACTAACAGACAAAACTATATACAGTAGCCTTGTCTCATGACCATACAGTTATTGAGTGTAAGGTTTTATTAAACATGTGAGCTGCCTCAATGACTGCAGGGTAAGGAGTGAGACACTAACAGACAAAACTATATACAGTAGTCTTGTCTCATGGCCATACAGGTATTGCGTGTAGGATTTTATAAAACCTGTGATCTTACTCAATGACTGCAGAGTGGCGAGTGAGACACCAACAGACAAAGCTATATACAGTAGTCTTGTTTCATGAGCATACAGGTATTGCGTGTAGGATTTTATAAAACCTGTGAGCTTACTCAATGACTGCAGAGAGGAGAGTGATACATCAATACACACATTTATATACAGTATTCTTCTCTCATGACCATACACTTATTGTGTATAGGGTTGTATAAAACATGTGAGCTGACTCAATGACTGCAGAGTGGGAGTGAGACAGCAACAGACACATTTATATACAGTAGTCTTCTCTCATGACCATACAGTTATTACATGTAAGGGTTTATAAAACATGTGACCTTACTCAATGACTGCAAAGAGGGGAGTGATATAGTAACAGACACATTTATATACAGTAGTTCTTTCTCATGACCATACAGTTATTGCGTGTAAGGTTTCAGGAAACATGTGAGATGACTCAAAGAATGCAGAGTGCGAGTGACACAGCAACAGACAAATTTATATACAGTAGTCTTCTCTCATGACCATACAGGTATTGAGTGTAAGGTTTTCTAAAACATGTGAGCTTACTCAATGACTGCAGAGTGGGGAGTGAGACACTAACAGACAAAACTATATACAGTAGTCTTGTCTCATGACCATACAGTTATTGCGTGTAAGGTTTCATAAAACATGTGAGCTGACTCGATGAATGCAGAGTGCCAGTGACACAGAAACAGACAAATTTATATACAGTAGTCTTCTCTCATGACCATACAGGTATTGAGTGTAAGGTTTTCTAAAACATGTGAGCTTACTCAATGACTGCAGAGAGGGGAGTGAGACAGCAACAGACACATTTATATACAGTAGTCCTGTCTGATGACCATACAGTTATTGAGTGTAAGGTTTTATAAGACATTTTAGCTTACTCAATGACTGCAGAGTGGGAGTGAGACAGCAGCAGACACATTTATATACAGTAGTCTTACCTCATGACCATACAGGTATTGAGTGTAAGGTTTTATAAAACATGTGAAATGAATCAATGACTGCAGAGTGGGAGTGAGACAGCAACAGACACATTTATATACAGTAGTGTTCTCTCATGACCATACAGCTATTGAGTGTAAGGTTTTATAAAACATGTGAGCTTACTCAATGACTGCAGAGAGGAGAGTGAGACAGTAACAGACACAACTATATACAGTAGTCTTGTTTCATGACCATCCAGTTATTGAGTGTAAGGCTTTATAATACATGTGAGCTTACTCAATGACTGCAGAGTGGGGAGTGAGACCGTAACAGACACAACTATATACAGTAGTCTTCTCTCATGATCATACAGTTTTGAGTGTAAGGTTTTATAAAACATGTGAGCTTACTCAATGACTGCAGAGAGGAGAGTGAGACAGCAACAGACACAACTATATACAGTAGTCTTCTCTCATGACCCTACAGTTGTGGGGTGTAAGGTTTTATAAAACATGTCAGCTTACTCAATGACTGGAGAGTGGGGAGTGAGACAGTAACAGACACAATTATATACAGTAGTCTTCTCTCATGACCATACAGTTATTGAGTGTAAGGTTATATAAAACATGTGAGCTTACTCAATGACTGCAGAGAGGAGAGTGAGACACTAACAGACACATTTATATACAGTATCTTGTCTGATGACCATACAGTTATTGAGTGTAGGGTTTTATAAAACATGTGAGCTGACTCAATGACTGCAGAGTGGGAGTGAGACCAACGGACACTACTATATAAAGTAGTCTTCTCTCATGACCATACAGTTATGAGTGTAAGGTTTTATAAAACATGTGAGCTGACTCAATGACTGCAGAGTGGGAGTGAGACCAACGGACACTACTATATAAAGTAGTCTTCTCTCATGACCATACAGTTATGAGTGTAAGGTTTTATAAAACATGTGAGCTGACTCAATGACTGCAGAGTGGGAGTGAGACCAACGGACACTACTATATAAAGTAGTCTTCTCTCATGACCATACAGTTATGAGTGTAAGGTTTTATAAAACATGTGAGCTGTCTCAATGACTACAGAGTGGGAGTGAGACAGTAACAGACACTACTATATAAAGTAGTCTTCTCTCATGACCATACAGTTATTGAGTGTAGGGTTTTATAAAACATGTGAGCTGACTCAATGACTGCAGAGTGGGAGTGAGACAGTAACGGACACTACTATATAAAGTAGTCTTCTCTCATGACCATACAGTTATTGAGTGTAGGGTTTTATAAAACATGTGAGCTGACTCAATGACTGCAGAGTGGGAGTGAGACAGTAACGGACACTACTATATAAAGTAGTCTTCTCTCATGACCATACAGTTATTGAGTGTAGGGTTTTATAAAACATGTGAGCTGACTCAATGACTGCAGAGTGGGAGTGAGACCAACGGACACTACTATATAAAGTAGTCTTCTCTCATGACCATACAGTTATGAGTGTAAGGTTTTATAAAACATGTGAGCTGACTCAATGACTGCAGAGTGGGAGTGAGACAGTAACGGACACTACTATATAAAGTAGTCTTCTCTCATGACCATACAGTTATGAGTGTAAGGTTTTATAAAACATGTGAGCTGACTCAATGACTGCAGAGTGGGAGTGAGACCAACGGACACTACTATATAAAGTAGTCTTCTCTCATGACCATACAGTTATGAGTGTAAGGTTTTATAAAACATGTGAGCTGACTCAATGACTGCAGAGTGGGAGTGAGACCAACGGACACTACTATATAAAGTAGTCTTCTCTCATGACCATACAGTTATGAGTGTAAGGTTTTATAAAACATGTGAGCTGACTCAATGACTGCAGAGTGGGAGTGAGACCAACGGACACTACTATATAAAGTAGTCTTCTCTCATGACCATACAGTTATGAGTGTAAGGTTTTATAAAACATGTGAGCTGACTCAATGACTGCAGAGTGGGAGTGAGACCAACGGACACTACTATATAAAGTAGTCTTCTCTCATGACCATACAGTTATGAGTGTAAGGTTTTATAAAACATGTGAGCTGACTCAATGACTGCAGAGTGGGAGTGAGTCAGGAAAAGTCACCTTTGTGTTATGACCAGAGAGTTTTCTTGGTATTGTTCTGTTTTTCATGATATGTTTGTTTCTCCACAGATGGAGCACTATCACTTGTGAAATGGATATCAAAGAAGAGGATGCTGTCTCAGACAACGTAGCCTCAGAGAAGGAGAGAGACTTCCTTACCAAGAATGTTACAAAGAAGACCAACTGTGATGCTGATGATTGTGTCATGGCAGTAAAAACAGAAATTAAATCAGAGCCTCCTTTTCCAGACTTTTGTTCACAGAAAGAGGGAAAAGGTTTAACGGAACATCTTGTTAATGAGATTCAGTCTGAATCTGTTACACGCAGCTACAACTGTGAGATAGCTATTGGTTCACAGAAAGAGAGAGAATTTCTTCCACAGGATCCTGTAAAGAAGGTTGTGAAATACAACAGTGATCATGAAATGGATTGCAAAATAGAAGTTAAAGAAGAACCTTGGTGGCTGGAAACAAAAACTTCATCTGCTGGCCATGTCCTAGAGGTAAGTTGTGTAGAAATCTACTGTAGTTAATAGTTTTGTTTATTAATTATTATGTTAAGCAATGTCACTTGAATTACATAATATATAATTAATGAGGATAAGAGATAGATGTTGTACCTGATAGGTTGAAGGTAATGGTGGTGATAGTTCTTTATGGTTATTATGTTCTTGTTGAAATCATACCAAAAATACTGTGTATATTGTTGATGAACTACACTTTCCCCCAACTTAGAGAAAAATAAATTAAATGAAATTACAGGGAAACTCCGTTATTGGAAGAACCACACAACCCCACTATAAAGCCTAATTTGTCTCGTTTTACCCTTAGGACTCAGAGTCTAAAAACTAAAACAGGATTAGCGATGTTTGCTATAAAAGCTACACTACACTGATTATGATTCTTTCCCAGGCAGAATTATTTTTATGTTTTTGCTAGGCTTTGTAACCAACTAAATGAACAAAGAAACATCATTTGTGTGAATGTGGTCACTATTTACATGAACAAGATGTCAGCTACCGTGGCTTATTGAATGTACAATAAGTATCCAAACCAACTTGATGCAGAGCTATCAATACTGAATATATGCACGTTTTATTTGGGAAGAGTTAATATCTGAGAAAACCACTTGAGTATTTAGATACACTTAAGTGCTTCTTTTTAAAATGTGGTGATGGAATCTTTCTGTTATAATACTTGCTATTACTTATGAGTATCTGAATATTGTCACTTTTGTTTGGGAAGAGTTAATATCTGAGAAAACCACTTGAGTATGTAGATACACTTAAGTGCTTCTTTTTAAAATGTGGTGATGGAATCTTTCTGTTATAATACTTGCTATTACTTATGAGTATCTGAATATTGTCAGTTTTGTTTGGGAAGAGTTAATATCTGAGAAACCCACTTGAGTATTTAGATACACTTAAGTGCTTCTTTTTAAAATGTGGTGATGGAATCTTTCTGTTATAATACTTGCTATTACTTATGAGTATCTGAATATTGTCACTTTTGTTTGGGAAGAGTTAATATCTGAGAAAACCACTTGAGTATGTAGATTCACTTACGTGCTTCTTTTTAAAATGTGGTGATGGAATCTTTCTGTTATAATACTTGCTATCACTTATGAGTATCTGAATATTGTCACTTTTGTTTGGGAAGAATTAATATCTGAGAAACCCACTTGAGTATTTAGATACACTTAAGTGCTTCTTTTTAAAATGTGGTGATGGAATCTTTGTGTTATAATACTTGCTATCACTTATGAGTATCTGAATATTGTCACTTTTGTTTGGGAAGAATTAATATCTGAGAAACCCACTTGAGTATTTAGATACATTTAAGTGCTTCTTTTTAAAATGTGGTGATGGAATCTTTGTGTTATAATACTTGCTATCACTTATGAGTATCTGAATATTGTCACTTTTGTTTGGGAAGAGTTAATATCTGTGAAACCCACCTGAGCATGTAGATACATTTAAGTGCTTCTTTTTAAAATGTGGTGATGGAATCTTTCTGTTATAATACTTGCTATCACTTATGAGTATCTGAATATTGTCACTTTTGTTTGGGAAGAGTTAATATCTGAGAAACCCACTTGAGTATTTAGATACATTTAAGTGCTTCTTTTTAAAATGTGGTGATGGAATCTTTGTGTTATAATACTTGCTATCACTTATGAGAATCTGAATATTGTCACTTTTGTTTGGGAAGAATTAATATCTGAGAAACCCACTTGAGTATTTAGATACATTTAAGTGCTTCTTTTTAAAATGTGGTGATGGAATCTTTGTGTTATAATACTTGCTATTACTTATGAGTATCTGAATATTGTCACTTTTGTTTGGGAAGAGCTAATATCTGAGAAACCCACTTGAGTATTTAGATACATTTAAGTGCTTCTTTTTAAAATGTGGTGATGGAATCTTTGTGTTATAATACTTGCTATCACTTATGAGTATCTGAATATTGTCACCTTTGTTTGGGAAGAGTTAATATCTGAGAAACCCACTTGAGTATTTAGATTCACTTAAGTGCTTCTTTTTAAAATGTGGTGATGGAATCTTTCTGTTATAATACTTGCTATTACTTATGAGTATCTGAATATTGTCACTTTTGTTTGGGAAGAGTTAATATCTGAGAAACCCACTTGAGTATTTAGATTCACTTAAGTGCTTCTTTTTAAAATGTGGTGATGGAATCTTTCTGTTATAATGCTTGCTATCACTTATGAGTATCTGAATATTGTCACTTTTGTTTGGGAAGAGTTAATATCTGAGAAAACCACTTGAGTATTTAGATACACTTAAGTGCTTCTTTTTAAAATGTGGTGATGGAATCTTTGTATTATAATACTTGCTATTACTTATGAGTATCTGAATATTGTCACTTTTGTTTGGGAAGAGTTAATATCTGAGAAAACCACTTGAGTATTTAGATACACTTAAGTGCTTCTTTTTAAAATGTGGTGATGGAATCTTTGTGTTATAATACTTGCTATCACTTATGAGTATCTGAATATTGTCAGTTTTGTTTGGGAAGAGTTAATATCTGAGAAAACCACTTGAGTATTTAGATTCACTTAAGTGCTTCTTTTTAAAATGTGGTGATGGAATCTTTCTGTTATAATACTTGCTATTACTTATGAGTATCTGAATATTGTCACTTTTGTTTGGGAAGAGTTAATATCTGAGAAACCCACTTGAGTATGTAGATACACTTAAGTGCTTCTTTTTAAAATGTGGTGATGGAATCTTTCTGTTATAATGCTTGCTATCACTTATGAGTATCTGAATATTGTCAGTTTTGTTTGGGAAGAGTTAATATCTGAGAAAACCACTTGAGTATTTAGATTCACTTAAGTGCTTCTTTTTAAAATGTGGTGATGGAATCTTTCTGTTATAATACTTGCTATTACTTATGAGTATCTGAATATTGTCACTTTTGTTTGGGAAGAGTTAATATCTGAGAAACCCACTTGAGTATGTAGATACACTTAAGTGCTTCTTTTTAAAATGTGGTGATGGAATCTTTCTGTTATAATGCTTGCTATCACTTATGAGTATCTGAATATTGTCACTTTTGTTTGGGAAGAGTTAATATCTGAGAAAACCACTTGAGTATGTAGATACACTTAAGTGCTTCTTTTTAAAATGTGGTGATGGAATCTTTCTGTTATAATACTTGCTATTACTTATGAGTATCTGAATATTGTCAGTTTTGTTTGGGAAGAGTTAATATCTGAGAAACCCACTTGAGTGTTTAGATACACTTAAGTGCTTCTTTTTAAAATGTGGTGATGGAATCTTTCTGTTATAATACTTGCTATTACTTATGAGTATCTGAATATTGTCACTTTTGTTTGGGAAGAGTTAATATCTGAGAAAACCACTTGAGTATTTAGATACACTTAAGTGCTTCTTTTTAAAATGTGGTGATGGAATCTTTGTGTTATAATACTTGCTATCACTTATGAGTATCTGAATATTGTCAGTTTTGTTTGGGAAGAGTTAATATCTGAGAAAACCACTTGAGTATTTAGATTCACTTAAGTGCTTCTTTTTAAAATGTGGTGATGGAATCTTTCTGTTATAATACTTGCTATTACTTATGAGTATCTGAATATTGTCACTTTTGTTTGGGAAGAGTTAATATCTGAGAAACCCACTTGAGTATTTAGATTCACTTAAGTGCTTCTTTTTAAAATGTGGTGATGGAATCTTTCTGTTATAATGCTTGCTATCACTTATGAGTATCTGAATATTGTCACTTTTGTTTGGGAAGAGTTAATATCTGAGAAACCCACTTGAGTATTTAGATTCACTTAAGTGCTTCTTTTTAAAATGTGGTGATGGAATCTTTCTGTTATAATACTTGCTATCACTTATGAGTATCTGAATATTGTCACTTTTGTTTGGGAAGAGTTAATATCTGTGAAACCCACCTGAGCATGTAGATACATTTAAGTGCTTCTTTTTAAAATGTGGTGATGGAATCTTTCTGTTATAATACTTGCTATCACTTATGAGTATCTGAATATTGTCACTTTTGTTTGGGAAGAGTTAATATCTGAGAAACCCACTTGAGTATTTAGATACATTTAAGTGCTTCTTTTTAAAATGTGGTGATGGAATCTTTCTGTTATAATACTTGCTATTACTTATGAGTATCTGAATATTGTCACTTTTGTTTGGGAAGAGTTAATATCTGAGAAAACCACTTGAGTATTTAGATACACTTAAGTGCTTCTTTTTAAAATGTGGTGATGGAATCTTTGTGTTATAATACTTGCTATCACTTATGAGTATCTGAATATTGTCAGTTTTGTTTGGGAAGAGTTAATATCTGAGAAAACCACTTGAGTATTTAGATACACTTAAGTGCTTCTTTTTAAAATGTGGTGATGGAATCTTTGTGTTATAATACTTGCTATCACTTATGAGTATCTGAATATTGTCACTTTTGCAGTTATCTCAACTCTCTTTGCTATAAATGGAACTTATTGGTTTGTTAAGAAGATCATTATGATTAGCTCAGAACAAATGTGCCGTTATTTGGTGTTCTATTAGATCGCTGGAGAGACTAATAAAAAATTGTGCACTCTGCAACAGCATTTTGCTTTTACACTGCTGCCAGCGCCATAATAATGACTACCAAGTGCTTTTGTTGCCAAGATGGAGACAAAGCTTGCTATGAAAGTCCACGAAAAATATAATTTAAAATTAGCCTCTATTGCATAGAATAGCATGACTTACATTTTCTTGTGACCCCAAATAATTAGATTTTTATGGGAGAGCTTGCCAACCTATTGAACAGCTATGGCGCTTGCCATGTAAAGTGAGTTTAATTTTAGGTTAGGAACGACAGACAAAAGAATTAGTAATACAGTTTCATATTGTCTTTATGGAACCCGCATTTATTGCTTAATTTTCTTTATAGTCTTTTGGCGTTTAATTGTACTTTTTAAAGATAACATTGGTCATGCAGATTTTTCTGAAATTTTAGTGTATACCATCAAGCATATTAAGATATTCATTCTGTTATTCATGATTTGACGAAGTTAGGCTTTAGTTCAGTTCTCTGGACATGTTCTTGCACCTTAATGTTTCAATGAAAATTATTATTGTTATTTGATAATATCCACATTAATTTAGGCATCCGTGAAGTGGAAGGTTGTAGTGAACAGAGAAGCTAGTTTCACTTTTATTTTAAATTATTTTTCTTACACAAATTGAGTACGTATATATGATCATTTTATGACCCAACTGACTGTTATGTTCCTCCTATTCTGGCAGCATCAGTATAAATTAAATTTCTATGGTTACGAGAAACTAGCTTTCTGCTAGCCAATTCTTTCAGCGGATTGAAATTATCTTAAAATAATTCTGGGAATGAAAACATATCGCTGTACTATCCTACAGCTCTGAAAGTTGTTCAGTTCCTAACCTTCACCTAAAACGAGCGTGTTAACCATGCAAGTAAACACAAGATTTATCACTATTTGAACCTAAAATTCTTAAATTGATAACTGTTAGTTTTTATAATGATACAAGATTACACTAAATTTGTTTTTCTCTTAAAAGTTATGTTGGTAGCATCATTTACCAATGTTATGACTTGGAACATTGGTTACTCAAGCATAGTGCGACACTAAAACAAATAAATAAACATTTGATCATTAAAATGATAACCTTTTGTCATGCTTTTCCTGTTACAGCAGCATTAAAACAACATTATGCGAATCTTTTGTGTAACAAAGACGTTAGCATGAGGGTTTGTTGTGTTCAACAATCAAATGTTTATCAAAACTTTGTTTTGTTATGAACTTACAGAATGCCAGTCAATTGGTTAGCAGTTTTAACAGTTTGTTAAGTCTTAATAAAATGTTGCAGAATAGCCCTGATACAATATGACTGGACAAAACTGTTGTCCCAAAAATGCAGTTGTATTTATTCTTTGGTTGTTAATAATATTAGAAAGAGCGAAAATTTGTTTATGTACGTATATGTATGTAGAAAAAACCTAAAAAGCTCTCAACAGATTTTTATAATTCATTAACCAGTAAAAAGCCCTGTTGTTTCTGATGGACATGGGATATAAATCACCATGTGATTTCAATTCCTTAGTTACCAAAACACAAAAAAATGGATTTACAAGCTTATAACACTTTAGGTCCAATATCTCATTTACTGTATAGGTCTCCAGCTTGATGATTTTATTACGAAGGCAATATCTCTTACCACAAACAATGCCATTTAGTGTTGTCTATAATGACACTTTTAAAATCTTAATGTAATCTACGAGTCCCAGCAGAGGTATCTGTCCAATAGCATACGTAACTGATTCTCGTTAGCAATACCACTCACAACTTTAACATTTATTATATTCTTACAAATATATTTACAAAATTAAACATTGTATTATTAATGTACCCCTTTTTTAACACTATAAGCAACAATATAAATTCTTTAGTATCTAATTTCTTCCTTAAAACAATAAAGTTATTGTCAGCAACAGTGCCTCACGTTTGTTTTTTATTGTTAGATTTTATGGAAACGATTAAAACAAGTTGGACAAAATCAGGCTGCCACTCACAATCTTGTCACTTTCTTCACTTTATTTATTTGCTTACTCATAGCAAGAGATTGTAAAATGTAAATAAACTGTAGTGATTGTCTACTGAATAAGTGACCAGGGTCAAAATGCAGTAGACAATCAAATTTGTAAAACTCTTAGCACAATAAATACTATACTACTCATAGCATTCTTCCTTGCTTTTGGTTTGATGAAGCTAGGTGTGGCGTAATGGGCGACTTTGGTGCTAATTCTCGAGCAGAATTTGTAATTGATAACTTGTTCTCATTGTAAATGATCCAAGAGTTAACAGCTCCAGTATTAAAATAATTTCAAATCTCTTTGTAGCAAATGATAAGAACACATCTGGTCACTTTGTCGTTGGCGTCTTGGCTTTATTGTAGTTTTAGTACTGGATTTCTTTCCGCAGTCACTTTTGTCTCCGCTGTTTCTCGGTCTCGTCTGAATACTATCATCACTTTCAGTTTCACTACTACAGGAATCTTAACCCAACTAAGTTCCTACTCCGTGACAATTGACTTGCGACCAACACTCTGACATTTTTAACATGATAATTGCAATGGCTCACTAAATCTTTAAAGCAAAAGCTGGAGGGTAGCACTGTAATGTACATGATCGATATACGTAGATAAATGTGTTTATAATTAATATAGGGATTTCAACATTTTAAAAACTTTGTGGCATATATATTACCTTCTAAAATTATAAAGGAAAAAGCAATAGTAACAACGTGTGCCACAACCAATCAGCAGTCAATGTGTCAAATAATTTTAAATGGAGAGACAATTGTTGCCAGATAATATTTGAAATGAGAAAACTGATATGTGCGTTTAATATCACAGTGTTGTGAAATGTGTGTGAGTCAGTTCTTGTGTTTAAACTTGAAACATGTAACAGAAGACATATACTATACTTATATGTTATAATTAAATACTGTGAAAAATATTGTAACATAGCGTGGATAGAACAATAATGTTACATTCAGAACGTACTCATAGACAACACAAAACATATTGTAACATAGCGTGTATAGAAGAATAATACGGCCACATTCAGAACATAGTCATAGATATAACACAAAACATATTGTAACATAAGGTGGATAGAAGCGTAATGTCACATTCAGAATGTAGTATTAGACATAACACAAAACATATTGTAACATAAGGTGGATAGAAGCGTAATGTCACATTCAGAATGTAGTATTAGACATAACACAAAACATATTGTAACATAGCATGAATAGAAGAGTAATGTCACATTCAGAACATAGTCATAGATATAACACAAAACATATTGTAACATAGCGTGGAAAGAAAAGAAATGTAACATTCAGAATGTAGTATTAGACATAACACAAAACATATTGTAACATAAGGTGGATAGAAGCGTAATGTCACATTCAGAATGTAGTATTAGACATAACACAAAACATATTGTAACATAGCATGAATAGAAGAGTAATGTCACATTCAGAATGTAGTAATAGACATAACACAAAACATATTGTAACATAGCGTGGATAGAAGAATAATACGGCCACATTCAGAACATAGTCATAGATATAACACAAAACATATTGTAACATAAGGTGGATAGAAGCGTAATGTCACATTCAGAATGTAGTATTAGACATAACACAAAACATATTGTAACATAGCATGAATAGAAGAGTAATGTCACATTCAGAATGTAGTAATAGACATAACACAAAACATATTGTAACATAAGGTGGATAGAAGCGTAATGTCACATTCAGAATGTAGTATTAGACATAACACAAAACATATTGTAACATAGCATGAATAGAAGAGTAATGTCACATTCAGAATGTAGTAATAGACATAACACAAAACATATTGTAACATAGCGTGGATAGAAGAATAATACGGCCACATTCAGAACATAGTCATAGATATAACACAAAACATATTGTAACATAAGGTGGATAGAAGCGTAATGTCACATTCAGAATGTAGTATTAGACATAACACAAAACATATTGTAACATAGCATGAATAGAAGAGTAATGTCACATTCAGAATGTAGTAATAGACATAACACAAAACATATTGTAACATAGCGTGGATAGAAGAATAATACGGCCACATTCAGAACATAGTCATAGATATAACACAAAACATATTGTAACATAAGGTGGATAGAAGCGTAATGTCACATTCAGAATGTAGTATTAGACATAACACAAAACATATTGTAACATAAGGTGGATAGAAGCGTAATGTCACATTCAGAATGTAGTATTAGACATAACACAAAACATATTGTAACATAGCATGAATAGAAGAGTAATGTCACATTCAGAACATAGTCATAGATATAACACAAAACATATTGTAACATAGCGTGGAAAGAAAAGAAATGTAACATTCAGAATGTAGTATTAGACATAACACAAAACATATTGTAACATAAGGTGGATAGAAGCGTAATGTCACATTCAGAATGTAGTATTAGACATAACACAAAACATATTGTAACATAGCGTGGATAGAAGAATAATACGGCCACATTCAGAACATAGTCATAGATATAACACAAAACATATTGTAACATAAGGTGGATAGAAGCGTAATGTCACATTCAGAATGTAGTATTAGACATAACACAAAACATATTGTAACATAGCATGAATAGAAGAGTAATGTCACATTCAGAATGTAGTAATAGACATAACACAAAACATACTGTAACATAGCATGGATAGAAGAATATGCTCACATTCAGAATGTAGTCATGCACAAAACAACTGTAACATAGCATGGATAGAAGAGTAATGTCACATTCAGAATATAGCGATAGACACAACACAAAACATATTGTAACATAGTGTGGATGCAAGAATAATGTCACATTCAGAATGTCGTCATAGACAAAACACAAAACATAATGTAACATAGTGTAGATAGAAGAATACTGTCACATTAAGAACGTCGTCATAGACAAAACACAAAACATAATGTAACATACTGTGGATGGAAGAATAATGTCACATTAAGAATGTTGTCATAGACAAAACACCAAAACATATTGTAACATAGTGTGGATAGAAGAATAATGTCACATTAAGAATGTTGTCATAGACAAAACACAAAACATAATGTAACATAGTGTGGATGGAAGAATAATGTCACATTAAGAATGTTGTCATAGACAAAACACAAAACATAATGTAACATACTGTGGATGGAAGAATAATGTCACATTAAGAATGTTGTCATAGACAAAACACCAGAACATATTGTAACATAGTGTGGATAGAAGAATAATGTCACATTAAGAATGTTGTCATAGACAAAACACCAAACATAATGTAACATAGTGTGGATAGAAGAATAATGACACATTAAGAATGTTGTCATAGACAAAATACCAAACATAATGTAACATAGTGTGGATAGAAGAATAATGTCACACTCAGAATGTTGTCGTAGATATAACACAAAACATATTGTAACATAGCGAGGATATAAGAATAATGTCACATTCAGAATGTTGTCATAAATATAACACAAAACACATTGTAACATAGCGTGGATAGAAGTATGTCACATTCAGAATGTTGTCATAGATATAACACAAAACATATTGTAACATAGCGTGGATAGAGGAATAATGTCACACTCAAAATGTTGTCATAGATATCACACAAAACATAATGTTACATAGCGTGGATAGAACAATAATGTTACATTCAGAACGTACTCATAGACAACACAAAACATATTGTAACATAGCGTGTATAGAAGAATAATGTCACACTCAGAATGTTGTCATAGACAAAACACAAAACATATTGTAACATAGCGTGGATAGAAGAATAATGTCACACTCAGAATGTTGTCATAGATATAACACAAAACATATCGTAACATAGCGTGTATAGAAGAATAATGTCACACTCAGAATAATGTCATAGATATAACACAAAACATATTGTAACATAGCGTGGATAGAAGACTAATGTCACACTCAGAATAATGTCATAGATATAACACAAAACATATTGTAACATAGCGTGGATAGAAGAATAATGTCACACTCAGAATGTTCTCCTAGATATAACACCAAACATATTGTAACATAGCGTGGATAGAAGAATAATGTCACACTCAGAATGTTGTCATAGATATAACACAAAACATATTGTAACATAGCGTGGATAGAAGAATAATGTCACACTCAGAATGTTGTCATACATATAACACAAAATATAATGTAACATAGCGTGGATAGAAGAATAATGTCACACTCAGAATGTTGTCATACATATAACCCAAAACATATTGTAACATAGCGTGGATTGAAGAATAATTTCACATTCAGAATGTTGTCATACATATAACACAAAATATAATGTAACATAGCGTGGATAGAAGAATAATGTCACACTCAGAATGTTGTCATACATATAACACAAAATATAATGTAACATAGCGTGGATAGAAGAATAATGTCACACTCAGAATGTTGTCATACATATAACACAAAACATATTGTAACATAGCGTGGATTGAAGAATAATTTCACATTCAGAATGTTGTCATACATATAACACAAAATATAATGTAACATAGCGTGGATAGAAGAATAATGTTACATTCAGAATGTTGTCATACATATAACACAAAATATAATGTAACATAGCGTGGATAGAAGAATAATTTCACATTCAGAATGTTGTCATACATATAACACAAAATATAATGTAACATAGCGTGGATTGAAGAATAATTTCACACTCAGAATGTTGTCATACATATAACACAAAACATATTGTAACATAGCGTGGATAGAAGAATAATGTCACACTCAGAATGTTGTCATAGATATAACACAAAACATATTGTAACATAGCGTGGATAGAAGAATAATGTCACACTCAGAATGTTGTCATAGATATAACACAAAACATATTGTAACATAGCGTGGATTGAAGAATAATTTCACATTCAGAATGTTGTCATACATATAACACAAAATATAATGTAACATAGCGTGGATAGAAGAATAATGTCATGTTCAGAATGTTGTCATAGATATAATACAAAACATAATGTAACATAGCGTGGATAGAACAATAATGTTACATTCAGAACGTACTCATAGACAACACAAAACATATTGTAACATAGCGTGGATAGAAGAATAATGTCATATTCAGAATGTTGTCATAGATATAATACAAAACATAATGTAACATAGCGTTGATAGAAGAATAATGTTACATTCAGAATCGTGTCATAGATATAATACAAAACATAATGTAACATAGCGTGGATAGAAGAATAATGTCATGTTCAGAATGTTGTCATAGATATAATACAAAACATAATGTAACATAGCGTGGATAGAACAATAATGTTACATTCAGAACGTACTCATAGACAACACAAAACATATTGTAACATAGCGTGGATAGAAGAATAATGTCACACTCAGAATGTTGTCATAGACAAAACACAAAACATATTGTAACATAGCGTGGATAGAAGAATAATGTCACACTCAGAATGTTGTCATAGATATAACACAAAACATAATGTAACATAGCGTTGATAGAAGAATAATGTCATGTTCAGAATGTTGTCATAGATATAATACAAAACATAATGTAACATAGCGTGGATAGAAGAATAATGTCATGTTCAGAATGTTGTCATAGATATAATACAAAACATAATGTAACATAGCGTGGATAGAACAATAATGTTACATTCAGAACGTACTCATAGACAACACAAAACATATTGTAACATAGCGTTGATAGAAGAATAATGTCATATTCAGAATGTTGTCATAGATATAACACAAAACATAATGTAACATAGCGTTGATAGAAGAATAATTTCACATTCAGAATGTTGTCATAGATATAACACAAAACATATTGTTACATAGCGTGAATAGAAGAATAATGTCATATTCAGAATGTTGTCATAGATATAACACAAAACATAATGTAACATAGCGTTGATAGAACAATAATGTTACATTCAGAATGTTGTCATAGATATAACACAAAACATATTGTTACATAGCGTGAATAGAAGAATAATGTCATGTTCAGAATGTTGTCATAGATATAATACAAAACATAATGTAACATAGCGTGGATAGAACAATAATGTTACATTCAGAACGTACTCATAGACAACACAAAACATATTGTAACATAGCGTGGATAGAAGAATAATGTCATATTCAGAATGTTGTCATAGATATAACACAAAACATAATGTAACATAGCGTTGATAGAAGAATAATTTCACATTCAGAATGTTGTCATAGATATAACACAAAACATAATGTAACATAGCGTGGATAGAACAATAATTTCACATTCAGAATGTTGTCATAGATATAACACAAAACATATTGTAACATAGCGTGGATAGAAGAATAATGTCACATTCAAAATGTTGTCACAGATATAACACAAAACATATTGTAACATAGCGTGGATAGAAGAATAATTTCACATTCAGAATGTTGTCATAGATATAACACAAAACATATTGTAACATAGCGTGGATAGAACAATAATGTCACATTCAAAATGTTGTCACAGATATAACACAAAACATATTGTAACATAGCGTGGATAGAAGAATAATTTCACATTCAGAATGTTGTCATAGATATAACACAAAACATACTGGAACATAGCGTGGATAGAAGAATAATTTCACATTCAGAATGTTGTCATAGATATAACACAAAACATATTGTAACATAGCGTGGATAGAAGAATAATTTCACATTCAGAATGTTGTCATAGATATAACACAAAACATATTGTTACATAGCGTGGATAGAAGAATAATTTCACATTCAGAATGTTGTCATAGATATAACACAAAACATATTGTAACATAGCGTGGATAGAAGAGTAATGTCACATTCAGAATGTTGTCACAGATATAACACAAAACATACTGTAACATAGCGTGGATAGAAGAATAATTTCACATAAAGTATGTTGTCATAGATATAACACAAAACATAATGTAACATAGCGTGGATAGAAGAATAATTTCACATTCAGAATGTTGTCATAGATATAACACAAAACATAATGTAACATAGCGTGGATAGAAGAATAATTTCACATTCAGAATGTTGTCATAGATATAACACAAAACATAATGTAACATAGCGTGGATAGAAGAATAATTTCACACTCAGAATGTTGTCATAGATATAACACAAAACATAATGTAACATAGCGTGGATAGAAGAATAATGTCACATTCAGAATGTTGTCATAGATATAACACAAAACATAATGTAACATAGCGTGGATAGAAGAATAATGTCACATTCAGAATGTTGTCATAGATATAACACAAAACATAATGTAACACAGCATGGATAGAAGAATAATGTCACATTCAGAATGTTGTCATAGATATAACACAAAACATAATGTAACATAGCGTGGATAGAAGAATAATTTCACATTCAGAATGTTGTCATAGATATAACACAAAACATAATGTAACATAGCGTGGATAGAAGAATAATTTCACATTCAGAATGTTGTCATAGATATAACACAAAACATAATGTAACATAGCGTGGATAGAAGAATAATTTCACATTCAGAATGTTGTCATAGATATAACACAAAACATAATGTAACATAGCGTGGATAGAAGAATAATTTCACATTCAGAATGTTTCATAGATATATCACAAAACATAATGTAACATAGCGTGGATAGAAGAATAATTTCACATAAAGTATGTTGTCATAGATATAACACAAAACATAATGTAACATAGCGTGGATAGAAGAATAATTTCACATTCAGAATGTTGTCATAGATATAACACAAAACATAATGTAACATAGCGTGGATAGAAGAATAATTTCACATAAAGTATGTTGTCATAGATATAACACAAAACATAATGTAACATAGCGTGGATAGAAGAATAATTTCACATAAAGTATGTTGTCATAGATATAACACAAAACATAATGTAACATAGCGTGGATAGAAGAATAATTTCACATTCAGAATGTTGTCATAGATATAACACAAAACATACTGTAACATAGCATGGATAGAAGAATAATGTCACATTCAGAATGTTGTCATAGATATAACACAAAACATATTGTAACATAGCGTGGATAGAAGAATAATGTCACATTCAGAATGTTGTCATAGAAATAACACAAAACATACTGTAACATAGCATGGATAGAAGAATAATGTCACATTCAGAAAGTTGTCATAGATATAACACAAAACATACTGTAACATAGCATGGATAGAAGAATAACTTCACATTCAGAATGTTGTCATAGATATATCACAAAACATATTGTAACATAGCATGGATAGAAGAATAACTTCACATTCAGAATGTTGTCATAGATATAACACAAAACATAATGTAACATAGCGTGGATAGAAGAATAATTTCACATAAAGTATGTTGTCATAGATATAACACAAAACATAATGTAACATAGCGTGGATAGAAGAATAATTTCACATTCAGAATGTTGTCATAGATATAACACAAAACATAATGTAACATAGCGTGGATAGAAGAATAATTTCACATAAAGTATGTTGTCATAGATATAACACAAAACATAATGTAACATAGCGTGGATAGAAGAATAATTTCACATTCAGAATGTTGTCATAGATATAACACAAAACATATTGTAACATAGCGTGGATAGAAGAATAATTTCACATTCAGAATGTTGTCATAGATATAACACAAAACATAATGTAACATAGCGTGGATAGAAGAATAATTTCACATTCAGAATGTTGTCATAGATATATCACAAAACATAATGTAACATAGCGTGGATAGAAGACTAATTTCACATTCAGAATGTTGTCATAGATATAACACAAAACATATTGTAACATAGCGTGGATAGAAGAATAATTTCACATTCAGAATGTTGTCATAGATATAACACAAAACATAATGTAACATAGCGTGGATAGAAGAATAATTTCACATTCAGAATGTTGTCATAGATATAACACAAAACATATTGTAACATAGCGTGGATAGAAGAATAATTTCACATTCAGAATGTTGTCATAGATATAACACAAAACATAATGTAACATAGCGTGGATAGAAGAATAATTTCACATTCAGAATGTTGTCATAGATATAACACAAAACATAATGTAACATAGCGTGGATAGAAGAATAACTTCACATTCAGAATGTTGTCATAGATATATCACAAAACATAATGTAACATAGCATGGATAGAAGAATAATTTCACATAAAGTATGTTGTCATAGATATAACACAAAACATAATGTAACATAGCGTGGATAGAAGAATAATTTCACATAAAGTATGTTGTCATAGATATAACACAAAACATAATGTAACATAGCGTGGATAGAAGAATAATTTCACATAAAGTATGTTGTCATAGATATAACACAAAACATAATGTAACATAGCGTGGATAGAAGAATAATTTCACATAAAGTATGTTGTCATAGATATAACACAAAACATAATGTAACATAGCATGGATAGAAGAATAATGTCACATTCAGAATGTTGTCATAGAAATAACACAAAACATACTGTAACATAGCATGGATAGAAGAATAACTTCACATTCAGAATGTTGTCATAGATATAACACAAAACATACTGTAACATAGCGTGGATAGAAGAATAATTTCAGATTCAGAATGTTGTCATATATATAACACAAAACATAATGTAACATAGCATGGATAGAAGAATAATGTCACATTCAGAATGTTGTCATAGAAATAACACAAAACATACTGTAACATAGCATGGATAGAAGAATAACTTCACATTCAGAATGTTGTCATAGATATAACACAAAACATACTGTAACATAGCGTGGATAGAAGAATAATTTCAGATTCAGAATGTTGTCATATATATAACACAAAACATAATGTAACATAGCGTGGATAGAAGAATAATGTCACATTCAGAATGAAGTTAGAGACAAAACAAAAAACATATTGTAACATAGCGTGGATAGAAGAATAATGTCACATTCAGAATGTAGCGATAGACATAACACAAAACATATTGTAACATAGCATAGATAGAAGAGTAATGTCACATTCAGAATGTAGCGATAGACATAACACAAAACATATTGTAACATAGCGTGGATAGAAGAGTAATGTCACATTCAGAATGTTGTCATAGATATAACACAAAACATATTGTAACATAGCGTGGATAGAAGAGTAATGTCACATTCAGAATGTAGCGATAGATATAACACAAAACATATTGTAAAATATCGTGGTTAGAAGATTAATGTCACATTCAGAATGTACCGATAGATATAACAAAAAACATACTGTAACATAGCGTGGATAGAAGAACAATGTTACATTCAGAATGTTGTCATAGATATAACACAAAACATATTGTAACATAGCGTGGATAGAAGAGTAATGTCACATTCAGAATGTAGTGATAGATATAACACAAAACATATTGTAACATAGCGTGGATAGAAGAGTAATGTCACATTCAGAATGCAGCGATAGACATAACACAAAGCATATTGTAACACAGCCTGGATAGAAGAGTAATGTCACATTTAGAATGTTGTCATAAACAAAACACTAAATACATTGTAACATAGTGTGGATAGAGGAATAATTTCACATTCAGAATGCTGTCATAGATATAACACAAAACATAATGTAACATAGCGTGGATAGAAGAGTAATGTCACATTTAGAATGTTGTCATAAACAAAACACTAAATACATTGTAACATAGTGTGGATAGAGGAATAATTTCACATTTAGAATGTTGTCATAGATATAACACAAAACATAATGTAACATAGCGTGGATAGAAGAGTAATGTCACATTCACAATGTTCTCATAGATATAAGAGAAAACATAATGTAACATAGCGTGGATAGAAGAATAATGTCACATTCAGAATGTAATCATAGATATAACACAAAACATACTGTAACATAGCGTGGATAGAAGAGTAATGTCACATTCAGAATGTAGCGATAGACATAACACAAAACATATTGTAACATAGCGTGGATAGAAGAATTATGTCACATTCAGAATGTTGTCATAGATATAACACAAAACATATTGTAACATAGCGTGGATAGAAGAATAATGTCACATTCAGAATGTTGTCATATATATATATAACACAAAACATACTGTAACGCAGCGTGGATAGAACAGTAATGTCACATTCAGAATGTCGTCATAGATATAGCACACAACATACTGTAACATAGCGTGGATAGAAGAATAATGTTACATTAAAATGTTGTCATAGACAAAACACCAAACACATTGTAACATAGTGTGGATAGAAGAATAATGTCACATTAAGAGTGTTGTCATAGACAAAACACCAAACACATTGTAACATAGTGTGGAAAGAAGAATAATGTCACATTAAGAATGTTGTCATAGACAAAACACCAAACACATTGTAACATAGTGTGGATAGAAGAATAATGTCACATTAAGAATGTTGTCATAGACAAAACACCAAACACATTGTAACATAGTGTGGATAGAAGAATAATGTCACATTAAGAATGTTGTCATAGACAAAACACCAAACCTACTGTAACATAGTGTGAATAAAAGAATAATGTCACATTAAGAATGTTGTCATAGACAAAACACCAAACACATTGTAACATAGTGTGGATAGAAGAATAATGTCACATTAAGAATGTTGTCATAGACAAAACACCAAACATAATGTAACATAGTGTGGATAGAAGAATAATGTCACATTAAGAATGTTGTCATAGACAAAACAAAAAAAAACATATTGTAACATAGTGGGAATAGAAGAATACTGTCACATTAAGAATGTCGTCATAGAGAAAACACAAAACATAATGTAACATAGTGTGGATAGAAGAATAATGTCACATTAAGAATGTTGTCATAGACAAAAAACCAAACATGTTGTAACATAGTGTGGATAGAAGAATAATGTCAGATTAAAGATGTTGTCATAGACAAAACACCAAACATAATGTAACATAGTGTGGATAAAAGAATAATGTCACATTAAGAATGTTGTCATAGACAAAACACCAAACATAATGTAACATAGTGTGGATAGAAGAATAATGTCACATTAAGAATGTTGTCATAGACAAAACACCAAACATATTGTAACATAGTGTGGATAGAAGAATAATGTCACCTTAAGAATGTTGTCATAGACAAAACAAAAACATATTGTAACATAGTGTGGATAGAAGAATAATGTCACATTAAGAATGTTGTCATATACAAACCACTAAACACACTGTAACATAGTGTGGATAGAAGAATAATGTCACATTAAGAATGTTGCCATAGACAAAACACAAAACACATTGTAACATAGTGTGGATAGAAGAATAATGTCACACTCAGAATGTTGTCATAGATATAACACAAAACATATTGTAACATAGCGTGGATAGAGGAATAATGTCACACTCAGAATGTTGTCATACATATAACACAAAACATATTGTAACATAGCGTGGATAGAAGAACATTTTCACATTTAGAATGCTGTCATAGATATAACACAAAACATAATGTAGCATAGCGTGGATAGAGGAATAATGTCACACTCAGAATGTTGTCATACATATAACACAAAACATATTGTAACATAGCGTGGATAGAAGAACATTTTCACATTTAGAATGCTGTCATAGATATAACACAAAACATAATGTAGCATAGCGTGGATAGAGGAATAATGTCACACTCAGAATGTTGTCATAGGTATAACACAAAACATAATGTAACATAGCGTGGATAAAAGAATAATGTCACACTCAGAATGTTCTCCTAGATATAACACAAAACATATTGTAACATAGCATGGATAGAAGAATAATGTCACACTCAGAATGTTGTCATAGACAAAACACAAAACATATTGTAACATAGCGTGGATAGAAGAATAATGTCACACTCAGAATGTTGTCATAGACAAAACATATTGTAACATAGTGTGGATAGAAGAATAATGTCACACTCAGAATGTTGTCATAGACAAAACACAAAACATATTGTAACATAGCGTGGATAGAAGAATAATGTCACACTCAGAATGTTGTCATAGACAAAACATATTGTAACATAGTGTGGATAGAAGAATAATGTCACACTCAGAATGTTGTCATAGATATAACACAAAACATATCGTAACATAGCGTGGATAGAAGAATAATGTCACACTCAGAATGTTGTCATAGATATAACACAAAACATATTGTAACATAGTGTGGATAGAAGAATAATGTCACACTCAGAATGTTGTCATAGATATAACACAAAACATATTGTAACATAGTGTGGATAGAAGAATAATGTCACACTCAGAATGTTGTCATAGATATAACACCAAACATATTGTAACATAGCGTGGATAGAAGAATAATGTCACACTCAGAATGTTGTCATAGATATAACACCAAACATATTGTAACATAGCGTGGATAGAAGAATAATGTCACACTCAGAATGTTGTAATAGATATAACACAAAACATATCGTAACATAGCGTGGATAGAAGAATAATGTCACACTCAGAATGTTGTCATAGATATAACACAAAACATAATGTAACATAGCGTGGATTGAAGAATAATGTTACCTTCAGAATGTTGTCATAGATATAATACAAAACATTATGTAACATAGCGTGGATAGAAGAATAATGTCACATTCAGAATGTTGTCATAGACATAACACAAAAAATAATGTAACATAGCGTGGATAGAAGAATAATGTTATATTCAGAATGTTGTCATAGATAAAACACAAAACATATTGTAACATAGCGTGGATAGAAGAATAATGTCACATTCAGAATGTTGTCATAGACATAACACAAAACATAATGCAACATACCGTGGATAGAAGAATAATATTACATTCAGAACGTAGTCATAGACATAACACAAAACATATTGTAAAATAGCGTGGATAGAAGAATAATGTCATATTCAGAATGTTGTCATAGATATAACACAAAACATAATGTAACATAGCATGGATAGAAGAATAATTTCTCATTCAGAATGTTGTCATAGACAAAACACAAAACATATTGTAGCATAGTGTGGATAGAAGAAAATAATTCACATTCAGAATGTTGTCATAGATATAACACAAAACATATTGTAACATAGCGTGGATAGAAGAATAATGTCACACACAGAATGTTGTCATAGATATAACACAAAACATATTGTAACATAGCGTGGATAGAAGAATAATGTCACACTCAGAATGTTGTCGTAGATATAACACAAAACATATTGTAACATAGCGTAGATAGAAGAATAATGTCACATTCAGAATGTTGTCATAAATATAACACAAAACACATTGTAACATAGCGTGGATAGAAGAATAATGTCACATTCAGAATGTTGTTATAGATATAACACAAAACATATTGTAACATAGCGTGGATAGAGGAATAATGTCACACTCAGAATGTTGTCATAGATACAACACTAAACATATTGTAACATAGCGTGGATAGAAGAACATTTTCACATTTAGAATGCTGTCATAGATATAACACAAAACATAATTTAACATAGCGTGTATAGAAGAATAATGTCACACTCAGAATGTTGTCATAGGTATAACACAAAACATAATGTAACATAGCGTGGATAAAAGAATAATGTCACACTCAGAATGTTCTCCTAGATATAACACAAAACATATTGTAACATAGCGTGGATAGAAGAATAATGTCACACACAGAATGTTGTCATAGATATAACACAAAACATATTGTAACATAGCGTGGATAGAAGAATAATGTCACACTCAGAATGTTGTCGTAGATATAACACAAAACATATTGTAACATAGCGTAGATAGAAGAATAATGTCACATTCAGAATGTTGTCATAAATATAACACAAAACACATTGTAACATAGTGTGGATAGAAGAATAATGTCACATTCAGAATGTTGTCATAGACAAAACACAAAACATATTGTAACATATCGTGGATAGCAGAATAATGTCACACTCAGAATGTTGTCATAGATATAACACAAAACATATCGTAACATAGCGTGGATAGAAGAATAATGTCACACTCAGAATGTTGTCATAGATATAACACAAAACATATCGTAACATAGCGTGGATAGAAGAATAATGTCACACTCAGAATGTTGTCATAGATATAACACAAAACATATCGTAACATAGCGTGGATAGAAGAATAATGTCACACTCAGAATGTTGTCATAGATATAACACAAAATATATCGTAACATAGCGTGGATAGAAGAATAATGTCACACTCAGAATGTTGTCATAGATATAACACAAAACATATCGTAACATAGCGTGGATAGAAGAATAATGTCACACTCAGAATGTTGTCATAGATATAACACAAAATATATCGTAACATAGCGTGGATAGAAGAATAATGTCACACTCAGAATGTTGTCATAGATATAACACAAAATATATCGTAACATAGCGTGGATAGAAGAATAATGTCACACTCAGAATGTTGTCATAGATATAACACAAAACATATCGTAACATAGCGTGGATAGAAGAATAATGTCACACTCAGAATGTTGTCATAGATATAACACAAAACATATCGTAACATAGCGTGGATAGAAGAATAATGTCACACTCAGAATGTTGTCATAGATATAACACAAAACATATCGTAACATAGCGTGGATAGAAGAATAATGTCACACTCAGAATGTTGTCATAGATATAACACAAAATATATCGTAACATAGTGTGGATAGAAGAATAATGTCACACTCAGAATGTTGTCATAGATATAACACAAAACATATTGTAACATAGCGCGGATAGAAGAATAATGTCACACTCAGAATGTTGTCATAGATATAACACAAAACATATTGTAACATAGCGCGGATAGAAGAATAATGTCACACTCAGAATGTTGTCATAGATATAACACAAAATATATCGTAACATAGCGTGGATAGAAGAATAATGTCACACTCAGAATGTTGTCATAGATATAACACAAAATATATCGTAACATAGCATGGATAGAAGAATAATGTCACACTCAGAATGTTGTCATAGATATAACACAAAACATATCGTAACATAGCGTGGATAGAAGAATAATGTCACACTCAGAATGTTGTCATAGATATAACACAAAACATATCGTAACATAGCGTGGATAGAAGAATAATGTCACACTCAGAATGTTGTCATAGATATAACACAAAACATATCGTAACATAGCGTGGATAGAAGAATAATGTCACACTCAGAATGTTGTCATAGATATAACACAAAATATATCGTAACATAGTGTGGATAGAAGAATAATGTCACACTCAGAATGTTGTCATAGACAAAACACAAAACATATTGTAACATAGCACGGATAGAAGAATAATGTCACACTCAGAATGTTGTCATAGATATAACACAAAACATATCGTAACATAGCGTGGATAGAAGAATAATGTCACACTCAGAATGTTGTCATAGATATAACAAAAAACATATTGTAATATAGTGTGGATAGAGGAATAATGTCACACTCAGAATGTTGTCATAGATATAACACCAAACATATTGTAACATAGCGTGGATAGAAGAATAATGTCACACTCAGAATGTTGTCATAGATATAACACAAAACATATTGTAACATATTGTGGATAGAAGAATAATTTCACATTCAGAATGTTGTCATACATATAACACAAAATATAATGTAACATAGCATGGATAGAAGAATAATGTTACATTCAGAATCTTGTCATAGATATAATACAAAACATAATGTAACATAGCGTGGATAGAAGAATAATGTCACGTTCAGAATGTTGTCATAGATATAATACAAAACATAATGTAGCAAAGCGTGGATAGAAGAGTAATGTCACATTCAGAATGTTGTCATAGACAAAACACAAAACATAATGTAACTAAGCGTGGATAGAACAATAATGTTACATTCAGAACGTACTCATAGACAACACAAAACATATTGTAACATAGCGTGGATAGAAGCATAATGTCATATTCAGAATGTTGTCATAGATATAACACAAAACATAATGTAACATAGCGTGGATAGAAGAATAATTTCACATTCAGAATGTTGTCATAGATATAACACAAAACATATTGTAACATAGCGTGGATAGAAGAATAATTTCACGTTCAGAATGTTGTCATAGATATAACACAAGACATATTGTAACATAGCGTGGATTGAAGAATAATTTCACATTCAGAATGTTGTCATAGATATAACACAAAACATATTGTAACATAGCGTGGATAGAAGAATAATGTCACATTCAGAATGTTGTCACAGATATAACACAAAACATACTGTAACATAACGTGGATAGAAGAATAATTTCACATTCAGAATGTTGTCATAGATATAAAACAAAACATACTGTAACATAGCGTGGATAGAAGAATAATTTCACATTCAGAATGTTGTCATAGATATAACACAAAACATATTGTAACATAGCGTGGATAGAAGAATAATGTCACATTCAGAATGTTGTCATAGATATAACACAAAACATACTGTAACATAGCGTGGATAGAAGAATAATGTCACATTCAGAATGTTGTCATAGATATATCACAAAACATACTGTAACATAGCGTGGATAGAAGAATAATTTCACATTCAGAATGTTGTCATAGATATAACACAAAACATAATGTAACATAGCGTGGATAGAAGAATAATGTCACATTCAGAATGTAGTTAGAGACAAAACAAAAAACATATTGTAACATAGCGTGGATACAAGAATAATGTCACATTCAGAATGTAGCGATAGACATATCACAAAACATATTGTAACATAGCATAGATAGAAGAGTAATGTCACATTCAGAATGTAGCGATAGACATAACACAAAACATATTGTAACATAGCGTGGATAGAAGAGTAATGTCACATTCAGAATGTTGTCATAGATATAACACAAAACATATTGTAACATAGCGTGGATAGAAGAGTAATGTCACATTCAGAATGTACCGATAGATATAACACAAAACATTTTGTAACATAGCGTGGATAGAAGAGTAATGTCACATTCAGAATGTAGCAATAGATATAACACAAAACATATTGTAACATAGCGTGGATAGATGAGTAATGTCACATTCAGAATGTAGCGATAGACATAAAACAAAACATATTGTAACATAGCGTGGATTGAACAGTAACGTCACATTCAGAATGTAGCGATAGACATAACACAATACATATTGTAACAGCGTGGAAAGAAGAGTAATGTCACATTCAGAATGTTGTCATAGATATAACACAAAGCATATTGTAACATAGCGTGGATAGAAGAGTAATGTCACATTCAGAATGTAGTGATAGATATAACACAAAACATACTGAAACATAGCGTGGATAGAAGAGTAATGTCACATTCAGAATGTAGCGATAGACATAACACAAAGCATATTGTAACACAGCGTGGATAGAAGAGTAATGTCACATTTAGAATGTTGTCATAGATATAACACAAAACATAATGTAACACAGCGTGGATAGAAGAGTAATGTCACATTCAGAATGTAGCGATAGACATAATAAAAAACATATTGTAACATAGCGTGGATAGAAGAATAATGTCACATTCACAATGTTCTCATAGATATAAGACAAAACATAATGTAACATAGCGTGGATAGAAGAGTAATGTCACATTCAGAATGTAGTCATAGATATAACAATAAACATACTGTAACATAGCGTGGATAGAAGAGTAATGTCACATTCAGAATGTAGCGATAGACATAACACAAAACATATTGTAACATAGCGTGGATAGAAGAGTAATGTCACACTCAGAATGTAGCGATAGACATAACACAAAACATATTGTAACATAGCGTGGATAGAAGAATTATGTCACATTCAGAATGTTGTCATAGATATAACACAATACATATTGTAACATAGCGTGGATAGAAGAATAATGTCACATTCAGAATGGTGTCATACATATATATATATATATAACACAAAACATACTGTAACGCAGCGTGGATAGAACAGTAATGTCACATTCAGAATGTCGTCATAGATATAACACACAACATACTGTAACATAGCGTGGATAGAAGAACAATGTCACATTAAGAATGTTGTCATAGACAAAACACCAAACACATTGTAACATAGTGTGGATAGAAGAATAATGTCACATTAAGAATGTTGTCATAGACAAAACACCAAACATACTGTAACATAGTGTGGATAGAAGAATAATGTCACATTAAGAATGTTATCATAGACAAAACACCAAACACATTGTAACATAGTGTGGATAGAAGAATAATGTCACATTAAGAATGTTGTCATAGACAAAACACCAAACACATTGTAACATAGTGTGGATAGAAGAATAATGTCACATTAAGAATGTTGTCATAGACAAAAAACCAAACACATTGTAACATAGTGTGGATAGAAGAATAATGTCACATTAAGAATGTTGTCATAGACAAAACACCAAACATAATGTAACATAGTGTGGATAGAAGAATAATGTCACATTAAGAATGTTGTCATAGACAAAACAAAAAAAACATATTGTAACATAGTGGGAATAGAAGAATACTGTCACATTAAGAATGTCGTCATAGAGAAAACACAAAACATAATGTAACATAGTGTGGATAGAAGAATAATGTCACATTAAGAATGTTGTCATAGACAAAACACCAAACATGTTGTAACATAGTGTGGATAGAAGAATAATGTCAGATTAAGGATGTTGTCATAGACAAAACACCAAACATAATGTAACATAGTGTGGATAAAAGAATAATGTCACATTAAGAATGTTGTCATAGACAAAACACCAAACATATTGTAACATAGTGTGGATAGAAGAATAATGTCACATTAAGAATGTTGTCATAGACAAAACACAAAACATATTGTAACATAGTGTGGATAGAAAAATAATATCACATTAAGAATGTTGTCATATACAAAACACAAAACACACTGTAACATAGTGTGGATAGAAGAATAATGTCACATTAAGAATGTTGTCATAGACAAAACACAAAACACATTGTAACATAGTGTGGATAGAAGAATAATGTCACACTCAGAATTTTGTCATAGATATAACACAAAACATATTGTAACATAGCGTGGATAGAAGATTAATGTCACACTCAGAATGTTGTCATAGATATAACACAAAACATATTGCAACATAGCGTGGATAGAGGAATAATGTCACACTCAGAATGTTGTCATAGATATAACACAAAACATATTGTAACATAGCGTAGATAGAGGAATAATGTCACATTCAGAATGCTGTCATAGATATAACACAAAACATATTGCAACATAGCGTGGATAGAGGAATAATGTCACACTCAGAATGTAGTCATAGATATAACACAAAACATATTGTAACATAGCGTGGATAGAAGAACATTTTCACATTTAGAATGCTGTCATAGATATAACACAAAACATAATGTAACATAGCGTAGATAGAAGAATAATGTCACACTCAGAATGTTGTCATAGATATAACACAAAACATAATTTAACATAGCGTGGATAGAAGAATAATTTCTCATTCAGAATGTTCTCATAGATATAACACAAAACATAACATAGCGTGGATAGAAGAATAATGTCACATTCAGAATGTTGTCATAGACATAACACAAAACATAATGTAACATAGCGTGGATAGAAGAATACTTTTACATTCAGAACGTAGTCATAGACATAACACAAAACATATTGTAACATAGCGTGGATAGAAGAATAATGTCACATTCAGAATGTTGTCATAGACATAACACAAAACATATTGTAACATAGCGTGGATAGAAGAATAATGTCATATTCAGAATGTTGTCATAGATATAACACAACACATAATGTAACATAGCGTGGATAGAAGAATACTTTCTCATTCAGAATTTTCTCATAGATATAACACAAAACATATTGTAACATAGTGTGGATAGAAGAATAATGTCACATTAAGAATGTTGTCATAGACAAAACACAAAACATATTGTAACATAGTGTGGGTAGAAGAATAATGTCATATTCAGAATGTTGTCATAGATATAACACAAAACATATTGTAACATAGCGTGGATAGAAGAATAATGTCACACACAGAATGTTGTCATAGATATAACACAAAACATATTGTAACATAGCGTGGATAAAAGAATAATGTCACACTCAGAATGTTCTCCTAGATATAACACAAAACATATTGTAACATAGCGTGGATAGAAGAATAATGTCACACTCCGAATGTTGTCATAAATATAACACAAAACATATTGTAACATAGCGTAGATAGAAGAATAATGTCACATTCAGAATGTTGTCATAAATATAACACAAAACACATTGTAACGTAGCGTGGATAGAAGAATAATGTCACATTCAGAATGTTGTCATAGATATAACACAAAACATATTGTAACATAGCGTGGATAGAGGAATAATGTCACATTCAGAATGTTGTCATAGATATAACACAAAACATATTGTAACATAGCGTAGATAGAAGAATAATGTCACATTCAGAATGTTGTCATAAATATAACACAAAACATATTGTAACATAGCGTACATAGAAGAATAATGTCACATTCAGAATGTTGTCATAAATATAACACAAAACACATTGTAACGTAGCGTGGATAGAAGAATAATGTCACATTCAGAATGTTGTCATAGATATAACACAAAACATATTGTAACATAGAGTGGATAGAGGAATAATGTCACACTCAGAATGTTGTCATAGATATAACACAAAACATAATGTAACATAGCGTGGATAGAAGAGTAATGTCACATTTAGAATGTTGTCATAGACAAAACACTAAATACATTGTAACATAGTTTGGATAGAGGAATAATTTCACATTCAGAATGTTGTCATAGATATAACACAAAACATAATGTAACATAGCGTGGATAGAAGAATAATGTTACCTTCAAATAAAATAAATTGAGTTTTATGTATGGACGCTCTTTAACTACTATGGTTCTTAGCGTCCCATTCTATATTGGACGTGAAACACCAGTAATTTTGCTCAGAGGCCTCTTTATCAGGCTTGAGGTTCTTTTACGTGCCGTAAATCTACGACACGGGACCACCGGCTTTACTTCCCTTCCGAAGGAAGCCGTGCTAACGATTTTTACGCCCGAAAAAATCCATCGCCCTCCGCCGGGTTTGAACCCGCGACCTTGGGAACTAGAGGCTAGCACGGTACCACTAGTCCACGGAGGACGACATGTTACCTTCAGAATGTTGTCATAGATATAATACAAAACATAATGTAACATAGCGTGGATAGAAGAATAATGTCACATTCAGAATGTTGTCATAGATATAACACAAAACATATTGTAACATAGCGTGGATAGAAGAATAATTTCTCATTCAGAATGTTCTCATAGATATAACACAAAACATATTGTAACATAGCGTGGATAGAAGAATAATTTCTCATTCAGAATGTTCTCATAGATATAACACAAAACATATTGTAACATAGCGTGGATAGAAGAATAATTTCTCATTCAGAATGTTCTCATAGATATAACACAAAACATATCGTAACATAGCGTGGATAGAAGAATAATTTCTCATTCAGAATGTTCTCATACATATAACACAAAACATATTGTAACATAGCGTGGATAGAAGAATAATGTCACATTCAGAATGTTGTCATAGACATAACACAAAACATAATGTAACATAGCGTGGATAGAAGAATACTTTTACATCCAGAACGTAGTCATAGACATAACACAAAACATATTGTAACATAGCGTGGATAGAAGAATAATGTCATATTCAGAATGTTGTCATAGATATAACACAAAACATAATGTAACATAGCGTGGATAGAAGAATACTTTCTCATTCAGAATGTTCTCATAGATATAACACAAAACATATTGTAACATAGTGTGGATAGAAGAATAATGTCACATTAAGAATGTTGTCATAGACAAAACACAAAACATATTGTAACATAGTGTGGGTAGAAGAATAATGTCACATTCAGAATGTTGTCATAGATATAACACAAACATATTGTAACATAGCGTGGATAGAAGAATAATGTCACACTCAGAATGTTGTCATAGGTATAACACAAAACATAATGTAACATAGCGTGGATAGAAGAATAATGTCACCCTCCGAATGTTGTCATAAATATAACACAAAACATATTGTAACATAGCGTGGATAGAAGAACATTTTCACATTTAGAATGCTGTCATAGATATAACACAAAACATATTGTAACATAGCGTGGATAGAAGAATAATGTCACACTCAGAATGTTGTCATAGGTATAACACAAAACATAATGTAACATAGCGTGGATAGAAGAATAATGTCACACTCAGAATGTTGTCATAGATATAACACAAAACATAATGTAACATAGCGTGGATAGAAGAATAATGTCACCCTCCGAATGTTGTCATAAATATAACACAAAACATATTGTAACATAGCGTAGATAGAAGAATAATGTCACATTCAGAATGTTGTCATAAATATAACACAAAACACATTGTAACGTAGCGTGGATAGAAGAATAATTTCATATTCAGAATGTTGTCATAGATATAACACAAAACATATTGTAACATAGCGTGGATAGAGGAATAATGTAACATTCAGAATGTTGTCATAGATATAACACAAAACATATTGTAACATAGCGTAGATAGGAGAATAATGTCACATTCAGAATGTTGTCATAAATATAACACAAAACATATTGTAACATAGCGTGGATAGAAGAATAATTTCCCATTCAGAATGTTGTCATAGATATAACACAAAAACATTGTAACGTAGCGTGGATAGAAGAATAATGTCACATTCAGAATGTTGTCATAGATATAACACAAAACATATTGTAACATAGCGTGGATAGAGGAATAATGTCACACTCAGAATGTTGTCATAGATATAACACAAAACATATTGTAACATAGCGTGGATAGAAGAATAATGTCACATTCAGAATGTTGTCATAGATATAACACAAAACATATTGTAACATAGCGTGGATAGAAGAATAATGTCACACTCAGAATGTTGTCATAGATATAACACAAAACATATTGTAACATAGCGTGGATAGAAGAATAATGTCACATTCAGAATGTTGTCATAGATATAACACAAAACATATTGTAACATAGCGTGGATAGAGGAATAATGTCACATTCAGAATGTTGTCATAAATATAACACAAAACATATTGTAACATAGCGTGGATAGAAGAATAATTTCCCATTCAGAATGTTGTCATAGATATAACACAAAAACATTGTAACGTAGCGTGGATAGAAGAATAATGTCACATTCAGAATGTTGTCATAGATATAACACAAAACATATTGTAACATAGCGTGGATAGAGGAATAATGTCACACTCAGAATGTTGTCATAGATATAACACAAAACATATTGTAACATAGCGTGGATAGAAGAACATTTTCACATTTAGAATGCTGTCATAGATATAACACAAAACATATTGTAACATAGCGTGGATAGAAGAATAATGTCACACTCAGAATGTTGTCATAGATATAATACAAAACATACTGTTACATAGCGTGGATAGAAGAATAATGTTACATTCAGAATGGTGTCATAGATATAACACAAAACATATTTTAACATAGCGTGGATAGAAGATTAATGTTACATTCAGAATGTTGTCATAGATATAACACAAAACATATTGTAACATAGCGTGGATAGAAGAATAATGTCACATTCAGAATGTTGTCATAGATATAACACAAAACATACTGTTACATAGCGTGGATAGAAGAATAATGTTACATTCAGAATGTTGTCATAGATATAACACAAAACATATTGTTACATAGCGTGGATAGAAGAATATTGTTACATTCAGAATGTTGTCATAGATATAACACAAAACATATTGTTACATAGTGTGGATAGAAGAATAATGTTACATTCAGAATGTTGTCATAGATATAACACAAAACATATTGTTACATAGCGTGGATAGAAGAATAATGTTACATTCAGAATGTTGTCATAGATATAACACAAAACATACTGTTACATAGCGTGGATAGAAGAATAATGTTACATTCAGAATGTTGTCATAGATATAACACAAAACATATTGTTACATAGCGTGGATAGAAGAATAATGTTACATTCAGAATGTAGTCATAGATATAACACAAAACATATTGTAAAATAGCGTGGATAGAAGAATAATGTCACACTCAGAATGTTGTCATAGATATAACACAAAACATACTGTTTCATAGCGTGGATAGAAGAATAATGTCACATTCAGAATGTTGTCATAGATATAACACAAAACATATTGTAACATAGCGTGGATAGAGGAACAATGTCACACTCAGAATGTTGTCATAGATATAACACAAAACATATTGTAACATAGCGTGGATAGAACAACTTTTTCACATTTAGAATGCTGTCATAGATATAACACAAAACATATTGTAACATAGCGTGGATAAAAGAATAATGTCACACTCAGAATGTTGTCATAGGTATAACACAAAACATAATGTAACATAGCGTGGATAAAAAATGATGTCACACTCAGAATGTTCTCCTAGATATAACACAAAACATATTGTAACATAGCGTGGATAGAAGAATAATGTCACACTCAGAATGTTGTCATAGATATAACACAAAACATATTGTAACATAGCGTGGATAGAAGAATAATGTCACACTCAGAATGTTGTCATAGATATAACACAAAACATACTGTTACATAGCGTGGATAGAAGAATAATGTTACATTCAGAATCTTGTCATAGATATAATACAAAAGATAATGTAACATAGCGTGGATAGAAGAATAATGTCACATTCAGAATGTTGTCATAGATATATAACAAAACATAATGTAACATAGCGTGGATAGAAGAATAATGTCACATTCAGAGTGTTGTCATAGATATAATACAAAACATAATGTAACATAGCGTGGATAGAAGAGTAATGTCACATTCAGAATGTTGTCATAGACAAAACACCAAATACATTGTAACATAGCGTGGATAGAAGAATAATGTCACATTCAGAATGTTGTCATAGATATAATACAAAACATAATGTAACATAGCGTGGATAGAAGAGTAATGTCACATTCAGAATGTTGTCATAGAAAAAACACCAAATACATTGTAACATAGCGTGGATAGAAGAATAATGTCACATTCAGAATCTTGTCATAGATATAATACAAAACATAATGTAACATAGCGTGGATAGAAGAGTAAGGTCACATTCAGAATGTTGTCATAGATATAATACAAAACATAATGTAACATAGCGTGGATAGAAGAGTAATGTCACATTCAGAATCTTGTCATAGATATAATACAAAACATAATGTAACATAGCGTGGATAGAAGAATAATGTCACATTCAGAATGTTGTCATAGATATAATACAAAACATAATGTAACATAGCGTGGATAGAAGAATAATGTCACATTCAGAATGTTGTCATAGACATAACACAAAACATAATGTAACATAGCGTGGGTAGAACAATAATGTTACATTCAGAACGTAGTCATAGACAACACAAAACATATTGTAACATAGCGTGGATAGAAGAATAATGTCATATTCAGAATATTGTCATAGATATAACACAAAACATAATGTAACATAGAGTGGATAGAAGAATAATTTCCCATTCAGAATGTTGTCATAGATATAACACAAAACATATGGTAACATAGCGTGGATAGAAGAATAATTTCCCATTCAGAATGTTGTCATAGATATAACACAAAACATATTGTAACATAGCGTGGATAGAAGAATAATTTCCCATTCAGAATATTGTCATAGATATAACACAAAACATATGGTAACATAGCGTGGATAGAAGAATAATGTCACATTCAGAATGTTGTCACAGATATAACACAAAACATACTGTCACATAACGTGGATAGAAGTTTAATGTCACATTCAGAATGTAGGCATAGACAAAACACAGAACATACTGTAAAATAGCGTGGATTAAAGAATAATGTCACACTCAGAATGTAGGCATAGACAAAACACAAAACATAGTGTAATATAGCGTGGATAGAAGAGTAATGTCACATTCAGGATGTAGTCAGAGACAAAACACCAAATACATTGTAACATAGTGTGGATAGAAGCAGAATTTCACATTCAGAATATAGTCATAGACATAACACTAATCATACTGTAACATAGTGTGGATGGAAGAATAATGTCACATTCAGAATGTAGTCATAGACATAACACAAATCATACTGTAATATAGTGTGGATAGAAGAATAATGTCACACTCAGAATGTAGTCATAGACATAACACAAATCATACTGTAATATAGTGTGGATAGAAGAATAATGTCACATTCAGAATGTAGTCATAGACATAACACAAAACTAAATGTAACATAGTGTGGATAGAAGAATAATGTCACACTCAGAGTGTAGTCATAGACATAACACAAATCATACTGTAATATAGTGTGGATAGAAGAATAATATCACACTCAGAATGTAGTCATAGACATAACACAAATCATACTGTAATATAGTGTGGATAGAAGAATAATATCACACTCAGAATGTAGTCATAGACATAACACAAATCATACTGTAATATAGTGTGGATAGAAGAATAATATCACACTCAGAATGTAGTCATAGACATAACACAAATCATACTGTAATATAGTGTGGATTGAAGAATAATGTCACATTCAGAATGTAGTCATAGACATAACACAAATCATACTGTAATATAGTGTGGATAGAAGAATAATGTCACATTCAGAATGTAGTCATAGACATAACACAAATCATACTGTAATATAGTGTGGATTGAAGAATAATGTCACATTCAGAATGTAGTCATAGACATAACACAAAACTAAATGTAACATAGTGTGGATAGAAGAATAATGTCACACTCAGAGTGTAGTCATAGCCATAATACAAAACTAAATGTAACATAGTGTGGATAGAAGAATAATGTCACATTCAGAATGTAGTCATAGACATAACACAAAACTAAATGTAACATAGTGTGGATAGAAGAATAATGTCACATTCAGAATGTAGTCATAGACATAACACAAAACTAAATGTAACATAGTGTGGATAGAAGAATAATGTCACAGTCAGAATGTAGTCATAGACATAACACAAAACTAAATGTAACATAGTGTGGATAGAAGAATAATGTCACACTCAGAATGTAGTCATAGACATAACACAAATCATACTGTAATATAGTGTGGATTGAAGAATAATGTCACATTCAGAATGTAGTCATAGACATAACACAAAACTAAATGTAACATAGTGTGGATAGAAGAATAATGTCACATTCAGAATGTAGTCATAGACATAACACAAAACTAAATGTAACATAGTGTGGATAGAAGAATAATGTCACATTCAGAATGTAGTCATAGACATAACACAAAACTAAATGTAACATAGTGTGGATAGAAGAATAATGTCACAGTCAGAATGTAGTCATAGACATAACACAAAACTAAATGTAACATAGTGTGGATAGAAGAATAATGTCACACTCAGAATGTAGTCATAGACATAACACAAATCATACTGTAATATAGTGTGGATTGAAGAATAATGTCACATTCAGAATGTAGTCATAGACATAACACAAAACTAAATGTAACATAGTGTGGATAGAAGAATAATGTCACATTCAGAATGTAGTCATAGACATAACACAAAACTAAATGTAACATAGTGTAGATAGAAGAATAATGTCACACTCAGAATGTAGTCATAGACATAACACAAAACTAAATGTAACATAGTGTGGATAGAAGAATAATGTCACATTCAGAATGTAGTCATAGACATAACACAAAACTAAATGTAACATAGTGTGGATAGAAGAATAATGTCACACTCAGAATGTAGTCATAGACATAACACAAATCATACTGTAATATAGTGTGGATAGAAGAATAATGTCACATTCAGAATGTAGTCATAGACATAACACAAAACTAAATGTAACATAGTGTGGATAGAAGAATAATGTCACAGTCAGAATGTAGTCATAGACATAATACAAAACTAAATGTAACATAGTGTGGATAGAAGAATAATGTCACATTCAGAATGTAGTCATAGACATAATACAAAACTAAATGTAACATAGTGTGGATAGAAGAATAATGTCACACTCAGAATGTACTCATAGGCATGACACAAAACATATTGTAACATAGCCTTGATAGAAGAATAATGTCACATTCAGAATGTAGTCATAGATAAAACACAAAACATATTGTAACATAGCCTTGATAGAAGAATAATGTCACATTCAGAATGTAGTCATAGATATAACACAAAACATACTGTAACATAGCCTTGAATGAAGAATAATGTCACATTCAGAATGTAGTCATAGATATAACACAAAGCATATTCTAACATAGCCTTGATAGAAGAATAATGTCACATTCAGAATGTAGTCATAGACATAACACAAAACATACTGTAACATAGTATGGATAGAAGAATTAGGTCACATTCAGAATGTAGTCATAGACATAGCACAAATCATATTGTAACATAGCGTTGATAGAAGAATATGGTCACATTCAGAATGTACCCATAGGCATAACACAAAACATATTGTAACATAGCGTTGATAGAAGAATAATGTCACATTCAGAATGTAGTCATAGATATAACACAAAACATACTGTAACATAGCCTTGATAGAAGAATAATGTCACATTCAGAATGTAGTCATAGATATAACACAAAACATACTGTAACATAGCCTTGATAGAAGAATAATGTCACATTCAGAATGTAGTCATAGACGTAACACAAAACATACTGTAACATAGTATGGATAGAAGAATTAGGTCACATTCAGAATGTAGTCATAGACATAACACAAATCATATTGTAACATAGCGTTGATAGAAGAATATGGTCACATTCAGAATGTACCCATAGGCATAACACAAAACATATTGTAACATAGTGTGGATAGAAGAATATGGTCACATTCAGAATGTAGTCATAGATATAACACAATACATAGTGTAACATAGCATGGATAGAAGAATAATGTCACATTCATAATGTAGTCATAGATATAATACAAAACATATTGTAACATAGTGTGGATAGAAGAATATGGTCACATTCAGAATGTAGTCATAGATATAAGACAAAACATAGTGTAACGTAGCATGGATAGAAGAATAATGTCACATTCATAATGTAGTCATAGATATAACACAAAACGTACTGTATTATAGCATGGATAGAAGAATAATGTCACATTGAGAATGTGGTCATAGATATAACACAAAACATAGTGTAACATAGCATGGATAGAAGAATAATGTCACATTCAGAATTTAGTCATAGATATAACATAAAACATAGTGTAACATAGCATGGATAGAAGAATAATGTCACATTCAGAATGTAGTCATAGATATAACACAAAACATATTGTAACATAGCAAGGATAGAAGAATAATGTCACATACAGAATGTAGTCATAGATACAACACAAAACATAATGTAACATAGCATGGATAGAAGAATAATGTCACATTCAGAATGTAGTCATAGATATAACACAAAACATAATGTAACATAGCAAGGATAGAAGAATAATGTCACATTCAGAATGTAGTCATAGATATAACACAAAACATAATGTAACATAGCAAGGATAGAAGAATGTCACATACAGAATGTAGTCATAGATACAACACAAAACATAATGTAACATAGCATGGATAGAAGAATAATGTCACATTCAGAATGTAGTCATAGATATAACACAAAACATAGTGTAACATAGCATGGATTGAAGAATAATGTCACATTCAGCATGTAGTCATAGATATAAGACAAAACATAGTGTAACACAGCATGGATAAAAGAATAATGTCACATTCAGAATGTAGTCATAGATATAACACAAAACATAGTGTAACATAGCATGGATAGAAGAATAATGTCACATTCAGAATGTAGTCATAGATATAACACAAAACATAGTGTAACATAGCATGGATAGAAGAATAATGTCACATTGAGAATGTGGTCATAGATATAACACAAAACATAGTGTAACATAGCATGGATAGAAGAATATGGTCACATTCAGAATGTAGTTATAGATATAATACAAAACATAGTGTAACATAGCATGGATAGAAGAATAATGTCACATTCATAATGTAGTCATAGATATAACACAAAACGTACTGTAACATAGCATGAATACAAGAATTATGTCACATTGAGAATGTAGTGGTAGACATAACAGAAAACATACTGTAACATAGTGTGGATAGAAGAATTAGGTCACATTCAGAATGTAGTCATAGGTATAACACAAAGCATATTGTAACATAGGGTGGATAGAAGAATATGGTCACATTCAGAATGTAGTGTTAAATATAACACAAAACATAGTGTAACATAGCGTGGATAGAAGAATAATGCCACATTCAGAATGTAGTCATAGGCATAACACAAAACATATTGTAACATAGTGTGGATAGAAGAATAATGTCACACTCAGAATGTTGTCATAGATATAGCACAAAACATATTGTAACATAGCGTGGATAGAGGAATAATGTCACACTCAGAAAATTGTCATAGATATAACACTTAATATTGTAACATAGCGTGGATAGAAGAACAATTTCACATTTAGAATGCAGTCATAGACATAACACAAAACATAGTGTACCTTAGTGTGGATAGAAGAATATGGTCACATTCAGAATGTAGTCATAGACATAACATAAAGCATAGTGTAACATAGTGCGGATAGAAGAATATGGTCACATTCAGAATGCAGTCATAGACATAACACAAAATATAGTGTACATTAGTGTGGATAGAAGAATATGGTCACATTCAGAATGTAGTCATAGACATAACATAAAGCATAGTGTAACATAGTGTGGATAGAAGAATATGTTCACATTCAGAATGTAGTCATAGACATAACAAAAAACATACTGTAACATAGCGTGGATAGAAGAATATGGTCACATTCAGAATGTAGTGATAGACATATCACAAAACATTCTGTAATATAGCGTGAATAGAAGAATGTCACATTCAGAATGTAGTCATAGACATAACACAAAACATACAATAACAAAGTGTGGATAGAAGAATAATGTCACATTCAGAATGTAGTCATAGACATAACACCAAACATACTGTAACATAGCGTGGATAGAAGAATAATGTCACATCAGAATGTAGTCATAGACATAACAAAACATAAAATAACATGGTGTGGATAGAAGAATAATGTCACATTCAGAATGTAGTCATAGACATAACACAAAACATACAATAACGTGGTGTGGATAGAAGAATAATGTCACATTCAGAATGTAGTCAACACATAGCACAAAACATACTGTAACATTTTGTGGATAGAAGAATAAGGTCACATTCGGAATATAGTCATAGTCCAAACATAAAGCATAATGTGACATAGCGTGGATAGCAGAATAATGTCACATTCAGAATGTAGTGATAAACATAAAACAAAACATATTGTAACATAGCGTGGATAGAAGAAAATGGTCACATTCAGAATTTAGTCGTAGATATAACACAAAACATAGTGTAACATAGTGTGGAGAGAAGAATAATGTCTCATTAAGAATGTAGTCATAGACATAACATAAACATACAATAACAGTGTGGATTGAAGATTCATGTCACATTCAGAATGTAGTCATAGACATATCACAAAGCATATTGTAACATAGCGTGGATAGGAGAATAATGTCACATTCAGAATGTAGTCATAGACAAAACACAAAACATACTGTAACATAGCGTGGATAGAAGAATAATGTCACACTCAGAATGTTGTCATAGATATAATACAAAACATAATGTAACATAGCGTGGATAGAAGAGTAATGTCACATTCAGAATGTTGTCATAGATATAACACAAAACATATTGTAACATAGTGTGGATAGAAGAATAATTTCACATTCAGAATGTTGTCATACATATAACACAAAACATAATGTAACATAGCGTGGATAGAAGAATAATGTCATATTCAGAATGTTGTCATAGATATAACACAAAGCATAATGTAACATAGCGTGGATAGAAGAATAATGTCACACTCAGAATGTTGTCATAGATATAACACAAAACATATTGTAACATAGTGTGGATAGAAGAATAATTTCACATTCAGAATGTTGTCATACATATAACACAAAACATAATGTAACATAGCATGGATAGAAGAATAATGTTACATTCAGAATCTTGTCATTGATATAATACAAAACATAATGTAACATAGCGTGGATAGAAGAATAATATCACGTTCAGAATGTTGTCATAGATATAATACAAAACATAATGTAACATAGCGTGGATAGAAGAGTAATGTCACATTCAGAATGTTGTCATAGACAAAACACCAAATACATTGTAACATAGCGTGGATAGAAGAATAATGTCACATTCAGAATGTTGTCATAGACATAATACAAAACATAATGTAACATAGCGTGGATAGAAGAATAATGTCACATTCAGAATGTTGTCATAGACACAACACAAAACATAATGTAACATAGCGTGGATAGAACAATAATGTTACATTCAGAACGTAGTCATACACAACACAAAACATATTGTAACATAGCGTGGATAGAAGAATAATGTCACATTCAGAATGTAGTCAACACATAGCACAAAACATACTGTAACATATTGTGGATAGAAGAATAAGGTCACATTCGGAATGTAGTCATAGTCCAAACATAAAGCATAATGTAACATAGCGTGGATAGCAGAATAATGTCACATTCAGAATGTAGTGATAAACATAAAACAAAACATATTGTAACATAGCGTGGATAGAAGAAAATGGTCACATTCAGAATTTAGTCGTAGATATAACACAAAACATAGTGTAACATAGTGTGGAGAGAAGAATAATGTCTCATTAAGAATGTAGTCATAGACATAACATAAACATACAATAATAGTGTGGATTGAAGATTCATGTCACATTCAGAATGTAGTCATAGACATATCACAAAGCATATTGTAACATAGCGTGGATAGGAGAATAATGTCACAATCAGAATGTAGTCATAGACAAAACACAAAACATACTGTAACATAGCGTGGATAGAAGAATAATGTCACACTCAGAATGTTGTCATAGATATAGCACAAAACATATTGTAACATAGCTTCGATAGAAGAATAATGTTACATTCAGAATCTTGTCATAGATATAATACAAAACATAATGTAACATAGCGTGGATAGAAGAATAATGTCTCATTCAGAATGTTGTCATAGATATAATACAAAACATAATGTAACATAGCGTGGATAGAAGAGTAATGTCACATTCAGAATGTTGTCATAGATATAACACAAAACATATTGTAACATAGTGTGGATAGAAGAATAATTTCACATTCAGAATGTTGTCATACATATAACACAAAACATAATGTAACATAGCGTGGATAGAAGAATAATGTTACATTCAGAATCTTGTCATAGACAACACAAAACATATTGTAACATAGCGTGGATAGAAGAATAATGTCATATTCAGAATGTTGTCATAGATATAACACAAAGCATAATGTAACATAGCGTGGATAGAAGAATAATGTCACACTCAGAATGTTGTCATAGATATAACACAAAACATATTGTAACATAGTGTAGATAGAAGAATAATTTCACATTCAGAATGTTGTCATACATATAACACAAAACATAATGTAACATAGCGTGGATAGAAGAATAATGTTACATTCAGAATCTTGTCATAGATATAATACAAAACATAATGTAACATAGCGTGGATAGAAGAATAATGTCACATTCAGAATGTTGTCACAGATATAATACAAAACATAATGTAACATAGCGTGGATAGAAGAGTAATGTCACATTCAGAATGTTGTCATAGACAAAACACCAAATACATTGTAACATAGCGTGGATAGAAGAATAATGTCACATTCAGAATGTTGTCATAGACATAATACAAAACATAATGTAACATAGCGTGGATAGAAGAATAATGTCACATTCAGAATGTTGTCATAGACACAACACAAAACATAATGTAACATAGCGTGGATAGAACAATAATGTTACATTCAGAACGTAGTCATAGACAACACAAAACATATTGTAACATAGCGTGGATAGAAGAATAATGTCATATTCAGAATGTTGTCATAGATATAACACAAAACATATTGTAACATAGCGTGGATAGAAGAATAATTTCACAATTCAGAATGTTGTCATAGATATAACACAAAACATATTGTAACATAGCGTGGATAGAAGAAGAATTTCACATTCAGAATGTTGTCATAGATATAACACAAAATATATTGTAACATAGCGTGGATAGAAGAATAATTTCACATTCAGAATGTTGTCATAAATATAACACAAAACATACTGTCACATACCGTGGATAGAAGTATAATGTCACATTCAGAATGTAGGCATAGACAAAACACAAAACATACTGTAAAATAGCGTGGATAGAAGAATAATGTCACACTCAGAATGTAAGCATAGACAAAACACAAAACATATTGTAGCATAGCGTGGATAGAAGGGTAATGTCACACTCAGAATGTAGCGATAGACATAACACAAAACATATTGTAACATAGCGTGGATAGAAGAATTATGTCACATTCAGAATGTTGTCATAGATATAACACAAATCATACTGTAATATAGTGTGGATGGAAGAATAATGTCACATTCAGAATGTAGTCATAGACATAACACAAAACATATTGTAACATAGCCTTGATAGAAGAATAATGTCACATTCAGAATGTAGGCATAGACATAACACAAAACATACTGTAACATAGTATGGATAGAAGAATTAGGTCACATTCAGAATGTAGTCATAGACATAACAGAAATCATATTGTAACATAGCGTTGATAGAAGAATATGGTCACATTCAGAATGTACCCATAGGCATAACACAAAACATATTGTAACATAGTGTGGATAGAAGAATATGGTCACATTCAGAATGTAGTCATAGATATAACACAAAACATAGTGTAACATAACATGGATAGAAGAATAATGTCACATTCATAATATAGTCATAGATATAACACAAAACATGTTGTAACATAGTGTGGATAGAAGAATATGGTCACATTCAGAATGTAGTCATAGATATTACACAAAACATAGTGTAACATAGCATGGATAGAAGAATAATGTCACATTCATAATGTAGTCATAGATATAACACAAAACGTACTGTATTATAGCATGGATAGAAGAATAATGTCACATTGAGAATGTGGTCATAGATATAACACAAAACATAGTGTAACATAGCATGAATAGAAGAATAATGTCACATTCAGGATTTAGTCATAGATATAACACAAAACATAGTGTAACATAGCATGGATAGAAGAATAATGTCACATTCAGAATGTAGTCATAGATATAACACAAAACATAGTGTAAAATAGCATGGATAGAAGAAGAATGTCACATTAAGAATGTAGTCATAGATATAACATAAAACATAATGTAACATAGCATGGATAGAAGAATAATGTCACATTCAGAATGTAGTCATAGATATAACACAAAACATAGTGTAACATAGCATGGATAGAAGAATAATGTCACATTGAGAATGTGATCATAGATATAACATAAAACATAGTGTAACATAGCATGGATAGAAGAATATGGTAACATTCAGAATGTAGTCATAGATATAACACAAAACATAGTGTAACATAGCATGGATAGAAGACTAATGTCACATTGAGAATGTGTTCATACATATAACACAAAACATAGTGTAACATAGCATGGATAGAAGAATATGGTCACATTCAGAATGTAGTCATAGATATAACACAAAACATAGTGTAACATAGCATGGATAGAAGAATAATGTCACATTCAGAATGTAGTCATAGATATAAGACAAAACATAGTGTAACATAGCATGGATAGAAGAATAATGTCACATTCAGAATGTAGTCATAGATATAACACAAAACATAGTGTAACATAGCATGGATAGAAGAATAGTGTCACATTCAGAATGTAGTCATAGATATAACACAAAACATAATGTAACATAGCATGGATAGAAGAATAATGTCACATTCAGAATGTAGTCATAGATATAACACAAAACATAGTGTAACATAGCATGGATAGAAGAATAAAGATATAACACAAAACATAGTGTAACATGGCATGGATAGAAGAATAATGTCACATTCATAATGTAGTCATAGATATAACACAAAAAGTACTGTAACATAGCATGGATAGAAGAATATGGTCACATTCATAATGTAGTCATAGATATAACACAAAACATAATGTAACAAAGCATGGATAGAAGAATAATTTCACATTCATAAGGTAGTCATAGATATAACACAAAACATATTGTAACATAGTGTGGATAGAAGAATATGGTCACGTTCAGAATGTAGTCATAGATATAACACAAAACATAGTGTAACATAGCATGGATAGAAGAATATGGTCACATTCAGAATGTAGTGTTAAATATAACACAAAACATATTGTAAAATAGCTTGCATAGAAGAATATGGTCACATTCAGAATGTAGTGTTAAATATAACACAAACATAGTGTAACATAGCGTGGATAGAAGAATAATGCAACATTCAGAATGTAGTCATAGACATAACATAAAGCATAGTGTAACATAGTGTGGATAGACGAATATGGTCACATTCAGAATTTAGTCATAGACATAACACAAAACATAGTGTAACATGTGTGGATAGAAGAATATGGTCACATTCAGAATGTAGTGATAGATATAACACAAAACATACTGTAACATAGCGTGGATAGAAGAATATGGTCACATTCAGAATGTTGTCATAGATATAACACAAAACATAGTGTAGCATAGTGTGGATAGAAGAATTAGGTCACATTCAGAATGTAGTCATAGATATACACAAAACATAGTGTAGCATAGTGTGGATAGAAGAATTAGGTCACATTCAGAATGTAGTCATAGACATACACAAAACATAGTGTAGCATAGTGTGGATAGAAGAATTAGGTCACATTCAGAATGTAGTCATAGATATACACAAAACATAGTGTAGCATAGTGTGGATAGAAGAATTAGGTCACATTCAGAATGTAGTCATAGATATACACAAAACATAGTGTAGCATAGTGTGGATAGAAGAATTAGGTCACATTCAGAATGTAGTCATAGATATACACAAAACATAGTGTAGCATAGTGTGGATAGAAGAATTAGGTCACATTCAGAATGTAGTCATAGATATACACAAAACATAGTTTAGCATAGTGTGGATAGAAGAATTAGGTCACATTCAGAATGTAGTCATAGATATACACAAAACATAGTGTAGCATAGTGTGGATAGAAGAATTAGGTCACATTCAGAATGTAGTCATAGATATACACAAAACATAGTGTAGCATAGTGTGGATAGAAGAATTAGGTCACATTCAGAATGTGGTCATAGATATAACACAAAACATAGTGTAGCATAGTGTGGAAAGAAGAATTAGGTCACATTCAGAATGTAGTCATAGATATACACAAAACATAATGTAACATAGTGTGGATAGAAGAATTAGGTCACATTCAGAATGTGGTCATAGATATACACAAAACATAATGTAACATAGTGTGGATAGAAGAATTAGGTCACATTCAGAATGTGGTCATAGATATACACAAAACATAATGTAACATAGCGTGGATAGAAGAATTAGGTCACATTCAGAATGTAGTCATAGATATACACAAAACATACTGTAACATAGTGTGGATAGAAGAATTAGGTCACATTCAGAATGTGGTCATAGATATAACACAAAACATATTGTAACATAGGGTGGTTAGAAGAATTAGGTCACATTCAGAATGTGGTCATAGATATAACACAAAACATACTGTAACATAGCGTTGATAGAAGAATTAGGTCACATTCAGAATGTAGTCATAGACATACACAAAACATACTGTAACATAGTGTGGATAGAAGAATTAGGTCACATTCAGAATGTAGTCATAGACATACACAAAACATAGTGTAACAGTGTTGATAGAAGAATTAGGTCACATTCAGAATGTAGTCATAGATATACACAAAACATAATGTAACATAGTGTGGATAGAAGAATTAGGTCACATTCAGAATGTAGTCATAGATATAACACAAAACATACTGTAACATAGTGTGGATAGAAGAATTAGGTCACATTCAGAATGTAGTCATAGATATACACAAAACATAATGTAACATAGTGTGGATAGAAGAATTAGGTCACATTCAGAATGTAGTCATAGATATACACAAAACATATTGTAACATAGTGTTGATAGAAGAATTAGGTCACATTCAGAATGTAGTCATAGATATACACAAAACATACTGTAACATAGTGTGGATAGAAGAATTAGGTCACATTCAGAATGTAGTCATAGATATACACAAAACATACTGTAACATAGTGTTGATAGAAGAATTAGGTCACATTCAGAATGTAGTCATAGATATACACAAAACATACTGTAACATAGTGTTGATAGAAGAATTAGGTCACATTCAGAATGTAGTCATAGATATACACAAAACATACTGTAACATAGTGTTGATAGAAGAATTAGGTCACATTCAGAATGTAGTCATAGATATACACAAAACATACTGTAACATAGTGTGGATAGAAGAATTAGGTCACATTCAGAATGTAGTCATAGATATACACAAAACATACTGTAACATAGTGTGGATAGAAGAATTAGGTCACATTCAGAATGTAGTCATAGATATACACAAAACATACTGTAACATAGTGTGGATAGAAGAATTAGGTCACATTCAGAATGTAGTCATAGATATAACACAAAACATACTGTAACATAGTGTTGATAGAAGAATTAGGTCACATTCTGAATGTAGTCATAGACATACACAAAACATACTGTAACATAGTGTGGATAGAAGAATTAGGTCACATTCAGAATGTAGTCATAGATATACACAAAACATACTGTAACATAGTGTGGATAGAAGAATTAGGTCACATTCAGAATGTAGTCATAGACATACACAAAACATACTGTAACATAGTGTTGATAGAAGAATTAGGTCACATTCAGAATGTAGTCATAGATATACACAAAACATACTGTAACATAGTGTGGATAGAAGAATTAGGTCACATTCAGAATGTAGTCATAGACATACACAAAACATACTGTAACATAGTGTGGATAGAAGAATTAGGTCACATTCAGAATGTAGTCATAGACATACACAAAACATACTGTAACATAGTGTTGATAGAAGAATTAGGTCACATTCAGAATGTAGTCATAGACATACACAAAACATAATGTAACATAGTGTGGATAGAAGAATTAGGTCACATTCAGAATGTAGTCATAGATATACACAAAACATACTGTAACATAGTGTGGATAGAAGAATTAGGTCACATTCAGAATGTAGTCATAGATATACACAAAACATTCTGTAACATAGTGTTGATAGAAGAATTAGGTCACATTCAGAATGTAGTCATAGATATACACAAAACATACTGTAACATAGTGTGGATAGAAGAATTAGGTCACATTCAGAATGTAGTCATAGACATACACAAAACATACTGTAACATAGTGTTGATAGAAGAATTAGGTCACATTCAGAATGTAGTCATAGATATACACAAAACATACTGTAACATAGTGTGGATAGAAGAATTAGGTCACATTCAGAATGTAGTCATAGACATACACAAAACATAATGTAACATAGTGTGGATAGAAGAATTAGGTCACATTCAGAATGTAGTCATAGATATACACAAAACATAATGTAACATAGTGTTGATATAAGAATTAGGTCACATTCAGAATGTGGTCATAGATATACACAAAACATACTGTAACATAGTGTTGATAGAAGAATTAGGTCACATTCAGAATGTGGTCATAGATATACACAAAACATACTGTAACATAGTGTTGATAGAAGAATTAGGTCACATTCAGAATGTAGTCATAGACATACACAAAACATAATGTAACATAGTGTTGATAGAAGAATTAGGTCACATTCAGAATGTAGTCATAGACATACACAAAACATATTGTAACATAGTGTTGATAGAAGAATTAGGTCACATTCAGAATGTAGTCATAGATATACACAAAACATATTGTAACATAGTGTTGATAGAAGAATTAGGTCACATTCAGAATGTAGTCATAGATATACACAAAACATACTGTAACATAGTGTTGATAGAAGAATTAGGTCACATTCAGAATGTGGTCATAGACATACACAAAACATAGTGTAACATGGTGTGGATAGAAGAATTAGGTCACATTCAGAATGTAGTCATAGATATACACAAAACATAATGTAACATAGTGTGGATAGAAGAATTAGGTCACATTCAGAATGTAGTCATAGACATACACAAAACATAATGTAACATAGGGTGGATAGAAGAATTAGGTCACATTCAGAATGTGGTCATAGATATACACAAAACATATTGTAACATAGCGTGGATAGAAGAATTAGGTCACATTCAGAATGTGGTCATAGATATACACAAAACATAATGTAACATAGTGTGGATAGAAGAATTAGGTCACATTCAGAATGTGGTCATAGATATACACAAAACATAATGTAACATAGTGTGGATAGAAGAATTAGGTCACATTCAGAATGTGGTCATAGATATACACAAAACATAGTGTAACATAGCGTGGATAGAAGAATTAGGTCACATTCAGAATGTAGTCATAGACATACACAAAACATAGTGTAACATAGCGTGGATAGAAGAATTAGGTCACATTCAGAATGTTGTCATAGATATAACACAAAACATAGTGTAGCATAGTGTGGATAGAAGAATTAGGTCACATTCAGAATGTAGTCATAGATATACACAAAACATAGTGTAGCATAGTGTGGATAGAAGAATCAGGTCACATTCAGAATGTAGTCATAGACATACACAAAACATAGTGTAGCATAGTGTGGATAGAAGAATTAGGTCACATTCAGAATGTAGTCATAGATATACACAAAACATAGTGTAGCATAGTGTGGATAGAAGAATTAGGTCACATTCAGAATGTAGTCATAGATATACACAAAACATAGTGTAGCATAGTGTGGATAGAAGAATTAGGTCACATTCAGAATGTAGTCATAGATATACACAAAACATAGTGTAGCATAGTGTGGATAGAAGAATTAGGTCACATTCAGAATGTAGTCATAGATATACACAAAACATAGTGTAGCATAGTGTGGATAGAAGAATTAGGTCACATTCAGAATGTAGTCATAGATATACACAAAACATAGTGTTGCATAGTGTGGATAGAAGAATTAGGTCACATTCAGAATGTAGTCATAGATATACACAAAACATAGTGTAGCATAGTGTGGATAGAAGAATTAGGTCACATTCAGAATGTGGTCATAGATATAACACAAAACATAGTGTAGCATAGTGTGGATAGAAGAATTAGGTCACATTCAGAATGTAGTCATAGATATACACAAAACATAATGTAACATAGTGTGGATAGAAGAATTAGGTCACATTCAGAATGTGGTCATAGATATACACAAAACATAATGTAACATAGTGTGGATAGAAGAATTAGGTCACATTCAGAATGTGGTCATAGATATACACAAAACATAATGTAACATAGCGTGGATGGAAGAATTAGGTCACATTCAGAATGTAGTCATAGATATACACAAAACATACTTAACATAGTGTGGATAGAAGAATTAGGTCACATTCAGAATGTGGTCATAGATATAACACAAAACATATTGTAACATAGGGTGGTTAGAAGAATTAGGTCACATTCAGAATGTGGTCATAGATATAACACAAAACATACTGTAACATAGCGTTGATAGAAGAATTAGGTCACATTCAGAATGTAGTCATAGACATACACAAAACATACTGTAACATAGTGTGGATAGAAGAATTAGGTCACATTCAGAATGTAGTCATAGACATACACAAAACATAGTGTAACAGTGTTGATAGAAGAATTAGGTCACATTCAGAATGTAGTCATAGATATACACAAAACATAATGTAACATAGTGTGGATAGAAGAATTAGGTCACATTCAGAATGTAGTCATAGATATAACACAAAACATACTTTAACATAGTGTGGATAGAAGAATTAGGTCACATTCAGAATGTAGTCATAGATATACACAAAACATAATGTAACATAGTGTGGATAGAAGAATTAGGTCACATTCAGAATGTAGTCATAGATATACACAAAACATATTGTAACATAGTGTTGATAGAAGAATTAGGTCACATTCAGAATGTGGTCATAGATATACACAAAACATACTGTAACATAGTGTTGATAGAAGAATTAGGTCACATTCAGAATGTAGTCATAGATATACACAAAACATATTGTAACATAGTGTTGATAGAAGAATTAGGTCACATTCAGAATGTAGTCATAGATATACACAAAACATACTGTAACATAGTGTGGATAGAAGAATTAGTTCACATTCAGAATGTAGTCATAGATATACACAAAACATACTGTAACATAGTGTTGATAGAAGAATTAGGTCACATTCAGAATGTAGTCATAGATATACACAAAACATACTGTAACATAGTGTTGATAGAAGAATTAGGTCACATTCAGAATGTAGTCATAGATATACACAAAACATACTGTAACATAGTGTTGATAGAAGAATTAGGTCACATTCAGAATGTAGTCATAGATATACACAAAACATACTGTAACATAGTGTGGATAGAAGAATTAGGTAACATTCAGAATGTAGTCATAGATATACACAAAACATACTGTAACATAGTGTGGATAGAAGAATTAGGTCACATTCAGAATGTAGTCATAGATATACACAAAACATACTGTAACATAGTGTGGATAGAAGAATTAGGTCACATTCAGAATGTAGTCATAGATATAACACAAAACATACTGTAACATAGTGTTGATAGAAGAATTAGGTCACATTCAGAATGTAGTCATAGACATACACAAAACATACTGTAACATAGTGTGGATAGAAGAATTAGGTCACATTCAGAATGTAGTCATAGATATACACAAAACATACTGTAACATAGTGTGGATAGAAGAATTAGGTCACATTCAGAATGTATTCATAGACATACACAAAACATAATGTAACATAGTGTGGATAGAAGAATTAGGTCACATTCAGAATGTAGTCATAGATATACACAAAACATACTGTAACATAGTGTGGATAGAAGAATTAGGTCACATTCAGAATGTAGTCATAGACATACACAAAACATACTGTAACATAGTGTGGATAGAAGAATTAGGTCACATTCAGAATGTAGTCATAGACATACACAAAACATACTGTAACATAGTGTTGATAGAAGAATTAGGTCACATTCAGAATGTAGTCATAGACATACACAAAACATAATGTAACATAGTGTGGATAGAAGAATTAGGTCACATTCAGAATGTAGTCATAGATATACACAAAACATACTGTAACATAGTGTGGATAGAAGAATTAGGTCACATTCAGAATGTAGTCATAGATATACACAAAACATTCTGTAACATAGTGTTGATAGAAGAATTAGGTCACATTCAGAATGTAGTCATAGATATACACAAAACATACTGTAACATAGTGTGGATAGAAGAATTAGGTCACATTCAGAATGTAGTCATAGAGATACACAAAACATACTGTAACATAGTGTTGATAGAAGAATTAGGTCACATTCAGAATGTAGTCATAGATATACACAAAACATACTGTAACATAGTGTGGATAGAAGAATTAGGTCACATTCAGAATGTAGTCATAGACATACACAAAACATAATGTAACATAGTGTGGATAGAAGAATTAGGTCACATTCAGAATGTAGTCATAGATATACACAAAACATAATGTAACATAGTGTTGATAGAAGAATTAGGTCACATTCAGAATGTGGTCATAGATATACACAAAACATACTGTAACATAGTGTTGATAGAAGAATTAGGTCACATTCAGAATGTGGTCATAGATATACACAAAACATACTGTAACATAGTGTTGATAGAAGAATTAGGTCACATTCAGAATGTAGGCATAGACATACACAAAACATATTGTAACATAGTGTTGATAGAAGAATTAGGTCACATTCAGAATGTAGTCATAGATATACACAAAACATATTGTAACATAGTGTTGATAGAAGAATTAGGTCACATTCAGAATGTAGTCATAGATATACACAAAACATACTGTAACATAGTGTTGATAGAAGAATTAGGTCACATTCAGAATGTGGTCATAGACATACACAAAACATAGTGTAACATGGTGTGGATAGAAGAATTAGGTCACATTCAGAATGTAGTCATAGATATACACAAAACATAATGTAACATAGTGTGGATAGAAGAATTAGGTCACATTCAGAATGTAGTCATAGACATACACAAAACATAATGTAACATAGTGTGGATAGAAGAATTAGGTCACATTCAGAATGTGGTCATAGATATACACAAAACATATTGTAACATAGCGTGGATAGAAGAATTAGGTCACATTCAGAATGTGGTCATAGATATACACAAAACATAATGTAACATAGTGTGGATAGAAGAATTAGGTCACATTCAGAATGTGGTCATAGATATACACAAAACATAGTGTAACATAGCGTGGATAGAAGAATTAGGTCACATTCAGAATGTAGTCATAGACATACACAAAACATAGTGTAAGATAGCGTGGATAGAAGAATTAGGTCACATTCAGAATGTTGTCATAGATATAACACAAAACATAGTGTAGCATAGTGTGGATAGAAGAATTAGGTCACATTCAGAATGTAGTCATAGATATACACAAAACATAGTGTAGCATAGTGTGGATAGAAGAATTAGGTCACATTCAGAATGTAGTCATAGACATACACAAAACATAGTGTAGCATAGTGTGGATAGAAGAATTAGGTCACATTCAGAATGTAGTCATAGATATACACAAAACATAGTGTAGCATAGTGTGGATAGAAGAATTAGGTCACATTCAGAATGTAGTCATAGATATACACAAAACATAGTGTAGCATAGTGTGGATAGAAGAATTAGGTCACATTCAGAATGTAGTCATAGATATACACAAAACATAGTGTAGCATAGTGTGGATAGAAGAATTAGGTCACATTCAGAATGTAGTCATAGATATACACAAAACATAGTGTAGCATAGTGTGGATAGAAGAATTAGGTCACATTCAGAATGTAGTCATAGACATACACAAAACATAATGTAACATAGTGTGGATAGAAGAATTAGGTCACATTCAGAATGTGGTCATAGATATACACAAAACATATTGTAACATAGCGTGGATAGAAGAATTAGGTCACATTCAGAATGTAGTCATAGATATAACACAAAACATAATGTAACATAGTGTGGATAGAAGAATTAGGTCACATTCAGAATGTGGTCATAGATATACACAAAACATACTGTAACATAGTGTTGATAGAAGAATTAGGTCACATTCAGAATGTGGTCATAGATATAACACAAAACATAATGTAACATAGTGTGGATAGAAGAATTAGGTCACATTCAGAATGTGGTCATAGATATAACACAAAACATAATGTAACATAGTGCGGATAGAAGAATTAGGTCACATTCAGAATGTGGTCATAGATATACACAAAACATACTGTAACATAGTGTTGATAGAAGAATTAGGTCACATTCAGAATGTAGTCATAGACATACACAAAACGTAGTGTAACAGTGTTGATAGAAGAATTAGGTCACATTCAGAATGTGGTCATAGATATACACAAAACATATTGTAACATAGTGTGGATAGAAGAATTAGGTCACATTCAGAATGTAGTCATAGACATACACAAAACATAGTGTAACATAGTGTGGATAGAAGAATTAGGTCACATTCAGAATGTGGTCATAGACATACACAAAACATATTGTAACATAGTGTTGATAGAAGAATTAGGTCACATTCAGAATGTAGTCATAGATATACACAAAACATACTGTAACATAGTGTTGATAGAAGAATTAGGTCACATTCAGAATGTAGTCATAGATATACACAAAACATACTGTAACATAGTGTTAATAGAAGAATTAGGTCACATTCAGAATGTAGTCATAGACATACACAAAACATACTGTAACATAGTGTTGATAGAAGAATTAGGTCACATTCAGAATGTAGTCATAGATATACACAAAACATACTGTAACATAGTGTTAATAGTGTGGATAGAAGAATTAGGTCACATTCAGAATGTAGTCATAGATATACACAAAACATACTGTAACATAGTGTAACATAGTGTGGATAGAAGAATTAGGTCACATTCAGAATGTAGTCATAGATATACACAAAACATACTGTAACATAGTGTTGATAGAAGAATTAGGTCACATTCAGAATGTAGTCATAGATATACACAAAACATACTGTAACATAGTGTTAATAGAAGAATTAGGTCACATTCAGAATGTAGTCATAGACATACACAAAACATATTGTAACATAGTGTTAATAGAAGAATTAGGTCACATTCAGAATGTAGTCATAGATATACACAAAACATACTGTAACATAGTGTTGATAGAAGAATTAGGTCACATTCAGAATGTAGTCATAGATATACACAAAACATACTGTAACATAGTGTTAATAGAAGAATTAGGTCACATTCAGAATGTAGTCATAGACATACACAAAACATATTGTAACATAGTGTTAATAGAAGAATTAGGTCACATTCAGAATGTAGTCATAGACATACACAAAACATATTGTAACATAGTGTTAATAGAAGAATTAGGTCACATTCAGAATGTAGTCATAGACATACACAAAACATATTGTAACATAGTGTTAATAGAAGAATTAGGTCACATTCAGAATGTAGTCATAGACATACACAAAACATATTGTAACATAGTGTTAATAGAAGAATTAGGTCACATTCAGAATGTAGTCATAGACATACACAAAACATATTGTAACATGGTGTGGATAGAAGAATTAGGTCACATTCAGAATGTAGTCATAGACATACACAAAACATATTGTAACATAGTGTTAATAGAAGAATTAGGTCACATTCAGAATGTAGTCATAGACATACACAAAACATATTGTAACATGGTGTGGATAGAAGAATTAGGTCACATTCAGAATGTAGTCATAGACATACACAAAACATATTGTAACATGGTGTTGATAGAAGAATTAGGTCACATTCAGAATGTAGTCATAGACATACACAAAACATATTGTAACATAGTGTTGATAGAAGAATTAGGTCACATTCAGAATGGAGTCATAGACATACACAAAACATATTGTAACATAGTGTTGATAGAAGAATTAGGTCACATTCAGAATGTAGTCATAGATATACACAAAACATATTGTAACATAGTGTTGATAGAAGAATTAGGTCACATTCAGAATGTAGTCATAGACAAAACACAAAACATACTGTAACATAGGGTGGTTAGAAGAATGTCACATTCAGAACGTAGTCATAGACGTAACACAAAACATATTGTAACATACCATGGATAGAACAATAAGATCTCCTTCAGAATGTAGTCATAGATATAAGACAAAACATATTGTAACATAGGGTGGATAGAACAATAAGGTCACATTCAGAATCTAGTCATAGATATAACACAAAACATACAATAACAGTGTGTATAGAACAATAATGTCACATTCAGAATGTAGTCATAGATATAACACAAAACATATTGTAACATAGGGTGGATAGAACAATAAGGTCACATTCAGAATGTAGTCATAGATATAACACAAAACATACAATAACAGTGTGTATAGAACAATAATGTCACATTCAGAATGTAGTCATAGATATAACACAAAACATATTGTAACATACCATGGATAGAACAATAAGTTCTCATTCAGAATCTAGTCACAGATATAAGACAAAACATATTGTAACATAGGGTGGATAGAACAATAAGGTCACATTCAGAATGTAGTCATAGATATAACACAAAACATACAATAACAGTGTGTATAGAACAATAATGTCACATTCAGAATGTAGTCATAGATATAACACAAAGCATATTGTAACATAGGGTGGATAGAACAATTAGGTCACATTCAGAATGTAGTCATAGATATAACACAAAACATAGAATAATATAGTGTGGATAGAACAATTATGTCACATTCAGAATGGAGTCATAGATATAATACAAAACATACAATAACATAGTGTGGATAGAACAATAATGTCACATTCAGAATATAGTCATAGATATAACACAAAACATACAATAACAGTGTGTATAGAACAATAATGTCACATTCAGAATGTAGTCATAGATATAACACAAAACATAGAATAATATAGTGTGGATAGAACAATTATGTCACATTCAGAATGGAGTCATAGATATAATACAAAACATACAATAACATAGTGTGGATAGAACAATAATGTCACATTCAGAATATAGTCATAGATATAACACAAAACATACAATAACATAATGTGGATAGAACAATAATGTCACATTCAGAATGTAGTCATAGATATAACACAAAATTGGCACATGTTTGTTTCTAGATGATAAATTGCATGTGAGTGTACCTCAATATTGAAGGTGAATAACGTAACCAATAATATCGAATATGAAATTCATAAATAAGTAGCAGATAAAAAGTGTTTTGTGTAGATCAGCATTTGACATGGCAATACACCATAATAATACACTAGATTCTCACAATGTTCATAAGCTGGTGATGCTTGAAAAAGAAACGCAAATCATCCTCTGTGCATACAACGCAAGTATAAAGTTTGGAGTGTTCAATCTCTGACATTAAGTAGTATCTTACATAAATATGGGAATATTTCTATTAAATAACTTGCATGCAAAATCTTGCATTTATGTTGCATATGTTCTTACTTTTTATTTTTAATGAGGCCTAACTTTTTAGTTAATACTAATATACCTAAATTTGTTCTTTAAGCCAAACTATTTATTCAGATGTAAATACTTTCTCCGTTACTCAGTGTTCTTTCACTCCATTACGTGATGTAATGTCAAAACTTTGTTTCTGCATAACTCCTAACACCATAGAGCAGTTTAAAAATAAACCAAACTTGCTACTTTAAAAGTAACTATGTGATGCTGGACATTTTACTAATGCTGTATAGAGGATTGTGTGAAACTTTACGCTTGCATTACTCTGTTACAGGATGGGGACTTCACTCCAGTAAAATCACCAAGGTAAGACTTGACAAACCTTCTGATCGTTGTATTACATTTTCCTTTACTGGTGCTCTATAATAATGTTTTAAACAGAATAAACTTGTATGTGTTGTAATATCAAAAGCCACTCAACCAGTTATGATAGGACTTTAACCATTGAAACGCCTTACTCTTTCTGATGGACTTGGGCTATAAAACACTAATTTCAATTCATACATTAATGTCGTTTAGTAGGAAATAACTGTTACTCCACAGAGAATGTGGGGAAAAATAAAAGCCAGTTATGTTTTATTCCAAGCAATATACATAGATGGCAATGGTGTATCTTTTAATCAAACGAACAGAAGACAGAGCTTAAAAAGCAGCAGTCAGTATTGTTTATGATGGCACAAATTGTATGTCGTACTTCTTTAATTAAATACCATAATTACTCGTATACCACGTGCAGCTTTTTTGAAAAAAGAAATTGGAAATTCTTGTGCACATCTTATTTGAATTTGTTATGTTGGAAGCATTTCTTTTGACTTTCATAGTGCTATATACACAAGTACAACAGGTTGGTGATAGCGTCAGTCTTTGTGTGTGCAATAGTTCTGATTCAGGTAGTCTTCATTCCTTGTTATGAATGTGCGTGTTCACACCTCGGCAGACTCACAAAAATGAGTCACTGCTGCAGAAACATTGAAAATTATCAAACAAGCGGAATAAATAGGAAATTGTGCTGCAGGAAGAAAAAGGACAAGTTGCAAGCACAAGGATTACTGGCCAAGTATCGAACCTTCATGAGTTTGAGACGCCTGCTGTGACCACAGAAATGTGCCATGAAAGATCAGCATTGCACAGAATTTCAAAGCAAGCATTCTACACTTTTTTTTGTGTGGCGCAGGTTTTCAATTTGCAGGCATACCACAATTTCAGAATGTATACCAGTAGTGCATAAAGACAAACTTCTGGCCTTTCAAAGGCATGTTATACATCTTCGTAAGCAGCATGAATATCTGCTTTCAAAAATAGGAAATGCCAATCAAACACTGTTTATTTCGAGATGCCATGTGATAGCACCATTGAAAAAAAGAAGACTCTAGGACTGTGGCAATACATAGAGCTGGTTGGGAAAAGCAATACTGTACCGTTATGTTGGCTATACTTCCTGACGGCAGGAAACTTCTATCATTCATAATGTTTAAGCAGAAAACTATTCCCTAGGAAGAGAATTTTTCTCCTGTAGTGAGAGTCCAGGAAAAGGGGGGATGGACAATGTGCTAGTCATTGACTAGATTAAAACCGTATGGGAGCGACGTCCTGAAGCACTTTTGTCATGTCAGAAGAACATGCACAGCTTTCACGGGCATCAGACAGAAGATTAGCTGCAGGAAATGTAGACCTGGTGGAGTGACTTCACTGCTAGAGCCAGTGGATGTTTCCATAAACTGCCCATTTAAGGCGCATCTGAGAAGTTGTCTACTGGGAAAGACCTACATTGTGTTTGGTATGCTTGGGACCAGCCAGTCTCGGTGAGAGGTCAATCAAGAACTGCTGGATGGGACGGAGGATGAGGCAAGTCCAGCAGTGATAGCGAGGATTAGTCACCTACAATATAAAATCTGAGATATTAGTTACATTAACTACCATGCACCATTTTATTTGTTTTTGGTTATCAGCATGCATTGGACACAATTGAGAACAATTCCTTTATCGTAAATAATAAATATTACTCTTGTTTGTAACCCATATACATCATCTGGGGGAACTTGGTATTGCAGATGCATGTGTTATCAAGACCTCTGAATGAGCTTTATTCTAATTCTATAGATGTTTGCAACGAAGTTTCCGGATGCTAAAACCTAATAATCGCATCTAAGTAAGGTTTGCTGTATGTAAATGAGCAACACTGCATGAACTTTACTGATAATAGACGGTTCATGGACAATAAATTTGAGACAGGAAATCTATGGTCTATGAAGACAAATTGCTGACTTATGCCTTAAAATTGCTAGGAAGTTTCCTTGTCAGTGTAGCCATAAGATGTGGAACAAATCAGAGTGTGCATGTTTTAGTGCAATGGATTTGTTACCAGAAATCTGCAGGTGAACACAATGAATTTTGGGTTGCAATCCCAATGGTCACATTTTTTTTCTTTTCTTTCTAAGTACATAGTTTAAATTGATTTACAGGAAACATTTGCGTTGTGTATGTCTAATTTTCTGCTTAACCAAAACTGAAGTTTTTAATTTCAGATTTTTTTAATTATTATTTACATTTTCATGATTAAATAGTATACACTAAAAACCAAACATTACAGGAACTGGTACAAGTGAACACGAATAATGACTAACAAAAATGTAAATTTATAAGTACTTAAAAATCTAAAGGCCATGTGCACCATTTTTTATCAAATCCTTGGTGATCGAGGGTCATGGAAACATGATTAAACTTTGGTTGCGGCAAATTTGTAGTCATGGTGCATCATAGCTAATTCTTGATCAACAAACCGCCATCAGTTGACCGTTAGGTTGCCGAACGATCATGATTCTGCACTACCTACTCAAAGGAACGTATCCAACACTATAACCAAAGAGGTTGCAGTGTAATTAAAATCTCCTTGTGCTTTGAGTGTTTCAACATTCTTTCAGTGGAAAACAAAGAGAGGTTCTCAGCATGACATAAACATTCTGTTGGAACTAGCTGTCCGATAGAACAACTGATTCCTTGACAAGCAGTAGGTGTGGATGTATTTAGCCATGCGAGTTGTTATAACACAAGCATGTTAATCATTAATTGTTAAAATTGCGTGAATCCTGATGCGTAACTTTCAGGAAATTAAAAAATTTATTTGTAAACTGCATTATACCTGTCTAGCATTTTGACAATACTGCATAATTCCTTAACTCATATTAATGTTCTTGTTCACCAATGACACTGGGGATTAATTGATCTGCATCATTTTCCCTCTGGCTTCCCAATATAAAGTCTGTAAGTTACCACTTTTAATGGCTTTGCATTCGGAAGATGCTGTTTGTTCAGGATAATTAATAATGGTAATAATAATTCTTTGAAGGAAAGAAAACAGGAGGAAAAGCCATGTGTAATACTGTGCTCAGAAGAGATTGTCTTCAAACTGCTGCTTGTTTTGACTCTATTTGTTGATTCCAAAGTGAAAGTGAAAAATAATTCTATTTAAGTCTAATAAAGAGCAATAACTAAACACTATTTTTAATTGTGATACAGATATTGTATAAGAAACTATTAAAACTGAATCAGAAACCATAGTTTGTTAAATCTGCATCAAGGGATGGTAGTGTATGAAATTTTGTGCAACTTTGTGACACATAAGATGCTGCTCTTTTATACTGATAAGTTATTGTTTTATTGCTGATGTATTTAGTTTATTTCTCAATATATGTGCTAATGTATTACATGGTGTTTTACTTATAAATAAATACTGACATTCTTTACACATGATAGGCTATAACTTGTATATTACTGTACAATACAAATCTGTGACATTTTTGTTTAATGACTGTCTTCAAGTTGAGCAGCAGAATAATTTTATTTTGATACTACATGGAGGAAGAGACCATTAAACATGCAGGTGACTTTATTCAAAATTTGAGCTGCTTTCATATGTTATAAAAGTAAGGGGCAAGACTGTACGGGAGCAAGTGTTATCAGTTAATAATGTAGTTAGCTATATTACCAAATGCAGTGTTAGTTCCACTTGAAAAAGCACCTTATGTAACACCTTGAACTGACAATCTGGTTGTAGCAGATGTTTGATGTTCCTGAACTGATACAAATGGGAATATAATAATAACTCCAACTAGAATTTGTTCCATGTCTCACTCTTGTAGAATAATTAAGTACACATATACTTAGGAGGGTTATATACCTCAAATAAGGGCAGAATAAATATAAACCAGGTTTTTTTATTTTTAAATAATTTATTGAAACAATACTGTATCACTTTTCTGCATAGCCTTGTTATATCAAAGTATGCTTTTCCCAATAAATTGGCAACTCCTTTTATTCCTTCCCTGAACAAATAAATATTGGCAGCCAGTTGCGCACAAACTCCTCCAATGTTGCATCATCATCAAATTGCTATTCTTTCAGTGCAATATGCTAGCCTCTAGTTCTTGAGGTCACGGGGTCAAATCTGGAAGAGGGCGATGGATTTTTTCGGGTGTAAAAATCCTTAGTATGGCTTCCTTCGGAAGGGAAGTAAAGCCGGTGGTCCCGTGTCATAAGGACCATAGAGCATTTAGAGTAAAACTCAATCTAATTTTAATGGTGAGAAGATCCGATACTTTCATTTCTGATAAATTAATTTTGTGTAGGCCTCTTATTGTGAATGAATTTTGTATAATTGTGTCTTCCTGGTAAACCATGAGAGAGACAAAAACTAAGCAAATAAAAAATGTAGATTAATTAAAACACACAAATTTTATTAAACATATTTTTGTAATAGCCGTTTCTGAGATATTTATTGTTATTAGTTTGAGTATTTGAATACTTTATACCATTTTTACTTTCTCTACTACGTATAGTAAGTGGGGGAAGTATTGTATTCCACCCAAAAATTTGATACCGAGATTTCACCGGAAATACATGTTTTGAGAGTCCCTGAATCCAAAAAAAAGCATTTTTGGAAACATGTCCGTGTGTGTGTCTGCATGTGAACAGCATACGCAGAAACGAACAGTCGGATAAACACCAAATTTGGTATTTAGGTTCAGTATCTTCCATAGATGCGACACGAAGGTTTTCAAGAAAATCCCCCACCCCAGATTACTCTTTACATGGAAGATTTTTCGAAAATTTAATTTTCTCAAAAATGGCTACCGATTTTGATTAAAATATCATATGTTTAAGATATTTTCATGAGAAATGAAATGTATATCTTGAATTTTCTGGGAATGTCTCCAAAAGTATTCTTCATTGTGAACTACTTTTGCATAACTGGTAAACCATAAGAGACAAAATTTTACTACACAAAAAAAATGTAGATTGCGTTAAAACACACAATTTATGTCATATACATTTTTGTTGAGTGAACCATTTTCGAGATATTGCTTGTTATTCCCTTAAATTTTTCAATACTTATTTTCTCAAATGGGAATTCGTTATTCATTTTTTTGTCTTGGATATGCAAAGAGTATTAATCTGTGAGAAAGGGAATGGTGCTGCACCTAGCAACCAGCTATTAAGAGATATGCATGTGCTTAAAGGCTACTGTATTTCCAAATTGCCCTTGTAAATATATATTCCCCTTACATCTACAAGAAAATTAGCAATAAAATAGACTCTGCAAATGTTTATCTCGATTAACATGAAGTAGATGGAGAATAAGCGTTTGTAAAAATAACATGTACAAGAGTAGAGAAAGTCATGCGAGTGTAACATCAGATTTTTAAGTATTAAGTGGCCATTTGTTTGTTTCTTGTGTCATAGAAGGAATATGGAATTTCAAAGTAAGCATATAATGATGCACTTTTTAAGGATTCTCGTATTGCTTCAACCTCCTGTATTCCCCTTGTACCTAAAACAAAATGTGTAATGAAACCATTTCTGCACATGTTTATCTCTGTTAATATTAAGTAGATAGAAAAAAGGGCTTTTGTAGAAGAGTGGATGGAGAACTCGTGTGGCAGTTTTTAAAAAGCATTAACTGTTTTTGAAACATTTGAATATGTAGAGTGTTGTTGATATTTCATCCATTGCATTGGCTGCTGTGTACTGGCTTGTTGATAACCACAGAAACCAGTGATAGTTAAAGCAACCCTGAAAGTTGATATAATTCTCATTGCTTGTATTGCCATTAACATGTTCTTATTTGAAATATTTTATTAATTACTAAATAATATTAGAGATTAGCAATGTGGCTATAATGAACAATGAGGTTGCTGTATGTGAACAATTCATAACCATAGTTGATAATTGTTAGCAAACAGATTCTTTTTTTCATATTTAATGGCCTTAATTCTTTAATTATTGTACCTAATGCAAAATACTCCAACATTTCAGAATCTGGACAGAAGCAATTTCTGGTAATAGCAATGATGATTCAGCATTGTCCTCTACTGGAACGCCAGGGAAAACCACATGTTTCAGTTTTGGAAAGAATTGTCCAGAAAGTGAAAGGCAAGAAAGTGATGTTACAAAAATACCACTTGTAGGAAAACATGTTCATTTAGAACAATCTGGTAACTGTAGTGATAGGGGAGGACTTTGCACCAGAACTTTATTGATTCATAAGGGTGAAAGGTCACACAAATGTAACATTTGTGATAAGAGCTTTACTTATTTGTCAGCTTTGAAATTGCACAATTTAATTCATAAAGGTAAAACGCCTCACAAGTGTGAAATTTGTGGGAAGAGCTTCACTCAGTTGTCACTTTTAAAAAGGCATAATGTGATACATGAGGGTAAAAAGCCTCACAAGTGTGAAATTTGTGAGAAGAGGTTCACTCGGGTGGCACACTTGAAATCACACAACTTTATACATGAGGCTAAACAAACTCACAAGTGTGAAACTTGTGGCAAGAGCTTTACTCGGTTGTCATCTTTAAAACTCCATAATTTTATACACGAAGGTAAAAAGCCTCACAAGTGTGAAATTTGTGAGAAGAGCTTCATTCAGTTGTCATATTTGAAATTACATAATTTGATACATGAGGGTAGAAAGCCTCACAAGTGCGAAATTTGTGAGAAGAGTTTCACTCAGTTGTCACATTTGAAATCACATAATTTGATACATGATGGTTACAAGCCTCACAAGTGTGAAACTTGTGGGAAGAGCTTTACTCGGTTGTCATCTTTAAAATTGCATAACTTTATACATGAAGGTGAAAAGCCTCACAAGTGTAAACTTTGTGACAAGAGCTTTGCTCGTTTGCCACTTTTGAAATCACATAATTTGATACATGAGGGTAAAAAGCCTCATGAGTGTGAAATTTGCGAGAAGAGCTTCAGTCGGTTGTCACATTTGAAATCACATAATTTGATACATGAGGGTAACAAGCCTCACAAGTGTGAAACTTGTGAGAAGAGCTTTATTCGGTTGTCATGTTTAAAATTGCATAATTTGATACATGAGGGTAAAAAGCCTCACAAGTGTGAAATTTGTGAAAAGAGGTTCACTCGGTTGTCACACTTGAAATCACATAGTTTGATACACGAGGCTAAACAACCTCACAAGTGTGAAACTTGTGGGAAGAGCTTTACTCAGTTGTCATCTTTAAAATTACATAAGTATATACATGAAGGTAAACAGCCTCATGTATGCAAAATTTGTGACAAGAGTTTTGCTCTCTTGTCACTTTTGAAATCACATTATTTGATACATGAGAATAAAAAGCCTCACAAGTGTCAAATTTGTGAGAAGAGCTTCAAGCGGTTGTCACACTTGAAATCACATAATTTGATACACGAGGGTAACAAGCCTCACAAGTGTGAAACTTGTGGGAAGAGTTTTATTCGGTTGTCATGTTTAAAATTGCATAATTTGATACACGAGGGTAAAAAGCCTCACCAGTGTGAAATTTGTGAGAAGACGTTCATTCGGCTATCACACTTGAAATCACATAGTTTGATACATGAGGATAAAAGGCCTCACTAGTGTGAATTTTGTGAGAAGAGGATTACTGATGCACCATCTTTAAAATTGCATCATTTTATACATGAGGGGGAAAAAACCTCAGAGCTGTGAAATTTGCAAAAAGAGCTTTACTGTTTTGTTAGTTTTGGAAACACACACAAAATACCTAAGGTTAATAAGCAGGCTATAAGTTAGAAATTGAAACAATGTTGCAAAAATGCACAAATCAAAATATATATTTGTGCAAAATTCTGCTAGTATAAAATGTATAAATTATACTGTTAATGAGGGTTTTAAAAGTGAAATATGTGTATATTGAATTGAAGCCAACAGTAATCTGCTAAATGAAATTTTACACATTGCAATATCATATCTACAATAAATTGTCAGTATTGATTTGTATTTTTTGCAATGTATCATAACAGAATACATCTGTTCTTATGCATACTCCACATGCTGAATGTCTTTTCAGAATCTAAATCACTGCAAGATGGCCCTTCAATATTATCAGAACTTTAATTCTTAAGTGCAATTTCTGTTCTTAAATTGTTCATGGAACTAAACCATCATTTGCAGTCAATTGTGTGCAGAGAAGTAGTAGCGGCACATTCTATAACTAAATCCATGAGGGAATTGTTCACTTATCTTATTATTAACATAAATTAATCCTACCAGCTCTTTGAATTTCATTCCATTGCATCTACTGTTCAACACCTTAAACAATTCCCATTCCATTAACAGATCATTTAAATTCATAGATGTGGCAGAATTAATTACTGCACATACTTCTATTATTTCCTTATTGCCATACTCGGCATCATTTATTTAGTTTTTAGGATATATTATATTAAATACTCCAGTCTTATCTAAATCCCCTAGTCTCTCATTTAAATTTATAAGCAAATTATGTAGGAATTTGCAAATAATGGACTTAACATGTCTATACTGCAGTGAATCTTGTATTGTTTCCATGAACTCGAATTTACCTTCTTGAAATTTTGGAGGTACTTCCTCAAGAATCGAACTATAATTTGGACAAAATTTCAATTTAAGTTCCTTGAGGCCTTGTATTCAAGGATTCACACAAATCGGACTTTTGAAAAGTCAAAGACAATAGAAAGAAAAATCTTGGATGCCTTACTTTTTAGTAAGCTAGCAGCTACTAGTGTTTATCTTTTTCCAGCACAGATGACAAAGAATTCTGATTTATATATTGAGAATTTACATCTTCCGATGAGATCCAGAAAATGGCAAAGTTTAACAATTGTTTTCCTTGGCTCATTAAGCATTTCTTACATATATTTAATTGTTTGGTGAACTGTTCAAAGTAACTATATATTGTGTTCAGAATATCCTGCTAGAGCTAACCATTGGCCATGCAATGCACAGATAATTCAGGGTTTCTGAAAATGAATGGTGGGGTTTTAGGAGTACACTGTGAACTAAGTATGATGTGTAATTGATTGAAAGTGTTTTCAGTTAATCCAGTAACTCAAACGTTTATGTTCACATGTTTTTTTTCTGTTGTCTCTATCGCCATAATAAACTAATTGTTGCAAAAATTTATGGTTTTTACATTGCATGTTGTTACATAAGCACATTCTGCATACAAATGATCTGTGTAGATCGTCAAACTGTTTTCTTTGTGAAATACTTACTCTAAAAGAAAAAGCTGCTTGTGTCTTACAGAACACAAATCCGTGATTGTGTTACAGTAGCAATTCAGAGGATGGCACAAACAATTTAAAGAGACTAGCAGTGTACAAAAAGAAAGCTCCAGAAGATTGCGAGAGTCCTCAGAGGTCCATAGTCTACAATTAGGGCTTCCGAAGTCAACAGCGTCAACTCTTGCATGCAAAAAAACCACAGGAGAAATTGCTTAGTGCTGCAATGCTACAGAGAATTGATGATTAACCACAATTTTTTGAGAATATCATCCTATCCGATGTTGCCACATTCCATGTAAATGGTTGTATTAATTGGCACAGTTGCCAAATTTGGGACTTGGAAAATCCATGTGTGATACACAAACACATTTGAGATTCTCCTAAGGGGAAAAACTATCAGCTACATTGCATACATGGACATGCTGTAAGATTTCCTATTTCCTCAAATCAAGCAAATGAAAATAAGAGTTGCAAATGTTTCAACAAGATGGAAAACCATGCCATTTCGCAAACCATTAAATAATCGATTTCCAGACCGGTGGATTGGCAGAAATGGACCAATCTCCTGGTCAGAGCTTACTCCATTAGACTTCTACATCAAGAATGAGGTCTGAGTGAAAGAATTGAGAATATCAGCCATCTAAAACAAAGAATCAGCCAATTATAAGCATTACATCAGATGTTCTTGTCAGATGTGGGCTGAAGTTGAATTTTGCTTAGACCTCTGTCGTGTAGTGAATTGTGCCCATGTTGAAACTAATTTAATTTGAAAACTGTTTGAGTTATTTAATTAATTAAAAGTATTTTCAATCAATTACACATAATACTTGGTTCACAGTGAACACATAAAACACCACCATTCATTCTTGGAAATGCGGGGCAATTGTTTTTAAAGACAGTTGGCAACCCAGATGCAACTGCTGTCATAACAGATGTACCATCAGTAGCAACAGAGGAGTACTTATTTTTATCAATGCCATGCCTACTACACATGAATATATATCTCTCACAGTGCACCCTGTAGTGTTAAGTAACAGTGGTACATTTTCCCCTTTTGCACTATTTTGACATACATGGTTATAGTTTCTGTTTGACTAATGTTGGTAGACTCGCCTATCATAATTGAATACCACCTACCTGACTATTTTCAATAAAATATCAGCAGTAATTATTTTACACACTGCATTCTCCATATCATGAATACTACCATAACTTTCATTGCCACTGAAAGTTAATTTGGTCAAACAAAGACATCCTAAGTCTATAACACAATTCTTTTAATACAGAAAACTTCCTTGTAGCAATATTTTCCTTCATTATTGTGTAAATTATTTTCATAGCAACTACTGCCTTTCCTCAGTAATTTTACAGAATGCAGCCAAGGCTTTGACAAACTTTGGTGCTCTAACGACTCTCGAACTAAATTCTTATGGTTTGCCAAAATTTCATGCCTTTTTAATGTTCGCTTTGACATAATAAAGTACATTTAGTGGTCACGGATTTACTTGTATCTAGCTTAGAACTGGAAGTAAGATGTACTTGTTATAAATGGAATCCAAATTATTTATTAACGTAGGAATAATTTAGAACTGCATTAACAAATTAACATTTCTAACCAATACATTTGAACCGGGAGTATTTTTTTTCCCCAGGGGAACCTAGTTTGAGTTAGATATAAAGAATGATTTTATAATTATTATTTGCATTGCTGTCTATATTAGAACACTGTTTTAAACCTTTAAGTTCTTGCATTTATTGTGATACTAATATTAATACTACAGCTTACCCGATGACACCAAATGTAATGGAATTTCTCCAGAATACTGCACTTTGGAACACTTAATTAACACTTTCCACCAATTGTGTATTTAGTATGCCCATTTTGGTATCGGCTTATGTTTCTCTTTTTTTTTGTTTCACTAGGACTAGAACTTCATTCGCTTTTCTTCCTTAAAACAAATTTATCCTCACTTCTTAAAAAGTACATACATAGTGTACATTTGACAAGAATGAGTGAAACACAAAAAACCACGTCAGAAATGAGCTCTACTAGCTGGGAGGGAAAGTGGCATATCATTTCTTTCTGTGGCACATTTTAGCAAATGCCGTTTTAAAGTTCATCCCATTCTTTGACCTTGAGTAGTCAAAAGTGACTAACGTAGACCCTGGTAAAAAGCCTCACAAATCTGAAATTTCTGAGAAGAGGTGTATTGGCTGTCATCTTAAAAATTGCATAATTTGATATACAAGGGTAAAAAGCCTCACAAGTACAACATTTGCGAGAAGACATTTACTCCATTGTCACATTCGAAATGGCATTATGTATGAAATTTGTGAGGTTTACTTGGTTGCCATCTTTAGTCACATAATTTGTTACACGAGGATAAAGAGCCTCACAAGAGCAACATTTGTGACAAGAAAAATTAAGTTGTTTTATTTTTGGACGCTCTTTATGGCTTCCCTTCCAAAGGAAGCCATGCTAAGAATTTTTACACCCCAAAAAATCCATCACCCTCTGCCGGGTTTGAACCTGCGACCTAAGGAACTAGAGGTAACCACTGGAGGACGATGAATTTATTAGTAACTGATGTATCTTTGATTGAGTATATATATAACCACAGAGCGGTGCCTCAGCGCTCTGGCCGGGAATTGCACGGCAGTCTTGCACGACACGTTTGAATGAACTCAAGGCCACGGGCTCTTCCACTTATCGGACATGTGGCAGCGGGCTTCAGTCAGCTGTTATTGCTTGTGTATAGATGCGAGACGTAGGTTTATTTGTGTGTGATTGAATTATCGGATTATAACCCAGAAATGGTACTCAAATTTTCGCTTGAACAAAGACTTATGTATGACACGTATGTGAAAACCGACTCATGTAGACAGGTGTGTATGCAATTTCATGATAAAGTTCCTGGTGTTCCAGTTTCGAGAAGAGAAACAGATATCTAGTAAATAAAGCGAAGAGAACTCATTTAATTTTGTAAGTTGTAAAAAGAAACGAAGGGGTTCTAACGGAACAAAAACTGAATGGTTATGGCCGACTCGATCGCCGGATCTCACTGTGTGTGACTTTTATCTGTGGGGAGCTCTCAAAAATAGTCTATAGGACTAATCCTTGCACCATAGATGATCTTAAAAAACAATATAAGAACAGAAATTAGGGAAATTATCCAATAAGAACTTAAGCGTGTGAATGGTAATTTCATCAGAAGGTGCCAGAAATGTTTATCTGCAGAAGGGATGTTTCAACACCGACTGTGAAGGTTAGTACTAATAAAATAAAAAGTAATTATGTTTGTTCAATAAGTAATCAATATATCGTAATAATCCTCATAAAATCAGTAATAATATGGTATCAGTATCAATAATGAGAATAAACAGATACACTGAATATAGCGCACAGAATACGTATCGTGACTACCGGCCAGATAGCTGAGGCACCGCTCTGTATAAAATTGACTGTCTAATAAATTTCTGTAATCCTTATGAACAATAAATTGAATTAATTTAAAAGCTTTTAACCCACAACTGCCAGTGAGGACAGCAAATTGTTGTGAGAATATCCTATACTCATTTTTCAGATTTGAAACATGAGGCTGACTCAGTTGTCAAATTTGAAATTGGTCGTCCTCCGTAGACTAGTGGTACCATCTAGCTTCTAGTTCCCGAGGTTGCGGGTCCAAACTCAGCGGAGGGCAATGGACTTTTTCGGGTGTAAAAATCCTTAGCATGGCTTCCTTCGGAAGCGAAGTAGTCGGTGGTCCTGTGTTGTAGATTTATGGCACGTAAAAGAACCTCAAGCCTGATAAGAGGCCTCTGAGCAAAATTACTGGTCTTTCACGCCCAATATAGAATGGGACGCTAAGGACCATAATAGTTAAAGAGCGCGCATAAATAACACTCAATTTAATTTACATTTGAAATTGCATAATTAGATAAAGAACAGTAAAAAATAACACATGTGAAATTTGTGAAAACTGTACTCATTTCTCAATTAGAAATTGCATAATTTGATATAGGAGGATAAAAAGCCCTACAAGTGTAAGATTTGAAATGATCTTTAGTTAGTTGCATAATTTGTAACAGGAGTAAAAAGCCTCACAAAACTTGTGAGAGGAGCATTACTGTTTTGAAAAGGCATAATTTAATGCACGAGGGTAAAAAAGCCTCAAGTGTGAAACGTTTTGACAAGTGGTTTACTTAATTGTCAGATTTGAGATCGCATAATTTATACATGAGGGTAAAAAGGTCTCAGAAGTCTGAAGTTTGTGATAAGAAACTCTGTTTGTGACAAGAGAGTTTGAAAAAAATTTACTCATGGGAATGAGAAATCCCATACTTGTAAAATTTGTGATAAGAGTTTTACTCAGTTTTGAAATCACATAATTTTATTCTCGAAGGCAAAAAGCCACACAAGTGTAAAATTTGTGAAAAGGTACAATAAAGCCATGCAAATTGGACATAATAGTGTGAAGAGGGGCTCACTCCTTTGTATATTTTTTAAAATGTATAACTTGGTTCATGACAAAAGAAAACAAAATTAAATTTTGTTTATGGATTCTCTCCTTAGCGTCCCATTCTATATTAGGTATAAAAATACAAATAATTTTGCTCAGAGGCATCTTTATCAGGCTTGAGGTTTTTTTACATATGAAAAAATCTATGGCACAGGACCACTGGCTTTACTTCCCTTCTGAAGGAAGCCATGCTAAGGATTTTTACACAAGAACAAATCCATCGCCCTCTGTCAGATTTGAACCCATGACCTTGGTAACTAGACTCTAGCATGATAACCCCTTCACCAGAGGACATGAGGACGCATGCTATTAATACATAAGGACTATGGTGTTGTTTTGATGCATTTTAAAGATATAATGTAATTAGTGAGGTGACATGCAAGAAGGGTTTCATTCAGATTTAGAAACACACAATTTCCTTTATGAGGGCAAAAAGTTGTCCATGCATTTCTCTTAAACGTTCTCTTTACTACTTGCAGGTATATCTAGAATTTTTGGGTAAATGTTATTACAACTATAATTAATATAAAACAAATTTACATAAACGAAACTGAAGTAATGGTTATCAGCACTAGAAAAAGCTGTCTGTTATGCACATAATAATGATAATCAATATAAATTACTTTTAAGTAGAGGGTTTAAATGTTCATATAAAAGGCCTCATTAATTAAATAATGTCTCTCAATTTCTTATAATTTATGCAAGTGTTTACATCCTGAGAGTGCATGTATAACGAGATATCTTTGCTGACATGTGTAATCTGATTCTAGCAAGGTTATCCCTTGTATTATACATGTTGTTTCCACTGGAAATTTATAACTTATCAAGTATAGAATAGCGCTATAAATAAATAAACTTGGGACTGCATTTGTTGCTCTTTAAATGTATTTCTGGAGGATTTGTTATACTTTAAACCCCAAAGATACCTAATGGCCTGTTTCTGTAATGTAAAGATTCTACAGAGATTTTGCTTTGAGGTATTTGGTTACATAAGAGAAAATTTAGTGAATAAGACCAAACTAGAGACGTTATTAATTCTTAAATAGCTAAGGACATAAAGCATGTTACTACTTTATCAATATATGAATTATAAAAAGTTTTTTATTTGAGTAATTCCTAACAACTGCACCTCATCTACACATTTTACTGTTTCATTATTAATAATTGTGAAAGATGATTTTTACTTTCTCTACTATGTATAGTAAGTAGGGGAAGTATTGCATTCCACTGAAAAATTCAATACCGAGATTTCACCAGAAATACATGTTTTGAGGCCTCCTGAATCCAAAAAAAGTATTTTTGGAAACATGTCCATGTGTGTGTTTGTGAGACTATGAACAGCATAACTCAGAAACGAAGTCGGATAAACACCAAACCTGGTATTTAGGTTCAGTATTTTCCAAGGATGCGACACGAAGGTTTTCAAGAAAATCCCCCACCCCAGATTACCCTTTACATGGAACATTTTTCAAAAATTTTAACTATCTCAAAAATGGCTCTAACGATTTTGAATAAAATACCGTAAGTTAAAGACATTTTAATGGCAAATGAATTGTATATCTCGAATTTTCTGGGAATGTCTCCAAAAGTATTCTTCATTGTGAACGACTTTTGCATAACTGATAAACCATAAAAGATAGACAAAATTTTATTACTCAAAAAATGTAGATCGCTTAAAATACACAATTTATGTCGTATACATTTTTTTTTGTGGAGTGAACCATTTTCGAGATATTGCTTGTTATTCCCTTAAATTTTCCAATACTTATACTTTTTCTCAAATGGGAATTCGTTATTCCTTTTTTTTTTTTTTTTATGTCCTGGATATGCAAAGAGTATTAATCTGTGGCAAAGAGAATGGTGCTGCACCTAGCAACCAGATATTAAGAGATATGTATGTGCTTAAAGGCTACTGTATTTCTATATTGCCCTTGCAAATACAAAACAAAGAGAACATAGTACGCCTTAAGCCATAGTTAAATATTTTAGAACAGGTCACTATGTGTAAAATGTAATTCTCTTTGCATGTCAAAAGGTTGTTTCTGCAAATGTTTATCTTGATTAATATGAAATGGATGGAGAATAAGAGTTTGTAAAAATAGCTTGTACAAGAATAGAGAAAGTAATGTGAGTGTAACCATTAGATTTTTTTATCTCGGGTCCAAAAATTATTCTTTTTTGTTGGGTTGACAAGTTCAAATTATTAAATATTGAACAATTCTATTTACTGTCATTTAGATGCATTTCTAGCATTAAATCAGATGTATCACTAAGGCCCGGTTTCACAGTATAAGCTTAAACTTCGAATTGGGCTTAACCAGAGAGTTAAGCTTCAGCTGAGTTTTACAGTGCGTAGTTCAAGCACTAAGCCGAGATTATACGGGACTCGACTTAAACTGTACTGAACTGCGGTTTAAGTTAGGAAGTCGCCATGTTATCTGAGGACGACGATTTTAGTGATGAGGAAATGCAAATTATTTTAAACCATATCTACAACAGAAGACGCCTAAAGTGTTTAGAATGTGTCCAAATCATTTCCACATATGGAATGACCGAGAATTCTACGAGAGGTTTCGGTTAAGTAAACAGTCTGCGATGATGGTACTAAAGATTATTGTTGATGCAATTAAACATAAAACAGACTGGTAAATAAAACCTAATATTAAATTTATTCTTATAGTTTAAAATAAAGAGATTTGAGGATTGTTACACTACATCACTATAATATTATATTATATATTATAGTGATGTAGTGTAACAACCCTCAAATCTCTTTATTTTAAACTATGACACATCACTGTTACTAGCTTCTAAATCTTCAAAATTAGTCAATTATTCTTATAGCTTTATAATATACTTTATCGCTCATAAGGAATTATTACTTTATATTTCAGGAACAAATCCCTCTCGTCAGAAGCAATGCTTCTTTTGACGTTGAGGTTATATGCAAGTGGAAGCATGCTAATTGCAGCTGGAGATTTTTCCGGCGTCTCAAAATCTACAGCATGCAGAGTTGTGAAAATTGTTTCACATCCATCAATTTGGACACCAATTAATTCCTTTATTTCCTCGTCGATTGGCGTAATTAACGATGGCACAGCTGGACTTCCACCTGACCCCGAATAGCACATTTATCATCGGCGTATTTCTTTTTTGTAACTTTCTTCAAATTGTCATATTTCTTCTTCAACACGGTAGCAGCTCTGTATATTATTCTGCTCTTTGCATTGAATAACTCCGCAATTTTCCCCCACGTTTGGTTCTTCTTGCTCCACAGTACGTTATCAGATTGCTTGCACTCTATTATGTGTTTATACTGCTTTAAAATTTCTAACAAAATGCTAACTTCTTGAGAAGTGAAGTTAGCAGTACATTTTGGCTCTGATTTTTTGGTCATTTTAATGTATGTATCTTAATAACCTATAAAACCTTCTTTCAGGAACAGCGCCGCCATAAACAAATGATGGGAATTCGCTCGATGCGCATGCGCAAGCCTTACCAACTTTAAAGTTCCGAGGAGTTGTTCAGCTCAGTAAAGCCAAACGTGGTTGCCCTACTGTGAAACTCGCAAAGCTTTAACCAAAGCTTAAGTTTTGTTTAAGCTGCGTCCTTAGCTTAGTAAAGGTTCGACTTAAGCCTGAACTGTGAAACTGGCCCTTATTGTTGTAGTTGTAAACTCTGCAAATTCTATGATCTTTACATCATAGGAAGCATATTTGTGTATATATAAGACAGCCAACAGTGAACCTAGAATAGAACTCAGGGGACTCCACAAGTTATATTTTCATGTCAAAAGTTACACAATTTGTTTTCTGTTTGTGGTGTGAGATTTTATCAATTTATAACTCAAACATCTTATCCAATTGTATTTAATTTATTTCTTAAAGTAGTTGTATCCACACAGCCAAACTGCCATTCTCCTTGGTCTAGCAGTACCATGCTAGTCCCAGTACCCGAGGTAACGGGTTCAAACCCTGAAGAGGGCGATGATTTTTTGCAGGCATAAAAATCCTTAGCATGGCTTCCTTCAGAAGGGAAGTAAAGCCGGTGGTCCCATGCCATAGATTTACGGCACGTGAAAGAACCTCAAGCCTGATAAAGAGGCCTCTGAGCAAAATTTGCGGCCTTTCACGCCCAATATAGAATGGAACGCTAGTAGTTAAAAAGCATCCATACAGGAAAACTCAATTTAATTTATTTCACAGCCAAACTCTTCTGTTAGATCCAAAGCACACTTGTAAACATTTTTAAATCAATACCCTAGCAATGCTATTTATTGATGACTTATTTTTGACAAAACCATGTTGTACCATAGATATTAGTTTGTTTATACTTACTTATTATGCTGTAAACTGCTGGTTATTATTTGTGTTCCAACAGACATGCTATTCCTCATTCAACTGGGAATTTGTAAGGTGAGAAATTATGACGATAGAGAAAATGAAATATTTGGACTTGACCCGTAACACACCTTCATGTCATCCAGCAGGTATTCTCTAGAATCTTTAAATGAGGAAGTAATGCTAATATTATAATTATTTAATGTTTTATATCAATATTTGAGACCATACAAAGGGTTGTATTCTTCACAGTGTTTCAATCTGTGATGCTGATAAAGGTGGTTCAGCCCATAAAGATAAGACTTGACAAACAGTGCTCCTGATGGAAGAAAGTAGAACTAAATGTCAACACATAACATCCTGAAAGAAACAGATGGACCCACCCCTCATACTAGAAGAAATGCAATTCATAATAGTGTAGCAACTTTTTATACATAAAATATATTCTCCACCACATACGGAAGTACATTATCTGCTTGGAAATGAACTCTGGAATATGAACCATTGCAGAACTAGAAGCCTTTGCATCAGTAACACTGGTCGACATTGATTCTGCGGTACAAAGGAAAAAATGTGACTTTAATGGAAGTCCGTTTTTGGCTGTCACATCTAGTTTTTATGACATATGCATATATGTGTACATTTCATTATGTTATGGTAAATCTGTTGTTGATTTATTTCCTAATTGGCTCTCTTATCACCCAGATGTTTATGTTCCCAGCACTTATAAGGTCAGGTCTGTGAGGTTTACAGCTCTCAACTTCAGTTGAGCTGAAAGCTTGTGTTAATACGCACGTTCATCTTCTATATGTGCAGTGCTAAAATAAAAGTTTGGTATGACATCTACAAAGTCCTCAGAAGTTTTGTTACATCTTTGATGGGATCACAGAAACTCACAAACAAGGAAACTATATTACTCATATTTCAAAGAGAAAGCTGGTCATCAGAATAGATCGCTCATGTCATAACAGTTGTGTTGACATTATGTTATTGGTATGAAAGAAAACGGAAGCCAATGTCGTTTGCCAAACCAGTGATATGGAGAGAGCAGTAGAATCAACAAGACGATTGTTACTTTTGCATGTGCAAGTTGCTGGCTACAAAATAAGTATAATAAGACTGGAATTGAATATCCAAATCTGAACTCGGCTACATGACTTATTCCTCACAGACCCGAACTACCCTATCTACACCGCCAGCAGACCTCAACTTTAGTGAACCTGAAAGCAACAATGAGTTGGTTACAATAAAAAGTGTACTGGACATTCAGATGCTACTAAATTCCTAGCATCTTAATTGGAAAAGTCCCATAATTGAGTTCAGTGTGCAATGAACTAGGTCTCTTTTAGCAACATACACACACTAAAATTACCCTATTTTGCATACTTTCACTCAATCCTGAAGTGTGGTATAATTTTATGGGGAAGTTCCACAAACTCAAAGAGAATATTTAGTCTGCAGAAAAAGTCCCTCAGGTTCACGTAGGAATATTAACACTCACTGGAGAATACATACACACATTAATGAAACATCATCTGTTACCACAATATTAATAAAAGATCCACACAACTAACCTCACGTGTGTTCAAAAAGGAGTACACTATCAGTAATTAAAAATATTTAACATCCGACTTGAAACTTGTAATGATAAAACATTTAAGCAAAGCTGAAACAATATTTATATCAACACTTATTGTATACCATCAACGAATTTTTAAATGATACTTAACATTTAACTACGTAAATATGAATAACTCTGTAAACATATTCCACATCTGTTGTTAGAACAAAGCATAGGATCTATGGAATATGTGTGTGTGTGTGCGCACGTGTGGGGTTTTGTGTTTGAGAAGCGTGAGTAAGACGCAATTTCAAAATAACATTGCAGTCTACTTCAAGCATGTGTTTCAACCACAAATTTGGAAGTAAATTGTGACCATTGCAATTGACCAATTGTTAGTATGGTCATTTAGTGAAGTTTCTTTCACCAAAAAAAGTAAATATACATAAATCTGTAGCAATTTGGTGTTAATGAGTCAGATTATGATGACTGTTTTGCATATTACTTTCCCTGCCAAGTATATAGTAGGTATTCCACTAAAAATTCAATACCAAGATTTCATCAGAAATATACGTTTTGAGGACCCTGAATCCAAAAACAAATGCATTTTTAGAAAAAGAGGTGTGTGTTATGAGAGAGAGAGAACAGCTAACTCACAAGGTTGGATAAATAAATTAAACTTCGTACTTAGGTTTAGTACGTTCCAAAGAAGATTATCAAGAAAATTCCATCTACACTTTTTGAAATGTTCAACCTTCTTAAAAATGACTAATGATTTTTATCAAAATATCGTATATTAAAGACATTAGTCAGAAGAGTATCAACTTAAATAATTATAGCATATATACTTTTGTAGTACTGCAAATAAAATCTAATTATAAGACAATTGTTTTCTGCCAAAGCTGATTTTGACCCAGAGAATCTGTGAAAGCTGAAATCGAACATGGTGATCATTCCATCATGCTTAAAACATGAGACTGCTCCTCAGCAGTGTGCAAAAGTTTCTGAAAGAAATGCTGTCAGGCCTTCTCGGAATGCACAGACAAAAACATTTGTGACTTGAACTGAGATTGCATTGCAAGCACAGGCACTATAAACAAATATAAATATTTATTTGAGCAAACAGCTGCAATTTACTTCATTGGTAAGAGTAACCTTAAAGATGTAATCGAGTTTGTGATGCACTACTTGTTTGACTGTCAGTAATCATTTACTTTTATTGTTGAGAACCTGTTTTAATATATACACAACTTTAGCTCCATAAGTTTCTGAGTGCACAAAGTAAAAGAGTTTGATCCTTAGATGTCTGAGGCACCCTATATAACACAACAAAATAATTAACACAAAGTTTCACGTGATATTATTGTATGTATGTTGATAAGTGAAAAATAACATTCTCTCACCATAATTAATTTTACCCCTTCCTGAAAAATGTGGATTTTTTAATTAATAGGGATATATACAAAATTTCTTTGGTGTATTTTCATAATATGCCCTTGTAACTTTAACCTCATAGAGAGGCACTAGCCATATGCTTTAAAAGTGCCTTTATCTTGAGGAAATCAAAAGAAAGAAATAGTTCTGGTGATGAAATAGTACACACATTTGAAAGTTGTCGTTGGTTAATAGGAAACCTAATTCTGCACTGTATTTCCTTCTTCCTTACGCTGATTCAGCTGCTGAAGTTCCATGTCAACTCTACGACGAGTGAAGATGCTACATCGAGATACAAGTGTTCTGATCCTGGCTATTGTCATCGTATTATATCTGTTGGGCTGGTATGATGTATTTACTTTTAGAGGTTGGCAACCTTGGTGTTCAATATTCGAAGAGCTCTCTTTGGTTTAAAGGATGGCATGTAAAATCTGGTCATATATGTAAGACAAGAAGATTTGTAAAAGGACCTTTAATTCCTGAGTATAATTATAATTTTAGCTTAACTTCTGCAAGTCAACATTTATAACATTTTAGGTTATCTGTTCCATCCCCTTCCACCCCCACCACCCCTAAATCCTCCCCCACGACCACCAAATCCACCAGAGTTTCGACCCCTGAACCCTCCTCCTCCTCTGCCCCCACCTCCTCTACCACCTCCTCCTCTGCCACCTCCCCCTCTGCCTCCACGCCCCCTTCCGCCCCCTCCTCTTCCTCCACCTCGTTTCTGAACAGAACCTGGTGGTTGTGGTAGGAACCTTTTCAGAGGAAGCAGTTTCTGTGGGTTGATGTACAGCTGAAACAGATAAGCAAACTTACTTTGTAATGGGATCACAATCAACCTATTAGGTATCAAAAATTAATGAAGCTAAAAAGGTGGATAAACAAAAGAAGAAAGTGTATTCCTTTCTTGCAAGAGAAATACAAATCTCAACTTCATTTCCAAGTTGAACATCTCCTGAAACCATCTGTAAGAATATATTTAACATTTTGCATAAACTACGAGGGTCGGCTGGTAAGTCCCGTCCCGGCCCTCTCAATGAAAACAAAAGGTTTTTCTTTTATTTCTCAACATAATCTCCAGAAAGGTTAATACATTTGTCATACCCATGTTCTAATTTAATTAAACCATCTCTGTAGTGCTATTTATTAACATCCTCAAAATAGCTGTTTACCGCATCAATGGCCTCCTCATTGCTCTGAAATCTTTGTCCTCCAAGAAATTTTTTGAGATTAGGGAACAGGTGGTAGTCACTGGTGAACAGGGTGGATGTTCAAGCAATTCAAACTTTAATTCGCAAATTTTCCCCATAGCAATGATGAACAATGAGCCGGAGTATTGTCGTGATGAAACAAGATTTCTTTTTTTGCCAAATGAGGTCTTTGTCTTTTCACCTCATCACTCAAACGTTGCATAAGCTTGCGTAGTAATCACCAATGATACTTTTACCCTTTTCCAAGTAATCAATAAAAATAATTCCCTCTGCATCCCAGAAAACACTCGTAATAACCTTGTTAGCTCACAAAATTGACTTTGGCTTTTTTGGAGTTGGTTCACCTGGCACAATCCACTCTTTTGACTGTGATTTACTTTCTGGAGTGTAGTGATTCATCCATGGTAATAAGCCATCTCAAAAATGCATTGGGATTTTTATGGTAGAGCTCAACATTCTTAACAGAAACAGTTTTTCTATGCAATTTTTAATCAGGAGTCAACAAACGTGGCACCCACCGCGCATAGACCTTGTGAAAGCCCAAAACATTACTTAAAATATTACCTGCACATTGTTTTCATACATTTACAGCCTCTGCTACCTCAAACAACTTTAATCTGCGGTCTTCCAGTCTAAACGATGAATTTTTTCAATCATCTCTGGAGTTGTGACTTCCACTGGGCGTCCAGAGCGAGGCTCGTCACTAGTGCTCGTATGTCCCATTTCAACCCACTTTTTAATTATTGAATATGAAGGGGCAGAGTCTTTCAATGTACTGTCCATTTCTTCCTTGATTTCTTAAGTGTTAAGCCTTTCAAATGGAAGTATTTAATCACTGCTCTTTTTTTCCAAATCCTCTATCTTTGTGAAAACTCTAAAGTTGTCTTGTTTAAAATGCTGTCACTGAAAAACTAAACAAGCTATTGACCTGTAACTATGGAACAAGCTAGTCCAGAGTAAAACTATATGATGCTACCGTCTAACTGGCCTAGTGGCACAATCTCTGTATGAGGCCCAGGACTTATCAGCCGATCCTCGTATGTCTACATAAGAACAGATGTTACCTATAATTAATGATATTCATCACCACACCTTTATCAAGAGTTATTAATCACCTATGTGGGTGTGTTCTTCTTTATGTGAATTTGTATAACGTTTTATAAAATGAAATTATTAGTACCATATACAGTAAAACCTGCATTTATCAACCAACCAATGGTTTCACTGAAGATTGGTGTTTTAGAGGGGCGAACATACACTATAAACTAATTAGGAATGTAATATGAAGGACCTGAAATTGAAACCCCTTAAACAATAGATTACTATGCTACAGTTAACACATCACGAGGTCTGCTATTAGGAAAAGAACTCTCTTCATTCTTAGAAAAATACACTCAGAGAGTAAACAGATTCCCCTTGTTTCTCGCACACAAAACATTTGTGAGAAGTCGTCGTCAACCCGTTTGGACATGGGTGAAAAAACAGCCGCTTGAGATCTGTGTGGTATATATCTGTTCAGGTCACAATAGACTCAAAGGCAATTTGTACAAGTGGATAAAGGAGAGAAAGAAAAGGGCCCAGTACATCTATATGTATTTGGGATAGGCATGCTTAACATCTGTATTATTGCCTTGAAAAAATCCTAAAACTTTCAATTAAATAAAACGGTGCTCTCTAAATACATACTTTGATTATATGCATTTTTAAATCAGTTCCTGCAAACACTGGTCGGTAAGACACTTTTCACTGTGCCGATATGCAAGCTGGGTCATGTGGCAACTGTTTTATTCCCTTTGTCAATAAATGGCTTTCTTCTTAAAGGGCTTGCTAACATTACCTTGCATTTACAACGAATTGTTAGCTAACATCAGCTCTGTTTCAGTAGCAGACAATTAGTTACATGGCTTTGCTCATTGTTCGAATCACGATGTCAACTGAAAAATCTAGGTGCAGAGAAGCCAATGTTTCACTGTTTTAAAAGGAGTTAATTATAGAAATATTACAGAGCATACAGATATTATCAAGCGGGGAAAAAATAAATAAATAACAAGTTTTATTTAAAATAAAGAGAGTTGAGGGTTGTTACACTACATCACTAAAATATTCTTACTTGAACGCGTTTCGGGAGACGGTTTGCTCCCATTGTCAGCATGTTCTCAACTGATTTTTCCGGTCATCGTCTGGGGGATGTGTGTGGTTAGTGGTGTTCTCTGGTGCTGGGCTGATGAACCTCCAAAGGCTGCTGGGTGGCGGCAGTTCGAAATTCATTAGGTGATTCCTATGTTTGACAATATGTATTTTTTCCCAGATGTCCAATTCATTGCTGCTGTTGATCGGTTTTAAGAGTTTTATGTTCAGAGTGATATCATGATTTGAAGACCAGAAATGATGTGCTACTGCTGATTTATCTGGCTGCTTTTTCAAGATTTCTTTTGGTTCTTCCTATGTATACCAGGTTACATTCATTACAATCAATTTGATATATACCAGCTGATTTATCGTTGGGGATAGGATCTTTTGTTCTGTTACATAGTAGTTTCTGTATGTTGTGGTTATTCTGTGGAGACAGGGTGATGTATTTCTTGAAAATCCTTAGAAATTTGTGATGTGTCCAAGGGTGATAAGTGAACTTCCTATATGCTTGTGGTTTTTGTTGTCTGAGTAACGTAGTCATTTGTTGGATGTATTTCTGTGTTTCAAACCTTTTTATCTTCTTATCTATTGTTTTTATCTGGTATCCATTCATGGTGGCTATGTGGATAATGTGTTGGTATTCTTTCTGGTATTCCTCTTTCTCCATTGATATATGTACTAACCTGTTTGTAATAATATTTAAAATTGCATGTTTGTGGCTTGTAGGATTGTAGCTATTGTTTTTAATATAATTTTCTGTGTGTGTTAGTTTTCTGTAAATGCCGAACGTTAGTTTGTTGATCCTGATGTCTAGTAAGGTAATTGGCCATTTTCTTCTTTTTCTATTGTGAATTTAATAGATCTTTTTTGTAAATTTAATAATTTCAAAGCATCTTCTGAAAGTCGTTTTGGGACAATAGCAAAAATATCATCTACGTACCTATACTTCAGAACACATTGATAGAAACCAAAACATTAACAAAAGCCGAAAAATCCAGAATTAAACCAGATTTTCCCACCATACCTAGGTTATATGCATTACCAAAAATACACAAACTTGGCAACAAAATGAGGCCCATAGTGAATAACATAAACTCTCCCACATATAAACTAGCAAAATGGCTTTCAAATACCTTCAACTCCATGCCTATGTTCAAAAGCCTAAGTATAAAAAATTCATTAGAATTATCCAGTCACCTTTCAGATATAAATATATCACCCACAGACATGATGCTATCATTTGATGTCACTGCACTCTTCCCAAGCATACCAAAAGAAGAATTATTACCACTCCTAGAAAATTGGATATTAAACAATGGCACACCTAGAGCACAAACAGAAGATTACTTAAAACTAACAAAATTATGTCTGGACCAGAATTTCTTTTCATTCCATCACAAAATCTTTAAACAAACCACAGGCCTAACTATGGGAAACCCCCTTTCACCATTTTTAGCAGAACTATATATGAACCATTTTGAATGCCATATTACTAAATCTTTCCCACATCTATTCAAAACCTGGTATAGGTACGTACATGATATTTTTGCTATTGTTCCAAAAAAAAACTTTCAGAAAATATTTTGAAATTATTGAATTTACAAAAAAGATCTATTAAATTCAGAATAGAAAAAGAATAAAATGGCCAATTACCTTACCTAGACATCAGGATCATCAGAAATAATGCACACAACAAACTAACGTTCAGCATTTACAGAAAACCAACTCACACAGAAAATTATATTAAAAACAATAGCTACAATCCTACAAGCCACAAACATGCAATTTTAAATAGCATTACAAACAGGTTAGTACATATACCAATGGAGAAAGAGGAATACCAACACATTATCCACATAGCCACTATGAATGGATACCAGATAAAAACAATAGATAAGAAGATAAAAAGGTTTGAAAGACAGAAATACATCCAACAAATGACTACTTTACTCAGACAATAAAAACCACAAGCATATAGGAAGTTCACTTATCACCCTTGGACACATCACAAATTTCAAAGGATTTTCAAGAAATACATCACCCTGTCTCCACAGAATAACCACAATATACAGAAACTACTATGCAACAGAACAAAAGATCCTATCCCCAACGATAAATCAGCTGGTATATATCAAATTGATTGTAATGAATGTAACCTGGTATACATAGGAAGAACCAAAAGAAATCTTGAAAAAGCAGCCAGATAAATCAGCAGTAGCACATCATTTCTGGTCTTCAAACCATGATATCACTCTATCACTCTGAACATAAAACTCTTAAAACCGATCAACAGCAGCAATGAATTGGACATCTGGGAAAAAATACATATCGTCAAACACAGGAATCGCCTAATGAATTTCGAACTGCCGCCACCCAGCAACCTTTGGAGGTTTATCAGCCCAGCACCAGAGAACACCACTAGCCACACACATCCCCCAGACAATGACCGGGAAAATCAATTGAGAACATGCTGATGATGGGAACAAGCTGTCTCCCGAAACGCGTTCAAGTAAGAACATTTTAGTGATGTAGTGTAACAACCTTCAACTCTCTTTATTTTGAATTATGAAACATCACTGTTAGTAGCTTCTAAATCTTCAAAATTAGTCAATAAATGACAAACTTGAATTAAAGGAGAAAGTGCAACTCTGGGTAACAGTAGGTGCAAAGAGTGTTTAAAACTGATGGACGCTACAGTGCGTTATCACTGAAGCAGTAACATAATGTCAGAGAATTAAACACTTGTAGCACAGACTACTCTCATCATGACCACTTTGGACAGTCTGCATCTGTCTCCTTTTGCAGGTTTTCAAAATCATTACGCTACAACAGCAACTCCACATCTTCACTTATCTTGATAAACATTAATTCAAATGCAGGACATACAATCAATTTCATTTGAACATTGTTACCTATGGTACTGCCATCTATTGGTAGTACAACAAATTTGTCAACAGAATCAATCAGCAGTATTTCAAAATTCATTTTTACATTTTCATTTACAGCATTTTTTTATGCTGTACTATTTTAAGGAACTAAAATTAAATGCATACACTGCAATTAAATTGCTTGTAGATTTTCTCCCAGGCTGCATCCTTCTCTAATTTAAGTTAATCAGCTGTTCCCTACACTTAGTAACCGTGGTGCTATAATTAATTAGTTCCCCTGTTGGCATGATTCTTACCATAAACAATCACATGGCAATTGTTTACGATTGTAACTTGTTGTCTGATACTGATGCACAGACAAAAGTGCATCGGAGTGCATTCAGAAGCAGTGTAGTTTTGTGTCCACGAAAGCAGCCGTCTTTGACATTAACAAGATGCTGAATAATAATTTGTTGTAAAAGCAAAATTTTTAACATGACCATAGTGGACATGGTGTTAAGAGTATTTTTAACATTGGTTGTGAAACCAGCTCTGAGCAACCATATATCTAAAGACTGACATACGCACCCGTAACAACAGTTACTTAGCACATTTCTGCTAGCATTCAACTCGCTATGGGTGGCGTGCAAAATAAGCTCCACTTTCATAATAAACTACTATTAAAGTCAATACTCAGCAAGTTCCATACAAGAGTAAACTAATTCCAAAGTATGTTACTCCTTTCAGATACATCACTCAGTTGGTTACGCTCTGGTCGCAGGTTCAAACCTGGCCCAGATGGTTTTTAAGTACATGCTTAAAAGTGACAGGCCCACGGCAGTAGTATGTAATACAACTCCTAGAGGACACTGGTGGCACTGATATGATCCTATCAATTCACAACATCATTAACAAACAAAAAATATATCTATTCTTTTCCCCCCCTTCAGATACTCCCAGAGTAAATCACAACACAAATAAATGTCAGAGAGCAGCGTGTCATGTAGTATGTTACTACAGAAGCAAATATAGGTTAGAATTTACTCTTGTGACTCCCTGTCAATACCGTATGTGTTCATGGATGAAAAAAACAGCAGCAATGTGATAGTATATACAAGGCGAGATCCGTATGATACAGAAATAGAATTCAAGTACTATTTTCGTATTAGGACATTCATTCTGAATCTGCTTGGAGAGCTTTTACAACGAAACTCAAGGCAGGTATCACCCAAACTGCAATTGTTATGCATTCTGTGAGTGTTTTGTACTGGAACATTTCAGATAATTACAGGCGATCTTATAAACATTCACAGTGTCCTTTCGTGTTGTTAGAGTGCTTTTGAACTTAAGAGCAAGGCACAATATACGCGAGTGTTCAGAAAATAAAAGGCAATTCACTTGTGCATGTTCCTATTTCGTGCCCACCACGTGAAAATGGTGAACTTCCGCATCAATACATATGAAGATTAGGAACATTGTTTCCAAAGAATTATGAGCTGCTCTTCAGTGTGTTTCCCGTCACTTGAAGCGCTAAACTCGTCTGTTGTGACTTTCCAAGCATCTTTACATAATGTGTTTTGCACTCTATATTGTTTAAATGGATTTTCATCATCTCTACCAACAACATTTGCCTCTTTCGCTGAAGTTTTTCCACCTTTTTCTATCGCACATGATAGCTTCAAGTAAATCGCACAAATACTCCAGGAATAGTGAGCTCTTACCTCCGTAGTTCTAACTAAAAGAGTAAACTGTAGCTCAGCTCTCCAACATTACTTCTGTAGTACAGACTTGTTACTTCCGATGTAATTTGCGCACTGCCCTATTAATCATATTCCAGTTAACTTAAATAACAGGAGTAGAAACAAAGACACGCACGTCAAACTGTTGCGCAGCAGTGATCACAACACAGCCAGTTTGTTTGCATTTCAAAATGGCTGAGTAAGAAGAAGTGAAGTGTAAAGTTGTAAGATTGCTTCCCCTTTGCTCACAATAATGCAAGGAAGGCTTGGCTCAGAAAAACATGTGTTCCAACATCAAACCTAAACAGAAAATACGCATATAACTTTAGTTGGCATTATATTACATCTGTAAATGTTTCAGAGCCTGTGCGACAATTTGAACAGGAGATAAGAGACATTGTATATAAAACATTTTTTGAAAAATGTCACCTTGGCTGGTATCCAAAACATTTAAGTTTGAGAGTTACAACAAGTATTGCTGAGATTTGAAGCACAGATCTGCTAAACTATGAAGCCCAGGACAGCATTTGAGATCTCCTTGCGTATCCCTTGGGGAATTTAATGTCGTACCGGCTCAGTGGCTAGAGCAACTGGATGCTCCATGGTTCAAATCCCTCTCTCTTCAACCTTGTGCAACACACGGCTTATGAGGAAGAACAATTAATTCCGTACACACAAAAAGCTTTGAATAAGAATCCTCATTTCAGTTGAGGGGTTTCACTTGCACATTCTAACAGCTAGTAGGGCACATATTGTAGTTCATCTCAAACCCAAAGGAAGTGAAAATCACACATGCTTGTTGTCTTCTTCAATAACTTTTAATTTATAACTCTCTTGTTTTTTTAAACATTCCATCACATTTGATTGATAAATTATCATTATTGTACTAATTTTTTATGTCAGTAAGATATTTATTTTTTATTTCAATATGTTAAAAAGTATTTAAATTTATTAGCATTAATGTTGTTGTAATGGGTTCTGAAATGCAACCTTAAAATATTGCTTTCAATGTTTGAAAACAAGTTGAATGATCGAGTGTGATAAAGCTGAACAAATTTAAATTAAAGGAGAAGGATGCAATGCACACATTTCTGAGTAAGCGAAGCTGCTGCACATTCAAACCAAGCAGAGCATTGTCATTGAAGAGACCCCAACTCAAACACTGTTCGCTTCAGTAGCTTTGGAAATTCCAATACTATCATTAAATGAGAAGTGCATCTTGTAACCTCTACAACCTTGCTTTGTTCAGTCTAATGTCTGCTGTTGCAGCTTTTCAAATTGTAACATTTTGACAGGAGTTCCGATGTTTCGTCTACAACTGCGGTGGAAATCTTCAGTGACACAGAAGGTATTGAGGCATCAGCTGTTGGTGTCACTATATTTATACTGTGAGCACCCTCTGCCGATTGGTCCAGAGGCTGGTAAGAGAGCCTTGGCCTCTCCTATGCTGACTGACTTGTCTTGCCTTACATTTTCTGCCTTCATGCCAGTTAAGTTAAATTGAGTTTCGTTTATCGACGGTCTTTAACTACTATGGTCCTTAGCATCCCATTCTATATTGGTCATAAAAAACCGGAAATTATGCTCAGATGTTAATTAATTACTGGCATCCAATCATTGAAGGCAAAACATAATACAACACGAGAAACAAAGCGACCCAATCAGAAGAGAACAATAGCATAGGAGAGGCTAAGCCCCTCTGCCCACCTTGGACCAATCAGCGGAGTGGCACCTTCTTCGAGGAGACTTTGACCATGCTGGGACACCAAGATACTTAGCAATATTAACACTAGCCCACTTCAAGGCAGTGTCATGTTAGATAACTACTTACTATTTGGTTAGGAGTAAAGGATTTGGCCTTCACTTCATCACTAAGTTTCACTGATACGTAGAAATCTCTGATATTACCAAAGATCTCGTCCACTTTTCCTATCTGTTCTTTATTTTCCAGATATATTGGTGCATTGAAGTATGGCACGTCTTCAATCTCCACTTTACAAACTAAGTCATCTTGTGACGGGAACAAGTACGACCCCAACGGCATAACCTGTAACAAAATGTTTGCAACAAATTTATTCTGCTCAACAACATTGTTACTATACAATCAAGCTTTCATATTCTAACATTTATAAACAAAACCGTTTAGAAAAAAAGTCTGAGATACATTCACATGACTTTCTCTACCCTCTATTTTTAGTAGTGGGTATACAAACTATTCTTACTAAACCTTATTACTTTCTCTATTCATACAGTATTGCATTCCACTAAAACATTTGTACCGAGATTTTACCACAAATACATGTTTTGAGAATGCAAATAGAGCATTTTTGTAAACATTTCTATGTGTGTGAACAGTATAACTTAAAACTGAAGAGTCAGATAAATACCAAAATTGCTCAATTGGGGAATTCAATGTTCCACTGGAATGTTGTCACAATGGTTAGAGCAACCGCACGGAGAGCGGGAGAACCATGTTCAAATCCCAGCTGTGGCGTTCAATTTTTCAGTTGAGTCTATATTAAAACAGACTAACATCTATTAAAAGTATCTCCAAGGATGCGACACAAAGATTTTCAAGAAAATATGTACACCCCAGATTACCCTTTACATGAAATGTTTTTCAAAAATGTCTAACGGTTTTGATTAAAATAAGATATGTTCATGTTATATGTTACATTTTCTGGAAATGTTCATAAAAGCCCTCTTCATTCTGAATGACTTTCACATAACTGGTAAACCATAAAAGAGAGACAAAAATTAGATCTTGTTAAAACACAATTTGTCAGATGCATTTTTTTTATTTTTTTGTCAAGTAAATCAATTCTGAGTTATTCCTTGTTATTTGTTTGAATTTTCCAATAGTTATACTTTTTCTCATGGGAGTTTGTTATTCGTTTTTTTATGTTCTCAAAGAGAATGGAATGCTTCACATAGCAACCAGCTCTTAAAACATTTGACTATCGCTTAAAGCCTACCATATTCCCCTTGCAACTATAAGAAAATTAGCAATAAAATAGTTTCTGCAAGTGTTTATCTTGATTAACATGAAGTACATGGAGAATAGGCATTTGTGAAAATGTGTGTACAAGAGTAGAGAAAGTCATGTGAGTGTAACACATCCAATTTTTTTCTTCTATCTACTACATTTTAATCGAAATAAACCTTTGCAGAAGTAGCTACGTTATACATTTTGTTATAGATAACAGCAATAGACAAATGTTTAACAACTGGACATTAAAAGTCCATACTGTTTCCATGACACCATGAGCAATTGAAAATCAATGGGACTTTTGAACCTCAGAAACGAGTTGTGCAGCTCATTTTAACGAAATTGTGTTTTAAAGAGATGCACATTTTGTTGTGTGGTATTTTTTCACCTATTACTTCAAGATGGACTTCGTAGGCTATTCCCAGAAAACTCAAGTTATACACTTTGTCATGTAAATATCTTTAATATGTGGTATCTTAATCAAAATCGTTACTGCCATTTTTTAGAAAATCAAAATTTTTGAAAAATGTTACATGTAAAGGGTAATTGAGGGTGGGGGGGGGGGAGTTTCTTGAAAATCTTTGTGTTGCATCCTGGGAAGATACTAAACTCAAACACAAAGTTTCGTATTTATCAAACTTTTCATTTAACAGACACATGGACATGTTTCCAAAAATGTCTTATTTGGTTTCAGGACACCTCAAAACATGTATTTCTGGTGAAATCTTGGGTGGAATGCAATACTTACTATATATAGTACAGAAAGCAGGCATAGAATGGCCTGCTCTGTCTTAAAGTAATTCTGTGATTTATGAAATGGTGTGCCTCACACTCATGGAGTCGAGCGTGGTTCTGTTTTAAGTAGGCCCTGGCCCATGGGTAACTTCTGTTCTAAAACAAATAGGCACATGTGTGTTGTATTTCATTCACCTATATCCTCAGCCATAACCAAACAAACGTTACTAATGGGGCTACCATAACTTGTGAAATTAGTTTAGTATATGTGGATTTTATACAAACTTTATGAATTTTTGTGGATATTCAAATGTGCTGCACAGGACCTGGATGAATTATAGTTAGTTTTTCCAACATTGCAGTTGTGTTTGGTAGGGCAATTATCTATTAAGTGCAAAACTATTTACTTTGTCATAAATAAACTTGTTGGTATTTTTCCAAACAAAAAATTACCTAGAGCTATTTTATAAAATGTCTACTATGCACTTATCCATTCCCACTTTACTTATATGGACGCAATCCTGCACAAAAGTTCAGGTACATAACTCAAAGTTCTACAAAACCAAGTGATAAAAATAATTTATAATCTGGATTTTTATACTCCTACTAAGTTAGTATACATTGTAATAACTATCCATTATCTCATTTGCTTTTAAGGTCCTCAATGGGCATTTCCATGCTAATGTACAAATGATGAAGCCATACACCACCATTATACTACAGAGTGAGCCAAAAGACTCCAAACCGCCTGCACAGTGTTTTTCCTGTCTGCGTTTCAGCGCTCGTTGCCATCTGCCGCTATCATAGAAAGGCACGGATGAAACCATATCACATTTTTACTTTCTCTACTACGTATAGTAAGTAGGGGAAGTATTGTATTCCACCCAAAAATTTGATACCGAGATTTCACTGGAAATACATGTTTTGAGACCTCCTGAATCCAAAAAAAGCATTTTTGGAAACATGTCCGTGTGTGTGTGTGTGTGTGTGTGTGTGAACAGCATAACTCAAAAACGAACAGTCGGATAAGCACCAAACTTGGTATTTAGGTTCAGTATCTTCCAGAGATGCGACACGAAGGTTTTCAAGAAAATCCCCCCACCCCAGACTACCCTTTACATGGAAGATTTTTCAAAAATTTTAATTTTCTCAAAAATGGCTAACGATTTTGATGAAAATATCATATGTTTAAGATAATGTCATGAGAAATGAAATGTATATCTCGAATTTTCTGGGAATGTCTCCAAAAGTATTCTTCATTGTGAACGACTTTTGCATAACTGGTAAACCATAAGAGATAGATAAAATGTTACTACACAAAAAATGTAGATCGCGTTAAAATACACAACTTATGTCATATACATTTCTTTTGTTGAGTGAACCGTTTTCGAGATATTGCTTGTTATTTCCTTAAATTTTCCAATACTTATACTTTTTCTCAAATTCGTTATTCATTTTTTTTATGTCCTGGACATGCAAAGAGAATGGAATACTCCACATAGCAACCAGCGTTAAAATATTTGACTATCGCTTAAAAGCTACCATATTTTCCTTGCATCTGCAAGAAAATTGCCAATAAGATTGACATCTCGATATCTCGATTAACATGAAGCATATGGAGAATAGGCGTTTGTAAAATTAGGTTGTACAAGAGTAGAGAAAGTTATGTGAGTGTAACACATCAGATTTTTAAAACTACTTTTAAAGGCTTTATTTACCAACTTTATGAAAGGAGATACTGAAACTGGCCACCGTCATCATCCATACATTTTTGGCACCTCTTTAGGAAACTATCTATCATGGAATTTTTGGGGGGGAATTTTCCAAACGATGACTGTTGTCTAATGTTTCTTTGGTAAGAACCGAACACCGTCTTTTAGATTCCTTAACTGAACACTCCTGTGGCCTGAAATTTACTGTAAACTTCATGGATTGTTGTACGGCCTGGAGCTTTTACACCTGGAAATCTTTCTGCAAATCATACTTTCACTTGGCAAACTGATCGAGTTAACAACATACAAATTAAAAATAAATACACGCAGTGCAGTAGAAAACATATACTGAGCCGTAATATACTTTGTGACTAAGTACAGGACAAAATAATAAATAACTCGTAATAACTGAGCTACATCACATCACTGTCAACTCAAAACTGCACTTCACACTGCACAACAGTGTGACTTTGTTTATAGCAGCAGTACATTATCATGTTTTTATCATATTTCCGCACGCCCAGTGGAAAAACACAGCGCAGCCGGCAATATTGTTCATAAAAGACTCCTCCGGGATAACAAAGTCTACAAGACAAACTCACACACTCTGGAAGAATTAAAACAAAATATCTGGCAGGAAATTCCTCAACATGAACTACGCCAAGTGATGGATAGTCTCCTAAAGAGGTGGCAAAAATGTATGTACAACGACGGCGGCCAGTTTCAGCATTTCCTTTCATAAAGTTGGTAAGTAAAGCCTTTAAAAGTAGTTTTAAAAATGTGGTATGGTTTCATCCGCACCTTTCTATGATAGCAGCAGAGGGCAACAAGCGCCGAGAATGTGGACAGGAAAAACACCGCGCAGGCGGTTCGGAGTCTTTTGGCTCACTCTGTAGATGCATGAATAATATTGTGATGACACATGTTGATACAACTAATGACCATAGCCTGTAATGAACTCTCAATGAATATTAAATGAATTACAAAATTCACCCTTTTTAAGATCTGCTTACAGAATATTATAAATAAAATGCTATTGTAAACATTCTAGACTGCAATATGTTTGTTCCTATCGCGTTAAATAATAATTCTGGAATGTTTGTCTTTATCTCTAGTCTCTTATTTCTATCTTCCTTACTTAAATATTGTATAGTTCCTTATCACTGCGATATCCCTGGGACTTGTATAATCACTGCTGCACTATTTGATTTAAGCATAAGACAGGTGGCACTTGTTAAATGAAACTTTATCTGTACACACAACATCTCTGCAGCTGGCCTCACTTTATAATGCACTACACTGACTCTGCGGTATAAAGGGAAACATGCAACTTTAATAGGAATCAGTGCTCCGGTTTAAAAAATGAAGTCCGTTTTTAAGACATGTGTCTGTGGTGCTAAATTCATTCAGCTTACTGCTACGTTTCATTATGTTATTCTAAATCTGTCGTTGATTTTCGTCCTAGTTGACTCACTTCCATCCTCACCCAGATGTTTATGTTCCCAGCACTCTGTGAGGTTTACAGCTATCAGTTGAGCAACTTCGTCTTCTATATGTGTAGTGCTAAAATAAACGTTTGAGTATCACTTCTACATCAGGATTACGCAGGAGACAAAGTCCTCAGAAGTTTTGTTACATTTCTGGGTGTTGTGTGTTTGACGGGAAGGTACATAAAATAAACTCTCAAAACAAAGAAACTATATTACTCATATTTCAAAGAGAAAGCTGGTGATCAGGATAAATCATTCGTGCCTCATATTGCATGTAACAGTTGTTTTGAGGGATTACATTATTGGAATGAAGGAAAACAGAAGGCAATGCCATTTGCCAAACCAATGATATGGAGAGAGCAGCAGAATCACCATGATGATTCTTATTTTTACACGTGCAAAGTTGCTGGCTATAACGACAATAAAAGAGCATGAATTAAATATCCAAATCTGAAAACTCGGCTACACGGCCTATTCCTCATGGACCCAAACTACCCATACCTATACTACCAGCAGACCACAGTTTCAGTGAATCTGTAAGCAGCTCCGTGACTTCCGACAATGAGTTGATTTCTGATCCAGAAGAACTTGACAATCCACCACAACAGTTTAATCAACTGAGTTAAACGATTTAGTGAGGGATTTAGGCCTCACAAAAAGTGTATTACTGGGCTCAAGACTATAGGAGAAGAATCTGTTATTACTCAGCCTAACATTTTCATGGTATAGGAATCTTAAGTACAGCTCGTGTAAAATGCCATGACACTCCATATGTGCAAGAGAGGAGAAGTGGTGAGTATATCAGAGCTCGGAGGCACTGACCCCCACCTCTCTTATTATGCAAGAGGGCTTGTCGGTGCTATTGCGCATCTATGCTTCAGGAGTAGGGGACTATCATGATGTTTCACACAAGCTGTACTACACAAAGAAGATCAACTTGTGTTTTGTGTGTAATCTTATTCAACAGTTGGGCTGGAAGCATATGAGCCAAGTAACTGGCATCTTTTTATTGACTCTTCCAAACAAAGCCTTAAGGCAGTGTTACTTCATAATGGCAACAAGCTAACTTTAATAACACTTGCACATTCTACGAACATAAGAGTGTCTTATGAAACTCTGAAGCGTGTTCTTGAGAAAATTAAGTACTGCAATAATGAGTGGCAAATATGTGGTGACATGAGGGTCATTGGTCTGTTACTAGGACTAGGGAAGATACACAAAATTCCCATTTTCTTTGTGAATGAGATAACAGGCCGAGGGACAAACATTGCGAAATTGACCAATGGCCTGAGAGGCAGGATCAAAAAATGTTACTAATGCTCCTCTTGTTGATCGTTAAAAAATTCTACTCCCTCCATTATGCATAACACTTGGCATGATGAAACAATTAGTGAAAGGACTTGTTAAAGTTGCGCTTGCTTCAAGTATTTATGCACAAAGTTTCCATCATTGTTGCAGGCTAAAATCAGAGAGGGAGTATTTGATGGACCATAGATGAGGAAATATGTTAATTTTACCAGCTCTATGAATGAAATTGAAAATGGAATGGATTCAGAGAGGTCGTTAAGAAATTTCTGGGCAATGTGAAAGACAAAGAAATATGCTGTAAAATTTCAGACTGGTTGGCTGTAATATGAGTGTGAAGCTTCATTTCCACATCTTATCTACTTGCCGTTGAATTCAGTGAAGAGCAAGGTGAAAGGTTTCCTTCAAAGATGTTTTCAGGGACATACGTATGCTGGTATCTTGCATGCGATGAACCTACACAACATAACTAACGTACATTCAGTTATTCTTTTTCTTTAAAAGCTGTATACAAGTGTGCAAATTTTACAATTATATTTTTGTTGAACATTGTCATATTGCCAAAATGAGATGTGCTACGGAAAAATGGAATGCTCATTTTTTAATTCTACACACTGAAATTAGTAAAAGTCACCTATTTTTAATCATAATGCAGAAAAAAGTTTTCAATAATTGTTAGTAAAGGTGTTACTTTGTGCTCAATACAGCAGAAGCTGCTAACACGTTCTCAAGCTCTACATTCAATACGATAGTAAACACAATTTAACAAATAATGCCGATTCTGAATTTGCCAAGTTGGAGCCAGTTACCATGACGGTAACCAGAAATGTTTGTGTATCACTTAATAATCAGATTTGTTTACAAATTTCTGACACTGTCAAAATCAGTTGTATGTAAGAGAAAGATGCTGAAGCAGTGGTAGCAGGGTTGCCAACCATCCGATTTTCGTAAACATTTCCCTCTTCCTGGCAGGAAAGCCAATTGCCTGATATTCACAAAAAATTAAATAAATTTGTGAATTTCGGGTAAAAATTATAGCTGTAAAAAGACTGAAGGTATGCCATTGTATTATAAAATGAAATAGTTTTCAGAAGTCACGGTCCAGTATGCGAGTACGTCTGCTTAACAGTTGGTAATACTTTTAGTTGTTGAGCATCACATTGTTATACGACACCTAATTAGCTTACATGTGCGCCAAACACATGAATGTTTTTATTCTGAATCATTAGCAGTTATAAAATGCATTTAAAATGACATAAAATATCCAAAGATGCCAAATCAGTGCAGCAATATTAAATATTTTCTGATTTAATATTTCCAGTAATGTCAGACAGGTGAATAAAGAAATTATAAATGTAACTTAGGTTAATAAAAAAATTCACATTCTTGTGATTCTAATCTAAATTGCTTGTTTAACTGTGTATTTGCAGCATAGCTGTTTGCCCTAACAGTCCATATAATACTGTAATGTACAAACTTTGAAACTGAAAATGTAGTGCTGCCACATGTTGACATGTTTCTGGTGAGCAAAGCATGTTAAGTGTATAATAAGATCTCTTATGGTTTACCAGTTATACAGAGGACTTGACAGAAACCTTATATATCTTCAACATTTGGTATTTTAATGAGAATGTTTCCATGTAAATGGTAGTTGGAGGACACTGAGTTTATGCACCAAGTTTGGTATTTAACGGATTTTTCATTTTTGAGTTATGCTGTTCACAGACAAATGCCTCAAAACATACATTTCCAGGTAAACACATGTTTCAACAGTGAAAACTCACCTCTTCTGGGGGTCCATCCTGGTAACCAAAGCTTTGTCTGCCACCTCCATAGCCCCTTCCACCTGCAAACATTCTTAATTAATTAACATCCTGCATATTTACTTTCTCTACCACATAGACAGTATTGCATTCCACCCAATACCAAGATTTCACCAGAGATACACGTTTTGAGCTCCCTTGGAAAAATGTCCAAGTGTGTGTGTGCCTATGAACAGCATAACTCATTAATACCAAACTTGGTATTCAAGTTCAGCACCTTCCAAAGATGCGATCCGAGGATTTTTGAGAAAATTCCCCCACCCCAAACTTACATGGATCATTTGTTTTGATTTTCTGAATAATGGCTCTTAACAATTTTGATTAAATTAAAACACTATATATTAAAGATATTTACATGACAAATAAAATGTCTACCTTGAATTTTCTGGGAATAGTTTCTAACTCTTTATTTGGAAGGAATTTTGTATAACTGGTAAACTTTAAGCAACAAACAAACAAATAAGTTTTGTTTGTAGCAGCAGTTTTTCCCAAGTGGTTCAACACTTTGTCACGTCCTGTTAATTTTCATGGAGAAAGTGATGTGGCAGCTACAGAGTACTGCATTTTCAGTTGGTGTCTACACATTCCTGCACAGCAACATGAAGATTGGTGCCTTAACAACGAGTGAGTGGTAACATTTCCTAACGACACTGTAGAGGCAAGGTCATACTGTAATATATCAATCAATTACACATAGCATCCTCCATACTCTCACTAAGTGGCTCAAAAGACTGGTAAAGTTGCAGTGCAATATTTTCACATGGTATAATGTTCAAGCACATTGTTCAATCAGAGTATACTCCATGATGAAGTTGAGCTTGGTATGGGGTAACCTATTAAATTCCACACATACCATTACATAGAATGTAGAGACAACTCTCAAATGTTTATAACATAAATCAATTTGTATCATGATGCAAAAATCGAATTAAAAATAAGAGAGAGAGAAAGGATGTTTCATAGAGGCACCAACAGTTTTAAATTTAAACATAATAATTAATGTTAAAAGTTGAACACCAATAGAAACTGCATGATATCTACGATGTTGCAAAATATTAAATTCTAAAATGACTTTATTAATTGCCAAAATATGCATCAATTACACAGAAATTGACCGTCCTAAGTTCACAGTTAACTTTACAAACCTTAATGTATCTATCACTCCGCCGAGCACGTGTGGAGGTATGACAGGAAGTAGGTACCTGCATAAGGAAATTGCTCCAGACAGCATGTCTTGTTCCTACATTTTAAACTCTAGCGCAGGGTAGTGATGCCTGAACAGCTCTACCTGTGATAGGGTTTCATCAATGAGTAGAAAATGATGAGCTGAGGAAATAACAAACAAGGCTAGCAATTATTGCTAAACAAGGGCTGACCATAGTAATTGTCGATCACAGAACTTGTATTTAACACAATTGTCTTCTCTCTTGTTTATGTTTCTCCACAGTGACACTCTCCGAAGTAATATTTCCTCAACACATACAGCACGAGGCAAGGAGTACGGCGCCGGCTCATAGCCTCATAAAACCTCTGTTAAGTGAATTTGGACACTTATGGGCATGACGATGATATATCACTATTGCCAACATCAGCATCACTGAAATTAGGCTTGTAATAACTTAAATATTTTCATACAATGGCATTTTGAAGACCAATTTGCTAGAGAACACACATTATTGTCTAACATCAGAAAAGATGCAGATAAGCTCAGTTGGTTATATAGTGTGCATTTTTCTCACCAGATTAGATCAAATGCCATTGTGGCTGCGTAACCAGTTGAAGTATCTAGTTGCTAATAAGTGACACCCACTCTTGGTAACCATCTCCAATACTTTAGTAATCTTTAATGGGATAACTACTATTACTGTTATTGGTTGACTAGTTACAGACTTGATGAAGGGTGAAAACTCTTACTAGCTTCACATAGTATATTTGAGCATAAGCTCACATTGTTAACTGCCAGATCAACACTCAAGTCATTTTGTTGAAAGCCTGGGATGTCCTCTGGGTGGATCTAAATAAGAGGTTGTCTGTTTCTGGCAAATCCAAGTTCATGATCCTATTCTCAATTTTTTTTTGTAAACCTCTGCCATTTTTCAAGTTGTTTGGGCCTCAGTAACTTACAGTTGGTTCCCATTTTGTGATGTTGAGGCCAGAAGTGTGAAGAAACTTAAATTTGATTCAATGCCAGTGTTCCTTGCAGAGGGTGCCTATCTTACTTTTTGTTTTTCTGATGTAAACCCATCATGGGGGTCAGATTTTATTGATTTAATTAGATTCTTGTAAGCTGCCAGGGTGATTATGTGGTTCTTGCAAACTCTGAAGTTGGTCTTTTCTGTGTATACAGAGTTCTATCTTTGTTAATTTCAGGTCTAGGAAATCTATGGAGTTGTTGGTTCCTGCAAGTTTTAAAGCTTGAGAGCATCCTGTCACGAATATATTGGTTTGAACATATAGCGGAAGGCTTTGAAGATGTGTTTCGAGTTGACTTGTGAATAAATTTGGGGATGGAGGGCTTCCAAATAAGAAACAGGTTTCACAGACATTACTGTATGGTTTCATTATTGTATACAATTTTTGGTCCTACCTCTGTTGGAGTATGAAATACACATGCAGTAAAATTTTCCCCCATTTGATACTAGTTTATTTATGGTTAACCATTTTGCCATAACTATCCTTACATTATCAGCTTGACCATTGCAGATCTGTGCAAGTATTACCTTGAGAATAAAACTGGTATTGTCAGCGTATAATACAGTCTTTGCATGTGCTATATTAACTGTCAAGCATTATGCTTATTATTTAAATATGTCTCTAAATATAAAAGTATTCAAAATATTAATTTGCATCACAGTTTTGTCCTTTTTTAGATACTTTTTATAGGTCTTCAACTTCCGAGTCCTACTCAGAAAGATTCTGTGACTTGGATAAACAGTGCCTGGATGACAAAAAACTGTACACAAATTACAATAGAATTGTGTGTTGTTAGTTGTGATAATGCTTATTTACACAAACACTGCTCAGTCAAAGCAAACAACCTGCAAGTGCTAAGGTATAGAGGGATGCTACAAGCATCAATAGTATGTACAAGGATTACTTTGCTAAAAATTACAAAGAACTAGCTGAAACACCCAGCGTTGCCTGTGGTTTCATGCTTTATCCCTACAACATTTAACCTTAGAATGCACTTACACAATAGCCTTGTGTTTCTTTGGAGACAATTAAAAATTATTACACGATATATGTAAACAAAGACTTACTTAAAACTCTCAAGACTCTACAAAGAACAACAAAAATAAAAATACTGAGAAGACACTAATATCACAGTTTGTAACAATGATTTCCAGTGACTTCCACGATGTCATATTCAGGCTGCCTCGCCGTTATTTATAAAGAAAATCTCAAATGGAAAGAAATAATGGTAGTTTAAGTAAAGCCTCTTGTGTATGATCAAACTTTTTTTTCAATTCAAGAGTTTACAAGAAAAACTGTGAAATGTTTTTCTATATTTGACAAGATTGAACAAGACTTGACAATGTTATAAATGTGTATTTACACGTTCTCTCTTTGCTAAACATAACCTCTTCAGAACACACTGATAATTTATCATGTGGAAAGTAAATTACTATTAATGTCACTATATAACAATTTGCAAGGAAATATTCTTCTCTGTGTAATATTGGATGCCGCATGTCCATGAAATCAGATTACAATGACTTGAAAGGTTAACTACACTATATAACATTGCATTATTGTACACTCGGAAATCTGGCCAGCAATTTCTTAATATGCTCTCGCATTCATCTTGTGGTAATTTACGAAAAGCCCATGTCATACAGACATGGCCACTAATTATATCATCCCTTGCCCAAGTAGCCATTTTTGTTTACTTTTTGCTTTCAAGACTTGCAAAGACAACTCTTGGAAAGCATTGATTGTATAGATGGAGCTGGTCCATTATCACTAACCAACGTGTACACAAAAGTGCTCAGAAAACGGCAGAAAATGAAGGCCAAAATTAACATACCTACAAAGGAAAAGAAGAATAAGTGGTACTTCGACTGGTTTGAAGCTGTTATCCATGCCCACTGTCACACACATTTTGTTTTTCTGCCTCCCATAGAGAAAGAAATTCGCTGCTTACAAATTATAATAATGGAATATCCAAACAGTGGAGTATTAACTTTGACTTGTTTATTACTCTTATGTTTGAGAGACTTCTGTAGTCAGTGTGATTATGTTGAATGCTTTAGTGTTGTTTTATAATCACATGAAGAAGAAGAATAAGAAGTGGTGTTTGATGCTGTTATCATAGTTTAATGTAACAAGTGAAATATTGTTGCCAAGCACCCACATTTGTGCAATTATAGCAACAGGTGGCACATTATTTAATTGACTGTTATTACTACATGTCAGAGACGAGATCAACATCTGAACTTGCCGTTTCTTTGTGAGCCTCTAGTAATTATTGTTGGCAATGTTCGACATATTACAATTATTGCTGACAAAGATATCTTGTGAGCTATTGTAGGCATTACGTAAAATTAAATAATTTGGAATTTTTAATCCTAAGGTAGACAGTAATTTTTGCCATCTACACACACTGACCTTTATATATTAAGATAACTGAAATTTCAAATTGTTCATGGACTACTACCCCTTTAAACATTAAGTATGATATTTTATTTCATTTTTCAGATTATAGGATATTCACAGCAGATTTTCTAAAATGCTGTTTTAGGATCAAATTACGATTCCACCAATACTATTGGATAGGATCTTTAGGGCTGATTCAGCATAATGGAAACTGAACAACGTACACGACAGAAACTAGCAGATTTGGTTCCCAATCCTGGGGGCAGCATATTACTCTCTTCACTGTGGCCAAGAAACAGATGCTCTTTACTTACAAGTTGGGAAAATCAAACCAGAAGAAATTCAGATCATTCTTTATTCTAGCAAAAGTATCACTTGTTGCTTCAATACAGCAAACAACAGGGGTGTGCAGTAACCTTCATTAAGTTTAGAAGACATTATAATCCTGTTTCAGCCAAAACCAATCAGCTCGCCTACGACCAGCTGCACTGCATCAGCTCCTTGTTAAGCGGTCGGTCGCTGGTAAACAACTTGTGTGTGTATTATGAGTTAAGTGTCACAGGGATTAAAACAATACTGTGTGTTTAGTATTCATGCAGAGGCACTTGGTTCCTCTGTATCAACTCGGACGTTACCTGGCAACAGTCACAATGTTTGTTTGTTAAGTACTGCTACTTCATTCAGAGCTTTGGGTTTTCAGCAAAAGCAAGAACATATAGTAATGGGTAACCCTATTCCACATGTTTCTATGAATACTACAATTCTTCAAAATGGCTAACTGCACGTAAATCGAGAAATAAATGACTTTGCTGGCCTTGTATTCTTTTTGAAGCTGACAGAGAAGTATGGAACAATGTAGAATTCTCCGATATCAGCAATTTTCACAAAACAGAGATTCAACATGAGAAGATGCAATCACATTTATCTGCAGAAACAAAATTGAAAACTTTTCGTAAAACAAGGATAGACTTTCAACTAAGTGAACAATACAGGTTGAGGCAGTATTTTAATACCTGAATAATTTTAATTGTAAATAAATTCAATAACAGCCCGCCTTGAAACAATATGTATGTAATACTCATTGCAAATGCTTATTTTTATTGTAAACATGTTTTAATAATGTAAGAACTGTGAGAATAATAAGTTTTAAGTTGCTAACAATGAGTAATAATGAGTTTAAAAGTTTGAATATTACTAGTCATGATTAGAGCAATGATAACGTAATTTCTGTGACAGTTTAAAATTAGCCAATCAACAGCAAAGAAAATTTTTAAGTAAAATGCAGATATTCTATTGGACTAGAATTAGCCAATCAGAGACTTGAAATACCAAAGCTTATGGGTTTTGACCATTGAAAGTTTCTCAGTTGCTGGCGAACCTTGGTAGTGAACAGATGGGAGATGTGTTCTCTACAGAAACATTACGTGTGAATTATAAAAATATGTATACGCGCTAAGTGAAAGTATTGAAGATTCTCACAGTTCTTAAAAAGTGTAGTGCTTTATAAAAATGTGCAAGAATTAATAAAAGAAGTGAATTTAAAAAGTTAAATTCTGTGATGTCTACATTCTTGTCGCACCACGCCCTGACTAAGAGAAACATGTCTCTAAAGTGAGACTGACGCAGCCGAGGCAAACATAAACATAAATAATATAGAAGCAGTTTTAATAACAAAAAAATTAAATATTATAGTGTAAAACTTGGAGTGTAACAACAAAATTACATCTTGAAACCAGCTTCTTATACGTAGCAGCATATTGCGTAATAACAGTAACTATTACATAATTGAATTCAAACCAATGCCCAAAAGCAAGTTGCAAACAACTTAATAAAGCAACAAAATAAATACTACATAAAAATATTACGCAACAATTTATACTTAAAGTTGGCTGCCCAAGCGTGGAGCTAAACAACTTCTGCAAGTTATAAGCAATGAAATACTGCTTCATATGCTCCATTCATGGAATCACTACATAAGGACACAACTTCAAGTTACGTAAATAAATACGCAACAAAATATCTACTTCAAGGTCAGATGTTTTGAAAGACAATGCCGAAGTTGACTCTAATAGATAAATAATTAAGTGATTAAACTTGCCTACTGTCAAAGCAAGAGCTACCTTTCAGAGGTCATAACAAAAAAAAAATAGAGTTTTTATTTATGGAAGCTCTTTAACTGCTTGGTTCTTAGTATCCCATTCGTATTGGGCGTGAAAGATTGGAAATTTTGCTCGGAGACCTCTTTATCAGGCTTGAGGTTCTTTTATATGTCATAAATCTACGACACTGTACCACCGACTTTACTTCCCTTCCGAAGAAAACCATGCCTAAGAATTTTTAAGCCTGAAAAAAATCCAGTGCCCTCCATCGGGTTTCGAACCTGGAACCTCGGAACCAGAGGCTACCGTGGTGCCCGTATGCCAACATAACCTCCATAAGGAGGAGGAGGTTGTAACGAGATAATGAATTCCTTAATTGGGCAAACTTGCACGTGTGTATGACATCAAATTGGATACAAAGCAAAGTATTAGTGACATAATAAGGAAAGAAGTGCACGTTTAACGCTGGGTGAAATTCAGGAGAGATTTTTAGGCTTTGCAGATGTCAGTTGCGTTAAGTGTACTTTCAGTTGGAGTCTGAGAACAAGCTCAAGGATATGAGGGGGGCTGCAGCATTTAAATGGGTTGCTAGTGAACAAAAGATTTGTGCACTATGTTATGCTCATCCACTTAACCTAGTTTTATCACAGTCAGTGCAATTCATAAAGGAATGTAAAATATTTTTCAAGACATTGTGTGGTTTTTGTTCATTTTTTCTCATTCAAAAGCATGTAAGTGCACTGGATGCATCCAAAGTCAAGAAGATGTCACTTATTTGTGACAGAGGAAGATTTCACCTTTTCTTTTCTGTTGAGTCATATTTTTGATTTCACTGAACATTATTCAATATTTCCCAGACAAAGACTTTTGATGTACATTATTGCGAAAGTGAAAGATCCCATTTCTTTCATTCAACAACCTCAAAACAGTTTTGATAATATGTAAGAAGAAAGTAACACGAATGAGAATGAAGCTAGAAAGCGAATTGGACGATCCCAGAATGAAATATTTGTGTCTTTACAACAGGATAAGTGACACAATAGTTAGCAAAATAGAAAAATGATTTTGTGACTTACAAGAACTAAATTTATTCATCTATTTGATTCATAAAGGTTTGAATCTTTCAAAATTAGATTTCCCAAAAGTTTGTTTATATCCCTTAAATCAGCCTATAAAAATTTGTTTCATTTCAAATATTTGCGTAGTGAATTAGTGTCTGTTGTAGGACAAAGACTAAGATTGCGAAGTTTTTGAAAGACACAGAGTCAGGAGAAGAAGTTTTATAAATTATGGTGCCACATAACTACAATTCCAGTGAGCACATCTACAGCAGAACGTACACTTTGCTGCTGTTTAAAACACAGAGACAGTTACATGCGCAAAGACAGGCCTTCTCAACTTTCATTGTTATCAATCGAAAAGGCTCTATTGCACAAAATTCAAAGTCAAAGACATTTTTATCATCACATCATAAAAGCATTTCCCCAAAAAGGAGAGAGGAAGATTCCGTTAATGCACAGTTGAAAATGGAGGTAAGCTTTATTTTCGTTCTAATACGTATTACCTATAATAATAAATTTTTTATATTTTTCTCCTGTGTAGACACATAGAGTAGCACCATGACAGTTCCATTACTGCTGGTTCCCCCTGAAAAATATCACCACCCGCCACTGGCAAACAATTTTAATGTACTGTTAACAAAGGAATGAAACTTGGTACAACTAGAGAAATTTGGAAATAATAATGGACCTGCCTTTAGAAAATGCTTACTCTATGGAAATTTAATGTTGCCTGAATTGGAAACAGCAAAATGATGTTACATTCACATGACACTCTCTACCCTCTATCGTTTATAAGTGGCTATAAAAATTAGTCTTATGAAGGTTTACTTTTCTATGTACTTCATTTTCGAGATAAACCTTTGCAGAAATAGTTACATTATATATACAAAAGGAGAAGTGGCAGTCAAATGTTTATGCTACCATGAGAAACAACTAAATGTCGACCACACTTGAAAACAATGACAAAGTTTTGAACAAATTGAACCATAAAATGGCTGTAATTAGAAATAAATTGTGTTTTAAAGAGATCTAAATTTTTCATCTATCGCTTAATGTTTACCGGTTATACAAGATTATGTAAAATTCCTTGCAAATAAAGGGAACTTCACAGGCTGTTCCCTGAAAACTCAAGATACACATTTTATTTGACACGTAAATATGTTTAATAATGATATTTAATCAAAATCATTACAGCCATATTTTTAGAAAAATAAACCATTTTGAAAAATGTTCTATGTAGAGGGTTTTGTGGGGTGGAGGGGATTTTAATGAACATGTTTGTCTCGTCTTTGGAAGATGCTAAACATAAACACCAGTTTGGTATTTATCCAACTTTTCACTTTTGAGTTATGTTGTTCACAGATACAGAGTTTTTCTAAAAATACTTTTTTTGGATTCAAGAGGCCTCAAAACTGTATTTATGGTGAAATCTCGGTATTGAATTTTTGGGTGGAATGCAATATCTTCTCTGACTACTATATACATGGTAGAGAAAGTAAAAACATGACTGGTCAGTCACAAACAAATGACATAGAATAGACTTTCTCCATTTGCACAGTCACTTTTTTTCTGCCAGAATAAGGTGAACCAGGGCTGCTAACAAAACAATGACACTGAAGCTCAACAATTGACTAGACAAAATCAGGAAGAGAGGGTACGTTGGGAGTTGCACAGACAGAATCTATGGGCAATCGTAGAGAAAACAAGCTCTCTAAAATATTACAAGGACTTGGGAAGTAATGGTGGGAAACATCGAGAGGTGTAAAGAGAAGGTTTAAACTGTGAGTTTGGAGGCTACAGGGAGAAAGGATCTGCACATGGATATCTGGAGGAAAGAGCTTATCCAAAATAAATGGTTGAATTTGACAGAATTGGTGGTAATTCAAAAAAATTGTTATAAATGATCTCAGATTATTAATTTATAAGACTTGTTATTTAGAGATAAGAATAAATGAATGTGGTGAGTACATCAAACTGAAGTACGTAGCACAAACTAGTTTGTTAATAGCAAGTTGCCACTTCAAACCAATAACAACGCCACCACGAATTGTCCGCTGTAATCAAGTCTGCACTTGTTTCTTGAATGAAGAGCACTTCACAAGCTATTCCCAGTTATATTTTATTTGTGTAACAAACATATTGTATTTTACTGAAAATTGTTAATGGCATTTTTGGGAAACTCACAATATAACAAACATTTTCCCATAAAAATGTAATTTAAAGCGATGGATTTTGTGTTGCAAGATGTGGGCCCACACATTTCCAGTGAAGTCTTGAAGCCTGTTGCAGAGAGTCAACATAATGTTTCGTTTGTGAAATGATCAAAACTGCATACGTACCTCTGCCTCCTCCACCTCCTCTACCATATCCCCTGCCACCTCCTCGCCCACCGTATGCCATGGTCACCTACAAAATGAGCAAAAGCAGGATGTTCACTATCTAGACTACCCTTGCTTCACATTCATTATAATAAAAAGACAAACTCTTAAGGTTGCATTAATACAATAACATGTTGTGGTCCAACACATGTTTGGGGAACAGTGTTGCATGTTGATAGGTTTGTGCAGCACTGGCTTCCACACTTTATGAATCCTGGCTGTTTCTTGTTTTCAACAGCTTCATAGCCACTCTGCTGCTGTTCACACATATATCTGTCCGCAGCAGGTAAGGCAGAGATAGTGAGGCAACAATACAAAGTATACCTATCTTACAGTTACAGACCATATTGGTAAACTACTGGAAAAATCAAATATAAAAACTATTTTTAAGTCCACCAGCAAATTGAAACACAGCTAACAATAAACATTCTATTTGAAAGAGCTGCTCAATACTGAGGCCTAATGTCATACTAACTTTTGTCATGAAGCTACTGAAAACAACCAACAGCCAGTATTCATACACTCTGAATGCCAATGCAACAGAATTCACATACATACCTTAAAAATCAGCACTAGTACACTAAGTGAGTAGGACCATAATGCAGCGTAAATAATTATAAAAACTACCAGTTTTATGCAGGCATTGTTGCCAGAATGAAGTTATGTTGCCCACCCACTCATTCTTATATAGTTGCTATTGGCAACATTTTCGATGGAGTTGCCAACCGAAGACAAAATCTGGCTAAAGGATTAAAAAAATCTGATGTGTTACACTCACATGACTTTCTCTACTCTTGTAAAAACTATTTTTACAAACGCTTATTCTCCATTTACTTCATGTTAATCGAGATAAACATTTGCAGACTCTATCTTATTGCTAATTTTCTTGTAGATGTAAGAGGAATATATATTTACAAGGGCAATATAGAAATACAGTAGCCTTTAAGCACATACATATCTCTTAATAGCTGGTTGCTAGGTGCAGCACCATTCTCTTTGCCACAGATTAATACTCTTTGCATATCCAAGACAAAAAAATGAATAACGAATTCCCATTTGAGAAAATAAGTATTGAAAAATTTAAGGGAATAACAAGCAATATCTCGAAAATGGTTCACTCAACAAAAAAAATCTGATGTGTTACACTCACATAACTTTCTCTACTCTTGTACAACCTAATTTTACAAACGCCTATTCTCCATATGCTTCATGTTAATCGAGATATCGAGATGACAATCTTATTGGTAATTTTCTTGTAGATGCAAGGAAAATATGGTAGCTTTTAAGCGATAGTCAAATATTTTAACGCTGGTTGCTATGTGACGCATTCCATTCTCTTTGCATGTCCAGGACATAAAAAAATGAATAACGAATTTGAGAAAAAGTATATGTAGTGGAAAATTTAAGGCAATAACAAGCAATATCTCGAAAACGGTTCACTCAACAAAAAAAATGTATATGATATAAGTTGTGTATTTTAACGCGATCTACATTTTTTGTGTAGTAAAATTTTGTCTATCTCTTATGGTTTACCAGTTATGCAAAAGTCGTTCATAATGAAGAATACTTTTGGAGACATTCCCAGAAATTTCGAGATATACATTTCATTTCTCATGACATTATCTTAAACATATGATATTTTCATCAAAATCGTTAGAGCCATTTTTGAGAAAATTAAAATTTTCGAAAAATGTTCCATGTAAAGGGTAGTCTGGGGTAGGGGGATTTTCTTGAAAATCTTCGTGTCGCATCTCTGGAAGATACTGAACGTAAATACCAAGTTTGGTGCTTATCCGACTGTTAGTTTTTGAGTTATGCTGTTCACAGACACACACACACACACACAGACACACACACACACACAGACACACACACGGACATGTTTCCAAAAATGCTTTTTTTGGATTCAGGAGGTCTCAAAACATGTATTTCCGGTGAAATCTCGGTATCGAATTTTTGGGTGGAATGCAATACTTCCCCAACTTACTATACGTAGTAGAGAAAGTAAAAATGTATATGACATAAATTGTGTATTTTAACGTGATCTACATTTTTTGTGTAGTAAAATTTTGTCTATCTCTTATGGTTTACCAGTTATGCAAAAGTTGTTCACAATGAGGAATACTTTTGGAGACATTCCCAGAAAATTCAAGATATACATTTTATTTGTCATGAAAATATCTTAAACATATGATATTTTAATCAAAATCGTTAGAGCCATTTTTGAGAAAATTAAACTTTTCGAAAAATATTCCATGTAAAGGGTAATCTGGGGTGGGGGGATTTTCTTGAAAACCTTCGTATCGCATCTCTGGAAGATACTGAACCTAAATACCAAGTTTGGTGTTTATCCGACTGTTCGTTTGTGAGTTATGCTGTTCACAGACAGACACACACGGACATGTTTCCAAAAATACTTTTTTTGGATTCAGGGGGTCTCAAGACATGTATTTTCGGTGAAATCTCGGTATCGAATTTTTGGGTGGAATACAATACTTCCCCTACTTAGTATACGTAGTAGGGAAAGTAAAAATATATATATTCTATTTGTTACTGATGCTGTCAATTGCCAAGATTATATCAGCACTGCCCGTGTGCCAGAGTTCTTTTACTTGTTAGTAAACCTACTGACACTGGCCTGTCGCTCTTAAAAACCATTGCTCTGGACGAATTTGAATCCATGGCCTTGAGATCAGAAGGTGAACAGAGCCTCCCAGACCAACAGGATTGTCACCATATGTACGCTATCATGGATCATTGGGGTTTAGCCTCACAGATCCTACTTACTAAACAGATCTCTCGGCTATGCTTTGCAACATAAGGATTTCAATGCTGAGCTGTGACTTACGGCCCTCATTGTTGGGCTGTGCCTTGCAGATTAGGGCTCTTAATGCTGAGCTATGCCTTCTGGCTTAGGGCCCTAAATGTTGACGACAGAAGGACAACACAAGCAATACTCCCACAATGCTCGAGTTGGAAGTTGTGTAATGCGTTAATATGGAAGAAAATATAATTAAATATGCTAACTACAAAGTCCAGTAGTGTTCCTTGTGTTATGAAAGCAATAAGGATTGAATCGTGTGTAGAGCGAATGCGGCTGTTACGCATATACTGGTCATCAGCCATACCTATCAACAAGCAGTGCTCTTAATCGCACTGGGATTGGTGGATCAGTGACCAACAAGAATCAACAGGGCTGGACATAAGTGCTTTTGCTATCATCACTGGTGAGGGGTCAATAAAGTCCTGTGCGAACTTCCATCTGTTGGACACATTTCATTGTCCTTTTCTTCTATTTATTGCTTCAAGTCATTTATGATTACAGACAAAAGTAAAGAATATTACGATTGTACTAAAATACCTGTTGTTATTTGTTTATTAAGTAACATGGATGGCAAATATGAAGTTTTAGAATGATCCCAGATTCAAATGAGCAATAAGCAGAAAGAATTTGAAGTTGGGAGCATGGGGTGCTGCATGAATATAATTGGTGACAGTGACTAGTACCTCTATCAGGGCACAACAAATCTCATACATAGCAAACAGTGCTATCACCATTAAATTATGTTGCCACGAGAATCGCAAGCACTGGCTCTTGGGACACATGTCTGTGTTACTTCAGCAACTGACAATGAAAGAAAAACTAATGGTTATGAATTTCTTCTGTCACAGGCAAAACATGATTTGCCAGTAAATTGTGCAGGTTCCACTACGACAACACAGGAGCAGCAGTTACAGTGTACTAATTTCCCCCACGTTTTGGACCAAAAGTCAAAACACACGACGAGTACTCTCAGCACAAAAGACGTGTAGCAACAGATTTTATTGCACAGCAAAGAACAATAGACTTGTTAAGAGCTAAATGTAAAGTTGAAGGGGAGAGCATTGCAAGTAAACTGATTGTCAGCTGACAAGTGTTGAACTCAATTTATCTACAAGATATTTACAGGGTAGAGGAGTAAAAGAAGCATCTCTTGAAAGTGCAAGTGCAGGTAGCTCACTTTATTCCGCATCTAAACAGCTGAAGCTTTCCTGACAGCATAATAATTTAAATATTCTTGGGTTTGTACCAAGTAAGTAGATGGTTTGAAACCGATGCTTCAAAGCCTTAACCATATCATCAAATAACCTTAACCGTGATTCAGGCCTACAACTTAGTTCAGCATGGGCACTAATGTACACTCCCTGCACACAGTTAAAACTAGCTCATAATACACAAATACATTAACATAAGTTAACATTATGAGCAGCAGGAACTCCCTGCACACAGTTAAAACTAGCTCATAATACACAAATACATTAATGTAAGTTAACATTATGAGCAGCAGGAACTCCCTGCACACAGTTAAAACTAGCTCATAATAGATTAGATTAGATTGTATTCTGTGAGTTCACTAGCAGCCATAAAGACTTGTGAACATAGAACATGTCAAGGAAATGTACAAAAAATTATATATAAACATAAATATTACATAGAATATGGAACATTTGAAATAAAATACAAATACTATATGCGTGTTAAGGAAATGTACAATAAAGTTACATATATACATAAATATTACATAGTATACAGAACATTTAAAATAAAATAAGAACATATTATATACAAAATGAAACAAATCAAGTGTAATTTATTACAGAGTTGTATACCTCCTTACTGTTATAAGGTTAACATACGTATAGGCAAGAACAGTTATTTTAACAACATTCACTAGGATTTTACCTTTGTTCTATTTGATGTGTAATGCATAGCATTTACTGTCAGTTCTTAATATACATACATTTAAATAGCTTCATTAATTCTAGAGCAGATATCAAATATGACTGGCAATTGTCATTAATATTTACTAATACTACTTACAGAGCTATATAAGTATTATCAGTAGGATAATTTGTCATTAAGATAATCTTGTACAGAATAATATGCTTTTGAACATAGGTACTCTTTAACAGCAGTTTTAAAGACATTGAAGTTGTCAACTTTTCTCTTAAGATCATTAGGGAGAGTATTAAATATTTTTATGGTCTCATAATATACACCTTTCTGGAAGCAAGAAAGCTTTGTACTGGGACGATGGATGTTACCCTTTTGTCTAGTGTTTATCTCATGAATTTCCATGTTTGTAATAAATGTGGTTCGATTGCATACATAGAATTTTAAGATTGAAAATATATACATGCAAGGTAGGGTTAATAACTTAAGTCTTCTAAAAAGATGTTTGCAAGAGTGTCCGCTATGAGTGCTGGAAATGATTCTTATAACCTTCTTTTGCATGAGGAATATTCGTTGACTTTCTACCGAATTTCCCCAAAATAATATTCCATATTCAATGATAGAGTTAAAATATGCATAGTATACTAATTTAAGTGTATCTATAGAACTGACATTTACCAATGCTCGGATAGCATAACATGCAGAACTGAGTTTGGGTATGATATACCTAATGTGAACTTTCCAATCTAAATATCTGTCTACTTGGAGGCCCAGAAATTTAATGTTGTCTATTTGTTCTAGTGACATGTCATTAATCCCAATTTCTATTGGAGTGTGTAGTGATCGATGGGTTATAAATTTAACAACTTTTGTTTTGTCTAAATTTACAGATAATTTGTTAGCTTTAAACCAGTGTGACATACAGTTCAAAACATAATTCAATTTAATTACACACTCATTCAAGTTTTTACTAGTCACCAGAACACTCGTGTCATCAGCAAACAGAATTATACTTGCAATATCCTTTATATAAAGTGATAGGTCATTTATATAGATCAAGAATAATAAAGGTCCTAGGACTGAACCTTGGGGCACTCCATGTGTTACTGTTTTCCATTTTGATGTCTGTTTTCCAAATTCAATATCATTGACAACTTCAACACTTTGTTTTCTTTCATTTAGATATGATACAAACCAACTTAGAGTTTCATTTTTTAGTCCATAGAATTTCAATTTTGCTATCAGAATATCATGATTAACACAGTCAAATGGCTTTGCTAAGTCACAAAAAATCCCACCTACATGCATTTTTTTGTTTAATGCAGTTAACACTTCATGAGTAAGTTTATAAGTTGCATTATTGGTCGACATTCCTTTTCTGAACCTGAACTGATCCCTGACAAGTATGTTGTTACATTCAAGGTATTTATAAAGTCTATTAAACATCATCTTTTCAAGAACCTTTGAGAAAATTGGCAAGAGAGATATTGGTCTATAATTTGAAACATTATTGCGTTTGCCTTTTTTGAAAAGTGGTTTAACAATGGAAAATTTCATTCTGTCAGGGAAAATTCCTGACCTTAGTGACTCATTGCACAAATAACTAAGGGGAGTGGAAATTTGAGATGAGCATGATTTTAAGACATTTATTGTTATTTCATCATAACCAGAAGAGTTTTTTGTTTTGAAAGAGTTAATAATTTTGTTTATTTCAGAAGGCGTTGTCAGGCTAACTTTAAATTCAGGCACTTCATTAGTGAAATTTGATCTTAGAAATTCCAAAGCTGCCTCTTTACTTCCAAAATTAATACTCATTTTGTTTGTTACATCCAAAAAGAATTTGTTAAATATTTCTGCAACTTCATGAGGTTTACTAATTTCTTGATTATCAATGTTTAGTGTTATTAAGTCATTTTGTAATGAGGATTTACCGGCTTCTCTTTTTATTATATTCCAAGTAGTTTTTATTTTATTGTCAGAGAGTTGAATCTGTTTATTGTAATGCAATATTCTAGCCGCTTTTATTACCTTCTTTAGAAGCTTACAATATTTTTTGAAGTAGTGTTTTAAATCCATATTATTACTAATTCTTACTTGCTCATATAATTCTCTTTTACGTCTACATGACGTCCTAATTCCTAAAGTGATCCAGGCGTTCTCTCTTTTGAAGTTAGATATTTTGTTTAACTTGACCGGGAAGCAAGCTTCAAACTGGGTTTTGAAACACTGAAGAAAGATGTTATATTTATTATTGGTTCCATTCGTTTGGTAAGTTTGATTCCATGACTCAAGTTCAAGTGTTTTGCTAAACTCACTCAGAGTATTTTCATTTATTTCCCTAGATTTCTGATAAGTATATTTAGGTTTGGATTTTAAATTTAACTTTTTAATGTGTAGAACTTGTGCATCGTGATCCGACAGGCCATTAGATTTTGTTGAGACATTGCAAAAATTAATGCTATCTGAGTTTACAAATATATTATCTATAGCTGTAGAGGAGCTGTTTTGGATTCTTGTTGGAAAGTTTACTGTATGTGTCATGTGGTATGTTGTAAGTAAAGTGCTGAGTTGTTCTCTTTGAGGACTAGGTTTCAAATAATCAACATTTATATCACCACATATGATTAATTCTCTTTTTGGTTTGAATAAAAATTTTAGAAGATGTTCAAGTTGCTTTCTGAATATTTCAAAATTGCCTAAGGGAGATCGATAAAGGGCTACTATAGTTAAATTCAATTTACCTTCATTTAGCTGAACTGCACAGAGTTCAAGGTTTTGTTCACTACAAAACTTGGATAAATCCAAAACTTTATAAGTCACATCATTTCTGACATATATACAAACCCCACCTTTATGTAAGATTTTTCTTGAAAACTCTGCTGCTAAAGAGTACCCATGCAGTAAAATTGGCTGAAATTCCTGTTGTGTCAAGTGGTGTTCGGATAAACACAAAATGTGTGGCAGTGAGTTTTCAGTATTAAGACTAATAGTAAGTTCATCTACTTTGTTTCTTAAGCCTCTTATATTCTGATGAAATACAGACAGGCAGTTTTTATTTTTATTATTATCATTATTACTATTGATGTCAGAAGCATTATTTCTATAGTTACTTGTGGATACAGAGGTATTTGGGATGGTTATCTCAATTTGCTTTAAGTGTCGATGATTATGTTGACTATGGGACATACTTAACATAAAAAAGACCTCCTACTAGTGACAACAGGAATTTTACCCTTAATTCTGTCAGCAATAAGAAGAGAAAGCTTCTCTTTGCCTCTAGAATTTAGGTGTAGGCCATGAGAGGTATAACCATTCCTGCCTATACCGTCGACATCTATCATACACATGTGAGATGCAGCAGGACTTAACAAGGCACGCTCAAGTCTCAGATTCATATCCCTCACCCTCCAATGAAGCTGAGGCTTGTCATGCCTATGTAAAAGACACAAATACATTAACATAAGTTAACATTATGACCAGCAGCAACTCCCTGCACACAGTAGCTCATAATACACAAATACATTAACATAAGTTAACATTATGACCAGCAGGAACTCCCTGCACAGAGTTAAAAGTAGCTCATAATACACAAATACATTAACATAAGTTAACATTATGACCAGCAGGAATTCCCTGCACACAGTAGCTCATAATACACAAATACATTAACATAAGTTAACATTATGACCAGCAGGAACTCCCTGCACAGAGTTAAAAGTAGCTCATAATACACAAATACATTAACATAAGTTAACATTATGACCAGCAGGAACTCCCTGCACACAGTTAAAAGTAGCTCATAATACACAAATACATTAACATAAGTTAACATTATGACCAGCAGGAACTCCCTGCACAGAGTTAAAAGTAGCTCATAATAAACAAATACATTAACATAAGTTAACATTATGACCAGCAGGAATTCCCTGCACATAGTTAAAAGTAGCTCATAATACACAAATACATTAACATAAGTTAACATTATGAGCAGCAGGAATTCCCTGCACATAGTTAAAACTAGCTCATATTACACAAATACATTAACATAAGTTAACATTATGACCAGCAGGAACTCCCTGCACAGAGTTAAAAGTAGCTCATAATACACAAATACATTAACATAAGTTAACATTATGAGCAGCAGGAATTCCCTGCACATAGTTAAAACTAGCTCATATTACACAAATACATTAACATAAGTTAACATTATGACCAGCAGGAACTCCCTGCACAGAGTTAAAAGTAGCTCATAATACACAAATACATTAACATAAGTTAACATTATGACCAGCAGGAACTCCCTGCACAGAGTTAAAAGTAGCTCATAATACACAAATACATTAACATAAGTTAACATTATGAGCAGCAGGAATTCCCTGCACATAGTTAAAACTAGCTCATAATACACAAATACATTAACATAAGTTAACATTATGACCAGCAGGAACTCCCTGCACAGAGTTACAAGTAGCTCATAATACACAAATACATTAACATAAGTTAACATTATGACCAGCAGGAACTCCCTGCACAGAGTTAAAAGTAGCTCATAATACACAAATACATTAACATAAGTTAACATTATGACCAGCAGGAATTCCCTGCACACAGTAGCTCATAATACACAAATACATTAACATAAGTTAACATTATGACCAGCAGCAACTCCCTGCACACAGTTAAAAGTAGCTCATAATACACAAATACATTAACATAAGTTAACATTATGACCAGCAGCAACTCCCTGCACACAGTTAAAAGTAGCTCATAATACACAAATATATTAACATAAGTTAACATTATGACCAGCAGGAATTACCTGCACACAGTTAAAAGTAGCTCATAATACACAAATACATTAACATAAGTTAACATTATGACCAGCAGGAACTCCCTGCACAGAGTTAAAAGTAGCTCATAATACACAAATACATTAACATAAGTTAACATTATGACCAGCAGGAACTCCCTGCACAGAGTTAAAAGTAGCTCATAATACACAAATACATTAACATAAGTTAACATTATGACCAGGAGGAATTCCCTGCACATAGTTAAAAGTAGCTCATAATACACAAATACATTAACATAAGTTAACATTATGACCAGCAGGAACTCCCTGCACATAGTTAAAAGTAGCTCATAATACACAAATACATTAACATAAGTTAACATTATGACCAGCAAGAATTCCCTGCACATAGTTAAAAGTAGCTCATAATACACAAATACATTAACATAAGTTAACATTATGACCAGCAGGAACTCCCTGCACACAGTTAAAAGTAGCTCATAATACACAAATACATTAACATAAGTTAACATTAGGACCAGCAGGAATTCCCTGCACAGAGTTAAAAGTAGCTCATAATACACAAATACATTAACATAAGTTAACATTATGACCAGCAGCAACTCCCTGCACATAGTTAAAACTAGCTCATAATACACAAATACATTAACATAAGTTAACATTATGAGCAGCAGGAACTCCCTGAACACAGTTAAAAGTAGCTCATAATACACAAATACATTAACGTAAGTTAACATTATGACCAGCTGGAACTCCCTGCACTCCCGGTAGTTAACAATGTATGCCAGCAACTTAGCTATACACATACTAAGCGGGGCAAGACCCAACCAAGCATGAACTGCACGCTAAACACAGCAATATACAATTAACACATAGAGGAGTTTTTAAGTGGGTATTCCGCGACTGAGCGGCGAGCCCCACATATCCGCACATCGGCTGGAGGTTGAATGCAGCAATGCATTTTACCCCTCCAAGGGGGGGGGGGAAAGAGACCGATGATAAAAACCTTAATAGCTAGTTGTCATGCTGTCGTCTTCCAATACTTTAGAAAAATGCCAACAGGTCCATGCTTGAATTAAAAATATCTGATGTACACAAATACTAGTGCCCATACACTAAATACAAGTTGCTACATGGCCAAAATTCACATGACTTTTGTGATGGTATAAAGTTTATTTAAGTTTGTTAGCTCCACGTTGTGGTAGCCAATTTGCGATGGTATTAGTGTTTGTTTGAAAGATGCTACTGTTTATTTGCCGCATGTATAAAAGACAATTTGTCGCGGTCACTTCATGTTATCATTTACTGAGCGCCTATTATTGTATTTAATATTTTTTTGTTCACTGTCCTCCGGCTAGCTATGATCTCTCGGTCAAGCAAATCTCTTAATCAGGTGTGTAAACGGAAAGGAGTTTTTATCCAAAGATAACACTGATGAAAGAATTTTGTTTTATACTTTTATTGTCGTAACATATTATGCACTTTCACATATTAATCTTGACACTCGCCAAACTGAAACTGTTATAATAACTTATTTACTGCACATTATTAATTCGCGTACTTCAACTTTTTGTGTAATTAACTTTACAACACTTGAGATTTTTTTATAACTTTGCTACGCGTACACCGTAAATCGATAAACTAGCTATGTATTCACCATGACTTTTTCTGTTGAACTTGTCGACGTGTAATGTACAAATGTTTCCGATGGACTGAACGAATTTGACTCTGACTTAGCCCTTTTTATACTCCTACACCCCGATATGCCTAAAGATTATAACTGAGCTGCTATTGGTTAATAAAACGCGCCAACATTAGCATCTATTTTTATATCCAATGAAAATTACGAAAACATATGCTCTAGGGAAAAATGTTCCAGCAAATTCTAAGAAAAACGCGCCAATATTACGTCATTTGCTCGTCTCTAATAATGATAAACAGCTCACCCCCTCACTACGTTATTGCACGCTATTATTGTCAGTTTCAGTAAGGCCGTATAAACCCACTTCTTAACAATGCTTACAATCATCAAACATCTCAAATCAATGTCACACAATAATGCATATTCACACTATAATCACTCTTGACATTTACATAATTTGTGATACAAATTACTGCATCATATGCCCCACTAGAAACATAATTATAAATATTTACAACTTGTTTGGAAATTTTATAATTGGGTTTTTAGTCTCCTGAATCTTGGAACACACGCCATTTATCACTTTCACTTAACACTTCACACGCATTTAACACACATCATATATTTTGCCTTTATCTCGCCACTATTTACTGGCTCTAGTTTAATGTGTTTAGACATTAATCTGACATTACAAAAAAAAAAAAATTTTATAGCAAATACTGTACCCTGAATTATTTAGTTACTGTTACAAAAATGGTTTACTTTCTTATATTGTTGACAAAAATTTATGCATTCAAGAATTTTTGTAATTATTAAACATATTTACCAAAATATTCACCCTCTACAGAAATATATTTACATCTCTTAAATCTAGACACTGTTTCACATTATCTGTTTGCTACATAAGTATTTGTTTTAATTATCTTTACCCCCTTTTTTATTGTTTTGTACTTTATTTCTCTTTTCTTATGACATATATATATAGTTAACCCTCTTACATTCCAATACATTGCTCTGCAATTCAGCTTTAATTATCCTGGATTTACTTTTTATCAGTCATTGCTATTCCCCCTCCTGGATCAAATTGTCTGTGGCTAAACATTACTCGTAGCCGTATCCTAACCTTCCAAAATTTGTTCATGGATAACCTCTTAAAGGATTCAAATGAAATTTCGCCCCAAGATATAATTTGAAAACAATCTAAAGTTTTCTGAACTACACATCTTTTAACAACTATCATGTTCAATTCTTCTGGTATCTTTGTAATTTGAGAGTACTCTGACAAATCTGTACTAACCTGTACTGGATTGGAGTTTTCATTTTGAACAACTTGGCACTTGTTAATTTCAGAAGTTAGTTTTTGATTATTTATAGACACAACTTTAACTTCTTCGGACAATTTATTTCTTTGCGTTTCTGATTCTTTCTGAATTTCAGATATCTCCCCTCTGAAATTAACTTGCACCTGAATTAAATCTGCATTCGTAACCTCTTTCATCTCTCTTAACTCACTTGAAATGCTACTCATTCGGTTACCTAATTCTGTACATTCTACATCAACATATTCACTTTTAATATTAACCTCACTTTCTTTGTTAGATATTTCCCTGCTCATGTCTAACATTTTCTTTGAAACTTCTCCTATCTCACTTGCTATTACTTCCTGATTTTCATCTCCCATTTTTGGCATACTACTATCTAGCTTCATAACTTTCTTTTCAATTTCTTCCCTGCTTTGATCTTCTGTTTGCTCTAATATCTCATTCCTCCTACCAATATCTTCCCTCAATTCTTTCTTATTCTGATCTAGTTTTTGTTCTAAACTCTTACTAATATCTTCCCTTAATTCCCTATGACTCTTTTGCATATCTTCCCTGTTTTGATCTATAAATTTTCTCAGCATTTCCATCATCATACTAGCATCAAAATTAACATTTCCTGCTATTCTATTCTCACTTTATGCACTAACATTTTCTCCCTCAAATCCTACATTGTTTGAGCTATTTTCTGTAACCTGTATTGAATTACAGCTAACTGTTACATTATCCCCTTCCATAATTGTTTCTTCAATATTATTAGTAGCCATTGTTCTCTTAATCCTGCCACTCCTCAAGTACATTTGATTGTTACAATTTTTTTTAGCATAAAAAAAATTTACTATTTTCTAACCTTTCTGATGCTCTCTGATGATGTTGCTTTGATGTCCAGCTTCCTGCCCCTCTCTCCTAGATTATATGTCGCTTCTGCGTCATATTATGATGAATCTACGTCGTCTTGGTGTCCTGTAGTTGAATTCCCCTGTTGCCTTTTAATCTCGGAATTAAGATGTCCACTCATCTGCGTCGTCTGTCGTTCCTGTAGTTGTTTCTGGAATCTGCGTCTTGTAGTTCAGTTCACTGCTCCATTCGCTCCTTTCTGGTTATTCTGCCCCACGTTCTGGGTGCCAAATATGCGGCGGTATTCTTTGTTAAGTTTGAAAGCTCCACGTTGTGGTAGCCAATTTGCGTGGTATTAGTGTTTGGTTGAAAGATGCTACTGTTTATTTGCCGCATGTATAAAAGACAATTTGTCGCGGTCACTTCATGTTATCATTTACTGAGCGCCTATTATTGTATTTAATATTTTTTTGTTCACTGTCCTCCGGCTAGGTATGATCTCTCGGTCAAGCAAATCTCTTAATCAGGTGTGTAAACGGAAAGGAGTTTTTATCCAAAGATAACACTGATGAAAGAATTTTGTTTTATACTTTTATTGTCGTAACATATTATGCACTTTCACATATTAATCTTGACACTCGCCAAACTGAAACTGTTATAATAACTTATTTACTGCACATTATTAATTCGCGTACTTCAACTTTTTGTGTAATTAACTTTACAACACTTGAGATTTTTTTATAACTTTGCTACGCGTACACCGTAAATCGATAAACTATGCTATGTATTCACCATGACTTTTTCTGTTGAACTTGTCGACGTGTAATGTACAAATGTTTCCGATGGACTGAACGAATTTGACTCTGACCTAGCCCTTTTTATACCCCTACACCCCGATATGCTTAAAGATTATAACCGAGCTGCTATTGGTTAATAAAACGCGCCAACATTAGCGTCTATTTTTATAGACAATGAAAATTACGAAAACATATGCTCTAGGGAAAAATGTTCCAGCAAATTCTAAGAAAAACGCGCCAATATTACGTCATTTGCTCGTCTCTAATAATGATAAACAGCTCACCCCCTCGCTACATTATTGCACGCTATTATTGTCAGTTTCAGTAAGGCCGTATAAACCCACTTCTCAACAATGCTTACAATCATCAAACATCTCAAATCAATGTCACACAATAATGCATATTCACACTATAATCACTCTTGACATTTACATAATTTGTGATACAAATTACTGCATCACTTTCTATTCTTATTAGACTATTCTTACTAAAGCTACTATATGCTAATCCAAATAAACATTTGGGCAATTCCAGTGGTATGTGTGCGACTTTTGTACACTTTTTTCTGATGCATTTCTGTAAATTTATATTTGAAAAAAAGTCCAGCAACTTTTTGTTGTTCCTATAAAGTGAAATATGCTCTCTATAACGTATACATGGTAGAACTTCAAACATAAAATATTATTTGCTTACATATTAATTCTTAAAATAATGTTACATGTGTGACTCGGAGAACAGTACAACTATGCTTGCTTCAAACATTACAGTTTTTCTGTGAATCTTTTTCTATATTTTAATTAGCATATTTTTTCCTCAAGAGTGCTTCATTCCCTTAATATCATACTTCAAATTCATTAAAACATCTGAAACCACTTTGCAGATAAATGTTGTGTGTGTGTGTGACTTGTGGTTAAGTAACGTTTACGCTTGATAAAATTACATACCTTCATGTTAATCGTGTTTTATTATGCATAATTGATAATATTATGGTATGTTTAAACAAATAACAAATCTGCAAACAAAGTCCTTGTGAACTGTCAACCTCAGGGAAGTCTCTACATCACTTTTGAGGTATGAGGTAGTATTTTAATACCTGAATAATTTCAATTGTATTATATAATAAGTCAATTCAATAACAGCCCGTCTTGAAACAATATGTATGTAATAATTATTTAAAATGTATGTAACAGTCATTGCAAATGTTTATTTTTATTGTAAACATGTTTAATAATGTGATGTGAATACATTACCTACTTTAATAATGCAAAAGCTGTGAGAATAATAAGTTTCAAGTTGCTAATAATGAGGTAATAATGAGTTTGAGAGTTTGAATGTTACTAGTCATGATTAGAGCAACGATAATGTAAATTCAGTTTAAAATTATCCAATAAATGCAGATATTCTATTGGACTAGAATTAACCAATCAGAGACTTGAAATACTGAAGCTTACGGGTTTAACAGTTGAAATAATGTTCAGTTGTTGGCAAACCTTGGTAGTGACCAGATGGAAGATGAGTTCTCTACAGAAATATTACGTGTGAATCGTAAAATATGTCTACGCGTTAGCTAAGTGACAGTATTAAAGAATCTCACAGCTCTTAAAAAGTGTAGTGCTTTATTAAAATGTGCAAGCATTAATAAAAGAAGTGAATTTAAAAACTTAAATTCTGTGTATGTCTATAATTATTGTTGTACCGCACCTTGCCTAAGAGATACATAACTCTACAAACATTACTGATGCAGCCGAGGCAAAATTCAAACATAAATAATATATAGAAGCAGTTTTAATAACAAAGTTAAATATTATAGTGTAAAACTTGGAGTGTAATAACAAAATTACATCTTAAAATCAGCTTCTCATACATAGCAGCATATTGCATAACAACAGTAACTATTACGTAATCAACAACTTCAAACCGACGCCCAAAGCATGTTACAAACTTCTTAAACAAAGTAACTCCAAGAACAATACTTCAAGTTAGCTTTTCAAACAAGCAAGAAGCTAATAAATGACGCACTTCAGGTAATAGAGTGCACCTGGCCACTCTCAGTTCTTGTTGGCAGGGTAGAACTGCACACATTCTCCTGTATCGCCTTCTTTCCCTAGGTCCGTGATAGCCTGCTTCAAAGAGTTACACTCTGTCATCAATCTGGTCGTGGGATACATGCACCACTTTGGTTGAGACACCATGTTGGCAAAATAGTGCCTCGTCCCCCATGCCCTTTCCATGAAAATGGTTTCCCATAACGCTGATATAAGCCTAATCAAATATCTGAGGATGGGCTATCACTGTAAATAACTTGGGAATTTCATTTTTGACTGCAGTACTAAAAATCTCTTCATACAGTTTGTTACAAATGTGTGCAGCAGTGAACTGTCTCTCATTGCGAGGTAGGCCTGCCACTTTAAAAAGCAACAAATTTAGCAAGCTCATCTGAAAGATTGGAAAGTATTACTGTGCTAAACACTCAAGTTTCTCCACATCATGCAGTTTGTTTTAGACTACCTTAGTGTAATTAAGAACTTCTCAGGAGGAAATGAAGGTGCAAGGACTGAGTACCGGGCTAGTCCACGCTCATCAAAACAACTCTGACGAGTGTATACAGGATATTCTCAATGAGTGCTATCATACTCTGCGTAGTATCAGTATACTGTGTGTTGTGCAACACGCTTCAGTGAAATGAATCTTTTGAAAAATAACATTAAACCTTCATTGCAAGTTCAATGTCTGAGTAATTCGACGATGATAAAAATGGATGTACTATGTACCTTACGAAGACTCTGGACATGTACGTGGCACAAGAGACCCTCTACACAAAGAGTATAGGTATGTTTGAAGTTTCATTACGTTAGCTGTCACTATAACAATTCTTTAAAAAAATAATATAAAATAATTCACAAAAATACGCTGCCTCGTAGATAAAATAAATATTTACCATGCTCTGACCTATGAAGTTCTTAAAAAACAAGGCGAGTTATTTAAATACAAAAACATTTAGGAAGAATCAGTTGCTCTTTGTTGCACTGTTCTTCAGTTGACAAACAAGACATTTGACTGTCGAGAAATAAAATAAATATTACAACTTTGTGGATGAAAACAAACCAATGACATATCTACCAGGAACAAATCTAGTTTTTATACATATTGATTCAATGTTTCATCCAAAGCAAAACGTCTTGCTCAATAGTATTCTACAGGGTTGTAATACAACTAGTACCCAATAGAGCATGGCTACTTTCCGTGAAACAATAATGTCTGGCCCACCAGTAGGCGTGCAATTATCTAGTCAGTTGGAGCACATGATTCTCAAGGACTGGCTCAGTTATATGGACTTCTCTGTTTACATTGTCTACCTAGCATTACTATTGTTCTTGATAATTATGCTGTAACAGTTTACTAAGACCTCAAAGAGATGTTTACTGTATATCTTCTTAATAATAAAATTGAGATATTGTTTTGTTTAAATGCATATGTAATTAAGGAAGTTACTTACCAGTGAAAATATTTGTATGTTAAAACACATGTCTGAGAAAAATAAAGTAACCAGGAGAAATATTTAGAAAACATAACCAAAGAAATACTATAACCTTAAGAATTCAAAATTGCATAACCCACTTTAATAGCTAATGTCAGTGTGAAGAATTCAATTCATTTGTTAACATTTGAAGGAGAAAATAAAAGACAAATGAAAATATGTATTAACGTCTCTATAGGAACAGTTGTTACATACAAGAAAACAATTTTTTAACAATATATAACTTGTTTTCTTTTCCTCCGAGTAAGGATTAACAAATACATATTTTGAACATACTCATACAAGAGAAGAGTATAGCTTCTCAGACATCTGTACCACGCAAACCCAGCAGATAAAGACTCGGCACACTACCATCCATAAAAATCAAAATAAAACTGCTGCAATCTGTTGAACAAAGAGTGTTTATGAACAATAATTACATGATAACTGATTCTTGCAGCAGAGAAGTGATAAGGCAATTTGCAGGAGAATATCCCGGTAATTGTGTTCCAAATAGAGAAACTTTAACAAGGTGAGGATCTAAAAGCAAATACCACACAACATATTGCTGCAGGAGCTAATGCAAGTGAACGACAATTTCTTATGCACATGTCATCAATGTATTGCTGCTGAGGTAAACACAGGTTAGTGTCACTGTTGTTGCGGCTAATATTATCTTATAGTGTGCCCGTAGAAAATGCTTACAAAATCAAAAGGAAAGCGAATAAATTACCTTAAGAGTGAGCTTAGAACACGATGTGGTCTCGTCTATAGCTGGTGCCCACCTGCCCGCCCGTTTAAGGTATTTTAGTTATATAGGAAAATCGCGTCAGGAAGTAAACAAACGTAGCCATTTTGCAAAAAATTACATGCAAATTGGGTACTGCCAACGTAAATAAAAATGTGAAATCGGCTAAAAATGTGATGCGCCGTTGTTACCGCTATTTGTTGTTGTTCTGCGATTTTGTTGAAACGCAACGCGTGCAAATTAACAGTGCGTATTTAATATAAAGCAAAATGGTTTGCACGGGATGTGAGAATACTGTTTTTAGCATTCTAACTCAACACGTGCTATGCTTATATAAAAAAAACTAACCTAAACCTAACTTTTCGTGAATTGAGAAACATAAGCTTATATAAAAAAACTAACCTAAATCTAACCTTTCGTGAACTCAGAAACGTAAGCTTATATAAAAAAACTAATCTAAACCTAACCTTCCGTGAATCCATAAATGTAAGCTTATATAAAAAAAAACTAACCTAAACCTAACCTTTCATGAATTCAGAAACGTAAGCTTATATAAAAAAACCAACCTTTAGTGAATTCAAACGTAAGCTTATATAAAAAAAACTAAACCTAACCTCCCGTGAATTGGAAACGTAAGCTTAGGAACGCAAGCTCGCTTCGCTCGCGTGCTTTGATGTAACCAATGGTAACAAATTAAAACAAGGATATATATATATATATATATATAAAGGTAATTCAGAAACCTATGCTTATATAAAAAAACTAACCTAAACCTAACCTTAACCTTTCGTGAATTCAGAAACATAAGCTTATATAAAAAAAACTAACCTAAACCTAACCTTTCGTGAATTCAGAAACGTAAGCTTATATAAAAAAACTAACCTAAACCTAACCTTTCGTGAATTCAGAAACATAAGCTTATATAAAAAAAACTAACCTAAACCTAACCTTCCGTGAATTCAGAAACATAAGCTTATATAAAAAAAACTAACCTAAACCTAACCTTTCGTGAATTCAGAAACATAAGCTTATATAAAAAAAACTAACCTAAACCTAACCTTCCGTGAATTCAGAAACATAAGCTTATATAAAAAAAACTAACCTAAACCTAACTTTAACCTTTCGTGAATTCAGAAACGTAAGCTTATATAAAAAAACCTAACCTAACCTTTCGTGAATTCAGAAACGTAAGCTTATATAAAAAAACTAACCTAAACCTAACCTTTCGTGAATTCAGAAACGTAAGCTTATATAAAAAAAACTAACCTAAACCTAACCTTTCATGAATTCAGAAACGTAAGCTTATATAAAAAAAACTAACCTAAACCTAACCTTTCGTGAATTCAGAAACGTAAGCTTATATAAAAAAACTAACCTAAACCTAACCTTTCGTGAATTCAGAAACGTAAGCTTATATAAAAAAAACTAACCTAAACCTAACCTTTCGAAAGCTTACATAAATAAAAAATCTAACGTAAGCGTAACCTTCCGTTAATTCATAAAGCACAGGTTGTCTAAGATCCCTGGGCTACACTCTGTGGTCGTTTCCGCATTCGCGGCATTAATTTTCGTTTTGGCGGCATTGATTTGTTATATGTTGGCAGCATAAACATATGACATACGTGACATGTGTTGAGCTAGTGCATGGCATAGTGTGACATCTGTTGGACAATATAACACATCATATTCATCGCCGTGGGGCACACTGTAAGATGATATTGTCCGTTGTTGCTTTCAGTAAACATTTTACGCCCTACCGTGCTCAGCCTGCCTCTAGTTGTGTTGGTGCTGTAAAAATTACTCCCATTGTTACCTTTGCTGATTAGTTTACGGTTTGGCTATTATTATTGGAGTTCACTCTGAAACAATACTACAATATAGAACAAGGCCATTATGTCGACAGTGCAGGGTCCTATATTTTAAGATATATCTGAAAATAGGTTAAAGTTAGTGCGTGCATTTGAACTGGTTTAAAATGATGGATACCATACCATTTGACACCTGTAACATCGCTATTCTTGCAGATTAGACTAATATGGTTGAGTCAACAGTTTCCTCCATATTTCAGCACAGAGGAATCAATACTTATTTACCCATATAGTAATTTGCGATAATATCATCTTACAGTGTGCCCCACGGCGATGAATATGATGTGTTATATTGTCCAACAGATGTCACACTATGCCATGCACTAGCTCAACACATGTCACATATGTCATATGTTTATGCTGCCAACATATAACAAATTAATGCCGCCAAAACGAAAATTAATGCTGCGAATGCGGAAACGACCACAGAGTGTAGCCCAGGGATCTTAGACAACCTGTGCTTTATGAATTAACGGAAGGTTATGCTTACGTTAGATTTTTTGTTTATGTAAGCTTTCGAAAGGTTAGGTTTAGGTTAGTTTTTTTTATATAAGCTTACGTTTCTGAATTCACGAAAGGTTAGGTTTAGGTTAGTTTTTTTATATAAGCTTACGTTTCTGAATTCACGAAAGGTTAGGTTTAGGTTAGATTTTTTTATATAAGCTTACGTTTCTGAATTCACGAAAGGTTAGGTTTAGGTTAGTTTTTTTATATAAGCTTACGTTTCTGAATTCACGAAAGGTTAGGTTTAGGTTAGTTTTTTTTATATAAGCTTACGTTTCTGAATTCACGAAAGGTTAGGTTTAGGTTAGTTTTTTTATATAAGCTTACGTTTCTGAATTCACGAAAGGTTAGGTTTAGGTTAGTTTTTTATATAAGCTTACGTTTCTGAATTCAGGAAAGGTTAGGTTTAGGTTAGTTTTTTATATAAGCTTACGTTTCTGAATTCACGAAAGGTTAGGTATAGGTTAGTTTTTTTATATAAGCTTACGTTTCTGAATTCACGAAAGGTTAGGTTTAGGTTACTTTTTTTTATATAAGCTTACGTTTCTGAATTCATGAAAGGTTAGGTTTAGGTTAGTTTTTTATATAAGCTTACGTTTCTGAATTGACAAAAGGTTAGGTTTAGGTTAGTTTTTTTATATAACCATAGGCTTCTGAAATACCTTCATATATATCCTTGTTTTAATTTTTTACCACTGTTTACATCAAAGCACGCGAGCGTGCATTCCTAAACTTACGTTTCTGATTCACGGGAAGTTAGGTTAGGTTTAGTTTTTTTTTATATCAGATTACGTTAATGGATTCACGGAAGGTTAGGTTTAGGTTAGTTTTTTTTATATAAGCTTACGTTTCTGAATTCATGAAAGGTTAGGTTTAGGTTAGTTTTTTTTATATAAGCTTACATTTATGGATTCACGGAAGGTTAGGTTTAGGTTAGTTTTTTTTATATAAGCTTACGTTTCTGAATTCACGAAAGGTTAGATTTAGGTTAGTTTTTTTATATAAGCTTACGTTTCTGAATTCACGAAAAGTTAGGTTTAGGTTAGTTTTTTTATATAAGCATAGCACGTGTTGAGTTAGAATGCTAAAGACAGTATTCTCACATCCCGTGCAAACCATTTTGCTTTATATTAAATACGCACTGTTAATTTGCATGTGTTGCGTTTCAACAAAATCGCAGAACAACAACAAATAGTGGTAACAACGGCGCATCACATTTTTAGCTGATTTCACATTTTTATTTACGTTGGCAGTACCCAATTTGCATGTAATTTTTTGCAAAATGGCTACGTTTGTTTACTTCCTGACGCGATTTTCCTATATAACTAAAATACCTTAAACGGGCGGGCAGGTGGGCACCAGCTATAGACGAGACCACATCGTGTTCTAAGCTCACTCTTAAGGTAATTTATTCGCTTTCCTTTTGATTTTATAAGCATTTTCTACGGGCATACTATAAGACAATATTAGCCGTAATTTGACATACTGTGATTGCTTTGCTATTTAAGAAAGTGTCTTAAAATGGCTTACAGCTTTCTTAAGTATTCACATCTCCTATCAAAGTAATTGTTTTACGCATTCTCCTTCCCTGACTTACCATTGTTTTAAAAAATTAACTAGAAAGTATGTATGGAAAAATAGCTGAAATTGCAACTGTGTAAAAGAATTTAGTGGCAAAGAGAATTAAATTAAGTCAAACTGGACATTATACTTCCAGAAATATTTTTGACTCTGTATTTGGCATTGTGGATTTGTCATCCCACATAATACTCAAACAATTTTAACAAAGACCTCTAGTTAATTATAATTGTTACTTGCTTTAAATGGGTCAAGATGCTGTAAATAACTGAGAGGAAAATAATGAAAGTGCATATATGAGGGGTTTTAAAACAACATGTGGATGCGCTGTAACCCTCCCTTTTTAACACAGTTTCTTTTATAGCAAAGTCATTGCAGACTACCAACAACATATGCCATCTTATTACTATTGCACATTCGAAAAAGAAACTACCAAACAATCTGCAACAACATGTTGTTTGAATATAGGTTGAAACACACTAACCTAGATTTCATAAGCCTAACTTGAGATTAATTTGGAAACCACAGGACTGCATCATACTTACTGTTTCTAATTTTAATCTGGCAGCGTAAACGAGGGACTCCGAGAGAACTTACAATAAGGTTGAGGTAGCTGAGGCCTCAAAAGGAGACTCCGCCACCAAGGCTATAGCAATGGAAACAGAAACTGCGACTCCCAGTGGAGCAGTCCCGTATACGGACTCCAGGAGTATTATAATTGAATGCGGGGCCCCTGCTCCGCAGAGTGAGAAGAGGTCGGGTTAGGCTGCAATACTTCATTTACTCAGGTTAACACAGCACTACTGTTTCAAGCAGCGTAATGTCGCCATAATGCAAGAAGTCATATTATGTGACTAAATATAAACGATTTTACTATTTACCTGAAATAAAACGCAGAACATGTGTCTAGGTAACACTTGCTCTCAGTAAAGATCTGGCAGCAGTTCTAGTGAGATATAAGGAAGGCGAACTGCCACGGCAATTTGCCCTTCCTCAGCAGCTGAGAAGTCTTCTGCACAGATAGAAATCTAATCTACTGATTGGCTGCAACTCCAATGCTTACCATAGTATCTGTGGGGAGGCAGTGTTTGAGCACAACATGTGTCACTAGCATCCTTCGGGAAGTTAACGATTGGAGGGTTTGTTTGGGATTTTCCTTATTTGATCATAAACACACACACTTGGATCTTGAGGGAAAAAGAAAGAACTGCCTGTTCAGGAACCCTAGGACATATTGGGACTCTTTTAGAGAGGACCTGGAGTGGTATGTGAAGATTTTCATGAACACCCTGGCCTCTGCTTGGACTAAAGATAAATTTAAATGGATTCCTTCTTAAGATCCATGAAGGAAAAGACACACAGGCTAGTAACCTGAAACTCCTATAAGGAATCCCAGAGAAAGTACAAAAGACAGATAAGAGTGCCCCCAAGCACTTTTGTAATAATATGCAGAAGCAGTTGTAACGGTATTATGTTTACGTAATATGTTTTTACGTAAATTATTAGAACTTGAAGATCTTATATTGTGCTGCTTTTGTTTTGTTTGGTTACATAATTTTAACTGCCCCACGTATGGGAGCCAATTTGTGAGTGTATTTATGTTGTATTTATTTATTTATTTAACATTATTGTAGCCCCACGTTGTGGTAGCCAATTTGTAACGGTATTCTTATAATGTTATTACTTGTGATGTTTGTGTATATGTGTTTACTTCATGTGAAGCCATCTTGTGACGTCATTCATTTGTTCGGTTTGTAGCTCCATCTGGTGTCAGCAATTTGCAGCAGTGTTCGTGTTCGTTTGAAAGAACGATATTGTTATCTTAATTAATTTTGGTTACCTGTCCTCGGCTAGCTATTATTTCTCGGTCGAACATATCTCTTGATCAGGGTTGTGTAAACGGAAAGGAATCTTTTATCCAAAAAGAACACTGATGAAGAAATTTGTTTTATACTTTTATTGTCGAACACGTTAACTATCACATTTATACATTGATCTTAACACTCGCCAAACTGAAACTGTTATAACAACTTCTTACTGATAATTCTTTTAATCCACGTACTTCAATCTTGTATAATTAACTTTACCATACTTTAGATCTTTCATAATTCTGCTGCGCGTAACTTGTGAATCTATATCCGATGTATGCCGTACTAATACTTTTGACGAACTGACTGACTGAAGACGACGTGTAGTGTACACAGATTTTTGATGAACTGGACTGAATTTACCTCCAACCTACTGCTTTTATACCCATACACTCCGATATGCCTAAAGATTATAACTGAACTGCAATTGGCTAATAAAACGCGCCAACATTAGCGTCTATTTTAATATCCAATGAAAATTATGAATACATATGCTCTAGGGAAATATTCCAGAAGGTTCTAAACGGAAAAACGCGCCAACATTACGTAACTTCCTCGTTTCCAATAATGATAAACAGCTCACCCCCTCGCTGCATTATTGCGCGCTATTATTGTCAGTTTCAGTAAGGCAGTATAAACTTACTTATCAACAATAATTACAGTCAAGAAACATCTCAAATCAATGTCACATAAAAATGCATATTCATATTACAATCATTATTTACATTTAAGTAATTTGTGATACAAATTACTGCATCACAGTCAAGTGCTGCTCTCAGGAGGAGGTTGGCCTTGCTGGGGCTGTCACTTCCCAGGGACCTCAGTGGGGCACACAGGCCTACAAACTGTGACTTATAAAAAAGTTAAATGAGTTATTTTTTCTTTGAGACCTATAAAAGCGCAGTTGAGGATGGCTCTTCTGCAGGAGGGCTGTGAGATCATTTCTCCTCACCTAGTGAAGATCTTCAAAGCCTGCCTTGCTATGAGGCATGCCAAGGTGGTGTTTATACCTAAGCTGGGTAGACAATCCTAACGACTTTTGCCCTATATGGAGAGATTGCTGCAGAGATTGACGCATAAAAGATCTGCGGAGTTGGGTACACCTTGGTCGACAATTCAGAAACATATAAAACAAGACTTGGCCTGCGCCCATTTCGGCCTATACCCGTGACATGGATTGCAGAAAGGAGGAACACTCTTTCAGATATTCGACGCAAAGTGATCTTTTCCAATAAGTGTGTGTTCTCAACCATAAAATGTAGTCTTTTGGTGCAAGGAAAATGCACACTTTTATGAAAAGTTGAAAATAACCTGCCGCATTGATGACATTTGCAGCCGTGGAAGCAGACACCTGTTTAGGCCCTTCTTTATCAACGGAGCATGGTTTGTTCCTCTGTTGGAGGAGCACAGAATTAGAGACACAAGTTGGTTTCAGCATGATGGCGCTCTTCCTTGGTGTTGGATTGCTGCCAGCCTGGCCACCACATGGGGGTTCATAAAGGGTACAATACCACCGACAAACTGAAACATCTGTGAGGCAAGGTTTCAATATACCAGCAATGTTGCACTGAATCTGGCGGCGCATTTTTCCTTTGCTATGAGAATAACAGTACACAGACTAGCCCTTTTGACAAGTAATGGTTCATACTTGTCCAGTTTAACTAAGGATTTATGCTGGTTATTAGGGGGTACCTGTACAAGCTACACAAATGAGCAATCACACATACATTCAAATTCATGAAATAAAGTTACTAAAAATTATAAAACAAATATTTTGCACACCAAACGGGGAACAAGGTCTTGTTAACAATGCAACTTAATAGCAGAAATGCTGCACGGGTACACGATACAGCATCAAATTTGATGTGATCATAAATCTTGCACACAACAGAGCACATAATGTCACAATTAAATAAACAAAAAAATCTTGCGGACTTCGTAATGTACAGGATTCTGTAATAAGAAATGCCTTCACTTCATTGCATACCCTTTGGCAAATATATGCAACAGCTCCCTAGAACATGCAATTTTTCCAAATATTTTAAACATAGCAAAAGTGAATTCTCTCCATTAAAAAGGTGATCAGATGGAAGTACCTAACTACAGGCCCATGGCATTGCTCTCTGGGTTTTCAACAAAAAATGTCTAAATCTGAGCATGGTTTTCGGAAAAACAGAACAAAGTGCAATATTCCACTTTGTAAACAACATCACAGGAATATTTCTCACCCTATTCAATGTCCACTTTAGGCATTATGATGGATCAAATCATTGAATACAAATGGAAGTGCTACACAATGCTTGTCAAATACGAGGGAGTGCTGTTAGGCCCTATTCCTTTCCTCTTAGAGAAAAACATACCATCTCAAAATATTACTCAATTTGCTGATGATACCAATAATGGTAACCAGCACAGATCCATCAAAAAACAGCAGCAACATATATTGAGTTTAGTTGAATACAAGTAGGATTAGCGTTCAGCCCAGGCTCATGGGAACTTATAACATTTATGTAATTATGATCTAATTGTTTTCTTTCACTGTCGATAACCATTTGCTTCTTTTTTTATTCATAAACACTCCAATGTTCTCATAATCCTTTGTAAATATTTCCCTTACTGCAATGTTGGGATCAACATTTGTCACTTCCTCCACTTGTTAGTGGCCCTACTAGATCCTCCTGCTCTCCACATAAAGGGGACTGGTTTTGTGTTATTTCCATCCTCCACACTTGTGATCCTGCCCATGCCGACTTTTATATTTTATAATCTATTTAAGAAGACATTTCTCATATTTCACTAAGCATTTTTTTGTATTTCAATATCCTCTAGCCTCTTTCTTACTTCTCTCCAAAAATGTAATACTTATTCCACCAAACCTCTCTTGGACATTGGATTCTAGGATGTACTTGAATCTATACACCTACCCTATTTTTTAAACTTTTTTCTTGAAATTCTAGACACTGTCTTACTAAGTTATTTTCTCCTAGGTATAGTTCCAATACTTCAGTGCCCTCTCCATAACCTTACCGTTGACCCACTTCTATCTGTGCCACCTGTTTGACACATCTTGATATTGATAAGCCTAGGGCTTCTACTACTTCCCACCCTTGATCAAGTCCCCATGTCTCTACTCGGTACAGGATTTTGGGCTCCACCATTGTGCTATATAACCACTTTCAGCTACTCTATATTTACAATGTTTTATTATTGCTAACACACATTTTCCTTTACCTAATGCTGCTTTTTTCTGTTATTCCCATTTTCTGTCCTCATCTATTTTGACTCCTAGATAATTACTTTCTTTAACCACCTTATATTCTTTCCCATTTCTCATTTTTGCTCAATTTCCCCCGTTTCTTAAACACCACAATCTGGGTTTTTCTTGGTTAAGTCTCAACCACTAGTCATTGCAATATTTTTTCTACCCCTTGAAGTGCTTGTTCTAATCCAATTACCGTAATAATCCCACGACCAAATCATTGACAAAAAGCAACCCCAGTACCCGTACATTGTGTATCATTGGCGAGTGCTTATACTATTTCCCTGTTTCTTGTAATATATAACTGGAGTTAATTTGCACCCTTACCTGAGGCCTTTCCATTTCTCTCGCACTTTCCCCCGTATACAAAAGGTGTTGTCTTTGATTGCTCATTCCTTTATTTAACAGTTTGTACCACAGTAAGTGTAATTCAATACTATCATAAACCTTATCTCGGTCCACAAAGCCATATACTGTTTCCCTCTTTTAATTACTTGCCCACCAATGTTCTTCTCCCACTCCTCAACCCATTTGGAATTCCGATAATGTTTTGTATTCATGCGCCCTACTTGCTAAAATACCTGTGAATACATAACAAAGCAATACCCCCTTAGCTTAGGTTTGTCCACATTCCCCTTGTCTTTATATATTGGTTGTATGATAGCTTTTTTCCATATCTCGGGTATATATCTCTTTCTTATAATTTTGTTATATAAGTCAAGTAACAGCCTAATTTTGCTTTTTTCCATACACTATTCTTAAAACACATCATTAGGTATACCATCTTTTCCCGTTGCTTTATTCTTCCGCATTTTATACTTTGTCTACTATGTATAGCAAGTACGGGAAGTATTGTATTCCACCCAAAAATTTGATACTGAGATTTCACCAGAAATATATGTTTTGAGACCCCTGAATCCAAAAAAAGTATTTTTGGAAACATGTCCGTGTGTGTGTCTGTGTGTGAACAGCATAACTCAGAAACGAACAGTCGGATAAACACCAAACTTGGTATTTAGGTTCAGTATCTTCGAGAGATGCGACACGAAGGTTTTCAAGAAAATCCCCCCACCCCAGATTACCCTTTATATGGAACATTTTTCGAAAATTTTAATTTTCTCAAAAATGGCTCTAATGATTTTGATTAAAATATCATACGTTTAAGATATTTTCATGACAATGAAATGTATATCTCGAATTTTCTGGGAATGTCTGCAAAAGTATTCTTCATTGTGAACGACTTTTGCATAACTGGGAAACCATAAGAGATAGACAACATTTTACTGCACAAAAATATAGAATGCGTTAAAATACACAATTTATGTCATATACATTTTTTTTTGTTGAGTGAACCGTTTTCGAGATATTGCTTGTTATTCCCTTAAATTTTCCAATACTTACACTTTTTCTCAAATTCGTTATTCTTTTTTTTTTTGTCCTGGTAATGCAAAGAAAATGGAATACTCCCATAGCAATCAGCTCTTAAAATATTTGACTATCACTTAAAGTCTAGCAATTCCCCTTGCATCTACAAGAAAATTAGCAATAAGATTAAGATGAAGCATATGGAGAATAAACATTTGTAAAAATAGTTTGTACAAGAATAGAGAAAGTCATGTGAGTGTAACACATCAGATGTTTTGTTGAGTGAACCATTTTTGAGATATTGCTTGTTATTCCCTTAAATTTTCCAATACTTATACTTTTTCTCAAATGGAAATTCGTTATTCATTTTTTTGTCTTGGATATGCAAAGAGTATTAATCTGTGGCAAAGAGAATGGTGCTGCACATAGCAACCAGCTATTAAGAGATGTGTATATGCTTAAAGGCTACTGTATTTCTATATTGCCCTTGCATATACAAAACAAGGAGAACATAGTAGGCCTTAAGCGATATTCAAATATTTTTTATACTGAGAAATAAATGAACTGCTATGATTTTGTGAATCTTCTATCGGCTTTTGCTTCAAAGGAATGCTGATTTGAACCAATTTCGTAAGATCATTTCATTTTATTAATTCATATCTTATTGTTCATTATAGTAGCATTTTAAATGTTCCTATTTTAGTTTATATTTTTTGTTTCCACGGTTTAAGAGTTGTTTCATTTTATTCATTCATATATTATTTGTTATAGTACCATTGTCAGGTGTTTCTGTTTTGGTTTCTGTTCTTTTAAGACTTTTCATAATGCCTAGTAAGAAATGAACCAGTTTTAATTTTAATGTTAAGTTGTTTTCTGTGAAAGCAGCCAAAGTGATTGCTAGCACCTTGAGTCAAAATAACGACATATTTGGTGAGGTTAAAAACACACAGTGCACAAGCAACTCGATGATGGCGTTATTTTTTCAACTGTAATAAATATTGATGCTTGGAGTTCTGAAGTAATTGATAAAATTCTTCATTTAGGCAATGATTTGCACTTAAATCAATTTCAAATTATGATGGTGTTATGCCATATCCGCCTTACTTGTGCGCTGATGAGGTTTGGCTGCAGGATATTGTAATTGATGATGTAAAAGTGATCTGCAATGCAGTGACAAATAATTTTGCATTACAAGGGATCATACCGAGGGATTTAGGCAGTGTGTTAAAAACACTTTTCCAGTGTGTTTACTGCACAGTTAAAATCTATAGCTCTTATTTTTTATGTCCTGGACATGCAAAGAGAATGGAAAGCTCCACATAGCAATCAGCTGTTAAAAGATTTGACAATCGTTTAAAGCCTTGTACCTACAAGAAAATTAGCAATAAGAGAATTTCTGCAAATGTTTATCTCAATTAACATGAAGTAGATGGAGAATAAGCGTTTGTAAAAAAAATAGTTTTTACAAGAGTTGAGACAGTCATGTGAGTGGAACACATCAGATTTTTTAGTAAAACGACAGCACAGTGCATTAGATTTTCAGGAAATTACCAGACACAATCAGTAAAGAAAGAATGAGAGGTATGTATTTTGCATTTGCACATTCAATCCTTAGATATGTAAAGTCTTTTAAGGAACTTCTCAATGTAAAAAAAATCTTCATAATGCAAAAAAGAATTGGTAGCAGTGAATCAGTGTGTCGACCTTATTCAGAAAACTTAACAGTCTATCACTCCCGAGCATTTACATACTCGAATCAATCGTTTTCACAAAAAGAATTCTAGACAGTGATTATATTTACTAAGAATACAGACACACATGAAAACAACATTGTGAGGAGTTTGTTATGTAATCCACATTAAATCTTACTTGTATACCCCTGTTTAAGATAATTTTCTAAATATAATAATCAATATTTCAAGTCAAGGTGCAATTTAGACATAATGAAAGCAAATACTAAACTGCATCAGGATGGAATACTGTACTCCAGCTCTACATGTTATAACAGTTTACCAAATCAGATTAAAACTATACAGAAAATAGCATCTTTTAGAGCTACTTGCTTTATCACTGCTATTACTCTACAGAAGAATTTTTAAATGAATGTGTATAACCTTACATACATATGTGATGTGGAAACCATGTGACACTAAATGCTGTTACCAGGAAAGTAACCTAACTCCCTTCATGGGTTCCTGGGCATGCTGGTATTGGAGGAAATGAGATTGTTTGTTCATTTGGTCCCACTGTGAGCAACGCTCAGGGACATTGAACACGTCATACAATTATGAAATATGCAGCATAACTAATAAACATACCCAGCACCAAGAACTTTTCTCCCTCTCCATACCATGCATTATCTAAGAAATGAAAATTTGCAAACCATCAATAAGTGTAAGTCACCATCATATGCCATCTGCCCTTTGTATTGAATATTTATATGTTGCATGGCATATTAAAAAATTCCTCCAAAGTATATGGGGAGTGGGTATATAAGAAAGACTTTAGCTCTTTCTTAAAGATGTTATGTTGATTAGGCTTGCCTAATAGTTTTAAATAGCATGGGAGGTTATTGTTATTGCAGAATAGTAACAGTTTTAAGCTATTTGCTGGTCTATGCCTCGTATTATGGTCATGCACAGCAAGTTTCATTGTGAAGTTATCTGTAAGGTAGCTCAAGAGAATATACGTATTCACCAGTGACAGTAAGAATTTTTTGGGTTTTGAACAAGGGTCTACAGGAATGACGGGACCCAACACCACAGATAATACGCATGGCCTTTTTTTTTAATATGAATAATTGCTTGCTATGTGCCAAATTATCCCAGAACATTATTCCATATCGCAACAGGGAGTGAAAGTAGGCAAAATATGCTGTTGTTAAGGCAAAGCAAGCCGAGCTGAGTTTTGGCAGCATGATTTTTGTTTTCTCCAGTTGAGCTGTCTATCCATTTGATGAGATGGCAGACTCTCTTGCAAAGAGGGGATTGCGGTTTGATTTTATTGGCCTCTAGCCCTTCTGTGGTGTGTCTCTGTCAAATATGAGATAATGCAGCTTACAGCAAGGCACATCTTGAGGGGCTGGCAGCAAATGAAGCTTCTTCTGAATTTAACTATACAGAGAAGTTGCTGGCTATCTTATAGCTACAACACTTTGCAAAGACGCTTATACATAGTGCCAAAACCCTTTATCCAGGAAATGTGTGAAGCATTTATATATAACTATTATAAATGTTTAAAGTTGTGTAGAGGAACAATAACATGAATGCACATTCATATTTTGTTCTTGCAATATGTCATAGGGAGTTACTTGCATATCTCGGCTACCTCTATCGCTGCAGTTACACCCTCTTATGTATGTATCGGAAAACATTAACATTTCAGAATGTGGATGTACATCATTAGCCAGATAAAAGTCCATAAGAGTAGGGCTCTAGAGGCATTTCGTCTGAGATCTGCAAGGAGGACACTTCGAGGGAGCCACTAGTAGAAGTGGAGAAGGACTACCGGGAAGCTTCATCGGAGGACTTTGGGGAGTAGCGGCCGCTTCACCGGATGGCACTCTCGACTGCCGGGAAACACACCATCTGCTAGTTCCAGCCCCACTGCACTAGGTAAGACAACTGCAGACTAGCTGGACAGATCAACAAGGCTACAGCCAACGGTTTTAACACTGGCTTACTAGGTGTCCATCTTGTGTACAGCCCTTTGTTGACCCAGCTTCTCAGCATCCACAAGCTGCCTCTTTCTCTGTATCATTTCATCTATTCTATTAGTAATTTAAGTTCCCCCACTCTTCATCTTCTAATTAGTTTAGTATGTAAGACAGCTGCCACAGTAGGTCCTGCCATCTGCCTTTCTTAAGGCCAGTGGCAGGGCAAGCGCCAAGGCGTTTGTCAAGGCATGAAAGCACAGACTACTAATCCCCTCATAAATTAACAATAAAAAAAAAAAAGAAAGGAAAGAGAAGAAAAAAAAATGGTAGGCCAAACTCGTGGCGTGGGCGGCATCATCCCCTGTACCCCCACACCCATAACGTGGGAATCCAAGCATTCCAGGAAGGCCAGTAAACCTAAAGGTATAAACTCAAAGGCGAAAACATCGCCACCAGCAGATACAGCTACCGTGCATCAATTATTAAGAGATTTGGAAACGAGCTCCGAAAGCGAGGATGACGCCCCAATCTCCTAACATGAGTAGCAACATAGCACCAACGACAAGCACTTCAAGGCCACCACAATTGCAAGTGCAAACAAAGTGCCAACTAAACAATACATGCAAAATGAGAGAAACAACATACCTAAGATATATGTGGCAGTATGCGAGGAATACTTCAGAGTTTGACCAAATGTACAACCCTTCCACAGGTTCAAGCCCCTGGACCAGAGCCAACAAAGCTGACATTCCCATCTTCCTGGTAGAGCCGAAGAATCACAGGCAATAAGATGCCTAACAGATATAATGCACTGCAACATAAAAATAGAGACGTACAGAGCCCCACAGTGCGGGCAGTTCCGACACCTCACCATCATGGAGTCTGCCCTGCCTATCAAAAGATAGCATTCCCTACGCAACAAGCACCCCGCCACATCGAGGTGCCTTGTATGCAGAAGTAGCCAGTGCACGGCACCAAACAGTGAACCAGAAAAGAGCATGAGCGACGAGGCGGGGACAAAGAAAGAGAAAGTGCAGAGTCAGGAAGAAACAACACAGTACTTAGAGAACAATAAAAAACTGAGCGAGAAGTACGCCAAATTATACAAGAGCCATTTCATCACAGACACACCCATACCAAAGGTTCCCTCTGTACCAACTAGGCAGGGGCAACGTGAAGGTACACAAAACTCTTTGCACGCCTTACCTTAATGACAAACGCAAAGAGGCACACACACAAAAGATTCCATGTACTCCTTCACGGAGACCACCAGCACCCTTTACATTCAGCTAAAGGTACAAAACACCGAGAAACAGACGCTCATACGTACAGCAACCATACTTATGTAAAAACAAAGCTTACACACTCGAACCCAAACATAGCATTATATACTGGAACATCAGGGAAGCGAGACTCGGACTACAACAACATCGCTGTAGTTCTACTGAACGAAACCAAAAGCCAAACTTAACATACCGGGTTACCAAATCTACCGCACCGACAGACCCGACGGGAAAACTCATGGGGAGACAGCTATAGTGGTCCAGGAAAACCTCGCGCACACGCACAGACACATTCCGCAATTAACTTCATGTCATCACCCTAAACATACTCAACACCGCGTTAACACTAGTCAGCACATACACGTCACCAAAACAGTTAAAACTGCCCGATAAACTAGGCCAAGTAGTAATTGCAGCAGGTGCGAGACACTCAGCCTGGGGATGTAGTATTGCTAACGCACTATACACATTACCTTATTCCAAAACATAACTTTCCACTACCACATGAAAGTAGTAGCTGCCCTAGCCTCAGACCATTTTGCTGTACAAATAGACATACCACCCATACGCCTACACTGGGACACTTTTGCAGAAACATTAGACACAGTATTAGCGCCAATACCACCCCTAAATAACCACGAAACAGTTGACTGAGCAGCAGAATTACTAGAAAAGGCAATACGAACAGCAACTAAACACGACATCACCTAGCACATAAGGTCAACATGGCGCATTAATGCACAAGCCTGACACACTCGAAAGGCTTCAAGGAGGTAACAACAAAGTCTGGCAACCTATAATCCCAACACCAATCAATACGTGGAGACCAAGGAAGAGAAGGCGGACACCCAATGCTGGCCAGAGAACCCTCAAATCTATCACAACCTAGAAAAAGAATTACGAGACACCCTGGAAAACACTGCACACAATCAATGGGAGAAATGAGGAGGACCATCAAACACCTTAAAAATTATAAGGCACCAACACCCAACCAAATACAAATTTGGTACTAAAACACTTAACGGTCAAAGCGATAAACACCCTAAACGACATCTGTAATTATTACTTACAAAATGGGTATTATCCGAAGTGTTGGAAACAGGCAAATGTGCTTATGTTCCCAAAGCCGGGCAGAAACAGGCCAATTAGCCTACTAAAAGACAACTAGTAAGGTAGCAGAAGTGCTTAACTGCTCACATTAACAAGCACAATTTAATAAACAAACAATATGGATTCTGCACAAAACACTCGACACTACAATTATCAAGAAAAACTGAGCACATTACCGGAGGTTTCAATGAAAACAAGTCAACAGGAGTGATATTCCTTGATGTGCAACACGCTTTTGACACTGTATATCATGCAGGGTTGATAAACAAACTGAAAAACTTTAAATTCAATTACGTAATGGTCAAACTACCTAACAAACAGAACGTTCACGGTCACCAGCAAAGGAAAATGCACGGCACCCCGAAGAATAGAAGCCAGAGTCCCACGGGACCCGTGCTCTTTAATATCTATATCAATGACATCCCTAAGACAAACGGCACCCAAGTATCCATTTACGCAGATGATACAGCCATCTCCGCGCAGTCTTGGAAAACCGACATGATAACCTGAAAGCTTCAAAACTCGTTAATAGATTTGGAGCCGTGGCTAACCAAATAGAAAATCAAAGTAAACGCAGCTAAATCACAAGCAGTCCTTTTTACCAAACACATGAATAAAACGGCACCACTAAAGTTGTTTGATGACACCATAAACTGGACTAACAAAGCCAAGTACCTCAGAGTGACACTAGACTCAAAACTCACCTTCGCCAAACACGCAGCTCACGTCTAAGAGCCATATATCCCACACTAAATCGTAAAAGCTCTGTCAGCAAAACATGAGACCGACACTATACAAAAGCTTAATTAGGCCCCAGCATGGGGACACTGTGCCATGACACACATCAAAAACCTGCAAATACTCCAAAACAAAGCTCTCAGGACACCAAAATGCATACTATTGAAGAATTCATCAAAAATCTTGCAGACGACATGTACAGACGGGCCAAAGCTAATCACAACCCAACTATACGCGATCTGGGAAAATATGACACAACCATAGACCAACACAAGAGATCCCTCTCAATTGACACAGCACTGACGACAATGCCACTATCCTCACCTATCTCAACAATTTAGTCCCACCATAAACTACCATAAATGTCCGCAAGACCTAAGGAGTTTTATTTATGGAGACGCTCTTTAACTACTGTGGTTCTTAGCGTCCCATTCTATATTGGGCGTGAAAGACCGGAAATTTTGCTCAGAGGCCTCTTATCAGGCTTGAGGTTCCTTTACGTGCCGTAAATTTACGACACGGGACCACCGGCTTTACTTCTCTTCCAAAGGAAGCCATGCTAAGGATTTTTACACCCAAAAAATCCTCCGCCGGGTTTGAAACGGCGACCACGGGAACTAGTGGTACCGTGCTAGCCTCTAGTTGACACCCCCTCCCAAGGCGGCTAGGGGTACACGGAGAGCCCCAATACTTGATGACAAAGCAAGGCAACTGCACAAGAGTGGCAAATTGTAAAATGTCATAATATTAAACAAAACAAAAAAGGGGGAAAAAAAAAAGGAAATAATAAAACACAAAAGAAAAAACGCAGAGAAAAAAAATGAATTAAGTATAGTATAATAAAATGCACAGAGTAATAGTAAATAAAAGAGAGACATATGTAAATAATCTGAGATATATGAATATAAATAAATTGTAAATAACCCTGTCCTCTGTCCCCCTCCCCCAACTTATTTGTTTCAAGACCGACAGCAAGACGATTCAACTCCCTCTCCAGTTGAAGTCACAATCAACGGTAATGTACCTAAATCCTACTCCTTCTAAATGAGCATGAACACCACCACTAACAATGCCCCACTCTGTCTGTATACTCTCTTGTATGCAGGCATCTTTTTAGTAATCACCCACTAACCTTCGTTTTCCTTTCATCACTGTAGTGTAGCTAGTGCATGGTAGGGGAGACGATGTACATGCCTTTCGGACGATCGTCACCTGGTGTGGCGGAGGCGGGGCCAAACAAAAAGGCTCTTGTACCTGGCCACCATTCACGCACGGAGGTCTCAACGAGGAGACAAAGCCATAGAGAGCCTTAGGAAACCTGTACTTTCGAGATTTAGGCCTAGGTTTAGGGTTAAGATGTATATGTGATTATATAAACTGGTTACGGGGAAATCACGGCCATGTAAAGATACGAGAAAGATGCAAAAGCCCTACTCTCATCAAAGAAGAATGCATAATTAAAGCCTTTTGATATTCTACCTAATATTATTTTAAATAAGGAACATTCAAATTCTGTCCCCGTAATAAACACATAGATTAAAAGTAATGAGAATTGAAAAATTCCTTGCTGCATTTTGATATATTAAAAAAATAATACAAAAATGTTTCCCGAGAAACTTCTTAGCACATTTTGTACCCTTGAAATCTAGCAATTTTCTTCGGTTCATTGTTGCAGTACCATAATTCCAATTCAACACACAATTTACTAAGTATCCCTCACCTTCTTTTAGCACACAATTTCCCCTTATTACTAGCATTAACTTGCACCTCACCAACACATCACAAATGATCAGGCCACTATAAACATCAAAATACTGTAATTGCCAGTGGTCTGGTAGGCACAGCTGGTAGGAATGCGAGAGACAAGCGCTTGCAGATAGCTCTCCCGAAGTTGCCCGACGAAGTTCGAGCGATTGACGAAAATGAACGAAAGCGAACGATCTTAAGGGAGCATTCCAGTTCAAGGGGGAAGGTAGTCCATTCCGGCGCATTTTGCTCCCATTGGCTGTGGTCAAATACGTAACGTGGGATGTTGGCGTGCGCATTTCGACTGGCAATTGAAAGTGAATACATAAAGCCATGCGTTTCAAAGCTGGAATTTGTACATACATAGTACAACTCGGTTTAAGTTCGGTACCTTCCAAAGATGCGACACAAAGATTTTCAAGAAAATTCCCCACCCAAAATAACCCTTTACACGGAAGAATTCTCGAATTTTTTTTCTGAAAAATGACTCAAACGATTTAGATTAAAATGCCATTGTATTCAAGATATTTACATGAAAAATAAAATGTTTATTTTTAATTTTCTGGGAATAGCTTGTGAAGTCCTCTTCATTCGGAAGGAATTTTGTATAATCCTGTGTAACTGGTAAATTTAAGCAACAGAGGAAAATGGAAAATGCACGTGCACAGATTCTGCTGTCATGTGGAATATGTGTAAATATATTCATTTAGTATGCCAAGCATATAAGCTTGTACTTGCATGCCCCCAAAATAAGGAGCCTGAAATAATACTGAAGCGCATCTACCCACTGAAAATGCAGAATTTCTTGCCAAGGAGCTGTCAACAAGGAGGAAAGTAGTGACTTAAGAGTTGAGGAAGAAATGTGAAGTAGAAAGGCTAATGAAGATTATAGATGGCATAAAAACAGAAGCTGGGCTTTTTGCCTTACAGAAATGGGCCGCTCCTCTTGAGATAGTGGTGAAAAATGCAGAGCAAACACAAGACATACAACAGATTTCATTTGCCAAGCTGGAACTTTAAAAGAGCCAGCTAACAAAAAGGTATGTCCATAGAGAAACGTCATGTTTTACTCTACGAAAAAGAAAACTATGAAATTATCTTCATGTTTTAAAAAGCCCAATCATGAAGAATGTAACCAGTTAGCGGTACAGCTCAGTAGTGGATTTGCACCAATCACTGAGTAGCTAGAGAAGGGTAGTGCCAACATTTTTCTGGTGTGCTGAATTTGTTCTGCTGCTTTTCGGATTGTACATCATGACTAGTCTTCTGCTGCTGGTCTATGCAGAGTTATCACATGGATGCAACTGTAACTGAAACTCCTTTCTTCCGTTTCCAAATGGTGATAATGAAGTAGTCTAAGAGAGTACAGGGTTGCCATTTCAGCTTTTGTGTGCTACTTCACCTAGTTGAGTTGCATAAGTTTGTATAATGCTTGTTTGAATACATGTAGAAGCAAAGTGCAATAATTCCTTGGTTGTCTGTCGACTTTAGTTGAACACACATGGTGAGGAAGAAGAGGAAATTATACCCCTCCCCATTCCTGACATGTCTCTTGTGATATTGTCATCTTGCTACAGTGCCAGTCTCTACAGACATAGCAGGTTTGATATTGGACTTTAAATACTTAAGCTTCCATGTAAATATTATTGCTGGATAGAAAGTAGTAGGAATACCGGTAGCACACAGTGATTGTATAATTGTTAGTCAATGGGATAGATTGATCTGTTGCATCCCAGTTTTATATGTTATAATGTTTTATGTATATGCAAACTCGACCATCTTCTAAATGGTTTCTTATACAGGATGAAAGTTATTGCTTGAACTGTAATAAAATGGCTAATAGACACAGGCACAAGGAACATCACTATGTTTCATTTTTGTAGGTTTAATGACAAAAATTGTATTGGACATATTTGCACTACTTATTATATAGAATCCATGATTAACGTACGGTTCAAGCAGTACCTTCCACCCTGTATACTGTCCTCCCAAATAATACCCATGCAGTAATAATGAGAATTTCTCGTTTCAAGTGATGTCTTTCTCAAACATGTCTTCAAGGTAATAGAAATTACATGGGAAATTGAAATTTAGCATAACATACGTATAAAGTTATAATTTCGAGCTTATTCAAAGTGAATTAATCATCATAATAGTATCAACCTCATGTAAGCACTTTATGTAGGGCAGATTGCATGTGATGGTGATTAACACTTATTTGCTATTGTTGTCCTACTGTAATGCGTGTCGAGAAGTTAAATGTTGAAATGGTGATGGTTTACAAATTTTTCTCTCTTCTCAATTTGTTTTTTTCCCATATGACCTGTCAATAAATTTAAGGTTCCCATGTGCTGTAGGACCTCCACTGTTATATCAAATGCTATATATAGAACCTTTCCCAGGAAAAGGAATCAAAGTGTATTTTCTATTCAATAACTGCAAGTTTTATTAACTAGAACTGGCTTTGTGTATGCATAAGTGACTAAGTGCAATTACCTATAAGATCATTCCAATAGATTGTAATAACAGACATTCAAGAGGTTATAATTTAATGGACATTTTAATTGGGTAGGCCATTTAAATGTATATTAATGTAGGCACATGTTCCTTAAAATACCATACAAATGTATTATACAGTATTATTAAATATGAATGTGATGCAATGTCTCTAAATAATAACAATGTCTCTTTGTGTTTAACTATATCATACCCACCCTTCATAATTGTCAATCACTTTAACATGTAGTTTAGTGTGCCAGTATTAATTGTTTTTTCATATGTTGACTGCAGAAAGAATGTAACAGCACATGCTGGTTTATAAATTTGGGTGGCTGGATGAGACACTCGTTCATTAGTATTGCTCTCTGTCCTCCATAGTATTTTTAATTTTAATGTCCCTTTTAACTTCACAGGTTTACACAGATTGGAGACTGGTAGGAGGGGGGATGAAGATGGTGCAATTGATGGAATTATGGTGGGGAAAACCAGAGAACACTCATTCTAAGTCCATTTTATCTACCACAAAATCCCACCTCTGATCCCTAGGATTGAATCCAGGCTTTTTTTGTGAGAGGCCATAGTGCTGCCAAATTATAAGTGTTAATATGAGACAACATTTAAAACAGAGATAGTATTACTCAATACTATCAAGTAATGAAACCAGGAAGTTGTTTTACAAGGCAGCTCCTACTATGACTTCACAAATGAGGTGTATGTAAATAAAGTGATACTTAACAAAGAATAACTATTTCAGCAGATATTTTGACATGCAATACATATTATACATTTATATAATTTAAGTTGGATGTTCTGTCATAAATATGATAGCTGACATTTCGATATGTAGAAATCATTCAGCAATAATGTAATACACAAGATTTTTGTAACTATTTGTGCTTCCAAGGCCAGCGCTTAACAGAGTTACCCAGATTGACAAAAAATTCCCAAAGATACACAGTACATATGGAGAATTTTCTGTTTATGAAATGCTTTGTTATTTTGCAATGAAAAGAGCATTATGTCCTAATTTATTTATTTGGTATAACAGCAGGAAATAGTGTTTGAGCACAACACTGATACACATCCAAAATCAAACTATGGATCCCAAACCATTAACATTACAGCACATTCAAAATTGAAATAGGTATCAGACATAACCTTTGAGCATGAGTTCTCATGTTCGTTTTACGATATTAGTGTGCAATCCACAAAAACAAACTTTTCGAAATAGTCCCTAATTCGAACACATTTCAACACTAAATAGCACAAACACACATTTTAACACCTTAAATACTAAGTATAGTTTACATTTAAGGTTAGCTTGTTTTCGCTATATATATTTCAATTCTTCATTAAAATGATTAAAACCAACTAAACTTTCGATTCATAACCTGTCTTCTACCTTCATAGGTTTTCAGGTCGTTCCAGTTTTAAACATCGAATGCGCGTTATTTGGTACTCAATATTAAATAACGTATCACTATAAACTCCTACATTTACACAATTTCTCGTTGATAGGAAAATTCAGCTTTATTTTTATATTTTCGGCATTGCTATTTTATCAGCTGACTTCCATCTTTGTTTAGTTTCAAGCCTCAGCAATCAGCATGGCAGAGGTCGCGCTATTCGCTCTGGAAGCGTGCTGTTAGTTTACCTTCGAGAGAGCTTTCTGCAAGCGCTTGTATGCGAGAGGTGTGCAAGATTGACAGACCAAACGAATTAAATTTACCCGGAATATTAAACTTCCTCCAAAATTACCAATCTACTCTTTAATTCCCCTAGACATATTATTTATAAATAAGAACAAAGGAGAAAAATTACGAAACAATTCTGTTATATTATTATAACATAAAATAACAGAAAAGAGTGCTACAAGGAGAAATTTGAATTCATTCACTGCCCCATGTAACTTCCTCTTTCTCCCTGCTATATTTATTTATTTTTAATCATACAATATACAGAGTAAAACGTCAAAGTGTTAATTACAATAATACAGTAATAATAAAAATAATATATACGAGGTAATAGTACTTATCATAACGAAGTATAATGCAAATGGAAATAATAAATTATTTATAAGAATACTTATTATTTATACAAGTTATAATTATTATCACACAAGAATAACAAGAGCTACAGGATATAGATGCAACCAAGTTAGGATATTAAAGAAAATATGTACTGTGATTTAAAAACGCTTGCGAGTTATAAAAGCAGTGTGTTAATAAATGCTTTTTGAGTGCCTTTTTAAAATGATTTATATAATATATTCTCTTTAAATCCGTTGGCAGTGAGTTAGAGAATTTAGAGCCTGCATGGATGACATTTTTATTTCCAAAATTACCCCTGTATGAATTCATAAAAAAAAGTCATTGAAAGTCTGTGAACATCTTCGTTTTTACTCTGGGATAACTACTTATTCTGGCTAGAACTCTTACTACTGTTTCCTGTAGTAGAAAGATCTTCATGAAGTATGTTTTTGATAAAGATCCCCATAACATTGCCCCGTATTATAAATGTGAGTGAAATATGCAAAGTACACTGTGCGAACCATTTGTAGAGATAACGTGTTGAGTTGATCTAGCAGAAATATGGTCGAATTAAGTTTAGAGTAAATTACTCTAATATGGTTTTGACATGAAAGATTATCGTCAATATGAATGCCTAAAAACTTTGTATTTTGAACTCTGGATATAGTTTGACTATTATAAACCAGTTTTAAACCACTGCTATGATTATTTCTATTTTTTCCAAACAGTAAATCGTTTGTCTTATATATTGACTCCAAAAGCATCAGTAAAACATATTGATTCAACATCTCTGAATAAAAGCATATTGATTCAACAATTTGCATCTCTGAAAATGATAGAAGATCCAAAATTCTGGCCAGCATGAGTCATAACGAGGAAATGGGAGAAGAGAAACTTGAGGGACATCACTCGAATAAACAAATACGAAAGACAGCAGAGATAAAGGTAATGAACTGGAATCTTGAAGGATTGAGAGGGTAGATAAGCCGGACGTCAAATAATATTTTCAACGAATTTGATATATGCATTTTAACGGAGACTTTTTACACAAAAGAAACATATATTAACGTTAGTGAGTTCTACAACTTTCAGTTTTTTCAAAGAAAGGAGAGCGAAGACCAGCAGGGTGTGTGTAGTGCCTCAACAAGCCTAGTCTCGGCCCGCTAGAAATAAAATTCAGAGACGAAGATATGCTAGTGATAAAAACTAAACTAGCAACATTTATAGCAGGTTATTTTAACCCAGAAAATAGTACAGAGTATATAATTCAACAACAGGGAATATAATGGTGACATCCCAAGCGATGAGAATATTATATTAGCGGGGGACTTTAATTGCCCAATAGACAAAAACAGTAAAAAAAGAAAAAAGCAGATGCAGTTATAACCTACATGAGAGAGGAAAGACTAAAATCATTAAATGAAATGCATGAGTGGACATACATATCTTACAACGGAGGGAGTACAATAGACCTCTTATTTATCAAGGGATGCTGTAGAGAAGAAGAAAAACAGAATCATGGAAGAGGAAGGGGCCATTCTACGTAAAGACATGCCAGTAATAACGTTCCTAGAATTTGAAAACAAGGAAGGCTACAAACGGAATGGAGGATAGTAAGATAGGCACAAAATGGATGTCATGAGGATAAAAAGCTTAACAGTACACACTGAGGATATCAGACATACTATAGCTTAGGGATTTATTTTGTCCTTTAGATACAATAAACGCTGATTTTCTGACATGTCAGTATAAAGCATTTACAATAATGTTACACATATGTACAACAACAATAGTTAAAACATAAATACAATAAGCAATAAGCAATTATACTTAGTGTGTCAAGTTTAAGAACTAGTAGTTCATTTTATATTCAAACACACACTAACACATAATAACTCATTAACTATCATTTGTACAATACTCTACATACCCATTTATAGAATAAAATGCATGTAATAGTAGGGAATACTTTAGTTGTTTTTTAAAATGGGGAATCTTAATAATTTCTTCAATATTCTGGGAAATATATTAAATAATTTAATACCCACGTATTTTACATTTTTTAATTATATTAGTTCTCAGAACTGCATATGCAGAGCATTCTTTTGTCGAGTGTTATATTGGTGGAGATTTTCATTTGTTTCAAAGTTCATTATACATTTTTACTTTCTCTACTACGTATAGTAAGTAGGGGAAGTATTGTATTCCACCCAAAAATTCGATACCGAGATTTCACCGGAAATACATGTTTTGAGACCCCCTGAATAAAAATAGCATTTTTGGAAACATGTCCGCGTGCGCGCGCGCGTGTGTGTGTGTGTGTGTGTCTCTGTCTGTGATAACACAGAAACGAACAGTCGGATAAACAGCAAACTTGGTATTTAGGTTCAGTATCTTCCAGAGATGCGACACAAAGGTTTTCAAGAATATCCCCCCACCCCAGATTACCCTTTACATGGAACATTTTTCGAAAATTTTAATTTTCTCAAAAATGGCTCTAACGATTTTGATTAAAATATCATATGTTTAAGATATTGTCATGAGAAATGAAATGTATATCTCAAATTTTCTGGGAATGTCTCCAAAAGTATTCTTCATTGTGAACGACTTTTGTATAACCGGTAAACCATAAGAGATAGACAAAATGTTACTACACAAAAAATGTAGATCGCGTTAAATTACACAATTTATGTCATATACATGTTTTGGTTGAGTGAACCGTTTTCGAGATATTGCTTGTTATTCCCTTAAATTTTCCAATACTTAACTTTTTCTCAAATTCGTTATTCATTTTTTTATGTCTTGGACATGCAAAGAGAATGGAATGCGCCACAGAGCAACCAGCGCTTAAAAGATTTGACTGTCGCTTAAAACCTACCATATTTCCCTTGCATCTACAAGAAAATTAGCAATAAGATTGACATCTCGATATCTCCATTAACATGAAGCATATGGAGAATAAACGTTTGTAAAAATAGTTTGTACAAGAGTAGAGAAAGTCATGTGAGTGTAACATATCAGATTTTTAATATGGGTTAATGTCTCCAATATGAATACACGAGCAAGAGGCAAAAGTTTTAACTCTTTGAAGAGAGTTCTGCAGTAAAATCGTCTGTCCTTATTAAGTATTATTCTAATTGCCTTTTTCTGCAGTTTAAATATTTTCTCACCTTTATAAGATGTTCCCAAAATATTATGCCATAGCGCATAAGGCTGTGGAAATATGCATAATAAACATTTCTTTGTATATTTCAGTTTACTTCATTTTTAATGTATCTTAATAAGTAACATGCTGTACTCAATTTAGAAGCTAGCTTTTCAACATGGTTCTTCCATTTTAAATTCTCATTTAAAATAATTTCCAAAAATGTTGCCTTTCCCATTAGTATTGTTGAGGTTGTCATAATGAATGTGCGGTACAAGATGTGCTTTATTTTGATAGTTATGAAAGGACATAGCAGCAGTTTTACTTTCATTTATCATTAGCTTATTAGCTTGAAACCAAGAATATAATTCAGCAATCACCTGATTTACCGTTGTTTGTAAACTCTGTTGATTATTACCCTTTATCAGCACATTCGTAATATCTGCAAAAAGAATCACATCTGCTAGTTTAACAGATGATGGCATATTGTTTATAAAATATAAACCAAAAATAACACTGCTCCAAGGGTTGAGCCTTGTGGCACTCCTATATTAATTTCGCTGTCTTTTGACCGACACCTACTTAAATTATTACCTTTGAGGAAATACAATTCTACAAGTAGTTTCCTCTTTGTTAGATATGATTTCACCAGATCATTGATTTTTCCACAAAATCCTATTTTTCTAGTTTGGATAGCAATATATTCTGGTACAAAGTTTATTAAATTTAGATAAATCCAAGAAGAACCGATACTTTAAAGTTTTCTAACTACCGATTCTTCTACTAGGTCTAATAAACGATAAATTGCTGATTCTGTTGACCTATTTTATCTAAAACCAAACTGTGCATCTGACAGTATATTATGTTAGGCAGAAAAGAGACTATACGCCTACATACTCATTATACCCCTACATAACCTCTCAAAATTCTTAAGATACTCGTCCACGATGCAACTTAAATGGCTTGCAACTTGGAACTGCGCAACAAAAGTGGAGTTGCATCGTGTAAACTGCCAATCAAGTAGGAAAATTGCACGCGCAACTCAAATTCAGCGCAACTTTTAAGTGGCGTGCAACTTAGGAAGTTGCTTCGTGTACGCAGCGAAAAAAAGAAAGTTGCGCCATCTGAAAGTGGCTTGAACAGTTTAGAAAGCTTTTGTGGCGCATTCCGTGCAACCTTATGTTATGTCGTCTGCTGTGATAATAAATAGCTGTTTGAGAGGTAGGTACAAGGGTTATAATTTGTGTTACACTAAATACGGAATTAAGACAGCTACGTGCATTTTATTTCCTTAACAATACGAACAATTTATTGCAGTACGGTGACAATTTATTTCCTCATAGCTAATAATGTCCTTAATAAATGGACGAGGGAAATGACAAAAGCGTTTATTGAACCGATTGAGACTAAAGATTGCTTTTGGAGAGTAGACACTGCGGATTACAGAAATAAACAAAAGCGACAAAATGCGTTACATAATATAAAAATAGAGTTCTACATGTCAGCAGAGGAAATTAGTAAACATCCACAGGTTGAGAACCCAGTTCACCAACGAAAGGAACAAAATGAAGGCAGAGAAATCTGGAAGTGGTGCAAAAGACAAGTATAAAAGAAGATGCGAAATTTACGATGTACTGCAGTTTATGTTTTACCACACCAGCACCAATAATATGCAGTAGATGAGTAGATTCTTTGGTAAATACCAACACACTCACTTTACATGTAGCGATATTGCCATGGAACCTCTCCTTCACGGCAAAAAATACTTCTTGAATTCCTAACGTTTTTGCTGCAGTATGAGGATTAATACTTACAGTTCTTTGCAACGGCACAAAGTCTTAGTTCTTGTTGTTCCAAATATAAGAAATAAATACATCTTTGACTGATAGCTGCTGCCTAAAAAAATCACATTGATTATACAGATGACAGCCGAAAGTGTAAACTCGGTAATGTTGTCGCTCCATTATTTAAGCCGAATTACCTGTGGCTAGAAATCTCAGTGTCAACACAAGACATTCTGTTGCTGATATTGACCTTCTCATTATTGTATCTTGCTTTTGTATTACAGGTGCTATTCTTCTGAGCAGATAATTAAAATCAACCTGACATGCGTAGGAAATTCTAAATTTTGATCTACGTCGTAGAGCTCTTCCAGCAAGTTGTTTACAACCCTACAATATTCGCGACTTAAAATCCACTCTCTTACCCAACACTTTCTGGCCGTTCTTTTACGTTTTTCTCTACGTCGAAGAAGTAAAATAAGAGACAGGCATGCTACGAATAAAACTTCATTATCAGACGACATATTCGCCACAACAAGCACACAGCTGACAAGAAAGTGGCATGCAGAAAAATTACCGCCACAAATATAGCATCGTGTAAACGCTCGGTGCAACATTTCTGTGGACATGCCACTTTTATAGTGGCGCAACTCGAAATCGTTTAACTTTGCAAGCTGTGTGTAAACAGAACGTGCCACATTTGTGGCCCGCAAGAAAAGTGGCATGCCATAAAACTGGCATCGTGGACTAGTACCTTTAGAGAAAATTGAGAATACTGAAATAGGTCTATAATTTTCCATATCTAACTTATCACCTTTCTTAAACAAAGGTCTAACTTTATATTAATTTTAATTTTTGAGGAAATTTTCCTGACTCCATTCATAAATTGTAGATATTTGCTAATGGATTCTTTATATGCTCAATGCGTTGTTTAATAATCCAGTCTGGAATGCCATCTATTCCCGATGCTATTTATTTTTCACTTCTCTCACTACTTTTATTATTCTTATTTCTGTGATCGGATCTAAAAACATAGTACTATTTACTCTATGTATATTATCAGTTGTATTTACATGATTTGTAATGTATGTATTGGTTTGAATTAGTTTACTTGCTGTTACTGAAAAAATGTACATTAAAGGAGTCTACAGTTAATTGGGGCTCTGTTAATTTCCCTTTTATACTCTTTGTTTCCAGTATTACCTCTTTGCCATTACTTTTCCTAATTCCTTTATTAACTATATGCCAAGCAGCTCTAACTTTATTACTGAAGCTTGCTATAAATGTTTCATTCTCCATTTTCATTGCCTGTCTTATGACTTGCCGGTATATCCTTTTGTATTGGTTTATATATTTCTGTTTGACTAATCCTTGTTTTTGAAGAGAATTTAATAATCGTAATTTCCTGCTTGATATGATTATTTCTTGTGTTATCTAACTTTCCTTATAGATGATGCAGCGAAAATGGCCAGGGAATGTATAAAAAAACTCAAGAATACCAACACTGACGAAATGAAAGAACGAAGATATAGTTTGACAGTGAATACTACCAACAAAGAAAAGAAACTATGCAAAGACTACATAGAGCAAGAACAGAACAAAGCCAGGAATCCGTGGAAGAGCCTCATACAGCCCGGAAGATATATAAAGAACTAATTCTTAAGAAAAAAAGAAAGCATGCATCGAAACGTCACACGAGAGGCTATTAAAAGAAATAGAAAATGATCCTTTTCGAGCACAGAGACCCAGGAGAAAGAAGTATCAACCAAATATATCAATGGACGTATGGGAAGAACACATAAAAACATGCTATGTGACAGGAAAACAAGAACAGTATACATGCCAACCAATGGAAGAGAAATACAGATAGGCACATCATCACAAGACGTTATCGAGGCCATTTGCAGAGGAAGAAATAATACGACGTCCGGGCCAGATGGGATAAAGAATAAACATCTTAGGTAGCCAGTGGCACAACTAACCGAAGCTTGGACAGAACTATTTAATAAATGCTTGAACCTAGGACAGATACCAGAAGCTTGGAGCAAATCCACTGTAAGAACATTATATAAAGCAAAGGGGGATACAAACGATCCGAACACATATAGAGGAGTGGCTTTTGAATCGTTAGTGCTGTTAACGAGAATTTTGACAACTTAAATAAAAACAATTATGGAACCACATCTCCATAAATACCAATTTTGGTTTAAGAAAGGATTATCAACGGTAATGTCAGTTGAAAACCTCCTCAAGGACATACTACAGACTTTAAAGAAGAAAAAAGGGAAATTATATGTCGTTTTTGTCGACTACTCCAAGGCTTTTGACCTCAATCACAGACAGCTTTTGATCAAGACATTAGAAACTATGATTGGACAATCAACACTCACGAAACTGATATCTAACATATTAGCAGCCAACGAAATACAAATTAACAACAGTATAGGAAAGTCCAATTGGATCGAGCAAACAAATGGTGTTTTGCGAGGAAACCTTTAAGTCCAGTACTTTTTAATGCATTCACGCGGACGCAGGGGATAAGGTAAGTGAAGAAACAGGTGCAAGAATATACATCTTTACTGACGATATGGCTATAGAATCAGAAGATGGAGAGGAACTTCAAAGAGCTATGAATATACTCGCAAACTGGGCGGAACCAAATGAGATTCAAATAAACGAAGAAAAAACAGAATTTGTAATTTTCAGGAATGAAGGAAAGCCACCGAATACAGGGAAATAACCTATAAAGAGAAAGAATTAGAGGTCAAATAGTTTCAAGTATCTAGGGATAACGATACAAACCACAGCAAGGAATTTCAGAATTCACTTAACAGAAGGAATGATTGCAGCAACCAAAAGCATGGACGAAATAAGACATTTAAGAGAAATGTCAGTAATGACTGCAATAAAGTTATTTCGGTTAAAGGTCACTTACATAGGACTAGCATTAGTATGGGAATACATTACGACAAATCAGATGGAGACAATAAAACAGATTAAAGCTACCTTCTTAAACAGAGTGCTTGGAGTTTCAAAATAGATGAGATCCAAATTGGCCTACTTATTAACAGGAGAACGTTTCCTTATTGAAGATATAGGATTCCATCTTGTACTAAGAGCTACAAATGGTTACAAAGAAGCACTTGGGAAGTTGGAATAGAAAAGGGAGGAAATATGGGAAAATGTTTTTTCCTGTACCGAGGCTATGGTGATCCAGAACTGGAAAGATACAAACTACCAACTGAGATACCTGATGACAATGGCCGTATATGGGTTCCATTGCAAGGTTTGCAAACAAAAGAAAGTGCATGAACCAAGCGCTGTGTGTATGCATGTTGTGCAGTAATAACTGCGAAAGATATCACATTGAAATGCAAGAGCAGGTGAAAATTTATAGTGGAATATGCCAAAGAAGACTAAAATAGCATTCATGCACGAATTTGCGAATTTCTAACATCATATTGATTCAACACGTTGAGCTCAAGACGTCAGCTATAAGCGAGTGTCTCCACTGACCTACAAGTCTTGTGTAAAAGCGGGTCTCCACTGCTACAACAATCAACGAAACATGCTGATTCAACACGTCTAATTCAACATGTCGACGGTAAACGAATGCTAAGAACCATAGCAGTTAAAGAACATCTATAAATAAAGCCCAATTTAAATTTTTCGGTAAATGAGTGTCCCACTGACCATCAAGTCTTGCGTAACATGCTGATTCAACATGTTTTGGCTAATCAGAATTGTTTTCTACCGGCAATTGAAAACATGTTGAGTGTTGCATGTATTCGGCTCACTTCGTGCCGCCCGACCAACTTCGGCCAGCCAAATACAGACAACTGGCGCATACATATTATTCATTTGAAGCAGTATTTCATCGCTTATAATATAATTTAGATTCTGAGCGAGGCTAACTGCGGATTTCCGTGAATTCGGAAGGGGTAAGTCAAGCTCTTGGACACCCTTGGCGAGGTCATCACCCCCTATACAAAACAGAGCCAAGCCCTGTATAGCGTCTACTGGCTGGGTTGGAGTGTAACTGTAAACCCCGTAGCGCGTGGGTAAAAATTTGCATAAATTGAGGAGAAACGTTCTCTAGTATTTTGTTGACTTCGGCGAGTATGCTGTATTCATCGACGCTCCCACGAGCACGTGTTCAAGATGTGAGCATAAGTTAAAGATACTAATATTCTGGGAGCATTTAAGTATTTTATATATCGCCGTGATAATTGGGAGCGAGTTTTGCTTTTATTTAGTGAACGGGAAAATAAGTTTACGCCACTATTCCCGTAAAGCTCTCAGTTAGCCTTTGCACCGAGAACATTCTTGCCTGTAAAATGAATCATCAATAAACTGTGAATCAACGTAAATCGTAGTCTTCATTCCAACGTGGTAAACCTAGTTACCCTGCAGATAAGAGCTACTCATTGGGCATTTGAGCAAGATAGCCTCACATTGCTTACTAATGAGAAAAATGGAGTGGAAGAAAGAAAATAGAATACACATAATTAATGAAATTCATGCAAAATCCGTCAACTGGGATGTGTCCGTGAAAGATTATGCAAATAAAATCAATAATGCGTCAACTCGGACGAATTCTTTAAGAGAGAGAGAGAGTGGGGGAGGGTTAAGGTCAATCTCAATTCAGCTGATACTGCTGCTCTGAAATTCGTCCCCTGTTTTGCAATTCTGGTGAAATTGTATTCAGCAAAAAATGTAAATATTTTCCGACATTTTTAGAAAATTCTTGAAACCGAATCTACCCTCAGTTCAGACAAGAAGCTATTTACATTATTAATTATGTTACTTACAAAACCATAACTTTATTCTCTCATTATAGTGTCTCTTCCACCAGTCACACATTGTGGTCACAATGGCTAAATCTTCATAATCAGAATCCACGTGATCATTGATACCAACAACCGTAACGCAAGTAGGTTATTTCGTAAAGAAGCCCTAAGCTTACCAATAGCAAGTGTCAAACAGGTGGCACAGTTAGAAATGGGCAAGAATCAAGAGGGTATTGAAGTACTGGTACAACTAGAAGAACATAATACAGTGTCTGGAATTTCAAGAAAAAGTTCTTAATCGTAAGAGTGCACTACGTTGAGGAATCAATTTACCCTTTTTCTTTGATGTTGAGCTAACACTTTTAGCGGGGGGTTTATCTTGCCTGTAGTTCTGTCAGTGTGGGCAGAATCCTCCACGGAGAAGAACCTTTTCTAATACAAAATTTCGATTCGAGATTCTCGAAACGATTGGAAGTGGAGATCAGTGAAGGCGTAGATCGCTGATCTAAGTTCTTCCCAGAAAATGCTTCAGAAAAGAATCTCCGAGGAGCTGCTCATGTACTTCTCTTACCTTTGGATGTTCCGGGTATAGATTTTTCATTTTGTTTTTCAGGAAGTCGGATCTGTTATAGCTGGTCCTGAACTTTTCAGTGAAGCATTATGTGTTACCCGCTTACCAATTTTACTAGTTGAGGTTGACGATTTTGATGGTGATTTTACTGATATGATCTTTCAGGTAACGAACTTGGCGGCAGATATTGATGCCGTCGTCGGTGTTAATTTTAAAGGCTTTGGCTGTGTTGTAGCTACAATAATCTTTTCTAAATTTGCGGTCCCAATAACATCGCTGGTCTGAGTTGTGATTTCCCTACTCGGTTTCCCGATTTACCTACAACTTAGCTATAGGTACCGGATTACGGGATAAAGGGTTGGCGGATAAGCAGAGTCTCCGGGCTTCCGAGAAGGAAATTTTCTCCCTAAACCGGATCTCCTGTATCGCACAGGGCATTCTCGGGAACTTGATGTATGTTGAGCTGCTCCGTCGTGTGAGAAGTTTCCACAGCTAACTAACGTAGGTTGATTCACTAGAGTGACAGCTCTCAACGAGATCGGGATATATTGCCTAGCTTCAATGGCTTCATACCTGATCAAAGTTAAGAAACAGTGTACAATTAGGCAGCAATTCACCCATTTCTTTCTGCAGAACCCAAAATACAGATGTCACACCTTCAGCTTCAAGATTTTCTTGAATTTCCTCATTGGACGTACGTTCACCACATCGCGCGAGGATTCAGGGTCTTGTGCATTTCGATTCGTATGGTGTAGCTGGCTAACAGTTTGCTTTCAAGATGCTGGGATGCTGAATTTGTTTTCAACCAGGAGCGTGCGACTTCTAATGCACGACTTAACAGGACCAGCAGTTTTATCGAGACCCTTTTGAACTGTAACAGGAGTCACCGATGCAAATGTCCTTCCTATGTTATATAGACAATCAAGTACTTCTTTTCCATTCTGTTCTTTTGTTTTTTAAGTTTGGATTTTCCTATGGCGAAACAATCCTGCACCTTTACAAATGTTCACATAGTGGGCTTAGGCAAGAGTCCTACCCTGGACCATACTCACCTCCCAGTTTATAGACAGAGAGAGTGTAATAGCTCATGTAATGGCGGATACGAACACAGCCCTACTTGATACTCACGGGCTGGTAATTACGCGTTACCTAGTCACCCCTCCGTCCTGCGCAACGGTATTCGCCAAACTAGTGTTTGGTCAAGCACGCTTGTGGACCAAAGTTTATTTGGCGTTTGGCATAAGCCCTCTCACCTCTTCGAGAAGTATGGAACGCAATCAAGAGTGTGGCTGGGAACCCCAATTCCGTACCTAAGACAGTTGGCCCTTGGGTGGTTCTGCTAGCGTTATCGTACCCAGACGAGATGAAAACTAATCAGGAATGCTCTTACAAACGCAAACAGCTACAGAAGCAAATACCTCTAATAAGGAAGCTTACATTCTGCAGCATAAATTTCAATCACAATGTTTGAAGAAAGCAGTGCGAGTTTATAAGGCGTTTTGTTCATCTGTTAAACGCGAATAAAGATATTCTAGTGAAAGCATAGTTACCTGAAAGCAAGCATAGAACAAATTTTGCATTAGCTGCAGTAAAGCGACAGTTGGGGTGGATTTTAAAATTCCACCACCGAACTGCAAATACTGAAAAATGTAAGCAACATGAAAACAGCAATAAGGTAGGTGACTGAAAGAACTGGCAATAAGACAGTTGTTTTAAAGGAATGGGAACAGGAGATCCTGAATATCCTGCAGACGGACACAAACCCATAACAATTGCAGATACGAGCCAGAGAAAAACTAAATGGGTTATTTTCCTTATTTACTAACATTAATCTAATGCACTATGATACAAACATTAATGTATACACTTTTAATTTTTCAGAACGTCTTCAAAATGGCTTTGAAACAATGGGTTCAACCTCGACCGCGACTAATTTCCAGGAGCCCGCTCCAAGTGTTGAAGTTGGGGTGTTAAGCGATGATGCGGAATCAGCGATCGACAGAGCACCCCGTAAACCTTCAGGAAAGCTAAGGCATAAAGAAGAAAGAAACAAAACAAACGAAGAAAAAGACTAACTCAAATTTAAAGTCTTAAAGCTTGCAAAAGAATCATACTATTGGAGAAACAAAAACGAGAACGAGAAAGTGGAGATCTGCTTCCATTTTTATTAATCTTTACGTGCAATTAATAAATTGTGTTAACTTTTGGTAATAAGTAATTTAGAAATTGTGAAAACTCATATTTTAAGTATTTATTTACGGTTTTTGCAAACTCATATTTTAAAGCAATTAGTTTTTAGGAATTTTGCAAGCTTACATTTTATCAATAACTGTTTCTTGTGTGCAACACGTTTTCGTCTCCACTCTTTTGCTCTTTTCTATACCCACGCATGTATCTGTAATTCTCAACAGCAGTGACAAAAGAGCACGCAAAAGTACATTGTTGAGGCATATTCATACCTTTGTGAAATTTGAGTGATAAATAGAGTGATGTGAAGAGCTATAATGAAATTATTCTTGCGGTGTCATCCCTTCTTTGCTGTCCTCTCTCACTAATGCGGATTGCTTCTGTTCTGCAACAGCTGCTGCTGGTACATCGTCTTCATCATCTTGTTGTTCAGCTATGTCAAAGTCCTCCTCTTTCAGATGTTTGCCCACATTATGCAGAATCATACAGCACAGTTTACTGAAGATATTTTCCGGGTGGGTAACCTTATCTTATTTTGTAAAATCTGGAACCGCTGGTTTAGTTGGCCGAAACATCATTCGGCGGTTACCCTATCCTTTGTAATACTATGTTTTCTGGAGTAGTAGGATTTTGATAAGGAGTCATAAATCCTGGTGCAATGCCATAGCCTAAATCTCCTAAAAGCAGTGCATTGGCAGTCATCACTGTGTAAGCATCTGAACGTTTCCATATTCGAGAATCGTGCACACACCCAGGCTACAATACTCGTAATCTTGCACATCGATGCTGGGAACTCCTTTCCTGTTGATATAATCTATGTGATGTACATTTGGTTTCCGTTTTAGAATACGAGTACAACCCACTGGAACAATTTCATCGGGGAAATTATAACGCCTTGTCTTCCTGAAGAGCAGCAGCAGCAGTTAGGAAACTATACCCAATTCCTTGCTCTAGCGTTGTTTGCATTTGAAACTGTAGCCTGTGTAACACTAAGATGATCCGCAACACTGGATATGCTACGTACATTTAAAGAGTCCGCAATTGTTAAGCCCTGCAACACGTGTTTCATTTGCCTCTGGAAGAAAATTTTGTGCAAGCCAGCATACATTTTCTCTTTCAAAGCGGTATAACTGCTCACAGCTGAGTCTTTCCTTTCCGCTCAGGAACCACCATCATGTCATGGTTTTAAAGTTTAATTGAGCAAGCTGAGGTACCTACGCAAGTAAAAGCTTACTGACGGCGAGCAAAGCTTGTTTTTATTTATACCTCAGCGATCAAGGTCAGCGATATTTTGCTCGCGAGTAAGTTCAGCAGAACATGTTTTTATCTATACGAAACCGAGCAATTGCTTGGAATTAGTGAAATATAAGCCAAAGCTTCCTTTTATTTATATCATCCAATATTTATCTGTGCTCAAGCATATATCACGGTACAGCAGTGTCGCCAAATAAAAACATTGTTTCGCGCTACAGGTCGAGCAAAATTCCGCTACAAGAATACTGCATTATATTAGTTCCTTAGGTACTGTTGGAAAAAATTTCTGATGTGATACATTCATATAACTTTCTCTACTCTCTATCCTTTATTACTAGGCACACAAACTTTCTTACTAAACCTTATTTTTCTCCCTGCTACATTTTAATCCAAATAAACCTTTGCAGAAATAGCTACATTACACATTTCGTTATAGATACAAACAGAATTTCGGTAGTCAAATGTTTAAGAACTGGACGATATATGTTGCCCTAAAATTGCATACTGTTTCCATGCAATTGCGAGAAACAACCGAATGTTGAAAGCACTTCAAGAGAGAATGAACAATTGGAACCTTTAATAGCGGACATCTCATAAATGACTTATGCCACAAGAAAACTTATTTGAAATATGTTGTGTTTCATAAAGAGAGCTATATTTTGTGTGTAGTACGTTTTCGTCTGTCGCTTAACGTTTACCAGTTGTACAAGATCATACAAAATTCCTAGCGAATGAAGATAACTTCACAGGCTATTCCCAGAAAATTCAAGATATACATTTTATTTGTCATTAAAATATCTTTAATATACGGTATTTTAATTCAAAATCGTTTGAGCCATTTTTAGAAAATAAAAAATTTCGAAAAATGTTTTATGTAAAGGGTAGTTTGGGGTGGGGATTTTCTTGAAAATCCTTGTGTCGCATCTTTGGAAGATACCGAACCTAAATCCCAAGTTTGGTACTCACCCAGCTTTTCGGTTTTTAGTTATGTTATTCATAGCCGCGCGCACACGTATCTCCTTAAAATGTTTTTATTCGGGGCCTCAAAATATGTATTTCCGGTGAAAACTCGGTATTGGGCTTTCTGACAGATTGCAGTACCTTCTCTACCTACTATATACGTGGTAGAGAATACTCTAACGTTTGTTGCAACACTCGATTCTGAACACGTTCCGAACTAATATCAACACATTCTTATGCACATTCGCCAGTCGAGCAAGCTCTCAGAACTAATTCGGAATTTTGTGTGGTTGGAACACTACTTAAATCGCGTTGTCACGCCCTTCTTCAGTACCCAGTAACAATTACAGAGACGAAAGATATTCAACCTAACTTGGCTAGACCTATACACCTACCAAATACATTTAATATTCCGTATTGTAGAAGTAATCACGCGTGGAGGAATTAATTACATATTTAAATGTATTTCTCCAGGTAATAAAGCGGTTTGTGTTAAATATAGAGAATTACTACCTGGGGACAGAAGCAGATTTAGGCCTGGCGGCAATTTTCGGGTGGCAGCATTTGCTCTATATTTCTGGTCCCTTTTTTTTAATGTAAAATGTTTATTTTTAAAAAGTGTTGCCAAATCTTTCCTGAAGTTTGATCTTGTACAACTTGTAGAAGTAGAATATCGTTGTTTCATCGCATTGTCACGGGTTCGCAGCGAGAGTAAAAGGAAAGACTGCAGCTTCGTAATTTTATTGCAAAACATGTAGAAGGAGCGGGGATGAAATTATTCCATTTAACTGTTTGTATAAACCACAATGCCTGGTTGAAAATCAAATAGGATCTATGCTTATTGTTTATCGCTATTAATATAATTCAAATACATTTTCAATATAGACCTATATCGTCATCAATAGCTTAAAAAGGAATCACAGCCTGCCTTTCAGAAATCAGTTTGGTTTCAACAATTAATGTTTGAATATGTTTCAAATTATTAACGAGTATATTTTAGTATTCAATTGCCTTAGATAGTGAACGGTTGTAAGCACAGAGGACTGAGGATATAAGAAATTGTAAGTACTCGTTTCGTAAATTGCAGCTTCCAAATGAGTGAACCTGAATCGCGTAAAAAGTTAAGTGGGTCACAATATAGAAAAAATGTGTAAAGCAAGAACAAAATAGGGTGTTAATTGGAAAGTGTAGAAAGTTAGGCATTTTCTTTCTACAACATTTTTCAACAAAAGAAAACATCGAAGACGCTAATGGTGCTGCTGTTAATACAGATTCTAATAAAGGATTAACGGAAACAAGTAAATTTGGACAGTGTAGTAATACTGGTGAAAGTACCATTAGGGGTGACAATAATAATAATTTCAGTGCATGTGATTCCAGAGGATATGAAGATAGTGAATTTGTTCAACCATGTAATGATCCCGCTAAATGGGATATAAACGATGCAACACGAGACTACATACTAAGACATGGCGTAACACAAAATATCGAAGAAAATTTTGAGTGCACAAGGCGAAAGTATTCAGACTCTGCCAGATACCTTTCGCAATCACTATTCAGCCGAACTTTAATTAATGGTGAAACGCGATCTAGATCGTGGTTAGTGTTTTCAAAAAGCAAGTGCGCAGTTTATTGTGCTCCCTGTAGACTCTTTGGAAAGACATCTACCTTAGCTACTACAGAAGGTTACAATGACTGGAAAAACGCAAATCAACGTATGAAAGAACATGAAAATACCTATGAATATAAATGTGCAATTACAACAATGCTAGCAAGAAAAAATATGGCTGCAAGAATTTATAGAGCTTTGCTACTTCAAACACAAGAAGAAATTAAGTATTGGAGGGAAGTTCTAAAAGCATATAGTAGCAACAGTAAAATCTCCGCTATGCGTGGTTTGCTGTTTAGAGACACAGATGAAAAGTTTGGCTCAAACAATAATGGAAAGTATTTCATGTCATTAGAATTCATTACTCAGTTCGACCAATTTCTCGCCGAGTATATAAAGAGATATGGGAATAAAGGAAGTGGCAGAACATCGAATTTCTCATCACAAATTTATGATGAGTTCATTAAAATAATATCCCTGGAGTTGGTAAATTTTATAGTAAATGAAATAAAAGCAGCTAAGCACTTTTCTATAATTTTAGATTCAACTCCTGACATTGCACATACAGATCAATTGGCATTCATCATTCGATACGTAACTGAATGTGGCTCACCAGTAGAAAGGTTTGTGAAATGTCTAACTAACTGTGGTCATAAGTCTGAAAGTCTAGCAACAGCTGTGGTGGAAACTTTGAATGAGCTTGGTCTTAATATTAAAAATTGCCGTGCTCAGTCCTGTGATAACGCTAGTAATATGTCAGGCCAAGTGCATACTCAGGTCTTCAAGCAGAAATTAAAGATTTAAATCCCCTTGCTGTGTGTGTTCCAGGCTCAGCTAATTTTCTCAATCTTGTTGGTTCTTCTGCTGTGGGATGCCCTCAGTAAACTTCTTTGCTGTTATTCAGGGGCTATATAATTTGTTCTCAGTGTTTACAAACAGGTGGAAACTTTTGTTATCTCATCTGAAACCAAACTTTACGGTGTTGAAAAGTCTTTCGCAAACAAGACGGTTGGCCAGGTAGATGCTTGTCGTAGTTTGTGTTCTTTGTGGTTAGAGACCCACTGCAATATCTGACGACAACAGAGAGAAACCATTTAATCGTTCTTAAGCTGCAGGACTTCATGATTCACTCCAAAATTTGGAGACATGCTTTACTGCATTATTGAGGAATGATATTTTAGAAAGCTTTAACCGTGTAAGCAAAACGTTACAATCATTTGAGGCTGAGTTGTCATCAATCTTTACAATTCATTAGTAACATATCTTGAATGCAAAAGAGGTATGTTTGATCTTTACGAGGAAAAAGCTACTACGAACCTGTGTGGTGAAGATACATACAATTACGACAGCACCAGGAAAGGTAGACGTAAGTTGCAACTTGGTGAGCAAAGAGAAAATTTTACGTTTTCTGGCAGAGACAATTACAGAATAAATGTTTTCAATGTCATTATTGACAGGCTGTGTCAAGAACTGAAACATGGATGTGACGCGTATGAAGGATTGTTTGCTAATTTTGATTTCCTTACTAAGCTCTGTGAGTTAGATACAAATACAAATTTTCGAACGGACTCAAACTTTAAGAGCGACTTACTCGGGCGACATAGAGGATGAATTCGGCAATGCATTCATTCACCTTCGATGCTATATGAGCGAGGACAATTTAGATAAAAAATGTAATTTTTGTGTCTATACAAAACTGTCCATAAGAAAAGCCTCTTGGATGTGTATCCTGATATTGGTGTAGTGCTACGTATATTTCTGTGTACACCTATAGCAAATTGTTCGGCAGAGAGATCATTTTCAGTGCTCAAGAATCTTCGTTCAACAACATGCCAAGAGAAACTGAACGCTATGTCAATTCTTTGCATCAAGTCTGATACGCTTCGTCAGATCGACTTCGATGACGTTATCGAAGCTTTCTCTATGAAGAATATACGAAGGAAATCGCTATAATTTACAAGTAAGACGCATGTATTTTATTCCAAATAAATTTTTTTTCTGTGTTGTGACTTTCATTTAATGTCGTCTCATTTAAAACTAATTTAAACTCACAATGGCTTATATAATAGCTGCTTATATGGTTTGGGGAAATTGGGGGCGGCAAAATACCTAAACCCGGCCCTGCCTGGAGAAATACGGTCCTGACTCTATTGCAATTGTAGGTCTAATGTTCGGATGACCATGATCCCCAAATTCTTAGTCCACTTCTGTAACAGGTTCTGTCTAGGTAGCCACCTAATCAAGAATGTTTCACTTTTGGCCATAAAAGGATCCATTTCAATTTAAAAAAAAATCTGATGTGTTACACTCACATGACTTTCTCTACTCTTGTACACACTATTTTTACAAACGCCTATTCTCCATATGCTTCATGTTAATCGAGATATCGAGATGTCAATCTTATTGGTAATTTTCTTGTAGATGCAAGGGGAATATGGTAGCTTTTAAGCGATAGTCAAATATTTTAACGCTGGTTGCTATGTGGCGCATTCCATTCTCTTTGCATGTCCAGGACATAAAAAAAATGAATAACGAATTTGAGAAAAAGTATAAGTATTGGAAAATTTAAGGAAATAACAAGCAATATCTCGAAAACGCTTCACTCAACATAAGAAATGTATATGACATAAGTTGTGTATTTTAACGCGATCTACATTTTTTGTGTAGTAAAATTTTGTCTATCTCTTATGGTTTACCAGTTATGTAAAAGTCGTTCACAATGAAGAATACGTTTGGAGACATTCCCAGAAAATTCGAGATATACATTTCATTTCTCATGACATTATCTTAAACATATGATATTTTCATCAAAATCGTTAGAGCCATTTTTGAGAAAATTAAAATTTTCGAAACATCTTCCATGTAAAGGGTAGTCTGGAGTGAGGGGATTTTCTTGAAAACCTTCGTGTCGCATCTCTGGAAGATACTGAACCTAAATACCAAGTTTGGTGCTTATCCGACTGTTCGTTTTTGAGTTATGCTGTTCACAGACACACAGACAGACACACAGACACACAGACAGACACACACACGGGCATGTTTCCAAAAATGCTTTTTTTTGGATTCAGGAGGTCTCAAAACATGTATTTCCGGTGAAATCTCGGTATCGAATTTTTGGGTGGAATGCAATACTTCCCCTACTTACTATACGTAGTAGAGAAAGTAAAAATAACCACCTACATATTGCACCACTTAACTGTCTTCTAAACTTGATGTTGCTAATTGTTAAAATTAAACTGAGTTTTATTTATAGACGCTGTTTAACTGCTGTGATCCTTATCGTCCCATTCTAAATTGGGCGTGAAAGACCGGTAATTTTGCTCAGAGGCCTATTTATTGGGCTTGAGGTTGCTTTACGTGCCGTAAATCTATGACACGGGACCACAGGCTTTACTTCCCTTCCGAAGGGAACCAAGCTAAGGATTTTTACGCCCGAAAAAATACATCGCCCTACACTGGATTTGCACCCGCGACTTCGGGAACTAGAGTTAATATGGTAACCACTACATTACGGTTCCTTTTCATTATATTGTTGTTTTTTATAATTACTATTCCTGTGTCTGTTGATGTGTTTTATATGATTTATGTTGGACTTGTTTCTTTCTGTAATGTTTAGTTGATTTATTTATTTTGTTATGCTTTGTCTTTATGGCAGTCTTAGAGTGAGAATGCAGAAAGGCTTTTTCTTGCCTTTGCCTTGAAACAAAAAAGGTTTCAAAATAAAATATCGCTTTCTATATACTCAATGGCAGGTTTATGTTCAAGGGATTAGAATCGATTCTGAATTAACCGAGGCGCAGTAGACGATATAATTTGCGCATGTCCAGAATTTTCAGTTCCTACTCTCATTCAAGAACCAATTTCACTCGTTCCAAACCAGTTCCTAAATACCTTGGAACAGCAGGTGGGAAATTTAGAACTAATTTTCTGTCGTGTTGAACACCACTTAGCTACTGCGCATACTCAGATAATTAATCGTATGGGAACAAACTGTAGTCTCTCTGTTGGTAATTTAGGTGTATTTTAGTGGCAGTAAATAATCTTTTGATTAAGTGAATAATTAAGATAAAATTAATTTTACCACTATACATTTCTTAGTAAAATGTAAATTGATTTACTAATTGCTTGAGAAATGTTAGTCCTGTCAGTGGTTTTAAGATTCTCAATGTGTTTCTCGCTTTCACAGTGTTTGAAAATATCCCTTCTGTTTGCCTCCAAAACATTACATGCTATGTACTTTGCTATTGCACGTCTTCTTTAACTGGTTGTAATCAAATCGATATATATATATTCTTTGAACCACTTATCCGAAAAAAAACGGTTTTCTCATTTTCTTCTCATTTTTCTACATTTCTCGGCTATATCCCTTTTCTTTATGCCTTAGGGATGGAGCCTCCTCATCACTCATTGTTATATAATTAGTAATACAAAATCACTAAAATGAATTTTGTAGGATATAATTGAAACTTTTTACATGTATAATTTAGTAATAAATATAATTTTTTTTTTAAATTTCAAATCGCTACATTTTTTTTCCGCAATGTCTTCCGAAGGCTGAAATTTAATTACACAAAGCGGCATTCCACTACCGTTGGCTATACTGCAGCACAAACTATGGAATTGGCGGTAAAGTTGTTGTTTATGTTTTGAATTTTCCAATTTTCCATTTTCCAATTAGTATTAAGGTAAAATATTTTTTAATTAATAGTCCAAAAGTTAAAATATATTTGTCTAGAGTACTGTTGGTAATGTTGCTGCCAACATCTTCCTGTCCTATGTCACCGTGTGCTGCCAACCTACTTCAAAAATTGCTAAAAAAAAAACGCATGTAGCAGTAATGCAGTATAGGAGTATTGTTGGCAATAAGTAATCGTGCCGTCGAGAGGGAGAAGGTGGCGGGAAAAGTAATTGCTGTTCAAAATGTCCAATTGGGGTGAATTTACGATTGTGCGGTTTCTTAACCAAACCGATGCAAAAACAGTCTTTTTTATGACTAATATTTGCATCATAAAAGAGCAAGTAGACCTGGTTGGGTTATTATTTGTTTATGGTATACCTTGTTTATTATTATTTATTACCAATAGGTATTGTTTGCTGTCGTTTATCTCTGCATTTAAACTTCGCTGCTTAATCACGTGAAGATCTGATTGGATTATTCTTAAAGCTACGATTATTATACAGTTTCATTACGATATTTACTGCCATATATATTGATTGTTAGCAACACACCAGGTATTATTTGATAGTAGCATGTTGCCTATACATTACATTCTTTAATGCAACCAAAATAACCCAATGTAAGACTGAGCAATACAATTGCAAAATAAATGAGGGCCTCTTCATATAGTGACGAAATAACCTTTGGCTAAGTTAAGTACCACATAACCTCAAATAACTATAAAATTATAACCTTGCGCAATTCCCCAATAGGTAAATAAATACATTTCGTAACGGAATTACATTTCTAATGAGATAAACTTAAGGTGTATGTACCATGAAAATGCACGATAAGTAATGGTGTGTTCCACATCGTACCCCCCTTTTCTACGATTTGTTGGTTTATTTCCGAACCTTTCCGCAAACACTACCTCCCTTTATACGCCTCCGTACGTCTGTGGAACTCCCAAAGTCCCAACATGTCTTCCTGTCAACCAATATACCCCTCTCGCGTTTTTCAACGTTATAAGGTTGGTATGGTTTAGCGCGTGACGTAGGACAGGGAGAGGCTGGCAGTAGTATTACCGTAACCGTACTGTTTTAGACATCTAATCAAATAAAAGTCGTAAATTTGGAACCTTCTGTCCCTGAAGTTAGAAGATGATTCTGTATTCCACACCTCGTATCCATGCAGGCATTCAGTAGTTCATTATGGATTGAGATTAGTGACCAAAACAACACTTCAATAACTTAGTTTGGCCAATGTGCTTGTTTGTGTGTATTAATCTGTGTAAAATGAAATACGCAATTTTCGCATTTTAATGGATAATTGTATAAACATGGTGTGTTGCTGTGTACCGTATTGTAAGTCAAAGCAGGAGAAAGGATGTGGCTTGTCATTCCATGTGTTCCCAAAAGACAATGAACTGAAAAAGAAATGGCGTATAGCAATTTCCCGGCAAGGAGACAAGCCGGGCTCGCTTTGGATGCCAGGGCCAAAGTCTGTGGTATGTAGTAAGCATTTCAAAGAAACTGATTACAGCATCAGCACTTCAACAAAGTGCCTACTTCCTAAAGTTGTGCCATCAATATTTGAAGGTTATCCACCACATAAAAATCGTGTTCTGTCTTCAAGATGCAGAAACAAAAGAAAAAATACGGAAAGGGGAAGTGTAAACTGTCCCTTAAAGAAAGGGAAAGTGGATGCACTAAGCACATGTGGTGTGACATTCAGCGACACTTCAGTTGCACCAAGTACATCAAATATTACATTCAGTGACATTTCAATTGTAGAACCAATGCAGAAAACGGCAAGTACACAATGTGATTTTCTGCGACAATATGTAATTCCCCAGTCCATTAAAATTCAGCACAAAAAGCTGGCTAGAAAATGCAGAAAGCAAATGCAGGCCATATCAAGACTTAAAGACACAATACAGGAGTTAAAACAGAAGCTTTGCAATGCTGAAAAACAAAACAAAGAAAGCAACCAGGTTATCAAAATAAAAACAGCAGCTGAAAGGGGTGATTTAAAAGCAGCATTCTTGATTGAGCAGATGGAAGCTTTTGGCAAACAAAGATGTAATTTTCGTGAAAACACATTGAACATTTGCAAATTATTATCCGACAGTTCCTTGACTGGGTACAGAATCTTAAGGAGCTTGGGTGTTTTACATCTGCCTCACCACAAAACACTAAAAAGTCATGTTGCCCATTCTGAAGAAGAAACAGGCATTACATCTTCAGATGAAGAAGGTCCATACACGCAGGTAGAGTATCTGGAATATGAAAGTGAAGAGGTTGAATCAGTCGTCGCCGAGGAGGTGTCCATAGAGCCAAGCTAATGTACGACAGCAACCTGGATATATGACAAATGTAGAGATAGAAAATAAACTACTCTTCATTGTATTCAGTGATTTAAGTGTAAAATACAGAATTCCATTTCATTTTATTTCACATATAATATAACGATAGATGAGGTACGCTTGAAGCTATACGATTGTGAAAGAAACTGGTTTCAAAGTAGTGCAAGCAGCAGAAGATCAACGTTGCATGTGGCAAAACAATGTGAGGTTACAGCATTTGAACAGAAAGTTTGAACTGCACTTGAAGCAAAGAAACTCTACAAGTGTTGCAAGGGCGAACTAATTGCCCTGATGACGTAAAAGCTTGGATGAAAAGGTTACTTTCCTACATTTGTTCGAGAAATGGCACGACAAATCAACCCTCAGGCATGTGGTTGATGCTCTTGTTATCAAACAAGTTCTTGTCTTGTTCAAAAAGATTCATGAACATAGGAGTACACTGTGTACTGACAAGAGCCACCGGATACTGTGAGTCAGGTGCTGGTCTTCTGATTCCAAGGTTGCAGGTTTAAACCTCCCAGACCAATGGCTTTACCTGTGCTTAAAACTGACAGCCCCATGTCAGTAAATTTACTAGTATGTAAAAGAACTGGGACAAAACTCCGGCACAGCGGCAGCGCTGATATGATCTTGGCAATTGATGGTATCGTTTACAAACAAATTTTTTTGTTCTAATGCATTGTTAGCTGGCAGATCAGTAGAAGAGGGAGAAAGGAGCGCTTCCATTTGATGACATAAATTCAAGGAAAGCTTTCGAATGCAACGAGATAGTTGTGAAGTGTTCTCACCACAGTCTCTGATACAACATAAAGTGTTACAGCTGCTTGGTGTGAGATTAGTGAAGTCCAGTGTTCAAGCAAGTGTGGCACAAGGAAGAGCAGGTTGCTTCGCATGTGATTTATTCGTCTGCCAAAGTGACATGGGTCTTCTTGATGGAACCTGCCTTACAAACAGTAAGTGCAGAGACGTTTCAGAAAATTAGGCCTAATGAAGAGACGAGGATTCTGATATATCTGCCTCAAATCTCTACAGTAAGGTAAATAATTTTATTCTCGGCACTATGGCAGTACTCATTAAATTAAAAAATCTGATGTGTTACATTCACATTACTTTCTCCACCCTCTATAAAACTATTGTTACTAAAGCTTATTTTTCTATCTACTACATTTTAATTGAGATAAACCTTTACAGAAACAGCTACATTATGTTATAGAGAACAGCGATAGTCAAATGTTTAACAACTGGACGCTGTTTCCATGACATCGCGAGAAACAACTGATGTTGACAGGACTTTGAGAGAATGACCAACAATTCAAACCTTTAATAACGGATATCTCAGGAATGGTTTGTGCCACAAAAAGTTATTTGAGAGATGTACATATGATGTTCTCCAGTTATACAACATTCCTTGCGAATGAAGAGTACCCATAAAATTCAAGATATACATTTTATTTGTCATGTAAATATCTTCAATCCAAATTGTTATAGCAAATTAAGAAACAAATGTTGCATGTAGGGTCACATCTTTGGAAGACACTGACTTAACTTTTTGAGTTAAGCTGTTCACACACACACCTTTTTCTAAAAATGTTTCCCCTGCTTACTATGTGTAGTAGAGCAAGTTAAAAGCTGTTATGTTGCATTCACATGACTTTCTCTATGCACTATAATTTATTTTTATATAGGTACTCTTATGAAAGCTTATTTGGCCAAATTGCCCCCTCCCCCTGTTGAGGAGAACACTTGGAATGTCAACATGTGCCAACCCAAGTGTAATCTGAGAGAACGTGTTATACACACACTACCTTGTCGTGCAGGTTGCGGGTTCAAACCTGGCGGAGGGTGATGGAGTTTTACAGATGTAAAAATCCTTAGCATCGCTTTCTTTGGAAGGGAAGTGAAGCTGGTGGTCCCGTGTCGTATGTTTACGGCACGTAAAAGAACTTCAAGTCTGATAAAGAGGCCTCTGAGCAAAATTACCAGTCTTTCATGCCCAATATAGAATGGGACACTTAAGAACCATAGCAGTTAAAGAGCGTCCATAAATGAAAAAGCTCAGTTTAAGCTATCCTCATCCTAAATTTCAAAAGCACAGGACCCTGTTCGTTTTACTGCATGTTTTTCACTCAAACAGCAGCTCTTCAATTCTGAAGTGCATCAGCAATGACAGGCATAAAATTCCCTCTTCTGGCAAACTAACTGGAGAAAGTTGGTCTGCCATGTAGAGAGGGTGGCTATTGCATTCCACACAAAAATTTGGTAATCAGATTTCACCGGAAATACATGTTTTGCGGCCCCTGGTTCCAAAAAAGAGCAGTTTAGATTAAAAGGTCTGTGTGTCTGTCTGTGAAGAGGAACAAAAAGTCGCATAAACACCAAACTTGGTATTTAGGTTCAGTAGCTTCCAAAGATAGAACATAAAAGATTTTCAAGAAATCCCCCCACCCCAAACTGCCCTTAACATGGAACATTTTTTTAAATTTGTGACTTTATTAAAAATGCTGTAATGATTTTGATTAAAATACCATAAATTAAAGATATTTACATCGTAAGTAGCAGCCCATGGAGTCCTCTTGATTCGAAAGGAATTTTGTAGCATCAGCCATTTCCAAGTCGTGTCTTTCTCAAATTAAACTGAATTTTATTTATGGACGCTCTTTAACTCAGCATCCCATTCTATATTGGACGTGAAAGACTCAGAGGCCTTTTATCAAGCTTGAGCTACTCTTACATGCCATAAATCTATGACACAGGACCACCAGCTTTGTTCCCTTCCGAAGGAAGCCATGCTAAAGATTTTTATGCCTGAAAAAGTCCATCATCTTCTGCCGGGTTTGAACCCACAACCTTGGGAACTAGAAGCTACCATGTTACCCTTAGACATTCTCTTAGCTGTTGTTTCTCACGATGTCATGGAAACAGCATGGAATTTTAAGGCAGCATATAGCGTTCAGTTAAACATTTGACTATCGCTGTTCTCTTTGTATCTATAGCAAAATGTGTAATATAGCTGTTTCTGTAAAGGTTTGTCACAATTAATATGTAGCAGATAGAGAAATAAACTTTCGCAAGAATAATTTGTATGCCCACTAATAAACACTAGAGGGTAGAGAAAGTAATTTGAATATAACATCAGATCCTTAAAGACTGAGGCTCTGTGGTGGTTTTTGAAATTCCATGCTCAACAAATAAGTTTACAGTTGAGAAAATTATAACCAATAACAAGGAATATCTCCGAAATAGATAAATGTACCAACAAATTTACATGACATAAATTGTGTGGTAAGATTTTGCCTGTCTCTTACAGTTTACCATTTATACAAAACTCGTGCAGAAAGAAGTGTTCCCAGAAAATTTGAGATATACATTTTATTTGTAATGTAAATATCTTTAATACAGTAGAATCTTATTAATACGTTTTTGCAGGGACCTAAGGATTTGGACATCATAGGTGGGAAAACGTGTTAACAAAAATACAAAATCTGCAATTTAAGATCATAGTTATGCAATAAAATATAATTACTATGTGTCCATGGGCAATTGAAATTGATTTCGAGTACAATTTCATACTGAATACGATCCGTGTTTTCATGTTAAATTCAATATGTGTTCAAATGGATTTGGATATGCAAAACCTGAGAATAAATAATTCAAGCTTTTATGTTGGTCAAGTTTGGATTTTTGAGGTTATGAATGTTTTTGAGAAAATAAATTGCAAATTATGGAAGCGACAATAGTGGCTTCAGTGTGTGTTTTATTACACATGTGATAAGAATTTCCGCTAAAAAAGAAAACAAAATTATGAGCGTGCATTGCGTTACGAGTACAATAGATGAATGTATCTTTGACATATTCAATACGATTTGAATACGGTAGGTGTTTCCGTGCAACGAATTTTGTTCCAATCCTCTTCTGATCCTATTTTCCAAGAGCAAAGTTTTGTTTTAGTATTTGCCCTTCCTTAAAAGCAGTTTCAATCAATTTAGGTTTGCTAACAATCGTGTTTAAGGTTGACAGAGGAATGTTTAACTTCCACATTATATCCACGTTTCATATTTGGATTGTGATCTACTTCAAGAATTTTCAGTGTTGGTTATTTACTACACTTTTTTTTTTTTTCATTGCAAGTGAAAAGTTAAAATACAATCTACATATGTTTGGTCAACACTAGAAACTATCGTTTGGCATGGTAAAGCATTCTCTATCCCACCCACACAAATATTTACATATATACATGTATGTGATTGGCTGCCGGTATCCATCCCGTGACCAAGGATTGACCAAAGTAGCAAATGAGGAAGTCAAACTTCGAACATGTTTAGTGCCTACTCTCACTGGACTGACCAAGGATTGGCCAAAACAGCGATTGAGGACGTCAAACTTCAAACGTAGTAAGCCAGATTGGGAAAATGCAGCAAGGAAACGTTATTTATTACATTTGGTACCAGGACTTTTATAATTCAACAAAATACATGGGAAAACATGTTAGTGAGGAATGTACTAACAAGATTCCACTATATATGCAATTTTTTAGAAAAGAAAAAAAATATTGAAGAATGTTCCATGTAAAAAGTAGTTTGTGATGGGGGGGGGGATTTTCTTGAAAATCTTTGTGTCGTATCTTTGGAAAGTGCTATTACCTAAATACGAAGTTTGGTATTTATAAGAAGTTTCATTTTTGAGTTATGCTGTGCACAGACACACACAAACTATTTATAAAAATGTTTATTTTTTAATTCAGGAGGTCTCAAAACATACATTTCTGTTTAAATCTCAGTATCAAATTTTTGGGCGGAATGCAATACTTTCTCTACCTACTATGCCTAGTGAGATCTGTACGAGTGGTTTATCTGGATTAACAAGAAGTAGCTAGAAAGATAAGCTTTTGTAGAAGAGAAAGTTATGTGAATGCAACACATCAGATTTTTACTGAAGTAATACATAGTGTTAAATTGCAGTAAGGTTGCACCTAGGATGTATGTGTCATCCGTCAGATGAGGAATATACAAGAGCAGCTAAAGTGTGAAGTTACAAAGGATTTAAAGACCTCTGCTTGTGAAAAACTTAAACCAAATAGAAAAGTAAGCATTATACTCTGCAGTTTGTAGTTGTCTCCTTGTGAATTAACAGCAGCAGCAACAACGAAGGGAATATTAATACAATGCATGCAGTCTAACTCAGGTTACTAAACAACAAAGATGTCAGGGTGGTCGACGTTCTCACAACCTCTTCAGAGAAGATGCACTATTTTGTGAATTAACAGCAACAACAACGAAGGGAATATTAATACAATGCATGCAGTCTAACTCAGGTTACTAAACAACAAAGATGGCTGATGCCAGGGTGGTCGACGTTCTCACAACCTCTTCAGAGAAGATGCACTATTTTGTGAATTAACAGCAACAACAACGAAGGGAATATTAATACAATGCATGCAGTCTAACTCAGGTTACTAAACAACAAAGATGTCAGGGTGGTCGACGTTCTCACAACCTCTTCAGAGAAGATGCACTATTTTGGTTTTTTGCTGGTATTATCATACTGCTTTGTAACATTCTTTTCTTTGGTGCAAAGATTTGCTCATCGCCTTTCTTCGCCATAGTTGCTAATTACCTATAATCTGGATCACCTTAAGTGTTAAATTAAGCACTGAATAGTGCTATAGAATTCATTTATATAACATGCATATGTTATTAAACGTTGCAAATTACTGTTATGTAATACTATGAATACCAATTTGGCATACTTACGTAACCCAAACAAACATCTTTTTCCTTTAAAAGTAAAAACCCACAAAAGCAGTCAATGCTTACACCAGATATTGCAAAAACAATTCAAATTTCTAGTTAATTGCAAAGTTAAGGCATAATTATAATTACAGACTCACATAAGTTTGAATAAAACAGTGCGCAGATATTATATAACTAACCCTACCAACAGATGTGTTTTTACTGCAGAGACCACTAAACGAACTTGTTACAAATGAAATTGAGCACAAGACGCATATTGGACATGTAGATTATGATTGCAGCGCATTTTAATGGAATTTGAGGTGAAATACTGTGTTGTGTGTGGCTGTAATAATAGCCAAATGTCTGAGGACAAAGGTTTAAGTTTTTGCAGGTATTTAATCTCCATAGATTCTGCATCTTTTAGGTTATTACCATATATGAGGGTAATCCAAAAGTAAGGTCTCCAAAGCACTGGGACTGCAGGGAAACTTTTTGCACAGCTGTTGGCAACACTGTAGTATTTGTTGCTTCCCCCACACAGTGCTTAGTCTTGGCTTGGCAGCCAGTTGTAATGGAGCTTCTGTTTACCGGTATCACCAGGTGCAAAGTTCAAATAGTTATTTGGTTTTTCAATGCAAAAGGCATTAAACCAATCAAAATTCATTGACAGTTGATAGAGATGTATGGATGTCAAATAGACAGTTTACAGCTGGTCGTACTGAAGAAAGAGACAATTGCAAAGGTTTAACACATCGTGCTTCAAGATCAGAGGATGAGCTGAAGTTTCTCAAAGCATGATTCATAGGACTGATCGGTCCCGAGTATGCTGACAGCAGTGTATTGAAACTGTAGTGGGGTTTTAGGGTGCAACACTGAAGCAACGAGCAAACAGACATGAATTCTGCAGCTTAAAATGAAACAATTATAACTTCACTAAAATAGTGCCAGCAACTGCGAGGGAAAAGGCTAAAACTAGGTCATGAAACCCGGCTGCCTATACTGCTGTGACAAATAAAATGGGATGCACGTTCCACAGCTTATGAAGAGTCTGCTGGCAAGCCTGTAACTGGGACTGAAGTAAAACGATATGCAATGTTTCCTAGTCAGCCCTCCAGCACAAAAGAGCTGCCTTCACATCGCTAGCCTCATTTTCTTGTAGGCAGGAATGAGTTGAGTGAAGGCAAACAAGGACGTGCTGTATGAGAGGGTGGTAACTGTACAGCAACTAATGCTCTGAAGGGAACTCAGAGCAAATAACCCACTGCTGCAAAGCTTGCCGCTGGTTGTATAAGAGAGCCTGGTAAACACCAAATAGCTCAGCTGTAAAAATTGAGCACTGCAGTAAACGCCGAAATGTAAAGTGAATAAAAGCACATCCTACAATTCTGGGCGTCTTTCGAACCATCAGTGTAGATAAAACTGCGCTTTAATTTCTAAAAAGACCGAGCAAGTAACATGCTGGCGTCGTCAACTTCGGCATGGAGAGCAACCCCAGGTTGACTTTAGCCTCTGGTTTGAGCCATGGGGGAATCGTGTTTCCCCTTTGGAAAATGTCGCTGCTAAGGTGATGTCCCACAGCTGAAGGAGTAGGCAAAAATGAACACCAGGAGGAAGTTCGACGAGTGCTGACGGTCCAATGAATCGTTAAAAAAAGTGACATGTCCAGGCAGACCAGAGAGTCTCTTTTCTCAGCAGACAACTTAAAGCCGTTTTCGACACTACAAGTGGTCAAGACACAGTTGAAGGCGACGTTCTAAGAGACAAGTGTGCCAAGAACCACAGTATATAGCAAAATGATCCATGAGCAATGAAGATGAAACACAATTGACAACAGTAGCAAATAATGTGATGCTAAAGATGGAGCCCTTCTCTTGAGTAAAAACACGGGATAAAACCAAACCCACGCATACACCAAAGACTATCCTTCATGAACTCCCGAATAAAAAGGGGCAGATGGCCACGAATGCCCCAATTATAGAGGATGCGAACAATACTGTACCTCCAGCAAGTGTCTCAAGGTCAAAGAAGACAGCGACCGTCTGACTTTTCTGCAGAAAAGCATCCATGATGTGCGAGATGACGAGACCAAGTGGTCAAGCGATGAAAACCACAATGGACGTGGATCATATGCTCCATCACTTTGCATATGCAACTGGTGAAAGAGATCGGACGACAGATTTTAAAATTGGGACAATGGTGGCCTATGCCAAGCTAATGGCAGATGCAGTTACAGACCTGCAAGAGAAAAATTTTACCAGCCAAAGAAAGGTGCTGTAGTATTAAAAGGTGAACACCATCTGGCATGGCAAAAAGGGTATTATAATAATCACGGTTAGAAGAGGAAAATGAGATTCTTAATAGACAAACTCCGGGATAATGGAATGAGCTGAGTGTCAGCAACAGTGCTAGTGTAAACAATGGTGGCAATATTAATCCTAAGACCAGGTACACTGAACCATGACACTTTGCCAGCCACACAACGAAGCCTGTCCTAAACGACAGACGATGGAGTGAAGTGATTAAAGATTAAAGGACTCCAAAAATGGATCCAGGATGTCCTCTTACTTGCTGTATGATTCGGCAAGCTCTGGCACGCAGTTGCTTGGAAGTTGCCAGATGATCAAGCATAGGGGTAGCCCTCCATGCACGGACATTCGTTGGTCCACCAAAGGATCGGTAAAGCCTCAGTTGATAAGACAATCGAGGGATAGCATGTTCGGCAGCAGAAAGAATGACCGAAGTAAGGTGATCCACCATCTGGTCAACATCTTCAAACAGGCGGTTGTCAAAAACATTTAAGCTGGAATAAAGATACCAGTTCGCTCTGTGAATTTGCCAAGTGAGTACACATGACGATGGGACAGAGTGTGAAAACAAGCTGATAAGGCGTCAGAGACAACACTCCGGTGAAAACAATGTGCTGAGCAAACACACAAGTGCCTGTAGAATCAGAAACAAAGTAGGTTCACCTGTGCTGAGAAGAGAAAGATGGGCCCCCGCTTGCGCAGGCCAAGGTGAAACCTAAAGAGGGTGGTGGGCATTAGTGCACTAGGATACTAGATCTGCAATTTGTAACGGTGAGGGGAGAACAAGGCAGTACATACATGGAACAAAGGGTAACAGCAACAGCTTGCAGGGTAGCGGTCATAATGTCATCACGAATGAGGAGCATGACACCCCCATGTGCAGGAGTACCAGGAAACTGTCCTGCGGATGATGAGTTAGGTCTCCTGTAAAGACAAGATGCTGGTAGATAGCAATTGTACTTCGGCCCTATGAACGCGCATGCCACTTCTCTGGCAGTGGTTGCCTCAGCTTGCCCGTGGGAGTAGTTGACTCTTACTCCATTGGCTCCTCGGAAGGAAGTTTCACCAGAAATTGGAGACAGTGCTTCAAAACAGTTGCCTGTGGATACAGGAAGAGGAGAACCCTGCTTAACTCAACTATGCCCTCTGGCATCCTGAGAGCGGGATCTCCTAGGAGGCAAGGGAGAACTGGCTTTGAAGGTGGACTATGCACTGGTAGAAGCTTGAGGGTCCTTTAAGAAAATTGGTGCGCTTAGGTTGTATTTTGAATTTCTGGGCTTGTATAGTATAATTAATGGTTGTGGAGTTGGCTGAAGTGGAAGATGGTGCTAGGAGTGACTGTGATGGAGGCTACAGGAGAAGTTTGAGTGTTCATATCCTGCTTTGGACCTGGTATGAAACCACGGAGCTAAAAGTAACAAATTTCAGGATAGAAAGCTGTCGAGTAAGATGGCGTTTGCAGGCTTCAGCGAAAGATAAGCGTTCTTTCACTCGCAGCTTCTGAATGGCCTTCTCGTCCAAAAAACATGGACATTCAAGGGAAGTCGCTGGATGAGCACCTCAATAGTTCACACAGCAAGGGACAGATGGACAAGCTCCATCGTGGGCATCCTTACCACAGATGACACAAACTGGGATGGAATGTTTACAAGATAATTTAGTGTGGCCATAGTGTTGGCACTGAAAGCAATGCATAAGGCGTGGAGTTTACGACGGAACGTTAATGACTTTATAGCCTACCTGAATCTTTTGAGGGAGATCGAGCTGATCAAACGTACGGAAAAGTGTACGGTTAAACCCCTGGACACCATCACACTTTGCTCACATGATAAACAGATGTTACACCCTGGATCTCCTCCTCTGGCAATCTGTCTAACAAGTGGGTGGTAATGACACCCTTTAGGGTGTGGTGCTTCTCGACACGGATAGGATATATCCATAGAAGAGTTTGGCCTTTAGCAACTTGTCAAACTGCGTGGCACTGTAGATCTCAACAAGAAGAGAACCTGTTCTAAGGTGCGTACAGGACCGGCTGTTTTGTCAAGACCTAACTGAATAATAAATGGGTTGACCTTCAGAAAGAACTGAGCTGCTTCCAATCAACAGGTAACAAGTGGATGACACTGCATGTACCTCCTTGTCGTGGTCCGCACCCACCACAATGGGTCATCCTAGATATAGCGGGTGTGCCATTCCTCTCATCAAGTACGGTTGAAAACCTGTCTGGCCGATTTTCTAGGGGTGGGTTAGCCCCTAGCCTTCCATTTAGGTGAAGCAGAAACCAAAGGGGTGTATTGGAAATTCACATCCTGCCTGAAAAATATAGACAGAACAAACCAGGCATCCCTCAACCAACCAGGACATTCCTTTCTGCCGATATGTGAGTGGGCATTTTGACTGACTCCCTCACCGCACCAAACCTGTACTACCTGCAATTGTAGGTCCCTGGGAGGCAATTTCTTTGGCGCTATGCAGATGAAAAGGACAACCATGGTGATGAAACCTCGCCTTTCCAGAACAATCACGTGAGTGGCGGCACACAGTCTGCTAGTAAAGTCTTGGGATATTGTTGGTTGAGTTGATGGCCACAGTAAATGCTGACAGGTATTGTGAGACACAGATGGGCGAAGAGGAATGTTCGCAAGGGCATAAGCTCACTCAAACCTTGGATCTTCTGCAACAGTTTGGATGGAACGTCATGCACTGGGGTGAAAGATGAGGTGCAACAGAGCAAGCTGGTACAATATGGTGATTATGTAGAAAAGCAGAAGAATACTCAAGCTTCAAAACTATGTACCATGCATTGAAAACAAGCATTTATGTAAGAGCTTACTTTTGAGATTACCTTTGTGTGTCAATGTAACTTATAAATAATTTAACGTATCTGGATACAGCATGAGCTGATTAGTTGTTTGAAGGGCAGCAGTCTTAGTAGTAATCATTTTACAACTGAGGCAGGAAATGAAGTCCCTTCCTCCTCACTTGTTTAGAAAAGATGGGCCTCTGTGCATAACTGTAAGCCTTTATTCACCATTAGAAACATTTTACAATTTCATAGTTTCATCAAAATTTATATCTATAAATGTATATAATAGGAAATATGGTAACATAGTCTTAAACAAATAAAGTACAAAGATAGTAAAAATGAAGTTGAAACAGAAATACAATAAGAATCTATATACGTTATAATACAGGGAGAGCCAAAAAACTACAAATCGGCTGCAGAGTGTTTTTCCTGTCCGAATCCTCGGTGCTCGTTGCATCTGCCGCTATCATAGAAAGGCACGGATGAAACTATACAACATTTTTAAAACTACTTTTAAAGGCTTTACTTACCAACTTTATGAAAGGAGATGCTGAAACTGGCCACCATCGTTGTCCATATATTTTTGGCACCTCTTTAAGAAACTATCCATCACTTGCCATTTTTTTTTGAGTCAAAAGTTGAAGCCCGTACATATGTAAATAAATTTTGCCTCCTTTCTTTAGGGAATTAACCGCCAGGGAGCGTGGTTTTGCCTTTTTTTCAACAAGACTCTGCAACAGTTTATGCGGCCAATATTTCGATGAGAACAATTGAAAGTGCGTTTGAGGACTGAATTATTAGTACAGATTTGTGGCCCCCTCGGTCCCCCAATCTAACCCCAGTGATTTCTATCTCTGGAGTAACTTAAAACAAAGTGTACAAGACAAAGCCACACACCCTGGAAGAATTAAAACAAAATATCCGCCAGGAAATTACCAGCATTTCTCAACATGAACTACAGCGACAGGTTCACCCTGTACAATGTACTGGACAAAATAGATTGATGCAAGAAACCAAAAACAGAAAATTAGAGGAAAACATATAATCATAATGGTCACTATAATGAAGAGTTTTTTTTGGTATAAATACAATTAAAAAGCGAAATGTGTAAATATTATTCATGTAAATGTATTAATTTTTGCTTATTCTTACATTTTATTTTTTTGGTGATTAACTTGTAGATGTGAATACCTTTATGTAAAATGGAGCCTTGGAAATGTATTTTATTGTGTTCCTTATTTTGTAATCATGTATTGTATTATTCATCTGGAAATTTGAATGTTATTTACGAAACAAACAGTTTCCAAAACATACAAGGACGGGTAAGTTTCCTTAAAATAAGTTTATACTAAAACATTTTTCTTATTATTTTGTGCTACATTCTGTGGCAGAACCCCATAGCAACAGCAGATTCTACAGAAGAAAAACATACCATTTTTAGTGTCTGTATATTAGAAATATTTTTAATACAGATATTATATATATGAATATGAGGTTAAGAATTTGTCAATTGGTATCATGGATATAAAGTATTATATTGCCAGATAATGCTATTCGTATCAGTACCATTGCAAATCTTAATGAATTATAATGTTAGTATCATCTGCCTATAATATTGTTTGAGCATACGCAATATTTAGTCGTTAAGATACAAGAATAGAACAGCCGAGAACCATTTATTTCATTTCTTATGACAGTACCTTAGCATTCAAACCACTGATGAGGTTCTAAGTGTGGTCTACCAAATGTTAGATCCCTGTGGTACATTGTTTGTTTTATGAATTTAGAATAAATTTGTTTTTCCTAACTACATATTTTTCAAGAAAAGGAGAGATTCTGTTAAGCATGACTGTTTCCAGAAGTTTGGTAAAACCTGACTGAACTGAGATAGGCATATAGTTCTCAACATTTTGTGCATTACCCTTCTTAAATATTGGAACTACTTTTATCAGGAAATGTTCCAGTAGTTATGAAACTATTCCAAATTTCAGTTAAGGACATTGCAATATAGTCTTTGCATGATTTAATTCTACATTCTGGGACTTCATCAAAACCTGCTGAAAATGTATTCTTTTTTTTTTAAGTTAATTATGTTATTTATCTCATCTTGATTTACTGGCTTCAAATATATACACTCTTAGCATTTCTGTTTACTTTGTTACTCACATTTTTTATTAAATTTGATGGAGGCAAGAATACTTTGTCTGCTATAGTGGTAAAATGATTATTGCAAATGTTGCATACCTCAACACATGGCATCTTGTTTCTAGTGATAACCTTGCTATTGGCAGTTTAACTTTTTACATATTCCACATAGCGTTATTACTTTCTCTACTACGTAGGGGAAGTATTGTATTCCACCCAAAAATTCAATACTGAGATTTCACCAGAAATACATGTTTTGAGACCCCCTGAATCCAAAAAAAGCCTCTTTAGAAACATGTCCGTGTGTGCGTGCGCGCGCGAGAGAGAGAGAACGAACAGCATAACTCAGAAACGAAAGTCGGATAAACACCAAACTTGGTATTTAGGTTTAGTATCTTCCACAGATGCGACACAAAGGTTTTCAAGAAAATCCCCCCACCCCAGATTACCCTTTACATGGAACATTTTTCGAAAATTTTAATTTTCTCAAAAATGGCTTTAATGATTTTGATTAAAATATCATATGTTTAAGATATTTTCATGACAAATGAAATGTATATCTCGAATTTTCTGGGAATGTCTCCAAAAGTATTCTTCATTGTGAACGAGTTTTGCATAACTGGTAAACCATAAGAGATAGACAAAATTTTTACTACACAAAAAATGTAGATCGCGTTAAAATACACAATTTATGTCATATACATTTTTTTTGTTGAGTAAACATTTCCGAGATATTGCTTGTTATTCCCTTAAATTTTCCAATACTTTTTCTCAAATGGGAATTCGTTATTCATTTTTTTTGTGCTGATAATGCAAAGAGAATCACATAGCAACCAGCTCTTAAAATATTTGACTATCGCTTAAAGCCTAGCAATTCCCCTTGCATCTACAAGAAAATTAGCAATAAGATTAACATCTCGATATCTTGATTAACATGAAGCATATGGAGAATAAGCGTTTGTAAAAATAGTTTGTACAAGAGTAGAAAAAGTCATGTGAGTGTAACACATCAGAATTTTTTTTTTTTCCAGACTTTATTACTTTACTGTATATTTGTTTATATTGCTTGAAATATTCTGCTTGGTTAATTTTACTCAATTCAGTGACATATTGTTTCCTCTTACTTGAAATAATAATTCCTTTTGTTATCCATTTCTTGTTTTTGTGTGTATCTTTGTAGGGAAAAGCAATATTAAAGATATGCAGAAATGTTGCTAAAATGTTGTGGTATTTTTTATTGATGGTGGATCCACTATGCACATGTAACCAATCTTCTTGACTTAATAGTGCATTAATATATTGCATATTTTCATTAGAGAATATCCTTTTATAAAGTGTAAGGGGACTGGTCATAGCACTGATATTAGTTAAACTTAATACAATGCCATTGTGGTCATAGTAACCAGTGTCAATATTCAATAAATTGAAAGTATTTATAGTTTCATAAAATGTCAATTAATGAGCTTGATATGTCCGTTACTCTTGTGGGATTTTGAATTCTGTTTGAAAGATTAAATGAAGTTAATAGATTGTTTAGTGTATGTAAAGCTATGCTATCTTTCTGAAGACCTACATTAAGGTCCCAAATGAATGTTTTTTGAGTATCAAGTTTATCAAGAAATGTTAAATAATTCCCATTTGGTGACCGATAAATACATGTAATAAATGATTTTAAATTCACAATTTCAACCACAGAGCGCTCAAATATTGTATCTTCGTTTAATGTGTCAGTTTTTAAATACCTCTTATAATTAACTCCCTTCTTTACTGCTATCATAGTTCCCCCATGAATGTGGTTTTTCATCTCTGAAATTACAAAGTTTGAGAAAATAGGTGAATGTTGACAGAGGACTCATTAATCCAATGCAACAGACTTCAACTTGAAGAAGCTTATTGCTGAGGCACTACATTATATTAAAATAACTTTTGTTGTTTACCAGAGAATGATTGTCTCGACGTACATGTGAGCTTGCTTAAACTGTAACCTACTTCCTTTGTTGTTCAGCGCTAACCTTTAATGTGCTGTTGTGTAACCCAACCCTATCATTAATCCACCATCTACAAACATACAGACCCATTTTAGTGTGGAGCAATGTCCTCCAAGATTGAGTGTTGGTACCAGATGCTGAGGCACCTATCACTACTGCAGTCTTGCCAACTTTCCTGAGCACTTCGAAGCTGAACTGCATTCTCCAAGGACATCAAATCTGTTACATCACTAACATGGTGTAGCAACTTCATCTTCTTGCGAGATGCAGTATGTATTTTGTGACTCACATTGTTTTATCTAGAATAAAGGTTTTTGAAGCTTTCATTTTCATACTTTAAACAATCAACTTCTTTCAACTCTGTTAAGTAATTCAATTATATAGTGAAGTAACACTACCTGTTGCTGCAGCCAATGTTTGTTGATGAATTTATAAAGTTTTCTTGATTAAAATCATGAAAAACTGGCAGAGTACTCACTGTATAGCCACCATCTTGAAAACACATCAAATCGTAAAGTGCAGTACCTCCCCAATTGTTGAATAAGCACATATTAGATTCTGTCTCGTTTTAGAAGGCAAATCACCCCCTTTCATCATAATGTAAAACCCTCAAAAACGGCCCTTGTCAGCTGTGACACCATTCATTCAGTATAAGTTAGTGGCGTATTTGTTGCAAACATCTAAACCTCTCTTTTGCTATAATTACCTTAGGATCATCATCATAAAGAGAGCATTTGTATTGTGGTATGGATTTACCTAAGCTCTCGCTAGTGTTTGTAACACTCTTCAGTCATGCAAGGGAAGTTGTTTGCAGTGTACATACATTTGTTTTTTCAGAGGAATTTGAAGGCTTAAAACGTTGAAATTCAACTATACTCATAATGGAAAGAACCACTACAGCAACTGGTGTATCCAATTCATACAATTATTAACGAAAATAAGTGTGAAGCCAGTGAGGATGCACTGAACTATAATATTGTCTATATAGGGCGTACTTTATTCCAAGTTTGAATGATATAAGGGACTCTTTAATAAAAGCAGGTATTTTTCATGAAAGTAAGTTGAGTCAAATACTAAAGAATGTACTAAAAATGGCCAATAATAAAGGCCGCAGATATTCAATGGAATGATCTGATGCTCTGTTAAAGAGGGTTAATTTTCTCAGGAAATAAAGAACCTACATTCCACTGGTCATCATATAATTTATTTAGATGAAACTTGGCTTAACATAAATCACAAGATATTAACCCAAAAATTCCTGTCAGTAAAGAATAGCAATTCATCATTGTTCATGCAAGATCTTCACATGGATTTATTCCGGGGCACTTAAATTTTTCAAATCCAAATCCATGTGAGATTAGCTTGCAATGGATGCTGATGTATTTAAAAGCAACTTCTTGCTAACATTCCCACTAACAGCATTATTGTTCAAGGCAACTAAACAAAACACCAATATGGATATGCAGGCACAGCTACAAGAAAAAATATTGATTATGACCCTTTCTGAACAAAACTAGTGCTCTATGAAATAGCTAAACATAGTGACTCTGACTTTAATGGGGATGTTGTAAAACATGATCCGACATTAAAAATTACAGGTGACAATTGTTGAAATGCTTCTGACCATTTTTCAGGCCAAAAATCCTTTCCTTCGGAAGGGAAGTTAAGCCGGTGGTCTCATGTTGTAGATTTGCAGTACGTAAAAGAACTTCAAGCTTGATAAAGAGGTCTCTGAACAAAATTACTGGTCTTTCACGCCCAATATAGAATGGTATGCTAAGGGCCGCAGCAGTTAAAGAGCATCCATAAATAAAACTCAATTTCATTTATATTTTCTCCTGAGAGATTCATCACAAGCGAGAGGGTGGTTTCTCCTTGTCAACTAAATCCAAACACACATGTATGCCAAGTTTGACCAACCTTTGGCAAATTTAGCTTGAGGGATGTCAAACTAATGCTTTGTTAGTTTTTGCCATATCGCCAACGACAATCACAACAAAATAATTTGTTACATAAGTTTGTGGAGGTTGGCAATAGTAATGTTTGCTACTCTATTTGCATTGCCTGAGGTTGTGGCTTCAAAAACAAAACATAAGTGCAACGCATTTGCTTAAATTAAGTCATACCCCCTCGGTAACCACTGTCATCAAGTACAAAATGCCATCTCCCTGTCTCGAACAGCATTCTCAACCGACTGTCACGGACAGAACCTGACTGGTGTACCACAGTATTGGTAAACTTGCACTGCAAACCATCTGAATATACTATATACTTCAGCATTGTGCCTGCAATGCCAAGAATTGCTTCCATATATCTGCATACTGTTACTGTCGCCGTTAATACAGAATGATGCCCTGGAAAAACATCTGAGTGTTACTTATAACCAGTGAATTTGTAAAAGTAAGCGATTTTGTTCATGGGGTATTTAATCTTGGTTCAGTATCTTCAACGCTCCTGTTTTGATAATGTGTAACAAGTTGTACATCATTCACTAATGGACTTGCAGTGATTTGAAGGCCTCAAAAGTTGACGGGAACTTCGGCTGATGCAGATTGGTGAAACAGAACTTCCACTTTTAACAAGCTTGATGATCTTGAAATGTGTTGACAACAGTTGGTGAAACCTGGCATTATACTGTGCTAATCTTAAGTCACATTTCCATTTAAGCCTACATGAAGGGTGATTTAACTTTCAGATATGAGGTGTGAGAATACCAACTATCAAAAGTAGTTGTTTACTTTTAAACATAGTCGTCAGCATAGAGATGTTTATGTAATTTTTTAAAATGTTATAAACAATCAAAACTAAAGTTTATTACTTTTAATACTCGGGTAGGTTGACAAGGAAGGAACAGGGAGTTGTTTACTAAAGCTACACCAAGGTCTAATGTTCGCATCTGAAGACGGACCTAAGAAAGCAATATTAATGCCTTAGATGTAACTTGGGGTTGTGCAAAGCATGTGTAAGCAATTTTAATCTCTTTAGCAGTAAAATGTTGAGGGCATAGTTGAGTTGTCAGAGCTATACCTGTAATGTTGAGGAGAGGTTATACTGAAACATTGCTTGCAGACTTAGTTGATGGTTATATAGATCCACAGTATTTACAGAGAAGTTGCTAACAACCTGACAAAGTTGTACTCTTATGTTACTTAATATGGCTACACAAGAACTTTGTTTAGGAGGTAATCTCAATATAAACTACAAACTTTTATTTGGCACTTAAACTCAATACTTGTCTGTCAGTTTCTTCTTTTCTCTCAGCTTTGTACCGAGCTTGAGAATCAATTCAGATAGACAAGATTTTTGAACATGGTTAAACATGACTGAGAAATTTGACGCCATAGCTGGGTTTTGTGTGGTAATTAATTCTTCAGATTGATGATACCGTACATACGGTAGTTGTGAAAGAACAGTAACTACAGCTAATAGTGTTACAATAACACCACAACGGCATGATTTCTTTGTAACTTTCATGTGTTGCATAAAATTCATCAGCAATATTTACAAGGCACCTTAACCAACACACATGACAGTACAATGAACTTTACAGAGTATTTTAATTTCTTTGTAACAACATACACAGCAATGACTTTGTTATGGTTGACCAAAGAGAATATGACCAGCGTCTTACTTCTTATGGAAAGATTTGCAGTTGAAACTAAAATGAGGTGTGCCTTGGACATTAGTGATCTGGCTGTGAAGAGCACGGAGCAGAAGGATTTTATTATTAAATACACAGTTGAATCTAAGAGCTGCAACAATTGGTTGCTGAGTGACCTTACAAAAACCAAATTTAAAAGAATTATCTGCCATACTGGGTGATGAGCATAGAGTAGAACAGGTTTCACGGCTGGCAGTGCAGTGTGAGTTGCAAACGTGGCACTGTTTGTTAGTTGACACAATATAGTGAAAGGCTCTTTCTGTTCCCCAAAAGGTATTCTTTTATGATTCATACGTCCATACAGGATCTGCGAGAGCTATAAGAAGATTATTTCTTGATGTTCAAGTTCCAGGCTGAACTACGATTCATAGATTAGCAAATAAATTACATGAAATGGGAAGTCTTTTTGATAAAAAACATAAGACACCATGTACAGAACTCACAGAAGAAAGTGGACACGCTCTGGAAAGGTCTAGAAAATCACTTTGACATCTTTCCCAGGAAATGAAAGTTTCCTATGGCTCTGTTCAAATGGCTACAAAGTCACTGAAGTTAAAGCCCTATAAAATTACTGTGGTGCAAGAACTTAAACCGGGTGACCCTGCATCAAGGATGCGATTTTGAATCAGCTACATGACTGTCAAATGGACGCTAATCTAACCCCTGAAAGTAGTGTGAGAAGGGGGTTATGTACAGCCATGTTGCCAAATTAACTGAGAAGGAAAAGAAGTTACACAACTTTCCAGCAACCAACTTATCCTCACAGGAAATCCAGATAGAGTTATCACCAGAGACCATAAGTTTAGGTATTATAAATACTAAAACAGGCAATAAAAGGCAATTAGAAAAACCCATTTATTTAATAGATTACACTATTTAATAACTCGATCGTCATATTTTAAAGAACTTCAAAATTTTAAACAAAATGCTAGTGTTGTAATTGACACGAGAATGAAATATTTTTTTAAAAAGGCCTGTGTATTGCAATGCCTTATTTGTTGCACATGACAACCAAATGCTTTAAAGTTATCTTGGGCTTCATGTTTGAGTCTCCTGTCAGATAACACATTTTTCATATGAGAAAATGACCTCTCAACATCAACAGAGGTTATTGGAGCAAATCTAAAACATAGTATCATTGTAGCATCCATTTCAACTACAACAGAATTGTCACCTTTTGAAGTTTATCCAGATCACAATTTTTCGATAACATTTTCGCTAACTAATGAACCCCGTTTCCCTGGTACACTGTCCAGACTTTGCACTGCATCATCCACAATTTTCACTGAATTTGTTAAAGGTTGTTCTCTTTCTTGAAGCTGGCAGATCACTTGTGGCAGGAACCCAAACTCAGCCGCAATGAACGTTAAGTCATTTTTCACTTCCGAAGAAGTTGAGAAGTTTCTTGGCAGTAAGACGTCGTATTGAATCTCTTCAGGCCACAGCAACTTTAATGAACTGGTGAATAACTGAATTGTTAACCTTCTCAAGACACTCTGTTGTAAGCAGGAATGGTTTCATTGATTCATCTTCTGTAGGATCTAATGGTCCAATAACAACATTGGCAATGAAACGATCCATGGTATCAGATGACTCGTCGATAGAAATCCAGATCTTCTTATTTTTCATTTTATCTTTAATGATTTTCATTATGTCATTGTAACATTTGGTTAAGTAACATTTTCGTAAACTTGACTCACTAGGTACAGTTTGGTTAGTATACTTCTCCAAAAACTGTGATAATGTAGGATTCTGTAATTTCCACAAAGGGAGTCCGGCGCTGAGGAAAGCTTTACATAAGTCAAATACAAACCGGGATTTTTGACTCGATGTTGCAATTACTGTGGAAGCAAAGAAATCTTCTTCCCAGTAGCCTTGGCAAGTGCATTTTTGTGTTTGATTGTGCCGACATGCTGTGATATAAAATACTTCTTTTTGTAGTTCACTGACTGCTCACATATTTTGCATGTGAGTACTTTACTGTCGGATCCAAAAGTATTAACATAACTTTGTAATTTACTGCGTAAAGAAACACTGAATTTCGGCATGTTGCAATGAAAACTGAAAGAAAAACAAAGTTAGACCCGCACTCATTATTGCCTTTTAAAATAAACACATGCAGTAATTCAAACGCTTTCTGTTATCTATACATTTATTTTGCGCAGCAGCACTCATTGTTGCAAAGAAAATAATGAACTGAATGAAGGACGCCTATGTTGTCTGCAACTTAAAGACAATAATATACATTCGACGAACTAACTTTCATTGTCACGGACTAACCATTATTGAAATAAAATGTACCTGAAGGAAATGTTTAATAAATAATACATAAATCATGAAATAAAGGCAACAAAAAGAATTTATTTCGTAAAATACCCCTTTATATTTAAAAAGGCAACATAAAACTGTGGCATTTCAATTACAACGGTATAATTCGTACAGATTCACTTTCAAATTGAAGATAAATTTGACACATTTAAAAAGCCATTCTGCCTAAGTTCCGGTCTCTGGTTATCACTAACAACATATGGCCCCTACAAGGATTAAAAACACTTTAGGGTAACTGCAGCGTGTAATGGTCAGGTGCCAGAAATACTTGAACAACAAAGGGAGGCACTTAGATATATGAGAGTACTTTTGTTTTTGTTAGAAATAACTTATGTGACAAACTAGTATATTTACTGTGGATGTACCATCACGCACATAGCAAGCAGCAGTGATGGCCAGCTAAGAGCTGCAAAACCTGTTCTGCTCTATGCTGATCACCAAGTGGTTACAGTAGCAGCTGTAATGCTGTAATCAAATACTTAATTCTTTTACCATAAATTTCAAAAGTTGTCAATCTGAAAATATATTGAAAAATATGTTATTAAACAAAAGCTTTACAAAAAACCTGTGATATCAACATTAAAAAAGTAGTTAATGTATTTATGTTTTATAATTTTATGAAATAACTTATATCAGATTTTCATCTTCATAAGAAACACATTCCATTTATGTTTCAATTACATCACGTAAATGTTCTGGAATGAAGAATGTTTTATGGGGTGGGGAGCTTCAAATGGATGGTTGAAAACTGATTTATTTCACAGAATAAATCGCTTGGGGCTAGGTCGGATGGTCAAAGATATCCCATCCAAACTGATTTAATCCATTTTCATGTGGCGTTGGCTGTATGGAGTCTTGCATTGTCATGTCTCTTGTCAACATCCCACGTCTATTCTTCTGGATTGCTCTCCTCAGTTTATGCAATATTGATGAGCATTTACGGTCTCCCCTCGCGGTAAAAACTCGCACAGGAAGACACCCTGTCCATCCCAGATGATTGTCTGCTTGAATTTGGTCTTCACCGGTGAGCCACTGCTTTGTCTCTGGTGTGGCATGTGACAATATTGTTGAGAAACTCTTCCTCTTTCTCCGGATGTAGGAAGGCCAGTGCTGCAGCCATCTTCTCCGAGCACTGCCATCAGAACTGCATTATTCTCACATACTTCCTCTCTACTCCTGGTGGTGCCATCTCTGGACGACCCTTGTACAGTGAAAATCTTTTTCTTTATAAATGTTGGTCTACATAAAGTTCTATTTTCAAGTTTGAACATCTTTTGTAGTTTTAAAACTGTGTTTATATTTGTAATTCCAGTACTGCCTCATAGCTAAGATGGCTATGTATACTAATTTCAGTATTCATGTATTTAGATAAATTTCTTAACAGATATAGACCACTACTAATTTTGTTACACATATATTCAATCTGTTTGTATAATTTTAAGTTTTTATCTACTTCAATACTCAGAAAGTTTGTAGATTCTTCCTGTACTATGTCGTTACCATCAATTTCTACATTATTTAATTTTTAAGTAGTTCGGTATTCAAACAAAATTAATTTACCCTTTTTTACATTAACATTTAGATTATTATTTTTTATATAATTCAGTATTGTTGAAGTTTGCTTTAGTAGGTTTTGTTTTAGTTGATCCTCTAATTTATTCCAGAATAGTACAGACGTGCCATCAGCGTATGTGATTGTTTTATATTTATAGTCAGCTAGCTCATTTATATAAATCAAATATAATAAAGGACTGAGGAAAGATCCTTGCAGCACACCTAACTTAACAGAGATCTTATTAATTAGATTTTCATTTTTGAAGTTTATTTCACTACATTGCTTACGATTCATAAGGTATGATTTTATTATCTCAAGCAATTTTCCCCTAACACCATAATATTCTAGTTTACTAATCAATGGAGAGTGTTCAACAGAATGAAAGGCCTTTGATAGATCTATAAACAATCCTGCCACTTTTTCTCTGTTTTCAAGATGTGTGATTATTTCATGAATTGGTTCTATTATAGCAGTTGTAGTTGATAAGTGTTTTCTAAAACCATACTCTGTTGGTAGTAATATGTTATTTTTATTAAAACGTTTTACCATCTGATTAGCTATTATTTTTTCAAACAATTTTGCAAAAACGGAGGTAAGCATTATTGATCTATAATTGCTTTTATCATATTTATCACGTTTTTTTGTAGATTGGTCTTGCTACACTCTTCTTCAAGCAGTCAGGAAAAACACCTTGTGATGTGGAACTAGTTATAAGATTTTCAAGAACTCTTTAAGTATTGTATATGTTTTAATAAGATCTGGAGATAAGCCGCCCCATCCACAGGATTTATTTTTTTTAACATTTTACTGTTCTTTGTATTTCCTCTTTTGTTGTTGGCATGAGGTAAATTGTGTTTACATTAACTTAAAATTCTTTTGATTCTTCAATAGACCCAAGAAAATGTGCATTTAGTGTTTTGCAAATTTCATCTGGATGTTTCACAATATTTTCATTGTGTTTTAATATAGTGTTCTCATGCTTAAATTTAGGTTTTTTTTAAAATTATTATTATTATTATATCCCAAGCTGTTTTAACCGTATTATCAGACTGTATTATTACATTACCATATTTTTGGGATTTTAGTGAAGTAAGAGTAACAGAATACTGCTTTTTTAAGATCCATATATATATTACTACAGGCAGTCATTTACAAGTAGTAGTGGGTGACATGCTCAAAGTGATGATGGCTTCCTTAACTTGTAGGAATGTGAATGTCCCTATTTGATATGACTTGCTTCCTCAAGAGAGCTAAGGAGTGGTTCAACTCCACTTTAAGAATGTAAAGGTGTTTCTTAGTGAAAATCTTGGCATTTCTGCCATAAACTTACATCTCAACTGCTTAGATAAAGAGAAAATGAGTTATGAACCACGCACAGTAATAAGTAAAATATAATAGCATTAGAGTCAGATTGCAACTGCACAAATTGTATAAAAATTGACTGGAATCCAAATTTTGTGATGAAAATGGTCTACAAACAATTGTGACAGTGAAAAGAACAGCTATTAGACACTTAGACATAACGCTAAGTCATGAACATATGAATGTGCATGTAATCTGTTTAACAGAACACTAGCTCTATGAAAATGAATGTACACTGTGAGTCAGTTGTTTGTACATTGCTAAAATCTGGTGTGCAATATAACTCACACTTCATATCTGAAAGAAGAAATAATATATCCAAACTTAAGATTTCCGTTTCGATGGGCTTATTGACATGTTACTAAGCATTACAGAGAAATTGAAATTGCCCATTATTATGTGTGGTGGCATATTATTGCAAAGACCAAAATACTTTATATAACCTAGGACCATATCTCAAAATTTACTTAAACATAAATAGATAAAATACTTAGAATGTGCATAACATTAACAGTTATATGAGAAAGTTTTGAGAATGGGCAGGTGCTGCTACACCATGGATCTGAAGTGACAGCTATTAGGAGAGAAGGCCTTCAAAGACTGCATCATACATTTGGGGATCTTTGCCCTTCGCAATCCACCATTTATTGATGGTATGCAGAGTTTAGAAGAGGAAGGAATTCTGTTGGAGATGGAAGACCAAGCAGGACAGCAACAATGGATGAAAGAGGAGTGCATGTTGCGGGAAGATCATTGTTGCACATATGGTCAGATTCAAGAAGTCCTAATTTTGCATTGGCAGCAGTGAAAACAATTCTGAAAGAAAAACTTGATGTCCGGAATCTCTGCAGTCAAATGATCCCCACCACCTCATAAATGAGCAGAAGCAAACATGTGAGCAATGGTGTCAGGAAATGATTGAAAATTCAATGAAGGAAGATCCAAAAACATATTTAACATTGTAACAGGTGACGAAAGCTGGATTTACCAGTATGATCCAGAAACTAAACAAACGTCATTGGTCTGGGTCATCCCAGGAGAAGTGTTGGTAAGAAGATGATCTGTTCCTTCTTTTCAGCAAATGGCCACATTGACAATCCCACATGAGGGACAAAAGTCTGTCTCAAGTGTTCAATGAACTGAGAAAAAAGCGTCCTGGTCTGCGTGGAACTTTGTTGCACCATAACAGTGCCTCTGCAGGAGTCAGATATTTGTCCATTCTCCTTACAGCCCAGATCTGGCCCCATGTGACTGTTTTCTGTTCCCCAAAATTAAGGAAACAATTCGAGGTCAACGGTTTAAGTCACATGAAGCTGCTTATGAAGAATGTATTTGCACTCTCTACAAAGAAGAATGGCGTTCAGCATTTGAAAAGTGGTTTGATAGGATGAGACAGCGTATAGAATGCAATGATCAGAACTAAATTTTTAATCTTTTATTGCGTCCTCCATTGTCAAAACTTTTGTAGTGACCCTCATAACTTAGATACGGGCGTTTCAGACCATAATACACTCCTGCCTACTCTCATAGAGCAAAAGTTACAATGAGCAAAATATTGGCTACTTTAAGGGCTACTTTAGATAATCAATGCATTAACAAATAATATGTTCTTATAATATTGCATTTCCAATGAAAAAAATCATTCCTTCTCCACCTAATGCAGCTTATAACAATACCCAGGTAAAAATAGGAACCTTGATTTTGTGTAAAAGAAAGCAAATGCTTACAAAAAGCAGCTTACAATTCAAAGCCTATTTTAAAAATTATTGCAGAGGCAAAAAAGGTTGAGCATTAGTAACTATATTAAAAAACCACCAGAATAAAGGAAAAGCAATATGGAGTGTAATTAAAAAGTTAAAAATTCTAATAAAAAATCTGACTAAATGATGTTACCACCACGGTTAGGATTTTTAGGGTAAGTTAAAGCTGTGCGGAAAGATATCACAGTGTGAAATTTTGTTTCTAGTTGCAAAAAAGAGGCATTTTTTCTCCCACCTTTTTGCCTTTTTGGCACCTTTATCCAATTTTCTTCCAACCATGCCATAATCCCTTTTTTCTTTTAGGTTTCATTCCAATTTATTCTTTAACATTCAATTAACGTCTCCTCAACTTGCTATGTACGTGCGAATAGTAAGCCTACCTCTTTCAGTAAATGCTGCGTGAGAATTGAAAGCACACCCGCAACAATGGAAAATAATTGTGTGTTCGACAAAAACCTCTTTCTCTCACTTTACTGCTATAAAGTAGCCCGCAATAATGCAATTGACAATGAGTGATTGTATCCCACCAGAATCAGCAGCCTGCTGTTGGTGAATGTGAGTTTGTTACTGTGAGAGACGTCATCTGTTTGCATGGAGGTGAAGGTTGGGCACGCAGAGACGGCAGTAACCTCACCCGCGCAGTTCCGAGAATTATTAAGACTGGGTTCCGCTCGAAACTACTAGAAATCGCTGAGACTGAAGTTCCAGCATGAAAGAGAACATTCTGGTAATTGTTGCGGTGTTATAAGAGAATGTGGATAGCGAATGGGCGCAAGAGTGAGTTGTGTGACAGTCGCATTGTGTTAGCAAGTGAACTAGTGTTAGCTCTCCAAACGAGTGTACTAGTAGCAGATTTTACCATGCCAAAGGTGTCCAGTGCTCGATTTATTGTTCTGGCTGAGAAATCCAAACAAGATTTCATAGACACTGATGGAACTGTTATGCGATGTACTATTTGTCATTCAGGAATTTTGTTACATGAAAAACACCTCGAGATCGCATCAAACAACACATTTCCAGCTCTAAGCATCAAATGAACAAGACTCTTCAAGCAAACAAATCACGGCAACCTCTATTACGAAATGCGTTTCAACAGAGTTCTTGAAAAAGCCAAAATTTGAAGGAGTTAAACATTGATTTGTGTGCAGCTCTTACACAAGCAGGAATTCCACTCAATAAGTTGAACCATCCAGCCTTCAGGGGATTTCTTGAAAAATACACAAAGATGCCAATGCCCAATGAGAGTACTTTAAGAAAACATCTGATGTGTTACACTCACATGACTTTCTCTACTCTTGTACAAACTATTTTTACAAATGCTTATTCTTCATCTACTTCATGTTAATCGAGATAAACATTTGCAGACTCTATCTTATTGCTCATTTTCTTGTAGATGTAAGGGGAATATATATTTACAAGGGCAATTTGGAAATACAGTAGCCTTTAAGCACATACATATCTCTTAATAGCTGGTTGCTAGGTGCAGCACCATTCCCTTTGCCACAGATTAATACTCTTTGCATATCCAAGACAAAAAAATGAATAACGAATTCCCATTTGAGAAAATAAGTATTGAAAAATTTAAGGGAATAACAAGTAATATCTCGAAAATGTTTCACTCAACAAGAAAAATGTATATGACATAAATTATGTATTTTAATGCGATCTACATTTTTTGTGTAGTAAACTTTTGTCTATCTCTTATGGTTTACCAGTTATGCAAAAGTCGTTCACAATGAAGAATACTTTTGGTGACATTCCCAGAAAATTCAAGATATACATTTTATTTGTCATAAAAATATCTTAAACATATGATATTTTAATCAAAATCGTTAGAGCCATTTTTGAGAAAATAAAATTTTCGAAAAATTTTCCATGTAAAGGGTAATCTGGGGTGGGGGGGTTTTCTTGAAAACCTTCGTGTCGCATCCTTGGAATATACTGAACCTAAATACCAAGTTTGGTGTTTATCCGACTGTTCGTTTCTGAGTTATGCTGTTTACAGACAGACACACACACGGACATGTTTCCAAAAATGCTTTTTTTTTTATTCAGGGGGTCTCAAAACATGTATTTCCAGTGAAATCTCGGTATCGAATTTTTGGGTAGAATACAACACTTCCCCTACTTACTGTACGTAGTAGAGAAAGTAAAAACTACATGGAGCCTGTTTACCAAGAAACCATAGAAAGAATCAAGGAGAAAGTGTCTTGATTGCGATGTGGGAATCATTGTGGATGAAACCATAGACTCAATGGAACGATATGTTTTGAACATTTTAGTTTTTCCCTTAGCAGGGGAGAAAGTTAAGCCCATGTTGTTAAAAACATACAATCTACAGAAAGCGAATGCCAGTATAGTAATCCAATCCATTATGGACTTCTCCCAAAAACTCTGGCCTACTGGTATTGAGTTTGAAAAACTTCTTGTGGTTACGGACCAGGCTCCATAATGGTTTCAGCTGTTAACCAATTGAAACCTTTATTTCCTAACTTGAGGCATGTGACATGCTTGGCTCATGCCCTTCACAGAGTTTGTGAATCCATAAGGAATGAATACGACATCGCAAATCATTTCATCTCTGCCCTGAAGAAGATTCTACTGAAAGCTCCGAGCCATGTTGTTTACTACAGGGAAATCACTGGCCTGCCCCTTTCAAATTTCCCCATCATTACTCGCTGGGGATCTTGGATTGAGTGTTCTATGTTGTGCGAGGATTTTGAAAAAATTAAAGAGTTTGTGCTTTCTTTGGATCCATCCGACGCAGGTGCAATTCCCAAGGCACAGCAACTTCTGTTACCGGAGAAAATACATAATTTGCAGACAGAACTATATTGTGTCCATAGTTACAAGTACCTGCCTGCAGCTATTAAACGATTGGAAGAACAAGGTATGGAAAAGGAAAAACAATGGGATATTTTTACTTCCGTGAGGGAGCAGTTAGATGGCTTTGCCAAAGACAAACTTGAATCTAGTCTTCACAAGAATCCAGACATTGAGGAATTCGCCACAACTGTAGAGTTGCCATTCCGAGTAAATACAAGGTTTGCCCCACTGGTTTCTGTGGATGTTGAAAGAAGCTTTAGCATCTACAAAGACATTCTATCTCCTAATAGAAACAGACTTACTTTTAAAAATGTGGAGATGCTTAATGTCTTGAAGTACAACAGCTTCATGTTTTTTCCTTCTTTTGATGAGTGATAATTTGATGTACTTGTTTGTAGTTCAATAAATTAGAATAGAGGAAAGAGAAATCGTTGAATTAGTTAAGGGAATGCACAACTGAAATTAAACCCCCCCCCCAAAAAAAGTGTTCCTAAAAAATTCTCCATTGCTTGTAGTTTTGGAATCCACTTTTATTTTTGACCAAGCGAATGCTTCAGGATCGTTACGAGACTTTTTAAATACTGTTGCGCATTTGGTTGCTAGCTGTTTATATTTTTAAAACTTTATTTTAAAGCATTTCTTATTTTCAGCATTTCTGCATATTCAAAATGTTCCACACGATGTAGTTTTCATCCATACAAATTGACATTTTTTATACTTATTTCAAAAACCCAAATAAATAAAACTGTCATGTAATTTTTCTGTGTAATGAATAGTTTTTGCGCTACTAATTTTTTAAGATAATGTATAAAAAAAATGAAAAAAAAACAACATGCAAATACAAAACTGCAAAAAAAAATTTTCTCTTAAACTAAGAATGGTAGAAAAAAAGTTATATGACAGATTTGTAGTTCCTTGACATAGAAGCAACATAAGATTATATTTTGAAAATTAATAGCTTGAAAACTAATTAAGATTTTGGATTGAAATTCACAAAACAATTATATCTAAAGAAGACTGATATGTGGTTAAAATTTCAGCCCAATTGAATGGATAGTTTAGAAAACAGCAATTTCAGTTGTGCATCCCCTTAAATAAACCAGCACCTTTTCCCTTGCTTTTTTCATCTGAAATTTGCACCTAAAAATCCTAACCCTGGTAATGACTCTCCCTTGCAACTCTAGTAACCACACTTCTTTATATCTATACCCTACAACTGGAAAGGAAATGCCTCAATAGCCTCAAAAGTGAAGCTGGTTATAATGAAACACCTGGTTTTCAACAATGCTAAAACCTCCTGTAACATCTCTTTTCTAACGGGTTGCTTTCAAAATTAAACCTGCATCTAAGAAAGGAGACAAGACGTGTGGAAACCTGCAGACTTATAGCATTGATATCTGTTTTCTCTAAAATAACTGAAAAGCTTATGTAGAACAGAGTTGTCCCTTTTCTGGATAAATTTAATGAATATCAAATGCTCAATATGGCAATCTTTTCTTTCTTAGAGAAGATATTAAATGCTAAATACAGAAATGAGCACACTTTTAGGCTTTCAAAAGTGTTTGATTCAGTTGATCACAATATTCTATTAAAGAAACTTGGCATTAGAGGGGTCCACTTCATATCTCAAAAAATATGCATGGTAGAAATTGATGGTGCATGTTTACAAATGTGGTGCACTGCAAGGACCAGTTCTCTTTCTAATTTGTATAAATGACCTCTCATGTTATATGACACCTGCAAAAAGTGTCTTGCTTGCTGATGATGCAAATTTTATCATAAGTGAGTCTGGTAAAACTTCACTACAATCGGCCATTCATTCTCTTGGGATTAATCTTGTAAAATAGGTTAACTTTAAATATTAACAAAACAGGTTATACTCAGTTCATCACTTTAAAATATTAATGAAAAACTCTGTAGTAAGCAAGCTCAAAAGTACAAATGTTTAGGTATTGAAATCCATACTTCATTGTCGTGGAGAGAGGACTATGTGAAAAACTAAGTAGGTTAAATTATGCAATAAGAATTCTAAGTCAAGTGGGAAGCAAAGAACTGTATATTTACTCGAAGATTTCATATTGAATACAAATTCTTTTGCTATGGTTTTTAAACTCCAAAAGAAAATACTCCAAGTAAACCACTTTTGGAAGAATTTAATGCGTTAGCTTTGCCATGCATATACATTTTAGAAACAGACTCCTTCATCCATAATAACAGAGATCGTTTCATACCTGTGCAGCATCACAAGCACTCTCAGAGCATTAGTAGCGTATTGCACAAAGTAGTTACTCTGAACAACAAATTTCCTAAATCATTCAGAATATTACCAAAACAAAGGTTCAGATCCGAGGTACAAAAATTGTCAGCATATAAATTGTATGATGTCAAAGCAAAATTAAGACTAATCCACTGTTGTGTGGTTGGAGCAATACTGTAATTTGGCTTTTATGTGATACTTCTTGTCATTAATTTAAAAGTCTATTACTTAACTGCTTAATGACTGAAATAGAAATATAAGGAAGCAAACAAGATTACTGTGTTTTACATTTCTTTGTAAATGTTTACATAGGCACTGTTATTTTCATTTATTTATAATATTATTTTGATTTCAAGTCTTTGATAAAGTTTATCCTATAAATATTCATATCACACCGACAGAGTCTAATAGGTTTTTGTAAGCTCTACACACAATAAAAGAATACAAATACATATTTAACATGATGTTACTGTAATATACACACTCTCTTATCAAACTTGTACTCTTTTTGAATCTTTCTGACAAGACCTCTGTGGCGATTTTGAGTTAGTATGTGTCACAGAATACTAATACATGGCAAAACAAAAAAATATCACATTCACATGGCTTTCTCTACTCACTATAATTTATCTTTATGTAACTTCTCAAAACTATCCTTACAAATCTTTTCTCGAAACATGGCTCTAATGATTTAAACTGAATACCAGATAATTAAGATATTTCCATGACAAATAAAATGTATGTCTTGAATAACCTGTGAACTTCTCTTCATTCAGAATGACTTTTGTATAAGTAGTAAACAGTAGGAGATAGACAAAATATCAGTGCACAAAAAATAAATATCTCATTAAAGGCGCACAATTTGTGTAGAATAAAATGTTTTGGCCTTAAACATTTTTAAGATATTCTTTGTTATTGGTTTAAATTTTCAATACTTATACTTTTTGAAATGTTGTTACTATTGCTTTTTTGGTGGCCATGCAAAGAATATGAAATTTAAAGTCATTACATGACACAAGTTTTCAAAATCTGACTATTACTTTAGCTATTGTAATCTTCTGATAACTTTAATTAAATATTTAATGAAAGTTTATCTGTATTAAGAAGATATAGTCAGAAGAATACACCTTTATAACACCAGGTTGTAGAAGAAAGTATCTTCAACCTGCTTTGGAGCTTACAGCTGGAAGCTGTATACAATTCTAACTGCAATATAGGGCAATTGTAAAACCACAATGAAATATGTGTGGTAAAACAAATCGAGTAGAACACTGCAGTTGCCCATCACATCAACTATAACACTCCTAAAACTGGCAAAATATGGAGCAGAGTTGGATACTTGGTAAAAGAAAACATAAATACTGTGTAATGAATGTTGAATTACTGCCAAACTATGGAAATTTATGACTCCAGCACCAGACGGCCACTTCTGATGATGAGATCAGGTAGCTCTCAACCGGTCAAGACAAAAAACATGCAAGTGTTTCAACCCCAGCTCAAATTTTCAAATTGACATCACTGTTGCTAGCGTATCCATATATCATAGAAACAGGGCGTAGTTTCACTCTTAACATTGAACCAGGATCACTTCTGTTGATGCAATTTCTCAAATTCACCAAAAAACTGAGGCTGCCATCTGCCAAAGTAATGTAGAAGCTGAAGTGAATACAAACTATTTCTGATGTATCTTATCTGAAATTTCAATAAATGCTTGATGTTCTTCCCCAAGTGAGAAACAGCATTCTCTATGAATCTGAAGAACCAAACTGTGGACAAATATGAAAGAGGATTGGTTAAATTAAAAAATAACCAATAGGTGTTTATAAACAGAGTTTGATGCAACAGGCACTAACAGTAATGATGTCATTTGTCACTTAAAGCACATTCAGAACAGTATGCCATATATAAACATTACTTATTTAAATATGTATTCTTCTGTTACAGGTGCCTGACATGACAGAAACACGTAGTAGTGTAGAACAGCTGGCATGGAACAACACTCACTCAGAATGCATGGTGATGTCACCTTATCTCACACTGTGTATGTGCCTGCTGCTCTGTCACTACTCCCAGAAGATAAATGGACTGCGCATACAGATAAGTCTGCCAGGACAAAACAATCGGAGTGCACTTTTTACATGCACAGAGGTGTGGGGTGGAGATGATGCTTAGAGAAAGGTCAACATAAAGTCAATAGATCTTCCTTTAAATATGATTTAGGTATATTAATAGCATCACAAAATGGGGCAGCACAGTTAAAACTTGGAAGGTACTACACCAATATCAAAATTTTCACAAAAGCTATGAAATATGTATATACAATTTCCAAGACAGCAATACTATCAAAGTTTTTAAATACAAGAGAAAAGTAAGTGGAAAGGCTCATGGTTATTAAAAATCCAGAAAGTTGTGGCACAGATAGGTACGGGAAACGCTTGGACAAATGCAGAATATCACTTTAGAGGCTTTTGGAAACAAGTAGAATTAACGGTAGAAGATGACATACAAGATATTTTTGACAGTACAAGACAGGGAAATAAAAACAGTATGGGAGAGAGAAGAAAAGTACATAGATATGCAATAAACTAGGGCAAGAAGTACTTGCATGGCGAAGAACAGGAGTTACAAGCTTGAAAAAGGCGTGATGAGGGTATAGGAAAATGTCCAATGTGCAGTGAACACACATTTTCACTGTAATCAAACACAGACATGGAGAGAACAAGCTTGGCAACAAAAATAGAGAAACTTGGATGGGGAAGTATTAGTAAGGAAGATTCTGGCTGTAAAAGGGATAAAAACACAAAAGCTATGACATGTTTTGTGCAGATTTTGAAAAAGCATTTGATACAATAAATAGAGAAGCATTAGTTTAAAAATTAAGAAAGAAAGGGGTAAGCGGAAATTCTGTATAAGATATGGAATTACAGAAATGACTGAGTTATAAATTGGATTAAGACAAGGATGCAAACTAAGTCCTATATTATTTAATATATTCATAGATGATATACTAGAAAGAGTGAAAGAAAAAAAATCTGCACTGCCCCATAATAGCAAATAGAGAGATACCAGGTTTACTGAACACGGATGATCTTATGGTGGGGCTATGACGGTAATTGGGCTACAGGAAGCAATCAACGAAACACATGAATTCTGCAAAGATGGGGAATTAAAGTAAATATAAATAAATCAAAAGTTGTGGTATTTAAAAGAGAAAATAAACTAAAAAAACAAGCAAAATGGCAGATGGGGGGTTTAAAGTTACAAGTTGTCAAGGAATTTCATTATTTGGGGGTAAGAATGAGCAGTAATGGTAAATGGGCAGCGCATAGTAGGAAGGTTATGGCTAAAGGAAAGGTGGCAATGATTGGAGTAAGGATGTGCAAATACAAATTAGAAATGTTGACTAAATGGATAGAAAGAATGTATGAGGCATTGGTAGAAGCAAGAATGCTATATGCAGTAGAAATTGGGGGGGATCTGAATTAAGCAGAAAAATAGACCAGAGCTATAGAACGTTCTGTAAAGAGCTATTGGGGTTACCAAGGTCAGCACCAGGGTAAGTAGCGTTAGTGGAATTAGGAAGAACAAGAAGAAAGGAAGTGATACAGGAAAAGATATTGAAATTTTGGTTTAAATGTCTAAAAACAGATGAAGGGGAAATTTTAAAGATTTGCATGGAACAACAAAAGAGTATGAAAAATAAAAATAGCTGGTGGATAAGGGTAGAAAAAATTATGGGGAAAATAGGAATGGAAGATATTTGGAGAACAGGAGAAAGAAATAGCAACAGCTTCTGGATAACAGTAAGAAACAGAGTGGAGGACATAGAAAGACAAGAGATTTGGGGAACCTTAGAGAATAAAAAGCCACTAGGGTTTTATAGATTAGTAAAAAGGAAATGGGGAAGAGTAGGGTATGTGGATTATTGTAATAGAGCAGAAAAAGAAGTGTTTGCATGGATGAGAACAGGATCATTGTATCTGAGAGGGCTAAGAGGTAGAAAAAGTGGAATTTGTAAACTGTGGAGGTAGTGAAAACAGAGCATTATATGATAGAATGCAAAGAATTGGCAAAATGGAGACAAAAAGTATGGGAGGAAAACTAGTAGCAATTAAAATGTTAACAAGAAAAGAAAAATAACAATATGGGGGAGTTGTTAAAGAAAGTAAAGGAGAAATGGATTAGAAAAGTAAGAGAGATAAGAAAGGTAGCAAGGGCTGCTCAGCTGAACCATAAGGCCAGGCAAAATGAGCAGTATAGGTAGAACATAGATGGCAAGAAAATATGTACATAGGTTAAGTTGGTTTACAAGTGGAGTATTGTAAAAAAGGATTGTGTAAAAAAAATGTACAAATAAAGTTTATTCATTCACAAAAACTATGGCAAACTATTTGGGTACAGCCAGAGAGATATGGCTAAGAATGACTACAGGCAGACAATACACGGAAAACAGGAGTTGTGTATAGTGAGACTTTAAATTAGCATAGGCGAGCAAGAAGTGAATTTATAGTGTAAATAGCCAAATATTTTTAAATGTTAATATACTTTAAAATATATGTAATTGTGAGTGTTGGGAAATAAATATTCATTCATGTGTTTTTTATGGCAAACCCTATGTCAGTTTTTAAGTACTCTTGAATGAATTTCACTCCCACGTTAGTTTGTAATTACTGTTAAACAGCTATTGTTGCATAAGTGTAGTCTTTTTATGTCAGTACTGTGCTTTCCCCTGCAACAACAAAGCCAGTGTATTAAAGAACAAATCAATGAGTCAATACTAAAATAATTTATTTCCCAGTCATAAACCAACACTTACTAACTAGACATCATTCTATGAAACAATGCTACTACTGACATAGGAAAGAAAATCCAGTATTACAAACTTCCTCAGGTATGTTGTCAACACTGGATCAGTGCACAATATTAATTGTAACTCTAAGGTTGACATAACAAAATTGATGAAATTATCATTATGGAAACAAAAGAAAGCCCTCAAGGTATGAAAACAGCCAATGGGCACTATAAAGTTAGTACATTGTGCTCCAGTAAGCATGAAACAACTGGACACTATATGTTGGCCTTAAAATTCCATACTGTTTCCATGACATCGCGAGAAACAACTGAATATCGACAAGACTTTTAAAAAATGACTAAGCACTGAACAATTTGAATCATTAATAACAGATATCTCGGAAATGGCTAATGCTACAAAAAAAAAGTTATTTGAAATAAATTGTGTTTTTTAAAAGATGTACGTTTTATGTGTAGTCCATTTTCATCTATCACTTACCAGTTATACAAGATTATTGAAAAGGACTTCCAAGCTGTTGCCATAAAATTCAGGATATACATGTAAATATCTTTAATATATGGTATTTTAATCAAATCATTAAGTCCTTTTTTAGGAACCAAAATTTCAAATAATGTTCCATGTAAAGGTGGAAGGATTCACAATTTTGGAAGGCACTGAAATAAATTTTCTAAAAAATGCTTTTTTTGGCTTTAAGAGACCTCAAAACATGTATTTCTGGTGAAGTCTTAATATCAAATTTTTGGGTGGAATGCAATACCTTCTCTATTTACTAAGTAACAATGAAACTGCTCTCAAAGCACAAGTTTGTCTAAATTTTGTCGCCTCAACATTTACCTTCATTCTGTCACTACAGTCTTATAAGGTAACATTGCATACTGTGTACCCTTTGCTGAGCATGTTCATTACCGAAGCAACTTGCAAAAACCTCACTTTCTTGCAGTTGGTTACCATGGCTGCCTTAGTGACTGAGTGGGGTTTAAGGGCCCAATGCCTTAGTGTGAAAGAATGTTTGAAGCTGTCAACTGTTATTACCAAAACTTTATCAATTTGTGCTTAACTGGCAACCAACAATGTACTTTAAGAGAAGTAATGCATAATAACGAACATATTATGGTGTTTTTATTGTCGAGAGATTGTGAACATGGATAATGCATTCTAATACAATTTTGTACTTTGAGGTTAAGGTTGCCAATCTTACTCACACTTAGTCAACTTTTGACAAATGTATAATTACAGTATTGTATCTCAGGGAAAATGCCACGAAGAGTCCCATATTAAAACCCTACAAAATGCTGCAAGCAATTTAAGATGTCAAGAATGAAAAATTAAGCACATAAAAGGCTAGGAACTTTATGGGATAAGCAGGTCAACCTTAAGAAATCACATTAAAAGATTTAAAGTTGGTAGACCAACTGTCCTAACTAAAAGTGAGGAAAGGCTGCCGGTGCATTCTCTACTAAAGTTGAGTGAACGGCGATTTGGACTGGACAGGTATCGTTAAGACAATACACACAGAGTTTTAGAAGGGACACACCATTTACAGGTAATGTTGGTTCCAGAGCATCCAAGGCGTGTAACGGAATCGAGCTGAATCACAGTGCAAGTAGTATTATGTGTGCTTTATTAAGTTGGCAGGAGCTATGCCATTACATTCCTCAATTCAATCCAAATGTAAGACTGAGCACCATTAGGGACTTCATCATATTGTGATGAAATAACATAACCATTCATCACCTCATGCAATAGGTAGATAACCTTAAAATGTGAATCATTTCATAACAAACTCAAATAATTAATAGCCTCTACAATGGGTAGATAAAACAATTATCAATTTATAATCTCCATAATTGATGGTTAACCATAAAATGTGAATACATTTTGTAATACATGTTTATTTAACACAAAGCTGCATTATACTATTTACATGTGCTACTGTAACAGTCTACTTTAACAACACAATATATTACTGGAAATTAATCAGCATTACAATGCTATTTTAAATATGGATGCTGGAACAGGATTACACAGCTTAAACTCAAAGAAGAAAAATGAATTTGTACCCCATTCTCATTTCTGATTACAATACACCCCTTTTACAATTAATTTTCATTCGCTTGATGTCCTTAGAACCAGTTCGGTTTCGCACATTTCATTAATAATACTTCACTGTTTTCCTGGCGTAAGTTTGGTATGGTTTAGTGTAATTACATGGCTGCTGGACACTTTGGGAGCAGTATTACACATTTAGAAATGGTAGAGAGACTGGATTCTTGGTCAGCATAATTGAGCCTAAGAATTGGAGAGAATCTACCTGTTAACAGAGCACAAGACAGCCTTTTGCTGCTTATTTTCAAAAACTGGGAAGTTTTATTGAAGAGTTAGGTTTGCAAAACAAGGTACAACACAGATGAAACAGGATTCCAAGCTGATGTTGCGAGCAGAAAGCACTACTAAGACACATTACACAATAAATGAATGCTGCTCAGCGGCTGGTACATTCCATTCCCATTACGTAGTTTATAAAGGGGTCCATCTCTACAGCACATGTAAGATATAACTGTTGTCTATCTGGCTGGATGGAAGTTGTACAATTTGTGGATTGATTTGAAAAACTGTTTATTCCAGAGACAGATGATATATTTGTTGTGAGGTTGAGACCCTTGCTTAGAAGAAAAACATTCACATGCTCACATCACATAAGTTGCAGCCCTTAGATGTTGGTGTTTAAACTCATTGGTGCTTAGTCTCCTAGAAAATGAAGAGTTACAATTTCTGTGTCAAAGCGGCTGGAGGAATGTTTTACTTTCACAAGCTTTAAAAATGTAGACAAAATAACGTTTGAGAGCTTGAGCAAAGTGGCTGTTTCTAAAGTAACGGTGTTGCAGCCACTGGTACCTACGCAGACAAAGTAATGTCATAGATACATGACAAACTAGCACGTGGCTATAGCTGCTGAACCTGATGAGCCGCCACACAAGAAAATGCAAATTGCTCTACTATCTATGCTGAAGGTGCAATTGTCGCAACCAACTAAAAACTTGAGGAGTCAATTGTGAGACATTTTGCTGAAAGTGTGACTTCTGAAGAATCCAAGAACAGACTACTCAATGCCAAGGAGCAGGGTACAAGTTGAAGTAATGACAGTGATGGGGGGGGGGGGGACTTGCATCACAGCAGGTAATTGAATTATTTGGGGCAAGTAATAGCAACTGTTGAAGAGAATGCCTTTAAAGTGAAATACATGCGCAGATGTTGTTGACGAATGTGTTACACCCATAGCAGCGCCAGGTCCCACAATGTGCTGCAGTAACACGTGTGCTTTTTAATGAATAAATTTAATACCTGAATAATAATTATTTATTTACATTAATGTGTCCTGAAGATTTGTTGCATGGCACATTTTAAAGAAACGTTTGGATGAGGCATATGTTCGTGTTGTAACATCTTGAGTTTTCTAACTTTGGCAGGCAGGCAGTCACAAAGACATCTGTCTCTAACATCTAAGAGGTTTAAGTCTAATACTACTTGATTTCTATTGATAAAATGTTTCTTTTCTCCCAAAGTGGATCTCTGATACTTCTTTATGAGAGACACTTCTCTCACCAGAAGCAGCAAGGCACAGTTCTAGAAACACTGATTGAAGCTTGAATTCAAGAGAGCATGTTTCGAGATTTACTGACAAGTTTTGGAAGTTGTTGTTCAGATCTTCAGAAGTATTGTGAAGTGAGATTCGTGGTGAAACTATCCGAATCACCTTCTGTCAGGTGAAAGGTTTGCTTGAACTTCTTTAAAGTGAGCATTTAATTGGGATAGAATATTTTCAATGAGACCATTAACAATTTTGTTTGTGAAGTGTTCTTTATCATCACCACCACTCGACTATACTATGGTGTACTTCATCTTCAAAGAAAGGCTTTTCTTTTTGTTTTATGTTCCTCTGCACCAATGCGTAATTCATTTATCTTTTTCAAGAAAAGCGGACCAATAGGCATCAGTTCCTGCACTCTTCTTTAAGTTTGTTTACATTTTGCTTTTGCTACAGTAAAGTTATATCCTGGCTTTGTAAAATAACACACAGAATTGATCTGCCCAAATCAATCAGAGAACAATACTCAGTGAAATAATCAATCAATCAATCCTGTTACTTCTGCTACAGTTTGTTTGGTTAGGTTACAGTCTGTCTTAACACAATGAAGAAGGTTTCACAGCATTCACTGCTCAGCCCCAGTTTCTGAAGCGATCTTCCTGTGTTCTGAATAAGAATAAAAGAATTTTTATAACTGATTTGCACAATTGAAAAACGTTACAAACACTATAAAACCTCTGGAGCATGGGCACCTATGAGAGTGAAGACCACAAGGTAGTTAAGCTGCAGAATTCTCCTCAATGATAGCCTTTGATGTGGACAGACATGTTGGCAACACTGACCTTGGCAGTCTTCTGTATCAATACTATGATGGTTGAAATTGTCCTATCTCATCTTTTTCTTCCCTTCCTTGTAGAAACAAAACTTACCTGATTGGATATCTAATACCACGATCCAAAGTTCCACCTTAAGCCTAAAACAATAGTAAAATGAAAAATAAGTGGTAATAGCAAATGCTATGCCATCTATCTACGGACAATGTAAGCAGTTAGACTGGATGGCACCCTAATGCCATCTGCACGGCACGAAGCATAAAATCCGGCTAGCATGTGCTGGGGGTCTCTGTGGGCACGTGACGAAGCAAGGTGGTATTTCCAGGGATGAGACCTAGAAGGCTAACTGTCCGCCTTTCTGTGTGAGGGCGGCACCCTAATACCATCTGAACAGCATGAAGCAGGTGGTTACAGGGATGAGACCTAGAAGGCCAACTGTCCGCCTTTCTGTGTGAGGGCAGCACCCTAATGCCATCTGAATGGCAGGAAGCAGGTGGTTACAGGGATGAGACCTAGAAGGCCAACTGTCCGCCTTTCTGTGTGAGGGCAGCACCCTAATGCCATCTGAATGGCAGGAAGCAGGTGGTTACAGGGATGAGACCTAGAAGGCCAACTGTCCGCCTTTCTGTGTGAGGGCAGCACCCTAATGCCATCTGAATGGCAGGAAGCAGGTGGTTACAGGGATGAGACCTAGAAGGCCAACTGTCCGCCTTTCTGTGTGAGGGCGGCACCCTAATACCATCTGAACAGCATGAAGCAGGTGGTTACAGGGATGAGACCTAGAAGGCCAACTGTCCGCCTTTCTGTGTGAGGGCAGCACCCTAATACCATCTGAACAGCATGAAGCAGGTGGTTACAGGGATGAGACCTAGAAGGCCAACTGTCCGCCTTTCTGTGTGAGGGCGGCACCCTAATGCCATCTGAATGGCAGGAAGCAGGTGGTTACAGGGATGAGACCTAGAAGGCCAACTGTCCGCCTTTCTGTGTGAGGGCAGCACCCTAATGCCATCTGAATGGCAGGAAGCAGGTGGTTACAGGGATGAGACCTAGAAGGCCAACTGTCCGCCTTTCTGTGTGAGGGCAGCACCCTAATACCATCGGAACAGCATGAAGCAGGTGGTTACAGGGATGAGACCTAGAAGGCCAACTGTCCGCCTTTCTGTGTGAGGGCGGCACCCTAATGCCATCTGAATGGCAGGAAGCAGGTGGTTACAGGGATGAGACCTAGAAGGCCAACTGTCCGCCTTTCTGTGTGAGGGCAGCACCCTAATGCCATCTGAACAGCAGGAAGCAGGTGGTTACAGGGATGAGACCTAGAAGGCCAACTGTCCGCCTTTCTGTGTGAGGGCGGCACCCTAATGCCATCTGAATGGCAGGAAGCAGGTGGTTACAGGGATGAGACCTAGAAGGCCAACTGTCCGCCTTTCTGTGTGAGGGCAGCACCCTAATGCCATCTGAATGGCAGGAAGCAGGTGGTTACAGGGATGAGACCTAGAAGGCCAACTGTCCGCCTTTCTGTGTGAGGGCAGCACCCTAATGCCATCTGAATGGCAGGAAGCAGGTGGTTACAGGGATGAGACCTAGAAGGCTAACTGTCCGCCTTTCTGTGTGAGGGCGGCACCCTAATACCATCTGTATGGCAGGAAGCAGGTGGTTACAGGGATGAGACCTAGAAGGCCAACTGTCCGCCTTTCTGTGTGAGGGCGGCACCCTAATACCATCTTCACGGCATGAAGCAGGTGGTTACAGGGATGAGACCTAGAAGGCTAACTGTCCGCCTTTCTGTGTGAGGGCGGCACCCTAATACCATCTGTATGGCAGGAAGCAGGTGGTTACAGGGATGAGACCTAGAAGGCTAACTGTCCGCCTTTCTGTGTGAGGGCGGCACCCTAATGCCATCTTCACGGCATGAAGCAGGTGGTTACAGGGATGAGACCTAGAAGGCTAACTGTCCGCCTTTCTGTGTGAGGGCGGCACCCTAATACCATCTGAACAGCATAAAGCAGGTGGTTACAGAGATGAGACCTAGAAGGCCAACTGTCCGCCTTTCTGTGTGAGGGCAGCACCCTAATGCCATCTGAATGGCAGGAAGCAGGTGGTTACAGGGATGAGACCTAGAAGGCCAACTGTCCGCCTTTCTGTGTGAGGGCAGCACCCTAATGCCATCTGAATGGCAGGAAGCAGGTGGTTACAGGGATGAGACCTAGAAGGCCAACTGTCCGCCTTTCTGTGTGAGGGCAGCACCCTAATACCATCTGAACAGCATGAAGCAGGTGGTTACAGGGATGAGACCTAGAAGGCCAACTGTCCGCCTTTCTGTGTGAGGGCGGCACCCTAATGCCATCTGAATGGCAGGAAGCAGGTGGTTACAGGGATGAGACCTAGAAGGCCAACTGTCCGCCTTTCTGTGTGAGGGCAGCACCCTAATGCCATCTGAATGGCAGGAAGCAGGTGGTTACAGGGATGAGACCTAGAAGGCCAACTGTCCGCCTTTCTGTGTGAGGGCAGCACCCTAATACCATCTGAATGGCAGGAAGCAGGTGGTTACAGGGATGAGACCTAGAAGGCCAACTGTCCGCCTTTCTGTGTGAGGGCAGCACCCTAATACCATCTGAACAGCATGAAGCAGGTGGTTACAGGGATGAGACCTAGAAGGCCAACTGTCCGCCTTTCTGTGTGAGGGCAGCACCCTAATACCATCTGAACAGCATGAAGCAGGTGGTTACAGGGATGAGACCTAGAAGGCTAACTGTCTGCCTTTCTGTGTGAGGGCGGCAGTTAGATTGGATGACACCCTAATGCCGTCTGCACGGCATGAAGCAGAAGATTCGGTAGCTATACGCTGCGGTCTCTGTGACAAGTGACGGAGCAGGTGGTTACAGGGATGAGACCTAGAAGGCTAACTGTCCATCACATATCGTTCTAAGATATCCATCGGGATATGACCAGGGAGTTAAAGCGATGTAAAATAAAATAGAGAAAAAAGAACTTAAAGAATTTTTCACAGATTTTCCACTCATTTTTGTTTTCACAATAAAAATGTACCTTACTGTTAAAGCATTGTGCTGTGTTTTTGACAGATTGGTTGTTGTAAACATATACAGAATTCTCTCTTTCTTATAATGACAGAACTTTGTCTTGTGCTTCTTCACATGAGTACAGTGTGTTAGAAATGGATCATATTTTCCCAAGGGTTCAGTCACACCTAACATCTTCTAATTTGTTATATTACCTGTAAGAGAGCAACTCTTTCATAAATTGTCATTCTTTAGATATTTGTCATTGAAAGCCGCTATCTGATCTCCAAGACACGTTCATGGCTACAACTGCTCCCATGCTGAGGTAGGTTCTCATGTAAATTTTTTTTTGAGTATTGCTCCAAACTAACTTTCTCTTTCCAGAAGAATACTTAGAATAAAGATGATGCTCTGTAAATTTCCTCTTTCTGAATCACAATATGCTTGCAAACTTTCAATATTTATTGCAGGCAAACATTTCTTAACAATTATTTCCCTCACAACGTCATTTTTGTTGATCCCAACTGTCTGTTGAAGTAGACTCTGGGTCTGACACTTTATTAAAGTCAATTTCTGTCTTAACTTCGGCTGGTGGTAATGCGAAATACCTCAAGATGTAACAGACAACTGCATTATCTTTGGAGTTGACAACGGTGTTGATTTTGAGAAGCAAGTGTTTACAATGCAAATTTCTTCCTGGTATTTTTCAGCTCTTGTTTAGCATCTGATTTATGACGATAGCAGTTGAACATATGCACTACCTAATTAACTATCCCATAAGCAATTATAATTAATATTAAACTTATTCGGAACACTACCCATTGTTATTATTGAATAAAACACTTTGATGTTTTTAACCCACCGACGATGATCAATTTCAACAATACCAGACTGATGTGGTTATGCTGTTGTTTCTGACAATCAAATTTAAAGGAAGTATTTCACTATGCTATTGTCAAACTACAGCAAGCAGATTGAAATGAAAATCACTTGTCGGAATTACAAACTGTACATAAGACAATGGGTGATATAAATAAAAACAAGCAAAAGCTTGTGAGCTGTAGCTCCAAGCAAGTTGAGAAACGAGCATCAGGTTGTGGTTTGGTATAAATAAAAACAAGCAAAAGCTTGTGAGCTGTAGCTCCAAGCAAGTTGAGAAACGAGCATCAGGTCGTGGTTTGGTATAAATAAAAACAAGCAAAAGCTTGTGAGCTGTAGCTCCAAGCAAGTTGAGAAACGAGCATCAGGTCGTGGTTTGGTATAAATAAAAACAAGCAAAAGCTTGTGAGCTGTAGCTCCAAGCAAGTTGAGAAACGAGCATCAGGTCGTGGTTTGGTATAAATAAAAACAAGCAAAAGCTTGTGAGCTGTAGCTCCAAGCAAGTTGAGAAACGAGCATCAGGTCGTGGTTTGGTATAAATAAAAATTTCCCCTCTTCGATGAGCTGTTGCTATCACCTCCAAGCTTTTGCTCAGTGACCTTCACCACGACACATCATATAAGTAAACAAATGCGCCCATTGTTTGTCAGGAGGTGATTTAAATCTTTACTGCACCTAAATATACATATGCTCATTCATGTTAATCATACTCTCATTTATGAAATCTAATAAGACATGAAAATTTTAAATAAGACAATTATAATTAAAGATTTTGCAAATGAAACAGGCATTGAGATTCACCCAACTTTTAACAGCTAACGCTCATCCCCTTTCTAAATCCAATCCCTCATTTCCTTATTTGACAGTATTACAAACGTGTCACCAACTGATATATTGAAAGTAGATTATTTGTACTTCTGTTTTTGCACCTTTACATTGATATCCTCTGCATCTATATAAAATATCACTACGTAATTCCAAGAATTTATAAGATGTTATCATGAATTAAAGTTTCATTTGAAAGTTAAATTTAAGTTTGGTTTTAATTGAAATTCTTTAGTTATAATCCGGTTTTGATTTGTGCGAACATTCTGCTCTATGTAAGTGTTTATTTGTATATCGCTTTGATTACATACCAGTCTTCCGGTAATAAGAACTGGCTCGGTATGACCTCACTCACATTCTGTTTAGCGTTATAGTACCCGGATGAAAACACGTCAGGATCTTTTCAGCATTGTTAGAAGGTCCACCTCGTGTTTCATTTGCCTCTGGAAGAAAATGTTGCGCAACCTTTTACATTTTCTCTTTTAAATAACTGTTTATATCAGCACACATCCCAGTTCTTGCGTCTTGAAACAATTTTTAATTTCACTATCACTTACGTATAGCAAGTAGAGGAAGTATTGCACTCTACGCAAAAATTTGGTACCGAGATTTCATCAGAGATACACGTTTTGAGAGTGTCTGAATTAAAAAGAAATATCTTTAGTAAATTTGTGTGTGAAGAGCATAAATAAAAAAAAACTAGTTCAAACTTAGTATCCTCCAAAATGTGATAAGATTTTCAAGAACATTCCTCTACCCCAAAACTATCCCTTCTCAAAAATGGCTCCAACAATTTTGATTAAAATCCGCTATTGTTTAAGATATTTGCATGGCAAATATAATTAGGTATATCTCGAATTTTCTGGGAATAGCCAGTGAAGTGCTCTTCATTCTGAATGACTTTTATGTAACGCTAAACTGTAAGAGATTCTACTACAGTGTCCTACTACACATCTGTGTCTGAACGGCAAACTCAGAAAGGAAAAGTCGTTAAATAACAAGTTTGGTATTTAAGTTCAGCTCCTTCCAAACATGCGTCAGGAAGATTTTCAAGAAAGTTCCCCCGCCAAAATGCCCTTAACATGGAAACTTTTTCTAAAAACTTTATTTTCTGAAAAATGACGATTTTGATTAAACACGACATGTTTAAAATGTTTTCCTGTCAAATGCATATATTGCATTTCCTGGGTATATCCTCCGAAGTCCTCTTATTTCTCAGTAACTTTGCACAATTGTTAAAGCATAACATAAGCAAATCTATCTACAAAAAGAAAATTGTTCTCGTTAAGCACACAATTTATGTCAAAGCTTTTCTTTTTTTAACTTAATCATTCCTGAGATATTCCTGGTTATTGGTTTAAACTTTCAAATAACTACTTATAACTCAAATGGGAAGTCGGTATTCAATATTTTCTCGTGGTCATGCAAAGAGCATCGAATTTCAAAGCCCTCATATACCCATGCGCTCTTTAAAAAGCTGACTCACTTTACCTACTGTATCATATAACAAAATTGTAAATGTAAACTGAACGTTTATCTGGATTAACAAGAAGAAGCTGGAATAATAAGCTCTTGTAAGTATAGTTTGTAGAAGAATGATTAGAGAAAGCCATGTGAATGTAGAACAACATCAGGATTTTTTTTTCCCGCAATCATCTGAAAAGAATGGAATTTCAAATCCATCAAATAGTGACCCATGTTTAAAATATATGACTATCCCTTTAGTTTACTGCATTCTTCTATTCCTACAATGATAGTTTATCTCGATTAACAAGAATTAGCTACCAAGAATAAGGTTTTGTAAGAATTGTTTGTAAAAAGAGGGATGGAGAAAGTCGTGTGATTTTTATTTTCGTCTGGAACCATGATCATGAACTCCACCAATGTATTAAAATGCAGTTGAGCAAGCTGAGGTACCTACGGAGGTACCTCAAGAAATAGCAAGCAATAGCTTACTAAAGGCGAGCAGGACTTGTTTTTATTTATACCATATCGCGAGCAATAGCTCAGCGATCAAGGTCAGCAAGCTTATGCTCGCGACGAGGTTGAGCAGAAAATTTTTATTTATACAAAACCGAGCAAATGCTTGGAATTAGTGAGAAATGAGCTAATGTTTGCTTTTATTTATACCACCCAATGATTGTGTGTGACCACAGTAGTCTCAAAACAGAAAGTGCAAAACTTAATATTAAATCTGTTATCTTAAGAGTCATGCCCAGTGTTTCGACTTTTATTTTGATACTCACTTTGGTATGTACATATTGGAATCAAAGATCAAAATATAGAGTTTCTGTGTGCGGTGTGCAGTTGTTTTCTTCTTAATATTGTGCTAGAACTGCAAGCAACAGGGACTGCTGAAACTATATGTTGCTGCAGTATATTAGCAGTTGTGAATATAAAATTTCAAAAGTAATAACTATGCTTCATAAAGGTTCAGGTGTAATAAACAGACCAAGACCCAAATTGCACATTAAAATATGTGAATGCTCTGAGCTCACATTTTTTCTGGGTTTCTGATAATGTAATATACACTGGTGTACAAAACCTAAGGACGACAGTAGTCTTCGCATGCTGACACATAGCTCGATGAAACTTGAATAGAGGGAACTGCTACAGTAGGCAACTAAACGAAATATGCAATGAGACGAACAGAAATGCCACTTTTATTCATACACCATAAGCTACACTAAAGTCAATACGACATATGATGGCTCTCTAGATTTACAGAAACAGATACATGGTGCTTAAAAGGGTGTATCAACACCACGATCAACAATGCGTGCTCTGCATCGTGCTCCCATGCTGGCAACAAGCAGTTCTTCTGGTACGGCATTCCATTCCTCCACCAGCACTGTTGGTGCATGTGGATGTGCTGCAATGCGTCTCCCCAAAGCATCCCACACGTGTTCGATTGGATTTAAATCGGGGGAACGGCAGGCCAGTCCATTCGCCGTATATCCTCTCGTTCCAAGAGATCCTCCACCTATGCTGTTCGATGCGGTCGCGCATTGTCATCCATAAAATTGAAATCAGGGCGGACTGCACCCCTGAAAAGACGCACATGGGGAAGGAGTGCAGTATCACAATAACGTTGACCAGTGAGCGTACCGTGTTCAAAGATTTGGAGGTCGGTGCGCCCATGCAACATTATGCCTCCCCAAACCATAACATCCGGACCACCAAAACGATCATGTTCAAGGATGTTCCGGGGTTCATTACATGTTCTCGCCAGGTGAGGGTACGTCGAAAATCATTACTTAGACTGAATCTGCTCTCATCCGAGAAGAGCACGCGACTCCATTCCACGTTGGTCCAATTTTGATGCTCTTGGACCATCGCAAACGGCTCCGCCGATGTGCGGATGTCAATGGAACACAACGTACTGGCGGCCGGGCAAAGAGATCAACTCTGTGTAGTCGCCGTGCCACTGTGTATCATGAGATTGCGTGCCTAGCTGTCCAATTGCACCCGCTGTTTGACGTGGATCCCCTCTTGCCTGTTGCACAATGTAGCGGCCATCTGCTGCTGTAGTTGAGCGTGGTCGACCACCACCTCTCCTTGGGACAGCAGTGCTGTGGTTTGGAGGGTTCTCCATGCACGTGAAACAATGCTGTGAGCAATTCCAAACTCCTGAGCAACACACTTCGCCCTTTCAGTTCCCCGATGATTCTTCCCCGTGTGAAGTCATCCAAATGGTGTCAATGGGCCACGTTGCAATGAAGAACACCACTACAGTGCACCGTAACAGCTCGCTAATTGCCACACACCGCCTTGGCCTGTTTCAACTGCCCCCTGTTGCGGGACCAGACCCATTTGCCATTATAGGCTCGCTACACTCACGCCATGTGACGTGTATGTGTGAGAGACCTCTGGCAACATGCTCCCACACCATCTACTTCCACCAAGTAGTTCATTTGTTATGTTACTTTACCCATCTCGCCCTTAGGTTTTGCACACCAGTGTATTTACGACATCCATACCTGACGAAATCCCGGGCCCCCCGAATGAGTCGTGGTTTTCCCCCGCTCTATGTGCGGCCCTGCTGCTAGGCCAGATATGAAAAGAGGCAAACACTTTTTCCCAATCACAATTGATGGTTATAATGTGAAGTAATTAACATTCAAATAGAAGTTACACGTATTTTGCTTAGCGAGAAAGCTAATGCCTTATATTTCATAAACATAAAGAGGTACAACCATTAAAATTTGTTTCTGTTGCATTTACATAATAAGCATGCTAATCTATTCAAACATTGCCATAGCAATGAAAATAAATGTTTCAGACGTGCGGTAACATTGGCACTTTTGAAGATGATAGTTTTATGCCCAGAACAAACAAATTATGGAATTGTTCAATTTTAATACACTGCGTAAATATTGTAATTTTCTGCCCAATGTTGCTGTTTAATTTGCAACAGTCTGAATTGATGATTGCATTTGGAAAAAAAAAAGTAAGTTACAATGATGTGATATTTCTCCAATTACCTTAAAGTTGCAAGTGACAAACAGTTCCAATATTTCTACTACAGTTAAAGTAAGTACAGGAAGTTTTTATTCCACCCAAAAATTCAATATTGAGATTTAAGTAGAAATATGTGTTCTCAGACACTCAATCCAGAAAGGATGAATATCAAACTTAGTGTTAAGTTCAGCATCTTTCAAAGATATGACACACTTTTTAAGAAAACCTCCCACCCCAAACTACCCCTTGATCACTTTTGATTTTCTAAAAAAATTGCTGTAATGATATTGGCTAAATACTATATTACATGGCAAATTGTATGTCTTGAGTTTTCTGGGAATAGCTCCTCAAGGAGCGGTACAATCGCCGCTCCAGATAAAACTCTTAGTAACCCAAGAGAGCGAGTACACTTAGCCGGCGAATATGGCACTCCCAGCTAAGTTTGCTGTCGAGTTAAAGATTCACAACATGAGCAAGTGAAGATCAGGAGGATGTACACCACGAAGGCGATGAAAGTGAAGATACTGTGTTTTGTAGGTGAAAAGCGAAAGCCGTTGCGAAGCGCTCAGTTTGCAAACGATGTTATGGCCAGCTGCAGTTGACGCTCGATGTGATCGACACTATAGCAACGATAATATTGGCAAAGTCGTCAACATACAAAGACATCGGAAGATCACTACGATCTAGATCAACACTAGGGGTGCCGTTAATGGATACGGCAAAGAGAGTGACGCTAAGAATATACCCCTGGGGTACACCATTCTCCTGAATCCGCTCTTGGGACAGCGTGCTTCCAATGCGGACACGCAAACGGCGAAGGTGTAAAAAAGTTAGAGAGAAAGACAGCTAGATGACCGCGCAAACCGTAACCATGCAGCGTACGGAGAATACCACAGCACCAAGCAGTGTCATCCCTTCAGGAGAAATGCATCTTGCACATAAGCCTCCAGGCGTCACAGGTTGTCGACACGAGCGATGACGGCGAAATCCGCACTGAACATTGCAGAGGAGATTATTCGTCTCGCGCCATCACCCAACCGAACGATAATCATGCGTTCAAACGTCTTACACACGACACTCGTCAGACAAATAGGCCGGTAGCTAAAGGGAAGCGACAAGTCTACCGGGTCGAGGGATAGGAATGGCAATACTCGCTCGCCACGAAAACTTCTGTCAACGCCAGATGCGGTTGTATATCTTCAGTAAGAAGGAAATCACCTCAGGAGGAAGATTTCTCTGTGAATGTCATCGGGACCAGGGGAAGAATCCTTGGCGACAGACAGAGAATGCGCCAGCTCGGCAACGGTAAAAGGTACGTTTTAAGACTCACTACAGTCACTGTTAAAATCAAGGACCCGCTCCGCTGAGACTTTGGTGGGCATAAAGGAGCTATCATAACTAGCCGTTTGGCTAAAAGTAGCGAACGAGCTGACAAGGGCTTCGGCTATATCCGGTTCGCTGGTAAAAGTGCTACCGTTTACGGCAAGACCGGGAATGATCGCCCGGCGACACCTGCCGAACTACGACGGCATAGGGAAGAGACAGAATTCCCAAGATGCGTTTGGCATTGCGAAGTACAAAACGTGCCCTAACCCGAGAACGCTTAAAAGCAAGGAAGTTCTCAATAGGATGTAACTGAAAGACAAGCAGGGCACGCTTTGAGCGCCATACGGCATTCCGAGGTCCACCAAGGGACAGGAACGTGACGTGGGACGCAAGAACCTCGAGGAATGCTGGAATCCGCTGCGAGTAAGAGAGAACAAGTAAAATACTTCACAATTTCATCATCGGTGAGATGAATGCGGGAGGATGGTGGTCACTGTCAAAAAGGTCCGGAAGCACCGACCAATCAAGGAGGGGAAGTAATGCCGGGCTGCAGAAATAAAGATCCAAGACTGATTGGGTGCCATAGGCAGATGATAAGAAGGTAGACACGCCAGTATTTAACAAAAGTAAGCGCGACATATCACAAACGCCTGCTATAAGGCATCCACGAGCATCGTCAGTGTCGGAACCCCAGAGAGAATGTTTGTCATTCTAATCAACAATGAAAAGTAGAGGTGGGGGAATCTGTGCCAAAAGCGCCCGAAGTTCGTGCGCTTGAACGACACTGAGTGGTGGCAGATAGACGTTGCAAACAGAGAAACAGACGCCCTCCAATTGGACACGCACAACCACAGTCGACAATGTGCGCAGCGGTCTGTTGGTGGCACAAATATTATGCGCCACCAAAATAGCAACCCCACCACTGGCACGCGATCCAGCATCAGAGTCGTGCATAAAGCAGGAAAAGCTCCGAAGATGCAAAGCAATGAGTAGGCTTAAATGGGTTTCCTGAAGACATACAATTGAGGGAGAACGTTGGGAAACTAAACACTGTATATCCGGAAGGTGTGCCTGGAACCCACTGGAGTATTTCCTTTGAAAGAAAAGGTTAAGGAGTCCGTTTAAGTTTCTTTCTCGCCTTGACGGATTTCGGACCGACAGTAAAATCCCCTCTCTGGCGAACCCTCCGATGTCCGGGAACCTGAGGAGCCCCTGCGGCTCGTGGAGCGGGACCGGGACTTCACAGAGGAAGTGCGACTACTCGGTCTATGTTGAAGTCGAGAACGAACACCCTCAGCAGACGTCGCTGATGGGCGAGCACTGGTAGAAGGCTTGGAGGCGACACGGCGCAGGGTCAACTCGAGACGAGGGAGAGGTACTCGCTGGCAACTCCATTTGTGTCGAAGCATGGACAACGGGTGCGAGTGGTGAACCAACAGTGGTGGTTGAAGATTGAACTTGCGCCGCCGTGCTTCAGGAAAAGTGAGGCGTTCCTTAACGCGCAGCTCCTGTATGCACTTGATGTCCAAAAACCTCGAATACTGTCGCGAGCTAGACGGATGACATCCTCCACAGTTAACACAACTAGGGTCTCGAACACAGTTCGCGCCCTCGTGGGCAGGTAGACCACATCGCTCACAAATAGCAGGATGGGTACACGAGCGGGTAGTATGCCCGAACCTCTGGCACCGAAAATAGCGCATGGGGTTCGGAAAATATGGGCGTACGGCGGCACTTTCGTAACCACAAAACATATATTCCGGTAACACTACCTTTGAAGGTGAGAAACACGGTGTGTAACGGATATTCTTGTCCATCCTGCTTGCGAGATAACCGGTACGCCTGACATACACGTTGATCGTAAAGGTAGGTTTCGTCGTTGGAGACGTCCAGACTGGGGGCGGTGACAACCCCCAACAGAGTTTAAGGACTTGTGTGGGACTACCCGGATGGGATAGGAGCCCCCCCTCAATAGTTTCTGAGACCGCTACCCATTGTTCGTCTCGATCAATAACATTGTAAGTCGCGTCGTGTTCTTTACTTGGCCACAGATCCGATCTACCTCGTGTTTGAAGTAAAAAGTTTTACCATCACTAGCCAAAGTCACAACCAAAAAAGCCAACGAAATGGGTTTTGAGCGGTTATATGAGTGGATCCCTATCCGGAACCGTCAGCCTGCCATCCGGGGGTTAAAAAACACATCTTCAAGGTCTCTGCCGTCGTGGGAACCCTCCCAAGACAGACCTCAAGACGCTACCCCAATCTCCACTACTGGTCCATATATGTAAGTCGTTCACCACACGCACCCCGGCTTTAAGTCCCTACCATGGGAATACCGCCCCTCTAGGCCGCGCTGCGAGCAAGACGTAGATTCAGGGGACTTGTGGTTGATTACACCGTCAGCAGTAACAAGTCCGGCCCGTGATACTAATCCAGCGACACTTGGTCGTCGAGAATTAACACAGGTCGGGTGTACATGACAGCGCGGGGCAGTGCTAGGGGTCCGCCCGACCCGGCACCTGAGACCCCGTAGAGCACTAATGTCGGAAACCGCGGACACAGATAAGACAGGAATTAATAAACCTAAGACCGTATAAACTAAGAATGAGAATAAACCTAGAAGAGGAAAATGAATAACAAAAACAATAGACGTGGCACAATCGACGAGAGTGGATGGGTGATATGGTGGCTCGGGTGCGCCAAACCCGTACCCACATAAAGTGAGCCCCCAGGAGACAATTTGTTTAGAAGATATTATTTGTTTTCAATACTTATACCTTCTTTCATGGTAAATCGCTATTCTTATTTTGGTAGCCGTGCAAAGAACATGTAACTTCAAAGCTATCACATAGCAACACACATTTTAAAAAATCTTGACTATCGCTTCAGCCCCTTTATTCCTACAATTAAATGTATAATGAAGGTTTATCTGTATTAAGAAAAATACACATTTATAAGAATACGGAGGGTTGCCCCACTTAAGCTCGGACGACTTTGAATCACCCTCCCACTCTGTCATTGGTCAAACTACTTATGTTTACTACTGCATCAGCTCACTGCAAGTGTCAGCTTCTGCTGGGCCAAAGTTTACTCGTAATAGCTTCAAAAATCGCTGACTTGTGGCAGGGGTACATTGTTGGGTTTTCCGATGCCGGTTACAACCTTTCAGTGATAGTGGAAAGGTGCAAACAAAAAGGTCTTACCATAAGTAAGTCGTGTGTGGGGCGTATAACACAACTGCATAAATATGGATTCCCACCTGAGGCTCAGTGTGCAAGAAAAAGGTCACAACCAACACGACCTAAAGCAGCAGTAGCCAAGGTGAGTGCAACAGTGACTCAAGAAAACCCACCAACCCAAAGAAGCATTTCCAACCACATTGGAATATCCAAAGAGACCATCTATTGGTAATACACAACAATTTGGGTCTAGAACGGTGACATACAGCACGTGGACACACCTTGAAAGAGTGACACATCAGAGAACGCTTCGCCAACACAAAAAAAACATAAACACCACCTGGCAGGTGAAAAGTGGCAAAGGTGTTTCTTTAGATGAAGCATGGGTTTATCTAGGTGACACAAAAAAACCCGACCCATTACCATCAGGTGGGCCAAAAGGGGCCTCCAATTTTATTCGGGAGAATAAGGAAACGTTTTCCAAATGATTCATGGTGGTTGCAGGTTATTGCTCTCGGGAGAAACTCACATTCACAGAGTTGCCAACAATGTAAAAATTAATGCGGCCTACTATCAAAAGAATGTTATGGACCCAATTTTTGATGAAGAGATTCGTCGGCTGTATGGTGAGGATACCCCAAATGTTTGTATGCACATGGATAAATCATCCACTCACACCTCTCGGTTCTCCCGGCATTACTACCACTGGAAAGCTATAGAAACGGTTGTCAATGTGATACCATTTAAAAGGATCCCTGTGAAGTCACCAGATGCCTCGCCAATGGATTTTTATAGATTTGATTTACTGAAACAGCGCCTTGCTTCCACAATTGAAGGATTCTGGAGAGTCTGCCAGGAACAGTGGGCTAACATCCCCCTTCCTGTTCTTAGATGCAGCCCTCTTCAATGGAAATTGCGCTGCAGAGCCATAGTTAAAGCCCAAGGAAATCACATTGAACACAATAGGTGATGGCGAAAGGGAATCTCGCCATGAAAAAACATAAGCAAAATCGCCCGAGCTTAAGTGGGGCAACCCTCCGTAGGTTGTAGAATAGGCAGCAAATTACTTTCATAATTTTGTAAGAAAGAATCTCCAACCATCTTTGGAGGACAAATCGGAAGCTGTATCTGATTGTGTGATCACAATGGGGTACACTGGAGGTTTGGATCGGTGATTTCCAGTGTGTGGGAAAACAACAAATAGAGGAGAACATCGCAAACACCTTAACCTCTGCATTCCATTACACAGACCTGCCAAGATTTTGTGGCACGGAATATTTTACATCAGAATGAATACTCTGGTTTCGAAAAATAATAGTTTTTGCGTATCATGTATATATTTTAAACAATTCTGCTTCAACACAAAATTGAAAGTTCAGTACGCTAGTATTAAGATCGGATCGCTGCATATCGCACTTACGACATGGTTGATTAGAATATTTAAACATGCTAAATCATATGTCATGTTGTACCACTGTTTACAGGTAATGTTGAACCTATTCCATAAACATTTATGGCCTAAGATATCCACAGGAACCTATCTTAAAATTTTTAGTATAGTTTTAACTTCTCAGCGGCTCTCTTTTGAAGCCGTATTGTGTTGTGAACTTTATTTGTGGAAAAAAATTCAAGTTAGAGTGGTATATCCAGGAGGGGCTGTATGAACAATCCTAACAACTTCTGTTGTCTGTGGGTGTTTTGTGATAAAGCAGCAGAAAAGAAACATCGCATTTATCAAGTTTGTATCTGGCCTATTTTAAAATTAAATTAGGAGATAAGACAAGAATTTTGCTACTCATGTGTGTAAAAGTTGTGTAGAAAATCTATGACAGTGGTACAAGGGAGTTCGTTCATCTATGTCCTTTGGTGTTTCTATGGAATGGTGCGAACAACAAAATCATTTTAATGACTGTTATTTTTGTCTGTGTAATATATCTGGATTCAATTGGAAAAACAAGGCGGGTATTATATATCCAAACTTGTCATCAGCAATCGGCCTGTGCCTCATGGACCCCATGTTCCTGTTCTATCACCACCGCGAGAGTAGTACTGATACTTCGAGTGTAGAATATAGTTTAAATTTGTCCCCAGACTTAGATGTCATACCAAATCCATCGAGTCATTCAGAATTAATTGATTTGACACGTGATTTGGGCGTTACCAAAGAAAGAAGTTAGCATTTAGGTCCAAGGCTGAAAGAAAATGTTTTAGGACCTGCAACAACTTTCTGCTGGTACAGACATCAAGAAGAAGAGTTACAAAAATATTGTGTAAAGGAATGGGAACTAGCATACTGTTTACTGGTGGTAGTATTTTAGGGCGCACAACTGCCGTGGTCATCAGTGCCCAAGGCAAAGCTAAATCAACAAGCGAAAACACCTGTACGAACTCCGCAGCTTAAAACGAAACCATTAAAGCTTCACTAAAATAGTGGCAACAACTGCGAAACGTAGAGCAAATAGGAGTAAAAGTCACACAGTAAAAATACATAAAAGGCAAAATGCAGCAGCGGTAAAACCTAACAAATAAAACGAAGGGATAAAACTAGTCAAACGCGGCCACCCATATCGCTGTGGCAAATAAAACGCAATGCACGTTCCGCAACACCTTAAGCGTCTGCCAGCACCTCAGACATGTTGCTGACAAGTCCAAAGACGCACGTAACTGAGCTAAAAATTGGAACTGAAGTAAAACATCGCACCGTCAACGGCTCACGACAGTGATCACAGTCCGGGGCAGCGCCCGATGCGCAATCTGGCTAAAATGACTTCCTCGCGTGACAGGGAGAGGTTCTATATCCCGAAGTTTGTTCCCCTGAAGACCAGCTCTCCAGCGTGGAAGTATAAAACCACTTAAAAACGTGCTAAAATAATCAGAAGGAACAAAAGAGATAAAACCTGGGAGATAAAAGGCTGCCTTTACAGCATCATTTCCCTGTAGATCCACGTGTCCAGAAACACACAGTAACTCCAAAATAGGCGAAAGAGTGAAGGTAAACTGGACGCGCAGACGAGAGGGTGGTAACTGTAGTGAAGGGCACTCAGTTAATCAGAGCGAATAACCCACTGCTGCAAGGATTGCCGCTGGATGTATAAAAGAGCCTGGTAAATACCCAGCAGCTAAGCTGTAACAATCGAGCACTGTGGTAAAAGCCTAAATCTAAAACTGCGGCGGCCATGAATAAAAGTAGATCCTACTCTCCGAGCCAGCAGTGTCCAAACTGCGATTTAATCTCTATAAATGCTGGCGTTGTCGACTTCGGCATGGAGAGCAATCCCAGATGGCGTTGGCCTTGGGGGGAAACGTGTTGTCGCCGCTAAGTTGATATCCAACATCCGAAAGAGTAAGTGAAAACGAACACCAGGATAAAGTAAAGCCACGGAGTTCGACGAGTACTGACGGTTCAATGAATCGTTAAAAAAAACTGAGTAGAAGACGGATGTTCACGCAGACTAGAGTCTGCAAGCTTAACTACAAATAACATCAGGGCGATAAGCTGGAGGGGGGTTCACCAGCTTCCGCATTCAGGCTGATAACTGGCTCGCTAGAAAACGCAATACTCAACCGGATACCACGGCGATGTATAGGACTGAGGCGATTCTATATCGACGGTGGAGCAGAGGAATATGCAATGCAGCCGTAATCAAGTTTGGAATGGACTAGAGAGCGATACAGTCTTAAAAGGACAGCATGATCAGCTCCCCAGGATGTGCCACTTAAAACCCGTAAAACATTAAGAGAACGTTCACACCTCGCGTTTAAGTATGAGATATGAGAACACCAGCTAAGCTTCCTGTCAAAAATTCATCCCAAAAACGTCTGCGAAACGAAGAATATCTGGACCATGACGCAGAGAAGGCGAAAGAAACGCTTTACGACGTCACAAGTTAACGCGCACGGTTTTCGACACTCCTAGTGAAGAGGCGGCCAACACACAGATGGAGGCGGCGTTCTAAGAGAGAAGTGCGCCGAGAGCTGCAGTAAATAGCGAAATCGTCCACGAACAATGAAGACGAAACACCGGGTGCAACACAATTAACAATAGGATTGATAGCAACAGCAAATAGTGTGACGCTAAGGACGGAGCTCTACGGCACTCCGACCTCTTGAGTAAAAACACGGGATAAAACTGAACCCACGCGTACGCGAAAGATTCTATTCTTCATGAACTCCCAAATAAAAAGGGGCAGACGACCACGAATGCCCCAATTATTGAGGGTACGAAGAATACCGTACCTCCAGCACGTGCCATACGCTTTCTCGAGGTCAAAGAACACGGCTACCGTCTGACTTTTCCGTAGAAAGGCGTCCATGATGCGCGTAGATAACGGGACGAAAACCACACTGGACGATCTTTAGATTCAAGCGTCCGTGGATCATGCGCTCCATCACATTGCATATGCAACTGGTGAGAGAGATAGGACGATAACTGGAAGGTAGATGGCGATCTTACCAGGTTTTAAAATTGGGAAGATGGCAGCCTCATGCTAAGCGGGAGAAGTAACAGTTCGCCAGATAGATCTGTAAGAAAAAAAATCTTACCAGCCGAAGAGGTGCTGCAGAATTAAGAGGTAAAAATCATCCGGCCCAGAAGCTGAGCCTGGTGAAGGCCATGGCCCTCTCTAGCTCCGGCATGGTGAAAAGGGCGTTATAACACTCACGGTTAGGAGAGGGAAAAGAGTTCATGGGATTCAACCCGGCTCTTGATAGACAACAATCTGATGAGCTGCAAACTCCCGCAAAAGCAGTGCCAGCAACAGCTCTAGGGTAAACGATGGTGGACCAGGAACGGTGAACTGTGACACTTTGCCAGCCACACGACGAAGCACGACAGACAGTGAAGTGATTAAAAGAACTCCACAAAATGGATCGAGGATGTCCTCTTACTTGCCTGTATGATTCGACGAGCTCTGGCGCTCAGTTCCTTGAAAGTTACCACATTATCAAGCGTAAGGTGAGGCCGAAACACCCGAAGGGCAGCCCTCCGTGCACGGGCTGCCACCCGATATTCGTCGGTCCACCAGGGGACCGGTAAACGCTTCGGTTGGGAAGACGATCGAGGATAACACGTTCGGCAGCGGAAAGAATGGCGAAAGTAAGGTGTTCCATTATCTGGTCAACATCTTCGAACAGGCGGTCGTCGAAAACAGCTAAGCTGGAATAAAGGCTCTGTGAATTTGCCAAGTGGGTACACCTGACAATGGAACAGTGTGAAAACAAGCTAATAAGACAGGGAAAATGATCGCTAGAAAAGGTGTAAAAGACGACACTCCACTGAAAACGATGTGCTAGCTGTGCTGAGCAAACAGACAAGTGCCTGTAGAATCGGAAACAAAAGTGGATTAACCGGTGTTGAGAAGAGAAAGGTTGGTCTGTGTGAAAAACTCAGCAAGATGGTTCCCCCTTGCGCAAGTCCGAGGTGAACCCCAAAGAGGGTGGTGGGCAATAAGGTCTCCTAATAGAAGGTAAGGCGCTGGGATACTAGATCTGCAAAATCCGTAACAGCGAAGGGAGAACAAGGTGGTAGATACACGGAACCAAGGGTAAAAGAAAAGCCAGGTAAAGTCAAGGTAACAGCAACAGCTTGCAGGGTAGTGGTACGTACCTGAGGCCGGTAAAAATGTCACGAAGGAGCATGACATCCCCATGCGCAGGAGTACCAGGTTCCGGTGGTAGCCCAGGAAATTTGGTCTCCTGTAAACACAAAATGCTGGGAGATAGCAATTTTGGTTAGCAACTAGTTCGGCCCTATGAGCGCGTATACCACGTGTATTCCACTGAAGAATGAACATCCGGAGGCAAATGAGAAAAGCTGGCTATGACGATCGCTTCATCGGAGGTGGTCGCCTCAACTTGCCCTTCTGGTTGCGCGTGGGACTAGGGCTTTTGGAAGTAGTTGACTCTTGTTCCATTGGCTCCTCGGAAGGAAGGGACTCAGCGTCACATGAAGCGAAGGATAGTGCTTCAAAACGGTTGACTGTGAACACGAGAAGAGAACCCCGCTGAACTCGACTACGCCCTCCAGCATCCTGAGAGCGGCATCGCTTAGGAAGCGAGCGAGAACTGGCCATGTAGAGCGTTCACTGGTAGAGGGCTGAGGGTCCTTAAGTTTTTAATTACCGGGCTTCCGTAGTAACATGAATGGTAGTGGAGCTGGCAGATGTGATGCTAGGAGGAGGCTATAGGAAAAGCTTGAGTACTCATACCCCGCTTCGGTACCTGGTATGACACCCCTGAGCTAAAAGTACCATATTTCAGGACAGTATGCTGTTGAAAAGATTGCGTTTGCGGGCTTCAGCGAAAGATAAGAGCTCCTGAATGGCCTTCTTGTCCAAAAACGTGGACAGTCGCGGGATGGGCACCGCAGCAGTTCACACAGCAAGGGGCAGATGGACAAGCTGCATCCTTACTACAGTCGACACAAACTGGGATGGAATTTTGACAAGATAATTTAGTGGCCAAAGCGGTGGCACTGAAGCAACGCATAGGGTGTGGAATATACAGCCAAACGGCAATTACTTCGTAGCCTGCCTTAACTTTTGAGCAGATCAAAAGGAAAAGCATACGGGTAGGCACCTGGACACCATCACGCTTTGCTCCCACGATAAACAGATGTTACGCCATGGTCCGACAATTAACCCTGGATCTCCTCCTCTAGCAATCCATATAACAAGTGGGTGATGACACCCTTTGAGGAGTTTACGGTGCGACGCTTCTCGACACGGATAGGATATCCGTGGAGGAGTTTGGCCTTTAGAAACTTGTCAAACTGCGTGGCAGTGTAGGTCTCAACAAGAAGAGAACCTGCTTTACGGCGCGTACAGAACTTAACAGGACCGGCTATTTTATAAAGACCCAACTGAATAATAAACAGGTTGACCTTCAGAAAGGACTGAGGCTCTTCCAATCAACAGGTAACAAGTGGATAACACTGCATGTACCTCTTTGTCGCCTTGAACGTGTCGTTTTCTTTTTGGGGTTATGTTAGCCATAAAAAGAGTATTAATTTCATCCCCTAGTGCTCTCCACCCACCACGAAGCCCAACAAGGGCTACACAGGGGATATAGCGGGCGCGCCGTCCCACGCCCTGGAGTTCAGTTAAACACCTAGTCCTGTCCGAATGGCTAGGGGTGGGTTAGTCCCGTTTAGGCGAAGGAGTAACCAAAGCGGTGTATTGGAAATGCGCATCCTCCCCATAAAATGTAAACAGACCCCGGATGCGCCAAGCTCGTACCCGCAGTTGCAGGCCCTTGGGGTGGAGTAGCGTATTGTGATATCCCTAACTTGATAGATCGTATTGGCGCCTATTTATTGACTCAAGCAAGAGAACTCTGAGAGGTGTTCTGCTGCACAATGGCTCAGTTTATATCCCATAAAGAAACTCCCAAAATGTGTATACTGTCCTAGAAAAAATTAAATATAATGAACACAAGTAATACTTGTGTTAAAGTGTGCAGCATTTTATTGGGTCAACCAGCAGGGTACACAAAATTCCCGTGCTTTTTGTGTGAATGGGACTCTTTGAGCCAGAGAGACACCAGAGTGAAACTAATTGGCCAAAACGAAAAGATTTAGTGCCAGGGACAGAAGGTGTAATAAATCGCCTACTGATTGATTCACAAAAGGTTTTGCTACCACGTTATATATCAAATTAGAGGTAATGAAGCAATTTGTCAAAGCTTTGGACAAATGTGGTCCATATTTCCAACATTTTATTCAGAAATTTCCAATGTTGTTTGAATCAAAAGTGAAAAAAGCATTTTTTACGGCTCACAGATTCGCAAACTCATGAAGGACATTCATTTTAGAAATATCATAACATACATACAGCTTCAAGCTTGGGACTCATTCAATTGAAAAAAAAAATTGAGTTTTATTTATGGACGCTCTAACTGTTGTGGTTCTTAGCGTCCCATTCCATATTGGGCGTGAAAGACCGGTAATTTTGCTCAGAGGCCTCTTTATCAGGCTTGAGATTCTTTTACGTGCCGTAAATCTACAACACGGGACCACTGGCTTTACATCCCTTCCGAAGGAAGTCAAGCTAAGGATTTTTACGCCCGAAAATATCCATCGCCTTCTGCCGGGTTTGAACCCGCGACTTCGGTAACTACTACATCACGGAGGGCTACGGAGTCATTCAATGAAGTTATAAACAAGTTTTTGGGTAATGTTAAAGATGACCAATATGAGCACGTTGTTAAAATCATGCTCGAGAAGTTAAAGCCACTAGATGCAATATGAGCTTAAAATTGCATTTTGTACATTTGCATCTTGAAATTTTTTCCTGAAAACTTTGGTGTACTAAGTGAAGGACAGGGAGAGAGATTCCACCAGGACATAAAGGAGATGAAAACAAGGTACCAGGGTTGATGGGACTTCTCCATGATGGCCGACTACTGTTAATTATAGACAACCCTCGTCAACTAAGCATTCGTTTTCAAGAAAGTCGAGGAGAAAATAAAATCATAAGGAATGTTTGAAATTTCCTAGTTCAAGGTAAATGCTGCATCTGTAGAATTAATATTGTTTCTTAGTTTTGCATGATTTCACAATTTTAAGTTGTACTTAAAAACAATAAATAAACTCAAATATTGCATATTTCCTTTCTGCATGATACGAAAAAATGGAAAGCAGATTTGAATTCAGAATACCGAAGTTAGGTTTACAGACCTGTTCCGTGCTGCAGAAAAGATTTTTAAACTTGGAGACCTGTGTTACAGCTTATCTTCTTCGACGTAACTGTCATTACACAAGGAACATACCAACAGAAATGTATGCAATACTCACAAAGGTGTAACTTTTTATTTCTCTTAAAAGGTATGCTTTCTCATATGTTAACACACTTCTTACACACGAGACATTGTGTCAAAGATAGTCACAAGCCACACTTCAGAACAAATTAACATTTTGCTAGAATTCTACACTCCACCAACAGGTGTGTCTAAAACGTTATAACTTACTGCCAGCTGTATTTAGAATTACAAGGTGATGTTCTCTCTTCTTCTTTGTTAGACGTCATGAGACAAAAATTTCTATTGCAAAGAATGATAATCTTGCAGAAAGAAGATGGTCAGAGTGGCAACAGACTTTGGGTAAATATATTTACATCTGGTAAAAATAATACATGTAATAAGCTCAAAGTTATGCATTTAAATATACAATATATTCAAACAAAGCTTTTGGCATTATCCCAGATTCTAAATTAGGTAAATAGTGATATTTGTGTAATAACTGAACATGGCACCAGGAAATATGTAGCATGGACAATTTTCTAATTGGTTCCAAGTATTCTAGAGCCACGTAGCAGGGTGGGAGAGTTATCATATGGAATAAAAATCTCTGAAATTGATGTAAATAGTCATTGCTCAGAAAAGGCCCTTGAGGCATTACAATTGGTGTGGTCACAAGTTTGGGAAATATAGTTATATTCAGAATATATCAATCACCCTCATCCCCTATTAATAAATTCATCAACCTGGAAGATATGTTGCATAACAATCTAAGTTCAGACTCAAAAGTCTGCTGGGGATATTAATATAAATGTACATTCTTGTGACAAATCTAAACAAAATTTTCAATTGTTACAATATGGAAGATATTATTCAGGAACCTACTAGAGTGACAAATAATACTTCATCCACTATAGATCATGTACCATCAAATATTAAATACAGTTCTTCAATTGTCTTTGAAACATACATTTCTGATCATTATGCTCAATTAGTTGACTTCATTGTTACTAGGTGTAAGAATGAAAGCAAGGAATCAGAGTTATAAGCGATTTAGGCAAGGAAAATGTGAATAACTTAATAAATAACTTAGCTGATGTAGATTGGGACATTATTTTTGGGAATAGTGGTAATGCAAATTATAAAAGGAATGAATTTTATAATATATACAAAACAAATCTCGATGGCACATGCCCGCAGAAAAGTAGAATTACAAACAATGTTATAAAAACAATCAAACTAAAAGAGCAAATGAGAGACATGTATGCTTTGTATAAAAGCACTTCACTGGAACATTATAAAAATAAATACAGAAATGTAAGATGGGAATACTTAAATAGTTTACAAAGTATTAAAATTGGTGCATACAGAGAGAAAATGGGTAACTCTAAAAATGTCAGGTGAACAGAATGGAGCCTGATAAATGAAACTAGAAAAAACTTTCCATCCTCCCAAAATATTAAGGGGAGGCATCTGTGAAAATTGCTAAAATCCATAGTTTTGGTCATAATGATATGAAATTTTGTATGTATTTGTGCCAAAGGGTATCTACTAGGTATACTAAATTTCACTTTTCCATCTAAGATAGTTTTGCAAAAAAAAATTATTTACTGGTTTTTTTTGCCACAGTTTTAGCGTAGTATGACAAATGCTCCATGCATAACATTATTAGTCGTAAATAAACTAAACTCTGGCTGTGTGTTTCTTTTGATTATGTCTACAAAACTTGGTATTCTTTTTTAGATGTGTCAAATAGTTTTGGAGAAAAAAATTATTGAATACATAGATTACCTTTTTTTCCAAATTATTATTAATTTTCAGAATAAAAATTCAATAACAATTAAACTGCTCCATATAGATCATTTAAAATACCAAGTTTTATGTATCAGTTAGGTATCTAAGAACATGTGTGCAAAATTTCAAATAAATCATTAAAAACTGCATTGCAAGGAGCATTTTGAACATTAAAAAATGTAGAAAAACAGAAAGCGAAGAAAAATGACTTTAAAGTTTTAAATATATAACAACACATATTTACTGCTTTAGAATTCCTCTGAACCATATGAAGGTCCTTGAGATAACTGTTTAGCTTCCTCTTCTTTAAGTTTTAATACTTTGAACTGTTTCTTTGCTGATTTGAATGTATTTAATGTACTTAGTGCACTCTGCTTTAATCGTCGCCTTTCCCTGACACTACTAATTCTTTTGCTGACTGGACTTGCTTTACTAGCTGTGACCCTTTCCTTTGCATACAGAGTACTCTCACAACCCATATTGAATTCACTGATAGTTGAAGTCACAGCAATTTGTATTCTTTCTAGAAACAAAAACTTCTTTGTGACATTTACTCCATATTAAACTATGTAAACTCTCATTTGCATTTTGAGTTTTTTCTTTTGTACACCTCTAATAAATTAGTATTGGTTAATCTTTGTTGTACTGACATAATTGCACTGACTACATTGGATGAAACAAATGTTCTCTTCCCTTCAGGTTTAGGGATTTCCTCACTTTTAACAACAGACAATTATAAAACTACCAAGGTGATTCACCTCCAGGACATTTAAAGTGCTATGGCTTCTCATCAGTTGACATGCAGTGATAGAGTTGCAAATATTGCAGATTTTATCTGATTTACATTTGGAAGATTGTTTCTAATTGCATATCTATAATAATTTTGAAGCTTTACAATGGTTTCAGCTTTCAAACTGCTTGGTGAAATGCATCAACCATTTTGTTATATACATCAAAAAGTGCTCATTGGTAACTTTAGGACTAGTGTATGTAGCCACATAACTTTAATGACAAGAAGAGGATTGTACAGTTACTTTACTGGCAAATGCTTTTGTACCACTAAATTTTGCTTCTAAACCTTGCAATCCACAATGTGTGCGTGTTAAACTGCTAAATATTTTACTCCAAACTTCACTGAGCACAAGTACATAATCTGGATTTGGTAGTTCCACATTCATTTCATTTCATCATCCTTGAAGAAATGTTGAAATTTTTTACCACTTGAACTTGGTTCTTCAAGATCTACTGCAGGCCTAACTTTGTTTGTTTCCCCCCTCAGATTTGCCATCTGGACATTATATTTTATTTTGCTGCAAGAGATTTCTTTTCTGTCTTCTCTTACTAGGCCTAACAATTTTGTAATAATGTTATACCAATTAATAACAAGAAATTTATGGAAAGTTAGTCCATCTAACGTACAATTTTTACAACCTTATAGTAGATTCTGACAGTGAAAAGAGAATTAGATGCTTGCATGTTTACAAACAACAAACCTAATTTTCTCTAACAATAAGACACTTATTTGATTTTCCCTGCCTTATTTTGTACTATATTATACATATTCTTATTCTAAATTGTACTTAACTATTTGTAGGTCACTATAAAGAAGACTTCTCTCTTGTACAAGGTGTATATTATGTCTAAATTTTTCAAAAACATGAGCACGTGTTCACTCACTGACAATAAACAAATGAACTGAAGACATGCCTCCCCGGGGTGAATGTTTGCAGAAAATCCCAGAAGATGTCTCTGCTATCATTTACCAGCACTGAATGCGACCGCCTGATTTAAACTTCAAAATTGTACGCGATTTTGCTTGTACGGGATAATGAGTGCATTTCAGGAGCCACACCCACCCGCACATGGGCATTTAAATCATGATGTAACAGCCTTTTAAATGGCGATGCGGCGTAAACTACAATAGAATCTGAAAGTACAAAGTATAAACATAATTTTAAGGCAAAAAACGAAAAATTGGATTTTTCATCATTTTTGCCCAAATTTCACCGATGCCTCCCCTTAAACTTAAAATAAATGATGTAATTACTGATGATCCTATTATTGTAAGTTCAAAAATTTAATGATTTCTTTTTAAGGGTGCCCGCTCAAATGCCGAACTTAACAAATTACGCGAACAGCAATTCTTCAACTAGTTTCTCATTTTTTCTTAAGCCAACTACAGAAGCTGAAATCAGCAAAATAATAGACAATTTACCAAATAAAATGGGCAGTGGGTGGGACAAAATTAGCCCTAGGTTGCTAAAAAGCTGCAAAATTGTCATAGTAAAACCACTAACCTACTTAATTAATTATTCTCTTGAACGGGTCAATTTCCAGGAATTATGAAATTAGGAGTGATAAGACCAATTTAGAAAAAGGGGGATGAACTACACTCTGATAACTATACACCTATCACTCTAACATCGGAAATAGCAAAATTATTTGAAAGAGTCATATTATAAATAACTATTTAAATAAATACAACATGTTAAAGACTTTCAACATACTCTGCAATCAGTCAATACATACACGAAGTAATTGGAAAACTAGAAAATCATGAGAAGGTAAGCACTTTATTCCTCAATTTATCTAAAGCATTTGACTGTGTGGACCAAAATATTTTAAATAGCAAGCTTGAAAATTATGGCATTAGGGGAATTCCACTAGAACTAATTAGAAGAAGGCAGTGTACAGAAATACCGTATAAAAAAGGGATAAGAATCTATAAGGTAAGATCAAAATTGGATATTGTGTAGTATGGAGTGCCGCAGGGATCAGTATTAGGCCCTTTATTATTCATTATGTATACCAATGGTATTAAACACATGCAAAATACATCTGTAGTGACTTATGCAGATGACACTACAGCTGTGTGCTGGAATAAAACCTTGGACAAACTAAACAAAATGCTCAATAAAACCACTAATGTGTTGTTAAATTATTTTCAATCCATAAATTTAAAGTGAAATTTGCAAAAAACTAGTATAATGCACTATAGCTCATGGAAGAACAGTATCATGCTAACTCTGAAAGTTAATAACATAAATCTACTAGATGTAAAAACATTAAAATTTTTACGTATTATAGTAGATAACCGGTTTACTTAGGCGCAACATATTGAGCACACATGTGTATTCTACCTGTTGAGATATTTTAGCTATTATAAGAACTACAATGTCTTAAAGGTCATTTATTATAGGTGTATTTATCCTCATTTACTCTATGGAGTTGAAATAGGGGGGGGTTGCAGCAAAGACGCACATGGACAGGCTACTTATACATCAAAAGAAAAGTATTAGAATCATGTTCAACTTAAAAGTTAGAGAATCGTGTAGAGAGACATTTATTAGCAAAAGGATATTTACCATCTACTCTCTGTATGTCTATAAAGTAGTAATGTTTTTAATAGTAAAGTATCAACCTGTAAAAACTAAACCAATGTATGAGTAAAATACAAGAAGCAACATGAATTATTACAAATGTAATGTAAATAAAACTATCTCGGTGAAAAATGTTCTATATCAAGGGATTAAGCATTTTAATAAATTACCTCCAAAAATTAAAGCTCTTGCAGACGTGTCAAAGCGACAATTTCAAATGAAATTGAAGATTTTTTATTAAATAAATGTTTGTTCAATCTAGATGAATTTTAAATAATTGCAACTATAATTATGTACATAATGAGATGTCCAAAATCAATGTACTGATAGACTGGATGAAATAAATATTATTATTTAAATTCTAATGGATTCTCCAAATCTGAAAGTGGATTAGACTGAACAGGTAAGAGTAGTAAAAATACCCGAATAGTGAACTTAACCTCATACAGCATTGATTTTCTCTTACAAAATCAAATATTGTGCTTTTGATTACCAATAACATGATGAATACAGTAAACAAAATTGATTTCACCTATATTGTTTATTTTATACATTATTGTAGATATTAAAATATTTAAGTTACTATGGCATGCTATATGTTGCAATTTTTTCAGATCACGCCAAAGTGAGTCCTTGTAAAACTGCAAAATCAAGGAAGAGAAATGCAGTAAAGAAACCATGGTCTAGATCAAAATGAAGTAATGTCTTGTGTTCAGATAAAACCAAAAAGAAGCTTGAAGCTGTTAGCATAGGGAAAAAATGTACATGTCCAAAGAAGTGTTATAAAATACAGAAATGGAAGTTACATTTGGGAGATTTTAATGCACACCTAATGGGTTTAATAACATTGGAAATTATAAAAAGAAGGCAAGGACAAGATATTCTATACATGCTTCATATCTTGGCTCAATGCTATGAAAGTTAAAATTATCATAACTAACTTATTTATTTACAAACACTGTGATTAATGATAGTATACCTTTATAAGAACTATTACATGCTATGATACTAACTTACATAGAAGTCTAGCTTCATATACATAGTGCTTTTCTCTAATATTGCATAATATTATTATTTTGAACACAAGTGAGATGGTTCATATGCCTGTTAAGTGAAACTGTACATTCTGACTGAAGCATTAATGTTTAGGGCCAGAATAATAATTGTGTGTTTACTTTCAGGTAAACATGAAACCAGCAACAGAGAACTTCTTACAGATTTACATTTGATCAGAGGGAGTGCTAATACAAATTTGTAAAACAGCTTTCTTAAATATCACAATCACTTCAGAAACAGGAAGCACAAACCCAAAACATCATACAGGTGACATTTCCATTAAAGTAATGTTTGCCTTTACATTGTGCTTCATTACAATACTTAATATGATTGTTTAATGCTTTATAGAGGATTTATCACTGCAAATTTCCTCATGAGGCGCTCCAGAATGTTGTGAAAAATATGTTATTTTGTATTACAGGCTGCATCAGAATCACCTTCACGCATACAAAGAAGACAAACAGTGATATATTTCCTGGACTATTCCAGTCATTGTAGCCGTTCTCATAATCCAGACAAAGTATATTTGGATTCCAACCTAAATGTTCGAAAACTGTACACAAACTTTTATGTGGACTACTGCAACATCAGTAAAGTGAGTTCAGTTGACACAAAATTTAACATTGGATTAAACTCCCTCAGACTGACACATGTGATAATCTTCAGAAACAGTTGAATGCTGCTAAAGAAGCACAAAAGCACAACCAGAGATATTCATCAAGCAAAGGCGAACATTAATAAAACAGTATCTGAAATTGATGAGAAAGGCAATAAAATTCATGTTATTGCAATGGATCATTACCTAACCCAAAGTTAAGTGTAAGTGCAGCATTTTATTGCAGAAAGGTTTGGACGTACAACTTATGTGAACACAAACGTAGAACCAGCTGGGAGAGCAGCAGATGAACTGGGAAGCCTGCTTATTAAAACAGCTGAACATCTCCATAAGACACAACAATGGTACCAATGCAGCAACTCACTGATTCCCCCAAGTCGTCAGTCATACTAGACTACTCTGTGACTGTGACAGAGTAACATGCCCATAGCATTTATGATTCAAATGACTGGGCTGGTGTTATAACCAAATCATGTTTTTATTGTCACTATGATGCAGAGAGAAGATTTCAAGGATGTGGAGAGTTGGCATAGTGAAAAACCTTTTTTTTTTTATTTATGAACACTCTTTAACTGCTGTGGTTCTTAGTGTCCCATTCTATATTGGGCGTGAAAGACCGGTAATTTTGCTCAGAGGTCTCTTTATCAGACTTGAGGTTGTTTTACGTGCCGTAAATCTATGATATGGGACCACCGGCTTTACTTCCCTTTCAAAGGAAGCCATGCTAAGAATTTTTACGCCTGAAAAAATCCATCGCCCTCCGCCGGGTTTGAACCCACGACCTTGGAACTACAGGCTAGCACGGTACCACTAGTCCACGGAGGATGACAGGTAGCATACAATAACACACCAATTAATTTTGCTGACATGCCAGCTTCAAGCCTGAAAAGAATAATAGTTGCTTTCAGTTTTCTCAGTGCTACAGTCAAGGACGTTATTATGAAGTTCCAATTTGTAAAAAAGGCAGATCTGCCCTTCCAATGCAGCCAGTCTGCCCGGAAAATACAATGAATCATTGAAAATAAACAGAAGCAAACTGCAGGATGTACTGTCACTAATGGATTATGTCCTAATGGTAAATCAGACATGACACACACTTGGAGATTAAAGATGTTGATTACGAAGAAAACAATTTTTAATAATTATGCTTTATACTTGCAACTTTTTTATGAAAATACACTAATAAAACGAAAATCTGATAATTCAGTATTTCCAGAGAGAAAGTTATAAGCCACAACTAAAATTACTTGCATACTTTTAATATTTTACACAAATAATAAACACATTAGATAAAACAATACTTTCTTGTTTAAAATATATTTTTACTATTGTTCCAAAAAAAACTTACAGTAGATGCTTTGAAATTATTGAATTTACAAAACAGATCTATAAAATTCACAATAGAAAGAGAAGAAAATGGCCAATTACCTTACCTAGACATCAGGATCATCAGAAATAATGCACACAACAAACTAACATTCGGCATTTACAGAAAACCAACGCATACAGAAAATTATATTAAAAACAATAGCTACAATCCTACAAGCCACAAACATGCAATTTTAAATAGTATTACAAACAGGTTAGTACATATACCAATGGAGAAAGAGGAATACCAGAAAGAATACCAACACATTATTAACATAGACACCATGAATGGATACCAGAAAAAAAACAATAGATAAGAAGATAAAAAAAGTTTGAAAGACAGAAATACATCCAACAAACTTTACTCAGACAACAAAAACCACAAGCATATAGGAAATTCACTTATCACACTTGCACACATCATAAATTTCAAAGGATTTTCAAGAAATACATCACCCTATCTCCACAGAATAACCACAATATACAGAAACTACTATGCAACAGAACAAAAGATCCTATACCCAACGATAAATCAGCTGGTATATATCAAATTGTTTGTACTGACTGTAACCTATTGTACATAGGAAGAACCAAAAGAAATCTTGAAATACGACTTAAAGAGCATATGAGATGCATTTACCAAAAACAGCAAGATAAATCAGCAGTAGCACATCATTTCTGGTCTTCAAACCATGATATCACTCCAAACATAAAACTCTTAAAACTGATCAACAACAGCAATGAATTAGACATCTGGGAAAAAATACATATTGTCAAACACAGGAATCACCTAATGAATTTCGAACTGCCGCCACTCAGCAGCCTTTGGAGGTTCATAAGCCCAGCACCAGAGAACACCACTAGCCACACATGTTCCCCAGACAATAACTGGCAAAATCAGTTGAAAGCATGCTGACGATGGGAGCAAACCGTTCTCCCGAAACGCGTTCAAGTTGCGAAATAGAAAGTGCTTACGTAATATTTAACATTTTTGTGTATGTTTATTTTGTTGTTGGCCCCACGTTTTGGTAGCCACTTTGTAGTAACATTCTTGTTTACATAATATGTTTTACGTAAATTATTAGGACTTGAAGATCTTATGTTGTGCTGCTTACTTCACGCGTTGCCATCTTGTGACGTCATTCATTTGTTTGGTTTGTAGCTCCACCTGGCGTTAGCAATTTGTGGCAGTATTAGCTTGTGTATGATTTTATTTCAAATGTCCTCCGGCTAGCTATCATCTTATCTTGGTAGAACATGTATCTCTATACAGGTTGTGAAGCGGAAAGGAATCTTTTATTCAAAAATTACACTTAATGAAGAAATTGGTTTTATAATTTTTATTGTCGAACACGTTCACTAACACTTTTACATATTGATCTGGATACTCGCCAAACTGAAACTGTTATAATACTTCTTACTTATCACTTTTAATCCACGTACTTAAACTTTGTGTATAATTAACTTTATAATACTTTAGATTCTCGTAATTCTGCTGCGCGTAACTTGACGAACTAAAGGACTGACTGACGACGTGTAATGTGCTAGGAATTTTGATTAACTGGGGGCGATCGACCTCGGACTTGGCTTTATATACTCCCACTCCTCGACATGCCTAAAGATTATAAATGAATTACTATTGGCTAATAAAACGCGCCAACATTAGCGTCTATTTTAATATCCAATGAAAACCACGAATACATATTGCTTTAGGGAAACATTCCAGAAGTTTCTACCGAAAACGCGCCAACATTACGTAACTTCCTTGTTCCCAATAATGATAAACAGCTCACCCCCTCGCTGCATTATTGCGCTATTATTGACAGTTTCAGTAAAGCCTTATAAACTTATTTCCCAATAATAATTACAATTAATAAACATCTGAAATCAATGTCACATAAAAATGCATATTCATATTACAATCATTATTTACATTTAAGTAATTTATGATACAAATTACCGTATCATATGCCCCACTAGAAACATAATTATAAATATTTACAAGTTGTTTGGAAATTTTATAATTGGGTTTTTAGTCTCCTAAATCTTGGAACACACGCTATCACTTTCACTTAATACTTCACACGTATTTAACACACGACATATATTGTTGTTGTTTTTTTTTTATCTCGCCACTACTTACTGGCTCTGGTTTAATTAATTTAGATATTAATCTGACATCACAAAATTTTCTTTATAGCAAATACTGTACCCTAAATTATTTAATTACTGTTACCAAATTGTTTACTTTCTTAAGTTGTTGACAAAAATTTATACATTTAAGATTTTTGTAATTGTTTAACATTTTTACCAAAATATTCACCCTTTACATATATTTAAATCTCTTAAATCTAAGTACTGTTTCACATTTTCTGTTTGCTACATAAGTATTTGTTTTTTTAATTATTTTTTTTTTACCCATTTTTGTTATTTTGTACTTTATTTTAACAATACTCTTGGAATTGTATTTACGTACTTTTAATTTAATATCATATTAAGTTTCAATCTTTGCATTCTTAATTTTCAAATACTGTTATAGTTACAAAAATTTAATTTTTTTTTTTATTTTAAACATTTCTTTCTTCTTCTTCTTCTTCTTTTTTTTTTTTTTGTAATTTATTTCTCTTTTCAAATGACATATATAAATAATTAACCCTCTTACGTTCCAATACATTTCTCTGCAAGTCATCTTTACCTATCCAGCATTTACTTTACATCTCATTGCTATTTACCCTCCTGGATCAAATTGTGTGTGGCTAAACATTACTCGTAGCTGTATCCTAACCTTCAAATTTTTGTTAATGAATAACCTCTTGTATTCATCTGAAATTTCATCACATGATAACATTTGAAAACAATCTACAGTTTCCTGAACAATACATCTTTTACCAACTTTCATTTTCAATTCATCTGCTATCTTTTTAACTTGAGAATACTCTGACAAATCTGTACTAAACTGTACTGGACTGGAGTTTTCATTTTGAACATCTTGGTACAATTTCTTTCTTTGCATTATTGACTCCTTCTGTATTTCTGATATTTCCCCTCTGAAATTAACTTGCGCCTGATTTACATCTACATTCCTAACCTCTTTTATCTCTCTTATCTCACTTGATATCCTAACTCTGTGCATTCTACATTAACCTCACTTTCTTTGTTACCTATTTCCCTGCTTATATCTGACATTTTCTTTGAAACTTCTTCTATCTCACTTACTATTACTTCCTCATTTTCATCTCTCATTTCTGGCATACTACTATCTAGCTTCGTAACTTTCTTTTCAATTTCTTCACTGCTTTGATCTACTTTTTGCTCTAATTTCTCATTCCTCCTACCAATACTTTCTCTTAATTTCCTATGATTCCTGTCCATAGCTTCCCCTAATTTCTCAAAACTCTTTTGCATATCTTCCCTGTTTTGATCTATTTTCTTACTAAGATCTTCCCTTAATTCCCTATGAATACTTCTCAGCATTTCCATCATTATACTAGCATCAAGATTAACATTTCCTGCTATTCTATTCTGACTTTCTGCACTAACATTCTCACCATTAAATACTAACTTGTTTAAGCTATTTTCTGTATCCTGTATTGAATTACAGCTAACTGTTACATTATCTCCCTCCATCATTGTTTCTTCAATATTACTAGTAGCCATTTTTTTCGTTTTCTAAAAAAAATTACGATACTCTGACCTTTATGATGCTATCTGTTGCTGTTACTTTAATGTCCAGCATTCTTGCCCCTCTCTCCTAGGTTTGTATGTCGCTTCGATGAAACTGCGTAGTTTTGTTGTCCTGTAGCTTGAATTTCCCAGTTGCCTTGTAATCTCGGAATTACGATCATTAGTCTGTCGTTCCTTTTGTTGTTTCTGGAATCTGCGTCTTGTAGTTCAGTTCACTTCTCCATTCGCCCCTTTGGTCATCTCACTTCTTCCTGGTTAATTCTGATCCTTTCCTGGTCATCGTGTTCCTTTCCTGGTTACTCTGCCCCACGTTCTGGGTGCCAATTTGCGAGAGAACAAATTGTATATGTTTTGAGCCCCACGTTGGGCGCCAATTTGCGAGATAGAAAGTGCTTACGTAATATTTAACATTTTTGTGTATGTTTATTTTGTTGTTGGCCCCACGTTTTGGTAGCCACTTTGTAGTAACATTCTTGTTTACGTAATATGTTTTACGTAAATTATTAGGACTTGAAGATCTTATGTTGTGCTGCTTACTTCACGCGTTGCCATCTTGTGACATCATTCATTTGTTTGGTTTGTAGCTCCACCTGGCGTTAGCAATTTGTGGCAGTATTAGCTTGTGTATGATTTTATTTCAAATGTCCTCCGGCTAGCTATCATCTTATCTTGGTAGAACATGTATCTCTATACAGGTTGTGAAGCGGAAAGGAATCTTTTATTCAAAAATTACACTTAATGAAGAAATTGGTTTTATAATTTTTATTGTCGAACACGTTCACTAACACTTTTACATATTGATCTGGATACTCGCCAAACTGAAACTGTTATAATACTTCTTACTTATCACTTTTAATCCACGTACTTAAACTTTGTGTATAATTAACTTTATAATACTTTAGATTCTCGTAATTCTGCTGCGCGTAACTTGACGAACTAAAGGACTGACTGACGACGTGTAATGTGCTAGGAATTTTGATTAACTGGTGGCGATCGACCTCGGACTTGGCTTTATATACTCCCACTCCTCGACATGCCTAAAGATTATAAATGAATTACTATTGGCTAATAAAACGCGCCAACATTAGCATCTATTTTAATATCCAATGAAAACCACGAATACATATTGCTTTAGGGAAACATTCCAGAAGTTTCTACCGAAAATGCGCCAACATTACGTAACTTCCTTGTTCCCAATAATGATAAACAGCTCACCCCCTCGCTGCATTATTGCGCTATTATTGACAGTTTCAGTAAAGCCTTATAAACTTATTTCCCAATAATAATTACAATTAATAAACATCTGAAATCAATGTCACATAAAAATGCATATTCATATTACAATCATTATTTACATTTAAGTAATTTGTGATACAAATTACCGTATCAAAGTAAGAACATTTTAGTGATGTAGTGTAACAACCTTCAACTCTCTCTATTTTAAATGAGACATCACTGTTAGTAGCTTCTCAACTTTGAAAATTAATTAATATTTTCTTGTGTAAAATGCTTCATAAAATATGAGAGAATATACTGTATTAACGTTGTACCATCTATTAGACCATTCTGAATTTAGGATTTCTCCAAAAGTTTAAAATGATTTCAAGTAAAATTGTGATTTAGTGGCTTGTAACTATCTCTGACACAATACCTCATATAGTAAAACTGTGCAAGTGGAATCTTACCCTATAACAAACATTCCAATACTGGGTCAAACTCTTGAGTATGAGACAATTGAGATATTCCACAAACTTCTGAAAATTTGACAAGAGAGAAGTTTTATCTGCAGCATTAAATATTCAAAAAACACTTATTTGTCAATAAATTAGGAGTCAAAGAGGTTGGGTATTTTGGATTGCATTTTTATGGAAACTTTCTAAGAAATTCTCAGTTCTTCTGATTTCCATTTAGTTTTGTTTTATGAGAGAAGATAGTGCAGTAAGAATTTCTTTTCTGAGCTAAGTCAATTTCATAAAATTAATTCATGATATAGACCTTGTATGAATGTCCTGCAGCAGAAAAATATTTGAAATTGAGTTGAAGTAAGGACATCATCTTCAGTTAAAATCCTTGTGCTGAGATTAGTGTAAACATTTCTTTCACCCAGGACAGATTTCATTTTATCATGAGAGTGTTGCTTTGTCTCACGTTATTAAGTTTTATTAGAAGAAAAATTCATAATAACAATATGTTTCAAAGTTCACACATAAAAGTAATCTCTATTTAGTAATATTTATACTTTTAATTCTAATTTGTCCGACATGGCTAAACGTTCATCGGCTGAATGGATACAAAAACTCCATTCAGCGTTAAGAAAGAAAGAAAAACCGAGATCAGCAAATTATCAAAAAAGGTTTTTAAGGAAACCGGACACAACCAAGCTGACAGAGAAAGGAAATACTGGCAACTAATACACTAAAGAACTTTAAGATGTTGGTTTTGATGAAGGGGGTTCTTCTTGGCATTGGAGGTAGTCGCTCCTGATAAACACTGGGAACATGTCAGGTCAATTAAAAATTTGCTGTTGAAACATTATAGTATGATAGTTTCATTATTGGCATCACATACACTTGACAATTAATGAAATACAAAGTGTTGCAACATTTACTCTGACCAGAACATACTCTGTTAAACCAGGATCATTTCTGTTAATGCAGTTCATAAAAAGCTGAGGCATGCAAGCTGTTGGTGATTCAGGGAACATGTTTAAAACTGATGTATCTTATGTAAAACTTCAACAAATTCTTATGTTGTTCCCCCAACAATAATAAAACATGTGAGAAATAGCATTTTCTTTGAACCTGTGGATATATCTGAAAGGGGATAGGCAAAATTAATAAATAATCAATAGATGTTAATAAACAGATGTCGGTGCAGTACGTACTAAAAAACTTAAGTTACTATCATCAGTAATGATAAACAGTGAAGTAGGCACATTTGACATAACGTCACATATATTAAACTTACTAAATTCCACACTTCTCTTAATGAAGTTTAACATTATTTGTTTAAATTTCCTCTCTTCAGTTACAATGTACTTTTTATGGCAATTGCAATAATCAGTTTTTAAGTAATTTGTCTCTTGAATGCATTTCATACTCCCATGCTGGTTTTTAATCATTTGTACCATTTGCATGACTGAATACTAAAATAATTTATTTCGCAGTCATAAACCAACACTTTTTTTCTAAGTGACCATTTACCGTACTAACTAGACATCATTCTATGAAACAATGCTACTATTGACATAGGAAAGAAGATCCAGTATTACAAACTTCCTCAGGGATGTACATACTGAGGCTTTCACGGCCGGCGTCATCACTAATAAATGAATTACAACTATCCGGGCTTGTAGGCCGTGGTCTAGACTCCGACCACCGCAGGCACTGAATCACTTCACCCTGAAGATGCCAAGCGCTGTACTTGGCGAAACATCGGTATCCAGCATGATGCCTTCCACACAAGCCCGGACAGTTGTTGTCAACACTGTCTCCGTGCACAATATTAATTATAATTCTAAGACTGACATCACATAACTACCAATAACAAGATTGATAAAACTTCTCATTATGAAAACAAAAGGGAAGTCATAATAGGTCCTCAAGCTACGAAAAGAGCCAATTAAGGTCGCTATAAAATTAGTACACTTGCTCCAGTAAGCATGAAAGATGTTAATGCATAGAAACGAAGGAACAAAACAGGCAACTGCCGTATTTCTAAGTGCAGAGAGACCTGTCTAGTTGTCCATTATGGGACACTTCCTGTCAATTACATGTGATATTTTGGTTTCATTTCACAACTCTCTCACCCATAATACTAGACATTAAAAAATCTAATGTGTTACAGTCACATTACTTTCTCTAGCCTCTATCGCTTATTACTGGATATACAAATTATAGCTACGAAGGCTTCTTTTCCTATCTGTTTCATTTTAGGAGATAAACCTTTACAGAAACACCTGCCTTACACATTTCATTATTGATACAAAGAGAACGATAGTCAAATGTTTAGAAAATTGAATGCTTTACGCTGCTTTAAAGTTCCATACTGGAGAAACAACTGAATATCGACAGGACTTTAAAAATGAATAAGTATTGAACAATTATAACCCATATCTCGGAAGTGGCTGATGCCATATAAAAGGTTAATAAAACCCATGGTGCACCACGCAGAATTGGACCACCCTGACTGCTGCAGGTTACTGGAAATAAATTGTGTATTTTAAAGAAATTTACATTTCTTGTGTAATACATTCATAACAATTTTTTTTCCAAATGAAGAAGACTTCACAGGTTATTCTCAGAAAATTCAAGATACACATTTTATTTGCCATGTAAATATGTTTAATATATCGTGTTCTAATAAAAAATGTTACAGCAATTTTTTACAAAATAAAAAACTTAAAAAAAAAATGTTGCATGTAAAGATGGGGGGACTGTTGTGAAAATATTCGTATCACATCAAGGTACTGAACCTAAATATCAAGGTTGGTATTTATTTGGCTTTTTGGTTTTGACTTCTGCTCTTAATAGACCAACAGGGACTGAAGAAAGCTTTGTTTTGTATTTAGGGGACCTCAAAACATATATTTCTGTTGCAATCTCAGTGTTGAACAACCTACTACATGTGTGCTAGAGAAAGAAATAATGAAAGTGATCTCAAAGCAAGTAAGAGGTTTCAATTCTCCTGACAAATATTTTTATTTTCTCTACTACAGTTAAAGTAAGTATTTCACTGCAAATATGTGATCTCACACCCTCTAAATATCAAACTTGGTCTGTCTGGGAAACAACATAATTCAAGGTCCCACCAGCTTGTTGCCCACCGGTTAAAGCAACCACACGCAGAGTGGGAGAAACATGTCACCGGCCAGGCCTGGTATGTAAAATATAATTAATTTGAGTTAATTATATACAATAATAAATTATATACATCAAACTTGCTATTTAACTTCAGCATCTTTTAAAAACAAGACAAAATATTCAAGAACACCCCCCTCCCCAAACTACCTCTTAAATGGAAAAATTCTAATTATTTTTGATTTTCTCAAACAATGGCTCTAATGATTTTGAGTAAACACCATATATTAAATATATTTATATGACAAATAAAATGTACATCTTGAATTTTCTGTTAATTAGCCTGTGAAGTCCTCTTCATTCTGAATGACATAATTGGTAAACTGTACGATAAACTAAATCTTAATACCTCATTAAAGCATACAATTGTATAGAATAAAATTCTTTCTGGCCTTAACCATTTTCAAGATATTGTTTGTTATTGGTTTCAATACTCACACTTTCTTTCTAAAGCTAAGTTGCTATTGTTTTTTGGGGCCATGCTAAAAACATCATTTCAAAGCCAGCACATAGCGACAGTCTTTCTAAAAATCTGACTATCACTTTAACCTACAACAAAATGTGTAATGAAAGTTTATCTGTATTAAGAAGATACATTAACTTAACCTCAAAGGACAATGTAATAATAATGGGTGAAACAAATGATGTCGCTTGTAATAGCTTATTGAGTCATACAAATGTGATATTCGATTTGGATACAAACAAGTTATTGAAACCATAAAGAAGGTGCCTAGTAATTTTAAATAATATGTGAGTGTAGTAGACGTTTGTGATTTAAAACGAGATGCACAAACACGACATGGTTTACTCTCAGGGAAGTGAGCAACTTGTGAAGGAGAACAAGCCAGCCCACATTGCAAGGTACTCCTGTAGCAAAAAGAACTCTTAATTATATGAATGATGCACCTTTTCTAGGTTAAAACGTGCAACTCAAGCAATACTGGTTATATTTATGGTATACGTAATAACCAATTAAATTTGTATATGTGAGCACTGGTGTCAAGCAATCAAATATTCTACTACAATCTCGGAGATTATCTGTTAGCCCATAGTTTCTGTACGGATTTTCATACACATGGAGGAGTTGCAGTATACATCAAACAAAATCTTGCACACTGCTGCAAAAAGATAGATCTTGGTGTAGCGAATTTCAAGTTACAAGAGTAATTCTTAATGAAATTAAAATAGTAATGTTTCACAGGGTTTTTCTCGAAAAGCTTGAGAATTTGTTAGTAGTTTTCGCTGGGCCTAAGTGGAAACTTTTCAATATTGTAATTGGTGGAGATGTGAACTCACGCTTTAATATAATGGAAAACAAACATACGTAATAGAATTTCAAAATATTCTCAGGCAGTTTAATTTCAGTTTTACTAACCAATATCAATCTAGCATTTCTAACTTGTGGAATAGCAGTTTTTCCATTTTCAGATCGTGACCCTGTCTGGCTGAAGATAAAAAGCTAAAAATCATAAGCCAACGAAGTCCAAGATCATAGTTACTAGACCAATAACCAATGGTAAAATGTCACACTTTATGAAAGTGCTGTGTGATATCAAATGGAATGATTTGCTGTGTAACTCACACCTATATGATTTATTATCTGATTTACTATATTCTTAAATGCTTTTGAATTGTGTATTCCCCAAAGTAAATGCAAAGTCAACAATACTGCGATTAGAATTAAGACTTCTAAAAGGAGGGGAATATCTGGTATACTCCCCACCTGGCAAGTATGAAACAAAAAGTAATTGTGCATTTAGATTTACATAGGAGGGACTAATCTCATAGGACCAAGTCTTTCTACAATACAAACAGTTAATTAATGAAACCAAAAAACTGCACAACCTTCTAAGTATTGAAACCTCTAACAATAAATGTAAAATGGCGTGGAATCTGATAAACTTGGTTGCCATGAATGTTATTCACTTAACTTCAAATGACAAATGATTGTTGAATAAATCAATCATAACCTAAGGAATCCATACTAGAACACAGATATAATCAAGGTTGCTTATATTACCCCCGAGATTGTATTGAACACTGTTATGCATCTAAAGTCTTCTGATAACACTGTTCTTAAAGAATGTGTTATATTTCCACTAACTTTTCCCAGGGTTCTGCCTGTTTATAAAAAGGAAGATACAAACACTACATCTAGTCCCAATAATTTCAAAAGTGTTGCAAATGATTATGTATACTCAGCTTACCACTTACCTAGAAAAAGCTGACATAATACTACATGGAGTACAGTTTGGCACGTCAACAGTAGATGCCATAGTTTCTCTCATTGCTTTCGAAACAAAGAATGTAGCTCAGGACACCTTCTGTGATTTGAGCAAAGCATTTGATTGTGTCAACCACACACATCTTATAACCAAATTAAAATTTTATGGTGTAAGCAACAATGCCTTAAAACTTTTTCAATCATATTTGGCGAATCGTAAACAAATTGTCTGTGTTGGTAGTGACAGATAAGCTAAAATGTGGGGTTCTGCAAGGTTCCATTCTTGGGCGATTATTATTATGATTAATGATTTGCCTTTCTTTGTAAACACACATACAGTATTATAAGCAGACAATACCACTTTTCTCAATACGAGCCGTGACTAGCAACAGTAGAAGATACCCTGCTGCAAGCAAAATATGGTTTGGAACCAATGGTTTCTTGCTAAATGAAAAGAAAACACAGGAACTATTATTTGGTTTAAGGCATATGCCAGAATTAGATACCTGGTGTAGTAATGGACAACAAACTTTGATGGGAGCCTCACATCAAGCTCTCAAGAGTTATACTTCTTATAAGGAACCGATACTTATATCAGATCAGGGTTCTTTCACAACATTGTCGCATGCAGTATATTAATTTGGGGTAACAACAGTCATATTATTAATATTCTACTATTACTGAAAAACATTTGTATTATATCAGATTCAGAAAAGTTGACACACTGTAAGCCACTTTTTATTACACTGAGAGTAATGACAGTAACAAATCTGTATATTTAACCCGTCTTTCTGTATTTAAAGAATAACTTACCAGACTACCATCAAAGACAGGATATATACTGTTATAATACAAGGAATAACAACCAAACTGATATACCATTTCATAGATCGTCTAAATCACGCAATAGTTTAGAAGTGTTAGGTATAAGATTGTACAACGCATTAATTCAATTACCGTATACAGGTTTTAAATGTAGACTTTATGAAAGATTGCTTGCTGACTCTTACTATTCCATACAGGAATATTTTGAAAGTAAATTCTAACTTTATTCTATGCCTTGCTTTTAATTCAAATCCGTTGGTACTACTGAATGTTTTTGTATTCTATGAACATTTATGTATGACCATATGGTCATATTTATTGAATGACCAACTTGCATTTGTAAGCTGTAATTATTATTATTGTTATTATTGTAATTGTTTAGTTACATCAACATATATGTCACTTTTCACTATCACTAATATGTTATACCATCTCAAACCATTGTACGCCTATCTGGTGTACAAACCATTGTAGTTATCAGACATTGTCTACTGCTAACTAAGCTTAATGACAATTAAACTTATTATTATTATTACATTTATAATAACAGGTTGTAGAAGACTGACTATTATCTTAGCAAATTACCAACAAATCTCCAACCTGCTTTGCACGACAGAGCCAGAAGCTGTATGCAGTATGGGGCATTTGTGAAATCACAATGCAGTACACTGTAGGTTTGGATCACTGTGAGAGAGAGAGAGAGAGCACTGAAGACTCTAACCTGCTGCATTCATTTACAACTTATCTTCTTCATTGGCATAACTCAAAAAGTCTTTGCCCCTATTCTTTTCGGCCAAATTACGAATGTAAAACCAACATATACATTCGAAGTAGTGGACTTTTCATGGGCCGGTCCTCATAGTTTCCAGCTGCTGCCAGTGCATTCAAAATGGCAGGTGTGCTTAACACGTCCACAGCTTATGAGCAACAAGTGTGATCCGTTTTCTATGGAGTAAGGGACAGACGCCCATTGAGATCCACAGGGAAATGCAGCCATCATATCGGGAAAGGTGTCTTGCTTTGAGAAGTGTGAGATGATGGTGTTTTGAATTTGAAAATGGCCATGCGAATCTTCATGACAATGAGCGTGTGGGGAGACCGCATGTATCGGTGACTGATGACAATATTGCCCGCGTGGATGCGATGGACAAACAGAGCAGCGTGTGCGCATCAAAGACATTGCTCAGGAGTTCGACATTTCTTTTGGGAGTGCTTTCGACATCATTCACGAGTGCTTAGGGTACAGGAAGGTTTCATGTCGATGGGTTCCTAAGCAGTTGGATGACGTGATGAAAGGCAAGCGAATGATTGCTTCTTTGAATCATGTGCAACGATATGCCGAGGAGGGTGACAATTTCCTGGATCGCATTGTTACTGGCGATGAAACATGGGTACTGCATTACACGCCAGAATCAAAACAGCAGAGAATGGTGTGGAAACATCCGCAGTCTCCTGTGAAAAAGAAATTCCGTACTGCGCCATCTGTTCACAAAGTGATGTTAATGACATTTTGGGATTGTCGTGGACCGCTCATGCTGGATTTCATGCCACCAGGAGTCACCATCAATGCCGACAGATATTGTTCCACACTGTCATTATATACAGAACATTGATGGACACCAACAGAAATATACGTAATACTCATATTGTGCACACCATGTTACTATGACAATGCCATTAAATAAACATGGATCAGCTGACAGATCAACAGTGGAAAGTTTTTAAAAAACCAAAGATAGTTATGAGGCTGCTAGGATCCCATAAAAATATAGGTTAAGAACTTAGAGGAAACTGGTTCATACTGAAGCAGGACCAAGTGTACACGAAGCACTAAGAGCTGCTGCAATAAACCTATCGGAGAGGACTCTATTGCACTTTCATCTCTACAAGCTTCTCTCATGAATAACATTTTGCAAAGACATGTTAAATCGCATTTTTATCTGTCTAGCTTTTAAATACACAGAATTGCATGTATTGGTCTCGCAACACTGCTCTTCAACTACACAAGAAACCATTGCACACTTTGGTGCACTGTCTCATCTTCTGGGAAAATTGACCCATTCTTTTTTGGGGATGATGAGGGAAAAGCAGCGACCATGACATCAGACAGCTAAGTGAGCATGATTGAAACTTTTAGTAAACAAATTCTAGTCACACTGTGAATACCATAAGGAGATCATCTCCAGTAGAGGTGATATCACCCGGCCAGCAAGATCTCCACATTTGATTGTGTGTGATTTCTTCTTATGGGGACACTTGAAGAGTGTAATCTTCAAAGATCACCCACAAAATATTGAAACACTAGAAGCCTATGTTCACCATGTCCAGTGGCCGAGGTCTGAAGTATCTGCAAGTGAATGGTCATCACTTGAAAGACGTTATTTTCAAGAAATAAATGCCATATTATGTTGGTTAAGAACCACATATTACACTTCTGAAAAAACGTTTTCTTACATAAGATAAACATGATTCAAAATCACCTGCTCCTCTGCTGGACAATTTATATCAATTATAATAAATATTTAGTAAAAGCCTTTTTATTGCACTTTATAGCATAATTTTATTACTTATTATGTGTGACATATTCCAATTTAAAGGTAGACAGGTGTGCTGCTTTTTACAAGTAGTATTGCACAATATTTTTTAAGATATTGCTGTTTAAAAAAATAAGAATTTACCAGATAATTTGCTTTGTTTTTGCAAATCTATGGACAAAATTTGAAGTGAATTGAGACAATATGGTCAAATTTAGCAAACATTTGATCAACTTAAGTGGAATGACTCATATTTAAGATATCTACATGACAAATAAATTGTATATCTTGAATTTTGTGGGTCTAGCCTAAGAAGTCTTCAATGCAAATGAGATTTGTATAACTGGTAAACTGTTTAGTGAGAGACAAAATCTTAACACACAAAAATTATACATCTCATTAAAGCACACAATTTATGTAGAATTTCTGCCCTTAACCATTTTCAAGATATACTTTGTTATTGGTTTGAATTTTTTCGAATGGTAAGTCGTTATTCATTGTTGGTGGCCATATAAAGAACATGTAACCTCAAAGCTATCAAATAGGAACACACATTTTAAAAATTCTGATGTGTTACACTCACATGACTTTCTCTACTCTCGTACACACTATTTTTACAAACGCTTATTCTTCATCTACTTCATGTTAATCGAGATAAACATTTGCAGACTCTATCTTATTGCTAATTTTCTTGTAGATGTAAGGGTGAATATATATTTACAAGGGCAATATAGAAATACAGTAGCCTTTAAGCACATACATATCTCTCAATAGCTGGTTGCTAGGTGCAGCACCATTCCCTTTGCCACAGATTAATACTCTTTGCATATCCAAGACAAAAAAATGAATAACGAATTCTCATTTGAGACAATAAGTATTGAAAAATTTAAGGGAATAACAAGCAATATCTCGAAAATGGTTCACTCAAGAAAAAAAAATGTATATGACATAAATTGTGTATTTTAACGATATCTACATTTTTTGTGTAGTAAAATGTTGTCTATCTCTTATGGTTTACCAGTTATGCAAAAGTCGTTCACAATGAAGAATACTTTTGGAGACATTCCCAGAAAATTCAAGATATACATTTTATTTGTAATGAAAATACCTTAAACATGCGATATTTTAATGAAAATCGTTAAGAGCCATTTTTGAGAAGATTAAAATTTTCGAAAAATCTTCCATGTAAAGGGTAATCTGGTGGGATTTTGTTGAAAACCTTTGTGTCGCATCCTTGGAAGATACTGAACCCAAATACCAAGTTTGGTGTTTATCCGACTGTTCGTTTCTGAGTTATGCTGTTCACAGACACACACACGGACATGTTTCCAAAAATGCTTTTTTTGGATTCAGGGGGGGTCTCAAAACATGTATTTCCGGCGATATCTCAGTATCGAATTTTTGGGTGGAATACAATACTTCCCCTACTTACTGTACGTAGTGGAGAAAGTAAAAATCTGACTATCAGTTTAGCCTACTGTATTCTTCTTATATCTACAACAAAATGTGTAATAAAAGTTTATCTGTATTAAGAAGGTATAGATACATTTATAAGAACAGGTTATAGAAGACTTGAGCTGATAATGTTGTAACAATCAATCTCCAATCTGCTTTGCGGGATAGAGCCGCAAGCTGTATCCAATTGTGGAAACACTATGAAGTACATTGGATGTGGGAGAGAGCTTGACAGAAATACATGTGATACTCACAAAGGTCTAACTTTTCAATGCTACCTTTCTCATATGTTTATACCTCTAACTGCAATTTCTTCTATTTGCTTTATTAAAGTGGAATGTTACCGTTGTACGTACACATAACATTCCATTTAATTAGGTGCAGCAATGAGACAGAAAAAGTAATAAACCAAAAGAGGAGTTTCACAGATTGTTATGATGTACATGTGTACTTCAAGCTCAAGATGTTGATGGAGGGTGGTTCTTCTTCACCACATCTCGGAGGTATCAGCAGATATCAAATGCTGGGAACATGTCAAAATTTGCTAATGAAACAACTGTGATAATTTGATTGTGAAGTGCGCACAACGAAGATGACTTTACTAAGTTCTATCACTGTTTTTGGACATTTGCTACAGCTCAGCACATGCTACTTTAGTTCACAGAATTTGCACACACACTTACGTCACTGTTTTTGTGGCATCCTTATGTTGGAAACCATGCATAGCCAGCCTCGTTACAACCTTCATCATGTTGTGATTCGGTCATAACGCTTGTTGCATTCAAGTTCTCGGGTCTCTGTTGCAGGGAGTAGATCTTTGATCGCTTTATTACGGAGGGTTGCCTCACTTATGCTCAGATGATTTTGCTTATGTTTTTTCATGGTGAGATTCCCTTTTGCCATCACCTATTGTGTTCAATGTGATTTCCACAGACTTTAACTATGGCTCTGTAGTGCAATTTCCATTGAAGAGGGCTGCGTCTAAGAACAGGAAGCGGGATGTTAACCCACTGCTCCTGGCAGTCTTTCCAGAATCCTTCAATTGTGGTGGGACACCGAGAAGCAAGGCACTGTTTCAGCAGATCCACAAAAATCCATTGGCGAGGTATCTGGTGACATCACAGGGATCCTTTTAAATGGTATCACATTGACACCTGTTTCTATAGCTTTCCAGTAGTAGTAATGCTGGGAGGGCCGAGAAGTGTGACTGGATGCTTTATCCATGTGCATACAAACATTTGGGGCATCCTCACCATACAACCGACGAATCTCTTCATCAAAAATTGGGTCCATAACATTCCTTTGATACTGGCTGCATTAATTTTTACATTGTTGGCAACAATGCTAGTTTCCTCCGAGACCAATAACCTGCAACCACCATGAATCCCTTGGAAAACTTTTCCTTGTTCTGCTGAATAAAGTTGGAGCCCCCTTTTGGCCCACTTGATGGTAATAAATGGCTCGAGTTTTTTCGTGTCGTCTAGATAAACCCATGCTTCATCTAAAGAAACCACCCATTGCCACTGCCATCTGGTGTTCAAAGTTATTTTTTTGTGTTGGTGAAGCATTCTCTGATGTGCCGCTCTTTCAAGGTGTGTCCATGTGCTGTTCTAAACCCAAATTGTTGTGTATTATCCGATAGACGGTCTCTTTGGATATTCCAATGAGGCTGGAAATGCTTCTTTGGGTTGCTGGGTTTTCTTGAGTCACCTTGGCTACTGCTGCTTTACGTCGTGACCTTTTTCTTGCACACTGAGCCTCAGGCAGGAATCCATTTTTATGCAGTTGTGTTATATGCCCCACACAGGACTTACTTATGGTAAGACCCCTTTCCACTATCATTGAAAGGCTATAACCGGCATCGGAAAGCCTAACAATGTACCCCTGCCACAAATCAGCGATTGTTGAAGCCATTACGAGTAAACTTTGCCTCAGACTGGCCCAGCAGAGACCTGGCACTCGCAGTGAGCTGATGCAATAATAAACCTAAGCAGTTTGACCAATGACAGAGTGGGAGGGTGATTCAAAGTCGTCCGAGGCAACCCTCGTACAGTTGATGAAATACAAAGTGTTACTTTGACAGAGAACATGCTGTTGAGATTCACTACTGTTAATGAATTTCTCAAATTTGCCAAAAAACTGAAGCTGCCATCTGCTAAACTAATGATGAATATACTGTGATTCAGCGAACTGTCTGTGATTGTTAAAATTAATGTATCTGATGTGAAATTTCAACAGATACTTAATATTCTTCCCCAAACCATAATAAAGCATGTGAGAAATAGCATATTCTGTGGACATATATGAAATAGACATTTACCACTGCATCTGACATGACACAACAATACAGAAATATCCCATATATTAATCTTACTAAATTTCACACTTCTCTTAATGAAGTGTGAACATTATTTCTTTAAATTTGTACTCTTCAGTTACTATTACATGGAGCAGAGGTATGGAGAGTGCGAGAGAATGTTTCTTACGTACTATGTTTTTACGTAAAATATTAGAACTTGTAGATCTTATATTGTGTTTACTTCATGTGAGTGGAAGCCATCTTATGACGTCATTCTTTGTTAGGTTCGTAGCTCCATCTTGTGTTAGCAATTTGCATCAGTGTTAGCTTTTTGTTTAATTTCATTTCAAATGTCCTCCGGCTAGCTATTATCCTGTTGAGTCGAACATGTATCTCAATACAGGTTGTGAAACGGAAAGGAATCTTTTATCTAAAAATTACACTGATGAAGAAAATTTGTTTTATAATGTTTATTGCCGAACACGTTCACTATCACTTTTACATATTGATCTAGATACACGCCAAACTGAAACTGTTATAATAACTTCTTACTTATCACTTTTAACTCACGTACTTCAACTTTGTGTATAATTAACTTTATAATACTTTAGATCTTTCATAATTCTGCTGCGCGTAACTTGACGAACTGACTGACTGAAGACGACGTGTAGTATATGAATGCTTTCGGCGAACTGAAGGACTGACTGACGACGTGTAATGTGCTAGGAATTTTGATGAACTGAGCGACCGACTGACCTTACCTCAAACTTGGCTTCTATTTATACTCCCACTCAACAATATGCCTAAAGATTATAACTGAGCTGCTATTGGCTAATAAAACGCGCCAACATTAGCATAAATTTTAATATCCAATGAAAACTACGAATACATATTGCTTTAGGGAGAACACATTCCAGAAGTTTCTACCGAAAACGCGCCAACATTACGTAACTTCCTTGTTCCCAATAATGATAAACAGCTCACCCCCTCGCTGCATTATTGCGCTATTATTGACAGTTTCAGTAAAGCCGTATAAACTTATTTCCCAATAATAATTACAATTAATAAACATCTGAAATCAATGTCACATAAAAATGCATATTCATATTACAATCATTATTTACATTTAAGTAATTTGTTATACAAATTACCGCATCAAGAGTACACGATGCTTGACAAAGTTAATACATCTTCTTCCAAATATGTTTTAGGTCTACCCATACCATCACCAAATGGGGCACCACAGTTAAAACTTGGCTACAGCTATAAAATATTTATATACAATTTCCAAGACAGCAATATTATCAAAGAATGTTTTCATATACAAGAGAAAAATAAGTAAAAAGGATTACGGTTATTAAAACTCCAGGAAGCTGTGGCAGATGCATGGATAATTGCAGAATATCACATTAGACAGTTTTGGAAAGAAGTAGAAATAAAGGTAGAAGATGTTGACAGGATATTTTTGGCAGTACAAGATAGAAAAGCACCTTGAGAGAAATGAAAACAGTATGGGAGAGGGAAGAAAAGTACATAGAGATATGCAATAAACTAGGCCAAGAACAGGAGCTACAAGGCGTAATGAGGTTATACAAAACTGTCCAATGTGCAGTGAAGTAAACATGAATTTCCACGGCATATTATTGTAATCAAACAAAGACATGGAGAGAACAGTGCTGAAGAAACTTGGGTGGGCAAGTATTGATAAGGAAGATTCTCACTGAAAAAGGAGATAAAAACACAAAAGCTATGGGAAACTATTTGGGTACAGCCAAAGAGAAATGGTTTAGAATGACCTCAAAGAAGATGGTGCTAAAGGCAGACAAAATAAACAAACGGACAGTGGTTCATCAATACATGGAAAACAGGAATTGTGTGTATTGAGACTGTAAATTAACATGGGCAGGCAAGAAGGAAGCGAATCTATAGCTAAATAGTTTCAAGTGTTGTTATAGTTTTAAAATATATTAATTTAATTATGTAATTGTGACTGTTGGGAAATAAATATTCATTCATGTGTTTTTTTACAGCAAACTCTATGTTGTGTTTAAGTAATTTCTCTGTTGAATGTATTTCATTCTCACATGCTGCTATGTAATTATTGTTAAACAGGGTATTGTTGCATTTGCAATGAAATAAGTCTGTCTTTTTATGGGAAGAAGAAAACAACAAAGCCAGTGTAGTAATGAATAAATGAGCTAGTTAATACTAAAATAATGTATTACCCAGTCATAAACCAACAGTTGTTTGTACTTTACTGTACTACTAACTAGACATCATTCTATGAAACAATGCAACTGCTGGCATAGGAAAGCAAATCCAGTATTACAAACTTCCTCAGGGATGTTGTCAACACTGGCTCAGTGCACAATATTAATTGTAACTCTAAGGTTGACATAACAAAATTGATGAAATTATCATTATGGAAACAAAAGAAAGCCCTCAAGGTATGAAAACAGCCAATGGGTGCTATAAAGTTAGTAAGCATGAAACAAAGGAACAAAACAGGCAACTTCCATCAATTACACGTGACAACTCTCTCACCCATAAGACTAGACATTACAAAAATCTGATGTGTTACATTCACATCACTTTCTCGCTTATTAGCACGTATACAAATTATTTAAAATAAAGAGAGTTGAAGGTTGTTACACTACATCACTAAAATGTTCTTACTTGAACACGTTTCAGGAGACGGTTTACTCCCATCGTCAGCATGTTTTCAACTGATTTTGCCGGTTATTGTCTGGGGAATGTGTGTGGCTAGTGGTGTTCTCTGGTGCTGGGCTGATGAACCTCCAAAGGCTGCTGGGTGGCGGTAGTTCGAAATTCATTAGGTGATTCCTGTGTTTGACGATATGTATTTTTTCCCAGATGTCCAATTCATTGCTGCTGTTGATCGGTTTTAAGAGTTTTATGTTCGGAGTGATATCATGGTTTGAAGACCAGAAATGATGTGCTACTGCTGATTTATCTGGCTTCTTTTGGTAAATGCATCTCATATGCTCTTTAACTCTTATTTCAAGATTTCTTTTGGTTCTTCCTATGTACACTAGGTTACAGTCAGTACAAACAATTTGATATATACCAGCTGATTTATCATTGGGGATTTTGTTCTGTTGCATAGTAGTTTCTGTATATTGTGGTTATTCTGTGGAGACAGGGTGATGTTGTATTTCTTGAAAATCCTTTGAAATTTATGATGTGTCCAAGGGCGGTAAGTGAACTTCCTATATGCTTGTGTTTTTGTTGTCTGAGTAACGTAGTCGTTTGTTGGATGTATTTCTGTCTTTCAAACTTTTTTTTATCTTCTTATCTATTGTTTTTTTCTGGTATCCGTTCATGGTGGCTATGTGGATAATGTGTTGGTATTCCTTCTGGTATTCCTCTTTCTCCAATGGTATATGTGCTAACCTGTTTGTAATACTATTTAAAATTGCATGTTTGTGGCTTGTATGATTGTAGCTATTGTTTTTAATAAAATTTTCTGTGAGAGTTGGTTTTCTGTAAATGCTGAATGTTAGTTTGTTATGTGCATTATTTCCAATGATCCTTATGTCTAGGTAAGGTAATTGGCCATTTTCTTCTTTTTCTATTGTGAATTTAATAGATCTTTTATACAATAGAAAAAGAAGAAAATGGCCAATTACCTTACCTAGACATAAGGATCATTGGAAATAATGCACATAACAAAATAACATTCAGCATTTACAGAAAACCAACTCACACAGAAAATTATATTAAAAACAATAGCTACAATCCTACAAGCCACAAACATGCAATTTTAAATAGTATTACAAACAGGTTAGTACATATACCAACGGAGAAAGAGGAATACCAGAAGGAATACCAACACATTATCCACATAGCCACCATGAATGGATACCAGATAAAAACAATAGATAAGATAAAAAAAGTTTGAAAGACATAAATACATCCAACAGACTACTTTACTCAGACAAAAAAAAAACCACAAGCATATAGGAAATTCGCTTATCACCGTTGGACACATAAATTTCAAAGGATTTTCAAGAAATACATCACCCTGCTCCACAGAATAACCACAATATACAGAAACTACTATGCAACAGAACAAAAGATCCTAACCCCAACGATAAATCAGCTGGTATATATCAAATAGTTTGTAATGAATGTAACCTGGTATATATAGGAAGAACCAAAAGAAATCTTGAAATAAGAGTTAAAGAGCATATGAGATGCATTTACCAAAAGCAGCCAGATAAATCAGCAGTAGCACATCATTTCTGGTCTTCAAACCATGATATCACTCCAAACATAAAACTCTTAAAACTGATAGCAGCAGCAATGAATTGGACATCTGGGAAAAAATACATATCGTCAAACACAGGAATCACCTAATGAATTTCGAACTACCGCCACCCAGCAGCCTTTGGAGGTTCATCAGCCCAGCACCAGAGAACACCACTAGCCACACACATTCCCCAGACAATGACTGGCAAAATCAGTTGAGAACATGCTGACGATGGGAGCAAACTGTCTCCTGAAACGCGTTCAAGTAAGAATATTTTAGTGATGTAGTGTAACAACCTTCAACTCTCTTTATTTTAAATTATGACACATCACTGTTAGTAGCTTCTCAATCTTCAAAATTAATTAATACAAATTATTCTTACAAAAGTTTCTTTTCCTATCCACTACATTTTAATCGAGATAAACCTTTACAGAAACAGCTACATTACACATTTCGTTATAGATACAAAGAGAACAGCGATAGTCAAATGTTTAGAAAATTGAATGCCATACGCTGCTTTAAAGTTCCATACAGTTTACATGCAATCGCGAGAAACAACTAAAAAATGATGTGACTTAAAAGGAATGAGAAAGTATTGAATAAATCAAACCATTAATAACTGATATCTTGGAAATGGCTGATGCTACACATAAAAGTTATTTGAAATATATTGTGTGTTTTAAAAAGAAGTACATTTTTTGTGTAGTATATTTTCATCTATTGCTTAACATTTATCAGTTATACAAGATTATACAAAATTCCTTCAGAATGAAGAGGACTTCACGTGCTATTCTCATAAAATTCAAGATATACATTTTATTTGTCATGTAAATATCTTTAATATATGGTATTTTAATCAAAATTGTTAAGCCATTTTTTAGGAACCAAAATTTCAAATAATGTTCCATGTAAAGGTGGAAGGATTTTTGTGAAAATCTCTGTATCACATCTTTGGAAGGCAGTGAAACAAATACGAAGTGTTTATTTATTTATTCACCTTTTTGTTTTACTGTTATGCTATTCACAGAAACACACAGGGGCCTTTTTGGATTTAAGAGATGTATTTCTGCTGAAATCTAATATCAAAGTTTTGGGTGGAATGCAATACCTTCTCTACTTTCTAAGTAATAATAAAACTGCTCTCAAAGCATAAGTTTGTCCAAGGTTTGATGCATGAACATTTAGCTTCATTCTGTATCCACAGTCTTATAAGATAACATTGACACATCTTCTGGAACATTGCATAGTGGATACCCTTTAGTGTATGTTTGCTGAGTATGTTCATAAAATCATTTAATTAGTTGAGCAACCTGGAAAAAACATCAGTTGTTTTGCAGTTGGTTACTGTGGCTGCATTAGTATGAAGGAATGTTTGAAGCTGTCAACTGTTATTACCAAAACTTTATCAATTTGTGCTTAACTGGCAACCAACAATGTACTTTAAGAGAAGTAATGTATAATAAGGAACATATTATGGTGTTTTTAATGTTGAGAGAATACAATTTTGCACTTTGAGGTTAAGGTTGCCAATCTTACTCACACTTAGTCAACTTTTGACAAATGTATAATTACAGTATTGTATCTCAGGGAAAATGCCACGAAGAGTCCCATATTAAAACCCTACAAAATGTATGACAATGCTGCAAGCAATTTAAGATGTCAAGAATGGAAAATTAAGCACATAAAAGGCTAGGAACTTTATGGCATAAGCAGGTTAACCTTAAGAAATCACATTAAAAGATTTAAAGTTGGTAGACCAACTAAAAATGCGGAAAACCTGCTGGTTCATTCTCTACTAAAGTTGGATAAACAGGGATTTGGACTGGACAGGTATCGTTAAGACAATACATACAGAGTCTTAGAAGGGGCACACCATTTACAAATGATACTACTCCTGGTAGAGACTGCATTCTAGTGGTCAGCACAATTGAGCCTAAGAATCTACGTGACAGCATGCACAAGACAGTTTCAGAAGTTGGCAAGAGCTACGCTTGCAAAACAAGCCACAACACAGATGAAACAGGATTCTGTGCACACGAGGGAGCAGAAAGCACTACTAAGACACATTACACAATAAATGAATGCTGCTCAGCAGCTGGTACATTCCGTTCCCATTATGTAGTTTCTCCATCTCTACAGCAGATATAACTGTTCTCCATCTGGCTGGATGGAAGCTGCACAATTTGTGGATTTGTTTGAAAAAGTGCTTATGCTAGTGATGGATACAGTTGACATGTTTGTTGCAGCCCTTAGATGTTGGTGTTTAGTCTCCTAGAAAATGAAGAGTCACAATTTCTGTGTCAAAGCGGCTGGAGGAATGTTTTACATTCACAAGCTTTAAAAATGTAGACAAAATAACGTTTCAGAGCTTGAGCAAAGTGGCTGTTTCTAAAGTAACAGTGTTGCAGCCACTGGTACCTACACAGACAAAGTAATGTCACAGATACACCACAAACTAGCACGTGGCTATAACTGATGAGCCGCCACACAAGAAAATGCAAATTGCTCTACTATCTATGCCGAAGGTGCACTTGTCACAACCAACTAAAAATGTCGGGAGTCAATTGCAGATGATGATGAGATAGGGGTTAAGGACGCTAAACATCTAAGGTCATCAGCGCCCTTACAACGTATAAAATTTAAAATCCAAAAACTAAAAGATGCTCGCGCATTAAATTCGTTGACTAAAACCTCTGTCACTGATAAAACATAAAAGACATTCTACAGTATGCTCGTCGTCTGCTAAAACGTTGGCTATACCAACAAGCAGAGACACACAAATGCACAATGGAGCTAAAACCTGACACACTGTTAAAATGTGACACACCGTTAAGGGTGCCGCACATTGATCACAGAGTGGCGCAGGGTCACCACTAAGCAAGTGTCTATGACTAAAAAGGCAATGTCTGATACGAAGTCGTGTTAAAATTACCTTTTCCTGATAAGCAAGAGAAGAGGTGGCCCAGACAACTGGGAGAGGTTTAACCTCCCGCAACTTATTCCACCTAAGGGCTGCCCACTGATCGCACCAACACGAGAGGATACCACAATGTAAAATTACATACAAATCAGTGGAGGGAACAACAGAAGTAAAACATCTGGGCGATGAAATTGCCAATTTGGCAGCGGCATCCGCAGACTTGTTGCCAGAGACGCCCACATGACTCGGAATCCACACGAAGGAGACGCTGGTGCCAGAAACACCGAGCGAGTGGAGGAGATCATGTATGCGCTGTACAAGTGGGTGGTCATTGTACAGTGCATTAATTCAAGGGCAAGTGGTAGGATTGTAAATATACCATCCTTGTCTTGGGCCACAGACACCGACACTTTGCCAGATATTTACCTGAATATGTTTTCAAAAGAACCCTCCCTGGCAAGGAAAGACTGCATAAACTATTAATTGAAGCAGCTAAAGATTTCTCTCCAGGAGTTTAAAATGCTCCTATCCCTTAAATTCGGTTTGTTGCCTTATTTTTTATACTTATATTTTTTATAAAATAAAAGCAGTTTTTATGGACTGATTGTAATAATTATGTCTAAAGCCCCTTGTACACGATCAAATTTTTGTCAAATTCAATACTTTACAAGACTTTCAAGAGTTGTCGCAACTTTACAACTTTTCTTGTCAAATCGCTTCCAATACTTTTAATGTCTTGAAAGCAAATAAGGACATGCTCTAAAGGGTCAAAGATTTCACAATGATTTGATGGCTTTGGCCAATGAAATGCGAGTATTCACAGTGCGTCACGAAATCTGCAGCATGGCTGAAAGCGAAAAGTAAACAAAAATGGCTACCCAGCCAAGGTATCTTGTATGTGAAGGTTATACATAAGCTGGGCATGTCTGTACATCGAGTGCTCCATGGATTACCATACGATGGAGCAGATGAAGAAATGTCAGGCAATATTCCAAACTAAGTATACATTAATGCACTGTTACATAGTGTGGTTAACCTGTCGGTTGGTGTTATTTTCATTGGATATAATATGTGAAAGTGCTACATAATATTAGTAAAGAACAGTATTTCATTCCAAATTGTTATACTGTGACGCAAATACTAAACTGCTTGATAAATTATCAATGTGTTCTGAAAAGTTTCAGTTTGGCGAAGAGACAGCTTGTAAATACACATTTTTGACATTGCCAAGTCCTTTTCTATGTTATCAAATAGAGTCTGGTGCTGACAGCGTAGCAAGAGCTGAATAATTGGCGGAGTAGAGGTGAAAACAGGATTGGCAGAAATGAAGCAGCTAATGGAATCCGAGGAAAACTCAAGACAAATCAAGGAGGTTATGAAGAAGCAGAGAGAAGAGATGTTACAGCAGATAATGGATTGCAAGAAAAACATTGGAGATATAGAGAAAAGGTTTGAAACAGGACAGAGAAGAAAGAACTGTGACGGAAACCTAGAAGAAGTAGTGTACGGCATCATGGAAGAAGGACTAGGTTTGGTTGGGAGATAGAGGACATGTACCGAATCAGAAAAAGAAGAAGAAAGTCTAGACCCATTGTTATAAGAATAACCACAATAGAAAAAAAGAGGGAAATTTTAAGGAACACCAGGAGGTTAAGACGCTCAAAAATGTTTATAGAGCAGGAGAGGAACAAATTCTGAAAAAAGAACTAATTGCCAGGATGAAAGAAGCAACAGCAGCTGGGAAAAAGGCAACTTTGAAAGGTTTAAAATTATTCGTAGAAGGAGAAGAAAGGAGTATACGGAGGAATGAACAAGAAAAAATGTGTGAACATCAGCAGAAGCAATGGCCCAGGACACATACAAGTCAAAGAACCGAGAGGATAGCTGAGTTGGCAGTTTGGAGGAAGGAGCAGAAAACAGCTGATCAAAGCACACTCGACAGACGCAAGAAACAGTCATGAAAGGAGAACAGAAGCCATGGAGGGGGAAGAGGAGCTAACATTGGTTGCAGAGGCGGGGCAAGAAGAGATGCAAAGAAGGAGAAGTGGGGAGAAGCCGAGAGAACAGTGCAGCAAGAAATGTGTATATGGAGGAGGGAGTGATACGAATGAGAAGTGGGAAGTAATGAGTGAGAACGGTTCGTGAAGTGGATGGAATTGCAAGAAGGGGGAGGGTAATATTACAAGGGGAGGAAAGTGTCGACCCGGTATCCAGACGTAGTAGACATAGAAAAGCAATGGAGAAATGTACCTATCAGGATAAAACAAAGAACAAATAGGGAAAAGGAGTAAATTGTCATGCTAAAAAAAATAGGATTAAGACAGGGATATAAACTGATATTATTAACCTATTCATAGACGATATATTAGGAGGAGTAAAAATAAGAAACTAGCATTGTCCAGTAATAAGAGATAAGGAGATCCCAGGTTCATTATATGCAGAGGATTTTATGGTAGGCACCATATCGATAATAGGGTTACAAAAGCAATAAATGATATTCAAGAATTAATTGGGAATTAAGGTAAATATAAATAACTACTAAGTGATAAATGGAGGAAAGAAGAAAAAATGGTATCTAGGTGGTCAAGAACGGGAGGTAATCAAAGAATATGACTATTTAGGAGTAAGGTTGAGTAATAGCCGGGAAATTAGAGATGAAGTAAGAAAATTGATCAAAAGTATAGAATGGTTTATAAAGAGTTAATTGGACTACTAAGAGCAGCACCAGGAGAGGTTGGATTAGTAGAACTAGGAAGAACGAGGCAATAGTACAAAGAAGTTTAAAAAAAAAAAGGTTTGGTTAGATGTATGAAAATGGAGGAAGGTGAAATCTTAAAGGTATGACTGACTCAATAAAAGGTTCTAAGAAACAAAATCAAGGACAGGGAGAATATTAAGGAAACAAAATGGTATAAAAAAGTAAGGGAAGCCAAGCAATCTGAGTGGCTCAATAAGAAAACAAGCACCAGACAAATTGTACAATAAGTACATTCATTCATTCATGTTGTCACATATTGAAAAACATTTCACAACTTTTCTTGTAAACTCTTGAATTTAAAATAAAGTTCGATTGTGTACAAGGGACTTTATGCATATATAAAACTTAACATATTGTGTATTAATGCATTTCTTAAAAGCGGTTTTCTCTAGCATACTTTGACAGATTACTCGCAGTACTTTTCTCTCAAATGTTGTCTGCTCTGTATCTCGTATAGTTCTGCTAGTCACAGAGTGCCCTCCGTAGCTGCAGCGTGAATTATTCCTTCCCTCCAGGTACACCACTTATACCTGAAAACAATAACACAATGGACATTAATCTGTATACGGGTAGGAGCTATAAACTATTAATACAGTGGCCATGGCAGACATCTTGTTATTGCTAACGTGATGAAAAAGATGTCACTAATGGAATGCCACAAAGCAATGAAAATGCAGCTAAATGGATTGCTCGAGTTTAGTTGCACTGGTCCTATGACAAAGCCCTGTCATACTCCGCAGTTGCAGCTTTTCCACTCCTCTCATTCTAAAAAACATCCCTCGGCTACGCTTTGTGGCTTAGAGCCCTCAATGTTGGCAATAGAATCGCGACAGCAACACTCCCATGATGCTCCCTACCCACATACAGAATAATGGTCAACACAACAAATGTTGAATGCATGACAGTGGAAAGGCTTTTCCGTAAACTACAAATGACATTTTTAATCAGAGCTGGGAAATTTTTGTAATGGGATTAGCATTATATATTTCATTGTAGCAGAATCGAATCTTTACAAGTGTAGTAGATACCTCAAGTATCATACAGCTGTTCCAGAAACAGCACAAATACGATGCCATTTAATTGCTTACTCAGTTTTAAAGACTTTTAACAACTATAAATTACCCAATGTATTTTGTAGACAGCTGGGCATAGATCAAATTGTCACGACCCTGCTCTTACCTGCCATTTCCAAGCATTTTACGATTCCCCTCCGTACAAGGTGTCCCCGCACTGTTTTGTCTCCTACCCATGCAACCACAGCTATTTAATTTCTCCACCTCTGCATTTGAAAACTTTAGCACAAATGTCTCATTCTGGGATGTTTAACGACATCAAAATGAACTATTTCCAAATGATCAGCCAATTTGCAACCACTGAAGATGCAGGCAAGATATTCACCATACTGTGCTGTGGAAGAGAGGTATGTTGTGACAGCATCCTGCTCACAAAGAGTCTATGAAACAGCTCTTTCCTAGACCATCCGCTTGACATCTTGTCTGTTGGACTTACTCTACTCCAAGTTGCAATAGCACGACGATTCGATACCACCATTATTTCCAAGATATTTTCTCACAGTGGTTGATCACTTTCATGCTTGGCACTGTGACGAGAGCTTAATGGCCAGAGAGAAAGATGGATGGGGCGAGTTGTTCGCAAATGCTCGGTTTTTTAAAATGTATGACTGTCACAGACGTGTGGGATTTGTGGATTTTCGTAACAGGCAAAATATCATATTACCGATAATATTCCAGGTACACAAATCCATACTTATCATTGGCCACTGCTAGTTATACCACCTTACATGAACTTGTTGGTAACCTCAAGCCTGATAAAGAGGCCTCTGAGCAAAATTACCAGTCTTTCACGCCCAAAATAGAATGGGACACTAAGGACCACAGCAGTTAAAGAGCCTCCATAAATAATAAAAGTCATCCTTCATGGTGTAGTGGTTAGCATGCTAGCCTGTAGTTCCCGACGTCGCGGATTCAAACCCGGCAGAGGTCAATGGATTTTTTCAGGCTTAAAAATCCATAGAGGGATTCCTTTGGAAGGAAAGTAAAGCCGGTGGTCCCGTGTCGTAGATTTTGGCACGTAAAAGAACCTCAAGCCTGATAAACAGGCCTCTCAGCAAAATTATCGGCTTTTCACGCTCAATATAGAATGGGATGCTAAGAACCACAGCAGCTACAGGGCGTTGATAAATAAAACTCTATTTTTAATAAATAATAATAAAAAAAAACTCAAACAACTGCAATTTTGGAGATCCTTTGAAGGGGAAACACACCAACAATACTGAATGCTTCTGGAAGAATGCCGAAAAGAAGTTTAAGGAGACGTCCGGCACCTGAGAAGAATTAGTTCCATTTTACCTGAATGAGGCAGCTCCAAGGGAAGAAGACCTTCGAAAGCATGCTGCAACCATTTCTGAATTCTATCAGGTATAAACCTTTCCCTATGGCAACCAATTTCTCTTTAAGTATCCTTTCCTGCCCCATTCCTTTAAAATAAAATAAACTGTATTCCTTTCACATACAAACTATCCTTCCCATGTCTCATTCCTTCAGAATAAAATAAACTGTATTTCTTTCACATACAAACTATCCCTCCCATGTCTCATTCCTTTAAAATAAAATAAAATGTATTTCTTTCACTTACAAACTATCCCTCCCATGTCCCATTCCTTTAAAATAAAATAAACTGTATTTCTTTCACATACAAATTATCCCTCCCATGTCCCATTCCTTTAAAATAAAATAAACTGTATTTTTTTCACTTACAAACTATCCCTCCCATGTCTCATTCCTTTAAAATAAAATAAACTGTATTTCTTTCACATACAAACTATCCCTCCCATGTCTCATTCCTTTAAAATAAAATAAACTGTATTTCTTTCACATACAAACTATCCTTCCCATGTCTCATTCCTTTAAAATAAAATAAACTGTATTTCTTTCACATACAAACTATCCCTCCCATGTCTCATTCCTTTAAAATAAAATAAACTGTATTTCTTTCACATACAAACTATCCCTCCCATGTCTCATTCCTTTAAAATAAAATAAACTGTATTTCTTTCACATACAAACTATCCCTCCCATGTCTCATTCCTTTAAAATAAAATAAACTGTGTTTCTTTCACATACAAACTATCCCTCCCATGTCTCATTCCTTTAAAATAAAATAAACTGTGTTTCTTTCACATACAAACTATCCCTCCCATGTCTCATTCCTTTAAAATAAAATAAACTGTGTTTCTTTCACATACAAACTATCCCTCCCATGTCTCATTCCTTTAAAATAAAATAAACTGTATTTCTTTCACTTACAAACTATCCTTCCCATGTCTCATTCCTTTAAAATAAAATAAACTGTATTCCTTTCACACACAAACTATCCTTCCCATGTCTCATTCCTTTAAAATAAAATAAACTGTATTTCTTTCACATACAAACTATCCTTCCCATGTCTCATTCCTTTAAAATAAAATAAACTGTATTTCTTTCACATACAAACTATCCCTCCCATGTCTCATTCCTTTAAAATAAAATAAACTGTATTTCTTTCACATACAAACTATCCCTCCCATATCTCATTCCTTCAAAATAAAATAAACTGTATTTCTTTCACATACAAACTATCCTTCCCATATCTCATTCCTTCAAAATAAAATAAACTGTATTTCTTTCACTTACAAACTATCCTTCCCATATCTCATTCCTTCAGAATAAAATAAACAGTATTTCTTTCACTTACAAACTATCCTTCCCATATCTCATTCCTTCAGAATAAAATAAACAGTATTTCTTTCACTTACAAACTATCCTTCCCATATCTCATTCCTTCAGAATAAAATAAACAGTATTTCTTTCACTTACAAACTATCCTTCCCATATCTCATTCCTTCAGAATAAAATAAACTGTATTCCTTTCACACACAAACTATCCTTCCCATGTCTCATTCCTTCAGAATAAAATAAACTGTATTTCTCTCACATACAAACTTTTCTTTCTTTTAAACCAATGCATTTACAAAAGGGAAGTGTCAAACAATGTGAACAGTGATAAATCTATCACATTATTGTGAACTTAGATTCCAAAGTTTTCTACCTCCACTATGTCTAAGACACACCACTTCAGCATCTCTGACCCCACCCCGAGCTACCTACTGCAGTGGTGGGGGAAACCATATTTTATGGAGGGAATCAGGGTAAATTGCCTTACCTCTGCCCGCATTAGTAACTGAAGTGCTTGCTCTAACGTAATGCTGCCAACACATGAATAATGCCACCGAAGCCCGTAAGATACTCTGCCCCAAGGCGTAACCGAGAGATTGAGGGCCCTCAGTCTCAAAGCATAGCCGAGGTATGGTTTTTAGAAAGAGAGGAATGTGCGGATCTGCACATCTAAAACTAGATGATTCACGTTCGCAAAAACAACAGCACATCGCATATTTAGTGCATTTCACTTTTTATTTAGGTTGGCAGTACCCACTTTGCATGTGATTTATCGGAAAAATGGCTACATTTGTGTTCCTCATGCGATTTGCCTATATAAGTAAAACACCTAAAACGAGCGGGCAGGTGGACACCAGATATAGAAGAGACCACATCATGTTCTAAACTCACTCCTAAGGTAATTTATTTCATTATTTCTCACTTCCTTATACCTAATATAGGTGGGCAGAGATATGGCAATTTTGCCGATAAATGCTTTGATATGGCAGATAACACCAGTCCTGACATTTTCACTATTACCAACAGCTGTTAAGAATAAAAATTACTTTTTAAAACAAGAATAAGATATTTACAAGTAGTACAAGTATCATGTTTGATATCCGTAACATGAATGGCACAGAGGTCAAAAGCTGTATGACTTGAATATGCTACAATGAAATAAGTTTCAAAATTACTGTAACTGTTCATATCTCAACGTAAACAGCATGTTTTAAAGTTTTTTAATTTGAATAATACATGCATCCAACTGTGGTCTGTGATGAATGCAGCACCTTGTGGATCAAGTATATTGAAGTGAATATTCACAACCAGAAAGATTGCTGAAGTTTTTATTTCTACAATCACTTTCTTCATTGCTCAATGCAAATTAACTATGTATCTATCCATTACACACCGGTACTTTGTAATTCTTTACCTTACATCAAGTTCACTCAGGTGTCACCAGCAACCTATTGCAAACAAACATGAAAACTGCTCTAAAACCTCCAGAAACGTTTTAGACTGTTCTACATTGCCCTATGAAACTGTTTTCCTCTGTTTTTTGGAAATGCCAGTCCTACGAAATTCCGTTCTCTCTTCTAAATATTCTTCTCTGCATTGTCGTTTGAATTCCTCGTCTTGGTACCATCTTGATAGGCAATTTTTCAGTACACTGTTTTCATTCCGACAGGTGAACACCATTAGTAGACTGGACTTCTTACAACATTCAGTAAATGCTCTCACTTCTTCGATACATTTCTCAGCTTTTGCCTTCTCTCTCATTTTCTGTGGAATTAGTACATCGTTTTCTACTTTTCTTAGAGATTTGTCATTTGGATCACCAACTCCATGTGGCCCTCCCCCTAATTTTTTTGGTAGCACACCGTAAACCTCATTTGATGCCATACTATCCAAAGAATACCAAACCAATATCTATCACAGAACGACACTACCTTATGCGTAAGACGAAGTCGGGCTGAAACAGATCAAAAGTAAAATGTACCTCATTATACAGAATTTGAAACACTATTTGCACACTTTTTCTTTAGCTCTCGCTCAATTGGTAAGACATCGTGGGAAACGGGGCTGATCATGCGTTTTAGACAGTTGCGCATTTGAATTATATCAAAGAAGGCAGTGAATTGCACTTTCTTCCACTGTTTTGCAGGTTAGCCAACGGTTGGTTAAGAGCAATTATGAAATCGAGTTCGACATGTTATTTAAAGAATTATTGTGTAATTTGGATTTATTTAGCTGACAATAACTTTATTTCAGTCACTTTACTAAGTTACTGTCTGAATTTAAAAGTAACCACAACGAAATACCTTAAGGCAGCCGCAACAAAACTAACACAAGTGGTGACACTGTAGCACTGAAAGCAACTAGCGCTTGCAGAAAGCTACCCGAAGTTGCCCGACGAAGTTCGAGCGAATGCCGAAAATAAACGAAAGGGAATATCTTCCAGTTCCAGGTCCCTATACTCAAGTTACCTTGAGTTCCAGGGGGAAGGTAGTCCATTCCGGCACATTTTGCTCCCATTGGCTGTGGTCAAATACGTAACGTAGAACGTTGGTGCGCATATTTCGACTGGCAATTGAAAGTGAATACATAAAGCCATGCGTTTCAAAGCATAAATTTGTACATACATAGTACAAATCAGTTTAAGTTCAGTACCTTCCAAAGATGCAACACAAAGATTTTCAAGAAAATTCCCCACCCAAAATAACTATTATACTCCTCCCCATTCCTGACATGTCTTTTGTGATATTGTCATCTTGCTACAGTGCCAGTCTCTATAGACATAGCAGGTTTGATATGCGACTTTAAATACTTAAGCTACCATGTAAATACTATTGCTGGATAGAAAGTAGTAGGAATACCGGTAGCACACAGTGATTGTATAATTGTTAGTCAATGGGATAGACGGATCTGTTGCATCCCAGTTTTATATGTTATAATGTGTTATGTATATGCAAACTCCACCATCTTCTAAATGTTTTCTTATACAGGGTGAAAGGTATTGCTTGAACTGTAATAAAATGGCTAATAGACACTGGCACAAGGAACATCACTATGTTTCATTTTTGTAGGTTTAATGACAAAAATTGTATTGGACATATTTGCACTAATCATGATATAGAATCCATGATTAACGTACAGTTCAAGCAGTACCTTCCACCCTGTATACTGTCTTCCCAAATAATACCCATGCAGTAATAATGAGAATTTCTCGTTTCAAGAGATGTCTTTCTCAAACATATCTTCAAGGTAATAGAAATTACATGGGAAATTGAAATTTAAGCATAACATAAGTATAAAGTTATAATTTAGAGCTTATTCAAAGTGAATTAATCATAATAGTATCAACCTCATGTAAGCAATTTATTGTAGGGCAGATTGCATGTGATGGTGATTAACACTTATTTGCTATTGTTGTCCTACTGTAATGAGTGTCGAGAAGTTTACTGTTGAAATGGTGATGGTTTACAAATTTTTCTCTCTTAGATAATGCATGATGGGGAGGGGAGCATCCCCCCCAAGGTTGTTCTTGGCTTTGGGTATATTCCTACTTACTCTGTATACTTCATAATTGTATGATGTGTTCAATTTCCCTGAGCATTGCTCACAGTGGAGCCAAATGAACAAACACAAACAAACATCACTGTATGGGCTCAATTTGTTTTTTTCCCATATGACCTGTCAATAAATTTAAGGTTCCCATATGCTGTAGGACCTCCACTGTGTTATACCAAATGTTATATATATATATATATATATATATATATATATATATATATATACCTTTCCCAGGAAAAGGAATCAAAGTGTATTTTCTATTCAATAACTGTAAGTTTTATTAACTAGAACTGGCTTTGTGTATGCATAAATGACTAAGTGCAATTACCTATAAGATCATTCCAATAGATTGTAATAACAGACATTCAAGAGGTTAGAATTTAATGGACATTTTAATTGGGTAGGCCATTCAAATGTATATTAATGTAGGCACATGTTCCTTAAAATACCATACAAATGTATTATACAGTATTATTAAATATGAATGTGAATGCAATGTTTCTAAACAATAACAATGTCTCTTTGTGTTTAGCCATATCACACCCAACCTTCATAATTGTCAATCACTTTAACATGTAGTTTAGTGTGCCAGTATTAATTGTTTTTTCATATGTTGACTGCAGAAAGAATGTAACAGCACATGCTGATTTATAAATTTGGGTGGCTGGATGAGACACTCGTTCATTAGTATTGTTCTCTGTCCTCCATAGTATTTTTTTATTTTAATGTCCCTTTTAACTTCACAGGTTTACAGAGATTGGAGACTGGTGGGAGGGGGGATGACAATGATGAAGATGGTGCAATTGATTGAATTATGGTGGGGAAAACCAGAGAACATTCATTCTAAGTGCCATTTTATCTACCACAAAATCCCACCTCTGATCCCTAGGATTGAATCCAGGCTTTTTTGTGAGAGGCCATAGTGCTGCCTAATTAGAAGTATGAATGAGACAACATTTAAAACAGAGATAGCATTACTCAATACTATCAAGTAATAAGATAGCATTACTCAATACTATCAAGTAATGAAACCAAGAAGTTGTTTTACAAGGCAGCTCCCACTATGACTTCACAAATGAGGTGTATGTAAATAAAGTAGATACATAAAAAATAATAACTATTTCAGCAGATATTTTGCCATGCAATACATATTATACATTTATATAATTTAAGTTGGGTGTTTTGTAATAAATATGGTAGCTGACATTTCGATATGTAGAAATCATTCAGCAATAATGTGGTAATACATAAGTTTTATGTAACTATTTGTGCTTCCAAGGCCAGCGCTTAACCGAGTTACCCAGATTGACAAAAAATTCCCAAAGATATACAGTACATATGGAGAATTTTCTGTTTATGAAATGCTTTAAGTTATTTTGCAATGAAAAGAGCATTATGTCCTAATTTATTTATTTGGTATAACAGCAGGAAACAGTGTTTGACCACAACACTAATACACATCCAAAATCAAACTATGGATCCCAAACTATTATCATTACATCACATTCAAAATTGAAATAGGTATCAGACATAACCTTTGAGCACGAGTTCTCTTGTTTGTTTTACGATATTAGTGTGCAATCCATAAAAATAAACTTTTCGAAATACAGTCCCTAATGCGAACACATTTTAACACCTTAACATACTAAGTTATAGTTTATATTTAAGGTTAGCTTGTTTTCGCTATATATATATATATATATATATATATATATATATATATATATATATATATATTTCAATTCTTCATTAAAACCAACTAAACTTTCGATCCATAACCTCTCTTCTACCTTACTAGGTTTTCAGGTCATGTTCCAGTTTTAAACATCGAATGCGCGTTATTTGGTACTCAATATTAAATAAGGTATCACTATAAACTCCTACATGTACACAATTGCTCGTTGATACGAAAATTCTGCTTTATTTTTATATTTTCGGCATTGCTATTTTATCAGCTGACTTCCATCTTAGTTTAGTTTCAAGCACAGATGAACGTTTCAAGCCTCAGCAATCAGCATGGCAGAGATCGCGACATTCGCTTTGGAAGCGTGGTGTTCGTACACCTTCGGGGTAGCTTTCTACAAGCGCTTGTCTGAAAGCAATGCTCAAATGGTGCCTTCGTTATGCACAAGGCTTCTTGAGTGGGACAGTTCGCACCGTTAGGGTTCAGGGCTCAAGGAAAGTGTACAAATAATATACTTCCCCCCACATAAAATCCAATTAACTATAAATGAAAGATCTTAAAATAAAAAGAAATATATTGCAACTGCTTACGATAAAATTTCGAAATAGCTGTAACGTTTTTCAGCTCATAATATATAAAGAGGGGTTAATGTAGGGCCAGAGAGTATAGAGAAGGGAACTACTATTATTATAACAATCCAAAAAATACAAGAGCTAAGGGCAGTGTTGTCGCTCACAATTTTTAACACACTAGGAATTTGGAAGGTTGGCATACGGAGCGCTAACTCAAAAGATGATTCCCAACAATATTATGGGCCGTTCCAGTTCCGAACTGTACATCCCATATTGGAGACGGTCCTAGACGATTTCTCTACTTCCCACCGTTCGGCTTCGTTAACCGAAAGTATAAACCACAGCGGTAGCTAAACAGAAACTTCCTTTACGTCAGTACCGACATACGACTACCAGGGCGACTTTTTTTCGGGAATAAAGTCCAATGTGCGAAGACTTGTACACTTCTTCAATGCCGCAAACGCAACGGGTGGGCTATATTTGTGTTGAACTCGGTCTCCAAGTACTGGTATCCGAGATGTGGATCCGCTTGCGTTGGTTCACGGGACGCTCTGGAGTCCCGACGCCCCTATATACTTTTTTTATTTAGTTATTTAAATTTCATACAACTAACTGTAAGAACTTATCTAGTAGCTTCACTATCATACTTGTGTCACTGTTTGGCAGTAATGTATTCCAATGAATATATTCTGCTAATAATTGCATTTTTCAGGCAGTAACATACATCACTGCACCAAGTCTTCAGGTTTTATCAATTTTAATCTTCTTAGTACTGCACTGGTATCCAATAACTGAAGAGCAAGAGGGTTTGAATGGTAGTGAAGTCGTTTTTCGTGCTTCACTGCCATGGTTCTTATTTCTTCACTAACAGTGTCCATTTTTAAGTCTCTATGGATGTTGTCATTCCTGATGTACCATGGTGCATTAACAATACCACGTAGCACTTTATTTTGGAAAAGTTGTATAATTTTAATATTTGATTTCTTTGTGCAGCCCCAGATCTGCAACCCATACATCCATACAGGTTTTAATATCTGCTTATACAAGAGCAATTTATTTTGTATATTAAGTTCAGAATATCTTCCTAAGAGCCAATACATTTTTCTATACTTTATCTCAAGTTCTTCTTTTTTCTTGTTAACATGTGCCTTCCATTTCAACTTAGCATCCAGTGTCATGCCCAAATACTTGGCCTGGTTTGCATATGGGATTGTTTGTTTGTTCATAAATACAGGTAGAATTTTTATCTTTCTATTTGTAAAATTAACATGTGTAGATTTTGTTTCATTAAGTTTAATACGCCACTTTTTTGTCCAAGCGTTAACTCCATTTACTGCAAATTGAAGCTTATTAATTGCTGCTTCTTCTGTTTCTCCAACAGCTAGTATTGCAGTATGATCAGCAAATGTGGCCATTATCGTTTCCGGATTTTGTGGAATATCACTTGTATACAGTATCGGTCCAAGCACACTTCCTTGCGGGACTCCCGCACTTATTTCCTTGAAGCCTGAATATTCACTTCCATATTTAATGCGGAATAACCTATCTAAAAGATACGATTGTAATATTTCACAGTATTGCTTTGGTAGATGACGTTGCAACATGTGGTTGAGCCCAGCATGCCATACCTTATCAAAAGCTTGGGTCACATCAATAAATATACTAGAACATATTTTGTTTTCTTCCAGTGACTGTTCTATTATTCGAATTATTCTATGTACCTGATCAATGGTTGATTGTTTGCTCCTAAATCCAAACTGATGATTTGGAATTGAACGTTTATCTTGCAATATCAGTTTTAAACGGCTAAGCAGCAATCTTTCAAATACTTTAGATAATTGTGGTAACAGAGATATAGGTCTATATGATTTTTTATCATTAGGGTCTATCCCTGGCTTTAGAATCATGACTTCTGCCATTTTCCACTGTCTGGGGACATATCTCAGTCGGATAACAGCATTTATGACATGTAGTATTTTCACTAATGCTTTATTAGGTAACTCTTTGAGCACCTGTCCTGTAATTAGGTCATACCCTGGGGCTTTTTTTGTATTCACATTATTTATTTCCTGTTTGAGCTCTTTCAGAGTTACTACTTTAATTTCTGGAATATCATCCGGGTGACTTGCTACTATATTTTCATCAGCTGTTTGTCTAGAGAATGGTTTAAAGATCTCCTCCAGATACTCAGCAAATACATCTGCTTTTTCTTTGTCACCTCTTGCCCAGTCATTATTATGTTTCCTAATGGGCGGTGCTTGCGTTGTTGGCCTTTTAAGACCCTTAGCTGCTTTCCAAAGTGAATAGTCAGAATCTTTATCTGCTGTCAGCTCGTGGAGATAATTGCTTATAGTTTCATTTTTTATTTATTTTATCAATGTTTTGAGTTTATTGCTTAGTCGATTTACTATTGTTTTGTCTGAAGGAGATCGACTGTTTTGACATTTTTACGAGCTTTTCTTTTTTCATTAACTAACTCTCGTACCTCAAGAGGATAGTTTATTTTGGTTTTGCGATATATATTAGACTTAACTGGTGTATTCGTCCAGGCTGAGAGCTGGATGTTAACAATTAACAGATCAATTTCTTGTTCTATCTGTTCTGGGGTTTCAAATAGCATTTGCAGTTTAATAAGACTTTCGAGTTTATCCTTAAATCCTTTCCAGTTTGTTTTTTGACTACTTAATTTAATTGGTGCTTCCTTTTGTATCACCTTTTCATTAATAGTCAAAATTATAGGTGTGTGATCAGATGAAAGATCATCACAATGATCTACCTGTATAAAATGCTTGGATAGACCCTTAAGAACAAAGAAGTCAATATCTGGCACCTTTTTTCGATCAGAAGGCCAGTATGTGGGTAATTCTGTAGAGTAAAAGTCACAATTCGCTTTCATTCCTGCTTCATAGAGTAGTCTACCTTTAGGGGTTATCAACCTTGATCCCCAATAAGTATGTTTTGCATTAAAATCTCCTCCGATAATAAATTTCCTACCAAGTGATTTAAACATGTCTGGATAATTATCCTTTTCTAATCTTTATCGTGGGGGACAATATATTGCGGTTATGTTTATTCTTGAATACTTGATTTGCACGCTAACAGGGTCGCTTGCATGGATTCTAGAGATATTTGTATATCTTCAGTGTGTTTAATTGATTCTTTAATTACAACAGCTGAACCTTCTCTAGCTGTGTTAGAAGGATGAATTGTATCATACATTTTAAATCCCCGTATTTTGATACAGGATTGTTTAGTGAAATGAGTTTCAGATATTAAACAAATATCAATTTTTTCGTTCCATAGGAAAACTTCCAGTTCATGCATCTTATGCAGAAGCCCATTTGCATTCCATGTTGCAATCCTTAAACCATTCAATTTTTCCTACTTACTTTGTTGTTTTCCACCTTTTTCTCTATTTTTCCAATGTATTAATTATAATTTTATTTGTTTCATTTTGTTCGTCTACCTACTAAGGGTCAGACTAAGGGCCGGTTTCACAGTTCAGGCTTAAGTCGAACCTTTACTAAGCTACGGACGCAGCTTAAACAAAACTTAAGCTTTGGTTAAAGCTTTGCGAGTTTCACAGTAGGGCAACCACCTTTGGCTTTACTGAGCTGAACACCTCCTCGGATCTTTAAAGTTTGTAACGCTTGCGCTTCGAACGAATTCCTATCATTTGTTAATGGCGGCGCTGTTCCTGACTCGTAAGGTTTTATAGGTTATTCAGATACACACATTAAAATGACCGAAAAATCAGAGCCAAAACGTACTGCTAACTTCACTTCTCAAGAAGTTAGCATTCTGTTAGAAATTGTAAAGCAGTATAAACACATAATAGAGTGCAAGCAATCTGATAAGGTACTGTGGAGCAGGAAGAATCAAACGTGGGGGGGGGGGATTGCGAAGTTATTCAATGCAAAGAGCGGAAAAATATACAGAGATGCTACCGTGTTGAAGAAGAAATATGTCAATTTGAAGAAAGTTACAAAAAAGAAATACGCCGACGAGAAACGTGCATTCGGGGTACAGGTGGAGGTCCAGCTATGCCATCGTTAATTACGCCAATCGACGAGGAAATAAAGGAATTAATTGGTGTCCAAATTGATGGATATGAAACAATTTTCACAACCATGCATGCTTCCACTTGCATATAACCTCAACGTCAAAAGAAGCATCGCTTCCTACGAGAGGGCTTTGTTCCTGAAATATAAAGTAATAATACCTTATGAGCGATAAAGTATATTATAAATAGGGCTAGGATATTTATGACCTAAAAATTGCCATAATATGCATAAACAAATATGCTGTTATGACCAAACATTTACCAAAATATGCACAATAACATAATATGACCTAACAATATTAAAATGAGGTAAAACTTCTATTGCAAAATAAATTAGTAATCAGTTTTGATAATTAACTATTTATTTCAGAATAAAATGCACATGAGAAGCAATCTAAACTATGCAATTTGACATTCCAGTATGATTTTTATTAACATTATAGGTACATAATTAACCTATGTGCTTTTTACATCCTCATTCTACTTCATATAAGCTCTGAGTTGCAATACACAATACCTTGTGCAAATTTTCAAATGAAAAAGATTTCCTATTGTCAACCAACAAAGCTTTGTACTTCGAAAAGCTCCTTTCTACTTCAGCTGACTCAAGAGGAGCATATTTAAAATGAACAATATCATTTGAATCTAAATCTGAATGATTAAGAGAGAACTTTTCACCCATCATAATCATTGAAATGGAACACAGTGTATGATACCCTTCGTTTTTTTCTAACACATTTTCCATTTTCTTTGACACTTCTTTTCCCACTTTACCACAAACACCCTCTAATTTATTCACAACTTTTTTTCACTTGTTCTATCTGCTTCACCAGTGGCACTTCTGATTCCTCCAAAGCAGTTATGACAGCAGGAATAAATCCAAAATTTGATTTTATGTATGAAAATTTGCCTGAAATTTCACCATTACATTAATTCTTGAGCTAGTCCAATTGAAGTATCTTCACTGCTATCGAACGAATCAATGATGCTTTTCACAACGTTGAAGTTCTGGCAGTAATAGGTGCAGGTATCAATCCAGGACCCCCGTCTTGTCAAAATGGCAGATGGTGGCAAGGGAATGTCTGGAGCTAACAACTTAAATGCTGCAACACGTGAAGGGGCTTTCAAAAATACCTTTTTGACACACCCAATAAATTTGTCAACGTCCTGAATTTACTACGAATCTCCTCTGCAACTCGGCGCAAGGCGTGATCTAAACAAGTCACATGCACCATTTTACTGTACAATGCTTTTAGAGAATCGGCAGCTTTCACCATATAAGGTGCAGCATCCGTTACGAAGAGAAGTACATTGTCATGCTTAACACCTTCGGGCCATATGGCACCCATAGATCTGTCGAACAACTTAGAAATGGTGGAAAAATTTACTTTTTCTAAATGTTCACAGTTTATTAGAAACTTTTCGCCTGGATCATCTTCTTCCATAGTTCCCACAATGGCATTTGCAATATATATTCCCATAGAGTCTGTAGTTACATCAATTGATACCCAATTGTTTTTTATTTACAAGCTGTTTGATTTGTTGGTTGTTTTTTCGTAGCTTCGGCTGACAAAGTTCTTTTATATGTGGAAGAAACAGGAAGAGATTTGCCTGCGTATTTTTCTAAGAATTCACGAAATTTTGGTTGGTTTAGTTTACTTAAGGGAATATCAGCACAAAGGAAAACTGTACAAAGTTCTTCACAGAATGGTGAATAAGACTGGCGGGATTCCCCTAGGAGCATTTGCTGTAGTGTTTTTTTCATTTTCAATCCGTTGTACTCCACGTTTGAGTTTATCTGTTGCCACATGCTGCTGAACTTTAAATGACTTCTCCGCAGTTACTCTTACATCGCACAGTTTACAATATAGTATTTTACCATCACTTGAAAATAGTTTCTCACCACATTGAGACACAAGTTTTTTAGTTTTATTTGAACATTTTTCTTCACTTTAGGCATTTTTTTCTGAACTGTACTGCACACGCTTACAACTTCAATAAGACTGAATAATACAATGAGTCAATTAGACACTTGTCTGCAGTCCAGGGTCCAGACTTACGACTTAATCAGCTACCTGCTCATAGAGTAACAATAGCTTACACAAACTCACTGATGCGTAAGGGTGAAGTCCAAATTGTAAATTCAAAGGAAACAGGGAAGGAAAGTAGATACTTGCCATTTTCCAGGAAACAAAGTGAGGTGCGCAATTCTGAGAAATGTAACACGGAAGAAATAAATAGCATGGGAAAGTTCTTTTCTTCTTGAAAGAGTGAAAATATGACAAATATGACCATTTACTTACTAAAATATGCCCTATCAGAGAGAAATGACCATATATGCAAAAATATGACTTAACAAATTAGGTTAATTCACTTCGCTGTTTCATAAGAAGCATTTATATGTATTTAAGGAGCATGTCAGTTCTACCAAAAAATATATGCCCTATCATAAAAATCCTAGCCCTAATTATAAAGGTGTAAGACTAAATTTAATATTAAGTTTTACTTACCGGTCTGTTTTATGTTTATTTGCATCATCAATAATCTCTAGTACCATCATCGCAGACTATTTACTTAACCGAAATCTCTCGTAGAATTCTCGGTCATTACATATGTGGAAATGATTTGGACGCATTTTAAACACTTTAGGCCGTCTTCTGTTGTGAATATGGTTTAAAATAATTTGCATTTCCTCGTCACTAAAATCGTCGTCCTCAGATAACATGGCGACTCCTTAACTTAAACCGCAGTTCAGTACGGTTTAAGTCGAGTCCCGTATAATCTCGGCTTAGCGCTTGAACTACGCACTGTAAAACTCAGCTGTAGCTTAACTCTCTGGTTAAGCCCGATTCGAAGTTTAAGCTTATACTGTGAAACCGGGCCTGTGTTTCAGTAAATGTACTCTCATTTTCATTTTGGTTTGTTTCTATTGCTTGTGCGTAATTTTGTTCTCTTTGTCCAGAATACCTGGTTTACTTTCTATTACTTAAGTTTTCTCTTCTCGTTGTAATACGTTTTGGATATTTGTTGTGTCCTTTGATTCTGTACTACAATCCTTTTTTGAAGCTCTTTAGCAACGTCACATCCCCTGTAATTTGCTGGGTGTGTTCCCTTACAGTTAATACATTTGGGGCAGTTTGTCTGCTTACTCTGCAATCTTTAGTGTGGTGCTTACCAGCACATTTTACGCAGCTTCTTTCTGACAATAAGCTCGAGTATGATTAAACCCTTGACACCTTTTGCATTGTGGAATCAATTTGGAATTTTTTCTCAGTGGTTCTATTTTTACCACTATCTTAAGAATAGATGGGATTTCATATTTTTTCGTACTTTTTGTATTGTCAAATGTTAACAAAAAGTGGAAGTCCACGTTTAACAACGTTTGTTCACCTTTTTCATTTAACTTTTTAACGGCGTCAAGGATTTTATATCCTCTCTTTGATAAGTCTTCCTTGATTTCTTCTACATCACACGATGCATGAATTCCTCGAGCAATGACACGAATTGGTCTTTGCTCTTTGTTTTCATACGTATACCATTGGATATTTTCAGTCCTGAGTTTTTGTGCCAGGGCTCTGTAAGTATCAGGATCTGAAACATTAATTTTAAATACATTGTTATTCATAGTAACTACCCTATATTCTTTGTCAGTGACTGAATTCATTAACAGGCGCAACTTTTTGTAATCATTTATTCCAACCACATTAATTGGTGGTGGCTGGTTCTCCTTAGGTTTGATTATATTTTCTCCACTTCCTTTTGATCCGTTATCATTGGTTTTGGCGTTATCAACTTCTGGTGAATATTCAGCTTTCCTTTTTTTTTGTTTGGCCTATTCTTTTTCAGGACCCAATCTGTTTCTCTGGCTAACTCCTCTTCATCTGTATGATACTCGTTTTTATCAACAATAGTCTTATTAGTCTTATTCAATTCTTCTCTGACATTAGCGCAAGATCTCTTAAGCTTTAGATTTTCTTCTTTAAGTTCTGTAATTTCATTTTCTAGCTCTCTATATAGAGCATATGCTTTATTTAGTTTTGTTTTAAGTTTTTCATTTTCTTCCTCAAGAATGTCACTATTTTTCGTCTCCATCTTTGGTGGAGATATGGCTAACAAGGAACTACTTTTAAAGGGATCCTTTTCAAGCCCTCCGCGGGGCTTGCCTCCATAGAGGGTGGTTTGGCCAGACTAACTGATCTACCACCTGGGGTACTAGTTTCCAATTTTGTTTTTTCCATTGCTATTATTTGGTTTACAAGAATCCAATTGATGTCCTTAGATCTTTAGGTGGAGTTAGGCATTTCCTCCTAATCTCAGTGATATGGATTTCCCGCCAATACTCGGGAGGCTAATTGCAGTGGAATCCACTGGGTGATGGGGCGCCACGTCCCTACGCCACCTATATACTTTGACATACAAATGCAACGGGAAATTAAAATGGAGTTTTTATTTATGGACGCTCTTCAACTGCTGTGGCACTTAGCGTCCCATCCTATATTGGGCGAGACAGACCGGTAATTTTGTCAGAGGCCTCATTATCAGGTTTGAGGGTCTTTACGTGCCGGGACCACCACCTTTACTTCCCTCCGAAGAAAGCCATGCTAAGGATTTTTATGCTCCCCCAAAAAAAATCCATCGCCCCCTGCCGGGTTTGAACCCGCGACCTCAAGAACTAGAGGCCAGCATGGCAAACGCAACAGGGGGTTTTAGAGCGGCACGCCCCTGACAAAGTAACACCTTGCCTTCCTTTAAAAAAGCTGGACATTCAGACGATTCCGTGAGAGGGTACACGGGAACTTCTGGCTCCATTTGACCTCTCCGAATTACAGTGCGCCCTCAGGTCGCAGTACGGCAGCTTCTTCTGGACCTGATCGTTCACTATCCTCTTAATTTTCAACTCTTACTTGTTAACGGCTACTCCATCTCACAAACGGGTATTATTCCCGACTCCTGGAGGCGTTTCTTTCTACTTCCCACTTTGAAACAGGATTATCGGCCTCACATTGCCGGCACATAGTGCTTGCGAACACTTTAAGCAAAGTTTTTGAAATACTCAAAACCCGTATTTCTTTTTACCTGGTTCGCTACGGTTATGGGTCTAAAGGACAATATGGTTTCCAGCGACTCTTCTCTATGTCCTACAATCTTTTACAATTCACACACGATATGCAGGTTTATCGGCATCGGCGGCGTGGACTACTAGCGCATTTCTTGGATATCACCCACGCTTATGATTCGGTGCAACTTGATCTTCTTATACGACTTTCCCTTCCAATTGCACAATTCGTTTCTTTACACGCACTTAGCACCCGTTACATTCAATTACACCCTCGATACTTACAGTTATCGTCGTCCCCCGTGATGTAGTGGTACCATGCTCGCATCTAGTTCTCGAGGTCGTGGGTTCAAACCCGGTGAACAGAGATGAATTTTTTTCGGGTGTAAAAATCCTTAGCATGGCTACCTTCGGAAGGGAAGTAAGGCCGGTGTTCCGTGTGGTAGATTTACGGCATGTAAACGAATCTCAAGCCTGATAAAGAGGCCTCTGAGCAAACTTTCCGGGATTTCACCCCCAATATAGAATGGGACGCTAACGACCACGGCAGTTAAAGAGCGTCCATTAATAAAACTCAATGTAATTTATTTAAGAAAGGGAGCTCCGATAAATTTAAAGTTTTGAAAACAGTTAACTGTGGAAAGTGTTCTAAAGTGGTAAGAAATGGAGTATGTGTGGTAGCTGTGATTACTAGTTTCATTTTAAAACAATGTTGCAACGTCAAAGACATAGCATCCCTAACAACGATAGTGCTGTGAAGTATGTACATTTGCTGGGTTGATGAAGAGGCAAATGAGAATGCAGTTGCTAATAAAAACTTGCATGACGAAATAAAATCACAAAGCTATAATACAAGAAATTGAACGGTTAAAAGTGCAAAAATCTTAACATATTCTACTAGTATACAAGAACGGTGGGAAACAATGGCGCAAAGACACACTGTAAAACCAAAGAAGAAAGTCGCAAACGTGGGCTACTTTCATCCAAATCGCTTTCGACCTCTTCAGAGAGTGAGTGACTGAATGGGGCTTAAGGCCCGTCGACAACTAGGTCCTTGAGGTCTGAAGACAGAACTTAAAACCATAAAAACCTAAAACTCATATGTTAAAAAGGTAAAAACAAAGCTGAAATGTTAAATAGGCACAAGCCTAGAAAGTTAAAAAAGAAGTTAAAAAGAATAGGATAAAAGCAAATCGATAACTTACACCTGCGTATGAAACCCTACAGCTAAAACAAACCGAAGTGCCTGATCGACTGCCACGGAGTCGTCGCCTAAAACAAAACGCAGGATAGAGCCTAGACCAAAGAAGAGGCGCTCACGAGCGTATCGTGGACAAAAAAGAAAAATATGTGAGACGGAGAGGCGCACGTTGCATGTCGGACAAACAGGGGCAAGTCACCGTGCAAAAGATGTCCATGAGTGGCGAGGATGTGACCCAGGCGTAGACGAGTGAGAATAGCTTCCGATCGCCGCGATTCCCTGCAAGAAGTGGGCCAGGGTTGGACGGTGTTCTTAATAGTCCGCAGTTGTGTGCAAGCAAACGCCTCACATGACTCTTGCCAGGTCAAAAACATATTGCCTCGGAAGTACCGCTGGACATCTCCATAAGGCATAGACGCTGTGGAAAACTCCGACAAACGGCAGGCGGACTTAGGAGCCTCGTCTGCCTCCACATTGCCGGCGAGGAAAACTAACTGGTACTCGCGATAAAGCAACTGGGAGAAGAGTGTCTCAATCTTCACGACGAGGGCGAAGGAGCCGAGAAGCTGTTGCAAGGCTTGAAGGGCGCTCAAGGAGTGGGAGCACATAGGAAAAAAATCCTGGAACTAAAGTGAAGATAAAAAGTAGGAAATAAAAATGGCAGAGAGCTCGGCGGTAAAAACAGAGCTGAAGTCCAAGAGGCGATACCGGCGAGTCCCATCGTTACGGACGAAACTGCAACCTGCAGCACCACCACATCAGATAAAATCAGGTAACTTCCCAGAAGCTCGGCGAAAAGTTAACGAAACACTGACGTTGGAGTAGAGGAGCGCTAGATCGAACTGGGCACGCTGGAGTTGCCACGGAGGACAACGATCGAAAAAGGACCATTCCACAGGAGGTAGTCGGAGGTCACGTGAAACGGGAAGGTCGCGAAACCGTATACCGCTGGGGCGGGAAGAAGTACTATTCCGCAGATGACGGAGAGAGAGGTCCGGGTGCAAAACAGAGTTAAAACAAGGGTGACTGGGATGAGTAGCCAACGTTCCAACACAAGAATAAAGTAAAAACGAGCGTCGAATAGACAATGGGGTTCTTTAGAGTCAGCGTATAGACATTCGACACGACTAGCGCGTAAAGCCCTAATATGCAAGAAAGATACCAGCATGATGAAGTGTCTAAGAGGCGGTGTTTAGATACGGACGCAGCGTCGTAGATAAAACTGCCATAATTCAGTTTGGACCAAACCAAGGAGCGGTACAATCGCAACATCACGGTGCGATCGCAGCCCCAAAATTCTTAAGATAAAACTCTTAGTGCCGAAGAGAGCGATCGCCGGCGAATATGGCACTCCCAACTAAGTTTGCTGTCGAGTTAAGGACTCACAAGTGTGCCGAGCAAGTGAAGATCAGAAGGAGGATATACACCAAGAAGGCGATGGTGGTAGACACTGTGTTTTCATAGGTGAAAAGCGAAAGTCGTTTTGAAGCACCCAGTTTGCAAGCGATGTTATGACCAGCTGCAGTTGAAGCTCCAAGTGATCGAGAGTATAAGAATGATAATATACAGAAAAGTCATCAACATACGGAGACATCGGAAGGTCGCCACGAACAACACTAGGGATGCCATTAATGGCTACGGCAGAGTGACGCTAAGAATCCACCCCTGGGGTACACCATTCTCCTGGATCCATTCTTGGGACACAGTGTTTCCAATGCGGACACGAAAACGGCGAAGGTGAAAAAAGTTAGACAGAAAGGCAGCTAGAAGACCGCGCAAACCGTAACCATGCAGCGTACGGAGAATGTCATATCGCCAAGCAGCATCATACGCCTTCTGTAGATCAAAGAAGACATCCACGACATGCCGCTTCAGGTGAAATGTGATGCAGGAATTTGTATCACAAATTACTTAAATGTAAATAATGATTGTAATATGAATATGCATTTTTATGTGACATTGATTTGAGATGTTTGTTGATTGTAATTATTGTTGGGAAGTAAATTTATACTGCCTTACTGAAACTGTCAATAATAGCGCGCAATAATGCAGCGAGGGGGTGAGCTGTTTATCATTATTGGAAACGAGGAAGTTACGTAATGTTGACGCGTTTAGAATCTTCTGGAACGTTTACTTAGAGCATATGTATTCATAATTTTCATTGGATATTAAAATAGACGCTAATGTTGGCGCGTTTTATTAGCCAATTGCAGTTCAGTTATAATCTTTAGGCATATCGGTGTGTATGGGTATAAAAGCAGTAGGTTAGAGGTAAAGTCCACCAGTTCATCAAAAATCTGTGTACACTACACGTCGTCTTCAGTCAGTCAGTTCGTCGAAAGTATTTGTACGGCAAACGTCGGGTATCGATTCACAAGTTACGCATAGCAGAATTATGAATAATCTAAAGTGTTGTAAGGTTAATTATACAAAAAGTTGAAGTACGCAAATTAAGAGTGATCAGTAAGAAGTTATTATAACAGTTTCAGTTTGGCGAGTGTTAAGATCAATGTATAAATGTGATAGTTAACGTGTTCGACAATAAATGTGTAAAACAAATTTCTTCATCAGTGTTATATTTGGATAAAAGATTCCTTTCCGTTTACACACCCTGATCAAGAAACATGTTCGACCGAGAAATAATAGCTAGCCGAAGGACAGTGAAACAGAATTAAATAAAAAAATAAAATTAAAATTCTTTCAAACAAAAACTAATACTGCCGCAAATTGCTAACACCAGATGCAGCTACAAACCGAACAAATGAATGACGTCACAAGATGGCTTCACATGAAGTAAACACACATACACAAACATCACAAGTAATAACATTATAAGTAATACCGTTTCAAATTGGCACCCAGAACGTGGGGCAGAGTGACCAGGAAAGGAACACGATGACCAGGAAAGGATCAGAATAACCAGGAAGGGGCAGAATTAACCAGGAAGAAGTGAGATGACCAGGAAGGGGCGAATGGAGAAGTGAACTGAACTACAAGACGCAGATTCCAGAAACAACAAAAGGGACGACAGACTACGCGGATGATTGGACATCGTAATTCCGAGATTAAAAGGCAACAGGGGAAGTCAAATACGGAACACCAAAACGACGTAGATTCATCGTAATACAACGCAGAAGCGACATATAATCTAGGAGAGAGGGGCAGGAAGCTGGACATCAAAGTAACAGCAACAGACAGCATCACAAAGGTCAGAGTATAGTAATTTGTTTTTGAAAACAAAATTATAACATTCAAATGTACTTGAGGAGTGGTAGGATAAAGAAAACAATGGCTACTAATAATATTGAAGAAACAATGATGGAAGGGGATAATGTAACAGTTAGCTGTAATTCAATACAGGTTACAGAAAATAGCTCAAACACTGTAGAATTTGAGGGAGGAAATGTTAGTGCAGAAAGTGAGAATAGAATAGCAGGAAATGTTATTTTTAATGCTAGTATGATGATGGAAATGCTGAAAGATATTGTTAAGAGTATGAGGGAAGATATTGGTAAGACTAATGAGAAATTAGAAGACCTAAGTCAAAATAATAGAGAATTAAGGGAGGATATGCAAAAGAATAATAGGGAACTGAGGGAAGATATTAGTAAGAGTATTACAGATCAATTGAAGGAAGATATGCAAAAGAATAATAGGGAATTGAGGGAAGATATTGGTAAAAGCTTAGAACAAAACAGGGAAGAAATTGAAAAGAAATTTATGGAGCTAGATAGTAGTATGATGAGAATGAGAAATGAAAATCAGGAAATGATAGCAAATGAGATTAGTGAAGTTTCAAAGAAAATGTCAGAAATGAGAAGGGAAATCTCAAACCAAAAAAGTGAGGTTAATACTAAGTTTGAACATGTTGATGTAAAATGTACAGAGTTAGGTAGCCGAATGAGTAGCATTTCAAGTGAGTTAAGAGAGATGATGGAGGCTACAAATGCAGATTTAATTCAGGTGCAAGTTAATTTCAGAGGGGAAATATCTGAAATTCAGTATTCAGAAACACAGAGAAATAAATTGTCTGAAGAAGTTAAGGATTTGTCTAAAGATTTGAATCAAAAGCTAACTTCTGAAATTAACAAACACCAAGCAGTTCAAAATGAGAATAATAAAAAATTGGAACAGACAATAGAAAATCTGCAAGGTACTGTAAATACGTTAGAATTGAATTCAAGGATAAATATATGTGATGTTAATGTATCTGATTACAAAATAATGATAGAGGTAGTTCATCAGGTATGACAAATAATGTGAGTGATGCTGCAGCTTCATCTACAGCTAATGCTGAAACTCAGAGTGCACAAGTAACACTAGAGAATTTAAATATGGGAGATGGGAATTTGCAAAGTTAATCATATCTTAAGTGATTTTCCACTTCCAAAATTTAATGAAAACTCCAGTCCAGTACAGTTTATTGCAGAATTATCAGAGTATTTTCAAATTAAAAAGATACCTGAAGCATTGAAAATGATAGTTGTCAAAAGATGTTTGGACCAGAAAACTTTAGATTGGTTACAAATGGTATCCGGGGGTGAAATTTCATATGAATCCTTTAAGAGGTTATTCATGAACAGATTTTGGAATGTTACGGTACAGCACAGAATTCGAGCAATGCTTAGTCATGGTCAATTTAATCCACGAGAGGGAATATCAATGACTGATTACTTACTGAAACATGCAAGTCAGGTTAGGAACTTGTCACCTCCAATCAATGAGGAAGATTTTGTGAGTTTGCTCACAAGGCATTATCCTTTAAGGATACAAAATTACTTATTAATTGCAAAACCACGTAGCATCTATGAGATGACAGAATTAATGACAGCTTTGGAACAACAGGAAGAAGATATATCTCGGGAGTGGGAGCATAGATTTTTAGATGTGCGAGATAGAAGAAATTACCAAGGTAGTTATCAGCAAAGTAGAGGACAAGACAGGCGTCATGAAAATAATACCAGACAACGGTATCAATCATACGTTCCACAGTTTGAAAGATCGAGGATAGATGGGAGACCAGGTCGACAGGAACAAATAAATTATGTCAGGACAGAAAGATTGCCTTAAAGAGGGCAAAATTATGGAAGGCGGTACATTAGACAAAGGGGAAATTTTACTCACTGGAGGGAAAACAATAACCGGGAAAGATCTGAGGAACGGCAAGAAAATTACGTGCCAAGGGGACATAATTTCAGAAATCGAGGATTTCGAACTCGATGAAGGGGAACTCAAATCAATGGTAGCGACAATGAGATAAATTTAGCTCCTGTTAGGAATGGCAGTCCCGTACGTGAACATGGAAGTAACCAGAAAAACTGTTAATAGACTCCTGTGCAGTAGGTTCTCAGGACGTCTTTAATAATTCAGTATCCATTACCAATACAAATAATATGCCTACACACACACCCTGTAATAAGATTACAGCAACAAAAGATAAGGGAGAAAATTTCGAGTCACCTCATGTTAGGATGGAAATTGCGAAGAAAGAGATCATTGCAACTATAGATTCTGGTTCGTCAGCTTCAATTTGCTCACAGAAATTTTACATAAATTTAATTAATGAAGGTAACAAAATTATGGCTCTTCCCACTAGTAATTTAGTTTGTCGTGTTGCAATAGGAAGAACGACACAGGTGATAAATACACAAGCTCTAGTTAACATACTTATCGGCGGAGAGAATTTTGAGGTTATGTTTCTAATTGTAAACCATCTGATTTGTGACATAATTATAGGCTGTGACTTCCTACATGAATATGAAGCAAGTATAGATTTTAAACATGAAGAGTTAAGAGTGACAAAAGACGATAGAGAAATAAGGGTACCATTTATAAAAGAGAAAGTTTCTGTAATCGAGATGACAAAGGATGAGAAAAAGCTTTGTGACCAAGAGTTTTTTGTGCAAATAACAGAAACTGATAGAAATAGTCAGATAAAGCAGGTAGTCACAGAATATGAAGGGAATGCCACGCCATATTTTCAACAGCTAATAGAAATGCCAGAGAAAGTAGAGGAATTTACAATCCAAACAAAAGACGACCATGTGAGCGGGACAGACAACAGCCGGAAAGAGAAGAGAAATGAGGAAATAATACACAAGTGTGAAGAAGCTTATAATATTACGATAATGCAAAAACAAATCCTTCATGATGTTTTGATGAACAATAGTTCAGTATTTAGTAATATCCCAGGCAGATGTAATGTATATCAGCATACATTTCAAGTAGAAGACGTACCACCATATAGGCACAAGTATGACAATTTACCTATAAGTCTTCGGGACAAAGCTAGACAACTAATAAATAGCATGTTAGAAAATGGGATTATTGAGCAAAGCAATTCTCAGTACATAAATTCAATCTGCTGGAGTATTAAACGAGATGGTAGTTTGAGATTAACATTAGACGGTAGATATGTCAACAAGTATATGAAGCCTGATCATTTTCAAAGTGAAGGAATTGAACAATTAATTACGAAACTTTCAAGAGGGAGATTTCTGACATCCATTGACCTCACTGCATCATATTGGCAAGTGGAATTAGATCCACAAGTGCGTGATTACACTTCATTTCAATACTCGGGGATCCAGTATCGTTTTTGTGTAAATCCTTTTGGTTTAAAAAACTCAGGAAGTGGATTTTTGAGAGCCATTCACAGTATCTTTGGAAATTCTGCAGATGACTGTTTAATAAAGTATATTGACGACTTCCTAATTATTAGTCAAACATTTGAAGAACACATGAATAATGTCCATTATGTGTTAAATGAACTGCAACAACATGGTATGACTGTGAACATACTAAAATCAAAATTTTGTGTCAAGGAAATAAATTTTCCGGGTTATGTAGTGGATGAACGAGGTATAAGACCTGATCAGAAAAGAATAGAAGCAATAATGAAAATTCCATCACCAAGGAACGTAAAACAAATTAGACGTCTCTTAGGGGTATTGAACTTTCAGAGTAAGTTCGTACCAAGATATTCGGCTGAAATAGAACCACTGCGGCAGCTACTCCGAAAGAACAATAAGTGGAGATGGACAGAGGAGCATCAAAAATGTTTTGAGAGAGTAAAAGAACTCTTTGCTAAGTCCATATTGCTCGAGAGGCCCAGAGAAGATTTGGAATATGAGATTTATGTCGACGCATCAATGCAAGGATACGCCGGAATTTTAGGACAGCGAGACATCAACAATGACTTTCACGTCATTAGTACAGCTTCTAGAGGACTTACAAATATTGAACGTAATTCTTCAGTAACTCAGTTAGAAATTGGAGCACTATATTTCTCATTAATTCGTTTTAAAACCTATATTTATCAGCAAAGGGTGAAAGTATATTCAGACCACATCAGCTTAACTTTCATACAACGGTGTAGATTATGTAGTGGAAAACTTGCTAGATACATTCATGCAATATCTGCATTCGATATTGAGATTATACACATTCCTGGCAAAAATAATACCTTCAGTGATTTGCTATCAAGATTGAACTACAACCCACAAATTCCCGAAAATATTGAAAGGCCTAGAAATGAAGTCAAAATATTGACAATTGAAATTCCTTTAAGCAAAGAAATGATTAGAAAATTGAAAAATATAGGGGAAATTCAAAATGAGAACGCAAAATTATTAGAACTTAAAGAAAAGGCACCACTAATTGAAGAGGCAAAGAAAGAAATTGTAGCAATTCGGGATGGAACATTATACAAGAAACATGGAAAAGAAGTGCCTAGTTGGAAGGTAATGGTTCCGAAAAGCATGGAAAAGGAACTAATTAAGAATTTTCACGAAGGGTTAGCACACTCAGGGACGGACCGGACAACTTCTATGATTTTAGAGAATTTATACATATCCAAATTGCGTCAGAAAGTTCGGAAATTTATATCGTGCTGCAACCTGTGTCAGAAGGCAAAGCAAATAAATGCAGCATATGCATTTGAGACTAATTCGGTTATAAGGGATAAGCCGAGATGTGTAATTAGTATCGATATTCATGGTCCGATGCCTTCAAGTCAATTTGGAAACAAATATATATTTGTCTGTTATGATATATTCAGCAAATATGTAAGAATTTACCCTTTGAGAAAACCCACAGGTTTAGCATGTTTGAATAGACTACTCAAGTCATATGTGATAGAAGGACCGATCCAATCTGTATTGAGCGATAATGCTTCGTACTTCACAGGAAAAAAATTTATGCATGGACTGAAAGAAAATGGCATTAAACAATATTTTTCGTCAAGATACAGGCCGAACTCCAACCCAGTGGAGAGGGAAATTAAGGAAATTTCAAATTATTTGAGGGTGCTGTGTCATGAAAACAAACCCAATGGTATGGATACGTGAATTTCGTTCAGAATCTACTAAATGAAACTGTAAACAATGTGACCGGATACAAACCATGTGAACTTAAGTTAGGAAAGAAGATCAACACCATGTGTAAGAAAATTCCAGAAGCCATTCCGGATGCGCACTCGATACCACAAACAGAAGAAGAGATGTTCCGAAAAGCATTCGAGAGGATGAAGAATAAGGCCATAAAAAGAAAAATTAAACATGAAGAAAAGAAGAGAAAGGAATGGAGGATCAAAATAGGAGATTTAGTTTTGGTTAAAACCAAGAAATTATCGGATAAAGCAAATAAACTTTATTGGCGAATGTTTCTCAAATACCATGGACCATATGAAATTGTTGAAGTATATGGAACAAATACATATGAGTTATGTAATCCAACAACTCGAAAAAGCATTGGAAAATTCCATATTGAGATGCTGAAACCATACAACAATGAAGATAAAGGTGAAACAGAAGCCAATGATGATAAATAGTAAATGCTGGATAGTTAAAGAGGAAATGCAGAGAAATGTATTGGAACGTAAGAGGGTTAATTATGTATGTATGTCATAAGATAGGAGAAATAAATTTTGGACATAACTAAATGTTTAAAAGGAAAATAACATTTTATTAGTAACTGTAACAGCATTTGAAATAGAGCATGATGTTATATTAAAGTACGTAGATATAATTCCAAGAGTATTGTGAATATACAGTATAAAACAACAAAAATGGGGTAAAAGTACTTAAAACAAATATTTATGTAGCAAACAGAAAATGTGAAACAGTGTCTATATTTAAGAGATGTAAATATATTTGTGTAAAGGGTGAATATTTTTGGTAAATATGTTTAATAATTACAAAAAAATTCTTGAATTGATAAATTTTTGTTAACAATATAAGAAAGTAAACCATTTTTTGTAACAGTAATTAAATAATTCAGGGTACAGTATTTGCTATAAAAAATTTTGTAATGTCAGATTAAAGTCTAAACACATTAAACCAGAGCCAGTAAGTAGTGGCAAGATAGAGGAAAAACATGTCGTGTGTTAAATACGTGTGAAGTGTTAAGTGAAAGTGATAGCGTGTGTTCCCAGATTTAGGAGACTAAAAACCCAATTATAAAATTACCTAACAAGTTGTAAATATTTATAATTATGTTTCTAGTGGGGCATATGATGCAGTAATTTGTATCACAAATTACTTAAATGTAAATAATGATTGTAATATGAATATGCATTTTTATGTGACATTGATTTGAGATGTTTGTTGATTGTAATTATTGTTGGGAAGTAAGTTTATACTGCCTTACTGAAACTGTCAATAATAGCGCACAATAATGCAGTGAGGGGGTGAGCTGTTTATCATTATTGGAAACGAGGAAGTTACGTAATGTTGGCGCGTTTAGAATCTTCTGGAACGTTTACTTAGAGCATATGTATTCATAATTTTCATTGGATATTAAAATAGACGCTAATGTTGGCGCGTTTTATTAGCCAATTGCAGTTCAGTTATAATCTTTAGGCATATCGGTGTGTATGGGTATAAAAGCAGTAGGTTAGAGGTAAAGTCCACCAGTTCATCAAAAATCTGTGTACACTACACGTCGTCTTCAGTCAGTCAGTTCGTCGAAAGTATTTGTACGGCAAACGTCGGGTATCGATTCACAAGTTACGCATAGCAGAATTATGAATAATCTAAAGTGTTGTAAGGTTAATTATACAAAAAGTTGAAGTACGCAAATTAAGAGTGATCAGTAAGAAGTTATTATAACAGTTTCAGTTTGGCGAGTGTTAAGATCAATGTATAAATGTGATAGTTAACGTGTTCGACAATAAATGTGTAAAACAAATTTCTTCATCAGTGTTATATTTGGATAAAAGATTCCTTTCCGTTTACACACCCTGATCAAGAAACATGTTCGATCGAGAAATAATAGCTAGCCGGAGGACAGTGAAACAGAATTAAATAAAAAAATAAAATTAAAATTCTTTCAAACAAAAACTAATACTGCCGCAAATTGCTAACACCAGATAGAGCTACAAACCGAACAAATGAATGACGTCACAAGATGGCTTCACATGAAGTAAACACACATACACAAACATCACAAGTAATAACATTATAAGTAATACCGTTTCAAATGCATCTTGCACATAAGCCTCCAGGCGAGTCAAGTTATCGACACTAGAGCGATGACGACGAAATTCTCACTGAACAATGCAGAGGTTATTCGTCTCGACCCACCACACGACCGAACGTTAATCATGCGTTCAAAGCTCTCATACAACACTCGTCAGACAAATAGGCCAGGAGATAGAGGGAAGCGACCAGTCTTTACCGGGATAGGAATGACAATACCCGCCCGCCACGAGGACGGGAATTACTGCCCATGCCAGATGCGGGTATATCCCGAGTAAGAATGAAATCGTCTCAGGCAGAAAATGAAGCACCATTTGTCGGTGGATGTTCATCGGGACATGGGCGCCATCTCGGCAAAGGTGCGTTGTAGGACTCACTACTAACACTGTGCAAATCAAGAACCAACTGCTCCGCAAAGGCTTTGATGCATAGAAAGGAGCTATCATACCTAGGCGTTTGGTTAAATTAGCAGAGGGGCCGGCAAGGGTTTCAGCTGGTGTAAGTGGTGCCGTTTACGGAAGACCGGGACACCTTCCATACATACGGCGAACTTCAATCCACACCTGTTGCACAAAACTACATAGGATACATACAATACCCAAGACTGGCGTCTGGCATTGCGAAGCACAAAACGTACCCAAGACCGAGATCGCTTAGAAGCAACGAAGTTCTTCTCAGTAGGATGTAACTGAGAGACACGCAGGGAACGCTTGCGTGCTTTGAGGGCCAAACGGCATTTCGCGGTCCGCTAAGGGACAGCAACGGATGTGGGGCGGAAAAACCTCGAGGAACACTGAAATTCGTTGCGAGTAAGAGAGAACAAGCAAAATACTCCACCATTTCATCCATGGTAACAAAACCATCATAGGCGAGATCAATGAGGGAACGAAACCTCCCCCAGCCAGCCTTAGAAATAGTCCAGGGAGGATGTCGTGAGGGTAGAGGATGGTGGTCGGTTAAACGAATGGCAATGGGGTAATAATCACTACCAAAAAGGTTCGAAAACACCGACCAATCAATAAGGGAAAGTAATGCCGGGCTGCAGGAAGAAAGATCCAAGACTGAGTGGGCGCCATAGGCAGAGGATAAGAAGATAGGGACACAGAAGTAAGCCGAACATATCACAAACGTCTGCTATAATGCATCCGCGAGCATCATCACTGTCGGGACACCAAAGAGAATGTTTGGCATTCAAATCAGCAATGAAAAGTAGCGGTGGCGGAATTGTGCCAAAAGCGCCCGAAGTTCGTGCGCTTGAACGACATTGAGCGGTTGCAGCAGATAGACGTTGCAAACAGAGAAACAGACACCCTCCAATTGGACACGCACAACCACAGCCGACAATGTATGCGCAGCGGTATGTTGATGGCACAAACATTATGCGTTAACAAAATAGCAATTCCACCGCTGGCACGCGGTCCAACAACAGAGTCGTGCCTAAAGCAGGAAAAGCTCCGAAGATGCAAAGCGTGAGTAGGCTGTGAATGCGTTTCCTGAAGACAGACGATTGAGGGCGAATGTTGGGAAACAAAACACTGTATGTACGGAAGGTGTGCCTGGAACGCATTAACGTTCCACTGGAGTATTTCCATTGGAAGAGCAGGTTAAGGGATCCGCTTGAGTTTCTTCCTCACCTTGACGGATTTCGGACCGACGACAGTAAAATCCCCATCCTCTGGCGAACCCTCCGATGCCCGGGAACCGGAAGAGCACCTGCGGCTCGTGGAGCGGGACCGGGACTTCACAGAGGAAGTGCGAGTACTCGGTCTATGTTGAAGTCGAGAACAAACACCCTCAGCAGACGACGCTGATGGGCGAGCACTGGTAGACGGCTTGGAGGCTCGTGGCGACACGGCTGAAGACGAAGACTGTGGCTTAGTTTTCACGCGAGCAGATGAGAGGTACTCGCTGGCAACTCCGTTTGTGTCGCAGCATGGACAACGGGCGTGAGTGGCATGCCAAGAGGCAACAGGAGAGCCGCAGATGAATAACCAGTGGGGGTTGCAGGTTGAAGTTGCGCAAAGCGCCGCCGGGCTTCAGGAAAGGTGAGGCGTTGCTTAACGCGCAGCTCCTGTATACACTTTTCGTCCAAAAACGTCGAAACTGTCGCGAGCTAGACGGATGACATCCTCCACAGTTAATACAGCTAGGGTCTCGATCACAGGCCGCGCCGTCATGGACAGGTAGGCCACAGCGCTCACAAATAGCAGGGTGGATACACGAGCGGATAGTATGCCCGAACTTCTGGCACCAAAAACAGCGCATGGGGTTCGGGATATATGGGCGTACGGCGGCACGTTCGTAACCACAAAAAATATGTTCCTTTGAAGGTGACAAACACGGTGTGTAACGGGTATTCTTGGCCGTCCTACTTGCGAGACAACGGTACGTCTGACATACACATTGATCAGAGAGACAAGTAACTATTTCCTGGTTGGAAGGTGGAGACAACTCCCCTAACAGAGTTTAAGGACTTGTGTGGGACTATCCGAATGGGATAGGAGCCCAACAACTCTCTTTCAACAGTTTCTGGGACCGCTCCGCATTGGTCGTCTCTACCGTTAAATACCCTCTCTAAGTCGCGTCGCGTGTTTTACCTGTCACAATTCCGATGTACTTCACGGGCTAAGGTCCTTAGACGCTTCGCCATCACTAGCAAGGTTCACAACCAAAACAGAGTCAACGAAAGGGGTTTTGCGCTGATACATGATGAACCCCATCCGGTACCGTCGGTGTCAGCCTGTCTTCTGTGGGTTAAAGAAAAAAGACACCATATCTTCACGGTCTGCGTCGTCGTGTGAACCCTCCCAAGACCGATCTCAAGGCGTACTCCAGGAAGGCTACCCCGCAACCTCCACTGCTGGTCCATATGTGTAAGGCATTCACAACACTCACCCTTGCTTTAAGCCCCTACCGTCCATGGTTCCCCACTCTAGGCCGGGCTGCGAGCAGGACAGACATGGATTCAGGGGACATGTAGGTGATTAAACAGGGGTTCCGTCAGCGGTAACATGTCCGGCCCGGAATACTAATCCAGCGACACTCGGTCGCCGGAGAATTAAAACAGGCCGGACCCCCAGAGCTACGTGGGTGCGCATGACGGCGTGGATGGGCTCTGCACCTAAGGTTACACACAGGGCATTGCGAGTGGTTCGTCCGACCTTCGCGCCCGAGACCTCCGTAGGGCACACATGTCGGAAACCGCGTTGAAACCATGGAGACAGAATAGACCCCTGCTGGTGAGACAGGAGTTAATAAGCCTAAGACCGTAAAAACTAAGAATGTGAATAAACCTGGAAGAGGATCATTAACAATCTACAAACGAATATAAGACGTGGCATAGTATATGGGGGCGATCGGCTCGGGACCCCGGGTTCGCAAAACCCGTACTCACAGAAAGTGAGCCCCTGGGGGGGTTTGCTTCGGATGGTTGTAATTTCATGATGGGGAAACAATTCAGTAAAGAGTTTCCAGACTTTACTGTACTTGAATGTATGTACATCCGCTTCATTTACGTACAAGTGAGGCTTGTAAACTTTTGACGAGGCGTTGCGAGGATTTAGCTTGTAACACATCCAACTTTTCTGCTGCAAGTGCACAGTTGCACGAAATCCAAACGTTTCTTGATTTATCAGTGCACAAAATGCCCGACCCTTCTCAAAGTACGTGGCTCACTTTACATTCTGTTGATGGAATTGTCTAACCCTGGAAAGCCTCGAGACTTTACTTAGATTCAGAATATCTAGGGGAGGGGCTTGTAGCTGCTGATGCAATCCATCACAGTTTGAATAAAAATTACTGAAATTGTTTTTCCTTTTCTTACATTGGGTATTGTCAAAATTCACGGAAATTAACTAGAATAACAAAGTAGTCAAGGGTTTATCTTTTTCTTTGGTATGTGCAAGCATAGGTGTTTAAACTGATTGACCCTCTAGTTCTAACTGACTTTATGAAAATATGCAAATAGCATTCACAGGTATATTGTGTTACATGGACAGGGCCCATTTTCTAAAAACAAAATTGTTTGACTTGATTCCTCCAACTCTGAAAAATTTCTTAACGATAAAAGCATGTATTTGGGAATAGAAGTAATGAAGGCTTGTACAAAACCCAGAAATTCAGATTCAATATCAAGATCTAAATGACAACTTTTACCACAGGGGTAGGCAGTTGCTTACAACTAATGAAAAGTTATGATTTTCACGATGCACTCCTCCCACTTCTGTCACGGAAAACGGCATATTGTCACCGAGAGCGGAAAACTTTACCCTCTGTTGTGCCTCTTCTAACTCGGTTACCCAGGATTGTCTGCAGTAGACAATGACGTTGATGAAACTTGAGGACAACTGTGGTAGTAAACAGGTTTATCATTTGTGTAAATTCGCACTTGCAGCCTTAGCATTGCCACACTCTAATATCGAATGGAAACGAGTTTTTAGCAAAATCAACTTTATAGTGAAAAACAGAAGTCGTCTGGGTACAAAAACAATCGACGATCTGCTCACCAGTCAATGTGCAGCAAGTGTTAGTTCTTCTTGCGAAAACTTTGTTATAACCAGGTATCGGTTTTGGGTCATGGAAATAGCAGATGGGAACGAGTGATGTTGAGTTGATGTCCTAGCCCGTAGAGTGGGGTAGAACTTCCAACCTACAGGTAGTTGCATAGTTGGCCTTGGTTGGCCCAGTCTCCTTTCGCACTCGAGATCCAGTGAGTAAATAACTAAAGTTTCTTGGCATTTCCACATTCACTGATATTTGTGTTACAGTTAATTCCTCTTACTTATACTCCACGGTACTTTGAAACATGTCGAAGAGTACGAGTACCAAGCGTTCCTTCAGGACGCACTTATAGAGAAGTTTGGAAAGGAGCATTTCGTGTCAAAGGAAACAACGATGCATATTTCAAACGCTGCAAAAAATACATCAGGACAGACAGATCTAGATTCTTTCAAAAACACTGCAATAGCAAAATACACACGAAAAAATATTAAATTACACAATCTACAGAGACCATCAATATCACAAGCAAACATGGAATATCAGAAAGAATTATATCGAGATTTGTGTAGCATGTTGGTACGTGCCAAAATCCCTTTCAACAAGGTCGAAAATAAATATTTTAAAGCGTTTCTAGAAAAATATATGGGTAAAAAGGTTCCTCGAGAGTCGACCTTAGGAAAACATATTACATCTTGTTATGACGATACATTGAAACAGATAAGGGAAGTGATGCAAGTCCAGAAAATGTGGGTTTCACTGGACGAAACGAGAAATTGCTGTGGTATGTTCGTAGAAAACGTTATTGTGGGAGTTTTGATGCCCAATCGTGCAGGTCACACTTCAGATACAGGACAAAGTAAACTTTGAGAGCATAGAAAATTTCTTCGAAACTTCAACGTATCTTTTGTATCCACATGGAATCAAACGACAAAATGTTTTAGTGCTTGTAACTAATACGGCATCATACATGGTGTACGCAGCAAAAGCTCTTCAGGTGCTATATTCTAAATTAATTTATATAATATGTATGACACGCCCTTCATAGTGTGACCGAACACGTAAGGGCTAATTTCAAAGCTGTCGACTGCTTCATATCCAACATCAAAAATGTTTTTTGAAGGATCCTTCAACGATGCAAGATTTAAGGCAATCGCACCTATTTTATTCCTTTGTGCCCATATCAACACGGATGCATATAAGATTTTATTGTTTTTGACTCTAATCTTGCTTTTTAAAACTTCATATTTAATATCAAGGTTGCTCACGTAACCTGAGGGTGTAAAACAGTCCATTTTCAAAACATGTACGGCCCCCTTTTGTGTTTGGAGGTTGGCAAAGCTGGCAGAAAAGGACAAGGAAAGTCATTGCTAAGAAGAAGTTGGATCCATTTCGAGCAGAGAGCGCGGTGTCACAACGTCTGCCTGTGGCGTCAGTGCTACTGGACAAAACGTAGCCCCGATGCTGATCTTCAAGCGTGCTCATAGGAAACACGAGCTTAAGTATAGAGCACCGCCTGGGACAGTCTTTGCTTTCAATCAAATGCATCAACAGCTATTTCTCAAATATCTGGAACAGTTTATTGCTGCTGTAAAACTTTGTAGGATTCTTGTACTCTTTGATGGTCATACTGCATCTAGCTCGAGCTGCAGCCTTTCTACAAAACTTTGAGCACTTACTACATATATGAAATGGAAAATGCACTAGAGCCCATCTAGGACGTGTAGTGATTCAGTTCCAAGTTTCAGCATCTTTCGGAAAAGCATATGACAGCAGCAACTATACGGAAGGAATTAATGGATCTACTCATTCTGACATGTCTTCACTTTTCTACCTGTAATGTAGTTAACTCCGATCAATTCAATGAACGGCTACCAGTAGTAAGAGAGCCACCACCCTAGTGTAGGAAGAGCATAAGATTCAACATTATCCGCAGCAAGACCAGCAACAAACGCAAAGGACATCGGGAAAAATACTGTTGGGCCCAGTCGTTTGGCTGTTCCTTTAACACAAATTTCAATTGTTCCCAAAGCTACCACGTCACTTAAGGCCAAATCAAGAAAAGGCACCAAAAGGCTTTAATACTGACAAGGATCAATTAAGTAGCGCCAAACCTCCCGCTAAGCTAAAGAGAAAGCTACCTAAAGTGAGTCAAACGAAACAAGCGAAACCCACCAACACCAATGATGGTTTCGTGAACTGCCAAAATCTGCATGTCATGTAGGAAGAATATTAAAATATATTTTTGTTTTAATTGCACATAGACTGTATCCCTGTGTTATGGAAAATAGTTTGAACTGCCTCATGGTTTGTCCAAAATTATACGCCATGGCAATCAATTTATAAACTTAATTTCCATAATTTCAGTTTAGAATTGAGGCATTGGGTGAAAGAGGAGCCCATAGAACTATAGGTCCTTTATCCAGAGATTATCTAAAATAATTCTCAATTTTGTTGCCTATAGCCTCTGAGAATTTCAGATCAATGTCCCGAACGTAGGTTTTATTTTCTACGTGTAGCTGGTGCTTCCTCATACTCATACATTACTGTGTATTCGGTGAGGTAAAAGTTACATTCCTTGTGAGAAACAAAAGAGGAAAGTCCCTATGAAAATTGGAAGAAGGAAGTAAAGAAACAAGGACAAGGTTATGTTACCATTATAATCCCAGGTCCTTTTTTTTTAGCCTAAAGAATTTTGTTGGGTAAAAGGTTGTTCTAACCATTGCTATGAAAAGATGGCCGTTGACATACAGTATAATTTTTTTAACATTTTGGAAGAAATAGCCACTCAAGAAGTAGCCAAGACTTCATTTTAGGCACGTGCATGAACATCAAACCACAACCAACTAGGAATCCTAAGATTTCTGATCCTACGGTAAGCCGGGAGAACACGTGGATGTTCTGCATATAAAAGGATGCTTTTCTATTTCAGTTTGCCGTCAGTTCCTCATAAAACTGTTTCAAGTTTCAGTAAAACGCATTAGTCATTCAGTATAAAATAGTAAGCGGCGATAAATTCGAAGAAAGAAGAGGATCCCATAGAAATAGCCTCACAGATTGAAGGTCAAGTATTGGAACTTACGTCTTCCCGTCTCCAATCAATACCACATAAAATATCTCAGTATTGTCATTCTAGAATGCAACAGAGTATTTTGATACTTCAAATTTGAATATTAAGAAGCCGCATCAGCTCTTTCAAAGCTACTACAGAAAAAAAACAGATAAAACTCTTCAGTTGAAATACAAAACTTAATTAGAAAAGTTCAACTACATTTTTGGACAACCCAAGACTGATGCTTGAGACTTGTTTAATCAAATGACTAATACAATTACGAGGAGACTCCTCAGACTCATATAAACTTGACTATGCAGTTCACAAGAAACTTGCTGAAAGGTATGTGGCTTTGAAAGCAAGGTACATTTCAGAGGCAAAAGTAATCCTACATGTCTTATGCCCAGAAACTTCCAATACCAAAAATTAATGTGACCTCCCAATTTTACATGGCTATACGCCTTTATTGCTGATATTCACAATGATGATTCATCTGAAATGTACTGCTTCATGGAAAATCAATCTAAGAAGTATCCAGACACAGTGGCATCATTTCTGATGGATTCTCCATCAAAAATACTAAAGTCACAGGTATTATACTGCTTCCAGATGCTGCTGCGGGCCAAATAAAAATTTGACAATGGTTTCATTTTGTACGTGGTTCTCAAGAGTAAACCATGTTAATATCAAACACTTATTTCCTGCAGTTGACAATCTTTTGCCACTGTGATAGGTAGGAATTTGGACTCCTAAAGTCAGCATAAAGAATGAAATAATAACTACTAAGGAGTATCTAGAGGCTACGGTGTTATCCGAGGAAACCCTCTTTCGTTTAGTGTCACAATGGACAACATGCTTCTTCAAGCATGGTAAGAAGGAACCCTGCCTCTAAAGGACGGAGTTTTCGCATGAAACTCAAGGCAGATGGTACTCTGCTAGCGTCAATCACTTTCTGGAACAAGAGATGTGAAGGTAACTCCAACATGTATCACTGCACAAAAGCAAAAGGATCTTCTCCAAGCGACATAGGGACTGGTTGGATAACATACGACTGATATGTACACCCATAAATCTGAGAAGTTATTTGGAAAACAAGTGGGTGGTTAACAAACTAGTGTTCTTTACAATTCAATAGTTGTTTCTGATACATTTCACGTGTATGTCAATCCTAAAACCAAACTAACTGTTCACGAATAATGTTCTCTGAAAGAAGGGCCTACACGCATCAGCTCACATTTTAAAATCACAAGCCTTAAACTCTTGAAAATAACTAAATTTTGTCAACGATGTTAAATATTCACTTTACATTTAAACACTTTTTCTTAGGTGACATTATTAAATCAAATATTTCTTTTGTTTTCTAAACACCACTCTGGCGAATGCGCTCTTCTTCCACCTAACGCTTCAATTACGTCAATGTTGGTCTTAGTTCTTTTCATGTTCCGATTCACCTTTTTTATATTAAAATTTATTTCTACTCACTCATACTTGTATTGCTTAATTATTCCTCCACACACTTCGTCCACAGTTAGCTTTATTGTTGTAATTAAACACGTGCTTTATATTGGTTCTTTATCGGATAGTTCTTTTGGTTAATAGATTACAGAACAGAAATTCATCTGGAGAGTCCCATTTTTACTTTCTCTACTACGTATAGTAAGTAGGGGAAGTATTGCATTCCACCCAAAAATTCGATACCGAGATTTCACCGGAAATACATGTTTAGAGACCTCCTGAATCCAAAAAAAGCATTTTTGGAAACATGTCCGTGTGTGTGTCTGTGTGTGTGTGTGTGTCTGTGTGTGTGTGTGTCTGTGAACAGCATAACTCAAAAACGAACAGTCGGATAAGCACCAAACTTGGTATTTAGGTTCAGTATCTTCCAGAGATGCGACACGAAGGTTTTCAAGAAAATCCCCCAACCCCAGACTACCCTTTACATGGAAGATTTTTCGAAAATTTTAATTTTCTCAAAAATGGCTCTAACGATTTTGATGAAAATATCATATGTTTAAGATAATGCCATGAGAAATGAAATGTATATCTCGAATTTTCTGGGAATGTCTCCAAAAGTATTCTTCATTGTGAACGACTTTTGCATAACTGGTAAACCATAAGAGATAGACAAAATGTTACTACACAAAAAATGTAGATCGCGTTAAAATACACAACTTATGTCATATACATTTATTTTGTTGAGTGAACCATTTTCGAGATATTGCTTGTTATTTCCTTAAATTTTCCAATACTTATACTTTTTCTCAAATTCGTTATTCATTTTTTTTATGTCCTGGACATGCAAAGAGAAGGGAATGCGCCACATAGCAACCAGCGTTAAAATATTTGACTATCGCTTAAAAGCTACCATATTTCCCTTGCATCTACAAGAAAATTACCAATAAGATTGACATCTCGATATCTCGATTAACATGAAGCATATGGAGAATAGGCGTTTGTAAAATTAGATTGTACAAGAGTAGAGAAAGTCATGTGAGTGTAACACATCAGATTTTTTAGATTATCTTTCTAGCTTTAAAATTATATCGGTTATGATTTTTTTCCTCGAAACCAGAATTTCAAGACGTAGAATTCTGGCATTTATCATCCCCACTGCCACATTTGAACTTGGAATTTAAACGCCGGGCAAGCACGTAGATCTGATCGACGTGCGGCTACAAAAGGGTTAACATATTCAAGGAGAAGGGCAGACGATGTGATTATCTCAGCGATATTGAATTCCACAATGCTAAGAATTACTGGATTCGTCAAGTACAAGTGCACTTTTCTCAGGAACTGCACCCGCTTTGATAAGCTTCACACCTAACCAAATCTCTTAAGATATGCCGTTTCAGTCCCTATTTTAAGGACACTCACTTCCTCTTGCAGGAAGACTACAGCTCGCCAACCTGACTGTAAGTGAACACCATCCAACGTTGCTTCACTCATTTGTTAAATCAACTTATGTATATAAGACCTCACCACCTAGGTGTCCGCATTCTGTTGGAAGAACTTCGCAACCAATTTTGGATCATCAGAGACCGCCAGGACATAAAGAAAGCATTGCGGCCCTGCTTGCCTTGCAACATTGTTCAAGGCGGATCTTGCAACGAAATATAAGCACCTATACCACCAGACAGGATGCGACCTAACACACCATTTGCTGTTGTGGATACAGGCTTCGCAGAACTACTGTATGTAAAATCAGATCATATCACTCCAGAAATCCTATACCGTCCTCTTCACCTGTGCAACAATGGAACACTATCTCCAACTGGTGCTGGACATGAGCGCCGAAAAGTATGTAATGGCCCTACAGCGGCTCGAAGGGGATGTGGCTTGCATCCCATATACTCAGACAACGCTAAAACCTTTCAGGCAGTCAACAAAGGAGCTTACAGAGGTATTTAATGCAATAGAACAACCACAGCATCTCTCCCACCATGGCATCACACGCGGCTTGATGGGGAGGATAGCGGGAAGCCAAGATTCGTACCATCAATCGCCAGAATTTGTTTAGGTTTGCGTACAGAAATAAAGTGAATATAATTATTGAAAGGATATCGTGTGATGGGGACCCAGATTTTACATATCTTCCTGATAGTGATACAGCAACAGTTTAACGCGACTTTTATTTTAATTATCTTGAATTAATTATCTTTTATTTCGTTTACTATTATATCATTATAATTATTATTCGAATAGTACATCGTTTCTTGCATTATAAGTTCGAGCTATAAATTCACGTGGCATTTATTTCTCACAGCTGATAACGCGTAATTGTTTACTTCAATTCTGGATCGACTGTAGAGCTGTATTCTTCTGTCTTACAGTGCTTTAAATATGAAACAAAGGCACACTTGAGAAAACCTCCATAAAGAAATGCAACACACAATGGGACATTGACTATGCTTAGGGACTGTGCTGATAATGTTACGGACGCTAAAATACTTAGACTGGAAACAATTTAATTGTTCACAGCGGGCTTCACCGCATTCAAAAAAAAGTGAACCAAGTTAAATCAATTGTTCAATTCTTTCAAACAAGTTCAAAGGCTAGCATGAAATTAAAAAGTACTCAGCAACAAATGCACGTGTCAGTTCTGAGGGTAAAACAAGACACTTCCAGAAGATGGAATTCAACTTTTAACATGTTCCAAAGAATACTGGAAATGAAGAATTTTGGACCACCAGGAGATCAAGAAAACGTTGAGCCCTGCATGTCTTGCAAGATAGTTCAAGGCAGACCTTGCAACGAAACAGAAGCACCAGACAGTGTACACTATAGCAGGCCATTTGTGTTGCGGATATACACATCGCAGAACCACTGTATGTAAAACCAGATACCTTCAATCCAGAAATCGTATATTGCCCTTTTCACCTGTGCCACCACTGGAACACTTCATCTCCAAGTGGTGTCCGACATGAGCACCGAAAATTTTGTACTGGCCTTACAGCGTTTGGCACGGAGACATAGCTTACCACATTCCATATACTCTTGACAACGCCGTTTCGTGCATTAGGAGACCCACAGACTTCGGAGTACCCCTTCCATGATATCATATGGAAGTTAATTCAACAACGAGCGGCTTTATGGGGAGCATGGTGGGAAAGCAAGATTGGTTCCGTTCAAACGCTGTGTTATAAAAGTACTCGGTCGCTCAAAGGTCAATGCAGAAGAGCGATCAGTCCTTGAAGCTCCTCTGGATTCTCGATTAATCACTCGGAACTGGACGTATAAAGCCCAAATCACTTCACTTGCGGGGGAATATTAACAAATATCCTAAATGCCCCGAGTCAAGTAGGGACAATACTTTTAGAGCGAGAATTGGAAGAGACGGACCCCCTACAGCTTAGGAGTTACCACGAATCAGAAGGCGGGGCGCACTTGTGCTCCAAGAAGACCTCCAACCCAGAATGACATGGAAGAGAGCAAGAGTGCTGGGGACTCACAAAGGGCGAGATGGCTTGACAAGATCTGCTATACTTCGCCTTTCGAATGACAGAAAAATCTTTCTCTTATCCAACTACTCATCCCCCTCAGGTACACCAGGGTGGGGAGGATGTTGTAGAACATGTTGGTACTACTGACAATAAAGATGGAAATGTAGATGGTAGCAGTTTTCTTTATCCAGACTTCCCACACCAGGGCAGTATACAGTAGGATGAAGCAGAGTAATGGCGCAAGGAAAACTATCGCTGCTGGAGTATGTCAGAAAGGACGTTCCACTCCAAACGGGAGGAAGCTGTACGAAGCAGAGACTTAGTATCAGGTGGGAAAGCTTGCCGATGATAACTAGTCTTGCTAGCATTCAGGATGGAAACATTAAGTGGATCCAGCAGGTTCCTTGAACAAGCCCTGGGATATTCCCAGAGCGGATGAGCATTGCGAGCACCAAGGAAGAAAAGAAACAGATGTAAGCTAAATAAGGCTTGACTAAATGTTCTGCTCCTAAGAAATTACAGCTTTTCCTTAATAACGAAAGGCCAACGTCACGCAGTCTTAAATTCTGTAAACAATTACACTTTATTTTCTTTTAAGCGATCCACCTTTCATTATATATACAGACACAAGTCCAGTTTGTTACTGTCGTCTGGAAAGTATGTGTGGACATAGAAGTGTAATTAACGACCCCAACAAAGAGGTAAACGTAAGGATGATTGTACTACATCGTTCCAGATTCAGCGAGGGAATCTCCAATCAAATGAAAACGAAGTGTGTAGGTTTAACTGCGAATCTTGTCGAAGTATCCGGGAACTGAGCTTCGATTTTACGTCTGCATAACACCTGCTTAACAGTGTGCATGGTTGTGTCGGGCGAACCGGAAAAGGTTATTGGCACGAAGGTTTAGGTTAACTATCCGTGTGATAATTGAAAGCTGCCCATAAACGAGATTGTATTCTTAATTTGATTCTGAATACTTAATATTATATAGTTATTGTCAGAAATCGTATTTAGGTTTCTGAAGAGAAATAAAGTGAATATAATTATTGATAGAGAGGACATCCTGTTATGGAGACCCAGATATTACCTCTCTTCTCGATAGTGATGCAGCTACGCATAAACGCGAGTTTTATTTCAATTATCCTGATTTAATTTCAGTTATTACTTATTAATTATTATTATGATAATACATCGTTCTATTGCATTATAAACTCGGATAAGAGGCTAACGAGGAGAATACAAAACGTTTTGTTTACTTCAAGTCTGGATCGACTGTAGAGCTGCATTCGTATGTCTTACAGTGATTTAAAAGGCACACTTGAGGAAACCTCTATGAAGAACTGCGCTCTCAGGGTTAGCGTTGATAGTTACGGGCGCTAAACAAAATTAAATTGAACACGGCGAGTTTCAACACAAGCAAAAAGTTATGATTAGAGCCCGGAAGTTCAGATCTTTATTTTGATGAAAATGGGTAAGCAAAAAGGCACAAAACATCACAAATAGGCAGTAATATACTTAAAGTAGGCACTTATTAAAAGCGAAAACGGAGAGCAATCCCATTTTTATAATGTGAATAGCTATCTACGGTACTTAATACGCAATATTTCATTTATCACATAAAGTACTTTTAATGTTTTTCAAGGTTTCAACTGCCATAATCTCATCAAAATAAAGTTCTGCTTCTACTTAAATTACTGGAGGACATTTAAAACAAGCAACTTCGCAAGGATTCATTCCTACCAGTTACAACGGAATTTTCACCATCCAGGACATCACGTTAACACTCCTGGCACTTGCCACGGGTACCACATTCTTTCTCCAACTTCCGGTATCACATTGTAATATACTACTATGAACGCCAGATCATTTTACAACTTCTTTCACTCGCGAACTGAAGCACCTTCGTCTTATTACGCAGCATCAAATACCTCGCATATCTTATCCAAATTGTTACTGACTGTGCGGGTAAAGCGACCTCTGCTGCCCTTAAAACCCCACATTGGGGGTAGGGTGATTTTAAAAGAATTTTCTTGGTGTTAGATATCAATTTACCCACATCTTCGGCGATTCTATGTAATTCGTGAGCTAAACACATGAAATGTAGCATTTTCGGGAAGAGAACTTTAAAAGCTATAGTTGCCTTTTTTATGTAAGGTGCCTGCTTTCTTTTCGTTAAGTTCTGTTATTTAAAGTCTTAATTAAATCGTTTAAAGAGGTAAGTTTTCGACCCTCTGAAAACAAATAAAGGCATTTATAGAGAATACGATCCTCAAATATTTTTCTCCCGTGAAAGTGTCATTTCATTATTTGTGTATAACATTTTTTTACTTTCATACACTGAAATTCTTTATGTGCTTTTCAAAATGCGTAAATAATCACAGCAAAAAAAATCCGTAACGATCTAAAACAGGCAAAAGAAAAAGGCCTACCTTAAAACAGTGCAACAATAGGCAAAATAAAAGCTGGCCCTATCCTCCCTAATGTACGGAAACAGGTTTATCTCTAACCCTTTATGTCCATGCAAATATAAAGGCCATTTGCATCTAACTTCCTGTCTCTAGTTATGATTCAAGTTAAATGAATTCTTCAGTTCTTTCAAACAAGTTCAAAGGCAAGCATGAAATTAAATAGGACCCAGGAACAAATGCAAGTGCGAGATCTGACAGTAAAACAAGACATATCCAAAACATAGAATTAAACCTTTAACAAGTTTAAACAATACTGGCAGTAAGGAATTCGCTTGTGCCAATCATAGATGTCAATTACTTAGATCTGCAAGATTTGAACTCAACCGCTATTGAAATCATACGACAATCTTGTAAAGCATTGAACGTTTTCAAGTCTAGCACTGAGGAATGAGGAGTGAAAAGCCGGTGACTGCTTCAAAGTCATACCAATGAATAATTAATTGAAAATTTGGTACAAAGAATATACAAACAATGCTGAATTTCTTCATGTATAAGGAATGCCCAAGATGCTAGAGCAAGGCTTAACCAATGACTTCGTGTTGAAGAAAATAGTTTCTACAAAAGCAACGTTATTGTCCCCCGTTCAAGTTACCTGGGTTTTCTAACAAAAAGTATATTGAAGAAGCAAAACAAAATCTCATTCCATACAGTGAGCTATTTGCCTCAAAAGCTTTCAGACTTCAATTCCAGTCTCCAAATCTACCCCTCGCCTGTGGGGTCGATTTGACGAGCTTTTTCCAGTCTGCAGAATAATCTACAACCCAAAGCTGCTGCACCAGTATAACTGGACTCATCTGTAGGAACGTTTGCTACAAACTCATGAAAACCCATTTTAGTGGATGTCTGTGGGCGTTAATGACCTAGAAGTTGAGCGCCCTTAAACAAAACCAATCCAGCACTGTTTGAACTTGCCGAAATGTATTGTCACGACTTCCACACGATGTGAAAGTGTTCTCCAAGGCAGGTCACCTCACAACAGGCAGAAGAAATCGTCTTGCGGTTGAACAAATTGAGATTCTACATTGAAATTTATTAACTTCATTTTCGTTTAACGCAGAACAAAACACACTGTGAGCTTCTTATCGAATCAAAAGGGTTGTTTAAAATATTTGTATGGCATGAGTAATAAACGAGAACCTTCCAAGTATTAATGCTCGAAATTATTTCAGTTTTCTGCATGCTTTTCTAAATTGGAGAATATGTGAACTTATTATCGCCTGTCTGCTTCATTTCTAGAATTGTAAGGTAACTAATTTAGTTGTTTGTTTACCTTGAGCGGCTAAAGGGCAAGTTATGTATGACAAGTTAACACTGTTGGATGTGTTGCAATACGTCACAATTTCTTGCTTTACGGCTTAACGACAAGAACGAACAACCATTCGATTCTTCAATGATTATGAGTCTTTGATTGCAGAGTTTACTTTTGATAAATGCCAGTTCCTTGATAATCCATATTTTCTGTCAATGATGTAGAATATTATACACACAGCCAGAAGAAAACAAAGAACAATACATTCTCTTTATTGCTAATCCGGATACTACTAAGGCCATTCAAGCTTGCTTACAAAGTCGCCATACAACTGTTACACATTTGCATACTGACATGGTCAGAGAATAGTAGAGGTAGAAGTGTTGCATGCTTTACATAAAACTCTCACAATCGTATATGCTTTGCTACTCTTTTTCCGGAGTTCATACAGGTAATCAAAAAAAGGTGCTGTCACAGAGAAACAGTTAGAAGAAAACATTAGACGAGAAATTCACTCAATTTAGGATACTGAACTCTCAGGTGTGAATGCAAATTTTCTGAGAAGATGCCAGAAATGAGTGGATAACATTTCCAACATTACTTATAGAGAAAGTTATTCAACAGCTGAAGATAGATCTGCTATCATCGCAAGAGTGTAATAAAGTGTTTATGGTTTGAACACTGATGTGCCAACTTGCAACAGTGGTCTTGAAAGTCACTACACCAAACAGCGGGATTTGCGTTTGACAAGCTTTATGGGTTTAAAGGCAGTACTGTCATGTGCCATTAAATGACATGCAAAAGCAGAGAACCATGTTTTCCTCAATATAAGGAAGGAAAGGATAAACCTGTGATCTTCCTTTAAAATAAATAAGGATAACAAGGAAGTTACAATGTTTCCTTTTAAGTAGCAACCAGAGGGAATACCTGGTTTACTGCTGTCGTGTATCTGTCAGGATATTTACTGGATGTAGTCGAATACTTTAACAGCTGACAGTGGTGCTGTAAGTTTAAGCTGCTTTCAGAAATTAGTGACTGTCGTACTGTGTGAAGCCACTTTTGTTAAAGAACGCTACAGCTACGGCTGAAACGAGAGCCTGTTTTGAAGGTACAGATTATACACTAGCTCATAAGACATGAACTTAATAAATGCTCTTCGTCTATTAGTCAGTGACCTCGAACATTGACAAATTAGTGAAGCAGAAAAGCTGCGAGTTCCACATTTACATTAACTTAATTCCAGTAAGTGTTGTACTTTGAACCTAACAGATTATGTGCCACTATTTTGTCATACCAATGAGGCGTTTCACTGACCAACTGAATTAGTTTGACTGAAAGGTTCATTTATGGTATATACTGCATGTGATAAACTGTACTTATGTAAACCCTATTGCGTTCACAGTATTTCAGTTGTCATTTACTATTCAAGGGAGAAATGCTACCACAATTGTGGTTGGAATGTTTTTTATATTTACTATATTTTAGAGTGAATTAAACTTAATTATGAAACAAAGTAATTTTGTTACTAAAAGAAATCTAGTTCTAGATGATTCAGATTCCAATATGGCCTATTAGGTTTTGACGAATTAGAATTTATATCACTTTGGTTAATAATACACGAAAACACATTAACTGAGGGTTGATTCAGTGGCACAGTGAGCGGGGGTTGGTGTTACACCTCCCAAGAGATGTTATGTTTACTGAGTGTTTTAATAAGCTTGTGTTACGTTATTATATATTGTAATATTGGCATGATTTTCGTGTTTCGAATAGCAGAAGAGAGGACTCCATTGGCATAAATAAATTTGGCAATTTTATGTTTCCCAACAAAGATAACAAACCCTGGTTTATCAACTCAATACAAATCATGTACAAGTGCAAAGGCCGCCACCGTTCAGTGTCCGACCGTCACTCTCAGTGCCCTTGGAAGCAGGTCTTCTGAGAACAGAAGCACTGCTCGGTAGTGACGTCACAGGGCAGGTAACCTGCCGATTGCTGACTTACGACATACATAAATTATGTGGTTTTGTAGCACGAGACAAAGCGTATAGCTGTCACCATTCCTTGTATACTATCCGCTTCAAATACAGCTTTGTCGACCTACTATATTGACCATTTGAGTAAACAGAAATATCAGTTTCTCACATAAATATACTAAGAACACATTCTTATCGTAAAGTCGTGATTTCAGGTATCATTCTAGACAACAAATAAATAAGTGTTACTTACGTTGGTTTAATAAACATATTTCGTGTGTGTTACAATTTTTAATTAGAAGCCAAGTTTACCAATAGTGATTCCCAACGTATCTGCGTATTGTTTTCTCTATGACCAATTCTGTTGTTACAGTATATCTCATTCGACTAAGGGCCGGTTTCACAGTTCAGGCTTAAGTCGAACTTTTACTAAGCTACGGACGCAGCTTAAACAAAACTTAAGCTTTGGTTAAAGCTTTGCGAATTTCACAGTAGGGCAACCACGTTTTGCTTTACTAAGATGAACAACTCCTCGGAACTTTAGTTGGTAACTCTTGCGCATGCGCATCGAGCGAATTCCCATCATTTGTTTATGGCGGCGCTGTTCCTGAAAGTAAGGTTTTATAGGTTATTCAGATACACACATTAAAATGACAGAAAAATCAGAGCCAAAACGTACTGCTAACTTCACTTCTCAAGATGTTAGCATTCTGTTAGAAATTGTAAAGCAGTATAAACACATAATAGAGTGCAAGCAATCTGATAACGTACTGTGGAGCAAGAAGAACCAAACGTGGGGGAAAATTGCGGAGTTACTCAATGCAAAGAGCGGAATAATATACAGAGATGCTACTGTTGAAGAAGAAATATGACAATTTGAAGAAAGTTACAAAAAAGAAATACGCCAACGAGAAATGTGCTATTCGGGGTCAGGTGGAAGTCCAGCTGTGCCTTAGTTAATTACGCCAATCGACGAGGAAATAAAGGAATTAATTGGTGTCCAAATTGATGGATGTGAAACAATTTTCACAACTCTGCATGCTGTAGATTTTGAGACGCCGGAAAAATCTCCAGCTGCAATTAGCATGCTTCCACTTGCATGTAACCTCGTCAAAAGAAGCATCACTTCTGATGAGAGGGCTTTGTTCCTGAAATATAAAGTAATAATACCTTATGAGTGATAAAGTATATTATAAACGTATAAGAATAAATTTAATATTAAGTTTTACTTACCAGTCTGTTTTATGTTTAATTGCATCAACAATAATCTCTAGTGCCATCATCGCAGTCTGTTTACTTAACTGAAACCTCTCGTAGAATTCTCGGTCATTCCATATGTGGAAATGATTTGGATGCATTGTAAACACTTTAGGCCGTCTTCTGTTGTGGATATGGTTTAAAATAATTTGCATTTCCTCGTCACTAAACCCGTCCTCAGATAACATGGCGACTCCTTAACTTAAACCGCCAGTCAGTACGGTTTAAGTCGAGTCCCGTATAATCTCGGCTTAGCGATTGAACTACGCAGTGTAAAACTCAGCTGAAGCATAACTCCCCGGTTAAGCCCGACTCGAAGTTTAAGCTTATACTGTAAAACCGGGCCTTAGTGGCATAGCGTTTTTAATGGCCTCTTAACTGCAGCTGTGTCTCATTCCTCATTTTGCAAAGACAAATTTTCATTCGCATGTGTTATCGAAGCTGTTAAAACATAGGTTATAGTATACAATTATTGATCATTTGTTTTTGTTTACTGTAGTAAATAGTAAAGTAATAGCTGTCATTTGTCACTCATAATGATTGAGTGAAAATTTTAACGCATTGTAATGTTTACCATTGCCTTATGTCCAGTTAGGCTAGATTTCTACCTGTCTATAAATCTATTTTAATTTGCACTGCCATTAATCTTTGGATGTGAAAACGTATGCATTCTAAGCTTAGCTCAAAAACGTAACGAAAGTAGTAGTTATAATGTTTAATCTCTAAATTAAATATTGAAATGTATGTACAGATCTATAATGCAGTATTATGAATAAACGAAATCTCAAAATAAAGTTTATACTATTTTATTAATTTCGATTAGAAAAATTAAATGAACGATACCTCAAACGGGGTCTGAAGTTACGTGATATTCATGTAAAAACTGAGGGGAGGGAGTAAAGTAAAAGAGAGTCGTTTCACCCAGGATTCGAAGCCGGATTCTCAATGCAACTTAAGCTAACCCTCCACAATCACGTTCTCTTATTTTCACAGCTAAACCATTACTCTCTCCCTCTGATATAAACGTTCTATCTGTAGTAGAAAATGATTACGGAACCTTTTCTCCGTAACGAATTGTTAAACAATGGCTTTTTGTAACCAAGAATCTTGAGTAATTACGTATCTTGTATTGCTATAATAGCTCGACAATATTTATCAAACAAAAATAATTTTCAATGAGTAAGATTATATATGGATGGAAGTGTTTATTTGGACGCTATGTTGCGCACAGTACTGCGATCTCACACAAGTATCGAGGAAAGTCTCTGCGGTAGAACAGTGGCATATCTAAACAAGACATCGGCGCCACAAACCCATCTCTAAACGATTAGTAGGGTCTTCCCATCCCCTAACCATAGCATGTCACTACACGCCCACAAAGTCAAGCGTTGCTGGATGTCATGATAGCTCTTCGACTTCAGCAGCTGCTACTGAGCGCACATGCTTTTCTTCCGTATTTTAGTTAAAACCTATAAGTGCAGTTTTTTAAGTTTGCATTAGCATTTAGTACTTGGGTAGTTTAAGATGTCGGGGCCTCGGGAAACAAACCAGGTTGCTGTCCCTCCAGCAACTGACTCCCTGCAAAAATAAAACAACCTTTTGCAAGAGTATTTTGGAGAAGAATCAGTAGGGATAATCATGTGAATACAGCACATCACACCGTTTTTTATCTCTTTCTTTCGTCTTCAGTATTTTTACTTTTCTTACACTTTATAATAAAAACATTAATTTAAACAAACAGAAGCTGTCATGCTAACTAATAAATCTTCAATAGAGAATTACTTCTTGTATTAGCTTTATATTAATAAAACCATTGTTGTGATGCAGATCTCCTATATTTACAAAATTGCGAGGAAAAAAGCTGCTATATTTCAAGAGTGACACAAAAAATTGCGTTCGCCTTACATTTTACACCTGTTGCTCTGTTTGGTTCTTCTGCATTCTCCTGTAGAATGCTTTCACCATAGCTCCGCGCGCAATTACAGTTAACAGAACTGCAAACATGCATCCCTTATTTATAAAAACCAATATCAGGGTAAATAACATAAACAAAGATCATGCTTTTATTTCAAAGCAATTGTTTCTTTCAAAATAAATTCAATTTAATTATTTAATAATAGTCCATCATCAAATGTTGAGTTTATTGAGTACGTGTTTCTAAGTTTCCCTCGGATAATATGTTAACACGCATTTCCGTACGTGCAGCTGTTTCTCAGTTATGTTCTAACGCATTTGTAATTATTATACGATACATACTTCATTTGTTGTCAATACAATTAGACTGCATCATTGAATTTTGTACATGTGAAAATCACCTGCAAGGCTTTGCTTTTAAACTGTGGCAACAACGCGCACGCCATTCTTTTCCCCCCAAGATGTTTAAGGTTGGAAACAATTTGTTTGGCTACTGTACAAAAGCCACAGCTTGGGGATGCTTTGCCCGCGACTTTTTTAAATGGTGAGACTGTACCACCACGTTATTTACACCACAATTGAGCCCCAAGATATTTAAGGAGGTTGTGGTTAAGAGAGGTAAGAAACAATTTGTTTGGCTACTGGGGATGCTTTGCCCGCGATATTTTTAAATGGTGAGACTGTACCACCACGTTATTTACACCACAATTGAAGTTAAAACCTAAAACTACCGAAATGTAGCATCAAGCACTCTTTATTCACTTTACTGAACGAGTTTTACGTGAACATTACAGTGATCTTTTCTGTGCCAATTCAAACCTGCAAGGTTTCATGTGGGTCTTGGTGCTTTGATACAGGACTGGGTAAATCCTTGTTCCTTGTTATAAGGCTACTGGAAATGATAGGCAAATATTGATCTGGAACTCATACTGGTGCCTAAACACCAACTTTATTGTACAGCCAAGGCAGCTAGTTTGATATGCAAGGTACACATTACTCTCAAAAATAACTCCCTGTGTTGGTCTGATTCCAATCTTCATACCTTGTTTATAGGTTTGCGGTACAATTATTTGTAAAACATAGCAACTCCCGAAATTATTGTCTATCTACACACAAAATAACTGTTGAGTAACAACAATTACAATAAATATAAAACCATAAAAAACTACATATCACTTTAAAACAACCTTTAAAAATCTTAATGATACAGATAACTACAAACTTTAAAAATATCGTAACCATTGCTATAAGATTCATATTCTATACATATTAACTTCCATGTATTCTGCAAAGTTCCATAGTTTTGAACGATAAATACCATATAATGTAATGCAATGTGTTATGGGAGTTTATCATTTCGAACAGGTGATAGCATTATATTTTCACAATTTATAAACTTTACGATTGTAATGCAATTTCTAAGAAAATAGTGTAGATATAACAAAATTCATACATGAACAACAATGAGGTCTTGATAAACAGAAAATTACAAAACTAGGAATGTGAAACACAGAACCAACATTTTAGAATACGATCCTCCAAACAATGTACTGGATCAGATCCTAAACACCGATAATTGGCTATTTTAATGCATAGTTCTCTCTATTAGTTGCAAAAATGCAATACTACTAGCCTGGGTTTAACCTGGATAACTTCAGATATTGCCGTTAACAACTCGGGAATTCTGGATGCAAAAACTGGATTGCAATACCTAATTATACAACAAACCAAAGTACGCTACCACAACGCAGCTGTTACTTTAATAAGGCTAAACGGAAACAAATTTTAAAACTAGTGGAAAAATTCAGGTTGGAATTTTGGTTTCAATAGACAGGCAGGATAAAAATGGCAAGATACTGTAAACTCGCGATTAAGATGCTAAATGAAATATTCTTTAAGGAAAAGAGGTTACACAAAATGCCAGGAAAAGCTCCGAGTGAACTGAAAACCTAGTGGCATTGTAGTATTAGGAAAATTAAAACGTAATAAGGGAGACAAGAATGTTGCTTTAACATATGTAGAGAACCTAGATAATAGAAACGACCGTTCGCTTGAACAACTGAACATTATATAACTGCATAAAACAAGAAGTAATAAAGGCACGATAGTGTTAATGCATCACGCACTTATATGTTCGGGATTAATTAAAGCGGCAGCGTCAGTGATCGCAAGCGTATGTACAGGAGTAGGATGACTTCAGCTTGAGCCACGATGGCTGACAGAAGACCTGAAACGGGCGCTCTGGGCGGTGCTGGAGGCACGAGTGTTGCACAAATATATTCGAGCTTAGTGAAATGTATTATCTGGACGTAATGTTGAAGGAAATAGTTCAACGATAGTTTCAACAGTAACGTGACGGGTATTAGAGTGGGACATCTACTACAGAGATGAATGCTGTGTTTATCGCCAAGCGCACGTCATCATTTAAGACATGCTGACTTCGTACATCACTCAAAGAATGGATATCAACCTGCAAGCCACCTTCGTAACGAACACAAAAGCAATCAATTTTCGCTCCGAACTGTGAGCCTGGACGAGAGTTAGATCCATCACCACACCCCGGAGACGAAATCTGCCTCCACAGAATTTATGCATTCAGATTCCTGGTAAGAAGTTTACAGTGACACCGTCATTGTGTTTTAGGAGTACAAGGAGTTTTGTTGCTACAGAAAGAAAAACGAATGCCCAATAATATTGTGACACACTCAGCATCGTGGCTCAGTTTGTTAGGCGCTGTCCTTCTGATCCCAAGATCGCGGGATCAAACCTGGCCCAGGCTGATGCTTTTTAAATGCGCTTAAAAGCGACAGCCCATGTTAATAGATTTACTAGCGTATAAAAAGAAGTACTGCGGGACGAATTCACAGCACACCGGCGACGCTGATATGTTCCTAGCAATTGACAATGTCGTTAACAAACAGAATATTGAAAGGTTGAAAGTCGCTGTTCGACGAAGAAATTGGTGCTACTGTCGTCACAACCCAATACCAAAAACGGCATCGGCTGCTGCAGCATTCTGCAAAGGTTCGGGTGGGAAAACCCGCATCTTTCTGCCTATAGCCCAAATCTCTGCTTCTACTCGTCAGCTTTGAAAAGGGAGCTATCTGGACAGCATTGAAGCAGCAACTACAAAGTGGCGCGCACGTTTCTGTTTTTTCTTGGGCGCAGAACACGCAATTCTCTGAGAGCGGGTTTTAAGAGGTAGAAATTAAACTGAGTTTCATAAGTAGAAAAAAAATATCCATGTTCATCAAAACTATGTGGAAATGTACACGAGAGTTATCTCTACTGCCATAAAAGACTCGCGAACCTTATTTCTGGAAGGATCCTTGCACTCAGATCAAATGTAGCGGAAAGATTGTGCAACTTCAATCTAAATCTATTCCTAAGCGATTTAAAAAGGCATGAACTTCATGACAATCACTCAACGACTGTCTGTTAGAACATGTAACCACTTCCAAGTTTAAAAAATGGAAAGAAATATTACATATTGGCCCAATTGCAGCGGAAACTATTAGAATTAAACAAGTGCGAAACCCAGTACACACGATTTGGAAGACCTCTGAAATTATTCCAGTAGTGGGGGGGGTAGGCAAGACACACCGGAAACTGGGCCCATATTGCTAACAAGTATATTAACTAAAACTACAAGGATGCTTAACTCTCGATTAATGCGGCACTTTGGAAGGAAAACATTTTTATGAACCAACAATCAGCCAACTTCGAGCTACTGATGAATGAGCAAGGATTCTGATATGTATGGTGGAGAAAAGTACCCCTTACTGTTGCTCTACACGCAGATGAATCTACAGGAAAAATATGTATCAGCGTAATTCCCGATTCAGATCCTCACTTATCGGAAGATGAAAGCATTCCACTCCACCAGAAATGTAACAAAAGAGAAAGGAGCAACTGCTCACACAAAATTATAAAAATCAAGACATCAAACTTGTGGACAGCATGGAAATACCTATGGAATTAATGCTACTCTCCAATCCTGGCAATATTTCAAATGCTTCATCACATGAGATATTCTTGAAATGCTATTTCCGTACAGCGTTGCCACATTTAGCGTCAACATGGAAAACCTTAAAACAGTTAATTGGCCAAAGTTTGTTCACATCCTTCATTCAATTGCCAAGCTACTAAACATTACTGGAGCAGCTCTTTAGGGCATCCAGTTATTTCTCAAGTATTGTAATAGGCGAAAGGAGATGAAACGTTTAAACCATTTTAATGACACCACCATCTTTACACCGCCTGAAAGGGGTGGTTATAATACCTTGAAAATAAGGCTGCAACTAACAAACGTGCGTGAAAGACTTTTACTCGTAGCTAAAGACGAATGACAGTATAAGAAATAATTACCATTAAACACGTATTTTGTATAAACCTGCCAAGAAAACAGCACAAATGGGCGAACAAAGAATTTGCTCTGAGCGGAATGTCTGAATTTAGTTGTGGTTTCGAGTTACTTTGTGTTAAGGGGCATTTCCCATAGACGTAGAACGGTTTGGCAAGATGTCGGGCCCTTCACTAAAGATTGGGAGAACACGCACAGTAAAGTCACTTCCGTGGCGCTTTCCTCGAGAAACAATGGAACGTCAACAATCACCACGAGGAAACAAATTAGCAAGAGCAGATGCCAGCCAAACACTCGAAAATCAATTATTGCGCCTATGGCAGCTTAGCAAGTTACTTCCTCGGCTAGGTGATAAGGGATTTATAACATCGCAAACCAGACACCACCTGGTTGTGGCGCATCCAGAGACGATGAGTTACGCAATAAACCTCCCGGTTGCTTTGCAAGGCCCTGGAACCCGAATGCCGGGAAACAAGCTCCTAAATCGGCGCGAACCAAGGCCTCGGAACGCACAACGAAGGAAACAGAGCCTTCTACGAGTACCGTTACAAGGACGACAATTGCAGTGTTAGGCAGCGGCACAGAGCTCTACACGAGAGGTCCGGAACAGCAGGAATCTGCACGACGCTACAGGCCCCGAGGCAATTTTAGGAATATTCGATGGCGTTTATGTGAAATTCGCATAGGAATAGTGGAAATTATAACAGAACACAAAACAGCCCCAGCCTCCGTCGTTAGGCAGCAGCGTGTGGAAAACTAGAAACGGACAGAATTAATCAGTTCGGCCCACGAAGGCACGAGTCAGGACGGAAATTATGCAGGTAACACTGAAGCAGTTTACAAAGTGGTGAACAGAACATTTTATAGCAAAACTCAATGGTCAGATTTAAGAACGTAACCACAGCGCAGGAGGTACTTGAAGCAACGCGCCCACGTAGCAGGATCCGAAGGTTAATGACACCTCGGATTAAGGAAATGGTTATGAGTACACTTGAATAACTCACAGAAGCAAAAATTGCTTCCGGTATTTATGACGCACAAGGACTCTCATAAAGGACTGGGATTCTGCAATGAGATTGAAATAAAAAAACGTCGCAACATTCAGTATGATACTGCAAGACCTCAGGGAGGCAGTATACGCCTGAAATTCAGATGCTGAAGGAATTATCCAGTAATCTACTTTACAATAAGTAAACCCCGTTCAAAAATTGACCAGTGCCGTCTGCGCAAACAAAATAATCGACGATTATACTCGTACGTACAGCAAGATGAAAGGAATTCTAGTTGACAATTACGCACTTACAAAAGGAAATTTGTGAATACGTTGCATAAAGCTAGATGAGTTCTGAGCTTGAACCCAGAAAGCAATGCGTATACATTGTATACAGACACATACCAAGTATAGACATGATGACGTAATGAATCAATCACGTACGGTGTTAAAAAAAATCTGATGTGTTACACTCACATGACTTTCTCTACTCTTGTACAAACTATTTTTACAAACGCTTATTCTCCATCTACTTCATGTTAATCGAAATAAACATTTGCAGACTCTATCTTATTGCTAAGGGGAATATATATTTACAAGGGCAATATAGAAAAACAGTAGCCTTTAAGCATACATATCTCTTAATAGCTGGTTGCTAGGTGCAGCACCATTCCCTTTGCCACAGATTAATAATCTTTGCATATCCAAGACAAAAAAATTAATAACGAATTCCCATTTGAGAAAATAAGTATTGAAAAATTTAAGGGAATAACAAGCAATATCTCGAAAATGGTTCACTCAACAACAAAAATGTATATGACATAAATTGTGTATTTTAACGCGATCTACATTTTAGTGTAGTAAAATTTTGTCTACATCTTATGGTTTACCAGTTATGCAAAAGTCGTTCACAATGAAGAATACTTTTGGAGACATTCCCAGAAAATTCAAGATATACATTTTATTTGTCATAAAATATCTTAAACATATGATATTTTAATCAAAATCGTTAGAGCTATTTTTGAGAAAATTAAAATTTTTGAAAACTCTTCCATGTAAAGGGTAATCTGGGGTGGGGGATTTTCTTGAAAACCTTCGTGTCGTATCCTTGGAAGATACTGAACCTAAATACCAAGTTTGGTGTTTATCCGACTGTTCGTTTTTGAGTTATGCTGTTCACAGACAGACACACACAGACGGACATGTTTCCAAAAATGTTTTTTTTTGGATTCAGGGTGTCTCAAAACATGTATTTCCGGTGAAATCTCGGTATCGAATTTTTGGGTGGAATACAATACTTCCCCTACTTACTATACGTAGTAGAGAAAGTAATAACATACAGCCTACATTATATTAGTAGCCGTGCTAATTCCGTATCCGATTCTTTAGTCAACTACTTGGATACACTGAGCAGGGTAGGCTATGTGAATGCTGAAAGCTATATTGTTCGCTGCATGGTAGCTCAGTGCGTAACTCAGATTGCATTTACCCCTCTCCCCACAGTTCATCCTGCGGAGCCCACGGCCCATAACGCAACTATGCCACACGCAAGCTAAACCATACCAGCGTACAATGAGGGTGTATTACATTCACTTTCACGTGGTCTACTGCCACCAAAAACGCAGTAGTTGGTCACATTACGTGAGTTAGTGTGGGCTTCCAATCATTGCCTGAACAATGATGAAGATTACACAACTTACAGTCGATGAACCTCATAGCACAATCCAAATCATTTCTGCACCCGTTCACCTGATAAGTGATTCCGACGCCGATAGAACACAACTAGCTTTTGAAACTGAAAGCGAGGGCGGAGTAACAAGTGGAGTCCAGCTATAAAGTTAAGTCTTCGGCTTTGAAGGAATACAGATGCATGGAAGGGGCCCGTCAGAGTAGTGGAACAGAGAGGGGATAGGATCTGCAATCTCCAAATTTGAAAACGGGAAAAATGTTGGGCAAATACAATAATGTTTTGATCAGGCCATATAAACAGTCATCGAGCTCTTGTATTTACTAGGAGAGCCATTCAAGTTGCCGAAGCATTTACGCTTCTACGCCCCTCAGTATGCCTAAACGGGTGTAAGAGGTGTGAGATTGCCTAATTGGTGAAAGCAAGAGCAATATCGGCGTTATCGTTTATTTAAATCTTCATGTATAGAGTGTAAAGTTTACATTTAACACCCGAATATAATTTGTCAGTACAACGTCCTAATAAGAGCATTGTACAATGGTGTGACATAGCGCCACGGTTGCGTAAGTACCTGGCGCACCATTACTGTGCAACGTAAATTCAGTAACGTACACAAGATGACGTAGGAACGTAAAGAGGCAACAGTGAGTAAAAATTAAAAGCAAAGAAAATGTAAGCTTGTCACAGTGAACCATAAAATGTGACGCGAGGGTTGTAAGAATTTGACAGCCATAGTTGATATATCGACTTGAGCTATTGTGTTTTTGCTTTGTTGATCTTGGGTTTCTAGGTTCCACGGGTTATCTTTACAATAGTATAAGGACTTGAAATTCGAAACCTCCATTGACGAGACGGCGGAGGAGAGTGCACCAGGACTGTATAATACGGCAATATGTGTGATTATGGTTATTATTGGTGTTTGCAACAAGTATTGCTGATGTAAAGACCCAATGTACAGTGTGCTCGCCACCAACCACATATGCATACAGATCGCGCCCCAGTAGGCAATTCCAACAAGACAGCGTAAGGAAGGTGAGAGACCATTTGGAAATGTATTTAAATGTCTATACTTAAGGTAGATATCTGGATATGACGTCACAATTTCTTATCGGCATATTAGGGCACGTGAAGCTGCTCCCGTGGTCATGGTCTAAAGAAAACGCGTACACAGAACAATGCTGACATGAAAGAAGATTTAATTGACCGAAACAATTGATGGAAAATCTGTATTAAGTAGGTTTTTTTAAAACCGGCACGGTGGCGGGAAAAGTCTGGGAGTTGCATGGTACTTTTGCCTGTGTGTAGTGGCAGCCTAAATAGTCACGCACCAGCAACCATGTAGATCCCACTTGCTCCTACCGCCGATTGACGGCAGAAAATGAAAGAGCGACTAACATTCATCGCGAGTTGTGCAGGGTGTATGATAAAGACGTTATGTGAAGGCCAATGGTTTCTCGTTAGCTGAAGGGACAACGTTACACGATGAACTACAAAGCGGCCGACCCTCCACTTCCCGCACTCCGAATACTGTCGAAGAGGTCCAAAGGCTCATGGACACCGATCGGCACTTTTCGCTTCATGAAATTATTTTTCAACTTTCTCCGAATATTGAAATAGGCCTGCGACATTTCACAGGATCATTTCTAAGGATCTGTTTCTATCAAACGTGTGTGCAAATGGGTTCCACGAGTGCTTTCAGAACACAAAGAGCAGAAAGTTGATGCTGCATTGCAATTTTTTTAGGTTGGGGAGACGGTGACAGGACGAGACATGGATCCATCACTGGACGCACGAATCCAAAACACAAGCTATGGTGTGGGAAGCAAATGGCGAAAGTTGTGTACAAGATAATGGCAATGATCTTCTGGGATTCCCAAGGAGTGCTGCTGATCGATTACGTGTCTTGTGGGACTACGATCACAGCTGCTCGCCATACACTGACTCAAGCCCTATTTGGGGAGTTTCGATGGGATGTTTTCGGTCATCCACCTTACTCTAACCTTGCACCACCTTTCTTTCGCAGCTGAAGACAATCTCGGGGGGAAAACGCTTCGCAAATAAGAATGACTTAAAACAAGAAGTGTAAAGATGGCTACTCAGTATGGCAGGAGAGTGGTTTGACACTGGATTAAAAAAACTTATCGTGGTACCAAAAATGTATTGAGATTAAAGGGGATTATGCAGAAAAATAACTATTATATTTAGCTTTCAAAATACACTAGAAATAATCCTGTAGTTACTTGAATAATTAAACATAAGCCTAAAAGAGAACCGAAATTTCATTGAAATGTTTGAGCGGGTTTTTTTTAAATAGGGTAACTTACTTTTGAGACAACCCTCGTAAAGTATTAATCACAAGACTGTGTAGTTCTCGCTTTAGCCTATTATCGTAGACAAGTATAGAAATGGGAACATTTTATAGACTGCGGCAGTGGGATATGATGGCTTTTACAGACGTATTGGGCATTCAGATCGAAATAAAAGAAAACATACTGGAAGTAAGCTAGTATAAAATGCAGCTTATTAATGTCTCATTACTTTTTAAAAACCACATTGTAAGTAGCTACCACGGTAACGAATACATTTCTGAAATCTGCTATGAAAGACTCGCCCAACAAAACAGGATCGTTCCTTACGTACTCTTTCAGCTGGAAGCTTGTTGCGATACGTCTCACTGACCCCACAGGAAGTATTCAGCTGCAGTCACATCTTGGCGGTCCGGCTGTCTCCTAATCGTGAAATTATACGTCCTGGAAACACGTTTCGCAGACAAACCATTGAACCACGAGCAGAGTGCGCTGCGGTACAATCTTGCTGAAACCATTATTTATCATCAAAATTAATTTCTTCAGGGATTTCCCACACTGTAAGCATTTGCTAGTGCCGTTCTGAGTTGACGGTCAGAATACGACCACCTCCTTCAGGAAAGCACGAGCCGATAATTCCAAAGGCATAGACGCCAAACCGGACTATTATTTTTTAGACTGTGCAGTGGTTTTTCCCATACTTGTAAGGTGTTCATTACTCCAATAGCGAAAATTCTATTTATTTACATAACCAAAAATATGGAGAAATATGTCTCTCATGCTACATAATCAGTCTGTTCAGAATATCCGGATTAGAGTTCAAAATGTCAGTAAACTGTCTACAAAACCACATTCGAGGATGTTTATCAGTTGCTTTAACTCGATGCACAAATTGAAATTTGGGGTCACAATATAGGATGCGGTGAAAACTTCTGCCCGACAGATTCAAAGCCATTGACTGACGCCTTGTAGACCGACTTGGACTTTGCTACATAGCTTCTCTAATTCTCGCAATGTTTTCAGGCGTGCGGACTGATTTGCACCTCGTACTAACAAATTTGTCACAAACATTGCCAGAATTGTTAAATGTACCACCCAGTTTAGGACTGTTTTGGGACGGAATTCTTTCACGCCGTGCGACATTAAATTCATTTTCAATTGTTCTATGTACATGGGTGATGGATTTCAATTCAAAAACGTTCTCACTGCGAACACACGTTCTATCACAGGCCAGTTACCCATATTATCTTGAACAACACAATTGTATGCTTTAGGGATCTCATTAGCAACACTGCAGGTTACGTTACCAAAGCCCCTAGAAACGAGCACGTTCTAAAAGCCGTCATGTTCCACTGCCACATCCTGTATTGTTTGCAAATGTTACAGGCAGGGAGACTTTGTCACAACATTTGTGTCGGCGCTGCTTCGTCGTAGCGAACTTTCTTCAGAATTATAAGTAAACGAGTCTGGACACAAGATTAAAACAGCTCTCGATCGCGTGTGCTTTATGAGGATCTAGAAGTGTTCCACGAGTAGAGACATACTCGAGAAATCTTCCCATCCCTAAGTATGAAACACAAGAAATTATGTAGCAAATTATAAGCACATGTGAGTGATGGAAGATTTTGGCGAAATAAGCACATTATGTCAAAGATGTTCTGTTTATGGAGAAGGCCGCGTCATCTTGTGGGTTGTTGTCGACGTTTCGCTAAACAGAACAAACACTAACGAACTGAAAATCACAATCTACGGAATCCTTAGCACGCCAACAAAACCAAAGCACTCCGGACAAGAGCATCAAACCCGGCGTCACAATTCTGCCAGCCGACACTGGCACGGATACCTGTGACTACCACCACAAAATGTTCTGCCTATTGCAAGATCTAGAGACGAATACAGAAGCCACTGTAGAAAGAAACAACACTTCTGACAAAAACCTCTTTCATCCTACAAGAATCTAAACAATGCCAATCTACGGTCTACCGAAAATCCACAGGTTGGAACGCAATCTGAGACCAATGGTGAGTGACATTGGTTTTTCAACACAAGCTCTAACCATATTTCTAGCCGAAAGTATACACAATTCTTGGAAAAATGAAACCTTTATTCACGATTCCGCTCATTTGGTACAAATACTAAGAACATTTTCTTTTGGGCTCAACCATATTCTCGTCAGCTTCGAAGTGCGATCATGTTCATTAAGATCCCAACAAGGATTTTCTATTAATCACAGACAAATCGAAAAAGAATGGATTTCCTGCAGATTGGTCGCAACTCGTGGAGCACTATTTGACTTCTTCGAACATAAGCAAGGGATCACCTCTCACCCGTGGTTGCAAAAATGGCAATAGACGCACAATACCTCAAACGACACTCTAGCTTAAATATGTGGACGATGTTAGGTGTCAACATCCCAGTCTACAGTGGAAGAATGACAGACTACACTTCCTAGATGTTCTGGTTCACTGCTCCACTCGCACTAACCGCTATTTGGACGCATCTTCTCATGACCCACCTGTAGTACAACAAGGTGTGGCAAATACGTTATTTCAACAGCCGATCAAAAAAAAATTAAATTGTGTTTTGTTTATGGACGCTCTTTAACTACTATGATCCTTAGCGTCCCATTCTATATTGGGCGTGAAAGACCGGTTATTTTGCTCAAAGGGCTCTTTATCGGGCTTGAGGTTCCTTTACGTGCCGTAAATCTACTACACGGGACCCCCGACTTTACTTCCCTTCCGAAGGAAGCCATGCTAAGGAATTTTACACCCAAAAAATCCATCGCCCTCCGCCGGGTTTGAACCCGCGACTTATGGAACTAGAGGCTAGCATGGTAACCACTACAACACGGAGGAAAGAACACACACGAAGCCTAATACTAAACCAACACAACAAATCCGCACTTGCTTAAGACGTGATCAGAATCGGCTCCCACATCGATTTTGACACGACAGAACTAGTAGCAACATGCAGCAATTTCTCCCAGAGGATGATACGAGACAGTAATGAAATACCACAGAAATGAGCATGAACAGACAACAACTCCACCACACCCGGAAGGCATGGATTATACAAAGTACGATCATTGGCCGATATCCGACCAATGAAACGCAAGGGAACCTCAGGACTGCCAAGTAAACCACTCTTGCCACAAGACGAGACACAAACAGCATGAAAAACAAAACCCAAAATACCCATAGTGAACAATACCTCAGTCAACAGAAAATAGCTCCACTAAGACCAATAATGGCACTATCAGAAGCCAGTAACTAGGGTCACCGAAGTTAAACGGAGAAGAGAGCGGTCAAGAGCCCAGAAGTTCAAGACATGGCAAGCGAAACGTCGGCAGCAACCCACAAGATGATGCGGCCGTCTCCGGAAACTGAGAACACCTATGACGACACAGGCCGTGGAAGCCTACGCATCTAAACCACGTGATGCATTAAGAGCCGCAAAAATTGCAGTATGCATTTCTTCATATATATATATATATATATATATATATAGTTTAGGAGTCGCTCGGAAACAGCAAACTGTTAGCAACCTTTGAGAATTGCTCTTATCTGCGGGAAGTCACCGTGAAGTTCACCTCGTCCTTACGCCAGCTAAGGACGTGGGTCATGTGGTTCTGCGCTCGATCGCTGTACTCAGAAATCTGCAAACACGTAGAAATTCTGTGACGGGATTGGTTGAATTAGATGTCATGAGATGGTGGCGAGCATGATTATAAAGTGGCAGTAACCAAAAAAGCAATAAATCTTGGTGAAGATTAATATGTGTTTGTTCATTACGTACTACGTCAGGACTATCCGACTCCCTGGGACCTATGCTACCCAGGAAGAACGGAAGCTGTGATTATTACCTCGATCACTCTCCCTTCCTCATTCACGCCCAGTCACGGGGATCCACCGCAACTTCCATTGTGAAATAAAATGTTCTCCGAATCACATGTAGCGTCATTAGTTGATGACAAAGCACTCGTCGAAACAATATATTGTTCGGAACTAAGCGCTACACAACCTGCATCCACCTTATTAGAGCGTTCGGGAGGCTAAATAATCGCGATATACATCCAATATAGAAGTCACTGGAGTCAATCACTGACCTTACTATATGACGGACCTGTCAAACCTTGAAGACGTTCATCATACTTTTGGAGAACATCGACACTCTGGGCTGTATAGTGAAGTGGGGGTGCGATGGAATGGAACAGACGACGTACAAAGGTTTAACGGAGCATAATTGCGATGAAAGCATTAATCATTGTACCCATGGTCCCAATTCAAAGTTCCTCTGTAACTAGCGACACCACAGCCCAATTGTTTCTGTGTGCCAAAGAATCTCACTACAGTTAAAAAATTATGGGATAAAATGGATGAACTATACCAGACCACAGATTATGTAGATGACAAACGCTTTTATTAACGCTGAAATGGTTTCTGTATGATCGATCTAAAGGTTTGTAACGAAGTCTCAGCTGATGCGTGTTATGTGGAGCATAATCACAGAACGGAATAACTTGGAGAACATAGATCACTTAACATTCGAATTGCCGCCCCTCCATGCTGGACTCGAATTATTATTACACAAGCCTTGGTAGGCTCATGGGGATGAGAATAGTGGTACAGACAAAACGAAAGTGCAATTACAATTTAGGAAACAGCTAGCTTTGTGATTAGACCGGTAGTACTAATGACGCTAAGCCGCAAGAAAAGCTTTCGGAAATCCTGAGAAATCAGTTGATACAACGGGCGTTATCTTGGTTTAATTAAATGTGATTTTGGAATCTCTGAATTGGCATAAGTTTGAAACCCTCACTACGCTACAGGGGTATTCGTGGTATTTGATTTCGTTTTAGGAAAGGAATATCGTAGCTTCCGAGAATTGTCGGAACATGTACAAGAAGCCAGAAATAAATACTATTGTACATTCTGAGGTATTCACTAGAACAACTTAAAAGGCACAAACCGATTGCTACTCTGATCAGTTGTGTTTAGTTTTGGCAATTCGGCTGAAACAATTATACAATGAACCTGCAGCGGAAGTTCTAGCTTGTATGCCAGGTCCTGTGTCAGAACACGAATGAAACTGAAAAGCAATCTGATTCAGAGTAAGGTTTACTTTTGTCAATTGTGTGTGTTCTATGTGCAAATAATTAGGTCACATTTAGAATATAAAAGTGTATTTTCTACTTTCGCATTTATTTAGCAATGACTTTTCATGGTTTGTAACTTTTACTATCGACTTGTTAGTACTTCGCAGCGAAAATTACCAGGTATTTACACATATTAGATTAGCACTTACTGTAAAAAAATAGGAATCATCTGGGTAATCTATTACATTTGTTATTTATAAACCCAGCGATCTTTATATCCCCCATTTGAAATTTTGCACTGAGCGCCGGGAAAACCTTTCTTACTCATTTTGCATCAATGCTGCCTGAACAATGTTCGAAACCTTTGCCATTATGCTTGCCTGCTGTTGCTTCTTAATACCATGTTGAGAGTGTGAGAACATTTTAAAACGCCGGGGTTTTTGCAAATTTTCGACTTATGCACATTTATGCTTCCTTCAATATTAGCGCAAACCGTCTTTGCTCTACTTGCCTCCACAGAATTTTTCGCCCTTGAAACTAGGCCCCCATTCACAATGAAGACGAAACGCTAACATAACGCAGCATAGGGGCAGGCGTTAGGCAAGACAGTTCACAGTGCAACCGTGGGCGTAACGAAAGAAGTTCGCACGGGTTTCTAGATCCGTAATCTCAAAGCAGAAATCTTCCGAGAGTAACCCACTTTCAAATTAAACACAATAACATCCAAAATGAAAATTCGTACAATCTTTATAAATAAATGGTGCATAAAATCTCGCATCTCAGAAGTTGGCAGTGCATGGAGAGAAAAAAGCAGAATCTCTTCTGTATGCACGCAACGCAAGCGTTAAGTATGGTGTTGCGTGAATTTATGTGAATGCCTCCATTAAATAGCACGGTATAAAACCTTGTGCTCATGCTGCATCTGACTTAGTTTTTATTGTGAATGGGATCTACTGTGCGGCCAGGTATTGAGTTTAAAGAAAATCCTGTCTTATGTGCATTAAAATATCCTCATACATACCAAGTGCGCCAATAAAATGTCCGTTTTTAATATTTCGTTGAGTTGGTAGTAACATTTTTCTTGTTTTCAGCTAATTGTGCAAGCTTGGGAGAAACCACGGCTGAGAGAATTAAAACTGTTACATTTTATTTGGAAACAAAATGAGTGATATAGAAACAACGTAAATATCGTAATGGATTTAAGTGTCGAGTAGCACACCTGAGTATTGTAAAGAAATTTAATCAACAAGGCACTCTTCTTAACCGGAATAAAGTAAATTCGGGTAGACCGAGGACGCAAGAAAACATTGTAGCTGCACGGTTGTCAGAGTCCACAAGAAGGATGCCGAAGACGTGCAAGAGAACTGAGGCCGACTCCGAAGTCCATCAAAAGGATTTTGAAATAAGAGCTCAAACTGTTCCCGTATAAATTGCAAACGATGCAGTCACTAACAGTTTAACAAAGACGTGAACGTGCAGAAATGTGCAACAGTTTTAACCAAAGAATGCTGAATGGGTGAACAATGCGTGGTTTACAGCGAAGCTGTCCATCTTAATGGACTAGTGAATCGTCAGAATGAGGTTTTGGAGTTCAAATACACAAGTAAAAATAATAGAACAGTTCAAAATATACTACGTGGTGTGCTCTGGTTCTAAGATGATGGGAATCCGTTGACAATCACCATGGAGCGCTATCAGAATGTCATCAGGTCATTCGTTGTTAGTTGGGCCGCGGTAGCAACAGTGACTTGCAGTGGCGCGCGCGCACACACACACACACACACACACACACACACACACACACACTCTAATTCAACAATAGCACTGCTGCATGGACTTTTCGTCGATCGGACCATTTCCAGAAGAAGCGGCTTTCCTTGGGCTCCTCAGTCCTTAGGATTTCTTATTATATGTATCAGAAAAACCCAATTCAATGTACCAATTTCGGCACACGTTTAAATGGGTGCCTTGTTCCTACAGCTGGTCAAATCGAAAATGTTATAAATGGATAATTCTCATGGCACATGTTTCAAAAGCAGTTGTTTGCATTAAAAATTATTCTCCCATTTTTCTTTTATAACTCTGTAACAGTTGATACATCAACCTTCAATACTTTGGAAGCTACCTATGTTTTAAATCAGGTACATTTTATTGGCGCACCCTGGCATCTTACTACCCGCAACATTGATGTCATGACCAAGTTTAAGGCAAATAGCCAGCTGGAAGTAGCAAAGAAACTGCCAATACAGTTAAAACTGGCATTTTAAATTAAAATTGACAATACAGCAAAGTTTACTTTTAGTGCAAGTGGTCAGACGCTGAGGGATAGTTTCCTGGTAGAACATTTTAAACTTGAATTCAGAGGCAGATATTTCGCAAACACAAGAAGAATGGCAATTTTAAAGGGTGTGAACATGTTTCTAGGGATTTCGAATTAGATTGTACCAAAGTAAAAGACAACCCAGAAGCTTATACATAACCTTACGTTGTAGTTTTAGTTCGGTTTTGGGCGTTACACGCATAAGAAACAGGCTCAACACCCCAGGTAAGCGGCTTCATCACCAGTTATGATCTCACATGAACAGATTTGCTAAACAGATGAAACTAAAAATTCTGCTGTTAGTAACACACTAATTTTAGCGTGCTTTTTACACATGATAAAGTACGACAAATGTTTTGCTGTAGCAATGATCAGAGTGTCTAATTTGAAAATAATCTCAACAAAACTTTTTTTTCTTCAATTTTTCGCAGTTATTCCCTTTTAGTAATAAGCGATTCACTAACATTTCTCAGAATGCATTTTGATAACATGTTGCTTTAGATTGTGTTTGAGTGTAAAGCACCGCCCACATACATCACAGTCATGAGGTTTTAGAGAAGAATGTATCATCCGGTGTCTCTTCAGACCAAACCGAGTTGTAAAGCGTCTTCCACAAGTGCTACAAGCATGTGGCCTTTCACCTAAATGAATAACTTTATGTTGCCTAACTCTTGACATATTTAGAAAATGTTTACCACAAACATCACACGGGAAGTGCTTTTCGCCACTATGCGTTTTTATGTGTCGTTTTAAAGTATTGCTCTTATTAAAGCTACTTCCACACAGTTCACATGAATATGGACGTTTTCCAGTGTGAAGAAACTTGTGCTTCTTCAATCTGGATGTGCTGAGAAAGCATTTCCCACAGATATCACATACATGAGGTTTCTCACCCAAATGTGTAAGCTTGTGTTCCTTAAGGTTCGACTTGAATGTGAAGCAGCCACCACATATTTCACAAGAGAACGGTTTCTGTCCTGTGTGGGTCATTTTGTGATCTTTGAGGGTGGAGCCCAGGTTGAAGCGCTTACCACATATATCACAGACATGAGGCTTTTCGTTCATATGGCATTTCTCGTGCCGTTTCAGCACATAAGGACTTGAAAAACATTTATCACACATACTGCAGCTAAACGGCCGTTCCGTACTATGTGATATTTTGTGCTGCTTCAGTTTCGATATGTAGGGGTAACATTTCCCACAAATATCACAAGTGTAAATTTTAGTTTCTGCCGACTCTTCCTGGAGTGCGCTCTCGCAGTCATCAAATGAATAACACAGTGGGTCGTCATCAACTTCCTCATCGTCCAAGGCATCAAGATCGTCCCAGCTTTAACAGAAAAAAAACAAAAATAGCCAAATAGAATTACACATTCCAGAATAAATAACGCCCAATTCACAATGAAGCGACAATGGCGACGTGACTCAGACATTTTTCTCTGGATATAACTCCTCAAAATCTAGTGTTCACAATGAGGTGACAATTTAAGTGCACCACTCGAAGTTCGGGTGAAAGAACAAATATTTTTGTTGTATTTTTGTACGCATTTCAAATCAAGTCATACAATTCGGGGTAATTTAATATTTCTTCCGAAAAAGAATGAATTGCCTGGAGGTTATGCTATCTTAACAAGAGCACGTAAACTAATTATGTGAATGCCGCGCGGTAAATGATAAGTACAATTCAAGCCCCGTCACATGGATTTTGTCGCGTCGTCACTGTCGCTTCCATTGGAACCCGGCAGAAACACATTCATTATAGAATAGAAAATACCATAGGATCACTAGAAGTATTTTATGACATAAGCCACATCTTAAGGATTGGCGAGATAAAAAATACTTTATAGCCTTCTCCTTCAGAGATAAACGCCTTCTGGTCAAAGGCACATGCTGATAAATACATATTGAGGAAGGAGGGAAGAAACCTGCTCAGACCGGCGCTGATGGCGGTCATCTAAGGCACATGCTCTTTTGTTTTTTGTAGGTGTCCCAAAAGGTAATGAGTAATCTAAGTGCTAAAAGCGTAACCCATCAACTCGGTTGAAGCTCATTTTTTTAAATACAGCCTACAGAACGCTGCCGTTTCTAGCGATTTTGCGTTAGTTATACTATTGGTTACAGTGTAACCTTCTAAAGACGCAAATTATTCTGCCGTTTACAGTATGGATGATTAGACGATTAACGTGTATTCGCTGTTACAGCCTTTATTCAATGTCCTAGCTTCAGAGGTTTTGTGTAGAATTTAATGTGCCACGTCATGGAAGAATTCCATCCCGTGACATTCTGCACTCATTAAATCCAATGCCACATGCAGTATTCGTCATAAGTTCGTTGATACTACGCACGCCTGGAAATATTGCAATAACAAGTGGTTAGAACTCCAGCCCACTCTGTTAGGCGTCATACAATTGTTCTGAATCGGTTGCGAACAAGGGTTTAACGTTCCTTCACAATGACTTAAATTTAAATCCTACAAAATTCAAATTCTGCATCAACTTAAAGGCAATGATAAACCTGCTTGATTGGCAGCTTGTAGGCATTCCCTTACACTGTTGGATGGTGTACCAGATATTCTGAACAAACTGTGTTTCAGATGAGGCTTATTTCCATCTGTCTGGGTTCGTAATTAAACAGAACTTTGGTTATTGCAGTGACGAACAAAGTTTGCATTCCTTGGAGTAACAGTGTGGTGTGGCGTTTCTGCCGTTGGAATCATCGGTCCATACTTTTTTGAAGGAAACCGTGTGACTGTCAGCACACAACGATATACTGTTTCCTGATTATGTTGCTTGGCTTGTGCGATCTCCAGATGGGTATACTGAGTGGCGGCCGTTCCCTGTGCTCAAGTGCAGCATTCATTTCAAACAGTGCTGATTTTATATTTTATCTTTCGCGCTGTGGTTTCCTCTGCTTCCAATGACTGGGAGTAGTGTGAGCTATGTTACGTCAGAGTACGGGAGAAACACGCGTTGCGCTTGTCTTTCCTGTCCTATCACTTCACCCCGTCTACGGCTGTGAATGTTCCAGCTCATGCAAGCAATGATGTAAAGGTATCAGGCGCTATCTTATCAGGGAAATAACTTCTCAGAAACATTTCAAGCAACTTGGCAATAAACAACTTATTCATTTGTTCTCTCCTCCTTGATTCAACCTGACAAACATAAAACCACAATAATTCACTACTGAACATATTGATAGGGGAAACTGTTAGGTTTCATTTTTAATGTGTATTTAACACCGGTGTACCGGCAAATTGCGCGCGAAGTTTGCATACCTTGGAGTTTTTCCGAGCCTTTGGCCAGAAGGCGATGTATTCTTGCAAGTGAAAGGTAGGTAGAATGAAGTACTAGCGTCGATAATTTTATGTGATAAGATATGGAAATTCTGTGGACAGTTTAGCCTTAGTATGTTTCAGTGACAGAAGCGACAACGCCCGACGGCTAGAAGATAGTTAAGTGTCTCTGACAAATTCTAGTGAATGCCTTTATTCCATCTTACGCCCACAATCTTAATTCCACCACACAGACAACTAACAGTACGAACTCCCAACATACCCTCATACCCCACTCCCATTCCAATAGTTAAGGTGCATGCCAGTGCACGAAATCACCAAGTATGTCTCCTGGGACCCTGCACGATCTATCGCTCCAGCATGCTTCAATTTATGCTTGAGAACCTTAAAAAATTAAATTTAGTTTTATTTGTGGGCGCTCTTTAATTGCTGTGGTCTTTAGCGTCCCATTCTATATGGGGCGTGAAAGACTGGTAATTTTGCTCAGAGGCCTCTTTATCAGGCTTGAGGTTCTTTCATGTGCCGTAAATTTACGACACGGGACCACCGGCTTTATTTCCCTTCCGGAGGAAGCCATGCTAAGGATTCTTACGCCCGAAAAGAACCACAAGCCTGATAAAAAGGCCTCTGAGCAAAATTTCCGGTCTTTCACGCCCCATATAGAATGGGACCTAAGAACCATAGTAGTTAAAGAGCGTCCACAAATTAAAACAAACACAAATCCCGGGGCGCATTAGCGGTACCCGTACACTACTCTCCTCACCATCCCCTGTACATTAACTGACCGAGGAGGCAAGATACTTTCTTGGTTGATCGCCACTGGGAAGGGGCAAGGTGAGGCCCCTTCTCTCCCTATTCGGGGGGAAAAGTACCTTTATCATGCAGACAACTCGCGGAAAATATACAAATTAAGCAGTTAGGTGGGCTTGATATAAAACAGTCATGTGAAATAAATCAACATACACTCAATTGTTTAACATAATGATGTATGACCATGATTGCGTGTGTGGAGCGAAATCAGGGAAGCTCTCTTTTGTTTCCCGTGTCTGTTTTTGGCAGTACTGGTGCGAGGTGCATAGGTGGTGTAACGGATCTTGGACATTTAAAAACACAGCGAAAACGCCGAACATAGACCGAGTGCTTTGGGTAGGGTCAATACTGCTACAAAACTAAGTCGTGCTTACCACCACCAACAGAAAACTGGAGAGAAACAGGTACGATTGCATCAAGGTTTGTGGTGCGTTTGAACATGATGAGAGTGACCCGTCTGAAAATCGAGGGGTTTTCTTGGGATTAGTAGACTTGATTTCCAGTATAGACGACACATGGAATATGATCAGGGCCACATCTTTAAGGAAACAAAAAACTGTTGGCGTGCATGCTAGAAACCTGTCGTGAGCTGATAGAGCAAGAAATGAAAGGGAGCGATTTTGTAGCAATAATGGCAGATATTTCCAAAAGACACAATTAGTATTGGTATTTCGCTACCTCATAAATGGTATCCCATAAGAAAGATTTTTTGGCTTTCTTTAGACTGGAGCAACAAAATGCGGTGTTTTAAAAGCAGGTACAAGAAAAGATTAAATTGCACTATCCCAACACTCATTATGCGCACCAGCTGTGTTTTTCCTGAACTTGTCAGCATTCAGTGTGTCTCAGCACTACAGGAGGTGGCAGTTGCGGGGTGCAATTTCAAATCGAGGACAGTCAATGCAGTATACGCACAAAAAGACAATTTGCTCGCGTGCATGTTTAACTTGGAAAAATCAAATTCTGTCACCAGCCGAGAAATTAGTGGACTCCACATAACTCACAAGACAAAGACTTTATATTTTGACTGTCATTTCTTCACGAGCCGAACGTTCAGACATTATATTACACTAGTCTGCATTTTCAAACTTTTTGTCAGATGATTTCTTAAAAAGTAGGTGTTTTTGAATCAAGTTTTTATGCTGATTCCAGAAATAACTTCCGTTTTTTTTCTATCACGTCAGGTTTTTACACAAAATAAGAAGTAATGTTTTGACAATTTTATTAATGAGCGTAGAAAAGTATTCAAATACCATTTCACACAAGGTAAGTTTTTATTCAAGAAACATTTTAAGAATACTCTCAAGAACTCCCCTAATTTATTTCATGACTACATTTTAACAAAACAAGAAGCTAAAGTGTTTCATTTAATTTTTTTCAAACTTTCTCTTCTTTGACTTCCTTGAAGATGACTGCCCCTCCTCAACATCCAACAGTAGTCGGCCACCATAGTTTCATTCCATCTCTCCTGGTACCTCCTCTCCATTTCCTAAATATCTTGGTGAAAACGTTTACCCTGCTCTTCACTATAATGTCCAAGATTGTTTGGAAAGTAGTCTTGATATGTGAATGCAGAAAATGCACCTTTACACTCATGGTACAGCCCATCTTGAAATTTTCCAACATTGTTGCGACAACGGCCTTGTAATTAGGATCTTTGTTATTGCCTAAGAAGTTTTCAGTAACTGATCGGAAGGCGGTCCATGCTTCTATTTCTCTCTCATTCATTATCTTCTCAAAATCTTCATCCTTCATCAACTTCTTTATTTGAGGACCAACAAAAATTGCAGCCTTTAATTTGTCTTGTGTAATGAAGGGAAAATTCTTGGAAAGGGACTTGAAGCAGGGTCCATCCTGTGGTAGAGCCCTTACAAATTGCTTGATCAAGCCCAATTTTATGTGTAGTGGCGGAAACAATATCTTTATATTCTATACTTTTGAAGTGAAATTGTGAAAAAAAAACTGTACGTGATAGAAAAAAAACTAAAAGCAGTTCTGAAATCAACATAAAAAAGTGAGTCAGAATCACTTATTAGTTTTTAGCCATCCGATATCATGCAGACCAGTGTTATCAATTACAGACAAGATCATAGATGCTGAAAAAGCAAGAAGCAGCTGTTAATCACATTAGAGGTCCGGTGGACAAAATTGACATTGCAATTACTCAGCACACGTCAAAAGCAAGGGTCGAAACCTAGCATGCCGACGTGCTGATGTCAAAGAAACACGCAAGTGGCCCGTGATCTTTTCAAAACATTGAATCATCTGCAAGCAGCTAATTTCTTAACTCCTCGAATTTCCATGAGCATTCAAGAAATAGTAATGACGCAGAACTTCGCAGCGTTACTTGTGCATACAGTATGCCAGAACAGAAAACTTCACGCACAACTCTGTTTTGTATCGAAGATTTCAGAAATACTGAAGGAGTGATACCTTTACTGCAGTTTATCAAAGTAATCTGCAGCACATTTTCTGAAGTAACTAAGCTTCTGCAAATCCTCGTCACCATACCCATGACTACTTCGGAGTCAGAAAAATGGTTTGCTTCCCTTAAAAGCATTGAAACTTTCTTAAGGAACACTGTGCTACCAAATAATAAATAAATAAATAAAGGTTCACTGCCCTTGCCGTGCTTTTAATCGAGAAGACCTACATTTCCAACATCGAGGGGTTAAATGCTAGCTCATAGCGCCTTTGTAAAACGGATCAAGGCAAAGGACAGAAATAAAGATCAGTAGAAAATTTCATGGCAAAACCACAAGTCATACATAAATATATAAAACTAAACTTACCAATATGAAACACCTGCTATTAAGATGACTAAATCCACATTTGGAAATTTACTCTTGACAAATAATTAAAAATGCTATTAACCGCTAAGACCTCTGCAAGACTGTCCCGATGATGTGCTAGAGCAATACACTCTAGCAACACGTGACGGTCCTTCGCCACAAACCCGACAAATAGGAGCAGGGTCACTCTTAAAAAGATAACCGTGCGTAAAATTGCAGTGACCAACATGCAACCGAGCCAAAATCACCTTCTCAGACGAGATACACGACAGGAATTACCCAGTTTATTGGAATGTCCTTTACCACTCTAAACTTATTTCTTCGGAGAGAACCGCTCCCCGCACAAGTCTAGTCTTCCGACGTTACCTGGGGTATTGTAAAAGTGGGTTGCCGCCTTAGCTGCCAAATCCTCAAGTTCATTCCCAGACAAGCCACGTGAACAGGTATACAAGCGCACTCCACATTAACGCCAGAAGCGTGTAAAACATGGATTCCCTGAACAATGGTAGTTGTACAGCTCACAAAGCCTCTGAAGTGCACTAACGGAGTCTCCCAATTTTCGACGGCGCACATACAAAATGGCTCGGTATATGCACTATAAATGGATATGCTGTCAGAAAACCGAATGTATGGGTTCGGTTCCATGAACATCCAACACCATTGGTGCTCTTAGTTCTAACGGTGCAGATCAAAATTCAGTCACTGTAACCGGACAAAAATTCTAAAAAAAAAAAGTGCGGATACTAAACGTAGACATCGTAGACCTCCGGTATACCGTCATCCCAAGATCTACTGAGGTGAGGTGTCGCACATAACCAAGGGGGGAACACTCTCTCCCCCTTAGCAAACATGCTAGGCATTTCAATGTCGTGCTTTCTTAGAAGCTCCCGGAAACGAACACCTTCAGGCCTTGATTTCACGGAGCTATTCCTATAACGTTCGTCCAGCGCACTGTGAGAAAACCGTGGGAACGTTGGACGTTGGGGCAAACATTTAAGCGCACAGCCATAATTTCCCAAAAGCATTTGACGCCGATAACGCAGAGGTTCTGCAGATTCGGCCTAAAGACTCATAACTGGGCTAGTGGAAAAAAAACACCAATAGCCACTCGAATGCCCCGGTTATGGATTGCGCCTAATCTCCTCAGCACAGATGGTCGTGCTGAGGAATAAATGATACACCCACAGTCTATTTTTGATCGGACCACTGCGCGATACAGTCACAGCAAAATAGTCGGATCCGCTCTCCAAGATTTGCCATTTAATATCCGCAAGCTATTCAGAGAACGACCACATCGCGCTTTCAACTGTGCTATATGCGATAACCAGCTAAGTTTCCTAACAAACGTCAACCCCAAGAATCATCGAATAGTAGTAAAATTGGACCGAATCGGAGCGAATGTGGTAATCCTCACTTACGGCGCCAAAAGTTCACACAGTTTACTTCTCAGTTGAGAAACGAAAGCCGTTTTTAGAACTCCAATCTTGGAGATTATCTCAGCATTGCTGCATACAGCGACCAAAAACGGCATACGTAGAGAAGTACAATAAACGGCAAAGTCGTCTACGAATAAGCATGACGATACCCCTAGAGGAACACACTTCAAAGATAGAATTGCTATAGCACACCGTGTAACGTTTAGTACCGATCCTTGAGGTACTCCGTTCTCCTCAAAAAAAAAAAAAAGTTTGAAAAAACCGAGAGGACCCTTACTCAGAAAACGCGGTCTTTCATAAACTCCTGAATGAACAATGGTAAGCATACACGTATACTCCAGACGTGTAGGAAACGTAGTATCCCTGCTCGCCAACACGTATCATAAGCCTGATCGAGGTCAAACAATATCACAACGTTTTGACATTTTTCATGAATCCGTTCATGATCTGTGCCGACAATGACAAGGTGGTCCATTGCTGAACGGCGCCTCCCAAAACCGTACTGGTTGTTGGTCAGCAGGTTGACTTTCCAACAACCATACCAACCGTATATTGATCATGCGTTCCATCACCTTGCAAACGCAACTTGTAAAGGAACTAGGACGGTAGCTGGACCGGAGATGACGGTCCTTTCCAGCTTTCAAAATGGGTATGACAGTGGCCTCCCGCCACTTTTCTGGAAAAGTGGGATCAGCCCAAACACGATAATAGATTTCGAGTAGGAATGCCTTACCTACAGGAGAGAGCTGTTGCAGCATTTGTATGTGGATACGATCAGGTCCTGGTGCTGATAGTCGCGAAGATGAAAGTGCGTGTTCTAAATCCGCCATGGTGAAGAGGCGATTGTAATCTTTAAGATTTCCTGAACGAAAACGGAAACCTTGAGATTAAACCCGAGTCTTAACAGGAAGGAAGTCGGGCGAATAGTTATCTGAGCTAGACACTTGAGCGAAAGCACGGTCAAATGTGTTAGCCACGTCAAATGAATCAACAACAGCTCCTGCAGCTGTTCCAAGACGGGGAATAGGCATGTGAGTCGATTTTCCGGCCACGACTTAACTTATTCCAAACGACAGAGGAGGGTGTATGTCAATTAAATGAAGCTATAAACTTGCTCCATGATGTCTTTTTGATATCGTTTATATCTGGACTTGGCACGCATTTTCTTGTATTAGTTAGGCTATCCAGTGTGGGCGACGCTGGAAGACCCTAAGAGCATGCCTGCGAGCACGAATGGCATTTCGGCACTCTTCCGTCCGCCAAGGGACTGGAAATCGACGAGGGTTTGCAGTCGACCGTGGAATAGCTTGTTCTGCAGAAGAAAGAATATTCTCTGTGAGATGTTGGACCAAAACGTGCTAATTATAATTAAACACAGCCACCTGGGAGTAAAGATTCCAGTCGGCCTGATCTAAGCGCCATCTAGGTAAGCATGTGGAACATATCTCTTGTGTTAAGAGAGCAATAAGACATGGAAAGTGGTCACTGGAGTGTAAATCAGAGATGACATTCCATTGCAAGGCAACTGCAAACTGTGGTGAACAAAATGCAATATCAAGGTGTGAAAAAGTGTTGTAGGAGTCTCAGAGAAATGTAGGCTCTCCGGTGTTCAGAAGAGCTAGGTTATTATTGTCCAAAAAAATCAGCAATTAATTTACCTCTCGCACAAGCCCGAGGTGAGCCCCAAAGTGAGTGATGGGCATTAACGCCTCCCACCAACAGAAAGGGCGTTGGTAACTGGGAAACTAGATATTCTAAATCAGTGAGCGAGAATGGTGGCAGATAAATGTTACAATGGTAAATCGATGGATGGCAGTTCAATGACTGGATGTCAGACAGCATGTATACAGATGAGCATAATAGTGCCTCCGTGGGCAGGAATACCCTCTTCGGCTATAAGATCACACCGTACTGGTGTATACCACCTGATTTGAAAACTATCTTGCGGACGGAGTTTAGTCTCTTGTATACATACGAGCAAAGGCTCATAAGTGTTGAGCAAAAGTTCAAGCTCTGGACGATGTGTTCTAATTCCACGGATGTTCCATTGTAGGAATTATAACAGGATAAGTTTACTACGTTGTGGGAAGCGGTGGTGGAATCAATTTTCCCTTTTTCTTTAGTGTCGGGCTAACACCTTTAACGCAGGATTTATCACTGTCGTTCTGACAGTGTGGCCAAAAGCCTCCTGCTCCATCTCCTCCAGGGGGAGGGTCCGTTTCCAATGGAAAATCTCGGTTGGAGAGCCTCGAACCGATTGGAAGTTGAGATCGGCGAAGATGTTGATCGCCGATTTGAGTCCTTCCCGGAAAATTCCTCAGAGGATATACGAGGAGATGTTAGTGGATCTTTTTCACTCTTAGGTGTTCTGAGTGCAGACTTATCGCTTTTCTTTAGGAAGTCGGTTCTCACATAACTGGTCCTGAATTTTACTGGTGATGCATTATATGCCACAGGCTTGCCAGTCTTATTATTTGAGGTTGACGGTCTCGCTGGCGTTTTGACGGGTGTGATCTTTCCAGTAACGGACTTGGCAGATGTTGATGCCGTCGTAGGTGTTGATTTTGAAGGCTTTGACTGCGTTCTAGCTACGAGAATTTTTTCGGAAATTGTGGTCCCGTTGATATCGCTGGTCTGATTTGCGATTTCCCGATAAGATACCGGTTTAGCTGCAACTGAACTATAGGTACCGGACTTCGGACAGAAGGTTGGCGGATACGCAGAAGTTTCCGGGCTTCACAAGAATGACACCTGCTCCCTAATCCGGATCTCCTGGATCTCCCTTCCTCTTCAAAACGGGGGCATTCTCGGGAACTTGATGGATGTTCACCCTCGCAGTTAACGCACGTAGATTCGCCGTTCCAAAATTCGCTAGTGTGCCCAAAGCTCTGACACTTATAGCATCTCAGCGGATTCGGTATATATGGCTTAAGCTCAATGACTTCATACCTTTGAGGGAGATCTACCCGATCAAAAGTAAGGAACAGGGTACGAGTAGGCACAAATTCACCTTTCTTTCCGCTGAACCCGATATACGCATGTCACGCCTTGTTCTTCCAGATTCTCTTGAACATACCGTCCAATGCACGGGTGTTTACAACTCCGCGCGAGGAATACAAGGTCTTGAGCATTTCGACACGGATCAGATAGCTGGCTAACATATTTGCTTTTAAGATAGTCGCTGCCTGGGACGCTGAATTTGCTTCAACCAGGAGCGTGCCATTTCGACTTCTAATGCATCACCAGATAGGAGCAGCAATTTTACCGAGACCCTTTTGAACTACAAAAGGGTTCACCGATGTAAATTTCCTTCCTGTTCTGTTTATAACTAAGTAGCGGGGACCACAACACTCGACTACTACCTTTCCGTAGGCCTTCAGGTTTTTTTAAATTTTTTGTTATGCATAACGATGTCATCTCTCCAATGGCATGCTCACATCCTGGGCGCCACCCCAGATTAGGTGAGAGTCCTGGCCTGGGCCTTGCTCACCTTAGGGTCTCACATCCCAATTAACAAATAGAGGGAACCAATCGCCTTCAGGAATGTAATGGCCCCTCCCCAGGACTGGACTTTATCAGCGGATACGAACACAGTCCTACATGATACCCGGGCTGGGAGTTACGCATTACCCAGGCACTTTCTGTGACACCCCACCACTGTGCCGCACAGCGGTATCCGTCGGGGAGGTAAACTGTAGTTCGTCAAACACGTGTGTCGACCAGTTACTTGGGCGTTTGGCATAAGCTCTCTCACCTCTTAGAGGAGTCCAATCGAGAGTGGGGGAAATACACGTCAAAGGATATGGTTTCAACTGACGGAGCAACACCACATGCGCTGGCAACTCGCCGAAAATTACGCAATATGTTTCGGATCATTGCATTGGACGAGGTGGCCCTATCAGTTGGCCTCCACGTTTACCAGCTCTTACACCACAATATTTTCCTCTCTGCGGCTACGTGAAACAGCACGAGTTTCAGACACAGCCTGCAAATTTGGATGTCTTAAAGGAAAGAATCACCAATGCCTTCAACAGCATTCCACCAGCTCCACTTCAACGGGGATTGATGAAAATGTAGATCGTGTAAGGTATTGTCTGCAAGTGAACGGTGCGCATGTTGAACATGAACGAAAAGCTTGTGGAGCCGTGTGAACATGACGGATCATTTGGCACACGACTTTTGAGACATACGATATAGACTATTTCGCGTTCTCTTGATGTGCAGGGAAAAGAAACGAAACTGTACATAACCAGTTTTCCTAACATCGCTTGGATATTATTCTTTAACTGAGTTGAAATTTTCCGCACCCCTTTTTGTGTATACAATGTTTATTAGCGCAGGTGGATAGACAGGTATGTAGTTGAAGTTTGTACATTATTCTGATTAAACACTGGGATCTAAGTAGCTGAGATGTAGGCAGACCAACAGTACATTACACAATAATACAAACACGTGAAAGCTTAGCTTGGAAAACATCGCACGGAGGAATCCATGCAAGAACCACTGACTCCAAGGGACCTAGCTAAAGTTTACAGATGGTGCGGGAGACTAGCAAAGAGAAGAGAAAGGGAGCAGTTCTACCAACATCGGAGGTTAAGGAAGCGCTGGCGATAACACACACACGGATTTACAAATACCAGCAACGATATTATCACTTTCTGGCAAGCTCAAACGTCAATGAATGGGACGGCAACCGACGCACGCGCTTCGAGTCTCTAACTATATCCTTAGAGCCGGGGTCGCGTGTGGAAATATAATTTGCGAGAGTCAATTGAGTGCTTCGTCATAAGGTTGTTGGACCCTTTCCGGTGAGTGACCTGGAAAAAGAGTATTGTTGGTAGCCACGGACTACTCTAGCAACTGCCTCTCGGGATGATCTTATATGCTTTCAGGGTGCGCCAGAATGAGCACCAACTTCGAGTCAAACTTGAAGTACTGCAATCTCTTGGGCTGCACGACCAGCACTTCCGACATTAAAATACTCTAACTAATATGAGGAAGGTTATCAAGAGGACCAGGATGCCACTTTTCCTGCTGATTTAATAATAACAATAATCGACAACACTTGAGACAAGCTGCGTCCCTTAGTAATTCCGCCTCCATGCGGCCTGGTGTTTGGAAGTTCGCCTGATACACAACATCCAAAATTGAGTATTTCAGGGACCTCGTGAAAGGTCTCCAGAATTCGAGAAACTGCACTAGAACCAGATATGATCGTCAAGACAACAGCCTGAATTTCCAGCACTGGGACTTGTCGCCCTAAACTTACCAGGCTACTGCTCCAATATGCCACTGACAAATGTAGTTAAGGTTAATGGCGTGATCTATTGCATCTAGAAGCTGCCCAAGGAAAAGTCCTGGTGGTGAATATATACCTTATGTTGCGCTGCAACGTCAAGTTAATTTTCCGTAAGTAGTTGTCTTTTTTAATTTCTTTTACCCATCACTAAGGCGACAATTGTTATAGAATGCAGCAGCTTCGTCCGAAAAACCGAGAAAGTTCCAGGATGGGTCTGCTGCCATGCTAATTTTTACAAATTTCCCAGTTAGCTAAGAAAGTACAAAAGTGGATCTTAGAACCTCGAGGGGGATAGATAGATAACTATGTTGCAGGCAGGTTTGCAAGAAATGTGAGAAGAGAAAAGAAAATAGAACATGTGAAGTGAAAGTAAAATGTTTTATATGCATGCAAAAAGCAGTTTACATTAATAAGTTCACAAACTTAAAACTGCATCCACTTATCTGCTACAAAATGCATTAAAAGGTACGCAAATAATTCTTAAAATAAGCAGTGATCTACAAGAAAACATTGCTTGAAATGGAAATCATGTATATTAAGAATCAGGATACAGTACAAAATTTCTCTTCAAAACATTTCTTTTCACGCTATCCATGTACTTATGTCCTGCGGTGATTAAAATATAAACGGTAATTCGTTTTACTTTTATTGATTAAACATATACACAAATGAGACCGTTTCTATTTCTCTATATAGCTTCCTTCAAGGTCTACACATTTTTGCCTACGATTTGGAAGCTTGAATATTCTTTGTTCAAAAAACGTTGGGGGGCGTGTCATCAACCATTTGCGCACATGCTCCTCAACGTCTTCATTGGTTTCAAATCGTTGCCCTCCAAGCGATTCCTTCATGGATGAAAACAAAAAATAGTCCGGGGGAGACAAGTCTGGACTATAGGGACGGTGTTCACGGATTTCCCAGTGCAAGTCCTCCAATGTATCTCTTGTCAAATTCGCAGTGTGAGGCTTAGCGTTGTGTTGGAGAAGGATGACATCTCTGATGGGCATACGACGTCTTTTGCTTCGGCAAGCGGCTTTTACTGACTCTCCCAATGCTGACACCCGTTTCTGAACCGATTTCTTCAGCAGTGCAGCGGCGTTCACCTTCAATAAGCTCTTGAACGGCACGGATGTCAGACTTGTCCTTGGACGTCGATTATGACCTTCGTTCTATACAGTTTTACGTCCACCCCTAAATTCTCTGGTCCAAGTAAACACTCGATTCTGGAACAGTCTAGTGTCCCCCCAAACTGTTCCTTCAAATGATTGAAAATCTCCGAAGTTTTGACCTCTACATTGGTTAAGAACTTTATAATAATGCGTTGTGCAATTGACGAAGGGACCTCTTGTTCACTCATGGCTGTGCTGACGCCGAAACTTAGCGAAGCAGCTAACCAAGCTGGTTCCCCTTCCCTGACACACCATTGCACCATCCCGCTGGGAACTGCCTGTGCAGTACTGTTGCGCAATTACGTTTATATTTGAATCACCCTCGTATCTCACTGAAGACAGTCATTCAGAATATACCGTGCGTTCGTAAATGGGCCTTACCGTTCCGCGGCGGCATTCGACTGGGTGAGGTGTGGCGCGCCTGCCGCCAGAGTAGTGCTGTGGCTCAGTCGAGTTGGATCTGTCTGTGCGCGTGTAAAACTGTTGTCTCTTGGTGATAAATTGTCCATTAATAATGGTTGAGTACACTTTAGAACAACGTATTTTTCTGTGTCATGCATATGTGAAATACTCTTGTGTAAGAAGGTGTCCTAGAGAATTGGTTTGCAGGTCAATAAGTCAGACGTACAAGATGTTTTTTGAACAAGGCCGTGTGCTGACAGAAGAGAGCTTGATGAAGTAGGGGCCCGGTTAGAGCACTCATTCCACTGAGACGTTTAGCACAAAAAGACGTCAGCTTTTGTTGCAACTTGTGAAACTTAAGCCGTACAAGGTGCTTTACTACCGAAAGATGCTGCACGTAGGGTTAATTATTCCTTCATAATGGCGATGTGGACACTTACTTCACTGATGAAGCGTGGTTTCATCTTCAAGGTCACGTTTCTACACACTGGGCTACCGAAAATCTCCACATTATGCATAAAGTTCCTCACCACGCTGCACAAGTTGGGGTTTGGTGAGTGCGCTTCCATTTTTTTCCACACAACAGCTGATTCACACGTTTATGTAACTTGAATTTTAAAAGACTTTTTCCGCAAGTAACAAGAAATGAAAGATTAAGTGGCTGGGTTCAGCTACAGCGCACACTGCTACGAATTCTATGCATGAATTGCGAAGCGTGTATGGTGACAGAATAATTAGTCGAGGATTGTGGTCACCTCGTTCCCCTGACCTAGCTCCGTGCGATTTTTATTTATGGGGAACGTTAAAGAATAAAAAGTACGCATCAAATCCGCACATGTCACAAGAATATAAGTTTAACATCACGAGAGAAACACAGGAAATCAGTCAACATGAACTTTTGCGAGTAAACCGTAATTATTTTCGCATAAATAGGGAATGTGTTCGCGTTGAAGGTCATCAATTTCAGCATCTATTGTGATGCAGGTAAGCCTAATGTAAGTTAATGTTCCGTACCCATGAGTTGCGGGTCGTTTACGCGTAACTCTGGCAGAAGGCGCGCCAATCCTCACCCAGTCCAAGGCCGTCGCGGAACGGTCCGGCCTGTCTACTAAAGGACTGTGCGTTCTACATCATTTTAACTTTTATATTATTCTTAAAGCTGGATTTCCTTTTGTGAACCGATTCTTTTTTATTAATGCTGGCTAGGTGTTACGCCATCTTTACTTAAATAGTCAATTATTTAAGCCCGTTTTGGGTAATTTCGAGGAACACTAACACGAAAACAAATAGTTGAAAAATCAAAACCTAGCACTCAAAAACAGCATGTTGTGCTATCAAAGTAACGTGTTCGAAATTACTATCTCAAGTTCAAAGAAGAAAATAAAACTGGTCCGTTTGTCCCTGATAAACCGATCCGTATGAACGCGCCAAAATGCCATTTTGGCGTCTCCAGACATGGGGATTGCAAGTTCTATTCCAGTCTGGAACTTGGATGTTTATATGTTGAAAAGTGAACCAAACAAGTGACTGACTGTTACTTGTTCTCGATCACCAGATGTTAATGGGGCATCTGTAATTGCACAGGGTATTTAAAACATGGAATATCAAAGGTAATGAAACCAGATTCAAATTAAGCACCAAGAACACAACCCATATAAGCCATAGTATATTCCAAGATATCCCGCTGTTTTGAAAAATTCCAACGAAAAGGTCTACAATACATCTGCAGAATACGGCCATAACAGCAGAAAATGTTGTTATTGCTACAAATATTAAATCAATATGTAATACACGCATTACTCCTTAAAGTATATGGTTAATTTGAGTCTACACAAGATTGTCTTAAAAAATATTAACATGTTTTGGGACAATACGCTCTGATTAAAAATAAAAGCGGCTGGCTATCCTAGTCCTCAGAAACCAAAGTTGCACACTGAAACTTTGGATCCCTTGACAAGAGGCGAGTTTATACTAGCATTCTCACCTTAATTCCTCGGCACAAAGGATACTGTTTTCTTCTATGGTGAGCTCCTCCTCTTTAATTCTGATGTGCTGCTGCCAGGAGAGGGCATCACGTGCACTTTCGTCCTAGAAAAACATACATGTCCTCAGCATATCTAATACATTTGAACGATAAAACAAGAAAGGCTTACACCTAATAGCATTAAAGGGTATTTTAGGGATGTCTTTGCTTATTCATTGCTAATATTAGTCTCTAAGATATATCCAAAAGCTCTGATCAAGCTCTTCTGTTTCGTAAAAAATAATAATTTTTATTAAAGCTAAATTTGTGTACGTACATTTTGTTGGTTTAATTCAACGCAATGCCATTTCGCCTGAAGGTGTGTTCGGATTGAAAATTCAATGTAATTCAAATGTTTATCTATTCTTATTGAATTTCAAGAACACATTCACAAATTATTGTATGCGCTAACATCTCTAAAAGATGTAAATGCACCACGAAGATAATTAGACTGCTCCGTGGTCGAGTGATTAGCGTTTTGATTTCCCATCCCGACACGCGGTTGATCTTTAACTAGAATAATTACCCATCCTCCGCAGAGTCTGGAGTTAACTAGCGTGTGTTTAACAATTAAAATGCTAATATTAACACAACGTTACGAAAACTCTACAGTTCAACGAGTAATAACATCTTCAGTTGTTTCCAAAGTCAAAGCCACCGATAATATAAACTATTATATGAAGCCCACACAAATGAGGCAATGAAAAATGAACGACCACGATAATTATTTTCAATACTCAAATAACTAATGCTAATCATACCAACAAACGAATCTATCCAGTGTCACAGAAAGAAAACTACTTTGCCACAGGTTCAGGGAATGCTGGAGGCATAATTTGTAATGTTTTGTTTCCTTAAGTTCCTCCTGTTAAACCGGTTACTAAGAGCAGTTCAGTGCCACTTTGTGTCGTCCTCCGTGGTCTGCGAGTAGCATGCTAGCCTTTAGTTCCCGAAGTCACGAGTTCAAACCCGGCAGAGGATGATGGATTTTTTTCGGGCGTAAAAATCCTTAGCATGGCTTCCTTCGGAAGGGAAGTAAAGTCGGTGGTCCCGTGTCGTAGATTCACGGCACGTAAAATGACCTCAAACCTGATAGAGGCCTCTGAGCAAAATTTCCTGTTTCACACCCAATATAGAATGAGACGCCAAGGACCACGATAGTTTAAAGAGCGTCCATAAATAAAACTCAATTTAATTTATAGTTCCCGAGGGCGCGAGTTCAAACCCGGTGGAGGGCGATGGGTTTTTTCGGGCGTAAAAATCCTTAGCATGGCTTCCTTCGGAAGGGATGTAAAGCCGGATCAGTCTTCATTTTTAGACGATTTTAACATTTATTTTCTTCAATACCTGGTCTTCTGTTAGGCGAAGATTCAGATTTTCTTTTAGTTTTCGCTGCACTTCGGCCTAGCAGAAGCCTTTTCCGATTGTCCGCAGGTATCTAGATTTGCTCATTCTCTCTTTGTGGCTGGCTAATAAGTTCACAAAACAAGATGCAAAATGCTTGCTTTCTTCAGTCATTTCTGAGGGATATACTGCCACAAAAATACCTAAACCGAATCGAATGTTTACTGGCGCTCGACAATAATGCATTTGCAATCAGGAAGAGGGGAAACACGAGTCAGAGACTCGCAATCACAGAGCCAAGGCTCAACACGGAGGGGAAGTTTTTATTAATACCAAATCTGTGACTCCCGACTCGCTCGCTTTATTATCTGTCATTAGCAGTTCAAGACATACTACTCATATGAGCTAGAGATGAAGCGTGACGATACTGCTGGACGGTGTTTAACTCAACAGAGGGAAATGCCATCTATGGAGGTGGTGGTGGTGGTGGAGTGGAGTTTAAGGGCCCGTCGACAGCTAGGTCATTTGGGCCCCATCTATGGAGAAAGGCCGAGTTCTTCGGGCATACGGTAAGAGGATGAAAAATTGAGTTTTATTTATGGATGCTCTTTTAATGCTATGCTTCTTAGCGTCCCATTCTATATTTGGCCTGAAAGACCGGACATTTTGCTCGGAGACCTCTTTATCGGCTTGAGGTGTTTTACGTGCCGTAAATATACGATACGGGACCACCGGCTTTACTTCCCTTCCGAAGGAAGCCATGCTAAGGATTTTACGCCCCCCAAAAAATCCATCGCCATCCGCCGGGTTTGAACCCGGGACTCCGAGAACTGGAGGCTACCATGGATGGTAGAGGATGGACAACTATGCCAGTCTTCAAGCTGTATGAAATCCCCAGAACTAAGAAATGTTAAATAAGTGCAATGTTTTCTTGGTTTAACTGGAAACTTCAGGAATTTCATACTAGAATACTCTGCTACTGCAAACCATTAAATGCTCCGCTGAAGAATGATGACGAATTTCAATTTTCTACAGAATAGTTTCCTGTGAAATGCCGAAGGGAGCCTTATCACAAAAATTTCTTTTAACATTTATAATTCTTGATATCATACCGAGCTGCAATCCCATGCAAGTAAGCTTGCACTTGCAGCTACTTATGCAAAGATCGGCTGAGGGTGATCAAAATACACCCTGTGCACTACATGAGTAAAAAGACAAGACACAAGAAAATTATCATCGTTGGGAGCTTGAAGTATTAGCCATCATTGTTGTACTGAAGAGATTTCGAGTGTATTTTCTGGGGATAGATTTCAAGATTAGTTACAGACTATGCTGCCTTCCAAAAGACGATGCATAAGAAAGATCTGCCAGCTAAGATTGCAAGATAAGCCCTGGTGTTGGAAGAGTACCGATACACCAATGAACACAGAAGTGGGTCGTTGAAACTTCGAGTCATCGTTGTGTTTTGTAAGCAGTTCCTGATTCTTTAGTTGTTCGAACAAAAATATGAAGGTATTTACGCCAGGAGTCTTCCAAAGACTTTATAATTCGGGATGATATACTTTTCAAATTCTGATGGTCATTAGTTGTACATAAAGCCAGGTAACAAGAGCTTAACAAACACGCTTATGACAGAGGTCATTTCTCCAACGGAACAGAAGAACTTGTCCAAATGGAATGTTATGTATCTCACATGAACAAGGTGGAAAATGTTATATCCAATTATGTAAATGCTCACTTCGTTAATCGAAAGACTGGAAAAAAAGAAATGATTTCTGCATCCTTTATGCAAGGAAAGTATGCCACTGTATACATAGTGGATCATATTGGACCTTCAGAATCGGGTCATAAAGGATGTGGTCACATACTTTCAGTAGTTGATGGTTTTACGAAGCTTGTTTGGCTGTAAGCAACAAAACCTACCACTACGAAAGAAGTTAGGACAAATTGGAAGTACTGAGGACAATCTTTGGAAACCCTGCACAAATTTCTAACCGAAGATCAGCTTTCACATCTCCTAAATACAAACACTGCTGCAAAACTGAGGGCATTAAGCACTTGCCCATTACTACTGCAACGAATGTTCAAATAGAGAGTCAATTCTGTGATTGCTTCACTTCTTGCAAAACTTGCCATGTACCATCGTAGTATTGGGAAGGCACAATTTGAACCATTAACTGAAGTCAGAATGAGACATAAGGCAGACTTAACGATAGCTGACCTCATCTATAAAGAACTAGTGGAAGAATTTGAAGACAAACTAAATTAACATGAAGCCAGTGCGTCATCCGGAACGGATCACCAGTACGATGGCTGATGAGGGAGAGTGAATCCAGCAAGAGTTTGTTAAGAAACAGTTTATTTAGAATGAGCTATAAATTCATAGCTGTTATTGGAGTTCTTTCTTTTTTTTCTTTCTTTCTACTTCTTTTTTAAGTTGACTGTTATTCTACCTAGAAAGACTTTTAAATGAATAAATCTTTTAAACACCTCATAGTGCTTTAAATATGTTTTACGAACACGACAATTTTATTTATACTATATTGAACAACTGATCTGAGAGATTCAAATAAATGAAGCTCAGAAACAAATCCAAGAGCGAAAAGTAACATTGCTTCAATTCTTGAAGGGATCGGACCTTAAATGATAATAGAATTCTTTTAACAGTTAGGATATTTAACAAATTAGAGGGAAGTAGCTGGAGAAAAATAATTATGGTTGCAATATTTTTGGAGATGTGAACAGCCTTGCAATTCATAGCGACATTAGTTGGTCAGTTCTACGTAAAATACACACGGGAGTTTTGGCAAAGAAATTACTAAATGTTAGCAGAATAAAAGGGCATGCTTTCAAAATTTCCAGCAGATTTTGGGATAAATTAAAGAACATTGTATAACGTGGTTGTGATAATCACAGTGATAAGTAAATAGTTTTATAAATCACTAAAACAGGGATATTATAGTGGTATTTGTGGATTTCGAAAAGGCTAGAAGGGCTGCCGTCATGGAGAGCATGTCATTAAAAGGGGGAGATTATACATGATATTTGTGGATTACGTAAAGACCAGAAAGACTGACGTTCATGGAGAGAATAAAGCTACTTAAAACAGGGATATAATACATGGTATTTCTAGATTTCGAAAACACCTAATTGACTGCCGCAATGAAAGCATAAAGCCATTAAAACAGCGAGATTATAGTGGTATTTGTGGAAAGGATAAACGACTGCCTTCATGGAGAACATTTCTCGGGTGTAAAATATTTAGTATGGCTTCCTTGAAGAAAAACAAAGCCGGTGGTCCCGTGTCGTAGCTTTACGGGCACATAAAAGTACCTCAAGCCTGATAAAGAGGCCTCTGAATAAAATTTCCGGTCTTTTACGAGATATAGAATGGGATGCTAAGAACCATAGCAGCTAAAGAGCGTCCATAAATAAAACTCAATTTAAGTTACTTTATGGATAGTATAAAGCTACTAAAACACCATATCATATGTGGTATTTGTAAAATTCTAAAAGGTTAAAAGGACCGTCATCATAGAAAACTTAAGAGCACTAAATGAAGTAGATTATATGTGGTACTCTGCAGTTTTCGAAAAGGCTAGGATTGCCATCATGAGTAGCATAAGGCTACTAAAAGCGGTAGAGTTTTTGTGGTATTACATTACAGAGATATATAATAAGGGAGAGATATGTACATGCATCCATAAACTGCTGCAAAAATACATGAAGATGGCTCCGGAATGCCAACGGAAGAGCTGTCGAGGAATACCATAAAGCCAGACGGTATCATATCCCTTTCTCCCAGTCAAAATAGACCGCTTCGGTTTGTTGTCTCCCCAGAAAGGAACCACAGATGAGTCACCAATGAAGTCAAGTGGCCAACGGTAGACCGCCGTCATCGAAAACAACATTATACAGGAGTGAGGAGGGCATGGATTAAAGACACTTGCTTAGCGACCATCCTTTCCATTACCTTACAAACAACTTATTAGTGAAATGGCCTTGAAGAACACTGGGTATTTTCCAGACTTTAGAATAGAAACTGCAATTTGATTTTAGCCAATAAGATGGGAAAGCAGTTACTAGAAAGACGTAAGTTTTAGCATGTGTGTACTGTCCGGACCAGAGGCAGTATCAGGAATATCCGACAAGGCTAATTCTAGTTTGTCTAATGAGAAGGGCAGCTTATATTCTTCCAAATTCTGAGAGAAATTAAAACCAGATGACTTACCTCGGTCCGTGAAAACCGAGAATTTGGTACCATAGTGGGCAGAACTAGAGGCAGAAGTCAAAACTCCACCCGGGGAATTTGTTATATGGGGATCAGTAACAATATAGTCATCCACAGGAAGTCCAGGAATAGATGTAGTAGGTTTGCCACAAATACATCGAATTTTATGCCACATCTAGGAGGTGCATTGTCACAGTTTTCCCAATATGATTTCTTGCACTACTTATTTTTCTAGTCTAAGCACGCAACCTTTTAAAGGTGACCATATTCTCCGATGTCGGATGACGCTCGAATACTTAAAAGGTCTTTTGACGGGCTCGTATAGCTGCACATTCTCCGACCACCAGGGAACCAGTCGTCCAGTAAAGGACATCTGCGGAATAAAAACGTTCACCACCGTCTAATATCGTAACCCGAAGATCAGAGGAAAACACTGTTATCCGGGGTCAAAAGTTCATAATAAAGGCGCCAATCTGCTTTACTTAACACCCACCTTGGTGGACAAGTAAAGTTGATTCCGCGAACAACCCTATGAAGCAAAATGGCGTAGTGGTCACTACCCTAAGTATCAGAAACTACAGATCATCGCAAAAAGCCAGCCAGCAGTGGCGAACAGAAGAAAAGCCCAAGACAAGAAAAAGAAACAGTAGAATAACAAATAAACGCGAGAAGCCACGAATTTAGCGAAACGAATTATGGGGACCACAGCTGTAACAATCGTTTTACCCCTACGACACTCGCGGACGGAGCACCATAAAGGAAGATGTGCACTGAAATCGCATAGTGTAACAAACGGTCGGGGTAGCAGTGTTCCGCAGTCCCAGAAGCTTTAGGTGGAAGGTATAAATAGCAAAGGCTAAACTAGAGATACGGCAAGGTAATACGGAGAGCCACAGCTAGTAAATCCGTAATTAGTTGAACTAAGATACATGTCCTAGCGACATCATTCTATAAAGCCATATAGCGACGAAAGTGCATGTGGTTTTCAGGACGCAGTTTAGTCTCCTGAAGACACACTCAAAAAAGGCCGATAACTAGAAAGCATACGTTTTAGCTCTTCCCTATGGGAACAGTAACCACGCAAATTACACTGTAAAATGGCCAGGAGAAGTAAACGGGAAAAAAGCGTGGAAACGCTTATGGCGAGCGCCTCTATTCTTCCGAGCTGTTCCGAAGCATGTCGGTTTTTCCGCTCTTTAACCTGTTATTTCTAGGTTAGGTGACAAACCTGGGTTAGAAGCCTTCTTTTCAAAAGAATTATCAGCAATGATGATAGTAGTTGACTTTGCTGAAGGAATGTCCCGATCCGCAACACTTGTAGACGAAGATTTTGGTTCCTTAGACTACAATAGCGGAGAACAAAGTTGTAGAAGTCATTGGTGTGCGGGAAGTGTCCATCTTCCCATGATTGCTTTACGTGGGTAGCGGGATACAAGATTTACAACATAAAGCAGCTGTGGCAGGTGATTCACTCACGGAGTACTCGGTAGGTTCCTACTTGTGTAGCGTGTGTACAGCTAGTTGTCTCAGAGGTACCCCGAGCACTAAGTGCCTGGTCGGTATCCATAGACGGATCTGCAGCCTTGTCCAAAGGCAAGTCACCAAAGCGACTGCTCGCAAGTGAAGGTGTCGGAATGCGAAAAGCACCAGGAGCACTAAGTGCCTGGTCGGTATCCATAGACGGATCTGCAGCATTGTCCAAAGGCACGTCACCAAAGCGACTGCTCGCAAGTGAAGGTGTCGGATGCGAAAAGTAGCAGGAGCACAAAGTGCCTGGTCGGTATCCATAGACAGATCTGCAGCATTGTCCAAAGGCAAGTCACCAAAGCGACTGCTCGCAAGTAAAGGTGTCGGAATGTGAAAAGTACCAGGAGCACAAAGTGCCTGGTCGGTATCCAGATGTATATGCAGCATTGTCCAAAGGCAAGTCACCAAAGCGACTGCTCGCAAGTGAAGGTGTCGGAATGTGAAAAGTACCAGGAGCACAAAGTGCCTGGTCGGTATCCAGATGTATATGCAGCATTGCCAAAAGGCAAGTCACCAAAGCGACTGCTCGCAAGTGAAGGTGTCGGAATGCGAAAAGCACCAGGAGCACTAAGTGCCTGGTCGGTATCCATAGACAGATCTGCAGCATTGTCCAAAGGCAAGTCACCAAAGCGACTGCTCGCAAGTGAAGGTGTCGGGATGTGAAAAGTACCAGGAGCACAAAGTGCCTGGTCGGTATCCATAGACAGATCTGCAGCATTGTCCAAAGGCATGTCACCAAAGCGACTGCTCGCAAGTGAAGGTGTCGGAATGTGGAAAGTACCAGGAGCACTAAGTGCCTGGTCGGTATCCAGATGTACATGCAGCATTGTCCAAAGGCAAGTCACCAAAGCGACTGCTCGCAAGTGAAGGTGTCGGAATGCGAAAAGTAGCAGGAGCACTAAGTGCCTGGTCGGTATCCATAGACAGATCTGCAGCATTGTCCAAAGGCAAGTCACCAAAGCGACTGCTCGCAAGTGAAGGTGTCGGAATGTGAAAAGTACCAGGAGCACAAAGTGCCTGGTCGGTATCCATAGACAGATCTGCAGCATTGTCCAAAGGCATGTCACCAAAGCGACTGCTCGCAAGTGAAGGTGTCGGAATGTGGAAAGTACCAGGAGCACTAAGTGCCTGGTCGGTATCCAGATGTACATGCAGCATTGTCCAAAGGCAAGTCACCAAAGCGACTGCTCGCAAGTGAAGGTGTCGGAATGCGAAAAGTAGCAGGAGCACTAAGTGCCTGGTCGGTATCCATAGACAGATCTGCAGCATTGTCCAAAGGCAAGTCACCAAAGCGACTGCTCGCAAGTGAAGGTGTCGGAATGTGAAAAGTACCAGGAGCACTAAGTGCCTGGTCGGTATCCAGATGTACATGCAGCATTGTCCTAAGGCAAGTCACCAAAGCGACTGCTCGCAAGTGAAGGTGTCGGAATGCGAAAAGCACCAGGAGCACTAAGTGCCTGGTCGGTATCCATAGACGGATCTGCAGCATTGTCCAAAGGCAAGTCACCAAAGCGACTGCTCGCAAGTGAAGGTGTCGGAATGTGAAAAGTACCAGGAGCACTAAGTGCCTGGTCGGTATCCAGATGTACATGCAGCATTGTCCTAAGGCAAGTCACCAAAGCGACTGCTCGCAAGTGAAGGTGTCGGAATGCGAAAAGCACCAGGAGCACTAAGTGCCTGGTCGGTATCCATAGACGGATCTGCAGCATTGTCCAAAGGCAAGTCACCAAAGCGACTGCTCGCAAGTGAAGGTGTCGGAATGTGAAAAGTACCAGGAGCACTAAGTGCCTGGTCGGTATCCAGATGTACATGCAGCATTGTCCTAAGGCAAGTCACCAAAGCGACTGCTCGCAAGTGAAGGTGTCGGATGCGAAAAGTAGCAGGAGCACTAAGTGCCTGGTCGGTATCCATAGACGGATCTGCAGCATTGTCCAAAGGCAAGTCACCAAAGCGACTGCTCGCAAGTGAAGGTGTCGGATGCGAAAAGTAGCAGGAGCACAAAGTGCCTGGTCGGTATCCATAGACGGATCTGCAGCATTGTCCAAAGGCAAGTCACCAAAGCGACTGCTCGCAAGTGAAGGTGTCGGATGCGAAAAGTAGCAGGAGCACAAAGTGCCTGGTCGGTATCCATAGACAGATCTGCAGCATTGTCCAAAGGCAAGTCACCAAAGCGACTGCTCGCAAGTAAAGGTGTCGGAATGTGAAAAGTACCAGGAGCACAAAGTGCCTGGTCGGTATCCAGATGTATATGCAGCATTGTCCAAAGGCAAGTCACCAAAGCGACTGCTCGCAAGTGAAGGTGTCGGAATGTGAAAAGTAGCAGGAGTACTAAGTGCCTGGTCGGTATCCATAGACAGATCTGCAGCATTGTCCAAAGGCAAGTCACCAAAGCGACTGCTCGCAAGTGAAGGTGTCGGAATGTGAAAAGTAGCAGGAGTACTAAGTGCCTGGTCGGTATCCATAGACAGATCTGCAGCATTGTCCAAAGGCAAGTCACCAAAGCGACTGCTCGCAAGTGAAGGTGTCGGAATGTGAAAAGTAGCAGGAGTACTAAGTGCCTGGTCGGTATCCATAGACAGATCTGCAGCATTGTCCAAAGGCAAGTCACCAAAGCGACTGCTCGCAAGTAAAGGTGTCGGAATGTGAAAAGTACCAGGAGCACAAAGTGCCATGGTCGGTATCCAGATGTATATGCAGCATTGCCAAAAGGCAAGTCACCAAAGCGACTGCTCGCAAGTGAAGGTGTCGGAATGCGAAAAGTAGCAGGAGTACTAAGTGCCTGGTCGGTATCCATAGACAGATCTGCAGCATTGTCCAAAGGCATGTCACCAAAGCGACTGCTCGCAAGTGAAGGTGTCGGAATGTGGAAAGTACCAGGAGCACTAAGTGCCTGGTCGGTATCCAGATGTGCATGCAGCATTGTCCAAAGGCAAGTCACCAAAGCGACTGCTCGCAAGTGAAGGTGTCGGAATGTGAAAAGTACCAGGAGCACTAAGTGCCTGGTCGCTATCCACAGATATATATGCAGCATTGTCCAAAGGCAAGTCACCAAAGCGACTGCTCGCAAGTAAAAGTGTCGGATGCGAAAAGTAGCAGGAGTACTAAGTGCCTGGTCGGTATCCATAGACAGATCTGCAGCATTGTCCAAAGGCAAGTCACCAAAGCGACTGCCCGCAAGTGAAGGTGTCGGAATGGGAAAAGTAGCAGGAGTACTAAGCGCCTGGTCAGTATCCACAGATCCGGGGGGGTTCAAACCCGGCGGAGGGCGATGAATTTTTTCGGGCGTAAAAATACTTAGTATGGCTTTCTTCGGCATGAAAGTAAAGCAGGTGGTCCAGTGTCGTATATTTACAGCACGTAAAAGAACCTCAAGCCTGATAGAGGCCTCTGAGCAATATTTGCGGTCCTTCATGCGCAACATAGAATCGGACGCTAAGGACCATGGCAGTTAAGAGCGTCCATAAATAAAACTCAATTTCATTTGGTATCCACAGATAGATATGAAGGATTGTCCAAATGTAAGTAACACCAAAGCGATTGGCCACAAGTGAAGGTCGCAATGGGAAAAGTCTCAGGATGGTCGGTATCCACAGATGGATCTGCAGTATAGTCCAAAAGCTAACTCGCCAAACCGATTGGCACAAGTGAAGGTTGGACGCTGATGAGACTTTTAGGATGTAGAACGTTGATAGAGGTACTTGGAAGATTCCAAAGCAGTTGAAAGGAATGATGGCAGGGAAACTTATGGATGACTTGATAGAACTTACGATTTGGCTAGCACGGGCATTGCAGCTGCAAAGACAGGTATAATTCGGCATTGATGAAACGAGTAGTAGGAGCTGCGGATCTAAAAACCTGACTGAAGGATCCGCGGGCCAAATTTGTTGGAAATAGCAAGCTAAGCTTCTCCTTCGCCTCTTGATAGCCAATTTTATCCTTTACTTGGCTATCTTGAATTCCGCATTCTTCCTTATACACAGGAGGGTTCCGAGAGTATGCAAGATGGGCACCATCGAAGTTCACACATTTGGAAGTGGAGGTGCAAGGAAATCGGTCGTGTAGATGTTTTCTGCACTGAGGACATATGGGCTGCTGCTTACACATAGACACCGTATGTCCAAACTCTAAAAATGACAAACAACGTAGAGGGTTGGGAAGTCTTGATTTGCATTCTAATATGCAACTTTTACAGTGTGAGGAAGCTGCCTCAAGTTAAACTAAAAATACCGCCCTTGCCAGTACTTGTTTTGTACCTTCTGGCCGTATGAGGTGCTTAGCTGTGCTGACACCTGAGTTAGAAAGATATACGACAATAACCGGTTCCGTCTAAGGCAGGTGAAGTCACGATGCCTCCGGACATTCAAGGTAGCACGAGGCTCAACAATAACTTCAAGTTCGTTCAAGTTTTTCAAATTGTATCTGTAGCAAACGAAGCGTCTGTTGATCTTGTCTGTACAAATAAATACCCACTGCGTTGCCGGGTACAAGTCTTTACCAGTCCAGTGCGACCTAAATCACAGAGAGGTTCAAAGAGCTAAGAAGTGTCTGTTCTGGTGCAGCCGAACGCATGATTAAATAGCGAGGAATGTCACTTTGCTACCGCAGTGCAGTTCCCTCCAAGGTAAAGCCAACCATACGTCTCTTTCTATATGAAAATATAGGAATTTCATGGGTAGTGTCTATTGCTATAACGGATTCCATAAGACGCCACTAGCGCCGTCTATTTCCATGCCAAGTCGAAACTCAGAGCTGCTGATCCTAACCCAACCACCGAAACCTGAAGGACCAGTGGCTCGGGATCCCGAGAACGCCAATTCCGCACTTACCGAAGGCTCTGGAGGATCCAATTTTCACAGGTTTACCTTTTCTATGATTTGCTATTGCATACGACGCAATCTGTTGATTGTCACATATTTTTTTAACACTCACAAGGAATGTACTCATTTGATTTAACTCTGGCCATACTGCAGCAGAACAGCTTACGCAGGGAACTGCTAAGCGCATTTGTCTTACTGTTAATGTATATTTCTTCAAACTCCAATTCATGTTCTTTGATAGTGTTAACAATGTACTAATATTTCACCTGTATTACTTAACTAATTGCTAAAAATTGTGTTTATGCACGCGAACTACGCTGGTGTGCAAAACCTAAGGACGACAGTAATCTTCGCATGCTGTGACACATAGCTCGATGAAACTTGAATCATACGAGGTACGTCCAGAAAGTAAGTTCCGTTTCAATTTCTCTCCGCTGCAGCGCTGCGATCGCAGTTCCGCACATGCGCGGTAGACGCTCTGTATCAAGAAGAAACGTGCGCCATTTTAAGATCGCTGTCAGCCACGTACGCTTTGTTGTGCTTGTTTAGAATGTCGGTGTTGATTGAAAATCCCGCCGCTTGTGAAATCAGATCTGTGAATCGTTTTCTGAATGCTAGAAAAGTGAAACCAATTGAAATTTATCGGCAAATTTGCGAAGTTTACGGACAAAATGCGATGAGTGATTCAATGGTGAGAAGATGGGTCCGACAGTTCAATGAAGCACGTAGTGAAGTGCACGATGAAGAACGAAGTGGGCGTCCATGTTTGGTTACAGAAGAACTGGTTCACGCGATTGATGACAAGATCCAGGAAAACCGCAAGTTTACAATTAGTGCTCTCGCTATGGAATCTCCCCAAATCTCACGATAATTAACTCATGAAATTATTACCGAAAAACTGAAATTTCGCAAACTTTGCTCTCGTTGGGTACCAAAGATTCTTACTGAGCAGCACAAAACAAACCAGATGGGTAGTGCACTTCAGTTTTTAACCCGTTATGATGAAGGCGGCGAAGAATTTCTGACACAGATAGTCACAGGAGATGAAACTTGGGTTTCTTACGACACCCCTGAAAGTAAGCGGCAATCAATGGAATGGAGGCACACTTCATCCCCAGCAAAGGTTAAGCCGAAACAAATCTTGACACCTCGAAAAATGATGTGCACAGTGTTCTGGGACTGGAAAGGCATCTTACTCATTGATTTCTTACCGCGTGGTCAAACAATCAAAGCATATGTTTATTGCGAGACACTTAGGAAATTGCACCGCGCAATACAGAATAAGCGCCGCGGATTGCTGTCAAAAGGTGTTGTTTTTCTTCACGACAACGCACGACCACACACTGCAAATGTGACGCAAAACCTCCTACAGGGATTTGGCAGGGACGTGTTTGACCATCCTCCGTACAGCCCTGACCTCGCTCCTAGCGACTTTCATCTGTTCTTACATCCCAAGTCTTTCCTTGGCGGTCAACACTTCAACAATGACGAAGAGCTGAAAGAAAATGTTTCCAACTGGTTGAAGACACAGGCGGCAAACTTCTATGAAGAAGGTATACAAAAACTTGTGCTATGACAAATGCCTGAAAAATTTCGGCAGTTATGTGGAAAAGTAGTTTAAGAGTTGTAGAATTTTGTGCAATAAATAATTTTTCTGTATCTGTACACAATTTAATTTTATTACCAAACGGAACTTACTTTCTGGACGTACCTCGTACATAGAGGGAACTGCTACAGTAGGCAACTAAACGAGATATGCAATGAGACGAACAGAAATGCCACTTTTATTCATAGACCATAAGCTACACTAAAGTCAAGACGACATATGATGGCTCTCTAGATTTACAGAAACAGATACATGGCGTTTAAAAGGGTAACTGGTGCATGTGGATGTGCTGCAATGCGTCTCCCCAAAGCATCCCACACGTGTTCGATGGGATTTAAATCGGGGGAACGGGCAGGCCAGTCCATTCGCCGAATATCCTCTCGTTCCAAGAGACCTGCGCTGTTCGATGCGGTCGCGCACTGTCATCTATAAAAGGAAGTTAGGGCCGACTGCACCCCTGGAAAGACCCACATGGGGAAGGAGTATAGTATCACAATGACGTTGACCAGTGAGCGTACCGTGTTCAAAGATTTGGAGGTCGGTGCGCCCATGCAACATTATACCTCTCCAAACCATAACACCCGGACCACCATAACCATCATGTTCAAGGATATTCCTGGGCTCATTACTGTTGCCACTTCTGGCCAGATGAAGGTACGGCGAGAATCACTACTTAGACTGAATCTGCTCTCATCCGAGAAGAGCACGTGACCCCATTCCTCGTTGGTCCAATTTTGAAGCTCTTGGGACCATCGCAAACGGTGCCGCAGATGTGCGGATGTCAATGGAACACAATGTACTGGCCGCCGGGCAGAGAGACCACCTCTGTGTAGTCGCCGTGCCACTGTGTATCGTGAGATTGCGTGCCTAGCTGTCCTGTTAAATGTGGTTGTAATTGCACCCGCTGTTTGACGTGGATCCCTTCTTGCCTGTTCCACAATGTAGCGGTCATCTGCTGCTGTAGTTGAGCGTGGTCGACCACCACTTCTCCTTGGGACAGTAGTGCCTGTGGTTCCCCATGCAAATTCCAAACTCCTGAGCAACACTCGTCACTCTTCGCCCTTCTTCCAGTTTCCCGATGATTCTTCCCCGCGCGAAGTCATCCAAATGGTGTCTACGGGGCATGTTGCAATGAAGAACACCACTACAGTGCACCGTAACAGCTCGCTAATTACCACACAGTCTTGTCCTGTTTCGTCAACTGCCCCGTGTTGCGGGACCAGACTCATTTGGCACTATAGGCTCGCTACACTCACGCCATGTGACGTCCAGCTTTCTGTGTACGTGTGAGAGACCTCTGGCAACATGCTTCCGCACCTTCATCTAGTTCCACCAAGTAGTTTTACCCATCTCGTCCTTAGTTTTGCACACCAGTGCGCAATCTACAAGCGTCCTGACGGCTGATGTGCATGATTAGGTTTATTTTGATTCACTTCAACTTAACAAATATAGCTAATTGCATATCGCTTTATTGTAGGATATTTTCTGTGGCATAGTCAGAGCCACTTGGCACGGTACACAGTGTACACAACAGGGAGAACACTGAGTCCTATAGCAGTTGGCCACGGTCGTGTTGCATGAGGGTAGGACTTTCTACGTTAGATTGCAGTTTTCTCACAACAAAAGTTATTTCCAATTTTGTTTTGAGGATTTTCATTAAATAAAATATGCCTATATATGACTCCATAAACATTTTGAATAACGCAGATTTCCCATAAGAAACAACATACCGAACGCAGTTCCTATATAATTTCAAAAGCCAAAGTTGCAATCAGGCGTAACGAATGTGCCGCTACTGGAAGGAATAATTAGTTTGCCATTTAAAATAACCTATGGCTGTTGTATGTAGCATGTGATGCAAGTGAGTAGGTGAGATTTACCTGAGAGCATTATCAGCACAAGAGTCAGCCCGAAAGTTACGCACACAATTTTCTATGTCAGTATCTATACAATGTAACTTTATTGCACCGTGTAGTTTCCTATCATAGTCCAGCAAAACAGTACCCAGGCTCGCTTGACCGACGAGTTGTTCGAGCGATCCACTCCATCAAGCTTTCTCTCTCTTTACATTACGGTAGATACACAGAGGACATAACCAAGCGATTACAACTGGAACTTACAAACCTAATTTAAATATTACAAAATCTCGAAAGCCTCTGCACATTTAAATTTCAAGTGTATTTTGACCAAATATGCACAAAGTCAAACTATAAACAAACCAAGATCAAACACCTTAAAGGCTACGCGGTTTGCTGTCTAGCGTCCAAGCTTGTAACTACAGAAGTTCCAATTTCCCCTTCCCCTTCCAGAGGCCATCTAAGGCGGAGGAAGTCGCCACCCTCGGTATGCATTCAAGGTAGCACATTGCTCAACGATAACTTCGTGGGTTCCAAATTGTAAAGAAGGGACTGTAGATCCTATGCGTCACCGGGTACAGTTCTGTCCAGGGTGGCCTGAACCATGAAGGGGTTCAAAGAGCTGTTTCGGTGTAGCTGAGCCCGAGGAGTGTCACACTTTCCTGACTCAGCAGCATTTTCCTCAACGTTACGTCTCTTTTTAGAGAGCACTAGACGAAAAGCAGTAGCATTGCCACTAACCCCGTCTAACTGCATGCCAGGTCCAACCTCATGCGGCTCCGAGCGGGGTCGACCAAAGGATTAACAAACAAATTGTTTTACGGGCAGGACTGTTAACCCGAACCCAACCTCCGAAACCGGTGGCTCGAGACCCCGGGAGCCCCAATCCCGTATACTTACCGAAGTAAGCTCCCGGGGACTCCTTTATTTCAATCCATTTGTAAGTAGCCGTTGGACAAAGGTAATTAATCCATTACGTGTTATACCTAACCGAAATCAGTTTTTATCTCAAGATGGCGGCGGTGAATGTTTCGTCTCTTCGCGGGTCCTCGGTTTTCTGTACTCTACACGATAAATCCAGCCCTGATAGCGCATTTTTAAACACAGATCAATCAAATAGGATCAGTAATACAAGAGGAAATAAAGACAGGCAATTACCTGCAACAGAAACGGATATAAATGACAAAGAAGTGTGCTGCAGTAAACACCGCGAGCAGATAGCGTCGCTTCACATGGTCATGGAGACCCTGTACAAAGACATTAAGGACTACAAGGAAATTATTGACAAACTTCGCCAGGAGAACAAACTTTTGAAGCTACATGATGCCAGCATGAAGGACACGAAAAAAAGTAACAACACAACCACTGCACGAGGCGCAATTGGCAAAGATCAAGTGAAAAAATGCGAAGAATGGACGACCGCAAACAAGAAGCTAACGGCACCAAGAATTCAAAAGATCAGTGAAAACAATATTCCGCTGCGAAATCGTTTTGAAGTACTGCAAGACTTGGATGACAGCGGAATGAAGAATATGTACAATGAAGATGAGAAGGAACAACTAACTCAAAGCGACGACACGGTAAACGAATTCAAATATGAAAGGACCAAAGCCATTATAATAGGTGATTCGATGGTACGCCATACTAGCAATTACGTCGATGAAAACATTAAAGTTTATTGTTATCCCGGAGCTCAGCTTGAACACATAAGAAACCAGCTAGTAATGAACACAGATGATCCAGATATTGTGGTGATACACGCGGGGACTAAGAACATCAACACGGCGGGCACACCTGAGGACATCATGCGGGAACTGACCGAAGTTGTGACGGTCGGAAAGAAGCTGTTTCCACGGGCGAAATTCTGCGTCAGCGGTATTATACGTCGTCGGGATGAGGATCTCCGTTACATCGACGGGATCAATTCTACTTTCGACTGGGTATGTAAAGAATACGATTGTTCCTTTGTAGATAGCAATGCATGGTTAGGGGACATTGATCTAGGCAGGGATGGCCTGCATTTGAACAGGAAAGGTGTAGCAAAGTTTGCGAATCTCTTGAACAGAGTAATAACCCACCTGGATTCAAAAAACTAGACAAATGTGATAGCGATGGGTCTGTTAGAACAAACTTAGTATCTAAGATTACTTTATCTAAATATGCTAGTCAAAATCACATTAAATCAGAACACCCTAATGAAATAGAAATACATAAAATGGATAAAAGTGAAAACTGCAAGCGAATAGAAAACATTTCTTTAAGTACTGACTCCTTCGATCACAACTTGGGGAAGGAAAACGAAAACAACAAAAAAATTCAAAACTTGCCTACTTAGCGCGTTCTTCACCAAAACATTCAATGTATCCGAAATAAGTCTCTTGAACTCGAATTACTAATAGAGGGGGAGTTAAAACACGTAGACATAATGTGCATTACTGAGCACTGGCTAACCCAATGTGAATTAACTGAATTGAGAATAACAGGCTTTAAATTAATACAGGGTTTCAGTAGGTCAATTAAAAGAAATGGCGGGTCATTAATCTTAATAAAAAAGCATATAAAGGCTAAACCTATAAAAACATTTCAAGCACTGAATGTAGAAGAACATTTTGAAGCCAGCACTATAGAAGTTGCAAAGAAGCTGATAATAATATGCATCCTACGAGTAACATAAACCTTCTAATTGAAAGTTTGGATATTATTCTTAATCACTTCCTTAAGCTAAAGAAAAGCGTAATTCTGCTGGGGGACTTTAACATAAATTTTTTAGAACACAGCAGTGAAAGATCAAAATTCCTTACTTTGCTAAACCTTTATGGCCTTCAAACAACAATAAATGTGCCAACAAGGGTCACGAATACTTCTAAAACATCAATTGATCAGATAGCTATAAGTAGTGATTTAAACAATTGTGTTAGAAACATTGAGGTTTTTGATACCTGTCTATCAGATCATTATAGTTATAAACTGGCCAAACAGGAAGAAACTAAGGGAGCCAAGCACTATGTTTAAAAAGGTCAGACTACAGAAGGCTGAAAATATAGATTATTTTAATTATTTACTAGAAAACGAAACTTGGGAAGATGTTTACGAGGAAAATTCAGTTGATATCACTTACTCTAAATTCCTAAACACTTTCAAACACTACTATGAGACAGCCTTTCCCCTGATTAATCTAAAAATCAAAGAACAGCATTCAACATGGGTAACTAAAGGTATAAGAACTTCTGGCAAGAAATTAAAACTTCTCAGTAACAATTAAAAATGGAAGCAGCTCTGAGGAGTTCAAAAATTACTACAAGAAATATAAATCAATCTACAAAATGGTAATTCAAGCAGCTAAAATATTAGAGAATTCTAGAAAAATAAATAAATCAGGAAACAGTCAAAAAACTATATGGGACATTATAAAAAAAGAAACTAACTCAAATTCCACATTGAAAGAAAACATCAAATTGAAATATAAAGACAATATTATAACAAACCCTAAGGAAATTGCTAGTATATTTAACAAATACTTTGTTGAAATTGCAATAAACCTGCAAAGTAAAAGCTGTCCAAAAAATATCGATAACTCAGCCCCAAGCTTTATCAATGACAAGTTGTTATTCCTAACTCCTGTATGCGAAACTGAACTGCTTCACATAATATGTAAACTAAAAAATAAAAAATCTGAAGCTATGGATGGAATTTCGAGCTATTTAGTTAAAAAATGTAGCAAGCATATTTTAAAACCATTATGCCACATCGTTAATAAATCACTTCAAAGTGGCACTTTTCCACTTGAGCTAAAAACTGCTAAAATTAAACCAATATTCAAAAAAGGAGAACCTCAAGACCCCAACAACTATAGGCCGATAGCGTTACTTTCAGTCTTCTCAAAAATATTAGAAAAAATTATGTACAAGAGATTAATGGGATTCCTTACCAAAAATAATATAATTAATAACTGCCAATATGGATTCCAAAGCAATAAATCAACTAGCTTGGCTGTAATAAACTTCGTTGATAATATTTATGACATAATGGACAGAACCGAATTAGGGGTTGGATTATTCTTGGATTTATCAAAAGCCTTCGACATGGTGGATCACAAAATTCTGCTAAATAAGTTGTATAAATATGGTGTAAGGGGAGCGGCCTTCAAATGGTTTAAATCATACTTAGAAATGAGAGATCAAATAGTTGAAATTGATTTTATAGAAACAGGATACAATGAAATTAGAAAGGACCTATCTGAAAAAAGAACTGTAACATCGGGGGTTCCACAGGGTTCTATTCTGGGTCCTTTGCTGTTCTTGTTGTACATAAATGACTTACCGTTATGTCTTGAAAACACAACACAAACCAAAATAACTCTATTTGCAGACGATACAAGCATTTTCATTACAGGGAAGGATAATAGTAGCCTACAGCAAATGCAAACAGTGGTCGTGAAAAAAATAATTGATTGGTTTAAAGTCAATAAACTGCTTGTAAATGAAGAGAAAACTGTAGCTCTAAATTTTCAACATAAAGCTTGTAGAAAATCAGGGAATCCCAGCATCAAAATTGGTTCTAAGTTGGTCAGCTTTGCAAGTGAAACGAAATTTCTAGGGCTGTGGCTGGATAATAACTTAAGTTGGGACTTTCACATTGAAAAACTATTAGGCAAGCTTAGCAGCACCTGTTTTATTCTTCGTCAACTAAAGCCTCGTATATCAGCTAAAGTTCTCAAAATTTGTTACTTTGCCTACTTTCACTCGCGACTGCTCTATGGTCTACCCTTATGGGGAAATACTACAAATAGTATCAAAATATTTAAACTTCAAAAAAGAGCACTAAGAATACTAGCGGGGATCCCAAAAACGGAAAGCTGCAGAGAATATTTCCACAGCTTGAACATTTTGACCTTACCCAGTTTGTATATGAAAGAATTGCTAATATACACCAAGAAGAATATTTCAAATTATGTCACAAATGGTGAAATTCACTCACACGATACAAGAAATAAGGACAAATTACACTCGATCACTCACAAAACCAAATTGTTTGAAACATCCTTTAAGTATAATGGCTTAAAATTATATAACTATTTACCCAGGTACTTTAAAAATATAACCTCGTCAAATAAATATAAGGTAGAATTACATAAGTTCTTTGGAAAAAAATCAGTTTTACTCTTTAGATGAATATGTGGAATACTGTACGAGCAAAACTTAAATATTTACATATGTTGTGAACTCATTTGTTTCATGGGTCCTTATTCATCTGAGGGAGCCACTTCAGCCAAGAGGATGTCTGCCTTCGAAACCATTGTAAATTGCTGTTCTCTTCAAAATTACCTTAAATGATGACATACATGGATTGACAAGAGCTTATCTACCTGCATATTGCTTTTCTTAATACAACTTGTAGATATGTTTTATTGTATATACTTGTGGACGAAACCAATAACTCTGTATGATTTCTTATGGTGAATAAATATGTATGTATGTATGTATGTATGTATTTGCTTGCAAAGAGCAGCCGAAAGGTCGCGTGGCAGGTAACTGATAAGGCAGGGCGGTTTCGTTCCCCACCACTGCTACTATCAGCACACAGCGGCGAGAAAGGCAACTGTAGCGAGTTCGCACTTATACCCAGCTCATGGCTCGCAGTAGACGCGATGGTAACGGAAACGGTTTTTAAAAATTCTTTAGAAAATCATGCAATTGCCAAGTTAAACACTGATTCTTTTTGTAATGTTTAACGACCCTTCTTACTATAAAAGGCACCACAGCCGGCGGACACTGATACAAGAAAGGAAACCTAGTATACATGGTTCTGAACTGTCGGGGAATGCATAAGCAGGCCCTCTCAACACCTCCCATCCTTTTACTAAATTGTCAGTACTTTTTATGATTTGGAATGACATGTTTATTACTAAATACAGTGATTATAATGTTTTATTACATGCTATAATAAACTTTCAAAATTATAGTAATTTCTTTTAGTTTATTGGCAGTATTAATCTTCACGTATTTACTTATTAATATTTAAAAATAACTTTTCATAATAGCAATTTTATCCAATGTAGATCTTTACACAATAAGAACATCAAATAATACTACCTAAAAAAATATTATAGCAATGTATTTGGAAAATTTACAAAACAGGTATCACATTGGGTGTTCTACCTGTCCCGTCCTCATCCTGGCATGCAGTACCACCGATTATTTAACCTAGGCCCACTCTGTCCTAATCCACAGGCAAGATAGAGCATGCAACGAGTCTAGCCACACTCCACCAACAGCATATTTCTGGCCATGAGAGTCGCCAGTTATAATCAAATTAAAACTCTCTTACTGTAAATACACATGTCTGTTCGCATTTTAATAATGGCAGCTTCTACATCAAAACTCAAGAAAAAATTTAAATAATCTGAAAAATAAATGAGATATTTTTCTGAAATGTTGAAGGAAGATTCCCAAGGCTTTATTTGAAGATTACATAGATGCTCGGTAACCACACTTTAAAACTGATACCATGACTTCAGAAGCATTCCAGGACTAAGGTACTGGCATTTGCCAGTTATGAGGACTGAGGAAAACCTGGAAAAAGCTTACCAGGCAGGACCTCCCACTCACGAGCTTGGCAAAACCTGTCATCAGTTTATATACTGATGCTGTGTAGCGTGCTTTCTTTTCAATCCTGAGGTCATAAACAGAGCTAAAAGGGACCCCAGTGCTAAGAAAATAACTACCTCAGTGCTTCCTTTAAGCTCTTCTGAGTAATATCTCATTAGTCATTTTGTATGATATGTGCATTATATGCAAGATACAAAACCCAACATTCACCAAAATAGCATCTCCATCGTCAACATGTTATAACATGCAGAAAATCTTTAACCTTTGTGTCATTCATTGAAGCTCCTAAGTTTGAATCCTTGCAAAACTCGCTGACAATTCTGAGGAGATACAGTGACTATCCAGGGAATTACAAGATTTACTGACTCATCCAAACTGTCGCACACCTTAATATGAAGCAGCATTCATTTTCAGCCTAAACATTTGCAGAAATAGTCTTACTATACATACAGTTGTAGGAACAGAGGGGACTGAAGTAGTAACTTTATATTACATATTAGAAACAGCTGAATAGTGACAGCACTTTTAAAACAATAACGATGTCTCAGAAATTGCTGATGCCACAACAAAAGTTATTTTAAATAAATTCCATGTTTTAAAACATTATGTATTTTGTGTCCTACGACTACAAATCATAGTCCTTTTGATTTTGCTGAAGGTAAATTGGAATTAGTATCAGGATTATATAGAGTGAGCCAAAAGACTACGAACCGACGGCGCAGTGTTTTTCCTGTCTACGCCCTCGGCGCTTGTTGCCGTCTGCTGCTATCATAGAAAGGCACGGATGAAACCATACAACATTTTAAAACTACTTTTAAAGGCTTTACTTATCAACTTTATGAAAGGAAATGCTGAAACTGGTCACCGTCATTGTGCATACATTTTTGGCACCTCTTTAGGAAACTATACATCATGGAATTTTTGGGGGGAATTTTCCAAACGATGACCGATGTCATCTGCCTCTTTGGTAAGAACCGAACGCAGTCTTTTAAATTTCTTAGCCTGAACACTTCCTGTGGCCTGAAATTTACTGTAAAGTTCATAGATTGTTGTACGGCCTGGAACTTTCACACCTGGAAATCTTTCTGCAAATCGTACTTTCACTTGGCGAGCTGACCTAGTTAACCCATATGAATCATAAATAAATACACACACACACTGTGCAGTAGAAAACATATACTGAGCCATAATATACTTTGTGACTAAGTACAGGACAAAATAATAAATAACTCGTAATAACTGAACTACATCACATCACCGTCAACTCAAAACTGCACTTCACACTGCACAGCAAAACCACAACAGCGTGACTTTGTTTATAGCAGCAGTGCATTATTATGTTTTTATCATATTTCCACACGCCCAGTGGAAAAACACCGCACAGCCGATAACATTGTCCATAAAATACCTTCCGGGGTAACTTAAAACATAAAGTGTACAAGACAAACCCACAAATCCTGGAAGAGTTAAAACAAAATATCCGCCAGGAAATTTCTCAACATGAACTACGGCGAGTGATGGATAGTTTCCTAAAGAGGTGCCAAAAATGTATGGACAATGACGGTGGACAGTTTCAGCATCTCCTTTCATAAAGTTGGTAAGTAAAGCCTTTAAAAGTAGTTTTAAAAATGTTGTATGGTTTCATCCGTGCCTTTCTATGATAGCGGCAGAAGGCAACAAGCGCCGAAGACAGGGACAGGAAAAACACTGCACAGGTGGTTCAGAGTCTTTTGACTCACTCTGTAGCATCTTTATTCCTACAATGATAGATTCCCTTTACAAAGAAAGAAAAGAAAAAAATGGAATCTACAATTCTGTCTAACACTTAATGTTTACCAGTAGTATAAAATTATACAACATTTTGTCTGAATGAAGAGGACTTCACAGGCTATTCACAGAAAATTCAAAATATACAGTTCATTTATTATGTAAATATCTTTAATATATGTTACTTTAATTAAACTCATTCAGCCTTTTTTAATAAAATAAAAATTCTGTAACAATTTTTTATGTAGAGGGTAGTTTGAGGTTGTGGCATGTTACAACTTTGGAAGATACTCAATTTAAACAAGGTTTCTTTCTTGTTTTACTTATGCTGTTCTCATGCACGTGCTAAGACACACACCTTTTTCAAATAATTCTTTTTTTTATTATTGAGGGGGCCTCAAAACATGCAGAGTTCACCAGAAATACACATAAAATATCTTCCCTAACTACGTGGTAGGAAAATTCAAACCAATGGCAAAGAATATCTCTGAAATATTAATACAACAAATTGTGTGATTTAGCAAGGTATACATTTTTTATGCAATAAAACTTTATCTCTTATAGTTTACCAATTATACAACAAAATGAAGAACACTTCACAGGCTTAAACTCAAGATTTACATTTTATTTGTGATGTAAATATCTTAAGCACATGCTATTTTAATTAAAATTATTAGGAGGCATTTTTTAAAAATTATGAAATGTATTAAAGTAAAGGGTAGTGTAGGGATAAGAAAATTTTGTTGAAAAACTTCACATCACAACCTTGGGTTCTCTGTCTGTCTCTCACTCTCTCAAATACACACAAGCAGAGGCATTTTTCTAAAAATCTAATGCTGTACATTCATACAACTTTCTGTATCCACTATTGCTGATTTGTTTCCTAACATCGACAAGCTATTCTTATGTAAGCCTGTTTTTCTATCTATTTTGAGTTGAGATAAGCAGTTTCATTACAGATACTTGTTGATAAGAGGACACAGAATCAATAGTCAGATGTTTAACAATGCGTCACTACATGCTGGTTTGTCGTCCTCCATGGTGTAGTCATTACCATGCTAGCCTCTAGTTCCCAAGGTTGCAGGTTCAAACCCGCGGAGGGCAGTGCATTTTTTCAGGCGTAAAAATCCTTAGCATGATTTCCTTTGGAAGGGAAGTAAAGCCGGTGGTCCCGTGTGGTAGATTTATGGCACGTAAAAGAACCTCAAGCCTGATAAAGTGGCCTTTGAGCAAAATTACTGGTCCCTCACACCCAACATTGAATCGGACGCTAAGGACCACAGCAGTTAAAGAGCATCCATACATAAAACTCAATTTTACATGCTGATTTTGAAATTCCATACTCTTTCCACATCACCTAAAATAATCATTAGCAACAGCACTTACAAGAATCTGATGTGTCACACTCACATGACATTCTCTTAATATTTACTAGTTACAATATGTTTTCATCTATTGCTTAATGATTACCAGTTACACAAGATTACACAAAATTCCTTCCAAAAGAAGAGGACTTCACAAGCTATTCCCAGAAGACTCAAGATATCAATTTTATTTTCATGAAAATATTTTTAATACGACGGCAGAGTACTCGACCTGACGTATATATATAGCGGTTGTTGTTTCAAACAAATGACTCTGGTAGAAAGCTTAAGTTTGACGATGACACGTTGTTTAGTAATTGTTTGGCAGCCATTAATAGTGAACTCTCTCAGCAAATTTGTAAACATGGATAAAACTGGCCATCGTTATGTGATACAATACTTTCATTTGAAAGGTCTTAGTCCAACTAATATTAAAGCTGAGCTAGATTCTACTCTGGGGAAGTCTGCTCCTTCATTTACAACAGTAAAATATTGGGTGGCAGAGTTTAAGCGAGGCCGTACGTGCTGCCAAGACGAACATCTCAGTGGTTGACCAAATGAGGTGACCACGCCAGAAATTGTGAAAAAAATCCACAAAATGGTATTGGATGATCGTTGACCAAGTGCACGAGCTAGCAGACATTGTAGGCATTCCAAAAAGTGCTGTGCATCACACACTAACCGAAAATTTAGACATGAGAAAGCTGTGCGCAAGATAGGTGCTGTGTTTACTCACAATGGAACAAAAATAGCGTTATGAAGATGTTTTAGTTGAGAGTTCAGCGAAGTTTTGCTGCAATAAAGCCGAGTTTCTGCATCGATTCTTAACCATGGATGAAACATGGGTCCATCACTTCACACCTGAGACGAAGAAACAGTCAAAACAGTGGATTGAAACAGGAGAATTGGCTCCAGAGAAGGCGAAGACAGTTTCATCTGCAGGCAAGATCATGGCGTCAGTTTTTTGGGATGTGCGTGGGATAATTTTCATCGATTATCTTCAAAACGGAAAAGCAATCAATGGCTACTATTATGCAAACTTATTGCAGCATTTGAATGATGAAATCAAGAAAAATGGCCGCATTTAGCGAAAAAGAAAGTTCTGTTTCATCAAGAGAATGCACCAGTTCACACATCCATTACCATGGCCAAAATCAATGAATTAAAGTTTGAATTGCTTCCTCATGCACCCTATTTGCCAGGTTTAGCCCCCTCTGATTATTTTCTGTTTCCAAAGTTGAAGAAATGGCTTGTTGGTAAAAGATTTGCCAACAATGAAGAGGTGGAGTCTGCAGTTGTTGGCTATTTTGCAGAACTCGACGGTTCTCACTATAAACAGGGTATCGAAGCTATTGAACATTGCTGGGAAAAGTGTATCGAACTGAAAGGAGACTATGTAGAGAAATAAAGATGTTTTTTCCCAAAATTTTTGTGTTTTCTTTGTTAGCTCGGGTACTTCTGGGACAGCCCTTATATATAGCATTTTAATAAAAACTGTCAGAGCTATTTTTTAGAAAATCAAAATTTTGAAAATGTTCCTTGTAAAAGGTAGTTTGGGTGTGGGGGATTTTCTTTGAAAATCTTCTTGTTGCATCTTTAGAAAGTACTGAACCTAAATACCAAGTTTGGTGTTTATCTGTCTTTTCATTTTTAAGTTATGCTGTTAACGAATGCATGCACACACATAAACCTTATTCTAAAAATGCTTTTTTTTATCCAGGGGACCTCCAAAAGGGTATTTCCAGTGAAATATCAAATTTTTGAAAGAATGCAATGCCTACTATGTACGTGGTAGAAAACTAAAAACGCACAAAGTATAAAAAATTCCAAACAATAACAATAGATAATTCAGAGATGGCTGATGTCACAAAAAACTTATTTGAAATAAGATCTTTTTCTGAAGTACATTTTTGTCTATCTCTTATGGTTAATCAGTTATATAAAATTCCCCTGGAATCACAGGCTATTCCAAGCAAACTCAAGCAACACATGTTGCCATGGAAATATCTTAAATACACATTTTAATCAAAATCATTCATAAAACAAAACATTTTTGAAAATTGTCCATTCAAAAAGTAGTTTGGGTTGGAAAATGCTGAACCTAAATCCCAAGTTTTGTATTTAAGCAACATTTTGTTTTTAAGTTACGCAACTCTCACGCACACATGTATTTGAGGTGAAAACATGACACTGAATTTTTGGGTGGAACACAGTAGCAGATCACAAAACATATATTTCCAGTGGAATACAATACTTGCTCTAGGAAACACATGACTGTGTCACTGCCAGACTCAGTTTGTTGCAAGTAACACAATTACTTTATTCATTAATTCCTTGGGTTTTTGTCAACATTCACAGTTACAGAGAGATTTGTGCAGCACTTCACAACTTATGTTGATCAATCTGTGTACACTCAATCTTCAATTTTAGTATATAAGTGTAACAGGATGACCAATAGCTGTCTTTGAATAGCTTATTCTTTTTTTTAAAGGAAATATATGAATTAGAATAAAAAGAATACACAATTACTGCAGCTGCCTAACCACAATAAACAGATTACCCGCAAGTAATTGGGATCCCAATGGTTTAAAAGGATATACCAGGACGCAGCACTTATCTGCCACATTCAGCCACTCTCTCTCTGAACAAGACGGTGCCACCACCACTGTTTCATCTACAACCATGTGAATGCACCACAAACCCTTTTTCTGCGACCACATGATTGCCCCCATTGCTATTTCCTTTCCTTACGTCCCATGTTGAACTATTTCGCGCAAATCCTTCATTCTTGGAGGTTTTGTTATCGGAGATAGCAGCGAAATTAACCACTTTGAGGCGACATTTCTTATATATATAAACTGTGTTCATTTCTTGAGGAAAACTATACTTTCCTTGCCCCATTCCCTTAAAAAAAATCTGATGTGTTACACTCACATAACTTTCTCTACTCTTGTACAAACTATTTTAACAAACGCTTATTCTCCATCTACTTCTTGTTAATCGAGATGTTAATCTTATTGCTAATTTTCTTGTAGATACAAGGGGAATTGCTAGGCTTTAAGCTATCGACAAATATTTTAAGAGCTGGTTGCTATGTGGAGTATTCCATTCTCTTTGCATTACCAGGACAAAAATATCTTATGTGTTACACTCACATGACTTTCTCTACTCTTGTACAAACTCTTATTCTCCATCTATTTCATATTAATCGAGATAAACATTTGCAGAAACGATCTTTTGACATGCAAACAGAATTACATTTTACACATAACGACCAGTTCTAAAAATATCTGACTATCGCTTAAGGCATACTATATTCCCCTGTTTTGTATTTGCAGTGGCCTTTAAGCATATGCATATCTCTTAATAATTGGTTGCTATGTGCAGCACCATTCTCTTTGCCTCAGATTAATACTCTTTGCATATCCCAGACAAAAAAATGAATAACGAATTCCCATTTGAGAAAATAAGTATTGAAAAATTTAAGGGAATAACAAGCACTATCTCGAAAATGGTTCATTCAACAAAAAAAATGTATATAACATAAATTGTGTATTTTAACGCGATCTAAATTTTTTGTGTAGTAAAATTCTGTCTATCTCTTATGGTTTACCAGTTATGCAAAAGTCATTCACAATGAACAATACTTTAGGAGACATTCCCAGAAAATTTGAGATATACATTTCATTTGTCATGAAAATATCTTGAACATATGATATTTTAATCAAAATCGTTAGAGCCATTTTTGAGAAAATTAAAATTTTTGAAAAATGTTCCATGTAAAGGGTTGTCTGAGGTGGGGGGATTTTGTTGAAAACCTTCGTGTCGCATCTCTGGAAGATACTGATCCTAAATACCAAGTTTGGTGTTTATCCGACTGTTCGTTTCTGAGTTATGCTGTTCACAGACAGACACACACACCGACATGTTTCCAAAAATGCTTTTTTCGGATTCAGGAGGTCTCAAAACATTTATTTCTGGTGAAACCTCAGTATCGAATTTTTGGGTGGAATACAATACTTCCCCTACTTACTACACATAGTACAGGAAGTAATATATGTATTTCTTTCATGTGTAAACTAACTCCATCCTCCATCCCCTCTCTAAAAATTGAACTGAGTTTTATTTATGGATGCTCTTTAACTACTATGGTCCTTAGCATCCCATTTTACATTGGACGTGAAAGACTGCTAATTTTGCTCAGAAGCCTCTTTATCAGGCTTGAGGTTCTTTTACATACTGTAAAACTGACATGGGACAACCGGCTTTACTTCCCTTCCAAAGGAAGCAATGCAATGAAATTTTATGCCTGAACCAAAAAAAAAAAAAAAAAAAAAATCCATCACCCTCCACTTGGTTTGAACCTACGAACTCAGCAACTAGACGCTAGAATGGTATCCCTAGAACATAACATGGAGGACGGCATATCATCAACAAGGGCACACAGATGCCTTGCTCACTGTGTAGTGAGTACAGATTGGAGGGGAGGCCTGAACAAGGGCAGACAGACGCCTTGCTCACTGTGTAGTGAGTACAGAATGGATGGGAGGCCTGAACAAGGGCAGACAGACGCCTTGCTCACTGTGTAGTGCGTACAGAATGGATGGGAGGCCTGAACAAGGGCAGACAGACGCCTTGCTCACTGTGTAGTGAGTACAGAATGGAGGGGAGGCTTGAACAAAGGCAGACAGACGCCTTCCTCACTGTGTAGTGAGTACAGAATGGAGGGGAGGCCTGAACAAGGACAGACAGACGCCTTGCTCACTGTGTAGTGAGTACAGAATGGAGGGGAGGCCTGAACAAAGGCAAACAGATGCCTTGCTCACTGGGTAGTGAGTACAGAATGGAGGGGAGGCCTGAACAAAGGCAGACAGACGCCTTACTCAATGGGTAGTGAGTACAGAATGGAGGGGAGGCCTGAACAAAGGCAGACAGACGCCTTGCTCACTGGGTAGTGAGTACAGAATGGAGGGGAGGCCTGAACAAGGGCAGAGAGATGCCTTGCTCACTGTGTAGTGAGTACAGAATGGAGGGGAGTCCGGAACAAGGGCAGACAGATGCCTTGCTTACTGTGTAGTGAGTACAGAATGGAGGGGAGTCCTGAACAATGGGCAGACAGATGCCTTGCCTACTGAGTAGTGAGCACAGAATGAAGGGGAGGCCTGAACAAGGGCAGACAGATGCCTTGCTCACTGTGTAGTGAGTACAGAATGGAGGGGAGTCCTGAACAAGGGCAGACAGATGCCTTGCTTACTGTATAGTGAGCACAGAATGGAGGGTTGTCCTGAACAAGGGCAGACAGATGCCTTGCCTACTGAGTAGTGAGCACAGAATGGAGGGGAGTCCTGAACAATGGGCAGACAGATGCCTTGCCTACTGAGTAGTGAGCACAGAATGAAGGGGAGGCCTGAACAAGGGCAGACAGATGCCTTGCTCACTGTGTAGTGAGTACAGAATGGAGGGGAGTCCTGAACAAGGGCAGACAGATGCCTTGCTTACTGTATAGTGAGCACAGAATGGAGGGTTGTCCTGAACAAGGGCAGACAGATGCCTTGCCTACTGAGTAGTGAGCACAGAATGGAGGGGAGGCCTGAACAAGGGCAGACAGATGCCTTGCTTAGTAGTAAGTACAGAATGGAGGGGAGTCCTGAACAAGGGCAGACAGATGCCTTGCTCGCTCTGAAGTGAGCACAGAATGGAGGGTAGGCCTGAACAAGGGCAGACAGATGCCTTGCTCGCTCTGAAGTGAGCACAGAATGGAGGGGAGGCCTGAACAAGGGCAGACAGATGCCTTGCCTACTGAGTAGGGCACACAGAATGGAGGGTAGGCCTGAACAAGGGCAGGCAGATGCATTGCTCGCTCTGAAACGAGCACAGAATGGAGGGGAGGACTGAACAAGGGCAGGCAGATGCCTTGCTCACTGTGTAGTGAGCACAGAATGGAGGCGAGGCCCGAACAAGGCCAGGCAGATGCCTTGCTCTCTGTGTAGTGAGCACAGATTGGAGGGGAGGCCTGAACAAAGGCAGGAAGGTGCCTTGCTCGCTCTGAAGTGCGCACAGAATGGAGGGGAGGACTGAGCAAGGGCAGACAGATGCCTTGCCTACTGAGTAGTGAACACAGAATGGAGGGGAGTCCTGAACAAGGGCAGACAGATGCTTTGCCTACTGAGTAGAGAACACAGAATGGAGGGGAGTCCTGAACAAGGGCAGACAGATCCCTTGCCTACTGAGTAGTGAGCACAGAATGGAGGGGAGGCCTGAACGAGGGCAGACAGATGCCTTGCCTACTGAGTAGTGAACACAGAATGGAGGGGAGGCCTGAAAAAGGGCAGACAGATAGCTTGCCTACTGAGTAGTGAACACAGAATGGAGGGGAGGCTTGAACAAGGGCAGACAGATGCCTTGCCTACTGAGTAGTGAGCACAGAATGGAGGGGAGGCCTGAACAAGGACAGACAGATGCCTTGCCTACTGAGTAGTGAGTACAGAATGGAGGGGAGGCCTGAACAAAGGCAGACAGACGCCTTGCTCACTGGGTAGTGAGTACAGAATGGAGGGGAGGCCTGAACAAAGGCAGACAGACACCTTGCTCACTGGGTAGTGAGTACAGAATGGAGGGGAGGCCTGAACAAGCACAGACAGACGCCTTGCTCACTGTGTAGTGAGTACAGAATGGAGGGGAGGCCTGAACAAAGGCAGACAGACGCCTTGCTCACTGTGTAGTGAGTACAGAATGGAGGGGAGTCCTGAACAAGGGCAGACAGATGCCTTACTTACTGTGTAGTGAGTACAGAATGGAGGGGAGTCCTGAACACGGGCAGATAGATGCCTTGCTCACTGTGTAGTGAGTACAGAATGGAGGGGAGTCCTGAACAAGGGCAGACAGATGCCTTACTTACTGTGTAGTGAGTACAGAATGGAGGGGAGTCCTGAACAAGGGCAGACAGATGCCTTGCTCACTGTGTAGTGAGTACAGAATGGAGGGGAGTCCTGAACAAGGGCAGACAGATGCCTTGCTTACTGTGTAGTAGGCACAGAATGGAGGGGAGGCCTGAACAAGGGCAGACAGATGCCTTGCCTACTGAGTAGTGAGCACAGAATGGAGGGGAGGCCTGAACAAGGGCAAACAGATGTCTTGCCTACTGAGTAGTGAGCACAGAATGGAGGGGAGGCCTGAACGAGGGCAGACAGATGCCTTGCCTACTGAGTAGTGAGCACAGAATTGAAGGGAGGCCTGAACAAGGGCAGACATATAGCTTGCCTACTGAGTAGTGAACACAGAATGGAGGGGAGGCCTGAACAAGGGCAGACAGATGCCTTGCCTACTGAGTAGAGAGCACAGAATGGAGGGGAGGCCTGAACAAAGGCAGGCAGATGACTTGCTCGCTCTGAAGTGAGCACAGAATGGAGGTGAGGCCTGAACAAGGGCAGGCAGATGCCTTGCTGACTGTGTAGTGAGCACAGAATGGAGGGGAGGCCTGAACAAAGGCAGACAGACGCCTTGCTCACTGGGTAGTGAGTACAGAATGGAGGGGAGGCCTGAACAAGGGCAGACAGATGCCTTGCTCACTGTGTAGTGAGTACAGAATGGAGGGGAGTCCTGAACAAGGGCAGACAGATGCCTTACTTACTGTGTAGTGAGTACAGAATGGAGGGGAGTCCTGAACAAGGGCAGACAGATGCCTTGACTACTGAGTAGTGAGCACAGAATGGAGGGGAGGCCTGAACAAGGGCAGACAGATGCCTTGCTCACTGTGTAGTGAGTACAGAATGGAGGGGAGTCCTGAACAAGGGCAGACAGATACCTTGCTTACTGTGTAGTGAGCACAGAATGGAGGGGAGGCCTGAACAAGGGTAGACAGATGCCTTGCCTACTGAGTAGTGAGCACAGAATGGAGGGGAGGCCTGAACAAGGGCAGACATATGCCTTGCCTACTGAGTAGTGAGCACAGAATGGAGGGGAGGCCTGAACGAGGGCAGACAGATGCCTTGCCTACTGAGTAGTGAGAACAGAATGGAGGGGAGGCCTGAACAATGGCAGACAGATAGCTTGCCTACTGCGTAGTGAACACAGAATGGAGGGGAGGCCTGAACAAGGGCAGACAGATGCCTTGCCTACTGAGTAGTGAGTACAGAATGGAGGGGAGGCCTGAACAAAGGCAGACAGACGCCTTGCTCACTGGGTAGTGAGTACAGAATGGAGGGGAGGCCTGAACAAAGGCAGACAGACGCCTTGCTCACTGGGTAGTGAGTACAGAATGGAGGGGAGGCCTGAACAAGGGCAGACAGACGCCTTGCTCACTGGGTAGTGAGTACAGAATGGAGGGGAGGCCTGAACAAGGGCAGACAGATGCCTTGCTCACTGTGTAGTGAGTACAGAATGGAGGGGAGTCCTGAACAAGGGCAGACAGATGCCTTACTTACTGTGTAGTGAGTACAGAATGGAGGGGAGTCCTGAACAAGGGCAGACAGATGCCTTGCCTACTGAGTAGTGAGCACAGAATGGAGGGGAGGCCTGAACAAGGGCAGATGCCTTGCTCACTGTGTAGTGAGTACAGAATGGAGGGGAGTCCTGAACAAGGGCAGACAGATGCCTTGCTTACTGTGTAGTGAGCACAGAATGGAGGGGAGTCCTGAACAAGGGCAGACAGATGCCTTGCCTACTGAGTAGTGAGCACAGAATGGAGGGTAGGCCTGAACAAGGGCAGACAGATGCCTTCCTCGCTCTGAAGTGAGCACAGAATGGAGGGGAGGCCTGAACAAGGCCAGACAGATGCCTTGCCTACTGAGTAGTGAGCACAGAATGGAGGGGAGGCCTGAACAAGGGCAGACAGATGCCTTGCCTACTGAGTAGTGAACACAGAATGCAGGGGAGTCCTGAACAAGGGCAGACAGATGCCTTGCCTACTGAGTAGTGAACACAGAATGGAGGGCAGGCCTGAACAAGGGCAGATAGATGCCTTGCCTACTGAGTAGTGAGCACAGAATGGAGGGGAGGCCTGAACGAGGGCAGACAGATGCCTTGCCTACTGAGTAGTGAGCACAGAATGGAGGGGAGGCCTGAACAAGGGCAGACAGATAGCTTGCCTACTGAGTAGTGAACACAGAATGAATGGGAGTCCTGAACAAGGGCAGACAGATGCCTTGACTACTGAGTAGTGAGCACAGAATGGAGGGGAGGCCTGAACAAAGGCAGGCAGATGACTTGCTCGCTCTGAAGTGAGCACAGAATGGAGGTGAGGCCTGAACAAGGGCAGGCAGATGCCTTGCTGACTGTGTAGTGAGCACAGAATGGAGGGGAGGCCTGAACAAAGGCAGACAGACGCCTTGCTCACTGGGTAGTGAGTACAGAATGGAGGGGAGGCCTGAACAAGGGCAGACAGATGCCTTGCTCACTGTGTAGTGAGTACAGAATGGAGGGGAGTCCTGAACAAGGGCAGACAGATGCCTTACTTACTGTGTAGTGAGTACAGAATGGAGGGGAGTCCTGAACAAGGGCAGACAGATGCCTTGACTACTGAGTAGTGAGCACAGAATGGAGGGGAGGCCTGAACAAGGGCAGACAGATGCCTTGCTCACTGTGTAGTGAGTACAGAATGGAGGGGAGTCCTGAACAAGGGCAGACAGATACCTTGCTTACTGTGTAGTGAGCACAGAATGGAGGGGAGGCCTGAACAAGGGTAGACAGATGCCTTGCCTACTGAGTAGTGAGCACAGAATGGAGGGGAGGCCTGAACAAGGGCAGACATATGCCTTGCCTACTGAGTAGTGAGCACAGAATGGAGGGGAGGCCTGAACGAGGGCAGACAGATGCCTTGCCTACTGAGTAGTGAGAACAGAATGGAGGGGAGGCCTGAACAAGGGCAGACAGATAGCTTGCCTACTGCGTAGTGAACACAGAATGGAGGGGAGGCCTGAACAAGGGCAGACAGATGCCTTGCCTACTGAGTAGTGAGTACAGAATGGAGGGGAGGCCTGAACAAAGGCAGACAGACGCCTTGCTCACTGGGTAGTGAGTACAGAATGGAGGGGAGGCCTGAACAAAGGCAGACAGACGCCTTGCTCACTGGGTAGTGAGTACAGAATGGAGGGGAGGCCTGAACAAGGGCAGACAGACGCCTTGCTCACTGGGTAGTGAGTACAGAATGGAGGGGAGGCCTGAACAAGGGCAGACAGATGCCTTGCTCACTGTGTAGTGAGTACAGAATGGAGGGGAGTCCTGAACAAGGGCAGACAGATGCCTTACTTACTGTGTAGTGAGTACAGAATGGAGGGGAGTCCTGAACAAGGGCAGACAGATGCCTTGCCTACTGAGTAGTGAGCACAGAATGGAGGGGAGGCCTGAACAAGGGCAGATGCCTTGCTCACTGTGTAGTGAGTACAGAATGGAGGGGAGTCCTGAACAAGGGCAGACAGATGCCTTGCTTACTGTGTAGTGAGCACAGAATGGAGGGGAGTCCTGAACAAGGGCAGACAGATGCCTTGCCTACTGAGTAGTGAGCACAGAATGGAGGGGAGGCCTGAACAAGGGCAGACAGATGCCTTGCCTACTGAGTAGTGAACACAGAATGGAGGGGAGGCCTGAACAAGGGCAGACAGATGCCTTGCTCACTGTGTAGTGAGTATAGAATGGAGGGGAGTCCTGAACAAGGGCAGACAGATGCCTTACTTACTGTGTAGTGAGTACAGAATGGAGGGGAGTCCTGAACAAGGGCAGACAGATGCCTTACTTACTGTGTAGTGAGTACAGAATGGAGGGGAGTCCTGAACAAGGGCAGACAGATGCCTTGCTTACTGTGTAGTGAGCACAGAATGGAGGGGAGTCCTGAACAAGGGCAGACAGATGCCTTGCCTACTGAGTAGTGATCACAGAATGGAGGGTAGGCCTGAACAAGGGCAGACAGATACCTTCCTCGCTCTGAAGTGAGCACAGAATGGAGGGGAGGCCTGAACAAGGCCAGACAGATGCCTTGCCTACTGAGTAGTGAGCACAGAATGGAGGGGAGGCCTGAACAAGGGCAGACAGATGCCTTGCCTACTGAGTAGTGAACACAGAATGCAGGGGAGTCCTGAACAAGGGCAGACAGATGCCTTGCCTACTGAGTAGTGAACACAGAATGGAGGGCAGGCCTGAACAAGGGCAGATAGATGCCTTGCCTACTGAGTAGTGAGCACAGAATGGAGGGGAGGCCTGAACGAGGGCAGACAGATGCCTTGCCTACTGAGTAGTGAGCACAGAATGGAGGGGAGGCCTGAACAAGGGCAGACAGATAGCTTGCCTACTGAGTAGTGAACACAGAATGAATGGGAGTCCTGAACAAGGGCAGACAGATGCCTTGACTACTGAGTAGTGAGCACAGAATGGAGGGGAGGCCTGAACAAAGGCAGGCAGATGACTTGCTCGCTCTGAAGTGAGCACAGAATGGAGGTGAGGCCTGAACAAGGGCAGGCAGATGCCTTGCTGACTGTGTAGTGAGCACAGAATGGAGGGGAGGCCTGAACAAAGGCAGACAGACGCCTTGCTCACTGGGTAGTGAGTACAGAATGGAGGGGAGGCCTGAACAAGGGCAGACAGATGCCTTGCTCACTGTGTAGTGAGTACAGAATGGAGGGGAGTCCTGAACAAGGGCAGACAGATGCCTTACTTACTGTGTAGTGAGTACAGAATGGAGGGGAGTCCTGAACAAGGGCAGACAGATGCCTTGACTACTGAGTAGTGAGCACAGAATGGAGGGGAGGCCTGAACAAGGGCAGACAGATGCCTTGCTCACTGTGTAGTGAGTACAGAATGGAGGGGAGTCCTGAACAAGGGCAGACAGATACCTTGCTTACTGTGTAGTGAGCACAGAATGGAGGGGAGGCCTGAACAAGGGTAGACAGATGCCTTGCCTACTGAGTAGTGAGCACAGAATGGAGGGGAGGCCTGAACAAGGGCAGACATATGCCTTGCCTACTGAGTAGTGAGCACAGAATGGAGGGGAGGCCTGAACGAGGGCAGACAGATGCCTTGCCTACTGAGTAGTGAGAACAGAATGGAGGGGAGGCCTGAACAAGGGCAGACAGATAGCTTGCCTACTGCGTAGTGAACACAGAATGGAGGGGAGGCCTGAACAAGGGCAGACAGATGCCTTGCCTACTGAGTAGTGAGTACAGAATGGAGGGGAGGCCTGAACAAAGGCAGACAGACGCCTTGCTCACTGGGTAGTGAGTACAGAATGGAGGGGAGGCCTGAACAAAGGCAGACAGACGCCTTGCTCACTGGGTAGTGAGTACAGAATGGAGGGGAGGCCTGAACAAGGGCAGACAGACGCCTTGCTCACTGGGTAGTGAGTACAGAATGGAGGGGAGGCCTGAACAAGGGCAGACAGATGCCTTGCTCACTGTGTAGTGAGTACAGAATGGAGGGGAGTCCTGAACAAGGGCAGACAGATGCCTTACTTACTGTGTAGTGAGTACAGAATGGAGGGGAGTCCTGAACAAGGGCAGACAGATGCCTTGCCTACTGAGTAGTGAGCACAGAATGGAGGGGAGGCCTGAACAAGGGCAGATGCCTTGCTCACTGTGTAGTGAGTACAGAATGGAGGGGAGTCCTGAACAAGGGCAGACAGATGCCTTGCTTACTGTGTAGTGAGCACAGAATGGAGGGGAGTCCTGAACAAGGGCAGACAGATGCCTTGCCTACTGAGTAGTGAGCACAGAATGGAGGGTAGGCCTGAACAAGGGCAGACAGATGCCTTCCTCGCTCTGAAGTGAGCACAGAATGGAGGGGAGGCCTGAACAAGGCCAGACAGATGCCTTGCCTACTGAGTAGTGAGCACAGAATGGAGGGGAGGCCTGAACAAGGGCAGACAGATGCCTTGCCTACTGAGTAGTGAACACAGAATGGAGGGGAGGCCTGAACAAGGGCAGACAGATGCCTTGCTCACTGTGTAGTGAGTATAGAATGGAGGGGAGTCCTGAACAAGGGCAGACAGATGCCTTACTTACTGTGTAGTGAGTACAGAATGGAGGGGAGTCCTGAACAAGGGCAGACAGATGCCTTACTTACTGTGTAGTGAGTACAGAATGGAGGGGAGTCCTGAACAAGGGCAGACAGATGCCTTGCTTACTGTGTAGTGAGCACAGAATGGAGGGGAGTCCTGAACAAGGGCAGACAGATGCCTTGCCTACTGAGTAGTGATCACAGAATGGAGGGTAGGCCTGAACAAGGGCAGACAGATACCTTCCTCGCTCTGAAGTGAGCACAGAATGGAGGGGAGGCCTGAACAAGGCCAGACAGATGCCTTGCCTACTGAGTAGTGAGCACAGAATGGAGGGGAGGCCTGAACAAGGGCAGACAGATGCCTTGCCTACTGAGTAGTGAACACAGAATGCAGGGGAGTCCTGAACAAGGGCAGACAGATGCCTTGCCTACTGAGTAGTGAACACAGAATGGAGGGCAGGCCTGAACAAGGGCAGATAGATGCCTTGCCTACTGAGTAGTGAGCACGAATGGAGGGGAGGCCTGAACGAGGGCAGACAGATGCCTTGCCTACTGAGTAGTGAGCACAGAATGGAGGGGAGGCCTGAACAAGGGCAGACAGATAGCTTGCCTACTGAGTAGTGAACACAGAATGAATGGGAGTCCTGAACAAGGGCAGACAGATGCCTTGACTACTGAGTAGTGAGCACAGAATGGAGGGGAGGCCTGAACAAAGGCAGGCAGATGACTTGCTCGCTCTGAAGTGAGCACAGAATGGAGGTGAGGCCTGAACAAGGGCAGGCAGATGCCTTGCTGACTGTGTAGTGAGCACAGAATGGAGGGGAGGCCTGAACAAAGGCAGGCAGGTGCCTTGCTCGCTCTAAAGTGAGCACAGAATAGAGGGGAGGCCTGAACAAGGGCAGGCAGGTTCCTTGCTCACTGTGTAGTGAGTACAGAATGGAGGGGAGGCCTGAACAAGTGCAGGCAGATGCCTTGCTCACTGTGTAGTGAGCACAGAATGGAGGGGAGGCCTGAACAAGTGCAGGCAGATGCCTTGCTCACTGTGTAGTGAGTACAGAATGGAGGGGAGGCCTGAACAAGTGCAGGCAGATGCCTTGCTCACTGTGTAGTGAGCACAGAATGGAGGGGAGGCCTGTACATGGGCAGGCAGATGCCTTGCTCACTCTGTAGTGAGTACAGAATGGAGGGGAGGCCTGAACAAGGACAGGCAGATGCATTGCTCACTGTGTAGTGAGCACAGAATGGAGGGGAGGCCTGAACAGTGGCAGCACGGTGCCTGAGCTTTAACAGACTACAAATTTCAATCAATCACAGTAAAATAACAATATACTTGTATGAAAAATACCCACAATAAAACAATGTAATAAATGGTTTATTTTAATGTATAATAGAACCACAAAATACATAACTGCAGAGGCATTCGATTACACAAATGCAGCTGTAAAACTTCTTCGAACACTTTAACCAGTAGTGTCACATTTTGGTTTGGAACATTGAAAATAGGTTGCCCCCCCCTCTCTCTAAAAGTTGTTTGCTCAGTACAGTTTTATGCATTTTACTTTGTGTTATGCACAGCATGCATATATGTGAAACACACTATTACGTTGTATCACTGCCCTGCCCAAGCTTGACACTTTCTCAAATGATTTCCCACCTTTTCTCCATAGTTTTGTAGTATTTGGAGCCATAGCATGGATAACACACAAGCGAAGAACGGTTTTCAAGTAGGGATCAGAAAGTTGGTTTGTATGTTGTGGTTTATGATCTTCATACAAGAAAAGAACTGTTCATATACGTAAGTACACATAGATTAAAAATGGTTCGCAGGCAGGGGAATTCAAGTTGTTAGTGATTTCTCATAGCTGGGAGAGACACAAAAGAACTGCAATGGCAAAAGGAAGAATGGTCTTCTTTGAGGAACCAAGTGGGTGAATATGTGTTTGGTGTTATCAATTCAAGCGAAAAACTTTTTTTGTGTGTTACAGTACCACTTTCATGTAATTGGTTGAAGAAGTTGATAAATAATTGCCGTGATGGTTGACTTCTATTGTCGGGGTGGAGATTCTTCAAAATACGATTTCTCGTAAACCACGTGCACTAGAATCCTGCAACAAAGACCACTGACATACTAATTTACTCTACCTTTATTCTGTTGATGTAACTAGGCATTCTTCCATTTAAAAAATTGTATGTTTGCTCAAAAAATACACTTTCTCAGTATTATTAAAATCTTTTATAGGCTAAATGTACGAGCCCTTGACTACCAATCAAAACTTTCCATTTCTGAAATATTTGCGGCGCAAGTTTTAGGTGATTCACCCTGTATAGTTAAATTAGTTAGGTCAAACAATGTGAAAAGGAAAACATTTCAACGGGCAGAAAAGAAACCAACTAAAAGAATTGGTGCTGAGATACAAACAAATCGTAGAATGCAGGCGATCGGACGTTGTGTGCTGTACTAACGTTAAATGGTATTCACTCATGAATATTTTAAACTAAATGAAGTGGTAGAATCTGCACACTGTGCATATGCTGCAGAGAGGCAAACCAGAAATACAATTACTACACCAACTAGCAGTAAGCAAAGTAGCCGATAACTACAACGTTTGACTTGAATAGTGGTTTTACATGCAAAATCTGTAAACCCCTGTTCAAGATTCTGATAACCCAAAATATATTTGCAAATTAATGGTAAAGAAGTGTGACTTGTTGACTGAGAAAAGTACTGCAGAGATGTACTTTGTTTATGGCAGATAATTAGAGCATCCAGCTTGAGATCCTATCTCTGTTTGGGCTTACTCGACTCCAGCAGAGGAGTGGACTAAAGTATCCACTGGAGAACAAAAAGATTTTTTTTTCTGGTGCCTGGAAGTTTTTACCTGATTCTGGATATTTTGGTGCTGCTGATTCCGAAAATGACATCCACTCTAGTTTATGAGATATTGATGATGATGTTATTATACATTTCTCTTATGTCTACTTTGTTTTTGCACCACCATTTGTAAATTGATTATTTGCATAATACTAATTGATTTTGTCCAAACTCTATTCATGTTGTTTGCATATGTACTTTAACTATTTTAATATTTATTTCTCCTTTTTAGAGCCACTGACATGGCTTCATCACAAAGAAAACCCATAATTGACTTAGTAAAAAGAGCTAATTTGGCCTATTTCAAAGTAAAACATGCACAGAGCATCTGCGACAATGGAAACTCAAGTGTTTGGGGAACCAATGATATGACGAGAACAATAAACCACGGTGATAACTAGGGCCCAGATTTTTAGATGAAATAAACCTTCATTTTAGGTTTCTTATATACTTAAAATAGTTTTTTTAAGGTTTTTCTTGATTAAAACAGAGAGGGGGAGGGGCTTTGTGGTTCAATACAGGTATCAATAATTTTGCTTTTCTGGTACTTAGTTGTAAGATTTATTTTTTGGCTTGCCGTAGATAGTTACATACATTCTCAAATTTTCTGGCGTAAACTATTTCCAATTATCACGTAACACATTCTTGTATGAAGAAAAGGTTGTTTCAATGGAACATGGTGTCATTGGAGTGTTGAATATAAATGCCAGTGCAGTAGGATCTAGGGGTAGATTTCCTCTAATACTTTTCTCCCTGCAATACTGAAATGATTATTTCCATATCTTCAAACCGCCACTGGTCCAGGTATTTCCTTACTGGAAACATTGCCAATGATATCTAGAGCATGTTTCAGTGGCAAAGTTGTACTTTCCAACCAGTGAATAGCTCCTGGTACAAAACAAAAAGGTGTCCTAATATACAGAAGGGAAGTGGGGCACTCGAGTGATTTCTTAGCCTTGCAATGCAGGAAGCTTCTGTTTCATCCAATTCATTGATAACAGTTTTAATGTCTTTTAAGTTCTCAGCATAGTAAATGGCAGCAGACAGCCAAGATCTCCAGCAGGTAAGTATCGGCTCAGGTGGAAGAGGGGTTGCTCGTACTTTCTCTTTGAACAATTGTATACGTGTTTGGGCTTTTAAGAAAACTTTCTTGACCAAAGATATCAGGCTGTTCACGTCATCAAAGTGACTTCTAATCTCCTTCGCAAGGTGGTGCAGCCGTACGCCAAGCACGTAACATGTAGCTAGAACTGTAGAACCCCCCCCCCCGGCCTTCAACATGTAGGCAACACCGTGTGTCACTAACAAAAGAGAAGTGTGGATCTGCAGCAATCCACTTTTTCAATAAATGTGATTTAGGCATTGTTTCACTATACACTCTTGGTGTACTCTGTTGTACTCTTAGTGAACGATTATAGGCAATCCCTTTATGCGATTCTGCTCCTAACCTTCTATCAGCTGCATCCAGGTGTCACCACGTCACATGTGCTGTGTTTAACTATAGTAACTTGAACTATCTACTGGCTATAAGTGCTGCAAATAATTTTACAATGATTTTCAATCCAAAAATAACATTCATTTCGAAAAAGGGAAAACAGCTATTTGGGTTATTTTAGGTGTAATGAAATTCACATATTCTGCTGCAGGAAGTGTGAAACAAATATATATCTTGAAATGTGTTATTTAAATAGCAAGGAAAAATACAGGTTAAAACCTAAAAATCCGGCCCTAGTGATGACTTGTTACTTTTGTTCAGTGAATGCAAAGGGCAGCAATACCAAAAATCGGAATACTGGATATATACAAATCTACGCTCTGTAAGACTTAGTTCCACATTCAGAGGAGACACCTGTTTCAATATTTACCCAGCATCCAGAGTGATCAGAAGAAGAGGATGAATCAGCTCAAAGCTATGCTGAGCAAAATTACAGTGATTTTGCAGGACCATCATCAGTTGTATCCGGACTAAACAAGCAGAAGAATGACCTCATTAGAGATCTTATTCATCCAAAGAAGTTGTCAGAATTGTTAGCTTCCAGGCTGGCAGGGAAAGAATGTCTGTTACTGGGAGAAAAAGTTGGTCTATCACAAAAGAGAATGAGATTTCCTTTCTTCACAAGAAAATCAATTTGTTTGTTGCCCAATGTTGAAGGACGTTAATGAAATTGGGTATAAGAAAACATACCCAAGTGATTGGCGGTTGTTTATAAATAGCTCCAAATGCAGCCTAAAATGATCCTATTATGCAAAACAATGCTTTATATGTCTATGGGACTCTAGAGCTAAAGTTCAAAACTGGAGAGAAAAACATCACAGAAGTTTGGTTGACAGAAACAAGGTCATATTGCCTTCACTGCATATCAACTTGGGTTAATGAAGTGTTGAACAGAAATGGAGCATGCTTTGGCTACATATGTATAACATTTCCTGCACTGAGTATATCTGATGGATCACAAATCCACCAACTCATAAATGACCAGAAATTTCAAGACTCAATGAGCAATACTGAGGCCGTTCTGTATGGTAGTGGAGGATCTGTTTGCTGCTCTTTGTGCACTTGGTTGCATCAAATTCAAACTACACTACCTGCACAGTCATTTGGGCCGATTGTCTTGGAGCTGTAAGCGAGGAGCAGGGTGAGTGGAACAACGTTTCATGGACGTTGGGACATACATATGTTGCCGGACTACAGCACATTGCATCGGGGGAAATCACAGAAACGAGGATTAAGCAACATGACGGAAGAAAACTAATAAAACTAATGCAATCAATGTATAAATACATAATGGTGGTTAGATATACAGTTGTTTGATCAATTCCAATGTCTTCTGTATTTAATTATATGCGAGTGATATAGTTGTACATGCGGACTAATATCGTTAGATTGATATATGTGAATAAGCTCTATCTAAAAAAATCTGATGTGTTACACTCACATGACTTTCTCTACTCTTGTACAAACTATTTTTACAAACGCTTATTCTCGATATGCTTCAAGTTAATCGAGATGTTAAACTTATTGCTAATTTTCTTGTACATGCAAGGGGAATATGGTAGACTTTAAGCGATATTTTAAGAGCTGGTTGCTATGTGGAGTATTCCATTCTCTTGGCATTACCAGGACCCAAAAAAAAACTTCCCATTTGAGAAAAAGTATAAGTATTGGAAAATTTAAGGGAATAACAAGCAATATCTTCTCGAAAGTGGTTCACTCAACAAAAAAAATGTATATGACATAAATTGTGTATTTTAACGCGATCTACATTTTTTGTGTAGTAAAAATTTTGTCTATCTCTTATGGTTTACCAGTTATGCAAAAGTCATTCACAATGAAGAATACTTTTGGAGACATTCCCAGAAAATTCAAGATATACATTTTATTTGCCATAAAAATGTCTTAAACATATGATACTGTAATCAAAATCGTTAGCCATTTTTGAGAAAATTAAAATTTTCAAAAAACGTTCCATATAAACGGTAATCTAGGGTGGGGGGATTTTCTTGAAAACCTTCGTGTCGCATCTCTGGAAGATACTGAACCTAAATACCAAGTTTGGTGTTTATCCAACTGTTCGTTTCTGAGTTATGCTGTTCACAGACACACACATGGACATGTTTCCAAAAATGCATTTTTTGGATTCAGGGGGTCTCAAAACATATATTTCCGGTGAAATTTCGGTATCAAATTTTTGGGTGGAATACAATACTTCCTCTACTTACTGTACATAGTAGAGAAAGTAAAAACTAGAGCTGATAGGGCAAAACTGAAAACATTTTTGGAATCAGTGACCCAAATATACTCAGAAACAGGTGAAAATTGTAAGGCGTCAAAATCACTGTTCCCCAGTGATTTAAGAGATATCTGCTCTTAGCGGCTGATCTCTAATCTTATTACACTAGGCGGACCTGGTACTGTTACTCAAGTGGACAAGACAAGAAGGATGGACGAGGGTGGGTGTCATGATACTGCCGATACTTCCAGGGACAAAAATACACAGATCTAGCTGTATCTGTAATATCATCTTTCATACACTTGTGAGTAAATCACACAAGACATTTTGTAGACCCTGGGACAGGAGCACACACCAATAATGTACAATGTTTCTGAAAGAAGTTCTGGCACCTGTGAAGCTTATGTTCCATCCTACCTGGGAGCTCTTCAAAATCATACATAACCCTTCCCCTGCTGGGTCCAATGGCTGTTTTTACAGCAACCAATTTCCTCTTAACCATCCTTTTCTTGTTCTATTCGCTTAAAAAATAAACTATTTCTTTCGCATGCAAAATATCATTTTCTTGCCCCATTCCTTTAAAATAAATATTTTTACAATGTGCTCCTTTCACATAAAAAGAAACTGAGTTTTTATTCATCGACACTCTTTACTACTGTGGTTCTTAGCGTTTCATTCTATATTGGGGATGAAAGACAAAATTTTGCTCAGAGGCCTCTTTATCAGGCTTGAGGTTCTTTTACGTGCCGTAAATCTATGACAAGGGAACCACCAGCTTTACTTCCCTTCTGAAGGAAGTCACAAGCAAACAATCCTTAAAAAGAAATAACTTACAATGTATTCCATAACAAAAGGGAAGTGTCAAATAATGAGAAATTTATCGCATTGCAAATTTCAATGACACCAGCATTTTACCCTCCACCCGCATCCCCAGATCCCTCCTCCATCACCTCTGTGACCACGTGCCCACTTACCTCCTGAGTACCACGAAACAGCAATCGTAATAGTGGTGGGGTAACCTTCTTGTTCAGAGGAGAATCGGAAAATGGCTCAATATGGCAAGTAAGCAATGAGTCCTGATATATCCAGTACTGCCAACACAGTTCTAAGACAAAGTCCCATATATTTAATAAGCCTACAACATGCATAATGCTTAAGGAATCGATGAAATTAAATATGTAGAGGAATCTAGAAATAACGAGGAGTTGATTTGGTAGGAGATGTCTCGACAAAGGTATTTGGCCCACCCAGACGCCCAAACTAGTTGCCTCATTTATATAGAAAAATCTGGCAACATTGTGAGGTAGCTTCCGTCAACACTAAGGAATGCATTCTCACGTGCTTTGGTGGAACCACTGGTTGCTAATTAACCTAACTTTATATATATAAAAACTAAACCTACCTAACCTCCCATGAATCAGAAACCTCAGCTTGTATTATAAACATTGTTAAGGAGCAGACACGACCGAAGCAAGTGTGCTTTGGTTGCTGTATTTTTCGTCTACAATTACATTAGTGAACATGTTATGTTAAACTGTGCAAACAAGGAATGCATGTGTTTATTATGTTTACTCACACATCCTAAGCAATTTATATTAATTCACATGCGCAAGTGTTATTAGTGTAGCGATCGCAGGCCTATTGACAGATACAGAATAATATTGAAATTCCCAATATATTTAAAACTCAATTCATTACAGCAATGTATCATTCTAATGCACTTTGGATGTGTTAAAACTACAATGAACATACTATAATGCTAGTTTCATTAAGTTTACTCAGTTCTCCTAGAGTCAGAAAACAGTTACTTCAATCCGAAGGAATAAATATGATGTTATTATGAAGACACAAAACAAATAGTTTTACACAAACCTTATATGTACAATAATATTCTATGTGAAACTTAATTCGACATAAAAACGTACATGTACATTTATATAAGATCTAAAATGGTAATTAAACTAGTGCCAGCAAGCTGGATATCACACATGAACCCAGGCTTTTCTATAACCAATTACATAAAAGAGATTATCAAAAAAGCCTCTACCTTGTAATTCAGAGGACAGGAGTTCGGTTTTGGTTACAAAAGTTTCTAGGTTTTTTACCTCTGTTATAATCAGAGTAGCGTCAATTCTGACCTTGGGAACATAATTCATAGCTTCATTCGTCTCAGGAGATCTGATACACTGTACAAGATATATGTATGAAGTACAAACTACAGTTCAAGGAAAATATCCCTGTTTTTCCTTTAGCTGTAGTTACACAACCAGCAGGGGATTTCACGCTTTGATCCGAAACCTTTTCCACCTCCAATATAAATCTGGGCTTTTTTACCTTAACATCTCTTTCCACATGAAGATAAACTACGCCCTCTTCTTTAACCCTTCCACTTCTCTCCGATGTTGAAGATGTTTCATTATTATTATTAAAAAGTTCAGCCTTAACGCTTGCTTTGCCTTCCATAACAGTACAATGTATGCATGTAGTAAATCTACATTATTGCCATTACCCACCGCGCTGGGAACACAAATTCGTAGTTCGTTTTCGCTAAATATAACACAAGGCACGTGTACAGCAGAGTAAAGAATCACTATAGTCAACTTCTTGTATATGTGCAACAAACACTCCGTATTAAAGGCACTAATACTGCTCACATACACCACATTGTTACAACAGGGCATCACAATCTTTTCAACTTATAATTCGCAAACCATGCTATTTAGGTTGCAGAATTTCCATCCAAATAATAACAACAATGTTATCAATGCTGCCAATATACTTAGTACTGGGTGGAAATAGACATCAGGAAAGTCACTAAGAGTGCGAAGTAAAGCTTGTTTTGCACGAGAAAATGTTGGTGTCCCCCGCAAAACTCCAATACATACTTTATATTTTTTATATACCTTGTTAAATGATATAAGAGTGAGACTACTATAAAATGCCATTCTGTACCAATACAGGAAACTCGGCGTAGACGTGAAACACTGGCGCTCCTAGCACAGCGGTCTGCAAAATTGAGGTTTATTTATGGACCCTCTTTAACTACTATGGTCCTTATCGTGCTATTCCATATTGGGCGTGAAAGACCGAAAATTTTGCTCAGATGCCTCTTTATTAAGATTGGGCTTCTTTTATGTGCCCCAAATGTACAACACGGGACCATGAAACGAGAACATAATGTTAAGAGACAGATATAGCTTATTACACATGTTTACTGTGCCTGAAACAGAGAACACAATGTTGAGATACTGATATACCTTGTCACGCGTGCGCTGTTGTTGAGTGTGCCTGAAACAGAGAACACAATGTTGAGATACTGATATAGCTTGTCACACGTGCGCCGTTGTTGAGTGTGCCTGAAACAGAGAACACAATGTTGAGATACTGATATAGCTTGTCACACGTGCGCCGTTGTTGAAGTTTCGGGATCGCTTATGCCTGTCGTGGGAGGTGCGATAGGTTGTAAGTCTTGAATGACCGCGTCGGTTGTTAGGTTGTTGATGAATTTCTCTGCGTGTGCTGCACCAGTTCGGCGAGTGGTTTATCTGCTAGGACGGTTCTTCAGATTTTGGCTACATTACTAAGTGCTCTATTTTGTATTTTCTGCAGTTTTTTTTTCAATTTGAGTCGCGGCAGCATAACCACATACAGGTACAGCGTAAGTCAAAACAGGTGGTAAAAATTAAATTGAATTTTATTCATGGACGGCCTTTAACTGCTGCGGTCTGTAGTGTCCCATTCTATATTGGGCGTGAAAGTCCGGTAATTTTGCTCAGAGCCCTCTTTATCAGGCTTGAGGTTGTTTTGGTGCCGTTAATGTACGACACGGGACCACCGGCTTTACTTCCATTCTCAAGGATTTTCACACCCGAAAAAGTCCATCGTCCTCCGCCAAAACACCCTAAGCGCAGCTCTACGGGCTCGAACGGCGTCCCGACAGTCCTCGGTCCACCAAGGAACAGGAATACGCCCAGGGTGGGAGGACGAACGAGGAATTGTGCGTTCGGCGGCTGATGGAATCGTAAGGTGCTGCACCATTTAGTTAACGTCAGTGAAGGGCTGGTCCTCAAAAGACACGAGGTTGGTATACAATCTCTAGTCGGCTTTGCTGAATTGCCAGGTAGGTGCTCTGGAATACTGGACGTGGTGAGACAGAAGAGAAACGATGCAAGGGTAATGATCGGTGGAGTACGTGTCACCGACGGCGTTTCCTGCAGACGACAAGCAAGCTGTATGGAGCAAACAGCAAGGTCCATGTGAAATAATGTACCAGAAGAATCAGAAAGAAAAGAAGGCTCACCTGTATTGAGAATGGAGAGGTAGAACTGAGCAAAAATGTCGGAAAGAAACGTTCCCATCGCACAAGCCCTTGGCAAACCCCACAGGGGTGATGGGCATTAAAATCTCCCAACAGAAGAAATGGTGTTGGGAGTGCGCACAGGAGATCTCGAATGTCCGCGTTAGCTAGGGGAGACGGAGCAAATAGAAAAGAAAAAGCCGGGTAATTGAAGCCGAACGGCAACAGCTTGCAGGGCAGATGTAAGTGTGAGAGCCTGAAAATGAACGTCGTTACGCACTAATAGCATGAAACTTCCATGAGCAGAAGTAACCCCATCCGGTGGTTCGTAGCGAACCAGAGTATACCCTCGGAGATCAAAAGGATCGTGAGGGCGAAGCTTGGTCTCCTGCAAACACACCCATATGTGAATAGAAACACAATACAATTTGCAGTTCCGCCCTATGCGATCGTACACAACGTAAATTCCAGGTCAGGATAGTCATGAATAAAAGGGATAAACTTCCTACTTAGAAGGGCGGCTCAAAATAACTTTCTGCTTAACCTTGGGGCTCGGACTGGTGATGGAGTTGGTCAGACTCCATAGGCTCCTCGAAGGGAGGGCCCACGCGCTCGTGTCAGAAATCGATTCAAGCGCCGAGAATCGGTTCTGGGTGGCAATAGGTGAAGGGTACTGCTGAGCGCGGGTTGTCCTAAGAGCGTCCTGGGACGGCGACTTCCGAGAAGGTGAACTTTTCTTACCGCGCACACGCGGAGGTTCTTTAAGAAAATCTTTCTTACGAAATTTCTGCTTTGATTGCTTCTCAGTGCCTTTAGACTTCAGTACCTTGGAACCAGCTTTAGATTGCTTAATAATTGTGACAGAGATGGACGGCCGGATGGTAGTAGCGGTCGTGGCGGTCATGGTCCAGGTCTGAGTTTCGGCACCCTTCAGGGGGTCCTGGCGAGGCAACAACAGAATTGAATGTATCCGATCCAGGAGCGCAGGTTGGCGCGTTTGGTAACGCCTCCGGGCTTCAGCAAAGGAGTTTTTCCTTTACCCGGATCTCCTGGATCGCCTTCTTGTCTAAGTACCGGGACAGTTAGCAAATGACGCAGAATGAGACCCTTTGCAATTAACGCAGACGAGAGGTGATGAACAGATACCTTCGTGTGAGGGCTGACCACATGAAGCGCAGATGGAAACGGCACTCTTTCAAAAGACTTGCGTATGCCCAAAACGTTGGCATTTGAAACAACGCAAGAGGTATTGGAATATAGGGCCTCACCGCAATCCGTTCGTGCCCTGCTGAAATACTTGTGGGCAGATCGATGCCATCGATCCAACTAGGTACCAACACTCCGTCGCGTTTAGCCTGCACTCGATGAACCGCTGTCACCTTTTGGCCTGAAAGATATTCGACCAGGTCATTGTCCGACATACTATAGAGGCTATGGGTGGTGACGACGCCTCGACAGAAAGTCAAGGTGCGGTGCTTCTTAACACGGATGGGATAACCGTGGAGAAGCGTGGCGCGCAACAAGGTCTTACTTTGTTGATCGGACTTGCTATGTACTTACAATGAAGCGTTTCGAAGTCGAGTGCAGGACTGAACCGAACCAGCAATAGAGCCAATGCCCTTCTGGATAATAAAAAGGGTTCACCTTCTCAAAAGATTGTCCTTCCTCTGTTCGCGTAATGATCAAGTAACAACCAGATGGCGGTGGTGTTATTTCTGTTACAATAAATTTTCGGCGCTTGTTGGAAGTAATGGAGAAAGAGGGCTCCATAACGAAAGAAATCCTCCACCATTGCAACCGTCCGACCTCGGGCTCTGACTCCCCGGGCGTTACCCTGGCTTGGGTGAGTGGCCTATCCATACCGGTCTCACTCCAGGGTCACATCTCCCAGAATATAGACAGAGGGACCCAATGACCGTGAGGAGCCAGCGGTTCATGCAATGCCCCCCCCCCCCGCGGGTCTGCAGTTGAACTTAGGATACGAACACAGGCCCTATATGGCGACCCCGGGTAGTGGTGATGACGCCATTACCCACTCACCCAGCTGCGCGAGTATCCACCAGGCTGTGTCCACGTTGGATTAAAATAAAGAAAATCGTAAACGAAAACAAAAAGGATCCAACGGTTTCGTGGACCGATGTGTGGGCGTTTCGCACGCAAGGTAGGTCGGCGAGGAAGGTAAAGAGATGTTCGTGGTGCGAAAAGTTCGGAAACAGAGAAGAAAGAAACGATGGCGAGGGGCGGCATTGAATGAAATGCAAACAACGCACGAGAGCCTACCTCACGAGGACGAACCCATCTCAACCGGACGAGGGTGGAGGGATGAGTGACTCGGGAGCGGGTGCGCCAAACCCGTACTCACACGAAGTGGGGGGGGGCAGTGAGACTTGGTCGATTGAGAGTCCCGGGTCAGTGGCGGCTCGTGGTGTAGAAAAACGGTCGAAAAAGTGCTGTATTGATAAAACGCGCTAAAATGGAATAACTATTTATATTATTCACCCTAATTTTTGAACGTTAAATCATTCCTACCGTCCTTTGAGGAAGCAAGTTATCTATTATTTGAAGGTACACACTATTGTATGACCAACAAAATTCAAAAAAACAAAAGGTCTTTACATTTTATATTATACAACTTCCCAGAGCTTTTAACTTCTTTCTTTATGAAAATTTGCAATCAATTATTTGGCCACTCAGTAATTAAAAGGTGTTTCTGTCCTCATTATTCAGCCTGTTAAACGGTGTTTGTTATAAAATGCACTCGACATAATTTGTTAGAAGCATTACAAAGAACAAAGGCACACATTTACTTGTATTCAGCATCCACACGTCACACAACATTGTATTTTTTTTGGAAACAAACAAACAAGAAGAGCCCAAGACATTCAGAGCTCGCTGACTGATTCTTCAGCTGAAGTTCTTAGCTGCTACCTGAGAGTACAAAAGTAATACTTCAGTGTAGCTCTTCACTCTCATAGCTAGAAAAGCCACAATGACGCCACGTTACCATGGCAACCTCCCCCACAAAAGAGAAATACTTCTCTTGCTGCAGGGTTGAGTTGTAGTGGCATCCCCTGCCCCTAGGACTGATCTCCGCGGCTTGCCTTCCAAGTTAGCAGCTCAACTTGACGTTTCACAACTATTGACAAGTTTGATTCTTATATTAAATGCTGCATTAAAAGCAAATTAAGAAATGGTATAAGCTGAAATATTAGATGAAAAATTCTTCACCTGGCCGGCCATCTTTGTCCCAGGGGATGTCCCCAGCAAACATCGTGAGAGGTGTGTTGGACAGATAATATCGCTCGAGACTTTCTACACCAGTTGCCGGGTAGAACGAGTCTAGTGCGTTTTGAAAAAACCGGTGAATAAATCGTGGCTCTATTGAGTGGATCACAAAAGCCGTGTCATCGGCGTAGAATACTTTAATGGTGAATGAAGGACCGGGTATATCGTTACACGTCCGAGCAGACTACCCTGGGACACCTGATTGCGATTTGAAACGACGGTTTGTTAGGTCATTTGGATTAGTTTTACGACGGTATCGTAAAAGTGGAATTCGGAGCATCTGCGCTGAAGGCCTGGGTGCCACATTCTATCAAAGACGCGCTCAGCGCCAATGGAGATGTTTCTGTTGGAGTCGCGCGAGATGAGCTCAGCAGCGCGGAGGAGTTTGTGTGAGCTGGAATGGTTTCGTTAATGAGAATGTCATTTCTTAATACATGCGCATGAATACCTTTGAGAATGATTTTGTCGAGAAGTTTTCTGAGAGAATGAACTGGTCGGTAACCATGTGGTCCTTGTTTTTATTTGGGAAGTGCCGGACAATCCCAGTCTTCCATGCTGTGGCAAGCATGCTTAATTTCCAATGGCAGTTGCTTAAAAACAACCTTTGGAGGTGAGGGGTGCTGGCTCTTCACTGCCAGTGGACGCGATTTGCTGCTGCAATAGATTAAGCGTTTCGCGATGCGCCCAAGGGAATCGTGGGTCTTGAAAAAGGCAAACACTTTAATGCCTCAAGTTTTTTTGTTTTTAATTTCTCCAAATATTAAACCATGACTGCATTCCATACAAAAATTTGATATAAAAATGTCACTGAAAATACACGTTTTGAGTATCATGTAATCCAAAAAAAGTACTTTTAGAAAAAGCTCAGTGAGTATGTGAAAACCATAACTCAAAAATGAAAAGTTGGATAAATACCAAACATGATACTTAAGTCCAGTATCTTCCAAAGATGTGACACACAAACTTTCAAGAAAACTACCCTTTACATTAGAAAATCTTTAGAAATTTGAACATTACAAAAAATGGACATATGATTTTGATTAAAATACTGTAAGTTGAATATATTTATATAGCAAATAAAATGTATATCCTCAATTTTCTGGGACTTGCCTGTGAAGTCTTCTTCATTCAGGAGAAATTTTGTATAACTGGTAAATGTTGAGAGATAGTAAAAATGTAAACCTCTTTAAAAGACACAATTTATTCCAAACAGCTCTTTTGTTGTATCAGAAATTTCTGAGAAAATGATTAATATTGGCTTCAAATGTTCAACACTTTGTAACTATTTTGAAGTCCTAGCTATTCACTTGTTTCTTACTATTTCATGGAATTTTAAAGCTATAGCAACACCTGACTATACATTTAGTTTCTGGTACCTGTATCTGCAAATCTAGATGAAGCAGATAGAAAAATAAGTTTGTAGTAGCCATATAAAAATAAATGATAGCAGTAGAGAAAGTCATGAGAGATTTCTTTTATAAAAAAGTATAAAAAAATCTGATGTGTTACACTCACATGACTTTCTCTACTCTTGTACAATCTAATTTTACAAACGCCTATTCTCCATATGCTTCATGTTAATCGAGATATCGAGATGTCAATCTTATTGGTAATTTTCTTGTAGATGCAAGGGGAATATGGTAGCTTTTAAGCGATAGTCAAATATTTTAACGCTGGTTGCTATGTGGCGAATTCCATTCTCTTTGCATGTTCAGGACATAAAAAAAATGAATAACGAATTTGAGAAAAAGTATAAGTATTGGAAAATTTAAGGAAATAACAAGCAATATCTCGAAAATGGTTCACTCAACAAAAGAAACGTATATGACATAAGTTGTGTATTTTAACGCGATCTACATTTTTTGTGTAGTAAAATTTTGTCTATCTCTTATGGTTTACCAGTTATGCAAAAGTCGTTCACAATGAAGAATATTTTTGGAGACATTCCCAGAAAATTCGAGATATACATTTTATTTGTCATGACAATATCTTAAACATATGATATTTTAATCAAAATCGTTAGAGCCGTTTTTGAGAAAATTAAAATTTTCGAAAAATGTTCCATGTAAAGGGTAGTCTGGGGTGGGGGGATTTTCTTGAAAACCTTCGTGTCGCATCTCTGGAAGATACTGAACCTAAATACCAAGTTTGGTGTTTATCCGACTGTTCGTTTTTGAGTTATGCTGTTCACAGACACACAGACAGACACACACACGGACATGTTTCCAAAAATGCTTTTTTTGGATTCAGTGATTCTCAAAACATGTATTTCCGGTGAAATCTCGGTATCGAATTTTTGGGTGGAATGCAATACTTCCCCTACTTACTATACGTAGTAGAGAAAGTAAAAATTAAGTGTAGCAATTTTACAGCTTAAGTTACAGGAATTTTCACCTAATTGTAAATAAATAAACAGATCTTCAATGAATTCCTAAAGCTTCAGAGGAAACTTGCTTCAACAATTTCTAAACAGAAAACATTCAAAATTAATGCTAAGTAAAGATAGAGATTACACAAAATTGTATGATGTAAGGCAATCACAGTTTTAAAATGTTGAAGTTGCCTTATGAGGAGTATATGGCAAAAACTGCCAAAATGACATTTTTAGTTTTTTATAGTCTTAATAATTGTGATTTCCTCTTTAGAGTGACATATGTTTGATCATTGTGGATACACTAATATTTTAAATAGATTTTTAAAAATATTACATCCACTACTTTAAGCTGTGAATTCAACTCCACTTAACAGAAAAGTCCAGCACAGTTGTAAACTTTACCCCAACTTTGGAAAGGTAGGACCACACAACTGAAAAATTCAGTGCCATAGCCGGGATTTGAACCATGGATCTTCCAGTTGCTCTACTAATTGAGCTACATTGACAGCATGCTGGTACAACAGTATGTTTCCAAACTGACTTGCATTTTTCCTGGTAAAACACAAGGACATTTCCCATGATGACTTACAATATTGCAAATACTTTAAGTACTGGACTTCTTACGTCAGTCAATGGTCTTCCACATAAGCAGGACAAGGTTGGAATCAGTAGTAGCTCTGTTGGTAGAGCACTGGACAGACATCGGAAGATCCGTGCTTCAAAGCCCAGCTATGGCATTGAATTTTTCAGTTTTCGTCTAATTCGTTCTATCTTTTTAACCATGTCCTGCACATGGCTTGTGTGGAAGAAGAATTAACTTACTTCATCTGTTTGCCTTACAAATTGCTGGCAGCCTCTGTGCGCTCAAGTCTATGGTTTCTTTATAAATTTGACATTGTTTTCTCCATTTCTGCTTTGAACACCTTTTTCTGTGAGTGACATTTTCTGGTATAAATTACCTGTTTTCTCAGAAAGTGCTGAATATACATAATTTAAAATAAAGAGAGTTGAGGGTTGTTACACTACATCACTATAATATTCTTACTTGAACGCGTTTCGGGAGACGGTTTGTTCCCATCGTCAGCATGTTTTCAACTGATTTTGCTGGTTATTGTCTGGGGGATGTGTGTGGCTAGTGGTGTTCTCTGGTGCTGGGCTGATGGACCTCCAAAGGCTGTTGGGTGGCGGCAGTTCAAAATTCATTAGGTGATTCCTGTGTTTGACAATATGTATTTTTTCCCAGATGTCCAATTCATTGCTGCTATTGATCGGTTTTAAGAGTTTTATGTTTGGAGTGATATCATGGTTTGAAGACCAGAAATGATGTGCTACTGCTGATTTATCTGGCTGCTTTTGGTAAATGCATCTCATATGTTCTTTAAGTCTTATTTCAAGATTTCTTTTGGTTCTTCCTATATATACCAGGTTACATTCATTACAATCAATTTGATATATACCAGCTGATTTATCGTTGGGGATAGGATCTTTTGTTCTGTTGCATAGTAGTTTCTGTATGTTGTGGTTATTCTGTGGAGACAGGGTGATGTATTTTTTGAAAATCCTTTGAAATTTATGATGTGTCCAAGGGTGATAAGTGAATTTTCTATATGCTTGTGGTTTTTGTTGTCTGAGTAACGTAGTCATTTGTTGGATGTATTTCTGTCTTTCAAACCTTTTTATCTTCTTATCTATTGTTTTTTTCTGGTATCCATTCATAGTGGCTATGTTGATAATGTGTTGGTATTCTTTCTAGTATTCCTCTTTCTCCATTGGTATATGTACTAACCTGTTTGTAATACTATTTAAAATTGCATGTTTGTGGCTTGTAGGATTGTAGCTATTGTTTTTAATATAATTTTCTGTAAATGCCGAATGTTAGTTTGTTGTGTGCATTATTTCTGATGATCCTGATGTCTAGGTAAGGTAATTGGCCATTTTCTTCTTTTTCTATTGTGAATTTAATAGACCTTTTTTGTAAATTTAATAATTTCAAAGCATTGTCTGAAAGTTGTTTTGGAATTATAGCAAAAATATCATCAACATACCTATACCAGGTTTTGAATAGATAATGAATTTAACCAGTCACCTTTCAAATATAAATATATCCCCACAGATATGATGCTATCATTTGATGTCACTGCACTCTTCCCAAGCATACCAAAAGAAGAATTATTACCACTCCTAGAAAATTGGATATTAAACAATGGCACACCTAGAGCACAAACAGAAGATTACCTAAAACTAACAAAATTATGTCTGGACCAAAATTTCTTTTCATTCCATCACAAAATCTTCAAACAAACCTCAGGCCTAACTATGGGAAACCCCCTTTCACCATTTTTAGCAGAACTATATATGAGCCATTTTGAATGCCATATTACTAAATCTTTCCCACATCTATTCAAAACCTGGTATAGGTATATAGATGATATTTTTGCTATTGTTTCAAAAAACACTTTCAGAAGATGCTTTGAAATTATTAAATTTACAAAAAAGATCTTAATAAATTCACAATACAAAAAGAAAAAAATGGCTAATTACCTTACCTAGACATCAGGATCATCAGAAATAATGCACACAACAAACTAACGTTCGCCATTTACAGAAAACCAACGCACACAGAAAATTATATTAAAAACAATAGCTACAATCCTACAAGCCACAAACATGCAATTTTAAATAGTATTACAAACAGGTTAGTACATATACCAATGGAGAAAAGGAATACCAGAAAGAATACCAACACATTATCAACATAGCCACTATGAATGGATACCAGAAAAAAACAATAGATAAGAAGATAAAAAGGTTTGAAAGACAGAAATACATCCAACAAATGACTACGTTACTCAGACAACAAAAACCACAAGCATATAGAAAATTCACTTATCACCCTTGGACACATCATAAATTTCAAAGGATTTTCAAAAAATACATCACCCTGTCTCCACAGAATAACCACAATATACAGAAACTACTATGCAACAGAACAAAAGATCCTATCCCCAACAATAAATCAGCTGGTATATATCAAATTGATTGTAATGAATGTAACCTGGTATATATAGGAAGAACCAAAAGAAATCTTGAAATAAGACTTAAAGAGCATATGAGATGCATTTACCAAAAGCAGCAAGATAAATCAGCAGTAGCACATCATTTCTGGTCTTCAAACCATGATATCACTCCAAACAAAAAACTCTTAAAACCGATCAACAGCAGCAATGAATTGGACATCTGGGAAAAAATACATATTGTCAAACACAGGAATCACCTAATGAATTTTGAACTGCCGCCACCCAACAGCCTTTGGAGGTCCATCAGCCCAGCACCAGAGAACACCACAAACCACACACATCCCCCAGACGATGACCGGCAAAATCAGATGAGGACATGCTGACGATGGGAACAAACCGTCTCCCGAAACGCGTTCAAGTAAGAATATTATAGTGATGTAGTGTAATAACCCTCAACTCTCTTTATTTTAAATTATGACATATCACTGTTACTAACTTCTAAATCTTCAAAATTAGTCAATGAATATATATAGTTTGGTAAAAGCAACCTTTAAGTGCTTTGTGGGCCTACTTTGATATTAGTAACGTTTTATATATATAGGCAGGTTGGTGACAATAACTGGCCGTTTTTGCAGCAAAGACGAATCTTGAATGCCATCATGAGATCGGCTGTGGCCAGGAAGATCATGGAAGTGGAATGCCAGGCTGCCAACAATTGGAGTGTGCAGTATAAAAGGAAACGGATTTGCCAACATAAACTACTTTATCACCAATGTTGGCCCATGCTATCTGATGGGACCTATACGTGTTTGAACACACAGATTCAGTGGTGGTTAAGCTTCCATATTGCAGTCAATTGTGGAGAAACTTGGTGTCTACATGGATGATATTCTCTGGTGTCCAAGAAGCACATCTGTTCTACTTTGCTGGAGAAGGATCCAGTGGCCATTGCTGTGGGACATCTCATGACCACGCTGGCTTCAAAGGTTCAGTAAATTTTTGAGTTAATTGAGAAATATAATGCAATATCTCACATGGCATTGTTTGATCTGCCTGAGCCACAAGAGTTACAGAATAATCAGCATTTGTTGATTAATCAAATAGTAATATATCCCTGTATATAAAGAATAGACTTAGAGAGGATACGTTTGGCTACCTACTACATTGTGCAACAGAGCTACAATTAGCAAGCTTTTTGTTACAAACAATATTCTTTCTAATGATTTTGTTACTGAGGAGGCATTCTCATTGTACCCTCCAATAGTGGAAAGAGGTTTACAGCCTCTCATTTTATTACCGGTTCCAATTCCATATCAGAGTTTATCTATGAAAACTTTTTGAACAAATCTTTGGAAACATTTGTAACCGAAGACACAGGTGGAAAAAATACATGCCTCAACAGCATTTATATTGGTAATAATGATAGATTGGGTAAATGCTATGTCAATCCTAGGGATGATGATAAAATATTTGTGTATATTTAAAATCTTTTATAAAATAGAATAAATCAATGTTCAAACTTAAAACTTCACTTACATCAAGTTGTGAACATTGACTCATTTATATTTTATAAAATATGAAAGTAACTCCACAACTAATAATGCATCTGTTTTTAATATTTGTGCATATTTTGCTGGGCCAGATTGCTGATTGGTTTTTGTTTATATGACATGTTGTAATGATGCTGTGAACCAGAGGGACAATGAGTCAAAAAAGGACCTTCAGCAACTCGAGTGACTTGAAACGCCTTCACCCAGACCTCCTAGACAAGACTGGTGCACAACACAAGATCCCTGTATCTCCCTCACCTAGGCCTACTCCATTTAAACATGTAATGTTTCTGTTTGCGCAGCATTCTCCGACATCTATTGCACTTCCACAAGTTCTGGATGATGACACAATCAAAGTGTTTTGCTTACACATTCCCCATGTGAGGTTGTCAAACTTACAACTTGTGTCAATCACAAATGTGTCTTTTGTACAGCAAAGTAAGATAATACAATTTTGTGACGAATGTCCAATAATGTAAATCCCACCGACTATACAAATCTAGTCAGTATGAATAAGAAGAATCAAATGGTGTATTTGCCTAACACAGAGGATTTTGAAATCATGGCAATATCTCAACTCGAATAAGATGAACATATTAAATGATCTGCAATGCAGCAAATGTGTATGGAGGGAGATGACAACAGTAAATATTCACTGGACAGCGCGACCAGATACGACTCAGTATGGCATACACACCAATATAAAAATGTATCCAGATTCTACTGGCATGGCACATGTTCTCATATTTCACTGTTTAAGGGTGCGAAAAGCATTCTCGTAGTACGATATACACCCTCGCCATCTAGTTTTAATCCTAAGCACCTTTGGGAGATCAGTGGCTGCACACTTGAATATATATAATATTTATTTCTCAACACTCACTATTACATACATTTTAGAGTATAATAATATTTGAAAATATTAGACTATTTACGCTATAAATTCACTTTTTGATTGCTTGTCCATGCTAATTTACAGTCTCACTGTCTACATGCTTACATCATTCATCTGCCTTTATCCCTATCTTCTTTGTAGTCATTCTTAACCATTTCTCTTTGACCTTACCAAATAGTTGCCCTTAGTTTTTATATTTTTATTCAGAATCTTCCTTATTAATACTTCCCCAATCAAGTTTTTCCATTTCTGTTGCCAAAATTGTTCTCGCCATGTTTTTGTTTGATTACAGTGGAAATCTGTGTTCACTTCACCGCACATTGAACATTTTCCTATCACGCCTTGTGCCTTTCAAGTTTCTAACTCCTGTTCTTGCCCTAGTTTATTGCATATCTCTATGTACTTTTCTTCCCTCTCCCACACTGTTTTTATTTCTCTATATATCCTCAAGGAGCTTTTCTCTCTTGTACTGTCAACATCTTCTAGCCTTAATGCTATTTTTTTCCAAAAGCCTTTAATGTGATATTCTGCGTTTGTCCATGCATCTCCCATATCTATCTGTTCCATAACTTCCTGGATTTTTAATAACCATGACCCTTTCCACTTTTCTCTTGTATATGAAAATATTCTTTGATAATATTGCTGTCTTCCAGATTGGAAATTCTATTAAATGTTCATAGCTTTTGTGAAATTTTGATCTTGGTGGAGTACCTACCTAGTTCTAACTGTGCTGCCCCATTTGGTGATGCTAACGGTAGACCTAAAACATGTTTGGAAAAAGATTGTTGATTCTGTTGATCTCTCTCCAAGCATCATCTACTCCCAATACCTCTGCCCCATGCAACGTCTTGTTTTCTACTGTGGCAGCGTAAATTCTTTCAAGCCATTTGACATTTATGTCCGGCAATTTTTTTAAACATGATCCTATAACACTTGTGGCCATTTTACCTTTCACTATAGACAACTTTTTTACTCACTCCAACTTTTGTTCAGAGTTAGTCTTACCCCCGGGTAATTAAATCTCCTCTATTTCTCTTCCATTTATCTGTCATTTCTCCTCCTTACATAGTTGATAACCTTTTTTAAATCTTTGTTTTCTTTTCAATTTGGCTGCACACTTAATACAGCATCACTTCATGATGATCCTCATACATAAAAACAATGGCACCCTCATGAAGCAAAGTGTTATAGAACAGTTGTTCCAAGTATCTTTTGCAATGGCACCACTGGATACGACTACTCACCTAGGGCTGCCATTACATACAGTTTTATAAGTACCTACCTAAACTGGCAGTTGGCCAGATCATATGTCACTAAAGTCTATCTTATACAAGTGAACATGCTACTTCATAGGGAGATTACAAAAGTCATATTGCTGTGATAGGGTTCGAAAATTGCCACCTGAGATTTTTCAGAATCTTAAGCAGCTGAAAATCAATGGGATGTTTGTGTACCACACACTGACCACTTTAATGAAACTGATACACTTGCTGACTGCTGTGAGGACCACAACAATGGTGAAATCAGTGGTGGCTTGTAACAGGAGAAATCCAGTGGGAAGAAACAATTGATGACTTGTGAGATGAACTTCTCCAGAAGATCGATGTCCACACTGCTCCTACCAGAACTTGGGCTGAAGGCTTATCCTCGTGGTACTGCACACACCTACTTGAGTGTTATGCTAACAGGCATAGAAAAATCCTTTTTACAGATGAAAAAATTTCCATTACTGAACAGAGCTACAACTGCCAGAATGATAGAGTACATGTCAGGACTTCTGAAAAAGTTCATGAGAGCCTTCAGTGATGGTTTGGTGGGCAGTAACTACGATGATGATGATAATTTATTGCCCATAGACCCAATTATAAGTTTTGAGCACTGTCAAGTACAAAGATAAAAGGTTAAATTGCAGTTTAGAAAATATACATTGTTGTTTACACTTTGTTGAAAGGTTACAGTATGAATATTATATACAGGATTGTTACTGTAGGTATAAGAAAATAATTAATATTCTACACAAAATTGTTTAAAAGATATTTTTTTACACTCTGTTTAAATCTAATGCTGTTGCTTTCACGTTTTACTTCAGTTGGTTATGTGTATATATATATATATATATATATATATATTTATTATTTATTTATTTGTGCTAGCAATCTTCCTTAGAATATGGCTATACATCAGCCCAAGCTGTTATCTTGCCATATTCTACCCATATTACTTTCTTTATTTATAACATAAAAATAATAATAATAATAATTATTAATAATAAAATAATAGTAATAATACCAAAATAATAATCTAATAATATTAATATTATAATAATAATAATAATAATAATAATAATAATAATAATAATAAAAATAATAATAATAATAATAATAATAATAATAATAATAATAATAATATAATTACATATCTTAACATCACATGATGAAATTAATTCACATCTCTTTTTATTGTCCATAACCATTTCTTTTTTACTTTGGACAGGTACTCTGCTACCTTTTTACTATCCTTGTTAAAAATCTTGCTGAAGGCTACTTTCCTGTCCAGTTTTAACCATTTCCCATTTATAGCTTGCTTTCTCCAATGCTGTGTACCATTACAATCAAACATGATATGTTCTAAATCTTCTCTTTCCCCACATATTGGACACTGGTTCTGTGGGAACCCATTTCTCATTCCTATTAGTCTCCATACACCTGCTTGGACCCAGGCAATACTTTCTCTTTGTTCCTTATTTGAGTTATCCACATACTGTTCTCTAGCCCATACATTTTTTATTAATATATATGATTCCAAGGAACTTTTCTTCCCAATGTTACTAAATAAATTTTGTATCTCTATATCTTCAAACCTCCGCCTAGCTTCTTTCCAAAAACCCTTAACATTTTCCCTCCTCCTCCTCCTCCTCCTCCAAATTTCTCCCAGACCACTATTTTCCAAATTAGTTTGTATACTATAACTCCATCCATTTTTCTTTAAGCTCCTTTCTTGAAATTCCAAACACTGCCTCAACAAGTTCTTCTCTTCTACAATGTGAGAACAAACATGTTTGCCATCTCTTCTACACCTTTGCTTGTTTTAACTTGTTAAATGCTCTGTACCCCTCAATACCAATTCCCATGGTTACTTGAGCCCTTCTTTCTTCCACTCTAGGAGCTTCCTCCTCGCACATCCACTGCTTGCTTAGCACTCCTGTGCATATATAAACCAATTATAAAAGGATCTTTGTTTTTAAATTATAACTATTTTGGCGCAAGTCCAATTTACAACCTTCTGTCATGACCATGTATTTTGCTATTGCTACAAAGCTGTATTTCTGCAAAAAGAGATAAGACTTGATACCACTTTGTTCAAGAATGGCCATTGGACCTTCCAGCAAGATTCTGCACCAGCCCATAATGCAAAAGCTACTCCATCCTTGTTTAACAAAAATGTTCCAGATTTAATTGCTACCCAACATTGGCCCTCTAGCAGCTCTGGTCAGTACTTGAGAATATTGCTTGTAAGAAAAGGCACACCAACCAAACAATCCCTGGCAGATTTTCCCATGGAGACAGTGAATAAATGGCCTGATACACCTACGTCCTGTATTAAGGCAAAAGGGGATCATTCTGAAGTTTAATATATGTCTTTATACAGATTTCACTTTGAGGATAGGTCCTGATGTAAACATAGACGTGTGCATGCTCCTCATGGCCTGACACTGCATCTTAAATAGTTTGCTAAGTACTAACAAAAACTACTGCATCTTATCCATAATAGTAAATCAACTTTTTTAATTAGACATTTTAAACCAACCTACTAAAAATACTGTATAATGGGGTTTTCTATCCATATGGAATTAAAATATGGGGCAGTTCATCTGGACAAGTGTTTATGCTTCAGAAAAGGTGCATTAGGATATTTTTTAATTTAAAAAATAATGAGTATTATGTAGATATATTCAAAAAAAATAAAATGTTGACCTTTATTGACTGTATGTGTGTAAGGTAGTTAATTCTCTTTGTTGTAAATATGCTAAATTTGAAGAACATAACCACAATACCAGACTTCCAACAGCAATAAATACTTCTTCACAGAAAAATGTTTGTATAAAGTTGATGATTTGTAATCTCTGTTCATATACTGCAATTTTAGTATATTGCCAGCTAATAAAATAAAAACAAAACAAATTTTAAAAAAGTGTAATAATCTTACGTTTAACTTATTGTGTGTTGATGTTGAACATTTCACTGCCACTTCACTTACGTGAACTAGTTCAATTTGTTTGTGACATACGCACAATGTAGCCTCTTCTCCTGGACAGTTCACCCGCTGGGGGAGTCAAGTAGTAGCACTCACTGCATGTCAAAGTAGTTGTCACCAACTCACTCGGAGAATAGCACTTTTATTGCACCAGAAATCCATTTACTGAATGACTCATTTGCAAGAGCGCTCACTTATATAGACTACGAAATTTCAACAGAGTTCCAGAATGTTCGAGAAGGGAAAACACCCAGATGATTGTGGTTATCCAATGGTTATCTTTGTTTATCTCCCAATAACCTTGGGTCATAGCCACTGCATCACATTATGTACAAGTGCTATAATAACTCATCAAAAACACGCGCAGATTGTCTTCTGCCATAAACTTCCAAAGCAGGAAGATGTGATCATGGGAAACATTGCACATGACAAGTGAGAAAGTCTGTGATAGGCTGTTAGCTTACTGGTATGTCTGCATTATTTCCACAAGCAATGAAGGTAAGTTACCCAGACAAGCAAGGTCTATGAAACGCAAATAACTGTGTGAAGTTCAATAACATAAATTTGTTGTGAGTGCAGTACGTTGTAAAAATCATAATTTTTTCCACAATAGTGAGCCACCTACATTCAGCAAGGCAGTTGCATTTGTGAACAGTGACCATGACCTTTCACAGACAGGAACTGTATTTTCTCAAAGAAACATGGGTAAATGAAGCTCTCAGATATGGACAGAGACCAATATTAAGGGTAAAAATCAAGCATTTCTGTTGGGGCTGAGTACCAGACTAAAAATCCCAACAAATTAGCTAAGCTAATATTTTATTTTAGTGTGGTGTTATTTGCATTTCTTATTTATGTTTAATTTCTGCAGTGCTCTCCACATTTGCTATCTAAACAGTACTGTGATTCTAAAACTATAACATGCAAAGAGGTTAAAGGACGAATACAAGCGATGATAGGTCCCACTGTCACATGGCGCTGCTCTCCCAATCAGAGCAAGAACACGGAGGGGTATATTGTTTACATAATATTCTTAGAGCGAAACCACCACAGCACAGAATACATATGGACACCATGTGTTGCTGTCAAATTAAAAAATCTGATGACATACATTCACATAACATTCTCTACCTTCTATCGTATACAAATTATTCTTACTAAAGCTTATTTTTCTATCCACTTCATTTTAATTCAAATAAAGCTTTACAGAAACAGCTACATTACATATTTCGTTATAGAGAACAGCGATAGTCAAATGTTTAACAACTGGACGCTATATGCTGCCATAAAATTCCATACTGTTTCCATGACATTGCGAGAAACAAGTGAATGTTGACGGGACTTCAAGAGATTGCCCAAATAAAATACAATTTGAACCATTACTAATGAATATCTCAAAAATGGCTTATGTCACAAAAAAAACACATTTGAAATAAATTGTTTGCTTTAATCAGATCTACATTTCTTGTGTACTATGTTTTTATCTATCACTTAATGTTTACCATTATATATACAAAATTCCTTCCGAATGAAGAGGACTTCACAGAAAAGTCAAGATATACGTTTCATTTGTCAGTAAATATCTTTAATATATGGTATTTTAATCAAAAGCATTAAGAGTTATTTTTTAGAAAATCAAAAATTTCGAAAAATGTTCCATGCAAAGGGTAGTCTGGGATGGAGGGATTTTCTTGGAAATCTTCATGTCGTATCTTTGGAAGGTACTCAACCTAAATACCAAGTTTGGTATTTATCTGACTTTTCGTTTCTGAGTTATGTTGTTCTCTCTCTCTCTCTCACACACACACACATTTTTGGATGGAATGCAATACCTTCTCTACCTACTAGGTGTGTGGTAGACAACGTAAAAAACAGTAAAATGCATTGCTGTCATCATAAAAAACTTTGTAACAGAATTTATGTAAGTCAAATATTATAGAGTAGTACTGTATTTTACACCCCTGTATCTACTAGATGTCATTATTATCGTAATCTTCAGATATTAATGCTACTTGATTGGGATCTGAACATGATTGTTTGGAAACAGGCAACTGTTATAAAGCTCAAAGTCTGTTTGTCTCTGACACCAGTGTTCATCTTTGATTCCCTTCTTCATCCGTCTTTGCCCTAAATCCTACAAATTCTGTATGTATGTGTACAAAAATTCACCTGATTGGAGCGCAATCTCAGTACGTTATTGGTGCCTGGATCACATAAACCACGGAAGCATTTTTATTGATACCTGCATCGCTTGCTACTGTGATCAAGGGATGTCCGTACTGTGATACAGCTAATGAAGCCAATCACAATTGATTGATAGAAGAATCTGCACATTTCCAACTGAATGGGTTTATTCAAACATGTCACATTGTTTTTCATCTCTCATAAATACTGATATATTTGCAGAAAGTTTTCACAGATGACACAAAGGAATTTGGGTTCATATGGTCAGTCCACTGCGCTACAGATAGGGAACTGGCAATACCCGAAGGTGTTTCCTAGCATTTTTCTGTAAAGATCATTGTTGAGCAATTTACACACAAAGCGTTGTTATTAAGAGCTTTCTGGCCTCTTTTTAATATGGTTTCAAAGTAGAGTTTAAAAACTGCCTCCAACTCCGTACAGCTTGCAGTTCATATATCACAAGTCCATGCTGTATAGGCTGAACCTGCTTATCTGTAGCTGGACAACTGCATTACCTTCTGGGAGGGCTGTTGGGTCAGTAGTAGCCACGTACACACCTTGGTATATGGGTCCTCCAGTAACTATATCAAAGTGTAATACAAAAATTAAATTGAGATTTTATTTATGGACGCTCTTTAACTGCTGTGGTCCTTAGCGTCCCATTCTATATTGGGCGTGAAAGACCGGTAATTTTGCTCAGAGGCCTCTTTATCAGGCTTGAGGTTGTTTTACGTGCGTAAATCTATGACGTGGGACCAACAGCTTTACATCACTTCTGAAGGAAACCATGCTACAGATTTTTACACCTGAAAAAAATCCACCGCCTTGGAAACTAGAGGCTAGCATGGTACCATTAGACCACGAAGGACGACAATTGTGGTACAGCTACATGCATAATTGTTGTGTTAGTATGTCTGCAGCTAAAAGTGAACTGCGCGGAAATAAAGTTGTGCAATTTCACAACTGGAAGTGACATATAAGAAGAATCTGGATCAAGGACAGTTGAAGGATGTATTTTTGAGCAGACTAACAATGAAATATATAAATGCCAGCCACCAAGGGGATGATTCATTATGTTTCTGGCCATGGTCCTTACTGGAAGAAGATTAAGAAAACAACAAATGTAATGTTCAGGGTACACCACAACATGTTTTAATAATACCAAAGAAGAAAGAGAACTCTTTAAATGAAATTTTACATAAGGACTATTGTCAACATCTAGAAAAAATGGCTAATATAGTAAGCTCATTAGCATGGGGAAAATGAAATTATTTGAGAAGAAACAGTAGAAGAAATTCAAATTATATCCCCGATTAGGAGATCACAAAGAGTATTAAATTTAATGCACAAATGACAGGAAGATTTATGGTAGAAATAATACTAGAACCGAATGGTGGAGAAGTAAAATTAGAAGAAAGATGATGATGTTGGTGGTGATGAAGAATTGAAGGTAGGAAGATGTGGGTTAAGAAGAATGGGTGGAGAAGGAGAAGAAGAAGAATTAAGAGCCGGAAGATGAAGGTTAGGGATAATGGGAGATGTGGAGAAGGAATTTTTAAGATGGAGAGCAGAATTGTTTTTAAACGGAGTAAATTGTTATTGTGTAATGAAGTGAAATGTTTAGAGGTGTTAAGTATTGTAATATTGATAGGGAAAAGTGAAGTGATATATAGGAGAATTAATTTTAAAATAATTACTGTGAATAAAAGTGACGTGATAAAATAATTGAAGTTAATGTGAAGTGTAATGAAAAGTAGTATAATTATATGCATTTTAGGACAAGTTAAATGACTTGTGAATATATATATATAAATCACACTTTAAATGTTAGCAATGGGAATTTAGATAAATGTTGGATACCAGTACTAATAGGTGAGCGCCGGATACTGGCAGCTTAGGGTAATGTAGATTTAGATTAATTTTAATTAGTTAATAACTGGACACCAGTTATTTTGTTGCTGAATACCAGTAATTGTATTTGAGTATTTAATATTTAATCAATATCTATTAATTTATTGCACTTTGAAATATTAAATGAAAATAAATTAAAATTTAAAAATTAAAATAAATTTGAAATGTAACAATTTGGATAAAATTTCAGGCAGTATTTTAATACCTGAATAATTTCAATTATATTTATAATAAGTAATAACAGCCCGCCTTGAAACAATATGTATGTAATAATTATTTAAATTGTATGTAACAGTCATTGCATATGGTTATTTTTATTGTAAAACATATTTTATAATGTTATGTGAATACATTACATACTTTAATAATGCAAGAGCTGTGAGAAAAATAAGTTTTAAGTTGCTAACAATGGGTAACCTTGTAGCAATAATGAGTGAGTGTGTTTTAAAATTACTAGTCATGATTATAGCAAAGATAATGTAAATTCAGTAACAATTTAAAATTAGTCAATCAATAGCAAGGAAAAAGTTTAAGTAAAATGCAGATATTCTATTGGACTAGAATTAGCCAATCAGAGACTTGAAATACAGAAACTTACAGGATTAACGGTTGAAATAATGTTGTTGCTGGCAAACCTTGGCAGTGACCAGATGGAAGATGTGTTCTCTACAGAAATATTACATGTGAACCGTAAAATATGTATACGTGTTAAGTGAAAGTATTAAAGAATCTCACAGCTCTTAAAAAGTGTAGTGCTTTATTAAAATGTGCAAGGATTAATAAAAGAAGTGAATTTAAAAACTTAAATTCTGTGTATGTCTACAATTCTAGTTGCACCACACCCTGCCTAAGATATACATGACTCTACAAACATTACTGATGCAGCCGAGGCAAATTCAAACATAAATAATATATAGAAGCGGTTTTAATACAAAGTTAAATTTATAGTGTAACAACAAAAACACATCTTCAAATCACCTCCTCATACGTAGCAGCATATTGCGTAACAACAGTAACTATTACGTAATCAACAACTTCAAACCGACGCCCAGAACGTGTTGCAAACTTCTTAAACAAAGTAAACTCCAAGAACAATACTTCAAGTTGGCTTCCAATGTATGAAGCTTAATAAATTTACACAAAAAAATATTACGTAATGCAACTACTACTTCAAGTTGGTTACCATACGTAAATAAATACTACTTCAAAATTTATAAGAATTTTAATTTTAAATTGTTTTAATATTATTTAAATTGTTTTATTACTATTATTATTATTATTATTATTATTATTATTAGTTTGATTAAAGTAAATTTGGTATTTTGTAAAAATTAAATAAAGTTTTCTAATTATTGATTTTATTATAATTTTTAGAAGAGATTTTGTAAGATTATTTAACTACAGAGTTACTTTTACAGGATTTAGATATATAAATTTAAACAAAAATTTAACATTTAATAAACAATATTAAAATTTTATTTATTATTATATTATATTATTTTATAATTAATGTGTACAATTACTGTATTTAAAATTGTATATGTTTTTGAGATTGAATAAATTACAAGGTCTGATAATATAAGCCCTGGTTTAAGAGATTACATGCCAGTGTTTAGTATTACAGATTTTATTTTTATTTGTATCTGAGCAGTGCAACTTTTGACAGTACTGTACACCTTCTTATTGTTCCACGCCAGGGGAATACTGCCAGCCATTCTCCCCCACCCTAGACCACCTTGTCCTCCTCTGTATTTCTGCAGGTTGAAACTGTACTATTGCAATAAACAAGGGTGTACCAAATGTAGCGCACAGCTTACTGTTGTAGTGTAAACTCCATATGCATGGGAGAGGTCAGGTAAAAGCAGCGCTGAGAGAATTATGCACGCACAAATCAACAGCACTGTTTCAGGTTCACGATGAATAATAAATTTCATATAAACATAATGATATCTCTGGACATCCAACTTTCAATTAGTAAGTTGTTAGGCGTGGTTATTGACATTCTGACCAACAAAGCAAGTCATATGTTTTATGCAACATTTTGGCTATATACATTCATTATTGGTGTATGGGGGTCTTCCAGTAACTATATCGAAGTGTTTAAATTACAAAAAAGAATTATTAAGCAAGCCCATCAATGTACTCCTAGCAAACCACTGTTTTTAGATTTAAGGTTTCTACCTGTAACATGTACTTACATTTTATAATCATCTGTACGAAACAGAAGAATCTGAAGCAAGCCAATGGAGTGTTGCGTTGGCAGGTGGTTTGTGAGTGTGAGAGACAGAGAGAACGTGTAGCACACACATTCACCCCGATTACTTGGCGCAGAGTCCAGCAGACATACTTTCATCATGCTACCTTTCAAACTAACAATAATTATGTAAACATGGCAGTGAATACATCCCGTATAATTTCAGTTTAGGCACATAACATACAATGAAGTAGTTAAGTAAATTAAAAATTTCTGTGTGTAGAAAGCTTATCTTGTGATAAAAATGAATTATTGCAATGGCCTGGCAAGCCCTTTCTCCTCCCCAATGTTGCCTGCTGGCTGTTGTCTTTGCTTGAGGCTTCCGAATCAGAATCAAAGTTGATAATCACACGCTGTGCAGTTTCCTCTCGTGCAATTTCTTTAATAAAGTCCTCCTCAAATCTTCTATTGTAACCCTGTCTAGGGCCTCGACGTCCACAAGTCGGTGTTTAATTCTACTACTTCTCGCTTCACTTTAGCCCAAATGGGTTTATTGGATTATACTGGCAATGATACAGCGACGTTATCAATGTGTCCGTGTCCAGCTTGTACATCTTCTCGCTTGCAATGTGAAGCAACAATTCCACGTTTGTTTCATGGGGATCGTGCAGAATCCCATGTTCTTGCAGCCAAGCTACAATTTCTTTCTTTAGGGAGTTACTTGAAGAAAGCCTGTTCATAATTTTGGAACTGTAGCTAGCATTGTTCATTATGATTACTGAATCTTCCTGCGAAGAAAATTTTCAAACCACTCGTAGAAGCTTTGGGCATTCATTTCTGAGTGATAGTCTTTACTCACAGAGCTGGGATGAGAACTCATTTACATTCCAGAATAAACCCTGTTTTAGCCGAGCCTACATGACACACACCCTTTCCGTTGAATCTTGCCAAATCTGTTTCGTCAAAGTAACATACAGGACAATCGTCACCACTTACTCTAATTTGGTGCATTCTTCTCAAAACTTCTATCCTGGCTATCACTATTTCACGTTTCTCCATCAGGAACTTGTGACCATCATTAGTTCTTTTATATCTAAAACCTAACTTTCTTAAAATTGTATGCAAGATGATGTGAATCCTGGAAACCTATTTTTTTCCCACATCATATCTACCAGGTTTTTTTATTGTGGGAATGGGAAATTCTCCTCTGTCGTAAGAATCATACATAGAGTGCCATAACACATATTTTTCTTTCATTCAGATTTCTGACACATTTTTTAACATTATGGTGCTTTGCAGGGGGTCTCAACAAAGGCTCCCCTAATTCTTGTGATGATGTTTTATCCTCGGCGAGGCAGTATGCACACTAACTCCACAAGCTTCTGGTTCTGAGAGAAATTGATGGCACTTATTGTTTCATCAGAAGAAATTTCTTTAAAAAATTCGTACACACTGTACATTATGTTTCGCCCTTGATTGTGGCCTTTGGTGCCACTTGCGTCTTTTGTGTTCCCATTCGACTCACTCAGTGATACTGTTAAATACTTTAATTAAAACCACTACACTTATAACAGTAACTTTGAAAGTTTAAGCTTATATAAAGAATACTTTCACATGTAAATACAGTGTATAAAATGTAAATTACAAGCAACAAATTAAGGTCTGAGGTTGACACATCTTCATTTTTCAGAATACAACTGCTCTAAGCTGTTGCAAGCAGACCGAATGTAAACTCAACACTGCTGATGGTCAAGGTCTTTCATAAATATCTGCTTTGACACTTAACTAAAGAACCAAACATTATAGAAACAGTTTTTGGACAGTCTGATTCAAAATTTTTAGCTCTGCTCAGCTGTAATACTATAAATGATGAGTACTTAAGTGCTTTAGCAGAAAAGGGGAAGGAGGCATGGTGCCACTGCAGTGAAGGGAAAGAAAGAGGGGAGCAGCGGCAGAGTCTCGGCTTGGAAGAAGAGGGAATTATTGTGTCATCCCCCGCATGGAAGCATTTTCTGGTATTACAGAAAGAAAGCCAAAAATCAATGGAAGATTACAGACTGAGAAGCAAACAAAACCTAGAAAAGGTAGAATCACATGACTGAAAAATTCAATGCCATAGCTGGGATTTGAACCTAGAAAAGTTTAGAGCATTCACGGATTGTAATAGCAGGAAGTAAGGCAAATCTTTAGAAAAAGATATAGAGGGGCTACACACATGTTGAGATAATAAAAGGTCAAAGTGTAAATCGACACGTACTGTGGTCGAAAAATATCTTGAAGAAAGAAATGTAAGTAATAGGGAAATAAATTATTTAAGTGCCTAGATGGTAGTAGGTATTGCAAGGAGAGAATAAGGAAATCAGGCAAAACTGAGTACGGAAATACTGGAATGTGGCAAAGTGGACATAACCTAGGGTGAATAATAGTATACGGGAGTAAGAGAGTTTAGAGACAAAATCTGAATCATATTTAGTGAATAGGGAGCAAGGTGGGCAATGATAGGAACTGTAAACGTGGGTAAGATCACAATAGGAGCCAGGGCTCGACATTGATCATGCCAAATGAATACATCAACATTCAACTTGGAGTACTTAACACCTTTTAACAGAGCAATTGAAAAGTAGAAGCCATAGCATACAGCGAGACTAGGCAACCTTGCTCTAGCGCTCCTGGGTGAGCAACTTTCACCAGCATTACCTAACTGTGCCTCAGATTCCTTCATTCATGAAGACAAGAATATCTTTAAACTCAATAATGACTATCATTTGTACAATACCTCAACAACACACAAAGGTGTAGCTTTATACAATAAACTACCTGAATTTCACAAAGTAAATTGTTTGAGAGGAAGGTCAACAATCTACTTTTAAATCATATGTTCTACTCAGTAAACAACATTTTGAGCGCTTAATGTATTTCATAGGCTTTTTGTAAATACTTTCTCATTAAATTGTATCCTTATGTTATGTTTTATTAATACTTCTGACAAATAAATAATCTAATCTAAACCAGGGCAATGAAACATCTGTCGCCCAACTTTCAGATAGAAGACCAAGACGAATGAGAAGGCCAGCAGGTAACTTGCAAGTCATGACGTTACTTAGAGAGCATTAACATCCAAGTACAAAATGTACTCATTGTTGCACTCAACCTTGGCATAACGCTGGGTTGCCAACTTTTGAAAAACAAATGGCAGGAAATCTTTTGTGCACTACATTTTTGGTTTCATCGTTGAAGATCATAACCTGTACACTATACTATTGTATGGACTATTGCGCAAAAGTTGATGGTATAGCTTCCCCTACCTTAAGTTATATTAGTTTATGCTGCAAATACGTAGTAAAATAAACGAGTTAGATCAGAATTACAAGAATCTGAATTTCTTGTTAATGTAAGTTACATTTACAAAACCTTTTTATCAATTTAACTTGTTTAATTAATTAGCTAATGAAGCCGAATTACTGCTTCACATAATGGCAGCGTGATGCTCAACAGGTAACTAAAAGTATTGCCAACTGTTTAGCAGACATATTTGCATAGTGGATTGTTGACTTTGAAAACTATTTTATTTTATAACATTATAGGAAACCTTCAGTGTTTTACAATTATGAATTTTAGCCAGAATTCTATTTAATCTTTATTTTTTGTTGTGAATATTATGAAAATGACTTTCCTGCCAGTGTAGGCAGTGAGAAGAGGAAAATGTTTATGAAAATTGGGATTTGGTACAAAAATTGAGATAGTTGGCAACCCTCTGCAAATATGTTTTGTATCAATGAATATAGACCAGAGTTGTGAGTTTTTGCAGATTATGCTGGATGGTGCAGTGCCACGTATGGGCTGGGTACGCATTCCTTCGAGTCTGCTAGCACCAAAATGTCTAATTTTACATAATAGTTGTAATCCTCTTCAAAGTTTCTAAACCCTTGCATCCTCGATATTTAAAATGCTTTGCTTTTATTATGTTAGATGCCCTGCCATGCGTCATCATTGGAGCAAAATGAAAATTCACAACCTTTCCATTAATTTTGTCAGCGTTGATGCTAGAATTGTGTGTGTCTAAAAATGTACGCAATATCACTCCATTAGCACTGACATCGTGTGTAACTCTTCAAACTTCTTTACAGCATTAATTCCAAGTTTCTCGATTAATGTCCAAACAATTAAACGACTGTCATATCTCTTAAAATTGTGGGAATAGATTGATAGTCTTATCCAACAAGATACTGCATCTGCTATTCATGAGAGCGTGTTTGTGGTGTTCCACAACTGCAACAAACATATGAGCAGTCTTGAAGATAGCAACAAAACATTCTGCAGCGTCGTTGCATTCCAATATCGTCTTTAAACTCTCTTTAACCATACAAACTGCACCAATAGCATCCAGAAGGGTTGTGCTTACCTTCATTTCTAATACGAGGGTCACTGCGAAAGTTTTGAGATACGTGTAAACTAAGATTGATCAATTTAAATGGATTTCACGATTGGATAGCCGCATTCTTTGCGAGTGTAAAGATGTAACAGTTGGCATCCTCCCTCCCCCCTCACAGCGTACAGTGCAAGGTTAACAACCTCTGGTGTGGCATCAGTTGCTTGTCAGCATGGAGGTGCAAAGACAGCAGTTTCGTGCAATCATTTTAAAATGGGTTTAGTTTTGAGTGCTTACAACAGGCTTTGGGGGACATTGCTCCATCCCGTGCCACAGTTTTTCAGTGGTTTCAAGAGTTTAAATGAGGCCGAACTTCATTAAAGGACGAGGTTAGGAGTGATCGTCCATCTACGGCAGTGACTGAAGAAAACATAGCTGCTGTGGAAACAATCGTGTGACATTTAAGGAAATTGAGGCAATTGGATCGTCAGCAATTTTGAAAATATTGCATGACTATTTTCGTGTGTGGAAGGTCTCATCCGTTGGGTGCTCCACAATTTAACTGATCTGCAAAAGCGCACCCGTGTTGAATGGTGTGAAGAAATGCTGGCCAGATTCGATGGAGGCAATTCTTGGTGGGTTTTTGACATTGTCACTGGTGATGAAACTTGGATTTACCAGTTTGACCCTGAGACTAAGCGTCAGTTGGCTGTGGTAGATGACAATCTTCCAATGAAAGTGAAGCGGCAGCACAGCGTCTCATCATGTGGCTACCATTCCTCTTGTGGAACAAAGAGCACTGGTACACAACAGTTTGCTTACCACAAGTTTTTGAGAAGCTTCGTGAATTGCAGCCAAGATCAGGACTCCAAAGAATCCTGCTCCACCACGATAATGCCTCTGCGCACACAGCCAATGCAACGATCCACAGAGGTGAAGTTGATGACTCATCCCCCCTACAGTCCAGATTTCGCTCCATGTGACTTCTTTTTGTTCCCCACAGTGAAAAATCGTATACGTGGAACAAGGTTTTCAAGCCCTGAAGAAGCTGTTGCACACCTACATCAAAATGAGTGGCAGGAGTGGTTTGAGAGAATGAGAAAGTGCACACAGTGTGGTGGTGAATACTTTGAAAAGCTCCAGCAGTCAAACTGATTTTATCCAGTTTAGTTTTTGTGTATCTCTAAACTTTCGTAGTGACCCTCGTAATCAGCATAAGAAACAAAGCTTACGAAGGAAATTGCTTTTCGTTGTCTTTTACAGTATCATTATTGCATACGTTCTCTACTCTTACGGTACAGACATTCGGGGTGTGATACTTAGGCAAGAATTACAAAATCTACATATTGATCATTTAAAAATGCACCCACTTTAGTCATTAACTTACAGCGCACCTATTACCCATATAATATAATGCAATCCAGTGTTTGTCATTACTAAACCTTCGATGATAATCTATGGTACAGAAGACTTGCAGATAGCAGGCACGAACTTCTGCCACATGTTACCTTATCCGGGCTGTCTCTGCACATCACACTCCGGTCCATACTAATGGATGCATTGCCATTGTGAACCACTAGTGGAGAATGTATCCTCACTATAATTACTGATAAATTCCAAACAAAAAATGGTATAATTAAGCAAATAATCGTAGCTTCCTTAGTAAACAAACATACTGAATAAAAGTATATCAATGAACTTAGAACGCTGTAAAAATATATGTTACATTCACATGACTTTCTCTACCCTCTACTGCTTATTAAAGCATGTACAAATTATTCTTACAAACATTTATTTTGCTATCTACTATATTTAAATTAAAATTAACAAACAGCCACATTACACATTTCGTTATAGATATAAAGAGAACAGCGATAGTCAAATGTTTAACAACTGGACGCTATATGCTGTTTCCATGACATTGTGAGAAACAACTGAAAATCGACAGCACTTGAAAAGAATGAACAATCACTGAACAATTTGAACCATTAATAACGTATATGGCTGATGCTACAAAATAACGTTAATTGGAATAAATCGTGATTTTTTAAAGGAATCTACATTTTTTGTGTAGTACGTTTTCATCTATCGCTTAATGTTTACCAGTATACAAGATTATACAAAATTCTTTGCAAATGAAAAGGATTCAACATGTACATTTTATTTGTCATGTAAATATATTTAATTTACAGTACTTGAATCAAAATTGTTAGAACCATTTTTCAGAAAATCAAAAAATTGCACAAATGTTCCATGTAAGGGGTAGTTTTGGGGTGGGGGAATTTTCTTGAAAACCTTTGTGCCGCATCTTTGGAAGATAATGAACTTAAATACCAAGTTTGGTATCCATCCAACATTTCATTTATAAGTTACGCTGTTCACAGACGCATATACACATAAAGTTTTCTAAATATGCCGTTTTTGGATTCAGGGACCTGACAGCATGTATTTGCGGTGAAATCTCAGTATCTAATTTTTGCGTGGAATGCAATACCTTCTCTAGCTACTATGTACGTGGCAGAGGAAGTAAACATTTCAGTCTGGTATTTTAATAGCTTGTGATCATGAAGTTAGCAGATTTAATATTGAAGTTTACTAATTACCATTACTCTTTTTAGAGCAAACATAAACATTTTTAATTTATTTAATTTATACATCAAAATGTTAAAATTACATTTTATAACATAACACATCGTAAAAACACATAGAAACATAATGGAAGAAAGGAAATTACTGAGTTATGTCGCATTTTCCCCAAGTTCATGCTTGCCAAACTTGAGATCTTTTACATAAAGAAAATCCATCATAGAACCTCAGTCTTTCACCATACTGAAGCACAGGTTTGGTCCACATACAAAACTCTCTGCCACTTACAGGCTTACAAAAGTCTGACAACTGTGGCTCTATGTCCTTGCAATGTGCTAGTGGCGCTTCTCTCCTCACAGGAGGAGCATGCTTGCAAATCAAGTCGGCATCATCCACTTTCACTGGCACCAAATCCTTGTAGAGCTTCTGCTCCACCGGGATGTTTAACTTTAATAAAATCTGAAACAAAAATTACAAGCTCTAAATCTTGGGGAAGCGTTCATCAACTGTGAAGAACAAGATTACGCCTGTGAGGTAATTTAATATTTCCAACATAAGAATTGTGTGACAATATTAGTTTTGGTTCTAAAACACTCAACTGTGAAACTGAAATAAAACTTCTATGTGCACCACCTAATAGCGCAGATCAAAAAGTGAGCAAAGTAATATTATGTCTTAGGCAGCTGAAGAGTTGAGTGTTGGATAATGTGCTATACTTCCATTCCAAAATGCAGTAAACAAAGATATAATATTCAAATTACAAAAGAGAGTAATACTTGGCATAGAAAACTAGACAACATTTCACAAAACTGAATATACTAGCCTTGTCCTGTGTTGTTTACATAGAGGAACTATTAATACACTGCCGTTTGTGAAAATTGCAACACCAAGAAGTAAACTCATGAATTTAATAGCACAGGTTAGGTACATGATAAGTAACAAATGATAAAATTGACCTTTGAGCCCTAATATTCAGTATTTGGTGTGGCCTCCATCCGCTTCAATTAGAGCTGCTATATGCCATGGCATTGAATCAAAAAGGTTCTGAATAAGTTCCTGTGGGATTTCCCTCCACACAGTTTGTATTCGAGTTCACAAATCTGTGACACTGGTTACTGGAGAACCGTGATGCATCAAGTGTGCGACCAACCATATCCCAGACATGTTTGATGGGCGACATGTCAGGCAAACGTGCAGGCCAGGGAAGCAATGGTACCCGTCGGTCTTTGAAGTTTTGTACGTCCCTCACAATATGTAGCCGGGCACTGTCCTGTTGAAATGTGGCGATGCCTGAAGCAGGGGGAGTACCTCAGGCTCTGTAACCACCATTAGGTACCGGTTGCTGTTCAAAGTGCCCTCAATTTGTAGGAGGCGAGATTGGTTGTTGTAACCAATGGCGCCCCAAACAATCACACCTGGTGTTTGTCCGCTATGCTGCTCAAAAATGCGGCTCTCCAGGTTGCGCTCACTACAGTACCGCCGGACATTCTCAAGCAGGACTCATTCGAAAAGACTACATTTTGCCACTCAGCACCCTAGTGACAGTGTTCACGTGCCCATTGCCGTTGGAGGAGCTTGTGGTTTCTAGAAAATGGAAGCCGACATAATGGCATGCATGCAACCAGTCCAATCGGCAGCAGACGGTGACGTACCATTGATGCAGACAAGTTCACACCTGTTGCAGTGCTCCAGTGTCGAGCCAACACTGTGGATGAAGCTGTACGGTTATAGCCATGCGGACGAGATGACGGTCATCCCGTGCTGTAGTCCAGTACCCGCTCTTCGCTGCGTACAACCTTCATCTATCCACTGCTTCCACATACACATCACTGTCGTAGCAGCATGCCCTGTACGAGCCAGAATGCCACGGTGTGACAAACCCACTTCCCGGAGACTGACCATGCTGCCCCATTCGAACTCACTCACATGCTGATATGGCTCCCTTTGACATTGACGACGCACTTACTCTATTGTTTCCAGCTTGTTTGGCAGCTCTGCACTGACACTGGGCACAACACTGACATGAGAGGGCTCTGTTTGGCCTACCTGCAAACGTAATCACTTATTGCTTGCACACTCTTCTATACTTCCACCAAGTTTGGGGTTATTCGGGAAATTCTTTCTTGGTGTTGCAATTTTCACAAATGGCAATGTAAATATTGTGACACAGCAACTGTGTCTCAGGAGGTCGGCACCGGGCAGTCTAAGCTGAACAATGATAAGTAGCGCTCTCCAGTGTAAACACTGGAAGTGCTACTGCTAGATGACCAAAATCTTGTGGATGTTTCTCCTTCTCGAACATTCGAGAACCCTGAAGAAATTTCCATTCGCAAGAGCAGTTAGTCGAGTTGAGTTGAGTCAATCAGTGAGCAAGTGCAATTCTCCGAGTGAGTTGTGCGTTGATGCTGCAGGAGAGATTGAAGAAGTGAACAGTCTGGAAGAAGAGGCTAAGTGAAGTGACAGGAAACTTGAACCACTTTGCATTAGTGAAGTGAAAGTTGGAAAACTGGACAGAGTCACAATATAAAGAACAACCTGGAAATGCTGAAGTACAAGATCACAATACTTCTTTGTAGCACTTACAAGCAAACCCTGGACAGGTGATCAGCCCAACGCCAGCTATGGCGGTGAAGAACAAATGCAGTGATGAAAGGGATGATGATAAAACTCATGTATCAAAATATCCAATGCAGCAATCACCTAGTGACCAAGAAAAACTGCAAAAAAGCCTGTGGTCAAATTGGTCAGGCCCGATCCGAGACCTCCCAAATGTGCACCACAGACATAACTGCCTGAGCCATCACACTCTAAAAGTACTGCATTTTAAAACTCATTTAACTTCACTGGAGTAATGTTATATAACAATTTATCAACAGGTAAAAAAGAATAACTATCTATTACAATTTAAAAACAAATACACAAATTCTTACTAAATAAGAAGTGTTAACATTTTTGTAACATTCTTGCAAAGCTGATTTAAATATAATCAATGCGTAGAATGCCAGAATTTCTTTAAAAACAAAATTGAACTAAAAAAGTAAAATGCCAGGCCCATTATAGAATGTATTAAGATAAAGCATTCCCCCAGAATAACAATCTTTGTAGTACCAACAGTTAAAGGAAATGAAATAAGAATTTAAAGTAGCTCTGAATAAAACTAATAATTTGTGCAGCCCCAAAAGCACTGAATATGTAGAAACAGTAATATATTACAATTGAAATACACAGCATCCTTCTCACACAATATTTGCCATTTTAAATAGAATTTAATATGTGGTGGGTGATATTCCATATGAACTCGCTTTGATAAGATTTAAGTGCCGCTGCACACACTCTTGTCGAGAACTAAGTCTGTTACACACTCTGTCTTCTTCATTGGAGCGCATCACTCAAGGGGCACCGGGAATCAGCTGATGACGTGGACACTGCATAAGCGCTATCTATGCTGGCGGAGAGGATGCAACCTGGAGAGCGGTGTAAGTGCCTGGTGCAGCCGGCTACTGACTGTTAATCGGCTGCCGATGTAGTGACAAGCAGGGGCCGAAAATTGTAGTTCATCATTCACAATACGTTAAGGAATTGCGACCATCTCTGCTAAAACAGATACTCATTGAAAAAATAGCCATAATTGGCTCATAACTTCCACTCAATTAAAGAACACATTGAACACTGCAGAAAAAACAAAATAACAGTATCTGCAAATCACGTGGTCTAATAAAAATTAACACTAAGTTCTTCTTCTTCATGTTGCTTAAACAACTTCACTGAGGTATAAGCATTGCTCCTGTGTGCTACTATGAGGTGAAGCAGATCTTGACGAGTCTGTGAATAAATTAAATTAAATTACTGCCATAATCTTGCATACTGTGTGTTGGCAATAAAGCCATTCACTCTCTTACGCTATAGTATTTTGATAAGAGCAGAATAATAGGTGAATAGCTGTACTGTAATCAGCTTATTAGTTTATAACCTACTAAAACCATGTTGTAAAAATTGCAACATCACATGCCCTATATCATATTTAATGCGTTACTTAGAATCCTAGAAGATATTTAAGGAACACTAAACTCATTCACAATAACCAAGAACAGAAACCAGAACGAGAACAACAAAGTTAAAATACATACACTATACTGTCTGCTGCGTTCACAATTAATACAAGGCTTTCTGTCCTGGGAACAGAAAAGAAGACGTCAAATTTTAACTTCCTTAACTAATAAATGAATTACAACTATCTGGGCTTGTAGGCCGTGGTCTAGAAGGCATCATGGATACCGACGTTTCGCCAAGTTCAGTGCTTGGCATCTTCAGGGTGAAGTGATTCAGTGTCTGCGGTGGTCGGAGTCGGAAATAGTAATGGATCTGAATTTAGAAGATGTTTATTCTGCATTATGTTGGCAGAATTGGAAGCAGGTGAAAAAATATCATTGGTCAGTTATAAACAAATGTCTCAATGTCAAAATCCACCTTCCACTTTGCTATCAATGTGGTCAATATGCTTTTCCATTCTTGTGAACTAGTCTTTAAGAGCATCAAATTTCACATTGTTTCTTGTATATTCATTTCCCTGACTTTCTATAACAATATTATGAAATTTTTACTGCAAATCCACATTTTTTATTATAATACTGTAAAACTGTTGCAAATTTCTAAATATATTGAAATCAGAAGTTGATAATTTATGAAGTTTAAAGGTAATAACTAATTGAAAGTAAGCAATTTTGTTTCACCATATTTTAATCGGACTCCACCATCTCCATATTTGTCCAATGCTCTCCTTGTTATTTTATTTGTATGACATAGAGCAGTCGCTGTGTGGTGTGGACACAGATCATGTGACCTGCTCAAGGCTAAGTTTATCAGCTGAGTTACTGCATCTGTTGCTACCTTCTGTCCATGCCGTAAGCACTAGAGTTTGTGCATCTCAAAGGTGAAAGTTTATTCAAGACATTTGTGTTGGGTGTGATTCTTGTCTTGTTATTAGTCCACTGCAAGGCCTGCCAGCAAATTCACACTTAAACAACAAATTTTTATGTGTGATGCATACGTAAAACCTGAATCATGTATACAATCTCAGAAGGAGAAAAATTGTTAGATGTCTGTCTTATTAATAACTTTAGGACAACGTTATAGTTAAATGCTAAACCTAACAAGCAAAAACAAATTTTCTAACGGAGGAAAACATTGGTGCATCATTCAATCCTAAAAAATAATGTTTATAGGAACAATCCCTGCAGCATAGATGAACTCAAAACGAGAAATAATAAACAAATGAAGATGCCAGTAATAAACTCAATGCATATGGCCACCACTTATAACAAGGTTAATGCTGATTATAGTGCATGTTACCATCACTCGTAAGTAACTGATGTGAGCGATTTACAATGGAACACTCCACAGTCCCACAATGTAGCAAATGCTCTGTATATGACATATCAAACTAATTAAATTGCTTCTTCTCAGCATGTGCATCTTCAAGTTTGTTTACCTCTAGGGAAAGTTTCCTTCAGATTAGGCAGCCGTTGTAAGCATTGCATGGGAACGTGATTGTTAGTATTGATACCCTCTTTGTTTTAAGCAACGACTCAACCAAACAAGTAATGTGAGATATAAAAATGTGTAACAAGAAAATAAAATTGTATCAATAGTACCATGCTATAACCTATTTATAAGTAGGGCTCGGATTTTTAGGTGGAATAAACCTTCATTTTAGGTTTCTTATATGCTTAAAATAGGTTTTTTTTAGGTTTTTCTTCGTGGGTCAATACAGGTATCAATAATTTTGCTTTTCTGGTACTTAGTTGTAAGATTTATTTTTTGGCTTACCGTAGATACATACATTCTCAAATATTCTGGCATAAACTACTTCCTATTATCAAGTAACACATTCTTGTATGAAGAAAAGGTTCTTTCAATGGAACATGATGTCATTGGAGCATAGAAATAATGCCAGTGCATCAGGTTCTAGGGGTAGTTCTCCTGTATACTTTTCTCCCTGCAATACTGAAATGATGATTTTCATATCTTCAAAAGCAGGATTTTGTTGAAGAACCTTCTGCAACTTCGAAGAACATGCAGCTCCTACTGGTTGAGATATTTCTTTACTGGAAACATTGCCAATGATATCTAGAGCATCTTTCAGTGGCAAAGTTGTACTTTCCAACCGGAGAGTAGCTTCTGGTATAAAACAAAAATGTGTCTTAATGTAATGCAAGGGAAACGGCAAGAGTGGGGCGCTCGATTGATTTCTTAGCCTTGGCAATGCAGGAAGCTTCTGTTTCATCCAATTCGTTGACCACATGTTTAATGTTTTTTAAGCGCTCTGCATAGTAAATGGCAGCAGACTGCCAAGTACACTCCTCCTGACCTTCTATCAGCTGCATCCAGGTGTCACCACGTTACAAGTGCTGCGTTTAACTGTAGTAACTTGAACTATCTACTGGCTATAAGTGGTGGAAATAATTTTACAATGAGTTTCAATCAGAAAATAACACTCTTCATTTCGAAAAAGAGAAAACAGGTATTTAGGTTATTTTAGGTGTCAACCCCTCATTTAGGTTTTTTTAGGTGTAACGAAATTTGCATATTCTGCTCCAGGAAGTGTGAAACGAGTATATATCTTGAAATGTGTTAATTAAATATAGAGGAAAAATATAGGTTAAAACCTAAAAATCTGGGCCCTACTTATAAGTGATGTCACAAGACAAAGCCAATCAACCCTCTCAATGAATCCACATCTGTGTTTGGTTTGGTTTTGTTTAAGGGCACTCAACTTCTAGGTTATTAGTGCCCTTCTAAAACAGATCATGGCAAAGGCCATAGATAAAGATCAGTAGAAAATTTCATGGCAAAGGCTAGAGATAAAGCTGAATAAAAAAATAAAATAAAAATACAATTAAAGCAAAAACCAGTGATAAATATCAATATAGAAATATAGCACAAGTTATATATAATTATAAATATATAAAGCTAAACCAATCAGTATAAAACACCTTCTATTAAAATGACATTTGGAAATTTACTTTTGAAACAAAATTAAAAATCCTATCAACAGCTTGCTTATCATCTGCTAAGACCTCTGCAGTTGCAGAGACTCCTGAAGATGTGCTAGAGCAATACACTCTAGCAACATGTGACGGACCAAAAGACTTTCGCCACAAAGCGGACAACACATCTGTTTTTTTCTCCTTCTTGCAAAACCCAGAAAAACAGAATCTGTGTGAAAATTTCCCTAAAAAAGCAAATATTTTCCTGACTTTTTGACATCTGAAACAGTGTGTGAAATGAATGAAATTGTAGCACCTACTTTTTACTACATTTCTGAAGAAGGTGCTTCATTTCATAAGATTAAAAACCAATAGTAAGGTGCTTTGTTATGAAAAATCTCTTACATCATGGAGACCTCATTGAGTTAAGCATAGTTGATACCTGTGCGACACCAAATTTACATCCATCATTTGACGGAGAACGTTATAGAAACTTCGCAGATGATGTTGATTATAGACTTTGTACAGGTTTGATAGAAACAACTTAGATTGATAACTGAACATTTCCTTGGGGAAGACTTAGAAACTTGAGGGAGTGCCATACACAATAACCAAAGAACGAGGATTTTTCTTCGCTACATTGCGAACCCAGGATTTGAGAGCGAAGTTCGTGAGGACATTTGGGTTCACCAGACAACAGATTCGTTAAATGTTCCTAAAGTTATGGATGCCATAACGTGGATTACGTTTCCATGATGAGCTGCAAACAGAGGCAGGACACACCCATCGATGTTCCTACTGTAAAGGCAGTGACTCACATGTGTGCAAAAGTTCAGATATATATGAGATAACGTGAAGTTAATGCAGGAGATTGTGGCTACAGTGTAACTGCTGAACAAGAATCATACAACAGATAAGTTGGTAACAATGGTACACTTATTCACACTCACCTTCACTAATTAAATGTTGTATAAAACAAACATTTTCGAGGGCATTCATCCTCATCGTCAGTGACTGGGCGACTAAAGGTCTCTTTCTGCCATATGCTCTTCTTCCTCTTCCTGCGGATTCTGAACCTGTTGCCATCTGGTGTTGGGGGCACAAAGTTTTAACACATTGTTCACAGGCAGGATTTCAAAATTAATGACATTGTTGCCATTTTTGATGATGTGTATTTTTTCCCAGATGTTCAATTCTATTGGTGTGGTGAGGGGTTTTAACAATTTTATACTTTGGCCAATGTTGTGGTTTTCTGTCCAAAAATGGTGTAATACAGCAGATTTCTCTATTTGTTTTAGTTTTATGTTCCTTTGGTGTTCCTTAAGTCTGGTTTCCAAGTTTCTTTTGTTCTTCATATGTAGTATTTCTCACATTCATCACAATTAATCTACCATCATGAAGAATACTTCACGCTTAATAGTGCTTCTGTTTTAATCTTTAATGCTTTGGGATGTTAAAACGGTTTTAACACAGTACCTGTACATGTGGATAAAATTCCAAGTCTTGCCTTGTACTGCTTTATTTTACACAACATTACAAAGATGAAGACTTTGAAATTCCAGAAACAGAGGCTCATGATGTGGTGGTTAATGATGGAGCCGAGAGAGAGGCTATCATTCGGCAGAGGGGAATGCTAACAACAGAAGAAATATGTAGAACAATAATCCATCATTTTCAACACTAGTTATTTAATGTCTTTATTTATTTATCCAAATCTTTTAAAATACTAGATATTAGAACATTTTCAAAATTGATAAATCTATGAAATAGTAGCTTGGAAATAATTTATAAATAGATAATTTTTCACACATGAAAAAGGTCATACTAGTAACTTCACAAATTAGGATAAGTTGAGAAATAAATTTAACAGAACAGTATTATTCATACAGTCTCTCTGATTTTCATTACAGCCTCTCTTTAGAAGCATTTCCTTCAATATTCTGAACACTTGTAACTGTTCCAGTAGAACCTAACGGACTTTTGCCGAGGTTAATCTGATTCCTCAGCTTCTGGTAGAACTTTTTTCTTTGCAGGTCCTCCTTCCATGCTTCTGGGATGGGTATGTTGGAGGCGTTAAATTTGAAGTTATAGTAACAGGAGAGATGGTGGATGCACTTTTGTCAACTGTATGGACCATGGCCTGTTCAGTGTTCCTCCTAAATTCAGTCAAATCAATAGACGCAGCTCCTGTAAAAATACAAAAGAAAACGTTCTTTTATACTTGCAATACCTTCCGATATATATGTGAAATGACTTCATTTTGTTTACTAAATAAGACTTTCGTATTTTCCAAAGCACTACAAACATTAACACTAGTGATTTTAAGAAATTGTATAAATTAATTATGTGTTCTATAAATTTAATATACATACCCTTCAATTTGCATACTGAGCGATTTGTTTCACCTTGAATGAAATTGTACAATTCTTTTTCCCAATCCTTCAACACAATCTGTTTATTTCCAGTTTTATTTCTGGCAATCTTTGCTTTCATACCATTGAGTTATTCCATATCTGTGCTTCATTTATCTCATAACTTTCCGGCAGTCTTCCTTAACTGCTTCTGCCCTTCTTCTTTTAATGTTGTCAGGAAGATATGATTTTTCTAACAACACTGGCTAGTTGCTCTGAACAATCCTCATCCATTCTCAAAAATGTGTGTTCCGTTCGACAATAAGAGAAAGAATGAAAATAATTGCATTGCATCATTGGAGAGTGCTTGTGGGCTACTTCCCGACACGTGCAGACATAGCAGTGCTCCATTACTGTATCTCAAGTTTAACATTATTAAAATGAACAAGCTTCTAATTTCCGAAGTACGTTCTACACATTATTCGCAGTACGTGTTCTGAAACATACACTAAGGTTTATTCATATCCACTAGTTTCCCTGACTTTACTGAACCATACGTTACATCCATGTTGTTACAAAAATCAAATATGGTGTTTATCAATCATCTCACATTTTCTCAGCTCGTTCCCAACTCATAAGCATCGTGTAAGTATGCAATATTTACTTAAAGAGATTCTAATTTCCAATTATCAGACTTGATTACATGCAATGTGTTTATATGACATGACTTTCTCCACCATCTATCATATATTAGTGAATATACAAACTATTCTTACAAACGTTTATATTTCTCTAACTAATTTTAATTCAGATAAACCTTTGCAGAAACAGCTACATTACATATTTCATTATAGATACAAAGAGAACAGCGATAGTCAAATGTTTAACAACTGGACGCTATATGCTGGCCTTAAAATTTCATACTGTTTCCATGACATCGCGAGGAACAACTGAATGTTGATAGGACTTTAAAAGAATGACAAAGTATTGAACGATTTGAAACATTAATAACAGGTATCCCAAATGGCTTATGCAACAAAATACGTATTTCAAATGAACTGTGTTTTAAAGAGATCTACTTTTTTTGTGTAGTATATTTTCATCTATAACTTAATGTTCACCAGTTATACAAGGCTGTATTTAAGATTCCTTTCAAGGCTATTCCCAGGAAATTCAAGATATACATTTCATTTCTCCTCTAAATATCTTAAATGTGCTATTTTAATCAAAATTGTTAAAGATATTTTTGAAAAATTCAGAATTTTCTATGACTTTTCCACACAAAGGGTAGTTTCAGGTAGGGAGATTTTCTTGAAATAATGCTCAACTTAAATACCAAATTTCGTGTTTATTCAACTTTTCAATTGAGAGTTACGCTTCTCTCTCTCTCGCGCGCGCGCATGCACGCGCACACACACATTGTCTTTTTCTAAAAATGTTTTTTTTTTTATCTTTTGTATTCAGAACCCTCAAAAGATGTATTATGGGTGGAATATTATATTTCCTATACTTAGTATAGGTAAGCCCTAGAGAATGTTCCAGGGTTGCTGATTTGACAATACACTGGTTTAAGGTACAAATCTACAGACCTCTATGATAGCAGTATCCAGAGAGTCAAGAAGCTGGGAAAAATGCATAAATATGCATGGTGGCTCATAGAGAAGTTAACAAATGCAAATCAAAACAAACTTTCTGTCAAAGAGAAAGTTTTGTATTCCACCCAAAAATTTGATACCTAGATTTCACGGGAAATACATTTTTGAGGTCCCATGAACCCGAAAATAGCATTCTTATGAAAAGGTCCATTTGTGTGTCTGTGAAGAGCAAAACAGTCAATACCAAACTTGATATCACTTACAAGGATGTGACACAAAGATTTTTTGTTATGTTTTATTTTCTCAAAAGTGGAGCTAACAATTTTGATTTAGATTATTTATTAGCCATAAGAGGTAACATGACTCATGGCATTGTCAAAATACAATTTATGTACAATATTTTACAAATACAATATCATATGCTTAAGACATTTTCATGACAAATAAAAAGTATATCTTGAAGTTTCTAGGCTCTGAAGCCCTCTACATTTTGTATAATTGGTAAATCGGAAGAGGTAGACAAAATCTTACTACCAAAAACTGTAGATCTCATTAAAGGAAACAATTTATATCAAATGGAACTTTTTGTGACGTTAAAAATTTTGACTTTGTTATTAGTTTGAATTTTCCGATACTTTATACCTTTCTCACCTGCAAATCTTTTTATTATTATTATTATTATTTATTTATTTATTTATTTTGCAAAGAGAACAGAATTTCAAAGGCATCACACAGCAACCGGCTTTGAAAAGATTTGACTATTGCTTTATCCTACTGTATTCTTCTTATAGCTACAAGTTTATCTGTGTTAACAATAAGTATATAGAAGAAAAAGCTTTTGTAACAATAGTTTGTAGGGCAGTGAGTAGAGTAAGTCATATCAGATCTGATATTTAAAGCGTTACACTTCACCTTCATGAACTATGAGGTTTTCATGCGCATACATTCCTTTTCCCAAATATTCAACTACAATTCTTTAACAATATGCTTAAAGAAAATACCAGATATGCAAATTAAATGGTTTTACAAAGCTGTAGTTGCTCTTGGGGAAGTGACAAAGGATGGGAGATGATTGATAAAGTACATAGATCGTTAGGTTTATCTATTTCATCACATAATGGAGCAGCAATGTTGGAGTTGGGAAGAGTAGATAGCAAGTAGAAAGGATACTTAAATATTAGCATAGATTGAAATCATTGGACGAGCATAATATCTTGAGGCAATGTTTAATAATCCAAGAAAAATCCAGTGATGGGATGAACTGGGCTCAAGGAATACGGAGAATTCTTCAGGAAATAGGAATGAGTAACTTATGGGAGGAGAGAGAGGGGGTTAGTTAAAGGTTTCTGGAAAGAAGTGAGGAACAGAGTGGAAGATATAGAGAAACAAGAATTACTTCAAAGTATGGAAGGAAAGAAAAGTTTGGAACTATATAGACAATTAAAGGTGGACTGGGGAAGGGAGAAGTATGTGGATGTAGGTAATAGGTTAGTGAGAGAAGGGTGGGCCTGGTCTACATTAAGTGCATATAGGCTAAGGGGAGATAGGAAGGGAGTGAATTTGAATAGGTGTCCTCTTTGTGGAGAGGCAGATAATGAGTTACATTATATAATTGAATGTGAAGAAACTAAGTTGTGGAGAGATCAGTTTTTACCTAAAGAATGGGAGAATGTTAACAAAGAAGTATTAAAAGTTAGGATGTTGAAAATACAAAAGGATTGGAGAATATATGGGGAGAGTAAGAGAAAAATGGTTTAGTAAAATTAAGCAATATGAATTTGTTATGACTCACCATGCATAAATATCCACAGTGTTAAAATACATGATGGACTAAAGAAAAAAAAATAACAATTCAAAGTAATGTATTAAAAATTGTAAGAATTTTGTATAGCATTATGGAAATAAATACATTCAGATATTGACTGACATGCAATGGCCTTATTACTATTTTAAGGTAATCATGATCAGTGAAATTTCACCAAAAGTTGTGAAAAATTAAAACAAACTTTTTTATAATAAAATTATATAAGTCCTAAACTATAAGAAAACAATGTTTTTTCAACTTGGCACATTTACACTACAAATTGGCTGAAGCATCCGGCTTTAAACCTTGTTTGCTCACAAACCTTTTTACAAAAGTTTTTCATACCCAAAATGTTTCATACAATGCAATTTTTACTACTCTGTTTCAACATTTTTGTACTGTCTCTCAAAAGTACTTAATCCACCCACCGTTCACTTTTAATACACTTTCTTAGGACATTATTCGGGTAGGAGGTATGGAATGTTAAGAAACTTATGGAATCAGAGTTTTTTTAATACATAGAGTTGATTGTGTAGTATCCTGGGTTCTCATTCGAGTTTAGACGCACAGATCCCTTGGCTACGCTTTGAGGCTGAGGGTCCTCAATCCCTCAGCTACGCCTTGCGGCTTAGGGCCCTCGATGTTACAATGTTGAAACCCCGATCCCACAAGTTTCTTAACATTTCATACCTCTTACGGAATAATCCTCCTCCTGCATATGGAATAATGTCCCTTTCTTATTTAGTAAACTCATCGCTATATATCACCAAAGTACTCCATGTTGTTAATACTGTGCACACGCAGAAGAAAGTGCCAACCAAATCTTACTGACATAATATGCAAAAACAGCGATACTTTTATTTATTTGAAATCAATTCAAAAAACACACACTTAATCTTAAAACTAGAGTACCCTGTTGATTTACTACAGTCTGAGACCTCCACTTGTCTCATACTCATTTCCTCCTTTCTATTTTTCTTCTTCTTATAAAGGACGTACATTCCTTAACATTCCTCATTTCAACGTGGCTATATTTTTCACTCAAATGTTGGTGGCTCTTCACAAATAACTGCATAATCAAGAAGCGTCTGCTAATTAATGGGGGATAACATGGAAAAAATCCTAAAGAACATACATTTTGTATATAAATCTGGGCTCCCTGGCACTGCTTACAGTGCATCCTACCAATAGAAATGTGGGGCTTGTCGCGTTTACTGCAGCAGCTAGCCATGCATGACTATGCCAGGTATGGAACTTGTTCTTGAACTCTTGCAGAACCAACAGACACAGAAAGCTTTCAAATAGGGAATTAAAGTAGTCAAATAGTAAGGAAGAATATTTGGAGAAACTTTTGAACACGTAACTTTTCACCACAGACTGAAATGAGCCTTATTGCTTCTTGCATAGCAGCCAACATTTATAACAACAACACTGCAAAAGATCCCCAGACATGTGCACAACAATTGTGTGGAAGTGATTAGCAACCGATCATTTTTGAAAAGTTCTAACCATGTTTTCTCTCACATTTTATTGCTTTACAAACATGGGCATGCAGCCAAGCAAGAAGTGCAGGTTGTGTGTTCTTTGATATATTTTTGTAGATTATAAAACTTTTAGAAATGCTTTGTCTAATTAATAAGACAGATCTGAAGATTTACCTCAATGATACAGAGGCCTGCCTTCAGCTACTGTTTGCTACGAACAGGAATGTTGTGTTCTGAATGTACTGCACCCCATTGAGAGACGGGACCGAGTTTTGCTGCAGGTGAGTGAATACTCTTATGGCTATTGGTATTAGTAATTAACTTTATTTATTATTCTTTTTCAAACTGGACATGGAAAAGTCTGTGTGCAGTGTAACATGGTTCTAGTGCGTAAAGTTATTGCCCATCCACTGCTTTGCATATAAGCAATGATACGAGGTGACAAATGTATGAGCTCATGGTTCATGTCGTGAAGTATGTATGATCTCAAATACAATGCAAGAAGGAAAATTAGCGGTCCCAGTCACGACAAATACAAGCTAGGACAACACAAGTTCCAGTGTTGGCATATTCTGGATTCTTGGGATGATAGATGTTGAAACAAATGAAGTGCAGATGACAATTTGACCTAATATACTTTACAATTTTTTTGTTTATTTGGTGCTAAGTATTACAATATATAGGGTTGCTTACTGAAAATTTGGCCCTGGCCACTTTATTTCAGTAGACAGCCAAAATTGATTATATTATATTTACTGTCCATACCCATTTATTTTTCACTTTATATAAAATTGTCCAATCTTCTTACTTTCTTTTAAAACATTTCCACTGCTGCTATATTTCTATTTATCTTGATCCATTTCTTATTAACATACTGTTTTCTCCAAACTTCCGACTCATGACATTTAAAATATCACTTCTTATTTTATCATTCAACATATCTACATATTTATTAGTTATTTCTCAAATTCCTATCTCTCTTCTTTTTTTTTTTTTTTTTTTTTTTTTTTTTTTTTTTTTTTTTTTTTTTGCTCTTATCCTCCCCAAACAATTCATTGAAATATTCCATCCAATCTTCTGGTGGTATACTGGGTTTTGTTACATATTTACTATCCATTGATTTTATAACCTTCCATACCTCATTTACATTCGACCAAGTTTCTTTTGACTCTTTTACTCAACGTCTTCTTTACAAAGAAGAAGCCTATATCTTCAGATGCCCTCCTCTTTCTTGCTAACATATCTCCTTTTATCCCTATGTACTCAAATTCTTTTACCTAAAATCTGATCGTCTTTTAATCCCATTTCAGCTACCGCAAGGTAGTCAAGTTTCGTGATTATGTAATTTAAACTCCCCCACAGTTCCAGAATGCTGGCCTCCTTATATTTTCTCTTCCCTATTGCGAGTCTGATCTGAACCTAATTTTGCTCCTTAATTGTATCCCTGCTCTCGAAGAAGACTGTTTACTTTCACCCAAAACTAAAATACTGCCATGTTTTCAGATGATACGATGCTACCTTCTTTCTCTCCAACACCAAATTATGTGCCGCTATTACTTCCCCTCTTCTCGGTGACACTATTTTTCTGGATGTTCTCCTCCTGATGTCACCGCCTCTTTCCCCTTTGTTGACATCATTACTGCTTCTTCTCTGCGTCTATCTCCAGTCATCTGATTTACGACATGTAGTAAGTCCTCTCCTGCATGACGTCATTGGCCCCAGCTGTTCCACTCCATGACCTTCATCACTTTGCCAAGTGCTTCTCCATACATCCATGTGTTCAGCCATCATTTTCTCAAACTTTGGACTTCTGCCCCTATTTTGCTCTGGTATTGATTCTGTTTCCTGCCTTAACCTTCTCGTTCTGCTTAAATGATCTCCTTTCCTGTCTATTATGTCCGTTACACCACTTTTGCCGTCACCTATCACTTCCTCTCTTGCTATTCAAAGTTTCATGTTCTTAATATATGTTCTCTTGCCTGTGGCTTTTGCTTCTTTCATCTGTTGGATTAACTCTTTACTCTTTGGTTATAAGTAAGATCTTTGTTAATGAATGTATTAGTCCCTTTTAGTTTCTTTGCATTCTTTAGTATATTATATATCAGTTGCATTGATGCAAATTTCCCAATTATCATTCTCTCCCCAATTCTTCTTCCCACTCTAACCTCTACTATTTCCCAACCTTTTAATACCATTTCTCTCTAAGTATTATTTCCACTTCATCCACAGGCCATTTTCCCCTTCTCTCCTGTAAAGATTACGTTCAATCTTGCACCATTTCCACTTTTGATTTCAAATATTCTATCTCTCTTGACATTTGTTGAACTCTCTCTCTTTTGTTTCTTCTGCTATTCGAGTCATTTTATTGCTTAATTGTTGCTCCATAGTATCCGTTTTGGTTAGAATACTTCCTACCATTCCTCAGGTCCAGGGTTCATTTCTACTCCTCCGATTATGAGCAGTATTAAAATTATACTTCTCAATACAGACATGTTAGTTTTTCCTTCCCTTAATTGTCTTATTCCATGAAGACCAATTCTTGCCCGATAATGCCTAGCTCCACACCCACAGTTACTTAGGCCACTCTTTCTTTCAAATTTCTCACTGCACATCCCACACCCTCTGCTGCTAGCTTAGCACTCCTTTACAGAGCACTTAGAGTTCACCAGCACCGATGGGCTAATGGCTGCAAGATTTGCTGCTTACCCACCCTGCAGTTAATCTTTCTGTGCACTTTATGGACCTGGTGACAAATGTGCATATGAATAACATGCTGGCGAGCTCTACACATTATCTATTTAGGGGCAGCATTCAACAGGAACATCTAGATGTGAGTATTTGTGGCATGTTGACACCAAGAACCCTTTCCAGGAACTAATTAAAGACATTAGGAGGTCTGTCATGTGAAGTACCAATTAGATTTGGTTAAGTTAACAAGATATGTTTAGCTAGTCAGCATAATTTAGGGGCACTGCACACACTTATATAGTGTAATTTAGGAAAAGCAAAAACTGCTGACTGCATTGTTTGAAGTGATGCAGTGTGGTTATTTGGCTGCACTGGATTCAGTATAGCTAAATGTGCAGTAAGCAAGAAGATAATTATAAGCCTTAAGTTATGTTTTCTCCATATGCTTCATGTTAATCGAGATAAACATTTGCAGACTCTATCTTATTGCTAAGTTTCTTGCAGATGTAAGGGGAATATATATTTACAAGGGCAATATAGAAATACAGTAGCCTTTAAGCACATACATATCTCTTAATAGCTGGTTGCTAGGTGCAGCACTATTCTCTTTGCCACAGATTAATACTCTTTGCATATCCAAGACAAAAAAAATCTGATTGTTACACTCACATGACTTTCTCTACTTTTCTACAAACTATTTTTACAAACGCTTATTCTCCATCTACTTCATGTTAATCGAGATAAACATTTGCAGACTCTATCTTGTTGCTAATTTTCTTGTAGATGTAAGGGGAATATATATTTACAAGGGCAATATAGAAATACAGTAGCCTTTAAGCACATACATATCTCTTAATAGCTGGTTGCTAGGTGCAGCACCATTCCCTTTCCCACAGATTAATACTCTTTGCATAGCCAAGACAAAAAAATGAATAACAAATTCCCATTTGAGAAAATAAATATTGAAAGATTCTAGGGAATAACAAGCAATATCTCGAAAATGGTTCACTCAACAACAAAAATGTATATGACATAAATTGTATATTTTAACGCGATCTACATTTTTTGTGTAGTAAAAGTTTGTCTATCTCTTATGGCTTACCAGTTATGCAAAAGTCGTTCACAATGAAGAATACATTTGGAGACATTCCCAGAAAATTCAAGATATACTTTTTATTTGTCACGAAAATATCTTAAACATACAATATTTTAATCAAAATCGTTAGAGCCATTTTTGAGAAAATTAAAATTTTTGAAAAATGTTCCATGTAAAGGGTAATCTGGAGTGGGGGATTTTCTTGAAAACCTTTGTGTCGCATCTCTGGAAGATACTGAACCTAAATACCAAGTTTGGTGTTTATCCGACTGTTCGTTTCTGAGTTATGCTGTTCACAGACACACACACTGACATGTTTCCAAAAATGCTTTTTTTGGATTCAGGGGGTCTCAAAACATAAATTTCTGGTGAAATCTCGGTATCAAATTTTTGGGTGGAATACAATACTCCCCCTACTTACTATACGTAGTAGATGATGTAAAAATGAATAACGAATTCCCATTTGAGAAAATAAGTATTGAAAAATTTAAGGGAATAACAAGCAATATCTCGAAAATGGTTCTCTCAACAAAAACAATGTATATGACATAAATTGTGTATTTTAACGCGATCTACATTTTTTGTGTAGCAAAATTTTGTCTATCTCTTATGGTTTACCAGTTATGCAAAAGTCGTTCACAATGAAGAATACTTTTGGAAACATTCCCAGAAAATTCAAGATTTACGTTTTATTTGTCACGAAAATATCTTAAACATACAATATTTTAATCAAAATCGTTAGAGCCATTTTTGAGAAAATTAAAATTTTCGAAAAATGTTCCATGTAAAGGGTAATCTGGAGTGGGGGATTTTCTTGAAAACCTTTGTGTCGCATCTCTGGAAGATACTGAACCTAAATACCAAGTTTGGTGTTTATCCGGCTGTTCGTTTCTGAGTTATGCTGTTCACAGACACACACACTGACATGTTTCCAAAAATGCTTTTTTTGGATTCAGGGGGTCTCAAAACATACATTTCCGGTGAAATCTCGGTATCAAATTTTTGGGTGGAATACAATACTCCCCCTACTTACTATACGTAGTAGATGATGTAAACATGAATAACGAATTCCCATTTGAGAAAATAAGTATTGAAAAATTTAAGGGAATAACAAGCAATATCTCGAAAATGGTTCTCTCAACAAAAACAATGTATATGACATAAATTGTGTATTTTAACGTGATCTACATTTTTTGTGTAGCAAAATTTTGTCTATCTCTTATGGTTTACCAGTTATGCAAAAGTCGTTCACAATGAAGAATACTTTTGGAAACATTCCCAGAAAATTCAAAATATACGTTTTATTTGTCACGAAAATATCTTAAATATATGATATTTTAATCAAAATCGTTAAGAGCCATTTTTGAGAAAATTAAAATTTTCGAAAAATGTTCCATGTAAAGGGTAATCTGGGGTGGGGGGATTTTCTTGAAAACCATTGTGTCGCATCTCTGGAAGATACTGAACCTAAATACCAAGTTTGGTGTTTATCCGGCTGTTCGTTTCTGAGTTATGCTATTCACAGACAGACACACACACGGATATGTTTCCAAAAATACTTTTTTTGGATTCAGGGGGTCTCAAAACATATATTTCCGGTGAAATCTCGGTAGAGAATTTTTGGGTGGAATACAATACTTCCCTACTTACTATATGTAGTAGAGATAGTAAAAATGTAAAGCTTTGGAAAGGTAGAATCAGATGACTTAAATATTCAATGCCATTGCCAGGATTTAAACCATGTATCTCCTGGTTTCCGTCCGGTTGCTCTAATCACTGAGCTACCATGGCAACATACCGGTACAACATTAAATCCCCCAACTGATTCACATTTTCCCCTGTAAACCACAAGGATATCTCAAATTGTGTTGAGATGACATATCCAAGTACTTTAAGTCCGGGTTTCATAGTTCCGACCAATATTAGGCCAATTAAGTGGGGAATTTAACGTTGTACCGGTATGTTGCCACGGTAGCTCAGTGGTTATAGCAACCTGACAGAAACTGGGAGACCCATGGTTCAAATCCCGGCAATGGCATTGAATTTTCCAGTAATCTGATTCTACCTTTCCAACATGGCTTGTGCAGAAGAACAATTAATTACAATATAAAGCTTTACTTCAAAAAACACCACTGACATTGCACTTGGAAAAAACCTTGTGTCACATGTTGTAAGGTTGAGCCAAGTATTTCAATGTTTCATTACAAGAAGTGTAGTTGTTTAATCTATACTACAGATGGTGGTCATTTTCAGCTTATTTGTTATAATGTTTGTGCCTATATAAAAGGAGGTGAGTTCATTCTTCCCAAGCATTGTTATGGGAACCTATATAAACACAACTCATCATATAGCATTATAGTGTGTACATGTGTTATGGGATCTTACAACTAACTCATTAAAGTGTTGTGGCATTTGTCTGCTGTTATACCTTATCCTTCATTGCTTTTCTTGCATTCGTGCCCAAGTGCTCATACTCTGCACAGCTTGTGGTACTTGTATTAGCAATTACATGTATAGCTTTGGCAACACATAATGAAGAATACAATTCAGGTGCCTCAAACTTGCTTCTGTAGGTAGCTTCGGTTTGTACACTTAGCTGACAATTTGTGTTCATGAATTTGCTTTTCGCCTTTTTCTTTCCTTCCAAATTAACCTGGTACGATGAAATACCCTCTTCCACATTTCTCACAAAATTTTTATTCACCGTTGAGGAGCTTTTCCCTACGATAATATTGCGTTCGTTAGTGAAATGTTTTCTGGGTTCACTGGCGTTAAAAATCGAGGAGGTTTTGTTTTCTCTGTTACAATCTCCTACGGTCGAAAACCTAACACGTTTGTCCTTTGCAAGTAGCTTATCATTCAGACGCACCATACTGTTGAACTCCCGAGCAACACGGTATTTTTATACAACTGTCAATTTATTATGACAGACACATGCGAACTTAAATGTTTACCGCTTACTACCACTTGAATCCATAGAAACCACAGAACAGCAAACTATTATAGAAACTAACGTTGGTGTTTTCTGATGGCAGTCATGCAATAACACATGCAATAAATGTCCCTACATATGTGGAGTATTTGATTGTAAGCGCAGATTTACCACTGGTATATCGTAAAAACTAAAATCGAGTAACTCAAAAGTACCGATACACAAGAGGATTATTAAATTATTTAGCTCTGCAACTGTAGATTCAGATTACACATGTCACTGGCAGGAATTACTCAGGCTTGTTTTAATGAACAATAAAATAGTGCAATATTAATAAAAATACCTACGAATGTTATTTCTCGTCTGCAGGAAGCTACTCGCCAAGCCCAGATCCATCCAGATTTAAATTCCGTCTGTAGCTAATATATTTTATTTTTATCTCTAGCTCGAATACGTTATTTGGTCTGTTTGTTTTTATTTCATTTTTGTTTTCATTTAAGATAAGCTTGTTCATAAGCTTGTATCTTAAAATATATGTGTTTCATGCTGGATTTTTCAGCTCATTATTTCCTTAATCTTTATAATGCGGAACATATAAAACATTTATATTAACATTTAATATTAAACATTCCTTTATACCTAGCAATATGACCAACGTCAATTTTTATTTCGCGTTAAAACAAGAGTCTGAACATTCTTTGAAGTAACTGTGTTTTTTTGTAAGTGGAGGAAAGATATGAATATTTCCCGAAATGTTCTATTATAATGTCTATTAGCATGTAGAGAGGGAATTGTACAATCACTAAGTAGCTGTTTTGAAGGGGGCTTATGTTCCATTTTCTTGTAAGGGCTGTGTTCTTGACCCTGGTTCGCTCGACAGCCAGTCTTGTCCAACTATTTTATTTATTTTTTAGTATTTCAAAATCAAAGAAGCTTAAATATTTTTTAATTGTTAGCATATCAAATGATATTTTGCTTCGCATGTGATAGATTTTCTTATTTTGCATATCTTTTTTACACTTATTACTTATCGAGCATGTACGCTGTAAAATGTCGCGAAACACTTTTGGCAATCAAAGCATGAAAATGTATTAATTTACAGCTTACTTTTAAAGTCACATAGGAAAATCGGAATAAGGAAATAGCTATATTATTTAAAAACACTTTATTTAAAAAGTGTTTCATCGATGTTTTTTAACTGCTCTAAAACTTCAGTGAACCTACCTATCACCCCTATTTTGTTGCACTTGTGGTACATCCCAAAATGCGCGCCCTACAAAAGCGCGCCGGTTTTATTACTCTGAACTCGGAAGGCCGCCGAAATGGAAAGGCTGATTTGAAGGGGGCTTATGTTACATTTTCTTGGAAGGGCTGTGTTCTTGACCCTGGCTCGCTCGACAGCCAGTCTTGTTCAATTTTTTTATTTATTTTTTAGTATTTCAAAACCAAAGAAGCTTAAATATTTTTTTAATTGTTACCATGTCAAATTGATATTTTGTTCTCATTTCATAGATTTTCTTATTTTGCATATCTTTTTTACACTTATTACTTATCGAGCATGTGCGCCGTAAAATGGCGCGAAACACCTTTGGCAATCAAAGCATGAAAATGTATTAATTTACAGCTTATTTCTAAAGTTACATAGGAAAATCTGAATAAGGAAATAGCTATATTATTTAAAAACATTCTATTTGGTGTTTCAACGATGTTTTTAACTGCTCTAAAACTTCAGTGAACCTGCCTATCACCCCTATTTTATTGCACTTGTGGTACATCCTAAACTGCGCGCCCTACAAAAGCGCGTCGGTTCTATTACTTTGAACTCGAAAGACCGCCGAAATGGAAAGGCTACATCGAGCGCGGTAAGAATTTATTCGGGAAACTCTGGTTTGGAATCTTTAAGCATTTATATCACGCTTCATCAAGGCTCATTTTTTATAATCTGTCTTTCATATTGAGTATCACTCATGTTTTTACATTAATTTCAGAATTTCAGTAATCATTCTAAATTCACTAATAAGATTTAGAAGGAATTAAGTTACAAGTTTATTACTTTGCTTTGCCTTGCTTGACAAAGCAATCTAAAATTCATTACTAAAGTTTAAAAATTAAGTACATTTTAAAATCTACTAATTTGTGCACTTTTTGAAATACAGTCAAATTTTATTTGTTTTTAGCTGTTGTTTATCAGATTTGTATTGATTTGCAAAAGTTTTCCAAATTTTATAAATTATTCTTGTAAATAATAGTTGTGCATACTTGCTGGTTTATCTTATTGAATTTCCAACATCTTTGCAAATGATGCTTTTTCTTTCCAGCTATAAGAAGTATAATTTCAAATTTTTGGGAATCCTCAAATACTGATTTTGGTCATTGAAAATGCTGGACCATGAGATAATTAAGGTTTTCCTGATGTTACCTTTTACTTCAAAAGTTGTTGCACCACATTTTAGTACTTTGTTAGTGGCCTGAGCCAAACTCTAGTGGGCAGTACAATATTGTTAGAGCTTCAATAAAACTTGAAATTACTTTCATTAGGTTACTAACACACATCTTCTGGAGCACACCAGACAATCATTCACTTCACACTTGACTTACTTACAAGAAGTGACTCTATTTCTTTTTGCCTGCTGTATTACATATGCAGTTCTAACATCAGAAAATTCTAATTCAAAACATTTGGTCTTTTCTTCTAGATACATCCATAGGCGCTGGTGTGAATCTTGGCAAACCAATGACATAATTCTTTGTGCCAAGGTTGCTGATGTTCTTTGGATTAAGCTATGAAACTGTTGTTCCTCATCAATGGACTTGACAGCTTCTATGCTGCACTATTTTATGACTGAGGCACTTACAGTTTATTTGGTATTTTGTTTCTTCCATGTAAACTTTGTTCATTTTGACCCTGTTGAGAATTCCTTTGGCAGTATTTTTATTGGCTATGAACATTTGTAGTACCTCTCCCCTGCACACTGTGTTCACACTGCAATCCTGATGTTGTCACCAGTTTACTAATTTCTCCGGTTCTCTAGTCCATTTAGCAATTGGTTCTTTAGTTTCTTCAATGATCACAAATGTAATCCACGTAGAAGAAAAGCTTACAACTGCATTACTTTCATCTGTTCTGGTTCTACTTGACTTGTATATTTTAAAGCGGACTTATTTGCTTTGCTGTTTTCCATGAGAGACAAGTCTGATAAGGTTGGAGCTGTTCCATGGAGTCTCCTTGTTTGAGTCGTGGCCAGTCTTATGTTTACTATCACGATAAGTGCTGATCTGTCTAAGATATCACAAGCTTGGACGTTAGTTCATGTATAATACAGAGCTTCTATTGCATTACTTTTACTGCTGCAACGGCTTCAACAATACTTCATCCTCCTATCACATTTTGTTATGTCACAGTTATGCCTAACTGCAATGTCCTGCTTTTTTATTTCTTTATTTTTAAGAGTCTTCTGTGTGTGGTTTCTATGTAGCACAAGTAGTATTAACATAGAGGTGGTTGTAGTAGTTGTAGCAGTAGTATTAGCAGTATTTAACTAACAAACTAGTCAGCACTAACAAGTAATATTAGAAGAAACACACACAGAAGCTCCCTTATTTACTTTAGTTTCTTTTTCATTTTTTCTTTCTCTGGCAGACATTGTACTTGTGTTCTTGTGGCATAGCAGTGTGCTACATATCAGGTGATAGCTTTGAATTGTCTGGTTTTAGAGGAATATATGTCCTCTGTATATTTGGTCTTCTGTAGTAAACAAAATGGAGGCAGTATCACAGAATTTAACAATGATAACATAACATGTTCTCAAGAGGCCTAGTTTTTGGCATTGTTTATATACACTTTATCATCATATGATATCAGCTCCATGATTTGTGATGTAGTGTTTTCTTCGTTTATCAAGATGTTTGCTTGTCTTAAGGAGTCTATGGATGATGCTGGTTTTCTTTGGTCCAGTTTTTGTCATCTAATATTTCTGATCTGTAAATTTCTCATTCAGTCTCTCTTGATCAGAAACTGTGGATAACATACTTTATACAAAAACTGATGAACTGTTAATACTTCATTATTGGGAAATGTGTATACCTAAAGTTATTTGGTTTTGTCAATAACTGATTGCCAACTACTGCTGCAAGTTGAACACTGATGTCAGGAGATATCGGTCAGCACACTTTTTGTATTCATTGTTCATTTTCTAGACAATCTGTGGCACAGCAACCATCAGCCTATATCGGAGTGAATCATTGTCAAAATTATATCTCAACATATGTTATATTACATGGTCACATAGTCTTCTGTTTATAAACTGTTATTTCTGAAAATGTCTTCAGATATATTTTTTGTGTTGTTGTTTTGGAGAATTTGTTGTCTTTGTTTAAACATCAAGTTGATTACAAACCTTGCTGTAGTAGTTTTGATGACTGCCAAGTGTGACCACATCTGCACTCCTTCTCTGTGGTCTGCTATCCAAAAGGTCTTAACTTGACTCCTCAGTAATTGCTTTGGTTTTCTTCTCTTGCTATTCCAACTGCAAGTACTTCATTTCTGTATTACATCTTCTATTCATCAGTATATCTGTCTCTTTTTTATATCTCTTGCCTTCTGCTGCTGCTTATCCATCTTTTCTTGCTTCAGTTTTGTGATAAATGCTGAAAATTAGTAAAACTGTATTTTCTAAACTTTGAGAATTCTCTTTACTCCATATTTATACTCTTATCAATTGTATAAATATTTCAATTTGACAAAATGCATCAAATTGTTAGTCATTTTCCCTTTATCCAAGCAGAACTGACAGCATCAGTACAATTAACCACAATCATTTAAAGGCAACTTCTCATATTTGGTGAACTGTGTTGTTTGAGACCAATCTGCAGCCCTAAACCTCTGAGTATATTACAGTTTCCTTATGTTCTTTCTACTAAATTGTTACAAATGTTAGAAAATCTTTTACAGTATCTCAAAGCTGTTTTCATTATGCATTTTTGCTCATCCTGGAGCACTGAAACTTGAACATTTTCCTGATTAATGACTGAACATATAGTTTCATTTTGGAATGTCCTATAATCAATTTTTATTACACTTCTCCAGTTTTGCATTTCACCTGTTGTAATTCTTCATATAATGGACTTATTTGACTACTGCTTTCAGATGAAAGAGCATACATTGGCTGTAGTTTCAATAGCACTTCAACAGTATATTTTAAATGTCCGTACTAAGAATGAGTGATAGTATTTTAAAGATTCCAAGCCTCGTGTGAGTGTTGTGTTTGGTGCAAACAGTGGCAGAATTACTTCTACAAGACATCTGCTGGAGAAGGAGATTTATCGCCACATCATGAAGGTAATTTATTTATTTATTATTCAGCATTATGCATGATGGAATAGACCTCATTAAAGCAACGAGAAACAGAGAGTGAGTTGTGTCTTTATTGATGAAACATGTGTGTTTTGTTGCAGGTATTTCTCGCCGGGGCTTGAAGACATCGAAAGGTAGGAGAAGAGTTGCCAGTTACTCGCATGTACTGCCGCTGTATCATCGTCTGGCATCGCTGTAGGACCTCCACGTGTCTGATGCGACCGAGTTTAAAGATGTACTTCCCTTGAGTGATCTGTTTGTATTAACAGCCTTGCTCATAGGAGTACATCTGGGGGCCACAGGTGACTATCTCCCCAGGATCCTGCACCCGACTTGGGGGCTGTGGAGGATATGTTAGGGAGTAGAGTAGGCAGCCAATGGGGCCTGCAGGGTGGGTACTGTCACTAACCCAATCCTCCCCTTTGCCAAGGTTAGGTCGCGGCATTAACAATAGCTTGTAAGGGCGCCAGGACGGGCGAAACCTGGAACCAGTTACCTCCGCGTCCTGCTTGATTCCTCCATTGGCTGGGCGATGTCAGACGCATGAACAAGGGTCGTACATGCATTGAGAGAAATGTGCTGCCATCTCATGTTGTTGTTTTCTTCTGTTTCAGCTTTCAGGTTATAACAAGGTGAGGTAATGTCATATATTGTGTTTGTTTTCTCGGTGGCATGTTTCTCTCAGCGACCAGCAGCCAAAGTGAAGTTGTATCTTTGGCTGTTATTATAGCTTACATCAGTATTCAGCATTTTTGTTTGAAGAACGTGCTCTCCAGGAAGGCACGCTCTGATGGCCCCAGCTGTTGGTTATGGAGATGTCATGTGACTCTAGGGGCAGGTCAGGTTAGCTAACCATTAGGTAGGGCTCAGTTAGGCGAAGCTCCAGTGCTCGCATAGCATCAACATCACCAACGAAACCCCTTTCTGTAAACAATCAGTTTTCTAAATTTTCCTGGAATGGGAGTGTTCCCACATTTTTCCCCCTTCTTGCCCCTGTACCTCACCGTGGTTTGGGGGTGGCAACAAGCAAATGTTCACTTGTGTCCAATCTTTACAGAGCAATAACTGTTCCACACTTTTGCTTGCTTCATACACACAAGTGCAGACAAATGTTAGTATTAGTATTCTGTGTTCATTGTTTGAAAAAAATTACATTTTCATGGCTTCGTCAATGTGAAAGCAAATATGTACAAACAGACATAGGAATTTCTAAGCAATGAAGCCAGGACAAAATGAAATAAAGTTCAACTGTTACAAGACTTTAGGCAGGGATATCACAGGCAACATCACCCACATCCTCATACAGTCTGTTGGTGTTCTAGACAGCAATCAATTTGTTTACATTCTTTGTATTGACATAAGGTTTGAGTGAAGATAACTTAAAGCCAACTGATTAAGAATTTGTATATTTGCATATAATACTTAAGAGAATGAAAAGGACAATTAAAATGAAGGTTCTTAACAATTAAAGGTGGACTGTATTCAACTATTTACATGATCAGTTTAGACATGAAAAAGAGGTCAGGAAACCAACAACTTATACATAATTACATATCTAGTAACTCTGAAACCAAATAAATGAATGAACTAATAGGAATGACTTAAACAATTTAAGAGGTTTTTAATAGTTGTAGATAATTTGTTGTCATAAACTTGTCCAATATTCAGAGCAATTCCACCATCAACAGGAGTATAGGAAGTACGGAATTTTTGGAAATAAGGAATGTTTTTGTAGAGATATTGGATGGTGAAATTAGGAGTGAGGAAATAATAAAACAAGTTAAGTTACTGAAGAAAAATGAAGCTACTGGAATTGATGGCATCCCAACAGAGTTTCTTAAGGAGTGGTGTAATGAAACAGGGAAAGTGAAAATTTTACTAGATTTATTTAATGTAATTATTAGAAAGGATTATGTACCTAAACGATGGAGAAAAGCTATCATCCATCCTATATATAAAGGCAAGGGCAATGTCGATAAACCTAATAACTACAGAGGTATTGCATTATTATCGAATATAGGAAAACTTTTTGCGGGCATTTTGGCAGCGAGACTACAATTTTGGGTTGAAGAATATAATATCCTTTCGGAATTACAGATGGGCTTTCGCAAGGGAAGGAGAACAATTGATAATTTATTTATTATAAAGACATTAGCAGACAAATATTTAAAAGAAAAAAGGGATAAACTGTATATGGCTTTTGTAGACTTAGAGAAGGTTTATACCGAATTGAGCTACAACTTCTGTGGATCAATTAGTGTGTAAGGGAGTAAGTCAGCAATTGGTGAATATTCTTAAAGCACTGTATTTTGAGAACACCTTCTGTGTAAGGGTGGAGACAGGCTGTGTAACAAACGAAATTCCACAAAAGAAAGACCTTCGGCAAGGATGTAAGTTAAGTCCAGTTTTATTTAATTTATACACAGATGATGTCTTACTAGAAATTGGAAGGAATAATAACTGTGCACCAGTAATTAACAACATCCAAATTCCAGGACTTCTTTTTGCAGATGACCTAGTGGTAGGATCTATTACAGTAAGTGGTTTAAAACAATCATTACAAGCATTTGATGTATATTGTAAAGAATGGAGGTTAAAAGTGAATCAAGAGAAAACACAGATTGTGGTTTTCAAAAAGGGGGGAAAATTAGGCAAATATGAAAAGTGGAAGGGAGAGAATAAAGATTACAGGGTGGTGCGTGACTGTATCTATTTAGGAGTAAAAATAGATGGAGGTAATAAATGGGAGAAACAAAAGAAGTTTGCATTGGCAAAAGGTAAAGGCAATTAGAAGCTGCAAATATAAAGTACCTAATATAAATGTTAAATGGCTGGAAAAAGTTTATGAGATGATTGTGGAGGCAAAAATGATGTATGGTATAGAAATATGGGGATTAGATAGAGGATGGGAATGTATAGATGTGGTGCACAGGATGTTTTGTAGAGAAATACTAGGGCTACCGAAGTCAATTGTAAGACAGGTAGCACAATTAGAGATGGGCAGTGTGCCAACTAAGGGGAAGATAATGGAAAGAGCTTTGAAATTTTGGTTCAGAAGTTTAAATCTAGGAAAAAGTAATGTGTTAAGACAATGTATTGAATACCAAGAGAATAGCTTAATGAATGATGGATGGGTAAGTAAATTACAGAATATTTTGGAGAAAAATGGGTTAGGAGATATATGGAGAAGGAGAGAAAATAACGTAAAACATTTTTGGAAAAAGGCAAGGAAAAGACTGGAAGATATAGAAATACAAATCATGTTCAGTGAGATTGCCGAAAAGAGCTCATTAGTTTATTATAGTCCAATGAAAAATACATGGGGTAGGGAAAAATATATAGACATAGTAAATAAAGAAGAGAGAGAATCTATTGCATGGTTAAGAACCGGAGCATGGAGGCTAAAAGGGCTAAGACAGGGTAATCCTCAGAACCAATGTCCGATATGTGGTGGTAATGAAGACATTGAACACATAGTATTTAAGTGCCAAAGAACAGAAAATTGGAGAAAAGAATTTTTTAATAAGAAGTGGTTGAAGGGGGATAGAAATACACTTATAATTGAAATGATATGCAAGGACGCTAGAAGCATTGGACAGTTTTTGTGTAAAGTAAAAAATAAATGGCTTTGGACAGTGGAAAGAGAAAAGTAAGAGGTAGTGCATCTTACTTTGAATGGAAAGCTATAGTGAATGTGTGATGGTTAAGTAATCAATAAATGGAAAGTGAAAAAAAAAAGTGGAAATGGGACATGAAAAAAAACTGAAAAAGAAGAGCAAGATAATTTAATGACAAGAGATTGTAAAATGTAAATAAACTGTAGTGATTGTCTACTGAATAAGTGACCAGGGTCAAAATGCAGTAGACAATCAAATTTGCAAAACTCTTAGCACTTGTGATCCTAGTTTTCCTTAAACAATGACAATCTGGCATTATTTTACAAATTTTCTGGATTCCCTATTCACAATCTTTTTTAGCACAGAGCTAGTTGACGCCAGTGTTTATTCTTGGTAGTAATATCACATCAGCATGGAACACCACTTACAATCACTTTTATGTCAGGCACCTGTGATCTAATGCTGCGTATTATACCCTATGACTTATATTGTTAGTACCTGCATGGAGCAGCACTATCTTTTGTTAACCGTTGTTGCAGCATTGCCTGGGAAATAGCGCAAGATTGAGTTGCTTAGTCTTCTTGTCCATTCCTCTTTTCTATCTCCAGCATCGGCCTCTACTTCTTTTCACACTTCAAAACAACTTTGCATTGGCACATTTTGAAATCGGCATTGCTTTGGTTCAATTCCCAATAGTCCCTTTTTTGTGACCATGGAGAACATTCATTTCACACTTTACCTTTTTCCTGAGGGCTTCAGTAGGTCCCTATTTAACAAGCTTCTGTGGCTTCTTGCACCATGTGCTTATTTTCCAGATCAGAGATTGCCATATTTCCATTTAAATATGCTGTGAGTGCATACTGTTTGCTGTCACCATCTTAAACTGTGTCAATACTGACGTGACTGTTAATGCAAGCTCAACAATGAAGTTACAGGTGATCCCAAGCCAACTAGAGACATTTGCTAAACTGCCTTGATAATCTGTCTGCAGCCGTAACATTTTGCTCATTCATTTCTGTAAGACCAAAGAATGTCAAGACTTGGCAGATAACATCATTGGCTTGTTCGTCAGATGTGTCAGTGTAATGTGAAGTGGACACAAGTGAACGTTTGCTTGGCAAAAGCAGAGGCACATTTCTCTGAGCTTGTTGCAGCAATCAGCAACAACATGTGCACAACTGCAAGAGAAGACTCAACCAATGGATGTCAGCAACTTGGTGTAAGTAACCCAGTAACGTACAATCACCATATATTCTTGTTTTAGTAACTAACATTAGATCAATGAAAAATATCTGATGTGTTACATTCACATCATTTTCTCGACCCAATCTTACAAAAGTTTATTCTTTTACCTACTTTATGTTGAAATGACTCTGTTACACATTTGCTCATAGGTACAATGGGAATACAGTAGGCTTAGATCTTTTAAAGCAGGTTGCTATGTGATGGCTTTGAAATTCCATTCTCTTTGCATGGCCAGCGGAAAAAAAAAGAATAGTGATTATTCACTTGATAAAAGTATTTTAAAATTTAAACCAATAACAAAGAATATCTTGGAAATGGTTTACACCACGAAACGTTTGACATAAATTGTGTGCATTAACAAGATCTACATTTTTGTCTATCACTTACAGTTTACAAGTTATAGAAGAAGTCAATCAGAATGAAGAGAACTTCACATGCTATTCCCAGAAAATTTAGATACACATTTTATTTGTCATGTAAATATGTACTTTAATCAAAATCATTAGAGCCACTTTTGAGAAAATAAAAACTAATAAAAACTTTTCCATATAAAAGGTAGTTTGGGTTGCAAAGATTTTCCTGGCAATCTTCGTGTTGCAACTTTGGAAGATATAGCCAAGTTTGTATTTATCAGACTCTTTGCTTTCGAGTTATGCTGTTCTTTCTCTTTCTCTCTCTCACACCTTTTTTTAAAAATGCTGTTTTGGGGGGTTTAGGACAGGGCAGCTTAAGGGGAGACAAGCCATGTCACCACCCAAGGCAGCAAAATCTTAAAACATGAACAACATTGTGAAAATATGATGGCATTACAAATCAAAATCTAACGACTTTCTTCAAATGTTTTGCTATGAAACTGGTCAAAAATGAAGCGCCAGAGTGATTTTAATGCACCCTCATTGATGATGATCAAAACATCTTGTGCACAATAAGCATCATGTTCATAGACAGGAGTGTTTCAAGCCACTTTAACACCTCACAAGAATTCCCCCTTTCTGAGCATGTTGGGGTGTAACACTGCCGTTATAAAGCAAACACTAAATAATATGTATAGGACTGGACTGATGACAGAATTAAAAGCTCACCTGTACGACTTCATCACTGCTGGAAGTTCTCATTTTTATGGCCACCAAGATCTGGGGATTAGCATGAAGACATTACCTATGATCATTTCTATAGATGGTTTAGGGATAAGTTACTCGTTAACATCCCGTGTTGTTGTTATGAGCACACAGTCGAAGTAGATAAGTGTACACTAACAGTAGAAACAGTAGAGTGGCTCACTCTGGCATGTAACATTACAATATCTTCTGTTACTCACAAATGAAAACAAGTCCATGCCCAAATTGATAACGAATTCTCATGGGAAACCCATATACTGTCAAACTGAACAAATTATGTTATGCTGTTTGTAAATTGGCTAATGTGTGCTCCAAAGTAATACTAAAGATAGTGTATCACAGCTGCGTTGAGTTCCAAATTAGCTATGGCATCCCCTTTTGGGGTTCCTCTCCAAAAGCAACACATATTCTCACAATCCAAAAAAGAATTTTAAAGGCAAGTCTGAAGGTACCCATAAGAACGCCAAGTAGATACATATTCAATGAACTTAAAGTTTTGCCTATCCCATGCCTATATATTCTTCATTCATAATAATATAAGTATATTTCAAAAGAACTCAGAATGTCATAACTACAACACAAGAAATCTCAATAACTTACACTTAGATAGCCACAGGCTTACAAAAAGCCTAGCAAGCATTTCCCACCTGGGTATATTAATGTATAACAAGCTAGATACTTCAATAACAAACTTAAATAAATAATCTTTTGAAGGTAAACTAGGCAAGCTAATTCTCAAAAGGCAATATTTACATATAAATGACTATTTAAATGAACCATATTTTCCATTATCACTTAATTAAAGTACCTATATAGATTATTTAACTTTGTTATTCTGTGATATATTATTTTTATAAAGAAACTAACATGTAATTATTTTAGTATTACTTGCTGTAATGTGTTCTACATATCCAATCCTGATGCGTCCGAAAAACAATGTAAGTTGTTTCCCAAAGGATGAAATAAAGAAAATTATGTTGTGGATTATTAACCATGCATTCGACTGTCAAGTGCATTTTTAGTCTTTTAATCTCCTGATGAGGGGGTAAATCTGAAATATTGAATATCTTTGTTGTATGTTTTATCTTTCACTAAGAGCAATGTCCATCTCTTCTTGAGTTTTATTTACTCAGAAACCCTACAATTATATATACTTTGTGTAAGAATAAGTAGCCACAAAGACATTGCACATAAAAATTAGCTATATCTTAAAGCATGAGGCAGCAAGACTCCTGGAGTCAGTCCTAGTTCAGGGACCTCAAAACATAACTTTCCAGTGAAATCTTGGTATTCAATTTGTGGGTGGAATACAACACTTGCTGTACTCTATAGGTAAGCAGTAGAGAAAGTAAACGTGTTTGAAGAACTGCTTTGTAACCAGTATATAATTATGTGTATGCTGTAATATACTGACTCAATATCAAACACGTGGTTGCTTCTAAGAATCTAGAAATCATTATGTTTGAAAAATGAACCTATTGTATTTTACATTCATATTTATATATCCACTTTCGCCTTGCATTTTAATTAGATTAAGATATCTTTCAGTTTTAATAAAATCACATCTTCAGCATTGTTGGTTCACTGAGAGAAGCCAAAAGCTGAACTTTTGCTGAACACTAACACAATACACACAACTAAGCACAGGACATATATTTCTCCTCTGCTCACTTGGTATGTCAGTTAATTACTGTATTTACACCAACTTAAACAATATTTTATGTTACATATGCTGCATATTTCCTTCTTTTGTCTCTATTTTATACATTATTCATATTTGACTTGCAAACAATATGTGCCATTGAGCCAGTGTTGGTAGTTCACATGCAATACAACCAACAGCTCACATCCCCTCAAAGGCTATGGCACATTCCCACATTTCAATCACCCTCCCCTCCCAAGTTTTACTTTCTCTCCTACATATAGTAAGTAGGGGAAATATTGCATTCCACCCAAAAATTTAATATCGATATTCCACCGGAAATACACATTGTTTTGAGGCCCCCTGAGTCCAAAAAAAGTATTTTAAGAAAAAGATTCATGTGTATATGTGTGTGTCTGTGAACAGCATAACTCCAAAACAAAAAGTTGGATAAATACCAAATTTAGGTTCATCATCTTTCAAAGATTTGACACAAAGATTTTCAAGAAAATCTCCCCACCCCAGTCTATACTTTACATGGAACATTTTTTGAAAATTTTTCGATTTTCTCAAAAATGGCTCTAATGATTTTGATTAAAATATCATATGTTTAAGATACTTTCATGGCAAATGAAATGTATATCTTGAATCTTTTGAGAATGTCTCCAAAAGTCTTCTTCATTCTGAATGAATTTTGCATAACTGGTAAACGTAAGAGACAGACAAAATGTTACTATACAAAAAATCTAGATCTCATTAAAACACACAATTTATGTCATATGCATTTTTTTTGTCAAGTGAACCATTTCCCAGATATTCCTTGTTATTTGTCTGAATTTTCCAATATTTCTACTTTTTCTCAAATGGGAATTTGTTATTCGTTTTTTTTATGTCCTGGACATACAAAGAGAATGGAATACTCCACATAGCAACCAGCTCTTAAAATATTTGACTATCACTTAAAGCCTACCATATTCCCCTTGCACCTACAAGAAAATTAACAATAACATAGATTCTGCAAATGTTTATCTCAATTAACATTAAGTAGATAGAGAATAACCTTTGTAAAAATATTTGTACAAGAGTAGGGAAAGTGATGTGAGTGTAACATATCAGATTTTTCTGAGAGTTCAATTTAAGCTGTTTACTTCCTTTTCTATGCTGCTGGAAAGCTTTGCAAAGAGGCTGTCTTATAGCAGCTATTGATACTGGTACACAATAAAAGCTTAAACAAATAATTGGAAAGTTAAAATAAAATAAAAATCATAATATTTACAAGTACAAATATTTGTCAGGTGGTGTATTTTATTACTTGGTATTTCAATGTATCCTATTGTAAATAGTGTAATAATAACCACATACCTAACTATAATGTTATAGTTCCTTTTATATACTACCAAAAATTATCATTTGATATGCCACATTATAGCACACAATATGAATTGTACTTAACATTACTTTTTGGGGGGATACATCACATTTAGATTAACAAATTCAAGGATACAAGCTGAGTTAACAATTACCTACTCGATTAAGATTGTAATAAATGTGTTTATATTATCTGTGTTAGTTTACCTCAATATTTGTGTATTCCCCAAAATTTTGAATTCCCCCCCTCCCCCTTGTGGATGGCCCTGGCTACCATCACTTTGCCTTATCTGATGACAGCCATTCCTTCAAGGTATGAAGTTGACTGTAAGGAGGTCTTGGAATTGAGTTCAACTGTGAAGGTTATATGTAATATTAAATATCGCATAACACTTGTGAAAACATAACCTACTAATTTAAACAAAGGAAAGCATTTGAAAATATTCAACCATTAATGGTTTTAGAAATTCAATTCCAAAAATTTTCTACAGGTTCACAATTATTCTTCAGTTGAAACATCAGGTCACTGTGTGGTGTGACCTGTATATGGTAAAGGCTTTGTATTTATTTAAAGGTGAGTCGGAATTGTAACACTAACATCACTTAAGTTTACTCACTGTTAGTGTTACAATTCCGACTCACCTTTAAATAAATTCAATACACATCACTGTTTCTAGCTTCTTTTCATTACAATAAAGGCTTTGTATTTCATGTAATCATGCCAAAAGTAAAAGTGAGTGACAAACCTTGGTTACAGCGCTATATCCTAACTCTTCAATTATAAACATACATATTGATGAGTTGAATAGTTCATATGGTTTACACAATATTTTATTCACAAAGGTATTATATAAAATTGCTTTACATTTTTATTTTATGTCAATATGGTGTCTTAACACTTTTTATGTGTGCATATTATCAAAGTTTTCAGTGCACAAAGGGATTATTAGACCATCAAATTGCTGTCCCCATATCACTTTGTCCTCTCTACCCTCCCACCATGCATTAATAAGAAAGACGTCAGTCAACTGGAAGTTGCTAAAGATGTGCGGATAAAGCTGCCTTCTGGTTATTACTATGCACATGTAGGATCTTATCGTAATATAATTCATTTTAGAGCCTAATATCAACTCGACTACTTTCATAAATAGTCTAATAAAACAATGCTCTTGTAGTTTCATCTCAGAAATGTTGCATTAATTTTAAGAATGTTGTTGTGCTTCCTCTTTAAATATAACTGGGTGTTAACACATACAATTTATGAAAATGTCTAATATAAATTAGTTTTTACATTCTCTGTCATCTGCAGGTAAGAGAAGTGTTGGATTTCACCAGAAATATATGCTTTTAGAGCCCCTTAACCCAAAAAACGTATTTGGAAAAGCATATGTGTATGTGTGAACAGCATAGTTGTAAAACAAAATCTTCAATAAATACCAAACTTGGTGTTCAGTATCTTCCAAAGATGCAACATAAAGATTTTCAAGAAAATTTCCCCCCACCCAAACTACCCTTTACAGAGAAACATTTTTTATATTTTTTTTTATTTACATGGCAAATAAAATATATACCTAACTTAAACTTTCTGGGGATACCTGTGAAGTCCTTTTCATTCAGAAGGAGTTTTATATAACAGATAAAGCATAAGATGTAGACAAAAACATGTAAAACTCTTTAAAACACAGTTTATTTCAAACAATTTTTCTGCCACATGATATCCATTATTATTGGTTTGAGAACTTTTCAATAGTTTGTAACTTTTTTAAAGTTGCGTTGCTATTGAATTGGTACTTGCAATGTGATGGAAAGCCTCAGACAGCTTAAATTAACTTTCGCTTGCAGGTTGTGGTGTACCTACGTATTTAATTTTCAATAGGAAACCATGACCTCAACACAGTGCAAAGGTGCTGTGGATACTCTGTGACTGCCAGTAGACTCGGACCTTCCACTCATGACAAGTAAAGTACAGAAAGAACCACATTTTCTATTTGAAATGTTCCAGCACCGCTTGTTCTGACAGGAGCCATCTAATTAACAAGACTGCTTTATCTGTTTTCCAAACTATGCATTGCATTCATTTCCACTTTATTTGATAACACTTGTTTGCTTTTCTTCAAGAACTTACCCAGTATGTTTTACTATACTGCAACCAGCCCAAGAAAGGGTCCTGGTGTAAACTTACATTCGCCACAAACACCTTTCAAGCAGATAAAATAATTTGTTACTCCACCAGATGTATCATTGCCCTTTTTGTACTTCATATAATAACAACAGTGAAAAATCTGTTGGCAGCGCATATTCAGTGTCAATAGTGATAATAGATAAAGGCTTGTCTCCTAGGACACACAATGTGAACCAACTGCAAAACTGAGTTGAACTTAGACAAATATACGCTTCAAGAGTCAATATTGCATCACGTAGTAGCACAGTAACAATTTTAAAATTTGAGAAGCATATCCTTTCCCTATATTGTGCATTTATAAATTTTCACTGCAACAGGTGCCTAGATAATAAAACTTTTTCCCATTTAGTTAATGCACAAAATATGTAATTCTCCATTAAAAAGTATCACAATCTAATATAATCTAATCAGCTTTTATTTAAATTAATTTTGCAATTGCTGTTATATGTATTTATTAGAAGAATGCTGTATGTGCAAGGATGATTTATGATTTTAATTTAACTCATGTTTCATGCTGTAAAATAGTAAATAAGTGCAATAACATTGCAGATATTTCCAGTTTAATGTAAATATGAATTTACGGGAAATGAATTAAATTAAGCAAAAGTAAGAAATTTCGGTTGAATGACGGCTAGGAAGAATACTGCATTATTGACAAGTACGAGCTTGAGCTTCCGAAATTCACCATCAGATTACGTCTTAGTTGTCTAGAGTTTACAATTTTCGCCGCTTCCAAGCTGGCGATGTCCTCGATCACTGCAGCAACTCTAGGGTGGTTGCTTTCGTTTACTTTCTCTCCCCGCGGAGTTGGATGGCGATTAGCAAGTTGACTATGGATTTAATTCCTCTACCACGTACCTACTAGATTCAACCGAAAAATTCGATATCAAGTTTCACCGGAAATATATGTTGATGTCCCCTGAATAAAACAAAAAATGACATTTGTGGAAAAAGGTGGGAATGTGTATCTGTCTGTCCGAGAAAGACCAAACTTGGTATTTAAATTTAGCATCTTCTAAAGTTGCGACCTGAAGATTTTCAAAAAATCGTCGTACCCCAAACTAGCGTTTACACGGAAAATTTACATGACAAATAGAATGTATCTATATATTTAGTTTTCTGGAAATAACCTATGAAGTGCTTTACATTCGTAATGAATGTCGTGTAACTTGTAAACCGTAAGAGTTAGAGGAAAACGTGTGACACAAAAAATGTAGATCACTTTTAAAGATACTATTTATTTCAAATGACTTTATCACATCAGACATTTCCTAGAAATTCGTTATTATTGGTTTGAATTTTCAATTTTGTCACTTTTTGAAATGCTGTCGGCTTTCAGTTTTTTTCGCATGAATTTCAAGGTCAGCATATAGCGACCCACTTTTAAACATTTGATTATTGCTTTCGTCTCCTGCATCTGGTTTGTACATACAACGAAAGGTGTAATAAATCTATTTCTACAATATTTACTTCCATGAACATGATACAGCTTTTTCAAGAAGTTTGCAGAAGTGATATAAAAATAACTGAGTATGGGAATGTAACATCAGATTTCCACACGGAGCACATTAGTCATCGTTTAGATGAAGACTCATACAACTGCATTTACTGATAAAATAAGCAAACGTTCATCATAGTGATTATTTATAAACTGCAAAAGCTGCGGGAATAATTTGAGGCCAAGATGCAAGATATTCCAAATTCCTGCGAGTGCTGCCATTTCGCCGAAGCCCTGGCGATCAAAATCGGAATGAAGACCTACACACGCGTGTTGTCTTTAGACACTTGTGTCATGGCAATTGAGCCGAAGAGGCCGAATTGGGGAATACAAAGTCAAATGTTTGTAAATATTGTGGTAGAATGAAAGTGTGTGTATTTTGATATATTTTATTTTCAAATGACGTACTTTTATAATTGAGTAAGTATTTAACTAATTGTGATAATATTCCAAGGATATATGCTTGTGGAATTAATTGGAACAAAATGGCGTAACGGTTTCAAAAGTCAATTTCAATTTTTCTCAAAGACTTTGAGGATTGAAAACTTACCTTCATATCAGCTTATAAAATGAACTTGGCCTCTGTTTTTATTCGTTACAATGCACAATTTAATATTTTTTAAAACCTAACCACTTGATCATTGTAGTTTCCGTAACATCTAGTATATGTTTCGTCTGCTGGGACTTACAGTCATACATTACTTCTAATAATAGTTAAGAAGGCTACACAAATCAGAAGGTTTATACGATTTTTCAGCATTGTTTCTGGTTTAGAAAATGAAGTCATAATTTTGATAAATGTCATTTGTAGGATGGTGACCGAATTGCAACCAAACCCTAGACCAAAAAAAAAAAAAAAAAAAGCTTGTGTAAACAAACACTGGACACTTACCTCTGTAGTGCACACTAATCAGTGATCTTACGGCTTCCTTTTGAGCAGGTACACACGGCTGAAGGATATGGAATTATAGAATTAGTTTAATTTTATTATTAAACAACAGTTCATCAGAGATACAATTATTGTATCAAACACCACCTGTCATAACATACCCAACCAAGACAGTCTTTACTGTACTAAAGTGTTGCATTATAGTCATTGCGAATGTGTACATAAAATCCATAACTTTGGTCACAGATCATGAAAATGCATTCTGATTTAGTCATTTGTTTGTCTTTTTATGCTATTTTGTGTTTTTAGCACATTTTTCGATTTCACATAATTTTTTGTCATTATCTTTCCTTTTACATCTTTATTTAGTAATTTTCTTGCATTAACATTGAGTATATTAAGAGATTGATATTATTGACATTTTATGCAGGATAAGTTTTAAACAGAAATTTCACAATAAACTGAAGTGAGTAAATTTGTACAGTCATTATGTGGGTAATGCTGTATTGTAGCAGCTAATCTTCTGGTAGGATTGGCAAGGTATGGCCTAAGTGATTGCTACCAACTGTGCAGATGGAAAACATGTTGCGAGAATAAAATGTTGCCAACCCATGTACAGAATGTAGTTGAAATACATTGAGGGCCATGAATTGATTTCTTGGAGAACAGTAAGCATAAAAAGCTGTTTTGTGGGAAGCACAAAACCTTGAAATGAAAGCGGGTAAAAGCAAAGTTTTGCCTTAATGACATTTGTGTTTAGCAACCAAAAGTTTAATATCAAAATCTTACTACTGTATATACACATTTTTAGTTTTCCGAACAAAAAGAATATGTCAAAAACAATGTGGGGTAAATGCAGAATGTTATAGAATACTTGGATGAAAAGTGTAGAAGTATAAAGAAAAGAAAACACATGCATTTTCCCACAACTAAACTACTGCTCGCCTAGAAAAAATTCTTTTCTTCAGGCATTGGTATACGGCTAATTTAATGAGCTATAATGTTATATTCCGCACATTGATGTTTCTTGGGTTGGCAATGCTTTAGCCACTTAGACCACGCTCCTAGCAGAAGACTAGTTGCTTTCTCACAGCATTAGCCATTACTTGTGTCATGGGCTGAAGTCATCTTCATTCACTATAAATTTTATGTAATCCGAGAACTTAAAAGAGTTAATGCCACAGTTTCATAAGATCTGCTTCAAGAATAATTTTCTTAGATTCTTCAAACAAGAACGTGGAACAGTTATAATCGGTGCACTCTTAGAACCAAAGTTGATGTAAACACATGGGGTCATTAACTAGCCCGTGATTGGCGGGAAACAAAGCACACCCTAACATACAGTACCTTAAATGTATGTGATTAATGTGGGTTTGAACAAGTGCGTTAATGAAACTTTTGACTAATATGAAACTACAGAAGGTTGTAGCATCCGTTTAATTCTGCATAGTGTGGTTCATCTCTGCATATAGACAATAATGATGGGCAGTTTGTTCCACACAACTGATACGAACACGAGGTTAACGTGAAGGGATACATAATATGTTGTTTACATCAATCTGATTATAAGGCTGGATATCGACTATAATTATATGTTTTAATAAAGTTTAAAATAATGTCATTATTATTGTTACACTTACTTTTTCTACATATATAGAGGTAATATCTATCTATAAATTTATTTATACAGAGTGAGCCAAAAGACTCTGAACCGCCTGCACAGTGTTTTTCCTGTCCACATCCTTGGCGCTTGTTGCTGTCTGCCGCTATCATAGAAATGTGCGGATGAAACCATACACCATTTTTAAAACTACTTTTAAAAGCTTTACTTACCAACTTTACGAAAGGAGATGCTGAAACTGGCCACCGTCATTGTCCCTACATTTTTGGCACCTCTTTAGGAAACTATCCATCATGGAATTTTCGGGGGGAATTTTCCAAACGATGGCCGATGTCTAATGTTTCTTCGGTAAGAACTGAATGCCGTCTTTTAGATTTCTTAGCCTGAACACTTCCTGTGGCCTGAAATTTACTGTAAAGTTCATGGATTGTTGTACGACCTGGAACTTTTACGCCTGGAAATCTTTCTGCAAATCATACTTTCACTTGGCGAGCTGACCAAGTTAACACATACAAATCATAAATAAATACACACTGTGCAGTAGAAAACATGTACTGAGCCATAATATACTTTGTGACTAAGTACAGGACAAAATAACTTGTAATAACTGAACTACATCACATCACCGTCAACTTAAAACTGCACTTCACACTGCACAGCAAAACCACAACAGCGTGACTTTGTTTATAGCAGCAGTGCGTTATCATGTTTTTATCATATTTCCACATGCCCAGTGGAAAAACACAGCGCAGCTGGTAATATTGTTCATAAAATACTCCTTCAGGATAACTTAAAACATAAAGTGTACAAGACAAACCCAGACACCCTGGAAGAATTAAAACAAAATATCTGCCAGGAAATTTCTCAACGTGAACTACGGCGAGTGATGGATAGTTTCCTAAAGAGGTGCCAAAAATGTATGGACAACGACGGTGGCCAGTTTCAGCATTTCTTTTCGTAAAGTTGGTAAGTAAAGCCTTTAAAAGCAGTTTTAAAAATGTTGTATGGTTTCATCCGCGCCTTTCTATGATAGCGGCAGACGGCAATGAGTGCCGAGGATGTGGACAGGAAAATCACTGCGCAGGTGGTTCAGAGTCTTTTGGCTCACTCTATACATTTCTGTATACTAATTTTAATTAAATAGAGAAATGTCAGTTTTAGGTGTTTTTTTGTAATTATGCCGGTTTTTAAAATGTTTTTAGGCGATTAAAATCTTGCCCCTGCTAAATACATCATGTTATGCTTCTAACAATGAAGTTGCCTTTGTGAAGAAAAGCTTAGCTTTAAAACTGGATACCAATACACTTGCTGTGTGTACAACAAGTGAAATTGTGTCAGCTTCTTTGGGAATGGTGTTATGAGGAATAAATGATAGTCTATGTAACATGATTTAGCACACCACTCATATTTTTCTGATTTTCTTATACATTCTAGCAGGCCCTTATTGTTCAAAGTATACTTGTAAGTGAATTTAGCTTTGTTCCAAGTCTTGCCTGCTTCAACCACTGGCAGGCAGTTTCTGTCTGTGCTCTTCATATGGAAGAAGTTGAGTGAAAAACACCATGAGAGATCAAAATCACTGAATAAATAAGATAAATATTCAAGTGTGTCATCAAACAAAAAAAGAAAAATTTGATGTGATTGTGTACCTTCTATCTCAAATGTTTAATAACTGGACGTTAAATCCATACTGTTTCCTTGCAATCACTAGAAACAACTGAATGTTGAAAGCACTTTAAGAGAATGAACGATTCAAACTATTAATAACGGATATCTCACAAGCGGTTTATTCCATAAAAAAACTTATATTAAGTAAATTGTGTGTTTTTAAAGAGATCTACATTTTTTAATGTGGCACGTTTTTGTCCCTCACTTAACGTTTACAAATTATACAACAATGTACAAAATTCCTTCCGAATGGAGAGGACTTCCTAGGCTCTTCCCAAAAAATTCAAGATATACATTTTATTTGTCATGTAAATATCTTTCATATATTGTATCTTAACCAAAAGCGTTAGTCATTTTTTAGAAAATCAAAATTTTGATATATGTTCCATGTAAAGGGTAGTTGATATGGGGGGATTTATTTTCTTAAATATCTTTGTATCGCATCCTTGGAAGATACTAAACTCAAATACAAAGTTTGGCATTTATCCAAATTTTCACTTTTGAGTTATGCTTTTCATAGATGCACACAGACTGACACACGTGCACACACATTTTTCTAAAAATACTTTTTTGGGAATCAGGTGTCCTCAAAACATGTATTTCCGGTGAAATCTCAGTATCAAATTTTTGGGTGGAATGCAATACTTCCCCTACTTACTAGAGAAATTAAAAACTGAAAGGAAAAAACAAGCATGTGGTGTGAGAAGGCCATAAGATTGTAACGAGCTGCAGTAAGTTGACAGGATCCTCTGGTTTTGAGGTTCACATGAAGTTACATTAAGGGTAGTGGAAGAAGAAGAAGAGAACTAAAAATATCACTGTTTTTGCAGATTATGCTAGTGCACTTGGGATAGCATTCTCTCCTGCACATGCACAGTATTAACAAAATGTTGACACTTAGCAGTGGATTTCATATATAAGAAAGTTATGGTGGGTGAGTTTACAGTCTGTAAAGTGTTCTCGTCTTGTGGTTCTTTAAATCCTCTTCCTTCAGCATTTCATTAGAAGGAAACTTAATATGAATTTTCTCATGTTATTATGATGCCATTAATGTATTACACTAACTAGACACTGGGTGTTCTTCACAGAAAACGTCAGCGTTATGGCTAGGAATGCTAAAAAGAACTTAGCTGTTTTCAATAGTTCTGAAACTACTCGCAAGATCTGGATGATTGAAAGAACAAGACACCCACTTTGCATTGCTGTACTGTCATTCCTCCCCCTCAAATTCTTTTTGCACATGTTTTCTCAAATACAATGACTGGTGAGACAACAGAGAATCATTAATCTGATAACCTGCATTGCAAATCTAAATTGAACAACCTTTTCAATGTTTTCGCATTGAGCAATATAGAAAATCATCCATTTAAAACAGTGTATGTTAAGACACAAACAATATTTTCATAATTTACCTAAAAAGATGCAAAATCATCATATTAGCCAATATCGTATTTTTGTAGTATGGTAATAAACAATAAATTATCAAATTTAATACAATGTTTGTCTTGACTATCCATAATTTGCTGTAAACTGTAAAATCAGGATTATTATAATTTTTACAGAATTCTGGTGGGACACTCTTCTTGCCACACATAATTCAGATAATCCTGATTTCTTGGAACATATGCCAGCCCTAATACACCCAGTTATTTTTGTTTTTTAAAGCCAAGACAGCATGAGAGAGTTAAACATTTCTTGGTTTTGATTCTGTATTACGGCTGTCACCTAAGTATAACAAGCTGTTGGACATCTTCAGTATACTACAAATGAAGCTGTCATATTTAAACTAATATTAAAAATCTGATGTGTTTGTGCAGGAGTATAACAATTGGACTGCCATGGCCATCTTACATTATACATTACTACTTTAGTTCTTATTTATATATTCATAAAGTATTCTCCCTTTCTATTTATGTTTTTTAGTTTGTCTTATGTTCTTACAGTTTTGGTCTAAAATTTTAAGATACTAAAGAATAATGATGTAAGGAAGGAATATACATATATCAAATAAGATGTGAATACTTACACGGGTTGTAAACCATCAACCGTCCCCTTTTTAAGATACTTTCTGATATACTAAAACCATCGAGATATGTCAACAAAGTGTTCCATTTTACTAATACTGCGCATGTGCAGAGAAGACTGCCAACATAACTGTATTAGCATAACCTACAAAAATAGTGATGTGTTTACTTCTTCTTCTTCTTCTGGCACACTTGTGATGAGTTCAACTGCGTTGTCATTAAATTGAACATTTAGTTAAGTGGCTAAAATTTGCTCTTGCGTTCTTTTACTGTGCAATTTCTGATATAACATTCATTATTTAAAACGAATCCATAAACACATCGACTAACGTAAACCTAACCTCAGGTAAAATCTTGACAGAGGACCCTATCAATTCACTCTGCTCGCCTCTTTCAATCTGAAACATCGGCAGCAACTGCACCAAGGTGTTAAGTGGATATAGAACAAAGTTTGATGTATGCCAGTTTTCTGATTCATCCTTAACCATAACTTTTTTCCCTCAGAATCTCAAGATTTCCTGTATTCAAATACTATGTTTTGCCCATATAATGCGTATGCATCTTGTGGATAGCCATTTCATTGACGTCTTAACCTCTTGGCCATGCTATCACCTCTCTCTTTCTCAACTGTTTCTCATCGAAACAAAGAACAGTAGCCCTATCTCTGTGGTGGTATGTGGCTGCCTCCATTCAAGAGGTCCCGAGTTCGAATCTCGGTTAGGGCAAGTTACCTAGATAAGCTTTTCTCCAGGGTTTTCCCTTATCCTGAAAGATGAATGCCAAGCATCTCTTAAGGTCTGTGGGTCCTGGGCTCATTTGAGCATGATTTCACCCATCTTATTTATTGCCTGATATGAGCTAACTGATTAAAGGACGTTAAACCTTAAAAAAAGAGTACTAGTATTGATGATATCTTTATTAAGTGTTGAGGTAATACAATACATTTGGGCATGATCAGCGTCGAGCTCTGGCTCCTATTGCCAATCATAACCAAGCTTCCACATTTACAAAACATGTGTGTTGAGTTAGCTTCATATCACTAAAAGTTTCTCATTTAAAGTCACTATACTGGTTAGTGTTCTTCTCCCATTCCCATCTCCTTCTCTTACTTCCTCCGTTATCTTTGAGACTCCACTATCAGCGGGAAATGGCAACTATTAGATACAAATTTAATACCTTAAAGAATACGTATTGTGTACCCCGTGCTGATTGGCCATAACAACACTTGCTTGTTCCTATTAAGAAATGTAACTCTCCCTCCTAACCCTCCCCGTGTTTACCATCCTTTATATCTAAATCATTCACTTCACAATTTCGTATAAATCTATCACTTGCTTATCAATACACTTGTCTTTACTTTGTCTAATTTGTTCCCTTCTATTCGTTCTATAGTCACTCTCCCTCCCTATTCTAATATTAACTCCCCCATTATTATTGCTTCTGTATTCCCATACTTCTCTCAGAGCCTGCTCTATTTCTATACGTATGGCACACTTTCCTACTCCATAAATCCATTCCTGTTGGCTCCCTTGACGGTCCCGCTTTGTTTCTGTCCAGAACCCGTAAACTCCCTACTAGTATTTTCATAAGTTGTTCTTGTGCCTTTCTAAAACTTCTGTTTCTTCATCTTTTTTCTCCAAATATTCTGCAAGGCATTATTTTCTAAGTTATTTCTTAAATCGAACCCATACTTCTTGGACTTGATTCTTGACATTTTAAATATTGTTTTAAGAAAGTATCAGCTAAATTCAGGAACCTGTACTATGTGGTAATGAAACACTCTTTTCCTGCTGCTCTTCCCTAAGCCTGAACACAACTCATAATTACAGGTTTATGTAACGATGGATATACAGCAGAAGGCCCCCATGAAGAAAGACAACATTGAAAATGTCCCCGTGACAGTCTATAGGATAATTGGTGTACCTTCAAATATTCAAGGGCTCAACAACACGACAATACAGATAGTGCCCAAGTTGGAGGAAGACGATGATATAGACAATTTAGGGGACTCGGAAAAGCAGGACAACGTAACTTATGCATCATTTGTCATAGAAGAAGATGGGGAGTCATCAGATCCTAGTCAGTCAACACCACAGGTAAGTGCAGAGGAAGTATTGCATTCCAGTTCATCTTAACGTTTATCTGGAAACACATAATTTGAGGCTCCCTGGATGAGAAAGTTGTTAAATTCATATGACTTTCTCCATCCTCTATCACTTATAACAACAATAATAATAGCGCACAATGTGCATGCTTCTTTGTTCATTCTAGGTTTTACAAAAGTCTGTAAGTGAGTTTTTCGTTTTTGCACCACACATTAAATGATATCGGCCACAATTTGACCCACATAGTTTTTGCACTAACACTTGCTTCCAGCTCGTGGAGCTTCTCCATCTGGTGTACTGCAAGTCTCGTCATGGGTTATACCTAACTTGTGTCCAATCCCTGCAGATCATTGCTCTGTGCAGAAGAAATCTGGCCATATGTCTTCTTGTATTGCTTATTAGTGGGAATACAAATTATTCTTACAAAACTTTTTTTTTTTTTAATTACTTCATTTTAATCCAAATAAACCTTATTGGAATTAGCTACATTACACACTTCGTTATAAATACAAAGAGAACAGCAATAGTCAAATGTTAAACAACTGGACGCTATATGCTGGCCTTAAAATTCCATACTGTTTCCATGACATCGCGAGAAACACCTGAAAATTAACTCTATTTTAAAAGAGTGGCTAAGTATTGAACAATTCAAACCGTTTATAACAGATATCTCAGAAATGCCTGGTGCCATAGAAAAGTTTATGGAAATAAATTGTGTTTTAAAGGGATCTACATTTTTTGTGCAGTACGTTTTTATCCATTGTTTAAAGTTTACCATTTATTCAGATTGTAGAAAATTCCTTCTGGATGAAGTCAACTTCACAGGCTATCCCTAGAAAATTCAAGATACACATTTTATTTGTCATGTAAATGTTTAATACGTAGTATTTTAATCAAAATCGTTAAGTAAGTTTTTTAGAAAATAAAATGTTTTGAAAAGTGTTCCACCTAAATGGTGGTTTGGGGTGGGGCGATTTTCTTGAAAATCTTTGTGTTGCAACTTTGGAAGTTGGGTTGTGTGCAACCTTTTTCTAAAAATACCTTTTTCTGGATTCAGGGAGCCTCAAAACATATATATATATATATATGCAGTAAAATCTCAACATTGAATTTTTGAATGGAATACTATACTTCCCCTACTTACTATAAAGTGTGGAAAAAGGATTAAAATGAATAAGAGGTTAAGCAAATAACACCTGCTAGATAATGGTTTCCCTGAGGTCAACACTCGGATAGAGGAGTTAGTGATTACAGACTGTCAAATCATTTTGTGGAGTTCTTATCACGATTGAGCAAAATCTGCAGTCCCTTCTCAATATTCATAAAACTTGATGCATTGCATTCACATGGCTTTCTCTACACACTCTTCTACAAGCTATTCTACTCTCTATTTCATGTTAATTGAAATAGTTTTATTACACATTTTGTTGCTGGTACAAGAGAATACAATAGACTTAGGCGATAGCCAAATGTTTTAAGAGGTGATGGCTTTGAAATTCCGTTCTCTTTGCATGACCATGAGAAAAAAAAAATTGAATAGCAACTTACCACTTGGAAGCAATATAAGTATTTGAAAATTCAAATAACAAAGAATATCTTGGGAATGCCTAACACCACAAACAGTTTTGTGTGTTCTGATGAAACCTACACTTTGCATCTCTTATTGTTTACCAGTTATGCAAAAGTCATTCAGAATGAAGAGGACTTCACAGGCTATTGGCAGAAAATTCATCATATACATTTTATTTGTCATGTAAATATCTTTAATATATGATGTTTTAATCAAAATCATTAAAGGCACGCACACACACACTAACTCTCACTCTCGGACCTTTCTCTAAAAATCTTCTTTTTCAATTCAAGGGGCTGCACAACATTTTATTAGAGGTGAAATTTCAGGTGAATTTTTTGATGGAATGCAATACTTGTTATAGACAAAGAGTCTTGACTATCATAGTGATGTAGTCGGGTTGTAACTGCCCTTAACACTGAAACCTAAGGGTTTGTTGTATTATCTCCTATCATTATTGTTTCATTCCTGTTCTTTAACTTAGGGATGGTAGTTTATTAACTAAGTTTTCTTTAGGAAAGTCGTCATTTGGGTTTATCAGACCCAAAAGCTCATATCTTTTCCTACGCAGTGATTCATGTTTGAAGATTAAGTGAGAGGCAGTTTCATCCTCTTTGTTACATAACTTATGTACTGGTTCCTCTCTTAAGTTTTCCATTGTATGTGGGTGTTTCCATAATCTACAATGTCCCGGTTATCAGGTTTATTGAGATTAAGTGGATCTTCAATGACTGAGGAGGATGTGCTGGCATCTCTCTGTTTGAACCTATCACAGTGGTTCTCTGAACAAGGTTTAAGGGTATGCCAAAAACTTGTTCAGGTTGAGCAGATCCTTTTCTTACGAAGATATCACCTTTTTCATTGCCTAAAATTCCCTTATGTCCAGGCACCCACCTAAGATTAACCTTGTTGTGCTTTGCCAATTGCATAAGGTAAGTAGTAGAGAAATTAAAGATGCATTTTTGTTTCCTTCTTTTCTTTTTGGCCAAAATTCCCACATGCTTTTCTTTAACTTTAAATACTGGAATGGGAAATGTGTTTGAGATTATGCATGCTGAGATGTGTGGGGAAAACTCAACGATTGCAACCAGATAAAGAAGTTTCACATGTTATACAATGATCAAGAGAAATGAAAATGTCTCGCCTTTGTGTGTTTTATGTAAAACATGTTCTTTTCATTGGTAGGTGATTTGGACAACTAAACGAGACAAGTCGAGCATATATCCATTCGCCTGCACAATGTGCCCCAAAAGGTTCAAGCACCATAGTCATCTGAAACGACATATCAACACGCACACAGGAGAAAGGCTTTATCGTTGCGATACCTGCAGCAAAACATTTCTAGATGCTTCTACGCTGTCTCGACATCGTAGGATTCACTCAGGAGACAAGCCCTGGGCATGCAAGGTAACTGGGGGTATATTGTAGATCTAGTCCACACACAAGCAAACAAATGTTTACAAACTGTTTAAATCTGTTTGTGAACAGTGTGCTGATGTTTTCAAACAAATGCTTTAGTTTCTTTTTTGTATTCTGTCTGAGATGGAAAACAAGTGTGATAGCAATCTGGATGTTTTTGCAGGCAGTTGCATACCACGCCAACAGTACTGCATTCTTAAGCCTTGTTAACATATCGGAATGCAAGCCATGACAGAGCTCTTCTCTTGCTATTCCTGTCAGAGATGTTTTTCTGAATGGAACACCCTGAGAGATAGTCCATTGTCATGTCTCGAAAGCAGACAAGTGCTAACTGTACAAGATTTTTTAATACCTGCAACTATTTCGCTAGGCATGGACAAAGATTTTAAAACATGTTGAATTGGGTTCCTATTAGTTTAGTTGAGCAGTGCTCTGTATTCACCTCAGGAGATTCCTTTATATAAATAATAATTCTTTCTCAACTGAAATTGCATTAATTCATTAAACTTCTTTTATATTCCAAAATTAGTTTATAATTATCTCAATTCACACTACTTATTGATTGCCGTTGTATCCAGGAATTCAGTGCCGTAATTTTATTGAGTGCTATTTTAATGTATTTTTGAAGGTGCATCTTAAGTGCTGATGATGAACTGATATAGAATTGAATCATTTCTAGTAAAGGATTGTTTACTTCTCCTAGCTTTTGTTGTTTTATATTTTCTTTGTAGTCATTTTGTTTTGTAGGGATGGGACCTTGGTACCGTTGATACTTTGACATAAATCTGATTTACATTTTGGTAGTTGTTGCATTTAACTTTATGCTATACCTGTAAGGAATGAGAGACTTGATGCTACTGTCTCCAAGAGTTGCTGGACTGTAGTTCTTGATAGAACTTGCATGCAACATACTATAGACTCTTTTGTCTCAATAAAAACATGCAGAACAGCGGGGAAAGGAGTAGAGGTACTGATGTAACATGCAGTGTTAAGTAGTCATACCTTCGTGCATCAACTGATTTAGCTAAATCACGTTTCTGCAATAGCCTGGCTTGGTGACTCTAGTTCTTGTTTAAAAAGGGGTGGGTTTTATTTCCAAGCACTGCGACCTTAAAGATCTATTGCACATCCCCCCTTTCATCAGTTAAGTAGTCTGTTGCTCGATATGAACTTAACGAGACTGCTAACTGAGGCCTTCAATAGTTCATCTATCTTTGGAAAGTGATTGCCAAAAATACTTGCTCTTTGATTCGCAAGAGCAGGGCAATTACATATTAACAGTCTCATCTCCTTCTAGGCATCTACTACAGATAGGGTTGTTAAACAATCCCATTCTGTATAGATTAAACTTTAGGTCACAGTGTCCTGTAATGAATCCTGTTGCCCATGAAAGTCTTCTTTTACTAAGACTGCACAGGTACTTTGTGCTGCTGTTATCCAGGTCTGTGATAAACAACTTGGAATGTCTGCAACCCTCAGTGGAGTTCCAGTAGTTATTGTGTTCTGCTTGAGCCCAACACTTGATAGCCTGTTTCACTGGTCTGTTGGATACCCCCAGTACAGGCTCCAGACCCAAAAATGGGATTTCGCTGCCAATCTTGCCTGCTTCAACTGCTTTCTCATTGCCTGGTATACCTGTATGTCCTGGCACCCACATAAGTTGAACCTCATTGTGTTCAGTCAGTGTCATTAAGGATTCCCGGTATCCTGAGACGAGCTTTGATTTTATTGATGGCAATTCAAGTGCTTTAAGAGCAGCTTGACTGTCTTGAGAGGATAAGAACACTTCTATTCTTATATCCCCTTTTAATACTTTCCATGACACTGGCTAGGATTGCATAAACCTCAGCCTGGAAAACTGTAGCTAAGGTACCCAGACTATAAGAAATCTTGGTACCATTACCGTAAAGCCCAGCCCCCGTTCCATCAGTATACCAGATTGGGCCTTTGTTATTATGAGGTTTTACTAGTCTTTCCCATTCACTCCGCTGTGGATAGGAGACCGTAAATTTCAAATCAAACTTGAATCTTGGTTCAAGAATGTCAGTCCCCATGTTGAGTATCTGTTGTTCCAAGGAAGCTTGAGATGTGCAGTATTACACACTTTGGTTTGGCGACAAATGCACAATCATGGCTTCTGCCTTCATCCATGTGAGCCCAATCAGCATCTCCATTGTCGCAGTTGAAGTAGTTTTGAAAGCTCCAATAATTGAAATGCAGAAGGTCCTTTGTAATTTACAGAGTTCCTTTCTGCACACCTTTAAATTAACTCTAGGCCACCACATCAGTTCGGCATAGGATAATATAGGGCTCACCATGACAGTGTATATCCAATACTATGCTAGGTTTCAGAACCCATGTCTTACCAAGCATACCTCTACATGTCCAAAAGACTGTAGGCCTTGGTAATACATAATTCATATGGTGTTTCCAAGTTAATTTCTTGTCTAAAACAAGCCCAAGATATTTAACTTGTGATGAATAGGGCACTACTTCACCAAAGAGAGAGAGTCTGGTTAAATCCTTCTCCTGGTACCACTACTGTTTTGCTTGGATTAACAGTTAAATTATTCGTCTTGCACCAAGCTTCTACTTTCTTAAGTGCCATTTGTAGCACTTGAAAAACTATGTGAGGGAGTTTCCCTCTTATGATTATTGCAATATCATGTGTGAAGTAACCATCACTGTGTGTCCACTACAAGGTTCCATAGCAGGGGTGATAAAACACCCCCTCTCCGTAGACACACCCAGCGTCTCCCCACATAGATTCTTGGTTATCTTCCTATGTTGTGGTTTGGTGACTCACTCACAACCTGCTCCGGTAACCAGACGTGAGACAATACAGCACATTGTTTCCTTCCATCAACTAGTTTATGTTTATGCAAGCCAAACTCGGGGTCACGAGCGTGGTGTACAATATGACTAATTTCCATAATACGGATAGAAAATTCTTTAAAAGAAAGTTTTCAGCACAAAATGTAGGGAAGCAAGGAAATTATTACTTATTACTATTAGCCTTGAATAACAATAAGGGATATATAACCTATGGCATTATGAAGTTGCCAATTGGAGAATGTGAAACAGGAACAGTTTCAGAATTAGAATGCAATACAAAATTGGTTACATGTGTTTATACACAGAAAACTGTGAACAAGCTATCACCTTGATGTTTTTTTTTTATTAAATATCGAGTATCGGTGTTGAAGATTCAGCACAGTAGAACCCCATTTTAACGAGCCCGCTTTTAATAGAATTCTGTTTTTAACGAACATTTTCAGAAGCCCATCAAAAGTTTGATAAGTGTAGTGTTAATTAACCTTCTTGAATGAAAATATTTTTCTCAAATTTGTGATCAAGCAACTTCTTCTGCGTAGTTGGTTCAGAATGCAGTTGTTACCTCCACTGTATTAGGCAATGTTACATTAGCCTCTGTGCGGTTCACATTAAACTGCAAAAGTTGGCAGCTCTGCAATCACATTTTGAAACCTGTTAATGTTTGATTTCTGCTTCCATTTTAAAGTTTACTGGGTGCCATGTTGTCTTTGTGATATATATATTTCTCATTAATAAAATGGCTGCTAGACAGAAGAAGCGTACCATCCATGACAAGATTACAATACTTCAAGACGTGGCAAACAACAGTGCAGTTTCTTTGAGAAATATGATTTGGCTCCTTCCACGCTGCACAGGGTACTTAAACAGAAAGATGCCATTCTGGTTGCAGAAATACAGTGCCGATCTGTGGTGAAGAAATGAAAGAATTTTTGTAGCTCTCCATTTGAATAAGTTCAAAAACATTTTAATGAAATGGTTTGAAGCCAGAAGAAGCGACAACGTTCCTATCAACGGAAACATCCTAAAAGAAAAAAACTTTCCAAATAGCGCTAACTTTACATGTGGACAACTTTTGCACTTCAAATGGTTGGCTTGACTGTTTCAAGAAGCGGCATAACCTTTCATGGCAAACAATGTGCAGTGAAAGTGCGGATGTTAAAGATGACTGGAGATGTTGCCTAATCTCCTCCGTGGCTACAACACGAAGGAGTGTTCTTCAACTTGTTAACCAACTAGACTTATGCAGTTTGCAGTGAAAAATGTCATGGCAGGAAATAAAGCAAAGAAAGGTTCACAATTCTGCTGTGCGCAAATAGTGATGGAACTGAAAAGTTACCTCCACTAATCATAGGAAAATTCAGGAAATTTCAAAAAAACATCCATACACTTCTGTGCAAATACGACTTGCAGAGAAGTTCATGGGTGACTTTGAAAATATTTGTTAAATATCTACAAAGCCTGCATACCAAAATGGGATCTTGGGGAAGAAAGATTACTCTGGTGTGCAGAGCTGTCATTCTTATGTGATTTTTTTCACCAACCTTTAGACTTGGGAATTATTATTGTGTTAAAACAAAGTAGAGGAAAGCTCTGCTGCAGCAAGCTATTTCTTATTACTTTTAAATCAGATGACAGTGAAAAGATTAAATATAATATATAGAAGTGGTTGCAAATATACAATTTCACTAAAATAGGTTCAATACCTCAGAACTAGTTTCGAGGATACAGTTCAGGCCATGCATGTGTTTGCTTCTTGCACCCATGTCTTCAACAAGGACAATGATACCAAAGAAATCTGTGGATGTTGTTGCAATCAGAAGAAAAGGAACCAGCAGTACCAACATTTGTGGCAGCACTTCCCTAATCACAGGATTCTAAATGTCAGACTACTCTGCTGCATTTCTTTAAGATATGAAGGCTAGTAACTTTACCAGGTAATACTCAAACATCAGTTGCATTCATATCTAATGATATGTAAATCTGAGATCAACTTTCATTTTGTTTCTTGCAGATTAAGTACAAATGAAGCAGTGTATTCTGTTTTTGAAACTAGTATAAATTTATAGCTATTGTAGCATTTTAATTCTTTAATTTACAGCATTTTGTTCGCTAATCTTTAAATTCCGTTCTTAGTATTACATGTGTACATAATGAATTAAAATTTCTTTATATAATTTTTGTCAGTATAAATACAATTGTAGCTTGTCAGAAAAAGAAGTAAACATATAAAGATATACAAGGGCAGTCCCAGAATTACCCAATCTGATGTATAGATAGCGTTGTTTCGAACAAATGACTATGGTAGAAAGTACCACCCTTATAAAGCTTAAGTTTGAAACCTGACGATGCTACGTTGTTTAGTAATTGTTTGGCAGTCATTAATAGTGAACTCTCTCAGCGAATTTATAAATATGGATAAAACTGGCCATTGTTATGTGATATAATACTTTCATTTGAAAGGTCTTAGTCCAACTAATATTAAAGCTGAGCTAGATTCTACTCTGGGGGAGTCTGCTCCTTCGTTTACAACAGTAAAATATTCGGCGACAGAGTATAAGCGAGGCCGTACAATTTGCCAAGATGAACATTGCAGTGGTTGACCAAATGAGATAACATTGTGAAGAAAATCCTCAAAATGGTATTGGATGACCATCAACCGAAAGTGCGTGACGTCGTAGTTATTTCAAAAATTGCTGTACATCAGACACTTAACTGAAAATTTAGACATGAGAAAGCTGTGCGCAAGATGGGTGCAGTGTTTACTCACAATGGAACAAAAGCAGCGTCGTGATGATGTTTCAGTCAAGAGTTTGGCGATGTTTCACTGCAATAAAGCCGACTTATTGTGTCGATTCATAACCATGAATTAAACATGGGTCCATCACTTCACACCTGAGACGAAGGAACAGTCAAAACAGTTGATTGAAAGGAGAGAATCGGCTCCAAAGAAGGCGGAGACAGTTCCATTTGCAGGCAAGGTAATGGCGTCAGTTTTTTGGGATGTGCGTGGGATAATTTTCATTGATTATTTTCAAAAAGGAAAAGCAATCAGTGACGAGTATTATGCAAACTTATTGCAGCGTTTGAATGATGAAAAACGGCTACATTTAGCGAAAAAGAAAGTTCTGTTTCATCAAGAAAATGCATCAGTTAAAGTTAAAGTTCAGTTGCTTCCTTGTGCACTCTATTCGCCAGACTTAGCCTCCTCTGGTTATTTTCTGTTTCCAAAGTTGAAGAAATGGCTTGGTGGTAAAAGATTTGCCAACAATGAAGAGGTGGAGTTTGCAGAACTTGACAGTTCTCAGTATAAACAGGGTATCAAAGCTATTGAACATCGCTGGGAAAAGTGTATCGAGCTGAAGGGAGGCTATGTAGAGGAATAAAGATGTTTTTGTGTGGTTTCTTTGTTAGGTCGGGTACTTCTGAGACAGCCCTTGTAGTTGCAGTGTTTACAAGTTAAAATAGATGTTACATGATTATTGGTTTCATATAGAGAATGTGACATTTACTACGAGTAGCTTTTATAGACGAAGACATTGCAACTTTAATTATTTAGAAACTCATCAAGACTTATAATAGGCTGTGTCGATTAACAAGTTTTTAAATTTTAACATGAATTTCTTATATTTTTATGTTTTCAAGTAAGCAGTTGTGTAGTCTAAACCCATTTTTTTTCTCCCACATGTAAACAAAGGCATGTGCATCTAGTCTTCTCTTATTGTTGCAGGGCACATAACTGCTTTTGCAATAAAAATTACTTAAGTGTTTTAAACAGTGGTTTGCCTTCATACTCGTATTTTCCAAGAATCACAAGAAAATTATATTTATTGCAAGCACATACTTGATATTAGTATGTGAAGGCACTGACTGACTCATTGTGAATTTTGTGGGAGATAACTTCTCATATTTAAACTTGATTCAGGTAGCAGAAGGCCTTTTGATTAGATTACCTTGGATAAGCATTTTCACTGATGACTGAAAATGCGTCAGGTTTTTGTATGTAAGTGCTGTATAATGGTGGAATCCATGCATTTCATCGCAAGAGACAAATCTTTACATAGTGGCAAGAAAAAAGTTGTGTTTACACATTTTTAATGTCCTTTTGGAAAGAAATGTAACTTATCAATACAAGCATTTGTGGAGCTCGTATCTGTAAATGTTAGTAGTTAAGTGAATGTTAAAATGAAAGTTAACAACTTTGGGCAAAAAGAGGAACATGTGGTGATCAGATATGTTCTATATTACATTATGTATCACTTTGCCACACACGTGGCAGCAGTCTAACAATGCTCTGTCTGCCAAAACATCTGTAATGTATTTTTAAGGGCTTTACCAGTTTTAGTAATTCAGTTTTCACTTAGCTTTGTTTCATTTAATGGCTTTGTTTTAATATAACTTTCTTTTTCTCCATAATTTATTTGGGACACGCTCTTATCCATAATAACCTGGCTCCAATTGAGGAAGAACGTTTTGAACCAGCATGGCCAGTAATTTCTTCATGGTAGTCTCCACTTTTTTGGATTAAAAAACTAACTGCAACTTCCACAAAACCAGAATTGCTACCTACATGAGGAGAATCGACCATTACAATTTTTAAGACTCGTGATTAGTCAGTTAAAAATGCCTCTTTCTTTGTTTTGACAGCTTATACTTGTATGACTTTCAATGGCCCAGGTCTCTCTAAATAATACATTTTATTTTCATTTTGTCTTAGTTCTATTTTACGCAGATAATGTCTGAATCACAGCACAATATCGTCCCTATGAATAATCACATTTTTACAATATTTTCTGCATCAAAATTAAAATCCTACTTCTTTTATTAGATTATGCAGTGAAGATATTTCAAGTGTGGCAAATCAGGATCACTGTTTATAGCTATGACCCCTTTTCTAAGGTGAGTAGTTATTATTTGTGTAAATTGCGTGCACCTCACAAATTCATTGAAAGTCACATCGGAGTGCAGAACTCATCTGTAGCAGTTTGATCTTTTCTAATGTCACAATTGCATCTATGGCAGAGGTTGGTTGGACACTTCCCACAAAACTTTACAGCAATTGTTTTCCCACCGCTGCTTTCAATGTTTTGCTACTGCAGAGGACACACAAGTACTGGATTGATTAGAATGTAATGTTCGCCATGCTGCAACAAAACAGATGGTTTGCGCTAGCCATAATTCTTTTATTGTTAATGTCCATTTTCTTCATTCTTTAGTATTGTGTTAATATATGTAATTCTTACAAACTGCTTATATATGTGAAAACACTTTCTGCACGCACAACCTCACTACTGTCATGAGCGTGCTTAGGTTTGTTTGGTTCACTTCAGCCTTACGGAAAAAACAAGTTTAATGTATTAAATACAAAACTGCTGCATGTATTGAGCTTACCTATATATCAATATTAATGATTGAACATGTTAAATCATGGAATGATTTCTGAAAAATTCAATGATCATGGCATTGAATTGTTCAGTCGTCTGATTCTACCTTTCCAACCCTTTGCAACACATGGCTTGTGTGAAAGAACAATTAATTCCATTGATTGACCTAATAGTGCTTGAAACTATGAAACCTGGGACTTAAAGTATAGGGTGAGCCAAACGACTCCAAACCACCTATGCAGTGTGTTTCCTGTGTGCGTCCTTGGCGCTCGTTGCCGTCTGCTGCTATCATAGAAAGGCATGAATGAAACCATACAACGTTTTTAAAACTGCTTTTTAAGGCTTTACTTATCAACTTTACGAAAGGAAATGCTGAAACTGGCCACCGCCGTTGTCCATACATTTTTGGCACCTCTTTAGGAAACTATCCATCATGGAATTTTTGGGGGGAATTTTCCAAACAGTGACCGATGTCGTCTGTTTCTTTGGTAAGAACCGAACGCCGTGTTTTAGATTTCTTACTCTGAACACTTCCTTGGCCTGAAATTTACTGTAAAGTTCATGGATTGTTGTACGGCCTGGAACTTTTACACCTGGAAATCTTTCTGCAAATCGTACTTTCACTTGGAAGCTGACCGAGTTAACACATGTGGATAATAAATAAATACATGCTGTGCAGTAGAAAACATATACTGAGCCATAATATATTTTGTGACTAAGTACAGGACGAAATAATAAATAGCTCGTAATAACTGAACTACATCACATCACCGTCAACTCAACACTGCACTTCACACTGCACAGCAAAACCACAACAGCATGACTTTCTTTATAGCAGCAGTGCGTTGTCATGTTTTTATCATATTTCCACACCCCCAGTGGAAAAACACCGCGCAGCCGGCAATATTGTTCATAAAATACCCCTCCAGGGTAACTTAAAACATAAAGTGTATAAGACAAACTCACACACCCTGGAAGAATTATAACAAAATATCCGCCAGAAAATTTCTCAACGTGAACTACGGAAGTGATGGATAGTTTCCTAAAGAGGTGCCAAAAATGTATGGACGACATTGGCCAGTTTCAGCATCTCCTTTCGTAAAGTTGGTAAGTAAAGCCTTTAAAAGTAGTTTTAAAAATGTTGTATGGTTTCATCCACGCCTTTCTATGATAGCGACAGATAGCAACAAGTGTTGAGGACATGGACAGGAAAAACACTGCGCAGGCGTTCAGAGTCTTTTGGCTCACTGTGTACTTACAACATTGTAGTTCGCCATTAGGGTATGTCATCTGAAGACAATTTGAGATCTCTTTGTGGTTTACCGGAAAAAATGTGAATCATTTGGGGAATTTAATGTTGTACCAGCAAGTTGCCATGGTAGCTCAGTGGTTAGAGCAACCGGACGAAGACTGGGAGATCCATGATTCAAATCCCAGCTATGGCATTGAATTTTTCAGTTGTCTGATTCTACGTTTCCAACCCTGTCTACACACGGCTTGTGTGAAAGAACAATTAGTGTCATTGATCTAACTTCTCAGTATGTTGTCCATGTGCCTGCCTGCCTAAGATCTTGGGAGTGATTGTTGTGAAGTTACAGAATGTCTCCCCTTTTAATTCTTCAATAGGTGCCTTCAGTAAGACAACCTCACATCCTGAGGTAGCACTTCTTGGAGACTTCTACTTCGTCTGAACGTACCAATGCTCTGTCAACGAGAGCATTATTGTGAGGTCTTTTAGCACATAATGCAGAACCACTTGCTCTCCAGTTTCACATGAGACTCTTTTAATGAAGCAATGAAAGAGGTTTTCTGTGATTTCTTTATATGTTTTGCCAGTTCATGTGCTTACAATAAAATGCTCCTCAATTGTGTATCCCCCTTGCTTACAAAACAGCGTAGTTCAATAATCAACGAAAACGTGTGCTGGGAACACAACATTTAACACTCAGTGAAGTCTATTGGGAAAGAGATGATTGCCACCCATGGTATTTGAAGGCAAAAATTATCCCTCTCAGCTTTGGTGTAGATGTAAATTAGTTTGTGCTTGTGACAGATGTATTATTCCAATCCAAGCATGACTTGTGGTCCACCCTCTACATCAATGATATATAAAGTTTTGTCAGTGATTAACAAGACAGATGTAAATGTTATCTACACACAATGACACTAGTCATAAGATCTACTAACTCGACAAGAAGGTATAGCATGATGCAATAGTGATAGACAAATATTTTTACTGGGTGTCCCTTGGTTTAAAAAGCTCAAGTTGCAAAGCAAAAATGTTAATTGTCACACACAGAGGCAGTGATATGGGTTTTGTAGAAGGCAGTTCGCTTTTGTTTCAATAAAAAAAATTGTGATGGTCATGGGCACATGAACAGGGAGGTACTTCAGCAGTGATTTGCCCAGACTGAAATGAAATAGTGTGATTGAAATGGACAGTGTTTGTGCACAGAAGAAACAGGAGAAAAATGACACCATACATGTATCCCTTGTGAAGCTGGAACTATGCAAGAAGTATGTTATTGAAGCAGCAGCAAGAGCGGTAGGCTTCCCATGCATCACTGGCTTTTGAATCCAGCTGAGCTGATATGGAGTCAACTTTGTGACAAGAAATAAGATGCTTAGCGCAGTATTGTCTCAGCGGTGGAAGGAAGCAATAAATCATTGATAATATTGTTGTCACATTGTTCTTCCAATCACAGACTCTGATAAGGAAGAAATTGTCACTACTGAGTACTCTGTAACTGTAAATTAAATACTGTAGGTGTTTTATTTTATCTGTAGTATACAATATAATATTGAAGATTTAACTACGGAAATTTGAATTCTACATGTACAGATTTTGTTTTGTAGCCATAGCAATGAAATAAAACATGGCAACTCTCCTGCAAAAAGCTTGGAATTTGCGAAGCATAATTCAGTGAGCATGTAGGTGAAGATTTGATCTTAATGCTGCTCCTGGTAACAACATTTGCAGCTGACCCAAACAATGAGGTATCTCTCTTACAGATGAGAATGTCGATAGTCAGAATGGCTCATGAATCAGGAACTACAAATTCCAATAATAACACTGTGAAAGCTCTTGAGACGACATGATAACGTCGGTGTGCCACAAATGGATCCCATTCCAATTTGTGTTATCTTAACTAGCACAGTTTGTTATGATTCAAAGTTATATTGTATACCACAGAGGAAATATACGTAGTCCGGCCATAAGTTCTGTAACAAAGTTTGTTTATAGTGCTAACAATGTATTATTGTTTTTTTTTTTTTAAGTTTGACTGTGGCACATGGCATCCACATGTATTCTGTGCTACGAGGGCTGTCTCAGAAGTACCTGACCTAACAAAGAAAACACAAAAACTTTGAAAAAAAACATCTTTATTTCTCTACATAGTCTGCTTTCAGCTCGATAACACTTTTCCCATCTTTGATACCCTATTTATAGTGAGAACCTTTGAGTTCTGCAAAATAGCCATCAACTGCAAACTCCAGCTCTTCACTGTTGGCAAATCTTTTAGCACCAAGCTATTTCTTCAGCTTTGGAAATAGAAAATAATCAGAGGGGGCTAATTCTGGCAAATAGGGTGCATGAGGAAGCAATTCAAACTTTAACTCATTGATTTTGGCTATAGTGATAATGGATGCGAGAACTGGTGCATTGTCTTGATGAAACAAAGCTTTCTTTTCCACTAAATGCGGCTGTTTTTTCTTGATTTCATCATTCAGATGCTGCAATAAGTTTGCATAATACTCGCCATTGATTGCTTCTCCATTTTGAAGATAATCAATGAAAATTATGCCACGTATATTCCAAAAACTGGCACCACAACCTTGCCTGCAAATGCAACTGTCTCACTTTCTTTGGAGCCGATTCTCCCCTTTCAATCCACTGTTTTGACTGTTCCTTCGTCTCAGGTGTGAAGTGATGGACCCATGTTGTATCCATGGTTATGAATCGACACAAAAACTTGGCTTAAATCAGCAAAACATCGCCGAACACTCGACTGAAACATTTTTTGTTCTGTTGTGAGTAAATGCGGCACCCATCTTGCGCACAGCTTTCTCATGTCTAAATTTTCAGTTAGTGTGCAAAGTACGAGGGTGGTCTGAAAAGTTTCCGACCTCAACATGAAGATGGCAGCACTTGTAAATAAAAGCTAGTGAATTTCGTTGTTCATCTGTTGACAGTTACTCACCAAAGTTTCAGCCATTTTGGATGCTCAGTTGTTATGTAACAGTCGTTTGAGTGAGGTGATGTGAGTGTTTTTATGAAAATGGACAAAATTGAGTATCGAGCTGTTATTAAATATTTGTTTTTGAAAGGCAATACGCCTACACAAATCAAAGATGAGTTGGATTCTGTGTATGGGGACTCTGCAACATCATTTACCACAGTGAAAATTTGGGCAGCTGAATTTAAACGTGGCCGTAAGAGCTTGGGAGACGATGAACGTTCGGGACGTCCAAAAACTGCAACTACCGACGATAACATCGCCAAAGTTCACCAAATGGTGCTAGATGACCGCCGAATTAAAGTGAGAGATAGCAGAGGCTATGAACATGTCAAAAGAACATGTTTGTCACATATTAAATCAACATTTAGACATGAGAAAGATGTCTGCGTGTAGGGTGCCGCGTTTGCTCACATTTGACCAAAAACGTGTTTGAATGAACATTTCCATTGCTCTGTTGGCGCAGTTTAGGCGCAATAAATCCAAGTTTTGGCGCCGTTTAATTACTGTAGATGAAACTTGGATACACCATTATACGCCCGAAACAAAAATACAGTCCAAACCGTGGATTGCAAAGGGTGAACCGACTCCAAAAAGAAGCAAAAACTGTTTTTTCGGCTGGGAAAGTGGTGGCGATTGTTTTTTGGGATAGTCATGGAGTTATTTTAATCGATTATCTTCAAAAAGGAAAACCATTACAGGAGCATACTACGCATCATTAGTTGACAAGCTGAAGGCAGAACTTGCGGAAAAATGGCCACATTTGCAGAAAAGGAAAATCCTGTTTCACCAAGACAATGCACCGTCTCACACCTCAGCGGTTGCAATGGTGAAAATCCACGAATTACGGTTTGAACTGCCGGACCATCCACCTTTTCACCAGATCTAGCCCCAAGTGACTTCTTTTTGTTCCCTCATCTGAAAATTGCGCTTGGAGGTCAGAGATTCATCAAACGAAGAGGCAATCTCCTTCGTGAACAATTATTTTGCAGAGAAAAATGCAGAGTACTATTTGGATGGGTTACAGAGATGGGAGCATCACTAGGAGAAGTGTGTAGAGTTACAAGGAGACTATGTTGAAAAATAAAAAAAAATTCTGAAAAAATGTCTTGCATCTTTATTAGGTCGGAAACTTTTCGGATCACCCTCGTACAGCACTTTTTGAAATGCATACGATGTCTGCTAGCTCGCACACTCAATTGACGGTCATCCAATACCATTTTGTGGGTTTTCCTCACAATTTCTGGCACTCATTTGGTCGACCACTGTGATGTTTGCATTGGCAATTCGTATGGCCTTGCTTAAACTCTGCCACCCAATATTTTACTGTTGTAAATGAAGGAGCAGGCTCCCCCAGAATAGAATCTAGCTCAGCTTTAATATTAGTTGGACTAAGACCTTTCAAATTAAAGTATTGTGTCACATAACGATGACTAGTTTTATCCATATTTACAAATTCGCTGAGAGAGTTCACTATTGATGGCTGCCAAACAACTAGTAAATGACATAGCATTGTCAAACTTCAGACTTAAGCTTTATAAGGTTGGTAATTTCTACCATAGTCATTTGTTTGAAACAACAAGTGCTATATATATGTCAGGTCAAATACTTCTGGGACTGCCCTTGTATATGCACATACTGTCATGAATAGCAGCATGCACTGTCTCCATGATGATATCTGTCACTGCTGACTTCATGAGGAGTACCTTTTCTTACAAACAAAACCCTCAAGCACTGACTGACCTTGCTTGTAATCCAGGTAGCAGTAAAATCTGGCAGGCCCAGTGCCTATTCTTGAACAAAGTGGTGTATCACAACCAAAAAGAGGGTTGTTGGTAGAAATGCACCATCACTTAGGTGGGAGCTTCTTGGCACACACACGGCCATCCTGACAGTTGTAACTCTGTGTGCTTGTGAACATTTTTTCATCCGTAAAAAGGACTTTTGTGTGCCGGTTGTTAGTGTAATGCTGAAGTATGCATTCCAACTCTCTCTGCTGCTTAAGTTTTGGAGCAGCCTTCAGCCCAAATTCTTGTCTGAGCAATCCAGACATTGATCTCCTAGAGATGTCCATCAATTTTTGCTTTCACACTGGATTTCTCCTGATAGAGCCAGCAATGTCCTGGTGCTCATTCTCATCTTGTTTGGTCAGCAATTGTACCAGTTTCATTAAAGCGCTGAATGGTGCAGTATACAAACATCCTGGTGATTCCCAACCCTATGGTGACTATCACTGAAGCGAGATCTCCCCAATCCATGATACTAGTGTGTTCACTTGAAGTCAAGAAAACAAAAGGTAGAGTTTAGCAACAGGTGTGATGATGCCTGGTGCAGTATACAAACATCCTGGTGATTCCCAACCCTATGGTGACTATCACTGAAGCGAGATCTCCCCAATCCATGATACTAGTGTGTTCACTTGAAGTCAAGAAAACAAAAGGTAGAGTTTAGCAACAGGTGTGATGATGCCTGGTGCAGTATACAAACATCCTGGTGATTCCCAACCCTATGGTGACTATCACTGAAGCGAGATCTCCCCAATCCATGATACTAGTGTGTTCACTTGAAGTCAAGAAAACAAAAGGTAGAGTTTAGCAACAGGTGTGATGATGCCTGGTGCAGTATACAAACATCCTGGTGATTCCCAACCCTATGGTGACTATCACTGAAGCGAGATCTCCCCAATCCATGATACTAGTGTGTTCACTTGAAGTCAAGAAAACAAAAGGTAGAGTTTAGCAACAGGTGTGATGATGCCTGGTGCAGTATACAAACATCCTGGTGATTCCCAACCCTATGGTGACTATCACTGAAGCGAGATCTCCCCAATCCATGATACTAGTGTGTTCACTTGAAGTCAAGAAAACAAAAGGTAGAGTATGTATTGTAATGAAAAGAAGCTAGAAACAGTGATGTGTATTGAATTTATTTAAAGGTGAGTCGAAATTGTAACACTAACATCAAAAACTAAAGGAGCACATGAGATGTATTAAATACAAACAAATGGACAAATCTGCAGTTTCACACCATTTTTGGATCACTAATCACAACATCAAACCCAATATTACATTAGTCAAACTAGCCAAATTTGCAGCCGAATTAGATGCATGGGAGAAGATCACCATTCTAAAACACAACACACATCTAATGAATTTTGATTTGCCGCCACCAAATCCTCTCTGGAAGTACATTTCTCCACCACAAGATGCCACCACAGGATCCAGTCCAAAAAACGGAAACACCAACAACACGGGCCAGTCGAGTTAACCTTCTGAGGATGGGAACAACGGTTTCCCGAAACATGTTAAGTGAGTAAACTGAAGTGATGTTAGTGTTACAATTTCGACTCACCTTTAAATAAAAAAAGGTAGAGTTTAGCAACAGGTGTGATGATGGCATCTATCAAAAGTTTGTAATAGATAATTATTTGTGTTGCAGGCTTCTGATAGTTAATGAATGCATGTTATTGCTTCTCATTGGTCAGCATGAGGTAGGAAACATACACTTCATGGCGTGAACAGTTTTAGCCAATCAAGGGTAACACAGTTTGATATGTTTACATGTGGTATATATAGGAAGAACCAAAAGAAATCTTGAAATAACACTTAAAGAACATATGAGATGCATTTACCAAAAACAGACGAATAAATCAGCAGTAGCACATAAGTTCTGGTCTTCAAACCATGAAATCACTCCAAACATAAAACTCTTAAACAGATCAACAGCAGCAATGAATTGGATATCTGGGAAAAAATACATATTGTCAAACACAGGAATCACCTAATGAATTTCGAACTACCGCCACTCAGCACCAGAGAACACCACTAACCACACACATTTCCCAGACAATAACGGGCAAAATCAGTTAGAAACATGCTGACAATGGGAGCAAACCGTTCTCCCGAAGCGCATTCAAAGTAAGAACATATAGTGATGTAGTGTAACAACCTCCAACTCCCTTTATTTTAAATCTTCTCACTTAATCAATTTCTTCTGTCTGGTGTCAGCCTTTTATAGCTTCCATCTTCATTTCTAAAGATGTCATAACCTCTTTCCTTTCATTGTGGAATTAAACTGCTTTGCATGTATGTATAAAAACAATAGCAGCTGTGTTGGTCTGTCCTGACAGTTGCAGTGCTTCCAAGAATCATGTGCATTCCCATTTACCCTTTTAGTACCCAGTTGGTGCATGCAAAGAAGCACTGCGGACATTAACCTTCTTTAACAACAAGAATAATAATTTGTTCTGAGTACTGTGTAATGTAATGTGTTTGCAACCTTAAAAATATTTACATACAGGGCCCGGTATTTATGGCAAAGCCTTGAATTACTGCATTAAAAAGTAATTTGTGTCAGGTAATTGTAGCTCGGATAATCAGGGTTCTACTGCAGTTTCACATCATTGTCTAACTTTGCCTCAATATGTTTCTTGTAACCAAGGTCTGTGTATGTCTGGCAGGTGTGCCGCAAAAGTTTTGGTACATTGGGCTCGTTGCGTCGCCACATGACAATCCATAATCAGGAGGGCCGACCTTTCCAGTGTGACATATGTCTGAAACGTTTTCCAGACAACAGCAGCTTCCAAAAGCACAGGTCAGTAGCTGTTTAATTTAATATATTTGAAGAAGTATAAAAATATAGCTGTACAGGATAAACACACAATTTGAGTTCAAACCAAAACAATGTTGCACAATAGCTTGGAGTGTCGGTGAACATGCCCTAATCCAAGTTTGGGGGAGATAAAAAGTGCTATCCCTTCAGTGTTAAATTTGCTAAATTCATGATCCATTATCTCAGAAGCTATTTAACATACCAGACTAAAGTTTTATAGGATGCCTCCTAAGTTCACTGATCTGCTCTTATATAATAAGATTGTTTATTAAGGAAGATAGGATTTTTTTTCTCAATTATACCATACTTTTTATTAAGATTTATCAGCACTTAAAAGGGTGGATTGATAAGTCCATGACTTTGACGAGAGATAGTGTTCTAATCACAGGTTTCTTGTTTGCACCCAAGTCTTACATCTATTCTGGGTATAATCACAGAAATTCGTTGTCATTTGTTTCTTAGAACATTGTTGAGAGCATGTAAAATGAGGAGATGTGTGTTGCTTCGTAGAAAATGTAGAAAAGTGAATTTTGTGTTCTGATAAAGAACTACTTTTTGTATGGTCAGATGGTGAAGGAAACAGAAGAAAAGCTGAACAAGTATTATGGGGACTCTGCTCCATCACATGGCGTGGTTCACAGAATTTCGATGTGGCCGTTCGAGCACAAGAGATGCCATGTGCACCAGGACAGCCGGTTGAAGTCACAACAGAAGAAATAGTGAATAAAATTCATGATATTGTGTTGGAAGACCGCCAAGTGAAAATCTGTGAGATGGCCAAGACTGTAAACATCTCGAGTGAACGGGTGTATAACATTCTGGACGAGTTTTTGGGTATGAAAAAGCTGTCAGCAAGATGGGTGCCGCGACTGCTCACAGTTGAGAACAAACGGAATTGTGTGACCATTTCATAGGGATGTTTGAACATATTCCAGCGCAACCCAAATGAGTTTTTGTGGCATTATATCACGGTTGACTATACTTGGATCCATTACTATGAACCTGAAAGCAAACAACAATCAAAGCAGTGGATTTCCTTCAACAAACCTGCTCCAAATAAAGCGAAAACCATTCCGTCGGCAGGAAAAATCATGGCAGCTGTCTTTGTGATTCACAAGGGGTGATAGACATCGACTACTGGAAAAGGGTAAAATGATCACAGTTTCATATTATGCCGCAATGTTGGATCAGTTTCACAAGGAATTGTTAAAGAAACGACCCCATTTGGTGAAGAAAAAGGTTCTCTTTCACCAGGATAATGCACCCGCACACAAGTCAGCCATTGCCATCACAACATTTATGGAATTGGGCTATGAACTGTTACCTCACCCACCATATTCTCCAAATGTAGCCCCTAGTGGCTTCTTCAGAAACCTGAAAAATTGGCTCACTGGGAAGAAATTCACGTCCAGTGAAAACATCATGGCAGAAACAACCTCATATTTTGCAGACTTCGAAAAATCATATTTTTTGGAAGGGTTAAAAAAATTTAAGAAACGTTGGACAGCGTGTATTGAAATTCAAAGGAGACCATGTTGAGAAATAAATAGATGTTTTGGAAAAAACTGTTATTTTAAAGTCACTGACTTATCAATCTGCCCTCGTCAACTTAAACACCAAGTTTAGCATATATCTGAGTTTTGTTTATGCTGTTCACAAACATACACATGCTTTTCTTGGAATTAGGGAGTCTTAATACATACTTTTTGTACTGGAATTGCTCTATCTCCTACATGGCTGAAAAATTAAAGGGACAAGTTTATTTTCTTTGTATGAGCTTGTAGAGGTGTGCTAAACCTTTTCCCGATTTTACATATCGTTATTTGTAGGGCCCAGATTTTTAGGTTTTAACCTATATTTTTCCTCGCTATTTAATTAACACATTTCAAGATATATACTCATTTCACACTTCCTGGAGCAGAATATGTAAATTTCATTACGGGGTTGACACCTAAAATAACCTAAATAGCTATTTTCCCTTTCTCGAAATGAAGAATGTTATTTTTGAATTGAAACTCATTGTAAAATTATTTCCAGCAGATAGTTCAAGTTACTATAGTTAAATGCAGCACATGTGATGTGGTGACACCTGGATGCAGCTGATAGAAGGTCAGAAAGAACGGGATCGCCTCCAATTGTTCACTGAGAGTACTATTGTAATTGTTGTATAGTGAAACAATGACTAAATCACATTTATTGAAAAAGTGGATTACTGCAGATCCACACTTCTCTTTTGCTAGTGACAGACATGTTGAAGGTCAGGGGGGGGAGGCTTCCACCCAACCATGCTACAGGTTACGTGCACCACCTAGCGGAGGAGATTAGAAGTCACTTTGATGGCATGAACAGCCTGATATCTTTGGTCAAGAAGGTTTTCTTAAAAGCCCCAACACGTATAGAGAAAGTACCAGCAACCCCTCTTCCTTTACCTGCTGGGGAACTTGACTGTCTGCTGCACTTAAAACACATTAAAACTGTCGTCAATGAATTGGAAGCTTCCTGCATTGCCAAGTACACCGCTCTTGCAGCTTCCCTTGTGTATATTAAGACACCAGTCTCCGGTTGGAAAGTGCAACTTTGCCACTGAAAGATGCTTTAAATATCATTGGCAATGTTTCCAGTAAAGAAATACCTGGACCAGTGAGAGTTAAATGTTTTTCAAAGTCGCAGAAGATTCTTCAATGAAATCCTGGTTTTGAAAATTTGAAAATCATCATTTCAGTACTGCAGGGAAACAAGTATACAGGAAAACTACCCCTAGAACCTGCTGCACTGGCTATATTCTACGCTCCAATGACGTCAGGTTCCATTGAAAGAACCTTTTCTACGTACAAGAATGTGTTACGTGATAATTGGAAATCGTTTATGCCAGAAAATTTGAGAAGGTTTATAACTATCTACGGTAAGCCAAAAACTAAATCTTACAACTAAGTACCACAAAAGTAAAATTATTGATACCTGTATTGATCCATGAAGCAAAACATAAAAAAAAAACTATTTTAATCAAGAAAAACCTAAAAAGAACCTTTTTAAGCATATAAGAAACCTAAAATTAAGGTTTATTTCACCTAAAAATCTGGGCCCTAGTTATTAGTGTTTACTGTCTGTGTTGCTGTATTTAGTAAGAATGGGCGTTAAAAGCTACTAAAAGATAAACAAAATATAACTTTCTGAATGATTTCTCATGTCATTAACCACTTGCCTAAGGACATTCAAAATGGTATTTTGTGTCACACACACACACACACACACGTAACAAATGACGCTACTGTGAATCCAGCATTGTTTAGTGCCACTGTCCTCTGGAAGTGGAGCATTCTTAGGGGCCATTCAAAATGAAAGCATAGAAATTTGCAAGCTTGAAGCTTTCTTGTTTGTCAGGCATAAGAAACTAGCCAATCAGAGAGCAATTCTCATCATATGATCATTCTGGATTTCACATGTAGTTTTCCGTCACCATGTTTAACTTGCTTCCTGTGCAAGATCATGGCCCACGAATCACAGAGATATCTATAAAAGTTGCAGCAAAACAAATTTTGATGGTACGTGGTGTTTTTTTAACATCTTTAACCGGCTAGCTATGTAGCTCTTATTCATTTTGATACATGTATACTGACGTGCATAAAAAGTGGCCCACAATGCTGGTACTGTCAAATCTAGCCCCACCCTCTGCCAGCATGACCACTTATATTCATCAAGCATAATTATAGTCACTGGCTTGGTAGCATATTTTATTACTTCTCCCAAAATATGATCGAATTTGCTTCCTTGAACTTTTGTGCAAAAATTAAAAAAATAATAAAGATGGAGGTTAAGAACTTTTTGTTCTGTTAATACACTTAGAGCTTGTATTTTCATGCCTCACTGCGGTTTCTGCTGTTTGATGGCAGCAGTAACTTAAACCTTCATCTCCATGTCGCTGATGAAAGTTTTCATATAAATGCTGTAGCTGTCGTATAGTTTAATGACACTGTGGTATCATGCTAGTCTACGGTTCCCAAGATCGCGGTTTCAAACCCAGCAGGGGACAATGGATTTTTTTCGTCATAAAAATTCTTAGCATGGCTTCTTTCAGAATGAAAGCCGTCCTGGGGTATAATGGTTAGCATGCTAGCCTCTAGTTCCTGATGTCGTGAGTTCAAACCCAGCGGGGGGCAATGGACTTTCTTGGGCATAAAAATCCTTAGCATGGCTTCCTTCGGAATGAAAGTCGTCCTCCATGGTATAATGGCTACCATACTAGCCTCTAGTTCCTGAGGTTGTGAGTTCAAACCCAGCGGAGGGCGATGTATTTTTTCGGATGTAAAAATCTTTAGCATGGCTTCCTTCGGAAGGGAAGTAAAGCTGGTGGTCTTGTGTCATAGATTTATGGCATGTAAAAGAACCTCAAGTCTGATAAAGAGGGCTCTGAGCAAAATTTCTGGTCTTTCATGCCTAATATAGAATGAGACGCTAAGGACCGCAGCAGCAGTTAAAGAGCATCCATAAATAAAACTCAATTTGTACCATTCATAGCAAAACTGTTTCATAGAAGCAGAATTTATTGTTTGATGAGGCCAGTCACACAGACAACTGATACCGGCTGGGGGAATGGGCCACTTATTGCACACTTTGCATATTAGTTGATTTGTATATGTTTGTTGTGAATTGTGTTATTGCAGGTTTATCCATACAGGTATAAAGCCGCATGTGTGTGAGCAGTGTGGGAAGGCGTTTGTGCATATTGGGGACCTGAATGGGCATCGCAAGATCCACGTCGAGGTGAAGCCTTACAACTGTCAGCATTGTCACAAAGATTTTGCCAAGTATAGCAATTACGCCCGACACTTGCAGATACACGAGGGTGAGCGTGAGTATACATGCACCCTCTGTGGTGTGAGCTACAATTATCAGAGCTCTCTGACTCGTCACTTGCTCACGCATGTCCACCGTGGCAACAAGGCGCTGCTTGAGGCCACTAAGAAGGCTGCTGCTGAACAAGACACCAATATAAAAGCATCCTTATCAGGTAAGGATCTCTTTATCCTTCCTGATGATCCTTCCATCATTGCCAAGCACATTAAAGTTACAAGAACAAGAATGAAACATCGAATGATCGAGCATTTAAAGAAAACGTGCATGAAAACTGCTGATGAAATTGCAAAAGAAACTGTGAAGACTGAAGCGATGAGTAAAGACCCCGGCGGCAATGATAAATCCAAAGAAGCAGTTACTTCTCATCCAGAAAAGGTTAATGCAGCATCGCTGGTAGATGTTCTGAAAGACAATGGCATTGAAGTTCCTCAAAGTGCTGCTGTGATGATACTGAACAGTGCCTCGACGGAAGTGTTGGATGTTCTGTCGGTCGACTCTTCAAGTCAGGAACAAGAGGATCCAACAGTCTTACCTCCAGAAGACGAAACTGCTTCGCGACTCTCCACAACTGAAGATGTGCAACTCTTGTTGTACTCCGCAGAAAACTTTGGTTCGACAAAAGACTTTTCAGATCCACTGTTGCCTCCACCACCAGCGTCGTCGTCGTCATCATCATCTTCAGAACCTTTGTTAGCTCTGTTGTCACACCCCATTGATGAGATGGAGGTGTCTGATGACGCTGTGCCCAGCACTTCCAAAGCGTTTGACTGTGGGTTTCAAGTGAGTGAGTCTGCTAAAAGTCAAAATGTTCAACTTTCTGTAGAACCTAGTACAGGGAAAGTGTTAGCAACGTTATCAAATGTCAGCGACCCAGAATGCATGTTGCCATTGAATGCTTAAATGTAAGACAATTGCTGTTGCTCTGAGGTATATATCACATTCATAGTGAGCTTATTAAAACCAGTTTTATTTCAAATATCAGAAATTATGTTTAGATGTCTTGCAATAAGGGCTGGTTGTATGAGCTTGGAATAAACCTCTGTTTGACGTTATTCTGTGGTTTGTTCCTTAACTGTATAACAGAATGGTTTTTCCATGCTTTCATGCATCAATAGCTCTTTATTCAGAGCATAAAAAAAAGAAAACATCTGATGTGTTACACTCACATGACTTTCTCTACTCTTGTACAAAGTATTTTTACAAACGCTTGTTCCCCATATGCTTCATGTTAATCGAGATGTTAATCTTATTGCTAATTTTCTTGTAGTTGCAAGGGGAATTGCTAGGCTTTAAGCGACAGTCAAATATTTTAAGAGCTGGTTGCTATGTGTAGTATTCCATTCTCTTTGCATTACCAGGACAAAAAAATGAATAACGAATTTGAGAAAAAGTATAAGTTTTGGAAAATTTAAGGGAATAACAAGCAATATTTCGAAAATGGTTCACTCAACAAAAAAAATGTATATGACGTAAAATGTGTATTTTAACGCTATCTACATTTTTTGTGTAGTAAAATTTTGTCTCTTATGGTTTACCAGTTATGCAAAAGTTGTTCGCAATGAAGAATACTTTTGGAGACATTCCCAGAAAGTTCGAGATATCCATTTCATTTGCCATGAAAATATCTTAACATATGATATTTTAATCAAAATCGTTAAGAGCCATTTTTGAGAAAATTAAAATTTTCGAAAAAAATGTTCCATGTAAAGGGTAATCTGGGGTGGTGGGATTTTCTTGAAAACCTTCGTGTCGCATCTCTGGGAGATACTGAACCTAAATACCAAGTTTGGTTTATCCGACTGTTCGTTTCTGAGTTATACTGTTCACAGACACACACACACACACACACACACGGACATGTTTCCAAAAATACTTTTTTTGGATTCAGGGGGTCTCAAAACATATATTTCCGGTGAAATCTCAGTATCGAATGTTTGGGTGGAATACAATACTTCCCCTACTTACTATACGTAGTAGAGAAAGTAAAAAGACATCCGATATATGCGATAAATATTTTATAATGTGACTATTCAGTTTACACCATCACTTTAGTCCAGTTTTCCTGTCACCTCACTACTTCTTACGTGTATTTGCGAAATGAAATGTGTGCAAAGCAGTCTGATCTTGTATCCACTTCACTCACTGCAGTGTCGAACAGGAGAGCTCTTTGGTCACTCGCTGTATGTCACAACCTCGCTCATACAGCACACACTTTATATCACATCAAGAACAAGAACTCGCTAACAAAAATACTAGCTTATATATAACTCTGAGAGTTTGAGAATGTTTGTAGGAGATGGATAAAAGAAGCTTGCAGGAAAATCGTGATGTTACTGCTGCAATTTATGTCAGTGGGAACTGTGCTGCTTGTCTCTTCAACATGTCAGTCAGTGGTGCTTATAGACACCTCCTTCCAGTAATATGCTTAGACAAAGAGGGATCCAATAGATGAACACAATGACAGATTTAAGTTGAGAAAGCATATTACACTGAGATGATTTGATGGTTACTTAGGTCATTTGACAAGCAGATAGATAAAACTATATAAAATAAAGTTATTACAGTAGAGCCCCAGTATTTCGAGATTCTGTGCAATTTGAGCTCGTCTTAAGAAAATTAAAATTTTACCTAAAACTATAGTAAAATCGCGTTTTTATACATTGTCCACATGTACGTTTTACATGCTTCCAAATGTGTTACATTTTGAACTTTCTTTCAATTTTCCATGTACAATACAGGTAAAACTGTCCCATTTAGGGTTTTCGTTCATAATGCACAGAAATAACTTGGCCTCAGACTGCTAATGCATTTCTATTACAGATGGACAGGTGCCATTAGGTTTCAAGGAGTGCGCTTGCTCTTTCTTTCTCGATCCTTCACTAATTGGGACCGCCTGACAAGTGCATACCATCCTTATTGTTGTCCCTATTCAGTGACAGTAGTCATTAAAATACGCTTAAGTAAAGATACACATTTTACAACATAGGCTGGCTGTAGTAACATCTGTACTGTAGTGAGCCTGCCTGTGGCACATTAATTTTAAAAAGACTAGCCAAAGGGGAAACTGAGTGTGGAGATTGGTGTAGAAACGGAAACAAAATTGAGAAGTTTTCATCTAACAAGTGTTATATTTCGTCATTTGAGCGGAAGTCAATGAAGAATTCTGAGTATGAAAAAACGAGGAAGCTTTGTTTACTCAAGTGTTCGTTGTTTACCCAACATACGAAATCCAATTTGAAGGCCTACTCTGCAAGAAGCCTGATAAATAGGCCTCTGAGCAAAATTACCGGTCTTTCATGCCCAATATAGAATGGGACGCTAAGAACCACAGCAGTTAAAGAGTGTACATAAATAAAACTGAGTTTAATTTAATTCACTTTGATACTCTTATCCTGTTGCAAGAAGTCACTGCATCTGTCTTGTTTTCCATACGTGCTTGGGGGAGCTCATAGTACAGCAAACATTTCAAATGAGAACTAACAAGTTTGGGAGCTGCTGGACAAGTTTCATCAAAACAGCAGTATATCCAACATTGGTTTTAAATCTGCTAACAGTGGACTAGTTCAAGTTTAAGTATTCAGAGTTGTTGAACCGTCTCTGAATGTATGATGTTTAACAACAAATATCTGCAAACATTCTCTATTCTCATGAATGTGCGTCCTGGAAGAGCTGACATCCCCAATTGTTTGAGTCAACTGGAGAATTCCATGAATGCTTGCTCAGCTCCTACGTGCAGACTTGCAGCCTCAGAAGTAGAAACATCTGCAACAAGATATTGCTTTTGTCTATGTGCACATTGTATGGTTCACTAGTGCCACACCTTACATATTAGTATGTATGAAGAAGAATATTATAAAAAACATACTTTATCGTAATACTGAAGTGTTCCATTCACATTACTTCCTCTACCCACTATACCTTCTAGAAACTATTCTTCTGAAAGTTTATTTTTCTGTCTACTTCGCTTTAATCAAGACAAACGTTCACAGAAACAACTACATTACACATTTCATTATAGAGAACAGCGATAGTAATTTTTAACAACTGGATGCTATATGCTGTTTCTATGACGTCGCGAGAAACAACTGAATGCTGACACAATTTTAAAAGAATGACCAAGTATTGAGCAATTTGAACTATTAAGAAAAGATATTTCGTGAATGGCTGATGCCACAAGAAAGTTATTTAAAATAAATTGTGTGTTTTAAAGAGATGTGTGTGAAGTTTATTTAAAATGTTTCATCTTGTAAAGCAATCAAAACACCTGCACAGAATTGCAAAAGCTTTTCCCCGACCTCGTTCTCTACAAGAAGAGATGCAGATCAGCAAACTACTGGCTGCATGCACAAAACATTAATTCATTTCAGAAAATTAAAGATATACATTTTAATTGTCATGTAAATATCTTTAATATATGATGTTGTAATCAAAACTGTTAAAGCTATTTTTGAGAAAGTAAACAGTTTCAATGTAAAGTATCGTTGGAAAATGTTTGTCGCATCTTTGGAAGACACTGAGCTTAAGTACCAAGTTTGGTATTTATCTGACTTTTCATCTTTGAGTTATGATTACAACCCCTCAGATGTTTTTAAATTATAAAACATATAATTAATTATAGTTCCCAATAAATTCAAGAATGTTTTAATTCTACTACGTATAGTAAGTAGGAGAAGTGTTGTATTGCACCCAAAAATTTGATGCCAACATTTCACCAGAAATATGTATGTTTTGAGGACCCTGAGAGCATTTTGTGTGTCCAAAGAGCATAACTCAAAAACTAAAAGTCGGACAAATGCCAAACGTTGGAATTGTTCAACATGTTGTGACACATGAAAATCCTCCCTCTTCTGTCTACTCTTACATGCAAACTTTTTCTAAATTGATTAAAATAACCTACATGACAAATGAAATGTATATCTAGAATTTTCTGGGAAGTCCTCTCCATTCGGAATGATTTTGTATAACTGCTAAGGTGATGGATGCAAACGTACTACACAAAAAATGTAGATCTCTTTAAAACACACAATTTATTTTAAATTCTTGTGGCATCAACCATTTCCGAGTTCTGTTATAATTGGTTGAAGTTGTTCAATAATTAACCATTTCTTTAAAGTCGTGTTGATTTTAGCTGTTTCATGTGATGTTATGGAAACTGGAATTTTAACGCCAGCATACAGCATCTAGTTCCGTGTGTATTTCTGAATTAGACAGGAAAATAAACTTTTGTAAGAATAATTTGTATACCCACTAATAAATGATAAAGGGCAAAGAAAGTCATGTGAATGTAACACATCAGATTTTGGGGTGTTGTAGAGAACAATTCACACAAATGTGTATACTTGAACTACTCAGAAATGTTTGCTATCTCTTCTTATTGGAGTCAACTTTTACTTTTTCAAAATATGACAACTAAAAAATAATGTGGCATTTGCATATAGGTGCATTGAGATAATTGGTTTGCTTGAATGTAAAGATTGGCACCACTGGCAGCAGCAGTTGTGAGGATGCATTCTGTGCCTACATTCCATTCACACTTAAGTGATTCTCTGTGTGATTTATCTAATTTGTGTATAAATGAAATTTCCTAGCAATAAATCAACATTTTATAATGTGCTTGTATATAAAAATTGTCATATATGTATATATCATGTACAGTAAATAACCTGACTTAAATTGTACAGTTGCCTAGCCTAGTAAACCTTTTGTTAGTTGTATTGGGTATTTGATGAGTGTATCTTGCAATGTAATGAATGATGTTGAGTTTACAGCATTCTTATTCATGGTGTAAAATGATTCTTAAAAGTTGTCACATACACAGCTATCATTCCTTTCACTGAAACTTGCCTTTATGGTCAAAACTAGTTCTTGGATTCAGTAAGTGACTGTCTGTCAGTAACATACTGACTACAGCTAGGTGCAGAGTTGCCAATCAGCAGTCCGATGTTGCACTGCACCCTTCACACTAAAGCTGTTTGGACATAGTTCAACTACGTGAAAATGTATGTATGTATTTATTTACATAATGCTATACAAAATTCTTATAATTTTTAATACATTACTTTGAGTTGCTATTTTTTATTCTTCAGTTCATCATACATTTTAACACCGTGGTTATTTATGCATCGTGGGTCATAACAAATTCATATTGCTTTATTTTTCTAAACCATTTTTCTCTTACTCTCCCCATATATTGTCGTGACCTCTAACAAACTAGCTCAATGGGAGATAGAGCGATGAGGTTACCGAGGATCTTAAAGTTAATAATTCATATTATACGAGGTCAGACTGGGGACGCAGCTGAGAGAAATTATAAAAAATATTAGAAAGTTCCTAACAGAAATATTATCCCATGGTGTGGATGAGGGAAGGGATCTATCTACTATAATAATTTACATTAAATGGAAGTGGATGGTAACTACATTTATTAATAAAAGGGGATACATTACCTCCTTGCTTCCTTGTCTGTCGGTGAGGATGCCATACTGCTGGTATGGGCAGCGCGCACGCACTAACGTCTAGCCTCGACTGGCTAAACCCCACGCTCAACTCGACATGGTAATGCTATGCTAACTGGCTTATTCCCTCCAATCTTGCCCAATACCCGATCTGGGCAGCCAGGTCACATACACAATAATGTTTACAAATGTCACAATATTCTCCTATCCTTTTGTATTTTCATCATCCTAACTTTTAATACTTCTTTGTTAACATTCTCCCATTCTTTAGGTAAAAACTGATCTCTCCACAACTTAGTTTCTTCACATTCAATTATATAATGTAACTCATGATCTGCCTCTCCACAAAGAGGACACCTATCCAAATTCACTCCCTTCCTATTTCCCCTTAGCCTATATGCACTTAATCTAGACCAGGCCCACCCTTCTCTCACTAACCTATTACCTACATCCACATACTTCTCCCTTCCCCAGTCCACCTTTGTCTATATACTTCCAAACTTTTCTTTCCTTCCAGACTTTGAAGTAATTCTTGTTTCTCTATATCTTCCACTCTGTTCCTCACTTCTTTCCAGAAACCTTTAACTAACCCCTCTCTCTCTCTCTCTCTCTCTCTCTCTCTCTCTCTCTCTCTCTCTCTCTCTCTCTCTCTCTCTCTCTCTCTCTCTCTCATCCCATAAGTTACCCATTCCTATTTCGTGTAGAATTCTCCTTATTCCTTGAGCCCAGTTCATCCCAGCACTGGATTTTTCTTGCATTATTAAACATTGCCTCAAGATATTATGCTCGTCCAATGATTTCAGTCTATGCCAATATCCTTTCTACTATCATGCCCTTGCTACCTACTCTTCCCAACTCCAACATTGCTGCTCCATTAGGTGATGAAATAGATAAACCTAACATGTATTAGAAAATGAAACAATTAGCATTTAGAATATATGCTTTGTAAAGTGTTTATAGCTGTCCTCTATTTGCGCGGTAGACAGCTCAGCTGGCAAACCAGTGCACGTATGTTGAAGGCAGGTGCTAGCTGTCAGAATGGACTTATGTAACTGTAGTTGATGCATTCACTCTGCCATGAATACGTGGACCATAGAATACTTAAAAACTGAAACCTTTACAATCAGCAACAGGGGATAGGGGCAGAGGTATTTGGACAGTCACTATCACTACACATATAAAGGGAACAGCGATAGTCAAATGTTTAACAACTGGACGCTATATGCTGGCATACTGTTTCCATGACATCGCAAGAAACAAGTGAAAATCGACAGGACTTGGAAAGATAGGCTAAGTATTAACAATTCAAACCATTAATAACAGATATCTCAGAAATGGGTTATGCCGCAAAAAAAAGTTGTCTGAGGTTATCTGTTTAGAACAATCTCTATAAAAACAGGCAATTTAAACAAAATTATCTGTTAAAGAGATCCAAATTTTTTATGATGTTTTTGTCCATTGCTTAACATTTACCAGTTACACAAGATTATACAAAAGTTATTCAGAAAAAGAGGACATCAAGACTATTCCCAGAAAATTTAAGATATGCATTTTATTTGTAAATAAATAGCTTTAATATATGTTATTTTAATCAAAATTGTTAGAGCCATTTTTAAGAAAATAAGAAATTCTGAAAAATGTTCCATGCAAAGGGTGGTTTGGGATGGAGTGTTTTCTTCAAAATCTGTGTGTCACATCTTTAGAATATACTGAACTTAAATGCCAAGTTTAAATTTATCCGTCTTTTCTTGTTGCTTTTCACAGACTCACACACACACACACACACACACACACACACACACACACACATGTACCTGTTTATAAAAATGCTTATTTTGGTTTTTGCTGAAATTTTGGTATCAAATTTTTGGGTAGAATACAATGCAGTGTGTCATTGCCAAGTGTACTGCCATGATTCCGTGAAGTTGTTGACTGATTTCTTCGAACTGAAATGGATCTTATCTCATTGAGAAAGGAACTCCACTTTTGAACATTTCCCAGAGCTGAACTTGCAAGGGCAAATCCTTTTGTACAGTAGTCCCAGATTTATGAACAAAACAATTAGATCTATGGTTTGCTGTTTTCCGTGTTTATGCTTCACTAAAGACAGTAATGCTAGCATAGGGTTGCAGGTTTGTGCTACTCCCATTTATTTTAAATGTGCATTTGACGCCACTTTGTGTATTAATGATTGCTTAATTCCATAATATTTTCATCCAAAATAGAAACATTAATTGCGCTCAATTATCCTCTGCAGGAGTCGAAAAGTTTGCAGCCGAGAGTTAACCTGAACAAGAGGCAAGACATAGTCTGTATGAGAGGTACAGGTTGAAGAGGGAATAGGTGTATTCCTATTCATTTGTTTTACTTAGGATTTTTATTCTGCACTGATCTAGCTAGCAAACATTGTACACTATTCATCTTCCTTGTTATTCACTAACTTTCTGATCAAAAATCCTAAATGTATACAATAATGCTTTGTTTAGTGTTAGCTTCAGTAGTGTCAAGCTTGCTTTATTTTACACATGTGAAGCTCCCTTAGCAGTATTCCCAAGATCTTTGTCTTAATAATATCCACTAATGGAAGACTTGATCATGGAAACAGCCCGGGCATGTTTTAATATGGTATTGATGTATGGTATATTATTTTGGGAAAATGAAACAGGGCACAATTGATCAGTCAGAATAATGATGCCTGCGTAATTTGTCCTGTATCAAAACACAGTTTACTCAACATTAGTGATAATGATTCAATTTGTGTGTGGACCAACATAGAAAATGGTTAAACTTTAAAACTTGGCCAAGTATTCTTTTGCGTTCCCGTGACCCGGGGAAGATACCTTTGAATTGTGAATGCTCTCATTAAATGTATTTGAACTTTGTGGTTCTCGTTCTAGTTAACGTTCTCAGTTGTAAACTAGCAAAGAAAACTGCCCTCTCGTGGGGGTTGTAAGTATACTTTCTTGCGGTACGGATTTAAGTTTGCTCGTAAAAACCTTACCCACACGGATGCGTTTTTATAAAAGGTTTAGTCTGAAATTGTTTTAAATAACGGCGAGTGTTAGCTCTATAGAGGAAATGAACTTCAATTAAGCATGCCCTTCATATCACACAAACTATTAAATTGAGTTTTATTTATGGACGCTCTTTAGCCACTGGTTCTTAGCGTCCCATCCTGTATTGTGTGTGAAAGACTGGACTTTTGTTCAGTGGCCTCTATCAGACTTGTTCTTTTACGTGCCGTAAATCTACGACACGACACCACCAGCTTTACTTCCCTTTCGAAGGAAGATCCGCTAAGAATGTGTACGCCCTAAAAAAATCCTTCGCCCTCCGGCGGGTTTAAACGCGACTTCGGGAACCAGAGGCTAGCACAAACAAAACAAAAAGTAGAACATTTAATAGGAATTTCAACCCTGAAATCTACAAAAAGTATAATTGGCTCTGTGGGCGTGAAATTAATAACGCTTTCCCCGTCTGCTTTGGGGGGGGATACATGGGTAAAGCAAGGAATGAAGGTCATAACACCTGCACAACAGTGTTAAAAAAGTAAGAATCTCCAACACAAATGAAAAATTCATTAAGATTGGCAATGTTTGGTGATAATATTGCTGCACAAGTGGATACCGCATACAGAACATAGTAATGAACTGCACTAGATTTTGTGGTTCATTTGAGCTAGCACTGAGGGGCCATGATGAATCTGAATCATCGCCACATCCCGGTACTTTTCGAGGCTTGATTAATTTCAGCGCTGAGCTCGACAGTGTCATAAGAGGTCACCTGGAAAACGCAACTGTTTTAAGGGCACCTCAAAAAACAATACAAAACGAAATTCTTTAGTGCATGTCAGAGGTGTGCCAAGAGGAAATTAAAGACACCATTTCTAGTTGCCATCGTAGATGAGACTAATGATATTTTCTCCATCTACCAGATGGTCATTATCTACAGGTATTTATATAATGATAAGCATGTGGAAAGATTCTGGAGCTTTGTTTGGCTCCCTGGCTATGTTGCAGATTCTCTTTCAGATGTCATAATGTCAGAGATTGTGTGCATTTGGGAAAGTGTCCGAAGAAACTTATCGACAAGACATGATGGTGCATGCGTCATGGGAGAGACAAAACGTGGAGTTCAGGCAATTGTGAAGCATACATATCCTCCTGTCTCTTATACATACTGCCATGTGTAGCGGCTTAATTTTGTCATGTTGAATGCAGCTTCAATACAGACAAAGGTGCAAATATTTTTCGTAATCCTTCAAGAAAATTTAACATTTTTCAAATTCTCCGCAGAGAACTGATGTTTTGGGTGAAGCTATACAAAAAAGAAGCAACGCGGTGAAATTTTCATTCCGGGACCGTCAATACAGTGAGCACAGAAGTTTTAATTCAACATGAAACTATTCCAGAAAAAGATATCAGACAAGCAACATCATATTTGTACAGACTTCTGGCTTTAAACGGACTTTGAAAGGTAAATATTTGATATACTGGTTGTCTTTCTTTCACAAAATCGTGCCCCATGTGAACAAAATAATCTACAGAAACGTGATGTAATCCATCACTTGTTCTCGCGCAACTTAATGAATTTGAACGAGGTGCAAATTGCAAGAAACAATATAAACTGTGAGGAGCTGCAGGAATCTACAACCAAGAGGGGAAGAACCAAAGACCAGAGTGCGAAAAGGGATGAGGCATTTGAGGTCTGTGATGTCACTTTAAGAGAAGCAAAGTATAAATTTACTTTCACAGATCATCTTGTAGCTGCAACTGTTTCATTCGCAAAAACTTTCAGAATATGAAAACAAATTTCCAGAGGACTGTCTAAAAGCGTATCCTCTTATCAATGAAAGCAAAATTCGCACAGAATTGACTAATTTACACTAGAGAGGAGTTTCAAGCGCGTAGTGCTATGGATTTCATTAGGGAAAACATGATATGTGTTACGTTTAGTGAATGTGTAAAACTCTCGAGAGTTCTGTTAACTGTGCCAGTGTCTACTGCAGAAGCAGAACGATGTTTCTCAACCTTAAAGAGAGTAAAACCATTTCTGCGGAACACCATATCTCAAGATAGATTGTCAGCCTTGGCTGTACTTTCGAAAGAGCGGGAATTCGTAGAGAAGATCGGTCTCTCAGCGCTCTGGCCGGGAATTGCACGGCAGTCTTGTGCGACACGTCTAAATGAACTCAAGGTCACGGGCTCTTCCACTTATCGGACATGTAGCAGCGGGCTTCAGTCAGCTGGTATTGCTTCTTGTGTATAGACGCGTGTGTGTTTGTGTGCGATTGAATTATCGGATTATTACAACCCAGAAATGGTACTCAAATTTTCGCTTGAACAAAGGCTTTTTATGTATGTGAAAACCGACTCATGAAAATAGGTGTGTAGGCAATTTCACGATAAATCTCCTGGTGTTCCAGTTCCGAATAAAAAACAGATATCTAGTGAAGAGAACGGGATCATTTAATGCTGTAAGTTTAAAAAGAAACGAAGGGTTCTAACGGAAGCAAAAACTAAATGAAATTGGCGAAGCATTTGAACGGTCTCCGAATAAATCTTTACGACGTGTAGCACAAGAAGTCAGTGTTTCAAAAAACCTCGGTACATAGGTCTACGAAACTGTTGGAATTACTGTGTGAGACTCTTATCTGTGGGAATAATCCTCGCACCATAGACGATCTTAAAAACAATATAAGAACAGAAATTAGGGAAAATACGCAACAAGAACTTATGCGTGTGAATGGTAATTTTATCAGAAGGTGCCAAGAATGTTTATCTGCCGAAGGGCACCACTTTCAACACCGACTGTGAAAAAGGTTAGTACTGATCAAATAAAAAGTAATTATGTTTGTTCAATAGGTAATCAATATATCGTAATAATCATAAAATCAGTAATAATATGGTATCAGTATCATAAATGAAAATAATAAACATATGCAGTGAATATAGGGCGCGGACCACGCGATTCCGGACAGATGCTGAGGGACCGCTCTGTATAAAAGTTGTATATAATTCGCAAGGAGAGGAGAGCAGAATTCCTGTGTGTGAGTGAGAGTCATTACTAATTTATAGTGCATCATGGGTAATTTTATTTAATGTTGTGTACCACCTTGTTTTAAATTCACCAACTGCCACTTCGTGTAAGTGGTGGCTCAAAAATTAAAAGAATAGCTGGTTCACAAGAACTCAATGCTGGACCCTTCAGTGGTCGGCAAAACAGACATCGGAGAACAAGTGGACACTGCATGTAATAAGAGTATTGCAAGGCATAATAATATCAGAAAAATTTGTGTTATTGAAAATTATCGATGGAATAAGAACGTTTAACTGCCTTGGCAATGCTTTCCATTAGAAAATATATGGTTACGCAATGTGTGCATTTTCGCTACGTTGAGCTTAGTTGTGGTTTTGGTTATAAATTAGTCTGATTTATTGTTATTCACCCCCGAAAGCATTCGTATCCATGAATACGGAAAAAATGTGAACCCACCACTACGAACTTTATGAGCTTACCATCAGTAAGTAGCTTATTGACCTCTTAAATAATTATATACTCATCAAGCAACTCCTTTTTCATGTTCTCAAATCATCCATTTCACTTGGAAGAAACCACTCAAAAACTTCACTGCTACAAACGGAATTATGGCTCACACTGACAGCAGTGCACTTGGCAATGACATACCTACCGATGATCAATGTTTAATCATTTTCTCAATTGGTCCATACATTGAATCATTATCACTAAAGTTGAGTAAACTGCGTTTTGCTATGCGACAAATTAGGAAAGTGTCATCACCGGAAACTGTCCGGGCAGGTTTTAATTCGGTATTGGCATATGGTATAACATTTTCAGGAGATGGAACAAAGTTAAATAAAGCTACCACAGATAGATCACGTTTTAAAATATTACTAATATTGCCATTACCATGCGTATAATCGATTAAAGTTTGGAATTTGTAAAATCTAATATTAGTGCATTTTCTAAAAGCCCTGAGGTACACTCCAGATACAAGAGAAAATTTATTTTTGTTCGTCAAATTATCCTTTATATATATACTTTTATTTATAATGGTTTGCAAATATGTAATAAATGCCCTAACTTTCTGAAAGAAACATCTGCATTACAAAAATTTAAAAAGACGCTTTTGGATATATTGTACCAAAATTCCTTTAATAGCACTGACGAATCGTTAGAGACAATAACTAAAATTAATTCATTTTGTCTACATTTGCAATATATTTAATCTCAGTTTAATTTTAATATTGTTTAATACAATATTTATCTAGCTAAGTGTTCAATGTTCGTTAATTTTTATTCATTGTGTTTCTCTTTATGTCCATGAGAAAACAGTATCTGCATCACGCTGTATTACTTACATTATGTGACAGAATACTTATTTCACTTTGTTAAAAATGAGACGTTACATTATGTAAAAAAATTAAATTGAGTTTTATTTATGGACGCTCTTTAATTACTATGATCCTTTATTCGTAAGAAATTGTAATATAATTCTCATAATACCTATAGGTTACATAACATTATGCTCACGAAAAGGTTCGTGGTAGCATAGAACCTCTAATAGTGGATATAATCACATTTTATGAGTCTCTATCCAAACAACACACCTTGATTTTGCAATTAGGGACAGCCATAGCGACGTTCCTTTGAGCTTGCTATAAAGGTACAGCAACCTGAAAGTGTAAATATGATAAAAAACGATAAATGTAGCCTAGCTTCAAGAAATTCCACATAATATTTTTCATGAAAGTTCTTAATTTTTTTTCTAATAGAACCATCTCAAGGGATAGCCCTAGAACCAGGCTTGTCATTCTCTTGGGCGATTGGCCACGGTTTTCCAGGCTGAGGTCTTTACGATCTTAGTCTATACTATGGTATATACATCCGTTCGGAGAGTATGGCAGCTTTGAAAGCCCTTAGGGCAGTTAAAGCCACACCCAGACTGGTGCGGCAATGTTGGATAGACTACTGCTGGGTTCCGGGGCATGCAGGCATTAGAGGAAATCAGATGCCAGAACTCTTGTGAAGAGGGAATCGGAGCTCGATTTTATTGGGCCTGAGCCCTATTTCGGAGAGTCTGCTAGTAATGTCAGGTATGTTATAACCCAGTTTAGGCGAGATCTCATCTTGAGATCGGGAGTAAGCAAACCACTGCCATGCAAACGCATAATCTAATATCGAGCCTGAACTGTAAAGTGAGTGAGTTTCTCTTAAATTTGCATAGAGTTAAGCTCAGTAGCTTGTGGGCTATCTTACGGGCCACAACACTCTACACAGGCATTTATGCATAATGGGTTTTACACAAGACCCTTTGTTTGTAGGAAATGTAGGGATTTTAAGACCTCACAGCAGATACTATGCGTATGCGAAGGCTTCGATGTGCATAGGTATTGGAACCTGAGGAGATACGGGTAGATATCAAGGACGTGGTGCGTTTCACAGTAATGCCAACATAAGAGGCACAAGGGCTCTTGATCCGGAGTCCATGGCCGCTTCAGTTACCATCATCATCTCAAGGGGTATTGTTAATGGTCAGGATTTCCATTTTACAGCGTTTATTATCCTTTCTAGCAGTTGATTGAGCCACAAACGAAGTGATAAATTCCAATACTCGTATTCCGTTTCAACTTGAATATCAATTACATCTAGGGACGTATTTCAGTTCCTGCTTGAGGGGTGGGGGTCAAGATTTTCTGAAGCTGTTTCCCGAATTTTCATGTGAATTTTAACGTCATGTGTAACCCAAAATAAAATCATATTTTACGCTCAAATGTGAAATATTTGTATTAAAAGTACAGTTGTCCTAATTTTTCTTTTGGCAGAGTAATAGTAACCAGTAGCCTAATCATTTCTCGTAATCTGAGGGGGGTTGCAATTGATCCCCGTCCCCCTAAATGACCCTCTGGTTATATCATTTAACTAATCAAGCTCTTGAAAATGTAATACATCTGCTGCTATATAATGCACATGATGTATAAACTCCTTTTACAAGAGTCATTGTAGCGTCTGTTAATAGCTGTAAACACACACTCAATACAAACAGAGGGGCTATATAATTTAGAATTTAGCCTATATCATCCCTTAAGGGCAAAGAGCTGCTGCCTAAGCAGGGGAGCTACTCCTGAAGAACTGATAACTGGCACAATGCTATTTGACTGATACACTACCCACCACTTTTTTTTTTAATACACTTGACTTCTTTTCCTGTTCGCAGTTCTAGTTCTTTTGCCCGCTCTTTCCACTGTCCCTGTACCTGACCTGACTTGCCCATTGTTTCCCCGCTTGTTGTGTGAACAGATCCGCCTATCTGGTTCTCTGCCTCCTTTAGTTTCTCTCCCGTATCCGTACGGTCCCTGTGGTTCTTCGTCTTAGTTCTCTCTGTGCCCAACCTTGCTGTTGGAGTCCCCCATGATGATAGTAGTTTGTACTTGTCGATTGGTTCATCTAGGTGGTTATAGAAGCTCTCTGATTCTTCCGTTGGACTTGCTTCGATGGGTGCGTATACCTGTATTATTTTGTACGTTTTGCCACTGATATTTAGGGTCATACCCGTGATCATTTCTGAGATTCCTATTATCTTCTGGACATTCAACAGGTCAGCATTTCTCTTCTATGATGGCCTTTTCTAGTCTTCTCACCTTGTTGAGTCCTATTATGTCTGCATTTAGGTTTTGTAACGCATTGTCGAGCTCGGTTTCTTTTCCTTCCGGTCCTAGAGTTCCGACGTTGAGTGTTGCGATGTATAGTTTATTTCCTTTATGTCTGTACCCTTTCGTCGCGTGCGTGTTGCGGCGGTCCTCTCTTTTTTTCTTTAACTCGTTCCAGGGCACCCATTTGCCTTTTGGTATCTAACTCTTGCCTCAGTGACCCCTCTCTCCTTCTCTTCACCGCTTTCTGCCTCAGTGCGTTTTGTGTTTCTCTTCGGGCGAGGTCATTCTTTATATGTGTCCTGACAGCGAAGTTTGACTTTGCTTGTCATAATTGTTTAGCTTATCCACGAAACTCTTGGGGGGTTACTCTATTCCTCTGTTCATCCGTCTTATGGACAAGTAATGCGACAGACGAAGCAGCTCCGATTTCAACGAGATAGCATTACTCTTGCGTTAGAATAAATCAATAGTAAAACCTTTGCTGCTGAAAGAATAGAAAGAAGTTTGTTAAAAATCTATTACATTGGTTATAAGACAAACGGAAATAGAAGAACCTAAATAGTTCCAAAAGAAGCGAGGATGGTGAAGAATTGCAAGAAAGAAATAAGCTTTTGTGTGCTTAATTTTGGTGTCTTGAAATGAAAAATAGCTTTTGTCATGCGTTTGTTGAACACGGATGCATAAGAAAAATAAATGGAGGTAAAACTGAAATATAGAAAATGGAAAGGCATGAAATTTAACTACCGAAAGGTGGTGGCGTAACAGTAAATCTATGCAGGATATCTTTCTTAAATACTTTATGTATTGGCGAGGATAGTTATATACTGGGTGAAGAAAAAGCAAATTACAGAAAACGATAATGAAGATGATATGGAAAAAGAAGTAACAAAGCACGATCCAGAAAACTAAGAGCTGGTGAACAATAAATGTCGAAAAGGCGGAAGAGTAGGGTATTTAGATTTTAAAGAGATGATAGAATGTTTTCCAAAGGTTCCTAAATATTACTGTAATTCTTCAACCCACAAGATCTTTGTTGAATCGACTTTTAGATCTTTGTAACAAATGCATGAAGTACCCATATACAAAGAATTCGGTGTTAACAATGAAGCTAAATCACCTACAAAGCAGTTCTTCTAAGAAATTTTAAAAGAGGACATAATAGACTCCCTGGAGAAGTGTACAACCAACATGTGAAGAAAGTTTATACTCAAGCTGCGAAGAATGATGCCAAGCAAAGAGCCAATGATAAACTTTATCAGTTACCATTCCTTACTGCTTAGATATTACAAGCCAACTGCATCGGAGCCAGAAATGGCAGTGAAACAGTTAATCTGTGGGAACAGGTTTCTGCACAACGCCAATTTTCGCCGATAGAGGCGCTCAACTTCTGCATAAACATTTACTAGACTTGTATGACAATGAAGGCTTGGCAACTTCTTTCACATATTATTTACATATTTCATGTTCATGATACTGTATAGCAATTAGTGGACTTTTATTGGTTCTAGATTCGAATTGTAAAAAAAATAAATAGTTGACACTTCTGTTGTTATAAAATATTACATAAATGTTAAATGTAGATAGGGGGTGCATCCCAAACAGCTTTACCTCCCCCCGCTATACTTCCTGAATATATTCATATAATTGAATTGATGGGAAATAAATGTATAATTAAATAAAATTAGCGCCTGCAATTGTGAACTAACAACGAGAGATCGTATTTTTCTTCCAATAATGGAAGGATTAATAGTTTAATACTTCAGTCAGTTCAACATGTCATTACATGTGATTTTTGTTGGTGTATATTAGAATCAGGAATGGTGAGCAAAGGTTACAAGTTTTGACCTCCACATATCACTTGATATTGGGTCCAATACACACACACACACACACACACACACACACACACACACACACACACAACCGTCGGAATTTAAGAATAAGTTGATAATGTTATTCCGATAAAGTCTGATTTCTTCATAACTTCCATTTTATACACATAATTTGTTATTAATCATGTAAGGTTTACAAGTTATCATAACTTCTGAGGTCGCGGGTTCAAACCTGGCGGAGTGCGATGGATTTTTTTGGGGGGGCGTAAGGGTTCTTAGTATGGTTTCCTTCGGAAGGGAAGTAAAGCCGGCGGTCCCATGTCTTACATTTATGGCAGGAAAAAAACCTCAAGCCCGATAAAGAGGCCTCTGAGCAAAATTTCCAGTCTTTCATGCCCAATATAGAATGGGACGCTAACAACCATGGTAGTTAAAGAGCGATCATAAATAAATAGAATAAACAAATCTAGATCCATTTTACATTATAATACAAAGACTTTTCGAAAGTATTTTGTCTTAACACGATTAAAAATCCTAAGCCAACGCAAATATACTCGTAATTTCTTTGCAAGTGTCATAATGTAGCTACAATTCTTAATTAATAACTCACTAAAAAGTTATGTAATGGAGTAAACATGAGTTTATGGTGTGATCGGGCGATCCTAGCGGCAACATGTGAAAATGTAAACGTTCAGGGACCCAAACAGGAATAATTATCTATTAAGCGAGGATGGCATTGGTTTACAAAGTGCGCTGCGGTGTCTTAAACATTTAGCACTTAAAATGCACTACAAACAAAAGTTGCAATGGCACAAATTTCCATTAATTAACGGGTACCAAAGGAGTTAATGACACACTATATTTTTGGAATTAGGCCGACGCAGGTGTTGCAGCAAACCAATTCCTTTCCGTCATTTAAAATTTTATAACAAATACGCCTAAAACTTATGAAAATATTATCCTAATTTCTGATACCTACAATTAATTATCAAAACAGAAATAGTGTTTGCAAAGTACACTGAGGGAACGAAGTAACACCAAACAAATTTCCATTGAGCTACTACACTTGGAGAGCACTGAAATATATAGTAGGGTGAGTGTACGTCCTGAAAGTAATGAAATATTTCAAGGAATAAAAACTCGAATTCTGCATCTCACTTACTGGCAAATATAAAAAAAATACCTAACAAAAGACACGAAAAGAGAACAAAATAGCTCCATAGCGTTAGACAAATGAAAACGCGGATGAGATATAACCCAACAGACATTAGAACATGGGAATGTGTTGCCTGTTATGGATAATAACAGCATATACCGGGGAAAGGGAAGTTATTACATTCATTTAAAAACTTTCATATCTCATTATTTGGAACTAATTTTACAACTTCAATTTCTTTCTATGGGATTTCCTGCGGAGATACTTTAGGTTTTCTCGAGAACATAAAACAGACATGCTGGCAAGGATTGCTGACCTATGACAGCGGTACTGTCACTTTCGCTTGCAAAACTAGTTGGATTATACCTCGTAAGCAAGTTTCACTTTCGATTTCATGGTGGTGTGTGTCTTATGAGCGTATGCAAATAAATGTTTCGTGTTTGCCACCTCCTAATTGAATTTAAATCTTCCAATTTTGTAACATAAACTCACAATCTACGGGTATTTTTATCAGCTCGTTCAACGTTAAACTTAAATAGTTTTGAAATTAATACTGTTGTAATGTAATCAACCAAAACATCTTTTTGACATGTAAATACAAAACAACTACATAATTCGACCCTTCCAAAGTTACTCTTGACATTAGCAGCAAAAGAATAAATAATTAACCAAATGATTTACCCGCTTTATAGGGATTGTTCAAAGTGTCCACTATTTGCGCACCTGCAAGCTTCTCACCTTCATAGCCAATTATGCCGTGCTCTAGTATCCTTCCATTTTGCACTGTTCAGCGTAGGCCAATAGATTGCCGGTTGTACTTGTTATTTCGCCAAAACATTACAGCACCCTTTCTGCGTGTTTGTTTGGATTAAGGGAGGTGTGAAAAACAAAACCTCTTGTCACCCTTCAGATAGTAGAGGGTAGGAGGTAGGTTATGTATTGTTTACATCTAGAAGCCAGTTCAGATCGTCTACCTCGACTTGTTTGCACTGTTGTACTCATCTTACAAGTAACAAACTGGTATCTTCGTACATGTTCGTTGAATTACACATTTAGTTTGGAACCAAAGCTACTTGCTTTTTCGAAACCTGCTGATGAAAAAAAAAAAACGCTTTCGTACCTTTTTGCTTGTAATACTTCTTTGAAGCACATATTGGAAGGAATATAATAAGTTCCCTTTCACCCGGGTAACCATACACTTCCGATATCCATCAGTTGGTCGACCTCAAGATTATGTTGCCCTAAATGACCCGCAGCAGTGCTTCAACTGCGAAGGATTTGGGAGTAACACCTGGGATGCCATTTAACTACAAAATGCACGAGGTGTGGACAAAATCACTCGCCGCTGAATGCAACAAAAAGTCAACTTCTAAAATGATCAAATTCTAGCGAGCTTCTTCAGAAAGTTATGGCCAGTGTATACATTGCCTGTGAATAGAGGCCGGGGAGCACAAGAAGTCTCTCCTCTCCAATTACAGAAAGTAATGCTGAACCTGAACAATGTTCAGGAGACAAATAGTTCTTTTTTGCACGAATTCAAAGATAGGTTATTGTTCGTGAAGAAAGCTAGAAAGGGCATTCATCTGGCCGTCAAAGACGTTAGGAAGGAAATCGATCCAATATCCAAGATTTTTTAAATTTATATTTGAGTACAGCGTATTATACTATCCAATGAAATCGCCCTGCCATTAAATTCAGTTATATTTTGAGACAGAATGTACCCGAGGTAATTTTGTTATGTGCTAAATTATTCTATGTTTAATCTGATATATACATGATATATGTTTTCAATGTGAAAACCATGTAAATAATAATGTAATATTTGTCGTGTACATAATGTTCCTGTTTAACTAGGTTTAGAACGCTTGAACTCTGCAGTTAGGGTAGAAACGTGATGTTCACATGGTCAGCGAAAACGGGATCTTTTGTGTAACAATAGAAGGGTAAAGTTTCATGACTGTTTGTTTCCGCTCCGGAAGTATGGAGCGAGGCAAATATAATATAACGGCAGTTTACCGTTGACTTTTAGGTTAAGCAGTTCATAATTGACGTTCAGTAGTAGACAGTACGCAGTGGAAGACAGTTGAAGTTGTTAAGCAGTTCACAGTCAACAATTGGTGCGCAAAATGGTGATAGGTGAACAGGAACATTTATGTAGTGTTAGAGTGAGGAAGTAACAATAAATAGCCACAAACCAAACATTACAGTGTGTAGTCAATTCTTCTCTAAGCTCCCAGTACCACAACTGAGATCGACGAGCTTATCAAATATTATGATAGGCAGAGTCCATGCTAAAATCACCATTGATAACCAACTAGCCAGGGTAACAGCGAGGACAAGACGAAGCCACGTCGGATAGAGAAAAGGTACAGTGAATTTTAACATGAATGCTATCTCTACCACTATACCGCGTTCGAATCCAACCCGAGCGGGCATCGAACCCGGGACTGCCACCAACGGCGCAGTCGTCGAAACAATATGCAGGGGTACCGACGCATAAATGGCGCCAAACCTGGTGGGGCTTGAATGGAGCAAATGAGAGAATAGGAATCATCAAAAAGGAATTAAGAGACGCGGGAAAGAAAGAAGATGACACCAAGACAGCGAGCAGAGGAGAGGAGCACTACGAAGTCAGCGTGAAGCGAAAAGAAGAATCTTGTGGAAATATCTAGTGCAGTGTTGTGATATGTGCAGAGTAGTGAATGTGCATTAGGAAGGAAGGGGCATAAAATTAAGAAAAAAAATCATATCAAGAGAATAAAAACCGCTACAAGATACTGCAAGAAGAGAGGAAGAACAAAAAGGTCAGATTAAAATTCATGTTAAATTGTAAATCTAGTAATGGTGCTATATAATCTATGCTATTACGTAATAATAAGGTAATACGTAGGAAAATGTCTGATAAAGGTGAGAATTTTGAGGAAAGTCAGGAGGACAGGGAGAGCTATTCAGAACGTGATATGGAAGTTGGATACGATCAAACGGAAGTAGTAGATATGCCCTTGAGTAGCATTTCTACAGAGGTGAATTTAGAAGAAAGCGCAGATGATAGGTTCAGTGACCCACTTTCAAACCTAAACATTAAAAAAAAACAGTCCAGAGCAGGTCGTTAGAGTAGATGTCAGTGAGGTAGAAAATAATGCTTAACCCTCCACACAAAACTTAGAGCAGAGTAATTTCGAGCTACTTGTGTTCATGATGAAACAAATAAGTATTGAAATGAAAGACATTAAAGGGGAAATAATCAGAAATTGAGTGGGGAAATGAAGCAACGAAATCAGAAAATTGACAAGCAAAGTAGTGATCTTCAGAACTTAAGAGGGAAATCAGCCAAAAGGTGAACCAAGAAATAGGTGAAATGAAAGAGAGGCTTAAATGACAAATGGAATCAATTACTATTAAAATCCAAGGAGAAGTTAATCAGGTTAGAAAGGAAGCTAAAGATAGGGAAAGCAAAATATCTAAAGAGATAGGGAAACAATCAGAGGGCAGATAACCTAATATCGAAACAAGAAGTAGAGATAAATAAAGTCAGGGAAGAAGTAAATAAAATGCATGTAAATATTACTAATAGTGTAAAACAGGTGGAAGAAAAGATAAGTGCTCAACAGGTAGAAAATATGCAGGGGTGGAATGATAAATTGCATTCAGTTCGTGAGGAAATGTGTGAGAAAATGCGTAGTACTAATGATGAGATTTTAAGTAAAGTAAAAGATATAAATGACCAGTTGGCAGAGGAAATTAAGAAACAGAATGCAAATTGTCAGAACACAAAAAGCTGTTGATGTGTTACTACGTAAAATTAATAGTATGCATGTAAATAATAACAGTAGTTCTATGAACAATGTCTCCAATGTATTTAATAGTGAAGGTAATGGACGTAGAGAAACCTCTTCTGTATTTTCCAATAATGTTAGTGAAGCAACAGGGGTACCATTCAAAGTTCTGAATCTAACAATGTAATCTCAGGTACTTCAGGTCAAACAATAGGTTCCGGTATGCAATCTTATAATAGCAACGTGTTGAGTGACCTACCTCTACCTAATTTTTCGGACGCCAATGACGACTCACCAATTTACTTCCTAGAGCAATTACAAGAATACTTTAGACTTAAAAATGTTCCAGAGGGATTAAAGGTGATGATAACTCGAAAATGCGTGGACAGACATACTTTGAATTGGATAATGATCGCGATGGGTCCTGAAAATAATTTTGAATATTTTAAACATCTGTTCCTCAATAGATATTGGAGAGCGAGCAAACAACAAGAATTAAGAGTAAAACTGTGCTATGGTTATTATTCTCCCAGAGAAAATATGAGCATGGCAAATTACCTTTTGCATAATGCAAGGTATACTAAATACTTAAGACCTCCTGTACCGGAAGTAGATCTCATGGATATGATGGCAAAACATTTTCCAATTAATATTCAACATTCTTTGTTGGTTGCGAAGCCTAGAACTTTAATTGAAATGGTAGACCTAGTTTCTGCATTAGAAAGTCAAGAAACTGAATCTTAAAATTCTTGGGAAAATACACAACATAACTCGAATTTCAGCCGAAACAATAATCACCAAGAACATAGGGGACAATCCGGGAGAGAAAACAGACCTCGTAACAGATATCAAACTCAGATCCCTCAGTTCCAGCATGGAAATCGAGTAGATAACCGAAGAGATCGCCACGAACGCATAAACTTCATGCAATTCGAGAATAGATTTTCTCCAAGGCGAAGATTTCGTGCCCGAAATGAATTTTCACATAATTCAAAGGGACATACAAATAACTGGAGATCTGGATACAATGGATATCATTCCGATGGTGGAAGATCAAATAGATCAGTACGAACAACAAACAACCGTGGAAGAATGCAACCAGTTCAAAATCAACGTGATGGCAGACAGGAAATCACAGTAGCACCTGTTCAAGATGGCCGCCGTCACATGGATAGTAATACCAGTCAGTTAAACTAGATTGTGACGTAATGGTTAGGGATCACAGAGGAGTCACACAGAATCAGTTCGTGAGAGATCCTGCAGAAGAAACAATGGAAGTAAGAACCGGGGAAATTAACATTGAAAATAACAAATCCGACGGCTCTGAAGTGCCATTGATCTCTATTAAAATAGGTGAAAATCTGTTAACTGCAATTTTGGATTCAGGCGCTACTACATGTGCATGCTCAACAAGACTATAAATGCAATTAATTAACAATGGGATGCAGATAATGAGCCTTCCCACTTCCAATCTAATATACAGGGTCGCAGTTGGAAAATCTGGCGAAATAATAAAGAGGCAATGTTTGTTATCCGTAAACTTTGAGGAAGAAATCTTTGAAATAATGTTCTTAGTTGTAAATAACTTAAATAGTGATATTATACTGGGTTGTGATTTCTTAGAGGAATATAGGGTTAAGATTGATTTTGAAAAGCATAGTGCTTTTATTCAAAAGGAAGATCGCAGTTTAAGTGCTCCTTTCATTAAGGAACAAATTATTCCAATTGAACGCACGCCTGAAGAAATAGAACTTGTTGACTCGGAACTCTTTGTACAGAAAATAATGATTGACAACACCGAGATAGTAAATATGCGTACTGTAGAAGAAAACGGACAGAGACCTGTTTATTCAGGAAGGGACCGCTATACCGACCGATCTCCAGGTAGTAAGCCCAGGTATGACCCAGCAACGGGAAAATGATGAGACAAAGGAAGAAATTCTTCAGAAGTGCAATGATGCCAACGGCCTAAATAGTAAACAAAAGGAGCAATTGAGGATAATGTTAAATGACAACGCAGAAGTATTCTCAGATATTCCCGGAAAATGCAATATTTATACGCACAAAGTTCAAGTTGACGGAATTAAACTTTTTTGCCATCAATATAATAATCTACCGATAAGTCTGAGACAACAAGCTAAAAAGGTAATTGATATGATAAAAAACGACATCCTGGAGGAAACTGACTCAAGTTTTATAAGCCCTTTGTGTTGGTGAAGCGAGGATCTCCGACTTCATTACGTCTTACTCTCGATGCAAGGAAGTTAAACAGTTATATGAAGCAGGATCACTTCCAAAATGAAAGTGTTAATCAAATACTTACCAAGTTATCGCGGGGACGATATATATCATCGATCGATTTGGTCCAAAGCTACTGGCAAATCCCATTAGATGAGAGTGTACGCAATTACTGTTCTTTTATTATGGAAGGCAAAGTCCTACGTTTCAAAAGATTACCCTTTAGAGTACAGAACTCTAGCAGCGGATTTTACGTGCATTAAATTAGGTATTCAAGAACTCAGAGATAAGTTTCTTAGTTAATTACATCGATGATTTTCTCATTATCTCCGAAAACTTCGATGAGCATCTAAGAAATTTAGATTCTGTATTGAGAAGATTAAAAGAATGTGGTTTCACAGTGAACCTAAACAAATCAAAATTCGGAGTTAAAGAAATTGAATTTCTTGGATTTATAATTGGTAAAGATGGCATGAAACCGGATCCTAAAGGAATTGAGGTTATAAGGAAAGTTCCAGCGCCGAAAAATATTAAACAGCTCCGCAGAATTTTTGGAATCTGGAATTAAATTAGCAGGTTTATCCCCAGGTATGCAGCCGAGGCGGCTCCTTTACGGGAACTACTTAAAAAGAACCGTAAATGGACATGGAACGATGAGCTACAAAAATGCTATGAACGAGTTCAGGAACTCTTCGCTTCCACAATACTTCTTGAACGTCCACGTGATGGATGGGCTTACGAAGTCTACGTCGATGCTTCGACAGGAGGTTTTGGGACAATTCTCTGCCAGAGAAGTCCTAAGAGAATGAAATTCATGTCATAAGTACCGCTTCGCGAGGTCTCGATTCAATAGAGAGGAACGCTTCAGTTACTGAACTGGAACTAGGAGCACTTCACTTCGCGCTGAGTCGATTCCGAACATACATATACCAGCAGCATGTGAAGGTATTTTCGGACCATATTAGTCTTACTTTTATAAGAAAATATAAATTAACATCTACAAAACTATCTATATATGTGCATGCCATCATGAATTATGACACTGAGATAATCCACATCCCAGGGAAGCAGAATACTATCTATTATCAAGGCTCAACTTTGTGAGGGGAATTCCAGAGACAATAGTAAAACCAAAAAAGGGAAGTAACCGTGCTTGAGTTAGAAATAAAGTTAAGCAAGGAAACTGAGAAAAATATTAAAAATTTAGCCAAGCTACAGCAGGATAGCAAGTTAAAAGAATTAATAAACAAAGCTCCTCAACTTAGCAGTGCGAGAGAGGAAAATATTGTCAGGCATGATGGTTGCGACGGTATTAATGTTACAAATGTTTAACATTATTATAGCACCACGTTTGGAAGCCAATTTGATGCTGTATTAAGGTTGTGTGCTTCATGTGTTGCCATCTTGTGACGTCACTCTTTGTTTGGTTCGTAGCTCCCTCTGGCGTAGCAATTTGCATCAGTTTTGAAATAATTCACTTTAAATGTTCTCCGGCTAGCTGTTTAGGTCGACATTTAACTCTTGCAGGGTGTGAATCGGAAAGGAATCTTTTATTCAGAAATGATACTGATGAAGAAATTGTTTTTATAACTTTTATTGCCGAACACGTTCACTAACACTTTTTACATATTGAGATAGATACTCGCCAAACTGAAACTGTTTGTAATAACTTCTTACTTATCACTTTTAACTCGAGTACTTCAACTTTGTGTATTTTTTAAATGTATAATACTTTATAACAATTCTTGTAATTCTGCTGCGCGTAACTTGACGAAATGAAGGACTGGCTGACGATGTGTAGTGTACACGAAATTTTGATGAACTGAAGTACCGACGTGTAGTGTGTTGAGAATTCTGTTAAACTGGGAGACACTCTACCTCGAACCTGGCTTATTTATAGGCCTGCCTCAAGATACGCCTAAAGATTATAAATGAACTGCTATTGGCTAATAAAACGCGCCAACATTAGCGTCTATTTTAATATCCAATGAAAACCACGAATACATATTCTTTAGGGAGAAAACATTCCAGAAGCTTCTACCGAAAAGGCGCGAAACATTACGTAACTTCCTGGTTCCCGGTAATGACAAACAACTCACCCCATTGCTGCATGATTGCGTTATTGTTGACAGTTTCAGTAAAGCCGTATATTATTATTTACCAATAATAATTACAATTAATAAACATCAGAAATCAATGTCACATAAAAATACATATTCATATTACTATCATTAATTACATCTGAGTAATTTGTGATACAAATTACCGTATCATGGTCTGCTATATAAAAAACATTGAAGATTGGTTAAGAAATGGAAGGTTATAATCCCCCGTGAGCTAGAAAGAAATATAATAATGGATTTTCATCAAAGTTTACTGCACTCTGGAACAGGTAGAGTTACCGCAGCACTATTAGAGAATGTATACATATTAAAAGCGAGAGAGAAAGTAATAAAATTAATTGCTTGCTGCAACTTATGTCAACGGTGTAAACAAAGAAATGTTAATTACCAATTTGAAACTAACTCTGTAATTAGAGAAAATCCAGGAGATTTAATTTGCCTGGATCTGCATGGACCCCTCCCGTCCTCGTCGTTTGGCTATAAATACATCTTAGTCTGTTATGATGTTTTTAGCAAATATGTGAAGATATACTCATTAAAGAAAGCCAACAGTCAGGCATGTGCAAGAAAGCTGCTATATCAATACATTCCGCAAGAGGGACCGATTAAATCGATACTTATTGACAATACTACGATATTCAGAGGAAAGAAGTTTTCAGAAGAAGTGAAGAGAGCAGGAATTACACATTATTGCTGTTCTAAATATTATCCCAAAACAAACCCGAGCGAGAGAGCTATCAAGGATGTAGGCGTTTTCTTGAGATTATTGTGTCGCAAGAAACATAACACTTGGTTTAAATATATCCAGCCTATTGAAACCTTGATGAACGAAGTTCCTAACAATGTCACAGGATTCAAACCTATAGAGATAGCTCAGGGACAGCTCATGAAAACAGTGAACGTGAAATTACCAATCACTATCCCTGTTGATGATGAACAATTGGAAGCAGAAGAAATATTCCGAATTGCTTTGGAGAAAATAAATAAAATGGCGAGAAGAAGGAGAGAAACGAAGCTAAACAACAACGAATTAAGTGGAATATTCAGATTGGTGATAAAGTACTATTGCGTAATAAATCATTGTCCAATAAAATAAAGAAGGAAAACCAAAGATTAATGATCTATTACAAGGGACCGTATGAAGTCATCAAGAAATTTGGTACGGATACTGTTGAAATTGCCGATATTAAAAATGGAAAAAGCTTAGGAAGATTTCATAAAATCTTGTTGAAGAAATATAAACAACCATCGGAAGAGCAACAACTAAAGAATATACAGGAAAATGAAAAGTAACAAGAAAAACCAGTAAATGAGAAGTAAAACTGAAAGCCAGTTAGGTGTAATACGGTTGCTTAACTAGGATTGTAAAAGGTTGTAAATAAAAACAAAATTGCTTAACATTGTATTATATATAAAAATAGAATATTAGGGATATTGAATATAATATAAATGTGTAACAAATATGTTGTCTATATTACTTGTTACTCATATAGACATGTTAAAATCTAGTATTAGTGTAACATGACATAGAAAAGAACAACAATAAGTGTTACTTGTGGCGAGAAATAAATGTCAGAGGTATTAAGTTGTGAATAAAGAAGAATGTGTGTGTGTGTGTGAAATATTAGAAATGTCAAAAGGAATGCTGTATGGATGATGAAGTAAAATATTTTGTATTAAAATTAAGGTATAAATGTCTAGCATAGGAAGGAATCGTTAGAGTGTAAAGAAAGAAACAACCATTTAAAATTTTCTTTGACACCCACGATTGGGGCATTATGAGACAGAATGTACCCGAGGTAATTTTGTTATGTGCTAAATTATTCTATGTTTAATCTAATATATAAATGATATATGTTTTCAATGTGAAAACCATGTAAATAATAATTTCTGTATAATGTAATATTTGTCGTGTACATAATGTTCCTGTTTAACTAGGTTTAGAACGTCTTGAACTCTGCAGTTAGTGTAGAAACGTGATTGTCAGCGAAAACGGGGTCTTTTGTGTAAGAATAGAAGGGTAAAGTTTTATGACTGTTTCCACTCCGGAAGTATGGAGCGAGGCAAATACAATATAACGGCAGTTTACCATTTACTTTTAGGTTAAGCAGTTCATAATTGACGTTCAGTAGTAGACAGTACACAGTGGAAGACACTTGAAGTTGTTAAGCAGTTCACAGTCAACAATTGGCGCGCAAAATGGTGATGGGTGAACAGGAACATTTATGTAGTGTTAGAGTGAGGAAGTAACAATAAATAGCCACAAACCAAACATTACAGTGTGTAGTCAATTCTTCTCTAAGCTCCCAATACCACAACTGAGATCGACGAGCTTATCAAATATTATGATAGGCAGAGTCCATGCTAAAATCACCATTGATAACCAACTAGCCAGGGTAACAGCGAGGACAAGACGAAGCCACGTCGGATAGAGAAAAGGTACAGTGAATTTTAACATGAATGCTATCTCTACCACTATACCGCGTTCGACTCCAACCCGAGCGGGCATCGAACCCAGGACTGCCACCAACGGCGCAGTCGTCGAAACAATATGCAGGGGTACCGACGCAATTTTTAGTGTCCATTTCAATTTTGTTTTTACTTTGAGGAAGTATCGGCCATGTTCTAGATTTTGTTTGTCCCACATTCGCCTTGCATGTATCCATTTCTTTACCCTTCTAAATTCTGCACTCCAGTTCTTAACCGCACAGTCACCTGTATTTCATCGTTATTCCTGTGTGTGTATAGGGTATACTAAGATTTGAAAATACGGCGATACAAAGATTTAGTGAACTAACAGATAAACACCTCTTTCCCAACTATTTTTTATTGAGACATAGAGCACTGGAGACCTTATCTCTGTTAGTTCACTAATCTTAGTATACCCTTCCAGAAGCCTTTAATATTGGTGTCTCTCCTTCCCCATACAACTTCAAACCCATTATTTTCCAAATGAATCATTAAAACACATGAACATTTTGTAAGCGCATTTCTAGCTCGATTAAACACAGTTTTCATGCATCTATAAGATAAATTCAGGTTCCTAGTACTTCACATCTCTTTCATAATTAGAGCTTTGTTCTTGCTATACTTCCCATTTTAATTTGCTGCTGCAACTGACAATTCTAGAAGCTTCTTTCGAAACATCCCATGTACAGAGTTCCAATAATTCAATGGCACATAACATCCGAAGCTCTCTTATAGATAAATCTGGTGAAGTTTTGGGATACTGTTCCTTATGTAAGCATTTCCTCTTTAACTTCGCCAGCAAAGTATACTAAACATATGAAGCGAGTTAATTATGCCAGCATGACATACCAATATATTTAATATTAAAAATTGAGAACATTATTTTTCTCGAGGGTCCGATTAGTATCAGGTTCCAGAGGTCACGGGTTCAAACCCGGCGAAAGACGTGGATTTTTTCGGGCGTAAAACTCCTTAGCATGACTTTCTTCAGAAGGGAAGTAAAGCCGATGGTTCCGTGTCGTACATTTACGACACGTAAAAGAACCTCAAGCCTGATAAAGAGATCTCTGAGTAAAATTACCGGTCTTTCACGCCCAATATACAGAGTGAGCTAAAAGACTCCGAACCACCTGCGCGGTGTTTTCTGTCCGCGTCCTGGGCGCTCCTTGCCGTCTGCCGCTATCATAGAAAGGCGCGGATGAAACCATACATTTTTAAAACTACTTTTAAAGGTTTTACTTACCAACTTTACGAAAGGAGATGCTGAAACTGGCCACCGTCATTGCCCATACATTTTGGCACCTCTTTAGGACTACATCATGGAATTTTTTTGGGGGGGGGATTTTCCAAACGATGAACGATGTCGTGTAATGTTTCTTCGGTAAGAACCGAACGCCGTCTTTTAGATTTCTTAGCTTGAACACTTCCTGTGGCTTGAAATTTACTGTACAGTTCATGGATTGTTGAACGGCCTGGAACTTTTACACTTGGAAATCTTTCTGAAAATCATACTTTCACTTGGCGAGCTGACCGAGTTAACACATACGAATTAAAAATAAATACGCGCGGTGCAGTAGAAAATATATGCTGAGGCATAATATACAAAGATATTATGGAAAAATAATAAATAACTCGTAATAACTGAACTACATCACATCACCGTCAATTCAATACTGCACTTCACGCTGCAAAGCTAAACCACAGCGTGACTTTATTTATAGCAGCAGTACGTTATCAAGTTTTTATCATATTTCCACACGCCCAGTGGAAAAACACCGCGCAGCCGGCAATATTGTTCATAAAATACCCCTCCGGGATAACATAAAACATAAAGCGTACAAGACAAATCCACACACCCTGGAAGAATTAAAACAAAATATCCGCCAGGAAATTTCTCAATGTGAACTACGGCGAGTGATGGATGGTTTCCTAAAGAGGTGGCAAAAATGTATGGACAACGACGGTGGCCAGTTTCAGCATTTCCTTTCGTAAAGTTTGATAAGTAAAGACTTTAAAAGTAGCTTTAAAAATGTTGTATGGTTTCACGCGCGCCTTTCTATGATAGTGGCAGACGGCGAGCGCCGAGAACGCGGACAGGGAAAACAACACCACGCAGGCGGTTCGGAGTCTTTTGGCTCACTCTGTAGAATGCGATGCTAAGGACCATAGCAGTTAAAGAGCGCCCATAAATAAAACTTAAATTTAATTGGGGAAATCAGCATATTCTCTCGTCGCAGTAGTGATGGTATTTTTATCACAGGTTGCTGATAACACAGTGGGACACGAAACTTTTCAACTCCATATCTATTATTTCCTCTATGGCTAGCAGAAAGACTTTGTGGATGAACCAAAATGAACAATTCAAAATAAAACTATTTTGGTGCTACCAGTTTTTGTTAATGCACACATGCACAAGTAAACTACCACTCCAACCGTATTTGTCTATTACGTAATACGCGAAAATACACGTCATTATTTGTAAAACAAACATTAAGAATTAAATGGTATGCATCAGGAGAACATGTAAACCTTTACCTCTCGCCTCCTTTATTGCGCAATTTCTAACATACCATTATTTGAATCCAAATTATAACTAACACCTGCTTCCAAAGAGCAATTAAAAACATTGTTTATGAAATATCTTACTGTCCAGACACATCCTGTTGACAATGTTCGTTGTCCAATTATATTGTTTACATTTGCATAACTTCTTAAAATGTCATTTTTGAAGCATGTTGTGACCAACACCAGAGAATTATAGCCCTTGCATTGGAAATATATTACATTAGATTAATGTTGGTTAAGTTACTACTATACATACGCTATTTCCCAACTACAGGTTCATTGTGATAACAACTTGGGAACACTTATGCTGGGATTACAATAAACTTAAAGTGAAAGTCTAACACATTGTATTCAATGGAGCTATTTAAGGTTGATTTAACGTGACAACTAAATGCAACGTTTAGAGTTTGGCAGTGTCAAACTTTTCCTTCCCATCACGTCAAGTTTGATGTCACATGATAATGTGAAGCAGTACCAAATAAAAGAACTACCGAGTGAAAGGCATTCTACATTAAGTGCATCCTAATTAGATGTTTAGTTTAGCAGCATTTCTTTACTTCGCAATATGTAAAGATAGCTGTAATCTTAAACCCCATTATAACTACATGACACCCCTCCTGCCAGGTTCTGAGCACACTGTTGCTGCATACATGTGAATACTTGCACTCAGCCAAGCAGAGTTGGAACAGGGTGATCTATACTATTGAAATAAATCACATTTTCAACTGTATTTGATTTTTTTAATCACAGAATTTAGTATTTAATGACAGCTGATAATTTACAGTTACAATCATAATAGCAGTTAAATTACAAACATAACAATTTGTACAGTGTGAAGGAGTAAAGTAAACAACTACAGGAGATATGTGGGAGGGGAAACAGCAATCTGAGTAAGTGTGTACACAAAAAGAATAAAAGAATTTTAAACTATAAAAACTAATCTCTTGCAACTCCCCCCTCCTAGGTATGTAATGTAGAACATCTAAAGTACAATATGTACAATACTTCACTCACTAATAAGTTGCAATAATTACAACTTTAAACGGAGAAACTCTCGCCACAACCACAAGTCCCCTTAATGTTAGGATTGTTGAATACAAATTCTGATGAGAGCTTGGATTCCACATAATCCATCTCAGTTCCCAGCAACGTCAGCTGTGCTTTTCTGTCAATGATGACACGAACACCTGTAACAATCACATTCATTTTACATGCTCTGTTCTTGTCATTACAGTTGATATTACTGCACACTTGACTTGTCATGAACACATGGTGGAGCTTCCTCGACACCTCCTAGTACACCAGCACTTGTTAAACCAAATGGATCAAATACTTTTTATTACTGTTTACTGCAGTAACACCTTATCTATGCTACTTTTCAGTCTCCACTTTGCCTAAACAATGTGCAACAATTCCTTTTCTTTTTGAGGTTTTTCACAGTTTTCACCTCCAGACACTCCAGCTACTTCCAATGTTAATTACATCCTTAGGAGCAAGGGTATCATCATAAGGCACAAACAAATAGTTGAATACATTCAAAATTATAATTTGTTACTTCTTTTAAGGGCTTTGCCACTTGTATGTTTATCTACACTGCTCTGACAATCAACCAACATAAACAATACTGTATTAGCACGACTGTTGCAGTAACATGGCTGTCTGGCCATGATAAGAAACTGGGCCACATTCAGTATAACTCCCTATGCAGTTTCTAGCACACAAGTCAAATTTCTCCAGACCATCGCAGTCAGAAAACCTGTACAAAGAATTTCTTCTGGCAGTTTTGATAACCATTTTCTTTAACTGTATCTAAACATTTTGTGTGTTTACATTCACATGACTTTCTCTACCCACTATTGTTAATTCTTTTGAGAGCTTGTACTTCATGTTAATGCAGATAAATCTTCAGAAACAATTTAATCACACATGGGGATATACGAAACTGAATCAGTAGTCAGATGTTTCAAATTGAGTACCTTCAAATTCCATACTCTTGCCACAACATCGCGCGGAAACAACTGATTAGCATCAGTACTTTGATGCATTGCATTCACATGTCTTTCTCCACTCACTCTCCTAAAACCAATTCTAAACAAAAGCTTATTATTCTATCCAGATAACCTTCATTTCACATTTTGTTGCACGATACAGCAGGTAAAGCATGAAGTGAGGTTTTTAAACAGTGCGTCGCTTTGCGAGGGCTTTGAATTCTTTACATGACCAAGAGAGAGAAAACAAATATGAACTTACCAATTGACAGAAGTAATAAATATTTGAAAATTCACACAAGTAACAAAGAATATGTCGGAAATGGTTAGTTCCAGGAAAAAATTTTATTTGACATAAACTGTGTGCTTTAATGAAGTCTACATTTTTTTAGGCAGTAAGATTTTGTCTATCTCTCACGGTTTACCAATTATAAGAAAGTCATTCAGAATGAAGAGGACTTCATGGGTTATTCCCAGAAAATTCAAGAAATACATTTTATTTGTCATGCAAATATCTTAAACATATGGTATTTTAATAAAAATTGTCAAGTCATTTTGGATAAAATAAGAAATCTGATGTGATACATTCACATGACTTTCTCTACCCTCCATCTGTATTAGTGGGTATACAAACTGTTTTTAGTAAAGCTAATTTTTCTATCTACTACATTTTAATCCAAATGAAAGTTTGCAAAAATAACTACATTACACATTTCGTTATAGATACAAAGAGAACAGCGGTAGTCAAATGTTTAACAACTGAACGCTATACCGGCCTTAAATTCCATCTGCTTTTATGCAATCGTGAGAAACAACTGAAGAGTGAGGAGATTTAAAAGAATGACCAATATTGAACAATTCAAACCTTTAATAACAGATATCTCAGGAATGCCTTATGCCACAGAAAAACTTATTTTAAGTAAATTTTGTGTTTTAAAGAGATATAAGTTTTTTGTGTAGTATGTTTTCGTCTATCACTTAACGTTTACCAGTTATACAAGATTATACACATTCCTTCCAATTGAAGAGGACTTCACAGGTTATTCCCAGAAAAGTCAAGATATACATTTTATTTGTCATGTAAATATCTTAATATATGATGTTTTACTCAAAATCAATAAGAACCATTTTTAATAAATCAAAATTTTCAAAAAAGTTGAGAAGGGGGAGGGGAATTTTCTTGAAAATCTTCAGGTCGCATCTTTGGAAGGTACTGAATCTAAATACCAAGTGTGATATTTATCCGACATTTAATTTTTGGGTTATGCTGTTTTCTCTCTCTCTCACTCACCTTTTGCTAAAAATGTTTGTTTAATTATTCAGGGGACTCAAAACATGTATTTCTGGTGAAATCTTGGTATGAAGTTTTGAGTGGAATGCAATACCTTCTCTACCTACTATGTACGTCATAGATAAAGTAAAAATAACAGAACAGTTTCCATGTAAAACTTAGTTTGGCAGCAATTTCTTGAAAATATTTGTCGCATCTTTGGAAGATAGTTAACTTAAATACCAAGTTTTTCCTTTTTGAATTATGCTGTTCATGGATAGACACACACACAGACCTTTTTCTAAAATATGCTTTCTTGGATTCAAAATGTGTATTTCTGGTGAAATGTTGGTGTCAATGTAATACTTCCTGTTACAATAAGGACCTTCCAAACCTCACCAGAGTACCACATGTTTCACTCCCACAAACAAATACTTGTGCACTAACTTCAGTTTATACTTATTACAACAAAATGAATGTACTCTATCTAAATCTGGTTCAAAGCATGATATCTATAGTCCTTCCATCACCATAGAAGCAGTCAGAATGCCAAAACTTGAGAATCTATGTAGGCAGTCTGTTCTGTTACAAACTTTTGGTAGGTATTGTACCAGGCATGGGGTGATCAGATAACGTGCCTGCTACTAAACTCTACCTTATACTTTTCTGCAGCTTAGTGAATACGCTAATTAAAGGTTTAGGGGAGAATACTAACATTGTGTTGTAGTCACAGCCTTCCATAGGGTCTTCTGAGATTTCTTAAGAAGCTGAAAATCAGCAGGAACCATTGATCGGATGTCCATGCTCTGTGAGGACCAGGGCAACAGATCAATGTCCAAACAAAACCTTGGACTGGGTACTGCCTACTTGAGTGTTATGCTAACGAGAAGTGCACAAAAATCCTTTTTACAGATGAAAAAATGTTTACAATTGAACAGAGCTACAACTGCCAGGACTTCTGAAGAAGTCCCACCTCACTGGGGGAGTAAGCTGTGATGGTGTCACAAAGGTGCATTTCTGCCAAAAGGATATGAAACAACCGTCCTTGTGGTGAAAGACTTAGTTCAAAAATGGGTACTGGACCTTGGCTTGAGAAAAATGTTCCGGATTTCATTGTTACCCAGGCCCTCTAGCACCCTGACCTCGACCCCTTGGATTACAAGCCATGGCCAGTGCTTGAGGGTATTACTTGTAAGAAAAGGCTGAGAGTGATCTGTGAAGTCAGATTTCCCCACGGAGACAGTGCATGCTGTTATTGATGAATGGTCCAATCCTGTATCAGGGCAAAAGGGGATCATTTTGAACAAGAAATGTGCATTTAGCACAGAATACCTGTGACATAGTCAAACAAAAAAACAGTATAATACACTGTTGCCACTATAAAAAAGCTATGTAACAGAACTTATGGCTAGACTAGGTATATAATTTGAAGTTGTATATTAATTTACATGTTAACCTTGAAAGTGCGGAATAAGAGCAGCAAACCACTAAAAACTGCTACGGTTCTTAGCGTCTCATTCTATATTGGACGTGAAACACCAGAAATTTTGCTCAGTTCTTTTACATGCCAGAAATCTACGATACCGACTTTGCTTCCGTTCCGAAGGAAGCCATGATAAGGATTTTTATGCCCCCCAAAAAATCCATCGTCCTCTGCCGGGTTTGAACCCACAACCTCAGGAACTAGAGGCTAGAATGGTTCCACTAGGCCACAGAGGACAACTAAAAGCTGATCAGTTTCGACATGTTGCAAAAATATTAAAGTTCTAAAATCACTTCGTTAATTTCCAAAATATGCATTGGTTTCACAGTAATTGGCTGTTTTTAAGTTCAGAGCCAGCTATATTTGTTACAGTCAAACAGAAGAAAGTGTTAATTTACCGTAGTTACATTGATTACAGTATTGGTAACCATGTCACCAAATGTTTAGCCACTAAAAAGGAAATGGTGCCGCAAGCTTATACTGCTATACCATTTTGTTATATAGATTCATGTACTTTACTATTTTCTATATGTTATTCTGTGTTTAACAATGAGTCATCATTTAAGAGGTCATCCACGGTGGCATGGTGTAGTGCTAAGGGATTCATCCACAGTAAGAGTCAAAATACAAGTGATGGGAAAAACATGTTAGTGCCTTAGGCTGCAACACTATTAAAAATGAAAGTCATTTCATGGTTTGATGTGGGTCTGCTAAATGAAATATGCAATTACGGTTTGGTTCATTTTCTGCAACTGCAGGTAAACAAAATCATAAGGACTTAAGCTACCTCACATCAAGGAGGTCATTTTCCAAGGATTGAATGTTTCACAAAGAATACAAGGCGAGTCTGAATAATTTTAGGGCATGTTTCAGGAGTTGTATGTCTTATTATCAAGCTAGAGCACATTAATTTTTTCAAATGCTGCATTGAGTTGCATGAAATTCTATCAAACAGATTGCTGTTCCCCTACATAATTGGAATATTGCTTATGTTTTGTTTTCTTTGTATTTTGGAATATTTCTTGTGTTCTGTTATTAACATTGCTTAATCACCATTAACCTAAAATCTCCATTTTGTTATTTAAGTGGCCCGGGATTCTGTCGCATATTATACAGACCGCAGTTTGTGGTTCCTACAAGAGGTTATTAATCTCAGCTATTAGCATATACTGCAAGCAATTTCAGTTTTACAGCCTATTATAAAAATGTTCCACTTTACTTACATAGAACTAGCAGACATGCATTAGGTTTATGGTGCTGCTTGGGGAAATGCGAAAAGGACACAATGTCTTTATGCCTAGCTTTGCCCAAGGAGATATTTATCTATTCACAGCACCTTTACTGCGAAAAGTCCTCCTCCGTGGTGTAGTGGTTACCATGCTAGCCTCTAGTTCTTGAAGTCACCCAGCAATGGATTTTTTTGAGCATATAAATCCTTAGCAAGGCTTCCTCTGGAAGGGCAGTAAAGCCGGTGGTTCCGTGTTGTAGATATATATCACATAAAAGAACCTCAAGTCTGATAAAGATGCCTCTGAGCAAAATTACCAATCTTTCACGCCTGATATAGAATGGGACGTTAAGGGCCAGCAGTTAAAGAGTGTCCATAGTAAAAACTCAATTTTTGACGACTGCAAGAAACAGGAACTTTCCAAAAACAAGCGTATTGTTTGGGAGTTCAAAGAAATGTAAGAACAGTGGCTCTAGAAGAGGAGGTTCTAGACCGGGTCCATAATTCTCCATCCACAAGCACAACAGCAATAGCGCATGCTACCTACAGTTTTTGCCAGGACTTCCGGAAGATGTTCCTTTTGGAATACACTAGTTAAGATGGTGGGGTGCCTGCACTGGATTGCTAGAGGAGCACCAAAATCATGGCAAGCACATTCACCAGATCTAATCCCTTTGTATTTTTTCCTTTGGGGACATGTTCCGACTCTTGTGTACGAGATGCCAGTTAATAGCGAAGAGGAGTTGATAGCCCAGGATCTTTGTAGCATTTGATGTTATTTGTGATATGCCAGGCATTTTTTAAACAACTTGGCAATCATCACGATGCTATCAAACTATGCTCTGAAGGTTGGCACTGAACATCTTTCATACATACTTATATACTTTAATAAAGACTCTACTGAAAAATTCAATGCCACAGCAGGGATTTGAACCTGGTTGCTCTAACCATTGAGCTACTGTAACAACATGCTGGTGGGGCATTGAATTCCCAACTGATTCAAGTTGTTCCCCAGATAGACCACCAAGGCATCTCATTAGAAATAGCATTCTCAATTAGTTTTTTAGTTGATTCCTTATTAAAACCATGCTCTGACCAGGTTAGGTCTTTAAAAAGTATTAATAATTTCCTTAGTTGTAACTTGTTCAATTCTTATTTTGTTCTTAGTTTAACTATGTTTGAAGCCTTTTAAAAACATGTTTGCATCATTTAACATTAACCTTTCTCGAGTAATTTGTATAACGGTGGAGAAAATTTTACCAACAATAGTATTATTTGCATATGTTATTGACAATAACTATATTTGCAGCTATGAAACAGTTAAAAATGTTTTGACCTACTTCACAGCACATGGATTTAGTGTCTTATAATTAAATAAATATTTGCAAGTTACTAAATCAATTTAACAGAGTTTTGCGTTATTTAAAATTAAAAGATACTGGCCACTCTTATTTCAAAACTCTCCCAATGCCCTGTAGCAAAACATGCATAGCGACCTGTTTGACAGAATATAATTTAACCCAACGCACTGGTTAAAAAAAGTTAATACCCTCTAGCTCGATAACACTCCCTCAAAGAAAATACCCAAATAGAACCCCTGAATTGTGCCTTAAAAATATTTGATATTATTCTGATGAATGCTGTATAGTTTATGGTGAAATACTAAAGGTGTACCAACTATTGCAGGAAAAGTAAAATAAGAGAACAAGATTATTAAGTAACATCTTTTACCTATAGTTATATAGCCACAAATCAAGTTGTGAATGGATATTTACTCACAACATTGTGTTTTAAGTAAATACATTTCTGCTCGCTCTCAACAACTGCAGTCTTTAATTTGCAGCTAAATAGCTTGCTGGTACTTTGTTAGGTTTTGCTTTACTGAAAATATCATCCAGTGTAAAATGTTCTGCAACTTTTTAACTGGTTTCTACCCAAAATTTGAAACACAATTAATCCCAAAAGGGATGCAGTCATCCAGGAATTTATTATTGATATATGCTTCTTAACTTTCTGTAATTCTGCTAATATTTTGTTAAATTAAACAGGATGTAGAACTGGTCCTGTACAACTTTGTGCACATGTGAGCTGCCACCTGCTGGTCACATCAAAGGAGTGTTCATGCAGAACATTCAGGTGTGACTGGCCCAGGCCAAAAACATTTCAGCTTCTTCAGTACCTCCTTTCAAATCTTGGTAAATGAGACAGACTTCATTCTTTGGACACTTTACCATCCCCACACAATGTGTTCATATAGATCCCTTGTATAGGTAACTTCCAAGTGCTGCCAATGACAACTATTAATTTCAAGTGGTCAGTGTATCAAATCTGGTTTTGATTACATCACTTCCCATCACATTTGTATTTAATGGAAAACTGTGTTGTAAAAAGAATTAAAAAGTGTGGAACACTAAAACAATTCCAAGTGAAACATAACGGTCTCTACCCAAAGAAGTATTTGCTTTAAACTCAACAGTTGAAGTCCTGCAAGATAACGGCTGTACCAACTATGGCAATATCTTTACCATGCATATAGTTTAGGAGCAGTTGCTGGTACTGATGTCAACTCAACAAACAGAATGTCACCAACAGCCAACATCGCCGCAGTAATATGACGTTATAACAATTTGGAAGAGGAAATCAATTTGGAATTACTTTCTTCTTTTTAGAAATTTGCAAAATTAAATATAATTCAAGAAAGAAGAATGATTCAAAGATCGTTAAATCAATATTAAAGATCGAATGATAAAACTAGGAAAAAGACGTTTTCTTAAATTAAAAAATACAAGATGGTGCAATTCAAAGAAAGTGTTACACCTAAAAGGATTCAAACATCAATATTGAAGTTCTTATCAGTATGAGCTAAAATAAAAGTGAAACTAGTGTGTTAATTTATAAAAGCCATATTATTATTCTCTTTATTATTATGGAAGGTGAAAGTGAGATTTTAAAGTGGAAGTCTAATAAAACAAATATAAATTCATTTGAAGCAAAACAAAAGACGACTTTAATAAAGTAAATAAAATATGTGTCCGTATGCATAAATCAAGATTTACTAGCAAATGAAAAAATTTTAAATGAGAAAAAAGAAGAAAAAATATTGCATTATTAAAATAATGGATAATTGAAGTAATTAATGGAAATATCATCAAATGGACTGATACTGAAAAATAAATAAAATATAATAAGAATTTACTGTAGCGAATCATTTAATATTGTTGGTATACGATGTTAAAGAGATCAGGTTATCTCAGGATGTCATTAAATAAGGTGGAGAAGAAGAAGAAGTAACCAGAGAGAACTATAATATGTCACAGTTGGCACGTAAAAGAACCTCAAGCTGATAAAGAGGCCTCTGAGCAAAATTACCAGTCTTTCACGCCCAATGTAGAATGGGACGCTAAGAACCAGAGCAGTTAAAGAGCATCCATAAATAAAACTCAGTTTATTTTACAGTTGGCTTTTGGTGAATTCCAATAGTTTGTGTTTTCTGTACAATTAAACTCTAGCACCCATTTGAGAGAGTGTTTGGTGCTGTAACTTGATAGCATGTGGCAAGTTATTTCATGTATACAGCTTTATACAATGGAAGGCAAATAGTGCATACACGAACAAGCTTACACAAAGAGATTATGCTTTTGTGGTAAACACAAATGAAAGTTACAGAAACAGGAACAATGTCTGATGAAATAGCGACTGAGCGAGTTCCAGCCAAAACTCTCTTTCTTCAAAAAAATGGGAGAGCAATGCCAGCTATTGCACTGATATTATTATCTACCACACAGTCTGCATCTTCCTCTAGACGACATGTTTCTTCAGAACCCAATACATCCATTGTTCTGTTGGTCTTCCCATTCTTCTTACACAACAAACTCTCTTCTACAGTGCCCAATGCGTTCTTTTTTACATCCATTTCTTCCCAAATTTTATTCCTTCTTGAGATTCAAGTAGCCCTCCACTGCCCTGTTGTTAATAATTTTCTTTCTTGTTGCCTGTCCAGGTTTCTACACCATATATCGGGCAATTTATGAACAACTGACACATTTATTTCCTCAATTGTTTCAAAACGAGTTATGCTAGCGACAACTTGTTATACCTGAAATGCAGAGGAATTTTGGGAGATTATTTACCTCTATAGCAAATGTTGAAAATGTCCTCCATCCTGCATGTCTGGAGATGTGTGGCATAAACCCTGTCTTTTAAGTAACCCCATATAAAGTAGTCCGGTGATGTCAAATCCAGAGATCTCGGTGGCAACGGGTTCTTGGAAATTATCCGATCGTCAAAGAAACTTGCAATTAGTGCCATGGATTCATTTCATGTATGGCATGTAGCGCCGTCCTGCTGAAAATATCCTTGACTCAGCTCTGTATAGTCTAGTTGCTTAGAAAACTCCATGAAAATCCATCGGTACTCTGCAGTGTTCACATTGTTTTAAAAAAAAACTGGTCACATTATTCTCTTTGCAGATATTGCGCACCAAACTCTGATTTTAACCAGGTGCATAGCCGGATACATGGAACCATGCTTCATCTGTGAACCATGAGAAGGACAATATACCAAGATTTTGCACAATGAACGCCTCAAACCAATGACAATAATTCAGTCGTCTATCCTTATCTGGTTCCTGTAATTGATGGACAATCGTAATCCTATACGGCTTTAGGCCTGCACTTTTCACAGCTCTCTGACACATTGAATAGCTGGACCCTGCGACATTGATTTTTTGGGTGATTGATCCAGTCGTGGGAAGCCTAGATGAACGAGTTTTGCCTTTTTCACTCACCAGGGATCCAGTTGTTTCCAATTTGTTTACCAATCCCAGTAATGTGTTTCTTTGGGGCGGATTCTGAACACCAAATTCCCTTTGAGTAGCAGTAATTGAATTCGTATTCCAGTATTGCTTTACAAGGAACAGTTGTATTCCATTTTCACGTTGACTAGAACAAAATCTCAAAAACAGTTGCCGACAATAAACCTAACAATTATGAATAAAACATGAACATCTGCACATCTAGTGACAGGCATTCAAAACTCCACAACATTCTGCTTAATTAGGTTCTAAAATTGGGGCATTGAGTGAATTAAAGAAGGAAATGTGTGAGTTCTTCATAAATCACCCTGCAGCAACATACTTTGTACTATTAGATTATAGTTTTATTTAAAATGTTTCTGCCCCACTATATTCTAATTGTTTTTCTTCCTTCAATTACTCTATTTCTAATCTATTAGTGCAAGGGTGGCGAAAACAACTTCCTTCCGCGAGTCACCAAATATGCAACATGCACTGCATCACTCAGCAGCATGTGAAAAACAAAGGGACAGTTGCAGAGAGGGAACTGTGCCTGCGAGTCAAAATAACTCGCAAGTCACGTTTTCGCCACCTCTGTATTAGTGGATATGGTTGATCCCAAATTATTGACCATTCTAATTTCCTCATTGGTAACCTCATTGTTGATGATAATAAATATTCTGTTTTGCTGAAGTCCCCACATTTTATATTGTTCAATTAATTTTCTCATCACATATGAAGCGTTCTCAATATCTTGTGTTATTATTAGAAAAATTCACATACAGTAAATCTTACCTACGCAATTTCTTCACCTGGTCATAGTATGGTACTAACGGGTTCCACATCTACTTAATATTAAGATAAGAAAAAAAGAATGAATACATATATGAGCGGGTTTAAAACAAGATGTGAACACTTACACAGACACCTGCCCTCTCTTATATAGTAAATTCATTGCAAAATGTCAACAAAGTACTGCATTTTCTTATAATGCGCATATGCAGGGGAAACTGCCTACCCAACTGTATTAGCATAATTGCAAAAATAGTGATATTTCTTCTTCTACGCACTCACTAAGAATTCAACTATATGCATCATCATAAAGATTAGGCAAATGTGTAAAGTTTGCTCTTGCCTCCTTCACCCGTTATTTGCATCAACACACACTAATCTAAGCCTAAGCCAGAGGAGCTTGTTGTTTTACTGCCACTCAGTATGGCCTCATACTTGTTTGACGACACTCTTCAATTTTACCCAAATATTCATTTGGTGTCGTCCTGCTCATCTAAATCTCAGTACTTTGTTGGTAGCTCTTCATAATTACTAATTGGTTAAGTAGACATGCCCCCTAAGTATTGCTTTACAATTATATGGTGGCATGTACCACCAAGAGTAAGCTCTCTAAACTACTATACACTTGGCAACTTCCATACCAGAGTAAACTACTTCTGAAGTATTTTTACTCTTTTCAGATACTTCCAGAGTAAATTATTGCAGAAGTAAAATCAGAGAGCATCGTTATGTAGTATATTACTACGGGATTAAACACAGATGCAGTAACTAACCTGTTGATTGAACTAGAATACTGTATCACATTTGGAGAAAGATATTTTGACATGTTCATGGATTATTTAGATGATCTTGATGAAAAAACCAATGGGAACAAGGTAGTGCATATAGTGCGAGATCCAGAGAGAGACTTCAAAGAACGTTTTAGTATTAGGAAATGTGACAGTAATGATGTAACCTCATTTTGCGACAACCATAATTTGAGATAATGAGAAGCTTACTTGAGGTATTGCTTGGACACTTGTGTTAAATAATTAATATGCATATGTTCGGAATAATAAGTAAAAAAACATCAAAGTAATAGTAATTCAATATTTGCATGGCCAACCCTAACAAATCCATTTATGGATAATCTTTAACTGCTGTGCTTCTTAGCATCCCATTCTATATTGGGCGTGAAAGAGCGGTAATTTTGCTCAGAGGCCTCTTTATCAGGCTTGAGGTTCTTTTACGTGCTGTAAATCTAAGACACAGGACCGCCGGCTTTACTTCCCTTCCAAAGGAAACTATGCTAAGGATTTTTATGCCCGAAAAAAATCCATCACCCTCTCTGGGTTTGAACCCACAAGCTCGGGAACTAGATGCTAGCATGGTAATCACTACACCATGGAAGACGACTTGGTATGTAGTGCTGAGATGCCTGAAGTAGCATAATTATTGCAACACACAAACATTAATTACGGAAGTAATAATAAATAAATGCTTGCTTCAGCCAATTGCAAACAATGTTACAAGACCACAGCATTTGAAACTCTGCCTCCCTCATTGTCCTCTATGGTCCAGTGGTACCATGCTAGCCTATAGTTCCCGAGGTCAGGGTTCAAACCTGGCAAAAGCGATGGATTTTTTCGGTGTAAAAATCCTTAGCATGGCTTCCTTCGGAAGGGAAGAAAAGCCGATGGTGCTGTGTCATAGATTTATGGCACGTAAAAGAACCTCAAGCCTGATAGACGCCTTTGAGCAAAATTACCAGTCTTTCACACCCAATATAGAATGGAACGTTAAGAACGATAGTTGTTAAAGAGCATCCATAAATAAAACTCTTATTTTTTTCTGACTCCATCCACCCACGACATCCTGGATGAAGTTCAGTAGTACAGGCGGCATAAGGCAATATGTCAACATGCCACTTACCGCATGCCAGGACCTTATCCAGCACTATTTATCAAAAATAGCTCCTTGATTGATTCCAAGGACGTGAGTGCATTCCTGCCTCATGGCAATACCAATCCTGGGTACTGGAAATTGAACCCGAGTCCTTTACACTGCAGGCAACAATGCTTCATGCTTTTATTTGAAACAAAATTAGACAATCAAACCCAGACCAAGTACAACGATATACCCTATTCTTCGGTTCGGTTCAAACTGGGCAACGCCTCATCTAAGAATTTTCCATAATATTTCATATATGGGAGGGGTCGCATTTGCTATACATATGGTATATATGCGTTATGGGAATATTGTCATACTGCCAACGTTATAGGCCTTAAGCTGCAAAGTACAGCTGAAGGAATGTTTTTTTATAAATAGAGGGTGGAGCACAGAGCAACAACAGGGTGTAGCCGTAGGATCTGTGGGGCTAAGCTCCAATGATTCATTTATGGCAACAATCCTTTAGCAACATTTTGTGTTATTGGGCCGGTAAAGGTGGGTGGGTCGGTCAAATAACTTTGTTCCGGAATGAAACAACTAAACATTCCCTACACAACACTGCATACAAAAACAATGCTTGATTTCAGAAGTGTTTTTGGTGCAATTTACCCCCATACTAAAAAATATCCAGAATTTTGAGCCACCCATTTGGACCTCTATTCTTAACCCAACATTTCGTCTTCTTTTGACTCCGTTTTTATCTTAAAGGTTACAGTTATAGCTGCACTCTTTTTTCCACTTTGTTTACAAAATTTTGATGCTGAATATTTATATGGCAGCCTGGTGGACATTGTTCAGAGTAAGTGCTGAGACTCCTCCCAGGACAACAAATACTTTCAAGTGGGCAAACTTTATCAGAGAACTGCTGCAAGTCACTTTTGCTCTCAAACGGATGTGTGCCTTAGGATATATTCAACAGTTCACACCATCTTAGGCTTTCTCTAGGTGTACAAACACTACATTATTCTGTTAGGTTTCTTTGACAGGTATTTACCTACTGACGCTTTTATTACATATGTTTGTTGTGTTTAGGCGTCTGCTAAAACAGCTCTTGAACGGAAATACTAATTCTATTGTCTCAGCTCATCCAATAAATATGTTAAAGTGCATTTCCTCTGAGTCAGACAGCTACCCCAAAGTAGAGGATTGCTGGCAGCACTTGGATACGCTCCTAACCCTGATTGATAACCTCTTCACAGGAAAATAGTCTATCCAAGTTTTCTAATTCCGTTCTCCCAATTAAATTATGTTAAATGAGTTGACATTAAGCACTCATATTGCTGCACTTACCTACAGGACATGATTGAAAGCTAAAAGACCTATTGTCTCCCATTCTCGGCTGGTGGTCAACTGGCCAGTGATTTCCCAATCTTCCCTGGTATCTGTAGCACCATCTGGTTTGGGGAGGCTAAATTTAGAGAGTACACTATTGTCTAATGCAAGTTCAAGGTTCATAATTCAATGCTTGAAACGTTTGATATATACTCTTTCCCATAAGCTCAGTTCTACGCAGTTATTCATTGATTAGCTTGACTTCTTCTTCTATATTGTGATTTTTTTTTCCAGAAAATTGGCTATGACTGATTTGTCTGTTTGTATGTGATGTTTCTGAGGTGCTCTTTTAGTTTTCGGCTGTTTCTCTTGGTTTTTCCTGTCTATATTTTGTTGCAGTCTAAACAGTCTAATTTATATATGCCTGGTTTGTTTTCTGGTTGGATCCTGAGAGTTCTAACATCACCATTTTTCAATATAGTTCTGTATCTGTCAACAGGCTCGCCATCTTGGATAAGATTCAATTATTGAGTCCAGGCCGGAGACGCTACTGAGGCACTAAGGCGCAAAGTGTAGCCGAGGGATCTTTTTAGAAGTAGAGAAGTGGAGCCGTTGCAGCCGAAAGTGACAACAGGGAGTAGACATAGGATTTGCCGTCTAAACTCGAATGACTCATGCTCACACATCGAATCCTCCTACTAAATCAACTCATTACTTCTAGATTTCTTTACATATTGAATTTCATTGATTCCATAAGTATTATACATGTTATAGTTTTATTGACGTATGCAGAATTTTGTCCGCATTTTTTAACTTTTAAATACATTTGGTACTAGGATTATGTTGAATTCTATATAAATGTTTTGGAATTTCTGAAATGCGCAGGGGTGGTATGTTAACTTCTTGAATTTAAGTCTATCCTGAATTTGTGTAGTTATTTCTTTGAGCTAGGTAAGTGCTATTCACATCAAGCTGTAGATTTGATGTATAATGTAATATCCTTTTGTAATAAACTTCCCACAATGACAAGCTAAGTGAATGTACATGCCAGATCCAAGAGTCTATAATCACTTACCATCCTGAACCACTTCTTCGTCTAACTTTCCTTTTTCTGATGCGTAATCCAATGTATAACTAAGACCATTACATCCTCTCTGACGCACTCCTACTTTTAAACCAATCTGAAACATTAAATACCATCAACTGGACTAGGGCAACCATATTACTAACAACCGACCATCCACTATTTTACCCATTACCAAAATTACTACAATTAGGTGATGCTCAATACCAATGCCGAGTTCGGTTACTTACATATTCGGATCTCCCTGCCAGGAGTTCTTTGATTTTGTTTACAGCCGCAGGAGTCTGTAATTAAGTAAGGACATCATTTGACTTGATGCTGTTGGTATACCCTGTGAATATAACCTACCTTATTATACAATGCGAGTATAAATAGTAATTTTATAGTTTATTGCTTCCATTTTCTACAAACCAGAACTAGCGCTGCTCTTGTAGGAATAGGTCTTCTTGATTTGACAGCTTTTACCGTAGCAGCTGCAACTATACGACTCGCCATATTTGTTCAAACAGTTGAAATGCGAAATTCGTTTTCGATGTCCTATTGTCTATACAGAAAAGATAAGACTAATTCTCCAGTTCAGTAGTATTTTCATATCAACAAAAATGGAAATAGTATCCACACAGTACTCAGTGTTTGCGCTATTTCGCGTTAGTTTCGTGTTTAACAATGGCCATTTCTGACGAAAATTTCTCAAGAAATAAGCAATGGATTGGGATTAAAATGGGAACTCATACAAGATAAACTTTTTAATCATCAGCTTCATGTTAAAATATTCCTATGCAAACATGTAACAACAAACAATACAACAGTTTTTTCAATTTTTTGGAGAAACTAGCCGAACAAAATTCGGATCGCGTGACGTCATCATCGGGTTTTATCGGAACCGGTCGCGAACTTATATTATGCTCCCAGAATTCCACAACAGTATATGTCCGCCATAAGTGCTGGTGGCTGTACGTTGGTTGCGGAGCTGTTCAGTCCGAGCCCCCAGTACGGCCTCATGCAGCACTCTCCTTCGGAGATCAAGGAAAAGTTACTAAAGGCACTCGACAAGGAATACAATGTAAGGCTTTAAATAACATTTGCAAAACATACGTCACCGATACAACCAAATATCCGGACGTTAAGCTGCGAGTCATCGAAATGCACTGTGAAAGTGGCGTGTCTACCCCAACTTCAGGTGCAAGTTTTTCACTTGATATATGTACAAGTATACCCTTTTCCGACCAAAGATCCCGATGTTCGACTCCAAAAATGTGCACAGAATCCGCTGAACCAAGGATTATATCTGCGTTTGTGAAGAAACCTGTAATTTTGTGTGTGAAATTTGGGCTCGCAGAGCTGTAAGAAGACGTCTTACCCCTGGCCCACCTCACTTACGCGGCAGGACGCATGCGCAGAATCCCGTCGAGTGGGTTCCGGTTAATCGGACAGCCCTTGCAAAATAGTTGGCAACTATTTATATGAGCTATTTACTGTTTAATCCTGATGTATTTTAATACTGTGAACATTGGTTTTAATTTGGAATTTTTTTTCCAGTTTTTATTTCAAATTTTGTTGTCCCGACCGATTGCATGAAATATGGAAGGAAATTACGAAATCGATAAAATGTAACATTTTTAAATTGTAAGGGATTATCGCTATGTTACACCCATTTAAATTAATACTTATAATCTCACAGCTACTAATAGTTAAAATGGAAAGCTGTTATATATTTGATGTGTTCTGAAATTCAAGAAGAGCACGAGGAAAGGTTGGTAAGAAATTGAGGTTAGGGATTATAAATTGCGACCTTGGCTTATATAGCAAAGTAAGTCTAATTGTGTTTAAAGAAATTGAGCAAAACTCCAAAAGTGTAGATTTCGATTACACAGTGTCTGCAGTAGCTTTCAGCCGGTTCCCAAGCTGATGTGCAGTTAAAACTTGAAATGAGGCGCATGGCACTCTGCAGTTAAATTGATATAGATTTTAGAAATAATAATAAAAAGACAAATCGTGTATAGGACTTTAGAAATGTTGCTACAATTCTAATGCACTTCCAAATTTCACAACACTAGCCACGACTTAACATCTGCTTCAGTAAAATGTTAACAGCAAGGCAAATGGCTGTGGTGTAACCCAAAAAAGCTTAAAAATTTTGACTTTGAGGTATGTCTTAGTCTTCGAAATTACATTTTATACTTTAGTCCTCCCATGTACTACTTTTAACATTTCAGTTAGAAATAGGTATACATGTTATTGCATTTGTTGCAATACAGATTAGTATGATTAAATGTATACTGTTGATTATATTAATGCTATTGTGCTTGTTACAAAATAGCAAATGAAAACATGTCGTAAACATTCTCCACATAAATCACAAATTAGGGGTGGAAAACTTTACATTGTATAATACAAAAAAAAAAAAAATGGATTTTCAGATTGCATTGTCAAACTGAAGTGTAATCAAATGTGCTTCTTTTTCTTTCTTTAGACTGTACTTATATTTCTCAGTATTTTCATTATGAGCTTTCACTTGGTAATCATAAGCACTTTGAAATCATATAATTCATTGAAGTGTAAAATTTTCATAGCCATTATTGCTTGTAGTTGCAAACAGAACTTAATGTATTGCATTTTGAAATACTCTTCTAAGCAATAAATCAACTGTTAAAATAAGATGATTCCTTTCTTGTGAACCAAAACAGCAGTATAATGCATTTGCAATTAGCTGAATATGCATATTTTTAGTAGTACATATGAAGTGAGCTTGATAAATATAAATACTTGTTGATAGATAAGTTTCATTTTCTGGGTTAACATTGAATTTTGAGGTATTCACACTTCCAATACAGTAGTATTAGAACAAATCCATAACCAAACTGTAAAATAAGGTCTTTGTTAAGTGAATTGCCATATAATGTTAGAAGTAAACCTAGCAGTTCTCTTTGCATTGGTATTCTAGTTATACGCAGGAAAAGCATGAGAAAACTTACAAAATGTAGCACCAGTAATCTAAAACTGATAAAACTATGTTTATACGACAAAACTGCAACTTGAAACAAAACACAAAAGCATCCCAGTCATAACCATTAAATATTTGGCTAATATGAAGTTTCTGGGTATAATACTTTGATGAACTTAGTTTGGAAAATGGAAACTAATCCCAAAGCAAGAAGCCTAGAAGACATTTTGCACCAGGATGTATGTACTATTCTTATTTTCAGTCCATTGTGAGTTTTGGAACAATTTTCAGAGTTAGTTTTAGTATCAAATTATTTTCCAATAGGGAGCAATACAGATCCTGTGTAGCGTTAGAATATGTTTCTGAAACCTATTTAAGACCTCTGATATCCTGATGTTTATATTATCTGGCGGATAACGGAAGGATTGCTTATAAAAGAGTTGTGTTATACATTAGAATGTATTATTTGATCATAAAACTTATAACTCTATTATGACTATTTCCACGTTATATACAAATATTACTGCTTAATTTGATACAAACAGCACAGAGAAATCAAGCATAAATAAATAAATGTGTAGCATAACACCTCTATTCAGCACAATTGACAGCAATACTGTGCTGCTACTTAGGTGTATCTGCAGTTCTGCGGTTAAGGGAATATATAGAGGTTGGAACTTAAATAGTGGCAAGGGTTTATTTCTTTATTACTATTAGAAGAATGGTACATGTATGAAACTTCTACATTCCTTCGATGTAATCAATAACCTGTTGCCAGCGATTTGGAAGTCATAGGGTCCCTGTTGCAGTGCCTGTTTTGTTGAAGTTCCTGATGGAGTAATCTAATGCCTGCAGAATTTCAGGAACAGTCCTGAATCGAATTCCACGAAGCTGTTCTTTCATCTTTGAGATTAGGTTGTAATCACAGGGACAAGGTCCGGTGAATATGGTGGATGGAAAAGAACTTCCCAAATCCTGCGATGATACAGACCAGTTATAGGCTGTGCTACATGCATGCAAGCATTGTATTGCAAAATGATGGGAGGATTCTGTGAAAAGTGTTGCTGCTTTCTTCGTAATGCTGTTCTGAGATGATGCTCCAAAAATGACAGAAATACCGTGCAATAACATTTTGTTCTTGCGATACGGTATGTGTTTCTAATCGTTCTTGCCACTGTTGTGTATGGCAACAAAGTTCCCCACATGCCTGCATGACATTGTCTTGTTATACAACCGTTTGAATCGGTACCTCATGCCTTCTACTCACCACAGCACATACACTTTGGGTTGAAAGGTTTACTGGAGGTGGCTAAGAAATAGGCAAACACATGGTTAACTTCCTTCTCATATAGCTTCCACAGCAGTGTTACCACTATTAAAGTTCCAACCCACATATCTGTATTAGAAATGCTGTTAAAATGAAAGTTGTACTCCCAAAACAGTGTTCTGTTTAACAGGGTTAAACAATTCACAAAAACTACTCTAGTAAAAATAATGAGTTACGTGCGTGGTTTTGGCTTACGAGGGCAGAACACTAAATACAGAAGCAACAAACATATTATAAATAAAATCTAGAGTACAGCAGCACGACTATAGAGCAAGTATAGGCTACAACTATACTCTTGCCGAAATGAGAAATATGCTTGAGATGAGCAAAGGGAATTAGAAACCAGTGTCGGTTTATTGAAACTGAAAAGTTATTGCACAGAGTAATACAAAAGTGGTTTCTTTTTAGAGTGGATCCAGTATAAGGGGTTTTAAAGTTTAAAGTAGTTGTAAACAAAACCATGTGACAAGGGAGCACCTTATTGGCTGGGCTGGTTTGGTTTGGTTTGGTTTAAGGGCGCTCATCATTCAAAGTACAACTTAGCATGTCCTCTCCTCCCATTTTAATGGTTCAGATCATAACTTCTTGTGTGTGTGTGTTTTTTTTTTTCTTTCTTCAGAGAAATTAAAAAAAAACATTATTGCAAGAGTTAGTTAATGAAACAAAATGTGTTTGTTCAGATTCACCAATAACTAACTGAAGCGTTGTAGCAGGGGGTTTAAGAGGTTATGCGCAGGTGCTGTAGCTCATTTCCGGTTTTTGGATAAGCTGTCAATATACTACTTGACACATGTTAGAAAATATTACTTTCAAGTGTGTCATAGCCAAGAATACTCTGCCACTTGTGGAAAACGGAAAGAAGACAATGTGTAATTGTTTTGACAAATTCTGTGAAAAGTGCCCTTCTTTAATCGACAATGAATAGGGTGGTTGTTTAGCAATAATTTAATTCCTTTGTTAGTATAAAACTAATAATTAAAATGAAGTGTTTAAAACAGTGGAGCATGTTCATTAAGATGTTAAAAGCTGGTCAGCAGATTAAAACCATCTCCTTTGATCTTGTTAATTAACAAATGTGACCATTCAGGCAAATGATATTTTAGTATCATTTGACATCAGCTCCCCATTTACTAGTATCCCTACAGAAAAGATACCAAAACTTATAAATCTTTGGCTTTCGGAATGCGGTTTTTCACCAACACAAATTAAAGAATATATACAATTGATTGATTTATGCATCACACAAAATAGTTTCATATTCAACAACAAGTTTTACCAACAAACTTCAGGTTTGGCTATGGGCAATCCCATATCACCACTGTTGGCTGATTTATACATGAGCAAATTAGAAATGCATGTTACTAAAGTATTCCCATACATATTTGAAACATCGTTCAGATATGTTGATGACATCTTCGCTATCGTTCCTAAAAATACTAGCCCAGAGGACCTTAAAACTATTAAATTTATGACCAAAATGGAGCAAGATGGATGGCTACCTTTCTTCGATTTAAAGATTATGAATATATGGACAGATTAGAATATGGAATTTACAGGAAACCAACACACGTGGATAATTATATTAAAAACAACAATTTCAACCCCAAAGCACATCAACATGCCATTTTTCACAGCCTGATATACAGATTGATTAACATCCCGTTAACTGTAAATGAATATAACAAAGAACTGAAGCACATTAAATATGTCACAGATTTGAATGGTTTTGTTACAAAAATCATCAAAAAACATACAACGCGAAAAACTATTAAGGACGTTAGCACATTAAATACAGGAGATACACAGGGAAGATTCTACAAATTTACATACCAACCAAAAGTGTTCTTCAAATTCAACAAGATTTTCAAAGATTATAACTGGCTCCACAAAATAAACATAGTGTGAAAAATTTGCTCAGCCATCCTTTAAAAAATACTACTCCGAGTAATAAATTATCGGGAATTTATTGCATCAATTGTGAAGATTGTCATAAAATATATGTTGGGAAGACAAAGAAAAATTTGGAAACCAGATTAAAAGAACATTTCAGAAATATAAAATATAAACAGACAGACAAATCAGCTGTAGCCCATCATTTTTGGTCTCACAAACAATATTAGCCACAAAATCAAACTTTTAAAATCAACCTAGAACCACAGTGAATTTACAGTATGGGAAAATATGCACATCATTAAAAACATAAATCGAGCCATGAATTTTGAAACACCAGTGATGGACGACGTCTTACGACTGACCAATAGAAAGAGAGGCACACTGGGCAACAAGGAAGTGGAAGAAGTTACTTGAGGATGAAGAGTACGTCTCTTTGAAACATGTTCAACTAGAATTTTAAGTAAGTGGAGTAACAAGTGTTCTTGATCTGCTGACCAGTGTTTTAACATCTTTTGTTAGTGATACAGAATTGTTGCTTGGGTTGTGTTTGTTTTCTAACTTTTAGTGCTCATCATTTTCATAACTCATTGACTCATAAAAGGTTAAAGCAAAAGTAGTATACCCCCACCGTTGAAACATTGAACTTGACAGACAGTTGTTACTCTTTAACCATTAATCAATCACAAGGCAGCATTTCGGCTCGTCTATGACAAAGTGGAACTGGAAGCGGCTCTGTTGTCGGATGTAGCTATTTCCAACCACATGTTTCAGTTCATGAATCTAGCACGTGTGTCGAATTGTTCTTTGCAAGCTAATATTGTTGATTGTTATTTATATTTGTGGTTACTGTTGGTATTCATTTATACATATATATATTTCATTCATATTACTTATACAAGATTTAAAGTGCAACAATGTCTCAAAAATGACGCTGATTACCGAGTGATGATTCATGAAGTGAAAATCCTTTGCATTGAGATGCACCACTTAATAATCAGGCATTCGAACTGTTAAGAAGGATGGGGGGGGGGATACGTGAAGGTTTGTGGGCATCCCTCTATTCCTGCTGATAAAGCCATACAATGAACTCAAGCAGTTCTTGAACTAATCACGAGAACTGTTATTTACAAGGGAGTGAAACTCCAAGAGAAAGAGGACAAAATTCCTGAACTATCTGGAACACAGCGTGAGTGAAAATAACTTTGTTATCGCAGCTTATAATTTGTTTTATTTCTCATTGCAGCAGGCACGTTTGCATTATTTTGTTTCTCTATTCTTAGAAGTGCTAATTTATTCTACATATGTTACAATGTTTATGCCGAATTATTTTCAATTAATAATAATATGGAATAGTTACGTGTAATTTTTGTATGCGGCTTAGACATGATAGGAGAACAATCAGCTGTTGTTGTTTACTAGCCACTGTGGCAACATTGCAAGCACAATGTAGCCAATGTTATGCGAAGTCACATGAACTGTCAAGTGCAAAGATTCAACGGCGGGCGTAAAGTCATTAAATGAATGATTTCTAAACCCTGAAGTTAAGAGCAGTTTAAAGTCATACAGCTACCGAACTTTTATTTGTCTACTCTTGGTATTATGTGAGGCAAAATATAGGAATAAGACAAAATGTTTAAAAGCTAGTGATCCCCAAGCTGCACAGTATTCACGTTCTGTTTGAAGCAATTTCCTCTCATGGCTACTTAGTTACTGTCGTCCTCCATATGCTCGGTGGAGTGCTACATTAACTTTTCTTTACTTCTATTTTAAACTTCTGCAACGAATCCAGGTGGTGGTGCTGCTGCGTTTTCAATATTTAACCCATGGTTAGCCTTAGATTTAGTGTGTGCATGCGCATGTAATACGATGGTGACTCAACATTATTTTTCCTTTTGAACATTTTTTATGATATTTTTAAAAAATTAGCTGTAAACAGACATTTATGTACCAATCGGCAGTAACAGTACATCTATCTTCTAATGCTATAGTATCAATATGGCCTATTTTAGGGAGGTGATAAGAAAAAGCTAGCAATCATCTTCTTACCAGCACTGCGACTTCTGTAGATTTAGGTTCAGTTCGCAAGACCCATTGAGCCGTTTGACAGGGTCATAAGATTCATCACCAGTAACAACATCCGCAACCAAATTTGAAGTGGTGCCTTGCAATTTTCCCACAACTTTTCTGCACCAATCAATGCATTGTGTTTAATCGGGAGCCAGTGTATATGCAACCCATTGATGTCTAACTGTTGATGTAAAATGTTTTGGATTTGGTTCACATCAATATCGCCCAAATAAATACATAAGATGTCTGTTGATCAGGCATTGCTGGAACTGCAGCAGTACTTCACAAAACTCTCGCTAAGAAACAACTGATTGCTGTACCAGTTATAAATTGTTACCTTAGATGGGGCTTCTTCAAATGCATTCTATGCCACTCTTTACATTGTTTGTGTTAATGATGATTTAAAGTCGTAAATAATCATAACCTGAAAGTGTTCTTTAACCAAATTCATTTTTGGGTGAACTTAAAATCTTAAAATGATTATAATTAACAAACTATTAGAGCAAATTGAACAAACTACACAGCAAGCATTAGAAAGTAGATGTCAAACAAGAACAAATTTGATTTGTTTTTAGAAACATGGCATTCTAAACATTTTGAGTATCACCCTCATATTTTAGGGTTGTTTCTGATTATTTTAGGAATAGTAGTGAGAGTCAACTTTTAACACATCATAGTTTCACTTATTTACTTCTGACGAGTTTTGAAGATCTTAATTTTCAGTAGTTTATCAACTGGCTCTTGAAGAGAACATTTCTGCTGTAGTTGGCTCTGTGCTGCCATCTGGTTTTATGGAAGGTATTTATGCTTGTATTTCGAAATTTATAACAAAGTGCGCATTTTCCTTTATCTCTATTTTGCCTCAAATTGCAAGTTCTGCTGTCATTTTCACACGTTTGATATTGTGGTGAGCTGTCCAGAAGTGATGGAATAGTGTAGATTTGTAAGCTTCTCTTAGTGTGGCTGATGTTGGCACTCCTTGCACTGTGCCTTTTAACGGGTGGTTTAGTAAATTACCTTACTTATTGTAAAGGGGGCCAGTTCTATATTGTTCCTCTACATTACAACCACATAAGCTTCTTTCAGTTTGTACAAAGTTTTTAGGTGACTGTTTCAAAAAGTGCATAAAGAAAAAAATTCATTCATTTAATAACACAAGATTATTAATAATAATAATTAATAATGGCAAAAATGATAAAAGAGATGATATTGCAGATTAGATTTTCATTGCATCCATTATTAAGTGTTGCCATTTTTAAGTCGTTCTTAGAAGAGTCTTCTTACTATTGGTAAAAACTGAGGGTAGTTATAATTTATTAAATGTGACTATTTTTACTTTCTCTAATAAACTGTAGTAAGCAGTGGAAGTATTGCATTCCGCCCAAAAATTCACTGGAGATTCATATTATGAGACTCCTACTCCAAATTACCTGTTGCATGGAAAAATGTTTGTTATACTTTAATTTCTCAAAAATGTTGTCAGTGATTTTGATTTTAAAATATTGTATATTTAAGATATTTGTATGACAAAATGTGTATCTTGAGTTTTCTGTGACTAGCCTGTAAAGTGCTTTTTATTCTGAATGAATTTTATATAACTTGTAAACCATAGAGAGATAGGCACTTACTACATGAAAAAAGTAGATCTTCTTCAAACACTTAATTTTTTTAAGACTTTATCCATCTTGGAGATATTCTTTGTTATTGGTTTGAATTTTCAAATACTTGTGCTTTTCTCAAGTGGAAAATCACTATTCATTTTCTTCTCTCTCCTGGTCATGCAAAGAGAGCGGAATTTCAAAGCAATGAGCTCTTTAAAGATTTGACTATCGCTTAAGCCTATGGTAATCCCACTGTGTCTATAAGGGAATATGTAATAAAACCATTTCTACATATCTCGGTTGATATGAAGTGGATAGACCTTTTGTAAGAATATTTTGTTGAGTGGGTAGAGAAAGTCATGTGAATGTACCACATCAGATTATTGTTTATTTGCAGTTGATTGCCAGTGAAGTGTACATTAAGTAAGACCAAATAATGCAAGTATGTGATTCTTTAGGGTCCTCTACTATACGATTAGTGCCTTTGACTTGAAAGTTGGTCTAGTTACAAATTGTGAAGTTGATTCTCATACAGAGAAACTACTCCTTCACGACAGTGTTATAGTTCGCTATAATTTAAACTAAAGAAAAGACCCTTAAAGTTTTATTATGATTAAACATTTTTTTTCTCACAATAATAGTTTGAGTGTTATTCGAATTCCTTGTTTACATCCTGACCTTTTATTCCCATGTTATACTTCAAATTTTTGAGTTATTTAAGTCATTGCTAAAGAGCTTCATAAATTATTGCTTAGGGCACACCCAGGTACAAGTTTAAGGCTTTTAGAGCACAGTTGTAGACATATTTTAACGCTTAAAATAAATAGTGCCTTGGTGATCAAATCTGGGATCATGGAGAATATTTGAACGGGTGCTAATAAAAATGGACTAACCATCAATTTTCAAAAAGGAGAACATGTTTATATGCTTTGGTGAATTGCAGAAACAGCAGTAAATCCTATCTTGAGTTCGGCTAACCTTAAGGAAACCTGTGTGATGAGATAGAAAGCGTGTAATTTTATAACAGTTTATTGAAAACACATAATTTTGTTTTTTATAGTAAAATTACAGCTCATTTGACTCTTAAGACAGGATGACGTGCAGAGTATTAAAATTACTGCATTGTCATTTCATTCCTGTGTATCCTAGAACCTATGGATGATTGGTTTGTTAACATTTGCAAAGGTTGACTTTTCTCTCTTGTGATAAAATGCTGGTTAGCCTGTTTTTGTGAGCTTCTCTTCATTTTGTTAATTAGGATGATTCTCTTAGTCATTGGAAAAAAAATTAAGTATGTAACAATGTTTTTTAGAATAGACATTTTAACTTTATGAAGAACTGATGCAGGTGTGCTTTTAATGTAATATTTTTGTTTCTTCAGAACTGCTTCTGAGATTAATTAAAATTAACCCTCTTAGTGCTGCAAGCTCTTCTGATCGGCTTTCCGAAACTGGCTGGAGAAAGCCAGAGGCCAAACCTACCTGCTGTAAAGTGCCATGACATTTTAATTGAGAAGTAGCTATTACGAAAAATCATATAAAAATTGCTTTTGTTTAATATTTACAGTTGTAGGAAATTCTGAACCATAAGCCCAAATAATATAATATCCATTTATAGTGGTATTATGTATATAATAATTTTATACGAGGTGTAATATGTTATATTTTTTTCAGGATATAAGTTAAAAAATCCCTGTTAATAATGCACTCAAAACTATTTGGGCTATATCAAATAAAGAGTGATGCTTTGTAAACAAAGAAATATGCATCAGTATTTAAAATCATTTGATTGTTTTAAAATTTAGACGGAAACAATGCAGCTACAAAGAGTACACTAGTTAAATTTTGTTGAGTACTCCCCAATAACCTTGGTGACAAATTCAGGAGCATGGTGGGTTCAACTGCACACTTGGCATTGTAATTTTGTGGGTGTTTTTATACTGTCACTTTTCAAATTTTAAAATAACACTAATATTATTAACGATGAATAACTCTAGATATACTTAATGGAAACTGAGATGTAACAAACTAACGGCACACAAGTGGTTCAGAAAATTAGTATATAATTATTTATACACACTTATTTTGCATAGTTATGGGGACTGCAACTTTTATGACACCTGATGTACAAGTTGTTGACCACCGTCTATGTTGTGGTGAATGGTACACAAGACACTGTCTTTCCTTTTTGCCAGGTAATAACCTGACACTGCAGACTTGTAATTACAGCAGTGTACACAACCATTCTTTGCTTAGGGAACTGTAAACATCATCTCCAGGTGAGTTGCTGAAATGTGGGGGCGTGGCTGGTATGATGTCGGATTCACTCTCTAACATCAACTCGTCCACATTAACCTCACTTTGCTCAAAATAATGCAACAGCTTCTCATTGTCATCACCAACTGTAAAAAATATGAGAACCCCTTGCCGTTTTAGAAACGAGGTGTACAACATACCATCATAAACTGAGGGACTGTTGTTAAACCCAACTAACCAATCAGGGGAAATGGGTGGAATCTTTCAAAGGGTGTGAATTGCAACAGTGTAGGTTGTCAGAAAAATGGTTTTACCATGAAGGATTTTGCAAGCCGATCTGCTCGTATCTGGCATTTAAAGAGCTGGTGGCCACTCTACCTTCTAGTGACACTAAGAAGGTTAATTGTAACTGCATCCCTAAAGTATGATCTCTTAAGTTATTATGGGCAAAAAATTATGTTTTCACACTTTTGTGCAAAAGTAAAACATTATTTTACAAGAAGCACAGAGCAGTGTCTGATATAAGTATAGATACACTATAGAGTTTGCACTTAGAAGTGGGCAGTTTCTTTCCTGGCATCATATATGAGCACTAGTTTTTCTCAGACTTCAAAGTCAGGTGAATGTTTTGGGAGAATTCGGCATTCCCATCATGTGAATCTTAAGCACAGGATACACTGCAGAGGTGGGAGGAGCTAAGGCAATGCTTGTGCTAATTGGTGTGCTACTCAGCCTGTGAATGTGGCAGAAAACATGCAGTTGCATGAAATCACTTTGGCGCATACTTGGCAGAAAACTTGTTGTGTGCAATATGTTACAGAAAACATGAGTCATTTTGTGGCTCATGACAGCTTAGTCGCCTGATTTAGGTGGAACTTGATGGATGGTTTCCTTGATAACTAAACTGTAACCTTGCGGCCCAGAGCACTTGGCCACTATTTCATGCCATAAAAGTAAGGCATTGATCATTCTCCCAGCAGTGCTCAGCAACGCCTGATTTCTCAGGTTTCGTCAACCAAATGTTTCTTTGGTGCTCGGTGACTCTAGTGGGTAAGGTTCTCCAGGTCTGTCCAATATATGCAACATCGTATTTACAGTGAATACAGAAAGCTCTTGGTGCTCGGTGACTCTAGTGGGTAAGGTTCTCCAGGTCTGTCCAATATATGCAACATCGTATTTACAATGAATACAGAAAGCTCTTGGTGCTCGGTGACTCTAGTGGGTAAGGTTCTCCAGGTCTGTCCAATATATGCAACATCGTATTTACAATGAATACAGAAAGCTCTTGGTGCTTCTGTAGTCTCATCAAACTTTTGATTTAGGGTACAGGTTTGGGAGTTCCTATGAACAAGGTTGACTAGACCTTTATGTGCTTCATAGCTTGTGTAGGAAAGGCCCTGATTTGTTGCGAGTGAGCATCTTTTTGACAGCATTTGGCACGCAGTAGTGTATATGCTGTGACTAAAATGAAGTTTCTGTAAATGAGAGGTTGAAACCTGCAAGCACAAAACACTATTACTGGCAAGAGCAACAGTTCAGGGTATTGAGCAAGTTATCCATGTTGTGTATTACTCAGCAATCGTACAGGGTGCTGTTCAAAAGAAAAGACATGGAATATTGTCCAAACAACATCTCAATCAAACTGCCAGCATGCACTGGGTCCACATTTAGTCCCCAGTGATTCCCCCTTAAAGAGCATTTGGATGAGGAGATGAACTCTTGTCCTTGCAGTGGTTCCAACATTGATGCACTTGTTTCTACACCAGAGTTAACTTCCAAAATGATGGCAATGATGTCTTGGATGTTTATGGGGAGCACTTAAAAAAATTGCATAGTTTGGTGCTTCTATAAGGTCGACACTGAACATTTTTGGAAAAATCAAACAGGGATTAGTTTTTCAAAATATTCCCCTTTAGCATCAATATATTTTTGTATTCGATGAAACCAGTCCTTAAAGCAGTGTTGCCACTCTTCCTGAGGCACTTCAGAAACAAGTTTTTATAATGTTCCACTGCTTCATCTGTGATGAAAAAGTTATTCCACACATTTTATATTTAATTTTTGGAAATAAAAATAAATCACAAGATGCTTGGTCAGGACTGTATGGTGGATGATGCTGACCTTTAGCGCATCCAGATACTGCGTTATTAGTTTTGTTGTATGTGACTATGCATTGTCATGATGTAACATTATTTTCCCTTTTTTTCATTTTTCAAAAATTTGCGGTAAACAGACATTTCTGTACCAATCAGCAGAAACTTCTAATGCTATAACAGCAATATGGCCCGTTTCAGGAAATAAAATCACCAACCATCTTGTTGCGAATTTATTGGACTTTTGCAGGCTTAGGTTCTGTTCAAAAGATCCATTGAGCCAAGATTTTTCTTTTCAGGATTCATCACCAGTAACGATATTCCAAACCAAATTTGATGTGCTGCCTTTGAATTTTTTCAGTTTTTGTGCAGCGTTGTTTTTGATTGGGAGACAACAAAGTTTTGTCCTGTCTAACTGTTCATGTAAAATTTTTGGACTTGACTCATAGCAGCATCCAGTATCGTCCAAATAAATTAATAAAATGTCTTCTTGAAGCATTGCTTGAACAGCTGCAATATTTTCATCAGTAACAACAGTTCTTGGGCGTCCTTCACAAAATCCATCACTAAGGAAAAAAACCAATCTCTCTTGAATTTGCTGTACCAATTACAAGTTGTTGCCTTAGATGGGGCTTCTTTGCAAAATGCATTTCTGAGCCAATCTTCACATTGTTTAGTCATTATTAATGATGGTTTAAAATCGTAAAGAATAATTGCCCGGAAGTGTTATATAGTCAGATTCAGTTTTGGGTGGACACAAAATATTCAAATGATAATGATTAATTGAACAAATTATATGGTAATCAACTCACAAAATATTAGAAGGTAGCTGTCAAATATAAAGAAATTTCCTTGGATTTTAGAAATATTACATTCTAAAAATGTTCATAATTTCCCTCGTATCTGTATGTATATTTTCTGTCTAAAAATTAGTCTTACTCAAATGCTGAACGACTTTAGTTGAAGCTCTGGAAGGAGGCTTGTCTCCTGGCTGTTGGTTTTCTTAGTATATCATACACCTAGTTGCCATTAGCTGAGATATGCAGATTCTTTGTGTAAATAACAGATCCAAAATGGCCACTGTGCAAAGAGTGTTGTAATGAAAACTGTTGTGCAGTTCAATAAAGTTTAGTAGGTATGTCGGGATTGACAGTTACTAACCACGTGGCAGAAAGCTTTAAATGAATGGGGGACGGGATGGATACGTCATAGCAATGATTAGAAGGACCAGTTAGAGCTAAGACGTCATAGCAACAATAGATTGAAAAAACCTTGTTGCCAATATTGTAACACGTGATATGCCTCCGAGCAGGAACTGCACGTCTTATCTTCTGCTGCAGTTATAAACAATGCCCTCCTTTAGCCACAGCTTGCAATGTATTTGCATCAGTTCAGAGATTGCTTGTGTAGTGACAAGTTATTTTGCATCATCCTATTTGTACGGTTATTTGCTTTGTGTTTACGTGTGTTGTGAGCATTTGCAGTTGAGTTAACACTTTTAATGGATTCAAAAATAGTGAGTTAAACAAAAAACTGAGCATATTGTGTAACTAAATAAAAGGTATTCCAATTAAAGGATAATTAGAATAAGTATGAATATTTCACAGGTATATTAATGCAGATCTTTACACTGATATATTCTTGTATGTTCTATCCTTTGCATGCAGACTCGTTATTTACGAATATAAATAATACTCCCCTACAATGCAGGTGCCACTCAGTTGCTTTCGTACACACAATTCTAACGCGTTCTCCACGTGGTCGCGATAAGTGGCAATATCGCCTCTCCGCAAAATGTCAATCCCTTTCTTCTTTGTTGCATTTAGAGACTAGAGCAGCCATGTGCAGGTTTGGTTTGCTAGAGCAACCCGTGAGTATCCGCTGCCAGTTCGTTAGTGATGTCCTTTGGATTGGCAATCATGACTGGTATGGTCATTGAAGGTGACTCTTTCAAGAATTTTTCATCCTTCTGTTCTGCCACTACCATAAATAATTATCTGAAATAATAATACCATCTGTTTGTCGCTAAGATCTTGAATTTGTCAACTCACAGCCTATCTTGTTAGGCTTACTGATTCATATTGTTTTATCAGATTTGGAGTAAATTCCTCCACCCCATTTTTTATTAATCCTTATTGAAATTTGTAATCATTTCACCAATTGAAGAGGTGGACAGCAGGCTCGTTGTTTACATTTACAATTTCATTATCCTGAAAGTCAAAGTGATGTAAACTAAATTTACCCCTGCATTAAATAATTCTTATACCCAGTCTAGCCATATGTTCTGTTACAAAGTTTTTATACGACAACAATGTATTATACTGTTTTATTAGTTTGACTGTGTCATCTGTACTTAATGCACCCTTTTGGATCAGGACCTAAGTATCGGGCATTCATTAATAGCAGCATGCACTATCTCCATGGGGAAATATGCGACTGCTGAGGCTCAATATGGGTGCAGTGGTCATGCTTGTAATCCAAGAGGTTGAGGTCAGTGCTCCTGGAGGACCGTCTTGGGTAGCAATAAACTGTAGAACATTTTCCTCGAGCTAAGATTGAGTGGATATTGCTGGAAGATCCAGTGCCCATTCTTGAACAAAGCGGTATTCAAGTTTTTCATTACAAACTCAAGAACGGTTGTTTCATATACTCTGGACATTGTTTTTAATCCCTTTTGACAGAAATGCAACTGTGACAGCATTGTAGGCTACTCCCCACCAAAGCATCACTGAGGCGGATGTGGCCCCTCTGGATCTTACGGACCTACTCACAAGCTTCTTCAGAAGTCTTGGCATATACTCGGTCATTCTGGCAGTTGTAGTTCTGTTCGATTGTGAACATTTTTTCATCCGTGAGAATGATTTTTCTGTCTGTTGTTAGCGTAATGCTCAAGTAGGAGTAAGATTTCGACTCTCCCTGCTGCTTAAGTTTTGGAGTTAAGAAATGCGCAGTACCCCGGTGATAAGCCTTCAGCCCAAAGTCTTGTCTGAGCAATCTGGACATTGATCTCAGCAGCCATCAGTGTTTGCTTCCATACTGGATTTCTCTAATATGGGCCACCACTGTCCTGGTCCTCACAGAGCTGGTCAGCAATTGTAGCAGTTTCACTAAAGCGCTCAATGGCATGGCACACAAACATAATGATTTTCAGCTTCTTAAACATCAAAAAAATCTCAAGTGGTGATTTCCCAACCCTGTAGAGGGTTATCACTGCAACATGACTTTCATAATCTTCCCAATCCATGACTAAACCTTTAACTAGTGTGTTCACTTAGCTGTGCTTGAAGTCAACAAATTACAGTGTTGCGCAGAAAAAGCAGCGTGATTGGAGTCGCACAGTATGGAGGTATTGTATGCACATGCGCGGTGTGTGTATATGGAAAGGTCTGCCATTTGCAGTTATGGTTGCATGGACTGCAGGGCACCGCTCTTTCACTGTGGAAACTTAATTAAATAATAACTCTCCCGTTACTGTTCAACGAATCTTTGAATCGCCACTTCAGGCTGAGACGTCACGATGAGATTCCTGGTCCCAAACAATTGTAAGGTCGGTGAACCAATTTCGTACCACTGCATCTAGCCTTAAGATGAAAAATCCAGGATGCCCAAGGTCACAGTGAACTCCTGTGCAAGTGGAGGAAGTCCGCCAAGCTCTCATTCGCAGTCCACAGCGTTCCGCTGTCAGGCATGCTTTAGCACTAGCAGTGTTCTGTTGTTCCCTGCAGCGTATCATCCGTGGTGATCTACACTTCCAGCCCTACAAGATGCAGGTTGTGCAACAACTCAACAAATGTGACAAAGTTGATCGAAGGAAGTTTGTAGTGGACTTCCTTGGTCACTTAGCAGCGAAATGCAGATCTTGAACAACTCAGTGATGCCTGATGAGGCCCATTTTGAAGTTAGCGGGGGTGTGAACAAGCAAAATTTCCGGTACTGTGCACCAGATACCCCGTGTGCTACACGAGAAACCGCTCCAGACGTGTGACAGTGTGGTGTGCTGTTACTTCATTTGGCATCATAGGCCCTTGTTTCTTTGAGGACCACAATGGCCGTGCTATTACAGTTACTAGTGATCGCTATATGGATATGGTTGTTAACGCTGTTCTTCTTTCAGCACTGGCCAACCACAACCTACCTCAGATATGGTTCCAACAAGATGGGGCAACAGCTCATGTGGCTTGACGATCCTTGGATATCTTGCAGCCTGCATTTCGCGGCCGATTAATTTCCAGATTTGAAGATGTGCACTGGCTAGCACGGTCACCAGATTTGACTGCCCGTGACTTCTTCTTATGGGGGTATCTGAAGAGTGAAGTCTATGCTACAGACCTTAAGGACCAGGATATCTCCGTGGACATGCTACATTGTGTGATGCAGGCTTTCATTTGCCACTTGGAGGGATGTGTAAAATGTATTGGAGGTCATTTACCCAGTGTCATATTAAAAAAACAGTAATTGTTGTCTCTAATAACTAAGTGACACACCTTTATGTATGTTTTCATGATATGTTCAAATAAATTGCTGTGCTACTTACAATGTGCTGGTCTGTTTCTATACTACCATTGTTTCTGCCTAACCCTGTATACCTATCAAAAGTTTGTGACAGAACCTTTGGCTGGACTGTGTTAATGAAAATTCAGGTTTTAAGTTGTATTTTCTGTTCAGTTTTTATAATAATGTTTATGAAGCATTTAGCACTGTATTAATAATATATAACAGAATGTTACTGTAATTAGTGTGTGTTCAGCTTTTAACTATTATGCCTAATATAATTAAGCACCAATTATGAATAATGAAATATGCGAGTGCAATACCTAACCTCTTGGATGATCATTTCTTCTTTACTCGCTTTATTTGTGCTAGATGCTCTTCATGTTTGTAATCCTCATATGATGAAATTTCCTGTAAATTTAAAAAGTAGGTGATTTTTTTGTGTCAATTGACCCAGTTTTTACTCTTAATAGATATCAACAACACTGTTGTCAACTTCCAGTATTTGAAGATAATGTTGGAGGTGTGTTCAAAAAAAGACCAAACTTTTGAAATAATGCATCAACTGGCACAGCAAGCGCACTTAGTCACAAGAAACTGCTATTTGCCTCAGTTTGCAATGGCAGTTAATTGCTGAGCTACAACCACCAAAGTGAGCAAATGCATAAGCTGTTCGTCGGATTAGTGGCAAAGAAAGAGCTCAAAGAATAATTTGTGGGTGTGTGTGTGAAATTTTGCTACAATAAGTTTAAGCCTTTTGAGCACAGCAGAATGTTGGTCGGTGAGGATCCCAGGCGTGAATGACGTGCCAAGATATTGTAACACGTGGTCAGTAAACAAGGAAGACTACCAGATTCAGGGATGCTGTGTGCAAGAAGAGGTCTCTGAATTGTGGGAAAACCAGACTTTGATATTGCATTAAGACAATGCACAGGTTCACGCATTGCTCCTTGTCCGCAGCTATCTAGCCAGACTTCTGTTGTGCCCTATTCTCTGAACGTAGCCCCAGCAGACCATTTCCTGTTTCCCAAACTTAAAACCACATTGAGAGAATGTCGTTTCCGAACCATAGAGGAGATTCAGGACAATGTGACAAGAGACCTGTGTGCCATCTCAGAATGTGCATTCCAGGAGGCTTTCCAAAAATGGAAGGAATGTTATATTGCCAGTAGTGGGGGACAGAGCTTAAAATGTTGTACAATGAGCAATAAAGATATTGTAGCAAAAGTTGTCTTTCTTGAACCTTCTGCAGTAGGCTCCATTATGTTAACTTAGAATATCATAGATGCAACCTACAATCATACAATGTCTCTCACTGCCAGTTATTCCCAGTATCTGGAGAAAATAAATCTGTTTCCGTAAAGGACTGGGGGGCGAAGGCACCAGAGTGAGTGAAGAAGTTCATTAGTATGTCACTTCCATATGGCCACATTACAAAGGTATGCTTTATACGTCTGAAGAAGTAAGGTGGTTGAAGGGCTGCTTTAGGAGTTTTGAGCTCTAATTTTCCCATATGCAGATGAAAGTGGAGAGCTTGTTGTGCTTCCTTATAAAAAGTTTCACATTGGAGACAATGCCTGAAGAGCTATGTTATCTGGAAGGAATCTGTGCTTCAGGAGAGGCAAGCTGACCAGCAGATCATCACGGTACCTGGATAAATTGCACGTAATAACAACCAAAATAAGTAGAGTAAATAGCAATTCAGTGGGAGGCAGCTAACTCAGGGCGGCCAACTGCTAACTTGAGTCATTAGACAACCTATTTACGAAAGGCATCTTCTGTTAGTATGAGTTGTCATATATGCACTGCTCTGTAGTATTCTTTTCTTCGGTACAAAGGTTTGGTCCCTCTCCGCCATAATCACTGATTACCTATAACCTGGATGTACCTTAAGCACTAACCGTGCTATGATGGACTTAATTTATACAACATGCATATATTAATTATTGAACGTTGCAAATTACTTTGCTATAAAGAACAACTTAGAGTTATGTTTTAATATGATTTCAGTGTAGTTACATAAACCAAACAGCTAAATTTTTTGGTTTTCTTACGTGCAGTTGTTCTTCCTCTAAACATAAAAACCTTACACAAAACAGACAATGCTTACACCAAAAATTGCAAAAACAATTCAAATTTCTAGTTAACTGTAAAGGTAAGACCTAATAATTAATAATAATCTAATAGTGTAATAGCTGAACCTAATAATGATAATTAAATGATTGTGTAATTAGCCTAATTAAATAGTAATATAATTAATATTATAATCAATGCATCAGTTGGTAGCTCAGTGGTTGATGTCCAAAGTTTGAACACAAGAGTATAAAATCAGGGCACCAACATAAGAGATACAGTATAACTAACCTTCCCAATACATGTAACAGGTGCGTATTTGCAGAGGAGTTGTGGTTATAAATGGAAGCTAACAATCCAAATATCACCAGATTCTGGCAACTCGTCCCATAATGGAAAAATGTCAAAGTTCCCTTTAGGTAACCTATATACACAGCATTTCCTGTGCTGCACACTGTGGTACATAATGAAACTTGTGGTTTATGTAGGTTGTGAAGGCTGTTGATATAATGGGTTATTTTCTCTTTAGGGTAGGTTTTTTAATTGAGGAGTGCCCCTTTCTGTTAAGGATTCTGCAGGCTGGATCTCAAGAAGCATTGGTATATCTGGCAAGACTACCAAAGCAGAGCTTTCAGCTTGCCAAATGTTAGACTTCATGTTGGTTGTAGTTATTGCATTCAGCACATCCTACCCCAGTGGTAATACCTAATGCTGGCTTCAGAGCAAGGTGAAGTTCTTCAGACAACGCAAAGTTTTTGGATTTGTCTAATTGCTCATCAGTCGGTTGATCATGTGGCTGATTGCTGTGTGTCCTGTCTCTTTGGACTTGGTTCATCGCTGAGGTCCAGTTCTTAAGTGGCCTGCTGAAGGCATCCCGAAAGGGTGTTATGTCGTGAATAGGACTTAACCATATTCAGGTGGGACATGGGGTTTACAGGGTGGCGGGTGTAATTTAGTTTGGGTGTGAAAGGAGTTGGCAAGATTTGCTCCCCAACAGTTGCTAGTCATGGTGGAATGGCCCTGGTGTTATTTTAGTTATCAAAAGTATTAATTTTGAGGGGAGTTAATGAAAAATTTATGAAGCCCAAGCATCTCTTGCATGGATTGTATAGGAGGTCAGCCTTGACTGCTGCTGGAGTTGCTCCGATGTAACTGCAGGGAAGCCGGTGCTGCCTCAAACAGTATGTTCTGGTGTTATATCCCCACTGATGGCATTGCGATGGTGTAGCAACTGCTTGTAAACCTAATTGTAAGAAAGAGACGTGTCTCATGGGAAAGGAGTGGCATACAGAATAAATAACCCAGCACAGATCTCGCACGTGTATAATAGGACAGGAACTATGAGTGTTCTGAAAAGGCATAGCTTTAGGATAACAGGCATCCTGGACCTTAGCATGGGATACAAAGAGGCCCAATGCTACAGGTTACTGATGTGCTCCCCCCTTATCTAGACTTACTCCTAAGTAGGTGATTGCATTCATCCATTTAATCCTTCTCTTGAGATACGTAAATGACGGGAGGTTTGCAGGAAAGCAGCGCATACTGAAGAAAATGACATGGCTTTTCCGCAGATTTATGGACAACCACCAATGTCTGCAGCACTCTTGGGGGAGGCAGAGGCGTGTCTGAATGGGGTTGAAGTCTCTGCATGAGTTTTTGTTGTTGCAGTACAGGAGCACGTCAGTGTAGTGAGCTATGGATCCTTTGGGGACTCCGCCTCTTATTGACCTTTTTGTTGATTTGTTTCCCACAACTGAAGCATCAAAAGGTGTGTTGTGGAAGTAATGTCATTGGCATGATCAACATCACAATAGAACGTGTTTTATATGTTTGGTGTAGACAAAGCTTCCAAACTTAAGAACACAAATAAGGAAGCTATAAATGTGACTGAATATGAACTAGTTTAGAAACAAGTTTTGTGTTTAAGGACTTAACGGGTAAGTTGGCTCAATGTGCACTAAAAAACTTAAAATAGCTACTACAAGAAGTTCAGAATAGGTACTATCATTTTCGATAAGTATTGAATTAGGCACAATTATTCATTTACCAGTTAAAAAAAGATGTTGATATGACACCAGTGTAGAACTATCAAATAGTCATATCTGATATATCAAATGTACTAATTCTAGTATTCTCTTACTGAAGTTACTATGTATTTTTTGTTGCAAACTCTCCTATCAGGTTTTAAGTAATTTCTCTCTTGAATAGTTTTACACTCCCGTGCTGGTTTGTAATTATTATGTATTATTGTTTGTTGCATTTGCAATAGAACGAGTCCAGTCTTTTTAGACGAGTACTCTGTTTTTGCCCAAATGGGAAGTAAAAAGCAGTAAAGCTGTTGTATTAGTGAACAAACTGATGAGCTAATACTAAAATGCTCAATTTTCCAGTCGTAAACTAATAGTTTTTACTGTACACTAGCCACTATTTTATTATTACACGAAACAATACAGCTGCTGACGACGTTAGGGTATTACAAACTTCCTCAGGGTTGTTGGCTTGCAGCACATTAATACATAACTGACAATAACAACATATAATGAAATTATGATAGGCAAAATCCTTGATAAAAGTTATCATTACAAAACAAAAACCATAGTAATCCCTTAGGGTACGAAAAGACACACCTATGAAAGCAGTCAATTATAGGCACTATAGAATAAATACGTTTTACTCCATTAAGCTTTATTTATGGACACTCTTTAACTATTAAGGTTCTTAGTGTCCCATTCTATATTGGGCGTGAAAGACCGGAAATTTTGCTCAGAGCCTCTTTATCAGGCTTGAGATTCCTTTACGTGCAGTAAATCTACAACACAGGACCACCGGCTTTACTTCCCTTCCGAAGGAAGCCATGCTAAGGATTTTTATGCCCGAAAAAACCCATTGCCTTCTGCCGTTTTGAACCCATGATTTCGGGAACTAGATTGATTTGAAAATATAAAATGACTTAAGTAAAGATGTAAAATTGAAATAATTGTTATTTAGTTTCTCTACTGGTTAACTTGATTGTATATTAAGTAGAGGAAGTATTTCACTCCACAAAAAATTTGATACCGAGATTTCAATGTTTTGAAGACCCTGAATCCAAAAAAAGAAGCATTTTTAGAAAAAGGTCTGTATGTGTGTGTGTGTGTGTGTGTGTGAACAGTGTAACTCAAAAACGAAAAATCAGATAAATGCCAAATTGGATATTTAGGTTTAGTACCTTCCAAAGATGCGACACAAGGATTATCGTGAAAATCCCCTCCACCCCAAACTACCCTTTACATGGAAGATTTTTTTTATTTTCTAAAAAATTGCTAAAAATTTTGATTAAAATGCCATATAAAGTTATTTACGTTACAAATGAAATGTGTATTTTGAATTTTCTGGGAGTAGCCTATGAAGTCATCTTCATTAAGAAGAAATTTGGTTCAATCTTGTATAACTGGTAAACGTTGAAACGATAGATGAAACGGTACTACACAAAAAATGTAGATCTCTATTTCAAATAACCTTCTATGTCCACTATCAATGGTTTGAATTGTTCAATACTTCTGTCATTCTTTTCAATTGCCTTCGATATTCAGTTGTTTCTCGAATTGCATGCAAAGAGCATGGAAGGCCAGTACATAGCATCCAGTTCTTGCACATTTGACTATCACTATTCCAATTATATCTTAATGTAGCTATTTCCATTAAGTTTTATCTCGAGATTACAATGAAGAAGATAAGAGAACATACTTTTGTAAGTATAGTTTGTATACCCACTAATAAGCACTAGGGGATCTAAGAAGTCATATGAATGTATCATCAGATTCTTCAATACACTTTCTTAAAGTGCTGTGGCTATTCAGTTGCATGTTGCAGTTGTGGAAAGAGTAGGAATTTTAAGGCCAGCCTATTATAAAGAATGCATTAAACGTCTGACTTGATTTGGTATTCTGTGTCCCGCTTGTACCCCCAACAAAATGTCTAATGAAACTTTCTGCAAATGTTTCTCTCTATTAACATGAAGTAGAGAGAAAAATAAGATTTTGTAAGAATAGTTTGTAAAGGCTATATGAAAGTATACAGTGGTGGATAGAGAAAGTCTTGTGAATAACACATCATTATATCAGATTTGAATTTTTTATTTTCTCTAAAATGTCTCTTGATTAAAATTCATTTGTTTTAGATATTTACATGACAAATGAATTGAATTTTGTGGGAATAGCCTGTGAAGTCCTCTTCATTCCGAAGGAGTTTTATATAAGTGATAAAGCTTAAGGGATGAGCAAGAACATATTGCACAAAAAAATGTAGATATCATTAAGAAGATTTAGAAAAGAAAATGGTCACCAAAAGGGTATTAAAGTTTTAGTTGCTGTATTCACTTAGTGTGCAATGTTTGTTTTAAACATATTGACATTTCTTGCCACATAATTCTCACACGCAGCTCTGTCTGAGTTTGTGTATGACTTGTCCTTGCATATTTTGTGGTGAAATCTATGGATGGCATATCTATGATGATGTGCCTTTGCTCCTGGTTCTCCTATATCTAATTCCTCTCTGTCATGGTATAGAAGTCTGGATCGATCTCTCTCCTCTCCAGGTGTTTGGTGTACTGTTTAGTGGTAGGATTTGATGTCTGACCTTTTCTGCATAAAAGGGCACCCCTGGTACGTTCTTATGTCATCCTTGTTAGTGCCGTTTTTCCCACTCTCTGTGCGTGCGCATCTGACACTTTTGATTCTTTCAAAGCCTCTGGATGTTAGCTTCTCCCATATGAGTTCAATGTTGCTGTGGTCAAGGACAAGGTTCGTGCTGCAGTTCTTTCTTGGGTGTGGCGTCCAAATGACTTTGCTGTGGTTTGCAGAGTTTCTGATTTTGCTGACAGTTTTCAGGGCAGGATGAGAGTGTCCCCCTTTTCCTGTATGTCATTCAGATATAGATATTACAGATTGGATTGGGATGCAGATATCATTAAAATGCACACTTTATTTTCAGATAACTTTTGTTATTGCGTGTGAGATATCTGTTATTATTGGTTTGAATTTTTAAATTCTTTGAAGTGCTGTCGCTATTCATGGAAAGAATATGCAATTTCAAGGCCAATATGTACTGACATTTTTTTAAAGCTGACTCACTATTTCCTTGTACATTTAATGAAACTATTTATGCAACCATTTATCTCAACATGAAATAGAAACAAAAATAAGATTTCGAAGAATAATTCGTAGAAGCTATATAAAAATAAACTATAGTGGGTAGAGAAAGCCATGTGAACATGACACTGATTCTTTTTCTGGTGCAAAATATAATCAAATACTTATCATGATTTTGTTAGGTAGATATTTGGCCAGTACACCATTCCTATTCCTTCAGGTATTTTAATATAATTCCTCGTTGAACTAACAATTTTTGCATTCACTTGTATATAAAAATATGCACTTCATTTAGGAATGTACGTACACATAGGAAGAAAACTGTGTTTTAAATCTTTTTGAATAACCAATTTGTAAAGAATTTTAGTGGAAAAAACGATCAAACAGCAGTGTGTTATAAACCACAAATCTATGAATAGACTTCTTATAATTAGGATATAAAAGACACTGAAAATAGAATGTTTTTAACTCATTGTACCAATATTCATTGACAGTTTGTTTGTACAATTTCTTTTAGGAAGTGATAGATTATTAGGCCGGTATATGGAATCTTTTTTATGTGATAACAGCTGATTTACATACTGTAACTGTATTAAGGGAATTATTCTACGTATTATTTTCACAGTGCAACTCTGATGCTTTAAATTAATAGATAATGCAGATATTATGCTTTATAGGGGTGTGTTACTGGTTGGTATTTGGTATTCTGTGATTTAAAGGTATTTAACAATATAAAAGTTATAAAAAACATTCAAAATACAATAATTAAAAGCCAAACACTGATATGCAATATAGCTTCCATCTATGATACCAACCACCCATACTTATATATGCTGGCTAAACTGTATTAGAATTACAGGACATGATCACCATAATTATGAACCTTGATGCAAAACTTGCACTCCAGCTAAATCCATGAAAACTAAAGTTATGTGCATTGACACAAAGTGAATGACCAAATTCTACATTCAGTTCATAAGACTATTTTCCTTGGTGCCTTGATTAACAAACATGGCTATGTCAAGCATTACTCTTTGTAAGCAAGAGATTAGACCCTTTTGAATTGTGAACCTGTGTAAATGTCTTGGAAAGAAAAAAAATGCATCAATATTAGAGGCAGTGGCCAGTTCCTTGACAGCAGTAGATACAAAGAATAAATTGATATATTTCGGTGATCTGATTAGAAGATCCGTGTCAAGCCAATCCAGTGATAGGATCACAGAAGGTAGCAGGCACAGATTAGAGGGACGGATGCAATTAAAGACACACTTCAAATAGAATGGCTACAGATTGTTAGACTTGCAGAAATCCCAACAGATCTCCAGAGGTCGTTTGTGATCTAAGGTCCTACTACAGGGTGAGCCAGAAGACTCCGAACCGCCTGCGCAGTGTTTTTCCTGTCTGCATCCTCTGCGCTCGTTGCGTGTGCCACTATCATAGAAAGGTGCGGATGAAACCATTCAATATTTTTAAAACTACTTTTAAAGGCTTTACTTACCAACTTTATGAAAGGAAATGCTGAAACTGGTCACCGTCCTTGTACATACATTTTTGGCACCTCTTTAGGATACTATCCATCATGGAATTTTTTGGGGGAATTTTCCAAACGATGACTGATGTTGTCTAATGTTTCCTCGATAAGAACCGAACGCTGTCTTTTAGATTTCTTAGCCTGAACACTTCCTGTGTCCTGAAATTTACTGTAAAGTTCATGGATTGTTGTACGGTCAGAACTTTTACACCTGGAAATCTTTCTGCAAATTGTACTTTCACTTGGTGAGCTGACCGAGTTAACACATACGAATCATAAATAAATACATGTTGTGCAGTAGAAAACATACACTGAGCCATAATATACTTTGTGACAGGACAAAATAACTTGTAATAACTAAAGTACATCACATCACAACTGCACTTCACACTGCACAGCAAAACCACAACAGCGTGACTTTGTTTATTTTCAGCAGTTCTTCTTTCCTCCAAATGTTTTTGGACATTCATAAGCACAGGCTCTGTCTTCATACAAGAGGCTTTCTAAACGTTCTCGGCCTGAGTCAAGAGACGTTATGAAGATGGCCAAATTACTAGGAAAGTTGTTGCAATTCATCCTTTAGGTGGCATGCTTCAAGTTTCAAGCATGTAAGTGTAGTCGCTTGTTTGTGATGATGGTGTGAATAAACAAACATTTTCTACAAAATGGCTAAGAGCTGCGATAAATTAATTTGTTTTGAAGGGTTTAACCCCAACAGAAGTACAAATGGAGTTAGATTAAATGTTGAAGGATTCTTTACACATATTTTCAATGGATAAAATGTGGGCTGTTGAATTTCAGCATGGTCATGTGTCTATTCAAGATGATTAGAACTCAGGACATTCTACCTAAAATTGCTATGAGTAATAAAACTGTGACAAAAATTTACAATGCCATTGCTGATTGAAGGCACATGAGTTGACGGCCTTTACAAAGACTAGTAAGCTATAGCTACTATATTTTACGTGAAGTTTTGGTATGAAAAAGCTTTCCACTTGATCATTGCTATGTTTGTTAATGAACGAAAAGCATATTCAAAAGAGCATTTTTTCAAGAATGTTTACTCTTGTTTAAACCCAATTCCAGTGACTTTCTCTGACATTTCATAACATTAGACAAAGCTAGGGCTTGTCGCTACATGCCAGAGATGAAAGAGCAATCCAAATGGTGATTGGTGACTAGGTGAAAGTGCACCAATGAAATCTAAAGTAGTTCCATCTGGAGGAAAATTCATGGCTACGGTTTTCTGGAATTCTCATGAGACTACGTCCAGAAGGGCAGTAACATCACCGGGAGTATTGCACTTCAGTACTGGACCAAATGGAAGATGCTATTCAGGCTAAATGTGCTAACCTTGCAAAAAAGAAAGTTTTCTTTCATCACGATAGTGTGCCTTCACACGTCTGGGATTGTTACTGCATAACCTTTACTTCCAAGTGCTTTTATATTCATCATACTCACTGATCACTTTTTGTTCCGAAATGTGTGGTGTATGAAGATTCACATCAAATAATGAGGATGAAGCTGAGATACACTTATTTTGCATAGTTGGACATATCTTATTTTACTGAGGGTATTATAAAGTTGTGTAAATGTGTTGATTTACAAGGTTGTCAAGAGTCGTTGATTTAATGTGTACTGCATATTGACATTGACTAGAACAGAGTAAATAAAGAAATGTGCTAGTTCTATATCAACCATTATGTACATGCTATATAATTAAGCAAAGAGTATGTAATTATTAACAGCATGGTGTGAATAAATACAAATGTATATTTGGCAGAATTTCATTAAAAATAACAATTTTATTGGCTTAAAGCAATAATGGACAAAGTGCAATTGCGAGGGCCACCATATAACATTTTACAAATGACGGCTAGGTGGCTCTATTGAGATGTCATTAGTGTTTTTCAAAATTTGACGTTTGTTATTATGAAAACAGAAGCAGCTTAGAAATTAACCAAGTAATTTGTTTACAGTGAGCATTTAAACAAAGCAACGTTGTGAAAAAATAAAAACTTTATGTGAATGTTTTCGTTGGATGTTTTTTTATTATTTTAGTAAACACCAAACTCAATAGCAATGAACAGAATTGCTTCAACTGTGAAACTGGCCCTTAGTGGTATATTCTAATTACTATTAAGCAGGGACAAAGTAACCTGTTTTTCTTTTTTTTCTGAGTTAAAGGATTTAACAATGACTAAAATCTATAAACCCCATGTAATTTGTTGTATTTCATTTAATATTTTGTTGTTAAATTGGACAAAAACCTGCAAAGCATGTGTTTTTTGTTTTTATTAATCTGATGAAATTAACTTGCTCCAAACTCTTAATGTACAAGATGTTTTGACTTTAAAATGTCTATTTCATAATATTTTTGTGTGTTTTCTTCATATTTTGCCAGTCATTTGCCCCATATGAAAGAGTAAAGAAGAGATGGTTCATATTTAGTATTTGAATTTCCGGGATGAAAATTGTCAGTAGTTATCAGAAAAATAGAGAGCCTTCGTTTGGACAGGAATTCTCTTGGCACCAGGAAGAACCAGCAGTTGGATATTCATGGCCCATTAAAATTCAACATATAGATTTCTCATGCAGATTATAACTACAGTAAGCACATAATTCTTCATAAAAGATGTTGAAAATGATGTCCTTATGCCATCACGCATCTTTTGCACCTTTTGAGAAAATTTGCATTAACATGGCTGCGTGAATAAAACCATGCTTCATCTGCTAAAGAAATTAAATGTGCATCAGAGCGTTCATTAACATTATCCAACAACCATTTGTGTTAATGCATGGTTATAATTCCTGAACTACAGTTGTGGCATTTCAAGCCGATATTAGCGAAATTCCTGTTGTCCAACCTTTCTCAGTGATTTCCTTGGACTTTACCCCGATATTGCTTTTTTCTCTGTGAGAACACAAAATGTAATTTTGATTTTTTATCAAGAATAGATTCCGTTTTCCTAAATCTGTTCAGAAGATTACGAACCATTTCTCTATGAGGCGTACGAACAACGGAATCTGTCTATAAATTGCTGTCTTGCTTCTGTACAAGAGTTTGTTGTCACATAGGAATCATACACGAAGATTCTAAGTAAACAAACTTTTTGGCATTGTAGCATAAGTGTGAAACATGTTGTCTTACAATGCATCAACTCTGAACAGTGCAGACTTTCTGTCAACTGATTAGCATAGAGGAGAGAAAACAGAACTAGTTAGTGCAGTGCATGCAATTCCCCAGTATGGCCGGACATTGAATCGAAGGCTCTGTAGAAAAGCAGATGATTTCTGGCTAAAGAGACAATTTGCATGTAAGTCCACAATCATTTTTGGTCATGGATACATGAAGTGGTGATCCTACAGCAGCAATATGACTGCTTTGTCAGCAAATTGGATTTAGGAGCACCTCTTCGACCTGGGGGAAAATAGTGACCATAGTTATGAAGCATAACACAGAAGTTGCATCAGGAATGTTCAGAGAAGGCCTTCCTTGCATCTTGATGTGATCCTAATCAATTACACCACGCACAAAGGGGGTTGATGCTCCTCAGCGAACAACAGTTGGTAATGTGGCGGGCGTACTGATGCCTTCCCTTTGTGTTGTTCAAATGGCCGAGTCATTACCAGATTAGTTTCTATTGGTCGTTAACACATATTAAGAAAAAAAAGGTTGAGATTAAGTACAAAACTCCACAATATTTGATTGCTGCATCCAGTTTCATTTGTTGAAAACACCATGACAATCGCAACTTTGTTACTCTGCATATTTTGTGGAGTCTGACTTTACCATTGTCATTACAGCATTAAGACGTGCGTGGGAGGGGAGGCAGAGGAAATGCTAAGCAAAACACTTTTGAAGGCAAATAGCAACAATTGTAAAGGGCATTTCTCCACCTTCCATTGCTTGTGTTGTTGTTACACCTATAAGTGTGGATATTACTATTCTGTGTATATGACACTACTCGCAAACTGTTGCATGTAGCGAGTTTAATATTTAATCTCTGACCCCCATCCCACAACTTTCAGTTCAACTTGTCTTGTTCAATACAGATTTCCGTCATTGCTCCTTTGGGCTTATTGTGCTATTGATCCAAATACTCTGCATTTATAAAACGTTTTTGCTTAACATCACTTTTTAGTGATATAAACTGATTTTTACTTTCTCTACCACTCAAAAACTTGATACTGAGGTTTCAGCAGAACTACGTGTTTTGTGGCCCCTGAATAAATTATTTTTAGAATAAGGTCCATGTATGTCTGTGAACAGCATAACTTAAAAACGAGAAGTTCGATAAACACAAATTTGGTACTTACGTTTAGTACCTTCTGAAAATGCGACACAAACATGTTCTACAAAATCCGACAGCCAAACTACTCTGCCTATGAAAGATTTTTCAAAATATTTGATTTCTCTAAAAAATGACTAATGATTTTGATTAAAACACCATACATGATAAAATGTATATGTTGTATTTCCTGGGAATAGCTTTTGAAATCCTCTTCATTTGAAAGGAATTTTGTATAATCTTCTACAGGGAGAGCCAAAAAACTACGAACCACCTGCACGGTTTTTTTCCTGTCTGTGTCCTCAGCACTCGTTGCCATCTGCCACTATCATAGAAAGGCGCAGATGAAACCATACAACATTTTACTTTTAAAGGCTTTACTTACCAACTTTATGAAAGCAGATGCTGAAACTAGCCACCGTTGTTGTCCATACATTTTTGGCACCTCTTTAGGAAACTATCCATCACTCGCCAACTTGTTTCGAAACAACAGTTGAAGTCTGTACATATCTGAATACAATTTTGGCCTCTTTCTTTAGAGCACAGCCAGGGAGCGTGATTTTGTCTTTTCTCAACAAGACTCTGCAACAGCTTATACACCAATATTTCGATGAGAAAAATTGAAAGTGTGTTTGAGGACAGAATTATTACTACAGATTTGTGGCCCCCTGACTTAACCCCCTGTGATTTCTATCTCTGGGCTAACTTAAAACAAGGTATACAAGACAAAATCACAGATCCTGGAAGAATTACAACAAAATATCTGCCAAAAAATTGCCAGCATTTCTCAACGTGAACTACAGCGAGTGATGGATAGTTTCCTAAAGAGGTGCCAAAAATGTGTAGACAACGACAGTGGCCAGTTTCAGCATCTCCTTTCATAAAGTTGGTAAATAAAGCCTTTAAAAGTAGTTTTAAAAATGTTGTATGGTTTCATAGCGCCTTTCTATGATAGTGGTAGACGACAACAAGTGCCGAGGACGCGGACAGGAAAAACACCGCAGCTGATTCATAGTTTTTTGGCTCACCCTGTATAACCAGTAAATGTTAATTGATAGTTGAAAACATACTACACAAGAAACATAGATCTCTTTAAAACACAATTTATTTCACATAAGTTTTTGTGGCATAAGCCATTTCCAAGGTATCCATTATTAATGGTGGAATTCTTCATTACTTGGTCATTCTTTAAAGTCCTGTCAACATTCAGTTGTCATGGAAATAGTATGAAATTTTAAGACAGCATATAGCGTCCAGTTGTTAAACATTTGACTATCGCTGTTCTCTTAGTATCTATAACGAAATGTGTAATGTAGCTGTTTGTGCAAATATTTCTTTGAATTAAAATTAAGTAGATAGAAAAATAAGGTGTAGTCAGAATTGTTAGTATACCCTTTAATAAGTGTTAGTGGGATTACTATATAATGCACATTGATTAGCATTGCCATATGTAACGCTTTTTTTTAAACAAATTAAAACTAATAGATTGTTGAACAAAATTCTTTTAATTGGTTATGTGATTTGACTAGAAAAGCCATGAGATACAGAAGGGTATTTTTCTGCTTTCAGGTTGTGGACATGGCTACAGTGGTTGAGATCATATCCATCTTGGAAAGAACTGTCATTACCAAAGAAGCTCTTGAGGTTAGTATTCACATGCTCAAATCATGTGACGAAGCATATCAGACTCAGTGCAAAGAATTGACATAGCGTTCAGTTTCTCTTGGCGTCTTGTTGAACGAAGATTCTTGAGCACTGAAAATGATCTCTCTGCCGAACAATTTGCTATAGGTGTACACAGAAATATACGTAGCACTACACCAATATCAGGATACACATCCAAGAGGCGTTTCTTATGGACAGTTTTGTATAGACACAGAAATGACATTTTTTTATCTAAATTGTCCTCGCTCATATAGCATCGAAGGTGAATGAATGCATTGCCGAATTCATCCTCTATGTCGCCCGAGTAAGTCGCTCTTAAAGTTTGAGTCCGTTCGAAAATTTGTATTTGTATCTAACTCACAGAGCTTAGTAAGGAAATCAAAATTAGCAAACAATCCTTCATACGCGTCACATCCATGTTTCAGTTCTTGACACAGCCTGTCAATAATGACATTGAAAACATTTATTCTGTAATTGTCTCTGCCAGAAAACGTAAAATTTTCTCTTTGCTCACCAAGTTGCAACTTACGTCTACCTTTCCTGGTGCTGTCGTAATTGTATGTATCTTCACCACACAGGTTCGTAGTAGCTTTTTCCTCGTAAAGATCAAACATACCTCTTTTGCATTCAAGATATGTTACTAATGAATTGTAAAGATTGATGACAACTCAGCCTCAAATGATTGTAACGTTTTGCTTACACGGTTAAAGCTTTCTAAAATATCATTCCTCAATAATGCAGTAAAGCATGTCTCCAAATTTTGGAGTGAATCATGAAGTCCTGCAGCTTAAGAACGATTAAATGGTTTCTCTCTGTTGTCGTCAGATATTGCAGTGGGTCTCTAACCACAAAGAACACAAACTACGACAAGCATCTACCTGGCCAACCGTCTTGTTTGCGAAAGACTTTTCAACACCGTAAAGTTTAGTTTCAGATGAGATAACAAAAGTTTCCACCTGTTTGTAAACACTGAGAACAAATTATATAGCCCCTGAATAACAGCAAAGAAGTTTACTGAGGGCATACAACATCCCACAGCAGAAGAACCAACAAGATTGGGAGAATGGGCCGAGCATGGAACATACACAGCAAGGGGATTTAAATCTTTAATTTGTGCTTGAAGACCTGAGTATGCGCCTGGCCTGACATATTACTAGCGTTATCATAGGACTGAGCACGGCAATTTTTAATATTAAGACCAAGCTCATTCAAAGTTTCCACCACAGCTGTTGCTAGACTTTCAGACTTATGACCACAGTTAGGCAGACATTTCACAAACCTTTCTACTGGTGAACCACATTCAGTTACGTATCGAATGATGAATGCTAATTGATCTGTATGTGCAATGTCAAGAGTTGAATCTAAAATTATAGAAAAGTGCTTAGCTGCTTTTATTTCATTTACTATAAAATTTACCAACTCCAGGGACATTATTTTGATGAACTCATCATAAATTTGTGATGAGAAATTCGATGTTCTGCCACTTCCTTTATTCCCATATCTCTTTATATGCTCGGCGAGAAATTGGTCGAACTGAGTAATGAATTCTAATGACATGAAATACTTTCCATTATTGTTTGAGCCAAACTTTTCATCTGTGTCTCTAAACAGCAAACCACGCATAGCGGAGATTTTACTGTTGCTACTATATGCTTTTAGAACTTCCCTCCAATACTTAATTTCTTCTTGTGTTTGAAGTAGCAAAGCTCTATAAATTCTTGCAGCTATATTTTTTCTTGCTAGCATTGTTGTAATTGCACATTTATATTCATAGGTATTTTCATGTTCTTTCATACGTTGATTTGCGTTTTTCCAGTCATTGTAACCTTCTGTAGTAGCTAAGGTAGATGTCTTTCCAAAGAGCCTACAGGGAGCACAATAAACTGAGCACTTGCTTTTTGAAAACACTAACCACGATCTAGATCGCGTTTCACCATTAATTAAAGTTCGGCTGAATAGTGATTGCGAAAGGTATCTGGCAGGGTCTGAATACTTTCGCCTTGTGCACTCAAAATTTTCGTCGATATTTTGTGTTACGCCATGTCTTAGTACGTAGTCTCGTGTTGCATCGTTTATATCCCATTTAGCGGGATCATTACATGGTTGAACAAAGTCACTATCTTCATATCCTCTGGAATCACATGCACTGAAATTATTATTATTGTCACCCCTAATGGTACTTTCACCAGTATTACTACACTGTCCAAATTTACTTGTTTCCGTTAATCCTTTATTAGAATCTGTATTAACAGCAGCACCATTAGCGTCTTCGATGTTTTCTTTTGTTGAAAAATGTTGTAGAAAGAAAATGCCTAACTTTCTATACTTTCCAATTAACACCCTATTTTGTTCTTGCTTTACACATTTTTTCTATATTGTGAGCCACTTAACTTTTTACGCGATTCAGGTTCACTCATTTGGAAGCTGCAATTTACGAAACGAGTACTTACAATTTCTTATATCCTCAGTCCTCTGTGCTTACAACCGTTCACTATCTAAGGCAATTGAATACTAAAATATACTCGTTAATAGTTAGAAACATATTCAAACATTAATTGTTGAAACCAATTGATTTCTGAAAGGCAGGCTGTGATTTCTTTTTAAGCTATTGATGACGATATAGGCCTAGTTATATTAGTAGCGATAAACAATAAGCATAGATCCTATTTGATTTTTAACAGGGCATTGTGGTTTATACAAACAGTTAAATGTAATAATTTCATCCCCGCTCCTTCTACATGTTTTGCAATAAAATTACGAAGCTGCAGTCTTTCCTTTTACTCTCGCTGCGAGCCCGTGACAGTGTGATAAAACAACATAATTCTACTTCTACAAGTTGTACAAGATCAAACTTCAGGAAAGATTTGCCAACATTTTTTTAAAAATAAACATTTTAGAGTAAAAAAGGAAACAGAAAATGCTGCCTTCCCTGAAAATTGCCCTCCTAGGCAACTGCGTAGGTTGCCTAGGCCTAAATCCACTTCTGCCCACCTTCCATAGCCATGTACCTTCCCAGTTTTGTTTTTGCTTTCCTCTGATTTTAGATTTAAAATTCTTCTGCCTCTTATTTAATTTGGTAAGTTTTCCCACTTTTGTAAAAGGAACTCATCCCTCCACGTTTTAGTTTGTTTACATTCCAGAATGCAATGCCATGTGTTATCTGCTTCTTCACACATTGGACATTTTCCCTTGATACATCCATTCCTTACCCATTTAAGTAAGTTACACCCGTTCTGAACCATGCCAACTGTTCCCTTCTTGCTTTGTCACAAATTTCAATATATTTCTCTCTGCCCTAATCATTTTTCAATTATCTAAATAGTCTCAAAGAACTTTTGTTAATAATATTAGTCCATGAATCCTGTTTATCCTCTATTCTTGCTTTCCAAAATCCCTTTTCCATTCTTTCCCTCTCAAACCACATTACTCCCAAGCCAACTTCTTGTAGGATATTTTGTTTGTTTCCCTTTAATTTTTGCTTGCATTACCATACACTGTTTAATGACGTTCTCCCCTTCTGACTTCCATATTCTATACCAATAGTTCAGTACTCTTTCCACTACTTTACTTTTATAGCCTAGTCAACAAAGATCTAGATGAGGCTAGTGCAAGTCTACAAAACAGTCTGTTTAACATGTTTATTGCTTTCCAACCCTCATCTGTCCCCCAAAGCTCTTATGCATACACCATTCTGCTCCCTACTGTTGAACCATATATCCTTTCCAACTACTTAACTTGCATATTTGGTATTTTGTTTATACAAGATCTAAATCACACTCGTAGCCATTTTTTCTTCTGCTAGTGTTTTCCTTGCCATTTTCTATTACTTGACAATCTAACCGCAAGATAATCAGTTTTCTTGACAGTCTCAATTTCTGAGCATTCCCACTGCCACTTCTCTTGTTTTTTTATGTGTAGCCGTATTTCATTTACCATGATCTTGGATTTTGTTTTATTCTTTGCCTGTTACTTGTAGTGACGGTTTTAATCCACTTGTTATAGCACCTGTAACAAGATCATGTGCAAAAAGCAAACCTGGCATCTCTGTTGTTTGTGGTTGGCAAATGTATACTGTTTTTACTTATTTCTTCTAGGACGTCATCAGCAAATAAATTAAACAGCACTGGATTTAACTTCCATCCTTGTGTAAAGACCTGCATTGTTTGTTATTTTGTCTGTTAACCTCCCCCTTTTACTTTTCTCTAGTACTTTGGTTGTCATTGTTTAAACTATAGTTGCTCTGAGCACACTGAAATCCCATCTTACATAGGTTAAAGTGTCTTTTAAACAAACTGCTAGACTGTGGAATTCAATTAGAACAAATGAGAATTTTTAGGACAAAAGCTGAGGCAGAGTGTTGTATAGTCAATGATGAACTACCACTCACTGAATCAGGAAACAACATTGTAATTGTTCAGTAAGCCAAGGAAATGTTTTAAAAATTTGTTCAGTCAATCCTACATTCATTAAGGGGAATATCTTATTTTTTGTTGTACCAACTCGTATAAGTGAAATAATGTAACACAGACGCCTGGGGTAATATAGACCAGAAATATCTGACTTCAACTCATGTCTTGATGATGCAAAGTATGATTAGCTGAAAAAAGAAATAACACGGCTACTGATATCAGATTCTTAAACCTGTGTTTATTCCACAAAGTCACTCCCAGCTTCGTCAGACTTATAGCAGACATCAAAAAGAGTTATCATAACGCAGAGAAAATTTCAAACTTTGGGCCTTAAGGTATACACACAACACTTAAAATTGACTAATAACTTGGGGTATATAACTTGACACAACTTACAGTGGAACTTCCCATCGCATTTGAGCGAAAAAATGAGTAAAAACAAAATATTAAAACTGAAGTATAAGCTGAGAATTCCAGAAACCATGGACTGTATGGTTAACCTTTCTTCCCAAAATTTTACAAATCCAGAACTGTCTCTCCTAAGCCTAGGCCTAAAAACTTGTGTTGGATTCTCAAACAAAATAGATGATATAGTTGCAGATATAGAAATTACATCCACTCATAAAGATGACAAGAAAACAGCATTGAACAAAGAATGTGAAGAAGTGTTGGAAGGTATAAACAAACAACACAATAACAATTTCCCTAACAAAGAAATCGTCAAAATCATTGCCCCTATTTTTTTTCTGGTAACATAAGATACATACAGCTAACTAAACATGTAGATATTATTTCTTGTACCTTTCACTATTTTTCCACATTATCTCTGTGCCGGTTCAGACATTTGTCCCATTGCAGCACTAATTTTGTGATGCTGCTGCGGCAGAAGTCAGCCGTCTGACTACGGAACCACTGTTGTCTTGACTTCGTTGTTGCAAGTGAATCGCCAGGAACTTCTTCAGCAGACTGAAAAGATGGAAATCACTAGGGGCAAGATCCGGGCTGTATGGTGGATGCTCTAGAAACTCCCAGAGAAAGTTCCTTAGCTTGCCGACAGTCTTGTTTGCCACATGTGGTCTCACATTGTCAACATCGAGAATCCCACAGCGCAGTACCCATGTTTCATCGCCAGTAACAATGCGATCCAGGAAATTGTCACCCTCCTCGGCATATCGTTGCACATGATTCAAAGAAGCAATCATTCACTTGCCTTGCATCACGTCATCCAACTGCTTAGGAACCCATCGACATGAAACCTTCCTGTACCCTAAGCACTCCCAAAAGAAATGTTGAGCTGAGCAATGTCTTTGATGTGCACGTGCCGCTCTGTTTGACCATCACATCCACGCTGGCAATATTGTCATCAGTCACCGATACACGCGGTCTCCCTGCATGCTCATTGTCATGCAAATTTGTACGGCCATTTTTGAACTCAGAACACCACCATCTCACACTTCTCAACGTAAGACACCTTTCCCCATATGATGACTGTGGATCTCAATGGACATTCGTCCCCTACTCCATAGAAAACGGATCACAGTTGTTGCTCGTAAGCCATGGACGTGTTTAGCACACCTGCCGCCAGCAGCAGCTGGAAACTCTATGAGGACCAACCCATGAAAAGTCCACTACTTTGAATGTATATGTTGGTTTTTGTTTTACATTAATAATTTGGCCAAAAAAAATAGGGGCAAAGACTTTTTGATTTGCTCTCGTAGATGAATCTGACTGCACCAATAAAATAGAAGCTATGCTCAATCCAAAGAATACAAGTAAATAAAAACAGACACTTTAAAATCATGCCTTAAAGACTACCAGAACATTATCATACAGTCAAGACACTTTCAAAGAATGAAATAGCAAAACTTGAGCCACATCACCCTACATTACCCACACTATATGCACTTCCGAAAATACACAAAACTGGCAACAAAATGAGACGTATAGTTAATAAACATTAATGGATATTTTAAAATAGAGAGTTGAGGGTTGTTACACTACATCACTATGATAATCTTACTTGAACGCGTTTCGGGAGACGGCTTGTCCCCATCGTCAGCATTCTCTCTCAACTGATATTTGCCGGTCATCGTCTGGGGGATGTGTGTGGTTTGTGGTGTTCTCTGGTGCTGGGCTGATGAACCTCCAAAGGCTGTTGGGTGGCGGCAGTTCAAAATTCATTAGGTGATTCCTGTGTTTGACAATATGTATTTTTTCCCAGATGTCCAATTCATTGCTGCTGTTGATTGGTTTTAAGAGTTTTATGTTTGGAGTGATATCATGGTTTGAAGACCAGAAATGATGTGCTACTGCTGATTTATCTTGCTGCTTTTGGTAAATGCATCTCATATGTTCTTTAAGTCTTATTTCAAGATTTCTTTTTGTTCTTCCTATATATACCAGGTTACATTCATTACAATCAATTTGATATATACCAGCTGATTTATCGTTGGGGATAGGATCTTTTGTTCTGTTGCATAGTAGTTTCTGTATGTTGTGGTTATTCTGTGGAGACAGGGTGATGTTGTATTTTTTGAAAATCCTTTGAAATTTATGATGTGTCCAAGGGTGATAAGTGAATTTTCTATATGCTTGTGGTTTTTGTTGTCTGAGTAATGTAGTCATTTGTTGGATGTATTTCTGTCTTTCAAACCTTTTTATCTTCTTATCTATTGTTTTTTTCTGGTATCCATTCATAGTGGCTATGTTGATAATGTGTTGGTATTCTTTCTGGTATTCCTCTTTCTCCATTGGTATATGTACTAACCTGTTTGTAATACTATTTAAAATTGCATGTTTGTGGCTTGTAGGATTGTAGCTATTATTTTTAATGTAGTTTTCTGTGTGCGTTGGTTTTCTGTAAATGCCAAACGTTAGTTTGTTGTGTGCATTATTTCTGATGATCCTGATGTCTAGGTAAGGTAATTGGCCATTTTCTTCTTTTTCCATTGTGAATTTTATAGATCTTTTTTGTAAATTTAATAATTTCAAAGCATCTTCTGAAAGTTTTTTTGGAACAATAGCAAAAATATCATCTACATATCTATACCAGGTTTTGAATAGATGTGGGAAAGATTTTGTAATATGGGATTCAAAATGGCTCATATATAGTTCTGCTAAAAATGGTGAAAGGGGGTTTCCCATAGTTAGGCCAATTAAACAATGGCACACCTAGAGCACAAACAGAAGATTACCTGAAACTAACAAAATTATGTCTGGACCAGAATTTCTTTTCATTCCATCACAAAATCTTTAAACAAACCTCAGGCCTAACTATGGGAAACCCCCTTTCACCATTTTTAGCAGAACTATATATGAGCCATTTTGAATCCCATATTACAAAATCTTTCCCACATCTATTCAAAACCTGGTATAGATATGTAGATGATATTTTTGCTATTGTTCCAAAAAAACTTTCAGAAGATGCTTTGAAATTATTAAATTTACAAAAAAGATCTATAAAATTCACAATGGAAAAAGAAGAAAATGGCCAATTACCTTACCTAGACATCAGGATCATCAGAAATAATGCACACAACAAACTAACGTTTGGCATTTACAGAAAACCAACGCACACAGAAAACTACATTAAAAATAATAGCTACAATCCTACAAGCCACAAACATGCAATTTTAAATAGTATTACAAACAGGTTAGTACATATACCAATGGAGAAAGAGGAATACCAGAAAGAATACCAACACATTATCAACATAGCCACTATGAATGGATACCAGAAAAAAACAATAGATAAGAAGATAAAAAGGTTTGAAAGACAGAAATACATCCAACAAATGACTACATTACTCAGACAACAAAAACCACAAGCATATAGAAAATTCACTTATCACCCTTGGACACATCATAAATTTCAAAGGATTTTCAAAAAATACAACATCACCCTGTCTCCACAGAATAACCACAACATACAGAAACTACTATGCAACAGAACAAAAGATCCTATCCCCAACGATAAATCAGCTGGTATATACCAAATTGATTGTAATGAATGTAACCTGGTATATATAGGAAGAACAAAAAGAAATCTTGAAATAAGACTTAAAGAACATATGAGATGCATTTACCAAAAGCAGCAAGATAAATCAGCAGTAGCACATCATTTCTGGTCTTCAAACCATGATATCACTCCAAACATAAAACTCTTAAAACCAATCAACAGCAGCAATGAATTGGACATCTGGGAAGAAATACATATTGTCAAACACAGGAATCACCTAATGAATTTTGAACTGCCGCCACCCAACAGCCTTTGGAGGTTCATCAGCCCAGCACCAGAGAACACCACAAACCACACACATCCCCCAGACGATGACCGGCAAATATCAGTTGAGAGAGAATGCTGACGATGGGGACAAGCCGTCTCCCGAAACGCGTTGAAGTAAGATTATCATAGTGATGTAGTGTAACAACCCTCAACTCTCTATTTTAAATTATGACACATCACTGTTACAAGCTTCTAAATCTTCAAAAATTGAGATTAATGGATATACATATAAGTTAGCAAAATAGTTAACAAATAAATAAATGCACCTCTCTACCAAAGTTTGAAACTTTAAGTATTAAGAATTCCATGGATTTGGTCAAAAACATTTCAACACAAATGGTTTCCAATAAGGATATCTTGTTATCATTGGATGTGGAAGCTTTATTTCCCAGTGTACCAACCGACATAGTATTAAAAAACTTTATGTTCGATAATAGATTTTGTCAACAAACTTCATAATTAAGGGTGGCGTGCACCAACCTGGAGTAAGCTCCTTTCGTAGTAAACTACTATTCAAGTCAACACACTGCAACTTCCATGCGAGAGTAAACTACTTCCGAAGAATTTTACTCCTTTCAGATACTCCCAGATTAAATTATAGAAGTAAATGTTGGAGAGCACCGTCGTGTAGTATGTTACTACGGAATTAAATAGAGCACAAATATAGGTTAGAATTTACTCTTGCGACCTGGATGGAGTAACTAACCTGTCGATTGAACTAGAATACTGTGTCGTATTTGGAGCAAGATATTTTTGACGCGTTCATGGATTACTTAGATAACTTTGATTATCTCAATGAAGAAAACAGCGATTACTTAGGGTACATTGATGATCTCGGTGGGGAAAAAAACGGAAATACGATAGTGCTATGCAAGAACCATATGATACTTATACAGAGAGAGAGAGAAAGTTCAATGAACATTTCAGTATTCAGAAAGAATCTTGTACACGCCTTTTGAACCTGCTTGGAGAACATTTCAACAAAACTCTGACACAAATTCAGCTCTATAATACAAACTGCAATTATTGTTATGCGTCCTATAAGTGTTTCATACCCGGATATTTCAGAAGCTTGAGCCGGTATTATGATGAATATAACGTAATATGACAGTCTTACATTGTATTAAATGGAGATATTTACAATTGACTTAACACGATGTAACTTAAAAGTTTGGCAGCAAACTTTTCCTTCCCGTTACGTCAAGTTTGATTTTACATGCTAATTAGAACCAATCGGTACTAGCTCGAAGTAATAAAAGAACTGAATCAAGAATCATTCCCATTACATTAAGTGCATGCCAATTATACCTTTAGTTTACCAGAATTTTCATTTCACGTTAACTAAAGTTCATTGTAATCCCGGTATTACAAGCGAGTTTATAAATAAACATTCACCACGCATCTGCTGGCCGTGTATTTCACTGCATTGTTAGAGCGCTTTTGAGGTTAAGAACAAGGTACCTACACATATAAATATACATGAGTATTAAGAAAATAAAAGCAATTCTTCTTCACTTTCACACATTGTGTGTGGAATTGACTGCACGCATGTTACTATTTTGTACCCATCCGTGAATATGGTGAACTTTTCCAAAACTGAAAGGGTATTTCTCTATCAACACACAAGTAATCTGCGGTGCAAAGTGAAGATTAGAAACATTGTTTCCAGAATTTTAAGCTGCTCTTCAGTACGTTTCCTGTCGCTAGAATTATTAAACTCATCAATCACCACTTTCCAGCATTTGGGCTTTTGCATTACTTAGGTCTTCATTGAAAACGTTAATAAAAGTAACCTCCCGTGAATCAGAAACTTAAAAAAACTAATAAACCTAAAATAAAATATTAATTAGGAACGCACGTTGCAAGTGTTGGGGGTATCTCACTGGCTTTGAAGACCAATGTAATCCAGGTTATCACACCTTTTTTTACACTCATATTGTTTAAATGGATTTTCTTTATTGTTACCAACACACATTTAGAGAGAACGTTCAATGAACGTTTCTCCCCTTTTCCTATCGCACAAAACCTTATTCATGATTGCATCAAGTAAATCGCACAAACAAAACAATACCTTCGGGAGTAATTAGCTCTTACTTCCATAGTCGTAACTAAAAGAGTAAATTGTAATTGAGCTCTCCGTTACTTTCGGGTTAAATTGCTCCCATAGTGGGGACTTATTTAGTAAACGTTACTTCTGAAGCAATTTACTCCAACATGGTGCGTGCCACCCCAAGTATGGGTAGCCCATTAGGCAACTAGAAATACAGATCACAAGAAATGTTCATCTTCAAAACATGGTACTGTTATGTAGGTGATAGTTTTATTGTCCCAAAAACGTTGCTGCAAGACTCTTGGAGTTGTTGGGCCTTCAACACCATTCTATTTACTTCACTATGAATCTGAAGGAGGTTATTTACCTTTCCTAGACGTAAAAATAATCCAAGAAGACCGCTATCTCACTTTTGGCATTTACAGAAAACCAACAAACATAGATAACTTCACAAAAAGACATAAAAATGCAGCATTGAATAGTTTGTTACAGAACATCCCCATGAAAGCAGAGGAATACAAAGTAGAATGTAAACACATCCTTAGAGCTGCAGCTAGTAATGGATACAATAAAGAGTCAGTAGATAGAAGGATAGTCAAGTACAAAAAGAGAGAAACAAATAACTGATACCACAGAATTGGGCCAGCAAAAAGAACAAAAAAAATACCGAAAGTTTACATACCATCCAGGTGTACATTATAAATTGAGCAAGATCTTCAGGAAATACAAAACTTAGTTCTAAAAAACAATTACAGCATACAGAAACTACTTTGCTCAGAAGAGAAAAAATCCACTATGTCAACATGACATGAGGCATTTATACAATAAAGTGCTCCACATTGGACAAACAAAACACTACTCTGAAACAACATTTGGGAGCCATAACATACAAACAAATTGAAAAATCTGCAGTACAGGTATTGAAACACAAAGATCACCTCGTGAATTTTGATTTTCTGCCTCCAAACAATGTTTGGAAGTTCATGGTTGCAACCACAGATATTTCTGCCTGTTGATCATGGGGGCAAGTTGTCTTCGAAACATGTTCAGGTACTTGTTTTACTTAGTGATATTTAGTTTTTTAAAATTCCAGCCCATCTTTATAAATTATACAAAACTGGACTGCTTGCTTGTTCACATTTAATGGAACATTATCCCACCAATATTAAATCTAGTGAACTCATGGCCATTATCCCGTGAACTATTTAAAATATCAGATTGAAATTTTTTAAGTCCACTCATCTACTTTTATTCAGTATGTTTATTAAACAAGATAGGTAATTGTTTTAATTATACCATCTTTTAAAATTTATCAGCAATTATTTTGTTAAAAAAATCTGATGTGACACATTCACATTACTTTCTCTACCCTCGATGTTCATTAGTGGCTATACAAGCTATTCTTATTAAAGCTTATTTTTCTGTCTACCACATTTTAATCGAAGTAAACCTTTTCAGAAACAGCTACATCACACATTTCGTTATAGATACAAAGAGAACAGCGATAGTCAAATGTTTAACAACTGGACGCTATATTCTGGCCTTAAAATTCCATACTGTTTCCATGACATCGCGAGAAACAACTGAAAATCGGTGGTATTTTAAATGAATAAATATTGAAGAACAAACTTTTATTAACAGATATCTGAGAAATGGCTTAAGCCACAAAAAAGTTTAACTAAATTGTGTGTGTTAAAGAGATCTACACATTTTGTGTGGTAAGCTTTCATCTCGGTTAACATTTACCAGTTACACAAAATTGCTTCCGACTTCACAGGCTATTGCCAGAAAATTCAACATGTACATTTTATTTGTTACGTAAATATCTTTTAATATATGGTATTTTAACCAAAATCATTAGCTACGTTTTAGAAAATCAAAATTTTCAAAAAATGTTCCATGTAAAGAGTAGTTGGGGTGCAGGGATTTTCTTGAAGGTTTGTGTTACATTGTTGGAAGATACTGAACTCAAATAGCAACTTTGATGTTTCATGCCGTTCACAGACATGTTTCCAAAAATGCTTTATTTGCATTGTGTGTTTGCAGTGAAATCTCGCTATTGAATGTTTGGGTGGAATGCAATACCTGCCATGTATGTGGATCATCTTCAATAGTTTCCATGAAAATGAGACATTTGTATCAGAAAAAGCTTTTCAAAGTAAAACAAAGTTACAAAGAAAGAAACCACACAGAAGCTGCCAGTAAATAAACTGAGTTTTATTTATGGACACACTTTAACTGCTGTGTTCCATTCTATATCGAGCGTAAAATACCAGTAATTTTCTCAGAGACCTCTTTACCAGACTTGAGGTTCTTTTACGACATGGGACCACTGGCTTTACTTCCCATGCTAAGGATTTTTACGCCCAAACAAAATCAATTGCCCTCCACCGCGTTTGAACTCACGACCTCGGGAACCAAGAGGCCAGCATAGTACCACGGAGGACAACCCCATACTTACCAGTAGTACCAACAGTTCATATGAGTAAAAGTGAGCAAATTCTCTGTAGTAGTTATTCAGGATCAGTGGTTCGCACGAATGAGAAGTTACTCCATTTCGTGTGAACAAAAGTTGCAAGCAATCAACAGAGGTCTTGCAAAAACCTGGTAACATGGTGCAATCTCATCCAAATAGAGCTGTAATACCTGCAAACACAACAGAAGCTTTGCATAGACATCCAGGCCAAGAAGCATCTAGACGTAAATTCTTCTTTTATGCTGCACATAGTTTACCACCCCTTTTCTTTTAATATATTCATTTCCGTGCCTGCTAGGATTTTGTATTAACATAATGTGTACAGTTTGTAGCAAAGAATCCGTACTTTTGTTGCCATTCTCCTTTCACAGTTTCAGGAGCATCGACATTAATGGGAAATTGTGTCCATAGTTTTGCCTTTGTTAAGAGAGGCGTTCATTACCTCTGTAAACACAGATCCTTTCTTGTCTTCCCCAACTCCACATTGAAAACCCAGGTCATGTCAGATAAATACCAAACTAAGTATTTAATTTTAGTACCTTCCAAAGATGCAACACGAAAACTTTCAAGAAAATCCCCGCCACCCCAAACTACCCTTTAGAAGGAACATTTTTTGAAATGTTTGATTTTCAAAAAAATTACTATAACAAATTAAAGATGTTTATATGACGAAATGTGTATCTTGAATTATTTTGGGAATAGCCTGTGAAATAGTCTTCATTTGGAAACAATTGTGTAGAATCTTCTATAACTAGTAAACATTAAATGGAAATGTACCACACAATAAGTGTAGATCTCCTTAAAACACACAATTTATTTCAAATAACGTTTTTTGCACCATCAGCTGTTTCTAAGATATCCGTTATTAATGGTTCGATCTGTTCAATAGTATGTCATTTTTTTTTAAGTCCCATCAATTTTCAGTTGTTTCTTGCGATATCATGGATGGAATTTTAAGGCCAGCACATAGCGTCCAGTTGTTAAACATTTGACTCGCTGTTCTCTTTATATCCTAATGAAATGTGTAATGTAGCTATTTCTGTATGGATAAAAATGTAATAGACAGAAAAATAAGCTTTGGTAAGAGTAATTTGTATATTTGGTAATAAACGATAGAGGGTAGAGAAAGTCATGTGAGTGCACCATCAGATTTTTTTGTTCGTATGTAGCTCTGCCCCTTGTTTCATTGGAGTCTTTCAAAAACTGCTCGGCTAGCCACTGAATATTGTGTGAATGAAACTGATAAAGCTGTTTATAGTTAATAAAACTAGATTATCTACGCAGGTTATAAACTTTTCTAGGGCTGTACTCTGTCATTTCACATTTACTCGCCAACCTACTGAGGTAGTTCACTAACAATCACTCTGCCAGGTGAGAACAATGCACATTTTGTCCATACTGCAATGAAGTAAATTCTCTGCAACCAAACTAGTGCTCCAGTTGGAGAAACTGCTCTCTTACTAAGAACAAATGCCCGAGTTTAGTCATATGTGCAGAGTAAAACTGTGTTGTGCTTACAGTGATAAAATACAGAGCATTGCTTGGGATTCTTTATGGCAGTAGGGGGCATGCAGTCCCTCCAACGGGCTGCACTGCAGTTGGCTATTAAACATAGTTTTTATATTCTATACTAGCCTGGACTACAAAAGCTATTGAAAATGTTTCATCTACTATAACACATTCCTGACATCTCCAAAGGAAATTGGCATTTACACATACAAGTTCGTTCTGCATTTCTTGCACAGTTACTTTATGTTTAGATTTCTCGTAGGCTGACAAATTGGGGGACCTAGAGGGCTACCTACACGTAGCCTGTCCTTGAACATTTCCTTTATGAAATGTAATGTTTTGTCTGGTGTTTCGACAGTTCTGAAAACAGCACTTGATATGAACTATCTGTTAAAAACTGGGCTTCTGTATCTCCCACCCGATGGCATCATAAAAAAATATAGGACCTATAATCCTATGTGCAACTTTCTCTTATGTAAAGGAGTTTTGTGAGTGAAATGAGGATTTTCACTACTCCAATATCCATCATCTTGTGTTATAACATGGCTGTGTAACTGAAACCATTCTTCATCTCTTGAGTATAATAACAATGCCATCGACAGCACTATGTAAAACCCAGTTACAAATGACTCTCATTATGTACAGGCTTTAACTCATACACTATTGTCACTCCGTATGGTTTAAATTTAAGAATTTTAGTGGTTCAGATATTTCTGAGGAGAATGTTGTAACCTTTCTCCTATCTGATCAAGATTTCCTGCAGTAAGTACACTTGAGTTCCTCTTTCCACACTTATTCTGAACTGACCTTATTTCTGAGGTTTAATATAGTGATGCTACTTGGAATAGGAGCACCGGAAATTTTGTTGCAAAATATTTCACTTTCCCTCTTTCTGATCTAACACTCAAAAAGCTAAATCCTTTGTTGAAATGTTAACTTTTATAGTGCCAACATAGCTTATAGACAACTAAGTCACAGAGAGATAAAGACTGTTGTGCACGACTCTAACCTGTCTGTCCATTAGGTGTAACCCAATGAGAGCACTGGCGTACACCAGTAACAACATAATGCAACATAGTTTATAGACAACTGAGTCACAGAGAGACAAAGACTGTTGTGCACGACTCTAACCTGTCTGTCCATTAGGTCTAACCCAATGAGAGCGCTGGCGTACACCAGTAACAACATAATGCAACGTAGTTTATAGACCACTGAGTCACAAGGAGACAAAGACTGTTGTGTACGACTCTAACCTGTCTGTCCATTAGGTGTAACCCAATGAGAGTGCTGGCGTACACCAGTAACAACATAATGCAACATAGTTTATAGACAACTGAGTCACAGAGAGACAAAGACTGTTGTACACGACTCTAACCTGTCTGTCCATTAGGTCTAACCCAATGAGAGCGTGGCGTACACCAGTAACAACATAATGCAACATAGTTTATAGGCAACTGAGTCACAGAGAGATAAAGACTGTTGTGTACGACTCTAACCTGTCTGTCCATTAGGTCTAACCCAATGAGAGCGCTGGCGTACACCAGTAACAACATAATGCGACATAGTTAATAGGCAACTGAGTCACAGAGAGATAAAGACTGTTGTGTACGACTCTAACTTGTCTGTCCATTAGGTCTAACCCAATGAGAGCGCTGGCGTACACCAGTAAAAACATAATGCAATGTAGTTTATAGACAACTGAGTCACAGAGAGATAAAGACTGTTGTGTACGACTCTAACCTGCCTGTCCATTAGGTCTAACCCAATGAGAGCGCTGGCGTACACCAGTAACAACATAATGCAATGTAGTTTATAGACCACTGAGTCACAGAGAGACAAAGACTGTTGTGCACGACTCTAACTTGTCTGTCCATTAGGTCTAACCCAATGAGAGCGCTGGCGTACACCAGTAACAACATAATGCAACATAGCTTATAGACAACTGAGTCACAGAGAGTCAAAGACAGTTGTGTACTACTCTAACCTGTCTGTCCATTAGGTCTAACCCAATGAGAGCGCTGGCGTACACCAGTAACAACATAATGCAACATAGCTTATAGACAACTGAGTCACAGAGAGACAAAGACTGTTGTGCACGACTCTAACTTGTCTGTCCATTAGGTCTAACCCAATGAGAGCGCTGGCGTACACCAGTAACAACATAATACAACATAGTTTATAGACAACTGAGCCACAGAGAGATAAAGAGTGTTGTGCATAAGTTAACCTGCTCGTCTATCAGAAATAAATTGTGAAACAATAAGGACTTTGAGCACTTTTGTGGGTGTAGAGGGGGTTGTTGTACCATGGAAGTTTGTAATAAAAGATCAACTATTTTGTCCTTTTTGACCCACATGTTTCACCTCAGATTTTCACTTTTAGCAGAACTACCATTCTAAGGACATGCACCTTCATCATAAATATCAGAAACGAAGTGTTGAAACAAAAGAATGCCAAAATTTATTCATCAGCGACATATTTCTTGCATGATAGGAAAACTAAATAGTGATTAACAGCAGAGAGGTTTTAGTAAGTAATCAGAGCAATTGTGTTATTGCATGGAGTGTAGGTGACGTTAGTTATTGTAACAGATCTTCTCGTCCCTGTATTACTGTGAGTATTTCATGTATTTTCAGTGATGTGTAGAACTGTGGCAATATGTCTAAAGTAAAGAACAGTTCATACATCATCACAAAGGGCAAAACCATCAGATGTAACATTAGAGTTTAAAGGAATGTTTAAAACATCACGAAACACAAGGAAGATGTGACATTATTAGAAAAGTGGGCTTTCAGCTTGAAACTAGGGGTCAGCATTTTTTGAAGATCTGTGTTATACGCTAATAAGAGCAGATATTAGTAGTTTAAAAAATGTACAGTTTTCGATGTAAAAGAAAAGACAATGTAACTCAGATTTCTGTATATGAATGTCTTAATTAAATCGTGAGGTAGTAACTTACCATCAATAGCTAAATATACATGCTTTTTACTTTCTCGACTACGTATAGTAGGTAGGGGAAGTATTGCATTCCATACCGAGATTTCATAGGAAATACATGTTTAGAGTGCGAGTGTATTTATGTTTACGTAATATGTTTTACGTAAATTATTATAACTTGAAGATCTTATGTTGTGCTGCTTTTGTTTTGTTTGGTTACATAATTTTTAACTGCCCCACGTATGGGAGCCAATTTGTAACGGTATCACTTACAAATGTTTGTTTTCATCAGTGTTGAAGCCATCTTGTGACGTCATTCTTTGTTAGGTTCGTAGCTCCATCTGGTGTTAGCAATTTGCGGCAGTATTAGTTTTGTGTTTGATTTCATTTCAAATGTCCTCCGGCTAGCTATTATCTTATCTTGGGTCGAACATGTGTCTCTATACAGGTTGTGAAACGGAAAGGAATCTTTTATCCAAAAATTACCTGATGAAGAAATTTGTTTTATAATTTTTATTGTCGAATACGTTCACTATTACTTTTACATATTGATCTACATACTCGCCAAACTGAAACTGTTATAATAACTTCTTACTGATCTCTTTTAATCCACGTACTTCAATCTTTTGTATAATTAACTTTGCCATACTTTAGATCTTTCATAATTCTGCTGCGCGTAACTTGTGAATCTATATCCAATGTATACCGTACTAATACTTTCGACGAACTGACTGAAAACGACGTGTAGTGTACACAGATTATTGATGAACTGCCACCGATCTACCTCTGACTTGGCTTATTTATACTCCCACTCCCCGATATGCCTAAAGATTATAAATGAACTGCTATTGGCTAAGAAAACGCGCCAACATTAGCGTCTATTTTAATATCCAATGAAAACCACGAATACATATTGCTTTTAGGGAGAAAATATTCCAGAAGTTTCTACCGAAAACGCGTCAACATTACGTAACTTCCTTGTTTCCAATAATGATAAACAGCTCACCCCCCTCGCTGCATTATTGCGCTATTATTGACAGTTTCAGTAAAGCCGTACAAATTTACTTTCCAACAATATTTACAATCAATAAACATCTGAAATCAATGTCACATAAAAATGCATATTCATATTACAATCATTATTTACATTTAGGTAATTTGTGATACAAATTACTGCATCATATGCCCCACTAGAAACATAATTATAAATATTTACAACTTGTTTGGAAATTTTATAATTGTGTTTTTAGTCTCCTAAATCTCGGAACACACGCTATCACTTTAACTTAACACTTCACACGTATTTAACACACGACATATGGTTTTTTTTTTTTTTTTTTTTTTCTCACCACTACTTACTGGCTCTGGTTTAATTAATTTAGATATTAATCTAACATTACAAAAATTTTTTATAGCAAATACTGTACCCTAAATTATTTAATGACTGTTTCAAAATGGTTTACTTTCTTATATTGTTAACAAAAATTTATACATTTAAGATTTTTGTAATTATTACACATATTTACCAAAATATTCACCCTCTACACAAATAAATTTACATCTCTTAAATCTAGTCATTGTTTCACATTTTCTGTTTGCTACATAAGTATTTGTTTTTAATTATTTTACCCATTTTTATTATTTTGTACTTTATTTTAAAGTTTCTTGAACTACACATCTTTTAACAACTGCCATTTTCAATTCAACTATCTCTTTAATTTGAGAGTACTTTGACAAATCTGTACTAAACTGTACTGGACTGGAGTTTTCATTTTGAACATCTTGGTACAATTTATTTCTTTGCATTACTGTCTCATTCTGTATTTCTGATATCTCCCCTCTGAAATTAACTTGCGCCTGATTCACATCTCATCTGTCGTCCTCCGTGGACTGGTGGTACCGTGCTAGCCTCTAGTTCCCAAGGTCGCGGGTTCAAACCCGGCGGAGGGCGATGGATTTTTTCGGGCGTAAAAATCGTTAGCACGGCTTCCTTCGGAAGGGAAGTAAAGCCGGTGGTCCCGTGTCGTAGATTTACGGCACGTAAAAGAACCTCAAGCCTGATAAAGAGGCCTCTGAGCAAAATTACAGGTGTTTCACGCCCAATATAGAATGGGACGCTAAGAACCATAGTAGTTAAAGAGCGTCCATAAATAATATAAAAAAAAAAACTCAATTGATTCACATCTACATTCATAACCTCTTTTATCTCTCTTATCTCACTTGAAATATTACTCATTCTACTACCTGACTCTGTACATTCTATGTCAACATGTTCACTTTTAGTATTAACCTCACTTTCTTTGTTACCTATTTCCCTGCTCATGTCTAACATTTTCTTTGAAACTTCTATCTCACTTGCTATTACTTCCTCATTTTCATCTCTCATTTCTGGCATACTACTATCTAGCTTCGTAACTTTCTTTTCAATTTCTTCACTGCTTTGATCTACTTTTTGCTCTAATACCTCATTACTGCTACCAATATCTTTTCTGTTTTGTTCAAAGCTCCTACGAATATCTTCCCTCAATTCCCTATGATCCTTTTTTATAGCTTCTCTCAATTCCATATGATTCTTTTGCATATCTTCCAGTAATTTCTCTTTACTCTTAAGAATATCTTTCAGCATTTCCATTATTTCCATCATCATACTAGCATCAAAATTAACATTTCCTACTATTCTATTCTGACTTTGTTTACTAACATTTCCTCCCTCAACTACTACATTGTTTAAGCTATTTTCTGTCACCTGTATTGAATTACAGCTAACTGTTACACTATCCCCTTCCATCATTGTTTCTTCAATATTACTAGTAGCCATTGTTTTTGTTTTCTAAAAAAAAATTACGATACTCTGACCTTTGTGATGCTGTCTGTTGCTGTTACATTGATGTCCAGCTTCCTGCCCCTTTCTCCTAGATTTGTATGTCGCTTCGATGAAACTGCGTAGTTTTGTTGTCCTGTAGTTTGAATTTCCCAGTTGCCTTGTAATCTCGGAATTACGATCGTAGTCTGTCGTCCCTGTTGTTTCTGGAATCTGCGTCTTGTAGATCATTTCACTGCTGCATTCGTTCCACGTCCTGGTTCCTTTCCTGGTCACTCTGCTCCTTTCTGGTTATGCTGATCCTTTCCTGGTCATCGTGTTCCTTTCCTGGTCACTATGCTTCTTTCCTGGTCATCGTGTTCCTTTCCTGGTTATCGTGCCCCACGTTCTGGGTGCCAATTTGATGCGGTATTTACTTATAATGTTTGTGTATAACCCATTTGATGCGGTATTAGTGTTATTTGTGTAACATTATTGTAGCCCCACGTTGGGCGCCAGTTTGCGAGTGTATTTATGTTTACGTAATATGTTTTATGTAAATTATTATAACTTGAAGATCTTATGTTGTGCTGCTTTTGTTTTGTTTGGTTACATAATTTTTAACTGCCCCACGTATGGGAGCCAATTTGTAACGGTATCACTTACAAATGTTTGTTTTCATCAGTGTTGAAGCCATCTTGTGACGTCATTCTTTGTTAGGTTCGTAGCTCCATCTGGTGTTAGCAATTTGCGGCAGTATTAGTTTTGTGTTTGATTTCATTTCAAATGTCCTCCGGCTAGCTATTATCTTATCTTGGGTCGAACATGTGTCTCTATACAGGTTGTGAAACGGAAAGGAATCTTTTATCCAAAAATTACACTGATGAAGAAATTTGTTTTATAATTTTTATTGTCGAACACGTTCACTATTACTTTTACATATTGATCTACATACTCGCCAAACTGAAACTGTTATAATAACTTCTTACTGATCTCTTTTAATCCACGTACTTCAATCTTTTGTATAATTAACTTTGCCATACTTTAGATCTTTCATAATTCTGCTGCGCGTAACTTGTGAATCTATATCCGATGTATACCGTACTAATACTTTCGACGAACTGACTGAAAACGACGTGTAGTGTACACAGATTATTGATGAACTGCCACCGATCTACCTCTGACTTGGCTTATTTATACTCCCACTCCCCGATATGCCTAAAGATTATAAATGAACTGCTATTGGCTAAGAAAACGCGCCAACATTAGCGTCTATTTTAATATCCAATGAAAACCACGAATACATATTGCTTTTAGGGAGAAAATATTCCAGAAGTTTCTACCGAAAACGCGTCAACATTACGTAACTTCCTTGTTTCCAATAATGATAAACAGCTCACCCCCCTCGCTGCATTATTGCGCTATTATTGACAGTTTCAGTAAAGCCGTATAAATTTACTTTCCAACAATATTTACAATCAATAAACATCTGAAATCAATGTCTCATAAAAATGCATATTCATATTACAATCATTATTTACATTTAGGTAATTTGTGATACAAATTATTGCATCAAGAGGCCCCCTGAATCCAAATAAAGCATTTTTTAAAAAAAGGTTCATGTATGTTTTTGAACAGCATAACTCAAAAAGAAAAAGTTGCATCAACATCAAACTTTGTATTTAAGTTCAGTACCTTGCAAAGTTGCAACACGAAGATATTCAAGAAAATTCCCTCACCCCCGAATACCCTTTACATGGAACATTTTTTGAAAATTTTGTTTTTCTAAAAAGTGGTTCTAATTATTTTGATTAAACTACCGTATATTAAAGATATTTGCATGACAAAATGTACATTTTGAATTTTCTGGGAACAGCCTGTGTAGTTCACTTCATTTGGAAGAAATCTTGTATAACTGGTAAACATGAAGCAACAGATGAAAACATACTACACAAAAAATTTGGATCTCTTTGAAACCCAATTTATCTTGAATAAGTTTTTTTGTGGTATAAGCTGTTTCTGAGATATCCGTTATTAAAGGTTTGAATTGTTCATTTCTTGGTCATTCTCTTAAAGTTCTGTCAACATTCAGTTGTTTCTCATGATGTTATGGAAACAGTATGGAATTTTAAGGCCAGCATGTAGTGTCTAGTTGTTAAACATTTGACTATCGCTGTTCTCTATAACGAAATGTGTAATGTAGCTGTTTCTGTAAAGGTTTATTTGGATTAAAATATAGTATGTAGAAAAATAAACTTTAGTAAGAATCATCTGTATACAAATTAATAAATGATAAGGGGTAGAGAAAGTCATGTGAATATTTCACATCAGATTTTTCCTTCCAATACTCCTTAATTCTCTATCTGCTATTGAAGTATGGTGTACTATCTTCAAATTGTACATTATATTTGTTTACAGAGAAAACGTAAGGTCACAAGCACTTCCACTTTCTCTTGCGATCAACCCTCACTGCATTTCTAAGCTGATGCTTTTAAAAATCACTTGTGCTAAACTTACGAGGAAGCATGTGCTAAAATACACATTTGTGTCATCCGTATTCCACATTAAAAATTAGCATCATCCTCTTCAGTGTGCAAACTTCAAATACTCGGAAAGATTGTGAATAGCAATTTTGTTTGTAAGCAGAGAAAGTATTGTATTCCACTGAAAATTGTTGTATCCAGTTTTCACATAAGTAAATCTCTTTAGGCCACTGAATCCATAAAAAGCATTTGAGGTGTGGTGCTCGTATGTGAGAGAAGGGGGGGGGGGGGGGGGAAGAACAGCATAACTCAAAAAATAAAAGTCTGATAAATACCAAAGCAAGTGTTATTCAGAAGTTAGCGACAATAATTTAATTGAATCTTGAGTCGGTGGACATCTAAAACTTGATTTACTTGAAATTAATTGAACATGTTTCGAAAGCATCATTCATCTTCAAAAATATGAAGTCGGGGCAAAAAGCTGAAGATAAAGCAAGTGTTGCTTTCAAAACATGTTCAATTAGTTTCAAATAAGTGAAGTTTTAGTATATCTGCTGGCTCAAGATTCAATTAAATTATCAAACATGATATTTGAGTATCTTCTAAAGGGTGACATGATTTTCAAGAAAATCCCCCCTCCTTTTACATAAAAAAATGTTTCAATTTTTTTCCCCTCAAAAGTGGCTCTTAACATTTTTTATTAAAATACTGTATGTTTAAGATATTTACGTGACAAATTAAATATATATTCTGAATTTTCTGGGAATATCCTGTGATGTCCTCATTTGGAAGGGATTTTGTATAATGTATAGCGAATAAACTATAAGAGAATAAGTAGCAATGGGAGATGGAATGATCACAAGATAGTGCTTTAGCTAAGGGAAGATTAGCAATGACTGCTATAAGAATGTGCTTAAAGAAAATACCAGATATGCAAATTTAATGGTTGGAAAGGGTTTACAAAGCTGTAGTTGCTCTTGGGGAAGTGACAAAGGATGGGAGATGATTGATAAAGTACATAGATTGTTCTGTAAATGTGTGTTAGGTTTATCTATTTCATCACATAATAGAGCAGCAATGTTGGAGTTGGGAAGAGTGGGTAGCAAAGGCATGATAGTAGAAAGGATACTTAAATATTGGCATAGATTGAAATCATTGGACGAGCATAATATCTTGAGGCAATGTTTAATAATCCAAGAAAAATGCAGTGATGGGATGAACTGGGCTCAAGGAATAAGGAGAATTCTACAGGAAATAGGAATGGGTAACTTATGGGAGGAGAGAGAGGGAAGGTAAAGTTTGGAACTATATAGACAATTAAAGGTGGAGTGGGAAAGGGACAAGTATGTGGATGTAGGTAATAGATTAGTGAGAGAAGGGTGGGCCTGTTCTAGATTAAATCGAGTTTTATTTATGGACGCTCTTTAACTGCTGTGGTTCTTAGTGTCCCATTCTATATTGGGCGTGAAAGACTGGTAATTTTGCTCTGAGGCCTCTTTATCAGGCTTGAGGTTCTTTTACGTGCCGTAAATCTACGACACGGGACCACCGGTTTTAGTTCCCTTCCGAAGGAAGCCATAAGTGCACATAGGCTAAGGGGAGATAGGAAGGGAGTGAATTTGGATAGATATCCTCTTTGTGGAGAGGCAGATAATGAGTTACATTATATAATTGAATGTGAAGAAACTAAGTTGTGGAGAGATCAGTTTTTACCTAAAGAATGGGAGAATGTTAACAAAGAAGTATTAAAAGTTAGGATGATGAAAATACAAAAGGAGAGGGATATAAAAAGAATAGGAGAATATATGGGGAGAGTAAGAGAAAAATGGTTTAGAAAAATAAAGCAATATGAATCTGTTATGATCCACCATGCATAAATAACCAATAAATAGCACCTCAAAGTAATGTATTAAAAATTGTAAGAATTTTCTATAGTATTATGGAAATACATACATACATACATACATACATACATACATACATACATACATACATACATACATACATACATACATACATACATACATACATACATACATACATACATACATACATACATACATACATACATACATACATACATACATACATACATACATACATACATACATACATACATACATACATACATACATACATACATACATACATACATACATACATACATACATACATACATACATACATACATACATACATACATACATACATACATACATACATACATACATACATACATACATACATACATACATACATACATACATACATACATACATACATACATACATACATACATACATACATACATACATACATACATACATACATACATACATACATACATACATACATACATACATACATACATACATACATACATACATACATACATACATACATACATACATACATACATACATACATACATACATACATACATACATACATACATACATACATACATACATACATACATACATACATACATACATACATACATACATACATACATACATACATACATACATACATACATACATACATACATACATACATACATACATACATACATACATACATACATACATACATACATACATACATACATACATACATACATACATACATACATACATACATACATACATACATACATACATACATACATACATACATACATACATACATACATACATACATACATACATACATACATACATACATACATACATACATACATACATACATACATACATACATACATACATACATACATACATACATACATACATACATACATACATACATACATACATACATACATACATACATACATACATACATACATACATACATACATACATACATACATACATACATACATACATACATACATACATACATACGAGATAGACAAAAACTTGCTGCAGGAAAAGTGAGAGCTCTGTAAAAAACACAATTTATTTAAAATACTTTTTTATGGGGTTAATCAGCTATTCCTGAGATATCAGTAGTTTTTGGTTTAAATTTGTAATGCTGAAGTACCGTCGCTATTCACTTACGATGTCATGTAAAGAGTATGGAATTTCAAAGCCAGTATATAGGGAGCTGCTTTTGAACATCTGACTTGTCCCATATCCCCTTGTACCTACGAGGAAATGTATAGTGAAACTATTTCTGCAAATTTTGACTCAACATGAAGTAGAAAGAAAAAAAGCTTTCGTAAGAATAGTTTATAGGAGCTATATAAAAATAAATGATAGTGAAATTGAATGAATAGCAGCAACCCTTTGTCCTCACAATACAACATTTCTGTTGCAGACAACCAGACTGGGAAAATATGTCAACGAGCTTCGACGCAAAACTAAAGATGAGTTGCTGGCAAAGCGGGCAAAAGATTTGGTACGAAGATGGCGTGTCATGATTCAGGAGAATAACAGCGGAGTCGTCCAATCGCAGACAAATGGTGCAGGGAGTCCTGCCCTACGCTCGGCTGTGAGCCCAGGTCTCGGTTATCGCAGTAACCTCAGTCCTGCCTTGGCATCTTCTTCACCGTATGGAAGCAGCAGCAGATATGTTCGAGGGGCCACAGTGTCTCCAGCAGTATCCCTGCCATCAAGCGACAAGAGTACGAGTCCTGGACTGTCCATGTCTTCGTCTCGTCTCACACCAATGCCAACAAATGCTTCAAGATCACGTCCCTCAACTCCACAGCAGCAACAACAACCGAAAACGTTGATGCCACATTCACCGAGCTTACAGTCAAATTCAGTACTCGTTACGGACCCTGTACCCAAAACACATGCTTCCAATAAAAGGTTGCGAAAAGATGTTTTCCCTTCAGATTCCACGTCAGCTCCCCCACCAAAGAGAGTAGCTCGACCCAATGGCCAAGTTATGGTGTCAAGAAAGACTTTCATGGCGTCACTGCCAGATTTTCATGGCGAGTGTAGCAGGGACAGTTTTGGTGGTCTGAGCCAAGGTTCCAGTGGCTGTGAAATCGTCTGTACGATGACGTCAACAGCTTCTCAAAATAAAGTGCCTCTCAGTGAACCTGTTAAGACTGCGAGCCAGCTGAAACAGGGCAGAAAGAAACACTCTAAGGCGGCGGCGGCAGATAAGTTATCAGTTGTGAATGCCTCTGCAATGCACGTGCCATCTGGGGATGATATAGTGATGCAGAAGATAGAATCTAAAGTGCGGACACCCAAAGTGAAGACGACGCAGGAGTTGGTTGCTAGTGTTCAAGCCAAGACTGGCAGTATTGGTGCTAGGGAGGGGGGAAGTGAACTGCCAGAAAATAAACCTAGTCTTTCAAACAGCATGTTTTCATGTCGGGGAACAGCTACTGATGCCTTAGAGATTTCACGAAACAAAACTGAGCACATTGCCAAGTTCCTGCAATCACAGTCAGAATTAGAACCTGTCCCAGACGTGTTGTCTTTGCCTGTTCATTCGGAACCTGCCATTAGCACTGGCGGTAACTCGCACGACGGCTTTGATGGCCCATCCACCATATCCTCTCAAAGTGCTGGTCCTCCAGTGGCATGTGATACGCAGGATAGGACTATAGAAGATATCCTAGCTAAACTTCCTCCGATTGACCCAGATTCAATCAACTGGGATGAGTCTGTGGAGGACAATTCCGAAGAAAGCATTGACTCTCCGAAAGTCATAACAGAAGAAGACATTGAAAGGTTGAGGACAACTCGTGTAGAAGGTGTAAATGGGAACTGGAGCGATGGCTTGAAAATACCGAACGTCGACGATAACTTCCGAGAATGGCATGAGACTCTGTCTAAAGTTTCTTATCAAGGAGAGTTGTTGCATATATTGCCTTATGTAATAATAGATTAAGAAAAGAACCTGCTCAAAGACTTAGTAATGTGCTGGCCACTAATACAAAACACAAGCCATCTTGCCCTCAATCAAGCGGAAGTCTCGTTAAATTTAAGTACTTAGATTATTTTAAATTTTATTAGGTTTTTTTTTTCCCCATTTTTTTTTTTTTTTTTTTTTTTTCCATATTATTCTTCTAATAACACAAATCAAGAATTCTGGGCTGTGATGATTTTTTTTCTTGTTGAAAGGTCATTTGTATTGGTTTTTAAGAGTCATTACCGGTGTTCAGGTATTATAAACATCTGCCTATCAACTTTGTATGTAGTAAATATAACTAATAGTCTGTATTATATTTGCAAGACATAAAAGAAGTGTTTGATCCTCAGGATATTCCTAGGTTTCATAATTTAATAAATTGTTACTTTAAGATGCAAAGCATCATTTTTATAGTTGCCATATGAATAGTTATTACTGATGCATGTTCATTAAAATTTGTATTCTGCCTACCTCATAGTTCCTGTATTGATATAATTTGTTTAGTATCAACTGATTACAACAAGCCCAGAGTCTCCAAAAAACCCAATTGCTAAGAAGATAAAAGTTATCAAGACTTGCCCTTAAATGTATATATCTTAGTGCAAATGTGCTACAAATTCATTCACTGGTAAAGAAATGAAAATGCTTCCTCCAGTTATTATTCTGTATTAGTACATAGACATGTCTTCAGAAAAAGAAAAAACTACAAGACTGCTTTCCTTTACAACAGAAAAATGTTGTAAACTTACTTCTTGAACCTTTTTATTTGTGTACATTTCCTTGACATCAGAAACCATTCTTGTAAGATCTGGGGTGATTTTCACTAGGGAATCACATATGATAAAGGTTTTAACCCAACAACAATCCAAAGGAAGTGCATTTAGGATTTTTACGGAAATATAAAGTGAATTTATGCCTGTTCGCTATGATGGTTACATTGACCTACCACATACCTACAGTAGTTCCTATCATACTGTAACCCTACAAGCTGAGACTACGTGAAGTCTGCTCTAAAGCACAGACCCTGCAGAAAGTTTGGATCTTTTTGCTGTTCATTAATTTTTGAAACACTTTCATTTACACAACCCATTAAAATATATATAGCCTTTTTTTTTTTTATCTATTCCCATCTGTATGTATTCCGTTCTTTTCTAAATTAGAAGTGTTTATACAAATTTTAATATAATGAATTCTCTCTTAAAAGGCAACGTATGAATTGGTTGATTTCAAATACAGGGTTTTGCCGAATGATTGAATACAATTATAACCCTTTTGTGTTTAGCAATGCATGCTCTAAAAACTGTCATACATAAACGTCTCCCTGTCGTGGTTTTTGTGATATTATGGCCATCGTTAAGTAACTGGCAAAGAAGTTGACACATTTTTATAATTAAATTGAATAAACACAAATTTGTAATAAACAAAATGAAATAGAAACAGTGGGCAAAATTGTCAGTAGGTGTATCTGTTACAACATGAAAGTTGGTACAAAATAATGGCAAGATATAACTTGCAAGATTGTCGGCAGCGAGCCATTCAAAATATTGTTACTTGTACATTTTCACAAAGTGGCATGCTTATGCAATCTGTTCATGTTTATGATCCAAAGCAAATGTTAATTTTTTTATCTTATTATGCCATAGGCCTAAATTTTGACCTTTCAAAGTGTTGTTTTGGTACTAGATGTCAGTTACAGAGACTTTACCCAAATTCCTTCTGTGCTTTAGAATATTTTCACAATCTAGCAAATACAATTTGAAACATTCGCATTACTTTATCCATTGCAGAATTTTCTGAAGCAGTAAAAACAGATTCATTTACTCGATGTTTCATATGTTTCCTGCAAGCACGTGTCTCTCAATATTGGTGCTGTATATAAACGCATACTCTTCAACTTCTATGCTGTCTTCTCTTAGATAGTGTGCTTTAGCTTGTCTCAGTTCTTCTGCACCAAAATGTGCATTTCTGTGTTTTTTACGTTTCATTTATTTGCTCTTCCTTTAAAGTAGCTCAGTGTTTAAAGGAAATTACTGTCAGGAAAGCAGTCTAGTACTTGTGGAAGAAAAGTGTGTCTTTGAATTAACTGTGAAAATTCAGTTAAATATATTGTGTGATTTTTTTCAGTCTGTTTCTCTTGTCGTGTTTATATTTTAAAGAACTGATCTTGATTCCCCCCCCCATATTGCCATTCGTACAGTAACTGTATGCAATTTTTTTTCCAACTATTATAAAAGCTGTGTTTTGACAAAACAGTTATTAGCATATTTATTAATAATGCTGTCTTTCATTTGTCATCTGGAAAGTATATTAGAACAAATGTTTCAGGAAATAATGGTAGGAGGCTTTAATTTAATGCGAATTGAGGCGTTTGAATGAGAATCTGTGGTCTAACTTGTTATATTGTTGAAATAGTAAAGCATTGAGAGCACAAAAAAATGCAGAAGTTTCAACACCATATTTTAAATAATCTGAATATTTTAGGTGTACACTTGAAAGAAAAAGAAAGGAAAGAACTGAAACTAAAAATTCTATATTTCAGAGAAAACAATCTGTATGTTATGACCCACAAATAGAGCTGCAAACGCTAAAAGGATCCGGGGTTACTCTTCAACTGATTAACAAAATTTAACATGAATTTGTGAAAATCTTTATATTCTTCACTTTACTATTACAGCCAGGATGTATAATAATAATAACAATTTTATTTGTCATTAAGCACAATACAGGCAATAGACATTGTTAAGATATGTTATAACATTACACGTTAATCATTGTTATATTTAAAAATTTGTCAAGAAAACAAAATGGATTATCTGATAACCATTTATATAACTTAGATTTAAAAGCTCTTACATTTGTTTATTTTAGAATGCAGTTCATTGAATATGAAAAATTACAGTTCCATTTTGTTTTATTCTGTAAAATTATATTATGCCAAAGGCCACAGTGCTGCTTGAAAATGTTCTTCCATTTGTCACAAAGATGCAAATTAAAGTTGAACTTGTTTGTTATAAACACTGGCAGTTATTTCCGTAACAAAAACTGTGGCTACAGACGATGAAGCCATCATTTTCAAGACTTTTCTCCTTCAAATAGAAAGTTAATGAAATTGTCTTCCTCTACTACATACTTCCAGATGCCAATGAGAAATGTCAGTATCCCTAAAACAATGTATGTGATAATATGTCTGGTGTAAGATGGCAGCAGTGGCTGTTACTGTTATTTAAAATGGCACATTACTAAGTGTATGCAGAGTATATATGTGTTAGGGAGAAAAAAAGAAAACAAGACAGAAAAGTGAGGATAATTGTTAATGTTATTTAAGTATTTGTTGATTTCCTTTTTTAAAGAAAAAAAATATGGATAAATTTGGTTCCTCTCATAATTTTTGTAAATTAAAGCACATAAGTATCTCTCTCGAGTGGAAGCAAATGGCAAAGTCTCAGTCACAACCATTTAAAAAGCCATATATCTACTCAAGATAATAAATGAGGCTTGTTCAGTTCAGCACGCATGTGAACGTTCTTTCCCTCCTTCCCAGAAGTTGTTGTATGTTCAACATTATTCCTGAACAGACTGGTCATTGCTTTGTTTTAATGTATTATCTCTAACAAACAGTATTCAGGCAACATAGCATAATCCAAGTTATGTATCTTTATACATTCCAGATAAATATACTTTGGAAATGGGAGAAACTTGATGATAATGATGGGTAGACACAGAAGCCATCCAAAATTGGTGCTTGGGTGTAATTGTGATATACTTTCTATATCTTCCTGCAACTTAATTAGTTCAAACATTGTCTTTTGAACACCGTTTTGGAGACAGTATCAAGCAGAAAGTAGTAACTCCGAGTTTCAAAATTATATGAACAAAATTTCAAAATGTTGCAGCCATAAACATGGATAGTGAATACTGGTAGCAAGTAATGAGACCTATTAACGTAAATGGTCAAATGTAAAAGTTTGTTTTCTGTTGCTGTGCCAATCTTACTATGTCAGTATTCACTACACATGATGCCACATTAAACCAAATTAATATGAAAACATTATCTCTGCTTATTTAAAGAGATGTAACTCTCTGCTAGGATTGTATCAGCCTCTCCTTAGCAGTTTTTACTCTTCACAAGATATCCAATGTATACTAAAAGTTGGTCTAAATTTTAAAATAAAAAAATGGCTGTTTTTAAAGCAGTATATGCACTTTATGTTTTTGTCTGAGTTATAAAGAAAAACAATCGACAAAAGTGAATCTTAAACGCAGCTGTTAGCGGAACTTCTTGGTGGGGAAGGAGCCAATTTCTGTGTCGCCCAGTAAAATGCAGTGGATGCTGAGGAAAGTGTTCAAAATGTTATTATAAGAGGTACATTAAAATGAATAAAAATAATTTTAAATCAGTTTGTAATGTCTTTTTTGCTTAATTTATAATGCTGGAATGTTTTCTTCGGTCTAGTTTTTAATCGCCAGTTAAAATTTCATTTTGTAAGAAGCACATTTTCAGCTTTAGGAAGGGATTAACAAAATAAAGCATATCTGGCAACGTTATTTATTGGTATTATTTACCTGCTAGTAGGAAGAAGGTATGTGGCCAGCCAAGATTTCCCACTTTCATTAATGTTGGCCAATTTTAACACATGAGAGCTTTGATTGAAGGCAAAGAAACAGCCTCAATAATTAAGGTATGTTGACATTTACAGGATGTTTCATAAGTCACTACAAATTTTGCGGGTGTAATGTAGACCTGAAAATAAAGAGTAAAATGTTACATAGTACTTTATCTGCAATTGCTTTATTTTAGAGTTATGATTTATAATGTATAGGCTTCGGACACGACTTTAGGTTAAGCTAACTTCTATTATACTGCTTTGTTTACAATCGAGCGGAGAGGAGAGAGGCAGTAGTCTCGTGCACTACTGAGTACTGTGTTCTGTGGTAAACTTAAGCTTTTATTATAAAGTATAAATAACATGAACAAAATAATAAATCTGAACTTTGGCCGATGAAATAATCAATTTCATGTGTGATTTACAAGCCTGGACAACTATTACAATATATTTTTTGAATGTATCAAAAGCAAAACCTGTTCTCAAACTCAAAAAAGTTTATATTTTGAAAAGCTCTGTTCCACATCACTTAATGTAACTCGTGCAAAACGAAACTGACAAACATACATACCTCTGGGAAACGCATGCATTTTCATTATTTAGAATTTCGTTATAATAGAACATTATTGTTATTAATGCCTAATACAGCAGATACTTGCACGTCCTGGGTTTTTATCTAAAACACTCTTCAGTTTCTGCTGAGCTATTTCAGCAGGAGAACATTTGTCTACTTCTGTAAAGTGTTGTCAAATTATCGATAAGTTTTAAAAACTCTGGTATTGCCATCTATGACAAAGACAAATAAAATTTGCATAAAGTAGACTCTCAAGGAAATTTCTCTCCAGAAACGTTTTAAAAGAATTTTGCAGCTTATTTGTGCTTACCATCATGTCAAACAAATCCCTGTAAGCTTTGGTTTGGCTACACAAGTTCTGGTTTCTGATTGGATAATATATCCCCACCACCTCATTTCTACAAAGCAACGTAATATTTTGTAAGTGTTTGTCTTGCAATAAAAATCCTTCTTTCTCCTTTGATTTCAATCTGGCATACTTTACAAAATACATTTTCCCCTCTTACATCAAAATACTCGTGTCCATATTCATTTACAAGTAAGACATGTTTTGTCGGCTATCAACGGCCGGACTTCGTAACTTCAGAACAGGTTGTATATATACTGATTGCTTGCTTAGAGTGAATGCTGGCAGTGCTTGGGGAGGGGGAGGTTTCACTGTGCGCACGTAACTGTTTTCCATTCAAAGTGCAACGAAACAGCAACCGTGTCCGAAGCCTAATAATGTACTATCTTGGGGTAATAAAAACATACACCAGTACAGCGTTTGAGCATGTAATGTCAGTTAACATAGCAACTATAATACTGTAGAACTCAGTTCAAGAAAATAGTAATTTGTTTACTGTATGTAGTGTTGTCATGTGATGGCTTACTCAACACATCCACCTCCTTTATGGAGCAGCAGAAGGCACTGTATGGAGTGGGTGAGGTGCTACTGTTAGAATATCCCATTCAAATGTATGGCAGAGAAGCAATTACACCCATTTCTCCTGCAGGAAGTATACAAGCTGAATGCTGTGGACAGACATATGAGGTCTGGTCAGCCTCAGTGGGTGAGGTGCTACTGTTAGGATATCCCATTCAAATGTATGGCAGAGAAGCAATTACACCCATTTCTCCTGCAGGAAGTATACAAGCTGAATGACGTGGACAGGTGTATGAAGTCGTGTCAGCCTCAGTGGGTGAGGTGCTACTGTTAGGATATCCCATTCAAATGTATGGCACAGGAACAATTATACCCATTTCTCGTGCAGGAAGTATACAAGCTGAATGCTGTGGACAGGTGTATGAGGTCTGGTCAGCCTCAGTGGGTGAGGTGCTACTGTTAGGATATCCCATTCAAATGTATGGCACAGGAACAATTATACCCATTTCTCGTGCAGGAAGTATACAAGCTGAATGCTGTAGACAGGCATATGAGGTCTGGTCAGCCTCAGTGGGTGAGGTGCTACTGTTAGGATATCCCATTCAAATGTATGGCACAGGAACAATTACACCCATTTCTCCTGCAGGAAGTATACAAGCTGAATGCTGTGGACAGACATATGAGGTCTGGTCAGCCTCAGTGGGTGAGGTGCTACTGTTAGGATATCCCATTCAAATGTATGGCACAGGAACAATTACACCCATTTCTCCTGCAGGAAGTATACAAGCTGTCATGCTGTGGACAGGTGTATGAAGTCGTGTCAGCCTCAGTGGGTGAGGTGCTACTGTTAGGATATCCCATTCAAATGTATGGCACAGGAACAATTATACCCATTTCTCGTGCAGGAAGTATACAAGCTGAATGCTGTGGACAGGTGTATGAGGTCTGGTCAGCCTCAGTGGGTGAGGTGCTACTGTTAGGATATCCCATTCAAATGTATGGCACAGGAACAATTATACCCATTTCTCGTGCAGGAAGTATACAAGCTGAATGCTGTGGACAGGTGTATGAGGTCTGGTCAGCCTCAGTGGGTGAGGTGCTACTGTTAGGATATCCCATTCAAATGTATGGCACAGGAACACTTATACCCATTTCTCGTGCAGGAAGTATACAAGCTGAATGCTGTAGACAGGCATATGAGGTCTGGTCAGCCTCAGTGGGTGAGGTGCTACTGTTAGGATATCCCATTCAAATGTATGGCACAGGAACAATTACACTCATTTCTCCTGCAGGAAGTATACAAGCTGAATGCTGTGGACAGACATATGAGGTCTGGTCAGCCTCAGTGGGTGAGGTGCTACTGTTAGGATATCCCATTCAAATGTATGGCACAGGAACAATTACACTCATTTCTCCTGCAGGAAGTATACAAGCTGAATGCTGTGGACAGACATATGAGGTCTGGTCAGCCTCAGTGGGTGAGGTGCTACTGTTAGGTTATCCCATTCAAATGTATGGCAGAGAAGCAATTATACCCATTTCTCCTGCAGGAAGTATACAAGCTGAATGCTGTGGACAGGTGTATTAAGTCTGGTCAGCCTCATTGCGTGAGGTACTACTGTTAGGATATCCCATTCAAATGTATAGCACAGGAACAATTACACCCATATCTCCTGCAGGAAGTATACAAGCTGAATACTGTGGACAGGTGTATGAAGTCTGGGCAGCTTCAGTGGGTGAGGTGCTACTGTTAGGATATCCCATTCAAATGTATGTCACAGGAACAATTACACCCGTTTCTCCTGCAGGAAGTATACAAGCTGAATACTGTGGACAGGTGTATGTAGTCTGGTCAGGCTCAGTGGGTGAGGTGCTACTGTTAGGTTATCCCATTCAAATGTATGGCAGAGAAGCAATTATACCCATTTCTCCTGCAGGAAGTATACAAGCTGAATGCTGTGGACAGGTGTATGTAGTGTGGTCAGCATCAGTGGGTGAGGTGCTACTGTTAGGTTATCCCATTCAAATGTATGGCAGAGAAGCAATTATACCCATTTCTCCTGCAGGAAGTATACAAGCTGAATGCTGTGGACAGGCATATGAACTCTGGTCAGCTTCAGTGGGTGAGGTGCTACTGTTAGGATATCCCATTCAAATGTATGTCACAGGAACAATTACACCCATATCTCCTGCAGGAAGTATACAAGCTGAATACTGTGGACAGGTGTATGAACTCTGGTCAGCTTCAGTGGGTGAGGTGCTACTGTTAGGATATCCCATTCAAATGTATGTCACAGGAACAATTACACCCATATCTCCTGCAGGAAGTATACAAGCTGAATACTGTGGACAGGTGTATGAGGTCTGGTCAGCCTCATTGCGTGAGGTACTACTGTTAGGATATCCCATTCAAATGTATAGCACAGGAACAATTACACCCATATCTCCTGCAGGAAGTATACAAGCTGAATACTGTGGACAGGTGTATGAAGTCTGGTCAGCCTCATTGCCTGAGGTACTACTGTTAGGATATCCCATTCAAATGTATAGCACAGGAACAATTACACCCATATCTCCTGCAGGAAGTATACAAGCTGAATGCTGTGGACAGGTGTATGTAGTCTGGTCAGCCTCATTGCGTGAGGTACTACTGTTAGGATATCCCATTCAAATGTATAGCACAGGAACAATTACACCCATATCTCCTGCAGGAAGTATACAAGCTGAATACTGTGGACAGGTGTATGAAGTCTGGGCAGCTTCAGTGGGTGAGGTGCTACTGTTAGGATATCCCATTCAAATGTATGTCACAGGAACAATTACACCCGTTTCTCCTGCAGGAAGTATACAAGCTGAATACTGTGGACAGGTGTATGAAGTCGGGTCAGCCTCAGTGGGTGAGGTGCTACTGTTAGGTTATCCCATTCAAATGTATGGCAGAGAAGCAATTATACCCATTTCTCCTGCAGGAAGTATACAAGCTGAATGCTGTGGACAGGTGTATGTAGTCTGGTCAGCCTCAGTGGTTGAGGTGCTACTGTTAGGTTATCCCATTCAAATGTATGGCAGAGAAGCAATTATACCCATTTCTCCTGCAGGAAGTATACAAGCTGAATGCTGTGGACAGGCATATGAACTCTGGTCAGCTTCAGTGGGTGAGGTGCTACTGTTAGGATATCCCATTCAAATGTATGTCACAGGAACAATTACACCCATATCTCCTGCAGGAAGTATACAAGCTGAATACTGTGGACAGGTGTATGAGGTCTGGTCAGCCTCATTGCGTGAGGTACTACTGTTAGGATATCCCATTCAAATGTATAGCACAGGAACAATTACACCCATATCTCCTGCAGGAAGTATACAAGCTGAATACTGTGGACAGGTGTATGAAGTCTGGTCAGCCTCATTGCGTGAGGTACTACTGTTAGGATATCCCATTCAAATGTATAGCACAGGAACAATTACACCCATATCTCCTGCAGGAAGTATACAAGCTGAATACTGTGGACAGGTGTATGAAGTCTGGTCACCCTCATTGCGTGAGGTCCTACTGTTAGGATATCCCATTCAAATGTATAGCACAGGAACTATTACACCCATATCTCCTGCAGGAAGTATACAAGCTGAATACTGTGGACAGGTGTATGTAGTCTGGTAGGCCTCAGTGGGTGAGGTGCTACTGTTAGGTTATCCCATTCAAATGTATGTCACAGGAACAATTACACCCATATCTCCTGCAGGAAGTATACAAGCTGAATACTGTGGACAGGTGTATGTAGTCTGGTAGGCCTCAGTGGGTGAGGTCCTACTGTTAGGATATCCCATTCAAATGTATAGCACAGGAACAATTACACCCATATCTCCTGCAGGAAGTATACAAGCTGAATACTGTGGACAGGTGTATGAAGTCTGGACAGGTTCAGTGGGTGAGGTGCTACTGTTAGGATATCCCATTCAAATGTATGTCACAGGAACAATTACACCCGTTTCTCCTGCAGGAAGTATACAAGCTGAATACTGTGGACAGGTGTACGAGGTCTGATCAGCCTCATTGCGTGAGGTACTACTGTTAGGATATCCCATTCAAATGTATGGCACAGGAACAATTATACCCATTTCTCCTGCAGGAAGTATACAAGCTGAATGCTGTGGACAGGTGTATGAAGTCTGGTCAGCCTCAGTGGGTGAGGTGCTACTGTTAGGATATCCCATTCAAATGTATGGCACAGTAACAATTACACCCATTTCTCCTGCAGGAAGTATACAAGCTGTCATGCTATGGACAGGTGTATGAGTTCTGGCCAGCCTCAGTGGGTGATGTGCTACTGTTAGGATATCCCATTCAAATGTACGGCACAGGAACAATTACACCTATTTCTCCAGCAGGAAGTATACAAGCTGAATGCTGTGGACAGCCATATGAGGTCTGGTCAGCCTCAGTGGGTGAGGTGCTACTGTTAGGATATCCCATTCAAATGTATGGCACAGGAACAATTACACCCATTTCTCCTGCAGGAAGTATACAAGCTGAATGCTGTGGACAGGCATATGAGGTCTGGTCAGCCTCAGTGGGTGACGTGCTACTGTTAGAATATCCAATTCAAATGTATGGCACAGGAACAATTACACCCATTTCTCCTGCAGGAAGTATACAAGCTGAATGATGTGGACAGGTGTATGAAGTCTGGTCAGCCTCAGTGGGTGAGGTGCTACTGTTAGAATATCCCATTCAAATGTATGCCAGAGAAGCAATTACACCCATTTCTCCTGCAGGAAGTATACAAGCTGAATGCTGTGGTCAGGTGTATGAAGTCTTGTCAGCCTCAGTGAGTGAGGTGCTACTGCTAGGATATCCCATTCAAATGTATGGCACAGGAACAATTACACCCATTTCTCCTCCAGGAAGTGTACAAGCTGTCATGCTGTGTACAGGCATATGAAGTCTTGTCAGCCTCAGTGGGTGAGAAGCTACTATTAGTATATCCCATGCAAATGTATGGCACAGCACCAATTACACCCTTTTCTCCTGCAGGAGGTATACAAGCTGAATGAAATGGTCAGGTGTATGATGTGTGGTCAGCCTCAGTGGGTGAGGTGCTACTGTTAGGATATCCCATTCAAATGTATGGTAGAGAAGCAATTACACCCATTTCTCCTGCAGGAATTATACAAGCTGAATGCTGTGGACAGGCATATGAAGTCTGGTCAGCCTCAGTGGGTGAGGTGCTACTGTTAGGATATCCCATTCAAATGTATGGCAGAGAAGCAATTACACCCATTTCTCCTTCAGGAAGTATAGAAGCTGAATGCTGTGGACAGGCTAATGAGGTCTGATCAGCCTCAGTAGGTGAGGTGCTACTGTTAGGATATCCCATTCAAACGTATGGCACAGGAACAATTACACCCATTTCTCCTGCAGGAAGTATACAAGCTGAATGCTGTTTACAGCCATATGAGGTCTGGTCAGCCTCAGTGGGTGAGGTGGTACTGTTAGAATAATCCATTCAAATGCATGGCTCAGGAGCAATTACACCCATTTCTCCTGCAGGAAGTATACAAGCTGAATGCTGTGGACAGGTATATGAAGTCTGGTCAGCCTCAGTGGGTGAGGGTCTACAGTTAGAATATCCCATTCAAATGTATGGCAGAGAAGCAATTACACCTTTTTCTCCTGCAGGAAGTATACAAGCTGAATGCTTAGGTCAGTTGTATGAAGTCTTGTCAGCCTCAGTGAGTGACGTGCTACTGTTAGGATATCCCATTCAAATGTATGGCACAGGAACAATTACACCCTTTTCTCCTGCAGGAAGTATACAAGCTGAATGATGTGGTCAGGTGTATGAAGTCTTGTCAGCCTCAGTGAGTGAGGTGCTACTGCTAGGATATCCCATGCAAATGTATGGCACAGCACCAGTTACACCCTTTTCTCCTGCAGGAAGTATACAAGCTGAATGATGTGGTCAGGTGTATGAGGTCTGGTCAGCCTTAGTGGGTGACGTGCTACTGTTAGGATATCCCATTCAAAAGTATGGCAGAGAAGCAATTACACCCTTTTCTCCTGCAGGAAGTATACAAGCTGAATGATGTGGTCAGGTGTATGAAGTCTGGGCAGCCTCAGTGTGTGAGGTGCTACTGTTAGGATATCCCATTCAAATGTATGGCACAGGAACAATTACACCCATTTCTCCTGCAGAAAGTATACAAGCTGAACCATGTGGACAGGCATATGAAGTTTGGTCAGCCTCAGTGGGTGAGGTGTTACTGTTAGGATATCCCATTCAAATGTATGTTACAGGAACAATTACACCCATTTCTCCTGCAGGAGGTATACAAGCTGAATGATGTGGACAGGTGTATGAAGTCTGGTCAGCCTCAGTGGGTGAGGTGCTACTGTTAGGACATCCCAATCAAATGTATGTTACAGGAACAATTACACCCATTTCTCCTGCAGGAGGTATACAAGCTGAATGATGTGGACAGGTGTATGAAGTCTGGTCAGCCTCAGTGGATGAGGTGCTACTGTTAGGATATCCCATTCAAATGTATAGCACAGGAACAATTATACCCATTTCTCCTGCAGGAAGTATACAAGCTGAATGCTGTGGACAGGTGTATGTAGTCTGGTAGGCCTCAGTGGGTGAGGTGCTACTGTTAGGATATCCCATTCAAATGTATGGCACAGGAACAATTACACCAATTTCTCCTGCAGGAGGTATACAAGCTGAATACTGTGGACAGGTGTATAAGGTCTGGTCAGCCTCAGTGGGTGAGGTGCTACTGTTAGGATATCCCATTCAAATGTATGGCACAGGAACAATTACACCCATTTCTCCTGCAGGAAGTATACAAGCAGAATGCTGTGGACAGGTATATGAAGTCTGGTCAGCCTCAGTGGGTGAGATGCTACTGTTAGAATATCCCATTCAAATGTATGGCAGAGAAACAATTACACCCATTTCTCCTGCAGGAAGTATACAAGCTGAATGATGTGGGCAGGTGTATGAAGTCGGGTCAGCCTCAGTGGGTGAGGTGCTACTGTTAGGTTATCCCATTCAAATGTATGGCAGAGAAGCAATTATACCCATTTCTCCTGCAGGAAGTATACAAGCTGAATGCTGTGGACAGGTATATGTAGTCTGGTCAGCCTCAGTGGTTGAGGTGCTACTGTTAGGTTATCCCATTCAAATGTATGGCAGAGAAGCAATTATACCCATTTCTCCTGCAGGAAGTATACAAGCTGAATGCTGTGGACAGGTGTATGTAGTCTGGTCAGGCTCAGTGGGTGAGGTGCTACAGTTAGGTTATCCCATTCAAATGTATGGCAGAGAAGCAATTATACCCATTTCTCCTGCAGGAAGTATACAAGCTGAATGCTGTGGACAGGTGTATGTAGTGTGGTCAGCCTCAGTGGGTGAGGTGCTACTGTTAGGTTATCCCATTCAAATGTATGGCAGAGAAGCAATTATACCCATTTCTCCTGCAGGAAGTATACAAGCTGAATGCTGTGGACAGGCATATGAACTCTGGTCAGCTTCAGTGGGTGAGGTGCTACTGTTAGGATATCCCATTCAAATGTATGTCACAGGAACAATTACACCCATATCTCCTGCAGGAAGTATACAAGCTGAATACTGTGGACAGGTGTATGAGGTCTGGTCAGCCTCATTGCGTGGGGTACTACTGTTAGGATATCCCATTCAAATGTATAGCACAGGAACAACTACACCCATATCTCCTGCAGGAAGTATACAAGCTGAATACTGTGGACAGGTGTATGAAGTCTGGTCAGCCTCATTGCGTGAGGTACTACTGTTAGGATATCCCATTCAAATGTATAGCACAGGAACAATTACACCCATATCTCCTGCAGGAAGTATACAAGCTGAATACTGTGGACAGGTGTATGAAGTCTGGTCAGCCTCATTGCCTGAGGTACTACTGTTAGGATATCCCATTCAAATGTATAGCACAGGAACAATTACACCCATATCTCCTGCAGGAAGTATACAAGCTGAATGCTGTGGACAGGTGTATGTAGTCTGGTCAGCCTCATTGCGTGAGGTACTACTGTTAGGATATCCCATTCAAATGTATAGCACAGGAACAATTACACCCATATCTCCTGCAGGAAGTATACAAGCTGAATACTGTGGACAGGTGTATGAAGTCTGGGCAGCTTCAGTGGGTGAGGTGCTACTGTTAGGATATCCCATTCAAATGTATGTCACAGGAACAATTATACCCGTTTCTCCTGCAGGAAGTATACAAGCTGAATACTGTGGACAGGTGTATGAAGTCGGGTCAGCCTCAGTGGGTGAGGTGCTACTGTTAGGTTATCCCATTCAAATGTATGGCAGAGAAGCAATTATACCCATTTCTCCTGCAGGAAGTATACAAGCTGAATGCTGTGGACAGGTGTATGTAGTCTGGTCAGCCTCAGTGGTTGAGGTGCTACTGTTAGGTTATCCCATTCAAATGTATGGCAGAGAAGCAATTATACCCATTTCTCCAGCAGGATGTATACAAGCTGAATGCTGTGGACAGGCATATGAACTCTGGTCAGCTTCAGTGGGTGAGGTGCTACTGTTAGGATATCCCATTCAAATGTATGTCACAGGAACAATTACACCCATATCTCCTGCAGGAAGTATACAAGCTGAATACTGTGGACAGGTGTATGAGGTCTGGTCAGCCTCATTGCGTGAGGTACTACTGTTAGGATATCCCATTCAAATGTATAGCACAGGAACAATTACACCCATATCTCCTGCAGGAAGTATACAAGCTGAATACTGTGGACAGGTGTATGAAGTCTGGTCAGCCTCATTGCGTGAGGTACTACTGTTAGGATATCCCATTCAAATGTATAGCACAGGAACAATTACACCCATATCTCCTGCAGGAAGTATACAAGCTGAATACTGTGGACAGGTGTATGAAGTCTGGTCACCCTCATTGCGTGAGGTCCTACTGTTAGGATATCCCATTCAAATGTATAGCACAGGAACAATTACACCCATATCTCCTGCAGGAAGTATACAAGCTGAATACTGTGGACAGGTGTATGTAGTCTGGTAGGCCTCAGTGGGTGAGGTACTACTGTTAGGTTATCCCATTCAAATGTATGTCACAGGAACAATTACACCCATATCTCCTGCAGGAAGTATACAAGCTGAATACTGTGGACAGGTGTATGTAGTCTGGTAGGCCTCAGTGGGTGAGGTCCTACTGTTAGGATATCCCATTCAAATGTATAGCACAGGAACAATTACACCCATATCTCCTGCAGGAAGTATACAAGCTGAATACTGTGGACAGGTGTATGAAGTCTGGGCAGGTTCAGTGGGTGAGGTGCTACTGTTAGGATATCCCATTCAAATGTATGTCACAGGAACAATTATACCCATTTCTCCTGCAGGAAGTATACAAGCTGAATGCTGTGGACAGGTGTATGAAGTCTGGTCCGCCTCAGTGGGTGAGGTGCTACTGTTAGGATATCCCATTCAAATGTATGGCACAGTAACAATTACACCCATTTCTCCTGCAGGAAGTATACAAGCTGTCATGCTATGGACAGGTGTATGAGTTCTGGCCAGCCTCAGTGGGTGATGTGCTACTGTTAGGATATCCCATTCAAATGTACGGCACAGGAACAATTACACCTATTTCTCCAGCAGGAAGTATACAAGCTGAATGCTGTGGACAGCCATATGAGGTCTGGTCAGCCTCAGTGGGTGAGGTGCTACTGTTAGGATATCCCATTCAAATGTATGGCACAGGAACAATTACACCCATTTCTCCTGCAGGAAGTATACAAGCTGAATGCTGTGGACAGGCATATGAGGTCTGGTCAGCCTCAGTGGGTGACGTGCTACTGTTAGAATATCCAATTCAAATGTATGGCACAGGAACAATTACACCCATTTCTCCTGCAGGAAGTATACAAGCTGAATGATGTGGACAGGTGTATGAAGTCTGGTCAGCCTCAGTGGGTGAGGTGCTACTGTTAGAATATCCCATTCAAATGTATGGCAGAGAAGCAATTACACCCATTTCTCCTGCAGGAAGTATACAAGCTGAATGCTGTGGTCAGGTGTATGAAGTATTGTCAGCCTCAGTGAGTGAGGTGCTACTGCTAGGATATCCCATTCAAATGTATGGCACAGGAACAATTACACCCATTTCTCCTCCAGGAAGTGTACAAGCTGTCATGCTGTGTACAGGCATATGAAGTCTTGTCAGCCTCAGTGGGTGAGAAGCTACTTTTAGTATATCCCATGCAAATGTATGGCACAGCACCAATTACACCCTTTTCTCCTGCAGGAGGTATACAAGCTGAATGATATGGTCAGGTGTATGATGTGTGGTCAGCCTCAGTGGGTGAGGTGCTACTGTTAGGATATCCCATTCAAATGTATGGTAGAGAAGCAATTACACCCATTTCTCCTGCAGGAATTATACAAGCTGAATGCTGTGGACAGGCATATGAAGTCTGGTCAGCCTCAGTGGGTGAGGTGCTACTGTTAGGATATCCCATTCAAATGTATGGCAGAGAAGCAATTACACCCATTTCTCCTTCAGGAAGTATAGAAGCTGAATGCTGTGGACAGGCTAATGAGGTCTGATCAGCCTCAGTAGGTGAGGTGCTACTGTTAGGATATCCCATTCAAATGTATGGCACAGGAACAATTACACCCATTTCTCCTGCAGGAAGTATACAAGCTGAATGCTGTTTACAGCCATATGAGGTCTGGTCAGCCTCAGTGGGTGAGGTGGTACTGTTAGAATAATCCATTCAAATGCATGGCTCAGGAGCAATTACACCCATTTCTCCTGCAGGAAGTATACAAGCTGAATGCTGTGGACAGGTATATGAAGTCTGGTCAGCCTCAGTGGGTGAGGGTCTACAGTTAGAATATCCCATTCAAATGTATGGCAGAGAAGCAATTACACCTTTTTCTCCTGCAGGAAGTATACAAGCTGAATGCTTAGGTCAGTTGTATGAAGTCTTGTCAGCCTCAGTGAGTGACGTGCTACTGTTAGGATATCCCATTCAAATGTATGGCACAGGAACAATTACACCCTTTTCTCCTGCAGGAAGTATACAAGCTGAATGATGTGGTCAGGTGTATGAAGTCTTGTCAGCCTCAGTGAGTGAAGTGCTACTGCTAGGATATCCCATGCAAATGTATGGCACAGCACCAATTACACCCTTTTCTCCTGCAGGAAGTATACAAGCTGAATGATGTGGTCAGGTGTATGAGGTCTGGTCAGCCTTAGTGGGTGACGTGCTACTGTTAGGATATCCCATTCAAAAGTATGGCAGAGAAGCAATTACACCCTTTTCTCCTGCAGGAAGTATACAAGCTGAATGATGTGGTCAGGTGTATGAAGTCTGGGCAGCCTCAGTGTGTGAGGTGCTACTGTTAGGATATCCCATTCAAATGTATGGCACAGGAACAATTACACCCATTTCTCCTGCAGAAAGTATACAAGCTGAATCATGTGGACAGGCATATGAAGTTTGGTCAGCCTCAGTGGGTGAGGTGTTACTGTTAGGATATCCCATTCAAATGTATGTTACAGGAACAATTACACCCATTTCTCCTGCAGGAGGTATACAAGCTGAATGATGTGGACAGGTGTATGAAGTCTGGTCAGCCTCAGTGGGTGAGGTGCTACTGTTAGGACATCCCAATCAAATGTATGTTACAGGAACAATTACACCCATTTCTCCTGCAGGAGGTATACAAGCTGAATGATGTGGACAGGTGTATGAAGTCTGGTCAGCCTCAGTGGATGAGGTGCTACTGTTAGGATATCCCATTCAAATGTATAGCACAGGAACAATTATACCCATTTCTCCTGCAGGAAGTATACAAGCTGAATGCTGTGGACAGGTGTATGTAGTCTGGTAGGCCTCAGTGGGTGAGGTGCTACTGTTAGGATATCCCATTCAAATATATGTCACAGGAACAATTACACCCATTTCTCCTGCAGGAAGTATACAAGCTGAATACTGTGGACAGGTGTATGAGGTCTGGTCAGCCTCATTGCGTGAGGTACTACTGTTAGGATATCCCATTCAAACGTATGGCACAGGAACAATTATACCCATTTCTCCTGCAGGAAGTATACAAGCTGAATGTTGTGGACAGGTGTATGAAGTCTGGTCAGCCTCAGTGGGTGAGGTGCTACTGTTAGGATCTCCCATTCAAATGTATGGCAAAGTAACAATTACACCCATTTCTCCTGCAGGAAGTATACAAGCTGTCATGCTATGGACAGTTGTATGAGTTCTGGCCAGCCTCATTGGGTGATGTGCTACTGTTAGGATATCCCATTCAAATGTATGGCACAGGACCAATTACACTCATTTCTCCAGCAGGAAGTATACAAGCTGAATGCTGTGGACAGCCGTATGAGGTCTGGTCAGCCTCAGTGGGTGAGGTGCTACTGTTAGGATATCCCATTCAAATGTATAGCACAGTAACAATTACACCCATTTCTCCTGCAGGAAGTATAAAAGCTGTCATGCTATGGACAGGTGTATGAGTTCTGGCCAGCCTCAGTGAGTGAGGTGCTACTAATAGGATATCCCATTCAAATGTACTGCACAGGAACAATTACACCCATTTCTCCTGCAGGAAGTATACAAGCTGTCATGCTGTGTACAGGCATATAAAGTCTTGTCAGCCTCAGTGGTTGAGAAGCTACTATTAGAATATGCCATGCAAATGTATGGCACAGCACCAATTACACCCTTTTCTCCTGCAGGAGGTATACAAGCTGAATGATGTGGTCAGGTGTATGAGGTCTGGTCAGCCTCAGTGGGTGAGGTGCTACTGTTAGGTTATCCCATTCAAATGTATGTCACACGAACACTTACAACCATTTCTCCTGCAGGAAGTATACAAGCTGAATACTGTGGACAGGTGTATGAGGTCTGGTCAGCCTCATTGCGTGAGGTACTACTGCTAGGATATCCCATTCAAATGTATAGCACAGGAACAATTATACCCATTTCTCCTGCAGGAAGTATACAAGCTGAATGCTGTGGACAGGTGTATGAAGTCTGGTCAGCTTCAGTGGGTTAGGTACTACTGTTAGGATCTCCCATGCAAATGTATGGCAGAGAAGCAATTATACCCATTTCTCCTGCAGGAAGTATACAAGCTGAATGATGTGGTCAGGTGTATGAGGTCTGGTCAGCCTTAGTGGGTGACGTGCTACTGTTAGGATATCCCATTCAAAAGTATGGCAGAGAAGCAATTACACCCTTTTCTCCTGCAGGAAGTATACAAGCTGAATGATGTGGTCAGGTGTATGAAGTCTCGGCAGCCTCAGTGGGTGAGGTGCTACTGTTAGGATATCCCATTCAAATGTATGGCATAGGAACAATTACACCCATTTCTCCTGCAGGAAGTATACAAGCAGAATGCTGTGGACAGGTATATGAAGTCTGGTCAGCCTCAGTGGGTGAGGTGCTACTGTTAGAATATCCCATTCAAATGTATGGCAGAGAAGCAATTACACCCATTTCTCCTGCAGGAAGTATACAAGCTGAATGATGTGGGCAGGTGTATGAAGTCGGGTCAGCCTCAGTGGGTGAGGTGCTACTGTTAGGTTATCCTATTCAAATGTATGGCAGAGAAGCAATAATACCCATTTCTCCTGCAGGAAGTATACAAGCTGAATGCTGTGGACAGGTATATGTAGTCTGGTCAGCCTCAGTGGTTGAGGTGCTACAGTTAGGTTATCCCATTCAAATGTATGGCAGAGAAGCAATTATACCCATTTCTCCTGCAGGAAGTATACAAGCTGAATGCTGTGGACAGGTGTATGTAGTCTGGTCAGGCTCAGTGGGTGAGGTGCTACTGTTAGGTTATCCCATTCAAATGTATGGCAGAGAAGCAATTATACCCATTTCTCCTGCAGGAAGTATACAAGCTGAATGCTGTGGACAGGTGTATGTAGTCTGGTCAGCCTCCGTGGGTGAGGTGCTACTGTTAGGTTATCCCATTCAAATGTATGGCAGAGAAGCAATTATACCCATTTCTCCTGCAGGAAGTATACAAGCTGAATGCTGTGGACAGGCATATGAACTCTGGTCAGCTTCAGTGGGTGAGGTGCTACTGTTAGGATATCCCATTCAAATGTATGTCACAGGAACAATTACACCCATATCTCCTGCAGGAAGTATACAAGCTGAATACTGTGGACAGGTGTATGAAGTCTGGTCACCCTCATTGCGTGAGGTCCTACTGTTAGGATATCCCATTCAAATGTATAGCACAGGAACAATTACACCCATATCTCCTGCAGGAAGTATACAAGCTGAATACTGTGGACAGGTGTATGAGGTCTGGTCAGCCTCATTGCGTGAGGTACTACTGTTAGGATATCCCATTCAAATGTATGGCACAGGAACAATTACACCCATTTCTCCTGCAGGAAGTATACAAGCTGAATGATGTGGACAGGTGTATGAAGTCTGGTCAGCCTCAGTGGGTGAGGTGCTACTGTTAGAATATCCCATTCAAATGTATGGCAGAGAAGCAATTACACCCATTTCTCCTGCAGGAAGTATACAAGCTGAATGCTGTGGTCAGGTGTATGAAGTCTTGTCAGCCTCAGTGAGTGAGGTGCTACTGCTACGATATCCCATTCAAATGTATGGCACAGGAACAATTACACCCATTTCTCCTCCAGGAAGTGTACAAGCTGTCATGCTGTGTACAGGCATATGAAGTCTTGTCAGCCTCAGTGGGTGAGAAGCTACTATTAGAATATCCCATGCAAATGTATGGCACAGCACCAATTACACCCTTTTCTCCTGCAGGAGGTATACAAGCTGAATGATATGGTCAGGTGTATGAGGTGTGGTCAGCCTCAGTGGGTGAGGTGCTACTGTTAGGATATCCCGTCAAAATGTATGGCACAGGAACAATTACACCCATTTCTCCTGCAGGAAGTATACAAGCTGAATGCTGTAGACAGGCATATGAGGTCTGGTCAGCCTCAGTGGGTGAGGTGCTACTGTTAGGATATCCCATTCAAATGTATGGCAGAGAAGCAATTACTTCCATTACTACTGCAGGAGGTATACAAGCTGAATGCTGTGGTCAGGCATATGAAGTCTTCTCAGCCTCAGTGAGTGAGGTGCTACTGTTAGGATATCCCATTCAAATGTACGGCACAGGAACAATTACACCCATTTCTCCTGCAGGAAGTATACAAGCTGTCATGCTGTGGACAGGTGTATGAGGTCTGGTCAGCCACAGTGGGTGAGGTGCTACTGTTAGGATATCCCGTTCAAATGAATTGCACAGGAACAATTACACCCATTTCTCCTGCAGGAAGTATACAAGCTGAATGCTCTGGACAGGTGTATGAGGTCTGGTCAGCTTCAGTGGGTGAGGTGCTACTGTTAGGATATCCCGTCCAAATGTATGGCACAGGAACAATTACCCCATTTCTCCTGCAGGAAGTATACAAGCTGAATGCTGTAGACAGGCATATGAGGTCTGGTCAGCCTCAGTGGGTGAGGTGCTACTGTTAGAATATCCCATGCAAATGTATAGCACATCACCAATTACACCCTTTTCTCCTGCAGGAGGTATACAAGCTGAATACTGTGGACAGGTGTATGAAGTCTGGTCACCCTCATTGCGTGAGGTCCTACTGTTAGGATATCCCATTCAAATGTATAGCACAGGAACAATTACACCCATATCTCCTGCAGGAAGTATACAAGCTGAATACTGTGGACAGGTGTATAAAGTCTGGGCAGCTTCATTGGGTGAGGTGCTACTGTTAGGATATCCCATTCAAATGTATGGCACAGGAACAATTATACCCATTTCTCCTGCAGGAAGTATACAATCTGAATGCTGTGGACAGGTGTATGAAGTCTGGTCAGCCTCAGTGGGTGAGGTGCTACTGTAAGGATATCCCATTCAAATGTATGGCACAGTAACAATTACACCCATTTCTCCTGCAGGAAGTATACAAGCTGTCATGCTATGGACAGGTGTATGAGTTCTGGCCAGCCTCAGTGGGTGATGTGCTACTGTTAGGCTTTCCCATTCAAATGTACGGCACAGGAACAATTACACCTATTTCTCCAGCAGGAAGTATACAAGCTGAATGCTGTGGACAGGTGTATGAGGTCTGGTCAGCCTCAGTGGGTGAGGTGCTACTGTTAGAATATCCAATTCAAATGTATGGCACAGGAACAATTACACCCATTTCTCCTGCAGGAAGTATACAAGCTGAATGATGTGGACAGGTGTATGAAGTCTGGTCAGCCTCAGTGGGTGAGGTGCTACTGTTAGAATATCCCATTCAAATGTATGGCAGAGAAGCAATTACACCCATTTCTCCTGCAGGAAGTATACAAGCTGAATGCTGTGGTCAGGTGTATGAAGTCTTGTCAGCCTCAGTGAGTGAGGTGCTACTGCTACGATATCCCATTCAAATGTATGGCACAGGAACAATTACACCCATTTCTCCTCCAGGAAGTGTACAAGCTGTCATGCTGTGTACAGGCATATGAAGTCTTGTCAGCCTCAGTGGGTGAGAAGCTACTATTAGAATATCCCATGCAAATGTATGGCACAGCACCAATTACACCCTTTTCTCCTGCAGGAGGTATACAAGCTGAATGATATGGTCAGGTGTATGAGGTGTGGTCAGCCTCAGTGGGTGAGGTGCTACTGTTAGGATATCCCGTCAAAATGTATGGCACAGGAACAATTACACCCATTTCTCCTGCAGGAAGTATACAAGCTGAATGCTGTAGACAGGCATATGAGGTCTGGTCAGCCTCAGTGGGTGAGGTGCTACTGTTAGGATATCCCATTCAAATGTATGGCAGAGAAGCAATTACTTCCATTACTACTGCAGGAGGTATACAAGCTGAATGCTGTGGTCAGGCATATGAAGTCTTCTCAGCCTCAGTGAGTGAGGTGCTACTGTTAGGATATCCCATTCAAATGTACGGCACAGGAACAATTACACCCATTTCTCCTGCAGGAAGTATACAAGCTGTCATGCTGTGGACAGGTGTATGAGGTCTGGTCAGCCACAGTGGGTGAGGTGCTACTGTTAGGATATCCCGTTCAAATGAATTGCACAGGAACAATTACACCCATTTCTCCTGCAGGAAGTATACAAGCTGAATGCTCTGGACAGGTGTATGAGGTCTGGTCAGCTTCAGTGGGTGAGGTGCTACTGTTAGGATATCCCGTCCAAATGTATGGCACAGGAACAATTACCCCATTTCTCCTGCAGGAAGTATACAAGCTGAATGCTGTAGACAGGCATATGAGGTCTGGTCAGCCTCAGTGGGTGAGGTGCTACTGTTAGAATATCCCATGCAAATGTATAGCACATCACCAATTACACCCTTTTCTCCTGCAGGAGGTATACAAGCTGAATGATGTGGTCAGGTGTATGAGGTCTGGTCAGCCTCAATGGGTGAGGTGCTACTGTTAGGATATCCCATTCAAATGTATGGCAGAGAAGCAATTACACCCATTTCTCCTGCAGGAAGTATACAAGCTCAATGCTGTGGACAGGCATATGAAGTCTGGTCAGCCTCAGTGGGTGAGGTGCTACTGTTAGGATATCCCATTCAAATGTATGGCAGAGAAGCAATTACACCCATTTCTCCTTCAGGAAGTATACAAGCTGAATGCTGTGGACAGGTGTATGACGTCAGGTCAGCCTCAGTGGGTGAGGTGCTACTGTTAGGATGTCCCATTCAAATGTATGGCAGAGAAGCAATTACACCTTTTTCTCCTGCAGGAAGTATACAAGCTGAATGCTTAGGTCAGTTGTATGAAGTCTTGTCAGCCTCAGTGAGTGACGTGCTACTGTTAGGATATCCCATTCAAATGTATGGCACAGGAACAATTACACCCTTTTCTCCTGCAGGAAGTATACAAGCTGAATGATGTGGTCAGGTGTATGAAGTCTTGTCAGCCTCAGTGAGTGAAGTGCTACTGCTAGGATATCCCATGCAAATGTATGGCACAGCACCAATTACACCCTTTACTCCTGCAGGAAGTATACAAGCTGAATGATGTGGTCAGGTGTATGAGGTCTGGTCAGCCTTAGTGGGTGACGTGCTACTGTTAGGATATCCCATTCAAAAGTATGGCAGAGAAGCAATTACACCCTTTTCTCCTGCAGGAAGTATACAAGCTGAATGATGTGGTCAGGTGTATGAAGTCTGGGCAGCCTCAGTGTGTGAGGTGCTACTGTTAGGATATCCCATTCAAATGTATGGCACAGGAACAATTACACCCATTTCTCCTGCAGAAAGTATACAAGCTGAATCATGTGGACAGGCATATGAAGTTTGGTCAGCCTCAGTGGGTGAGGTGTTACTGTTAGGATATCCCATTCAAATGTATGTTACAGGAACAATTACACCCATTTCTCCTGCAGGAGGTATACAAGCTGAATGATGTGGACAGGTGTATGAAGTCTGGTCAGCCTCAGTGGGTGAGGTGCTACTGTTAGGACATCCCAATCAAATGTATGTTACAGGAACAATTCCACCCATTTCTCCTGCAGGAGGTATATTAGCTGAATGATGTGGACAGGTGTATGAAGTCTGGTCAGCCTCAGTGGATGAGGTGCTACTGTTAGGATATCCCATTCAAATGTATAGCACAGGAACAATTATACCCATTTCTCCTGCAGGAAGTATACAAGCTGAATGCTGTGGACAGGTGTATGTAGTCTGGTAGGCCTCAGTGGGTGAGGTGCTACTGTTAGGATATCCCATTCAAATATATGTCACAGGAACAATTACACCCATTTCTCCTGCAGGAAGTATACAAGCTGAATACTGTGGACAGGTGTATGAGGTCTGGTCAGCCTCATTGCGTGAGGTACTACTGTTAGGATATCCCATTCAAACGTATGGCACAGGAACAATTATACCCATTTCTCCTGCAGGAAGTATACAAGCTGAATGTTGTGGACAGGTGTATGAAGTCTGGTCAGCCTCAGTGGGTGAGGTGCTACTGTTAGGATCTCCCATTCAAATGTATGGCAAAGTAACAATTACACCCATTTCTCCTGCAGGAAGTATACAAGCTGTCATGCTATGGACAGTTGTATGAGTTCTGGCCAGCCTCATTGGGTGATGTGCTACTGTTAGGATATCCCATTCAAATGTATGGCACAGGACCAATTACACTCATTTCTCCAGCAGGAAGTATACAAGCTGAATGCTGTGGACAGCCGTATGAGGTCTGGTCAGCCTCAGTGGGTGAGGTGCTACTGTTAGGATATCCCATTCAAATGTATAGCACAGTAACAACTACACCCATTTCTCCTGCAGGAAGTATAAAAGCTGTCATGCTATGGACAGGTGTATGAGTTCTGGCCAGCCTCAGTGAGTGAGGTGCTACTAATAGGATATCCCATTCAAATGTACTGCACAGGAACAATTACACCCATTTCTCCTGCAGGAAGTATACAAGCTGTCATGCTGTGTACAGGCATATAAAGTCTTGTCAGCCTCAGTGGTTGAGAAGCTACTATTAGAATATGCCATGCAAATGTATGGCACAGCACCAATTACACCCTTTTCTCCTGCAGGAGGTATACAAGCTGAATGATGTGGTCAGGTGTATGAGGTCTGGTCAGCCTCAGTGGGTGAGGTGCTACTGTTAGGTTATCCCATTCAAATGTATGTCACACGAACACTTACAACCATTTCTCCTGCAGGAAGTATACAAGCTGAATACTGTGGACAGGTGTATGAGGTCTGGTCAGCCTCATTGCGTGAGGTACTACTGCTAGGATATCCCATTCAAATGTATAGCACAGGAACAATTATACCCATTTCTCCTGCAGGAAGTATACAAGCTGAATGCTGTGGACAGGTGTATGAAGTCTGGTCAGCCTCAGTGGGTTAGGTACTACTGTTAGGATCTCCCATGCAAATGTATGGCACAGCACCAATTACACCCTTTTCTCCTGCAGGAAGTATACAAGCTGAATGATGTGGTCAGGTGTATGAGGTCTGGTCAGCCTTAGTGGGTGACGTGCTACTGTTAGGATATCCCATTCAAAAGTATGGCAGAGAAGCAATTACACCCTTTTCTCCTGCAGGAAGTATACAAGCTGAATGATGTGGTCAGGTGTATGAAGTCTCGGCAGCCTCAGTGGGTGAGGTGCTACTGTTAGGATATCCCATTCAAATGTATGGCACAGGAACAATTACACCCATTTCTCCTGCAGGAAGTATACAAGCAGAATGCTGTGGACAGGTATATGAAGTCTGGTCAGCCTCAGTGGGTGAGGTGCTACTGTTAGAATATCCCATTCAAATGTATGGCAGAGAAGCAATTACACCCATTTCTCCTGCAGGAAGTATACAAGCTGAATGATGTGGGCAGGTGTATGAAGTCGGGTCAGCCTCAGTGGGTGAGGTGCTACTGTTAGGTTATCCTATTCAAATGTATGGCAGAGAAGCAATAATACCCATTTCTCCTGCAGGAAGTATACAAGCTGAATGCTGTGGACAGGTATATGTAGTCTGGTCAGCCTCAGTGGTTGAGGTGCTACAGTTAGGTTATCCCATTCAAATGTATGGCAGAGAAGCAATTATACCCATTTCTCCTGCAGGAAGTATACAAGCTGAATGCTGTGGACAGGTGTATGTAGTCTGGTCAGGCTCAGTGGGTGAGGTGCTACTGTTAGGTTATCCCATTCAAATGTATGGCAGAGAAGCAATTATACCCATTTCTCCTGCAGGAAGTATACAAGCTGAATGCTGTGGACAGGTGTATGTAGTCTGGTCAGCCTCAGTGGGTGAGGTGCTACTGTTAGGATATCCCATTCAAATGTATGGTAGAGAAGCAATTACACCCATTTCTCCTGCAGGAAGTATACAAGCTGAATGCTGTGGACAGGCATATGAACTCTGGTCAGCTTCAGTGGGTGAGGTGCTACTGTTAGGATATCACATTCAAATGTATGTCACAGGAACAATTACACCCATATCTCCTGCAGGAAGTATACAAGCTGAATACTGTGGACAGGTGTATGAAGTCTGGTCACCCTCATTGCGTGAGGTCCTACTGTTAGGATATCCCATTCAAATGTATAGCACAGGAACAATTACACCCATATCTCCTGCAGGAAGTATACAAGCTGAATACTGTGGACAGGTGTATGAGGTCTGGTCAGCCTCATTGCGTGAGGTACTACTGTTAGGATATCCCATTCAAATGTATAGCACAGGAACAATTACACCCATATCTCCTGCAGGAGGTATACAAGCTGAATACTGTGGACAGGTGTATGAAGTCTGGTCAGCCTCATTGCGTGAGGTACTACTGTTAGGATATCCCATTCAAATGTATAGCACAGGAACAATTACACCCATATCTCCTGCAGGAAGTATACAAGCTGAATACTGTGGACAGGTGTATGAAGTCTGGTCACCCTCATTGCGTGAGGTCCTACTGTTAGGATATCCCATTCAAATGTATAGCACAGGAACAATTACACCCATATCTCCTGCAGGAAGTATACAAGCTGAATACTGTGGACAGGTGTATGAAGTCTGGGCAGCTTCATTGGGTGAGGTGCTACTGTTAGGATATCCCATTCAAATGTATGGCACAGGAACAATTATACCCATTTCTCCTGCAGGAAGTATACAATCTGAATGCTGTGGACAGGTGTATGAAGTCTGGTCAGCCTCAGTGGGTGAGGTGCTACTGTAAGGATATCCCATTCAAATGTATGGCACAGTAACAATTACACCCATTTCTCCTGCAGGAAGTATACAAGCTGTCATGCTATGGACAGGTGTATGAGTTCTGGCCAGCCTCAGTGGGTGATGTGCTACTGTTAGGATATCCCATTCAAATGTACGGCACAGGAACAATTACACCTATTTCTCCAGCAGGAAGTATACAAGCTGAATGCTGTGGACAGGTGTATGAGGTCTGGTCAGCCTCAGTGGGTGAGGTGCTACTGTTAGAATATCCAATTCAAATGTATGGCACAGGAACAATTACACCCATTTCTCCTGCAGGAAGTATACAAGCAGAATGCTGTGGACAGGTATATGAAGTCTGGTCAGCCTCAGTGGGTGAGGTGCTACTGTTAGAATATCCCATTCAAATGTATGGCAGAGAAGCAATTACACCCATTTCTCCTGCAGGAAGTATACAAGCTGAATGATGTGGGCAGGTGTATGAAGTCGGGTCAGCCTCAGTGGGTGAGGTGCTACTGTTAGGTTATCCCATTCAAATGTATGGCAGAGAAGCAATTATACCCATTTCTCCTGCAGGAAGTATACAAGCTGAATGCTGTGGACAGGTATATGTAGTCTGGTCAGCCTCAGTGGTTGAGGTGCTACTGTTAGGTTATCCCATTCAAATGTATGGCAGAGAAGCAATTATACCCATTTCTCCTGCAGGAAGTATACAAGCTGAATGCTGTGGACAGGTGTATGTAGTCTGGTCAGGCTCAGTGGGTGAGGTGCTACAGTTAGGTTATCCCATTAAAATGTATGGCAGAGAAGCAATTATACCCATTTCTCCTGCAGGAAGTATACAAGCTGAATGCTGTGGACAGGTGTATGTAGTGTGGTCAGCCTCAGTGGGTGAGGTGCTACTGTTAGGTTATCCCATTCAAATGTATGGCAGAGAAGCAATTATACGCATTTCTCCTGCAGGAAGTATACAAGCTGAATGATGTGGACAGGTGTATGAAGTCTGGTCAGCCTCAGTGGGTGAGGTGCTACTGTTAGAATATCCCATTCAAATGTATGGCAGAGAAGCAATTACACCCATTTCTCCTGCAGGAAGTATACAAGCTGAATGCTGTGGTCAGGTGTATGAAGTCTTGTCAGCCTCAGTGAGTGAGGTGCTACTGCTACGATATCCCATTCAAATGTATGGCACAGGAACAATTACACCCATTTCTCCTCCAGGAAGTGTACAAGCTGTCATGCTGTGTACAGGCATATGAAGTCTTGTCAGCCTCAGTGGGTGAGAAGCTACTATTAGAATATCCCATGCAAATGTATGGCACAGCACCAATTACACCCTTTTCTCCTGCAGGAGGTATACAAGCTGAATGATATGGTCAGGTGTATGAGGTGTGGTCAGACTCAGTGGGTGAGGTGCTACTGTTAGGATATCCCGTCAAAATGTATGGCACAGGAACAATTACACCCATTTCTCGTGCAGGAAGTATACAAGCTGAATGCTGTAGACAGGCATATGAGGTCTGGTCAGCCTCAGTGGGTGAGGTGCTACTGTTAGGATATCCCATTCAAATGTATGGCAGAGAAGCAATTACTTCCATTACTACTGCAGGAGGTATACAAGCTGAATGCTGTGGTCAGGCATATGAAGTCTTCTCAGCCTCAGTGAGTGAGGTGCTACTGTTAGGATATCCCATTCAAATGTACGGCACAGGAACAATTACACCCATTTCTCCTGCAGGAAGTATACAAGCTGTCATGCTGTGGACAGGTGTATGAGGTCTGGTCAGCCACAGTGGGTGAGGTGCTACTGTTAGGATATCCCGTTCAAATGAATGGCACAGGAACAATTACACCCATTTCTCCTGCAGGAAGTATACAAGCTGAATGCTCTGGACAGGTGTATGAGGTCTGGTCAGCTTCAGTGGGTGAGGTGCTACTGTTAGGATATCCCGTCCAAATGTATGGCACAGGAACAATTACCCCATTTCTCCTGCAGGAAGTATACAAGCTGAATGCTGTAGACAGGCATATGAGGTCTGGTCAGCCTCAGTGGGTGAGGTGCTACTGTTAGAATATCCCATGCAAATGTATAGCACATCACCAATTACACCCTTTTCTCCTGCAGGAGGTATACAAGCTGAATGATGTGGTCAGGTGTATGAGGTCTGGTCAGCCTCAATGGGTGAGGTGCTACTGTTAGGATATCCCATTCAAATGTATGGCAGAGAAGCAATTACACCCATTTCTCCTGCAGGAAGTATACAAGCTCAATGCTGTGGACAGGCATATGAAGTCTGGTCAGCCTCAGTGGGTGAGGTGCTACTGTTAGGATATCCCATTCAAATGTATGGCAGAGAAGCAATTACACCCATTTCTTCTTCAGGAAGTATACAAGCTGAATGCTGTGGACAGGTGTATGACGTCAGGTCAGCCTCAGTGGGTGAGGTGCTACTGTTAGGATGTCCCATTCAAATGTATGGCACAGGAACAATTACACCAATTTCTCCTGCAGGAAGTATACAAGCTGAATACTGTGGACAGGTGTATAAGGTCTGGTCAGCCTCAGTGGGTGAGGTGCTACTGTTAGGATATCCCATTCAAATGTATGGCACAGGAACAATTACACCCATTTCTCCTGAAGAAGTATACAAGCAGAATGCTGTGGACAGGTATATGAAGTCTGGTCAGCCTCAGTGGGTGAGGTGCTACTGTTAGAATATCCCATTCAAATGTATGGCATAGAAGCAATTACACCCATTTCTCCTGCAGGAAGTATACAAGCTGAATGATGTGGGCAGGTGTATGAAGTCGGGTCAGCCTCAGTGGGTGAGGTGCTACTGTTAGGTTATCCCATTCAAATGTATGGCAGAGAAGCAATTATACCCATTTCTCCTGCAGGAAGTATACAAGCTGAATGCTGTGGACAGGTATATGTAGTCTGGTCAGCCTCAGTGGTTGAGGTGCTACTGTTAGGTTATCCCATTCAAATGTATGGCAGAGAAGCAATTATACCCATTTCTCCTGCAGGAAGTATACAAGCTGAATGCTGTGGACAGGTGTATGTAGTCTGGTCAGACTCAGTGGGTGAGGTGCTACTGTTAGGTTATCCCATTCAAATGTATGGCAGAGAAGCAATTATACCCATTTCTCCTGCAGGAAGTATACAAGCTGAATGCTGTGGACAGGTGTATGTAGTGTGGTCAGCCTCAGTGGGTGAGGTGCTACTGTTAGGTTATCCCATTCAAATGTATGGCAGAGAAGCAATTATACCCATTTCTCCTGCAGGAAGTATACAAGCTGAATGCTGTGGACAGGTGTATGAAGTCTGGTCACCCTCATTGCGTGAGGTCCTACTGTTAGGATATCCCATTCAAATGTATAGCACAGGAACTATTACACCCATATCTCCTGCAGGAAGTATACAAGCTGAATACTGTGGACAGGTGTATGTAGTCTGGTAGGCCTCAGTGGGTGAGGTGCTACTGTTAGGTTATCCCATTCAAATGTATGTCACAGGAACAATTACACCCATATCTCCTGCAGGAAGTATACAAGCTGAATACTGTGGACAGGTGTATGTAGTCTGGTAGGCCTCAGTGGGTGAGGTCCTACTGTTAGGATATCCCATTCAAATGTATAGCACAGGAACAATTACACCCATATCTCCTGCAGGAAGTATACAAGCTGAATACTGTGGACAGGTGTATGAAGTCTGGGCAGGTTCAGTGGGTGAGGTGCTACTGTTAGGATATCCCATTCAAATGTATGTCACAGGAACAATTACACCCGTTTCTCCTGCAGGAAGTATACAAGCTGAATACTGTGGACAGGTGTACGAGGTCTGATCAGCCTCATTGCGTGAGGTACTACTGTTAGGATATCCCATTCAAATGTATGGCACAGGAACAATTATACCCATTTCTCCTGCAGGAAGTATACAAGCTGAATGCTGTGGACAGGTGTATGAAGTCTGGTCAGCCTCAGTGGGTGAGGTGCTACTGTTAGGATATCCCATTCAAATGTATGGCACAGTAACAATTACACCCATTTCTCCTGCAGGAAGTATACAAGCTGTCATGCTATGGACAGGTGTATGAGTTCTGGCCAGCCTCAGTGGGTGATGTGCTACTGTTAGGATATCCCATTCAAATGTACGGCACAGGAACAATTACACCTATTTCTCCAGCAGGAAGTATACAAGCTGAATGCTGTGGACAGCCATATGAGGTCTGGTCAGCCTCAGTGGGTGAGGTGCTACTGTTAGGATATCCCATTCAAATGTATGGCACAGGAACAATTACACCCATTTCTCCTGCAGGAAGTATACAAGCTGAATGCTGTGGACAGGCATATGAGGTCTGGTCAGCCTCAGTGGGTGACGTGCTACTGTTAGAATATCCAATTCAAATGTATGGCACAGGAACAATTACACCCATTTCTCCTGCAGGAAGTATACAAGCTGAATGATGTGGACAGGTGTATGAAGTCTGGTCAGCCTCAGTGGGTGAGGTGCTACTGTTAGAATATCCCATTCAAATGTATGCCAGAGAAGCAATTACACCCATTTCTCCTGCAGGAAGTATACAAGCTGAATGCTGTGGTCAGGTGTATGAAGTCTTGTCAGCCTCAGTGAGTGAGGTGCTACTGCTAGGATATCCCATTCAAATGTATGGCACAGGAACAATTACACCCATTTCTCCTCCAGGAAGTGTACAAGCTGTCATGCTGTGTACAGGCATATGAAGTCTTGTCAGCCTCAGTGGGTGAGAAGCTACTATTAGTATATCCCATGCAAATGTATGGCACAGCACCAATTACACCCTTTTCTCCTGCAGGAGGTATACAAGCTGAATGAAATGGTCAGGTGTATGATGTGTGGTCAGCCTCAGTGGGTGAGGTGCTACTGTTAGGATATCCCATTCAAATGTATGGTAGAGAAGCAATTACACCCATTTCTCCTGCAGGAATTATACAAGCTGAATGCTGTGGACAGGCATATGAAGTCTGGTCAGCCTCAGTGGGTGAGGTGCTACTGTTAGGATATCCCATTCAAATGTATGGCAGAGAAGCAATTACACCCATTTCTCCTTCAGGAAGTATAGAAGCTGAATGCTGTGGACAGGCTAATGAGGTCTGATCAGCCTCAGTAGGTGAGGTGCTACTGTTAGGATATACCATTCAAACGTATGGCACAGGAACAATTACACCCATTTCTCCTGCAGGAAGTATACAAGCTGAATGCTGTTTACAGCCATATGAGGTCTGGTCAGCCTCAGTGGGTGAGGTGGTACTGTTAGAATAATCCATTCAAATGCATGGCTCAGGAGCAATTACACCCATTTCTCCTGCAGGAAGTATACAAGCTGAATGCTGTGGACAGGTATATGAAGTCTGGTCAGCCTCAGTGGGTGAGGGTCTACAGTTAGAATATCCCATTCAAATGTATGGCAGAGAAGCAATTACACCTTTTTCTCCTGCAGGAAGTATACAAGCTGAATGCTTAGGTCAGTTGTATGAAGTCTTGTCAGCCTCAGTGAGTGACGTGCTACTGTTAGGATATCCCATTCAAATGTATGGCACAGGAACAATTACACCCTTTTCTCCTGCAGGAAGTATACAAGCTGAATGATGTGGTCAGGTGTATGAAGTCTTGTCAGCCTCAGTGAGTGAGGTGCTACTGCTAGGATATCCCATGCAAATGTATGGCACAGTACCAATTACACCCTTTTCTCCTGCAGGAAGTATACAAGCTGAATGATGTGGTCAGGTGTATGAGGTCTGGTCAGCCTTAGTGGGTGACGTGCTACTGTTAGGATATCCCATTCAAAAGTATGGCAGAGAAGCAATTACACCCTTTTCTCCTGCAGGAAGTATACAAGCTGAATGATGTGGTCAGGTGTATGAAGTCTGGGCAGCCTCAGTGTGTGAGGTGCTACTGTTAGGATATCCCATTCAAATGTATGGCACAGGAACAATTACACCCATTTCTCCTGCAGAAAGTATACAAGCTGAACCATGTGGACAGGCATATGAAGTTTGGTCAGCCTCAGTGGGTGAGGTGTTACTGTTAGGATATCCCATTCAAATGTATGTTACAGGAACAATTACACCCATTTCTCCTGCAGGAGGTATACAAGCTGAATGATGTGGACAGGTGTATGAAGTCTGGTCAGCCTCAGTGGGTGAGGTGCTACTGTTAGGACATCCCAATCAAATGTATGTTACAGGAACAATTACACCCATTTCTCCTGCAGGAGGTATACAAGCTGAATGATGTGGACAGGTGTATGTAGTCTGGTAGGCCTCAGTGGGTGAGGTGCTACTGTTAGGATATCCCATTCAAATGTATGGCACAGGAACAATTACACCAATTTCTCCTGCAGGAAGTATACAAGCTGAATACTGTGGACAGGTGTATAAGGTCTGGTCAGCCTCAGTGGGTGAGGTGCTACTGTTAGGATATCCCATTCAAATGTATGGCACAGGAACAATTACACCCATTTCTCCTGCAGGAAGTATACAAGCAGAATGCTGTGGACAGGTATATGAAGTCTGGTCAGCCTCAGTGGGTGAGGTGCTACTGTTAGAATATCCCATTCAAATGTATGGCAGAGAAGCAATTACACCCATTTCTCCTGCAGGAAGTATACAAGCTGAATGATGTGGGCAGGTGTATGAAGTCGGGTCAGCCTCAGTGGGTGAGGTGCTACTGTTAGGTTATCCCATTCAAATGTATGGCAGAGAAGCAATTATACCCATTTCTCCTGCAGGAAGTATACAAGCTGAATGCTGTGGACAGGTATATGTAGTCTGGTCAGCCTCAGTGGTTGAGGTGCTACTGTTAGGTTATCCCATTCAAATGTATGGCAGAGAAGCAATTATACCCATTTCTCCTGCAGGAAGTATACAAGCTGAATGCTGTGGACAGGTGTATGTAGTCTGGTCAGGCTCAGTGGGTGAGGTGCTACAGTTAGGTTATCCCATTAAAATGTATGGCAGAGAAGCAATTATACCCATTTCTCCTGCAGGAAGTATACAAGCTGAATGCTGTGGACAGGTGTATGTAGTGTGGTCAGCCTCAGTGGGTGAGGTGCTACTGTTAGGTTATCCCATTCAAATGTATGGCAGAGAAGCAATTATACGCATTTCTCCTGCAGGAAGTATACAAGCTGAATGCTGTGGACAGGCATATGAACTCTGGTCAGCTTCAGTGGGTGAGGTGCTACTGTTAGGATATCCCATTCAAATGTATGTCACAGGAACAATTACACCCATATCTCCTGCAGGAAGTATACAAGCTGAATACTGTGGACAGGTGTATAAGGTCTGGTCAGCCTCATTGCGTGAGGTACTACTGTTAGGATATCCCATTCAAATGTATAGCACAGGAACAACTACACCCATATCTCCTGCAGGAAGTATACAAGCTGAATACTGTGGACAGGTGTATGAAGTCTGGTCAGCCTCATTGCGTGAGGTACTACTGTTAGGATATCCCATTCAAATGTATAGCACAGGAACAATTACACCCATATCTCCTGCAGGAAGTATACAAGCTGAATACTGTGGACAGGTGTATGAAGTCTGGTCAGCCTCATTGCCTGAGGTACTACTGTTAGGATATCCCATTCAAATGTATAGCACAGGAACAATTACACCCATATCTCCTGCAGGAAGTATACAAGCTGAATGCTGTGGACAGGTGTATGTAGTCTGGTCAGCCTCATTGCGTGAGGTACTACTGTTAGGATATCCCATTCAAATGTATAGCACAGGAACAATTACACCCATATCTCCTGCAGGAAGTATACAAGCTGAATACTGTGGACAGGTGTATGAAGTCTGGGCAGCTTCAGTGGGTGAGGTGCTACTGTTAGGATATCCCATTCAAATGTATGTCACAGGAACAATTACACCCGTTTCTCCTGCAGGAAGTATACAAGCTGAATACTGTGGACAGGTGTACGAAGTCGGGTCAGCCTCAGTGGGTGAGGTGCTACTGTTAGGTTATCCCATTCAAATGTATGGCAGAGAAGCAATTATACCCATTTCTCCTGCAGGAAGTATACAAGCTGAATGCTGTGGACAGGTGTATGTAGTCTGGTCAGCCTCAGTGGTTGAGGTGCTACTGTTAGGTTATCCCATTCAAATGTATGGCAGAGAAGCAATTATACCCATTTCTCCAGCAGGATGTATACAAGCTGAATGCTGTGGACAGGCATATGAACTCTGGTCAGCTTCAGTGGGTGAGGTGCTACTGTTAGGATATCCCATTCAAATGTATGTCACAGGAACAATTACACCCATATCTCCTGCAGGAAGTATACAAGCTGAATACTGTGGACAGGTGTATGAGGTCTGGTCAGCCTCATTGCGTGAGGTACTACTGTTAGGATATCCCATTCAAATGTATAGCACAGGAACAATTACACCCATATCTCCTGCAGGAAGTATACAAGCTGAATACTGTGGACAGGTGTATGAAGTCTGGTCAGCCTCATTGCGTGAGGTACTACTGTTAGGATATCCCATTCAAATGTATAGCACAGGAACAATTACACCCATATCTCCTGCAGGAAGTATACAAGCTGAATACTGTGGACAGGTGTATGAAGTCTGGTCACCCTCATTGCGTGAGGTCCTACTGTTAGGATATCCCATTCAAATGTATAGCACAGGAACAATTACACCCATATCTCCTGCAGGAAGTATACAAGCTGAATACTGTGGACAGGTGTATGTAGTCTGGTAGGCCTCAGTGGGTGAGGTACTACTGTTAGGTTATCCCATTCAAATGTATGTCACAGGAACAATTACACCCATATCTCCTGCAGGAAGTATACAAGCTGAATACTGTGGACAGGTGTATGTAGTCTGGTAGGCCTCAGTGGGTGAGGTCCTACTGTTAGGATATCCCATTCAAATGTATAGCACAGGAACAATTACACCCATATCTCCTGCAGGAAGTATACTAGCTGAATACTGTGGACAGGTGTATGAAGTCTGGGCAGGTTCAGTGCGTGAGGTGCTACTGTTAGGATATCCCATTCAAATGTATGTCACAGGAACAATTACACCCGTTTCTCCTGCAGGAAGTATACAAGCTGAATACTGTGGACAGGTGTACGAGGTCTGATCAGCCTCATTGCGTGAGGTACTACTGTTAGGATATCCCATTCAAATGTATGGCACAGGAACAATTATACCCATTTCTCCTGCAGGAAGTATACAAGCTGAATGCTGTGGACAGGTGTATGAAGTCTGGTCAGCCTCAGTGGGTGAGGTGCTACTGTTAGGATATCCCATTCAAATGTATGGCACAGTAACAATTACACCCATTTCTCCTGCAGGAAGTATACAAGCTGTCATGCTATGGACAGGTGTATGAGTTCTGGCCAGCCTCAGTGGGTGATGTGCTACTGTTAGGATATCCCATTCAAATGTACGGCACAGGAACAATTACACCTATTTCTCCAGCAGGAAGTATACAAGCTGAATGCTGTGGACAGCCATATGAGGTCTGGTCAGCCTCAGTGGGTGAGGTGCTACTGTTAGGATATCCCATTCAAATGTATGGCACAGGAACAATTACACCCATTTCTCCTGCAGGAAGTATACAAGCTGAATGCTGTGGACAGGCATATGAGGTCTGGTCAGCCTCAGTGGGTGACGTGCTACTGTTAGAATATCCAATTCAAATGTATGGCACAGGAACAATTACACCCATTTCTCCTGCAGGAAGTATACAAGCTGAATGATGTGGACAGGTGTATGAAGTCTGGTCAGCCTCAGTGGGTGAGGTGCTACTGTTAGAATATCCCATTCAAATGTATGGCAGAGAAGCAATTACACCCATTTCTCCTGCAGGAAGTATACGAGCTGAATGCTGTGGTCAGGTGTATGAAGTCTTGTCAGCCTTAGTGAGTGAGGTGCTACTGCTAGGATATCCCATTCAAATGTATGGCACAGGAACAATTACACCCATTTCTCCTCCAGGAAGTGTACAAGCTGTCATGCTGTGTACAGGCATATGAAGTCTTGTCAGCCTCAGTGGGTGAGAAGCTACTTTTAGTATATCCCATGCAAATGTATGGCACAGCACCAATTACACCCTTTTCTCCTGCAGGAGGTATACAAGCTGAATGATATGGTCAGGTGTATGATGTGTGGTCAGCCTCAGTGGGTGAGGTGCTACTGTTAGGATATCCCATTCAAATGTATGGTAGAGAAGCAATTACACCCATTTCTCCTGCAGGAATTATACAAGCTGAATGCTGTGGACAGGCATATGAAGTCTGGTCAGCCTCAGTGGGTGAGGTGCTACTGTTAGGATATCCCATTCAAATGTATGGCAGAGAAGCAATTACACCCATTTCTCCTTCAGGAAGTATAGAAGCTGAATGCTGTGGACAGGCTAATGAGGTCTGATCAGCCTCAGTAGGTGAGGTGCTACTGTTAGGATATCCCATTCAAATGTATGGCACAGGAACAATTACACCCATTTCTCCTGCAGGAAGTATACAAGCTGAATGCTGTTTCCAGCCATATGAGGTCTGGTCAGCCTCAGTGGGTGAGGTGGTACTGTTAGAATAATCCATTCAAATGCATGGCTCAGGAGCAATTACACCCATTTCTCCTGCAGGAAGTATACAAGCTGAATGCTGTGGACAGGTATATGAAGTCTGGTCAGCCTCAGTGGGTGAGGGTCTACAGTTAGAATATCCCATTCAAATGTATGGCAGAGAAGCAATTACACCTTTTTCTCCTGCAGGAAGTATACAAGCTGAATGCTTAGGTCAGTTGTATGAAGTCTTGTCAGCCTCAGTGAGTGACGTGCTACTGTTAGGATATCCCATTCAAATGTATGGCACAGGAACAATTACACCCTTTTCTCCTGCAGGAAGTATACAAGCTGAATGATGTGGTCAGGTGTATGAAGTCTTGTCAGCCTCAGTGAGTGAAGTGCTACTGCTAGGATATCCCATTCAAATGTATGGCACAGGAACAATTACACCCATTTCTCCTGCAGAAAGTATACAAGCTGAATCATGTGGACAGGCATATGAAGTTTGGTCAGCCTCAGTGGGTGAGGTGTTACTGTTAGGATATCCCATTCAAATGTATGTTACAGGAACAATTACACCCATTTCTCCTGCAGGAGGTATACAAGCTGAATGATGTGGACAGGTGTATGAAGTCTGGTCAGCCTCAGTGGGTGAGGTGCTACTGTTAGGACATCCCAATCAAATGTATGTTACAGGAACAATTCCACCCATTTCTCCTGCAGGAGGTATACAAGCTGAATGATGTGGACAGGTGTATGAAGTCTGGTCAGCCTCAGTGGATGAGGTGCTACTGTTAGGATATCCCATTCAAATGTATAGCACAGGAACAATTATACCCATTTCTCCTGCAGGAAGTATACAAGCTGAATGCTGTGGACAGGTGTATGTAGTCTGGTAGGCCTCAGTGGGTGAGGTGCTACTGTTAGGATATCCCATTCAAATATATGTCACAGGAACAATTACACCCATTTCTCCTGCAGGAAGTATACAAGCTGAATACTGTGGACAGGTGTATGAGGTCTGGTCAGCCTCATTGCGTGAGGTACTACTGTTAGGATATCCCATTCAAACGTATGGCACAGGAACAATTATACCCATTTCTCCTGCAGGAAGTATACAAGCTGAATGTTGTGGACAGGTGTATGAAGTCTGGTCAGCCTCAGTGGGTGAGGTGCTACTGTTAGGATCTCCCATTCAAATGTATGGCAAAGTAACAATTACACCCATTTCTCCTGCAGGAAGTATACAAGCTGTCATGCTATGGACAGTTGTATGAGTTCTGGCCAGCCTCATTGGGTGATGTGCTACTGTTAGGATATCCCATTCAAATGTATGGCACAGGACCAATTACACTCATTTCTCCAGCAGGAAGTATACAAGCTGAATGCTGTGGACAGCCGTATGAGGTCTGGTCAGCCTCAGTGGGTGAGGTGCTACTGTTAGGATATCCCATTCAAATGTATAGCACAGTAACAATTACACCCATTTCTCCTGCAGGAAGTATAAAAGCTGTCATGCTATGGACAGGTGTATGAGTTCTGGCCAGCCTCAGTGAGTGAGGTGCTACTAATAGGATATCCCATTCAAATGTACTGCACAGGAACAATTACACCCATTTCTCCTGCAGGAAGTATACAAGCTGTCATGCTGTGTACAGGCATATAAAGTCTTGTCAGCCTCAGTGGTTGAGAAGCTACTATTAGAATATGCCATGCAAATGTATGGCACAGCACCAATTACACCCTTTTCTCCTGCAGGAGGTATACAAGCTGAATGATGTGGTCAGGTGTATGAGGTCTGGTCAGCCTCAGTGGGTGAGGTGCTACTGTTAGGTTATCCCATTCAAATGTATGTCACACGAACACTTACAACCATTTCTCCTGCAGGAAGTATACAAGCTGAATACTGTGGACAGGTGTATGAGGTCTGGTCAGCCTCATTGCGTGAGGTACTACTGCTAGGATATCCCATTCAAATGTATAGCACAGGAACAATTATACCCATTTCTCCTGCAGGAGGTATACAAGCTGAATGCTGTGGACAGGTGTATGAAGTCTGGTCAGCCTCAGTGGGTTAGGTACTACTGTTAGGATCTCCCATGCAAATGTATGGCACAGCACCAATTACACCCTTTTCTCCTGCAGGAAGTATACAAGCTGAATGATGTGGTCAGGTGTATGAGGTCTGGTCAGCCTTAGTGGGAGACGTGCTACTGTTAGGATATCCCATTCAAAAGTATGGCAGAGAAGCAATTACACCCTTTTCTCCTGCAGGAAGTATACAAGCTGAATGATGTGGTCAGGTGTATGAAGTCTCGGCAGCCTCAGTGGGTGAGGTGCTACTGTTAGGATATCCCATTCAAATGTATGGCACAGGAACAATTACACCCATTTCTCCTGCAGGAAGTATACAAGCAGAATGCTGTGGACAGGTATATGAAGTCTGGTCAGCCTCAGTGGGTGAGGTGCTACTGTTAGAATATCCCATTCAAATGTATGGCAGAGAAGCAATTACACCCATTTCTCCTGCAGGAAGTATACAAGCTGAATGATGTGGGCAGGTGTATGAAGTCGGGTCAGCCTCAGTGGGTGAGGTGCTACTGTTAGGTTATCCTATTCAAATGTATGGCAGAGAAGCAATAATACCCATTTCTCCTGCAGGAAGTATACAAGCTGAATGCTGTGGACAGGTATATGTAGTCTGGTCAGCCTCAGTGGTTGAGGTGCTAGAGTTAGGTTATCCCATTCAAATGTATGGCAGAGAAGCAATTATACCCATTTCTCCTGCAGGAAGTATACAAGCTGAATGCTGTGGACAGGTGTATGTAGTCTGGTCAGGCTCAGTGGGTGAGGTGCTACTGTTAGGTTATCCCATTCAAATGTATGGCAGAGAAGCAATTATACCCATTTCTCCTGCAGGAAGTATACAAGCTGAATGCTGTGGACAGGTGTATGTAGTCTGGTCAGCCTCAGTGGGTGAGGTGCTACTGTTAGGTTATCCCATTCAAATGTATGGCAGAGAAGCAATTATACCCATTTCTCCTGCAGGAAGTATACAAGCTGAATGCTGTGGACAGGCATATGAACTCTGGTCAGCTTCAGTGGGTGAGGTGCTACTGTTAGGATATCCCATTCAAATGTATGTCACAGGAACAATTACACCCATATCTCCTGCAGGAAGTATACAAGCTGAATACTGTGGACAGGTGTATGAAGTCTGGTCACCCTCATTGCGTGAGGTCCTACTGTTAGGATATCCCATTCAAATGTATAGCACAGGAACAATTACACCCATATCTCCTGCAGGAAGTATACAAGCTGAATACTGTGGACAGGTGTATGAGGTCTGGTCAGCCTCATTGCGTGAGGTACTACTGTTAGGATATCCCATTCAAATGTATAGCACAGGAACAATTACACCCATATCTCCTGCAGGAGGTATACAAGCTGAATACTGTGGACAGGTGTATGAAGTCTGGTCAGCCTCATTGCGTCAGGTACTACTGTTAGGATATCCCATTCAAATGTATAGCACAGGAACAATTACACCCATATCTCCTGCAGGAAGTATACAAGCTGAATACTGTGGACAGGTGTATGAAGTCTGGTCACCCTCATTGCGTGAGGTCCTACTGTTAGGATATCCCATTCAAATGTATAGCACAGGAACAATTACACCCATATCTCCTGCAGGAAGTATACAAGCTGAATACTGTGGACAGGTGTATAAAGTCTGGGCAGCTTCATTGGGTGAGGTGCTACTGTTAGGATATCCCATTCAAATGTATGGCACAGGAACAATTATACCCATTTCTCCTGCAGGAAGTATACAATCTGAATGCTGTGGACAGGTGTATGAAGTCTGGTCAGCCTCAGTGGGTGAGGTGCTACTGTAAGGATATCCCATTCAAATGTATGGCACAGTAACAATTACACCCATTTCTCCTGCAGGAAGTATACAAGCTGTCATGCTATGGACAGGTGTATGAGTTCTGGCCAGCCTCAGTGGGTGATGTGCTACTGTTAGGATATCCCATTCAAATGTACGGCACAGGAACAATTACACCTATTTCTCCAGCAGGAGGTATACAAGCTGAATGCTGTGGACAGGTGTATGAGGTCTGTTCAGCCTCAGTGGGTGAGGTGCTACTGTTAGAATATCCAATTCAAATGTATGGCACAGGAACAATTACACCCATTTCTCCTGCAGGAAGTATACAAGCTGAATGATGTGGACAGGTGTATGAAGTCTGGTCAGCCTCAGTGGGTGAGGTGCTACTGTTAGAATATCCCATTCAAATGTATGGCAGAGAAGCAATTACACCCATTTCTCCTGCAGGAAGTATACAAGCTGAATGCTGTGGTCAGGTGTATGAAGTCTTGTCAGCCTCAGTGAGTGAGGTGCTACTGCTACGATATCCCATTCAAATGTATGGCACAGGAACAATTACACCCATTTCTCCTCCAGGAAGTGTACAAGCTGTCATGCTGTGTACAGGCATATGAAGTCTTGTCAGCCTCAGTGGGTGAGAAGCTACTATTAGAATATCCCATGCAAATGTATGGCACAGCACCAATTACACCCTTTTCACCTGCAGGAGGTATACAAGCTGAATGATATGGTCAGGTGTATGAGGTGTGGTCAGCCTCAGTGGGTGAGGTGCTACTGTTAGGATATCCCGTCAAAATGTATGGCACAGGAACAATTACACCCATTTCTCCTGCAGGAAGTATACAAGCTGAATGCTGTAGACAGGCATATGAGGTCTGGTCAGCCTCAGTGGGTGAGGTGCTACTGTTAGGATATCCCATTCAAATGTATGGCAGAGAAGCAATTACTTCCATTACTACTGCAGGAGGTATACAAGCTGAATGCTGTGGTCAGTCATATGAAGTCTTCTCAGCCTCAGTGAGTGAGGTGCTACTGTTAGGATATCCCATTCAAATGTACGGCACAGGAACAATTACACCCATTTCTCCTGCAGGAAGTATACAAGCTGTCATGCTGTGGACAGGTGTATGAGGTCTGGTCAGCCACAGTGGGTGAGGTGCTACTGTTAGGATATCCCGTTCAAATGAATGGCACAGGAACAATTACACCCATTTCTCCTGCAGGAAGTATACAAGCTGAATGCTCTGGACAGGTGTATGAGGTCTGGTCAGCTTCAGTGGGTGAGGTGCTACTGTTAGGATATCCCGTCCAAATGTATGGCACAGGAACAATTACCCCATTTCTCCTGCAGGAAGTATACAAGCTGAATGCTGTAGACAGGCATATGAGGTCTGGTCAGCCTCAGTGGGTGAGGTGCTACTGTTAGAATATCCCATGCAAATGTATAGCACATCACCAATTACAACCTTTTCTCCTGCAGGAGGTATACAAGCTGAATGATGTGGTCAGGTGTATGAGGTCTGGTCAGCCTCAATGGGTGAGGTGCTACTGTTAGGATATCCCATTCAAATGTATGGCAGAGAAGCAATTACACCCATTTCTCCTGCAGGAAGTATACAAGCTCAATGCTGTGGACAGGCATATGAAGTCTGGTCAGCCTCAGTGGGTGAGGTGCTACTGTTAGGATATCCCATTCAAATGTATGGCAGAGAAGCAATTACACCCATTTCTCCTTCAGGAAGTATACAAGCTGAATGCTGTGGACAGGTGTATGACGTCAGGTCAGCCTCAGTGGGTGAGGTGCTACTGTTAGGATGTCCCATTCAAATGTATGGCAGAGAAGCAATTACACCTTTTTCTCCTGCAGGAAGTATACAAGCTGAATGCTTAGGTCAGTTGTATGAAGTCTTGTCAGCCTCAGTGAGTGACGTGCTACTGTTAGGATATCCCATTCAAATGTATGGCACAGGAACAATTACACCCTTTTCTCCTGCAGGAAGTATACAAGCTGAATGATGTGGTCAGGTGTATGAAGTCTTGTCAGCCTCAGTGAGTGAAGTGCTACTGCTAGGATATCCCATGCAAATGTATGGCACAGCACCAATTACACCCTTTACTCCTGCAGGAAGTATACAAGCTGAATGATGTGGTCAGGTGTATGAGGTCTGGTCAGCCTTAGTGGGTGACGTGCTACTGTTAGGATATCCCATTCAAAAGTATGGCAGAGAAGCAATTACACCCTTTTCTCCTGCAGGAAGTATACAAGCTGAATGATGTGGTCAGGTGTATGAAGTCTGGGCAGCCTCAGTGTGTGAGGTGCTACTGTTAGGATATCCCATTCAAATGTATGGCACAGGAACAATTACACCCATTTCTCCTGCAGAAAGTATACAAGCTGAATCATGTGGACAGGCATATGAAGTTTGGTCAGCCTCAGTGGGTGAGGTGTTACTGTTAGGATATCCCATTCAAATGTATGTTACAGGAACAATTACACCCATTTCTCCTGCAGGAGGTATACAAGCTAAATGATGTGGACAGGTGTATGAAGTCTGGTCAGCCTCAGTGGGTGAGGTGCTACTGTTAGGACATCCCAATCAAATGTATGTTACAGGAACAATTACACCCATTTCTCCTGCAAGAGGTATACAAGCTGAATGCTGTGGACAGGTATATGTAGTCTGGTCAGCCTCAGTGGTTGAGGTGCTAGAGTTAGGTTATCCCATTCAAATGTATGGCAGAGAAGCAATTATACCCATTTCTCCTGCAGGAAGTATACAAGCTGAATGCTGTGGACAGGTGTATGTAGTCTGGTCAGGCTCAGTGGGTGAGGTGCTACTGTTAGGTTATCCCATTCAAATGTATGGCAGAGAAGCAATTATACCCATTTCTCCTGCAGGAAGTATACAAGCTGAATGCTGTGGACAGGTGTATGTAGTCTGGTCAGCCTCAGTGGGTGAGGTGCTACTGTTAGGTTATCGCATTCAATTGTATGGCAGAGAAGCAATTATACCCATTTCTCCTGCAGGAAGTATACAAGCTGAATGCTGTGGACAGGCATATGAACTCTGGTCAGCTTCAGTGGGTGAGGTGCTACTGTTAGGATATCCCATTCAAATGTATGTCACAGGAACAATTACACCCATATCTCCTGCAGGAAGTATACAAGCTGAATACTGTGGACAGGTGTATGAAGTCTGGTCACCCTCATTGCGTGAGGTCCTACTGTTAGGATATCCCATTCAAATGTATAGCACAGGAACAATTACACCCATATCTCCTGCAGGAAGTATACAAGCTGAATACTGTGGACAGGTGTATGAGGTCTGGTCAGCCTCATTGCGTGAGGTACTACTGTTAGGATATCCCATTCAAATGTATAGCACAGGAACAATTACACCCATATCTCCTGCAGGAGGTATACAAGCTGAATACTGTGGACAGGTGTATGAAGTCTGGTCAGCCTCATTGCGTCAGGTACTACTGTTAGGATATCCCATTCAAATGTATAGCACAGGAACAATTACACCCATATCTCCTGCAGGAAGTATACAAGCTGAATACTGTGGACAGGTGTATGAAGTCTGGTCACCCTCATTGCGTGAGGTCCTACTGTTAGGATATCCCATTCAAATGTATAGCACAGGAACAATTACACCCATATCTCCTGCAGGAAGTATACAAGCTGAATACTGTGGACAGGTGTATAAAGTCTGGGCAGCTTCATTGGGTGAGGTGCTACTGTTAGGATATCCCATTCAAATGTATGGCACAGGAACAATTATACCCATTTCTCCTGCAGGAAGTATACAATCTGAATGCTGTGGACAGGTGTATGAAGTCTGGTCAGCCTCAGTGGGTGAGGTGCTACTGTAAGGATATCCCATTCAAATGTATGGCACAGTAACAATTACACCCATTTCTCCTGCAGGAAGTATACAAGCTGTCATGCTATGGACAGGTGTATGAGTTCTGGCCAGCCTCAGTGGGTGATGTGCTACTGTTAGGATATCCCATTCAAATGTACGGCACAGGAACAATTACACCTATTTCTCCAGCAGGAGGTATACAAGCTGAATGCTGTGGACAGGTGTATGAGGTCTGTTCAGCCTCAGTGGGTGAGGTGCTACTGTTAGAATATCCAATTCAAATGTATGGCACAGGAACAATTACACCCATTTCTCCTGCAGGAAGTATACAAGCTGAATGATGTGGACAGGTGTATGAAGTCTGGTCAGCCTCAGTGGGTGAGGTGCTACTGTTAGAATATCCCATTCAAATGTATGGCAGAGAAGCAATTACACCCATTTCTCCTGCAGGAAGTATACAAGCTGAATGCTGTGGTCAGGTGTATGAAGTCTTGTCAGCCTCAGTGAGTGAGGTGCTACTGCTACGATATCCCATTCAAATGTATGGCACAGGAACAATTACACCCATTTCTCCTCCAGGAAGTGTACAAGCTGTCATGCTGTGTACAGGCATATGAAGTCTTGTCAGCCTCAGTGGGTGAGAAGCTACTATTAGAATATCCCATGCAAATGTATGGCACAGCACCAATTACACCCTTTTCACCTGCAGGAGGTATACAAGCTGAATGATATGGTCAGGTGTATGAGGTGTGGTCAGCCTCAGTGGGTGAGGTGCTACTGTTAGGATATCCCGTCAAAATGTATGGCACAGGAACAATTACACCCATTTCTCCTGCAGGAAGTATACAAGCTGAATGCTGTAGACAGGCATATGAGGTCTGGTCAGCCTCAGTGGGTGAGGTGCTACTGTTAGGATATCCCATTCAAATGTATGGCAGAGAAGCAATTACTTCCATTACTACTGCAGGAGGTATACAAGCTGAATGCTGTGGTCAGTCATATGAAGTCTTCTCAGCCTCAGTGAGTGAGGTGCTACTGTTAGGATATCCCATTCAAATGTACGGCACAGGAACAATTACACCCATTTCTCCTGCAGGAAGTATACAAGCTGTCATGCTGTGGACAGGTGTATGAGGTCTGGTCAGCCACAGTGGGTGAGGTGCTACTGTTAGGATATCCCGTTCAAATGAATGGCACAGGAACAATTACACCCATTTCTCCTGCAGGAAGTATACAAGCTGAATGCTCTGGACAGGTGTATGAGGTCTGGTCAGCTTCAGTGGGTGAGGTGCTACTGTTAGGATATCCCGTCCAAATGTATGGCACAGGAACAATTACCCCATTTCTCCTGCAGGAAGTATACAAGCTGAATGCTGTAGACAGGCATATGAGGTCTGGTCAGCCTCAGTGGGTGAGGTGCTACTGTTAGAATATCCCATGCAAATGTATAGCACATCACCAATTACAACCTTTTCTCCTGCAGGAGGTATACAAGCTGAATGATGTGGTCAGGTGTATGAGGTCTGGTCAGCCTCAATGGGTGAGGTGCTACTGTTAGGATATCCCATTCAAATGTATGGCAGAGAAGCAATTACACCCATTTCTCCTGCAGGAAGTATACAAGCTCAATGCTGTGGACAGGCATATGAAGTCTGGTCAGCCTCAGTGGGTGAGGTGCTACTGTTAGGATATCCCATTCAAATGTATGGCAGAGAAGCAATTACACCCATTTCTCCTTCAGGAAGTATACAAGCTGAATGCTGTGGACAGGTGTATGACGTCAGGTCAGCCTCAGTGGGTGAGGTGCTACTGTTAGGATGTCCCATTCAAATGTATGGCAGAGAAGCAATTACACCTTTTTCTCCTGCAGGAAGTATACAAGCTGAATGCTTAGGTCAGTTGTATGAAGTCTTGTCAGCCTCAGTGAGTGACGTGCTACTGTTAGGATATCCCATGCAAATGTATGGCACAGCACCAATTACACCCTTTACTCCTGCAGGAAGTATACAAGCTGAATGATGTGGTCAGGTGTATGAGGTCTGGTCAGCCTTAGTGGGTGACGTGCTACTGTTAGGATATCCCATTCAAAAGTATGGCAGAGAAGCAATTACACCCTTTTCTCCTGCAGGAAGTATACAAGCTGAATGATGTGGTCAGGTGTATGAAGTCTGGGCAGCCTCAGTGTGTGAGGTGCTACTGTTAGGATATCCCATTCAAATGTATGGCACAGGAACAATTACACCCTTTTCTCCTGCAGGAAGTATACAAGCTAAATGATGTGGTCAGGTGTATGAAGTCTTGTCAGCCTCAGTGAGTGAAGTGCTACTGCTAGGATATCCCATGCAAATGTATGGCACAGCACCAATTACACCCTTTACTCCTGCAGGAAGTATACAAGCTGAATGATGTGGTCAGGTGTATGAGGTCTGGTCAGCCTTAGTGGGTGACGTGCTACTGTTAGGATATCCCATTCAAAAGTATGGCAGAGAAGCAATTACACCCTTTTCTCCTGCAGGAAGTATACAAGCTGAATGATGTGGTCAGGTGTATGAAGTCTGGGCAGCCTCAGTGTGTGAGGTGCTACTGTTAGGATATCCCATTCAAATGTATGGCACAGGAACAATTACACCCATTTCTCCTGCAGAAAGTATACAAGCTGAATCATGTGGACAGGCATATGAAGTTTGGTCAGCCTCAGTGGGTGAGGTGTTACTGTTAGGATATCCCATTCAAATGTATGTTACAGGAACAATTACACCCATTTCTCCTGCAGGAGGTATACAAGCTGAATGATGTGGACAGGTGTATGAAGTCTGGTCAGCCTCAGTGGGTGAGGTGCTACTGTTAGGACATCCCAATCAAATGTATGTTACAGGAACAATTACACCCATTTCTCCTGCAAGAGGTATACAAGCTGAATGATGTGGACAGGTGTATGAAGTCTGGTCAGCCTCAGTGGATGAGGTGCTACTGTTAGGATATCCCATTCAAATGTATAGCACAGGAACAATTATACCCATTTCTCCTGCAGGAAGTATACAAGCTGAATGCTGTGGACAGGTGTATGTAGTCTGGTAGGCCTCAGTGGGTGAGGTGCTACTGTTAGGATATCCCATTCAAATATATGTCACAGGAACAATTACACCCATTTCTCCTGCAGGAAGTATACAAGCTGAATACTGTGGACAGGTGTATGAGGTCTGGTCAGCCTCATTGCGTGAGGTACTACTGTTAGGATATCCCATTCAAACGTATGGCACAGGAACAATTATACCCATTTCTCCTGCAGGAAGTATACAAGCTGAATGTTGTGGACAGGTGTATGAAGTCTGGTCAGCCTCAGTGGGTGAGGTGCTACTGTTAGGATCTCCCATTCAAATGTATGGCAAAGTAACAATTACACCCATTTCTCCTGCAGGAAGTATACAAGCTGTCATGCTATGGACAGTTGTATGAGTTCTGGCCAGCCTCATTGGGTGATGTGCTACTGTTAGGATATCCCATTCAAATGTATGGCACAGGACCAATTACACTCATTTCTCCAGCAGGAAGTATACAAGCTGAATGCTGTGGACAGCCGTATGAGGTCTGGTCAGCCTCAGTGGGTGAGGTGCTACTGTTAGGATATCCCATTCAAATGTATAGCACAGTAACAATTACACCCATTTCTCCTGCAGGAAGTATAAAAGCTGTCATGCTATGGACAGGTGTATGAGTTCTGGCCAGCCTCAGTGAGTGAGGTGCTACTAATAGGATATCCCATTCAAATGTACTGCACAGGAACAATTACACCCATTTCTCCTGCAGGAAGTATACAAGCTGTCATGCTGTGTACAGGCATATAAAGTCTTGTCAGCCTCAGTGGATGAGAAGCTACTATTAGAATATGCCATGCAAATGTATGGCACAGCACCAATTACACCCTTTTCTCCTGCAGGAGGTATACAAGCTGAATGATGTGGTCAGGTGTATGAGGTCTGGTCAGCCTCAGTGGGTGAGGTGCTACTGTTAGGTTATCCCATTCAAATGTATGTCACACGAACACTTACAACCATTTCTCCTGCAGGAAGTATACAAGCTGAATACTGTGGACAGGTGTATGAGGTCTGGTCAGCCTCATTGCGTGAGGTACTACTGTTTGGATATCGCATTCAAATGTATAGCACAGGAACAATTATACCCATTTCTCCTGCAGGAAGTATACAAGCTGAATGCTGTGGACAGGTGTATGAAGTCTGGTCAGCCTCAGTGGGTTAGGTACTACTGTTAGGATCTCCCATTCAAATGTATGGCACAGCACCAATTACACCCTTTTCTCCTGCAGGAAGTATACAAGCTGAATGATGTGGTCAGGTGTATGAGGTCTGGTCAGCCTTAGTGGGTGACGTGCTACTGTTAGGATATCCCATTCAAAAGTATGGCAGAGAAGCAATTACACCCTTTTCTCCTGCAGGAAGTATACAAGCTGAATGATGTGGTCAGGTGTATGAAGTCTCGGCAGCCTCAGTGGGTGAGGTGCTACTGTTAGGATATCCCATTCAAATGTATGGCACAGGAACAATTACACCCATTTCTCCTGCAGGAAGTATACAAGCAGAATGCTGTGGACAGGTATATGAAGTCTGGTCAGCCTCAGTGGGTGAGGTGCTACTGTTAGAATATCCCATTCAAATGTATGGCAGAGAAGCAATTACACCCATTTCTCCTGCAGGAAGTATACAAGCTGAATGATGTGGGCAGGTGTATGAAGTCGGGTCAGCCTCAGTGGGTGAGGTGCTACTGTTAGGTTATCCTATTCAAATGTATGGCAGAGAAGCAATAATACCCATTTCTCCTGCAGGAAGTATACAAGCTGAATGCTGTGGACAGGTATATGTAGTCTGGTCAGCCTCAGTGGTTGAGGTGCTACAGTTAGGTTATCCCATTCAAATGTATGGCAGAGAAGCAATTATACCCATTTCTCCTGCAGGAAGTATACAAGCTGAATGCTGTGGACAGGTGTATGTAGTCTGGTCAGGCTCAGTGGGTGAGGTGCTACTGTTAGGTTATCCCATTCAAATGTATGGCAGAGAAGCAATTATACCCATTTCTCCTGCAGGAAGTATACAAGCTGAATGCTGTGGACAGGTGTATGTAGTCTGGTCAGCCTCAGTGGGTGAGGTGCTACTGTTAGGTTATCCCATTCAAATGTATGGCAGAGAAGCAATTATACCCATTTCTCCTGCAGGAAGTATACAAGCTGAATGCTGTGGACAGGCATATGAACTCTGGTCAGCTTCAGTGGGTGAGGTGCTACTGTTAGGATATCCCATTCAAATGTATGTCACAGGAACAATTGCACCCATATCTCCTGCAGGAAGTATACAAGCTGAATACTGTGGACAGGTGTATGAAGTCTGGTCACCCTCATTGCGTGAGGTCCTACTGTTAGGATATCCCATTCAAATGTATAGCACAGGAACAATTACACCCATATCTCCTGCAGGAAGTATACAAGCTGAATACTTTGGACAGGTGTATGAGGTCTGGTCAGCCTCATTGCGTGAGGTACTACTGTTAGGATATCCCATTCAAATGTATAGCACAGGAACAATTACACCCATATCTCCTGCAGGAGGTATACAAGCTGAATACTGTGGACAGGTGTATGAAGTCTGGTCAGCCTCATTGCGTGAGGTACTACTGTTAGGATATCCCATTCAAATGTATAGCACAGGAACAATTACACCCATATCTCCTGCAGGAAGTATACAAGCTGAATACTGTGGACAGGTGTATGAAGTCTGGTCACCCTCATTGCGTGAGGTCCTACTGTTAGGATATCCCATTCAAATGTATGGCACAGGAACAATTATACCCATTTCTCCTGCAGGAAGTATACAATCTGAATGCTGTGGACAGGTGTATGAAGTCTGGTCAGCCTCAGTGGGTGAGGTGCTACTGTAAGGATATCCCATTCAAATGTATGGCACAGTAACAATTACACCCATTTCTCCTGCAGGAAGTATACAAGCTGTCATGCTATGGACAGGTGTATGAGTTCTGGCCAGCCTCAGTGGGTGATGTGCTACTGTTAGGATATCCCATTCAAATGTACGGCACAGGAACAATTACACCTATTTCTCCAGCAGGAAGTATACAAGCTGAATGCTGTGGACAGGTGTATGAGGTCTGGTCAGCCTCAGTGGGTGAGGTGCTACTGTTAGAATATCCAATTCAAATGTATGGCACAGGAACAATTACACCCATTTCTCCTGCAGGAAGTATACAAGCTGAATGATGTGGACAGGTGTATGAAGTCTGGTCAGCCTCAGTGGGTGAGGTGCTACTGTTAGAATATCCCATTCAAATGTATGGCAGAGAAGCAATTACACCCATTTCTCCTGCAGGAAGTATACAAGCAAATGCTGTGGTCAGGCATATGAAGTCTTCTCAGCCTCAGTGAGTGAGGTGCTACTGTTAGGATATCCCATTCAAATGTACGGCACAGGAACAATTACACCCATTTCTCCTCCAGGAAGTGTACAAGCTGTCATGCTGTGTACAGGCATATGAAGTCTTGTCAGCCTCAGTGGGTGAGAAGCTACTATTAGAATATCCCATGCAAATGTATGGCACAGCACCAATTACACCCTTTTCTCCTGCAGGAGGTATACAAGCTGAATGATATGGTCAGGTGTATGAGGTGTGGTCAGCCTCAGTGGGTGAGGTGCTACTGTTAGGATATCCCGTCAAAATGTATGGCACAGGAACAATTACACCCATTTCTCCTGCAGGAAGTATACAAGCTGAATGCTGTAGACAGGCATATCAGGTCTGGTCAGCCTCAGTGGGTGAGGTGCTACTGTTAGGATATGCCATTCAAATGTATGGCAGAGAAGCAATTACTTCCATTACTACTGCAGGAGGTATACAAGCTGAATGCTGTGGTCAGGCATATGAAGTCTTCTCAGCCTCAGTGAGTGAGGTGCTACTGTTAGGATATCCCATTCAAATGTACGGCACAGGAACAATTACACCCATTTCTCCTGCAGGAAGTATACAAGCTGTCATGCTGTGGACAGGTGTATGAGGTCTGGTCAGCCACAGTGGGTGAGGTGCTACTGTTAGGATATCCCGTTCAAATGAATGGCACAGGAACAATTACACCCATTTCTCCTGCAGGAAGTATACAAGCTGAATGCTCTGGACAGGTGTATGAGGTCTGGTCAGCTTCAGTGGGTGAGGTGCTACTGTTAGGATATCCCGTCCAAATGTATGGCACAGGAACAATTACCCCATTTCTCCTGCAGGAAGTATACAAGCTGAATGCTGTAGACAGGCATATGAGGTCTGGTCAGCCTCAGTGGGTGAGGTGCTACTGTTAGAATATCCCATGCAAATGTATAGCACATCACCAATTACACCCTTTTCTCCTGCAGGAGGTATACAAGCTGAATGATGTGGTCAGGTGTATGAGGTCTGGTCAGCCTCAATGGGTGAGGTGCTACTGTTAGGATATCCCATTCAAATGTATGGCAGAGAAGCAATTACACCCATTTCTCCTGCAGGAAGTATACAAGCTCAATGCTGTGGACAGGCATATGAAGTCTGGTCAGCCTCAGTGGGTGAGGTGCTACTGTTAGGATATCCCATTCAAATGTATGGCAGAGAAGCAATTACACCCATTTCTCCTTCAGGAAGTATACAAGCTGAATGCTGTGGACAGGTGTATGACGTCAGGTCAGCCTCAGTGGGTGAGGTGCTACTGTTAGGATGTCCCATTCAAATATATGGCACAGGAACAATTACACCAATTTCTCCTGCAGGAAGTATACAAGCTGAATACTGTGGACAGGTGTATAAGGTCTGGTCAGCCTCAGTGGGTGAGGTGCTACTGTTAGGATAACCCATTCAAATGTATGGCACAGGAACAATTACACCCATTTCTCCTGCAGGAAGTATACAAGCAGAATGCTGTGGACAGGTATATGAAGTCTGGTCAGCCTCAGTGGGTGAGGTGCTACTGTTAGAATATCCCATTCAAATGTATGGCATAGAAGCAATTACACCCATTTCTCCTGCAGGAAGTATACAAGCTGAATGCTGTGGACAGGTGTATGTAGTCTGGTCAGGCTCAGTGGGTGAGGTGCTACTGTTAGGTTATCCCATTCAAATGTATGGCAGAGAAGCAATTATACCCATTTCTCCTGCAGGAAGTATACAAGCTGAATGCTGTGGACAGGTGTATGTAGTGTGGTCAGCCTCAGTGGGTGAGGTGCTACTGTTAGGTTATCCCATTCAAATGTATGGCAGAGAAGCAATTATACCCATTTCTCCTGCAGGAAGTATACAAGCTGAATGCTGTGGACAGGCATATGAACTCTGGTCAGCTTCAGTGGGTGAGGTGCTACTGTTAGGATATCCCATTCAAATGTATGTCACAGGAACAATTACACCCATATCTCCTGCAGGAAGTATACAAGCTGAATACTGTGGACAGGTGTATGAGGTCTGGTCAGCCTCATTGCGTGAGGTACTACTGTTAGGATATCCCATTCAAATGTATAGCACAGGAACAACTACACCCATATCTCCTGCAGGAAGTATACAAGCTGAATACTGTGGACAGGTGTATGAAGTCTGGTCATCCTCATTGCGTGAGGTACTACTGTTAGGATATCCCATTCAAATGTATAGCACAGGAACAGTTACACCCATATCTCCTGCAGGAAGTATACAAGCTGAAAACTGTGGACAGGTGTATGAAGTCTGGTCAGCCTCATTGCGTGAGGTACTACTGTTAGGATATCCCATTCAAATGTATAGCACAGGAACAATTACACCCATATCTCCTGCAGGAAGTATACAAGCTGAATGCTGTGGACAGGTGTATGTAGTCTGGTCAGCCTCATTGCGTGAGGTCCTACTGTTAGGATATCCCATTCAAATGTATAGCACAGGAACAATTACACCCATATCTCCTGCAGGAAGTATACAAGCTGAATACTGTGGACAGGTGTATGAAGTCTGGGCAGCTTCAGTGGGTGAGGTGCTACTGTTAGGATATCCCATTCAAATGTATGTCACAGGAACAATTACACCCGTTTCTCCTGCAGGAAGTATACAAGCTGAATACTGTGGACAGGTGTATGAAGTCGGGTCAGCCTCAGTGGGTGAGGTGCTACTGTTAGGTTATCCCATTCAAATGTATGGCAGAGAAGCAATTATACCCATTTCTCCTGCAGGAAGTATACAAGCTGAATGCTGTGGACAGGTGTATGTAGTCTGGTCAGCCTCAGTGGTTGAGGTGCTACTGTTAGGTTATCCCATTCAAATGTATGGCAGAGATGCAATTATACCCATTTCTCCTGCAGGAAGTATACAAGCTGAATGCTGTGGACAGGCATATGAACTCTGGTCAGCTTCAGTGGGTGAGGTGCTACTGTTAGGATATCCCATTCAAATGTATGTCACAGGAACAATTACACCCATATCTCCTGCAGGAAGTATACAAGCTGAATACTGTGGACAGGTGTATGAGGTCTGGTCAGCCTCATTGCGTGAGGTACTACTGTTAGGATATCCCATTCAAATGTATAGCACAGGAACAATTACACCCATATCTCCTGCAGGAAGTATACAAGCTGAATACTGTGGACAGGTGTATGAAGTCTGGTCAGCCTCATTGCGTGAGGTACTACTGTTAGGATATCCCATTCAAATGTATAGCACAGGAACAATTACACCCATATCTCCTGCAGGAAGTATACAAGCTGAATACTGTGGACAGGTGTATGAAGTCTGGGCAGCTTCAGTGGGTGAGGTGCTACTGTTAGGATATCCCATTCAAATGTATGTCACAGGAACAATTACACCCGTTTCTCCTGCAGGAAGTATACAAGCTGAATACTGTGGACAGGTGTACGAGGTCTGATCAGCCTCATTGCGTGAGGTACTACTGTTGGGATATCCCATTCAAATGTATTAGCACAGGAACAATTATACCCATTTCTCCTGCAGGAAGTATACAAGCTGAATGCTGTGGACAGGTGTATGAAGTCTGGTCAGCCTCAGTGGGTGAGGTGCTACTGTTAGGATATCCCATTCAAATGTATGGCACAGTAACAATTACACCCATTTCTCCTGCAGGAAGTATACAAGCTGTCATGCTATGGACAGGTGTATGAGTTCTGGCCAGCCTCAGTGGGTGATGTGCTACTGTTAGGATATCCCATTCAAATGTATGGCACAGGACCAATTACACTCATTTCTCCAGCAGGAAGTATACAAGCTGAATGCTGTGGACAGCCGTATGAGGTCTGGTCAGCCTCAGTGGGTGAGGTGCTACTGTTAGGATATCCCATTCAAATGTATAGCACAGTAACAATTACACGCATTTCTCCTGCAGGAAGTATAAAAGCTGTCATGCTATGGACAGGTGTATGAGTTCTGGCCAGCCTCAGTGGGTGATGTGCTGCTTATAGGATATCCCATTCAAATGTATGGCACAGGAACAGTTACACCCATTTCTCCTGCAGGAAGCATACAAGCTGAATGCTGTGGTCAGGTGTATGAAGTCTTGTCAGCCTCAGTGAGTGAGGTGCTACTAATAGGATATCCCATTCAAATGTACTGCACAGTAACAATTACACCCATTTCTCCTGCAGAAAGTATACAAGCTGTCATGCTGTGTACAGGCATATGAAGTCTTGTCAGCCTCAGTGGTTGAGAAGCTACTATTAGAATATGCCATGCAAATGTATGGCACAGCACCAATTACACCCTTTTCTCCTGCAGGAGGTATACAAGCTGAATGATGTGGTCAGGTGTATGAGGTCTGGTCAGCCTCAGTGGGTGAGGTGCTACTGTTAGGTTATCCCATTCAAATGTATGTCACAGGAACACCTACAACCATTTCTCCTGCAGGAAGTATACAAGCTGAATACTGTAGACAGGTGTATGAGGTCTGGTCAGCCTCATTGCGTGAGGTACTACTGCTAGGATAGCCCATTCAAATGTATAGCACAGGAACAATTATACCCATTTCTCCTGCAGGAAGTATACAAGCTGAATGCTGTGGACAGGTGTATGAAGTCTGGTCAGCCTCAGTGGGTTAGGTGCTACTGTTAGGATCTCCCATGCAAATGTATGGCACAGCACCAATTACACCCTTTTCTCCTGCAGGAAGTATACAAGCTGAATGATGTGGTCAGGTGTATGAGGTCTGGTCAGCCTTAGTGGGTGACGTGCTACTGTTAGGATATCCCATTCAAAAGTATGGCAGAGAAGCAATTACACCCTTTTCTCCTGCAGGAAGTATACAAGCTGAATGATGTGGTCAGGTGTATGAAGTCTGGGCAGCCTCAGTGGGTGAGGTGCTACTGTTAGGATATCCCATTCAAATGTATGGCACAGGAACAATTACACCCATTTCTCCTGCAGGAAGTATACAAGCAGAATGCTGTGGACAGGTATATGAAGTCTGGTCAGCCTCAGTGGGTGAGGTGCTACTGTTAGAATATCCCATTCAAATGTATGGCAGAGAAGCAATTACACCCATTTCTCCTGCAGGAAGTATACAAGCTGAATGATGTGGGCAGGTGTATGAAGTCGGGTCAGCGTCAGTGGGTGAGGTGCTACTGTTAGGTTATCCTATTCAAATGTATGGCAGAGAAGCAATTATACCCATTTCTCCTCCAGGAAGTATACAAGCTGAATGCTGTGGACAGGTATATGTAGTCTGGTCAGCCTCAGTGGTTGAGGTGCTACAGTTAGGTTATCCCATTCAAATGTATGGCAGAGAAGCAATTATACCCATTTCTCCTGCAGGAAGTATACAAGCTGAATGCTGTGGACAGGTGTATGTAGTCTGGTCAGCCTCAGTGGGTGAGGTGCTACTGGTAGGTTATCCCATTCAAATGTATGGCAGAGAAGCAATTATACCCATTTCTCCTGCAGGAAGTATACAAGTTGAATGCTGTGGACAGGCATATGAACTCTGGTCAGCTTCAGTGGGTGAGGTGCTACTGTTAGGATATCCCATTCAAATGTATGTCACAGGAACAATTACACCCATATCTCCTGCAGGAAGTATACAAGCTGAATACTGTGGACAGGTGTATGAAGTCTGGTCACCCTCATTGCGTGAGGTCCTACTGTTAGAATATCCCATTCAAATGTATAGCACAGGAACAATTACACCCATATCTCCTGCAGGAAGTATACAAGCTGAATACTGTGGACAGGTGTATGAAGTCTGGTCAGCCTCATTGCGTGAGGTACTACTGTTAGGATATCCCATTCAAATGTATAGCACAGGAACAATTACACCCATATCTCCTGCAGGAAGTATACAAGCTGAATACTGTGTACAGGTGTATGAAGTCTGGTCACCCTCATTGCGTGAGGTCCTACTGTTAGGATATCCCATTCAAATGTATAGCACAGGAACAATTACACCCATATCTCCTGCAGGAAGTATACAAGCTGAATACTGTGGACAGGTGTATGAAGTCTGGGCAGCTTCAGTGGGTGAGGTGCTACTGTTAGGATATCCCATTCAAATGTATGGCACAGGAACAATTATACCCATTTCTCCTGCAGGAAGTATACAATCTGAATGCTGTGGACAGGTGTATGAAGTCTGGTCAGCCTCAGTGGGTGAGGTGCTACTGTAAGGATATCCCATTCAAATGTATGGCACAGTAACAATTACACCCATTTCTCCTGCAGGAAGTATACAAGCTGTCATGCTATGGACAGGTGTATGAGTTCTGGCCAGCCTCAGTGGGTGATGTGCTACTGTTAGGATATCCCATTCAAATGTACGGCACAGGAACAATTACACCTATTTCTCCAGCAGGAAGTATACAAGCTGAATGCTGTGGACAGGTGTATGAGGTCTGGTCAGCCTCAGTGGGTGAGGTGCTACTGTTAGAATATCCAATTCAAATGTATGGCACAGGAACAATTACACCCATTTCTCCTGCAGGAAGTATACAAGCTGAATGATGTGGACAGGTGTATGAAGTCTGGTCAGCCTCAGTGGGTGAGGTGCTACTGTTAGAATATCCCATTCAAATGTATGGCAGAGAAGTAATTACACCCATTTCTCCTGCAGGAAGTATACAAGCTGAATGCTGTGGTCAGGTGTATGAAGTCTTGTCAGCCTCAGTGAGTGAGGTGCTACTGCTACGATATCCCATTCAAATGTATGGCACAGGAACAATTACACCCATTTCTCCTCCAGGAAGTGTACAAGCTGTCATGATGTGTACAGGCATATGAAGTCTTGTCAGCCTCAGTGGGTGAGAAGCTACTATTAGAATATCCCATGCAAATGTATGGCACAGCACCAATTACACCCTTTTCTCCTGCAGGAGGTATACAAGCTGAATGATATGGTCAGGTGTATGAGGTGTGGTCAGCCTCAGTGGGTGAGGTGCTACTGTTAGGATATCCCGTCAAAATGTATGGCACAGGAACAATTACACCCATTTCTCCTGCAGGAAGTATACAAGCTGAATGCTGTAGACAGGCATATGAGGTCTGGTCAGCCTCAGTGGGTGAGGTGCTACTGTTAGGATATCCCATTCAAATGTATGGCAGAGAAGCAATTACTTCCATTACTACTGCAGGAGGTATACAAGCTGAATGCTGTGGTCAGGCATATGAAGTCTTCTCAGCCTCAGTGAGTGAGGTGCTCCTGTTAGGATATCCCATTCAAATGTACGGCACAGGAACAATTACACCCATTTCTCCTGCAGGAAGTATACAAGCTGTCATGCTGTGGACAGGTGTATGAGGTCTGGTCAGCCACAGTGGGTGAGGTGCTACTGTTAGGATATCCCGTTCAAATGAATGGCACAGGAACAATTACACCCATTTCTCCTGCAGGAAGTATACAAGCTGAATGCTCTGGACAGGTGTATGAAGTCTGGTCAGCTTCAGTGGGTGAGGTGCTACTGTTAGGATATCCCGTCCAAATGTATGGCACAGGAACAATTACCCCATTTCTCCTGCAGGAAGTATACAAGCTGAATGCTGTAGACAGGCATATGAGGTCTGGTCAGCCTCAGTGGGTGAGGTGCTACTGTTAGAATATCCCATGCAAATGTATAGCACATCACCAATTACACCCTTTTCTGCTGCAGGAGGTATACAAGCTGAATGATGTGGTCAGGTGTATGAGGTCTGGTCAGCCTCAATGGGTGAGGTGCTACTGTTAGGATATCCCATTCAAATGTATGGCAGAGAAGCAATTACACCCATTTCTCCTGCAGGAAGTATACAAGCTCAATGCTGTGGACAGGCATATGAAGTCTGGTCAGCCTCAGTGGGTGAGGTGCTACTGTTAGGATATCCCATTCAAATGTATGGCAGAGAAGCAATTACACCCATTTCTCCTTCAGGAAGTATACAAGCTGAATGCTGTGGACAGGTGTATGACGTCAGGTCAGCCTCAGTGGGTGAGGTGCTACTGTTAGGATGTCCCATTCAAATGTATGGCACAGGAACAATTACACCAATTTCTCCTGCAGGAAGTATACAAGCTGAATACTGTGGACAGGTGTATAAGGTCTGGTCAGCCTCAGTGGGTGAGGTGCTACTGTTAGGATATCCCATTCAAATGTATGGCACAGGAACAATTACACCCATTTCTCCTGCAGGAAGTATACAAGCAGAATGCTGTGGACAGGTATATGAAGTCTGGTCAGCCTCAGTGGGTGAGGTGCTACTGTTAGAATATCCCATTCAAATGTATGGCATAGAAGCAATTACACCCATTTCTCCTGCAGGAAGTATACAAGCTGAATGATGTGGGCAGGTGTATGAAGTCGGGTCAGCCTCAGTGGGTGAGGTGCTACTGTTAGGTTATCCCATTCAAATGTATGGCAGAGAAGCAATTATACCCATTTCTCCTGCAGGAAGTATACAAGCTGAATGCTGTGGACAGGTATATATAGTCTGGTCAGCCTCAGTGGTTGAGGTGCTACTGTTAGGTTATACCATTCAAATGTATGGCAGAGAAGCAATTATACCCATTTCTCCTGCAGGAAGTATACAAGCTGAATGCTGTGGACAGGTGTATGTAGTCTGGTCAGGCTCAGTGGGTGAGGTGCTACTGTTAGGTTATCCCATTCAAATGTATGGCAGAGAAGCAATTATACCCATTTCTCCTGCAGGAAGTATACAAGCTGAATGCTGTGGACAGGTGTATGTAGTGTGGTCAGCCTCAGTGGGTGAGGTGCTACTGTTAGGTTATCCCATTCAAATGTATGGCAGAGAAGCAATTATACCCATTTCTCCTGCAGGAAGTATACAAGCTGAATGCTGTGGACAGGCATATGAACTCTGGTCAGCTTCAGTGGGTGAGGTGCTACTGTTAGGATATCCCATTCAAATGTATGTCACAGGAACAATTACACCCATATCTCCTGCAGGAAGTATACAAGCTGAATACTGTGGACAGGTGTATGAGGTCTGGTCAGCCTCATTGCGTGAGGTACTACTGTTAGGATATCCCATTCAAATGTATAGCACAGGAACAACTACACCCATATCTCCTGCAGGAAGTATACAAGCTGAATACTGTGGACAGGTGTATGAAGTCTGGTCATCCTCATTGCGTGAGGTACTACTGTTAGGATATCCCATTCAAATGTATAGCACAGGAACAGTTACACCCATATCTCCTGCAGGAGGTATACAAGCTGAAAACTGTGGACAGGTGTATGAAGTCTGGTCAGCCTCATTGCGTGAGGTACTACTGTTAGGATATCCCATTCAAATGTATAGCACAGGAACAATTACACCCATATCTCCTGCAGGAAGTATACAAGCTGAATGCTGTGGACAGGTGTATGTAGTCTGGTCAGCCTCATTGCGTGAGGTACTACTGTTAGGATATCCCATTCAAATGTATAGCACAGGAACAATTACACCCATATCTCCTGCAGGAAGTATACAAGCTGAATACTGTGGACAGGTGTATGAAGTCTGGGCAGCTTCAGTGGGTGAGGTGCTACTGTTAGGATATCCCATTCAAATGTATGTCACAGGAACAATTACACCCGTTTCTCCTGCAGGAAGTATACAAGCTGAATACTGTGGACAGGTGTATGAAGTCGGGTCAACCTCAGTGGGTGAGGTGCTACTGTTAGGTTATCCCATTCAAATGTATGGCAGAGAAGCAATTATACCCATTTCTCCTGCAGGAAGTATACAAGCTGAATGCTGTGGACAGGTGTATGTAGTCTGGTCAGCCTCAGTGGTTGAGGTGCTACTGTTAGGTTATCCCATTCAAATGTATGGCAGAGATGCAATTATACCCATTTCTCCTGCAGGAAGTATACAAGCTGAATGCTGTGGACAGGCATATGAACTCTGGTCAGCTTCAGTGGGTGAGGTGCTACTGTTAGGATATCCCATTCAAATGTATGTCACAGGAACAATTACACCCATATCTCCTGCAGGAAGTATAGAAGCTGAATACTGTGGACAGGTGTATGAGGTCTGGTCAGCCTCATTGCGTGAGGTACTACTGTTAGGATATCCCATTCAAATGTATAGCACAGGAACAATTACACCCATATCTCCTGCAGGAAGTATACAAGCTGAATACTGTGGACAGGTGTATGAAGTCTGGTCAGCCTCATTGCGTGAGGTACTACTGTTAGGATATCCCATTCAAATGTATAGCACAGGAACAATTACACCCATATCTCCTGCAGGAAGTATACAAGCTGAATACTGTGGACAGGTGTATGAAGTCTGGGCAGCTTCAGTGGGTGAGGTGCTACTGTTAGGATATCCCATTCAAATGTATGTCACAGGAACAATTACACCCGTTTCTCCTGCAGGAAGTATACAAGCTGAATACTGTGGACAGGTGTACGAGGTCTGATCAGCCTCATTGCGTGAGGTACTACTGTTAGGATATCCCATTCAAATGTATGGCACAGGAACAATTATACCCATTTTTCCTGCAGGAAGTATACAAGCTGAATGCTGTGGACAGGTGTATGAAGTCTGGTCAGCCTCAGTGGGTGAGGTGCTACTGTTAGGATATCCCATTCAAATGTATGGCACAGTAACAATTACACCCATTTCTCCTGCAGGAAGTATACAAGCTGTCATGCTATGGACAGGTGTATGAGTTCTGGCCAGCCTCAGTGGGTGATGTGCTACTGTTAGGATATCCCATTCAAATGTACGGCACAGGAACAATTACACCTATTTCTCCAGCAGGAAGTATACAAGCTGAATGCTGTGGACAGCCATATGAGGTCTGGTCAGCCTCAGTGGGTGAGGTGCTACTGTTAGGATATCCCATTCAAATGTATGGCACAGGAACAATTACACCCATTTCTCCTGCAGGAAGTATACAAGCTGAATGCTGTGGACAGGCATATGAGGTCTGGTCAGCCTCAGTGGGTGACGTGCTACTGTTAGAATATCCAATTCAAATGTATGGCACAGGAAAAATTACACCCATTTCTCCTGCAGGAAGTATACAAGCTGAATGATGTGGACAGGTGTATGAAGTCTGGTCAGCCTCAGTGGGTGAGGTGCTACTGTTAGAATATCCCATTCAAATGTATGGCAGAGAAGCAATTACACCCATTTCTCCTGCAGGAAGTATACAAGCTAAATGCAGTGGTCAGGTGTATGAAGTCTTGTCAGCCTCAGTGAGTGAAGTGCTACTGCTAGGATATCCCATTCAAATGTATGGCACCGGAACAATTACACCCATTTCTCCTCCAGGAAGTGTACAAGCTGTCATGCTGTGTACAGGCATATGAAGTCTTGTCAGCCTCAGTGGGTGAGAAGCTACTATTAGAATATCCCATGCAAATGTATGGCACAGCACCAATTACACCCTTTTCTCCTGCAGGAGGTATACAAGCTGAATGATATGGTCAGGTGTATGAGGTGTGGTCAGCCTCAGTGGGTGAGGTGCTACTGTTAGGATATCCCATTCAAATGTATGGTAGAGAAGCAATTACACCCATTTCTCCTGCAGGAATTATACAAGCTGAATGCTGTGGACAGGCATATGAAGTCTGGTCAGCCTCAGTGGGTGAGGTGCTACTGTTAGGATATCCCATTCAAATGTATGGCAGAGAAGCAATTACACCCATTTCTCCTTCAGGAAGTATAGAAGCTGAATGCTGTGGACAGGCTAATGAGGTCTGATCAGCCTCAGTAGGTGAGGTGCTACTGTTAGGATATCCCATTCAAATGTATGGCACAGGAACAATTACACCCGTTTCTCCTGCAGGAAGTATACAAGCTGAATGCTGTTTACAGCCATATGAGGTCTGGTCAGCCTCAGTGGGTGAGGTGGTACTGTTAGAATAATCCAATCAAATGCACTGCTCAGGAGCAATTACACCCATTTCTCCTGCAGGAAGTATACAAGCTGAATGCTGTGGACAGGTATATGAAGTCTGGTCAGCCTCAGTGGGTGAGGTGCTACAGTTAGAATATCCCATTCAAATGTATGGCAGAGAAGCAATTACACCCATTTCTCCTGCAGGAAGTATACAAGCTGAATGCTTAGGTCAGGTGTATGAAGTCTTGTCAGCCTCAGTGAGTGACGTGCTACTGTTAGGATATCCCATTCAAATGTATGGCACAGGAACAATTACACCCTTTTCTCCTGCAGGAAGTATACAAGCTGAATGATGTGGTCAGGTGTATGAAGTCTTGGCAGCCTCAGTGAGTGAGGTGCTACTGCTAGGATATCCCATGCAAATGTATGGCACAGCACCAATTACACCCTTTTCTCCTGCAGGAAGTATACAAGCTGAATGATGTGGTCAGGTGTATGAGGTCTGGTCAGCCTTAGTGGGTGACGTGCTACTGTTAGGATATCCCATTCAAAAGTATGGCAGAGAAGCAATTACACCCTTTTCTCCTGCAGGAAGTATACAAGCTGAATGATGTGGTCAGGTGTATGAAGTCTGGGCAGCCTCAGTGTGTGAGGTGCTACTGTTAGGATATCCCATTCAAATGTATGGCACAGGAACAATTACACCCATTTCTCCTGCAGAAAGTACACAAGCTGAATCATGTGGACAGGCATATGAAGTTTGGTCAGCCTCAGTGGGTGAGGTGTTACTGTTAGGATATCCCATTCAAATGTATGTTACAGGAACAATTACACCCATTTCTCCTGCAGGAGGTATACAAGCTGAATGATGTGGACAGGTGTATGAAGTCTGGTCAGCCTCAGTGGGTGAGGTGCTACTGTTAGGACATCCCAATCAAATGTATGTTACAGGAACAATTACACCCATTTCTCCTGCAGGAGGTATACAAGCTGATTGTTGTGGACAGGTGTATGAAGTGTGGTCAGCCTCAGTGGATGAGGTGCTACTGTTAGGATATCCCATTCAAATGTATAGCACAGGAACAATTATACCCATTTCTCCTGCAGGAAGTATACAAGCTGAATGCTGTGGACAGGTGTATGTAGTCTGGTAGGCCTCAGTGGGTGAGGTGCTACTGTTAGGATATCCCATTCAAATATATGTCACAGGAATAATTACACCCATTTCTCCTGCAGGAAGTATACAAGCTGAATACTGTGGACAGGTGTATGAGGTCTGGTCAGCCTCATTGCGTGAGGTACTACTTTTAGGATATCCCATTCAAACGTATGGCACAGGAACAATTATACCCATTTCTCCTGCAGGAAGTATACAAGCTGAATGTTGTGGACAGGTGTATGAAGTCTGGTCAGCCTCAGTGGGTGAGGTGCTACTGTTAGGATCTCCCATTCAAATGTATGGCAAAGTAACAATTACACCCATTTCTCCTGCAGGAAGTATACAAGCTGTCATGCTATGGACAGTTGTATGAGTTCTGTCCAGCCTCATTGGGTGATGTGCTACTGTTAGGATATCCCATTCAAATGTATGGCACAGGACCAATTACACTCATTTCTCCAGCAGGAAGTATACAAGCTGAATGCTGTGGACAGCCACATGAGGTCTGGTCAGCCTCAGTGGGTGAGGTGCTACTGTTAGGATATCCCATTCAAATGTATAGCACAGTAACAATTACACCCATTTCTCCTTCAGGAAGTATACAAGCTGTCATGCTATGGACAGGTGTATGAGTTCTGGCCAGCCTCAGTGGGTGATGTGCTGCTGTTAGGATATCCCATTCAAATGTATGGCACAGGAACAGTTACACCCATTTCTCCTGCAGGAAGCATACAAGCTGAATGCTGTGGTCAGGTGTATGAAGTCTTGTCAGCCTCAGTGAGTGAGGTGCTACTAATAGGATATCCCATTCAAATGTACTGCACAGGAACAATAACACCCATTTCTCCTGCAGGAAGTATACAAGCTGTCATGCTGTGTACAGGCATATGAATTCTTGTCAGCCTCAGTGGTTGAGAAGCTACTATTAGAATATGCCATGCAAATGTATGGCACAGCACCAATTACACCCTTTTCTCCTGCAGGAGGTATACAAGCTGAATGATGTGGTCAGGTGTATAAGGTCTGGTCAGCCTCAGTGGGTGAGGTGCTACTGTTAGGATATCCCATTCAAATGTATGTCACAGGAACAATTACACCCACTTCTCCTGCAGGAAGTATACAAGCTGAATACTGTGGACAGGTGTATGAGGTCTGGTCAGCCTCATTGCGTGAGGTACTACTGTTAGGATATCGCATTCAAATGTATAGCACAGGAACAATTATACCCATTTCTCCTGCAGGAAGTATACAAGCTGAATGCTGTGGACAGGTGTATGAAATCTGGTCAGCCTCAGTGGGTGAGGTGCTACTGTTAGGATCTCCCATGCAAATGTATGGCACAGCACCAATTACACCCTTTTCTTCTGCAGGAAGTATACAAGCTGAATGATGTGGTCAGGTGTATGAGGTCTGGTCAGCCTTAGTGGGTGACGTGCTACTGTTAGGATATCCCATTCAAAAGTATGGCAGAGAAGCAATTACACCCTTTTCACCTGCAGGAAGTATACAAGCTGAATTATGTGGTCAGGTGTATGAAGTCTGGGCAGCCTCAGTGGGTGAGGTGCTACTGTTAGGATATCCCATTCAAATGTATGGCACAGGAACAATTACACCCATTTCTCCTGCAGGAAGTATACAAGCAGAATGCTGTGGACAGGTATATGAAGTCTGGTCAGCCTCAGTGGGTGAGGTGCTACTGTTAGAATATCCCATTCAAATGTATGGCAGAGAAGCAATTACACCCATTTCTCCTGCAGGAAGTATACAAGCTGAATGATGTGGGCAGGTGTATGAAGTCGGGTCAGCCTCAGTGGGTGAGGTGCTACTGTTAGGTTATCCCATTCAAATGTATGGCAGAGAAGCAATTATACCCATTTCTCCTGCAGGAAGTATACAAGCTGAATGCTGTGGACAGGTATATGTAGTCTGGTCAGCCTCAGTGGTTGAGGTGCTACTGTTAGGTTATCCCATTCAAATGTATGGCAGAGAAGCAATTATACCCATTTCTCCTGCAGGAAGTATACAAGCTGAATGCTGTGGAAAGGTGTATGTAGTCTGGTCAGGCTCAGTGGGTGAGGTGCTACTGTTAGGTTATCCCATTCAAATGTATGGCAGGGAACCAATTATACCCATTTCTCCTGCAGGAAGTATACAAGCTGAATGCTGTGGACAGGTGTATGTAGTCTGGTCAGCCTCAGTGGGTGAGGTGCTACTGTTAGGTTATCCCATTCAAATGTATGGCAGAGAAGCAATTATACCCATTTCTCCTGCAGGAAGTATACAAGCTGAATGCTGTGGACAGGCATATGAACTCTGGTCAGCCTCATTGCGTGAGGTACTACTGTTAGGATATCCCATTCAAATGTATAGCACAGCAACAACTACACCCATATCTCCTGCAGGAAGTATACAAGCTGAATACTGTGGACAGGTGTATGAAGTCTGGTCAGCCTCATTGCGTGAGGTACTACTGTTAGGATATCCCATTCAAATGTATAGCACAGGAACAATTACACCCATATCTCCTGCAGGAAGTATACAAGCTGAATACTGTGGACAGGTGTATGAAGTCTGGTCAGCCTCATTGCGTGAGGTACTACTGTTAGGATATCCCATTCAAATGTATAGCACAGGAACAATTACACCCATATCTCCTGCAGGAAGTATACAAGCTGAATGCTGTGGACAGGTGTATGTAGTCTGGTCAGCCTCATTGCGTGAGGTACTACTGTTAGGATATCCCATTCAAATGTATGTCACAGGAACAATTACACCCGTTTCTCCTGCAGGAAGTATACAAGCTGAATACTGTGGACAGGTGTATGAAGTCGGGTCAGCCTCAGTGGGTGAGGTGCTACTGTCAGGTTATCCCATTCAAATGTATGGCAGAGAAGCAATTATACCCATTTCTCCTGCAGGAACTATACAAGCTGAATGCTGTGGACAGGTGTATGTAGTCTGGTCAGCCTCAGTGGTTGAGGTGCTACTGTTAGGTTATCCCATTCAAATGTATGGCAGAGAAGCAATTATACCCATTTCTCCTGCAGGAAGTATACAATCTGAATGATGTGGACAGGCATATGAACTCTGGTCAGCTTCAGTGGGTGAGGTGCTACTGTTAGGATATCCCATTCAAATGTATGTCACAGGAACAATTACACCCATATCTCCTGCAGGAAGTATACAAGCTGAATACTGTGGACAGGTGTATGAGGTCTGGTCAGCCTCATTGCGTGAGGTACTACTGTTAGGATATCCCATTCAAATGTATAGCACAGGAACAATTACACCCATATCTCCTGCAGGAAGTATACAAGCTGAATACTGTGGACAGGTGTATGAAGTCTGGTCAGCCTCATTGCGTGAGGTACTACTGTTAGGATATCCCATTCAAATGTATAGCACAGGAACAATTACACCCATATCTCCTGCAGGAAGTATACAAGCTGAATACTGTGGACAGGTGTATGAAGTCTGGTCACCCTCATTGCGTGAGGTCCTACTGTTAGGATATCCCATTCAAATGTATAGCACAGGAACAATTACACCCATATCTCCTGCAGGAAGTATACAAGCTGAATACTGTGGACAGGTGTATGAAGTCTGGGCAGCTTCAGTGGGTGAGGTGCTACTGTTAGGATATCCCATTCAAATGTATGTCACAGGAACAATTACACCCGTTTCTCCTGCAGGAAGTATACAAGCTGAATACTGTGGACAGGTGTACGAGGTCTGATCAGCCTCATTGCGTGAGGTACTACTGTTAGGATATCCCATTCAAATGTATGGCACAGGAACAATTATACCCATTTCTCCTGCAGGAAGTATACAAGCTGAATGCTGTGGACAGGTGTATGAAGTCTGGTCAGCCTCAGTGGGTGAGGTGCTACTGTTAGGATATCCCATTCAAATGTATGGCACAGTAACAATTACACCCATTTCTCCTGCAGGAAGTATACAAGCTGTCATGCTATGGACAGGTGTATGAGTTCTGGCCAGCCTCAGTGGGTGATGTGCTTCTGTTAGGATATCCCATTCAAATGTGCGGCACAGGAACAATTACACCTATTTCTCCAGCAGGAAGTATACAAGCTGAATGCTGTGGACAGCCATATGAGGTCTGGTCAGCCTCAGTGGGTGAGGTGCTACTGTTAGGATATCCCATTCAAATGTATGGCACAGGAACAATTACACCCATTTCTCCTGCAGGAAGTATACAAGCTGAATGCTGTGGACAGGCATATGAGGTCTGGTCAGCCTCAGTGGGTGACGTGCTACTGTTAGAATATCCAATTCAAATGTATGGCACAGGAACAATTACACCCATTTCTCCTGCAGGAAGTATACAAGCTGAATGATGTGGACAGGTGTATGAAGTCTGGTCAGCCTCAGTGGGTGAGGTGCTACTGTTAGAATATCCCATTCAAATGTATGGCAGAGAAGCAATTACACCCATTTCTCCTGCAGGAAGTATACAAGCTGAATGCTGTGGTCAGGTGTATGAAGTCTTGTCAGCCTCAGTGAGTGAGGTGCTACTGCTAGGATATCCCATTCAAATGTATGGCACAGGAACAATTACACCCATTTCTCCTCCAGGAAGTGTACAAGCTGTCATGCTGTGTACAGGCATATGAAGTCTTGTCAGCCTCAGTGGGTGAGAAGCTACTATTAGAATATCCCATGCAAATGTATGGCACAGCACCAATTACACACTTTTCTCCTGCAGGAGGTATACAAGCTGAATGATATGGTCAGGTGTATGAGGTGCGGTCAGCCTCAGTGGGTGAGGTGCTACTGTTAGGATATCCCATTCAAATGTATGGTAGAGAAGCAATTACACCCATTTCTCCTGCAGGAATTATACAAGCTGAATGCTGTGGACAGGCATATGAAGTCTGGTCAGCCTCAGTGGGTGAGGTGCTACTGTTAGGATATCCCATTCAAATGTATGGCAGAGAAGCAATTACACCCATTTCTCCTTCAGGAAGTATAGAAGCTGAATGCTGTGGACAGGCTAATGAGGTCTGATCAGCCTCAGTAGGTGAGGTGCTACTGTTAGGATATCCCATTCAAATGTATGGCACAGGAACAATTACACCCATTTCTTTTGCAGGAAGTATACAAGCTGAATGCTGTTTACACCCATATGAGGTCTGGTCAGCCTCAGTGGGTGAGGTGGTACTGTTAGAATAATCCATTCAAATGCATGGCTCAGGAGCAATTACAACCATTTCTCCTGCAGGAAGTATACAAGCTGAATGCTGTGGACAGGTATATGAAGTCTGGTCAGCCTCAGTGGGTGAGGTGCCACAGTTAGAATATCCCATTCAAATGTATGGCAGAGAAGCAATTACACCCATTTCTCCTGCAGGAAGTATACAAGCTGAATGCTTAGGTCAGGTGTATGAAGTCTTGACAGCCTCAGTGAGTGACGTGCTACTGTTAGGATATCCCATTCAAATGTATGGCACAGGAACAATTACACCCTTTTCTCCTGCAGGAAGTATACAAGCTGAATGATGTGGTCAGGTGTATGAAGTCTTGTCAGCCTCAGTGAGTGAGGTGCTACTGCTAGGATATCCCATGCAAATGTATGGCGCAGCACCAATTACACCCTTTTCTCCTGCAGGAAGTATACAAGCTGAATGATGTGGTCAGGTGTATGAGGTCTGGTCAGCCTTAGTGGGTGACGTGCTACTGTTAGGATATTCCATTCAAAAGTATGGCAGAGAAGCAATTACACCCTTTTCTCCTGCAGGAAGTATACAAGCTGAATGATGTGGTCAGGTGTATGAAGTCTGGGCAGCCTCAGTGTGTGAGGTGCTACTGTTAGGATATCCCATTCAAATGTATGACACAGGAACAATTACACCCATTTCTCCTGCAGAAAGTATACAAGCTGAATCATGTGGACAGGCATATGAAGTTTGGTCAGCCTCAGTGGGTGAGGTGTTACTGTTAGGATATCCCATTCAAATGTATGTTACAGGAACAATTACACCCATTTCTCCTGCAGGAGGTATACAAGCTGAATGATGTGGTCAGGTGTATGAAGTCTGGTCAGACTCAGTGGGTGAGGTGCTACTGTTAGGACATCCCAATCAAATGTATGTTACAGGAACAATTACACCCATTTCTCCTGCAGGAGGTATACAACCTGAATGATGTGGACAGGTGTATGAAGTCTGGTCAGCCTCAGTGGATGAGGTGCTACTGTTAGGATATCCCATTCAAATGTATAGCACAGGAACAATTATACCCATTTCTCCTGCAGGAAGTATACAAGCTGAATGCTGTGGAAAGGTGTATGTAGTCTGGTAGGCCTCAGTGGGTGAGGTGCTACTGTTCGGATATCCCATTCAAATATATGTCACAGGAACAATTACACCCATTTCTCCTGCAGGAAGTATACAAGCTGAATACTGTGGACAGGTGTATGAGGTCTGGTCAGCCTCATTGCGTGAGGTACTACTGTTAGGATATCCCATTCAAACGTATGGCACAGGAACAATTGTACCCATTTCTCCTGCAGGAAGTATACAAGCTGAATGTTGTGGACAGGTGTATGAAGTCTGGTCAGCCTCAGTGGGTGAGGTGCTACTGTTAGGATCTCCCATTCAAATGTATGGCAAAGTAACAATTACACCCATTTCTCCTGCAGGAAGTATACAAGCTGTCATGCTATGGACAGTTGTATGAGTTCTGGCCAGCCTCATTGGGTGATGTGCTACTGTTAGGATATCCCATTCAAATGTATGGCACAGGACCAATTACACTCATTTCTCCAGCAGGAAGTCCACAAGCTGAATGCTGTGGACAGCCATATGAGGTCTGGTCAGCCTCAGTGTGTGAGGTGTTACTGTTAGGATATCCCATTCAAATGTATAGCACAGTAACAATTACACCCATTTCTCCTGCAGGAAGTATACAAGCTGTCATGCTATGGACAGGTGTATGAGTTCTGGCCAGCCTCAGTGGGTGATGTGCTGCTGTTAGGATATCCCATTCAAATGTATGACACAGGAACAGTTACACCCATTTCTCCTGCAGGAAGCATACAAGCTGAATGCTGTGGTCAGGTGTATGAAGTCTTGTCAGCCTCAGTGAGTGAGGTGCTACTAATAGGATATCCCATTCAAATGTACTGCACAGGAACAATTAGACCCATTTCTCCTGCAGGAAGTATACAAGCTGTCATGCTGTGTACAGGCATATGAAGTCTTGTCAGCCTCAGTGGTTGAGAAGCTACTATTAGAATATGCCATGCAAATGTATGGCACAGCACCAATTACACCCTTTTCTCCTGCAGGAGGTATACAAGCTGAATGATGTGGTCAGGTGTATGAGGTCTGGTCAGCCTCAGTGGGTGAGGTGCTACTGTTAGGATATCCCATTCAAATGTATGTCACAGGAACAATTACACCCATTTCTCCTGCAGGAAGTATACAAGCTGAATACTGTGGACAGGTGTATGAGGTCTGGTCAGCCTCATTGCGTGAGGTACTACTGTTAGGATATCCCATTCAAATGTATAGCACAGGAACAATTATACCCATTTCTCCTGCAGGAAGTATACAAGCTGAATGCTGTGGACAGGTGTATGAAGTCTGGTCAGCCTCAGTGGGTGAGGTGCTACTGTTAGGATCTTCCATGCAAAAGTATGGCACAGCACCAATTACACCCTTTTCTCCCGCAGGAAGTATACAAGCTGAATGATGTGGTCAGGTGTATGAGGTCTGGTCAGCCTTAGTGGGTGACGTGCTACTGTTAGGGTATCCCATTCAATAGTATGGCAGAGAAGCAATTACACCCTTTTCTCCTGCAGGAAGTATAGAAGGTGAATGATGTGGTCAGGTGTATGAAGTCTGGGCAGCCTCAGTGGGTGAGGTGCTACTGTTAGGATATCCCATTCAAATGTATGGCACAGGAACAATTACACAAATTTCTCCTGCAGGAAGTATACAAGCAGAATGCTGTGGACAGGTATATGAAGTCTGGTCAGCCTCAGTGGGTGAGGTGCTACTGTTAGAATATCCCATTCAAATGTATGGCAGAGAAGCAATTACACCCATTTCTCCTGCAGGAAGTATACAAGCTGAATGATGTGGGCAGGTGTATGAAGTCGGGTCAGCCTCAGTGGGTGAGGTGCTACTGTTAGGTTATCCCATTCAAATGTATGGCAGAGAAGCAATTATACCCATTTCTCCTGCAGGAAGTATACAAGCTGAATGCTGTGGACAGGTATATGTAGTCTGGTCAGCCTCAGTGGTTGAGGTGCTACTGTTAGGTTATCCCATTCAAATGTATGGCAGAGAAGCAATTATACCCATTTCTCCTGAAGGAATTATACAAGCTGAATGCTGTGGACAGGTGTATGTAGTCTGGTCAGCCTCAGTGGGTGAGGTGCTACTGTTAGGTTATCCCATTCAAATGTATGGCAGAGAAGCAATTATACCCATTTCTCCTGCAGGAAGTATACAAGCTGAATGCTGTGGACAGGCATATGAACTCTGGTCAGCTTCAGTGGGTGAGGTGCTACTGTTAGGATATCCCATTCAAATGTATGTCACAGGAACAATTACACCCATATCTCCTGCAGGAAGTATACAAGCTGAATACTGTGGACAGGTGTATGAGGTCTGGTCAGCCTCATTGCGTGAGGTACTACTGTTAGGATATCCCATTCAAATGTATAGCACAGGAACAACTACACCCATATCTCCTGCAGGAAGTATACAAGCTGAATACTGTGGACAGGTGCATAAAGTCTGGTCAGCCTCATTGCGTGAGGTACTACTGTTAGGATATCCCATTCAAATGTATAGCACAGGAACAATTACACCCATATCTCCTGCAGGAAGTATACAAGCTGAATACTGTGGACAGGTGTATGAAGTCTGGTCAGGCTCATTGCGTGAGGTACTACTGTTAGGATATCCCATTCAAATGTATAGCACAGGAACAATTACACCCATATCTCCTGCAGGAAGTATACAAGCTGAATGCTGTGGACAGGTGTATGTAGTCTGGTCAGCCTCATTGCGTGAGGTACTACTGTTAGGATATCCCATTCAAATGTATGTTACAGGAACAATTACAACCATTTCTCCTGCAGGAGGTATACAAGCTGAATGATGTGGACAGGTGTATGAAGTCTGGTCAGCCTCAGTGGGTGAGGTGCTACTGTTAGGACATCCCAATCAAATGTATGTTACAGGAACAATTACACCCATTTCTCCTGCAAGAAGTATACAAGCTGAATGCTGTGGACAGGCATATGAGGTCTGGTCAGCCTCAGTGGGTGACGTGCTACAGTTAGAATATCCAATTCCAATGTATGGCACAGGAACAATTTCACCCATTTCTCCTGCAGGACGTATACAAGCTGAATGATGTGGACAGGTGTATGAAGTCTGGTCAGCCTCAGTGGGTGAGGTGCTACTGTTAGAATATCCCATTCAAATGTATGGCAGAGAAGCAATTACACCCATTTCTCCTGCAGGAAGTATACAAGCTGAATGCTGTGGTCAGGTGTATGAAGTCTTGTCAGCCTCAGTGAGTGAGGTGCTACTGTTAGGATATCCCATTCAAATGTATGACACAGGAACAATTACACCCATTTCTCCTGCAGAAAGTATACAAGCTGAATCATGTGGACAGGCATATGAAGTTTGGTCAGCCTCAGTGGGTGAGGTGTTACTGTTAGGATATCCCATTCAAATGTATGTTACAGGAACAATTACACCCATTTCTCCTGCAGGAGGTATACAAGCTGAACGATGTGGACAGGTGTATGAAGTCTGGTCAGACTCAGTGGGTGAGGTGCTACTGTTAGGACATCCCAATCAAATGTATGTTACAGGAACAATTACACCCATTTCTCCTGCAGGAGGTATACAACCTGAATGATGTGGACAGGTGTATGAAGTCTGGTCAGCCTCAGTGGATGAGGTGCTACTGTTAGGATATCCCATTCAAATGTATAGCACAGGAACAATTATACCCATTTCTCCTGCAGGAAGTATACAAGCTGAATGCTGTGGACAGGTGTATGTAGTCTGGTAGGCCTCAGTGGGTGAGGTGCTACTGTTCGGATATCCCATTCAAATATATGTCACAGGAACAATTACACCCATTTCTCCTGCAGGAAGTATACAAGCTGAATACTGTGGACAGGTGTATGAGGTCTGGTCAGCCTCATTGCGTGAGGTACTACTGTTAGGATATCCCATTCAAACGTATGGCACAGGAACAATTATACCCATTTCTCCTGCAGGAAGTATACAAGCTGAATGTTGTGGACAGGTGTATGAAGTCTGGTCAGCCTCAGTGGGTGAGGTGCTACTGTTAGGATCTCCCATTCAAATGTATGGCAAAGTAACAATTACACCCATTTCTCCTGCAGGAAGTATACAAGCTGTCATGCTATGGACAGTTGTATGAGTTCTGGCCAGCCTCATTGGGTGATGTGCTACTGTTAGGATATCCCATTCAAATGTATGGCACAGGACCAATTACACTCATTTCTCCAGCAGGAAGTCCACAAGCTGAATGCTGTGGACAGCCATATGAGGTCTGGTCAGCCTCAGTGTGTGAGGTGTTACTGTTAGGATATCCCATTCAAATGTATAGCACAGTAACAATTACACCCATTTCTCCTGCAGGAAGTATACAAGCTGTCATGCTATGGACAGGTGTATGAGTTCTGGCCAGCCTCAGTGGGTGATGTGCTGCTGTTAGGATATCCCATTCAAATGTATGGCACAGGAACAGTTACACCCATTTCTCCTGCAGGAAGCATACAAGCTGAATGCTGTGGTCAGGTGTATGAAGTCTTGTCAGCCTCAGTGAGTGAGGTGCTACTAATAGGATATCCCATTCAAATGTACTGCACAGGAACAATTAGACCCATTTCTCCTGCAGGAAGTATACAAGCTGTCATGCTGTGTACAGGCATATGAAGTCTTGTCAGCCTCAGTGGTTGAGAAGCTACTATTAGAATATGCCATGCAAATGTATGGCACAGCACCAATTACACCCTTTTCTCCTGCAGGAGGTATACAAGCTGAATGATGTGGTCAGGTGTATGAGGTCTGGTCAGCCTCAGTGGGTGAGGTGCTACTGTTAGGATATCCCATTCAAATGTATGTCACAGGAACAATTACACCCATTTCTCCTGCAGGAAGTATACAAGCTGAATACTGTGGACAGGTGTATGAGGTCTGGTCAGCCTCATTGCGTGAGGTACTACTGTTAGGATATCCCATTCAAATGTATAGCACAGGAACAATTATACCCATTTCTCCTGCAGGAAGTATACAAGCTGAATGCTGTGGACAGGTGTATGAAGTCTGGTCAGCCTCAGTGGGTGAGGTGCTACTGTTAGGATCTTCCATGCAAAAGTATGGCACAGCACCAATTACACCCTTTTCTCCCGCAGGAAGTATACAAGCTGAATGATGTGGTCAGGTGTATGAGGTCTGGTCAGCCTTAGTGGGTGACGTGCTACTGTTAGGATATCCCATTCAATAGTATGGCAGAGAAGCAATTACACCCTTTTCTCCTGCAGGAAGTATAGAAGCTGAATGATGTGGTCAGGTGTATGAAGTCTGGGCAGCCTCAGTGGGTGAGGTGCTACTGTTAGGATATCCCATTCAAATGTATGGCACAGGAACAATTACACAAATTTCTCCTGCAGGAAGTATACAAGCAGAATGCTGTGGACAGGTATATGAAGTCTGGTCAGCCTCAGTGGGTGAGGTGCTACTGTTAGAATATCCCATTCAAATGTATGGCAGAGAAGCAATTACACCCATTTCTCCTGCAGGAAGTATACAAGCTGAATGATGTGGGCAGGTGTATGAAGTCGGGTCAGCCTCAGTGGGTGAGGTGCTACTGTTAGGTTATCCCATTCAAATGTATGGCAGAGAAGCAATTATACCCATTTCTCCTGCAGGAAGTATACAAGCTGAATGCTGTGGACAGGCATATGAACTCTGGTCAGCTTCAGTGGGTGAGGTGCTACTGTTAGGATATCCCATTCAAATGTATGTCACAGGAACAATTACACCCATATCTCCTGCAGGAAGTATACAAGCTGAATACTGTGGACAGGTGTATGAGGTCTGGTCAGCCTCATTGCGTGAGGTAATACTGTTAGGATATCCCATTCAAATGTATAGCACAGGAACAACTACACCCATATCTCCTGCAGGAAGTATACAAGCTGAATACTGTGGACAGGTGCATAAAGTCTGGTCAGCCTCATTGCGTGAGGTACTACTGTTAGGATATCCCATTCAAATGTATAGCACAGGAACAATTACACCCATATCTCCTGCAGGAAGTATACAAGCTGAATACTGTGGACAGGTGTATGAAGTCTGGTCAGCCTCATTGCGTGAGGTACTACTGTTAGGATATCCCATTCAAATGTATAGCACAGGAACAATTACACCCATATCTCCTGCAGGAAGTATACAAGCTGAATGCTGTGGACAGGTGTATGTAGTCTGGTCAGCCTCATTGCGTGAGGTACTACTGTTAGGATATCCCATTCAAATGTATGTTACAGGAACAATTACAACCATTTCTCCTGCAGGAGGTATACAAGCTGAATGATGTGGACAGGTGTATGAAGTCTGGTCAGCCTCAGTGGGTGAGGTGCTACTGTTAGGACATCCCAATCAAATGTATGTTACAGGAACAATTACACCCATTTCTCCTGCAAGAAGTATACAAGCTGAATGCTGTGGACAGGCATATGAGGTCTGGTCAGCCTCAGTGGGTGACGTGCTACAGTTAGAATATCCAATTCCAATGTATGGCACAGGAACAATTTCACCCATTTCTCCTGCAGGACGTATACAAGCTGAATGATGTGGACAGGTGTATGAAGTCTGGTCAGCCTCAGTGGGTGAGGTGCTACTGTTAGAATATCCCATTCAAATGTATGGCAGAGAAGCAATTACACCCATTTCTCCTGCAGGAAGTATACAAGCTGAATGCTGTGGTCAGGTGTATGAAGTCTTGTCAGCCTCAGTGAGTGAGGTGCTACTGCTAGGATATCCCATTCAAATGTATGGCACAGGAACAATTACACCCATTTCTCCTGCAGGAGGTATACAAGCTGTCATGCTGTGTACAGGCATATGAAGTCTGGTCAGCCTCAGTGGGTGAGGTGCTACTGTTAGAATATCCCATGCAAATGTATAGCACAGTACCAATTACACCCTTTTCTCCTGCAGGAGGTATACAAGCTGAATGATGTGGTCAGGTGTATGAGGTCTGGTCAGCCTCAGTGGGTGAGGTGCTACTGTTAGGATATCCCATTCAAATGTATGGCAGAGAAGCAATTACACCCATTTCTCCTGCAGGAAGTATACAAGCTGAATGCTCTGGACAGGCATATGAAGTCTGGTCAGCCTCAGTGGGTGAGGTGCTACTGTTAGGATATCCCAATCAAATGTATGGCGGAGAAGCAATTACACCCATTTCTCCTTCAGGAAGTATACAGCTGAATGCTGTGGACAGGTGTATGAAGTCTGGTCAGCCTCAGTGGGAGAGGTGCTACTGTTAGGTTATCTCATTCAAAAGTATGGCAGAGAAGCAATTACACCCATTTCTCCTGCAGGAAGTATACAAGCTGAATGCTGTGGACAGGTGTATGAGGTCTATTCAGCCTAAGTGGGTGAGGTGCTACTGTTAGGATATCCCATTCAAATGTATGGCACAGGAACAATTACATCCGTTTCTCCTGCAGCAAGTATACAAGCTGTCATGCTGTGGACAGGTGTATGAGGTCTGGTCAGCCTCAGTGGGTGAGGTGCTACTGTTAGGATAGCCCATTCAAATGTATGGCTGAGGAACAATTACACCCATTTCTCCTGCAGAAAGTATACAAGCTGAATGCTGTGGTCAGGTGTATGAAGTCTTGTCAGCCTCAATGGATGACGTGCTACTGTTAGGATATCCCATTCAAAAGTATGGCTGAGAAGCAGTTACACCCTTTTCCCCTGCAGGAAGTATACAAGATCAATGATGTGGTCAGGTGTATAAAGTCTGGGCAGCCTCAGTGGCTGAGGTGCTACTGTTAGGATATCCCATTCAAATGTATGGCAGAGAAGCAATTTCACCCATTTGTCCTGCAGGAAGTATACAAGCTGAATGCTGTGGACAGGTGTATGAAGTCTGTTCAGCCTCAGTGGGTGAGGTGCTACTGTTAGAATATCCCATTCAAATGTATGGCAGAGAAGCAATTACATCCATTTGTCCTGCAGGAAGTATACAAGCTGAATGCTGTGGTCAGGTGTATGAAGTCTTGTCAGCCTCAATGGATGACGTGCTACTGTTAGGATATCCCATTCAAAAGTATGGCTGAGAAGCAGTTACACCCTTTTCCCCTGCAGGAAGTATACAAGCTGAATGAAGTGGACAGGTGTATGAAGTCTGGTCAGCCTCAGTGGGTGAGGTGCTACTGTTAGGATATCCCATTCAAATGTATAGCACAGGAACAATTACACCCATTTCTCCTGCAGAAAGTATACAAGCTTAATGCTGTGGACAGGTGTCGGAAGTGTGGTCAGCCTCAGTGAGTGAGCTGCTACTGTTAAGATATCCCATTCAAATGTATAGCACAGGAACAATTACACCCATTTCTCCTGCAGGAAGTATACAAGCTGAATGATGTGGACAGGTGTATGAAGTCTGGTCAGCCTCAGTGGGTGAGGTGCTACTGTTAGGATATCCCATTCAAATGTATAGCACAGGAACAATTACACCCATTTCTCCTGCAGGAATTATACAAGCTGAATGCTGTGGACAGGTGTATGTAGTCTGGTAGGCCTCAGTGAATGAGGTGCTACTGTTAGGATATCCCATTCAAATGTATGTCACAGGAAAAATTACACCCATTTCTCCTGCAGGAAGTATACAAGCTGAATGATGTGGACAGGTGTATGAAGTCGTGTCAGCATCAGTGGGTGAGGTGCTCCTGTTAGAATATCCCATTCAAATGTATGTCACAGGAACAATTACACCCATTTCTCCTGCAGGAAGTATACAAGCTGAATGATGTGGACAGGTGTATGAGGTCTGGTCAGCCTCAGTGGGTGAGGTGCTACTGTTAGGATATCCTATTCAAATGTATAGCACAGGAACAATTACACCCATTTCTCCTGCAGGAAGTATACAAGCTGAATGATGTGGACAGGTGTATGAAGTCGTGTCAGCCTCAGTGAGTGAGGTGCTACTGTTAAGTTTTCCCATTCAAATGTATGGCAGAGGAGCAATTATACCCATTTCTCCTGCAGGAAGTATAGAAGCTGAATGCTGTGGACAGGTGTATGTAGTCTGGTAGGCCTCAGTGTGTGAGGTGCTACTGTTAGGATATCCCAATCAAATGTATGTCACAGGAACAATTACACCCATTTCTCCTGCAGGAAGTATACAAGCTGAATACTGTGGACAGGTGTATGAGGTCTGGTCAGCCACATTGCGTGAGGTACTACTGTTAGGATATCCCATTCAAATGTATGGCACAGGAACAATTATACCCACTTCTCCATGCAGGAAGTATACAAGCTGAATGATGTGCACAGGTGTATGTAGTCTGGTCAGCCTCAGTGGGTGAGGTGCTACTGTTAGAATATCCCATTCAAATGTATGGCAGAGAAGCAATTTCACTCATTTGTCCTGCAGGAAGTATACAAGCTGAATGCTGTGGTCAGGTGTATGAAGTCTTGTCAGCCTCAGTGAGTGAGGTGCTACTGCTAGGATATCCCATTCAAATGTATAGAACAGGAACAATTACACCCATTTCTCCTGCAGGAAGTATACAAGCTGAATGATGTGGACAGGAGTATGAAGTCTGGTCAGCCTCAGTGGGTGAGGTGCTACTGTTAGATAATCCCATTCAAATGTATGGCAGAGAAGCAATTACACCCATTTGTCCTGCAGGAAGTATACAAGCTGAATGCTGTGGTCAGGTGTAGAAGTCTTGTCAGCCTCAATGGATGACGTGCTACTGTTAGGATATCCCATTCAAAAGTATGGCTGAGAAGCAGTTACACCCTTTTCCCCTGCAGGAAGTATACAAGCTGAGTGATGTGGTCAGGTGTATAAAGTCTGGGCAGCCTCAGTGGTTGAGGTGCTACTGTTAGGATATCCCATTCAAATGTATGGCAGAGAAGCAATTACACCCATTTCTCCTGCAGGAAGTATACAAGCTTAATGCTGTGGACAGGTGTCGGAAGTGTGGTCAGCCTCAGTGAGTGAGCTGCTACTGTTAAGATATCCCATTCAAATGTATAGCACAGGAACAATTACACCCATTTCTCCTGCAGGAAGTATACAAGCTGAATGTTGTGGACAGGTGTATGAAGTCTGGTCAGCCTCAGTGGGTGAGGTGCTACTGTTAGGATATCCCATTCAAATGTATAGCACAGGAACAATTACACCCATTTCTCCTGCAGGAAGTACACAAGCTGAACGCTGTGGACAGGTAAATGTAGTCTGGTGGGCCTCAGTGAATGAGGTGCTACTGTTAGGATATCCCATTCAAATGTATGTCACAGGAAAAATTACACCCATTTCTCCTGCAGGAAGTATACAAGCTGAATGATGTGGACAGGTGTATGAAGTCGTGTCAGCATCAGTGGGTGAAGTGCTACTGTTAGAATATCCCATTCAAATGTATGTCACAAGAACAATTACACCCATTTCTCCTGCAGGAAGTATACAAGCTGAATGATGTGGACAGGTGTATGAGGTCTGGACAGCCTCAGTGGGTGAGGTGCTACTGTTAGGATATCCCATTCAAATGTATGTCACAGGAACAACTACACCCATTTCTCCTGCAGGAAGTATACAAGCTGAATGCTGTGGACAGGTGTATGTAGTCTGGTAGGCCTCAGTGAATGAGGTGCTACTGTTAGGATATCCCATTCAAATGTATGTCACAGGAACAATTACACCCATTTCTCCTGCAGGAATTATACAAGCTGAATACTGTGGACAGGTGTATGAGGTCTGGTCAGCCTCATTGCGTGAGGTACTGCTGTTAGGATATCCCATTCAAATGTATGGCACAGGAACAATTATACCCATTTCTCCTGCAGGAAGTATACAAGCTGAATGCTGTGGACAGGTGTATGTAGTCTGGTAGGCCTCAGTGGGTGAGGTGCTACTGTTAGGATATCCCATTCAAATGTATGTCACAGGAACAATTACACCCATTTCTCCTGCAGGAAGTATACAAGCTGAATACTGTGGACAGGTGTATGAGGTCTGGTCAGCCTCAGTGGGTGAGGTGCTCCTGTTAGGATATCCCATTCAAATGTATGGCACAGTGACAATTACACCCATTTCTCCTGCAGGAAGTATACAAGCTGAATGCTGTGGACAGGTGTATGAAGTCTGGTCAGCCTCAGTGGGTGAGGTGCTACTGTTAGGATATCCCATTCAAATGTATGGCAGAGAAGCAATTACACCCATTTCTCCTGTAGGAAGTATACAAGCTGAATGCTGTGGACAGACATATGAGGTCTGGTCAGCCTCAGTGGGTGAGGTACTACTGTTAGGATATACCATTCAAATGTATGGCACAGGAACAATTATACCCACTTCTCCTGCAGGAAGTATACAAGCTGAATGCTGTGGACAGGTGTATGAAGTCTGGTCAGCCTCAGTGGGTGAGGTGCTACTGTTAGGATCTCCCATTTAAATGTATGGCACAGTAACAATTACACCCATTTCTCCTGCAGGAAGTATACAAGCTGTCATGCTATGGACAGGTGTATGAGTTCTGGCCAGCCTCAGTGGGTGATGTGCTACTGTTAGGATATCCCATTCAAATGTATGGCACAGGAACAATTACACCCATTTCTCCTGCAGGAAGTATACAAGCTGTCATGCTATGGAAAGGTGTATGAATTCTGGCCAGCCTCAGCGGGTGATGTGCTACTGTTAGGATATCCCATTCAAATGTATGGCACAGGAACAATTACACCTATTTCTCCTGCAGGAAGTATACAAGCTGAATGATGTGGACAGGTGTATGAAGTCTGGTCACCCTCAGTGGGTGAGGTGCTACTGCTAGGATATCCCATTCAAATGTATGTCACAGGAACAATTACACCCATTTCTCCTGCAGGAAGTATACAAGCTGAATACTGTGGACAGGTGTATGAGGTCTGGTCAGCCTCATTGCGTGAGGTACTAATATTAGGATATCCCATTCAAATGTATGGTACAGGAACAATTCTACCCATTTCTCCTGCAGGAAGTATACAAGCTGAATCCTGTGGACAGGTTTATTAAGCCTGGTCAGCCTCAGTGGGTGAGGTGCTACTGTTAGGATCTCCCATTCAAATGTATGGCACAGTAACAATTACACAGGAAGTATACAAGCTGTCATGCTATGGACAGTTCAATGAGGTCTGGTCAGCCTCAGTGGGTGACGTGCTACTGTTAGAATATCCAATTCAAATGTATGGCACAGGAACAATTACACACATTTCTCCTGCAGGAAGTATACAAGCTGAATGATGTGGACAGGTGTATGAAGTCTGGTCAGCCTCAGTGGGTGAGGTGCTACTGTTAGGATATTCCCTTCAAATGTATGGCAGAGAAGCAATTACACCCATTTCTCCTGCAGGAATTATACAAGCTGAATGCTGTGGACAGGCATATGAAGTCTGGTCAGCCTCAGTGGGTGTGGTGCTACTGTTAGGATATCCCATTCAAATGTATGGCAGAGAAGCAATTGCACCCATTTCTCCTTCAGGAAGTATACAAGCTGAATGCTGTGGACAGGCATATGCGTTCTGGTCAGCCTCAGTAGTTGAGGTGCTACTGTTAGGATATCCCATTCAAATTTATGGCACAGGAACAATTACACCCATTTCTGCTGCAGGAATTATTCCAGCTGTCATGCTTTGGACAGGTGTATGAGGTCTGGTCAGCCTCAGTGGGTGAGGTGATACTGTTAGGATATCCCATTCAAATGTATGGCACAGGAACAATTACACCCATTTCTCCTGCACGAAGTATACAAGCTGAATGCTGTGGACAGCCATATGAGGTCTGGTCAGCCTCAGTGGGTGAGGTGGTACTGCTAGAATATCCCATTCAAATGTATGGCACAGGAACAATTACACCCATATCTCCTGCAGGAAGTATACAAGCTGAATGCTTTGGACAGGTGTATGAAGTCTGGTCAGCCTCAGTGGGTGAGGTGCTACTGTTAGAATATCACATTCAAATGTATGGCAGAGAAGCAATTACACCCATTTCTCCTGCAGGAATTATACAAGCTGAACGCTAAGGTCAGGTGTATGAATTCTTGTCAGCCTCAGTGAGTGAGGTGCTACTGTTAGGATATCCCGTTCAAATGAATGGCACAGGAACAATTACACCCATTTCTCCTGCAGGAAGTATACAAGCTGAATGCTCTGGACAGGTGTATGAGGTCTGGTCAGCTTCAGTGGGTGAGGTGCTACTGTTAGGACATCCCGTCCAAATGTATGGCACAGGAACAATTACCCCATTTCTCCTGCAGGAAGTATACAAGCTGAATGCTGTAGACAGGCATATGAGGTCTGGTCAGCCTCAGTGGGTGAGGTGCTACTGTTAGAATATCCCATGCAAATGTATAGCACATCACCAATTACACCCTTTTCTCCTGCAGGAGGTATACAAGCTGAATGATGTGGTCAGGTGTATGAGGTCTGGTCAGCCTCAATGGGTGAGGTGCTACTGTTAGGATATCCCATTCAAATGTATGGCAGAGAAGCAATTACACCCATTTCTCCTGCAGGAAGTATACAAGCTCAACGCTGTGGACAGGCATATGAAGTCTGGTCAGCCTCAGTGGGTGAGGTGCTACTGTTAGGATATCCCATTCAAATGTATGGCAGAGAAGCAATTACACCCATTTCTCCTTCAGGAAGTATACAAGCTGAATGCTGTGGACAGGTGTATGACGTCAGGTCAGCCTCAGTGGGTGAGGTGCTACTGTTAGGATATCCCATTCAAATGTATGGCACAGGAACAATTACACCAATTTCTCCTGCAGGAAGTATACAAGCTGAATACTGTGGACAGGTGTATAAGGTCTGGTCAGCCTCAGTGGGTGAGGTGCTACTGTTAGGATATCCCATTCAAATGTATGGCACAGGAACAATTACACCCATTTCTCCTGCAGGAAGTATACAAGCAGAATGCTGTGGACAGGTATATGAAGTCTGGTCAGCCTCAGTGGGTGAGGTGCTACTGTTAGAATATCCCATTCAAATGTATGGCATAGAAGCAATTACACCCATTTCTCCTGCAGGAAGTATACAAGCTGAATGATGTGGGCAGGTGTATGAAGTCGGGTCAGCCTCAGTGGGTGAGGTGCTACTGTTAGGTTATCCCATTCAAATGTATGGCAGAGAATCAATTATACCCATTTCTCCTGCAGGAAGTATACAAGCTGAATGCTGTGGACAGGTATATGTAGTCTGGTCAGCCTCAGCGGTTGAGGTGCTACTGTTAGGTTATCCCATTCAAATGTATGGCAGAGAAGCAATTATACCCATTTCTCCTGCAGGAAGTATACAAGCTGAATGCTGTGGACAGGTGTATGTAGTCTGGTCTGGCTCAGTGGGTGAGGTGCTACTGTTAGGTTATCCCATTCAAATGTATGGCAGAGAAGCAATTATACCCATTTCTCCTGCAGGAAGTATACAAGCTGAATGCTGTGGACAGGTGTATGTAGTGTGGTCAGCCTCAGTGGGTGAGGTGCTACTGTTAGGTTATCCCATTCAAATGTATGGCAGAGAAGCAATTATACCCATTTCTCCTGCAGGAATTATACAAGCTGAATGCTGTGGACAGGCATATGAACTCTGGTCAGCTTCAGTGGGTGAGGTGCTACTGTTAGGATATCCCATTCAAATGTATGTCACAGGAACAATTACACCCATATCTCCTGCAGGAAGTATACAAGCTGAATACTGTGGAAAGGTGTATGAGCTCTGGTCAGCCTCATTGCGTGAGGTACTACTGTTAGGATATCCCATTCAAATGTATAGCACAGGAACAACTACACCCATATCTCCTGCAGGAAGTATACAAGCTGAATACTGTGGACAGGTGTATGAAGTCTGGTCAGCCTCATTGCGTGAGGTACTACTGTTAGGATATCCCATTCAAATGTATAGCACAGGAACAGTTACACCCATATCTCCTGCAGTAAGTATACAAGCTGAATACTGTGGACAGGTGTATGAAGTCTGGTCAGCCTCATTGCGTGAGGTACTACTGTTAGGATATCCCATTCAAATGTATAGCACAGGAACAATTACACCCATATCTCCTGCAGGAAGTATACAAGCTGAATGCTGTGGACAGGTGTATGTAGTCTGGTCAGCCTCATTGCGTGAGGTACCACTGTTAGGATATCCCATTCAAATGTATAGCACAGGAACAATTACACCCATATCTCCTGCAGGAAGTATACAAGATGAATACTGTGGACAGGTGTATGAAGTCTGGGCAGCTTCAGTGGGTGAGGTGCTACTGTTAGGATATCCCATTCAAATGTATGTCACAGGAACAATTACACCCGTTTCTCCTGCAGGAAGTATACAAGCTGAATACTGTGGACAGGTGTATGAAGTCGGGTCAGCCTCAGTGGGTGAGGTGCTACTGTTAGGTTATCCCATTCAAATGTATGGCAGAGAAGCAATTATACCCATTTCTCCTGAAGGAAGTATACAAGCTGAATGCTGTGGACAGGTGTATGTAGTCTGGTCAGCCTCAGTGGTTGAGGTGCTACTGTTAGGTTATCCCATTCAAATGTATGGCAGAGAAGCAATTATACCCATTTCTCCTGCAGGAAGTATACAAGCTGAATGCTGTGGACAGGCATATGAACTCTGGTCAGCTTCAGTGGGTGAGGTGCTACTGTTAGGATATCCCATTCAAATGTATGTCACAGGAACAATTACACCCATATCTCCTGCAGGAAGTATACAAGCTGAATACTGTGGACAGGTGTATGAAGTCTGGTCACCCTCATTGCGTGAGGTCCTACTGTTAGGATATCCCATTCAAATGTATAGCACAGGAACAATTACACCCATATCTCCTGCAGGAAGTATACAAGCTGAATACTGTGGACAGGTGTATGAGGTCTGGTCAGCCTCATTGCGTGAGGTCCTACTGTTAGGATATCCCATTCAAATGTATAGCACAGGAACAATTACACCCATATCTCCTGCAGGAAGTATACAAGCTGAATACTGTGGACAGGTGTATGAAGTCTGGGCAGCTTCAGTGGGTGAGGTGCTACTGTTAGGATATCCGATTCAAATGTATGTCACAGGAACAATTACACCCGTTTCTCCTGCAGGAAGTATACAAGCTGAATACTGTGGACAGGTGTACGAGGTCTGATCAGCCTCATTGCGTGAGGTACTACTGTTAGGATATCCCATTCAAATGTATGGCACAGGAACAATTATACCCATTCCTCCTGCAGGAAGTATACAAGCTGAATGCTGTGGACAGGTGTATGAAGTCTGGTCAGCCTCAGTGGGTGAGGTGCTACTGTTAGGATATCCCATTCAAATGTATGGCACAGTAACAATTACACCCATTTCTCCTGCAGGAAGTATACAAGCTGTCATGCTATGGACAGGTGTATGAGTTCTGGCCAGCCTCAGTGGGTGATGTGCTACTGTTAGGATATCCCATTCAAATGTGCGGCACAGGAACAATTACACCTATTTCTCCAGCAGGAAGTATACAAGCTGAATGCTGTGGACAGCCATATGAGGTCTGGTCAGCCTCAGTGGGTGAGGTGCTACTGTTAGAATATCCCATTCAAATGTACGGCACAGGAACAATTACACCCATTTCTCCTGCAGGAAGTATACAAGCTGAATGCTGTGGACAGGCATATGAGGTCTGGTCAGCCTCAGTGGGTGACGTGCTACTGTTAGAATATCCAATTCAAATGTATGGCACAGGAACAATTACACCCATTTCTCCTGCAGGAAGTATACAAGCTGAATGATGTGGACAGGTGTATGAACTCTGGTCAGCCTCAGTGGGTGAGGTGCTACTGTTAGAATATCCCATTCAAATGTATGGCAGAGAAGCAATTACACCCATTTCTCCTGCAGGAAGTATACAAGCTGAATGCTGTGGTCAGGTGTATGAAGTCTTGTCAGCCTCAGTGAGTGAGGTGCTACTGCTAGGATATCCCATTCAAATGTATGGCACAGGAACAATTACACCCATTTCTCCTCCAGGAAGTGTACAAGCTGTCATGCTGTGTACAGGCATATGAAGTCTTGTCAGCCTCAGTGGGTGAGAAGCTACTATTAGAATATCCCATGCAAATGTATGCCACATTACCAATTACACACTTTTCTCCTGCAGGAGGTATACAAGCTGAATGATATGGTCAGGTGTATGAGGTGTGGTCAGCCTCAGTGGGGGAGGTGCTACTGTTAGGATATCCCATTCAAATGTATGGTAGAGAAGCAATTACACCCATTTCTCCTGCAGGAATTATACAAGCTGAATGCTGTGGACAAAATATGAAGTCTGGTCAGCCTCAGTGGGTGAGGTGCTACTGTTAGGATATCCCATTCAAATGTATGGCAGAGAAGCAATTACACCCATTTCTCCTTCAGGAAGTATAGAAGCTGAATGCTGTGGACAGGCTAATGAGGTCTGATCAGCCTCAGTAGGTGAGGTGCTACTGTTAGGATATCCCATTCAAATGTATGGCACAGGAACAATTACACCCATTTCTCCTGCAGGAAGTATACAAGCTGAATGCTGTTTACACCCATATGAGGTCTGGTCAGCCTCAGTGGGTGAGGTGGTACTGTTAGAATAATCCATTCAAATGCATGGCTCAGGAGCAATTACACCCATTTCTCCTGCAGGAAGTATACAAGCTGAATGCTGTGGACAGGTATATGAAGTCTGGTCAGCCTCAGTGGGTGAGGTGCTACAGTTAGAATATCCCATTCAAATGTATGACAGAGAAGCAATTACACCCATTTCTCCTGCAGGAAGTATACAAGCTGAATGCTTAGGTCAGGTGTATGAAGTCTTGTCAGCCTCAGTGAGTGACGTGCTACTGTTAGGATATCCCATTCAAATGTATGGCACAGGAACAATTACACCCTTTTCTCCTGCAGGAAGTATACAAGCTGAATGATGTGGTCAGGTGTATGAAGTCTTGTCAGCCTCAGTGAGTGAGGTGCTACTGCTAGGATATCCCATGCAAATGTATGGCGCAGCACCAATTACACCCTTTTCTCCTGCAGGAAGTATACAAGCTGAATGATGTGGTCAGGTGTATGAGGTCTGGTCAGCCTTGGTGGGTGACGTGCTACTGTTAGGATATCCCATTCAAAAGTATGGCAGAGAAGCAATTACACCCTTTTCTCCTGCAGGAAGTATACAAGCTGAATGATGTGGTCAGGTGTATGAAGTCTGGGCAGCCTCAGTGTGTGAGGTGCTACTGTTAGGATATCCCATTCAAATGTATGGCACAGAAACAATTACACCCATTTCTCCTGCAGAAAGTATACAAGCTGAATCATGTGGACAGGCATATGAAGTTTGGTCAGCCTCAGTGGGTGAGGTGTTACTGTTAGGATATCCCATTCAAATGTATGTTACAGGAACAATTACACCCATTTCTCCTGCAGGAGGTATACAAGCTGAATGATGTGGACAGGTGTATGAAGTCTGGTCAGACTCAGTGGGTGAGGTGCTACTGTTAGGACATCCCAATCAAATGTATGTTACAGGAACAATTACACCCATTTCTCCTGCATGAGGTATACAAGCTGAATGATGTGGACAGGTGTATGAAGTCTGGTTAGCCTCAGTGGATGAGGTGCTACTGTTAGGATATCCCATTCAAATGTATAGCACAGGAACAATTATACCCATTTCTCCTGCAGGAAGTATACAAGCTGAATGCTGTGGACAGGTGTATGTAGTCTGGTAGGCCTCAGTGGGTGAGGTGCTACTGTTAGGATATCCCATTCAAATATATGTCACAGGAACAATTACACCCATTTCTCCTGCAGGAAGTATACAAGCTGAATACTGTGGACAGGTGTATGAGGTCTGGTCAGCCTCATTGCGTGAGGTACTACTGTTAGGATATCCCATTCAAACGTATGGCAGAGGAACAATTATAGCCATTTCTCCTGCAGGAAGTATACAAGCTGAATGTTGTGGACAGGTGTATGAAGTCTGATCAGCCTCAGTGGGTGAGGTGCTACTGTTAGGATCTCCCATTCAAATGTATGGCAAAGTAACAATTACACCCATTTCTCCTGCAGGAAGTATACAAGCTGTCATGCTATGGACAGTTGTATGAGTTCTGGCCAGCCTCATTGGGTGATGTGCTACTGTTAGGATATCCCATTCAAATGTATGGCACAGGACCAATTACACTCATTTCTCCAGCAGGAAGTATACAAGCTGAATGCTGTGGACAGCCATATGAGGTCTGGTCAGCCTCAGTGGGTGAGGTGCTACTGTTAGGATATCCCATTCAAATGTATAGCACAGTAACAATTACACCCATTTCTCCTGCAGGAAGTATACAAGCTGTCATGCTATGGACAGGTGTATGAGTTCTGGCCAGCCTCAGTGGGTGATGTGCTGCTGTTAGGATATCCCATTCAAATGTATGGCACAGGAACAGTTACACCCATTTCTCCTGCAGGAAGCATACAAGCTAAATGCTGTGGTCAGGTGTATGAAGTCTTGTCAGCCTCAGTGAGTGAGGTGCTACTAATAGGATATCCCATTCAAATGTACTGCACAGGAACAATTACACCCATTTCTCCTGCAGGAAGTATACAAGCTGTCATGCTGTGTACAGGCATATGAAGTCTTGTCAGCCTCAGTGGTTGAGAAGCTACTATTAGAATATGCCATGCAAATGTATGGCACAGCACCAATTACACCCTTTTCTCCTGCAGGAGGTATACAAGCTGAATGATGTGGTCAGGTGTATGAGGTCTGGTCAGCCTCAGTGGGTGAGGTGCTACTGTTAGGATATCCCATTCAAATGTATGTCACAGGAACAATTACACCCATTTCTCCTGCAGGAAGTATACAAGCTGAATACTGTGGACAGGTGTATCAGGTCTGGTCAGCCTCATTGCGTGAGGTACTACTGTTAGGATATCCCATTCAAATGTATAGCACAGGAACAATTATACCCATTTCTCCTGCAGGAAGTGTACAAGCTGAATGCTGTGGACAGGTGTATGAAGTCTGGGCAGCCTCAGTGGGTGAGGTGCTACTGTTAGGATATCCCATTCAATAGTATGGCAGAGAAGATATTACACCCTTTTCTCCTGCAGGAAGTATAGAAGCTGAATGATGTGGTCAGGTGTATGAAGTCTGGGCAGCCTCAGTGGGTGAGGTGCTACTGTTAGGATATCCCATTCAAATGTATGGCACAGGAACAATTACACCCATTTCTCCTGCAGGAAGTATACAAGCAGAATACTGTGGACAGGTATATGAAGTGTGGTCAGCCTCAGTGGGTGAGGTGCTACTGTTAGAATATCCCATTCAAATGTATGGCAGAGAAGCAATTACACCCATTTCTCCTGCAGGAAGTATACAAGCTGAATGATGTGGGCAGGTGTATGAAGTCGGGTCAGCCTCAGTGGGTGAGGTGCTACTGTTAGGTTATCCCATTCAAATGTATGGCAGAGAAGCAATTATACCCATTTCTCCTGCAGGAAGTATACAAGCTGAATGCTGTGGACAGGTATATGTAGTCTGGTCAGCCTCAGTGGTTGAGGTGCTACTGTTAGGTTATCCCATTCAAATGTATGGCAGAGAAGCAATTATACCCATTTCTCCTGCAGGAAGTATACAAGCTGAATGCTGTGGACAGGTGTATGTAGTCTGGTCAGGCTCAGTGGGTGAGGTGCTACTGTTAGGTTATCCCATTCAAATGTATGGCAGAGAAGCAATTATACCCATTTCTCCTGCAGGAAGTATACAAGCTGAATGCTGTGGACAGGTGTATGTAGTCTGGTCAGCCTCAGTGGGTGAGGTGCTACTGTTAGGTTATCCCATTCAAATGTATGGCAGAGAAGCAATTATACCCATTTGTCCTGCAGGAAGTATACAAGCTGAATGCTGTGGACAGGCATATGAACTCTGGTCAGCTTCAGTGGGTGAGGTGCTACTGTTAGGATATCCCATTCAAATGTATGTCACAGGAACAATTACACCCATATCTCCTGCAGGAAGTATACAAGCTGAATACTGTGGACAGGTGTATGAGGTCTGGTCAGCCTCATTGCGTGAGGTACTACTGTTAGGATATCCCATTCAAATGTATAGCACAGGAACAACTACACCCATATCTCCTGCAGGAAGTATACAAGCTGAATACTGTGGACAGGTGTATGAAGTCTGGTCAGCCTCATTGCGTGAGGTACTACTGTTAGGATATCCCATTCAAATGTATAGCACAGGAACAATTACACCCATATCTCCTGCACGAAGTATACAAGCTGAATACTGTGGACAGGTGTATGAAGTCTGGTCAGCCTCATTGCGTGAGGTACTACTGTTAGGATATCCCATTCAAATGTATAGCACAGGAACAATTACACCCATATCTCCAGCAGGAAGTATACAAGCTGAATGCTGTGGACAGGTGTATGTAGTCTGGTCAGCCTCATTGCGTGAGGTACTACTGTTAGGATATCCCATTCAAATGTATGTTACAGGAACAATTACACGCATTTCTCCTGCAGGAGGTATACAAGCTGAATGATGTGGACAGGTGTATGAAGTCTGGTCAGCCTCAGTGGGTGAGGTGCTACTGTTAGAATATCCCATTCAAATGTATGGCAGAGAAGCAATTACACCCATTTCTCCTGCAGGAAGTATACAAGCTGAATGCTGTGGTCAGGTGTATGAAGTCTTGTCAGCCTCAGTGAGTGAGGTGCTACTGCTAGGATATCCCATTCAAATGTATGGCACAGGAACAATTACACCCATTTCTCCTGCAGGAGGTATACAAGCTGTCATGCTGTGTACAGGCATATGAAGTCTGGTCAGCCTCAGTGGGTGAGGTGCTACTGTTAGAATATCCCATGCAAATGTATAGCACAGTACCAATTACACCCTTTTCTCCTGCAGGAGGTATACAAGCTGAATGATGTGGTGAGGTGTATGAGGTCTGGTCAGCCTCAGTGGGTGAGGTGCTACTGTTAGGATATCCCATTCAAATGTATGGCAGAGAAGCAATTACACCCATTTCTCCTACAGGAAGTATACAAGCTGATTGCTCTGGACAGGCATATGAAGTCTGGTCAGCCTCAGTGGGTGAGGTGCTACTGTTAGGATATCCCAATCAAATGTATGGCGGAGAAGCAATTACACCCATTTCTCCTTCAGGAAGTATACAGCTGAATGCTGTGGACAGGTGTATGAAGTCTGGTCAGCCTCAGTGGGAGAGGTGCTACTGTTAGGTTATCTCATTCAAAAGTATGGCAGAGAAGCAATTACACCCATTTCTCCTGCAGGAAGTATACAAGCTGAATGCTGTGGACAGGTGTATGAGGTCTATTCAGCCAGAGTGGGTGAGGTGCTACTGTTAGGATATCCCATTCAAATGTATGGCACACGAACAATTACACCCATTTCTCCTGCAGCAAGTATACAAGCTGTCATGCTGTGGACAGGTGTATGAGGTCTGGTCAGCCTCAGTGGGTAAGGTGCTACTGTTAGGATATGCCATTCAAATGTATGGCACAGTAACAATTACACCCATTTCGCCTGCAGGAAGTATACAAGCTGTCATGCTATGGACAGGTGTATGAGTTCTGGCCACCCTCAGTGGGTGATGTGCTACTGTTAGGATATCCCATTCAAATGTGCGGCACAGGAACAATTACACCTATTTCTCCAGCAGGAAGTATACAAGCTGAATGCTGTGGACAGCCATATGAGGTCTGGTCAGCCTCAGTGGGTGAGGTGCTACTGTTAGGATATCCCATTCAAATGTATGGCACAGGAACAATTACACCCATTTCTCCTGCAGGAAGTATACAAGCTGAATGCTGTGGACAGGCATATGAGGTCTGGTCAGCCTCAGTGGGTGACGTGCTACTGTTAGAATATCCAATTCAAATGTATGGCACAGGAACAATTACACCCATTTCTCCTGCAGGAAGTATACAAGCTGAATGATGTGGACAGGTGTATGAAGTCTGGTCAGCCTCAGTGGGTGAGGTGCTACTGTTAGAATATCCCATTCAAATGTATGGCAGAGAAGCAATTACACCCATTTCTCCTGCAGGAAGTATACAAGCTGAATGCTGTGGTCAGGTGTATGAAGTCTTGTCAGCCTCAGTGAGTGAGGTGCTACTGCTAGGATATCCCATTCAAATGTATGGCACAGGAACAATTACACCCATTTCTCCTGCAGGAAGTATACAAGCTTAATGCTGTGGACAGGTTTCGGAAGTGTGGTCAGCCTCAGTGAGTGAGCTGCTACTGTTAAGATATCCCATTCAAATGTATAGCACAGGAACAATTACACCCATTTCTCCTGCAGGAAGTATACAAGCTGAATGATGTGGACAGGTGTATGAAGTCTGGTCAGCCTCAGTGGGTGAGGTGCTACTGTTAGGATATCCCATTCAAATGTATAGCACAGGAACAATTACACCCATTTCTCCTGCAGGAAGTATACAAGCTGAATGCTGTGGACAGGTGTATGTAGTCTGGTAGGCCTCAGTGAATGAGGTGCTACTGTTAGGATATCCCATTCAAATGTATGTCACAGGAAAAATTACACCCATTTCTCCTGCAGGAAGTATACAAGCTGAATGATGTGGACAGGTGTATTAGGTCTGGTCAGCCTCAGTGGGTGAGGTGCTACAGTTAGGATATCCCATTCAAATGTATGTCACAGGAACAATTACACCCATTTCTCCTGCAGGAAGTATACAAGCTGAATGCTGTGGACAGGTGTATGTAGTCTGGTAGGCCTCAGTGAATGAGGTGCTACTGTTAGGATATCCCATTCAAATGTATGTCACAGGAACAATTACACCCATTTCTCCTGCAGGAATTATACAAGCTGAATACTGTGGACAGGTGTATGAGGTCTGGTCAGCCTCATTGCGTGAGGTACTGCTGTTAGGATATCCCATTCAAATGTATGGCACAGGAACAATTATACCCATTTCTCCTGCAGGAAGTATACAAGCTGAATGCTGTGGACAGGTGTATGAAGTCTGGTCAGCCTCAGTGGGTGATGTGCTACTGTTAGGATATCCCATTCAAATGTATGGCAGAGAAGCAATTACACCCATTTCTCCTGTAGGAAGTATACAAGCTGAATGCTGTGGACAGACATATGAGGTCTGGTCAGCCTCAGTGGGTGAGGTGCTACTGTTAGGATATCCAATTCAAATGTATGGCACAGGAACAATTACACCCATTTCTCCTGCAAGAAGTATACAAGCTGAATGCTTTGGACAGGCATATGAGGTCTGGTCAGCCTCAGTGGGTGACGTGCTACTGTTAGAATATCCAATTCAAATGTATGGCAGAGAAGCAATTACACCCATTTCTCCTGCAGGAAGTATACAAGCTGAATGCTGTGGTCAGGTGTATGAAGTCTTGTCAGCCTCAGTGAATGAGGTGCTACTGCTAGGATATCCCATTCAAATCTATGGCACAGGAGCAATTACACCCATTTCTACTGCAGGAGGTATACAAGCTGTCATGCTGTGTACAGGCATATGAAGTCTTGTCAGCCTCAGTGGGAGAGAAGCTACTGTTAGAATATCTCATGCAAATGTATGGCACAGCACCAATTACACCCTTTTCTCCTGCAGGTGGTATACAAGCTGAATGATGTGGCCAGGTGTATGAGGTCTGGTCAGCCTCAGTGGGTGAGGTGCTACTGTTAGGATATCCCATTCAAATGTATGGCAGAGAAGCAATTACACCCATTTCTCCTGCAGGAAGTATACAAGCTGAATGCTGTGTGCAGGTGTATGAACACTGATCAGCCTCAGTGGGTGAGGTGCTACTGTTAGGATATCCTATTCAAATGTATAGCACAGGAACAATTACACCCATTTCTCCTGCAGGAAGTATAAAAGCTGAATGATGTGGACAGGTGTATGAAGTCGTGTCAGCCTCAGTGAGTGAGGTGCTACTGTTAAGTTATCCCATTCAAATGTCTGGCAGAGGAGCAATTATACCCATTTCTCCTGCAGGAAGTATACAAGCTGAATGCTGTGGACAGGTGTATGTAGTCTGGTAGGCCTCAGTGTGTGAGGTGCTACTGTTAGGATATCCCAATCAAATGTATGTCACAGGAACAAATACAACCATTTCCCCTGCAGGAAGTATACAAGCTGAATACTGTGGACAGGTGTATGAGGTCTGGTCAGCCACATTGCGTGATGTACTACTGTTAGGATATCCCATTCAAATGTATGGCACAGGAACAATTATACCCACTTCTCCTGACGGAAGTATACAAGCTGAATGCTTTGGACAGGTGTATGAAGTCTGGTCAGCCTCAGTGGGTGAGGTGCTACTGTTAGAATATCACATTCAAATGTATGGCAGAGAAGCAATTACACCCTTTTCTCCTGCAGGAAGTATACAAGCTGAGTGATGTGGTCAGGTGTATGAGGTCTGGTCAACCTCAGTGGGTGACGTGCTACTGTTAGGATATCCCATGCAAATGTATGGCAGAGAAGCAATTACACCCTTTTCTCCTGCAGGAAGTATACAAGCTGAATGATGTGGTCAGGTGTATGAGGTCTCGTCAGCCTCAGTGGGTGACGTGCTACTGTTAGGATATCCTATTCAAATGTATAGCACAGGAACAATTACACCCATTTCTCCTGCAGGAAGTATAAAAGCTGAATGATGTGGACAGGTGTATGAAGTCGTGTCAGCCTCAGTGAGTGAGGTGCTACTGTTAAGTTATCCCATTCAAATGTATGGCAGAGGAGCAATTATACCCATTTCTCCTGCAGGAAGTATACAAGCTGAATGCTGTGGACAGGTGTATGTAGTCTGGTAGGCCTCAGTGTGTGAGGTGCTACTGTTAGGATATCCCAATCAAATGTATGTCACAGGAACAAATACACCCATTTCTCCTGCAGGAATTATACAAGCTGAACGCTAAGGTCAGGTGTATGAATTCTTGTCAGCCTCAGTGAGTGAGGTGCTACTGCTAGGATATCCCATTCAAATGTATGGCACAAGAACAATTACACCCATTTCTCCTGCAGGAAGTATAAGGGCTGAATGCTTAGGTCAGGTGTATGAAGTCTTGTCAGCCTCAGTAGGTGAGGTGCTACTGTTAGAATATCCCATTCAAATGTATGGCACAGCACCAATTACACCCTTTTCTCCTGCAGGAAGTATACAAGCTGAGTGATGTGGTCAGGTGTATGAGGTCTGGTCAACCTCAGTGGGTGACGTGCTACTGTTAGGATATCCCATGCAAATGTATGGCAGAGAAGCAATTACACCCTTTTCTCCTGCAGGAAGTATACAAGCTGAATGATGTGGTCAGGTGTATGAGGTCTGGTCAGCCTCAGTGGGTGACGTGCTACTGTTAGGATATCCCATTCCAATGTATGGCACAGCACCAATTACACCCTTTTTTCCTGCAGGAGGTATACAAGCTGAATGATGTGGTCAGGTGTATGAGGTCTGGTCAGCCTCAGTGGGTGAGGTACTACTGTTAGGATATCCCATTCAAATGTATGGCAGAGAAGCAATTACACCCATTTCTCCTGCAGGAAGTATACAAGCTGAATGCTGTGGACGGGCATGTGAAGTCTGTTCAGCCTCAGTGGGTGAGGTGCTACTGTTAGGATATCCCATTCAAATGTATGGCAGAGAAGCAATTACACCCATTTCCCCTTCAGGAAGTATACAAGCTGAATGCTGTCAACAGGTGTATGAAGTCTGGTTAGCCTCAGTGGGTGAGGTGCTACTGTTAGGATATCCCATTCAAATGTATGGCACAGGAACAATTACACCCATTTCTCCTGCAGGAAGTATACAACCTGAATGATGTGCACAGGTGTATGTAGTCTGGTCAGCCTCAGTGGGTGAGGTGCTACTGTTAGAATATCCCATTCAAATGTATGGCAGAGAAGCAATTACACCCATTTGTCCTGCAGGAAGTATACAAGCTGAATGCTGTGGTCAGGTGTATGAAGTCTTGTCAGCCTCAGTGAGTGAGGTGCTACTGCTAGGATATCCCATTCAAATGTATAGAACAGGAACAATTACACCCATTTCTCCTGCAGGAAGTATACAAGCTGAATGATGTGGACAGGTGTATGAAGTCTGGTCAGCCTCAGTGGGTGAGGTGCTACTGTTAGAATATCCCATTCAAATGTATGGCAGAGAAGCAATTACACCCATTTGTCCTGCAGGAAGTATACAAGCTGAATGCTGTGGTCAGGTGTATGAAGTCTTGTCAGTTTCAATGGATGACGTGCTACTGTTAGGATATCCCATTCAAAAGTATGGCAGAGAAGCAGTTACACCCTGTTCCCCTGCAGGAATTATACAAGCTGAATGATGTGGTCAGGTGTATAAAGTCTGGGCAGCCTCAGTGGTTGACGTGCTACTGTTAGGATATCCCATTCAAATGTATGGCAGAGAAGCAATTACACCCATTTCTCCTGCAGGAAGTATACAAGCTTAATGCTGTGGACAGGTGTCTGAAAAGTGGTCAGCCTCAGTGAGTGAGCTGCTACTGTTAAGATATCCCATTCAAATGTATAGCACAGGAACAATTACACCCATTTCTCCTGCAGGAAGTATACAAGCTGAATGATGTGGACAGGTGTATGAATTCTGGTCAGCCTCAGTGGGTGAGGTGCTACCGTTAGGATATCCCATTCAAATGTATAGCACAGGAACAATTACACCCATTTCTCCTGCAGGTAGTATACAAGCTGAATGCTGTGGACAGGTGTATGTAGTCTGGTAGGCCTCAGTGAATGAGGTGCTACTGTTAGGATATCCCATTCAAATGTATGTCACAGGAACAATTACACCCATTTCTCCTGCAGGAAGTATACAAGCTGAATGATGTGGACAGGTGTATAAAGTCGTGTCAGCATCAGTGGGTGAGGTGCTACTGTTAGAATATCCCATTCAAATGTATGTCACAGGAACAATTACACCCATTTCTCCTGCAGGAAGTATACAAGCTGAATGATGTGGACAGGTGTATGAGGTCTGGTCAGCCTCAGTGGGTGAGGCGCTACTGTTAGGATATCCCATTCAAATGTATGTCACAGGAACAATTACACCCATTTCTCCTGCAGGAAGTATACAAGCTGAATGCTGTGGACAGGTGTATGTAGTCTGGTAGGCCTCAGTGAATGAGGTGCTACTGTTAGGATATCCCATTCAAATGTATGTCACAGGAAATTACACCCATTTCTCCTGCAGGAAGTATACAAGCTGAATGCTGTGGACAGGTGTATGAGGTCTGGTCAGCCTCATTGCGTGAGGTACTGCTGTTAGGATAACCCATTCAAATGTATGGCACAGGAATAATTATACCCATTTCTCCTGCAGGAAGTATACAAGCTGAATGCTGTGGACAGGTGTATGTAGTCTGGTAGGCCTCAGTGGGTGAGGTGCTACTGTTAGGATATCCCATTCAAATGTATGTCACAGGAACAATTACACCCATTTCTCCTGCAGGAAGTATACAAGCTGAATACTGTGGACAGGTGTATGAGGTCTGGTGTGCCTCATTGCGTGAGGTACTGCTGTTAGGATATCCCATTCAAATTTATGGCACAGGAACAATTATACCCATTTCTCCTGCAGGAAGTATACAAGCTGAATGCTGTGGACAGGTGTATGAAGTCTGGTCAGCCTCAGTGGGTGAGGTGCTACTGTTAGGATCTCCCATTCAAATGTATGGCACAGGAACAATTACACCCATTTCTCCATCAGGAAGTATACAAGCTGAATGCTGTGGACAGCCATATGAGGTCTGGTCAGCCTCAGTGGGAGAGGTGCTACTGTTAGGATATCCCATTCAAATGTACGGCACAGTGACAATTACACCCATTTCTCCTGCAGGAAGTATACAAGCTGAATGCTGTGGACAGGTGTATGAAGTCTGGTCAGCCTCAGTGGGTGAGGTGCTACTGTTAGAATATCCCATTCAAATGTATGGCAGAGAAGCAATTATACCCATTTCTCCTGCAGGAAGTATACAAGCTGAATGCTGTGGACAGGTATATGTAGTCTGGTCAGCCTCAGTGGTTGAGGTGCTACTGTTAGGTTATCCCATTCAAATGTATGGCAGAGAAGCAATTATACCCATTTCTCCTGCAGGAAGTATACAAGCTGAATGCTGTGGACAGGTGTATGTAGTCTGGTCAGGCTCAGTGGGTGAGGTGCTACTGTTAGGTTATCCCATTCAAATGTATGGCAGAGAAGCAATTATACCCATTTCTCCTGCAGGAAGTATACAAGCTGAATGCTGTGGACAGGTGTATGTAGTCTGGTCAGCCTCAGTGGGTGAGGTGCTACTGTTAGGTTATCCCATTCAAATGTATGGCAGAGAAGCAATTATACCCATTTGTCCTGCAGGAAGTATACAAGCTGAATGCTGTGGACAGGCATATGAACTCTGGTCAGCTTCAGTGGGTGAGGTGCTACTGTTAGGATATCCCATTCAAATGTATGTCACAGGAACAATTACACCCATATCTCCTGCAGGAAGTATACAAGCTGAATACTGTGGACAGGTGTATGAGGTCTGGTCAGCCTCATTGCGTGAGGTACTACTGTTAGGATATCCCATTCAAATGTATAGCACAGGAACAACTACACCCATATCTCCTGCAGGAAGTATACAAGCTGAATACTGTGGACAGGTGTATGAAGTCTGGTCAGCCTCATTGCGTGAGGTACTACTGTTAGGATATCCCATTCAAATAAATAGCACAGGAACAATTACACCCATATCTCCTGCACGAAGTATACAAGCTGAATACTGTGGACAGGTGTATGAAGTCTGGTCAGCCTCATTGCGTGAGGTACTACTGTTAGGATATCCCATTCAAATGTATAGCACAGGAACAATTACACCCATATCTCCAGCAGGAAGTATACAAGCTGAATGCTGTGGACAGGTGTATGTAGTCTGGTCAGCCTCATTGCGTGAGGTACTACTTTTAGGATATCCCATTCAAATGTATGTTACAGGAACAATTACACGCATTTCTCCTGCAGGAGGTATACAAGCTGAATGATGTGGACAGGTGTATGAAGTCTGGTCAGCCTCAGTGGGTGAGGTGCTACTGTTAGAATATCCCATTCAAATGTATGGCAGAGAAGCAATTACACCCATTTCTCCTGCAGGAAGTATACAAGCTGAATGCTGTGGTCAGGTGTATGAAGTCTTGTCAGCCTCAGTGAGTGAGGTGCTACTGCTAGGATATCCCATTCAAATGTATGGCACAGGAACAATTACACCCATTTCTCCTGCAGGAGGTATACAAGCTGTCATGCTGTGTACAGGCATATGAAGTCTGTTCAGCCTCAGTGGGTGAGGTGCTACTGTTAGAATATCCCATGCAAATGTATAGCACAGTACCAATTACACCCTTTTCTCCTGCAGGAGGTATACAAGCTGAATGATGTGGTGAGGTGTATGAGGTCTGGTCAGCCTCAGTGGGTGAGGTGCTACTGTTAGGATATCCCATTCAAATGTATGGCAGAGAAGCAATTACACCCATTTCTCCTACAGGAAGTATACAAGCTGATTGCTCTGGACAGGCATATGAAGTCTGGTCAGCCTCAGTGGGTGAGGTGCTACTGTTAGGATATCCCAATCAAATGTATGGCGGAGAAGCAATTACACCCATTTCTCCTTCAGGAAGTATACAGCTGAATGCTGTGGACAGGTGTATGAAGTCTGGTCAGCCTCAGTGGGAGAGGTGCTACTGTTAGGTTATCTCATTCAAAAGTATGGCAGAGAAGCAATTACACCCATTTCTCCTGCAGGAAGTATACAAGCTGAATGCTGTGGACAGGTGTATGAGGTCTATTCAGCCAGAGTGGGTGAGGTGCTACTGTTAGGATATCCCATTCAAATGTATGGCACACGAACAATTACACCCATTTCTCCTGCAGCAAGTATACAAGCTGTCATGCTGTGGACAGGTGTATGAGGTCTGGTCAGCCTCAGTGGGTAAGGTGCTACTGTTAGGATATCCCATTCAAATGTATGGCACAGTAACAATTACACCCATTTCGCCTGCAGGAAGTATACAAGCTGTCATGCTATGGACAGGTGTATGAGTTCTGGCCAGCCTCAGTGGGTGATGTGCTACTGTTAGGATATCCCATTCAAATGTGCGGCACAGGAACAATTACACCTATTTCTCCAGCAGGAAGTATACAAGCTGAATGCTGTGGACAGCCATATGAGGTCTGGTCAGCCTCAGTGGGTGAGGTGCTACTGTTAGGATATCCCATTCAAATGTATGGCACAGGAACAATTACACCCATTTCTCCTGCAGGAAGTATACAAGCTGAATGCTGTGGACAGGCATATGAGGTCTGGTCAGCCTCAGTGGGTGACGTGCTACTGTTAGAATATCCAATTCAAATGTATGGCACAGGAACAATTACACCCATTTCTCCTGCAGGAAGTATACAAGCTGAATGATGTGGACAGGTGTATGAAGTCTGGTCAGCCTCAGTGGGTGAGGTGCTACTGTTAGAATATCCCATTCAAATGTATGGCAGAGAAGCAATTACACCCATTTCTCCTGCAGGAAGTATACAAGCTGAATGCTGTGGTCAGGTGTATGAAGTCTTGTCAGCCTCAGTGAGTGAGGTGCTACTGCTAGGATATCCCATTCAAATGTATGGCACAGGAACAATTACACCCATTTCTCCTGCAGGAAGTATACAAGCTTAATGCTGTGGACAGGTGTCTGAAAAGTGGTCAGCCTCAGTGAGTGAGCTGCTACTGTTAAGATATCCCATTCAAATGTATAGCACAGGAACAATTACACCCATTTCTCCTGCAGGAAGTATACAAGCTGAATGATGTGGACAGGTGTATGAAGTCTGGTCAGCCTCAGTGGGTGAGGTGCTACTGTTAGGATATCCCATTCAAATGTATAGCACAGGAACAATTACACCCATTTCTCCTGCAGGAAGTATACAAGCTGAATGCTGTGGACAGGTGTATGTAGTCTGGTAGGCCTCAGTGAATGAGGTGCTACTGTTAGGATATCCCATTCAAATGTATGTCACAGGAAAAATTACACCCATTTCTCCTGCAGGAAGTATACAAGCTGAATGATGTGGACAGGTGTATTAGGTCTGGTCAGCCTCAGTGGGTGAGGTGCTACAGTTAGGATATCCCATTCAAATGTATGTCACAGGAACAATTACACCCATTTCTCCTGCAGGAAGTATACAAGCTGAATGCTGTGGACAGGTGTATGTAGTCTGGTAGGCCTCAGTGAATGAGGTGCTACTGTTAGGATATCCCATTCAAATGTATGTCACAGGAACAATTACACCCATTTCTCCTGCAGGATTTATACAAGCTGAATACTGTGGACAGGTGTATGAGGTCTGGTCAGCCTCATTGCGTGAGGTACTGCTGTTAGGATATCCCATTCAAATGTATGGCACAGGAACAATTATACCCATTTCTCCTGCAGGAAGTATACAAGCTGAATGCTGTGGACAGGTGTATGAAGTCTGGTCAGCCTCAGTGGGTGATGTGCTACTGTTAGGATATCCCATTCAAATGTATGGCAGAGAAGCAATTACACCCATTTCTCCTGTAGGAAGTATACAAGCTGAATGCTGTGGACAGACATATGAGGTCTGGTCAGCCTCAGTGGGTGAGGTGCTACTGTTAGGATATCCAATTCAAATGTATGGCACAGGAACAATTACACCCATTTCTCCTGCAAGAAGTATACAAGCTGAATGCTTTGGACAGGCATATGAGGTCTGGTCAGCCTCAGTGGGTGACGTGCTACTGTTAGAATATCCAATTCAAATGTATGGCAGAGAAGCAATTACACCCATTTCTCCTGCAGGAAGTATACAAGCTGAATGCTGTGGTCAGGTGTATGAAGTCTTGTCAGCCTCAGTGAATGAGGTGCTACTGCTAGGATATCCCATTCAAATCTATGGCACAGGAGCAATTACACCCATTTCTACTGCAGGAGGTATACAAGCTGTCATGCTGTGTACAGGCATATGAAGTCTTGTCAGCCTCAGTGGGAGAGAAGCTACTGTTAGAATATCTCATGCAAATGTATGGCACAGCACCAATTACACCCTTTTCTCCTGCAGGTGGTATACAAGCTGAATGATGTGGCCAGGTGTATGAGGTCTGGTCAGCCTCAGTGGGTGAGGTGCTACTGTTAGGATATCCCATTCAAATGTATGGCAGAGAAGCAATTACACCCATTTCTCCTGCAGGAAGTATACAAGCTGAATGCTGTGTGCAGGTGTATGAACACTGATCAGCCTCAGTGGGTGAGGTGCTACTGTTAGGATATCCTATTCAAATGTATAGCACAGGAACAATTACACCCATTTCTCCTGCAGGAAGTATAAAAGCTGAATGATGTGGACAGGTGTATGAAGTCGTGTCAGCCTCAGTGAGTGAGGTGCTACTGTTAAGTTATCCCATTCAAATGTATGGCAGAGGAGCAATTATACCCATTTCTCCTGCAGGAAGTATACAAGCTGAATGCTGTGGACAGGTGTATGTAGTCTGGTAGGCCTCAGTGTGTGAGGTGCTACTGTTAGGATATCCCAATCAAATGTATGTCACAGGAACAAATACACCCATTTCTCCTGCAGGAAGTATACAAGCTGAATACTGTGGACAGGTGTATGAGGTCTGGTCAGCCACATTGCGTGAGGTACTACTGTAAGGATATCCCATTCAAATGTATGGCACAGGAACAATTATACCCACTTCTCCTGACGGAAGTATACAAGCTGAATGCTTTGGACAGGTGTATGAAGTCTGGTCAGCCTCAGTGGGTGAGGTGCTACTGTTAGAATATCACATTCAAATGTATGGCAGAGAAGCAATTACACCCTTTTCTCCTGCAGGAAGTATACAAGCTGAGTGATGTGGTCAGGTGTATGAGGTCTGGTCAACCTCAGTGGGTGACGTGCTACTGTTAGGATATCCCATGCAAATGTATGGCAGAGAAGCAATTACACCCTTTTCTCCTGCAGGAAGTATACAAGCTGAATGATGTGGTCAGGTGTATGAGGTCTGGTCAGCCTCAGTGGGTGACGTGCTACTGTTAGGATATCCTATTCAAATGTATAGCACAGGAACAATTACACCCATTTCTCCTGCAGGAAGTATAAAAGCTGAATGATGTGGACAGGTGTATGAAGTCGTGTCAGCCTCAGTGAGTGAGGTGCTACTGTTAAGTTATCCCATTCAAATGTATGGCAGAGGAGCAATTATACCCATTTCTCCTGCAGGAAGTATACAAGCTGAATGCTGTGGACAGGTGTATGTAGTCTGGTAGGCCTCAGTGTGTGAGGTGCTACTGTTAGGATATCCCAATCAAATGTATGTCACAGGAACAAATACACCCATTTCTCCTGCAGGAATTATACAAGCTGAACGCTAAGGTCAGGTGTATGAATTCTTGTCAGCCTCAGTGAGTGAGGTGCTACTGCTAGGATATCCCATTCAAATGTATGGCACAAGAACAATTACACCCATTTCTCCTGCAGGAAGTATAAGGGCTGAATGCTTAGGTCAGGTGTATGAAGTCTTATCAGCCTCAGTAGGTGAGGTGCTACTGTTAGAATATCCCATTCAAATGTATGGCACAGCACCAATTACACCCTTTTCTCCTGCAGGAAGTATACAAGCTGAGTGATGTGGTCAGGTGTATGAGGTCTGGTCAACCTCAGTGGGTGACGTGCTACTGTTAGGATATCCCATGCAAATGTATGGCAGAGAAGCAATTACACCCTTTTCTCCTGCAGGAAGTATACAAGCTGAATGATGTGGTCAGGTGTATGAGGTCTGGTCAGCCTCAGTGGGTGACGTGCTACTGTTAGGATATCCCATTCCAATGTATGGCACAGCACCAATTACACCCTTTTTTCCTGCAGGAGGTATACAAGCTGAATGATGTGGTCAGGTGTATGAGGTCTGGTCAGCCTCAGTGGGTGAGGTACTACTGTTAGGATATCCCATTCAAATGTATGGCAGAGAAGCAATTACACCCATTTCTCCTGCAGGAAGTATACAAGCTGAATGCTGTGGACGGCATGTGAAGTCTGTTCAGCCTCAGTGGGTGAGGTGCTACTGTTAGGATATCCCATTCAAATGTATGGCAGAGAAGCAATTACACCCATTTCCCCTTCAGGAAGTATACAAGCTGAATGCTGTCAACAGGTGTATGAAGTCTGGTTAGCCTCAGTGGGTGAGGTGCTACTGTTAGGATATCCCATTCAAATGTATGGCACAGGAACAATTACACCCATTTCTCCTGCAGGAAGTATACAACCTGAATGATGTGCACAGGTGTATGTAGTCTGGTCAGCCTCAGTGGGTGAGGTGCTACTGTTAGAATATCCCATTCAAATGTATGGCAGAGAAGCAATTACACCCATTTGTCCTGCAGGAAGTATACAAGCTGAATGCTGTGGTCAGGTGTATGAAGTCTTGTCAGCCTCAGTGAGTGAGGTGCTACTGCTAGGATATCCCATTCAAATGTATAGAACAGGAACAATTACACCCATTTCTCCTGCAGGAAGTATACAAGCTGAATGATGTGGACAGGTGTATGAAGTCTGGTCAGCCTCAGTGGGTGAGGTGCTACTGTTAGAATATCCCATTCAAATGTATGGCAGAGAAGCAATTACACCCATTTGTCCTGCAGGAAGTATACAAGCTGAATGCTGTGGTCAGGTGTATGAAGTCTTGTCAGTTTCAATGGATGACGTGCTACTGTTAGGATATCCCATTCAAAAGTATGGCAGAGAAGCAGTTACACCCTGTTCCCCTGCAGGAATTATACAAGCTGAATGATGTGGTCAGGTGTATAAAGTCTGGGCAGCCTCAGTGGTTGACGTGTTACTGTTAGGATATCCCATTCAAATGTATGGCAGAGAAGCAATTACACCCATTTCTCCTGCAGGAAGTATACAAGCTTAATGCTGTGGACAGGTGTCTGAAAAGTGGTCAGCCTCAGTGAGTGAGCTGCTACTGTTAAGATATCCCATTCAAATGTATAGCACAGGAACAATTACACCCATTTCTCCTGCAGGAAGTATACAAGCTGAATGATGTGGACAGGTGTATGAAGTCTGGTCAGCCTCAGTGGGTGAGGTGCTACCGTTAGGATATCCCATTCAAATGTATAGCACAGGAACAATTACACCCATTTCTCCTGCAGGTAGTATACAAGCTGAATGCTGTGGACAGGTGTATGTAGTCTGGTAGGCCTCAGTGAATGAGGTGCTACTGTTAGGATATCCCATTCAAATGTATGTCACAGGAACAATTACACCCATTTCTCCTGCAGGAAGTATACAAGCTGAATGATGTGGACAGGTGTATAAAGTCGTGTCAGCATCAGTGGGTGAGGTGCTACTGTTAGAATATCCCATTCAAATGTATGTCACAGGAACAATTACACCCATTTCTCCTGCAGGAAGTATACAAGCTGAATGATGTGGACAGGTGTATGAGGTCTGGTCAGCCTCAGTGGGTGAGGTGCTACTGTTAGGATATCCCATTCAAATGTATGTCACAGGAACAATTACACCCATTTCTCCTGCAGGAAGTATACAAGCTGAATGCTGTGGACAGGTGTATGTAGTCTGGTAGGCCTCAGTGAATGAGGTGCTACTGTTAGGATATCCCATTCAAATGTATGTCACAGGAAATTACACCCATTTCTCCTGCAGGAAGTATACAAGCTGAATGCTGTGGACAGGTGTATGAGGTCTGGTCAGCCTCATTGCGTGAGGTACTGCTGTTAGGATAACCCATTCAAATGTATGGCACAGGAATAATTATACCCATTTCTCCTGCAGGAAGTATACAAGCTGAATGCTGTGGACAGGTGTATGTAGTCTGGTAGGCCTCAGTGGGTGAGGTGCTACTGTTAGGATATCCCATTCAAATGTATGTCACACGAACAATTACACCCATTTCTCCTGCAGGAAGTATACAAGCTGAATACTGTGGACAGGTGTATGAGGTCTGGTCAGCCTCATTGCGTGAGGTACTGCTGTTAGGATATCCCATTCAAATTTATGGCACAGGAACAATTATACCCATTTCTCCTGCAGGAAGTATACAAGCTGAATGCTGTGGACAGGTGTATGAAGTCTGGTCAGCCTCAGTGGGTGAGGTGCTACTGTTAGGATCTCCCATTCAAATGTATGGCACAGGAACAATTACACCCATTTCTCCATCAGGAAGTATACAAGCTGAATGCTGTGGACAGCCATATGAGGTCTGGTCAGCCTCAGTGGGAGAGGTGCTCCTGTTAGGATATCCCATTCAAATGTACGGCACAGTGACAATTACACCCATTTCTCCTGCAGGAAGTATACAAGCTGAATGCTGTGGACAGGTGTATGAAGTCTGGTCAGCCTCAGTGGGTGAGGTGCTACTGTTAGAATATCCCATTCAAATGTATGGCAGAGAAGCAATTACACCCATTTCTCCTGCAGGAAGTATACAAGCTGAATGCTGTGGACAGGTGTATGTAGTCTGGTAGGCCTCAGTGAATGAGGTGCTACTGTTAGGATATCCCATTCAAATGTATGTCACAGGAACAATTACACCCATTTCTCCTGCAGGAAGTATACAAGCTGAATGATGTGGACAGGTGTATGAAGTCGTGTCACGCTCAGTGGGTGAGGTGCTACTGTTAGAATATCCCATTCAAATGTATGTCACAGGAACAATTACACCCATTTCTCCTGCAGGAAGTATACAAGCTGAATGATGTGGACAGGTGTATGAGGTCTGGTCAGCCTCAGTGGGTGAAGTGCTAATGTTAGGATATCCCATTCAAATGTATGGCAGAGAAGCAATTACACCCATTTCTCCTGCAGGAATTATACAAGCTGAATGCTGTGGACAGGCATATGAAGTCTGGTTAGCCTCAGTGGGTGAGGTGCTACTGTTAGGTTATCCCATTCAAATGTATGGCAGAGAAGCAATTACACCCATTTCTACTTCAGGAAGTATACAAGCTGAATGCTGTGGACAGGCATATGAGGTCTGGTCAGCCTCAGTAGGTGAGGTGCTACTGTTAGGATATCCCATTCAAATTAATGGCACCTGAACAATTATACCCATTTCTCCAGCAGGAAGTATACAAGCTGAATGATGTGGACAGGTGTATGAGGTCTGGTCAACCTCAGTGGGTGAGGTGCTACTGTTAGGATATCTCATTCAAATGTATGGCAGAGGAACAATTACACCCATTTCTCCTGCAGGAAGTATACAAGCTGAATGATGTGCACAGGTGTATGCGGTCTGGTCAGCCTCAGTGGGAGAGGTGCTACTGTTAGGATATCCCATTCAAATGTATGGCACAGGAACAATTACACCCATTTCTCCTGCAGGAAGTATACAAGCTAAATGCTGTGGACAGGCATATGAGGTCTGGTCAGCCTCAGTGGGTGAGGTGCTACTGTTAGGATATTCCATTCAAATGTATGGCACAGGAACAATTACACCCATTTCTCCTGCAGGAAGTATACAAGCTGAATGCTGTAGACAGGCATATGAGGTCTGGTCAGCCTCATTGGGTGAGGTGCTACTGTTAGAATATCCCATTCAAATGTATGGCAGAGAAGCAATTACACCCATTTCGCCTGCAGGAAGTATACAAGCTGAATGCTGTGGACAGACATATGAGGTCTGGTGAGCCTCAGTGGGTGAGGTGCTACTGTTAGGATATTCAATTCAAATGTATGGCACAGGAACAATTACACCCATTTCTCCTGCAGGAAGTATACAAGCTGAATGCTGTGGACAGGCATATGAGGTCTGGTCAGCCTCAGTGGGTGACGTGCTTCTGTTAGAATATCCCATTCAAATGTGTGGCAAGGAAGCAATTACACCCATTTCTCCTGCAGGAAGTATACAAGCTGAATGCTGTGGTCAGGTGTATGAAGTCTTGTCAGCCTCAGTGAGTGAGGTGCTACTGCTAGGATATCCCATTCAAATGTATGGCACAGGAACAATTACACCCATTTCTCCTGCAGGAAGTATACAAGCTGAATGCTGTGGTCAGGTGTATGAAGTCTTGTCAGCCTCAGTGAATGAGGTGCTACTGCTAGGATATCCCATTCAAATCTATGGCACAGGAACAATTACACCCATTTCTACTGCAGGAGGTATACAAGCTGTCATGCTGTGTACAGGCATATGAAGTCTTGTCAGCCTCAGTGGGAGAGAAGCTACTGTTAGAATATCTCATGCAAATGTATGGCACAGCACCAATTACACCCTTTTCTCCTGCAGGTGGTATACAAACTGAATGATGTGGCCAGGTGTATGAGGTCTGGTCAGCCTCAGTGGGTGAGGTGCTACTGTTAGGATATCCCATTCAAATGTATGGCAGAGAAGCAATTACACCCATTTCTCCTGCAGGAAGTATACAAGCTGAATGCTGTGTGCAGGTGTATGAACACTGATCAGCCTCAGTGGGTGAGGTGCTACTGTTAGGATATCCTATTCAAATGTATAGCACAGGAACAATTACACCCATTTCTCCTGCAGGAAGTATAAAAGCTGAATGATGTGGACAGGTGTATGAAGTCGTGTCAGCCTCAGTGAGTGAGGTGCTACTGTTAAGTTATCCCATTCAAATGTATGGCAGAGGAGCAATTATACCCATTTCTCCTGCAGGAAGTATACAAGCTGAATGCTGTGGACAGGTGTATGTAGTCTGGTAGGCCTCAGTGTGTGAGGTGCTACTGTTAGGATATCCCAATCAAATGTATGTCACAGGAACAAATACACCCATTTCTCCTGCAGGAAGTATACAAGCTGAATACTGTGGACAGGTGTATGAGGTCTGGTCAGCCACATTGCGTGAGGTACAACTGTTAGGATATCCCATTCAAATGTATGGCACAGGAACAATTATACCCACTTCTCCTGACGGAAGTATACAAGCTGAATGCTTTGGACAGGTGTATGAAGTCTGGTCAGCCTCAGTGGGTGAGGTGCTACTGTTAGAATATCACATTCAAATGTATGGCAGAGAAGCAATTACACCCTTTTCTCCTGCAGGAAGTATACAAGCTGAGTGATGTGGTCAGGTGTATGAGGTCTGGTCAACCTCAGTGGGTGACGTGCTACTGTTAGGATATCCCATGCAAATGTATGGCAGAGAAGCAATTACACCCTTTTCTCCTGCAGGAAGTATACAAGCTGAATGATGTGGTCAGGTGTATGAGGTCTGGTCAGCCTCAGTGGGTGACGTGCTACTGTTAGGATATCCTATTCAAATGTATAGCACAGGAACAATTACACCCATTTCTCCTGCAGGAAGTATACAAGCTGAATGCTGTGGACAGGCATATGAAGTCTGGTCAGCCTCAGTGGGTGAGGTGGCTACTGTTAGGATATCCCATTCAAATGTATGGCAGAGGAGCAATTATACCCATTTCTCCTGCAGGAAGTATACAAGCTGAATGCTGTGGACAGGTGTATGTAGTCTGGTAGGCCTCAGTGTGTGAGGTGCTACTGTTAGGATATCCCAATCAAATGTATGTCACAGGAACAAATACACCCATTTCTCCTGCAGGAATTATACAAGCTGAACGCTAAGGTCAGGTGTATGAATTCTTGTCAGCCTCAGTGAGTGAGGTGCTACTGCTAGGATATCCCATTCAAATGTATGGCACAAGAACAATTACACCCATTTCTCCTGCAGGAAGTATAAGGGCTGAATGCTTAGGTCAGGTGTATGAAGTCTTGTCAGCCTCAGTAGGTGAGGTGCTACTGTTAGAATATCCCATTCAAATGTATGGCACAGCACCAATTACACCCTTTTCTCCTGCAGGAAGTATACAAGCTGAGTGATGTGGTCAGGTGTATGAGGACTGGTCAACCTCAGTGGGTGACGTGCTACTGTTAGGATATCCCATGCAAATGTATGGCAGAGAAGCAATTACACCCTTTTCTCCTGCAGGAAGTATACAAGCTGAATGATGTGGTCAGGTGTATGAGGTCTGGTCAGCCTCAGTGGGTGACGTGCTACTGTTAGGATATCCCATTCCAATGTATGGCACAGCACCAATTACACCCTTTTTTCCTGCAGGAGGTATACAAGCTGAATGATGTGGTCAGGTGTATGAGGTCTTGTCAGCCTCAGTGGGTGAGGTACTACTGTTAGGATATCCCATTCAAATGTATGGCAGAGAAGCAATTACACCCATTTCTCCTGCAGGAAGTATACAAGCTGAATGCTGTGGACGGGCATGTGAAGTCTGTTCAGCCTCAGTGGGTGAGGTGCTACTGTTAGGATATCCCATTCAAATGTATGGCAGAGAAGCACTTACACCCATTTCCCCTTCAGGAAGTATACAAGCTGAATGCTGTCAACAGGTGTATGAAGTCTGGTTAGCCTCAGTGGGTGAGGTGCTACTGTTAGGATATCCCATTCAAATGTATGGCACAGGAACAATTACACCCATTTCTCCTGCAGGAAGTATACAACCTGAATGATGTGCACAGGTGTATGTAGTCTGATCAGCCTCAGTGGGTGAGGTGCTACTGTTAGAATATCCCATTCAAATGTATGGCAGAGAAGCAATTACACCCATTTGTCCTGCAGGAAGTATACAAGCTGAATGCTGTGGTCAGGTGTATGAAGTCTTGTCAGCCTCAGTGAGTGAGGTGCTACTGCTAGGATATCCCATTCAAATGTATAGAACAGGAACAATTACACCCATTTCTCCTGCAGGAAGTATACAAGCTGAATGAAATGGACAGGTGTATGAAGTCTGGTCAGCCTCAGTGGGTGAGGTGCTACTGTTAGAATATCCCATTCAAATGTATGGCAGAGAAGCAATTACACCCATTTGTCCTGCAGGAAGTATACAAGCTGAATGCTGTGGTCAGGTGTATGAAGTCTTGTCAGTTTCAATGGATGACGTGCTACTGTTAGGATATCCCATTCAAAAGTATGGCAGAGAAGCAGTTACACCCTGTTCCCCTGCAGGAATTATACAAGCTGAATGATGTGGTCAGGTGTATAAAGTCTGGGCAGCCTCAGTGGTTGACGTGCTACTGTTAGGATATCCCATTCAAATGTATGGCAGAGAAGCAATTACACCCATTTCTCCTGCAGGAAGTATACAAGCTTAATGCTGTGGACAGGTGTCTGAAAAGTGGTCAGCCTCAGTGAGTGAGCTGCTACTGTTAAGATATCCCATTCAAATGTATAGCACAGGAACAATTACACCCATTTCTCCTGCAGGAAGTATACAAGCTGAATGATGTGGACAGGTGTATGAAGTCTGGTCAGCCTCAGTGGGTGAGGTGCTACCGTTAGGATATCCCATTCAAATGTATAGCACAGGAACAATTACACCCATTTCTCCTGCAGGTAGTATACAAGCTGAATGCTGTGGACAGGTGTATGTAGTCTGGTAGGCCTCAGTGAATGAGGTGCTACTGTTAGGATATCCCATTCAAATGTATGTCACAGGAACAATTACACCCATTTCTCCTGCAGGAAGTATACAAGCTGAATGATGTGGACAGGTGTATAAAGTCGTGTCAGCATCAGTGGGTGAGGTGCTACTGTTAGAATATCCCATTCAAATGTATGTCACAGGAACAATTACACCCATTTCTCCTGCAGGAAGTATACAAGCTGAATGATGTGGACAGGTGTATGAGGTCTGGTCAGCCTCAGTGGGTGAGGTGCTACTGTTAGGATATCCCATTCAAATGTATGTCACAGGAACAATTACACCCATTTCTCCTGCAGGAAGTATACAAGCTGAATGCTGTGGACAGGTGTATGTAGTCTGGTAGGCCTCAGTGAATGAGGTGCTACTGTTAGGATATCCCATTCAAATGTATGTCACAGGAAATTACACCCATTTCTCCTGCAGGAAGTATACAAGCTGAATGCTGTGGACAGGTGTATGAGGTCTGGTCAGCCTCATTGCGTGAGGTACTGCTGTTAGGATAACCCATTCAAATGTATGGCACAGGAATAATTATACCCATTTCTCCTGCAGGAAGTATACAAGCTGAATGCTGTGGACAGGTGTATGTAGTCTGGTAGGCCTCAGTGGGTGAGGTGCTACTGTTAGGATATCCCATTCAAATGTATGTCACAGGAACAATTACACCCATTTCTCCTGCAGGAAGTATACAAGCTGAATACTGTGGACAGGTGTATGAGGTCTGGTCAGCCTCATTGCGTGAGGTACTGCTGTTAGGATATCCCATTCAAATTTATGGCACAGGAACAATTATACCCATTTCTCCTGCAGGAAGTATACAAGCTGAATGCTGTGGACAGGTGTATGAAGTCTGGTCAGCCTCAGTGGGTGAGGTGCTACTGTTAGGATCTCCCATTCAAATGTATGGCACAGGAACAATTACACCCATTTCTCCATCAGGAAGTATACAAGCTGAATGCTGTGGACAGCCATATGAGGTCTGGTCAGCCTCAGTGGGAGAGGTGCTCCTGTTAGGATATCCCATTCAAATGTACGGCACAGTGACAATTACACCCATTTCTCCTGCAGGAAGTATACAAGCTGAATGCTGTGGACAGGTGTATGAAGTCTGGTCAGCCTCAGTGGGTGAGGTGCTACTGTTAGAATATCCCATTCAAATGTATGGCAGAGAAGCAATTACACCCATTTCTCCTGCAGGAAGTATACAAGCTGAATGCTGTGGACAGGTGTATGTAGTCTGGTAGGCCTCAGTGAATGAGGTGCTACTGTTAGGATATCCCATTCAAATGTATGTCACAGGAACAATTACACCCATTTCTCCTGCAGGAAGTATACAAGCTGAATGATGTGGACAGGTGTATGAAGTCGTGTCACGCTCAGTGGGTGAGGTGCTACTGTTAGAATATCCCATTCAAATGTATGTCACAGGAACAATTACACCCATTTCTCCTGCAGGAAGTATACAAGCTGAATGATGTGGACAGGTGTATGAGGTCTGGTCAGCCTCAGTGGGTGAAGTGCTACTGTTAGGATATCCCATTCAAATGTATGGCAGAGAAGCAATTACACCCATTTCTCCTGCAGGAATTATACAAGCTGAATGCTGTGGACAGGCATATGAAGTCTGGTAAGCCTCAGTGGGTGAGGTGCTACTGTTAGGTTATCCCATTCAAATGTATGGCAGAGAAGCAATTACACCCATTTCTACTTCAGGAAGTATACAAGCTGAATGCTGTGGACAGGCATATGAGGTCTGGTCAGCCTCAGTAGGTGAGGTGCTACTGTTAGGATATCCCATTCAAATTAATGGCACCTGAACAATTATACCCATTTCTCCAGCAGGAAGTATACAAGCTGAATGATGTGGACAGGTGTATGAGGTCTGGTCAACCTCAGTGGGTGAGGTGCTACTGTTAGGATATCTCATTCAAATGTATGGCAGAGGAACAATTACACCCATTTCTCCTGCAGGAAGTATACAAGCTGAATGATGTGCACAGGTGTATGCGGTCTGGTCAGCCTCAGTGGGAGAGGTGCTACTGTTAGGATATCCCATTCAAATGTATGGCACAGGAACAATTACACCCATTTCTCCTGCAGGAAGTATACAAGCTAAATGCTGTGGACAGGCATATGAGGTCTGGTCAGCCTCAGTGGGTGAGGTGCTACTGTTAGGATATTCCATTCAAATGTATGGCACAGGAACAATTACACCCATTTCTCCTGCAGGAAGTATACAAGCTGAATGCTGTAGACAGGCATATGAGGTCTGGTCAGCCTCATTGGGTGAGGTGCTACTGTTAGAATATCCCATTCAAATGTATGGCAGAGAAGCAATTACACCCATTTCGCCTGCAGGAAGTATACAAGCTGAATGCTGTGGACAGACATATGAGGTCTGGTGAGCCTCAGTGGGTGAGGTGCTACTGTTAGGATATTCAATTCAAATGTATGGCACAGGAACAATTACACCCATTTCTCCTGCAGGACGTATACAAGCTGAATGCTGTGGACAGGCATATGAGGTCTGGTCAGCCTCAGTGGGTGACGTGCTTCTGTTAGAATATCCCATTCAAATGTGTGGCAAGGAAGCAATTACACCCATTTCTCCTGCAGGAAGTATACAAGCTGAATGCTGTGGTCAGGTGTATGAAGTCTTGTCAGCCTCAGTGAGTGAGGTGCTACTGCTAGGATATCCCATTCAAATGTATGGCACAGGAACAATTACACCCATTTCTCCTGCAGGAAGTATACAAGCTGTCATGCTGTGTACAGGCATATGAGGTCTGGTCAGCCTCAGTGGGTGACGTGCTTCTGTTAGAATATCCCATTCAAATGTATGGCAGAGAAGCAATTACACCCATTTCTCCTGCAGGAAGTATACAAGCTGAATGCTGTCGACAGGCATATGAAGTCTGGTCAGCCTCAGTGGTTGAGGTGCTACTGTTAGGATATCCCATTCAAATGTATGGCAGAGAAGCAATTACACCCATTTCTCCTGCAGGAAGTATACAAGCGGAATGCTGTGGACAGGTGTATGAGGTCTGGTCAGCCTCAGTGAGTGAGGTGCTACTGTTAGGATATCCCATTCAAATGTATGGCACAGGAACAATTACACCCATTTCTCCTGCAGGCAGTATACAAGCTGAATGCTGTGGACAGGTGTTTGAGGTCTGGTAAGCAGCAGTGAGTGAGGTGCTACTGTTAGGATATCCCATTCAAATGTATGGCACAGGAACAATTACACCCATTGCTCCTGCAGGCAGTATACAAGCTGAATGCTGTGGACAGGTGTATGAGGTCTGGTCAGCCTCAGTGAGTGAGGTGCTACTGTTAGGATATCCCATTCAAATGTATGGCACAGGAACAATTACACCCATTTCTCCTGCAGGAAGTATACAAGCTGAATGCTGTGGACAGGTGTATCAGGTCTGGTCAGCCTCAGTGAGTGAGGTGCTACTGTTAGGATATCCCATTCAAATGTATGGCACAGGAACAATTACACCCATTTCTCCTGCAGGAAGTATACAAGCTGTCATGCTGTGGACAGGTGTATGAGGTCTAGTCAGCCTCAGTGGGTGAGGTGCTACTGTTAGGATAACCCACTCAAATGTATGGCACAGAAACAATTACACCCATTTCTCCTGCAGCAAGTATACAAGCTGTCATGCTGTGGACAGGTGTATGAAGTCTGGTCAGCCTCAGTGGGTGAGGTGCTACTGTTAGGATATCCCATTCAAATGTATGGCACAGGAACAATTACACCCATTCCTCCTGCAGGAAGTATACAAGCTGTCATGCTGCAGAAGGTGTATGAGGTCTGGTCAGCCACAGTGGGTGAGGTGCTACTGTTAGAATATCCCATTCAAATGTATGGCAGAGAAGCAATTACACCCATTTCTCCTGCAGGAAGCATACAAGCTGAATGCTGTGGTCAGGTGTATGAAGTCGTGTCAGCCTCAGTGAGTGAGGTGCTACTGCTAGGATATCCCATTCAAATGTATGGCACAGGAACAATTACACCAATTTCTTCTGCAGGAAGTATACAAGCTGTCATACTGTGTAAAGGCATATGAAGTCTTGTCAGCCTCAGTGGGTGAGAAGCTACTATTAGAATATCGCATGCAAATGTATGGCACAGCACCAATTACACCCTTTTCTCCTGCAGGAGGTATACAAGCTGAATGATGTGGTCAGGTGTATGAGGTCTGGTCAGCCTCAGTGGGTGAGTTGCTACTGTTAGGATATCCCATTCAAATGTATGGCAGAGAAGCAATTACACCCATTTCTCCTGCAGGAGTTATACAAGCTGAATGATGTGGACAGGCATATGAAGTCTGGTTAGCCTCAGTGGGTGAGGTGCTACTGTTAGGTTATCCCATTCAAATGTATGGCAGAGAAGCAAATACACCCATTTCTACTTCAGGAAGTATACAAGCTGAATGCTGTGGACAGGCATATGAGGTCTGGTCAGCCTCAGTAGGTGAGGTGGTACTGTTAGCATATCCCATTCAAATGTATGGCACAGGAACAATTACACCCTTTTCTCCTGCAGGAAGTATACAAGCTGAATGATGTGGTCAGGTGTATGAGCTCTGGTCAACCTCAGTGGGTGACGTGCTACTGTTAGGATATCCCATGCAAATGTATGGCAGAGAAGCAATTACACCCTTTTCTCCTGCAGGAAGTATACAAGCTGAATGATGTGGTCAGGTGTATGAGGTCTGGTCAGCCTCAGTGGGTGACGTGCTACTGTTAGGATATCCCATTCCAATGTATGGCGCAGCACCAATTACACCCTTTTCTCCTGCAGGAGGTATACAAGCTGAATGATGTGGTCAGGTGTATGAGGTCTGGTCAGCCTCAGTGGGTGAGTACTACTGTTAGGATATCCCATTCAAATGTATGGCAGAGAAGCAATTACACCCATTTCTCCTGCAGGAAGTATACAAGCTGAATGCTGTGGACAGGTGTATGTAGTCTGGTAGGCCTCAGTGTGTGAGGTGCTACTGTTAGGATATCCCAATCAAATGTATGTCACAGGAACAAATACACCCATTTCTCCTGCAGGAATTATACAAGCTGAACGCTAAGGTCAGGTGTATGAATTCTTGTCAGCCTCAGTGAGTGAGGTGCTACTGCTAGGATATCCCATTCAAATGTATGGCACAAGAACAATTACACCCATTTCTCCTGCAGGAAGTATAAGGGCTGAATGCTTAGGTCAGGTGTATGAAGTCTTGTCAGCCTCAGTAGGTGAGGTGCTACTGTTAGAATATCCCATTCAAATGTATGGCACAGCACCAATTACACCCTTTTCTCCTGCAGGAAGTATACAAGCTGAGTGATGTGGTCAGGTGTATGAGGTCTGGTCAACCTCAGTGGGTGACGTGCTACTGTTAGGATATCCCATGCAAATGTATGGCAGAGAAGCAATTACACCCTTTTCTCCTGCAGGAAGTATACAAGCTGAATGATGTGGTCAGGTGTATGAGGTCTGGTCAGCCTCAGTGGGTGACGTGCTACTGTTAGGATATCCCATTCCAATGTATGGCACAGCACCAATTACACCCTTTTTTCCTGCAGGAGGTATACAAGCTGAATGATGTGGTCAGGTGTATGAGGTCTGGTCAGCCTCAGTGGGTGAGGTACTACTGTTAGGATATCCCATTCAAATGTATGGCAGAGAAGCAATTACACCCATTTCTCCTGCAGGAAGTATACAAGCTGAATGCTGTGGACGGGCATGTGAAGTCTGTTCAGCCTCAGTGGGTGAGGTGCTACTGTTAGGATATCCCATTCAAATGTATGGCAGAGAAGCAATTACACCCATTTCCCCTTCAGGAAGTATACAAGCTGAATGCTGTCAACAGGTGTATGAAGTCTGGTTAGTCTCAGTGGGTGAGGTGCTACTGTTAGGATATCCCATTCAAATGTATGGCACAGGAACAATTACACCCATTTCTCCTGCAGGAAGTATACAACCTGAATGATGTGCACAGGTGTATGTAGTCTGGTCAGCCTCAGTGGGTGAGGTGCTACTGTTAGAATATCCCATTCAAATGTATGGCAGAGAAGCAATTACACCCATTTGTCCTGCAGGAAGTATACAAGCTGAATGCTGTGGTCAGGTGTATGAAGTCTTGTCAGCCTCAGTGAGTGAGGTGCTACTGCTAGGATATCCCATTCAAATGTATAGAACAGGAACAATTACACCCATTTCTCCTGCAGGAAGTATACAAGCTGAATGAAATGGACAGGTGTATGAAGTCTGGTCAGCCTCAGTGGGTGAGGTGCTACTGTTAGAATATCCCATTCAAATGTATGGCAGAGAAACAATTACACCCATTTGTCCTGCAGGAAGTATACAAGCTGAATGCTGTGGTCAGGTGTATGAAGTCTTGTCAGTTTCAATGGATGACGTGCTACTGTTAGGATATCCCATTCAAAAGTATGGCAGAGAAGCAGTTACACCCTGTTCCCCTGCAGGAAGTATACAAGCTGAATGATGTGGTCAGGTGTATAAAGTCTGGGCAGCCTCAGTGGTTGACGTGCTACTGTTAGGATATCCCATTCAAATGTATGGCAGAGAAGCAATTACACCCATTTCTCCTGCAGGAAGTATACAAGCTTAATGCTGTGGACAGGTGTCTGAAAAGTGGTCAGCCTCAGTGAGTGAGCTGCTACTGTTAAGATATCCCATTCAAATGTATAGCACAGGAACAATTACACCCATTTCTCCTGCAGGAAGTATACAAGCTGAATGATGTGGACAGGTGTATGAAGTCTGGTCAGCCTCAGTGGGTGAGGTGCTACCGTTAGGATATCCCATTCAAATGTATAGCACAGGAACAATTACACCCATTTCTCCTGCAGGTAGTATACAAGCTGAATGCTGTGGACAGGTGTATGTAGTCTGGTAGGCCTCAGTGAATGAGGTGCTACTGTTAGGATATCCCATTCAAATGTATGTCACAGGAACAATTACACCCATTTCTCCTGCAGGAAGTATACAAGCTGAATGATGTGGACAGGTGTATAAAGTCGTGTCAGCATCAGTGGGTGAGGTGCTACTGTTAGAATATCCCATTCAAATGTATGTCACAGGAACAATTACACCCATTTCTCCTGCAGGAAGTATACAAGCTGAATGATGTGGACAGGTGTATGAGGTCTGGTCAGCCTCAGTGGGTGACGTGCTACTGTTAGGATATCCCATTCAAATGTATGTCACAGGAACAATTACACCCATTTCTCCTGCAGGAAGTATACAAGCTGAATGCTGTGGACAGGTGTATGTAGTCTGGTAGGCCTCAGTGAATGAGGTGCTACTGTTAGGATATCCCATTCAAATGTATGTCACAGGAAATTACACCCATTTCTCCTGCAGGAAGTATACAAGCTGAATGCTGTGGACAGGTGTATGAGGTCTGGTCAGCCTCATTGCGTGAGGTACTGCTGTTAGGATATCCCATTCAAATGTATGGCACAGGAATAATTATACCCATTTCTCCTGCAGGAAGTATACAAGCTGAATGCTGTGGACAGGTGTATGTAGTCTGGTAGGCCTCAGTGGGTGAGGTGCTACTGTTAGGATATCCCATTCAAATGTATGTCACAGGAACAATTACACCCATTTCTCCTGCAGGAAGTATACAAGCTGAATACTGTGGACAGGTGTATGAGGTCTGGTCAGCCTCATTGCGTGAGGTACTGCTGTTAGGATATCCCATTCAAATTTATGGCACAGGAACAATTATACCCATTTCTCCTGCAGGAAGTATACAAGCTGAATGCTCTGGACAGGTGTATGAAGTCTGCTCAGCCTCAGTGGGTGAGGTGCTACTGTTAGGATCTCCCATTCAAATGTATGGCACAGGAACAATTACACCCATTTCTCCATCAGGAAGTATACAAGCTGAATGCTGTGGACAGCCATATGAGGTCTGGTCAGCCTCAGTGGGAGAGGTGCTCCTGTTAGGATATCCCATTCAAATGTACGGCACAGTGACAATTACACCCATTTCTCCTGCAGGAAGTATACAAGCTGAATGCTGTGGACAGGTGTATGAAGTCTGGTCAGCCTCAGTGGGTGAGGTGCTACTGTTAGAATATCCCATTCAAATGTATGGCAGAGAAGCAATTACACCCATTTCTCCTGCAGGAAGTATACAAGCTGAATGCTGTGGACAGGTGTATGTAGTCTGGTAGGCCTCAGTGAATGAGGTGCTACTGTTAGGATATCCCATTCAAATGTATGTCACAGGAACAATTACACCCATTTCTCCTGCAGGAAGTATACAAGCTGAATGATGTGGACAGGTGTATGAAGTCGTGTCACGCTCAGTGGGTGAGGTGCTACTGTTAGAATATCCCATTCAAATGTATGTCACAGGAACAATTACACCCATTTCTCCTGCAGGAAGTATACAAGCTGAATGATGTGGACAGGTGTATGAGGTCTGGTCAGCCTCAGTGGGTGAAGTGCTACTGTTAGGATATCCCATTCAAATGTATGGCAGAGAAGCAATTACACCCATTTCTCCTGCAGGAATTATACAAGCTGAATGCTGTGGACAGGCATATGAAGTCTGGTTAGCCTCAGTGGGTGAGGTGCTACTGTTAGGTTATCCCATTCAAATGTATGGCAGAGAAGCAATTACACCCATTTCTACTTCAGGAAGTATACAAGCTGAATGCTGTGGACAGGCATATGAGGTCTGGTCAGCCTCAGTAGGTGAGGTGCTACTGTTAGGATATCCCATTCAAATTAATGGCACCTGAACAATTATACCCATTTCTCCAGCAGGAAGTATACAAGCTGAATGATGTGGACAGGTGTATGAGGTCTGGTCAACCTCAGTGGGTGAGGTGCTACTGTTAGGATATCTCATTCAAATGTATGGCAGAGGAACAATTACACCCATTTCTCCTGCAGGAAGTATACAAGCTGAATGATGTGCACAGGTGTATGCGGTCTGGTCAGCCTCAGTGGGAGAGGTGCTACTGTTAGGATATCCCATTCAAATGTATGGCACAGGAACAATTACACCCATTTCTCCTGCAGGAAGTATACAAGCTAAATGCTGTGGACAGGCATATGAGGTCTGGTCAGCCTCAGTGGGTGAGGTGCTACTGTTAGGATATTCCATTCAAATGTATGGCACAGGAACAATTACACCCATTTCTCCTGCAGGAAGTATACAAGCTGAATGCTGTAGACAGGCATATGAGGTCTGGTCAGCCTCATTGGGTGAGGTGCTACTGTTAGAATATCCCATTCAAATGTATGGCAGAGAAGCAATTACACCCATTTCGCCTGCAGGAAGTATACAAGCTGAATGCTGTGGACAGACATATGAGGTCTGGTGAGCCTCAGTGGGTGAGGTGCTACTGTTAGGATATTCAATTCAAATGTATGGCACAGGAACAATTACACCCATTTCTCCTGCAGGAAGTATACAAGCTGAATGCTGTGGACAGGCATATGAGGTCTGGTCAGCCTCAGTGGGTGACGTGCTTCTGTTAGAATATCCCATTCAAATGTGTGGCAAGGAAGCAATTACACCCATTTCTCCTGCAGGAAGTATACAAGCTGAATGCTGTGGTCAGGTGTATGAAGTCTTGTCAGCCTCAGTGAGTGAGGTGCTACTGCTAGGATATCCCATTCAAATGTATGGCACAGGAACAATTACACCCATTTCTCCTGCAGGAAGTATACAAGCTGTCATGCTGTGTACAGGCATATGAGGTCTGGTCAGCCTCAGTGGGTGACGTGCTTCTGTTAGAATATCCCATTCAAATGTATGGCAGAGAAGCAATTACACCCATTTCTCCTGCAGGAAGTATACAAGCTGAATGCTGTCGACAGGCATATGAAGTCTGGTCAGCCTCAGTGGTTGAGGTGCTACTGTTAGGATATCCCATTCAAATGTATGGCAGAGAAGCAATTACACCCATTTCTCCTGCAGGAAGTATACAAGCGGAATGCTGTGGACAGGTGTATGAGGTCTGGTCAGCCTCAGTGAGTGAGGTGCTACTGTTAGGATATCCCATTCAAATGTATGGCACAGGAACAATTACACCCATTTCTCCTGCAGGCAGTATACAACCTGAATGCTGTGGACAGGTGTATGAGGTCTGGTAAGCAGCAGTGAGTGAGGTGCTACTGTTAGGATATCCCATTCAAATGTATGGCACAGGAACAATTACACCCATTTCTCCTGCAGGCAGTATACAAGCTGAATGCTGTGGACAGGTGTATGAGGTCTGGTCAGCCTCAGTGAGTGAGGTGCTACTGTTAGGATATCCCATTCAAATGTATGGCACAGGAACAATTACACCCATTTCTCCTGCAGGAAGTATACAAGCTGAATGCTGTGGACAGGTGTATCAGGTCTGGTCAGCCTCAGTGAGTGAGGTGCTACTGTTAGGATATCCCATTCAAATGTATGGCACAGGAACAATTACACCCATTTCTCCTGCAGGAAGTATACAAGCTGTCATGCTGTGGACAGGTGTATGAGGTCTAGTCAGCCTCAGTGGGTGAGGTGCTACTGTTAGGATAACCCACTCAAATGTATGGCACAGAAACAATTACACCCATTTCTCCTGCAGCAAGTATACAAGCTGTCATGCTGTGGACAGGTGTATGAAGTCTGGTCAGCCTCAGTGGGTGAGGTGCTACTGTTAGGATATCCCATTCAAATGTATGGCACAGGAACAATTACACCCATTCCTCCTGCAGGAAGTATACAAGCTGTCATGCTGCAGAAGGTGTATGAGGTCTGGTCAGCCACAGTGGGTGAGGTGCTACTGTTAGAATATCCCATTCAAATGTATGGCAGAGAAGCAATTACACCCATTTCTCCTGCAGGAAGCATACAAGCTGAATGCTGTGGTCAGGTGTATGAAGTCGTGTCAGCCTCAGTGAGTGAGGTGCTACTGCTAGGATATCCCATTCAAATGTATGGCACAGGAACAATTACACCAATTTCTTCTGCAGGAAGTATACAAGCTGTCATACTGTGTAAAGGCATATGAAGTCTTGTCAGCCTCAGTGGGTGAGAAGCTACTATTAGAATATCGCATGCAAATGTATGGCACAGCACCAATTACACCCTTTTCTCCTGCAGGAGGTATACAAGCTGAATGATGTGGTCAGGTGTATGAGGTCTGGTCAGCCTCAGTGGGTGAGTTGCTACTGTTAGGATATCCCATTCAAATGTATGGCAGAGAAGCAATTACACCCATTTCTCCTGCAGGAGTTATACAAGCTGAATGATGTGGACAGGCATATGAAGTCTGGTTAGCCTCAGTGGGTGAGGTGCTACTGTTAGGTTATCCCATTCAAATGTATGGCAGAGAAGCAATTACACCCATTTCTACTTCAGGAAGTATACAAGCTGAATGCTGTGGACAGGCATATGAGGTCTGGTCAGCCTCAGTAGGTGAGGTGGTACTGTTAGCATATCCCATTCAAATGTATGGCACAGGAACAATTACACCCTTTTCTCCTGCAGGAAGTATACAAGCTGAATGATGTGGTCAGGTGTATGAGCTCTGGTCAACCTCAGTGGGTGACGTGCTACTGTTAGGATATCCCATGCAAATGTATGGCAGAGAAGCAATTACACCCTTTTCTCCTGCAGGAAGTATACAAGCTGAATGATGTGGTCAGGTGTATGAGGTCTGGTCAGCCTCAGTGGGTGACGTGCTACTGTTAGGATATCCCATTCCAATGTATGGCGCAGCACCAATTACACCCTTTTCTCCTGCAGGAGGTATACAAGCTGAATGATGTGGTCAGGTGTATGAGGTCTGGTCAGCCTCAGTGGGTGAGGTACTACTGTTAGGATATCCCATTCAAATGTATGGCAGAGAAGCAATTACACCCATTTCTCCTGCAGGAAGTATACAAGCTGAATGCTGTGGACGGGCATGTGAAGTCTGTTCAGCCTCAGTGGGTGAGGTGCTACTGTTAGGATATCCCATTCAAATGTATGGCAGAGAAGCAATTACACCCATTTCCCCTTCAGGAAGTATACAAGCTGAATGCTGTCAACAGGTGTATGAAGTCTGGTTAGCCTCAGTGGGTGAGGTGCTACTGTTAGGATATCCCATTCAAATGTATGGCACAGGAACAATTACACCCATTTCTCCTGCAGGAAGTATACAACCTGAATGATGTGCACAGGTGTATGTAGTCTGGTCAGCCTCAGTGGGTGAGGTGCTACTGTTAGAATATCCCATTCAAATGTATGGCAGAGAAGCAATTACACCCATTTGTCCTGCAGGAAGTATACAAGCTGAATGCTGTGGTCAGGTGTATGAAGTCTTGTCAGCCTCAGTGAGTGAGGTGCTACTGCTAGGATATCCCATTCAAATGTATAGAACAGGAACAATTACACCCATTTCTCCTGCAGGAAGTATACAAGCTGAATGATGTGGACAGGTGTATGAAGTCTGGTCAGCCTCAGTGGGTGAGGTGCTACTGTTAGAATATCCCATTCAAATGTATGGCAGAGAAGCAATTACACCCATTTGTCCTGCAGGAAGTATACAAGCTGAATGCTGTGGTCAGGTGTATGAAGTCTTGTCAGTTTCAATGGATGACGTGCTACTGTTAGGATATCCCATTCAAAAGTATGGCAGAGAAGCAGTTACACCCTGTTCCCCTGCAGGAATTATACAAGCTGAATGATGTGGTCAGGTGTATAAAGTCTGGGCAGCCTCAGTGGTTGACGTGTTACTGTTAGGATATCCCATTCAAATGTATGGCAGAGAAGCAATTACACCCATTTCTCCTGCAGGAAGTATACAAGCTTAATGCTGTGGACAGGTGTCTGAAAAGTGGTCAGCCTCAGTGAGTGAGCTGCTACTGTTAAGATATCCCATTCAAATGTATAGCACAGGAACAATTACACCCATTTCTCCTGCAGGAAGTATACAAGCTGAATGATGTGGACAGGTGTATGAAGTCTGGTCAGCCTCAGTGGGTGAGGTGCTACCGTTAGGATATCCCATTCAAATGTATAGCACAGGAACAATTACACCCATTTCTCCTGCAGGTAGTATACAAGCTGAATGCTGTGGACAGGTGTATGTAGTCTGGTAGGCCTCAGTGAATGAGGTGCTACTGTTAGGATATCCCATTCAAATGTATGTCACAGGAACAATTACACCCATTTCTCCTGCAGGAAGTATACAAGCTGAATGATGTGGACAGGTGTATAAAGTCGTGTCAGCATCAGTGGGTGAGGTGCTACTGTTAGAATATCCCATTCAAATGTATGTCACAGGAACAATTACACCCATTTCTCCTGCAGGAAGTATACAAGCTGAATGATGTGGACAGGTGTATGAGGTCTGGTCAGCCTCAGTGGGTGAGGTGCTACTGTTAGGATATCCCATTCAAATGTATGTCACAGGAACAATTACACCCATTTCTCCTGCAGGAAGTATACAAGCTGAATGCTGTGGACAGGTGTATGTAGTCTGGTAGGCCTCAGTGAATGAGGTGCTACTGTTAGGATATCCCATTCAAATGTATGTCACAGGAAATTACACCCATTTCTCCTGCAGGAAGTATACAAGCTGAATGCTGTGGACAGGTGTATGAGGTCTGGTCAGCCTCATTGCGTGAGGTACTGCTGTTAGGATAACCCATTCAAATGTATGGCACAGGAATAATTATACCCATTTCTCCTGCAGGAAGTATACAAGCTGAATGCTGTGGACAGGTGTATGTAGTCTGGTAGGCCTCAGTGGGTGAGGTGCTACTGTTAGGATATCCCATTCAAATGTATGTCACAGGAACAATTACACCCATTTCTCCTGCAGGAAGTATACAAGCTGAATACTGTGGACAGGTGTATGAGGTCTGGTCAGCCTCATTGCGTGAGGTACTGCTGTTAGGATATCCCATTCAAATTTATGGCACAGGAACAATTATACCCATTTCTCCTGCAGGAAGTATACAAGCTGAATGCTGTGGACAGGTGTATGAAGTCTGCTCAGCCTCAGTGGGTGAGGTGCTACTGTTAGGATCTCCCATTCAAATGTATGGCACAGGAACAATTACACCCATTTCTCCATCAGGAAGTATACAAGCTGAATGCTGTGGACAGCCATATGAGGTCTGGTCAGCCTCAGTGGGAGAGGTGCTCCTGTTAGGATATCCCATTCAAATGTACGGCACAGTGACAATTACACCCATTTCTCCTGCAGGAAGTATACAAGCTGAATGCTGTGGACAGGTGTATGAAGTCTGGTCAGCCTCAGTGGGTGAGGTGCTACTGTTAGAATATCCCATTCAAATGTATGGCAGAGAAGCAATTACACCCATTTCTCCTGCAGGAAGTATACAAGCTGAATGCTGTGGACAGGTGTATGTAGTCTGGTAGGCCTCAGTGAATGAGGTGCTACTGTTAGGATATCCCATTCAAATGTATGTCACAGGAACAATTACACCCATTTCTCCTGCAGGAAGTATACAAGCTGAATGATGTGGACAGGTGTATGAAGTCGTGTCACGCTCAGTGGGTGAGGTGCTACTGTTAGAATATCCCATTCAAATGTATGTCACAGGAACAATTACACCCATTTCTCCTGCAGGAAGTATACAAGCTGAATGATGTGGACAGGCATATGAAGTCTGGTTAGCCTCAGTGGGTGAGGTGCTACTGTTAGGATATCCCATTCAAATGTATGGCAGAGAAGCAATTACACCCATTTCTCCTGCAGGAATTATACAAGCTGAATGCTGTGGACAGGCATATGAAGTCTGGTTAGCCTCAGTGGGTGAGGTGCTACTGTTAGGTTATCCCATTCAAATGTATGGCAGAGAAGCAATTACACCCATTTCTACTTCAGGAAGTATACAAGCTGAATGCTGTGGACAGGCATATGAGGTCTGGTCAGCCTCAGTAGGTGAGGTGCTACTGTTAGGATATCCCATTCAAATTAATGGCACCTGAACAATTATACCCATTTCTCCAGCAGGAAGTATACAAGCTGAATGATGTGGACAGGTGTATGAGGTCTGGTCAACCTCAGTGGGTGAGGTGCTACTGTTAGGATATCTCATTCAAATGTATGGCAGAGGAACAATTACACCCATTTCTCCTGCAGGAAGTATACAAGCTGAATGATGTGCACAGGTGTATGCGGTCTGGTCAGCCTCAGTGGGAGAGGTGCTACTGTTAGGATATCCCATTCAAATGTATGGCACAGGAACAATTACACCCATTTCTCCTGCAGGAAGTATACAAGCTAAATGCTGTGGACAGGCATATGAGGTCTGGTCAGCCTCAGTGGGTGAGGTGCTACTGTTAGGATATTCCATTCAAATGTATGGCACAGGAACAATTACACCCATTTCTCCTGCAGGAAGTATACAAGCTGAATGCTGTAGACAGGCATATGAGGTCTGGTCAGCCTCATTGGGTGAGGTGTTACTGTTAGAATATCCCATTCAAATGTATGGCAGAGAAGCAATTACACCCATTTCGCCTGCAGGAAGTATACAAGCTGAATGCTGTGGACAGACATATGAGGTCTGGTGAGCCTCAGTGGGTGAGGTGCTACTGTTAGGATATTCAATTCAAATGTATGGCACAGGAACAATTACACCCATTTCTCCTGCAGGAAGTATACAAGCTGAATGCTGTGGACAGGCATATGAGGTCTGGTCAGCCTCAGTGGGTGACGTGCTTCTGTTAGAATATCCCATTCAAATGTGTGGCAAGGAAGCAATTACACCCATTTCTCCTGCAGGAAGTATACAAGCTGAATGCTGTGGTCAGGTGTATGAAGTCTTGTCAGCCTCAGTGAGTGAGGTGCTACTGCTAGGATATCCCATTCAAATGTATGGCACAGGAACAATTACACCCATTTCTCCTGCAGGAAGTATACAAGCTGCCATGCTGTGTACAGGCATATGAGGTCTGGTCAGCCTCAGTGGGTGACGTGCTTCTGTTACAATATCCCATTCAAATGTATGGCAGAGAAGCAATTACACCCATTTCTCCTGCAGGAAGTATACAAGCTGAATGCTGTCGACAGGCATATGAAGTCTGGTCAGCCTCAGTGGTTGAGGTGCTACTGTTAGGATATCCCATTCAAATGTATGGCAGAGAAGCAATTACACCCATTTCTCCTGCAGGAAGTATACAAGCGGAATGCTGTGGACAGGTGTATGAGGTCTGGTCAGCCTCAGTGAGTGAGGTGCTACTGTTAGGGTATCCCATTCAAATGTATGGCACAGGAACAATTACACCCATTTCTCCTGCAGGCAGTATACAAGCTGAATGCTGTGGACAGGTGTATGAGGTCTGGTAAGCAGCAGTGAGTGAGGTGCTACTGTTAGGATATCCCATTCAAATGTATGGCACAGGAACAATTACACCCATTTCTCCTGCAGGCAGTATACAAGCTGAATGCTGTGGACAGGTGTATGAGGTCTGGTCAGCCTCAGTGAGTGAGGTGCTACTGTTAGGATATCCCATTCAAATGTATGGCACAGGAACAATTACACCCATTTCTCCTGCAGGAAGTATACAAGCTGAATGCTGTGGACAGGTGTATCAGGTCTGGTCAGCCTCAGTGAGTGAGGTGCTACTGTTAGGATATCCCATTCAAATGTATGGCACAGGAACAATTACACCCATTTCTCCTGCAGGAAGTATACAAGCTGTCATGCTGTGGACAGGTGTATGAGGTCTAGTCAGCCTCAGTGGGTGAGGTGCTACTGTTAGGATAACCCACTCAAATGTATGGCACAGAAACAATTACACCCATTTCTCCTGCAGCAAGTATACAAGCTGTCATGCTGTGGACAGGTGTATGAAGTCTGGTCAGCCTCAGTGGGTGAGGTGCTACTGTTAGGATATCCCATTCAAATGTATGGCACAGGAACAATTACACCCATTCCTCCTGCAGGAGGTATACAAGCTGTCATGCTGCAGAAGGTGTATGAGGTCTGGTCAGCCACAGTGGGTGAGGTGCTACTGTTAGAATATCCCATTCAAATGTATGGCAGAGAAGCAATTACACCCATTTCTCCTGCAGGAAGCATACAAGCTGAATGCTGTGGTCAGGTGTATGAAGTCGTGTCAGCCTCAGTGAGTGAGGTGCTACTGCTAGGATATCCCATTCAAATGTATGGCACAGGAACAATTACACCAATTTCTTCTGCAGGAAGTATACAAGCTGTCATACTGTGTAAAGGCATATGAAGTCTTGTCAGCCTCAGTGGGTGAGAAGCTACTATTAGAATATCGCATGCAAATGTATGGCACAGCACCAATTACACCCTTTTCTCCTGCAGGAGGTATACAAGCTGAATGATGTGGTCAGGTGTATGAGGTCTGGTCAGCCTCAGTGGGTGAGTTGCTACTGTTAGGATATCCCATTCAAATGTATGGCAGAGAAGCAATTACACCCATTTCTCCTGCAGGAGTTATACAAGCTGAATGATGTGGACAGGCATATGAAGTCTGGTTAGCCTCAGTGGGTGAGGTGCTACTGTTAGGTTATCCCATTCAAATGTATGGCAGAGAAGCAATTACACCCATTTCTACTTCAGGAAGTATACAAGCTGAATGCTGTGGACAGGCATATGAGGTCTGGTCAGCCTCAGTAGGTGAGGTGGTACTGTTAGCATATCCCATTCAAATGTATGGCACAGGAACAATTACACCCTTTTCTCCTGCAGGAAGTATACAAGCTGAATGATGTGGTCAGGTGTATGAGCTCTGGTCAACCTCAGTGGGTGACGTGCTACTGTTAGGATATCCCATGCAAATGTATGGCAGAGAAGCAATTACACCCTTTTCTCCTGCAGGAAGTATACAAGCTGAATGATGTGGTCAGGTGTATGAGGTCTGGTCAGCCTCAGTGGGTGACGTGCTACTGTTAGGATATCCCATTCCAATGTATGGCGCAGCACCAATTACACCCTTTTCTCCTGCAGGAGGTATACAAGCTGAATGATGTGGTCAGGTGTATGAGGTCTGGTCAGCCTCAGTAGGTGAGGTGCTAGTTTTAGGATATCCCATTCAAATGTATGGCAGAGAAGCAATTACACCCATTTCTCCTGCAGGAAGTATACAAGCTGAATGATGTGGACAGGTGTATGAAGTCTGGTCAGCCTCAGTGGGTGAGGTGCTACTGTTAGGATATCCCATTCAAATGTATGTCACAGGAACAATTACACCCATTTCTCCTGCAGAAAGTATACAAGCTGAATGATGTGCACAGGTGTATGAAGTCTGGTCAGCCTCAGTGGGTGAGGTGCTACTGTTAGAATATCCCAATCAAATGTATGGCAGAGAAGAATTACACACATTTGTCCTGCAGGAAGTATACAAGCTGAATGCTATGGTCAGGTGTATGAAGTCTTGTCAGCCTCAGTGAGTGAGGTGCTACTGCTAGGATATCCCATTCAAACGTATGGCACAGGATCAATTACACCCATTTCTCCTGCAGGAAGTATACAAGCTGTCATGCTGTGTACAGGCATATGAAGTCTTGTCAGCCTCAGTGGGTGAGAAGCTACTGTTAGAATATCCCATGCAAATTTATAGCACATCACCAATTACACCCTTTTCTCCTGCAGGAGGTATACAAGCTGAATGATGTGCTCAGGTGTATGAGGTCTGGTCAGCCTCAGTGGGTGAGGTGCTACTGTTAGGATATCCCATTCAAATGTATGGCAGAGAAGCAATTACACCCATTTCTCCTGCAGGAAGTATACAAGCTGAATGCTGTGGACAGGCATATGAAGTCTGGTCAGCCTCAGTGGGTGATGTGCTACTTTTAGGATATCCCATTCAAATGTATGGCAGAGAAGCAATTACACCCATTTCTCCTTCAGGAAGTATACAAGCTGAATCCTGTGGACAGGTGTATGAAGTCTGGTCAGCCTCAGTGGGTGAGGTGCTACTGTTAGGATATCCCATTCAAATGTATGTCACAGGAACAATTACACCCATTTCTCCTGCAGGAAGTATACAAGCTGAATGATGTGGACAGGTGTATGAAGTCTGGTCAGCCTCAGTGGGTGAGGTGCTAGTGTTAGAATATCCTATTCAAATGTATGGCAGAGAAGCAATTACACCCATTTCTCCTGCAGGAGGTATACAAGCTGTATGCTGTGGACAGGTGTATGAAGTCGGGTCAGCCTCAGTGGGTGAGGTGCTACTGTTAGGATAACCCATTCAAATGTATGGCACAGCACCAATTACACCCATTTCTCCTGCAGGAAGTATACAAGCTGAATGCTGTGGACAGGTGTATGAAGTCTGGTCAGCCTCAGTGGGTGTGGTGCTACTGTTAGGATATCCCAATTCAAATGTATGGCATAGGAACAAATACACCCATTTCTCGTGCAGGAAGTATACAAGCTGAATGATGTGGACAGGTGTATGAAGTCTGGTCAGCCTCAGTGGGTGAGGTGCTACTGTTAGAATATCCCATTCAAATGTATGGCACAGGAACATTTACACCCATTTTTCCTGCAGGAAGTATACAAGCTGAATGATGTGGACAGGTGTATGAAGTCTGGTCAGCCTCAGTGGGTGAGGTGCTACTGTTAGAATATCCCATTCAAATGTATGACACAGGAACATTTACACCCATTTTTCCTGCAGGAAGTATACAAGCTGTCATGCTGTGGACAGGTGTATGAAGTCTGGTCAGCCTCATTGGGTGAGGTGCTACTGTCAGAATATCCCATTCAAATGTATGGCACAGGAACAATTACACCCATTTCTCCTGCAGGAAGTATACAAGCTGAATGATGTGGACAGGCATATGAGGTCTTGTCAGCCTCAGTGGGTGAGGTGCTACTGTTAGGATATCCCATTCAAATGTATAGCACAGGAACAATTACACCCATTTCTCCTGCAGGAAGTATACAAGCTGAATGCTGCCGACTACTCTAGATGTTGGTATTTCTGTCAGCAACATGCTGCTGATGCAATGTTGATTTGTTGGCTACTATTTACCCGTGGGGCGATCATAAACTGTGAGAACATACACATTTGGGCTTATGACAATCCTCGGACAACTATGGTAAGAGAATATCAACCTCACGTTTTAGTGAAATAAGTTTTATTTTTGGACACACTAGCAACTGTTTCTTAGCGTCCTATTTCATGTTGCGGAATTTTGCTCAGGGGCGTGTTTGTTATGCTTGAGATTATTTTACATGCCATAAATGTATGACATGGTAGCACTGGCTTTACTTCCATTCCAAAGGAAGCCATGCTAAGGAGTTTTATCCCCAAAGAAATCTATTGCCCTCTGCCAGGTTTGAACCTGCGACTTTGGGAAACAGAAGCTAACATGGTACCCCTAGGCCATAGTGAACGACTAGTGAACTTTTGGTGGACAATCACTTACTTTGACTGCATGATCTACCACCACGTCTGACTTGCTGAGTGTACCGACACTTTTTGGTATCTCCGTAGAGTGTATGCTTCATGAAGATGTTCGTTTGCCATGTAAACCACCTTTGGTTTAGGCACAAAAAAGGCCCTGCACATTTCAATTACAGGACCAGGGCGTAGGTCAATTTTACATATCCCGGTAAGTGAATAGGTTGTGTAGGACCAGTTTCTTGGCCAGCCAGATTACTGAACCTTAACCCCCTTACTTTTGGGGCTCTCTCAAGGTACTCGAGAACTACAGCAGTGAATTGAAAATTGCTGCACGAGAGTGGGATGAGGCCTGCAACATTCCAAAAGCGGTCCGACGCTGAACCCTTCACTCTGAACGTGTTTTGGAGTCGATGAATTTACGTAGCAGTGTGCACTATCATCAGCTGCATAACTCTGAAATAGCAATTTCAGATAAAGTGCTGTATAACATTTTGCCTCTACCTTACACCCAGGAAATTTGTACAGTGACTTATGAAACACCCTTGTATAAGTGTGGAAGCAATGAAGTGACTGGTGGAGTAATAATACATTGATTCAATTTTAAATGCGCGAACTCCAATTTTTTACTCCTGTATATGTATACAAGTTGGTTTTAGTAGTTACTAGCTTGGTTCCGATTGCTGAATTGTCCTCTCCCGCTGCTGCTCCTGCTGAGCTACTCTGGTCCCTCTCGTTAGGGATTTCAAAGTTCTTTTACCCAGTGGCTATTCTTCACAATATCTCCCAAACAATTAACGGCATTGCCCTGTGGCTGAGTAAACTGATACTATTTGGAATGTTGTGGCCATTGTGATGCTATTGCAGATTTGTCTGCCTGTTTGTATTTCTGAAGCTTCTGTTTTATTTTTCCTGTGTAAACTTTACTGCAATGTACACAGTGCACTTGACGAATGTCTGATGTTTTTTTCTGGAGGATTTCTTACTTTCTCTATTATGAATAGTAAGGGAAAATATGGTATTCCTCCGCCCCCCCAAATCCTGTCAAGATTTCGTTGGAAATATATGTTTTGAGGCTTCCTGAACCCCAAAACAAGCATTTTTTTTAGAAAGTTTCTTAACTTCTCCAACTTCCAAGGTTTTCAAGAAAATACCCCCCGCAAACTACAGTTTGTAAGAAAACTTTTTAAAAATGTTCATTTTCTCAAAAACGACTCTTGACGATTTTAATTAAAATACCATATGTTACTCTTTTCATCTGTAATGAAAATATGTTTATCTTGGATTTACTGCTAATAGCCTGTGAAGTGTTCTTCATCCTGAATGAATTTTATAGACCATAAGAGAAAGACAAAATCTTACTACACAAAAAATGTAGATCTTATCAAAGGACACAATTTGTTTTTTTTAAAGAGTTAACCATTTCCGAAATATTCTTTGTTATGTGTTTGAACTTTCTAATACTCATACTTTTCTCGAATGGGAAGTCATTATTTTTATTATTTTTATTATTATTATTATTATTATTATTATTATTATTATTACCTTTCCGCTTTCTTTCTTTTCCCCTGATCATGCAAAGACAGATTTCAATCATCGCATAGCGACCAGCTCTTAAAAGATTTGACTATCGCTTAAGCCTATTGTATTCCCATTTACCTACAAGGAGATAAATACTAAAACTATTTCTAGAAATGTAGAATCAGATGACTGAAAAATTCAGTGCCATAGCCGGGATTGAATTTTTCAGTCATCTGATTCTACCTTTCCAACCCTGTCCAACACACGGCTTGTGTGAAAGAACAATTAATTCTATTTCTAGAAATGTTTGTGATTGACATGAAGTAGATGGGGAACAAGCTTTTGTAAAAATATTTTGTAGAAAAAGTCATGTGAATGTAACACATCACCTATAAGTTTTTTCCTTTAATTTCAGCATGTTCTTAATGGAGAAACTATTGCATGGTGCTAGTGTAATGTTGAACTCATTGAAAATATTTTGAATTACACAACGTAAACATGTAGTTGTGAAGTTTGTGCATTTAAACCTGACTCATTGTATTATATGAGGAATTCCTATCCGATAATCAGCTCATGTTCACTAGTATCTGTTTCACCCTGGAGAACTAATGCACTCTTTGGACAAACTATTGTTAGAAAACTACCAAGTCCATAGTGAGTGCAAATTTGGGAAATCTGCTCGCACATTTTAGCGATTTTTGCCTTGTAGAGATACGGGTTTGACACTGAACATTTTTAGAAAATCAAACAAGGATTAGTTTTTAAGGGCCGTATTCATAGATTTCAAATAGGTCTGGACTATCTCCAGACTCATTTGGTCCGGAACAAAGGCCGACCAAGTTTTTTATATTCTTAGACGATAAAAAGCCTCGGACCACGAAAGGCCGTGGATCAGCAAGGAGAAAATGATACACGACGAAGAAAGATAGTTCTGCGCATGCGCGACTGCCATAGAGTAGTAAACTAACCACTGTTACTCCTTAGTTTTCACTTTCTGTGGTCGTTTCACAGCTGTTTTTTCATCGGTTCAGTGCTCACTCCTCGCCCAAAACGAAAAAAAAATGGACATAACCTAGAAGCGTGCATTAAAATGGTCGGAGGAGGAAAATGCCTGTTTCCCTTAATACATAAATAATGGATATTATTGGAAACAAATCGGTTTCAACAAATGCAAACGCAAAAAAGAGGAGGTATGGAGGGAGATAATACATATATAGACAGTTTTGTGCATGATTCTAACCTATTGCCACCCTTCCCTTTTGGGAAACGTTCTTATGCACACAGTTTCATGGCATTGTTAATCATTTCAATAAGAATTTAACTTGCTGGAATATTAACCTTTAAGCTTAAAATTTCAGAATCAAATCGTATTTAAATAGGAAGGAACATTTGCTGTTATTAAAACCTCACTCTGGATCTTAACCAAATAAATATTGTGGGATTGTAATTATACAGAATTAATTACCCAAGGAAATTCTAATAGATCATAAACCTTGCGGGAGTTGTAATCCTCGTCTCCTCGAGGGAAAACGTAAGCAAAGCCAACATTATTTCGAACTTAACCCAAGCGAACATTATTCCGTATACGGGTAGGAGGTATGAAATGTTAAGAAACACATGGAATCAGGCTTTTTTTTTAACGCGTAGAGTTGAGTGTGTAGTGACCTGTTCTCATTCGAGTTTAGAGACGCGCAGATCCCTCGGCTACGCCCTGTCGTCGCTTCCCAGTTGCAATTGCTACACTCCCCTCCTCCTAAATTTAGCAGTGTTAAACTTTTCCTTCCCGTTACGTCAAGTTCAATGTGACATGGCAATTAGAACCAATCGGCGTGAAACAGTAGCATGAAGTAATAGAAGAACAATCAATCAAGATTCATTCCCGTTACGTTAAGTGCATCCTAATTAAACCTTTACTGTAGCAGAATTACTTAACTTCGCGTTACATCCCGTCATGATACTTAAAGTGCATAGTGATCCCGGTTTAACAAAGGTAAATCTAGCATTAGCATTTGAGTCATTAGTTATAATGCGGCTTACTAAGGTCAGTAGTGTTTTCTTGATACCCTTCTCCTGCATAATGTGGAAGTGCTATTAGCATCGTATCAATTGAGATTCAAGCATCGGTTATCGTCGTCTGTCATATAGGTTAGGATGAATCCGTTTTATCAGCCTTCTAACCTTTGCTTTACTAAACCTGTATTTGTTTTGAAGTTTAGGTCGCCATACTTTTCAATTATGTCTAATTTTGGTAGATAGTTTTACTCCATCGTCTCATTTCGCGAATTCTACGCAAGCAGCCACGCCCATTATTCCAAAGTCATCTATTTTGTAAAGATGGTCTGCCTTTAATCTACCCCTCTGAGGTAGACCAAAATTTGGTCCCGACCAAGGCGTTTGATCCCCGGACCAACGCAAATCCCGGTCTATGAATAAGAAAATTGATGGTCTGCTGTAAATCCACCGGAAGTAGGAAGTTGGGCCGGATCAAAATCGACTATGAATACCGTAGTAAAAGTTCAAATGATTTTATTGGTTTTCAAAACATTGCCCATTAACATAAATATACCTTTACATTCGATGAAACCAGTCCTTAAAGCAATGATGTCACTCTTATTAAGGCACTTGAGAAACCAGGTTTTAATGTTCCACTGATTCATATGATGACCAAAAAAGCGATTCCACACACTTTATCTTTAATCTTTGGAAACAAAAAGAAATCACAACGCGCTAGGTCAGGGCTGTATGGTGGAGGGCCTATGGTGCTGACCTTTAGGACATCCAGATACTCATACGTCAGCAACGAATGGTCGTCATGATGCAACATTCTTCCTTTTGGACGTTTTTCACGATTTTTTTTAAATGTTGCTGTAAACAGACATTTTTGTTCCAGTCTGCAGTAACGGTACATCTCTCTTCTAATGCTATAGTAGCAATATGGCCCCGTTTGAAGAAAAAACTAGCAACCATCTTCTTGCCAGCACTGCGCGAATTCGTCACACTTTTGCAGCTTTAGGTTTTGTTCGAAAGACCCATTGTGTCGATTGACTTTTCTCCAAGAGTTCTCTCCACTTTTCAACATATCCAAGATTCATAAACAGTAACGATATTCCAAATCAAATTCGAAGTGCCGCCTTAGAATTTTTCAAGTTTTTTGCACAATCAATACGCTGTTCGTAAATGTGGAATCCATCGACAACAGTTCTCTCGTCTAACTGTTCATGCAAAATGTTTTGCATTTGACTCATAGTGGTACCAATGTCGAATGCCGCCCGAATAAATTTATAAAATGGCCATAGATCTTCAAGCACTGCCCGAATGGAGGCAATATTTTCATCAGTAACAGTAGTTTTTGGGCGTCCTTCACGAAATTCATAATTAAGAACAAACCGATCTCTCTTGAATTCGTTGTACCAGTTATAAATTGTTGCCTTAGATGGGACTTCTTCTCTAGTCAAATTCAATATTTGGTGAATATAAAATATTTCAATGATAATTTAGAGCAAGTCGAACAAAATACACGGAAGTCAACTTGCAGAACATTAGTAAGTACTGTCAAATATAAATAAATTTCATTTATTTTTAGAAACATGGCATTCCGAAAATTTCCAGTATAGCCCTAGTACTAGCATGCGGTCACTACTTAACTATGCATTGAATAGTCTGTAATAACAGCAGTCGCAGGACTCTAAGAGAACTCGCTAAGAATTGTCAAATGCAGGATGGCTGCCCTCAGCGAGTTTGACAGAATTCTCGAACGTTCAGGACAATTCATCTTCTACCTAAAAGATGGTAGATGTTACACCTTAAGAAAGAATCGCGGACCAAAACCTTCAGGTAAGTACCTATGTTGTGCCATTGCAGTCTGGAATACATTGTTTAAAGAGGACGCGCTGTCATTAGGGAGATTTAAGGAGTGTATGCTTTATCTAAGGTGGTTTTACTTCAGAAAGTCATGGCAACGCTGCATTGTCAGGTTCTGTAGAATAGTGACCACCTTAGTCTGAAAACGCATGTAAGAAAAATCTACAGATACACAAAGCTTGGACGGGAGCACATAGTATCGAGGTGGGTGCGTTTTTGTGACTGCTAATAATGATAATAATAATAATAATAATAATAGAATAGTGCACTATGTGCAAGTAAGGGGACTTTTCACATAGAAGCGTTAACACAAAAGCTTGTGGACATGTTAATAAATGGGGCCATTCACAATGATTTTCATAACACGAGCATGAACACTAACACCAAATCTTGCAGCCTCAAAGCTTTCACGTTAATGGGAATCGACAGAAAAACAAAACATCGTACTACATAGAAACAAAAGAGAGAAATGGAGTCATTTGATGAGACGTGAATTATTGTATTTGAAAATCATCATTTGTCTTCATGACAAAAAGCATAAATCTTATAAAGATAATTTGTTACATCAAAATATTTGGAAGCAGGTTCAGATAAAGCTGAATAGGTTTATTGTTACTATTACGGTGTCTTGATGATGAAATTTTGAGGCAGTATTTTAATACCTGAATAATTTCAATTGTATTTTATAATAAGTAAATTCAATAACAGCCCGCCTTGAAACAATATGTATGTAATGATTATTTAAATTGTACGTAACAGTCATTGCAAATGCTTATTTCTACTGTAAACATATTTTAATAATGTTATGTGAATACATTACATACTCTAATAATGTAAGAACTGTGAGAATAATAAGTTTTAAGTTACTAACAATGAGTAATACTGAGGTAATCTTATGGCAATAATATGTTTAGAGTTTGTAAACGTACTGGTCATGATTAGAGTGACGATGACGTAAATTCTGTAACAGTTTTAAATTAGCCAATCAACAGCAAAGAAAATTTTAAGTTAAATGCAGAAATTCTATTGGACTAGAATTAGCCAATCAGAGACTTGCAATACCGAAGCTTACGGGTTTCGACCGTTGAGGTTACTCAGTTGCTGGCGAAACTTGGTAGAGTATAGATGGGAAAATGTGTTCTCTACGGGTGATTAGTAAAAACAGCTATACGTGTTAAGTGAATGTATAAAAGTTTCTCACAATTCTTTAAAAAGTGTAGTGGTTTGTAAATATGTGCAAGAATTTTAAATAAACGAAGTTAATTTAAAAGTTTAATTCTGTGATGTCTACAATAATTGTCATACCGCGCCCTGCCCAAGATACATGACTCTAAAGTAAGACTGACGCAGCCGAGGCAAAAAACAAACAGTAATATTAAGTAAGCATCAAATTCAAACCGACACCCAAAGCGTGTTACAAACTACATAAAGCAACTATTATTACATAAGAACAATTCTTCAAGTTTACGTAAACATATACTACGCAACAACAACAACAGCAAATCATCTTCAAATTGGCTTCCAAGCATGTGGCTAACAACAACAGTAAAACTTCAACAGTAGAAGAAAGCAACTACTACAAGTTGGCTCCCAATTGTGGGGCAGATAAAATAATTTACGTATTTATATTGCGTAACAACAATTGAAGAACATATTCTTTCTTCAACTTTATAGGTTATAGACTATTCGTTTCGTTTTATATATGGAAATATATAATATAACACAATTAACGCATTTTGTAGCAATATAAAATCCACTGCTACACCATTGTTAATCACGCATTCTCCATTTTTAATCGCTTATACAAAGCTCCGTTAGTGAAACATCTTTTCTGACATTCTTTGGCTTGGTACCGATCACATGAGTCATCACACAGTATGCAGCCTGTCGTGGTAGTTGGCACATATTATAATGAAAACCATGCGCAGGAAATTGAGTGACGGCGTGTCGCAGTTTGTACTAGCCTTCTTTCATTCTGACGATGTCAAAGCATCCGTTAGGTAGTCCTTTCAAATGTCGGCTTTTTTAGAATACAGCTCGTTGAAAAGTGCTTCATGCTGCGCTATGTATGCGAGCAGCATCTTTAATAGCAGCTCTTTTATATAAAAGGGTTAACAGCTGGGCTCATATACCAGTCTTGATGGTGTGTTTTTGGGCAAACATAGCACTTTCTTGAGAAACATAGCTTTGGGTTTTTCTAGCGTTGCAAGATCAGATTTTGAGAGATATTCTTATATATTCTCTAATGCATGTCATTATAGGTGATATCTTGACGTAAAACGGGGCTATTGCTGTTTGCACCGACAGTTGCCTATGTGTTCTGATTGCGTTCATGGCTATGAGCTCTGGTAAGTTTCTCTTTTATGTGTTTAGCGAAACTCCTTCCATTAGTTTGGAAAGTCACTTTAAAAAATTGAATTTTATTTATGAACGCTCTTTAACTGGGTTCTTAGTATCCCATACTACATTGGGCGTAAAATACCGGAAATTTTGTTCAGATGCCTTTTTATCGGATTTGAGGTTCTCTTACGTGCCGCAAATCTACGACACGGGACTACCGGCTTTACTTCCCTTCCGAAGGAAAACATGCTAAGCATTTTTTACGCCCGGAAAAAAAATCCATCGCCCTCCGCCCGGCTTGAACTAGTAGAGGCTAGCATGGTACCACTAGACTACGGAGGACGACTGGAATATCACGCCAAGGTATTTGTGGTAGTTGACTCTGGTGAGATTCAGGTCCTTGTAGCTAATATTCGCTGACTGGTAAATTGCCTCCATTTCTTAGGGGCACAGCATTGTTTTGTCTCCCATTCTTATACTCAATTGAATTTAATTTTCCCACTGTCTCATATGCGAAAACTTTTAAGTGGTGCTGAATACAGAAAGCTGTGAAAACTTAAATTAGCAAAGTAACAGAAAATATTCAATTCGACACATAAGTTGAAACAGTTGTTTTTCAACTTTCTAAAAATAATACAGGTGGTGTTCTTCCAAAAGAGATACCAGTGCATCTTTGGCAACATGTTATGCGACTTCTGTTACAACGAATTGTTAGCAAAAGTGAAAATGTCAACAATTACTTATGTCCAGGCCTTGAAGTTGAAACTATGAAAGTGATGCGTGTTCAGCATCTCCGAAGAATGTGACAGGAAAATTTTTTCCGTAAAATGGCTCTAAACATTAATGAAAATATCATATGTTTAAGGTATTTGCATGACAACCTGCTTTTTGTGGAAAGTGCCACATTACAGAAAGCATTAAACTAAACCTGTCCATTTATATAGGGGAACAGAAAACTAAAAATTAGGAAAGAATCAGAGACAGAGCTTTGAGGTGATGCTAGCCTTGGACAGAAAACTGTTTAAAGGAGGACTGAACTGAAAATTCACACGCGTATTTCATTTAGTACTCTACAATATCTTGGATTGTGCATAATACTTTTGAAAACCGGAACAATGTACGACTTACCGTTCAGGATCTGCAAGATATTTTCCACGCTGGCAGCACACTGTGTTGACGTCATGCAGCTAGCCAGCATTCTTGAAGCAAGTATCTCCTGCCGGAACAGCTGGTCAGTCATAGCGTTAAGTTTCAACGCGAATGTGTAGTGACTGTAGTGCCTTGAATATTTTCATGAGCGATTTGGCAAGATGCCATACATAAAATTCATGGTGCATATATGAAAAATTCTTTTTCATCAAAGCTCTAAACCCGCGTGTCTGTCTGCCAATCAGGACAAATTTTATGGGCAGGTTTTCATTAAGAGAAGTCAGTATATTCTTGCTAGCAGCTTTATCAACATTACCGCTTACAGTTTCTTTCTGCACAGTCATGAAGTCTAATATTTTATTTGTTGCCAAATTCTTATAGAATATGTCACATATTTAGCAGAAAATTCTGAGGAGTCGTACTATTCAACCCCACATAAACATAAATTGGAATCATTCGTGGCAATTCAAAAATTACTTTCTTTTACTTGTATCAGACTTTGTGTACAGAAAGGAAAACAAAACTTGTTAAAAAAAACAAGTCTATAAAATGTTATTCAGAAAAAATAATCGTTTTATTGCTTTTGAGAATGCCAAGAAACATTTACAGCACTCCCAAATGCGCTCGTTCACACAATGAGATATTCGCATTAATACCCATCGTGTGTTAGATTTTCTTTCAGTGACAGGTCCACTACATGTGTAACAAAATACTGAATAGCGCAAGGAGAGCATTTACACATACAAACAAGCAAGAAACGTTTCTGGACATACACACATTTTCTTCTCCATTTTCACTGTATTCCCTCAAACATAATTCGACTTTCATTTTCATTTCATTTCATTTATTCACCATTTGTACAAAATGTTACGTGGAATTGTCAAAACATAATGCTATTTACAATTTATGATGATTGATGTAACTGAATATTTACGAGATATGGTGGTGTACTGTGATACAAGAATTATTGTTACGTATTTATTGATTACATATACTTATAAATTCTTCTATAGAATACATTTTCATTTAGATATAACTTTGTTTCCTTTAGTTTTGGTTTATCTTCTAAATGTTTAATTCTGGAAGGCAAATGATTGTACGGAACCTTTGCACAAAAGCTAAGCTTGTATACATTTGTTGTTTAGTGAAGCTCTTAATCTATTTTTAAAGTAATGTATTCTCCTTCTGGTGTTATATGAGTGTACATTTAATTTGTTTCCTCTTTATGGTTTCTAACTACATATTTAAAAGATTCATTTATATATTTATACATAAACAAGGGACAGTAACTGTTTTAGGTTTTTAAAGGTGGTTCTACAACTTTCTCTAATGTGTGTGTTTTTAATTATAATTTTGGCTTTTTTCTGAAGCTTAAATAGTTTTGAAATTATGGTTTTCTGAGCTGCACCCCTTAGTTTAAGTCCATACGTTTGGTGTGAGTGAATGAAAAGAAAATACACTTGCATAATGCTGCCCTGTTCCAGTACCTGCCTAGTTTGTCTTACGACATAAATCCCATTGTTTACTTTTTTGGTTTATAATCCCCATTATTTACAGGTGAAGATTCGTCATCATCAGTCAAATTTTGGTTCACATTAGCGCCGTTTATAGCACTAAACATTTCAATTCCCTCTCGCACTGTAATTCAGCATCATATTCAACTCCACGTGTAAAACCTCAAAAGCTGTGTAGCTTCGCTTTCTTGTTGAGAATTGCTTACTGAATTGTCGACTAGCTGTAGCACTTGCTATCTTTTAAGGAAAATTAATTTCTTTTTTGAGGAGATTTTTCTCCTACTCCTAAACATTTCAAAGATAGCACATTATGTTTTAGTTTAGGGCTTTTGAATTTCTCGTTCTTCATTATCCATATTTTTATAACACCGAACTCATTAATATCACTTTCTTTGAAATGATTTCCACATACCTTAGCATTTTTGGTTGGCACAAAGTTTCTGGTTTCATAGCAGCAAACCATTTGTTGTACACAGGTCGGTTCTTATGTCTATCAGGGAATGGGTAATAACCAACATTTCTGTTTACGACAGAATAATTATTTGCACAAACATAAGTACTGCACGCAGGCATTCTTGACCTAACACCTCCCAGAGCGCTAGGGAAGATAAACTGTTCTACAATTACAAAATAACAGGAATTAAATATAGTGCAAGGCTAACTAGTGCAAGAAACATTCAGTAGCATGGCGTGATCCTAGCTTTATGACGTCTCGCGAGGTGAGCTAAAACGTAAAACTGCTTCCAGAATGAAAACGATCGGCCGTAGAACGTCGCAGTTTTCAATAATGTGCTCAGAGTTGTTTACATTTTATTGCTATAAGTCCTCTTTTAATGGACTGAATCGTGGTGACCGGGACAACATGCCCGACACAAGAATCCGTGACGTCATGTTGGGGTTGCGTTGCGCCTAGCTAGCTAGTCTCGCATTCGTAATTTATACTTTCTGTATCAATACGGTTTAAAATAACATAGTGCTAGATAGCAAGCATTAAACACTATCAAAACATGTAACATTCACACAAAATGTGCACTTTAACAACATTAATAAGAACAAATTCAATGTAAACGCCTAACTAGGTTTGTTTGGCAGACTGTAAGAGAGCCATTGTGCCGAAAATGACATCTTGCGTTTGTTATTTTTGTTAATATTCCCTCAAACATCACGGACATTCCCCATAACGGTCATTGTATCCACACCAATGTGCATTTGTCACTAAAATCAACACCAGTTTCTTCAACTTTCAAAATCTTCATATGTTATTCCTGCCGTTTAAAAATGCATTTTCAAACCCTGAGGAGATCAAAGTCTGAAATAATGACCCTCCACGACAATTAGACATATCAAACATGTTGTTTAGCATAAATCCACTTTTCTCGTCTCTCTTTGTCAGAAAACTAAAATGTTCTAATGTGTCATGGAACCTCTCGAGCGCAGAGATTCACAGGAAAAGAACTAAGAAGGTTATTATTTACTCTATCACATACGATGTTCTTTTTCTTCGAGTAAGTTCTCTGATCTCCCCTGGAAATCTATGGAAGAGCAGTGACCCGAAGGTATCTTTTCTAAACAACAGAACGACTGATAGATGGCAATCTGCTTTTTTATGGAAAAAAGGAAACTTTGGTATTTACCAACTTTTCGTTTTTAGTGATGATGTACACGGACACACACACAGACTGACGGGCCTTTCTTTCTTCCAAGAATAGGCACTAAAAACGTGTATTTCCAGTGAAATATCGATATCGTATTTTTGCATTGGAATACTTAGGTAAAGGATAAAGTAAAATTATTGAAAAGTTCAAACCAATAACAACGTTAATCAGAAATGGATAATGCCACAATAAGGATTTAATATATATTGTGTTTTAACGAATTCTCCATTTTTGTGTAGTAGTTTCCCCCTATCTCTTGCGGGTTACAACTTATTCAAAATGTATTGAGAATGAAGAGGACTTCACAGAATATTCGTAGAAAATTTAAGATTTACAGTTCATTTGTCATGCAAATATCTTAAACATATCAAAGTGGTTAATGCCATTTTGAGAAAATAAAAAATATCGAAACTTTTCCATCTAAAGGATAATTTGGGGTGGGGGTTTTTCTTGAAAATATTCTTGTCGCATCTTTGAAGATAAAGAATTTAAATGTGAAATTTGGTATTAATCCGAAATTTCTGTTTTGAGTTATGTTGTTTACACACTTACGGGCCATTTTCTATAACGCCGTTTTATTCAGGGTGTCTTAAGACAAGTATTTCGGATTAAATCTCATTATGGAAATTTTGGGTGGAATGCAGTACTTCCTCTACACTCTGTACTACTCTAAACGTTAACATGCGGCTTATCAATGGATGTACAGTACCCAGTTCACAGTGAATCGACATGAGTGACAGAATGACTGACCAATAGGAATTTATTATGGACGTGGCAAAACCCATGTGGCGAATCTGAATTGGAGTAGACTTGTCTCGCACGACATGATGGCATCCACAGAGTTGGTACGTGTGATCTTGTTAAGATGACACAATTCGTTCTCTTTCCGAAAATATCCCGAGTTGTATGAATTGAGCTCAAATGTATACAAAAATACAACAGAAAAGGTATGTGGTTTCATCCGAAAATGATAAATTGTGTCGCCTCATTGTAAATGCTGGACTTTTAGGAGCAATATCGTCCCTGGTGTCGCTCCGTGGTAAACTGAGCATTTACATGCCTCAGGCGGTTGCCCGTACTTGGGGGGTTCGATTTCCTTGGCCGACCTTCCTGACCTGTGATTTTCCCGGTCGCCAGGCGAATGCTGGGAAGGATCATTACACTCCACGAATTTCCTGCCCCGTCATTTCATTACATACATCCTTCAAGCCGTTTAGTTCTGTTTCAGAGTTGGAAGTGTCGGCGATGGAGTTTTAGTACAGCGTGGCAGGGGAAGGGATGCTCTCTATGGACCTTCTCCGTCCCTCGGCTTTCGGCTGGTTTCAGGATATAAGGACCGCCCCCGGCGGGGACGGGGTCCCTGGTCTGTCTCTCCGTCTGCCGAGGCGTTTATATCCGGAAACTTTAGAGACCCTGTCATTTTCTGTGCGTCACTCCTGGTTCTGGCCACCCGGTGTCTCCCTTCACCTCATCCCTTCCTTCCGGGGGCGCCCCTTGTGTGGGCGTACGGTACAATGCCCGGCCTTTCTGTATCAGTGCCGAAATCCACTCTGCTTCTCATTCCATACTAGTCACATTACCCTCTCTGGCTCGTTGCTGCTGCCATTTTCGTTCACATGTATTATAAATGAAGTATCGTCGTATGAAACATTGCCTGATATTTTAGTTCTACTTCAGGGCGTATACTGGCACTGGATTTACTGAATTTACTGGAAGTATACTTGAATTGTTTTGCATACTGGATATACTGGAATTAGTGATTGGTTCAAATATCCATAGAACGTTGCTTTATTTTAGATCAAGTTTTCAGGTTATTAATTCTTGGAAGAACTTGTTAATAAAATAGGTAACCTTTTTTGAATTTTAATTTTTTTAGTTCCATTTATATCCCGCTTTTAACTACATTGGTCTTATGTTTTGCATGCTATCTATTGCTTCACAGTTTTTCATCTCATGTAAAAATGACACAAACATTTGGATAATCTTTCACCCGTAACATTTTTTTACAGACTGTATAACATTTCCAGAATTTTTAAGATTGTTGCGGGGAAGGGCTTGGGGGAGGCAAGATAAATACAAAATCTCCTGATATTTCATCTTTATTTCTGTGAATATCAGTGAATGTTTTGTTCATTATTATGGCTAGCATGGGAATTTTATGACATTGCAGTTCTAAGAGGTAATACGGAGAAATCAGCATAAAACTGTTTTAAGCATTGTACAATAATTTCATAAGCTTTACAGAGAATAGATTTAATTAAGTCATTTGATATTTAAAAAGCCACCCGTTCAGCATCGGATATGGCAGCTAGTAATAAACAGAGATTCTTATTGTGGAAACAAATAAAACAGTAAATATGTTAAGCTAGTTCCAATAAGAATTTTAATGCTGCTGCATGTTTACTGCATTATGACTCAATGCAATACTGGTATTTGTCAAAACTGACACTGGAATTTTAAACCTTCAACTCAAGGCAGTAGACACCCGTACTTGCATGCCCATACACTGAAATCTGTTATTTGTACATTCTCTGAACCCTTCACATTCCGCTTTCTTCCTGCATGTTTAAGGCGTACCCATGTTCACTTAATTGCATTGAGACAGCAATGGTACGGCGGTAACCTTGTCCAACTATGCCCCAGCCAAAAATGCATTAACGAGACTTCACCGGAAACTTCTGTGTGAGCAGCATAACTCCAATCGGATAAATACAAAATTTGGTATTCAAGTGCAGAGTCGTGCAAAGATGCAACACGGAGGTATTCGAGAACATTCCCCATCTCTAAGTCACTTTAAATGATTATGTCACGTATTTAAAATATTTACCTTGAAGAATAAAATACATATATTGAATTTTTGGGCAGTAGCCTTTGAAATCTTCTTCATTTGAAAGGAATTGTGTATAACTGATAAACTATAAGAGTTAGACAAAAACGTGCTGCATAAAAATGTGAATCTCTATATAACACCTAATTTATTTCAAGTAGCGTTGTTGTAGCTTCAGTCATATTCGAGACATCCGTTGATATTGATTTGACTTTTGTCACCATTGAGGCGTGTTTCGTTATGTCAGAAAAACAACTGCAATTCCAAGGGCAGCATATAACGACCCACTTTTAAAATTTTACTAACGCTTATGTTCCCTAACTCCCCCCTGTATCTGCGACAAAATATATAATGAAACTACTTTTGCAATCATGTGTTTCGATTAACATGAAGTAGATAAAAAAAACCTTTGCAAGAATGTTCTGTAGAAACAGTGACGTAGACTGATTATCAGACTCGGGTATGTACCCCAACGTATATTGTAAAATATGACCCAACCTAAACAGAATTGCCCATATCAGCATACTTAATCTCGGCTAGACAACATTAGTGTAAACCAGATGTTCTTCATTGATTCAATTTAGATTACATAGTAAATTCATTAACGAATGCTGAGTACGCTGGAAGGTAATTTAATACACAATTTAGAATCATTGTGTTATCAAAAATAAATGTTATTCAATCATGTTTAGTTTAGCCTAAATCAGCTGGATCCTCCGATTTTCCTGAGCAAAAACATCAATTACGTCTTCCTCAAATGAAGGTCGCGAACGTAGATCTTGTAGAAGTTTGCTTCCGATGCTCATCACAGAAGAAGCTGAGAGTCTTTTTCTTCATGCTGGGAGTTACGAAGATAATCTTTAATTCTTCTCAGGCAGAAAACAGATCTTTCTAAAGAAGCACTAGTTGTTGGTATAGTCAGGATCAAAGCCATCAGTTTGAAAGTTTCAGGGAACTGTAGAAGGTTCAATTGTCCTTATATACTGGTTAAGTTCTGTTACACTATTTGTTTTCATATCAAGATTACCATAAATCAGACACAGTTCACTTTTTAGTGAACGAAACCATGAAATGTTCTATAATTAATTTTCAAACTTCCAAATACCTCCTCCGGGACTTCTTTTTTTTAAGTTAGAGGAGGATTGTGCATGGTCAAGGAGACAGAGGAACTATAACTTTGAACTTTCACTAAATCTCTGAGATACGCTTTGCCCTATGGTATCAACAATTTAAAAAGACAACCGTCTGTAGTGAATTCTTCACTGCCAAAGTCCGTCAAATTCATTTCTGTAGTTATGCAAATATTACTTGAAATTTTATAGCATTTTGTTGCAGTAAGCAATGTCTAAAAGTTTTTTTCTGGAGAATTTGGAAGAGAACATCAGTATACTGGAATATGTTAGCATAAACTGTTCAAACGAAAATTAAAAGTGAAATCTTCTATCCTGGTTAATAATCCTCCTGCACACGTAACAATGTCCTTGTTCCATTCGGAGTTTTCATTTTTTTACCATTGTCTCAAACAAATGTTCGGTATCAATTTTGTGTTCCTTCACTAAATGACTTTTGAAATTCCATCGAGTCTGAGGAATAGTTGGTAGGAGTTCGTTTTTCCACATGCATATCCAAAACATGAACTATCTTTGTCAATTTAGAAAAGAATGTTCCAAAACCTGCTAGAGAGTCAAAGAAGCTTTTAACTTCTTTGATTAAATAGCTGACTGCGACAGCACAAGATTTAACTGATGAACACAGAAGTGAACGAATATGACAGATTTGCAATGTTCTCTCAGCTTCGACTGCAGTCCATTATATTCCCTTTCCATGATTACTGCCTCATCATATGTTTGGGCAATTAGTTTATTTGAACAAGATAAGTAGTTTAGAATACTGAGAGCATGGTTCAAAAGAGAATCTGCCTTTCTGTCAAAACTTACATCTGTAATGCAAATAAACATCTCTTCAACAGTTATGTATCGAAAATGGTAGAGAGTGGTTGGTTACTGCTTATATCGGGAGTTTCATCTAATATCAATGAAACAAAGAAGGCGCCAGATATTTCCTTCTTAATTTAATGCGTCATGACGACACTCACACTTGAAATTAAGTCATTTTGAATATCAGGTGAAGTTGCACGAAAGACAGTCAACTTTTCCAAGTGATCATCGGAGAGGTGTCATATATTGATAGTTCATTTAAATATTCAATATAGTTGCCTGTGTTTGAAGATCCTTCATTCTCATTGTGACCACGAAAAGCAAGTGTTTGCTTTCCTAAAAAGCACATAGCCCGTACAAAATGAGAAAGTGAAGCTCTATTCTTTTTCACTTCATTGTTATGCTGTTTAACTAAGAGCTTACTTTCTATTCAATGAAAATTCTATTATGGGAGATTTCCTGAAAAAGTTTAGTTTTTTTGCATATTATATGATTACAAGAATAATTGTGTTTTATGGCTGCCTTATAAATGTTATCTAAATCTTCATAACCGCTGGAATTCCAGACACACTTTTCACTTGAAAAAAGAAGACATGACCAACAAAACAGTTTGTTTAAGGTTTTACAATCGCACAGCCGTGACTCACTTTCATAAACTTTGATGTTGAAATGTCTTACACATTTTTACTTTCTCTACTACGTATAGTAAGTAGGGGAAGTATTGTATTCCAACGAAAAATTCGATATCGAGATTTCACCGGAAATATATGTTTTGAGACCCCCCCTGAATAAAAAAAAGCCTTTTTGCAAACATGTCCGTCCGTGTGACTGAACAGTATAACTCAGAAACGAACAGTCGGATAAACACCAAACTTGGTATTTAGGTTCAGTATCTTCCAAGGATGCGACACGAAGGTTTTCAAGAAACTCCCCCCACCCCTGATTACCCGATACATGGAACATTTTTCAAAAATTTTAATTTTCTCAAAATGGCTCTAACGATTTTGATTAAAATATCATATGTTTAAGATATTGTCATGACAAATGAAATGTATATCTCGAATTTTCTGGGAATGTCTCCAAAAGTATTCTTCATTGTGAACGACTTTTGCCTAACTGGTAAACCATAAGAGATAGACAAAATTTTACTACACAAAAATGTAGATCGCGTTAAAATACACAATTTATGTCATATACATTTTTTTGTTGAGTGAACGATTTTCGAGATATTGCTTGTTATTCCCTTAAATTTTCTAATACTTATACTTTTTCTCAAATTAATTATTCATTTTTTTGTCCTGGACATGCAAAGAGAATGGAATGCGCCACATAGCAACCAGCGCTTAAAAGATTTGACTATCATTTAAAGCCTACCATATTCCCCTTGCATCTACAGAAAATTAGCAATAAGATTAACGTCTCGATATCTCGATTAACATGAAGCATATGTAGAATAAACGTTTGTAATAATAGTTTGTACAAGAGTAGAGAAAGTCATGTGAGTGTAACACATCAGATTTTTGTCCTGGTAATGCAAAGAGTTTGGAATACTCCACATAGCAACCACCTCTTAAAAGATTTGACTATCGCTTATAACCTACCATATTCCCCTTGCATCTACAAGAAAATTAGCAATAAGAGTAACATCTGGATTAACATGTAGCATATGGAGAATAAGCGTCTGTAAAAATATTTTGTACAAGAGTAGAGAAAGTCATGTGAGTGTAACACATCGGATGTTTTAATGTTAGTTGTAATACTGAGTACGGGCTTTGTAGGACCTGCTTCTATTGCATCTTGTTTTTCTTTTTCTTCTGGAAGCTTCTTACCTTCGATCACACAATAGTTTATTTCCATTTTTGTTGCCACAACCGCACTGAAACACTGTATTGTAGCTGTTGTGGGAACACCGAAACCCAGCCAATGGTAGCGCAGAAAGCTAAACTCCGCCCAAGACAAATTGACAAAAATCAAAAGCTTGTGTAAATTCTTTGAAACCTTCTCTATCGCACAGGTAAAGCCGCATACGCGGCTAGGTACTGTGGCGATCACATTCCGTCCAGGTGAACTTGGGCGACCTGTTCTCGATTGCTGGACCTCTCGGATGTACACTGCCTGTGTACATAACTTCCTCCCAGAATGTGCACATATCTTAACCTAATTTGGTTTAATAGTGAGTAACTAAGTGTCCAAAGCACGCTCAAATTTTCATAGTTGAAGAAACTAAACAACTTGCGAATTACTCCCTATTCACGTCTATAAATGCAATAGTAAGAGCACGATTTTTAGCACGATATGTACTCCAACTCCGTACATATCATGGATGAAGTTCACAACGCCAGCTTCCTCCAGCTGACGATAGGTGCTGTTGATCCGAGCTTTGTTTCGATACTCCCTGGCGCAAATTCAAATCATAATATTTAGGAAAGCTTGATTTGAATGACATTAAAACGACTGTGTATCACAAAATTATAATGAACACCAATTTTTCCGCTTGTTGTTTGAGAGAAAAATTACGTGATATGTAGTACATCTCTCACATCCATTGACGTTACGCCCCAGTGTAGAAGCTATATAGAATAAGGATAGTGGGAGGGAAAGTTATGTGAATGTTAAACATATTTGCTTTACGTTCTGTATCGAGCACCTAGTAGGTAGAGGAGGTGATGCATTTCGCCCAAAAATTCCATATGGAAACGTCACCGGAAATACATGTTTTGAGGCTCCTTGAATAAAAAAAAGTATTTTTAGAAAAAGTCCGCGCTTATCTGTAAACAAAAACAAATTTTTTGATAAATAGGGAATTTGGTATTTGAACTCAGCGTCTTCCAATGATGGGACACAACGAAAGCCCCCTAACCTTAAGTAACTCTTTACACGGAACGTTTTCGTTGTTCTTGATTTTATCAAGAATGGCTCTAACGATTTGGTTTAAAATTCTATACATTTAAGATATTTACATGGCAAATAAAATATATATCTTGACTTTTCTGGAAATAGTATGTGAAGTCTTCTTTATTCGAAGAAACTGTGTATAATGTTGTATGGCTGATAAATCAAGAGATAGACACTTAAACATAGCATTAGAACATACAATTTATTTCAAATAGCTTTTTTTTTTGGTGACATTTGGCATTTTCGAGATATCCGTTGTTATTGCTTTGAATTGTCATTACTTAATAATTTTTTGAAGTGATCATCATTCAGTTGTTCTCGCGATGTCATGGAAATAGTATGGAATTTCAAGTCTTAAACATTAGACTATTAGATTGATATTTGAAAAGAAGCTAGAAACAGTGATGAGCTATTGACTTTATTTAAGGTGGGTCGGAATTGTTACACTAAGTGATGTTAGTGTAATAATTCCGATTCCGACTCACCTTAGATAAATTAGACTATTGTTTCCTTTTCTGTAACTCCCTTGTACATACAATGCAATTGTGATGAAACCATGAAACTACTTCCCAAGCACTTATTTCAATAACATGAAGTAGATAGAAAAAAATTAGAATAGTTTGTAGAAGCTCTATAGAAGACAGAGAAACTAATGTGAATGTAACACAACGTTTTTTTGTTTTTTTTTTTTTGTTTTTTTTTTTTTAATCTTTCGTGGTCATGCAAGGAGTGGAACTTCAAAGCTATCAAATAGCGATCCGATTTTTAAAGAGTTGACTATTCAATCACTTAAACCTCTTGTATTTAGGGGAGCTGTCCAATAAAATTATTTCTCAGACGTTTGTCTGATTAACAAGGATTAGGTAGAAGAAGATTTCGTGAGAATAGCATGTAGAAGAGTGGGCAGAGAAAGTCATGTTCAAATTTCCAGAGAGTTATAATGAAACTTGAGAGTTAACCTAATTGCTTTGCTTATAATACTTATAAAAAATGGTTTACCCAATCAAAATCCTTGTTATACACCATGCAGATTTGAACTGTAGTTATAATGTAGTACTCTATGCACTAAACCACGAATCAACCAATGAAATTTCCGTTAGCAGGAGGGTTTTGCCGCTACCAATAAAGGAACATGAGTCCTGTTGGAGAGGTGTTATTTAGCGCCAAAATCTTGTCTGTGTTTGTGATACCTAGAAAAATTTGTGACAACGATAGTTAAGAACCAGATTAATGTGGATGTAAAATAATTTACTCTTTACTAGTACATGTTATTTGATATCTATAAACTGAAGGAGGTTATGCATTTGTGTTAAGATTGCCTGAGAGGTTAAAGTAGCCCGTTGTTTAGTTATCGTTAAGTTTAGAAATGGCTAAAGTGCAGTTGTGTAATGTGGTTGTGCTAGATAATCCGTCTCCTTTTCTAAACCCGTTCCAATTCGAGTTGACTTTTGAGTGCATTGAAGAACTGAAAGAGGGTAAGAGTTGAATTACTATTTTTGATTGACTTTCATTGTTTTGTAATAACTTGGAATGAGAAGGTTTTGAGGTAAAACCCTAATATGTTCTTTTGAACAGAACAACATTAGATGTATCTTGCATGGATTTTGTACAATTTCTTCATATATTTTGACGTATAAGAATTCAGCGACAATCTGCTCTTAGTCCTCTTCCTGAGTGAGTAAAATGATCTATTACATGTCCAACAGTGGTCATTCTATGTCATACGCTAGCTCAACAGATGTCACTCTACGTCATACGCTAGCTCCAAGGTAATGCTGTCAACATATGAATAACTAATGCCGCCAAAGCCTGTAAGATACTCAGCCTCAAGGCGTAGCTGATTGAGGCCCCTGAGCCGAAAAGCATAGCCTAGGGATGTTTTTTTTAGAAGGAGAGGAGTGTAGCAGTTGCGTTCCTAAGCTTACGTTTCTGATCCAGAGAGTTTAGGTTTAGTTGTTTTTTTTTTTTTTTTATTTTTAAAGCTTAGGTTTCTGATTTACTTTTATATATATCCGGGTAAGTTGCCGGACATTTTGCTTTAGTTGTGGCCCGCATGGCGATTCCACTGTCCCGCACAGCACTTACGATGATGTCGTATATTCCCACCAGATGCCACTCTATTCAAAACACTAGTTACACAGATGTCACTCTATGACTATCACAATACTGCCAACATATGAATCATTGATGCCACTAGTAGTCAAGGGATATTATATTTGTGTGTTCACGGAACATAGGTTTTTAGGTTAGGTTTTTTTTTCATATAACATTACGTTAAGTTACGTTGCTTTTAATAATTAACAAATAACTAATAAAACTAAATGTTACAATGAAATATAATATACTTTGAAAAAACATAATATGAAATAGAATATACTTTTAAAAAGCCTCATAACACGAAATATACTTGTTACAATGAAATGTAATATACTTTGAAAAATCCTGATAACATGAAATATACTTCTTACAATGAAATATAATATACTTTGAAAAAACCTCATAACATGAAATGTACTTTGAAAAAACCTCATAACATATTCACTAAAATTCTGGTGGGTAGTCTTTCGCTGCTTCTATTAGTAGATGGTGCAGCCTGTCTTCTTTTTTGTAGGTGCGTTTGAATAGGTATTCAGCTAGATAGCCTGCAAAATGTTCCTTTTTTCGTCCGAAAACAGGAATTGAATATTTGCAGTCTTTCCACTTGGACTCTATGGTGTTGGTATGAATTGAGAGCACCTGCCCTCCTAGCCTTCGTGTGTTAGCTGCGTGGACTTCTCCGCTGGCGTAGCTGCTGACAAATTCCACGGAGTGGTTCACTCGAAGGTGCTGGAAGCCTTCGTCTTGGAGTGTATCATATGATTTCCACCAGTCAGATATTATTGTTGTTCCCGGTAAAATCCAGTCTTCGATAATACAGAGTAATGTTTCCTTATCCCTGGTTTCCACTGGCACAAGGAAGAAGTTGGTCTTCACTCCTCGCTGGACACCTCCGAACACCCATTGCCCTTCGATTCGATGCCCACGGTTGTATTTCCTACGTCCGAACTTGGATTCATCGATTTCAACTACTGTTCCGATTCCTCCAATTTGCCTGCGGTTTTGTAGGGCCCAATTTACACAGATTTCTCGGCAATAGTTCGACCAGTTCACTACGGTATGCGAGGAGCATTTCATCTCGCACTTTATTGTGCTATATCTGGGATTATGTAGTATACACCACATTATACAGAACAGTATTATCTGTTGTGGAGTGAGATGTGCGTCACCAATAAAACTCCCCTTTTTGGCACTTAATTTCTTCCTTGGGTGACCATTTCGGCATATGAAACACAACTGTCTTCCTTTCACCCATCTGACAGAAAGAACGTTGTCGCATATTTCACAGATATACACTTCGTTGATTATTCCATGCTGCACGTTCTGTAAGTTTCGCATACCCAGGTGATCACTTACAACGCTAACAACTGTATTCTGGCATCCTGTGCACACCATCTTTATTCGCCAGTGACTCTCAATATGAATGCGTTGCGTTTTTCCCACGGGAACTAAACAGGAACAAAAACAATAACAACGCACACTACTAACAACTGCGTATCGCATTTCTGGTGGATTTTCATTTATGTTGGCAGTTCCCACTATACCTCTTCTTCAACGAAAAAATGGCTACGTTTGTTTGGTTTCGTACGCGATTCACCTATATAAGTAAAACACCGTCGAAGGGTGGGTAGGTGGGCACAAGCTTTTGAAGAGGCCATATCTACTTCTAAACTCACTCACAAGGTAAATTATTCGCTTTTCTTTGGCTAATTTAAGCCAGTTCGACGAGCCATAACTATAGCAACTTTGCCAAGTTGCCTTTGTTGGGCCCACATTAGCGAGGAAGTGATGTCTTATATGTCCAACAGATGTCACTGTGTGTCATACAGATGGCACTGTCATTCTTGGTTGTAACGCAATGCCGCCAAACGTGGAGATATATCCCCAACTCTCTCGGTTTCCGTTTTTTACTTTCTCTACTACGTATAGTAAGTAGGGGAAGTATTGTATTCCACCCAAAAATTCGATACCGAGATTTCACCGGAAATATATGTTTTGAGACCCCCTGAATCCAAAAATAGCATTTTTGGAAACGTGTCTGTGAGCAGCATAACTCGGAAACAAATAGTCGGATAAACACTAAACTTGGTATTTAGGTTCAGTATTTTCCAGAGGTGCAACAAAGGTTTTCAAGAAAATCCTCCCACCCGAGATTACCCTTTACATGGAACATTTTTCGAAAATTTTAATTTTCTTAATAATGGCTCTTAACGATTTTGATTAAAATCTCATATATTTAAGATAATTTCATGACCAATAAAATGTATATCTTGAATTTTCTGGGAATGTCTCCAAAAGTATTCTTGTGAACAACTTTTGCATAATTCGTAAACCATAAGAGATAGGCAAAATTTTACAACACAAAAAATGTAGATCGCGTTAAAATACACAATTTGTCATATACATTTGTTTTTGTTGAGTGGCCCATTTCCGAGATATTGCTTGTTATTCCCTTAAATTTTCCAATAGCTTTTCTCAAATGGGTATTAGTTATTCATTGTTTTTTGTCCTGGTAATGCAAAGAGAATGGAATACTCCACATAGCAACCAGCTCTTAAAACATTTGACTATCGCTTAAAGCCTAGCAATTCCCCTTGCATCTACAAGAAAATTAGCAATAAGATTAACATCTAGTTTAACATGAAGCATTTGGAGAATAAGCGTTTGTAAAAATAGTTATTACAAGAGTAGAGAAAGTCATGTGAGTGTAACACAATTCTTTTTTATATAACCTTAGGTTTCTGAAATCACGCAAAGTTAGCCTTAGGTTAGGCTCTTCGCTTAAGTCTAGATTTCTGTGGCATGGCTATATGCCGTTTTTGCACTATAACAAGTGTGTCTGTCTCTTGCGAAGATAGTCAATGACGAATGCAAGTGTAGGAGTAACGTTAGTGTTAAACAGACCGTGCAGTGGAAAGGGTACGTAATTCTATTTATAAAACCTAAGGTTTCTGATTCACGGGAGTTTAGGTTAGTTTTTTTTTTTTTTTAACAACTTAGGTTAATTAGCGGTCAATAGCTACCTCAAAGCACGCGAGCGTGCGTTCCTTAACGATGGTTATCATTACCTATTTATATAACCTAAGGTTTGTGATTTTTGGGAGGTTAGGTTTATTTTTTTTTAAAATAAAAGCTTAGATTAATTAGCAGTCAATAGCTACCTCAAAGCACGCGAGCAAAGTGTGCGCTCATTATTACGATTACCTCCAAAACACCACTTTCCGTGTTATCCGGTTTAGGGTAAGAATGGCACAAGTTCATACTGCAGTATTCTAGACTTGTTCCCTTAGGTTTCTGAATTCACGCAAGGTTAGCCTCTACTGCACAGCTTACTCTGAATGCATGGCTCTTTCTTCTGTGGCTATACTACATGAATAAGAAGAAGAAGTAACAACACATCACATATTTTGCGGATTCCCCAATTTCTTACTTAAGTTGGCACTTCTGAATGAGCGTCAATATTACTGTGAAGATGGCCACGTTTTTTCATGTTCGTATCGCAATTCACCTATATAAGTAAGACACCAAAAAAGGGTGGGCACCAGATCTTTATTTAATGGAAATAACATATTAATATAACAAACTTTCACAAGAATACAAAAATAACAATTTTGGTGCATAGTCTTTCTTACTATGCGTTGCGTTTTTGTCAACGGCAACACTAAACGAAGAAGAAGAATTTCTAGTAACAACAACACATCGCATATTTAGCGGATTTCACCTTTTCATTTAGGTTGGCAGTTCCCACTTTGCATGGGATTTAGGGAAAAAATGGCTACATTTGTTGTGTTCATAACGCAAATTGTCTATAAAAGTAAAACACCTAAATGGGGCGGGCACCAGCTATTGAAGAGATCACATCCACTTCTAAATTTACTCTTAAGGTAATTTACTCACTTTCCTATTGCTTTTATAACTATTTTCCAGGAAGAGGACTAAGAGCAGATTTGCCGAATTCAGTAATAGATAAATGAGTTTATGTAAGTTACTGCAATTTGTAATTCATGCCAAATGGATATATAGTGCCTGAAATTTGCTTTGTGTTTATGAAGTTGTGTGACATATATGCTACTTAGGGAGGCAGGGTATTTATCTTATTGGTACAATCTCCTAATGAGCCATAGGGACAATGTAGAACATTATAAATGACGTTGAATTAGCAACCTTTAGAAGTTCTTGTCAGTTATAAAAACTCTTTAAACATAACGGGTGACTTTTCAGTGGAAGTGAATCAAGTGCCAGTTCTTCTACTTTGGGGTAACAAGTATTATTTCTACTTGGAGAGTTTTAATAAAGATTCTTTAAAATTATAATATATAAGTTTTACCTCAATAATTGTAAAGAATGCCTAGTCAAATGTGGTACTTTTGTTAAGCAACATATTTGTGCTCAGGACTTGTTGAACCAGCTGTGTCCTATTTTAATGAGAATAAAAGCACTATGATAAGATTACTAGAATTAAATGTAAAACTGGAAAATAAGGATAAACTTCGATTTTGGATTATTTCCAGTATCACTATTCACGTAGCACACACATACACTGCATGACTTATTGACTTCAACACAGTACACATAATAAAGTACAAATAACATGGTACTTTACTTATTTTCATGAATATATAGTATATTTTGTCACTTTTGTTCCATATTGCTGACATTCAGAAGATGCGTCGCATGCATTTGCCCATGGCATCATGGGAACATTGGTTGCAATGTCTTTGCGCTGCCAACATTTGAAATCACAACATAGCTGAAAACAGGATTGCCTCAAAGCGTGCCCGAGGGATGTTTTTTAGAAGGAGAGGAGTGTAGCAGATTGATGACAGGGCGTAGCTGAGAGATGTGTGCATCTAAAACTTGAAAGATTCCTTCTGAGAGTTGCCAAAACCCATCAAAAAGGACTGTATAAGAACGGCCACATAAAAGGGAGGGTGGGTCGGCAGTACATTACCCCTGGAGCAACATCTAATATGCAAGAATGTTCCTCATAACCAAGAATTACTGTGGATAGCAAAAAACCCCGATTCCATAATTTAAAAGCCTTTATTTTCACCATAATCCAATATGAAAGTAGAACTGAAAATCATTTCTTAATCTCTCCTTTTATTCCTTAATTACATGTTAAACAAGTAGATTGCTTTAACACATCCTGTTCTCCAATTGTTTTCTTCTTCTGTGCATGCAGGCTTGAGTAAATGAGATTTGGCAATAATTCCGTACTTACCTTCAGGTTAATTTGATAAAAAATAATAACTTATGGAAAGAAAAGGATATACTAGTGGCTTTAAGATGCTTTCTTAAAGAGTATAATGATTGCGATGTCAACAAATTACTCCATTTTGTTAATATTGCCACTGCGGACACAGGGGATAAAATAAGTTAAGAGATAGTTGCGAGAATTTACGTCTATGCTGACGACATGGCTATAGCATCAGAGGATAGAGAAGAACTTCAAAGAGCTATAGATATACTCACAGACTGAGTAAAACTAAATGAGTTTAAAATAAGTGAGAAAGAAGCAGAATTGGTAATTTTCAGGAATGAAGGAAAGCCACCGAATACAGGGAAAATAACCTATAAAGAGAAAGAATTAAGAGATAAAATAGTATCAAGTATCTAGGGATAACGATACAAACTACAGCAAGGAATTTCAGAATTCACTTAACAGAAGGAACGAAATAAGACATTTAAGAGAAATGTCAGTAATGACTGCAATGAAGTTATTTTGGTTAAAGGTCACTTACATACGGACTAGCATTAGTATGGGAATACATCAGATGGAGAAAATAAAACAGATTCAAAGCTACCTTCTTAAAGAGAGTGCTTGGAGTTTCAAAATAGATGAGATCCAGATTGGTCTGCGTATTAACATTTCCTTATTGATTCCATCTCGTGCTAAGAGCCACCAATAGTTACATTTCAGAAATTGGAACAGTAAAGAGAGGAAATATGGAAAGATACAAACTATCAATTGGTGATAAGAATGGCTGTAAAAGAGAAGGTCCAAGTCCCCAAGCATATGAGAATAGATACGTTACTAATATCATAACTATTATTTGCATCCAGTACACACTAACCTATGGCCTGATGGCGCATGCTTGTCATTTCTATATTGTGGTAGTGTTTACTCAAACATTGGCAGCTCTTCAGGATGAATGTGAGTCATATCCACAAAGCTCCTTAACCGTAAAGTAATTAGAAAAGGTGAGTATTTATATTGATAAAGATCTTGTGGCACTACAGCCCACATATCCATGGCAAGGTGGGCGATCATCGGACTGATGTCGGGAGATAATGTGGCCACTCCCCCCAGCTCACCTCTGCCTGTCTCAGCTCCTCATTGAATGGGCACTGATCCTATTTATATCTAGGACCCAAAATCTGCACCCCCATGGGTGGGATCAACTCTGGTGCACTCTGTGGGCAGGAACCAGAGCTACAGGTCAGACGATACTTATTGGTATTTCATTTCTTTTCTCTGCATAAATTAAAATCGTTGATAAATAATACACATTGGGCCCCTCATACTTCAAGCTCCTAGTTGTATACATGGTGTAGAGCCTCTACAACAAATTACTGTCAGTAATATAATTGTCTTCTCTCTCTTGCTGCACCTTTGAGCTCCTTGTCCATTTATTCCTCGCTCTTCCTAGGAATTCCCCATCGTACTAATTTCTTGTGCTCTATTTTAATTGCAATTACATCTTTGGTAATTTATTCTATTCCTAATCCCTCCACCTTTTAACCATTTGAATTAGGCAGTGGTACATAAATGTCCTCTGTAATCCTTCAAGAAATAGTACATCCATCCTTCCCACTTTGTCAGAATTACCCACATGTTTTTCCCTACCCCAACTCCTATATAATTTCATTGAGTGTGTATCCTTAAAACTAGCCTGTGTCTCTACATCCTCAACTCATTGCCTTGCCTTTATCCAGATTCCATTGCAATTAGCTTTATCCCAACTTCTCCCATCCCAATTTCTTCACCTCTTTCCCTCCGTTACATCTCTTTGATATTTTGCACATTGTTTTATTGCTTGGTTATCCAATTTAAGAAGCTATACCAGTAAGGAAGGTAGGTGTGGAAGTAGGTTGTAAGATTTGATTATAGCCCCTGTCGCATACACTAATTGTGATTACAACTTTTGTCAGAATACAAATGCAGTTAAATTAAAAGCTTATGTGATCCTAAATTTGGGAACATGAGCTTTTGCTGCTTGCTATAGTCAGGTGGTTAAGTGCAGGTTGTGCAGTAGCACTGCTGAGTCATGTGACACAGCAAGTGAGAACTATCCCTGTCTCTTGTTTCCCCACACTTGCCTATTTGTGTGCTCCTGACTCTAGAAAAGGTTCTCTCTATCTTGACAAGTATTTTGGTTATATAGACATATACATTCTTGATAGTCTGGTTTGTTTCACTGTCTCTCCTGCAGGCCAAGTTTACAGCTTGTATAAATATTTTATGTTAATTTGTCATGCTTTCTGTCCTAGATTTAGAGTGGAGGATGATATATGTGGGTTCTGCAGAGAGCGAAGAACATGACCAAGTGCTGGACACAATCTACGTGGGACCCATCCCTGAAGGAAAACACATGTTTGTGTTTCAGGTAATACACTTTATGTGAATGTGATTGTAGTAAATTATGAATGATTATTTAGAAGCTATTGCAACATCATTTGTTGAAAGCATTTCAATTTTTATTCATCCTTAAAAACCAATTCTGTACAAAGTACAATGATACAGGACACATCAAAAGTTAAATGTATGTATATGTGCAATGAGGTTTGATATCAAACATATATTTAACATAATGTTATTTATCTCACAATAGTCTAATTTATAACCATAAAAGGTAAGGATTCACCAATAATTAAATGTATGCAATATATTATAAATGAGCTGTCAAATATATTTAAGAAAATTATTTTACAAATATAACTATGAAATGAAGGATATGATACAATATATCTAAGTTAATTAACAGTCTGGCTTATGTGTATGGATATTTATTATGTTACAAATATTCCTTTACCATGTAAAAGCAGTGTTCCTGCAAGAAAGCCTTTATTCTTTTTTTAAATGCATTATAGTTTTCTGTATTTTTTATGGCACTGGTAACGGAATTATATATAATCATGCTGGAGTGCAGAACTTCATTTTTACATATTGTAGTTCTGGTTGAGGTTAAGTGTATATCATTATTATTTCTAGTATAATGTTTATGAATATTTCCGTTATTTAGAAAATTAAATCTGTTCTTTTTTACTTTCTCTACTATGTATATTAAGTAGGGGAAGTATTGCATTTCACCCGAAAATTCGATACCGAGATTTCATAGGAAATACATATTTTCAGGTGCACTGAATGCATATAAAGCATTTTTGAAAACATGTCAGTCTGTGAAAAGCATAACTCAGAAACGAACAGTCGGATAAACACCAAACTTGGTATTTAGGTTCAGTATCTTCCAGAGATGTGACACGAAGGTTTTCAAGAAAATCCCCCACCCCAGATTACCCTTTACATGGAACATTTTTCGAAATTTTAATTTTCTCAAAAATGGCTCTAACGATTTTAATTAAAATAACATATATTTAAGATACTTTCATGACAAAATGTATATCTTGAATTTTCTGGGAATGTCTCCAAAAGTATTCTTCATTGTGAACAACTTTTGCATAACTGGTAAACCATAAGAGATAGACAAAATTTTACTACACAAAAAATGTAGATCGCATTAAAATACACAATTTATGTTATATACATTTTTTTTGTTGAGTGAACCATTTTCGAGATATTGCTTGTTATTCCCTTAAATTTTTCAATACTTTTACCTTTTCTCAAATGGGATATTTTTTTTTTTTTTGGTGTGTGTCCTGGTAATAGCTGTAGTGAGCTCTCGACTTGTATCCCTGAGGGAACAGCTTAACCTTTCCTTGTGTGCTTATATCACTTGTCCATTTATGTTGTTTCTCTTTGCTTTTGAATTAAATAAACATGGATGTTATAGCCATGTTAAGTAGGGATCTTCATTTTTCTCATTTTAATTACGTATGTGATTTTTTTACATTTTACAAGATTTTTTTCTTTTAGAGATAACCACTTTTTATTCTATTTATCGAGAATTTCAAATGGATACACCATTTTATGAACAGTTACTGTTGATCTGTCTAGATAGCACAGGATATACACAAATGAATAATAAGGTTTTAAATTTATATATGGTGTACAATGTAATTTTGAATGATTACTTAAATTGAAGAGTAACTGTGGAAGTTTGAATCCTACATGCACAGATTTTGTTTCATTAGCCATGATACTGAAAACATATTCGCAAAACATATTTGAGCGGTCGTACAGGTGAAGATTTGGTCTTAAAGCCCCTTCTATAACAACATTCATAGGCAATACAATCAGCTCCAAATGATGGTAAGACTGTGTGTGTTAGATGAGAATGTGGAGAGAGTCCAGAACTAGCAATGGCAACAATGACAGGTGTTAAGAAAATATGCTTGAGTTGATCAGTTATAGGGATCGGCAGAAAACAGTTACCAAAGTAACAAAGATAACTAATCACGTTAACAGTTACTAGAGTAACAAGACCGTTACGAAGCCTGGTATGTGTGCAGCTTTGGGTATTGCTTGTTGGTAACAAGTTACCTTGCATCGTTTACAACTAGTCATCCTGCAAGTACATACTTTTTATTACAGCGCATTGCTTATAGCTCCGAGTATAGGTCAAAGGCCACAGATGACAGTTCAGGCAGCATGTATTGCATTTATATTCACATAGGATTACAGGTGCATGTGTTTTTATACATTAAGGGTATGAAGTGCTCTTTAGTAGCAAAATATGTGTCTGCCGCTAAGCTCAACAGTGCTGAATCAAGATACAGCTTTGCACAATTTCAAGTGTACTCTTAAGTTTGCTTAAGAAATGTGAAATTTTCAAATTTGAAAAACATGTGTTTCAGTCGTTTCTGATTTATTGTCATGGATATTTATTCCTAACCTTGCATAGCAGAGAATAATGAAAGACTGACAGGGTTAAGTCAATATTTTCCAAATCAAATCTAAAGTTGAAAATGTTGCCTCGTTACCAAACACACCATAATTGTAAGTTGGATATTACTTACCAATACTGTACACCTGCATGCTTCTGACTCGATATGCATGAATGTAACAATTTTTTCATTTACTCATGGCTGTTGACCTGCACATGCTAAGAGAGACGTAACTACGGCAGGAACAGCTGAGCCAATAGGGAGAAGGCAACATGGACAAATATGAGGGTGGATCAAAAAGAAACGCACAATAATTTTTTTACAAAAAAGTTTAATAGTTAAAACAACAACAAAAATCACAAATGAACCTGCACCTTTTTACCTACTTTTCAACATAGTCACCAAGTTTCTCAACACATTTCTCCCATCGTGATACCAGTTTCAATATGCGGTGTTCATACAAGCCCGTTTTCTTGGAGTATAGCCATCTGCGAACTGCTGATTTCGCTTCCGCATCTGTCTCCAGAGCGTAGGCCGGCCAGGAATTTCTTTATGCGACCAAACAGATGAAAGTCCGACTGTGCAAGATCCGAACTCTATGGTGGATGCTGGAGCACCTCTCAACCAAATTTGGTGATTTTCTGACAAACAGCAGCAGCAACATGGGGGCGAGTAGTGTCATGAAGAATTTTGACATCGTCAGCATTCATGTTGTGGCGTTTGTCACGAAGGGTACGACACAACTTCACCAAAGTTTTCATGTAGGCTGCAGCATTCACAGTGGTCCCAACACCATGCATATCCCAGAACACCATCACAAGCACTTTCCTAGCAGATTGAGTCACACTGGGGAACCAGCATGTTTCCACTCCATACTTGCCTGCTTCGTTTCGGGCGTGTAGTGGTATGCCCAAGACTCATTACCAGTGACGATTCCTTTCAGAAAGTCATGCCCTTCTGCAGTGTACCACGTTAGGTGATCCAAGCTCGTCATCATTCGTTGTGGTTGTCTATCAGGTTCTTAGGCACCCTGCAAGCAGTAACTTTACGAAATTTCAATGTGTCATGAACAATATTGTAAACTGCACTATAAAAAATATTGAACTGTTGCAATAAGGTTCGTAGTTGCGCACGCCGGTCGTTTAAAATTGCCACCTCAATGCCTTTGACATTCTGCAGGGTTGTAGCTGTTACCGGCTTCCCGGAGCGTGGCAAATCACTAAGGTTAACACAGCCCTCTAGGAAGAATGCCCACCACCTGGAGACATTGCTATGGTCCATACAATCATCCCTATATATGCCCTGTGAATATCACTCGGTTTATGCCCTTTGGCCCACAAATATCTAACCACACCTCTGCTCTTCACACGTGGACGAGAGTAATATGCGTGCCATCTTTGTTGTGTAGTTCACGTTTCTCTTGCTAGAGCTGCACATGAAACAAAAAATACCCTCAAAGTATATCTGTGTGAAATTGCAACATTCCATCTGCAATACCAAGGCAGAAAAAAATTATTGTATGCTACTTTTCAATCCACCCCCGTACTCGTGTGTGTGTGCGTGCGCGCGCGTGAGAGAGAGAGTGAACATAAGTGTGAATGCATTTTGAGATTATAAACGACTAGTAATGAATGTGTTGACAAGATAGAGATTAGATTGCATCAGATAACAAAGTAAGTCTGTATCGACATCGTTCATATTGAAATGTAGTGATTACTGTAGCAGTTGTAACATAGTCACTTGTTGTTTGAACATGTGCTTATAACACACTCAACTACAATTGCATTTGAATTCAGATGTTTTTAATCCAGAGTCTCAGAATTAGCACCTACTGTGTAGCAAATAGGAGTACTATACAGACAGGCATTGGCTCCAGTGTTATCACGACAAAGTGGCTTCATTTAAGTTGAAAGAAGTTGTAATCAAAAACATGTAATAACAAAGCCCTCATTGGCTATTGAGCAAAGTACAACTTCTTGTAACAGTTGAATTCACGAAACAGAATGTGTTTGTTCAGATTCACCTATAACTACCTGAACCGTATAGCAGAGGGTTTACAAGGCAATGTACAGGCGCTGTAGTTCGTTTTCCACATAAGCCATCAGCATACTCCTTGAGAAAATATTACTTTCAAGTGTGTCATGGCTGAGAATTATATGCCGCTGTATGGAAAGTGGAGGGAAACCAATTTTGTTGATTGTTTTTAACAAACTCTGAAAATTACCCTACCTTTAATCAACAAAGAATATGGTTAGCTTTTGTTTAGCATTGATTGAACTTTGTTATATGTGATGCAGAATTGCTGCTTGGATTGCTAGCGCCACATTCATTTTCTGTTGTATTTTCTAACCTATAATGCTCATCGTTATAACTCATTGACTCATATAAGTTCAAAGCAAAAGTAGTATATATACTGATAGTCATTAAGTGAATAATTTATAAAACCTAAAGTTAAGAGAACTTTAATGACAGGTGGAATAGTAGCTGCTGAACTGTTCAGTCACCACCTTAGTATTGTGACTGCCACTTCTGTTTTTATGTGGTTCACTTTACTCAGGAGTCGAACACAAGACTTTGACAAGCCGTCGCTCCACAGTAGCACTGGCTCACGTGACAACAACCATCACCAACTCACTTGTAGAATCTCTTGTGATGTCGCATGGGAAACTTGCCTGCCAACTCCCTCGCTCACTGACTGAACTCACTCTACTGCTTCTTGTGAGAGCATTCACTTATATTCTCTTGAACATTCTAGAAGTATTTCAATACACTTTCTGCACAAGGGGGGAGGAATACCATCCAGAAGGTTCTAGTTATCTGTTGGTATTTGCGCTGGCAGGCACCTATTATGTTAACTCTGATCCCCTAGTAACCTCATGGTGCACTACTCTTAGCATGTGCAGATGGGAGCAGATGTGAGTAAATGCAAAAACAAATCATTACATTCATGCAAATTGAGTCAGAAGCATGCAGGTGTACAGTATTAATAACTAATATTCAACTTGCAATTATGGTGTGTTTGGTAATGAGGCAGCTGTTTCAGGAAATTAGCGGAAATTGTAGGCACACTCCTTCACAAGTGCTTATGGAATTTGAAAGTTTTAGAAATTTCATGTTTCTTTAAGCAATCTTAGAGGATAGATCTGCTGAAATTCTGCAACTCTGGATTTGTATTCACCACTGTTAAAATGTGTGTAGCATTGGCGAGCTGCGCATATTTTGCTACTAAACAGCATTAATTGTTTATTCATACCAATCTACCTGCATCGTATAAAAAGTTATGCACCTATAATCATATGTGAATAACCATGTTAATGTAATCCTGACTGACCTATATTCGAAGTAATGAGCAGTGCACTGTAATAAACAAATTGTTTCTACCTATAACTCTGTGTGAGGATGACTCAAGTTGTAAATGAGTTGAGGTAACGTGATAAGTGATACATCCAGGCTTGCTAACTATCTCAATACTTTAGTAACTGTTAATGTGATAACTAGTTGTCTTTGTATGCATTACACTGTAACTGTTATGTTACTTTCTTCCCGTCCCTACCGCATAGTACGTCTGCAATGCCATCCAATTGTAAATGCTATGCTTCTCTCCTGCTACAGTCGACCGTGTGTTAAATCAGATTCCTCTGCACTTACCAGCATAGCGACAACATCAAAGTTTAAGAAGAAAATGCCATACTGACCTTGTCAAAGATGCTGAATAAAATAAATCTTGAGGACAATTAATGAATTGCAACCACAACACATTATATAACTGTATCAAGGGATTCTAGACTGCAGATTCTGTGGCAAAGAGAGTGAAACAGTATATACAATATATTATTGCAGCTCAACTGTAATGCACAATTAGTGTAATAAAGTTAATAAATTATATTTTACAACTAAAGTCTGGTTCACAATAACCAAGAATGGAAGTCAGAACTAAAACAACAAAGTTAAAAAGACATGTATTAATGTGGCCATTCACAATTAACGGGAAAGTTTAATATGTTCGGAAAGAAGACTTGGCTAAGTTTTAACTTTCTCATTCCTGGGAATGGCATATTGGACGTATTGAAGAAATTGTTCAAGGCTACTGTGACATAAAACAGTCGCAAGCTGGGAAAATGAAACCAGCAAATGTGTCATAATCAGGGTTGAGAAAAACCCAACCCAGTGGATTAAATTTAGTATGAACAATTAAATAGTTAAATATATATGAAGATGGAGAATGTATAGTGCAAGAAACGGGTCTCTATGATCACAAAGCAGTATATACAAAGATGCCACTCAAACACAAAACAAAAAAAGCAATTTCTAGGCGTATTTACAGCACAGAAACCATTGCAAAATTCAAAGATAAATTACGTAACACAAATTGGTCATTTAACCTCACAGATACTGTCGACACCAATTATAATAATTTCCTCAGGGAATTACTAAATAGTTATAATGAAATGTTTCCCAAAATCCAAGTTTCACAATCAATTAAAAAATATTCACTAGATTGGTGCACTCAAGGCATAAGAATATCCAGTGCCCGCAAAAGATTTCTGCATAAATTGTATAAAACTACTACCAACACAAACTTTATCCAGTATTACAAAACATACTGTAAAATTTATAAACACGTAATTAAAAAGGCGAAACAGCTAGCCATAGATAAGTTTATTAAAAATGCTGAAAATAAATGCAAGGCAACATGGAGTGTAATAAAAGGGGAACTGGGATTAAGTAACACCAAAAATGATAAACTCAATGTAGTAGATAATGTAACTGCGGAATCATTAAATAATTATTTTGTGGATATAGCTATGCATACTCGTGAGGAATTTCCATCTGTCCAAGACTCTAATTTTGCACTCTTAAAAAATGGCTGTAGGCTGCTAACACCTCTGTTCAATTTTTCTAGTGTTTCACCGGATGTAATAATAAATATAATAACAAAGTTAAAAGGGAAAACCTCAAACGGTTGGGATGAATTACCCCCGTTCCTTATAAAGGAAATAAAACATGAAATAAGTGTGCCACTCAGCAAAATAATCAATCTTTATCCATGGGTCTCTTTCCGGAAAGAATGAAGTATGCGGTGGTGAAACCTGTATATAAAGGTGGAAATACTGAGCCAAAAAATTTCGGCCAATTTCGATTCTCCCAACATTTGCAATCATATTTGAAAAAATTGTTCATTCTCAACTTATTACTTACTTAGAACACTACTCCAAATTAAATAATTCTCAACATGGCTTTAGAGCTAACTATTCAACAATAACAGCATTAACAAATCTAGTAAATGATGTCTCACAAATGATAGATGAGAAACAACATACTGCAGTACTTATATGTGATAACTCCAAAGCTTTCGACTGCGTGAGTCATGACATATTATTAAATAAATTGGAATTTTATGGCATAAAGAATACTGCATTAGTCTGGTTTAAAAACTATTTAAAAAATCTGATGTGTTACACTCACATAACTTTCTCTACTTTTGTACAACCTAATTTTACAAACGCCTATTCTCCATATGCTTCATGTTAATCGAGATATCGAGATGTCAATCTTATTGATAATTTTCTTGTAGATGCAAGGGGAATATGGTAGCTTTTAAGCGATAGTCAAATATTTTAACGCTGGTTGCTATGTGGCGCATTCCATTCTCTTTGCATGTCCAGGACATAAAAAAATGAATAACGAATTTGAGAAAAAGTATAAGTATTGGAAAATTTAAGGGAGTAACAAGCAATATCTCTCAAACGGTTCACTCAACAAAAGAAATGTGTATGACATAAATTGTGTATTTTAACGCGATCTACATTTTTCGTGTAGTAAAATTTTGTCTATCTCTTATGGTTTACCAGTTATGAAAAAGTCGTTCATAATGAAGAATACTTTTGGAGACATTCCCAGAAAATTCGAGATATACATTTTATTTGTCATGACAATATCTTAAACATATGATATTTTAATCAAAATCGTTAGAGCCGTTTTTGAGAAAATTAAAATTTTCGAAAAATGTTCCATGTAAAGGGTAGTCTGGGGTGTGGGGATTTTCTTGAAAACCTTCGTGTCGCATCTCTGGAAGATACTGAACCTAAATACCAAGTTTGGTGCTTATCCGATTGTTCGTTTTTGAGTTATGCTGTTCACAGACACACACACACACACAGACACACACACACACAGACACACACACGGACATGTTTTTAAAAATGCTTTTTTTGGATTCAGGAGGTCTCAAAACGTGTATTTCCGGTGAAATCTCGGTATCGAATTTTTGGGTGGAATGCAATACTTCCCCTACTTACTATACGTAGTAGAGAAAGTAAAAACCGGAAACAGAGGGTCATTCTGAATAATTCAACAAGAACGGTCCAATCTAACTGGAAAGGAATAACCACTGGTGTACCACAAGGAAGCGTGTTAGGCCCCCTATTATATATAATATACACCAATGATCTCCCAAATTGCATTAATTCTAAAACAGTCATGTATGCAGATGATACGTCCATCCTATTGAAAGGCATAAACAATCGGCATCTTCTACAAAATGCAACAGTAACCTTAACTCAGTTAAAGAAATGGTTCAGCAGCAATGGCTTAAAATTAAACACTTCAAAAACATGTTTTATGCATTTCTGCAATCGAGACAAAGGGATGGCCTATAACCTACCAATCAACCAGTCAGACACTGCAAAAATATTAGGAGTGTATCTAAATAAACAATTAAAATGGGACGATCATATTCATTACATTAACAAAAAATTAAACATAGCTTGCTTCAACATGCGTTGCATAGCCCAGGTTACTAACTTAGAAACTAGAAAAATTGTTTATTTTAGTTATTTTCACTCTATAATGACATATGGAATCATACTCTGGGGTAACGCAGTGGGATGGAACACCATTTTCAAATGCCAAAAAAGAATCATACGTATAATGTCTCAAGTTGGATCAAAAGAACCATGTAGAAAGCTATTTAAAAAGCTTAAAATACTAACACTACCATCTCAATATTTATATGAATTAAACAAATATATCCATACTAATTATGATAACTTGCACAACTTACAATATCAACATAATTATGGAACCAGAACAAAAAACAATTTAAAACCATCCATGCATAGGCTTAAACTGTATGAAAATAGCTCACTTTATGCAGGTGTAAAAGCGTATAACAAACTACCAAACCAAATTAAAGCCATAAAGGACCAAGGTTTATTTAACAGGACATTGAAAAGCTTCTTAATAGATAAGGCTTACTATTCAGTAACTGAATACATAACCATGTAAATAGTAGAATGTAACAATAGAATTAGTTTTATAAATAGTACTCTCTAAGGTTTGTAATGTTTATTTAATTAATGTATTTATTATACTTGACGAGTCACCTGTTTACTGAGCTTTGCTCAACTGATATGTAAGCATTTTGTGACAATAAAGCATCTTATCTTATCTTATCTATAAATTATCTTATGATTAATTTATTAAAAAATTAAACCATTCTTATAATACTTCATTATTAAAAAAAATGAATTACATAAGCAAAAATCGGTAAAATTTTAACTGTTTTTAAGGTAACATGCCACTTATGCATTACCTGTATTTCAGGTGCTTATGTTGGCATCACTGGCTTGCAGAATTATCACAGTACTTTTAAGTTGTTGTGAAAGCTGATACTTTGTTCCAGCTTTGGATCCATAGTATAATATGCAGTAATTGTAAGAGAGACTCTGCTAACATTAGCAAAATGTTGGATAATGTATTAATTTATGTTATCAGAGTCCTAGACATCTTGAAACAGACAACACAAGCTGTGAAGCTCAGATCAATCTGAGATGGAACCCTGTAAGAACAAGTGCTAGAACGTTTTCTTCACTAGTTTGCTAATAGTTAGGAAGACGATTAACTGGCTTGTAGAGATTCATCTAGAATGAATTGCAAGTGTTATGTCTCAACAAAGCTCCATCCAAACAAATGATAATGGAATTGAAAACAGGATTTATTAGCCTCATTTCTTGCTGTGCATCTATCAAGAGAATCGTGTCCACCTATTGGCTTGTTTGCTCAAAATTAAGAATTGATTTAGGAGAGAAAAGAGTTGAGTGAAGATGTGCAAATTTCTGCCTGTTTCCAAAAAGGAGGAAATTGTCATGTACCATTACTATTACTGTTCTACAATAAGTAATAACTCAAACTTAGTTTTTTCTGGGTGTGTAAATTTTATTTAATAGTTTTCGATATATTCAAAAAAAGTTAAAATAATTTATGGTAAGAATAAAAAATCATATATGATGGCTCTTTTTAGTTTGTCTAATCCTATGTAAAATTTGTTGTGTTGATTAAATTTTTATATATAAATATAGCTGGGGGGAGGGGGTTGACAGATCTTTCTAAATGCATTAGAAAAACCTCATGAGGTTTTGGGTTGGTTTAAATTACAAGAACCGTGGTCCTAACTCTATTTGAGTGTTGATTCTAGTGAGAATGTCACTTGTAGAACTGAAAACTGGCTATTACGTGAATAAATAGCAAAAACTGCTAGAAATTAACAAAACTTTAACATACAGTATTCATACAACATGAGGATTAGGAAATATTAATGGATCTGCATTTTAAAAACGTTAACTCTACCAAATTTTGACATTGGCTCAATTGAAACTTGGTGGAAAAATATGATTGGTGAGTTACAAACATTTGAATGATATGCATTGCAGTTTCCATTCTCTGTGTATTGTTATCTGAAATAAAGTTAAATGTGTAGAGCCATTTAAATTAATATAAGACTTTCTGTTTGCAGGCAGATCCTCCTGATGTGAATAAAATTCCAGTGGCAGACGCATTAGGAGTGACAGTGGTGCTGCTTACGTGCTCGTATCGCAGACAGGAGTTTGTTCGTGTGGGCTACTTTATCAACAACGAGTATCTAGAACCAGAACTGAGAGAGAACCCACCTGCACAGCCACAGTTTGATAAGGTTTTATTCACTTTCTTATTATGGTCTCTCAGGTGCTGGTTCAGCAGTTAGCTTGCATTCATCTCAGAAATCTGGTATCAAGCTGTGCGCATGTATCGGAGCATGTGTGTGCCGTAATAAAATGGAAAAAAATCTTTTGTGGTGCATTCACAACTTTCTGTACCCTCTGTCACTTATTAGTGGCTTTACGAAAGTTTATTTTCCTATCTATTCCATTTTAATTCAGATAAACCTTTTTGGAAATTGCTACATTACACATTTTGTTGCAATACAAAGAGAACAGTGATAGTCAAATGTTTAAAGAACTGGCCTTAAAATTCCATACTGCTTCCAGACATTGCAAGAAACAACTGAATATTGACAGGACTTGGAAAGAATGGCTAAGTATTGAAGAATTCAAACCATTAATAATGGATATTTCGGAGATGGCTGATGCCACAAAAAAGTTACTTCCAATAAATTGTGTGTTTTAAAGAGGTCTACATTTTTTTGTATAGTACATTTGTCTATCGCTTAATGTTTACCAGACATACAAGATCATACAAAATTCCCTCCAAATAAAGAGGACTTCACAGGCTATTCCCAGAAAATTCAAGATATGCATTTTATGTCCTGTAAACATCTTCAGTATTTGTTACTTTAATCAAAGTCGTTAGAAAATCAAAAATTTTGAGAAATGTTTCATTTGAAGTGCAGTTTGGAGTACAAGGATTTTCACATCTTTGGAAAGTACTGAACACAAATACCTAAAATAAAGAGAGTTGAAGGTTGTTACACTACATCACTAAAATGTTCTTACTATTCCTCACTGAAATCAGTTGAAAACATGCTGACGATGGGAGCAAACCATTCTCCCAAAACGCATTTCATAATACAAATTATTTCAATTGAAGTTTTACAAAGAAAACTAGCAGTATTAATTTTTTTACAGGGAGACTAATCGCCCATTATCATCTCGAAGCTGTACTATGTAACATACCTCTTTCAAAACTGGAATAAGGATTTTAGTTCTTGAGTCATCACAGTGTAAACAAGGTCCTATTAAATTTTTCTATATTACACTGTTCACAACAGCGACATGACGACACTTGTATCAGCCCACTTCCTCTTAAAGATACTCAGTAGGTAGAGTGGGGGCGATTTATCCCACCTGAATACTCGTGCACTCCGTAGATCGTGGGGTTATACTTTAGTATCACAGTATAATGGATTGGCAGCGGGCTTCTGTTAGGAGGAACCATTAAAATTTATTCTACACCAGAATGAGAATATAAGCGATTGCAAAAAAAATGTGCGTAAAGAAGACTTAAGGTGTAACAATGGAATAAAAAGATTACTTAACCAAATTGTATAGTAGTTCCTATTTTATTGCATAACCGGCCATACTTGAACATCGCTTGTATAAGAGATTTAGGCAAAAACTTTGACACAAAAAATGCCTGTCACTTTAAAGCACAGAATTTATCATAAATAAGTTTTTTGTGGCCTCTGGCGTTTCAAAAATGTCATTGTTTTGAATTTTTCAATACTTTCATTTTTTGAAATACTGTCAACCTTCAGTTAATCGCATCCTGGAGAGACCATGGGATTTCAAGGCCAGTATATAGCGATGAGTGTTTGCTAGTTCTACAATGATATGTATAATGAAACTACTCATGCAAAAGCTTATCTTAACTGATATTAACTACTAAATGGAGGAATAGTTTTTGGAAGCTATGTAAAAATGCATGATAGAGTTTGGAGAATGTAGTGCATCAAATTTCTTAAGAATCATAAGGGTAGGTTTTACCAACCGATGTTAAAAATACTCTAGCATCTTCTTTGTTAACATTATCTTAATGTTAAAACACTTGCTTTCATGAAGCATTTACAGTAAAAGTGTTAGCCAACATTTTGTTGAGCTCAAAGTCAACTGCAAATGATAGGTTCCGAGAAGGCATGGCTTCCGAACACGCTCCAGTGCACTTTTGTCGACGTATCACAGTGCTCAGCACTTTGTGTGTCAATAGCAGACAACATTCATTGGCAATTGCCAGGATGCCATGTTGTTTGAGGTTAGAATCGCAAAGTTAACTGAAAAATTTAATGCAGAGGAACTAATGTTCCATTGTTTGAAAAGCATTCATTACAGAATTGTTTATTAAGTATAGTGGTATTATCAGTTGTGAAAAAGCCAAGGTTTTACTTTAAAGGATAAGGATGCAGCCTGGGATAAAATCTGCGAGTAATTTCATTTCTCCCAGGTCAGTAAGCAACTGCAGCAATTTTGTGGTAATATAAAGTGCAGCATCCAGAATGTCGGGTGCAAGCAGTGGTGGACACTACTGTGCGGTCCAAATCTCTTGATGTTTCATGACAACCAATACGGAGTGGCCGCATGGTTGACAAACTTCACTTTGCTTCATCACAACGTTACGCATTTGTTGTAAATGCTATCGCAATGTTCTCTTAAACACTACAAAAAAAAACAAGAGAGACAATGATGGAAATGTAATACAACTGGCACAGCTAACGGAATACCCTCGCCCTTGATGATCACGTTTATCATAAAATTATAAAAACACTGCACCATACATCTTATTCGATTGTCCAGGTTTGTCACTCTCTTAGGTAAGCGTATATGTTTTCTCGCCGATGTAAATAATTTGCTTCCCTACACACATGTGAAATAGTTGATGTACTTATTAAGCACGCCTCAGCCGTATGTTCTTGACATTTTCACAAGTTAAGATATTTGCGGTTTTTTTCGTTGGCATACTTTTTAAAGAAATTATACACACTGAAGACAACAGCCCTAACCTTACTGCTATATCCACTGGTACTACTGGGCTTACTAAGCAACATTCTCATGAAAGAGTTAACTTTAAATGCTAGGACAAACCTATCACTATAAGAACTGAGTACACCACAGATAATTCACAACTGAGTCACAAGTGTGCTATAAAAAGTACACCAATAGTGTTTGCTTTAACCTTTAGTATCGCGTCAATGGTGCAATGAATTCCATTATTGATGCTTACTCGAGAACGTCATGTATGGTTTTGTAGAGCTGCGTCAGGCACGCCTCAAACGTCAAGAGATTTGGACCGCATAATACATTGACATTGAAGTGGACGAAAGTGTGTTACTGGTGATCAAGCAGACCTGAAGTTAAATAAACTCAGAATCGGTTGCTTTGGAAGTACTAACATTATGAAATGATACACTAGATTTAGCTGTGTAAAGTTTGGTCGGGGAAGAGAGTGGCATATGTTGTAAAACATTTAAGCTCTCCATCTGATGGTTGTTTTTGTTTGTACTGTTTGCCAGGTGTATAGAAACATTCTTGCATCACAACCACGAGTGACGAGGTTCAAGATCAACTGGGATGACTCTGAAAATGGTGAAGCTGCGACTGCAACAACGTTAATGTTACCACCACGCATAGATGAAGATGAATCCTCATTATCAAACCTAATGCCAATTAGCTTCAACGACAACAGCAGTCAAAGCACAATGGAGGTCGCCTGAAAAAGAAAAACACTTGTGGTTTTGATTTAGTGCCTGAAAAATGCTTCCAAATCATTGAACAAAAAAAAAAAACAATCTATTTTTTTAAAGGCAAATGCCATTTGCTACCGTAGCTCTAAGCCATCGGATCATTAATAAAACAAACTGCGAAATGTGAGTTTTGGAAGCACAACATTCTTGTATATAGTTGTAAGAAAATGAGTTTTTATGATTATTTTTAAATCTCAGTGTTACCTGATTGTTCATTAAAAGTGGTAGGAGGTCCCGTTATTGGAGAGACTTCTATATTTTCAGTACTTGTTTGTTGTTATGGAGGAATACCCCAAGAAAATCCATGCATGGACCCAAATGATTTTTGTTCAAGAAACGTCTGCTTAAATCAGGCACACTACTGCTATGATACAGTAATATATGAGCCAAACAATGTGTCAGGTGATGAACAACTTATGTTAAATTCATTACATTAAAATAATTCAACAATAGTTTTTATTGTAACAAAATGGAATAAGCAGAATAAATTAATCTGAATAACAAATATTCATTAGCATAGTTGAGCATCAAGGGTGACTGCAAACGGTGCTGCAGACGGTAGAGTATTCAGTGTAAGGAACTGCTTGTTTTAACCTCTTTATGCATGAATTATCAAGGAACATGAACAAAAAATTTAATACTTTAAAATTGTCAAATCTACATTAAATAATATGATTTTAGGCTCATCATTGTATATTTTTTGAACAAATTATGAACATGGTACAATATGTGTACATTATGCATTTGAGGCTGTAATACAAACATGCAAAAGAGTTTACAAAAGTGAAAATTTTGAGCAGCACGTATGTTACTTATGTGGAAGTTCTTACGGTGAATTACATTTCTTGCACTTACATCTTGTTCTTGGTTTACATATGTCATTGCCTTTTATTAGTCACCTCTTCCATGGAAATTTAAGTCAGCAATTGCTGTATTTAGAACCACTGTGTGTTTCTTAGGTGGTGGATCAGCAACAGCATCATTTCAAGGTCGCCCTCGCTTCTTTTCATATTCATTATCAAGCACAATAAATCTGAATCTCACAAAATAATATTCATTGCCATTAAAGTGTTTGTACATTTACTAGTATGGTATTAACCACATGGAAAACACTTCAAGTACCATTTCTTATTTTTTAACTAATGGGGCCAATGGGCAATCAACCATAGCATCCAGAAGGTCCACTCTACCCATGTACATGTTGACTAAATGGACCAGAAATAGAAATCATGGTTTTTTCGTTACTATTCCACCTTTTAGCTTCATTTTCTTCCACTTCTAATGTAAGTGGTACTTCTTGTTCATCAGGATGCAAAATTTCTTCTGCCATTTCCCTTATAACAGCTCTCAGAAGATGCTTCCTTTCAGAATCTGAAGGTGGTAGTAATTTCGCAATCTCCTCCTTTGATAATTGATATTTCTGTCCCTTACTAAATTGAAAATTTGTAATAACGTACCTGAAATACTCAAATAATTCTCATAAACAAGAATACAAGATCATTAGATCGAAATACTATGGTGTAAAATTACGAATGTAACATAACCTCAAAATCTTCAGCACAGCTAAATGTATAATGTTATCATCTGTGTACATCACTATTTTCCGATATTATTAATATTTTCATTAATTAATTTCAAATTATTTATGTATAGTAACTAATAATAGATATGTACTGTCCATTCCAAACCAGAATTCCCTCTGATGTAAACAGAAGCACGTGCTTCGGCTTGTCACAAACCCAAGAATATACTCTTACACCAACGTAAATAGTTCCTTAATACATGTATTGTATTATGAAATATTAGAGCAGGAAAGGTATAGAACTGCACATTTTATTGCGGTTATCATAAGAACTCATCGTTAAAGGTAATGGATATATACTAGCTGTTAAGAGATTACAAAATATGATTTTCGCCTGCTATTGCGCTAACGCCAAGAGTAACTTGCTTGCTAATACCAACTGTATGCGTGACTGCCACTCTCTTACATATACAAGAAATGCAGCAATGAGTTCCCAGAGGTGCTATCTGAGTACGAAATAAACACTTTGCGTAACACTGGAAATATGATAAACGAACAGTCATTCATAATACACTAACACACATATGCTCTGCTCAGGTCAAATCTTGTGATTTAGTCAGTTGGTATTTGAGTTCACATGGCAGAGGAAGGTGCGTGTAGTGCGAATAAACTGTTCAAACACAGAAGCGGGAAACAGTTAAAAAGTGGTTAAAAACAAACAATACTTAATATATTCAACTCACTATTACAAAAATACCCGACACTTGCATTATTGCATATTACAAAACTAATATCGGATTTTATAGGCGTTATAGTGAGAAGTGTAACCAAAGTCAGCAGGGAATATAAACAGACATAGTAGAACATAGAAAAGGATAAAATGTGGCAACATGTTTTAAGTGCAATAATGCTGTGGATAAGTTTGTCATTATTTTGGAGAGTAGTTCTTATTCCGACATGGCAGCTGAGTCATCTTCGGAGGATTTGGGTGTTGCACTTTTGTCTGAGGATTGTGATTAATGTAAGTAAAATGTTCATTGCCGCATACTTATAAAATCAATTGTTACCTCAGGTTGCATTTTGAACTATGATTCTCATGCAGGGCGCCTTTTTAAAGATTAAATAGTGTTCAACAAGCAGTCATTAGGAGCGGGGATTGCGAACTACTTTTGCACGGATAATACAAAGAGTTTGTTTTCAGTAAAAGGTTTGGAATGGACAGTACATTTCAAGTAATATTCATTTATTTTGCCCCTTTATAATATAAAACATGATTGCAAACTAGTATTTCCAATCAGGTGTTGTACACTCCTTCCTTCAAGATGTATTGCTTCATCCAGGGAGTGCTGCAGTCTTGTAGCAATACGCTCTGGTATCAAACGTTAACTTCATGCCATACTTGTGAAATAAAAGGAAATCAAATCACCTTCATGCATGAAGAGGTTAAGTTCCTTGAATGTCTGTAACGTTTCAAGAACAATGTCTGTAGGTTTCATACCAAACAGTTGTGTGCTAGCAGAGAGCAAGGACAATTGATGCAGTGCAGCATATACCTTGTTGAGTATACCAACTTTCATATTTGTTAAAAGATTTTCAAAATTCTTGTTATACCTGAAAGCCGTGTGTTTCCTCTATGTAATGTATTGCAGTCGACGCTTACTCGTGGCAATGCTGATAAGGTTAAACAGCTGTTAACCCAAAAATGGTCATATCCCTTATACAGGGTGAGCCAAAAGTCTCCGAACCGCCTGCGCGGTGTTTTTCCTGTCCGCGTCCTCAACGTTTTTTGCTGTCTGCCGCTATCATAGAAAGACGTAGATGAAACCATACAACATTTTTAAAACTACTTTTAAAGGCGTTACTTACCAACTTTATGAAAGGAGATGCTCAAACTGGCCACCATCATTGTTCATACATTTTTGCCACCTCTTTAGGAAACTATCCATCATGGAATTTTTGGGGGGAATTTTCCAAACCATGAACGATGTCGTCTAAAGTTTCTTTGGTAAGAACCGAACACCGTCTTTTAGATTTCTTAACCTGAACACTTCCTGTGGCCTGAAATTTACTGTAAAGTTCATGGATTGTTGTACGGCCTGGAATTTTTATACTTGGAAATCTTTCTGCAAATCGAACTTTCAGTTGGCGAGCTGACCGAGTTAACACATAAATAAATACACGCTGTGCAGTAAGAAATATATACTGAGCCTTAATATACTTTGTGACTAAGTACAGGACAAAATAATAAATAACTACATCACACAACCGTCAACTTCACACTGCACAACGAAACCACAACAGCATGACTTTGTTTATAGCAGCAGTGTGTTATGTTTTTATTATATTTCCACACGCCCAGTGGAAAAACACTGCACAGCCGGTAATATTGTTCATAAAATACTCCTCCGGGATAATTAAAACAAAGGGTGGCATGTACCATGTTGGAGTAAATTGCTTTGTAAGTAACATTCACTAAGGAAGTCCCCACTACGGAAGTAGGTTACTATAGGAGCAATTTACCCCGAAAGTAACATAGGAGAGCTCAATTACAATTTACTATTTTAGTTATGACTACGGAAGTAAGAGCTTATTACTCCCAAAGGTATTCTTTTGTTTGCGCAATTTACTCTATGCAATCATGAATAAGGTTATGTGTGATAGGAAAAGGGGAGAAATGTCAGCAAAAGAGATAGATGTGTGATGGTAGAAATAAAGAAAATCCATTTAAACAATATGAGTGTAAAAAGCGTGTGATAATTTGCATTACGTTGGTCTTCAAAGCCAGTGAGATACCTCCAACACTCGCGATGTGCAAGTTTTTTTTACGTTTCTGATTTACGGGAGGTTAGGTTGGGGTTTGGTTTTATATATATATAAATAAGCTTAGGTTCCTGATTCACGGGAGGTTACTTTTATTAACGTTTTCAATGAAGACCCAAGTAATACAAAAAAACGTGTTATAAAGATGCTGGAAAGTTGTGATTGACGAGTTTAATAATTCTAGCAACGGAAATGTATTGAAGAGCAGCTTAAAATTCTGGAAACAATGTTTGTAATGTTTCATTTTGCACCCTTTCTGATTTCGGAAAAGTTCACCATATTCACGGATGGGTTCAAAATACTAACATGCGTTCAGTCAATTCCACACACAATGTGTGAAAGTGAAGAAGAATTGCCTTTAATTTTCTTAACACTCGTGTAGGTATCTTGCTCTTAACCTCAAAAGTGCTGTAACGACATAGTGAAATACACGGCCAGCAGACACGTGGTGAACAACGTTTATTTATAAGCTTGCTCGTATTACAATGAACTTTACTTAACGTGACATGAAAATTCTGGTAAACTAAAGGTATAATTGGCATGCACTTAATGTAATGGGAATGATTCTTGATTCAGTTCTTTTATTACTTCGAGCTAGTACCGATTGGTTCTAATTAGCATGTAAAATCAAACTTGACGTAACGGGAAGGAAAAGTTTGCTGCCAAACTTTTAAGTTACATCGTGTTAAGTCAATTGTAAATATCTCCATTTAATACAGTGCAAGACCGTCACATTACGTTAAATTCATCATAATGCCGGCTCAAGCTTCTGAAATGTTCCGGTACGAAACACTCATAGGATGCATAACAATAATTGCAATTTGGATTAGAGCTGAATTTGTGTCTGAGTTTTGTTGAAATGTTCTCCAAGCAGGTTCAAAAGGCGTGTACAAGATTCTTTCCGAATACTGAAATGTTCATTGAACTTTCTCTCTCTGTATAAGTATCATATGGTTTTTGCATAGCACTATCGCATTTCCGTTTTTTTTTTTTTTTTTTTTTTTTTTTTTTTTTTTTTTTTTTTTTTGAGATCATCAATGTAACCTAAGTAATCGCTGTTTTCTTCATCGAGATAATCAAAGTTATCTAAGTAATCCATGAACGCGTCAAAAATATTTTCCTCCAAATATGATATGGTATTCTAGTTCAATCAGCAGGTTAGTTACTCCTTCCAGATCGCAAGAGTAAGTTGTAACCTATATTTGTGCTCTATTTAATTCTGTAGTAACATACTACATATTGCTGCTCTCCGATATTTACTTCTACAATAATTTAATTTGGGAGTATCTGAAAGGAGTAAAATTCTTTGGAATTAGTTTACTCTCGCATGGAAGTCGCCGAGTGTCGACTTGAATAGTAGTTTACTACGAAAGTAGAGCTTACTCCAAGTTGGTGCATGCCACCCAAAGTGTACAAGACAAGCCCACGCACTCTGGAAGAATTAAAACAAAATATCTGCCAGGAAACTTCTCAGCGTGAACTACGGCGAGTGATGGATAGTTTCCTAAAGAGGTGCCAAAAATGTATGGACAACGACGGTGGCCAGTTTCAGCATTTCCTTTCATAAAGTTGGTAAGTAAAGCCTTTAAAAGTAGTTTTAAAAATGTTGTATGGTTTCATCCGCGCTTTTCTATGATAACGGCAGACGGCAACGAGCGCCGAGGACACAGACAGGAAAAACACTGCACAGGCATATCAGAGTCTTTTGGCTCACTCTGTAGTATGTACCAATGAGAGTTGGTCATCCTCCGTGGTATAGGGGCATCTCTAGTTCCTGATGTCATGGGTTCAAACCAGGCAGTGAGCAATCCTTAGCATGGCTTCCTTCAGAAGGGAAGTAAAGCCGGTGGTCCCGTGTTGTAGATTTACGGCACGTAAAAGAACGAGGTCTCATGAGCAAAATTTTGCTCTTTGACGCCCAATATAGAATGGGACACTAAGAACCACAGCAGTTGAAGAGCATCCATAAATAAAACTCACTTTTGTTTAATTTAATGTCAGATGTGTTTATATTAAGATAGTTTCAACGCAGAAGTTATTGTTTAGCTGTCATTTTATAGATGTCTCCATCAGCGCAATCTATTTAGCAAACACTAATTGTTGATACATTTTGCATGTCAAGTGTTTTTAACAATATTGTAATAATTTCTTACCAAAAATAAACTATTTACACCACAAAAAGTATGGTATGTGTTCCAAAGTATTTGCACAGAAGCAAGATTTTAATTTTCTAAAAATATGAATGAGTCCATATTCACACTTAAAGCTTCACTTATGCTAAGTTGTAAAATCTTGGAACGTTATTGGAGACATTCGACTCCATCCTCAGCATGAGCATCCAACTGCTGCCATCTGGAGGTTAACTTAATGACCTTGCTTACTGGCAGATCTCGAAATTTCTAAAGATGAAGGAATATCTTTCCATGTGATGAGTTTTAGTACGGTCATCAAAAGTTTTAATAATTTAATTTATTGTGACTGTCAGTCCAAAAATCGTGTGCTACTCCTGATTTGTGAATTTCTTTAAATTTTATGTTTGTCTTTGAATCTGAACATTCAAGTTCCTCTTGGTTATTCCTATACAAGAGCTATCCCAAGTTCAAATCGTATGGTTTGGTGTTCTTTAATAATTTCCTCAAACTGAATTTGTTTCGTGAGTGTGTCTGTGGTGTGGTGGTTAGCATGCTAACCTTCAAATTCAGAGGTCCCAGGTTCAATTCCCAGCTGGAGAGAGGGAATTTTTCTTTAGCAAGGATTATTCCCCATCGTCCCATAGAGTCTGAAAGTATGAATGTGTGTGTGAATTTGATGTATTAACTAAAAGTAAAACCAATGCAAAGATTAACACTATTGTAAGCGAGCGAACATCATTGTTGGTGATGAGCACCTGTTCCAAAGGCAAAAAGCTTAGATGTTAAAGGCTGCATATAAATGGAACATTAAAACAAAAAATGTGTAGCTAACCTAATATTATAGTTTTTTAAAAATGTTTCAAATTTCTTAAAAGTGCAATGGTGGTATGTAAATTTGTTATACAGTAAAACCTGTCTTCAGCGGAATTGAATGGGGCTCTTGAACATTTCCGTTAAAGATAAGTTTCCATTTAATGAAGGTAGGCCTAGGTTATTAACAAAATCAAACCATAAACATATCATAAATGGACGGAGTGAAGATAAAAAGAATGTACGTACCTTATGGTTTCAATATTAACGTCAATTGATTCACCACAAGGTTCGTTAGAAACTATTAGATATCTTTTGTGAAAACTCTCCAATCATCCATTAGATGCTTTGAATTCAGTCTTACCCAGTTTTTTAGCTACCTTTTTAGCATATTCCTGTAACATAGGCCCCGATATGCGGTGATTGTTTATCCCAACACTAATGAACCACTCCCACATTATTTCATTAATGTTTCAGTTTTCTTAAGTTCTCTCTTTATTTTTCCATCAGCACAATTTTCCCACCACTTCAGAATTTCTGTTTTCTTCTTTAGAATCTCGTAAACTTGAGTTTTGCCTATATTGAATACCTTCATGATCTGCTTTATAGTCAATTTATCACTTTCTTTTTCATGTTAATATCTAGCATACCTGTTGTTTTCAAAACCGTGGTGACTACTGCTGAACTAAATCATCACTTATGTAAGTTTACAGGTGTCTGACAAGTCATTAGAGCAGGAAATGGAAAGGGAAGAGACAATCAGCCGTGCTTATTGTTAACTTAACTGTGCAGTGAAGGATGAGTGTGACAGGTGTCTCAATATTCGGGCCGTCATTAGCGCAGCCCCCTCCTAGACTGGTCAGATAGAAGCAAAATGGCCATGTTTCAACTTAAACATCACGTACTTAGAGCAGACTTTCACAATTTTCTAAACTCTGCATTCCGGAATTGGTAAGTTTCGGTTAAAAGGCGTATGTCTGCATAAGACAAGGGGTCCATTGAAGGCAGGTTTTATTGTACTTCCAATCTGTATCTATTTTCTTGAAAGTAAAATTTTGTGCCAACCTCTTTTGTTTCTTATCATATTAAATTGTTTTGGCAATGGAAGCTTCTGTTTTTAGGTTTTGCTCCTCTCACCACTGTTAGGGGGAAGCAAACTGCTGGACTTGATCTCTAATGCCTGTATCCAATGGTATGCTGATACGAATCCTGCCGAGTTTGTACATTTTGTCATGGTGGTTGTTGCCCTGGCTATATATATTTTTGGAATGCTCAGTGGTGAAGATGGACTGTGCCGTCAAGCAGAAATTAGATCTGAGGCATTCAGGCTCTGGATAAGATGGATAATGAAAACTATAGGAGTCACTGTTACCGAGTTTATTATATATCAATCTTAGCATACATATCAGACATTCCTGGTGCTATATTCAAATCGGATGTGCAAAACTATCATATGCCGGCATCTAATTGGCCACACTGTTCACTCACATGATGATTATTTTATGAAAGTTATCTCTCTAAACTTCCCAGGAATATTTTCATTTATAACTCACCAGCGATTTATTTTGGCAGTTCATTTATACTTATTCCAATTTTTGCCAGTAACTGACCTAGGCTGCTTTTAAATAATACCTACCAACATTGTGTTGGCAGCAGATTCTGATGTCAGGGAATGTGGATTTCACATCAGTGACATTTCAAGAGTGGGCATCTGAGTTCAAATTCACACTGCTTTTATACAATCTATCCCCACTCTACGCCTACAACTAAATCTACACCTTATTGGCTACATTTTGCAGGCTTTCTTCTGCAAGTCACATGATAAACTTTGTTACATCAAGCAGAGATTTTCCACTGCATTTGGCTTGTTTCTGCTCCTAGCATGGCATTTTGGGCCATAAAATGAACAAAATTCTACCAAAAACTAGCTTACGAGCCTAGCCAGGAACACCTTATACATAAAAGCAAATTACATGAACACAAAAATATTAACTAACAAGATAATACAATTTACGTACATAAATCAAATAATGCATAAGTAGATATTAATTTTGGGGCAGTAAGTACTTTCTCTCTCAAACAGAAACATCTTTCAAATCCAACTGAAAAAGCCTTTAATCAACCTTTGTTTTAAAAAAATACTTTTTTTTAATTATGCTTCATTTATGAACTGTCAGACAGCAAGGAATCCTCTTGTTTGAGATAATCTAGAAAATTATCTGGCCATTCAACAACTGCTGAATAAAATAATGCTTTAATAGCATCATCATTGAGTTCTTGTAAACTGTGCACACATCAGTCAACACCATGTGATACGTCCACTTGGCCATAAACTATTCTTCAATGTTCTCCCTGTCCATGTTTTTATAGTCAAGTGCAGCTTTTAATGCAGAAACTGGGGTTACATATTACTGTTCTATTACATATTCTGAACCAAAGGAAGGGTGAATGAACAGAGAACAACAAAGTACTGTAAAAGTGAAAACTTACTTGGCAAGAGCTGCTGTGCAGTCCATGGAAACACCTAGAGATACATGTAAATATCTTTGCAATGCAAAGCCAGTTATGGAGTTAAAAAATCAAATGTGTTACGTTTACATGACCTCCTCTACCCTCTCATTAATGGGTATACAACTATTCTTATGAAAGTTTATTTTCTGTCTACTTCATTTTAATCGCGATAAGCATTTCCAAAAGTAGCTGCATGACACTTCCATTATAGATACAAAGAGAATAGCGGTATTCAAATGTTTTAATAACTGGATGTGTTTGCTGGCGTTAAAATTCCATACTCTTTCCATAACTTTGCAATAAACAACTGAAAATCGACAGCACCATAAAAGAAGCCTTAAGTGTTGAACAATTGAAACCATTAATAACATATATCTCGAAAATGGCTGATGCCACAAAAAAGTTGTTTGTTTTAAAGAGATTGCATTTCGTCTGTATTATGTTTTTATCTATTGCTTAATGTTACTAGTTATTATACAAGATTCCTTAAGAATGAAGAGTACTTCACAGGCTATTTCCAGAACATTGAAGATATACGTTTTATTTGTCATGTAAATATCTTTAATAAATGGTACTTTAATCAAAATTTTTACAGCCATTTTTTTATAAAATAAACAATTTCAAAAAATGTTCCCGGGGGAACTTTCTTAAAGAACTTTGTCACATCTTTGGAAGGCACTGAACGCAAGTACCATGTTGGTGTTTCATCCAAAATTTTGTTTTTGAATTATGTTGTTTACACACTTGGACTTTTTTGTGAGGAATCAGCGGACCTTAAAACACATACTTCCAGTGAAATGTGTATAGAATTTTTGGTTGGAATGCAATACATCGTCGACCTACTAGAGTCTACTGTATTTATTTTCAACATAGTGCTCATCCCATTCCACACTCCAATGCTTTCATCTGCAGTACAACTTCAGGCTTTGCAACCCCTCTTGTGCTTCATCACTTGTCTGTATTTCTGCTGCACAAAAGGGGTCTGAATCCTTGTAGACGTGGAACATCCATGCGCACAGTTTCTTCAATGTTGTCATTGTGGTTCCCTGTTTGAAAAAGTCGAGGAGCGTGACACCTTGTAAACCCCCAACATGACTTTCCCTATAGTGGAGCATGTTGGTGGTACTCCATCATTTGCTGTTTGCTCTCAGGGTTAAAATGATGCATCCCCCATGAGAATATGCTGGAGAAAAGTCTCGCTCTCACACTCGTACCAGGGAAATAGAGTGTGGTAAACTTACTTCCTCTCCATTTTTAAACAAGGTATTGCATTCCACCCAAAAATTTGATATAGGGATTTCACTGAAAATACATGTTTTGAGGCTACCTAATCCAAAAAAAAAACAATTTTAGAAAAAGGTGGGTGCGTGTTTGGCATAACTAAAAGCAAAAAGTTGGATAAACACCAAACTTGGTATTTAGGTTCAGTACTTTCCAAACAAGCTACACAAAGATTTTCAAGAAAATCACCCCACACTACCGGTTTAATGGAAGATTTTTCGAAATTTTGTATTTTTTAAAAAATGGCTCTTAACAATTTTGATTAAAATACCACATATTAATGATATTTACATGACAATGTATATCTTGAATTTTCTGGGAATAGCCTGTGAAGTCCTCTACGTTTGGAAGGTTTTTATATAATCTTGTATCAATAGGTGATAGACAGAAATGTACTACACAAAAAATGTAGATCTCTTTAAAACACACAATTTATTTCAAAACATTTCACTATCTGTGTTCAGTTTGTATTTGTAACGAAATATGTAATGTGGCTATTTCTGGAAAGGTTTATTTGGGTCAAAATGAAGTAAGACAGAAAAATAAGCTTTAGTTTGTACACCCACTAATATGCGATTAGAGAGTTATGTGAATGTAACATCAGAGTTTTTGCTCTTGTGATAGCCCAGCACCTTTGTTACAGTAAGCTGCACTCTTCCTTGGGAAATGTTCGGTTCAGTGGTGATCTCTTCCTGTTTGTTGTAATTGTGAATCATTTGGTTAATACAGTTTCTCATCTGATGCAGTGAGGGGATCTCCATTAAGGGCTTGATCAAGCACACTAGACATTGTCGGATTTGCTTCTTTTGAGGTGCTAGCCTCGCTGTACTTGTGCTAAAAGTAGCTTTCTTTTGGCAATGAATTGGGATAGCGTCAGTGAGCCTCGCTGCTTCAACCTTATCTCCATGTGGGTCGCTATCTCAATTCTCAGCGACACCTCGGGACTTGCAGCTTTCAGATACAACAAGAATATTGAAAATCTGCTAAAAAAACAGCAAGTTTATGGCCACTTAACAATAACCTGTGACTTATCTCTAGGTACAGAGTAAGCCAAAAAACTACGAACCAGCTATGCAGCGTTTTTCCTGTCCGTGTCCTCGGCGCTCGTTGCCATCTGCTGCCATTGTAAAAAAGCGCGGATGAAACCATGCAACATTTTTAAAATTACTTTTAAAGGCTTTACTTAACAACTTTATGCAAGTGTGTTTGAGGACAAAATTATTAATACTGATTTGTGGCCCCCTCGATCCCCCGACCAAACCCCCTGCAATTTCTATCTCTGGGTAAGTTAAAACAAAGTGTACAAAACAAACCCACACACACTTGAAGAATTAAAACAATATCTGCCAGGAAATTGCCAGCATTTCTCAACTGAACTACGGCGACTGATGGATGTTTCCTAAAAAGGTGCCAAAAATGTATGGACAACAACGGTGGCCAGTTTTAAAATCTCTTTTCATAAAGTTAATAAGTAAAGCCTTTAAAAGCAATTTTAAAAATGTATGGTTTCATCCACGCCTTTCTATGATAGCGGCAGACGGCAACAAGCGCTTAGGATGCTGACAGGAAAAACACCGCACAGCCAGTGCATAGTTTGTTTTGGCTCACTCTTACTTTAAAAAAAAAAACAATCTTAAATTTTTATATTGTCAAAACATAACTAATAGTAAATCTATAATATTCAGAAAATCAACACATTCTTGGAGGATGAAAGTAATGTAAAGTACTTAAATTCTTAAAGATTAATTAAGCTATTCAGATAAATGAAACGGGGCAGGATGAGGTATCATATTCCTGTATTTATTTTATATGGGTTATATCAAATGAGAAAAGTGTTAGCTTGCAAATGAAATTTATATTCTGGCTGAATTATGATACTAGTTTAATATTTACAATGAGTTGCATTTTGCAAAAGCCAAAAGTAACCTTCAGGGAATTTGTGCACGTAATCTTTAACTGCAATAGATGAAATGGAATTTAAATGAAATCTATAGTCATCTTGTGTATAACTTTATATACTGAAAACAATAGTTTGTTTTGTACTGCAAACAGAAATTGCCAAAGGGGAGAAACAAGCAGTAATTAACATTAAGTACTTGGATTAATGCATATGTGTTGTTATAAACTGGGTATTAAGGGCTCCGGTGGCTAGATCAAGAGGAAGGGAGCAGATCACCATCTGTCTTTCCACATTAGACAGGAACTTGAAGTATGTCTGTTAACAATGTTATATAGTCTATCATACCCATAGCATCACAGTAAAAAAAAACTGTTACATTCACATGACTTTCTCTACCTTATCGCTTATTAGTGGGTATACAAATTATTCTTATGAAAGTTTATTTTCCTATCTACTTCATTTCAATTGAGATGAATGTTTGCAGAAATAGCTGTGTTATACATACAAAGAGAACATAGACGGCCAAATGTTTAAAAAACTGGACACCATATGCTGTTCATAAAAAATTCCATTCTCTTTCCATGACATTGCAAGAAACAAGTGAAAATCAACAGGACTTTAAAAGAATGGCTAAGTATTGAACAATTCAAGCCATTTATAATGGATATCTTGGAAATGGTTCATACCAAACCAAAAAAAGGTATTTGAAATACATAGTGTTTTAAAGAGCTCTACATTTTTTGTGCTTCGTCTATTGCTTAACATTTACCATTATACAAGATTTATTCTGAAGGAAGACTTCACAAGCTGATATGTTTTATTTGTTATGTAAATATCTTTAATATATGTTATTTTAATCAAAATCGTTCAAGCCATTTTTTGAAAAACCAAAAATTTCAGAAAATGTTGCATATAGAGGATAGTTTGGAATGGGAGGATTTTCTTGGATATCTTTGGAAGATAACAAAGCTAAATACCAAATTTGGTGTTTATTCAACTTTTTATTTTTGAGTTCTGGTATTCAATGGCACACAGATGTGTACCTTTTTGTAAAAGTGCTCGTTTTTATTCAGGGGGCTTCAAAACATGTATTTCTGGTGAAGTCTTGATATCAAATTTTTGGGTGGAATGCAACACTTTCTCTACCTATTAGGTACGTGGTAGAAACAATATGAATGGCAAATGGTGTTTCCTCTGGGTTTTATCAACATACACACATGTCATCATCATGTTTGTTTCATAGAGCCAGGAGTTGTGATCAGGTCTCGTCACTGGTGTAGTGACTGGTTGACCCTGTTCCTTCTAAACTTGGAATGGAGTGTGTAACAAAGGGGACTATGCACCGATCCATTGATGTTGGGTCTCAAGAGGGTGCTCCAAGGTGAGAGGAGACACCGGAACCAGGAAATGACGTGGTCCCTACAGTTTCCAGATTGAGACACCCTCACAGGAGGACAGGCAGACCGGGGACCCTGATCCACACAGAGGGCCCAAGGGACAGTGTGTATATCCCAGCAACAGGGTTAGGAAGTTCATGCATTTGCATATTTTTTTAAAAGCATGTTATTGATATGCTGACAAATTATTTTCGTGAACTATGAATTTTTTAGTGCTCTGAGTGATTTTTATTGGGCATATAATTGCATATTTATGCTGTTTTAAGTAACTTCATCATATTTAGTAAATAGTGTGTTTATTTGGCATATTTTAACGCTTAAACGGGAAATATTTTTTAAAATGAGTTATTTTGGTTAAATGGTCAACTTGTTTTTCTGTGAACTGATGCTAACAAAAGGATCCCGTTTCACCCTCTGTCAATGTCACTGAGGCAAGTGATTCATGACATTGATCACGCGAAGAGTGAGTGATGCAATGCTGGTAAGAATCATGTGATGTCTTGGAAGATAGGGAAATCCCCGCTGTACTGGAGAATAGATTAAGCAATAAGGCAGTGTGTTGATCGAGCAGCCACTGCAGCCAGTTTGTTTGCGATAATTGACGAGGTGGTATGAATACATTCAGTATTAAAAATGCTGAGGGTGAAACCAAGTAATGCGAGCAGACTTAAGAGTTTACAAAGTGAATTTTCTAGTGATCTTATTAGTACAGATGGTAGAGTGTTATACTGTAAGGCATGTGACAAAAATATTGGGAGTGAAAAACGGTTTCAAGTCGTTCAACATATTAATACTGCAAAGCACAGGGAAATGATTGTGAAAAAAAGTGACAGAAGTGAAAGTGTCCAACGTCTACTAGTCGAATGTATGGGAAGTAGAGTTACACAGTTTTCATACGACCTTCGTGAAGCATTCCTAGCAGCTGACATACCTTTATGGAAAATAAATAACCCAATTTTGCGTACTTTTTTAGAAAAGTACACCGAGCAACACGTGCCTGATCAAAGTACCTTATGTAAAACATACATCCCTCGTTGTTACAACAATGTAATGTCTACCTTGCAAACTAAGTTAGCAAATGAGTTTCTCTGGATCTCAATAGATGAAACAACTGATGTAGAAGGACGTTTCATTGCAAATGTAATAGTGGGTGTTCTAAATCAGCAAGAGGCAGGTGTGCCCTATCTGTTAACTTGCTCTCAGTTAGAAGTTACTAACAGTGCATCAGTGAGTCAAGTGATATAAAATATGACAACGTACTTTTGTTTTTAACTGATGCAGCAAGTTATATGACCAAAGCTGGGAAAACACTAACAGAAATTTTTCCTAAGAGCATTCATTTAACCTGTCTTATTCATGCCCTTCATCGCATTGCAGAAACAATTAGGTTATGTTTTCCTAAAGTAGATAAGTCAATCTCTAAAAAAGTGTTTCTTAAATCTGCATCTAGGGTCCAGCTGTTCAAAAAGATAGCGCCTAATATTCCACTACCACTTGAACCTGTTTTAACCCGTTGGGTGAGTTGGATAACAGCTGCATTGTATTATGCTAAACATTTAGCGTCAGTCAGAAGTGTTATTAATTCATTAGAATCAGATGATGCTGTTTCAATTCATATAGCACAGAATGTTCTCTCAGATGAAGAGCTTGAAGGAAATCTTACCTTTATAATAACACATTTTTCCAATATGCCTGCAGCAATTAAATCCCTGGAAACAACAGGTATTACCTTAAAACAGTCATTAAATGTATTTGATACTACCATTTCTGGTTTGGTGTCCATTCAAGGTAATGTAGGGCAGAAAATAAAAGACAAAGTAAACTATGTCCTTTTAAGAAACCCTGGCTATAGACAAATCTCCAAAATACGACACATTCTTGGAGGAAAGCCCTTAGGGATACCTGAAGACTTGTCTCTTTCTGTGGAAAAACTATCAACTTTTAAGTGTGCACCAATATCCTCATGTGACGTTAAAACAAGTTTTTCAAGATACAAAAGTATATTGAGAGACAACAGACGAAGATATACCATGGAAAGCCTCCATTATGCAGTAGTGGTAAATTGTAATTCATCCCTCATTTTGGATGTGGAGTCATGTGCATCAACTTCTCAGCAATATATGTAAGTTTGCATGTGCACATTATCTTTAAATATAATAATTTTTAGGGCATATTTTGGTGCATATTTCGCACATTTTAAGGACATATTTGCATGCATATTACAAGAGTTTTTAGGGCATGAACTTCCTAACCCTGCCCAGCAACCACCTGACTGACGGAGAAAGTTCCACAGAAGCATGCTGCTTCCCTGCCACGATGCAGTGAAATGCCAACACTTCCAACCCGGAAGCAGACCTAACGGGGTGAAGGATGAACGAGATGATTAATGGAACGAAATGAAGGACAGGAAATTTGGGGGCTGAAAGAAACCCATGGATCAGAGTAGGCGGTTGTCGGGCATCTCCCAAATGTGACTGTATGCACTACCATGGTGCAACCTCGCTTAGTCTGCATGTAAACATACCAAACTGTGCTGCTCATTTGGTTACTCTGATTGGCTGAAGCTGTTTTTGTCGCAAAGTGTGCATTTCCTAACACACGGGACCACAACATGTCTCATACAAATGAAGTGTCAGAAGGTCACCTATTGTGACTGTCCAGTGTTGACCGTCACTTCTCTGTGCATGAAACCTGTACTTAGCTGCCATTCTGCTACCAGCTGGGAAGTCAAACACAGGACCTCTCTAATTGCTTGCACTCACTTTAAATTTTAAGTTACATCAGAAATGCACTGACTATCTCACTTATGCAAGACTTTCTGGAATGTACATGGTAGGCAAAGGGGATAAACATCCAAAAATATCTGGTTATCTCTGGATAGTGTTTCTCTGTCCATTTATCTCTTTAGTCTGGTAGTCAGCTTTCTCGCAATAAACTCTGTTGCATAACAGTATTTAACTTACCGTTACTGAGGGCTCACTAATGGCACAGTTTGTAATATCCCTAAACTCCAATACAAGCTGCTCAATTTATTGTATTAACAAAACGACATTGAAAATGTATAACAATTATTTCTTGCCACTGAGTAAAGGTTTCCCCTTAATGTTTGAACTCTAAGGTCCTGCAGAGTGTCTTCTGCTGATACTGGAATTTGTGATTACTAGGGCCCGGATTTTTAAGTTGTAACCTATGTTTTTCCTCGCCATTTAATTATACATTTCAATATATATACTTGTTTCACACTACCTGGAGCAGAATATCGAATTTCATTACACCTAAAAAGACCTAAATGAGGGGTTAACACCTAAAATAACCTAAATAGCTGTTTTCCCTTTTTTGAAATGAAGAATGTTATTTTCAGATTGAAACTCATTGTAAAATTATTTGCACCACTTATAGCCAGCAGATAGTTCAAGTTAAATGCAGCACATGTGACGTGGTGATAGAGGAGCATAACAACGGGATCGCCTCAATCGTTCACTGAGAGTACTTTTCTAATGTAATTGTTGTATAGTGAAACAATGCCTAAATCACATTTACTGAAAAAGTGGATTGCTGCAGATCCACACTTCTCTTTTGTTAGTGACAGACAGTGCTGCCTACATGTTGAAGGCCGGGTGCGGGGTTCTACAGTCCTTCCACCCGACCGTGCTACTTGGCCCACAGCCTGCACCGCCTTGCGGAGATTAGAAGGCATTTTGATGACTTGAACAGCCTGATATCTTTGGTCAAGGAGGTTTTCTTAAAAGCCCCAACACGTATACAATTGTTCAAAGAGAAAGTACCAGCAACCCTTCTTCCACCTGAGCCGATACTTGGCTGTCTGCTGCCAGTTACTACGCCGAGCACTTGAAGACATTAAAAATGTTGTCAAACAGAAGCTTCCTGCATTGCCAAGGCTAAGAAATCACTCGAGTGCCCCACTCTTGCCGCTTCCCTTGCATATATCAAGACACATTTTTGTTTTATACCAGGGGCTATTCTCCGGTTGGAAAGTACAACTTTGCCACTGAAAGATGCTCTAGATATCATTGGCAGTGTTTCCAGTAAAGAAATACCTGGACCAGTGGGAGTTACATGTTCTTCGAAGTTGCAGAAGATTCTTTAACGAAATCCTGGTTTTGAAGATATGAAACGTATTATCAATTCAGTATTGCAGGGAGAAAAGTATACAGGAGAACTACCCCTAGAACCTGCTGCAATGGCATCTATGTTGTACGCTCCAATGATGTCATGTTCTGTTGAAAGAGCCTTTTCTTGATACAAGAACGTGTTACGTGATAATAGGAAATTGTTTACGCAAGAAAATTTGAGAATGTATGTATCTGCTTCAAGCCCAAAATAAATCTTACAAGTACCAGAAAAGCAAAATTATTGACCTGATTTATCCACAAAGTAAAACTTAAAAAAAAAAAAACTATTTTGATCAAGAAAAACCTATTTTAAGCATATAAGAAACCTAAAATGAAGGTTTATTCCACCTAAAAATTTGAGCTCTTAGTGATTACATACTGAAAAAATTGGATGAAATATCCATATAATATTAATTTATTTCAGACTGAATGGTTCTTGAAAAATCACTTAAACTTGTGGATAATCCTTCATCACTAGAATTCTTTTACATTTCCAGAATTATTAAGATTGTTATGGGAGAATGCTGATATTTCATTCCCATTTTTGTGAATATCAGTGAAGTTTTTGCCGATTATTATGTATAACATAGGATGGGAATTTTAGGAAATTGCAGTTCTAAAAGGTAAAGGGGAGAATTCAGCATAAAAATCTTTTCAATCGTTGTACACTAATTTCATAAAGAGATTAAATTTAATTAAATGATCATTCGGGTTGACAGTAGTAATAAACACAGCTTCATATTATTGCTGTGGAAACACTAAATCAGGTAGCCACAACAAGCATTTGAATGTAGCTGCAATATAACTCATTACAGACCTGCCATCATTTAAATATGAAATATGGAGTTTCAGTGTTGTGTGTAGAGTCAAGTTTAGACACAACCTCCCACAATACTGTGCTATTAATATTTTATTTGTGTTGAGCTAATACATACTGGAGTATGAAAGGGCAATCAGCTCTTTGCCTGTCGTACCCACTCAACATAATTACTTTACACACATTTTATAATTATCAAAAAAGGCATTAATAGATAATAAAAAGTTGCTAACTGAGATTTCCTTTGTACAGACCAGTTCAATTTTTTCTTAACGTTACTTAAAAAATGCCCAAGCTTCTGCCATCCTTTCTAAAAAAAATACCCCTTAACGCTGTTTTCCTATCCACCTTAGCCCATTTCTGGTGCAGAAATTTCTTCCTCCATAGATCTGTACAATTGATATTCAAATACTATATGCTCCAGATCTTCCTTTCCTCCACCTGACTCTGTGGGATGTCCTTTCTTATTGCTCTCAATCTCCAAACACCGGTTCTTAACAATTGTATTGGTGTTAATATCCAATGAGTCATGCTGCTATGTATTAATTTAATGTCTTGTGATTCTTCAATAAAAGAAGACTAGATGCTTTTGTTTAAATGTGGAGTAAAGTTTGCGTAAACTGGGAGTGGGCGGTTCTGGACAGACTACAGACCATCAGATATTGGCAGTACATACTACTCTCTATGCCATCATTTTACAAGCATTTAGCCATAGACTTAGCCAGACATCTTGATTTGGTTAGTCATCACAACTGCTAGGTATGGGAAGTGCAAACATGAAAAAACTATGCTTGCACATCTCATATGACATTTAATTCTTGCCTAATACTCAGTTTTTAATATTTATTTTAACACTTATCTTGCGGAATACATTTTGGCATGTGTTGAAATGCTACTACTGGATGCCACGATATTAACATGCTAGCCAATCATGTAGTCTGGTCAAGTATATGGCTAAAGGCAGATCATACAATTAAGTTTTAATTTAGTATGATAAGAGTGGTAACACTGCCTTGCACTGTGACCTTTGTAGATCTGTTGCATTCCCTAAGTCTTATTTTTGACCCAGATGTCTTGAACTGAATCAGACTCTAGACTGTGATGTCTGAAAGGTCCTCTGGGACCTTGTACAATAGATGGGCAGGATTCACTTGCCTGTACAGGTGCCTTCTAAAGGGACACTGTCCTGTAAAGAGGCCCGTTGTCCATGAGCTGATAGCCAGCTTAAGAGGTCCTGATGACAGCCCTAGTCCTCAGTTTCCTTCTTAGCAGCTTCATCTCCTCTATCATTATACATACCTCAGCTGAACTAGACCTGTGGCATTCTAAACCAACTTGTGGACTTAACCAAGTGAGTACTGAGGGCCTTCCTCACAGAGTGTAACATTCTATTTCTTCTTACAATCTTCCAAGTATTAGCTAAACTACAAATAGCTCTGCCTGAAAGTCCGTGGCATATTTGCCCAAGCCAAATGAAAGCTTGGTACCATTGCCATAGAGTCCAGATGCTGGATAGTACAGTACAACCATTTGCTACAAACTCTGACAGAATCTGATTGGATTAGAAGTTTTTTAAATCCCTGTGAATGTTTGGACAGTTGAATCCACCCCAATGTGCTACCGATGCCTATGCCAACTATGAAAATTGGTGTTGAGCATTGTCAAAATGTGTTCTTCGAGACTAAAAAGAAATGTAAATTCATGTTTTCATATAAAAACCACATGATTCATGCAAAGAGTCCTTTGCCCTGACGTGTATTTATGTTAGAAGCACTCACCCCCCTCCAATCTCAATATAATGGTACATTCTCCAATTGTGAAAGGATTCTCGCCATTCTTCAGTTTCTTAACATGTTTCATCTTCAGCTCTCACAAAATCATTGCCCTCAACTTTTTCAAACAGGAAGGGTGACATAGTGGTGGACTAATTTCACTTGCAGGAACTCCACTGTTTTCAGTGTAGTTTGTACAGAGGCATTGTCATGATGAAGAAAAAGTTCTTTGCAAGTTTTATTTGTTCTGAAGACTAGGAGAAATAGACCATCACTTCTGGCTTACGCTCCAGCATTTCTTCACTTTGACAGGAGCATCATCAGTTGGCAAGACCCAGATCTTCAACTGTCTCTGATATATCCAGCTTTAATCAGGTAAGTGTTAACTAGTAGAACTTAGTAATAGAAACTAGTAATATTTAATACCTTAACTTACACAGTAGTTTCATTCCCATCCTCAGCTGCAGGCTAACTACTGGACAGAACTGTTGATGGAACTTAGCGTCTTCCGGTTGACTCTGTAAAGGTGGTCTGGTGGGGGATATCAAAGTTCATTATGTGAGCAACTCTTGAAAGTGTACATGTTCTCCCGTACTGTTTTCAGTTTTAGTTTTTGGTGTTAGATACAAACGGACAAATCAACAAATTGCATTATATTTTTGGAACCATCACCATGAAATTGAACCAAAAGCTCAGTAATATGTTAATAATTTTACATGTATCAATGAAAGTATAAAAGAAAACAATTTTCATAAGATTATCTCTTAAATGTTTATAGTTTTTTAGTTGAATGAATGAATAAACGTTATTTGTACTTTTTTTTTACAATCCTTTTTACAGTATTCCACTTGTAAACTAACTTAACCTATGCACACATTTTCTTGCCAGCTATGTTCTACCTATACCGCTCATTTTGCCTGGCACCCTGGCCTTATGGCTCAGCTGAGCAGCCCTTGCTACCGTTAATCATCTATGATCCATCTTCTCCCTCCTCCGTTTGCCCTTCTACGTTTCTATCTCCCTTACTTTTCTAATTCATTTCTCCTTTACTTTCTTTAAGAACTTCCCCATATTCTTATTTTTCTTTTCTTGTTAACATTTTAATTGCTACTGTTTTTCCATTCATTTTTTCCCATTTTCCCTCCCATACTTTTGGTCTCCATTCCAGTAATTCTTTGCATTCTGTCATGTAATGTTCTGTGCTTTCACTACCTCTGCATAATTCACAAATTCCGCTTTTTCTGCCTCTTAGCCCTATCAGGTACATTGATCCTGTTCTCATCCATGCAGACGCTTCTTTTTCTGCTTTATTACACTAATTCACATATCCTTCTCTTCCCCATTCCCTTTTTACTAATCTATAGCAACCCTAGTGCTTTTTTATTCTCTAAGCTTCCCCAAATCTCTTTTCTTTCTATGTCCTCCACTCTGTTTCTTACTGTTATCCAGAAGCCGTTGCTATTTCAAAAGCTCAATAACTAAGACAAACAAAGAGACCATGGAATTTGGTATACAATGCTATGATAGGTCAGGACTTAGTTGTGTGTTTATCCTTCATCATGTTCATGGTCCCCCTTCACTGCGCGCAACATAATATATAGCACCACTAGTGACCTCTAGTAAATGGTATACAGTGCTATGATAGACCAGAGCTTATCTGCGTGTCTATCCTTCATTATGATCATGGACCCCTTCACTGAGAGTAACAAAATATATAGCACCACTAGTGACCTCTAATACATGGTATACAGTGCTATGATAGGTCAGAGCTTATCTGTGTGTCTATCCTTCATCATGATCATGGTCCCCCTTCACTGGGCTGCGACAAATGTATAGCACCACTAGTGACCTCTAATAAATGATATACAAAGCCATAATACGCCAGTACTTATTTGTAACGAAACGCATAGCAGCACTAGTGACATTTAGTTAATGGTATACAGTGCTATGATAGACCGGAGCTTATCTGTGTGTCTATCCTTCATCATGATCATGGTCCCCCTTCACTGGGCTACAAAAAATGTATAGCATCACTAGTGACCTCTAGTAAATGGTATACAGTGCTATGATAGACCAGAGTTTATTTGTGTGTCTATCCTTCATCATGATCATGGTCCCCCTTCACTGCGCGCATCATAATATATAGCACCACTAGTGACCTCTAGTAAATGGTATACAGTGCTATGATAGACCAGAGCTTATCTGTGTGTCTATCCTTCATCATGATCATGGTCCCCCCTTCATTGGGCTACAACAAAATGTATAGCACCACTAATGACCTCTAGTAAATGGTATACAGTGCTATGATAGACCAGAGCTTATCTGTGTGTCTATCCTTCATCATGATCATGGTCCCCCCTTCATTGGGCTACAACAAAATGTATAGCACCACTAGTGACCTCTAGTAAATGGTATACAGTGCTATGATAGACCAGAGTTTATTTGTGTGTCTATCCATCATCATGATCATGGTCCCCCTTCACTGCGCGCAACATAATATATAGCACCACTAGTGACCTCTAGTAAATGGTATACAGTGCTATGATAGACCAGAGCTTATTTGTGTGTCTATCCTTCATCATGATCATGGTCCCCCTTCACTGCGTGCAACATAATATATAGCACCACTAGTGACCTCTAGTAAATGGTATACAGTGCTATGATAGACCAGAGCTTATTTGTGTGTCTATCCTTCATCATGATCATGGTCCCCCTTCACTGCGTGCAACATAATATATAGCACCACTAGTGACCTCTAGTAAATGGTATACAGTGCTATGATAGGCCAGAGCTTATCTGTGTGTCTATCCTTCATCATGATCATGGTCCCCCTTCACTGAACTGCAACAGAATGTATAGCACCACTAGTGACCTCTAGTAAATAGTATACAGTGCTAAAATAGACCAGAGCTTATCTGTGTGTCTATCCTTCATCATGATCATGGTCCCCCTTCATTGGGCTACAACAAAATGTATAGCACCACTAGTGACCTCTAGCAAATGGTATACAGTGCTAAGATAGATCAGAGCTTATCTGTGTGTCTATCCATCATGATCATGGTCCCCCTTCACTGAACTGCAACAGAATGTATAGCACCACTAGTGACCTCTAGTAAATAGTATACAGTGCTAAGATAGACCAGAGCTTATCTGTGTGTCTATCCTTCATCATGATCATGGTCCCCCTTCATTGGGCTACAACAAAATGTATAGCACCACTAGTGACCTCTAGCAAATGGTATACAGTGCTATGATAGACCAGAGGTTATCTGTGTGTCTATCCTTCATCATGATCATGGTCCCCCTTCACTGAACTGCAACAGAATGTATAGCACCACTAGTGACCTCTAGTAAATGGTATATAGTGCTATGGTAGACCAGAGCTTATGTGTGTGTCTATACTACTAGTTACTGAGTGCATACATTCAGTTTACTGTAAAAGCAGCTGCCTCATGTAAATTGTTATGTTATTGACATTCTATGGCTGTGGGATATAATTTTCCCATATTTTGTTACAGTTTTTGTTTATAGTTGATGTTATGAAGTGTAAAATATGAACTAGAACTATGTCTGTAGCCTAGGAAGTGGTGTTGTTTGCTTTAATGCATGTTTATTGTAATGCCAGGAAGAGTTGGATCTAGAATCAGTACTACTACATCTTCAAGGATTCTTATAAAATGGAACTCCCATTTATTTTACATGGAATGTTTTACATTTAGTGCACTGAACATTTTAAGTTTGCAAGTAGATAGATACGTGTAGTGAATGAATGTTGGAGAACTCTTGTGTCATAATGAAATCAGCCAAGCTATGTTTTTCCCTGTCACTGGCTGCTCTGTGTGCTTTATATCTTCTACTGTTTATTTTAAGTTGTTTATGAGTAAAATTGAAATAGCTTTTTTTTTAAATCTGATGTGTTACATTCACATGACTTTCTCTGTCCTCTTGTTTATTAGCGAGTATGCAATGTATTCTTCCAAAAGCTTATTTTTCTAGTTACGTAATTTCAATTTAGATAAACCTTTGTGAAAATAACTACATTACATGTTTTGTTATAGATACAAAGGGAATAGTGATAGGAACTAGACCTATATGCTGACTATAGAATTCCATACTGTTTCCATGACATCATGAGAAACAACTGAATGTTGACAGGACTTTGAAAGAATGACAAAGCATTGAACAATTCAAATCATTGATAACTGTTATCTCAGAAATGGCTTGTCACAAAAAACATTATTTGAAATAAATTATGTGTTTTAAAGAGATCTACGTTTTTTCTGTATAGTATGCTTTCATCCCATCACTTAACATTTGTCAGTTATGCAAAATTAATCAAAATTCCTTTAGAATGAAGAGGAGTTCGTGGGCTATGCTCAGAAAATTCAAGATATTTTGTCATGTAAATATCTTTAATATACTGTATTTTATTCAAAATCATAAGCCATTTTTTAGAAAATTAAGCTTCAAGAAATGTTTCATGTAAAGGGTAGCTTGGGGTGGGGGGATTTTCTTGAAAATCTTTGTCACTTCTTTGGAAGATGCTGAACTTAAATACCAAGTTTTACCCAACTTTTTGTTTTTGATTTATGCTCTTCACAGACATTTTTCTAAAAAGGCTCTTTTTAAATTTTTACTTAAGGGGTCTCAAAATATGTATTTCTGGTGAAATCTTGGCATCAAATTTTTGGGTAGAATGCAATGCTGCTTCTATTTATTGTGTATGTGGTAGAGAAAGTAAAAACAATCTGATTGCATATTGTTTTCTCTCCATTCTTCAACAAACTATTATTACAAAAGCATATTTTCCTATCTACTTCATGTTAATCGAGATAAAAATTACAAAATGGCTTTATTACATTGTATTTAAGTGTAGATAAATGGAGGAATTAGGGGAATGCAATAGGCTCGAATGATAGTCAAATCTTTTAAGAGCTAATTGCCATGTGATGGTTTTGAAATTCCGTTCTCTATCCATGACCTGGAGAAGAAAGAAACAAAACAATAACAACAATGTTCATTTCAGAAAAGTATTTGCAAATTCAAACCAATAACAAGGAATATCTCGGAAACGTTAACTCCACAAAAAGAAAGGAAAAAAAGTGTATTTGACTTAAACTGTGTGCTTTAACAAGATTTGAATTTTTGTGTAGTAAGGTTTTGTCTGTCTCTTACAGTTTACCAGTTATGCTAAAGTTATTCGAAATGAAGAGTACTTCACTGGATATTCCCACAAAATTCAAGATATACATTTTATTTTTTAAAAGGTCTTAAACATTTGGTATTTTAATCAAAATTGTTAGAGCCATTTTTGGAAAATCAAAATTTTCCATGTACGGGATAGTTTGGGGTGAGGGGATTTGCTTGAAAATCTTTGTGTCGCATTGTTGCTTAAATACAAAGTTTGGTATTTAACCGACTTTTTGGTTTTTGAGTTATGCTGACACAGCCACATGGAACTTCTGCATATGCTTTATTTATTTATTTATTTATTTATTCATTCATTCATTCATCAGGAGACCTAAAAGTTTATAACGCATTTATAGTGAAATCTTGGTATCAAATACTTTTTCTACTTATTGTAGGTAAGCGGTAGAGAAGGTAAAAGGAAGTGTTCCTCAATTTTTTAAGTATTAGAAGATGTGTAGTGCAGGACAGGTATTTCTGAACAGTAATTTCCTATTATGAAATACTCAATTTGGACATCTATGTTAATTTGATATAATAGGTTTGGGATTTGCAGTTGCAAGTTAATGTTACATATATGTGCACGCTGCGAGCGTTGGCGGTATCTCACTGGCCTTGAAGACCAACGTAATGCAAGTTGCCGAAAAAACTCCAACTCTGAGAAAAGATTGCGTTACTTGAATTTTGAAGGTGCGTTTACGCAGGTCGCGTATGGTATTCTTCATTTGTACAGATTTGTAAATTACCTCTTACTTCCCATAAATAGCTTCAGCACTTTGTAGCCACGAATTGTTGGAAATTATTTGTCTTTATATACCGAAGAACCTTGATTATGGATAATTTTTGGAATAATCGCTACCCCTGATTTATCTTAACTGGTTACACGATTCCAAAACAGACTAAATTCTAATGTTAATAAAGTCTGCATTAATTGTTGCTCAAAGTATTGTTTGTCGGTAATTCTGTGCGACGACTTTATCTACTATGGTGGACGCGCGCAGTACTTGTTATTCAAGTGCCATACGTAATATGTAACAGCATCGCTAGACGCTAAACAAGCAGGAACACACAGAGGTGACGTTGAAATGTGAGTATGATGTATTTTGTTGTTTGTACACGCGCAAGATAACTAATAGATGTTTTCTATAAGGGTAAAGAAAAGTGAAATATGCATAACATTGGTATAATGCACAGAAATATGCGCGTATTGTGTGCCAAAACAATGAAACGCATTAACACGTAGATGAAGCCAAACATAAATAATGTTTAAAGCAAAGCAACACGTAAACTCTAGCAAGAAAAATCGAAAATTTTCAATTTTTTTCATATTCTACCACGTACGTCTAAGTAGAAGTATTGCATTTCACACAAGGTAACTCGAGTATAGGGACATTTCACACAAAGATCACCAGAAATATAAGTTTTGACCAACACCCCCAAAAAAACATTTTTACATTTTCTACCACGTACCTAGTAGGTAGGGAAGGTATTCGTCAGTTTTGCTTCCTAAAAATGCATTCTTGGATTCATAGGACCTCAAAACATTTATTTACGGTGGTGGAATGAAATCCCTCGTATTTTTAGTTTTAATTCATTAATGCTCTAACTACTATGGTTCTTAGCGTCCCATTCTATATTGGGCGTGAAAAGCCAGAAATTTTGCTCAGAGGCTTCTTTATCAGGCTTGAGGTTCTTTTACGTGCCGTAAATCTACGATATGGAACCACCGGTTTTACTTCCCTTCTGAAGGAAGCCATGCTAAGGATTTTTACGTCCACAAAAAATTCATCGCCCTCCGCCGGGTTTGAACCCGCGACCTCGGGAACTAAAGGTTAGCGTGGAACCCCTACACCATGGAGGACGACAATCCCTCCTGCCTACTAGGTAAATGGTAGAATAAGTAAAAGTTATATTTCTTTTCATTCAGGACGCCTCAAAAACATGTACCTACTTCCGGTGAAATCTCGGTATCAGATTTTTATGTGGAATGCAATACCTCCTCTATGTACGTGGTAGAATAATGAATGAGAAAAAAATAAATTTTAACTAATCGACAATTCTAAACCTTATATATTGCAGACTTTCCCAGAATTTCATGCTTAAATATTATTGTGTATTGACGTATGCTTTGCTTTAAACATTATTTATGTTTGACCTCATCTACGTGTTTCGTTTTACGGTGTAATTGCTTTTCATATTTTTGTTTTCGCACACATTTATGTGCCTTATACCCTTCACTTTTTATTTCCCCTTACAGAGAACACGCATTGGTATTTTACACGTGTATTCATTGCGTGTGACATCCATTGTTATCGAGGTTCTTCTCTTATTCGAAATGCGCATTTCAAAATATAATGGACACATCAACATGATGTATGTGCCCCCCCCCTTACGCGTTTGTTTAACATTATATTGGTAGCGGCTAGCCTGCCGCGAATACACAGTTCTGATGTTGGCGTTACAATAAGCCCTGCGCGCGGTTTTCATGGTAAATAGAGTCGTCGCACACAATTACCTGTTTTTCTTAATAATTGGTTCAGGAATTTAATTTGTAAAATATGAGCTCCTAATTTCGTAAAGTTTGGTTGTTGAAAATACAAGAAAACATGGCGGAATAAGTTTAATATTTCCTGAAGTGTTATTATACTGATGTTAACTGGTCTATTTATTACAGTGTAACCAGAACCGTTACCTTATAACGTTTAAAGCATAATGTAACTTTACGGTAAATTATCGCATTTGCTGATGTATACGTCCAATATCTGGCGGAATAGGTTTAATATTTTCTGAAACGTTACTATACTAATGTTAACAGTGTGCATTTGTTAAAATATAACGAGAATCGTTCTCTTATAACGTTTCAAAACATAATGTAACTTTACGATTAATTATCACAATCCCTGATGTATACCACAGAACACAAAAGTACACGTGCATGCTCTCTGCTCCCAACCTGTCGATACACCACAGAACATGACAAAGTGTATTTCTCTCGCTCTATACTCTATGATGTGGCTTGGGAAGGGGGGCGACAGGTGAAGTAACAATGCTTGAGTGATGATGGGCCCCTACCTAAGCATAGTATTGCCCGTTAGCCACGAGTATACTAATACCATATTATGTTGTGTCATATTTTGTGAGATGATAATTAGCAATAAAAGTTTGAATTTGACATTATGCAGACAAGATGAAACAACTATGCGCGCACTTTTTCTTGGGCGCTAGATTTATTGATCAGAGTGGGCCGGGGGAAAGAAGAGGGAGCTAGCCCGCTTGTCTTTCTGCATTGTTGTCAACCAAAGAATTCTGTTATTCAGGAGAATCGCGCATTAGATAAGCGTGCATCACAACTCAAGTGCGGGGTATGTGGACAAACAACAAATTGAACTGGTCCTGTAAGTTGTAGGTATATTTAAGTAATACTTATTGTGTCATAAAAGACAGAAAACAATTATCATAAACAACTATAAACACACATTCACTCAGTTTGTGATTAAATTCCGAGTCCTCGCGTTTGTCGCCTTCGTCGCTCGTATTCTCGGCAGTGTTAATGATTTTCTCAATTGCATTTTCCACTACACCATCACGACTCTGGTATTCCAGCTCTTGCAGTATCCGTCCTAATGCATTGTATTACAGAAGAGAATGCTTCTATAGTAAGTTTCCGCAAATTTGTGTCTCCAATAATGTTACATTCTCTAAAAACATTATTTTCGCCCACGCCAGTTCAATTGCATTGAGATCATAATTATACGGAAGGAGACGAATAATAGTGTAACTCCTTTCGGCAGCCTAACATCTAGAACTTAAGTGTTGTTCTTGGTTTGTTGGCCTCTTATTAGAGCGCAGTTTTCGTCATGTCATAGTTATCGACAATGCCCTTTCTATCAAACAATGAATCATTATCATCTTGTTAGAGTTTTATTCAACTGTCGAGGGTGAATCGTTGCATTGTCAATCACAAAAACCGATGACGGAAGTTTAGGGAGAACTTAGAGCTGTCATTTTTCGAAGTTATGGGAATTCATTTGGCCACCCATGATAATCTCCTTGCGTGGACCAGGCTGCAAATATTAACTGCACCTCTTTAATAAATCCTCTTCTGGATACAACGCTGGCAACAATTAGCCTTTAGAGGCATTTCCCCAAGAAGTAACGGTCAAACATCGTTCTAATTTTGTCAACAATTCACAACAGTTATATTGTCGATCCAAGATTCGTCTAAATAACATACTTGCTTCCTGGTTTCTCTTGCACTCTTTATCTGTATAAGAAAATTAGCCTGACAGTCAGCGATTTCTCCCGTGCAGTAGATGTAAAAGAACCTCAAGCACTGATAAAGACGCCTCTGAGCAAAATTACAGGTCTTACACGCTCAATATAGAATGGGACGTTATGAACCACAGCAGTTAAAGAGCGTCCATAAATAAATCTCTTTTTTTGTCTCCAACAATAGTACTCGTTTGTTTTGCACTTTCTTCCACACAAAGCACATGAGTAGGTTATTTAGGAGAGAGCTGGCGCAGTTTTTTGCGTTTATATGGGAAAGGATAGGGAAAACGAGGGTGGATGCGACGGTTCAAGGAGGAAAATGCGTTTATAGGGGCGAGATAGGGAATACGTGGAGAGGTGCTAGGCTAGACAGAGGCTGAGAGTAGAGTATGCGTTTATATATGTATGAGAGTTATAGGAGCAGCAGGAGCTAGACAGAGGTTGAGTAGAGTATGGGATTATATGAGAGAGGTAGGGAACAGGAGGAGAGGTGTTAGGCTAGCCAGAGGTTGAGGAGTAGAGTAAGGTTTATATGAGAGATATAGGAAAACGAGGAGGGGTGTTAGGCTAGACAGAGGTTGAGGAGTGGAGTATGGTTTATATGAGAAGTATAGGAAAACGAGGAGAGGTATTAGGTTAGGAGAATTGAGTATGTGTTTATAAGAAGATACGAGAAAACGAAGAGATCCTGTTATAGGATAGACAGGTGTTAAAGGTAGAATGTGTTTTATATGAGCGGTATAGGAAACCAAAGAGAGATGCGCGGCTAGACAGGGGACAGGAGAGGAATGCGCTTTATGAGAGGTAGGGGATACGGGGAGTGGTGTTAGGCTAGACAGAGGTTGAGAGTAGAGTATGCGTTTATATGTATGAGAAGTATAGGAACAGGAAGAGGGGTGTTAGGCTATACAGAGGTCGAGGAGCAGAGTATGGTTTATATGAGAGTCATAGGAAAACGAGAGAGGTGTTAGGCTAGACAGAGCTAGAGGAGTAGAGTATGATTTATATGAGAAGTATAGGAACAGGAGGAGAGGTGTTAGGCTAGACAGATACTAAAGGAGTAGCAATATGGGTTTATATACAGGAGTGTTAGGTAATAGGAGGTGCTAGACTTGAAAGCGACTTTAGACGTGAACTTAGTGGAAAACTGTTTCATGTCAATGTTCTAGACACGCCCATCACGTAACCCATTCAGGGAAAAGGTGACCAGCAAAGGGAAAAATGTTACCAGCAAAGGGAAAAACGTGACCAGCAAAGGGAAAAATGTTACCAGCAAAGGGAAAAACGTGACCAGCAAAGGGAAAAAGGTGATCGGCAAAGGGAAAAATATGACCAGCAAAGGGAAAAAGGTGACCAGCAAAGGGAAAAACGTGACCAGCAAAGGGAAAAGGTGACCAGCAAAGGGAAAAACGTGACCAGCAAAGGGAAAAACGTGACCAGCAAAGGGAAAAATGTTACCAGCAAAGGGAAAAACGTGACCAGCAAAGGGAAAAAGGTGATCAGCAATGGGAAAAATGTGACCAGCAAAGGGAAAAAGGTGACCAGCAAAGGGAAAAACGTGACCAGCAAAGGGAAAAGGTGACCAGCAAAGCGAAAAATGTTACCTGCAAAGGGAAAAACGTGACCAGCAAAGGGAAAAATGTTACCAGCAAAGGGAAAAACGTGACCAGCAAAGGGAAAAAGGTGATCGACAAAGGGAAAAATGTGACCAGCAAAGGGAAAAACGTGACCAGCAAAGGGAAAAACGTGACCAGCAAAGGGAAAAATGTTACCAGCAAAGGGGAAAACGTGACCAGCAAAGGGAAAAACGTGACCAGCAAAGGGAAAAATGTTACCAGCAAAGGGAAAAACGTGACCAGCAAAGGGAAAAAGGTGATCAGCAAAGGGAAAAATGTGACCAGCAAAGGGAAAAAGGTGACCAGCAAAGGGAAAAACGTGACCAGCAAAGGGAAAAGGTGACCAGCAAAGGGAAAAACGTGACCAGTAAAGGGAAACATGTGACCAGTAAAGGGAAAAATGTGACCAGTAAAGGGTAAAAGGTGAGGAGTAAAGGGAAAAACGTGACCAGCAAAGGTAAAAACGTGACCAGCAAAGGGAAAAATGTGACCAGCAAAGGGAAAAAGGTGACCAGTAAAGGGAAAAATGGGACCAGCAAAGGGAAAAGCTAACCCACTCACACTAACAGGTAAGTAATTCAGCTAGTATTGCAAGAGGCTGACTGCATCATGGCAGTGTATGATTTCACAGGTAATTCAGCTAGTATCGTAGGTATTTAGGATAATTCATCTAGTATCACAGGAGGATAGATTCCAGGGGTTGGGTATAGCACAGTTTCGTATTTCACAGGTAACTCAGCTAGTATCGTAGGTATTTAGCATAATTCAAGTGTCATAGGTGTTTAGAGTAATTAAGCTAGTATCACAGGAGGATAGATTCCAGGGCTTGGGTATAGCATAGTTTCGTATTTCACAGGTAACTCAGGTAGTATCGTAGGTATTTAGCATAATTCAAGTGTCATAGATGTTTAGAGTAGTTAAGCTAGCATTACAGGAGGGTGGGTTCCAGGGTCGGTTATAACGTAGTTTCGTATTTTACAGATAGTTCAGGTAATATCGTAAGTATTTGGGTAATCAGCATAGTTTCACAGGTACTCGTGATAATTTCGATCAGAGATTTGTATCACAGGTATTTAAGGTAAATGCAGGTGATTCAGGTTGTATCAACGGTATTTGAGTCATTTTAACAGGTAATTCATCTAGTATCATTGATATTTGGTGCAAACCAGATAGTATCACAGGTGATCGTGCTAATTTAGAACAGGAATTCGTATCAGAGCTAGTTAAGGTAATTACACATGATTTCGCTAGTATCACAGGTATTTAAGTAATTTTAGCAGGTAATTCAACTAGTATCACAGGTACTCATGGTAATATAGAGAGTAATTAGATCATAAACATTTCTCATCCAACGTTACAACAATTTATATACTTTTTTCTAAATCTTACAAACTTATTATATGTTAAACAGTTATAAACTGCAGGGATAAACTGCATATGGTTCACAAATTAAAAAGCTTTGCGTCAACATACCTTTATTTAAGTTCGTTGTAGGTGCCTCTCCCCTTTTATCTAGGCTTGAGACTAGCACTAGGATTGCTCCTAATGGCAGGGTTACCACCTTCCCTTCCATCTTCTTCTTTCTTCATCAGACGTCTGCTAGTTGCATACACAGCACACGGATAAACTTCATTTTTAAGATTGTAGACTCACGAGAAAATCTTCATCTTCGACTTACATTCTCTTAAGCACTGCTTGTAATACTGTAATGTGCATACGCATAGGTAGTTATTCCATCCTCAGCAATAATTCTTTTATCATCAAAGGGATTCAATGTAATTTTATTCACTTGCACTGTGGTAACAGCATGCTTTCGTGATAGGATTAGATTCATGGGCGTTCTGATGATTTCACAGGTTTTAAGACAGTCTGTATAGCTGTCAAACGAAATGTACTGCTTAATAGCGCTACGTTTTATACCTTTAATCTTTTTATCATTGATCCTTGAATATCTAAGGCATACATCTTAGGACGTAGTCCAACAAAGCGCAGGATGATTTTGCTATTAGCCTCATCTTTAAATTTTCCCAATACCTTCTTGTTCTGAGTAGAGTAACATATATGGTTGGCAGGGTAATCAGCTGTATCGAGATGCTCAAGAAAACGTAGCTTGTCATGGTACACATCTTCAGTTGTAACACGATGAATGAACGAATCAGTGTCCATATACATAAGCTTCAGGTTTTCAGCTCCATAATAAGGCAACAACACGTCGTAATGATAGTGATACATTAATGTCTTGGAGATGTCCAACACACTCATACCAATGTATATAGACTTGTTGAATACAATCTGACGAGAGGCCATATGTACAGCAGCTACAATGATAGCAGCAATAGATCCTGCAGCTACAGAAACATTACCCGCAGCCTGGACAATAGCTGTAACAGAAGCAAATACAATAGCTACCGTAGCAGATACAGCAGCTGTACGACAATAGATGTAACAGATCTTACAGCTGTAGCAACATCTGCTACAATAACAGCAGCGACAAACACCAGTTACATAACAGCTGTAGGAGCAGCAGCTAATCCAGCAGCAGGAAAGATTTAGCACTCTTAGCAATAGCAAGCATCACAGCAAAGATATTCCAGCTGTAGCTTCACCCACCACAGCAACAGCAGTCATCACTCCGGCTGTAACATCAAATACGAGAGCTGAAGTAGTAGATACAACACTGTAACATCAGCTACAGCAATAACAGTATCAGATCAGGTAGCTGTAACAGCATTAGACATAGTCAGCACAATACCTATAGCAGAAGCAAATACAGCAGCTATCGTAGCAGATACAGAGACTGTACAACAATAGCTGTAACAGACCCCACAGCTGTAGCAGCATCTGCTATAACAATAGCAGTAGCCGTCGCATTACATAACAACTGCAGCAGCAGCTAGAGATTTAGCAGTGTTAGCAATAGCAAGCATCACAGCAATGATATTCCAGCTGTAGATTCCCCTACCACAGCAACAGCAGTCATCACAACAACATCAACAGTAAATACGACAGATGTAGTAGCAGATACAGCATCTATAGCAACAGCAGCTACAACGATAGCACCAATAGATCCTGCAGCTGTAGCAGCATTAGACACAATCAGCACAATAGCTGTAGCAAAAGCAAATACAATTACTATCGTAGCAGATACAGCAGCTGTACAACAATAGATGTAACAGATCCTACAGCTGTAGCAACATCTGATACAATAATAGCAGCGACAACAACCGGTTACATTACAGCTGTAGCAGCAGCAGCTAATCCATTTTTTGTTCAAATGTAGCAGCTTTATCAGTTAAATCAATGCTTCATTAAACAAGGATTGTAAGGGTAGACGTCTCTTCCCTTTATATAGGCCTGAGACTAACACTAATATTTGCTCCTAATGACAATGGTTACCGCCTCCCCTTCCATCTTCTCCTTTCTTCACCATTTGTCTGCTATGTGAATACACAGCACATGAGTAAACTTTAATTTTTTAACATTGTAGACTCGCGGAGATCATCAAAGGGATTCAATGTAATTTTATTCACTTGCACAGTAGTAGCAGCGTGCTTTCATGATAAGATTAGATTCATAGGCGTTCTGATGATTTCACAGGTTTTAAGACAATCAGTATAACTCTCAAATGTAAAGTACTGCTTAATAGCACTACGTTTATACCCTTAATCGTTTTTATCATTGAGCCGTGGATATCTAAGGCATACATCTTAGCTCGTAGTCCGACAAAGCGCTGGATGATTTTACCATTAGCCTCATCTTTAGATTTCCCAAGCACTTTGTTTAGAGCTGAATAGCATATATAGTTGACAGGGTAATCAGCTGTATCCAGATGCTCAAGTAAACGTAACTTGTCCTGGTACACATCTTCAGTCATCACACGATGAATGAACGAATCAGTGTCCATATACATGAGCTTCAGGTTTTCAGATCCATAATATGCCAGCAACACATAATGATAGTGGTACATTAATGTCTTGGAGATATCCAACACACTCATACCGATGTATATAGGCTTGTTGAACACGATCTGACGAGAGGCCATATGCACAGCAGCTAGATTGACGGCATATATTGTTCGATCGATAAACGTAGCCTTGACGATCAGCTTCTCTAGAGTCTTCTAATTTATCACCAGTCGTATATCCATACGATCAGGCAGATTCTCCATAGTTTTTCCAAACATGACGTTGTTAAAGAGCTGTAGACGGCCTTCTCGAAATCATTTGCAGCTTATTGTAGTAGCCTGTTGTTAACTTCCACATAAGGTTTTAACCACTATGACTGTTGGAATTGCAGCACACGATGGATTTTTTTAGTCGTAACCCATGATTAAGAGCTTGCTTCAAAGCCATGTAATGTACTACATACTTCTTTCGAGGTCCAAGACGAGGTATCAGTTTCTTTGTATATGATTTCAATGGTTTCGTACACTCAGGCAGGAAAGGTAGATCGTTAAGTTCTATAGGATGCTCGATGTCCATGACGTCACACCCAGAGACAGGATGTCTGACAGTATCAAACACGTTTAAACTCGTCTCGTAACTACCTGTATGTGCTGTCACACCAACAAGAGAAGTATTCCCACACGCTCATTGAGACAAATGTTCCATTCAAAGCCTACCACAACCACCACCACCACCGCCGCCACCACCGCTACCACCAGCCATTATACCAAAGCTAGAACAATCTCTATTATCACAATACTTAAAAGTAAAGGCTTAAAAGGTAACGTAGAAGATTTTATCCCTTGTTTAGTTAAATGTATTTATATACTACATTATTTCACGTTTTCATTCCCTTTTCAATTCTTCCTTTCCATCTTCCCACAGAAAGACCACTACAATCACAAGCAAAGCAATTTTTCCGGAGTTACAGAGATCCTAAGCTTCTAGAATCGAACTCGGTAATACTTTTAATAAATGTGTTTTAGTAATTTAGCTCCCCCGCATCAGCATCTACCATTTAATCTTTACTCGAACCTGATATGATACATAGGCTTGATGATATATGAAATCACCCCTTCGGGATTCAATCTGAGTGCTTTAAAGTAGTTATTGTCATGATAACAATATTTAGGAACTAGGTACTCTGTTTACGGTTTACTTAACGCATCTATCTAAACTAAATTACGAGTTATTAAATTTGCAAGTAAATTTCATTGAATCGGTATTCGAACCCAGAACACCAGGAACAAAATAATTTATAATATTAGCTTGAAATGTTAAACAAAGCTGTGTGCAGTTACGCTATCAATCTAAGTGATATATTCTAGTGTACAGAGGAAAATTAAGGAACTCATTAAAAGATGGGGAATCGAACCAAGCACAACTGATTGACAATTATATACAGCATTAATTACCTATTATAAGAGCTATCAATCATCCTTTGGTCCACTCCTCTACCTCTCCTAGTTTCCGGGATAATGAAAATTTAAAATTAAGGATCGAACCCAGGACGTCAGGTATCTAATTGCACATCCATGATGATGATATGCGGTTTAAGGGCGCTAAACTGCTGCGGTCATCAGCGCCCTTTGCACATCCATAAGATACTACCTAACAACATAAACGTAACAAAGTTTATTTGGCGTCTTTATCTTAATTGGTTTAGGAGTTATTAAATTTATAATTAAATTACATTTTATCGGTATTCGAACACATAACACCAGAAACAAAATTATTTACAATATTAGTTTGATATGTTAAAAAGAGCTGTATGCAGTTACAGCATCAATCTAAGTGTTATATTCTAAAGTATAGAGAAAAATTAAGGAAGTCACTGACAGATCGGGATTCGAACTAGGGACAACTGATTGAAAATTATATACAGTATTAATTACACATTATAACAGCTATCAAACATGCTTTGGTCCATCCCTCTACCTTTCTTAGTTTCCGAGATAATGGCGATTTAAAAAAATTAAAGATCGAACCCGGGACACCAGGTACCCAAATATACATTCAGAAGAAACTACCTAAAGATTTAAATTTAATAAAGTTTAATTGACGTCTTTATCTTAATTAGTCTCTGAGTTATTAGAAGATGAATTTGTAATCCCTCCTAGGATTCGAACCCAGGCATCCCGGCCAACTCGGATTAATATCTCCAGGACGCGGTGCATTCCAAAGAATTGATTACCTTTTATCCCATTGTTCTATCTCTTTTCATTCAGGAGATATAAGCGATTAATCAGTAGTAGGGAATTGAGAGTGGGGCTAATTAGTGGGAGGGGGCTAATTAGCATATTAATTGCATTCCATGCATATTAAGTGCGCCAGAACTGTCTGAATGAGCGTGTGGGAATACTTCTCTTGTTGGTGTGACAGCACATACAGGTAGTTACGAGACGAGTTTAAACGTGTTTGATACTGCCAGACATCCTGTCTCTGGGTGTGACGTCATGGACATCGAGCATCCTATAGAACTTAACGATCTACCTTTCCTGCCTGAGTGTACGAAACCATTGAAATCATATACAAAGAAACTGATACCTCGTCTTGGACCTCGAAAGAAGTATGTAGTACATTACATGGCTTTGAAGCAAGCTCTTAATCATGGGTTACGACTAAAAAAAATCCATCGTGTGCTGCAATTCCAACAGTCATAGTGGTTAAAACCTTATGTGGAAGTTAACAACAGGCTACTACAATAAGCTGCAAATGATTTCGAGAAGGCCGTCTACAGCTCTTTAACAACGTCATGTTTGGAAAAACTATGGAGAATCTGCCTGATCGTATGGATATACGACTGGTGATAAATTAGAAGACTCTAGAGAAGCTGATCGTCAAGGCTACGTTTATCGATCGAACAATATATGCCGTCAATCTAGCTGCTGTGCATATGGCCTCTCGTCAGATCGTGTTCAACAAGCCTATATACATCGGTATGAGTGTGTTGGATATCTCCAAGACATTAATGTACCACTATCATTATGTGTTGCTGGCATATTATGGATCTGAAAACCTGAAGCTCATGTATATGGACACTGATTCGTTCATTCATCGTGTGATGACTGAAGATGTGTACCAGGACAAGTTACGTTTACTTGAGCATCTGGATACAGCTGATTACCCTGTCAACTATATATGCTATTCAGCTCTAAACAAAGTGCTTGGGAAATCTAAAGATGAGGCTAATGGTAAAATCATCCAGCGCTTTGTCGGACTACGAGCTAAGATGTATGCCTTAGGTATCCACGGCTCAATGATTAAAACGATTAAGGGTATAAACGTAGTGCTATTAAGCAGTACTTTACATTTGAGAGTTATACTGATTGTCTTAAAACCTGTGAAATCATCAGAACGCCTATGAATCTAATCTTATCATGAAAGCACGCTGCTACTACTGTGCAATTGAATAAAATTACATTGAATCCCTTTGATGATCTCCGCGAGTCTACAATGTTAAAAAATTAAAGTTTACTCATGTGCTGTGTATTCACATAGCAGACAAATGGTGAAGAAAGGAGAAGATGGAAGGGGAGGCGGTAACCATTGTCATTAGGAGAAAATATTAGTGTTAGTCTCAGGCCTATATAAAGGGAAGAGACGTCTACCCTTACAATCCTTGTTTAATGAAGCATTGATTTAACTGATAAAGCTGCTACATTTGAACAAAAAATGGATTAGCTGCTGCTGCTACAGCTGTAATGTAACCGGTTGTTGTCGCTGCTATTATTGTATCAGATGTTGCTACAGCTGTAGGATCTGTTACATCTATTGTTGTACAGCTGCTGTATCTGCTACGATAGTAATTGTATTTGCTTTTGCTACAGCTATTGTGCTGATTGTGTCTAATGCTGCTACAGCTGCAGGATCTATTGCTGCTATCGTTGTAGCTGCTGTTGCTATAGATGCTGTATCTGCTACTACATCTGTCGTATTTACTGTTGATGTTGTTGTGATGACTGCTGTTGCTGTGGTAGGGGAATCTACAGCTGGAATATCATTGCTGTGATGCTTGCTATTGCTAACACTGCTAAATCTCTAGCTGCTGCTGCAGTTGTTATGTAATGCGACGGCTACTGCTATTGTTATAGCAGATGCTGCTACAGCTGTGGGGTCTGTTACAGCTATTGTTGTACAGTCTCTGTATCTGCTACGATAGCTGCTGTATTTGCTTCTGCTATAGGTATTGTGCTGACTATGTCTAATGCTGTTACAGCTACCTGATCTGATACTGTTATTGCTGTAGCTGATGTTACAGTGTTGTATCTACTACTTCAGCTCTCGTATTTGATGTTACAGCCGGAGTGATGACTGCTGTTGCTGTGGTGGGTGAAGCTACAGCTGGAATATCTTTGCTGTGATGCTTGCTATTGCTAAGAGTGCTAAATCTTTCCTGCTGCTGGATTAGCTGCTGCTCCTACAGCTGTTATGTAACTGGTGTTTGTCGCTGCTGTTATTGTAGCAGATGTTGCTACAGCTGTAAGATCTGTTACATCTATTGTCGTACAGCTGCTGTATCTGCTACGGTAGCTATTGTATTTGCTTCTGTTACAGCTATTGTCCAGGTGCGGGTGATGTTTCTGTAGCTGCAGGATCTATTGCTGCTATCATTGTAGCTGCTGTACATATGGCCTCTCGTCAGATTGTATTCAACAAGTCTATATACATTGGTATGAGTGTGTTGGACATCTCCAAGACATTAATGTATCACTATCATTACGACGTGTTGTTGCCTTATTATGGAGCTGAAAACCTGAAGCTTATGTATATGGACACTGATTCGTTCATTCATCGTGTTACAACTGAAGATGTGTACCATGACAAGCTACGTTTTCTTGAGCATCTCGATACAGCTGATTACCCTGCCAACCATATATGTTACTCTACTCAGAACAAGAAGGTATTGGGAAAATTTAAAGATGAGGCTAATAGCAAAATCATCCTGCGCTTTGTTGGACTACGTCCTAAGATGTATGCCTTAGATATTCAAGGATCAATGATAAAAAGATTAAAGGTATAAAACGTAGCGCTATTAAGCAGTACATTTCGTTTGACAGCTATACAGACTGTCTTAAAACCTGTGAAATCATCAGAACGCCCATGAATCTAATCCTATCACGAAAGCATGCTGTTACCACAGTGCAAGTGAATAAAATTACATTGAATCCCTTTGATGATAAAAGAATTATTGCTGAGGATGGAATAACTACCTATGCGTATGCACATTACAGTATTACAAGCAGTGCTTAAGAGAATGTAAGTCGAAGATGAAGATTTTCTCGGGAGTCTACAATCTTAAAAATGAAGTTTATCCGTGTGCTGTGTATGCAACTAGCAGACGTCTGATGAAGAAAGAAGAAGATGGAAGGGAAGGTGGTAACCCTGCCATTAGGAGCAATCCTAGTGCTAGTCTCAAGCCTAGATAAAAGGGGAGAGGCACCTACAACGAACTTAAATAAAGGTATGTTGACGCAAAGCTTTTTAATTTGTGAACCATATGCAGTTTATCCCTGCAGTTTATAACTGTTTAACATATAATAAGTTTGTAAGATTTAGAAAAAAGTATATAAATTGTTGTAACGTTGGATGAGAAATGTTTATGATCTAATTACTCTCTATATTACCATGAGTACCTGTGATACTAGTTGAATTACCTGCTAAAATTACTTAAATACCTGTGATACTAGCCGAATCATGTGAAATTACCTTAACTAGCTCTGATACGAATTCCTGTTCTAAACTAGCACGATCACCTGTGATACTATCTGGTTTGCCCCAAATATCAATGATACTAGATGAATTACCTGTTAAAATGACTCAAATACCGTTGATACAACCTGAATCACCTGCATTTACCTTTAATAGCTGTGATACAAATCTCTGATCGAAATTATCACGAGTACCTGTGAAACTATGCTGATTACCCAAATACTTACGATATTACCTGAACTATTTGTAAAATACGAAACTACGTTATAACCGACCCTGGAACCCACCCTCCTGTAATGCTAGCTTAACTACTCTAAACACCTATGACACTTGAATTATGCTAAATACCTACGATACTACCTGAGTTACCTGTGAAATACGAAACTATGCTATACCCAAGCCCTGGAATCTATCCTCCTGTGATACTAGCTTAATTACTCTAAACATCTATGACACTTGAATTATGCTAAATACCTACGATACTAGCTGAGTTACCTGTGAAATACGAAACTGTGCTATACCCAACCCCTGGAATCTATCCTCCTGTGATACTAGATGAATTATCCTAAATACCTACGATACTAGCTGAATTACCTGTGAAATCATACACTGCCATGATGCAGTCAGCCTCTTGCAATACTAGCTGAATTACTTACCTGTTAGTGTGAGTGGGTTAGCTTTTCCCTTTGCTGGTCCCAATTTTCCCTTTACTGGTCACCTTTTTCCCTTTGCTGGTCACATTTTTCCCTTTGCTGGTCACGTTTTTCCCTTTGCTGGCCAGGTTTTTCCCTTTGCTGGTAACGTTTTTCCCTTTACTGCTCACCTTTTTTTTCCCCCTTTACTGGTCACCTTTTACCCTTTACTGGTCACATTTTCCCCTTTACTGGTCACATTTTTCCCTTTGCTGGTCACGTTTTTCCCTTTGCTGGTCACGTTTTTCCCTTTGCTGATCACCTTTTTCCCTTTGCTGGTCACGTTTTTCCCTTTGCTGGTAACATTTTTCCCTTTGCTGGTCACGTTTTTCCCTTTGCTGGTCACGTGTTTCCTTTTGCTGTTCACCTTTTCCCTTTGCTGGTCACGTTTTTCCCTTTGCTGGTCACCTTTTTCCCTTTGCTGGTCATATTTTTCCCTTTGCTGATCACCTTTTTCCCTTTGCTGGTCACGTTTTTCCCTTTGCTGGTAACATTTTTCCCTTTGCTGGTCACGTTTTTCCCTTTGCTGGTCACGTTTTTCCCTTTGCTGGTAACATTTTTCCCTTTGCTGGTCACCTTTTCCCTGAATGGGTTACGTGATGGGCGTGTCTAGAACATTGACATGAAACAGTTTTCCACTAAGTTCACGTCTAAAGTCGCTTTCAAGTCTAGCACCTCCTATTACCTAACACTCCTGTATATAAACCCATATTGCTACTCCTTTAGTATCTGTCTAGCCTAACACCTCTCCTCCTTTTCCTATACTTCTCATATAAATCATACTCTACTCCTCTAGCTCTGTCTAGCCTAACACCTCTCTCGTTTTCCTATGACTCTCATATAAACCATACTCTGCTCCTCGACCTCTGTCTAGCCTAACACCCCTCTTCCTGTTCCTATACTTCTCATACATATAAACGCATACTCTACTCTCAACCTTTGTCTAGCCTAACACCACTCCCCGTATCCCCTATCTCTCATAAAGCGCATTCCTCTCCTGTCCCCTGTCTAGCCGAGCATCTCTCTTTGGTTTCCTATACCGCTCATATAAAACACATTCTACCTTTAACACCTGTCTATCCTATAACAGGATCTCTCCGTTTTCTCGTATTTTCTTATAAACACATACTCAATTCTCCTAACCTAATACCTCTCCTCGTTTTCCTATACTTCTCATATAAACCATACTCCACTCCTCAACCTCTGTCTAGCCTAACACCCCTCCTCGTTTTCCTATATCTCTCATATAAAACTTACTCTACTCCTCAACCTCTGGCTAGCCTAACACCTCTCCTCCTGTTCCCTACCTCTCTCATATAATCCCATACTCTACTCAACCTCTGTCTAGCTTCTGCTGCTCCTATACCTCTCATACATATATAAACGCATACTCTACTCTCAGCCTCTGTCTAGCCTAGCACCTCTCCACGTATTCCCTATCTCGCCCCTATAAACGCATTTTCCTCCTTGAACCGTCGCATCCACCCTCGTTTTCCCTATCCTTTCCCATATAAACGCAAAAAACTGCGCCAGCTCTCTCCTAAATAACCTACTCACATGGATTTTAAAACTTTGCGCAAAGAAGTTGAGCTGTCTCCACTATATTTTTTCCCGCAAGACGGAATTTAACATTTTTATAGTCGAAAGCACTTTCTGGACTGTAGAACTTGGATTGTATCCCGAATTACTATCTTTGTCTTATCAAATTCGTCTATCTTCAGTTTTCCTCGAACCCTGGTTCTAAGGACAACAGAAGAAAAAATTCTGATGTTACACTCACATGACTTTCTCTACTCTTGTACAAACCATTTTTACAAACTCTTATGCTCCATCTATTTAATTTTAATCGAGATAAACATTTGCAGAAACGATCTTTTGACATGCAAAGAGAATTACATTTTACACATAGCCACCAGTTCTAAAAATACTTGACTATCGCTTAAGGTGTACTGTGTTCCCCTTGTTTTGTAATTGCAAGGGCAATATAGAAATACAGTAGCCTTTAAGCATAGACATATATCTTAATAGCTGGTTGCTAGGTGCAGCACCATTCTCTTTGCCACAGATTAATACTCTTTGCATATCTAAGAGAAAAAAATGAAGAACGAATTCCCATTTTAGAAAAAGTTAAGTATTGAAAAGTTTAAGGGAGTAACAAGCAATATCTCGAAAATGGTTCACTCAATAAAAAAAATGTATGACATAAGTAGTGTATTTTAACGCGATCTACATTTTTTGTGTAGTAAAAGTTTGTCTGTCTCTTATGGTTTACCAGTTATGGGAAAGTCGTTCACAATGAAGAATACTTTTGGAGACATTCCCAGAAAATTCAAGATATACATTTTATTTGTCATGAAAATATCTTAAACATATGATATTTTAATCAAAATCGTTGGAGCCATTTTTGAGAAAATTAAAATTTTCGAAAAATCTTCCATGTAAAGGGTAATCTGGGGTGGGGGGACCTTCGTGTCCCATCCTTGGAAGATACTGAACCTAAATACCAAGTTTGGTGTTTATCCGACTGTTCGTTTCTGAGTTATGCTGTTCACAGACAGACACAGACATGTTTCCAAAAATCCTTTTTTTGGATTCAGGGGATCTCAAAACATGTATTTCCGGTGAAATCTCGGTATAGAATTTTTGGGTGGAATACAATACTTGCCCTACTTACTATACGTAGTAGAGAAAGTAAAAATTCCGATGCGTTATATTCACATGCCTTTCCCTACCATCTGGGGCTTATTAGTCGTTATATAAATTCTTACGAAAGTTTATTTTTGTACATTCATTTTAATCGAGATAAAAGTTTTCAGAAATAGTTGCATTGCACATTTCACTATAAACATAAAAGGAATATCGGTAGCCAAATGATTAAGAACTGGACACTAATGAATAAATTCCATGCTCTTTGCCTGCAATCCCGAGAAACAACTGAACATGGATGGGCTTGAAAGGAATGACAAAGTAGTGAACAAATGAAACCATTAATAACGGATGTCTCGGAAATGGCTGATGCCATAAAAACGTTCTTTAAAATAAAGGCCAAATTGCTTTAGTTGTGGCCCGTCGAAGTAGTTGAACGTGAATGATTCGAGTTTTAGACGCGCAGATCCCTCGGCTACGCCCTGTCGTCGCGCCACAAGTAGAGCAAAATGTCGAAAATAAATTGTGTGCTTTAAAGATATTTATTTTTTGTGTATTACGTTTTCGTGTATCGCTTAGCGTTTACCAGTATGTATACTAGTTTATACAAAAACAAAAAATTCCTTCTGAATGAAAAGCACTTGAAAGGCTATTCACAGAAAATAATCTCTCTACATCGCAAGAAGTATCTGGCGTATATTTTGAGCAGGTGGAAGAGGCTGGCAGAAAGGAGGAGAAAGAGACCAAGGAAGTCCACGGAAGATATAGATACAGTAGTTACAATAATTATTATTGGAGCGGGAACGAACCAATCATGGTTTAGTCCTTGGAGTAGAAGAAAGAAGAAGAATTATTATTTCGTAATGGAACTGTTTATTTTAATCTACTCCAATACAGAACGAGAATGAATGAATGAATGAATGAATGAACGAACGAACGAATGAATGAAGTAGTTCTCAACAATGAACTGTCGTTCTCACTAATGAGTCGCACTATTTCAAAGCTGACAACACAACGGAGAATAATTAGTGAAATTTGGGAATAATTTAATTCTCTATAGCCTATTCCACTCTATTCTATAGTGCTTAAACACTAGATTCAGTTTTGGTATGGTAGGTTAACGCAAAACGTGTCTGTAAATGTAATGATTTTTCATTGTTATTATTGTTGTATGTACTTTAATTTAGCGCGCAAATGGATTCAGCTATTGGTCTTCTGTGGCTATTGCCTTAGTTGCGGTGTGGTGTACGAAAGAAAACTAAAATTTAATGCAACTTAGAAAGGCAGGCCACAATAAAACTGCAGAAATATTCTTTAAGTTGGCTAAGATTTGTCTTGTGAGTATATACTAGATTTTGATTTGAACTGTCGTTTACATTGCTGTTGTGACGGTGAGGTTAATAAGAATAAAAGTAACATTTTTTGTTGTGTTCGAAGGTGATACAAAATGGGGAATGGAAATAATTAACCAGAACGGCGCAGTGCGTTGTAATATTAAACTGACGTTCATTTTTTCAAAGCCTCAGTTTTCTTTAGTTAAATCACCAAAGCGTCAACTGTTATACAAGGCGTTAAAAATGCAAATTTTATTTGCAGAAATGAGCAGTGACTTTCAAAATTTTATATACAAATATCTAAATGACGGTAAATTAGCACCTGTAGTATAATATGTAAGGCAGCAGGTATCGTGAAGTGTGTTTGTCACTTTTGTTTTTAAGTTAAGTGTGTGAACTTTACATAAGGGATGGTCACTTGGCTTGGTGCTGTAGATTTCTGAACAGATAACTGTTAGTTGCTCATATGCTTGGGTGTATTGAAGAATAAGTCATTTGCAGCCCTATTAGAAAAGTCTCAATCTAATAGGCATACTTATCTAAATCAGATTGGTTTTGAGAGTCCTAGCTTTAACTCTTTCCGTAGTTGTGAGATTGGTTGTTGCAAGTTCTCTTCAAATGATATCCGTACCAGCATTACCTTAATTTAGAAAACTTTATTGATGTTCTCAGACTGAGTGACTTCGCCATTGAATACTAAAATTGAACTTATGTTTTCATTATGTGGTTTTTGAAATATTTGCTGCTGAGTTGCAGCGTAACACCAAGATATATATGGGTGTTTATTATTGTACTTTTATTTTAATGTTTTACTTGTGTATGCTCATTCCATCTTGCAGTGTATTTTGTCTTCACTTCTAAAGACTACCATTTCCATTGTTACTTCCTATAGAGGAAGCATTGCGTTCCACCTAAAAATTTGATACCAAGATTTCACCAGAAATATATGCTTTGAAATTCCCTGAATTGAAAAAGAAGTACATTTAGAGAAAGGTGTGTTTGTTTTGTTTTTAGGATGCAACAAAATCTTCCCATCCTAAACTACCCATTGCTTGGAAAAAGTTTTCTTTAATTTTCTCAAAAATGTCTCCGATGATTTTGATAAAAATACTTGGTGTTTTAAGTTATTGGCATGACAAATAGAATGTATTTTGAATTTTCTGTGAACTTTTCTTCATTCTGAGTGAGTCGTGTATAATTGGTAAATGGTAGCAGATAGATATATTTGTAAGGCCATTATTCCCTATGTGGGTAGTGAGCACTTTCCTTATCAGTATGTAACATGCTGTCGTTGGCATTCTGCTGCCAACATTGCAGCATCAAGGGCCCTAAGGTGCAAGGCATAGCCGAGGGATTTGAGGACCCTCATCCTCAAAGTGTAGCTGAGGGATGTTTTTTTAGAAGGAGTGGAGCAGCTGCGGAGCGACGAAAGGGCGTAGCCGTAGAATCTGCGCATCTAAACTTGAATGATCCACATTTTCCTTGCTTTGCACATTCCATTGGCCATATTTTTTTTCATCACGTTCACAATATCTTTTGACAAGATTTTCGCAAAAGCTAAGTAGTCGCCAAGAAAGGGCCAATATTTTCGATAAAGCAACAACTCCTACACAATTTAAGAACCCAGGATACTACACAATCAACTATGCGTATTAAAAAACTCAGATTCTGTAATTTCATACCTCCTACGGAATAATGTCGAATTGTAGTACTACTCCTCAGAACAAATGTATCCATAGCGTTGTTTACACGATCACTGCAGCAACTAACCATGATGTGTATAGCGAGCACAGCTTCTTGAATTAAAGATTATAACAGCAGTAATTCTAAATGTCCCAAGTAGTACACAGAAAATTTAAATGTGTTAAGGGGAGGCATCGGTGAAATTTAGGCAAAAATGATGAAAAATCCGATTTTTCGTTTTTTGCCTTAAAATTATGTTTATACTTTCAGAATCTATTGTAGTTTACGCCGCATCACCATTTAAAAGGCCTTTACGTCATAATTTAAATGCTATTTGCGGGTGGGCGTGCCTCCTGAAATGCACTCATTACCCCTTTGCAGCAAAATCGCATACAATTTTGAAGTTTAAATCAGGTGGTCGCATTCAGTGCTAGTAAATGTTAGCAGAGACATCTTCTGGGATTTTCTTCAAACATTCACCCCAGGAAAGCATGGCTTCAGTTCGTTTGTTTATATTTGAATGAGTGACCACGTGCTCGTGTTTTGGGGAAATTCAGACATGATATACATCTTGTACAAGAGAGAAGTCTTCTTTATAGTGGCCTACAAATAGATAAGTACAATTTAGAATAAGAATAGTAATAATATAGAAGAAATTGAGGCAGGGAATACAAAATAAGAGTCTTGCTGTAAGAGAAAATCTGGTTCTTGGTTTAGCTGTTTGTAAACATACAAACAGCTAATTCTCTTCTCACTGTCGGAATTTACTATAAGGTTGTAAAAATTGTACATTAGATGGACTAACTTTCCATAAATTTCTTGTTATTAATTCGTATAACATTATTACAAAATGGGTAGGCCTAGTAAGAGAAGGCAGAGAAAGAAATCTCTTGCAGCAAGATAAAATATAATGTCTAGATGACAAACTGGCAAATCTGAGGGGGAAACAACAAAGTTAGGCCTACAGTAGATCTTGAGGAAGCAAATTCAAATGGTAAAAAATTTCAACATTTCTCCAGCGATGGTGAAAATGAAATGAATGTGAAGCTACCAAGTCCAGATTATGTACTTGTGCACAGTGAATTTTGGAGTCCATATTTAACAGTTTAACATTGTCGCAGTATTCTGTCGTGTTATCTTTTTTTACTTGGGGCCTGTTTTACTATTTTGTATTTTGGGTTCTTTGTCCTCCGGCTAGCTATTATTACTCAGTCGAGCAAATATCTCTTGAGCAGGGCATGTAAACGGAAAGGAGTTGTTAGTAAAAGATAACACTGATAAAAGAATTTGTTTTTACAGTTTTATTGCCGTCACACTTAATTAATTTCACATATTTAATCTTGATACATGCCTGACTGAAACTGTTATATTTTCGAATATAACTACAATCACTTATTTGCAGCGCACTATTAATTCGCGTATTTCACATTTTGTAACTAACTTTACGATGCGAGAGATTCTGTAGAATTGCATAATGTGTACTTCGTGAATGCTTCCTTAGAACTGCCCGACGATAGCTTGTGAGAGAGATTTCTTAGAACTGCGTGACGTTTACCTTGTGAATGATTCTGTAGAACTGCGTGATACTTGCCTTTGGCTCCAGAATTTATACTCCCTCACCCCGATATGCCTAAACATTATAATAGTGCTGCTATTGGTTACTAAATTGCGCCAACATTAGCGTCTGTTTTATAAGCCAATCAAAACTACAAACACATATGCTCTAGGGAAGATATTCCCTCCATTTCTAAAGAAAGGCGCGCTACCCTGACGTCATTTGTTTGTCTCTTCTAATTGATAAACAACTCACCCCATTGCTTCATTGTTACCCGCTCCTATTGTCAGTTTCAGTGAGGCCGTGTAAGCTTATTTCTTAACAATGCTTATAGCTAACAAACATCTAAAATCATTGTTATACAATGTTAATTTACACTACAATCACTCTGGCATTCAGTGTTGTGATATAAAATACTGCCTCAACATGCACAGATTGTGGTTTCAAGTTTGTAAGCAAAATTTAGTAATACAAAAGGTCTTGCCAGTAAAGTAATTGTACTGGTCATAAAAGTTATGTGGATACATACACTAGTACTAGAGTTACCAATGATTCTTCTAGGCCACCTTTTGATGTAATTAGCAAAATGGTTTGAGCGTTTCACCAGGCAGTTGAAAGCTTAACCATTGTAAGGCTTCAAAATTATTATAGATGTGCAATTAAAAACAATGTTCCAAATGTAGATCCGATGAAATCTGCAGTATTTGCAACTCTCAATTAATGAGAAGCCACAGCACTTTAAATGGAGGTGAATTATCTGGGTGCATTTATAATTGCGCTGTTGCTAAAAGTGAGGAATCCTAAACATGAAGGGAACAGGAGAACATTTCTTTCATCCAGTGTAGTCAATACAATTATGGCAGTATATCAGAGATTAGCCAGTACTAATTTATTAGAGAGATGTACAAAAATAAAAACCCAAAATGTAAATGAGAGTTTACATAGTTTAATATGGAGTAAATGTCCCAAAGAAGTTTTTGTTTCTAGAAAGAAATTACAAATTTAACGATCAGCGAATTCAATATGGCTTGTGAGAGTACTCTGTATGCAAAGGAAAGGGTCACAGCTAGTAAGGTAAGTCCAGTCAGCAGAAGAATTAGTAGTGTCAGGGATAGGCGACGATTAAGCAGAGTGCATTAATTATATTAAATACATTCAAATCAGCAAAGAAATAGTTAAGAGTAGTAAAACTTAAAGAAGAGGAAGCTAAACAGTTATTTGAAGGACCTTCATATGGTTCAGGGAAATTAAAAATCAGTAAATATATGTGATTATAAATTTAAAACTTTAAAGTCATTTTTCTTCGGTTTCTGTTTTCTACATTTTTTAGTGTTCAAAATGCTCCTTGCAATGTAGTTTCTTATATATTTCTTTGAAAGTTTGCACACATATTCTTAGATAACTGCTACATAAAACTTGGTATTTTAAATGAGCTATATGGAGAAGTTCAATTGTTATTGAATTTTTATTTTGAAAATTATTAATAATTTGGAAAAAAAAAAGTCATCTATGTATTCAATAATTTTTTTCTCCAAAACTATTTGGCATATCTAAAAAAGAATAGCAAGTTTTGTAGACGTAATCAAAAGAATTATACAGCCAGAGTTTAGTTTATTTATAACTAATAATGTTTTGCATGGAGCATTTGTTATACTACACTAAAACTGTGGCAAAAAAACCAATAAATATTTTTTTTGGCAAATCTTTCTTGCATAGAAAAGTGATACCTACTAGATACCCTTTGGCACAAATACATACAAAATTTCACATCGTTGTTACCAAAACTATGGATTTTAGCAATTTTCACAGATGCCTCCCCTAAAGCACACAATTTGTGTCAAAAATCTTTTGGCATTATTCATTTCTGAGATATTTTTTATTATTGCTTTCAATTCTAAAATACTTCCTCTTTTAAGTGGTAAAATCATTCTTTTATCTCGAGGTGATGCAAAGAGCATGGATTTCAAAGACTTCACATAATGACTTGCTTTTTAAAAACCTCACTTGCTTTAGTCTAATGTGTTTTTCTAAATGTGTAATGAAAGTTTGTCTCTATTAACAAGAAGTAAGGTTTTGTAAGAATATTTTACAGAAGAGTGAGTAGAGAAAATCATGTGAATGCAACACAAAATGTTTTTTCCATTATTTTCCCTACCCCATTGTTTTCAGTTCACTTTGAAGAAGTGTTTGACCAATTTCACGCGGATCCGTCTGCTAGCAGTTGCATGTATTAGAGCACAGGTAAGATCATCTGCTTTCACTTCACAGCTCGTGCTCTTTCATTTATAAATGGTTCAAGCTTCATCGTACATTTTTACTTTCTCTACTAAGTAGGGGAAGTATTGCATTCCACCCATACCGAGATTTCACCGGAAATACATGTTTTGAGGTGCACTTAATGCAAATAAAGCATTTTTGGAAACATGTCCGTGTGTGTGTGTGTGTGTGTCTATGAACAGCATTACTTAGAAACGAACAGTCGGATAAACACCAAACTTGGTATTCAGATTCAGTATCCTCCAGAGATACGACACGAAGGTTTTCAAGAAAATCCCCCCACCGCAGATTACCCTTTACATGGAACATTTTGCGAAAATTTTAATTTTCTCAAAAATGGCTAACGATTTTGATTAAAATATCATATGTTTAACATATTTTCATGACAAATAAAATGTATGTCTCAAATTTTCTGGGAATGTCTCCAAAAGTATTCTTCATTGTGAACGACTTTTGCATAACTGGTAAACCATAAGAGATAGACAAAATTTTACTACACAAAAAATGTAGATCGCATTAAAATACACAATTTGTCATATAGGTACATTTTTGTTGTTGAGTGAACCATTTTCGAGATTTGCTTGTTATTCCCTTAAATTTTCCAATACTTATACTTTTTCTCAAATTCGTTATTCATTTTTTTGTCTTGGTAATGCAAAGAGAATGGAATACTCCACATTTCAAAGGTCTTAAAATATTTGACTATCGCTTAAAGCCTACCATATTCCCCTTGCATCTACAAGAAAATCAGCAATAAGATTGACATCTCGATTAACATGAAGCATATGGAGAATAAGCATTTGTAAAAATAGTTTCTACAAGAGTAGAGAAAGTCATGTGAGTGTAATACATCAGATTTTTATTTTCTAATTGACTGTAGCTAACAAATGCAGTTGAAACCAAAGTAAGTTTCTCACAAAGTTCTGAGAAAAAGAAGTAGGATAAATGGAGGAAAGAATAGGATTCAGAAAGTGAAGGGGGCAAAAAAAGAAGCATTGAGATTTGACCTCTTGATCTTTGTTATAGAGTCACTGCTGTGATTCATATGTCGTTACTTAGCAAATACTAAAGAGCATTTAATTGGTGGTGTGCTAAACTTTCATATATTTCACATTATTGCCTGAAACTTTACGTCCACAAACCAGAGCTCTCAAAATGCCTGTCTATACCCTAGGAATTTGTGATTGAATACTGAAACAGTTGAGCATTGAATTGATGGAAATTCATTAAAAAAACAACTGATTCTGTGGCCTTCAGCAGTAGCATAGCCAGAAAAATATTAACAGGGGTTTTTATATATATAGGGATTCATTTTTTTGAAGCAATTTGTATCAATTCAAATTATAAATATGAATTAATTCCAAGTTGAAATATTTAAATAAATGGATTTTATATTTACAGGTTAAGGTGCAGCAATTGCGATTAAAATTAGGATAGGATGTTTTGTGTACTCTAAGCGGAGATATGTTATAACTAGGGCCCGGATTTTTAGGTTTTAACCTATATTTTTCCTCGCTATTTAATTAACACATTTCAAGATATATACTCGTTTCACACTTCCTGGAGCGGAATATGTAAATTGCATTACACCTAAACAAACCTAAATGAGGGGTTGACACCTAAAATAACCTAAATAGCTGTTTTCCCTTTTTGGAAATGAAGAATGCTATTTTCGGATTAAAACTCATTTTAAATTATTTGCAGCACTTATAGCCAGTAGTTCAAATTGCTATAGTTAAACGGTGACACCTGGATGCAGCTGATAGAAGGTCAGGTGGGGCGTAACCTGTGTAACGAGATCACCTCCAATCGTTCACTGAGAGTACAGCAGGCAGAAAGTGTTGTGATTGATTGTTACAATACTTTTCTAATGTAATTGTTGTATGGTGAAACAATGCCTAAATCACATTTATTGAAAAAGTGGATTGCTGCAGATCCACACTTCTCTTTTGTTAGTGACAGACAATGCTATGTACGTGTTGAAGGCTTCTACCATGCTACATGTTACATTCTTGGCCTGCGACCTGCACCGCCTTATGAAGGAGATTAGAAGTCACTTTGATGATGTGAACAGCCTGATATCTTTGGTCAAGAAGGTTTCCTTAAAAGCCCCAACACGTATACAATTGTTCAAAGAGAAAGTACTGGCAGCCTCTCTTCCACCTGAGCCGATACTTAACCGCTGGGGAACTTGGCTGTCTGCTGCACTTAAGACATTAAAAATGTCATCAATGAATTGGATGAAAAAGAAGCTTCCTGCATTGACAAGGCTAAGAAATCACTAGAGTGCCCCACTCTTGCTGCTTCCCGTACATATATTAAGACACATTTTTGTTTTATACCAGAAGCTATTTTTCATTTGGAAAGTACAACTTTGCCACTGAAAGATGCTCTAGATATTATTGGCAATGTTTCCAGTAAAGAAATACCTGGACCAGTGGGAGTTGCATGTTCTTCGAAGTTGTACAAGATTCTTCAACGAAATTCTGGTTTTGAAGATGTGAAAATCATCAATTCACTATTGCAGGTAGAAGAGTATACAGGAGAACTACCCATAGAACCTGCTGCACTGACATCTATGTTCTACGCTCCAGTGATGTCATGTTCTATTGAAAGAACCTTTTCTTCATACAAGAATGTGTTATGCGATAATAGGAAACCGTTTACTCCAGAAAATTTTAAAATGTATGCAACTATCTACTACAAGCCAAAAATAAATCTTAAAAATCTGATGTGTTACACTCACTTGACTTTCTCTACTCTTGTACAAACTATTTTTACAAACGCTTATTCTCCATATGCTTCATGTTAATCGAGATGTCAATCTTATTGCTAATTTTCTTGTAGATGCAAGGGGAATATGGTAGGTTATAAGCGATAGTCAAATCTTTTAAGCGTTGGTTGCTATGTGGCACATTCCAATCTCTTTGCATGTCCAGGACATAAAAAGAATGAATAACAAATTTGAGAAAATAAGTATTGAAAAATTTAAGGGAATAACAAGCAATATCTCGAAAATGGTTATCTCTACAAAAAAAAGTGTATACGACATAAATTGTGTATTTTAACACGATCTACATTTTTTGTCTGTCTCTTATGGTTTACCAGTTATGCAAAAGTCGTTTACAATGAAGAACACTTTTGGAGACATTACCAGAAAATTCGAGATATACATTTCATTTGTCATGAAAATATCTTAAACATACGATATTTTAATCAAAATCGTTAGAGCCATTTTTGAGAAAATTAAAATTTTTGAAAAATGTTCCATGTAAAGGGTAGTCTGGGGTGGGGGATTTTCTTGAAAACCTTCGTGTCGCATCTCTGGAAGATACTGAACCTAAATATCAAGTTTGGTGTTTATCCGACTGTTCGTTTCTGAGTTATGCTGTTCACAGACACACACACACGGACATGTTTCCAAAAATACTTTTTTTGGATTCAGGGGGTCTCAAAACATGTATTTCTGGTGAAATCTTGGTATCGAATTTTTGGGTGGAATACAATACTTCCCCTACTTACTATACATAGTAGAGAAAGTAAAAATAAGTACCTAAGAACAAAATTATTGTTACCTGAATTGATTCACCAAGCAAAACATAAAAGAAACTATTTTAATCAAGAAAAACCTATTTTAAGCATATAAGAAACCTAAAATAAAGGTTTATTCCACCTAAAAATCCGGGAAAAATGGGAATTAATGACCACTGTGAAGTATACAATGTGTTTTTAGTTATGTTCTAAACTGGGAGATATTGCACTCAAACTTAACACTGGAACGAAAACATGCCACCTGTAACCATGCCAACTGAAGTAGAGTTTCTGTTGCTGTCACCTTTGGTCGTATTGTCCAAGACATGCAGCATAAATATAGCGCTACCAGTTATCTCATTACCATCAACCAAGAAAGGTGCTATTTATTAATGAAATATTTTTGCTATTTTTACTTTCTCTACTATGTATAGTAAGTAGGGGAAGTATTGTATTCCACCCAAAAATTTGATACAGAGATTTCACCAGAAATACATGTTTTGAGGCCCTTGAATAAAAAAAAAGGCATTTTTAGAAAAAATGTACATGTATGTATGTGAACAGCATAACCCAAAAATAAAAAAGGTTAAATACCAAACTTGGTATTTACGCTCAGTACCTTCCAAAGATGTGACATGAAAATTTTCAAGAAAATTCCTCAACCCAAAATTATTTTATACATGGAATGATTTTTTTATGTTTTAATTTTCTAATGATTTCGATTAAAATAATTATGAGGGGCATTCCATTGTGATTTACACTTTATTTTTTTTATACTTACAAAGAATTTCTGTGCCTTGGCAGATACATTCCTTTTCTCAATATAGTCTCTATTAAGCTGCACAAACTTGCGCCACCGATGTGGTAACTTCTGTAGGCTCTCCTCGAACCACCTTTTTGAGTCTCCCACCACAGGACAGCTGCTTACAGTTCCTGGAAGTCTGCAAAATGATGTCTTTGCAGAGGTTTCTTCATAGCTCCAAATAGTGACAATCAGAAGGTGCCAAGTCAGGAGAATACAGTGGGTGTGGCAGTAGCCAGAACCCCATTTCAGCGATGTCAGCCATGGTATGGGGACGAGCGTTGTGCTGCAAGAACATTCCTACCCATTTTCATAGCCTTTTCTTTTGAATTGCACGACACAAGAGTCTCCAGCTTGTTCCAGCCAGTCAACGGGAAGGATTCCATCCTTGTCCCAAAAGACTGTGGCCATGTGTTTTCCTACTGAAGGCACTGTGTGGAACTTCTTCTGCAGGAGGCTGCCTTTATGCTTCCACTGCATTGATTGGGTTTTGGTCCCTGATCCAAGTCTTGTTGCCAGTCACGAGTTTGGATCCTGGCTGCGGCTTTAAAAAAAATCACTGCACATGTCCTTGCGCTGTTGTGTTTGTGCTCCATTCAGGGATTTGGGAGCCTCTGGCAGATACGTTCCCAAGCTTAAGGTGATGGTGCAGATGATTCTGCCAAGTCCTGTGGCAGCCTGCAGTTCCTTGAACGTGATGCACTTATTCTCCTGAATATGCTTTTCCACTTTTGAAATGTTGACTGATGTACTTTCCTTCCACAACTAGTTCCTTTCTCCGTTGACATGTGGCCACCACCCCGTTGTACACCACGGTTTTTCATGAGTGTGCACTCTGCCACCAATTGCCTATAAATGTCTCCTTTCACAGAAACTGCGTCGTCCAGCTCTTTGCTTGATCTCACTCCATGTTGTGTGCAATGACAGCAGTTGGGATAACAGGCTGTACTGTGCAGGGATTACACTTCTAGTGATTGTCCTGCCACCTATGGTGAGTGAAATGGCGCACCATGAATGTTGGGAAAAAATAAAGTTTAAACAAATGTGGAATGCCCCTCATACCATATATTAAAGATATTTACATTACAATAAAAAATATATATATTGAATTTTCTGCAAATATGCTGTGTAGTCCACTTCATTTGGAAGAAATTTTTTGTAATCCTTTATAACTGGTAAACCGTTAAGTGATAGACAAAAATATACTACACAAAAATGGAGATCTCTTTAAAATACACAATTTATTTCAAATAACTTCTTTGTGTCAGCATCCATTTCCAAAATATCCATCAATAATGGTTTGAATTGTTCAATACTTTGTCAATTTTTCAGTTTTTTTGATATTCAGTTGTTTGTCGCGATGTCATGGAGCCAGCATATAGCGTCCAGTTGTTAAACATTTGACTATCACTGTTCTCTTTGTATCAATAACAAAATATAATGCACCTATTTTAGAAACGTTTATCTCAATTAAAATGAAGAATGTAGGAAAATAAGCTTTTGTAAAAATAATTTATATACCGAATAATAAGCACTAGGGGGTATAGAAAGTCATATGAGTGTAACACATCAGATATTTGGTTGCACATTTTTGACAGATTTTTCTGGTCGCCAGGAGCGAAATATACATTATGTGTACGTATGTTAAGATGGTTTCTGTATATATATTCCTTGCAGCACAAAACACTAGGCATGTGTTTTGTGCTGCAAAACACATGCCTAGTGTTTTGTGTGTCAGTATTTTCAGAATACATTACTGCTCTGCAGGCATTAACAATAGCAAAGAAAATTTGACGATTTTTTAAACCGGTTTAAACCCCAGGACTCTCAATTTGTTTTAGTTTGAATTATGAATAACAGTACTGGTATCCATATAAATACTATAAATTCAATTCAATTTTATTAATCCTTTAAATTAATTTTGTACATAGTACCTTGATAGAGGATATGTCAATAGTTAAATTTATACAGTATATTACAAAGTTAGATATCAATATTTAAACTAACTTCTTTTACAGTAAATTAAATTATATATGAAATGAAAGATATGATACAATAGCTATGTTAATTGAAATTATGTATATGGATATTTATTAAATTGCAAACATTCTTTTTGTCGAAGCAGTGTTCCTGCACGAAAACCTTTGCTCTAGTCTTAAATACTTACAGTTATTATATATCGTTATGGTGGTGTGCAGTACTCCATTTTTACACATTGTAGTTTTGGTTGATGTTAGGTGTAAATCCTTATAGTTGCTAGTATAATGTGTATGAACATTTTCATAATTTTGCAAGTTAAATGTATTCTTTTGTACAAATGATACTGTCTCTAATAATAAGCGCATGCCAAAGTGAGTATACTAAGTTTTCTGAATAATGGTTTACATGAACATAACTTTTTTGTGCCACATATAATGAGAATGGCTTGTTTTTGTTTAGTAAATATATCTTCAGCTTCTGGCAAATTTCCCCAAAATATTATTCATATTTCGTTATAGAGTGTATATGTGCATAATAAGCTATTAGAAGTATACGAGGCTGACATTTTGGCTTAAGATTCTTAAGGCATATGTATGTCTGTTTAATTTGCTTAGAAGGTATTTAATATGAGATTTCCATTTTCAGTTACTCTGGATCCAGAAGCCTAAAATTTTATTTCATTTTTGTATGAGATTACATTAATTTTTAGTTTTACTTCAGGGATATTGACAGGTAATAATAAAAGCCAGCCATGGCTTGTAGCAAAACAAAGTCGTCTGTAGTAGCAAGTCGGAAGTCACAGATTTGGTATTAATAAAAAGTTCCCCTCAGTGCTGAGCTTTGGTTCCATGACTGCGAGTCTCTGACTCATGTTTCCCCTCTTCCTGATTGCAAATGTCGAGCGGCAGTAAACATTCGATTCAGTTTAGGTATTGCACCTATTGTATGATCTTTCTTGTGCAGTTGTAGGATTTTGATATGGGGTCATGAAGCATAACCAACATCTCCAAGCAGTAGCGCATTTGCAGTATTCCCAGTCATTACCTGGCAGGTAAAAGAATTTCTCCATATGCGAACATCGTGTACAGACCCAGGCCATTTTGTGTTTACGCTAGTAAAGTTTTCCTTTGCATTACATTATACTGGTAACCCCTTTTCTATTAATAAATTTGTTACCATGCACATGGGTACAGTCTACTGCGCCAGTAGCATCCGGAAATGTGTAATTCTGCTGCCATTCAAATTTATAGCAGCTTGTAGTGGTTCCAGTTTCTCGATTATTTAGTGCGAGAAGAAACTCCCCAAATATATTTGAAATTGTACCATGTGAAACGCCAACGTCCTCTATCACGCCAGACTGGAATCCGGTATCCCCAATGCAGCTTAGAAATATTTTCATTTTTCCATCTCTAGTAAGGGTCTTTCCTCTTGTCTGCACAGTTCAGGAAGGCGAGCCACCTCACGTTTTCTTTCTCAAACCTATAAAGTTGTTTATAATTGTAGTCTTCAGAATCCCAGCACATTTTATAATATTTTTCTTTTCTCAGGTTGACGTTCACTTGCAACTGAGTCATCACCTTCAAATTTAGACAGCTACTGAGGTGGCTTAAGAAAGCGTAAGCCATGGCTCTTAAAGTGAAGACACAGTTAGCCATGACTTGCTAAAAGGAGGGGTTGAGTTGTTGAAAAGTCGAAAGTTACACTAAGCTTTAGTCGTTGCGTTTTATTAATATGGGAGTGAGCCATGGCTCTTAAAGTGAAGACACAGTTAGCCATGACTTGCTAAAAGGAGGGGTTGAGTTGTTGAAAAGTCGAAAGTTACACTAAGCTTTAGTCGTTGCGTTTTATTAATATGGGAGTGAGCCATGGCTCTTAAAGTGAAGACACAGTTAGCCATGACTTGCTAAAAGGAGGGGTTGAGTTGTTGAAAAGTCGAAAGTTACACTAAGCTTTAGTCGTTGCATTTTATTAATATGGGAGTGAGCCATGGCTCTTAAAGTGAAGACACAGTTAGCCATGACTTGCTAAAAGGAGGGGTTGAGTTTAAAATAGAGAGTTGAGGGTTGTTACACTACATCACTATGATAAACTTACTTGAACGCGTTTCGGGAGACGGCTTGTCCCCATCGTCAGCATTCTCTCTCAGCATTGAGTTGAGAGAGAATGCTGACGATGGGGACAAGCCGTCTCCCGAAACGCGTTCAAGTAAGTTTATCATAGTGATGTAGTGTAACAACCCTCAACTCTCTATTTTAAATTATGACACATCACTGTTACAAGCTTCTAAATCTTCAAAAATTGAGGGGTTGAGTTGTTGAAAAGTCGAAAGTTACACTAAGCTTTAGTCGTTACGTTTTATTAATGTGGGAGTGAGTCATGGCTCGCTTTTATTAATACCACCCATTATTATTATTATTATTATTATTATTATTATTATTATTGTTATTGTTATTAATATGAAATTTAAGACAAACTGTTTTTTGTGGTGTTTAAGACCAGTTTGTTTTTAGCTATCCATGATACCAAATCTTTACTAGTTTGGCATATGAATTTTTTTTTAACGTTCCATTACTGTTTTCTGTAATTAATAAATTGGTATCACCTGCAAATAGTACATGAACTGTTGAACATGTATTTGTGTTAAGGCTAGTACACGTAATCTGTTATTTGTTTCTGGTTTGTGAGATAAGATTATATGCTGGTCCTCTTATGCCAAAGTCAAATAATTTCTTTAATAAAACTTGATGGTCAACAGTATCAAAAGCTTTGCTTAAGTCTAGGAATATGCTAATGGCTTTATCTTTATTATGTAGGGCAGTTATTACAATTTGTGTATTACTGAATGTCGATTTTTTGTGTCGAAACCATGCTGTGAGTTATAATTATATTATTTTTTGATGCGGTATTAATGTTGTATTTATTTAACATTAATTGTAGCCCCACGTTTGGGAGCCAATTTGCGAGAGATGGTGCTTACGTAATATGTTTTACGTAAATTATTATAACTTGAAGATCTTATATTGTGCTGCTTACTTCACGCGTTGCCATCTTGTGACGTCATTCATTGTTTGGTTTGTAGCTCCATCTGGCGTAGCAATTTGCATCAATTAGTGTTCGAAAGAATTTAAAGTTTTGTATATTGTCCTCCGGCTAGCTATCATCTTATCTTGGTAGAACATGTATCTCTATGCAGGTTGTGAAGCGGAAAGGAATCTTTTATCCAAAAATTACACTTAATGAAGAAATTTGTTTTATAATTTTTATTGTCGAACACATTCACTAACACTTTTACATATTGATCTGGATACTCGCCAAACTGAAACTGTTTGTAATAACTTCTTACTTATCACTTTTAACTCTGTATTTCAACTTTGTGTATAATTAACTTTATAATACTTTAGATTCTCGTAATTCTGCTGCGCGTAACTTGACGGACTGAAGGACTGACTGACGACGTGTAATGTGCTAGGAATTTTTATTAACTGGGCGACCGACGTGTAATGTGTTGAGAATTTTGTTGAACTGGAAGCGATCTACCTCGGACCTGGCTTTATATACTCCCACTCCTCGACATGCCTAAAGATTATAAATGAACTGCTATTGGCTAATAAAATGCGCCAACATTAGCGTCTATTTTAATATCCAATGAAAACCACGAATACATATTGCTTTTAGGGAAACATTCCAGAAGGTTCTACCGAAAACGCGCCAACATTAAGTAACTTCCTCGTTCCCAATAATGATAAACAGCTCACCCCCTCGCTGCATTATTGCGCTATTATTGACAGTTTCAGTAAAGCCTTATAAATTTACTTTCCAATAATAATTACAATTAATAAACATCTGAAATCAATGTCACATAAAAATACATATTCATATTACAATCATTATTTACATTTACCGCATCATTTTTTCAATATCTTTGAGAATATGTATGGAATGGAAATTGGACAGTAGTTTAATGCCTCAGTCTTTTTCCCTTTTTTTGTGCAGTGGAGTGTTTTATGTTTGTTATTTATGTGTTTGTTTCAGTGTATTAAATAATAAATAACTAGTTTGAGTAATAATCTAATGTCGTCCGTGTTCCTCTAGTTCCCGAGGTTGCGGGTTCAAACACGACGAAGGGTGATGCATTTTTTCAGGTGTAAAAATCCTTAGCATGGCTTCCTTCAGAAGGGAAGTAAAGGTGGTGGTCCCGCGTCGTAGATTTACGGCATGTAAAAGAACCTCAAGGCTGATAAAGAGGCCTCTGAGCAAAATTACCGGTCTTTCACGCCCAATATAGAATGGGACGCTAAGGACCATAGTAGTTAAAAAGCGTGCATAAATAAAACTCAATTTCAAGTAATATTTAATAAAACAGTTTCAGTTGCATGAGAACATTCACTTTTATGTTTTCTTGTTTCTACATTATTTTATCTATCTTGGTTTGAAAACGTATAATTGAGATTATTCTGTATCTGTGCTAATGCAAACATTTTGCTTAAAATATCTCTGAACTCCACTGTAATGCTTGAACACATCTTCGGTCAAATTGAATATAAAAACAAATTTGAGCAAAATGGTTGAATTGGTTCCTATCACGGCAGCCCAAACAGTTGAAGAATAAAAGAAATTCCACTCTGATGATAAACTTTATATTTTTAATATAGAGTCAACTGAAAAATTCAATGCTATATTAAAAATTTGCCAAGACCAGGCTAAGGTGTGTAAAAAGTATAATTAATTTTTGTATAATAATAGAAGCTAGTAACAGTGATGTGTCATAATTTAAAATAAAGAGAGTTGAGGGTTGTTACACTACATCACTATAATATTCTTACTTGAGATTTAGAAGCTAGTAACAGTGATGTGTCATAATTTAAAATAAAGAGAGTTGAGGGTTGTTACACTACATCACTATAATATTCTTACTTGAGATTTAGAAGCTAGTAACATTGATGTGTCATAATTTAAAATAAAGAGAGTTGAGGGTTGTTACACTACATCACTATAATATTCTTACTTGACATTTAGAAGCTAGTAACAGTGATGTGTCATAATTTAAAATAAAGAGAGTTGAGGGTTGTTACACTACATCACTATAATATTCTTACTTGAGATTTAGAAGCTTGTAACAGTGATGTGTCATAATTTAAAATAAAGAGAGTTGAGGGTTGTTACACTACATCACTATAATATTCTTACTTGAGATTTAGAAGCTTGTAACAGTGATGTGTCATAATTTAAAATAAAGAGAGTTGAGGGTTGTTACACTACATCACTATAATATTCTTACTTGAGATTTAGAAGCTAGTAACATTGATGTGTCATAATTTAAAATAAAGAGAGTTGAGGGTTGTTACACTACATCACTATAATATTCTTACTTGAGATTTAGAAGCTTGTAACAGTGATGTGTCATAATTTAAAATACAGAGAGTTGAAGGTTGTTACACTACATCACTATAATATTCTTACTTGAGATTTAGAAGCTAGTAACATTGATGTGTCATAATTTAAAATAAAGAGAGTTGAAGGTTGTTACACTACATCACTATAATATTCTTACTTGAGATTTAGAAGCTAGTAACATTGATGTGTCATAATTTAAAATAAAGAGAGTTGAGGGTTGTTACACTACATCACTATAATATTCTTACTTGAGATTTAGAAGCTTGTAACAGTGATGTGTCATAATTTAAAATAAAGAGAGTTGAGGGTTGTTACACTACATCACTATAATATTCTTACTTGACATTTAGAAGCTAGTAACAGTGATGTGTCATAATTTAAAATAAAGAGAGTTGAGGGTTGTTACACTACATCACTATAATATTCTTACTTGAGATTTAGAAGCTTGTAACAGTGATGTGTCATAATTTAAAATAAAGAGAGTTGAGGGTTGTTACACTACATCACTATAATATTCTTACTTGAGATTTAGAAGCTAGTAACAGTGATGTGTCATAATTTAAAATAAAGAGAGTTGAGGGTTGTTACACTACATCACTATAATATTCTTACTTGAGATTTAGAAGCTAGTAACATTGATGTGTCATAATTTAAAATAAAGAGAGTTGAAGGTTGTTACACTACATCACTATAATATTCTTACTTGAGATTTAGAAGCTAGTAACATTGATGTGTCATAATTTAAAATAAAGAGAGTTGAGGGTTGTTACACTACATCACTATAATATTCTTACTTGAGATTTAGAAGCTAGTAACAGTGATGTGTCATAATTTAAAATAAAGAGAGTTGAGGGTTGTTACACTACATCACTATAATATTCTTACTTGAGATTTAGAAGCTAGTAACATTGATGTGTCATAATTTAAAATAAAGAGAGTTGAGGGTTGTTACACTACATCACTATAATATTCTTACTTGAGATTTAGAAGCTAGTAACATTGATGTGTCATAATTTAAAATAAAGAGAGTTGAAGGTTGTTACACTACATCACTATAATATTCTTACTTGAGATTTAGAAGCTTGTAACAGTGATGTGTCATAATTTAAAATAAAGAGAGTTGAAGGTTGTTACACTACATCACTATAATATTCTTACTTGAGATTTAGAAGCTAGTAACATTGATGTGTCATAATTTAAAATAAAGAGAGTTGAAGGTTGTTACACTACATCACTATAATATTCTTACTTGAGATTTAGAAGCTAGTAACATTGATGTGTCATAATTTAAAATAAAGAGAGTTGAAGGTTGTTACACTACATCACTATAATATTCTTACTTGAGATTTAGAAGCTAGTAACATTGATGTGTCATAATTTAAAATAAAGAGAGTTGAGGGTTGTTACACTACATCACTATAATATTCTTACTTGAGATTTAGAAGCTTGTAACAGTGATGTGTCATAATTTAAAATAAAGAGAGTTGAGGGTTGTTACACTACATCACTATAATATTCTTACTTGACATTTAGAAGCTAGTAACAGTGATGTGTCATAATTTAAAATAAAGAGAGTTGAAGGTTGTTACACTACATCACTATAATATTCTTACTTGAGATTTAGAAGCTAGTAACATTGATGTGTCATAATTTAAAATAAAGAGAGTTGAGGGTTGTTACACTACATCACTATAATATTCTTACTTGAGATTTAGAAGCTTGTAACAGTGATGTGTCATAATTTAAAATAAAGAGAGTTGAGGGTTGTTACACTACATCACTATAATATTCTTACTTGACATTTAGAAGCTAGTAACAGTGATGTGTCATAATTTAAAATAAAGAGAGTTGAAGGTTGTTACACTACATCACTATAATATTCTTACTTGAGATTTAGAAGCTAGTAACATTGATGTGTCATAATTTAAAATAAAGAGAGTTGAGGGTTGTTACACTACATCACTATAATATTCTTACTTGAGATTTAGAAGCTTGTAGCAGTGATGTGTCATAATTTAAAATAAAGAGAGTTGAGGGTTGTTACACTACATCACTATAATATTCTTACTTGACATTTAGAAGCTAGTAACAGTGATGTGTCATAATTTAAAATAAAGAGAGTTGAAGGTAGTTACACTACATCACTATAATATTCTTACTTGAGATTTAGAAGCTAGTAACAGTGATGTGTCATAATTTAAAATAAAGAGAGTTGAGGGTTGTTACACTACATCACTATAATATTCTTACTTGAGATTTAGAAGCTAGTAACAGTGATGTGTCATAATTTAAAATAAAGAGAGTTGAGGGTTGTTACACTACATCACTATAATATTCTTACTTGAGATTTAGAAGCTAGTAACATTGATGTGTCATAATTTAAAATAAAGAGAGTTGAAGGTTGTTACACTACATCACTATAATATTCTTACTTGAGATTTAGAAGCTAGTAACATTGATGTGTCATAATTTAAAATAAAGAGAGTTGAGGGTTGTTACACTACATCACTATAATATTCTTACTTGAGATTTAGAAGCTTGTAACAGTGATGTGTCATAATTTAAAATAAAGAGAGTTGAAGGTTATTACACTACATCACTATAATATTCTTACTTGAGATTTAGAAGCTAGTAACAGTGATGTGTCATAATTTAAAATAAAGAGAGATGAGGGTTGTTACACTACATCACTATAATATTCTTACTTGACATTTAGAAGCTAGTAACAGTGATGTGTCATAATTTAAAATAAAGAGAGTTGAGGGTTGTTACACTACATCACTATAATATTCTTACTTGAGATTTAGAAGCTAGTAACATTGATGTGTCGTAATTTAAAATAAAGAGAGTTGAGGGTTGTTACACTACATCACTATAATATTCTTACTTGAGATTTAGAAGCTAGTAACATTGATGTGTCATAATTTAAAATAAAGAGAGTTGAAGGTTATTACACTACATCACTATAATATTCTTACTTGAGATTTAGAAGCTTGTAACAGTGATGTGTCATAATTTAAAATAAAGAGAGTTGAAGGTTATTACACTACATCACTATAATATTCTTACTTGAGATTTAGAAGCTAGTAACAGTGATGTGTCATAATTTAAAATAAAGAGAGTTGAAGGTTGTTACACTACATCACTATAATATTCTTACTTGAGATTTAGAAGCTAGTAACAGTGATGTGTCATAATTTAAAATAAAGAGAGTTGAAGGTTATTACACTACATCACTATAATATTCTTACTTGAGATTTAGAAGCTAGTAACAGTGATGTGTCATAATTTAAAATAAAGAGAGTTGAAGGTTGTTACACTACATCACTATAATATTCTTACTTGAGATTTAGAAGCTAGTAACAGTGATGTGTCATAATTTAAAATAAAGAGAGTTGAGGGTTGTTACACTACATCACTATAATATTCTTACTTGAGATTTAGAAGCTAGTAACAGTGATGTGTCATAATTTAAAATAAAGAGAGTTGAGGGTTGTTACACTACATCACTATAATATTCTTACTTGAGATTTAGAAGCTAGTAACAGTGATGTGTCATAATTTAAAATAAAGAGAGTTGAGGGTTGTTACACTACATCACTATAATATTCTTACTTGAGATTTAGAAGCTAGTAACAGTGATGTGTCATAATTTAAAATAAAGAGAGTTGAAGGTTGTTACACTACATCACTATAATATTCTTACTTGAGATTTAGAAGCTTGTAACAGTGATGTGTCATAATTTAAAATAAAGAGAGTTGAGGGTTGTTACACTACATCACTATAATATTCTTACTTGAGATTTAGAAGCTAGTAACAGTGATGTGTCATAATTTAAAATAAAGAGAGTTGAGGGTTGTTACACTACATCACTATAATATTCTTACTTGAGATTTAGAAGCTAGTAACAGTGATGTGTCATAATTTAAAATAAAGAGAGTTGAAGGTTGTTACACTACATCACTATAATATTCTTACTTGAGATTTAGAAGCTAGTAACAGTGATGTGTCATAATTTAAAATAAAGAGAGTTGAAGGTTGTTACACTACATCACTATAATATTCTTACTTGAGATTTAGAAGCTTGTAACAGTGATGTGTCATAATTTAAAATAAAGAGAGTTGAAGGTTATTACACTACATCACTATAATATTCTTACTTGAGATTTAGAAGCTTGTAACAGTGATGTGTCATAATTTAAAATAAAGAGAGTTGAAGGTTGTTACACTACATCACTATAATATTCTTACTTGAGATTTAGAAGCTAGTAACAGTGATGTGTCATAATTTAAAATAAAGAGAGTTGAGGGTTGTTACACTACATCACTATAATATTCTTACTTGAGATTTAGAAGCTAGTAACATTGATGTGTCATAATTTAAAATAAAGAGAGTTGAGGGTTGTTACACTACATCACTATAATATTCTTACTTGAGATTTAGAAGCTAGTAACAGTGATGTGTCATAATTTAAAATAAAGAGAGTTGAGGGTTGTTACACTACATCACTATAATATTCTTACTTGAGATTTAGAAGCTAGTAACATTGATGTGTCATAATTTAAAATAAAGAGAGTTGAGGGTTGTTACACTACATCACTATAATATTCTTACTTGAGATTTAGAAGCTTGTAACAGTGATGTGTCATAATTTAAAATAAAGAGAGTTGAAGGTTGTTACACTACATCACTATAATATTCTTACTTGAGATTTAGAAGCTAGTAACAGTGATGTGTCATAATTTAAAATAAAGAGAGTTGAGGGTTGTTACACTACATCACTATGATATTCTTACTTGAGATTTAGAAGCTTGTAACAGTGATGTGTCATAATTTAAAATAAAGAGAGTTGAAGGTTATTACACTACATCACTATAATATTCTTACTTGAGATTTAGAAGCTAGTAACAGTGATGTGTCATAATTTAAAATAAAGAGAGTTGAAGGTTGTTACACTACATCACTATAATATTCTTACTTGAGATTTAGAAGCTAGTAACAGTGATGTGTCATAATTTAAAATAAAGAGAGTTGAAGGTTATTACACTACATCACTATAATATTCTTACTTGAGATTTAGAAGCTAGTAACAGTGATGTGTCATAATTTAAAATAAAGAGAGTTGAAGGTTGTTACACTACATCACTATAATATTCTTACTTGAGATTTAGAAGCTAGTAACAGTGATGTGTCATAATTTAAAATAAAGAGAGTTGAGGGTTGTTACACTACATCACTATAATATTCTTACTTGAGATTTAGAAGCTAGTAACAGTGATGTGTCATAATTTAAAATAAAGAGAGTTGAGGGTTGTTACACTACATCACTATAATATTCTTACTTGAGATTTAGAAGCTAGTAACAGTGATGTGTCATAATTTAAAATAAAGAGAGTTGAGGGTTGTTACACTACATCACTATAATATTCTTACTTGAGATTTAGAAGCTAGTAACAGTGATGTGTCATAATTTAAAATAAAGAGAGTTGAAGGTTGTTACACTACATCACTATAATATTCTTACTTGAGATTTAGAAGCTTGTAACAGTGATGTGTCATAATTTAAAATAAAGAGAGTTGAGGGTTGTTACACTACATCACTATAATATTCTTACTTGAGATTTAGAAGCTAGTAACAGTGATGTGTCATAATTTAAAATAAAGAGAGTTGAGGGTTGTTACACTACATCACTATAATATTCTTACTTGAGATTTAGAAGCTAGTAACAGTGATGTGTCATAATTTAAAATAAAGAGAGTTGAAGGTTGTTACACTACATCACTATAATATTCTTACTTGAGATTTAGAAGCTAGTAACAGTGATGTGTCATAATTTAAAATAAAGAGAGTTGAAGGTTGTTACACTACATCACTATAATATTCTTACTTGAGATTTAGAAGCTTGTAACAGTGATGTGTCATAATTTAAAATAAAGAGAGTTGAAGGTTATTACACTACATCACTATAATATTCTTACTTGAGATTTAGAAGCTTGTAACAGTGATGTGTCATAATTTAAAATAAAGAGAGTTGAAGGTTGTTACACTACATCACTATAATATTCTTACTTGAGATTTAGAAGCTAGTAACAGTGATGTGTCATAATTTAAAATAAAGAGAGTTGAGGGTTGTTACACTACATCACTATAATATTCTTACTTGACATTTAGAAGCTTGTAACAGTGATGTGTCATAATTTAAAATAAAGAGAGTTGAAGGTTGTTACACTACATCACTATAATATTCTTACTTGAGATTTAGAAGCTTGTAACAGTGATGTGTCATAATTTAAAATAAAGAGAGTTGAAGGTTGTTACACTACATCACTATAATATTCTTACTTGAGATTTAGAAGCTAGTAACAGTGATGTGTCATAATTTAAAATAAAGAGAGTTGAAGGTTGTTACACTACATCACTATAATATTCTTACTTGAGATTTAGAAGCTAGTAACAGTGATGTGTCATAATTTAAAATAAAGAGAGTTGAGGGTTGTTACACTACATCACTATAATATTCTTACTTGACATTTAGAAGCTTGTAACAGTGATGTGTCATAATTTAAAATAAAGAGAGTTGAAGGTTGTTACACTACATCACTATAATATTCTTACTTGAGATTTAGAAGCTTGTAACAGTGATGTGTCATAATTTAAAATAAAGAGAGTTGAAGGTTGTTACACTACATCACTATAATATTCTTACTTGAGATTTAGAAGCTAGTAACAGTGATGTGTCATAATTTAAAATAAAGAGAGTTGAAGGTTGTTACACTACATCACTATAATATTCTTACTTGAGATTTAGAAGCTAGTAACAGTGATGTGTCATAATTTAAAATAAAGAGAGTTGAGGGTTGTTACACTACATCACTATAATATTCTTACTTGACATTTAGAAGCTAGTAACAGTGATGTGTCATAATTTAAAATAAAGAGAGTTGAGGGTTGTTACACTACATCACTATAATATTCTTACTTGAGATTTAGAAGCTAGTAACATTGATGTGTCATAATTTAAAATAAAGAGAGTTGAGGGTTGTTACACTACATCACTATAATATTCTTACTTGAGATTTAGAAGCTTGTAACAGTGATGTGTCATAATTTAAAATAAAGAGAGTTGAGGGTTGTTACACTACATCACTATAATATTCTTACTTGAGATTTAGAAGCTAGTAACATTGATGTGTCATAATTTAAAATAAAGAGAGTTGAGGGTTGTTACACTACATCACTATAATATTCTTACTTGAGATTTAGAAGCTTGTAACAGTGATGTGTCATAATTTAAAATAAAGAGAGTTGAGGGTTGTTACACTACATCACTATAATATTCTTACTTGACATTTAGAAGCTAGTAACAGTGATGTGTCATAATTTAAAATAAAGAGAGTTGAGGGTTGTTACACTACATCACTATAATATTCTTACTTGAGATTTAGAAGCTAGTAACAGTGATGTGTCATAATTTAAAATAAAGAGAGTTGAGGGTTGTTACACTACATCACTATAATATTCTTACTTGAGATTTAGAAGCTAGTAACATTGATGTGTCATAATTTAAAATAAAGAGAGTTGAGGGTTGTTACACTACATCACTATAATATTCTTACTTGAGATTTAGAAGCTAGTAACAGTGATGTGTCATAATTTAAAATAAAGAGAGTTGAGGGTTGTTACACTACATCACTATAATATTCTTACTTGAGATTTAGAAGCTAGTAACATTGATGTGTCATAATTTAAAATAAAGAGAGTTGAGGGTTGTTACACTACATCACTATAATATTCTTACTTGAGATTTAGAAGCTTGTAACAGTGATGTGTCATAATTTAAAATAAAGAGAGTTGAAGGTTGTTACACTACATCACTATAATATTCTTACTTGAGATTTAGAAGCTAGTAACAGTGATGTGTCATAATTTAAAATAAAGAGAGTTGAGGGTTGTTACACTACATCACTATGATATTCTTACTTGAGATTTAGAAGCTAGTAACAGTGATGTGTCATAATTTAAAATAAAGAGAGTTGAAGGTTGTTACACTACATCACTATAATATTCTTACTTGAGATTTAGAAGCTAGTAACAGTGATGTGTCATAATTTAAAATAAAGAGAGTTGAGGGTTGTTACACTACATCACTATGATATTCTTACTTGAGATTTAGAAGCTAGTAACAGTGATGTGTCATAATTTAAAATAAAGAGAGTTGAAGGTTGTTACACTACATCACTATAATATTCTTACTTGAGATTTAGAAGCTTGTAACAGTGATGTGTCATAATTTAAAATAAAGAGAGTTGAGGGTTGTTACACTACATCACTATAATATTCTTACTTGACATTTAGAAGCTAGTAACATTGATGTGTCATAATTTAAAATAAAGAGAGTTGAGGGTTGTTACACTACATCACTATAATATTCTTACTTGAGATTTAGAAGCTAGTAACATTGATGTGTCATAATTTAAAATAAAGAGAGTTGAGGGTTGTTACACTACATCACTATAATATTCTTACTTGACATTTAGAAGCTAGTAACATTGATGTGTCATAATTTAAAATAAAGAGTGTTGAGGGTTGTTACACTACATCACTATGATATTCTTACTTGACATTTAGAAGCTAGTAACATTGATGTGTCATAATTTAAAATAAAGAGAGTTGAGGGTTGTTACACTACATCACTATAATATTCTTACTTGAGATTTAGAAGCTAGTAACAGTGATGTGTCATAATTTAAAATAAAGAGAGTTGAGGGTTGTTACACTACATCACTATAATATTCTTACTTGAGATTGAGAAGCTACTAACAGTGATGTGTCATAATTTAAAATAAAGAGAGTTGAGGGTTGTTACACTACATCACTATAATATTCTTACTTGAGATTTAGAAGCTAGTAACAGTGATGTGTCATAATTTAAAATAAAGAGAGTTGAGGGTTGTTACACTACATCACTATAATATTCTTACTTGAGATTTAGAAGCTAGTAACAGTGATGTGTCATAATTTAAAATAAAGAGAGTTGAGGGTTGTTACACTACATCACTATAATATTCTTACTTGAACACGTTTCGGGAGACGGTTTGTTCCCATCGTCAGCATGTCCTCAACTGATTTTGCCGGTCATCGTCTGGGGGATGTGTGTGGCTAGTGGTGTTCTCTGGTGCTGGGCTGATGAACCTCCAAAGGCTGCTGGGTGGCGATAGTTCGAAATTCATTGGGTGATTTCTGTGTTGACGATATGTATTTTTTCCCAGATGTCCAATTCATTGCTGCTGTTGATCTGTTTTAAGAATTTTATGTTTGGAGTGATATCATGGTTTGAAGACCAGAAATGATGTGCTACTGCTGATTTATCTGGCTGTTTTTAGTAAATGCATCTCATATGCTCTTTAAGTCTTATTTCAAGATTTCTTTTGGTTCTTTCTATATATACCAGGTTACAGTCATTACAAACTATTTGATATATACCAGCTGATTTATCATTGGGGATAGGATCTTTTGTTCTGTTGCATAGTAGTTTCTGTATTGTGGTTATTCTGTGGGGTCAGGGTGATTGTATTTCTTGAAAATCCTTTGAAATTTATGATGTGTCCAAGGGTGGTAAGTGCACTTTGTATATGCTTGTGGTTTTTGTTGTCTGAGTAAAGTAGTCGTTTGTTGGATGTATTTCTGTCTTTCATACCTTTTTGTCTTCTTATCTATTGTTTTTTCCTGGTATCCATTCATAGTGGCTATGTGGATAATGTGTTGGTATTCTGCTTTCTCCAATGGTATTTGTACCAACCTGTTTGTAATGCTATTTAAAATTGCATGTTTGTGGCTTGTAGGATTGGAAAGAAACCGTTCTCCCGAAACGTGTTCAAAGTAAGAACCTTTTAGTGATGCAGTGTAACAGCCTCCGACTCTCTTTATTTTAAATTCTGTCTCATCACTGTTACAAGCTACTCAATCTTCAAATTAAGGAAAATACATTCTGGTTTCAACACAAGTATTTAAGGATCAACACAGTGTGCAGCAAAACAAGTGACATTACTGAAATTACCAATCTGCTGTGCTAGTTTCCAAAGGAGTGAAATACTAATCTTGTTCTTCTGTACAAGTCTTACACCTAATGGCCAATATGAGAGTAAATTGGTTAGAGAGAAATATACTGCAACAGTTGAATCAAGAATGATGCATGGTATAGAGATTTGGGGGATAGAAAAAGGATGGGAATGTGTGGATCAGATTCACATAACCTTTTGTAAAAGATATTGGGGTTACCAAGAGCAGCTGCAAATGGGGTAGCCCTAGTTGAACTAGGAAGAGTTGGAAGGAAAGGAATAGTGTTAAAACGTATTATGAAGTATTGGAGTAGGATCCAAGCATTGGAGGAAGGAAATATTGTCAAAAACTGTTTAAGGATACAAGAAAAAACAAGATGGCAAAGAAGTTGGTTATCCCAATTAAAGGAAACTGTGAGGGAAGTAGGATTGGGCGAGCCAGCCAATATTCAGACGAGTGGACAAAATCTATGGAACAAAGTGAAATCCAGGGTTGATGACATTGAGAAACAGGAAATATATGGTAGTTTAAGGAATAAGAGAACTGTGATGTATTATCTGAACTTGAAAAAAGATTGGGGAAGAGAAAAATATATTGATGTTTGTGATAAAATGGAAAGGGAGGGCCTTGCGTGGACAAGAACAGGAACCATGTTGTTAAGGGATTTAAAAGTTGACAAAGAACTGTGCCCACTATGTGGAAGTGCAGATACAAATTTACACTGTATAACAGAATGTGCAGAAACCAAAGTTTGGAGAGGAAATATGGAATAGCAAGTGGGATAATTACAGATAGAGATATTATCCTTAAAACTCTTTGGAAACAATAAGAAAGAATTTTTGAAACAATTAGGTAAATATACAGGAAGGTAAGAGAGAAATGGTGGAGGGAAAAGAGGATAATAATAACAGAAGTGATGATATAGGTAAATTATAGATGAGGAGAGTAACTTAAATTGCTAGTTTTGTAAAATGTATATAGTAAAATGAAGGGCACATATACACAAACAACCAGGGTGTTAAGTGTATATGATTCTATTTCGAGCAACTCCAAGAATAGCATAATTAATGTATTAGTGTTGAGATAGTAGGAAAGGAAAATATAAATTATAAAAAGATAAATGTGTTATAAAATAATTATATATATGAATATAAAAAGGTAGATGATTTTAATAAACAAAAAGGTAAATGAAGGAAATATAGTATTGGATATCAGTAAGTAACCGCTGGATACCAGTGGAATAGGTTTTAGTCTAGTAGTAAGTTTTGTTAGTTAAGCAGTTGCTTGTATGCTGGTTATTAGTAGTAGCAAGAAAATTGAATGTAATTATGTATGTAGAAATAAATAAACCTATCTACTACTACCACCTAATGGCTTGTTACGATCTCACAGATAAGTTTTGTGTCAAGCACTTCCTTGGACGGCGGCCCAGAGATCTTTGGGAACACTATCCGAACTCATTCGTTGTAAATTATTCATTTTGTAAGTGTAGTTCCTTGTCCTGCCTTGGATAACCTTTCTTATCCAAATGCCAACCTGACAAATGAGGCTCTGGTGACCACAACGTCACGTGGGATAGCAACCTGTTACCTTCTCTACCACGTACCTATAGGTAAATTTTATACTTAGACTTCACCAGAAATACATGCTTTGATGCCTCCTGAATCCAAAAACATTTTTAGAAAAAGGTCCATCTTTGTGTGTGTGCAGCATAACTGAAAAACAAAAGGCCAGTTCACTACCTTCAAAAGATGGGACATGAAAATACAAGACAATCCTTCCACCCCGAACTACTTTACATGGAACAATTTTTAAAATTTTTATTTTGTAAAAAGTGGTTTTAACAATTTTGATTAAATTATCATATATTAAACATATTTACATTACAAACAAAGTCTATACCTTGAATTTTGTGGGAATAGTCTGTCAACTCCACTTCATTTGGAAGGAATTTTGTATAATCTTGTATAACATGTAAACATTAAGTAATAGAGGTAAACTTACTACAAAAAAATCTGATGTGTTACACTCACATGACTTTCTCTACTCTTGTACAAACTATTTTTACAAACGCTTATTCCCCATACGCTTCATGTTAATCGATGTTAACCTTATTGCTAATTTTCTTGTAGATGCAAGGGGAATTGGTAGGCTTTAAGCGATAGTCAAATATTTTAAGAGCTGGTTGCTATGTGGAGTATTTCATTCTCTTTGCATTACCAGGACCAAAAAAAAAAAAATGAATAATGAATTTGAGAAAGTATAAGTATTGGAAAATTTAAGGGAATAACAAGCAATATCTCAAAAATGGTTCACTCAACAAAAGAAATGTGTATGACATAAATTGTGTATTTTAACGCGATCTACATTTTTTGAGTAGTAAAATTTTGTCTATCTCTTATGGTTTACCAGTTATGCAAAAGTCGTTCACAATAAAGAATACTTTTGGAGACATTCCCAGAAAGTTTGAGATATACATTTCATTTGTCATGAAAATATCTTAAACATATGATATTTTAATCAAAATCGTTAGAGATGTTTTTGAGAAAATTAAAAATTTCGAAAAATTTTCCATGTAAAGGGTAATCTGGGGTGGGGGTATTTTCTTGAAAACCTTGGTGTCGCATCTCTGGAAGATACTGAACCTAAATACCAAGTTTGGTGTTTATCCGACAGTTCGTTTCTGAGTTATGCTGTTCACAGACACACACACACACACACGAACATGTTTCCAAAAATGCTTTTTTTGGATTCAGGGGGTCTCAAAACATGTATTTGTGGTGAAATCTCGGTATCGAATTTTTGGGTGGAATACAATACTTCCCCTACTCACTATACGTAGTAGAGAAAGTAAAAAATGTAATCTCTTTAAAACACGCAATTTGTTTAAAATAGCTTTTTATGGCATCAGCCATTTTCAAGATATCCGTTATTAATTGCTCGAATTATTCAAAACTTTGTCATTCTTTTTAGCACTTTTAACATTCAGTTGTTTGTCGTGATGTCATGGAAACAGTATGGAATTTTAAGGCCAGCATATAGCGTCCAGTTGTTAAACATTTGACTATCGCTGTTCTCTATAACGTAATGTGTAATGTAGCTGTTTCTGTAAAGGTTTATCTCAATTAAAGTGAGTAGATAGGAAAATAAACTTTCATTAGAATACTTTTTATACTCACTAATAAATGATACAAGACAGAGAGAATCATGTAAATGTAACACATTAGAATTATTTTAGGGTTTCAATGGCCTGAAGTCATTATACAGGAACCATGCACAGTGCTTGTTCTTACAACAATGTTTGTTTCAGTATTGAATGATGTGATGGGGTCTGAAGAGAAGAGCACAAACATGGACAACCAAAGTTCTGGATACATGATGACTGCAGGGCCAAATCTTCTGGCATTGCCTGATGATGTTCTGCTGATTATTATGTCTTTTCTGTCACCACTTGACCTGCTTAACGTTGCACGGTGAGTAAAATATTATGTGTCTTATACCTTACTTTGGTAACAATAGTCGCGTAGCCCTTCACGCAATGTTTAATGTACAGGGACACTGAACGAAGTATCAACTGGTTGTGCGGTATTTTTCTGTTTCACAGTGGTTGAGGCAACCATACAACAATTTCCTTAACTGTTTTTAAAGGCTGGCTTTACTTACCAGTGTTATGATCCGAGGTGCTGAAACTGGCCACCATCGTTTCCATACATTTTTGGCGCCTCTTTAGGAAACTATCCATCACTTGCAAAGTGCTGGCAATTTCCTGGTGGATATTTTGTTTTAATCTTCCAGCGTATGTGGGTTCGTCTTGTTACCCCAGAGATAAAAGTCTCAGGGGATTAGGTCGGAGGACCCCTACCGTAGAAACATTGCACTTGACAGCTAGCAATTAAGTTGGTACACTTGCAAAAAAAAAAAAAAGCAGATGAAAAGCTTTAACTGTTAGACTTCCTAAAGCAATGACAAGGCGGAACTGGAAGTTACTCTGTTGCTGGATGTAGGTATTTCCAACCAGATGCGTCGAGTTGTTCTTTGCAAGTTAATATTGTTCATTGTTATTTATATTTGTGGTTATTGTTGGTGTTCGTTTATACATATATATTCCATTCCTATTATTTATAAAAGGTTTGAACAGCGACAATGTCTCAAAAATGACGCCGATCACCAAGTGAAAATCCTTTGCATCGAAATGTACCACTTAATAGTCAGGCATTGAAACTGTTAAAAAGAACCCGGGAATTCTTTGAACAGGAGGCGTACGTGAAGGTTCATGGGTATCCGTCTATTCCTGCTGATAAAGCCATACAATGAACTCTAGCAGTTCTTGAACTAATCATGAGAACTGTTATTTACAAGGGAGTGAAACTATAAGAGAGAGAGAGGAAAAAATTCCTGAACCATCTGGAATACAGCGTGAGTAAAAATAACTTTGTTATCGCAGCTTATAATTTGTTTTATTTCTCCTCATTGCAGCAGGCACGTTTACATTGTTTTGTTTCTATATTGTCAAAAGCACTAATTTATTCTATATACGTTGCAATGTTTATGCTGAGTTATTTTCAGTTAGCAATAATAATACAAAATAAATATTATTCAATGACATACGCTACTTACGTACACTTTTTGTATGCAGCTTAGACACGATAGAAATGAGAACAATCAACTATTGTTATTTACTAGCCACTCTGGCAACATTGCAACTACAATGTTATGCGAAGCCACACGAACTGTCTAGTGCAAAGATTCAATGGCGGGGGTATACTATTAGTTCTGTCCTCAAAAACACTTTCTATTGTTTTCATTAAAATATTGGCTGTGGCAGAGTCTTGTTGAAAAAAAGGCAAAAGCACATTCGCTGTCTGTTAATTTCTAAAAAAAAAAAAAAAATGGGGACAAAATTGCATTCACGTATGTGAGGGTGCCAGCTCTCATCATGAAGGGGTACTTAAGAACAGTATTAGGTTTGCCAGAGCTCCAATAATTATTGTTTTGTATCCATGAAGGCAGAACCAAGCCTCATCTGAGAAAAGTATTAAATATGGGTCTAGTTCCCCACTCAGAAAATGTGCACCTATTTCAGGATCACGTGGTTGAAGGGCGTGTGCCACAGTTATTGTATATGGTTTTAACTTCAACAGTTTAGTAGCTCTTTGCACAGAAATGCCTGCTGTTGCGAAAGACGCCTAAGCGATTTCTGGGGAAAAGTCTCCAACGATGATCGATGTTGTCTAATGTTTTTTTCAGTAAAAACCCTACTCTGTCTGTTTGGTTTCTTAGACCGAACACTGGCCTGACATTTGTTATACATTGTTGTATGGCCTGGAACCTTTGTATTTGTATTTTATGAGCTCACTTCGTTAACATATATGAATCCATGTGAGAAATTTTTGTTTTATTTCCTTTGTACTTACGTTGCAATCAAGTTTGTTATTGGGGCATGCTAAATAATTGTATAGAGACAGACAACTGCTAACATAATAAATCAAACAACTAAATATTTTATATTAACTGAAAAGATTATTTCTTTTATGGTCACAGACTGTCATTTCCAAAGAGGTTAACGTGGTGCCAGGGTACAGAATCATGAGGGTCAGTCAGTAAGTAATGCCTCCCCAGAACTAAGTTAGTGATATGAACAATTCCTCAAACCTTGTTTCCACTCTACTGCAATAGCAGCAAGTTCCTACGTGAGCTGCTGCCTGTTGAAAAGTGGCTGACATCGATGATCGTATTAGACAGGGTTCTGTTAATGTAGAAACTGAAACACCCATTTGTATTCATGAAAGGCTCACAAAGGTGATGCAACAATGGATGTTAGAAGATGGGTTGGTTGCTGTAATGAAACTGAAGGGCCAACATCAGTGGTTGATGAACAGCAGAGCGGCAGACCCGTGACTACATGCAACATTGAGCGAATGGATGAGATCATTCGAGATGTCCACCGGATAACAATGGATGAATTGTGTCATATCACATCCCTCAATAAAGACAGTGTGGTGAGGATTATTCATGAACTGGGTACTCAAAAATTTGTTCACAATGGATACCCTGAATGTTAATGGACCAGAATAAGGAGACACAAAAAACAACAGTCTCTGAGCACTGGCATTTGGAGAGAGAGGAGTTCCTGGACAAAATTTTCACTGGAGACGAAACGTGGATTCATTTTTTTGAACCACAATCAAAGTGAAAGTCCATGGAATGGCATCGCACAACCTCACCTAGGAAGAAGGAGTTAAAAAGTGATGGCGCTGTGTTTTGGGACGTAGAGGGTGTGATTCTGGTTGATTTTTTGGAGCAGGGATACACAATAAATTCTGTGCAATATGTCAGCACCCTCCAAAAGCTTAAGGCACATCTCAGCTAGTTTTCCCAACAAACACCATGGCGGATGTTCTGCTTTTGCATAAGAACGCAAAACCACATACAAATTGCCACACCAGTAAAGCGATTGTGATGATAAGTCTTGCCTCCTCCCCCATACAGCCCTGATCTAGCACCATCATGCTTCCATCTGTGTTTGGGCCACTAAAGGAAGCTCATCGTGGGATTCACTTTCAAGCTGCGGAGGCCGTGAAAACATCTGTGTGTCAATGGCTTTGGAAGCAAGACCACGCTCATTAAAAGGTGGACTAAAATTGTGGAAAAGGAAGGGGATTACATTGAAAACTGACAATGCGTGGTTTTCATGCTGTGTAATCAAAGTTTAAGTTTCTTGCAAATTACAAGAGAAAAACAAATAGGAGGTATTAGTTATTGACTAAGCCTCGTATATGTTAAGGGTCTCTGCATTGTGTGAAAGTTATATTATTAAATATGGGACCAAAAAGGAGATACAAACATTTAAAATTTGTTAAAGAACTTGGTCAAACTTTAAAACACTTTTGCTCCACTTGCTTTTCTCTTAAGGCAGAACATGTTTCAACGACACCTCTTCCTCCTCAGCATCAGCTGGCCGGTTGATTGGTGTCCGTTCCGCTTGCTATCATTCTTATTGGTGGCTTGTATGAAGTCATCTGATGTAGGTGTTTCAAAATTCATAGCTATTTGAATTCTCCCACAATAGTAATTCCAAATGATTCTTGGCTGGTTTTTTCAAATGCTTCATTATTTTTAATTTTATGTTAACCTAAAACATAATTTGATCTTTGGGCAAGTGATTGTTCCACCATCAAAAGGGTGCCTATAGGCTATGAAGCATTTCCAGAACTTGGAAGACTGTCGGGGGGGTTTAAGGAAGTCAGATGTTTCCTGTCCTTTTGTGTGAATATGAGGAGATTTTTCATCCATTATTAGGAATAGACAGGGTTGTACTAAATTACAATTATAAGAGGTAAATGTGAGGATTCATTATAAAAATACTCTAGCTCATTGTGCGATAGTTTCATAAAGTAAATGAAATGAGTTAATTTGTCACTGGAGTTTAAGAAGCTGCAAGCCAGCAAGTTGACCAACATGTTATAAGTCAACCACTCTTGCATGTGGTTGTGTATCTATTGATTCAGCATGGCATGACTGGTTACATGCTGATTTTGTTTTGTGGATTTGCTTGTTGCTGTGGAAACATTACTCACCACAAAAATATAAGCAATTTCTACATATATTTTACGCATATGTTATATCAGATCACTACTCGAAACAGACCTCGAAAATTGCGGTGTAAAAAAAGTAAATAAGGAAATGAAATAGAATTTCACCTTGAGATAGCCCTATGTGTGAGAAATGACCTCTTTCAACTTCTAAATTAAGTTGAGTTTTATTTATGGACACTCTTTAACTGCTGTGGTCCTTAGCGTCCCATTCTATATTGGGCGTGAAAGAGCAGCAATTTTGCTCAGAGGCCTCTTTATCAGGCTTGAGGTTCTTTTACGTGCCGTAAATCTACGACACAGGACCACCACCTTTACTTCCCTTCCAAAGGAAGCTACAGTTCAACGCAACATTGCAAGTTGCTGAATGTGGCTGCCAGAACCTCGGGGTGTCACTGCCTGGATTTCATGGCTGAGCTCGTACCATAAGTCATCAAGTGTGCTTTGTTCCTCACAGAAAAAAGTCAAGTTGCGTCAAATTCCTTGGGAGCTATAATCCTTATCAAATTACACTGTTATTGTAGTACCAGCTGAGTGTCAGCTCCTGATCATTTAACTGATTCACAAATTCTTGAAAGAGAAACCAGAAAAGTTGGTCTTGATTATGCAGGCATCCCCCATCATGCCGATCCAACCCTTCCTCACTAATTTTTATATCTAATGTTTTAATGGTCCTTGTCGGCCACCAAATTGTTCCAAAAACTTTTGCTTACAAATGTTAAAGAAAGAAATTGTCACAAGCATTAGCAGGCAGCCATGTTATGCCACTTCGCTTGTTTCACTGAGCTGAAACACAAGCACAACGACTTGTGGAACCTCTGTTGTTACACTTCCTAAGTGTTTGTGCACTACAGTATTACCAAATTAACTTTCTTGTGTAATGGATTAGCTTCTATCTAAATTTGATCACATTAGGTTCATCACTGTTTTGAGTGGGACACCCTGTATATCAGAACATCCAAAACTTTTTCTTGTGGGGTACTGTATTAAATATTTAATATTTTTTATTGGCATGCTATTTACAAAATATTTAATTCAGGTGTTGAGTAGACCACCATGCAACACTGTGGCTTTAAAATTGACGTTTTATTGGCTTCCTTACAATGTTTTATGATTTGAAGACAAATTATGTATAAAAATCTTATTGCTTTTTGTTTGTTTTATGTATGCTAGTGTAAGGGTGGTATTCATAGTCGATTTTGGTCCGGACCAACTTTCTACTTCTGTTGGATTTGTAGCGGACCATCGATTTTCTTATTCATAGACCGGGACTTGCGTTGGTCCGGATCAAACGCCTTGGTCGGGACCAAATTTTGGTCTACCTCACAGGGGTAAATTAAAGGAGGTCATCTTTACAAACTGGATGACTTTGGAGTGCTGGGCGTGACTGCTGTGCATAGAATTTTCAAAATGAGACAGTGAAGTAAAACTGGCCACTAAGATTAGGCATAATTGGAAAGTATGACGACCTAAACTTCAAAACAAATACAGATTTAGTAAAGCAAAGGTTAGGGCCGATAAAACTGGTTCATCCTAACCTACATGACAGAGCCGATAACCGAAGCTTGAGTATCTCAATTGAAACACAAATGGTAATAGCACTTCCATATTACGCAAGAGAAGGGTATCAAGAAAGCACTACTGAACTTAGTAAGGCGTCAGTAAGCCGCATTATAACTAATGCCTTATGTGCCATTGCTAGACTTCCCTTCGTTAAACCGGGATTACGATGAACTTTACGTAACATGACAGGATGTAACGCAAAGTTAAGAAATTCTGCTAAAGGAAAGGTCTAATTAGGATGCACTTAACGTAATGGGAATGAATCTTGATTGATTGTTCTTTTATTACTTCATGCTACTGCTTCACACCAATTGGTTCTAATTACCATGCAACATTAAACTTGACGTAATGACACTACCAAACTCTTGAGTTACGTTGTGTTAAATTAAAACACAACCTCAAATAGCTCCATTTAATACAATGTGTAAGACCATTACGTTATGACGCATTGGATTAAATCACTTAGGTTAAGTTCAAAGTAATTACTTAGGTTTTCCTGGTGAGGAGAGGAGGATTACAACTGCCAGAAGGTTTTATGATATATCAGGATTTCCTCAGGTAATTATTTCTGTATAATTACTATCACACAGTTTTTAATTATTTGGTTAAGATCCAGGGCGAGAGATATTTTAATAACATCAAATGTTGCTTCCTATTTAAATTTGATTTCATTCTGTAATTTTAAGATTAAAAGTTAATATTGTAGCAAGTTAAATTCTTATGCCATGAAACTGTGTATCTGGTGGATAAGAACATTTCCAAAAAGGGAGGGGTGGCAGTCATGCACAAAACTGCCTATATATTATCTCTCTCCATGCTTCCTCTGTTTTTTGCACTTGCATTTGTTGAAACTCATTTGTTTTCAATAATGTCCATCATTTTTTGTATTAAGGAAAACAGTCATTTTCTACCTTTGACCGTTTTAATGCATGCTGAGGGCAAGGAGTGAGCACTGAACTTGTGAAAAACCAGCTGTGAAATGACCATAGAACGTTAAACACTAGGGAGTAACAGTGGTTAGTTTACTGCTCTATGGAAGTCCTGCATGCTCAGAATTACCTTTCTTCGTCGTGTAACATTTTCTCCTTGCTGATCCTTTCTTGGTCCAAGACATTTTATCGTCTATGAATATCAAAAACTTGGTCGACCTTTGGTCCGGACCAAATGAGTCTGGAGATAATCCAGAGCAACGTGAAATCTATGAATACGGCCCTAAAAGTCACACAGTATTAAAGCAGTATCATTACAGAGCAGCCCCCAATATTGGCAGGTGGTTTACTCAAGACCAGATGCCAGATTGAGTCACTGGTCAGTTTTTGTTTATTTTTTTAGATAGTTTCACACTTGAAGATAACTGATTATAGGGAATCAGTCAGCTTAACAAGTTCTAACAGTTGTAATTAAATGTTCTTTCATAGATGCTGCTGTATATACAGGGAGAGCCAAAAAACTACGAACCACCTGTGTGATGTTTTTCCTGTCTGCGTCCTTGGCACTCGTTTCCATCTGCCGCTATCATAGAAAGGCACAGATGAAACCATACAACATTTTTGAAACTACTTTTAAAGGCTTTACTTACCAACTTTATAAAAGGAGATGCTGAAACTGGCCACCATCGTCCATACATTTTTGGCACCTCTTTAGGAAACTATCCATCACTTGCCAATTTTTTTTCGAGTCAACAGTTGAAGCCCGTACATATGTGAATACAATTTTGCCCCCCCCTTTTTTTAGAGAATTAACATCCAGGGAGTGTGATTTTGCCTTTTTTAAGCTTATACAGTCAATATTTCGATGAGAAAAATTGAAAGTGTGTTTTGAGGACAGAATTATTAGTACAGATTTGTGGCCCCCTTGGTACTCTGACCTAACCCGTTGCGATTTCTATCTCTGGGGTAACTTAAAACAAAGTATACAAGACAAACCCACACACCCTGGAAGAATTAAAACAAAATATCTGCCAGGAAATTGCCAGCATTTCTCAACATGTACTACGGCGAGTGATGGATAGTTTCCTGAAGAGGTGTCAAAAATGTATGTTCAGCATCTCCTTTCATAAAGTTGGTAAGTAAAGCCTTTAAAAGTAGTTTTAAAAATGTTGTATAGTTTCATCCGTGCCTTTCTATGATAGTGGCAGATGGCAACGAGCGCCAAGGACGCAGACAGGAAAAACATCACGCAGGCAGTTTGGAGTCTTTTGGCTGACCCTGTAGTTGTTTACAAGAAACATTTTTGAGGAAATTAAAAGTTAACATACATTTGACTCTAGTCTGGTTGATCTCGACTTCCTGTTAATCAGAAATGAAGTTTGTGCAGCTACATTGTTTGTGATTGTAGGTTATCGGAAAGGTTAGAAGAGCTGTCACAGCATCGCACACTATGGGCTGTAGTGGACACACGTCCCAATCGCTTGACACTAACAGACCTGGCTAAAGTTGTGGAGCAGCTACGCCCCACAACACGCATGCTGGCAGCACGGGGGTTTGTTCCTGACTTGCCAGAGAATGTGTGCATCTCTGTGGCACTGCTGATGCAGATATGCAGCCAATGTCCAGCTTTAGACACCCTCATTCTTGAACAACAGTATGCGGAAATAAAGCAGAGCAAGAAACAACGTATGCACAAGGTACATTACAGTTTATCTTCATTAACAAACTATTGCAATTAAATAATGTGATTTATGTTTAGTTTTATAAAACTTGAGAATGAAATAAATGTTGGCAGGTTTATGAGCAAACTGCATTTTGTACAGAATAAGGATCCCCATCTAACAATGTGCATCTTGATGAATGTCACAAGGGTGTCTACTGAACTATTTTTATTGTTCTGCATGATATCTGTTTCTCCATAATTTTTTATCTGATACAATAATGACTGGATAATCTTTAACCTCCCAACATTTCTAGAATTATGAAGACTGTGGCAGGCAAGGCTAAGATTACAAATGCAAATTTTGCTGATATTTAACTACCACTTCCGTGAATATCAGTGAATTGTTGCTGCATTATTTTGAATAGCATAGGAATTTTATGAAATTACAGTTCTAAGAGGTAAAGGAGAGAATTCAGCATAAAAAAAATCTCCTAGACCATTGTATAATAACTTCATTAAGAGTACACAGAGCAAATTTAAAATGTGCAACATCAGGTAGCAATAAACACAACACACATTTGAATACTGCAATGTGACTTGATGCAGTACTGCAATTTTGTCAAAACTTTTAAGGCAGTAGACACCCTGTCATGAGCCATGAAGTAGCATTTCCTAGAACTATTTCACAAATTAAATGAAAACTCAAAATTCATAATTACTAAGGGCGGCTTGCACCATGCTGGAGTAAATTGCTTCAGAAGTAACGTTTGCTAAAGAAGTCCCCACTATGGAAGTACGTTAATATGGGAAGAAAGTAACATTGGAGAGCTCAATTACAATTTACTTCTACGACTACGGAAGTAAGAGCTCATTACTCCCAGATATATTGTTTTGTTTGCACAATTTACTTGATGCAGTCATGAATAAGGTTATGTGTGATAGGAAAAGGGGAGAAATGTCAGCGAAAGAGATAAATGTTTGTTGGTAGAGATAAAGAAAATTCATTTTAACAATATGAGTGTACAAAATGTGTTATAAAGATGCTGGAAGAGAAATGCTGATTGTGATTGTCGTGATTGGCAAGTTTAATAATTTGAGCAATGGGAAACATACTGAAGAACAGCTTAAAATTCCGGAAACAATCTTTTGTAATCTTCATTTTGCATTGTAGATCACTTGTATGTTGATGGAGAAATACCCTTTCTGATTTTGGAAACGTTCACCATATTCACGGATGGGTACAAAATAGTAACATGTGTGCAGTCAATTCCATACAGAAATGTGTGAAAGTGAAGAGGAATTGCCTTTATTTCCTGGTGTAGGTACCTTGCTCTAACATCATAATGAAATACACGACTGTGGCATGCACTTAACCTAATGGGAATGACTCTTCATTGATAGTTCTTTTATTACTTTCAGCTAGAGCTGATTGGTTCTAATCAATCTTGACGTAATGGGAAGGAAAAGTTTGAGTTTGCTAAACTTTTAAGTTACATCGCGTTAAGTCAATTTTAAATATCTCCATTTAATACAGTGTAAGATTGTCACATCATCGTAATGCCGGCTCAAGCTTCTGAAATATTCCGGTACGAAACACTCATAGGTCACATAACAATAATTGCAGTTGGATTATAGAGCTGAATTTGTGTCTGAGTTTTGTTGAAATGTTCTCCAAGCAGGTTCAGAAGGCGTGTATAAGATTCTTTCCTAATACCGAAATGTTCATTGAACTCTCCCTCTCCCCCTCCCCTCCCCCCTCTCTCTCCCTCTCCTCCCTCTCTCCCTCTCTCTCTCTCTCTCTCTCTCTCTAAGTATTATATGGTTCTTGCATAGCACTATTGCATTCCCCTTGTTTTTTCCATCGAGATCATCTAAGTAATCCATGAACATGTCAAAAATATTGTCGCAACCAGAGTTGTGACTGGGAGTGTAACTAGGGGCTAGATGGTAGAGTAGTTTGCTGACCCGTTTATTAACCATCATTAGTGCTCTGAATTTAACCAAGTTCCATTATGATAAGTTAGATATTTGGAGACCAAACAAGTGTACAAATTACATAATTGTTTTTACCCAGAGATGTGTCACATAAGGTTGAGGGTGCAAGTTGCCGTGCCCTGGAGTGGCAGCGAGAATGACAGGTCCAGTTTGAGTCGCAACAATAGTCTCGCTCTCAACTGGGCTCTATTTCGATCACTGCCCGCGGGGACCTGCATCATTACGACGGAAGTTACGCCAAATAAGGCGAGCCACCACCTAAGACTTGTGCCTTAGCAACCAATCAGCGTTGAGTATTCAAATTGTTCTTGAACATTTCTAGTGACACATGACAGTCCAGGGTGCAGTTTAGTTTCTGCAAAGCTGCACATATTCATGGTAAAAATCCATAGGATTTCTCATAGGAAGTGGTAGACCATCTTATCCTGTTACATACTGTAAATTACTGAGCTCCACAAACTAAGAATGTATGTAAAAATATGAATCTAGCAACTGTCGGTAAGAAATATAATTTATATGATTCAACTCAAAAATAAAGAAATGTCCATCAAAATAAATGCCTGGAATGTAACAGGTTTCTAAGCATCCCTCAACATCAAGTGTGACAATATCTTCCTCCAAGTACGATATGGTATTCTAGTTCAATCGACAGATTAGTTACCCTATCCATACCACAAGAGTAAGTTCTAACCTATGTTTGTGCTATATTTAATTCTGTAGTAACATGCATGACGGTGCTCTCCGACATTTACTTCTACGGTAATTTAATCTGGGAGTATCTGAAAGGAGTAAAATTCTTCGGAAGTAGCTTACTCTCTTATGGAAGTCACCGAGTGTTGACTTGAATAGTAGTCTACTATGGAAGTAGAGGTTACTCCAGGTTGGTGCACGCCGCCCTAAGTGTGTTATAAAATATTTATATTTACCAGCAATGTTAATGGCGTTATTTGAAAAGAAATGAGAATCATGTTGTTACACTTTGTTTTGTGTGGTCAGTGCAGCTTGATGTCATATTTTGTTTTGCAACCCTGTTTTCAGCAAATGCATATAGAGCTGTTCCCTAAGACCCTTACAACGTTGTCACTGAAGGGATGTGACTTTCAGATCAGAAACTATCAGGAATCTTTCTTCCATGACATCGACGTTTATCTGCCAGTGCTCAAGGTAATCTCTCACGTACCGAGGGAGCCAAAAAATGTATACACACTTCAAGCAAAGAAAAACTGTGTTAGCAAATGATGAGACTTTTACATTCCTCAAAATGCCCACCATCAATCAGCATGTGAGTACGTTGAACTGCTGCTCGAGCAACATTTGCAAAAGTGATTGCAGCACATGCTCAGTGTAGCGTGACAAACTACATCCTTAAAGAGTTCCCCGTAGGTAGAAATACGATGAAGCTACATCCAGAGAACACAGTGGAAACTTGTTTGTCCTATCTAGTGCCGTGGAAGAAGTCTCATGTGCAGATTGCAGGGCTTGTTGTGCCCTTGTGAACATCGCATTCCATGAGTCTCAAATTTGTCTCGAGTGCGTGCAATTGATGGTTCTGTTCTGTACATTGTGTTGAACTTGAACAACATTCTCAGTTTTCCAGTACCACTTCAAAAATGCTTTCTGCTGTTGAAACGATAATCTTAGCTCCATTTTGTTGTAGCAACACTAGCAGTCACATCCGTTTACAAAATTCCTACTACAGATTACTGTTGTTTTTTGGTCCAACTTTGAAATATATTAAATATATATTTCCTGTCAAAGTGTGTATACATTTTTTGGCACCCTCTGTATATTAAAATAAAAACAAGTCTATAAAATGTACTTAAATGTAAGGTAACATTTAAAAACCACAATATAAGTGGTGAAAGTAAAACAAATTGAGAATGTGTTTGCTACAGTATTTTTGGAGTACTACACTGCAGCTAAATCAAAACAAATGATGCAAGTAAGGTGTTTTATACCACATTGGTTAAGCCCTAGAGATTTGATATGGAATTTGAAGTGTGGTAGTAACTATATATTTTCAGGATATATTGTTGACATTCCCACATGCAGTGTGTTGCTATCAAAACAAAGGAAACCTGAATGCTGAAAGAAATATCAAATGCACTAGTGCGGGAAGTGAAACCATCACAACTTATTGAACGTTTTGTCATTTAACTGTGTTTTCAACATCAAGACTAGAAACTTGCTAGACTCATCAGTTTACTAATTCTTAGAACAAAATATACCATTACATTCTTCTCATTAATATGTATACTTTTTTCTTTCAACCATTTGCATATGCCAACTTATACCTCTGTTTTGATTTGTTTGGTATTAACTCTTCACATCCACTGTTTTATGTCCACACCATTGTCTCTTACTAATGAAGTAAAAATAAATCAAATTGCTAACGTAACTATAAAACTACGACATAATACGACCACACGGACTAGAATACACCAGGGGAATAAGTTTACTATCAATATTAGGGAAAGTATACACAGGTATATTGGCCGACAGATTAAAAAGCTGGGTAGAAGAGGAAGGAAAATTGTCAGAATATCAAGCAGGATTTAGGAAAGGTAAACAAACAATAGATAACATATTTGTAATAAAGACTAAACAGATAAGTATTTGAGCAGGAAAAGAGGAAGGATATACATGTTTTTTGCTGATTTTGAAAAAGTATTTGATACAATAAACAGAGAAGCATTAACTTATAAATTAAGTATGAAAGGGGTAGTAAGTGAAAATTTTATAAAAGAAATCAAAAAAATTTATAAAGACATAAAATTTTGTATAAGATGTAAAAATAATGGAACTACAGAAATGACTGAACAAAAAATGGGATTAAGACAAGGATGCAAATTGACTCCTATATTATTTAATATATTTATAGATGATATATTAGAAAGAGTGAAAGAAAGAAATGCACACTGTCCCATAATAGTAAATAGAGAGATACCAGGTTTACTGTACGCAGATGATCTTATGGTCGGGGCTATAACGGTAATTGGGTTGCAGAAAGCAATCAACAAAATACATGAATTCTGCGAAGAATGGGGAATTAAAGTAAATATAAATAAATCAAAAGTTATGGTGTTTAAAAGAGGAAATAAACTAAAAAAACAAGAAAAATGGCAGTTGGGAGGTTTAAAGTTACAAATTGTCAAGGAGTTTGATTATTTGGGGGTAAGAATGAGCCGTAATGGTAAATGGGGAGCGCATAGTAGGAGTAAGGATGTGCAAATACAAATTAGAAATGTTGACTAAATGGATAGAAAGAATGTATGAGGCATTGGTAGAAGCAAGAATGCTATATGCAGCAGAAATTGGGGGGGGGATGTGAATTAAACAGAAAAATAGAACAGAGAGCAGAAAAAGAAGTGTTTGCATGGATGAGAACAGGATCATTGTATCTGAGAGGGCTAAGAGGTAGAAAAAGTGGAATTTGTAAACTATGTGGAGGTAGTGAAAACACAGAGCATTATATGACAGAATGCAAAGAATTGGCAAAATGGAGAAGAGAAGTATGGGAGGATAAATGGGAAAAAATGGATGGAAAAATAGTAGCAATTAAAATGTTAAGAAGAAAAGAAAAATAAGAATATGAGGGAGTTTCTAAAGAAAGTAAAAGGGAAATGGATTAGAAAAATAAGAGAGATAAGAAGGGCAAACGGAGGAGGGAGAGGATGGGTAATAGGGATTGAAAGCAGCAAGGTATGTTTAGATGAGGCAGGCAAAACAGTAGTATAGCTGGCAAGAAAAATTTGTACAATAGGTTAAATTAGTTTATAAGTGAAATATTGTAAAAAAGATTGTGTATGAGAAAATGTACAACTAAAGTATCTATCTACAAACATTCTGTTCCCACATATAGGCGAGTCACCTATCTTCAGCTAATATCTGAATTGATATAAATACCCTCATGCAATACCCATTTCGCGCCACTAGAAAAAAAGTGCCACTACTCAAAAAGCACGTTTTGATATAACTGTGTTTGGATGCTTTGATTCATGATAGTAACAGAATATTCTCAATTGCAACACCACATATCTCATTTAGCTATCGAGATATAGCAATTTTCATTTTTGGTAGAGAACACCTCCATGAACCAGGAAATGGATGTAACTCAAACAGTTGTGGCAGTGTTGTTTTTGGGGTGCAGTGGTAAGTGCATAACGGAATCTCGGAAATTGAAAAAAAATTCTTTCCTTGATCCACATCAAGCATTTACCAGACTACTATAATTTAGGTTTTTAAATATGTCATCTGGTGATGCTGCTGCTGCATAGATATGTAGCAATATTAGTTTGGAGTTTGCCTCAAAGGTTCAAGTGTTGAATGTGGCAGTTGTAATGGCTAGCTTAGTTACGGCACCAAATGTAATGTATTATTTGGCAGAATTCTTGCTGCAAACTTTATCTTAGGGTACTCACCCATCTTGATGCATTCTATTTATCTCTGCAGTGTGCGTCGAAACTTACTCCGCTGAGTCTTGATCTGTGTAGTGAATTCTTATATTCTTGTGCTATGAGATCTCTGTTTCTTTTATCTCGGGCCATGGTACGGGAAAGGAAATTCATCAATAAATGTGCGTGTTTTTAAATTCTCTGGATTTAATCAAAACCTTAGAAAAACACTAGAATGATTACTTTGTTGCATTAACAACAGATTTTTATCTGTTTCACAAAGATTTACAATACACTTTTCTGCCAATCCTTCAAAATATGTACATTTATCTTTTAATTTAGATTTATGTCATTAACTAATTTAATTATATTATAAACAACCTACATCTACTCTATTTTGAAATATTCCCTATGCATATTTACTAAACTGCATTCACTCTTAGGTTGACCTGCACCATGGTGCAACACTAGCAATGTAGTCCCATGTTAATAATCTAAATTTTAGAATGAATTTATCCTTAAATGATATAATATTCTATACAAATTCTCAAAGTTTTATTAACGCTAATTTGTACTGTTAAACAGAGCTACAAGTCCCAACATGCAATTCACATAAGTACCTGGGTATGTGCATAATATTGTTTGTAGCCAGAAACCAGCAGTTTCTATATAGTATCATGGCGGATGGTGATTTGCTCTTGCGTTTTCGTAGACTTATGTAAAGCATAAGTGGGCAAACCATTAACTAGTGGTGAAAAAACAATAATATTGTAAGTTATGTGAGAAATATCTAACACTTCCCGTAAAAGAAGTGGTGAAATTAACTTCTGAGTTCACCAATGTTTCGAGGACAAGTATATGTAATGTAATGTTTATTGAGTGCCGAAACAATTACAATCATGTTGGGAGTGACTGCTTCTGGCCCTGGCCATCTCCCTTCCTTTGGTTATAATATTAATCTATTGAGTATTAAGTTATTACATATTAAATGCCTTCTCGGATTACTATTACATGTTAATACAATTAGTAGTTTTTATATTTACATTATTTTCTTCTTTTAACCACCCATATCCTATTCATTCCATACCATGAACTTTCTTTTCTCCTAATCTCTATTTCTTTGCATTCAAATATAATATATTATATATCTTCTCTTCCCCCACCCTTTTGGTCTACATTAGATTTAAGTTCATGTTTTTTTTTTTTTTGTGTACATTAGTTTTATCCCTTCCTTATTTTACTCACATTATTTTCTCTAATAAATTTAGTTACGTTCTCTACTTGTCTCTTTCCCCTATTCTTACATTAAGGTCTCCATTATTATTTCTATGTTCATATATTTATCCTTTAACATTTATATATCTTTCTCAAAAGATGGTGCAGTCCAGGATTGTGAAATTGTGAAGCAGTCAATTTGGCCTTCACAATTCCAAAATCCCATTCTCCTTGTTGACCGCTATTGCGATCCCGTTCTGTTACGGAAAGGTGTAAACCTCTCTAAAGTTTTTTTACTTCTCAATTTAATTCCCTCCACTGATTTTTGCATTTCTTTCTGGAGCACCACCAATATACTTCCATGCGGAGATGATATAATGTTTTCTTCCCCTTCTTCCTCCGAATACTCCCGATTCTCTCCCCTTCCCTTCCCCTTTATATGCTTTTTTACACTGCATACTGTTGCCACGCCTCTTTCCTTTTCTCTGCAAGGACACGTACGGCTTCCCTCTCCTCTCTCCCCGGTGACACAGTAATGTTTTCTTCCCCTTCTTCCTCTAAATACTCCCCACTTTTCCGGCGATTCACACCACTTCCCTTCCCCGCCACATGTTTTTTTCCATTGCTCACTGCACTCTGTGGCCACGCCTCTTTCCCCTTCTCTGCAAGGACACGTGCGGCTTCCCTCTTCTCTCTCCCCGGTGACACTATCTTCTTTGACGATGACGTATGCCGTGACGTTACTGGACTTCTCCTTCACCTCTGGTTCGGTGTTATTGTTTCATACATATGTTGTGACGTACCTTCACCTGTTACATTTAAGTCATTTTCCTTTCGTATTGGATCAATCTTCTTTCCTTTTCTCAGCTCTGTTCTGGACTTTGTACTTCCGCTGGCTGCCATTGGTGTTAATTTACTTCGTTCGCCGCTATTTTGCTGACTTGTTTCCTTCCATTCTGGTTCTCTCCACCATAGCTCCTTTTTGCCAGTATATTTTACATCCTCTTCATCTATCCAAAGCCGTAAGTTTCGAATGAATGCTCGTTTGCCTTCTTCATCTTCTGTATTAGGCTTCTTTTGAGGTCCCTCTGGGCTGGAGTCAAGTCTTTGTTTATAAATATATTACTTCCTTTTAGCATTTTTGACCTTCCTAATATTTCGTAAATTATATTGGATGTTGCAAATTGTACTATTATTGGTCTTTTTCTGCATTCCTACCCATTCTGTTTGCTTCCACAATCTCCCATCCTATCAGATCCACTTCTAGTTTATCTGTTAGAATTGTTCTTATTTCTTCATATGGCCAGACACCCCTTCTCTCTTCAACTCCTGTGAACACCAAATTGAATCTCCTCCTCCTTTCATCTATTCTTTCCATTCTCTCTTTGATTCTATCAACTTCTATATTTATTCCTTGCACCTCTTTACTAACATTTTCTTTTATTTCTTCAGCCACTTTGTTTAAATTATCTTTTATGCGTTGTTCCATTCCATTCATGTTGTTGATTTTTTTCTACGAGATCCTCCTTCATTTGTTGCATATTCTTTGGACCTGGATTTAATTCAATACCTCCAATCACTAGGAGCATAAGTATCACACTTCCTGTTGTCAACTAATTCATTGACATGTTTTGATCAGTTTTACATTTAATAGCCTTTTTTGCCTTAAATAGTCCAATTCTCATTCTGTATACTGTAATTTCAACTCCCATTGTCCCTTAATTCACTTTTCCTCTTCAGCCACCAAGCTCCTTACTAGCACAACCTTCCTCTTTCCCTGCTCACTTAGCACTCCCGACAACTATAAACAGTGCTCGTAAAGAAGAATCTGAAATGGGAAAATGCTTACAACCAGGAAAAACAGAAAGCATGTGAAATACACAGTGCAAGAATGTGACAGTTTTGTGAAGAATGCAATTCACGTTAAGAATATGTTAACAATACAATTTCTTTTTAAAAATGAGTCGCCAGCAGTTTCAGAGAGCGAATAAATGTAAGATATTGCTTACCTGTGTACTTTCTTTTTCACTCGTCTCTTTTAGAATTAACCATTATTATACATGCAAACGTTTATTTTGTTGCAACTGTCAGTGTTATCACCTTCAACCCTAACAGAGTATGCTAATCACCGTTTAAGTTGTCGGACACTGTTCTTTTTACATTATGTGCCGCCTGGTCGTGAAAGTGGCGTGAATGGTGGAAGGATACATTATAACACTGCACTGGTCTTGGTGCGGATGGTGAACACATATCTGCCTCAGATCTTATTAATTTTATCTCAGGGTGAATGAAGCGCATGTTTTTGTTATGAGTGTAACTTGTTGGATGTCAAGTGTTAGTAAAAGATTGCTTTCATCACACCGATTATCCATATTAAAAGAACATTTATTGTATTGAAAGTTTCCCTTATTGAAACAGAATGTCACTAAAGACTGAACAGCTACACTTTGTGGGGTAATTGCCAAATGCAACCTGTATTAATATTTTCAGTTGAGTGACGATTGTTAAATCACTTACTTCATGTACAACTAATTTCTATACATGTAATATGTTATGGCTAATTTGTTCCAAAAGAAAGTCCCACATAGTCTATTAACTAATTTATTTTTTGACGTAGGGGTATTTGTTAGCAGTCATAAATATTAAAATTTGAATTTTATTTTTATATCTTATTATACACAAATGTTTTTACAAAGTTTCCCTTATTGGCCAGCTTAGCCTATGTACTCTGCATGCACGTCCACCCTGGCTTGTTAAGTTAAATAGAAATAGGATTCTTGTAATTGTTCAAGTTAAGTTACTATATTTGATCTGAATGATAAGTGCTGTGAAGGAAATTTTAATTTGTTTGGTATAATTAAGTGAAGGTAATTTTATTTATTGTATTTATGAGCAGCCCTTTGCTACCCTTAGCCATCCGTAATCATCCCCACCCCATCCATTTGTCATTCTTCCTTTCTTGACTCCCTTATTTTTCTCTCCTTTGCCTTTCTTAAAAACTCCCCCATATTCTTATTTTTCTTTTCTTCTTTTCCTGTCAACATTTTAATTGCTACTATTTTTCTATCTATTTTTACTTTCTGTACTACATAGGGAAAGTATTGCATTTCACCCAAAAATTTGATAACGAGATTAAAACGGAAATACATGTTTTGAGGCCCCTGAATCCCCCCCCCAAAAAAAAGCATTTTTAGAAAAAGGTCTGTGTGTGTGTGTGTGTGTGTGTGTGTGTGTGTGTGTGTGTGCGTGTGCGTGTGCGTGTGCGTGTGCGTGTGCGTGTGCGTGTGCGTGTGCGTGTGCGTGTGCGTGTGCGTGTGCGTGTGCGTGTGCGTGTGCGTGTGCGTGTGCGTGTGCGTGTGCGTGTGCGTGTGCGTGTGGGTGTGGGTGTGTGCGCGTGCGCGTGCGCGTGCGTGTGTGTGTGTGCGCGCGTGCGCGTGTGTGTGCGTGTCAAAGATAGACACAAAGATTTTCAAGAAAATCCCCCATCCAGATTACCCTTCACATGGAACATTTTTTTAAAATTTTAATTTTCTCAAAAATGGCTCTAATGATTTTGATTAAAATATCATATGTTTAACATATTTTCATGACAAATAAAATGTATATCTCGAATTTTTTGGGAATGTCTCCAAAAGTATTCTTCATTGTGAATGACTTTTGCATAACTGGTAAACCATAAGAGATAGACAAAATTTTACTACACAAAAAATGTAGATCGCCTTAAAATACACAATTTATGTCATATACATTTTTGTTGTTGAGTGAACCATTTTTGAGATATTGCTTGTTATTCCCTTAAATTTTCCAATACTTATACTTTTCTCAAATTCGTTACTCATTTTTTTGTCCTGGTAATGCAGAGAGTATGGAATACTCCACATAGCAACCAGCTCTTAAAATATTTGACTATCGCTTAAAGCCTACCAATTCCCCTTGCATCTACAAGAAAATTAGCAATAACATTAACATCTCAATATCTTGATTAACATGAAGCATATGGAGAATAAGCATTTGTAAAATATAGTTTGTACAAGATGATGCAGTAATTTGTATCACAAATTACTTAAATGTAAATAATGATTGTAATATGAATATGCATTTTTATGTGACATTGATTTCAGATGTTTATTAATTGTAATTATTATTTGGAAATAAGTTTATACAGCCTTACTGAAACTGTCAATAATAGCGTGCAATAATGCAGCAAGGGGGTGAGCTGTTTATCATTATTGGAAACGAGGAAGTTACGTAATGTTGGCGCGTTTTCGGTAGAAACTTCTGGAATGTTTCCCTAAAGCATATGTATTCATAATTTTAATTGGATATTAAGATAGACGCTAATGTTGGCGCGTTTTATTAGCCAATAGTAGTTCATTTATAATCTTTAGGCGTATCTGGATGCATGAGTATAAATAGAAGCCAAGTTAGAGGTAAAGTCAGTCAGTCCTTCAGTTCGCGAAAGCATTCATACATTACACGTCGTATTTAGGGCAGTTCATCAAAAATCTGTGTACACTACACGTCGTCTTCAGTCAGTCAGTTCGTCGAAAGTATTAGTTCGTCATACATCGGATATAGATTCACAAGTTACACGCAGCAGAATTATGAAAGATCTAAAATATGGTAAAGTTAATTATACAAAAGGTTGAAGTACAGTGATTAAAAGTGATCAGTAAGAAGTTATTATAATAGTTTCAGTTTGGCGAATATCTAGATCAATATGTAAAAGTGATAGTGAACGTGTTCGACAATAAAAATTATAAAACAAATTTCTTCATCAGTGTTCTTTTTGGATAAAAGATTCCTTTCCGTTTACACAACCCTGATCAAGACACATGTTCGACCCAAGATAAGATAATAGCTAGCCGGAGGACAATAAACAAAACTTAAAATTCTTTCAAACACTGATACTAGGTACCACAAATTGCTAATACTAGATGGAGCTACAAACCGAAGAAATGAATGACGTTACAAGATGGCTTCAACACGTTATGTAAACAAACATTATAAGCAATACCGCATCAACGTGGAGCTACAATAATGTTAAATAATATAACATTAATACAGCACCAAATTGGCTCCCATACGTGGGGCAGTTAAATATTATGTAACCAAACAAAACAAAAGCAGCACAACATAAGATCTTCAAGTTCCAATAATGTTAAAAACATATTACGTAAGCAATTAATGTTAAATAATATAACATTAAAACCGCATCAAAGAGTAGAGAAAGTCATGTGAGTGTAACACATCAGATTTTTTTTTTATTTGTCATACTCCTTTGTTTGTTCCATGCATACCTTTAAAATTTCTCCCTCTTGTTTTATCAAGCATCTAAACCAGCATTTCAATATCCTTTCCAGTATTACTCCCTTTCTTCTTCTACTAAAGCTACTTCTCCTGGTGGTGATCTTGGCAACCCCAGTAATTGTTTACACAACATGCCGTAGTTTTGCTTAGTTCAGATCCCCCTCTCCCAAATTTGCACTGCATATAGCATTCATGATTCTACCAATGCCTCATACATTCTTTCCATCCATTTGGTCAGCATTTTAATTTATATTTGGACATCCTGTCATTGCCAGCTTTCTGCTATGCACCTTCCATTCTCCATCACTAAATAATCAAACTCTCTGATAACCTCTAACTTTAGCCCTCCCCCCCATGCCCACTTTCTTTTATTTGTGTGGTTCCTCTTTTAAATACCTTAACTTTTGATTTGTTTATATTTACTTTAATTCCCTATTCTTCAAAAAAAAATTAAATTGAGATTTATTTATGGATGTTCTTTAACTGCTATGGCTCTTATCATCCCATTCTACACAGTCCGGTCATAACTTCTGTCCTATGATTAAGAAGCGACATGTCTTAAAATAAAAAGACACAAAAAGATATAACATATATTTTAATTCAATGTCTATGAACATTTCTTACAGTACAAGTCATTCACCTCTGGCCTTTACCTGTTAGACATGAGGAATTTCCTGCGCTGCCTTTACTCGAGTGAGGTTTAGCAAGATATCCCAAAGCCTATATCTGGGCCAGTGAATTCTGGAACATTGTCCCTGAGCCATACTTCAGTTGTTGTAGTCTTGTGAGCTGGGGCTGAGTCTTGATGAAAGACCAAATGGCTTCCATTGAAGAGTGTCTCACAGCTCTGTTTAGGATGTCCTCTTGGTACCGTCTGGCTCCTGTTTTAACTCCTTGTTTGCAGAAATGGAGAGATGTTACACCTTGATGTGACACGCCCCACCTGATGCTGGGTGGTGCCCTCTCTGGACAGGGGGGACTGATATTTTAGTTTCCTCTCAGCTCCATGCATATTCTCCTTCTCCTCTGTGAAGAGGATATTTTCATGACCACTCTGAGCATGCCACTGTAAGAGCCTCTGATCTTCTTTAGGTTCGAGGTTAACAAATGTCTCACTGACCGTCGATAAGCTCTCATATGAAGTCTTCTCTGATAATCCGAGGCGGATATATTTAACTCTCAGGCCATTATTTTTTGCTTACGGAGTGAGTTTCGACGTATTTGTTCTCTTACTGCTTTGACCACTTATGAAGTCCTTATGGTACGTGACCTGCCAGATCTTGGTAAGTCTTCAATAGAGGAAGATTCAACGAATCTCTTGACAGTTTGGTAAACAAATTTCAGTAGCTTTCTTACCACACTTATAAAGAGCAATCACTGCAATTCTGTTTTCATTCCATATTTATTGGTTGATGTGGGAAACTACATAAAGCAAATGTGTTTAGAATAAGAACTCTGCTGCCATGGTAACTTGTAACAATACCATTAAATCATTTATTTTTAAGCTGTACAGCTACAAACATAGAGGACAGAACATATGACTGGACTGTGTATATTGGACGTGAAAGAATGGAAATTTTGCTTAGGCTTGAGGTTCTTTTACGTGCCATAAATCTACATCACAGGATCACCGGCTTTACTTCCCTTCCAAAGGAAGTCATGCTAAGGATTTTTACGCCTAAAAAATGCACTGCCCTCTGCTGGGTTTAAACCTGCGACCTTAGGAACTAGAGGCTAACGCATTCTTTACAGAATTCCAGTATTGCATAAATTGCTCTTTGTAACACAGTTATAGTCCATATCATAAGGTCATCTGCATACAATAAGTCTGGTATCTGCTATTATAGGACAGTGCTGATTTGTTTGTAGCATATCATCTGTCATCTCTGTAATTCCACATGTTAAATGACATTTTATATCTCTATAAATGTTCCTAATTTCCTTTGTAAAGTTATCGCTTACCCCTTTCCTTCTTACTTTATAAGCTAGGGCATCTCTGTTTATTGTATCAAACACTTTTTCAAAATCTACAAAAAACATTTATACCCTTCCTCTTTTCCTGCTGAGATAGTGTTTATTATAAATACATTGTGTAATAAGATTGAGTCACACGCACTCTTAGGTTCCTTAAAAGCTCCGTCACTTACATTGTCAGTTTTCCAACTGCTTGGTACTTGTAAGGTAAACTGTTGGGGCCTCATTCTTTTATTATTTTGTTTTCTGCATGGAATACTTTACTTTTTTTGTTTTACTTTTCTATACCTATAGTAAGTAGAGGAAGTATTAAATTCAATATGAAGAATTTACCAGGAATACATGTTTTGAGATTCCTGAAGCCAAAAAACATTGATTTTGAGAAAGAGAGCAGACTAAACATGGTATTTAAGTTCATTCTCTTCCAAAGATGTGACGTGAATATTGAGCCCTAAACTATCCTTTACAGGGACAACTTCTCAGTATTTTGGGTTTCTCAAAAAATCACTCTAATGATTTTGATTAAACTGGCATACAGTAGCACTCAAAAGTTTTTAACAAAGATCTTTTTTGTAAATGGTTTTATTGTGAGTATTACTTCTATACAATATATACTATAAATAGCACAGAATGCAGCTTACATTGCAAACAAAAGAGATTCTTTTGGATTAAAATGTTGAATATTACTAATGTACATAAATCAAAAGCTCAAAACTGTTTTGACAGTTAAGAACTTCGACTCTTCTGCAGAAATGACACTTTCCTGTGCCTACAACATCTAATATTTAGCTGCATAGCCCATGGCTGCGCATTTGGAAGACGTGACTGAATAAGGTGAAGTATTACATCCTCCATTCACAACTCAAAGTGTTTGTGAATATCTTTGTTGTAACACGTTTGTCAAGTGGGTTGCACATGTGTTCAGGTCTGGACTTTGAGTTGGCCATTGTAACACATTTACAACAATGTTTAGAATCGATATCTTGCTGAAAAACCCATTGTCGTGGTATGTGTCTTCTAACATAAGATAACATATTTTTGTCCAAAATGTCCCTGTAACCAGGACCGCTCATTGTATCCTATACAGGTACTGAAGGGCCTACATCCCCATGTGGTGAACATGTCCAGTTCCACTGAAAAATTAAATTTACTTTCATTACCTTACACCAGTTGCAGAATGTCCAGTTAAGATCTTCTTTTGTAAAAGCAATTCTCGTCCTTCTGTTTGATGAATCAGTGAAGGGCTATGTGCAAGGACAGTCAACGTTTTACAGTGTTAGAAACATGGACATCCACTCCGTAGTTTTGGTGCAGATCAGCAGTAATATACTGAGCATCTGCTACGAATTGTCTTCTTGTAATCTTATCTATTTTTCTAGGTTAATCTTGCCAAGGTTACAGAGTCCTAAAGCATGAACAACCTCTGCTTGAGTGTTACATTTCTTCAGAGATTGTATTACTGCTTCCCTGAAATCTCTGGAATATTCCTTACATCTATGCTGTGCCATCAGTAGTGTAGGGAGGGGGTTATGTACAGGGATCCATTTTATAAACAATTGGTATCAATTCAAATGATAGATATAAATTAATTGTGAGTTGAAATATTTAAATAAATATATTTTATATTTTGCTAGATTAAGGTGCAGCAATTGGAATTAAAATTAGGATAGGATGTTTTGTGCATTCTAAGCAGCAAATGTGTTGTGAGATGAGAATTAATGACCACTGTGAAGTATTTTATATTACCACTGCAGGCCATTTTATTTCACTGCAAAATAGGGTTTCTGTTGTGGAGATATTGCACTGAAATGAAGATCATGGTTGTACCAACATTATATAAAGTACAGTTTCTGTTGCTGGAGAAAACAAATTATTAGTCATTGTTCTTGTAATGAGAGTGTTGCCAATTTAACTAGTAAAAGCACTTCTCACTCTAGCTGCAGCCACTAGGGTTCTATGCACCATACAATGATGACACCTTTCACTCATTCACAAATAGTGACAGCATATTTTAAGCTTAACCTGCTTCCAGAGAAAAAAGAATCAGGGATCTTAAAACTTGAATGCACAAGTTTTCTTTGTGATTGAAGATGCTTATAACAAGGAACAACAGGTAGCCCAAATTGAAATGGGCAGAGTGCCAAGAAGGGAAAAATCTACACAGTAAATAAAGAAGAACGAGGGAGGAGCTTTGTATGAGTAAGAACTGCTGTGTGGAGATTAAAAGGTTTAAGGAAAGGTATTCCACAAAATCAACGCCCCATATGTGGAGATGATGATGTTGAACATACACTACATGATCAAAAGTATCCGGGCACCTGGCTGAAAATGACGTACAAGTTCGTGGCAGCCTCCATCGGCAATGCTGGAAGTCAATATGGTGTTGGCCCACAGCATTCACTCTCACAGGCATACTTTCAATCAGGTGCTGGAAGGTTTCTTGGGGAATGGCAGCCCATTCTTCACGGAGTGCGGAACTGAGGAGAGGTATCGATGTAGGTCGGTGAGGCCTGGCACGAAGTCGCCATTTCAAAACATCCCAAAGGTGTTCTATAGGATTCAAGTCAGGACTCTGTGCAGGCCAGTCTATTACAGGGATGTTATTGTCGTGTAACCACTCTGCCACAGCCCGTGCAGTATGAACAGTGCTTGATCGTGTTGAAAGATGCAATCGCCATTCCCGAATTGCTCTTCAACAGTGGGAAGCAAGAAGGTGCTTAAAATATCAATGTAGGTCTGTGCTGTGATCGTGCCATGCAAAACAACAAGGGGTGCAAGCCCCCTCCAGGAAAAAACGACCACACCATAACACCACCACCTCCGAATTTCATTGTTGGCACTACACACACTGGCAGATGACGTTCACCGGGCATTCGCCATACACACACCCCCATTGGATCGCCACATTGTGTTCTGTGATTCGTCACTCCACACAACGTTTTGTCACTGTTTAATCGTGTAATGTTGACGCTCCTTACACCAAGCGAGGCGTTGTTTGGCATTTTCCTGAGTGATGTGTGCCTTATGAGCAGCCGCTTGACCATGGAATCCAAGGTTTCTCACCTCACGTCTAACTGTCATAGCACTTGGAGTGGATCTTGATGCAGTTTGGAATTCCTGTGTGATGGTCTGGATAGATGTCTGCCTATTACTCTTTATGACCCTCTTCAAATGTCAGCGGTCTCTGTCAGTCAACAGATGAGGTCGGCCTGTACGCTTTTGTGCTGTACATGTTCCTTCACGTTTCCACTTCACTATCACATCAGAAACATTGGACCTAGGGATGTTTAGGAGTGTGGAAATCTCGCATACAGACTTCTGACACAAGTGACACCCAATCACCTAACCACGTTTGATGCTCGTGAGTTCCACAGAGCATCCCATTCTGCTGTTTCACGATGTCTAATGACTACTGAGGTTGCAGATAATGAGTACCAGGCAGTAGGTGGCAGCTCAATGCACCTAAGATGAAAAACGTATGTTTGTGGGGTGTCCAGATACTTTTGATCACATAGCTTAAAATATTTAAATGCAAAGGAACAGAAATTTGGAGAAAAGAGTGCATCAGAAAGAAATGATTTAAGATATAGGGTAGTTAAATTATATTCAAAACCACTCGCAACCTCTCTTTACTGCGCGAGACAGCCAGCAATTGCCGGGGAAATTACGCCGGCGTAGGTGGACTAAAACCCTTACCTTATAATAGATGCTGGAAATGTTGACCTTCTGCTATCAAACAGGCAGCATATCTCGTGTAAATATTCTCGCTCACTCTCTGAAGCTCAGCAGCAGGAATTCTTGTGATTTCTTGCACAATGTTTTCTCTAAGTTCCTGTAGTGTGCGAGGATTGGAACGATACGCATTGTCTTTTAAAGAATCCTATAAATAAAAATCGCAACTCGTTAGGTCAGGAGAACGAGGGGGCCACAAATCAACACTAATTATTCTGTCATCAAACACCTCTCTAATGATTTGGCAGTCGTATGTGCTGTTGCAGAATCATATGACCGGTAAAGAGACAGGGCTGAATGCTGGTCTTATTTTCTTTTTATGTTTTGTATATGGCGTAGTACAATAAGTTAAATAAAACAACAGTCCATTCATTCCAAAATGGAATTTGTTTGGGTTGCAAGATGCTAGTTGAGGTGGTATATTTTTCAACAATTTAGGGCCATTTTTGAGCATTTAAAGTTTGCCCTTATGTTTGGCACCTGGAAGAAGCTGGTAACTATAGAAACACTAGTGAATGCTGAAAATGGCTCTAAAAATGTGTTAAGGTGAAAATGATTTCAGTTTGTGAGGAGCAGAGTTGAAGTAAATGAGTGTTTAATGATAATTTTTGTGGTCAGGTTTTGATATTGAGTGGTTGCTCGTGGGTGTATCCTCATGACTTCTTACCCATTGGCAAGTGCTGTATGTTGGAGGAACTGCGCATGGACGGCTGTCATAGACTGGGGGAATGTGTTGCTTATACAAGCCTGGCTGCACGTTTTGGTTTCCCTGCACTCAAGGTAAGACATTTCTAAGTGTTTGGTGTTTAGCGTTGTTAATACAGTTAGTGGCTCGTGGAATGTGTGTGGTAGGCTACGCAAATCATTGGTCACACATTACTGAAAATAATAATAGTAATAATGATCATTTGCTTTCCTTGAGTTTGGAAGTAGAAGAACAGTCAGGCAGATCAACTATTGATTATATATTTTGTTTACAACAGATAATAGAGAAGAAAACAGCTAAAACACAACCTTCCATTTGCTGTTCTTTGATATGGAAAAAGCCTATGATAATGTGCCATTGAAATTAGCAATAATGTGGTATATGCTATAAATACTTTTCACATTGTTTTACATTGCCTAGACAATCCACAAATTTTGATGATGAAGTTGTTGCAATACAACAGATATGCTACAGGACTGATGAAAATAAAGTAGTTGTTCTCACAGACTCAGTTTCTGCCATTCAAGCAATAGTCCAGATGAATCTTATAATATTAAGGATGAGATTACTACAAACAAAATTTCAACAGTTAATATTACAGTGGATACCAGCACATGTGGGAGTGACTGCAGACTTTCTGGCCAAAAAGGCTATAGTATTGTACTCAAAACCTATAAAGTCTTGTGTACTAGATATGTCAAAATTAATATAGAACGAAAATACCAACATAATATTCAAAACGAAGTTGCTAATAAAAATTACTCCAACATAAAAGAAATAGTACAAAAAATAAAAAAAATCCCAAGGAAAGAAGCCGTTACCTCAGATTAGCCACTAGACATGACTGTCTGGCGGAACATCTACATAGATTTCGTTTTGTGAATGACAAAGCATCTAAGATTTGCAATGCTGACAGGATTTTAAATGGAGAACACCTACTAGAATGCAGAGAATTGAGGAAAACTGTACCAGATGGGAAGATACACAATTTATATTGAGTATTTGATGCATCAAAATCCTGCACATTAGATCAACAACATGTGCCATTATCACAATTATGGTTAGCTTTAAAATTAACGGAAATAAGACGTATTTTGATTACAGAAATTCAAAATTTATACACATATATATAAAGTATATGTAAAAGTAAAATTGGGAAGATATTTATCAAGTGGGTTTTATGTCAATAAAGGATTACAAGGTTTCTACATTATATAAAATTTACACAGAAAGAGCTGTAGAAGGTTGAAAAAATATGGGAATTCCAGTAGATGATCGCTCAACACTATACTCCCTGCAATCTTCGGATAATAATCAGTTAATTCTGGCACAAGAATGTGAAGACGTAGAATATCTTACAGCAAATGGGGCCTAAAAATAAATCCAAATATATGGCTGTTGGAGATGTTCATCAATATTTGGTACTGGAAGGTGACATGGGGACAATTAAACATAAATACTTGGGAGTAAAGATTACATAAGAAAATGAAATAAGATCAAAGATAAACTCAGGAAAGTATGCTACATCTACTGTGAATGGTATATTATGGGATAAACAGGTCGCAAAAGAAAATGAAACTACAGTTTTTAAAACAATAGAATTTACAGTTCCGACATGTATTATTGGAGGAGATCTGAATTAGAAATGTGATTATAAAAGAAAATATGAGTGTTGCAATTCAATTTTAGAACAGAAGCTAAAAGAATGGAAGATTACACAAAAGAATAATGGAGTGGATGATGCCACCAGGAGAAAAGGAAGACCACACAGCACGTGGATTGAAGGAACTAGATGGGCAATGGTGGATTGGGGAAATTTATGGTCAAACAGGCAAGAATGGAGAAAAGTAAAAATGTTTGTGTACTTTGTAAAACTGGGGGGGATATATATATATATATATATAGGGTAGTTAAATTATATTCGAACCCACTGGTGGACTCTACTGCATAAGACGGTCGGCAGAGGCGGACTAAAGTCCCTACCTTATAATAGATGCTGGAAATGTTGACCCGCTGCTCTCAAACAGGCAGCATATCTCGTCTAAATATTCTCGCTCACTCTCCGATGCTCAGCATTGTGATTGGTGCTGCTTTGGAGCGTTTGCCTCAAAATCGCTGAAAAAACTAGCACAGCAAACAAGTGTATCTCGATATTCCATGAGAAATACTACATGTTTGTTGAAACTGAAGTCCTATTGCTACACATGAGTGCAAGTGTTAAAGCCAAATGATCCTGCTAAACGTGTGAGTTACAAATTTTTCTTGCCAGCTATACTACTCATTTTGCCTGCCTCATCTAAACATGCCTTGCTGCCTTTAATCCCTATTACTCATCCACTCCCTCTTCCGTTTGCCTTTCTTATCTCTCTTACTTTTCTAATGCATTTCCCTTTTACTTTCTTTAGAAACTCCCCATGCTCTTATTTTTCTTTTCTTCTTAACATTTTAATTGCTACTATTTTTCCCATTTATTCTCCCATACTTCTCTTCTCCATTCTGCCAATTCTTTGCATTCTATCATATAATGCTCTGTGTTTTCACTACCTCAGCATAGTTTACAAATTCCACTTTTTCTACCTCTTAGCCCTCTCAGAAACAATGATCCTGTTCTCATCCATGCAAACACTTCTTTTTCTGCTCTCTGTTCTATTTTTCTGTTTAATTCACACCCCCCCCCAATTTCTACTGCATATAGCATTCTTACTTCTACCAATGCCTCATACATTCTTTCTATCCATTTAGTTGACATTTCTCATTTGTATTTGCACATCCTTACTCCAATCATTGCCGCCTTTCCTTTAGCCATAACCTTCCTACTATGCGCTCCCCATTTACCATTACTGCTCATTCTTACCCCCAAATAATCAAACTCCTTGACAATTTGTAACTTTAAACCTCCCAACTGCCATTTTTCTTGTTTTTTTAGTTTATTTCCTCTTTTAAATACAATAACTTTTGATTTATTTATATTTACTTTAATTCCCCATTCTTCGCAGAATTCATGTATTTTGTTGATTGCTTTCTGCAACCCAATTACCGTTATAGCCCCGACCATAAGATCATCTGCGTACAGTAAACCTGGTATCTCTCTATTTACTATTATGGGACAGTGTGCATTTCTTTCTTCCACTCTTTCTAATATGTCATCTATAAATATATTAAATAATATAGGACTCAATTTGCATCCTTGTCTTAATCCCATTTTTTGTTCAGTCATTTCGGTAGTTCCATTATTTTTACATCTTATACAAAATTTTATGTCTTTATAAATTTTTTTGATTTCTTTTATAAAATTTTCACTTACTACCCCTTTCATACTTAATTTATAAGTTAATGCTTCTCTGTTTATTGTATCAAATACTTTTTCAAAATCAGCAAAAACATGTATATCCTTCCTCTTTTCCTGCTCAAATACTTATCTGTTTAGTCTTTATTACAAATATATTATCTATTGTTTGTTTACCTTTCCTAAATCCTGCTTGATATTCTGACAATTTTCCTTCCTCTTCTACCCAGCTTTTTAATCTGTCGGCCAATATGCCTGTGTATATTTTCCCTAATATTGATAGTAAACTTATTCCCCTGGTGTATTAGTTCCTCCCTTGACTTTGTAGATTGGTATCACCACACTTATTTTCCAACATTCTGTATATTTTCCCTAATACTGATAGTAAACTTATTCCCCTGGTGTATTTGCTCCTCCCTTCACTTTGTAGATTGGTATCACCACACTTATTTTCCAACATTCTGTATATTTTCCCTAATACTGATAGTAAACTTATTCCCCTGGTGTATTAGTTCCTCCCTTCACTTTGTAGATTGGTGTCACCACACTTATTTTCCAACATTCTGTATATTTTCCCTAATACTGATAGTAAACTTATTCCCCTGGTGTATTTGCTCCTCCCTTCACTTTGTAGATTGGTGTCACCACACTTATTTTCCAACATTCTGTATATTTTCCCTAATATTGATAGTAAACTTATTCCCCTGGTGTATTTGCTCCTCCCTTCACTTTGTAGATTGGTGTCACCACACTTATTTTCCAACATTCTGTATATTTTCCCTAATATTGATAGTAAACTTATTCCCCTGGTGTATTTGCTCCTCCCTTCACTTTGTAGATTGGTGTCACCACACTTATTTTCCAACATTCTGTATATTTTCCCTAATATTGATAGTAAACTTATTCCCCTATAGTTTTCTGGTGTATTTGCTCCTCCCTTCACTTTGTGGATTGGTATCACCACACTTATTTTCCAACATTCTGTATATTTTCCCTAATATTGATAGTAAACTTATTCCCCTGGTGTATTAGTTCCTCCCTTCACTTTGTAGATTGGTACCACCACACTTATTTTCCAACATTCTGGCACATCATTTTTTTCTTTAATTTTATTTAATACTTTTGTCATCACATTTAAACAATTCTGTTTTTCCCCATTCATTTGGCAAAATTCCCCTGGTAGTCCATCTATTCCTACTGCCTTGCCTTTTTTTATATTCCTTATTTGCTGGTAAACTTCCTTCTCCATGATTTTTCCATCTAATTTCTCATTGAATATTCCACTTAGTCGTGCTTCTTTTGTGTTGAACTTTACTCGCTTCCGCTCTCCTATTAGCTTTCTAAAGTCCCCTATCAATTCACTCGGTGTAATTTCGTTTTTCTCCTCTCTATTCTTAAACATCATCCTCAGTATCTCCCATATTTTTTTACTATCCTTACTCTCTATTGCTGTCTTTAATTTCCCTGCCATTCTTTCCTCTTAGCCTCAAGCAAACCTTTATATTCTCCCTTAAGTTTCACCAGATTTTGTCTATCCCTTTCTTTCTCTGATCTCCTCCATCTAATGACTTGTTTAGGTACCCCCCTTTTTTTGCTCTACATTCTTCATGAAACCACCCTATAATTTCTTGACCGTTTCCATCCCTACTCCTGCTCTTGTTAGTAATGCTTTTTCTGGGTTCCCCTCATCCATAGCCACATTTGACAATCTGACTTGCCTTTGTATTTAATTCTTTTAAAATGTCCTCTTTTAATTCCTCCCTCCATTTATACACTTTTATTATTTTTATTCTAGGTATTTCCTTATCTGTTCTAAAACATTTATTTGCATCATTAATGGAAAATGGTTACTACCTACTACTTCATTTATTATTTTAAATATAGTAATTCTGTTCTCCAGTTCCTCACTACATGCCATGTAATCTACTACACTTTGTCCATTTGCATTTACAAATGTAAACTCCCCTTCCATTGCTCCATTACATATTAACATGTTATTTATGTCACAAAATTCTAGTAATCACTCTGTCCCTGCTTTTCCTTGGCATTATCACATCATCCTCTTCCTGCTCTTTACCTAATAACCTTCCATTCACCCCTCCCCTTCTCCCCCTATTCTCGCATTCAAATCTCCCATCACAATAAATTCTATCTCTGGCATCTTTTCTCGTATTTCTTCCATGTCTTCTTCAAGCTTACTATAAAAGTTACTTCCATGAAAATATGATACTTCTGGCAGGTTGTATACCACCCCTGTTCTAGTCTTACTCTATTATTCTGTTTAATTATTGACCATAACACATTAGGATCTCTATTCTCCATTTTTTCTATATCAATAATTGTTTTCTTTATAAACAAACCTACTCCTCCTCCTCCTGATGCTGTTCCCTTGTCGTACCTTCTATCTCTACTACCTCTTCTTTTCCCAACCATGTCTCTGCTAATCCTACTAAATCCATAGAACACATAATGTTTTTCATTTCACCACTTTTTGGACACCCTCTTGGGTATGTAAATGTATATATATTTATTTATTTCCATAATGCTATACAAAATTCTTACAATTTTTAATACATTTCTTTGAGTTGCTATTTTTTCTTTCTTTAGTCCATCATACATTTTAACACCGTGGTTATTTATGCATGGTGGGTCATAACAAATTCATATTGCTTTATTTTTGTAAACCATTTTTCTCTTACTCTCCCCATATATTCTCCTATTCTTTTTATATCCCTCTTCTTTTGTATTTTCATTATCCTAACTTTTAATACTTCTTTGTTAACATTCTCTCATTCTTTACGTAAAAACTGATCTCTCCACAACTTAGTTTCTTCACATTCAATTATATAATGTAACTCATTATCTGCCTCTCCACAAAGAGGACACCTATTCAAATTCTCTCCCTTCCTGTCTCCCCTTAGCCTATATGCACTTAATGTAGACCAGGCCCACCCTTCTCTCACTAACCTATTACCTACATCCACATACTTCTCTCTTACCCAGTCCACCTTTAATTGTCTATATCAAGGGTGGCGAAAACGACTTCCTTCAGCGAGTCACCAAATATGCAACCCGCACTGCATCACTCAGCAGCATGTGAAAAACAAAGGGATGGTTATAGAGAGGGAACAGCGCCTGCAAGTCAAAATACACGTTTTCGCCACCTCTGGTCTATATAGTTCCAAACTTTTCTTTCCTTCCAGACTTTGAAATAATTCTTGTTTCTTTATACCTTCTACTCTGTTCCTCACTTCTAAGCAGTATATAAAAATGATAACTGTAGAGTATGGCAAATAATCCAAGGAATGTATAATAGAAATAAAAGGGGGATGTTATTGCGCCAGAAATATGGTGTAATTACTTTAAAAACCTATTAGGTATGCAAACCAAATTAACAAACTTAATCCCATTATCTTTAGATATAGAATACATAGATAGCCTAGATAAGAAAATATCGGTAATGGAAGTTTGGGAGGAAACTAAAAGGTTTAAAAACAATAAGGCATCAGGGATTGATGGTCTACCAGGGGAATTTTGGAAAAAATGGATAGAGAATAGAAATAGGACTGAGATATTGTTAAATTGATGAATATTATATTTGAAGGAGGAAGGGTACCACATAACTGGAGGGCAAGTGTAATTGTAAGCATTTATAAAGGGAAAGGAAGTGTCAAAGATCCAGTTAATTATAGGAGTATTAGTTTGCTGTCAGCCTTAGGAAAGATCTATTCAGGAATTTTAGCAACTAGATTGCAGAAATATGGAGAGGAAGAAAATAAATTATCAATATTTCTGAGGGGATTCAGAAAAGGTAGGAGAACAGTGGACAACATTTTCTCTTGAGTAAGAACACGGCACCTCATAACCTGTTTCCTATCATTCACAGATCCTGTCTCTCGAAAGTTTGTAACAAGTTGTGGAACAGTTTCCCTATTTGCAACACAATTATCAGGATATTATCTTGCAAAGTGCCTTATCACTTCAGTTTTCATGTAATTATTGTACATAAACAGTCTTTATTCAACATAATTAACAAACAACAATAATAATGCTAGGTAACGGCCAGTCCTTATTCACTCCAACTAACTAGATAACCGCACACCCAGGTGGGCGAGACATCATTTCACGGGGAAGCTCTACCTGCCACTAGTTCTATTAATATCCCTGTACAAAATCTTCATGAAAAATGACATACAGTGTGACTTTCAGAAGACAGTTTTAATTGAACGCTTGGGTAGATGTAAGTCCCGTGGGGGGGACCTACAAAGCGACCACACTGCTGAAACTTAGAATATTGTGCAGAAGTTCCACATACAAACTTCACGGCAAAATTAAAGTTTTGTGAAAGTGTTCATGATGGAAATTTGTATCTAAAGCTAATGAGGCTCATCTTTCTGGACATGTAAATGTGGCGTGCTGAGAACTCGTGAGTATACAAATGCTGTTGTATAGCATTAATTTAGGGGTAGTGATATGCAGCAAGTGCGTGGTGGATAATTGGGCCTTTAAATATCACTTGTGCGGGAACATGTTGATCCATTTCTAACTACACTGACACAGGAAGAAAAGGATTATGGATATTTCCAGCAGAACAGTGCACACCACTAGATCAGCTAGGTATCTTAGTGCAATTATTATTTTTGAGGAAACCTAAAGAGCAAAGTACATGTAAAATACAGTCTATTACCAAAGCAGAATTACAGAAAGTGCTACGTAGTTTGTTTAAAGAATACGAGGCTTGTGTAAAGGGTTCATTTTCAACAGTATCTGAAATAATGGTGAGAATACCCCAGAAACAAGAATGAGAACGCATGTTGATGACTATATCAATATGCGGTGCTTATTATGTAGTTATTACCAGTTCCTTTTGTATTTGGAGCAGCTATGAAATCTCTTATTTATACATCTTCAGGGCATGTAAACCAGTAAGGCTTATACAGGGCGAATCACCACAAATATTTTGGAAATGGAAAGTGCTAGTGTGTGCAGTTTTCACAGCATTGATTGGTAGTCAGGGGCTCGTACATTTAGCCTATAAACAGATTTTAATAATACTGAGAAAGTGTATTTTTTTAGCAAACATACCATTTTTAAATGGAACAATGCGTAGTTACATTGGCAGAATAAAGGTAGGGTAAATTAGAATGTCAATGGTCTTTGTTGCAGGATTGTAGTGCAAGTGGTTTACGAGAAATCTTATTTTGAAATATTTCCACCCCGACAATTGCTTGTTCCATTCAACCTGCTTAGTTTTTGCTAGGTTCGATATTGTTATGTTTGTTTGCATTGTGTTTTCTGTTCATTGATTGCATTGCGACTTTCTGGTCAGTTAGTTTGTGACAGTTCAAGCAGTAAGTCGTGAGTGGAAGATGGGGTTTACTAATGCAGAAAAAGCCGACATGCTCATGGTGTATGGAGAGTGTAGGAAGAATGCAGTTCGTTCCTGTACGGTGTATGCAGAAATGTATCCCAATAGATGTCAACCATCTCGGCAATTATTTATCAACCTCTTCAACCAATTACGTGAAAGTGGTACTGTAACACCTAGAAAATGCAACAGAAACAAACAAGTGACTGGAGAAGAGGCAGAAATTAATGTTTTGGCTGCCGTTGCAGTAGATCCGCAAATTAGTTCCCGCACAATCGCACGTGGAAGTGGCATAAGTCAGGCAAGTGTACATAGGTTCCATCCCTATCACATCTCTCTCCATTAAGAGCTGCATGGAAACGAGTTTGAGAATCGTGTTAACTTTTGTACATGGGCATTAAGACATGATACTCCAGATTCATTATGTATCTTGTTTAGTGATGAGGCAACATTTACTAATCATGGTCAGGTAAACCGCAGAAACATGCACTATTGGTCTGTTGAGAATCCCCATTGGCTTCGTCAGGTGGAACGTCAGCGTCCATGGAGTTTAAACGTGTAGTGTGGGATAGTGAACCATCAGCTCATAGGCCCTTTGTTCATAGAAGGAACAATGAACTTGCACAAATATCGCAGCCTCCTGACAGACCATCTGCCACAGATGCTAGAAGACGTTCCTTTGCAGAATAGGAGGAAGCTGTGGTACCAACATGATGGTTGTTTAGCCCATAGTGCACGAAGTACTACAGCTCGTCTTAACGGATTGTTTCCAAATCGTTGGATTGGTTGAAGAGGACCTGTACATTGTCCGGCCCATTCACCGGATCTGGCCCTTTAGACTTTTTTCTGTGGGGAAGGCCGAAAGACAGGGATGTACCAACTACACCAGACGATATGAAACGACGTATAATGCTAGAATGTGTGCAGCAGTCTTTCCATAGCAGACTGGAAGCGTGTATTGAAGCTGCCGGTGGTCATTTTGAACACAATCTTTGAAGGGCTATGTTCTCTTTACTTGTAAGAATCCACAGAAGTATTGTAATTCCCTTTTTTTTTTTCTTTAGTTTGTGCTACCACAGGTTGTACAAGTGTCGGTGTGTAAAAGTTTCAAAATAAGATTTCTCATAAACCACTTGCACTAGAATCTTGCAACAAACGCCACTGACATTCTAATTTACTCTACATTTATTCTGTAGATGTAACTAGGCATTGTTCCATTTAAAAAACTGTATGTTTGCTCAAACAATACACTTTCCCAGTATTATTAAAATCTGATTATAGGCTAAATGCACAAGCCCCTGACTACCAATCAATGCTGTGAAAACTGCACATCAATAGCACTTTCCATTTCCGAAATATTTGTGGTGCAAGTTTTAGGTGATTCACCCTTTATATATGAATAGTTTAATTACTTTCTTTTACTTATTGTTTTTTTATGCAGTAATTCCATATTTATTATTGTATATGAAGATTTTTCTGTTTCACTCGCCAACTTATTTATGCATATGTGCAGGATTTCCACTGCAAGTGTGTGATACTGATTCCACAACTAATAGTGTGTTTCTCCTTGACAGTGTTATAAACAATTCTTTTATTCTCATTGTAATAAAGCAAGTATCCACCTTGTTGTTTACTTTTTTGTAGTTAATAAATGGTACACATTTTCTTTATTTATGATATTACCTAAGGTTGTCATGTGTATTAATGAGATATACATAATATCCACATTTATAACAAAACTTGAGTGGGTTGTGAACACATTCAAACAACATTTCAAGGAATGGCAAACGTATCTCAATAACAATATCTTTATATTTAACTGCTACACAGTAGGTAAGAAGGTATTGCATTCCACACAAAAATTCTATGTGGAAATTTCACCAGAAATGCATGTTTTGAGGCTCTCTGAATCTAAAAATAGGATTTTAAGAAAATGGTCCATATGTATGTAAAAAATATATATTTTATTTGTTAACGATGCTGTCAATTGCCAGGATCATACCAGTGCCGCTGTTGTGCCAGAATTTTGTCCTGTGGGAGTTCTTTTATATGCTAGTAAATTTACTGACATGGGGCTGTCGCTTTTAAGCACGCTTAAGAACCTCATCGTTCGGGCTGGGTTTGAATGCGCAACCTTGGTATCAGAAGCCCAGCTCCTAGCCAACTGAACCATCTTCACTGATGTGCATGATTATTTTTTTTTTATTATTTTGGTTCAGTATCTTCCAAAGATGTGATACAAACTACTGTTTACATGGAAGGTTTTTTGAAAACATTTTTTATTTTCTCAAAATTTGCTACAGAAGAAATGTGGAGCTCATTAAAACACTTTTTACGTCAAATAATTTTTTCTTAGCATTACGTGTTTTTGAAATATTCCATGTTGCAATTTTACGCTTTTCCCAATTGCGTCATCTAACAGACATGCATGAAGTTGTGTGATGCTCCTTTGTTTGTTTGTTTTTTCTTCTTTTCATTGCAAGCGCTTGTTACCAAGAAAGAAACATTTGAATGCAGTTCTCATAAGTCATAACCATTTACATTTGTTAACATTGAGAAATAAATTTACTTCTGTGATTTTGTGAACAAATGTAAACATCTGTAGTAACTTTAAAAAAGATACATTTTGTGAATCTTTTCTCATCAGCTTTTGCATCGAAGGAGTGCTGATTGAATGAATTTTGTAAGACTGTTTCATTTTATTAGTTCATATTTGATTATTTGTTTCAGATGTTCCTTCTTTTAGTTTCTGTTCTGTTGTTTTCATTGCTTACATCTAAGACTTTTCATAATACCTAGTAAAAGCTGAACCAGCATTAATTGTAATGTTAAGAAGTGTTTTTTCATGAAAGGATTGCTGATTCTCCGAGTAAAAATGATGATATATTTAATGAGGTAAAAAACACACAGTGCATCAACAACTATAGTAAGAATAGTTTCCATATGCACTAACAAACGATAGAGAAAGTCATGTGAAGTATCACATTAAACTTTTTTACTTGTTTCCAATTTGGTCAACATGATGCAACTTAGCCAATGTCAAAATTTGATGGAGTAAACATTTTGTAAACACTATTTCCAGTTCCTCATTCCACGTGTAATCTCTTTATTGTTAGGATACATTGAAGTTATTTGTTGTTCTCTATGTTCCTCTCTGTTAATTTCTACTGGTTTTTGCAGTTTTTAAGGAAGAGCCAGTTTCGAGTTGCACTTAAAGAAGAAGAAATGCTCAATGACTGAGGGAATGAGGACACTCTTGGTTTCATTTTCCCAGTTTGGGACTTGAGAGAGCTCTGGTGGTTGTTTTATGTCATACATGCCTCAATAGTCTAAGATGCTGCCGCTGGGTACTGGCACAAGAAAGTTAAAACTTGACACAGCCCTTTTTCCCCATTCCCAGGTAGCATGAATGCTCACATTATCATTCATGTGTTTTAAATTTGTCATCCTTGTTCTGGTTGTTTCCTTGTAAAAGGAAAGCACTGTACATGTGTTCCTCATATAACAGACTCCCTTGATGTCAAACATAACTTTTAAAATTCTGGGAGTGAGAGTACAGTGAATGAGGTGATAAAGTAAAAGTGTGTGAGGTGATTAAGTGAGAGAGTGAGTGAATGAGTATTAAGTGAGAGAGTGAGTGAATGAGTATTAAGTGAGAGAGTGAGTAAATGAGTATTAATTGAGAGAATGAGTATTAACTGAGAGTGAGAGAATGAGTACTAAGTGAGAGAGTAGCTTAATGAGTACTAAGTGAGAGAGTAGCTGAATGAGTATTATGAGAGCGAGAGAATGAGTCAATGAGTATTAATGAGAGAATGAGTGAATGAGTATTAAGAGAGAGAATGAGTGAATGTGTATTAAGTGAGAGATAGAATGAGTGAATGAGTATTAAGTGAGAGAGTGAATGAGTATTAAGAGACAGAATGAGTGAATGAGTATTAAGTGAAAGAATGAGTGAATGAGTATTAAGTGAGAGAATAGCTGAATGAGTATTAAGTAAGAGAGAAAATGACTGAATGAGTATTAAGTAAGAGAGTGAGTGAGTATTAAGTGAGAGTGAGTGAATGAGTATTAAGTGAGAGAGTAGGTGAATGATTATTAAGTGAGAGAGTAGGTGACTGAGTATTAAGTGAGAGAATGAGTGAATGAGTATTAAGTGAGAGAGTGAATGAGTATTAAGAGAGAATGAGTACTAAGTGGGAGAATGAGTTAAGTGAGAGAGTAGGTGAATGAGTATTATGAGAGAGAAAATGAGTGAATGAGTATTAAGTGAGAGGTGAATGAGTATTAAGAGAGAGAGAATGAGTGAATGAGTATTAAGTGAGAGAGAGAGTGAATGAGTATTAAGTGAGAGAGTAGTTGAATCAGTATTAAGTGAGAGAGTAGCTTAATGAGTATTAAGTTAGAGTAGTTGAATGAGTATTAAGAGAGAGAGAGAGAGAGAATGAGTCAATGAGTATTAAGTGAGAGAATGAGTATTAAATGAGAGAATGAGTAAATGAGTATTGAATGAGTTAATGAGTATTAAGTGAGAGATTAGCTGAATGAGTATTAAGAGAGAGAGAATGAGTGAATCAGTATTAAGTGAGAGAGTAGGTGAATGAGTATTGAGAGAGAGAATGTGTATTAAGTGAGAGAATGAGTGAATGAGTATTAAGTGAGCGAATGGGTGAATGAGTATTAAGTGAGAGAATAGCTGCATTAGTATTAAGAGAGAGTGAATGAGTATTAAGAGAGAGTAGCTGAATGAGTATTAAGTGAGAGTGAGTGAATGAGTATTAAGTGAGAGTGAGTGAATGAGTATTAATTGAGAGTGAGTAAATGAGTATTAATTGAGAGTGAGTAAATGAGTATTAAGTAAGAGAGAGTGAGAGAGTATTAAGTGAGAGTGAGTGAATGAGTATTAAGTGAGAGTGAGTGAATGAGTATTAAGTGAGAGAGTTGGTGAATGAGTATTAAGTGAGAGAGTGAGTGAATGAGTATTAAGTGAGAGTGAGTGAATGAGTATTAAGTGAGAGTGAGTAAATGAGTATTAATTGAGAGTGAGTAAATGAGTATTAAGTAAGAGAGAGTGAGAGAGTATTAAGTGAGAGTGAGTGAATGAGTATTAAGTGAGAGTAAGTGAATGAGTATTAAGTGAGAGAGTTGGTGAATGAGTATTACGTGAGAGAGTGAGTGAATGAGTATTAAGTGAGAAAGTGAGTGAATGAGTATTAAGCGAGAGAGTGAGTGAATAAGAATTAAGAGAAAGAGTAGGTGACTGAGTAATAAGAGAGCGAGAGAATGAGTGAATGAGTATTAAGTGAGAGAGTAGCTGAATGAGTATTAAGAGAAGAGTGAATGAGTATTAAGTGAGAGAGTAGCTGAATGAGTATTAAGAGAGAGAGAGAGAGAGAAAATGAGTGAATGAGTATTAAGAGAGAGAATGAGTGAATGAGTATTAAGAGAGAGAGTAGCTGAATGAGTATTAACTGAGTGAGTGAATGAGTATTAAGTGAGAGAGTAGGTGAATGAGTATTAAGTGAGAGAGTGAGTGAATGAGTATTAAGTGAGAAAGTGAGTGAATGAGTATTAAGCGAGAGAGTGAGTGAATGAGTATTAAGAGAAAGAGTAGGTGAATGAGTATTAAGAGAGAGAGTGAGTGAATGAGTATTAAGTGAGAGTGAGTGAATGAGTATTAAGTGAGAGTGAGTGAATGAGTATTAAGTGAGAAAGTGAGTGAATGAGTATTAAGCGAGAGAGTGAGTGAATAAGAATTAAGAGAAAGAGTAGGTGAATGAGTATTAAGAGAGCGAGAGAATGAGTGAATGAGTATTAAGTGAGAGAGTAGCTGAATGAGTATTAAGTGAGAGAGTAGCTGAATGAGTATTAAGAGAAGAGTGAATGAGTATTAAGAGAGAGAGAGAGAGAGAAAATGAGTGAATGAGTATTAAGAGAGAGAATGAGTGAATGAGTATTAAGAGAGAGAGTAGCTGAATGAGTATTAAGTGAGTGAGTGAATGAGTATTAAGTGAGAGAGTAGTTGAATGAGTATTAAGTGAGAGAGTTGGTGAATGAGTATTAAGTGAGAGAGTTGGTGAATGAGTATTAAGTGAGAGTGAGTGAATGAGTATTAAGTGAGAGAGTGAGTGAATGAGTATTAAGTGAGAGAGTTGGTGAATGAGTATTAAGTGAGAGTGAGTGAATGAGTATTAAGTGAGAAAGTGAGTGAATGAGTATTAAGTGAGAAAGTGAGTGAATGAGTATTAAGCGAGAGAGTGAGTGAATGAGTATTAAGAGAAAGAGTAGGTGAATGAGTATTAAGAGAGAGTGAATGAGTATTAAGTGAGAGTAGCTGAATGAGTATTAAGAGAGAGAGAATGAGTGAATGAGTATTAAGTGAGAGAGTAGCTGAATGAGTATTAAGAGAGAGAGAGAGAGAAGAGTGAATGAGTATTAAGTGAGAGAGTAGCTGAATGAGTATTAAGAGAGAGAAAGAGAGAGAGAAAATGAGTGAATGAGTATTAAGTGAGAGAATGAGTGAATGAGTATTAAGTGAGAGAGTAGCTGAATGAGTATTAAGAGAGAGTGAATGAGTATTAAGAGAGAGTAGCTGAATGAGTATTAAGTGAGAGTGAGGGAATGAGCATTAAGTGAGAGAGTGAGTGAATGAGTATTAAGTGAGAAAGTGAGCGAATGAGTATTAAGTGAGAGTAGCTGAATGAGTATTAAGTGAGAGTGAGGGAATGAGCATTAAGTGAGAAAGTGAGTGAATGAGTATTAAGTGAGAAAGTGAGTGAATGAGTATTAAGAGAGAGTAGCTGAATGAGTATTAAGTGAGAGTGAGGGAATGAGCATTAAGTGAGAGAGTGAGTGAATGAGTATTAAGTGAGAAAGTGAGCGAATGAGTATTAAGTGGGAGAGTGAATGAGTATTAAGAGAAAGAGTAGGTGAATGAGTATTAAGAGAAAGAGTAGGTGAATGAGTATTAAGAGAGAGAGAATGAGTGAATGAGTATTAAGTGAGAGTGAGTGAATGAGTATTAAGTGAGAGAGAGTAGCTGAATGAGTATTAAGAGAGAGAGAGAGTAGCTGAATGAGTATTAAGTGAGAGTTGCTGAATGAGTATTAAGTGAGAGAGTAGCTGAATGAGTATAAAGAGAGTGTAGCTGAATGAGGCAATTGAGTGAGATAGAGAGTGAATGAGTATTAAGTGAGAGTGATTGAGTATTAAGAGAGAGAGTGAGTGAATGAGTATTAAGTGAGAGAGTGAGTGAATGAGGCAATTGAGTGAGATAGAGAGTGATTGAGTATTAAGAGAGAGAGTGAGTGAATGAGTATTAAGTATGAGAGTGAGTGAATGAGGCAATTGAGTGAGGTAGAGAGTGATTGAGTATTAAGAGAGAGAGTGAGTGAATGAGAATTAAGTGAGAGAGCAAGTGATTGAGACAATTGAGTGAGATAGAGAGTGATTGAGTATTAAGAGAGAGAGAGTGAGTGAATGAGGCAATTGAGTGAGATAGAGAGTGATTGAGTATTAAGAGAGAGAGTGAGTGAATGAGTATTAAGTGAGAGAATGAGTGAATGAGTATTAAGTGAGATAGTGAGTGAATGAGTATTAAGAGAGATTGAGTGAATGAGGCAATTAAGTTAGATAGAGAGTGAGTGAATGAGGCAATTGAGTGAGATAGAGAGTGAGTTAATGAGGCAGTTGAGTGAGATAGAGAGTGAGTGAATGAGACAATTGAGTGAGTTAGAGAGTGGGTGAATGAGACAATTGAGTGAGATAGAGAGTGAGTGAATGACGCAATTAATTGAGATAGAGAGTGAGTGAATGAGGCAATTGAGTGAGATAGAGAGTGAGTGAATGAGGCAATTGAGTGAGATAGAGAGTGAGTGAATGAGGCAATTAAGTGAGATAGAGAGAGTGAATGAGGCAATTGAGTGAGATAGAGTGTGACCGAATGAGGCAATTGAGTGAGATAGAGAGTGAGTGAATGAGGCAAATGAGTGAGATAGAGTGCGAGTGAATGGGGCAATTAAGTGAGATAGAGAGAGGGAATGAGGCAATTGAGTGAGATAGAGAGTGAGTGAGTGAGGCAATTGAGTGAGATAGAGAGTGAGTGAATGAGGCAATTGAGTGAGATAGAGAGTGAGTGAATGAGGCAATTAAGTGAGATAGAGAGTGAGTGAATGAGGCAATTTAGTGAGATAGAGTGAGTGAATGAGGCAATTGAGTGAGATAGAGAGTGAGTGAATGAGGCAATTAATTGAGATAGTGAGTGAATGAGGCAATTAAGTGAGATAGAGAGTGAGTGAATGATGAAATTGAGGGAGATGGAGAGTGAGTGAAGGAGGCAATTGAGTGAGATAGAGAGTGAGTGAATGAGCTAATTGAGTGAGATAGAGAGTGAGTGAATGTGGCAATTGAGTGAGATGGAGAGTGAATGAGGCAATTGAGTGCGATAGAGAGTGAATGAGGCAGTTGAGTGAGATAGAGAGTGAGTGAATGAGGCAATTGAGTGAGATAGAAAGTGAGTGAATGAGGCAATTGAGTGAGATAGAAAGTGAGTGAATGAGGCAATTGAGTGAGATAGAGAGTGAGTGAATGAGGCAACAAAGGTTTATCAACAAAATGTTTATGAAATGTAAGTTTGAAAATTAAATTAGGTGTGAGTTGAATGAATTTAATAAGGTATAGCCCTGAAATATGTTGTTCTATTAGTAATTATTTATGTGCAAGCTGCTGTTAGAATTTTGAGTCAGATTTAAAAATTGAATGTAAATGCCAAGACCCAAATTATAAATTTTTGGCTTCCATACAAGAACATTGGTTTGATACCTACCCATGGTATTGAATTTCTTTAACCTGGTTCCATTTTCCAAGTAAATATTTTAACAGAAATCTCGTTATCTCTATTCTTCCATTTCTAGGCCAGTTTCATTAATACGATGTTAAAGTGATTTAATACTGAAATTAATGTAAGTTCTGTTTAATGGAACAATTTTTAGCTGCATGTTTAATATCACCGCTGTGCAATGTGTTAACAAGTGCTCAAATTTGGAAAGTAGCTGCTGCAAACCAAGCTGTTGACTTGGAGGTTTTTAACGCCGTTGGTAAACAGAACAACGATTTTAAAACCTGCAAGAACGGGGATTTTTAAAGTGATAAAGACTGTACAAAGCAGTCGTGAACTATGAGAATACTACCAACACAAACATTCCTCTTTCTCCTATGCTGCAAGTGTTAATGCCAGCCACTGGTAGGTGAAAGTGTAAGCCATTATTTGTGTGTTTATCCAGAGCAATCGCTTTAAGAAGTGAACAGTATTTTTGTGATAACAGATTTTTGCCCACTTTAGTTTCAACATAATGTACACCAACAATTCTAAAGCTCTTTGGCGCTGCAGTTGTTTACTAGACCTGCATTGTTTGCAATTAAATTCCTATCAGATTTTCCCCCAAGCTGCACCCTTCCTGTTTAATTCCTCTACACTTAAACCATTTTCACTATAAGCTGAAAGGAGAAGTAAACAAAACTACGTGACAAGACCACCTCATTGGCTGGTGGACAAACTACAACCTCTCCTGCCTAGCATGTCATCTCTTCCTCTACAAAAAATAGTTCAGTTTGTATTATAACATTTTTTGGTTATTCTCGTGCAGAGAAGTTTAAAAAACTCATTATTGTAACAGTTCAATTTATGAAACTAAATGTGTTTGTTCAGATTCACCTATAACTAAATGAAGCGTTATAGCTGAGGCTATGTGGAGGTGCTGCAGTTCATTTCCGGTTTCCGGCCAAAAATCTGCTGCCACTGTGGAAAACATAAATGTGGGAAATGGAAAGAAGACAATTGCTTATAAAAAATCTTGTGAAAAGCACCCACCTTTAATCAACAATGAATATGGTTGGCCATTGTTTAGCAATAATTGAACTTCTTTGTTAGTGGTGCAGAATTGTTGCTCGGATAGCTTGGGTCGTGTTGTTTTCTGTGGTTTTCTAACATATAGTGCTAATCGTTATTTAACTTGTTGACTCATAAAAGGTTAAAGCAAAGGAGGTATACTGATATTAGTCATTAATTGAATTATTTCTAAAGCCTGCAGTTATCAACAGTTTAATCCAGTACGTTTAATCACAGATGCAAAACTGTTCAGGTATAACTTTTATTTGTCTACTCTTTGTATTATGTTAGAAGTTTAGGATATAAGACAAAATATAGGAATAAGACATACAATGTTTAAAAGCTAATGATCCCCAAGCTGCACAATATACTGTATTCACATTCTGTCAGAAGCAATTTCCTCTCACATCATTCTCCACATGGTGCTGCCATGTGCTCGGTGGAGTGATGCATTTAAGTTTTGTTTACTTGTCCTTTCAGCTTATAGTGAAAAAGGTTCTATAATTAATACGTTTTCAAATTGTGAAAAATTTGTTACTCTGCACCTACATAGTTTAGTTGCCATCATGATTCTAACTGCAAGCAATCAGGAAAATCACAGGCAGTTGTCTATGAATTTAACAAGTTGTCTGCTATAGAAACAGACAATGTTGCAATGCTCATAGACAAAAGCACATTGGAGCGGATTCAGAAGCTGTGTAGTTTGGTCACCACCTTCTTGAAAGCGTTGTTTGCAGTTATCTTTGATGTTAACAAGATGTTAGGTAACATTTGGCTGTAAAAGCCTTATGAAATGCAAGTTTAAATATTATGTTATACATTTAACATAAGATTTGGAAACAAGATGTTATAATTATTTTAACATTGGTTGGTGAAACTGGCCCTTAACCGTTTAATGCCAGAATTATTTTGCTACATATGCCGCTCTTCCTGTAACTTCTAAATTGGCTTTCACATTCGCTTCAGAGGCACCAGAATCAAAGCGAGTCAAATGGCTGAGATCGTTAAGGCAAAACAAAATGGACTGGTCATCCATTCAAAGCAAAAAATCACAAGTTCGAATCCCAAAGTGCGGTAAAGGATGGGAGGGCCCAAGTAAAATAATTATAATTGGTGTGATGACGATTACTGAGAGGCCTGCACGTAGGTTCTTAGGGCCCTTTGTGCCTCATATTCTAGGCCTTACTCAAGCTCAGTGGTCTGTATGAAACTTGCCCTTCTTATCTCCTCAGGTTCCAAAAAGAAGGACCCTGAGGATACATACCTATGCATAGCAAAAGCTTTGAATTTGCATAGTATATGTGCGATGTCTCAAAATCCCTCACATATTTCCAACATAAAGAGTCTTGTGTAAGCCCCTTTATGTATAAATTTCTGCACAGTGTTGTGTGGCCCGTGAGATAGCCCACAGCTCCTCTAACTCACTCACTTTCTGGTCAGGCCCTAACATCAAAGTTTGTCGTCAGTGGTTACCGTACTAGCCTCTAGGTCGTGAGGTCAAACCCGGTAGAGGACAATGGATTTTTTCGGTTGTAAAAGTCCTTAGCATGGTTTCCTTAGGAAGGGAAGTAAAGCCGGTGGTACCGTGTCGTAGATTTATGGCATGTAAAAGAATCTCAAGCCTGATAAAGAGGCTTCTGAGCAAAATTAAAGGTCTTTCACGCCCAATATAGAATGGGACGCTGAGAACCACAGCAGTTAAAGACTCAATTTCAATTTTTCTAACAGTGGTTTGCTTACTGCAGATTTCAAGATGAGCCCTCGCCATAAGCTGGGTTATCTTATACTTGGCAGTTCAAGTCGACACACCGAAGAAGGGTTCAGGTCCAATAAAATGGAGCCTGTATGTCGTCATCTTGTTTCCTGTAATACCAGCATGCCCAGAAGTGTAACTGAACAGCTGGTACAGAGTCTAGCATTGCCACACCAATCTGGATGTAGTTTTAACCGCCCTAAGCTGTCATACTATCTGAGCACATGTACACATCCGCTCTCTCCTAATGGCAACTCATTATTGATTATGGCCAATAACCTTTGATGAACAGCAGACAGGCCTCAGCTGCACAACCCTGCACATCATTATCCATGACAACTTGGATATGAAAAAGGTGTATGCACATTTTTTCAAATTTGAGTTTTTTTATTTATGGACGCTCTTTAACTGCTGTGGTTCTTAGCGTCCCATTCTATATTGGGCGTGAAAGACCGGCCTCTTTATCAGGCTTGAGGTTCTTTTACGTGCCATAAATCTAAGATATAGGACCACCGGCTTTACTTCCCTTCCAAAGGAAGCTGTACTAAGGATTTTTACGCCTGAAAAAATTCATCAACCTCTGCCGGGTTTGAAGTCGCAACCTCGGAAACCAGAGGCTAGCACGGTACCACTAGTCCACGGAGGACGAGTGTGTGTATGCATATGACACAGGCCCAGAAGGAGAGCAGAGTTGAACTCTGTCGAAGACTATTGGAAATGAAAAGGAGAAACTGGTGATGAATGATGGTGTTGCTACCATACACCTAGGAAGAAATACCAATCCATGTAATGGCGATGGAAACATCATAGGAGTTGTGGCTTAAGAAATTTCATGCTGCTCCATCTGCAGGTAAGTAGATGATCTCGAACACTTGTGGCATACTGCTTCCACAAGGAACAGCGGACACCCTTACATGAGTTAGATAAAGGATTCAGCAACAGGGAAAGTGGTAGAAAGGACTGTTTCTGCAGCTGATTATGCTTGATTCAATGACATGAAGGACGCACTGCAAGGAATTGCAGGCAGCTGTCCACAAGTGGGTGCATAATACCCCCAAACAAGGATGCAATGGTGTACTAAGGTCACTAGGGAAACATTTCTGAATGTACCTCATATATAGATAGTCACAATTTAGCAACTAAGACAGAGCAAAACAAAAAAGAATCAAATCGCTTATTATAAGGATATGATACATATGCAGGACCAATCTCAAAATATTTTAATAACTATTATGTAAGAATTTTTGCTTTATTTTCCTTTGTATGTTGTCATCAAGTTCATTGGAAAGGCATAACTTACATTAACTTATGTCAACTTACATTAGAAATCACTCAACTGATATTTTATAATTAACAATTGAGGAGATTATTTTTCTCCAGGGTCCAGACTATGGGCAGTGTGCACTGTGTTGGAGTGTATTACTTTGGAAGTAATGTTTACTAAAGAAGTTCATACTACACAAGTAATTTACCCTGGAAGTAATGGAGAGGTCATCTACAATTTACTCTTTTAGTTACTACTACGGAATTAGGAGTTCATTACTCACAGAGTATGGTTTTGTTTCAGCAATTTATTTGAAGCGATCATGGATAAGGTCAGGGAAACCTCAGCGAAAGAGATAAATGTTTGTTAGTAGAGATAAAGAAAATGTATTTAAACAATATAGAGTGTATAAAACATAATGTGAAGATGGTGGATAAAAAGAGAAATGCCCGGAAATTTTAACAGACAAGTTTAATGCTTCAAACAGCAGAAAATGTACTGAAGAGCTGCTTAAAATTCTTTGGAAGCAATGTTCACATTTGCACCATAGACCACTTGCGTGTTGATGGAGAAATACCCTTTCCGATAAGAATTCCACACACAATATGTGGGAAACTTGGTGAAAGTGAAGAAGAATTGCCTTTTATTTTCTGAAGGCTCATTTGTACCTTGCTCTTGACCTCAAACAATGTGGTGAATGATGGCCTGCAACTGTCTCTGATACCAAACACTGCAGGGTGCACAACAATTGCAGTTTGGGTAATACAGTTGAATCCCTGTCTGAGTTTTGATGTAAATGCTCTCCAGTTAGGTTCAAAAGGAATGTAAAGGATTCTTTCCCAATAGCAAAATGTTCCTTGAACTCTCTCTCTGTATAAGTATCATATCAATCTCACCTTTCACATGCTATACACACTATTGCATTCCCGTTGTTTTCTTCTTCAAGTTATTGAATGTAATACACAATTTTCTTCTTCAAGTTATTGAATGTAATACACAAATGCGTCAAAATATCCTCCAAATATGATAAGAGCATTGTAGTGAGTTACTCCAACCAAGTCAAGAGAGTAAATTCGTACCTATAGTTGTGCTTTGTTTACTTCCATAGTAACATACTACATGACTGTGCACTCCTACATTTACTTCCGTTAGTAATTTACTCTGGGAGTATTTGAAAGATGTAGAATACTTGTAGTTTACTCTTGCATGGAAGTTGTTGAGTGTTGACTTGGCTATGGAAGTAAACCTTACTTGGTGTACACGTGTCTTTTGCAAAGTGTTTGGTTAAGGGGAATCTACTTTGTTAAGGGTTTATGTGAAAACTGCGTCGTGTTTGTGTCATTGAATACTTATGGGGCTGCTAATGCTGTGGTCCAAGGGCCCAGGGTTTGCTATCATCATTACATTTGTTCTTCACTGCCATACCAGGCTTTGCTTGCTACAAAGAAGAAGAAATTGCTTGACATTCTGACCAATGTTTGCTCTACCACCAAAGGCTATACAGCATTTCCACAACTTGGAAGACTGTTCAGGGAGGTTAAGGAAATGACGCCAATATTTCATATCCTTTTACATGGATATTGTTATTCGGAATAGCTGGCACTGTATGAAATTGCAATTATGAGGGAAGGATTCAGTATAAAAATCTTGTAGACCTCATACTACAAGAATATCATAAAGATGGGAGGTAAATGATCATTTGAGTTTAAAAGACTACCTGTGCAACGTTTAGAAGATAGCATGTGAGCTGAATGCTGTTACAGATTCTGGACCTGCGTGATACCAATATGGGAGACAGTGATGTGAGCTGCTTCAACCGCACAACCACTTTGACTCATCTTTATTTGGAATGTCCTAGCAATCTGAAACACAACCGCGGACGCTGCAGTACAAGGTAAATATCAAACACTCTAATCTTATTTCTCTATACATAATTCATTCAATTTTCTTGCTACTACTAACAACCTATTGCACTGGTATCCAGCGGTTACTTACTAATCTCCTGTACTATATTTCCTTCATTTACCTTTTTGTTTATTAAAATCATCTACCTTTATATATAACACATTTATCTTTTTATAATTTATATTTTCCTTTCCTACTATCTGTATACTAATACATTATTTATGCTATTCTAGGAGTTGCTTGAGATAGGATCATATACACTTAACACCCTGCTTGTTTGTGTATATGTATCCTTCATTTTACTATATATATTTTTCAAAACTAGCAATTTAAATTACTCACCTCATCTATAATTTACCTATATCATCACTTCTGTTATTATAACCCTCTTTTTCTTTAATAATTTTCCTCCACCATTTCTCTCTTACCTTCCCCATATATTTACCTAATTGTTTAAAAAATTCTTTCTTGTTGTTCCCAAAGAGTTTTAAAAATAATATCTTTATCTGTAATTTATCCCACTTCCTGTTCCATATTTCCTCTCTCCAACTTTGGTTTCTGCACATTCTATTATACACTTATCTACACTTCCACATAGTGGGCACAGTTCTGTGTTAACTTTTAAACCCCTTAACAACATGCTTCCTGTTCTTGCCAGACCCTCTCTTTCCATTTTATCACAAACATCATTATATTTTTCTCTTCCCCAATCTTTTTTCAAGTTCAGATAATATATCATATCCCTTAAACTACCATATATTTCCTGTTTCTCAATATCATCAATCCTAAATTTCACTTTAATCTAAGTATAAATGGTTTGGTGAACCTCTATACTTATATTATTTTATATGCATACCTAGTGTTGGTGAATCTGAATGAAACCTATTTTCCACGTCAAGTGTTTTTAACAATATTTTAGTACTAAAAACACAAAAAATATGTGACATGTTATTTTTACAGAACTTTCTGTACCCTCTTATCACTTATTAGTGGGTATACAAGTTATTCTTATGAAAGTTTATTTTCTAATCTTCTTCATTTTAATTGAGATAAACCTTAGCAAAAATAGCTCATTACATGTTCTGTTATAGGTACAAACAGAACAGTGATAAAAAAATGTTTAAGAACTGGACACGTATGCTGGCCTTAAAATTTCATCGCGAGAAGCAATTGAAAATTGACAGAAATTTAAAAGAATGGCCAAGTATTGAACAATTTGAACCATAAATTATGGATATCTCACAAATAGTTGACCCACAAAAAAAGTTATTTCAAATAAATCGTGTTGTGTTTTAAAGAGATCTACCTTTTTTTATGTAGTGTGTTTTCGTGTATCGGTTTAAGTTCATCATTTATACAAGATGATACAAAATTCCTTCCTAATGAAGAGGACTTCATAGGCTATTCCCAGAAAATTCAAGATATACATTTTATTTGTCATGTAAATATCTTAAACATATGATATTTTAATCAAAATCATTAGGCATTTTTTAGAAAATCAAAAATTTATGTTAAGGGTAGTTTGGATGGGGGGAATTTCTTGAAAATCTTTGTGTCACATCTTTGGAAGGTACTCAATATAAGTACCAAGGTTTTCATTTTTGAGTTATGCTGTTTACAGACACAACTGAGACCTTTTTTGGGTTCAGGGGCCTCAAAACATACGTTATTACTTCCATTGTAATCTCTGTATGTAATTTTTGGGTGGAATACAATACCTTCTCTAGCTCTATATATAGCAAATTCCTGCAGACATATTTTTAAAATATTGATTTTTTTAAGAAAACAATAAAAAAAATCTGATGTGTTACACTCACATGACTTTCTCTACTCTTGTGCAAACTATTTTTACAAATGCTTATTCTGCATCTACTTCATGTTAATCGAGATAAACATTTGCAGACTATCTTATTGTTAATTTTCTTGTAGATGTAAGGGGAATATATATTTACAAGGGCATTATAGATATACAGTAGCCTTTAAGCACATACATATCTCTTAATAGCTGGTTGCTAGGTGCAGCACCATTCCCTTTGCCACAGATTATAACTCTTTGCATATCCAAGACAAAAAAATGAATAACGAATTCCCATTTGAGAAAACAAGTGTTGAAAAATTTAAGGGAATAAAAAGCAATATCTCAAAAATGGTTCACTCAACAACAAAAATGTATATGACATAATTGTGTATTTTAACGCGATCTACATTTTTTGTGTAGTAAAAGTTTGTCTATCTCTTATGGTTTACCAGTTATGCAAAAGTCGTTCACAATGAAGAATACTTTTGGAGACATTCCCAAATTATTCAAGATATACATTTTATTTGTCATGAAAATATCTTAAACATATGATATTTTATTCAAAATCATTAGAGGCATTTTTGAGAAAATTAAAATTTTCGAAAAAGGGGATTTTGTTGAAAACCTTCGTGTCGCATCTCTGGAAGATACTGAACCTAAATACCAAGTTTGGTGTTTATCCGACTGTTCGTTTCTGAGTTATGCTGTTCACACACAGACACACACACACATACACGGATATGTTTTTCAGGGGGTCTCAAAACATATATTTCTGGTGAAATCTAGGTATTGAATTTTTGGGTGGAAAACAACACTTCCCCTACTTACTGTACGTAGTAGAGAAAGTAATTAGTATTATTGGTTGTTAAGAATCATCACTTTCTCCAGTGCAGGGTCTTTCAACAAGAGTGTCCTATCTTTGAACTTAAATAAAACACCTTCTATAAATGATAGAGGTTTATTTCATTTTTTATTTTGGAACATAATTAATGTCATTACGTGTGGAAGAGAACATCAGTTAAGTGACTTCGTTGGGTTGCGCGTATACGGTTGACCCAATTTTCAATGACAGAAGAACGTAAATTAGGTCCAACTTCACAAATAACATGTGTGATGTTATTCAAGATCATTTACTGTTTCTGGCTTGTTGACATAAACTCCAGATTTAACATAACCCCACAAGAAGTAATCCAACGGCATTAAATCACATGACCTCGGGGGCCAGTTAACATCACCACCGTGGGAAATTATGAAACCTCTGAACTTCTCATTCAAAAGATCGATTATTTCAAGAGCAGCATGACATGTGGCACCATCTTGCTGGAACCAGATGTTTCTGAGATCCATACCATCCAATTGAGGCCAAAAACACTCCCTTATAAGAGCCCGGTATCTTTCTCCATTGACAGTTAGAGCTTCTCCATCTTCATCTTGGAAAAAATATGGACCAATGATTCCACCATACCAAAATCCACACCACACAGTAACCTTTTGGGGATGAAGTGGTTGTTCTTGAATCTGCATTGGATTGTGATTGCTCCAATAGCGGCAATTTTGTTTGTTAACACAACCATCCATCCAAAAGTGGGCTTCGTCGCTGAAGATGATTTTTCAACAAAAATCCGGGTGAGCTTCCAGTTGCTCCATAGCCCAGTCAGCGAATACATGGCACAACCTATGGTCATTGGGCTTTAGTTCTTGAGTTAACACCATTTTGTAAGCGTGAAACTTCAAGTCCAGATGAAGAATTTGCCAAGTTGTGGTCGACAAAAGCCCCAATTCTTGCGCTCGAGCAATTGATTTGTTTCCGTTCTGGCGTACACTGTCACGAATGCGCCTATGTTTTCATTAAAGTGCTTACGTTGATTATGCACAGGCGTTCTTTGATTGCTGACAGAACCACTTCTTTCAAATTTATCGATCAAACGCCGAATCGTTCTCTCGCAGGGATGATTATGTACACTGTAAACTTCAAGCAATACACGGAAGGTTTGAGAAACAGATGACCCATTTTGATAATAAATTTTCACAATTTCTATGTTCCATGGCTATTTGTGAATAACAACTGTAACCACATGAAAAAAATGACTGCTGTAACTCAATAACAATGGCAGCTATCGCATGTTAAAGATACGACACTCTTGTTGAAAGACCTTTTATATACGATTAATTCATTGTTGTATTAAATAAATGTAAATAAAATACGTATCAGCTATTTTCTATCATTGATGCACTTTACATTCAATACAACTTTTTTTTTTTTTTTTCATAATTTTAAGTGTTGTATTGGGGTGTGCATTAGATATGCAATATAACTACAAGTTATAGTTGAGTAACTTGTAACGTTTAATAACATAGTTATGTTATACGTAGTACGGTTCAGTGTTTAAGGTACATCAGGTTAGAGGTGATGAGCGCAGAAGGAAGAGGATGACCAAACCTTACTACAGAGCAGAATGCATAATATGACATTAGCAGAAGACCATCTTTTGCAAATAGGTCGGGTGGAGAGTTCTCTGGTTATAAGTCTAGCATAAGCCATCTTTGTTTTTTTTTGGTAACCTGAGTTAGGCTTTACAGGTAAAAATGTGCACATTCTGCAAATGACCTGAATACAAACACACGACATAAAAACCTTGTACCCAGTAATACAAGTACTTGTGTTTGTCATTGAGAATGTTATCTCTAGTGATCTACTCGGGAAACAACTTGAGTCTCTTGGGGAATTTAATGTTCCACCAGCAAGTTGTTGCAGTAGCTCAGTGGCTAGAGTAACTACATGGAGAGTAGGAGAACTGTGTTAAAATCCCATCTGTGCAATTTTTCAGTTGATAAGGTTCAATATATAATATACAGCTAAATTGTGGACTATTGCAGAGCTTAGATATACTTTACATATAAAAATAGTGAGTCAGTCAGCTGTTTAAGAAGTATAACTATAGCAATGGACTCATATCATCAGCTCTCGCTGGTTAGATGTACAGTAGAAACGATAGTTCTGTGCCGGTGACCTTGCTTCCTCGCGCACTGAAGCGAGTCTATGTCTAACGCCAGGCAGCTCTCTGTAAATGTGGTGTATGGAAACGGTAAACAAACAGTAAAACAGAAAACCAGGGAAAATAAGCCGGCAAAGAATAACTAAGTAGTATATTATCATTGACTCACCGTATTGTTCTTCATTCCTAGAATGATGGCTGCTACGGGCGGGTGAACAATGTATTGTACTCCTCACAGAACACCAGGTTAACATAAACCATTTTAAATATTATGGTACAGCTCGTTTCTCTTTTTTCCAACACGCACACAATTTTATCAATGAGGTATCTAATCATCTGGCAAATATTCAACACCTGACAGCTCACTATCATGTATGTTTCATCTTCATATATAATCGGCCTTCCTTCATCTCTAAACTTTTTAATGGCACGCAAATATGACACGCGCCAATCTCTTATCTCATGTCTTTCCTGTAACACCACCTTATTGTTCCTTGTTTTCTTCCACGCGAAACCCATGTCACGTAAGATAATATTTAAACTAGTGCTTCCCCCTTTAAAGTTAATGGAATCCTTAAGCTTCAGGAGCAGATTTCTGACAGTGGGCACAGTTTTCTCCTGAATATAAAAATTGTAAATTGTTTGCCGAATCACACACCTATCAAAGTCATCAATGTCTGTGATCCATTTTGGTACACGATTTACCTTTCCAGGTGTCCCAAAGGAGGTACTCTGTTCCTCACATGTTCCCCCTTCTTTAATTATTTTACGTATTGTCCTCTCAGATACTTTTGTTGCTGGACTCACCCTCTCTTGCACTTTCTTCAATGGAATTAGAATATCGCCAGAAGCTGCTTCCCGTTTCATGAAGAAATGGACGTTATTAACAACTTCACGTGTTTGGCTGTGCAGTGTTTTTCCACCAAGTTTGCTTTGAATGGGAGGCATTTTAGTCTAAATAAGCAAATACATATACACGCGCACACACATACACACAAGACACAAAACACTAATCACGAATACGATTAATAATCACTTTCTAAAACTTGTAAAACTTAACGTGCTGGCACCGAAGCGGTAGAAGACGGATGTTGCACGGTCAAAGCTCTCCACGATACTGGCCATTTCAGTATACTGCGCATGACCGAGAACATAGGCTCGGCAACTGGGCTCTAAACGATTGCGCACCCAGTCTTCACCGGCACAAATCCATCGTTGCTGCTGTAAGTAAGTAATCTAATTTATTTCATCTCTTCCAATTACAAGTATTGTACATATCTATTCCCCTGAAGTTGGTATCATCAACAGTTAACCCCCTGGTTATTTGTGTACCTCTAGATCTAACTTCAATTAGATTCCCTCTTCTATAAATTATCCACATCAACATTGTCCTTCTTTAGATCCTCATTATCTTTTATGATTTTTCTCCACCATTTTTGTCTTACTTTCCCTACGTATTTACCTCCTTTTTCTTTTGTTCCCAAAAAGTTTTATGTATAATATCCGTACATGTAACTTTTCCCACTTTTTGTTCCATATTTCCTCTCTCCACTTTTTGGTTTCCGAACATTCCATTATACTGTGAAAGTTAATATCTGCAATGCCACAAAGTGGGCATATCTCTTTATTAACCCTTAAACCTTTTAATAACATTGTTCCTGTTGTTGCCCATGCCATGCCCTCTCTTTCCATTTTATTGCAAAGATCAATGTGTTTTTCTTTTCCCCATTCTTTCTTAATGCCCCTGTAAGATATCAGAGTACTCTTATCGCTTAAACTACTGAATAGTTCTTGTTTTTCTATATCGTTCACCCTAGCTTTTACTTTATTCCATAATCTTTGTCCCACTATTGCTTGCTGTTAATTAACTCACCCAATCCAATTTCTTTTACAATTTTATTTAAACGACATAACCAACTTCTTTAGCCCTTAAACATTCTTTGATAATATTTCCTTCCTCCAATGATTGAATTCTATTCCAATATATTTTAGCACTAATCCTTTTCTACCAACTCTTCGCAATTCAACTAGTGTGCGGCTCTTGGTAACATTTTTCAATCCCATCCTTTTTCTGTGCCCCAAATCTGTATTCCATGCAGCATTCTCGATTTGAGTGTGGCTGCTACTGTCATGTTCTTATACTATTATTAGCTAGCTTCCCTTTGCTATTTAACCTTACTCCTAAGTAATCAAACTTGTTTACAACTCTCTGCTCAGCTTATTCCCCTTTTTACATACCATAATTTTGGATTGACTTTTATTTATGGTTAGATGGCATTCGATTTAAAACAGATCTGATGTGTTTTATTCACACCCATATAAACCACTCCTGATATTAAGATAAACTTTCATTTGATTGTACGGTACATTAGATAAAGCGATGGTCATATTTTTAAAGAGCGCGTCACTTGTAATAACTTTGAAATTCTGTGTGGACCATGAGAAAAAGAAAATGAATAACAAAGTGTAAGTATTTGAAAATTCAAACTATAACAAGGAATATCTGGGAAATGGTTAACTCTACAAAAACAAATTTGATATAAATTGTATGGTGTAACAAATGTACATTTTTTGTGTAGTCAACCAGAAGCAGAGGCTTGGAGCAATTAGCTCCAGAAACATATTTTGTGTTTCAAAACATAGTTAAGTGAGATAGTATAACAAAATCCCTCAGTAATTAATGTACATCACTCACAAAGTCCACCACACTGAAGGTCAGGCTTGCATTCATAAATGACTTTTTGTACAACTGGTTTGTTATGAAAGCCTGATTCGTAGACGCAACAGTTTTGATACATTAACTTGAACTCTGGAAAGTTCAGATTTCAAGACCAAGTTGCAATGTTGGCTAACGCAATTTCCGCAATTAAATCAATACAGGTAGGTGTAAAATCAACTGACGTGGCATCTGTGTTTCGCTCTTCCCCTCCACAACACATATTTATAGGGAAAACTGAATATATTCAGGTTTTGCATTGTTCTTGGAAAGAGAGATGAATTAAGTGGTAGTGATTCTTACAATATAAATGCACAAAACAGGAACATTTAAAAGTGCCGTGTGGAAAAATGGAAACTCTCTACCTCATTTGTCAGGAAATTTAAAAAAATTGCATTTTTGTGTATGTCAGAGGCATAGCTACAAGGTTTAGGACTTTTGCCTCTTTGGGTCCTCCACTCGGTATTAACAGTATTGAGAAAATTGTTACTACACCATTGATGTTACTTTCTCTGAATGAGGTACAATAGTTCTATGGTAACCTAAAAAATAACCAAAGATTTTAAACCACGGATATTGTATCTATACATTCCTTTTCTTATAAATACAATTACATATAAAAGAACCTGCCAATAGGTAGGAATTACTGGCATTCAGAATGTGAAGCAAAGGATGCCTTTATTTATTTTACCTATATGTAAGGAAGTAATTGAGATACCTATTCATACTCAAAATGTGAAAGTTTTTAAAAAGAAGCCACTTAAGATTGTCAGCGTTCCTAGCACTAATCATGAATTAGCTTTGTTCCATAATTCACTGTAGAGTCTCACATTATGAAAAACACCACAACCTAACCTCTTTCACTAATGTGAGATTACTGTTTATTGTAAATTAATAACTATATGATGGCTGGAGTAGGTAATCTTGCAGCAACATAGCCACGGTGTCATTACCTGAATTTGTTTGCCCATCTAATGCACCGAGAAATACAAGCATGTCCCAAGTTTGTTGCCTACCATTACCAAAATGTCCACCATTTTCACAGTTTTCTGATAGACATTTCATTTGTCTTAATCAAAAGCATTAGAGCCATTTTTGAGAAAATTGAAAATTTCAAACAATCTTTCTCAATAAGAGTAGTTTGGTGTGCGGTGATTTTCTTGAAAATGTTTGTGCCATATCCTTAGAAGATGCTGAACTTACTTACCAAGTTCGATATTTAACCAATCTCTCTCTCTCTCACACACACGCAAACGCAACCCCCCCCCCACCGACACAGTTTCAGTGGTTAAGAAATTTGTTGAAGGAAATCTAAATAAGGGAAAGAACATAGCACTTGTAAGTCTTGTAAAAAGGGCATTCAATGGAGCCTGGTGGCCTAACATCTTGAACTCATTGAAACAATTGTGCTGCCCAAAAAAATCTATGCTATCTAACAGAAAACTATTTTAACGAAAGAACAGCCTTCTTATCAACCAGAAACGTGCATATCGAGAAAGAAGTTACTAAACGATGCTCCCAAGAGAGTTGCTGAGGACCTGGATTTTGGAACTTGTATTAGTACATTCAATTGTCCCCGCCTTTGTAGATGACCTCTTATTATTAACTGAAGGAGACACCACCTGTCAAATAGAAAACTACACCAATATTGACCTCAGAAAATTGAGAACTGGGCAAGAAAGAACAAAATGCAATTTAATGACAGAAAATCACAAGTAATCGTGATATCAAGGAGATATGGATATTCCTGAACAACAGAAAATGCAGCAGGTGAAAAAATTAAGTATCTTGGTGTAGTAGTCATAGACAAAGAATTCAATTTCAATGAGCACGTCAAAATACACTATGGACAAATGCAGAAAACTTATTCAGTCCCATTCACGATCAGCAAAATTAAATTGGGGGTTACAACATAGGGCTCTAGAAATGATCTACAAGGGGCGATCCTTCCCCTTCTCTCATACGGAATGCCAGTATGGAAAACCACAATTACTAAACAACATAACCAACGTCTGTTAAAAGGTGTATAGAGGCTGATAAGTATAAAGATTGCCAAAGCATACTGAGTGACATCTCACGAAGCCTTGTACATTATAACAGGTCTCACAGCTATAATCATAAAGCTGGAAGACCTGTCCACTACAATAAAAGATCTCATCAACAACAGAAGTATAGAACAAAATGTGAGTGTAGAAAAGTGGAGTCATCCTTGAACTTTAGAGAAGTGAAAATGGATAAAGACTACGACTTAGGTGTCGGCTCAGGGATAGCAATATTCTCCAACCAAATCTGCTTATATAAACTTAAATACAAGCTGGATTCCAATTGCTCAAACAACCAGGCTCTACAATTGGCCTGTCATTAAAGCATTACACAAGTTAAAAGAAATTGGAGGTCCATCAGAACTGAAAAAAAATGCTGCAATCTACACAGCCAGATCACCCTACATCCAATCAAACACCATACAAAACACTAATAGACCAGCTTAGAAAGAAAATTGGTCTATCAGCTTTGTGTGGATTCAGGCTCATACGAGCCACCTTGGGAACAAACTTGCGGACTCAACCTGCCCAAAACATCAAATCTCCTACAGCTAGATGGCAACTGAGAGAAGTCAGCACACCACATGGACAACTAGCAAGACTTACAATTAAGATTAATGTGACTACCAACATAGCAAACATATTACCATCGATTTAAGATAAGATCCCGTGATACTGGACAAGAAACAGTAGACCACATTCTCTACAATTGTAACAGGCTGAAATGTGAAAGAGAGAAAAGTGGCGAGTGCAGAAGAAGGAAATGGTTAGAAACTTTAAAAGGAGTTTCTAAAATTTTACTGTGGAACTAACTATAGATATATATAAATTGTAAATCATGTATCGGAGTCTATGAAGTGTGTAGTATTATAATGTCTGTAATGGAACATGCCCTAATAAAGGCTTTAAAAAAGAAAGAAAAAAAAAAGAAGAAGAAGAAAGAAACACACATACACACACACACAGACCTTTTCCTCGGAATCTCAAAACATGTATTTAAGGTGAAATTGCATATAGAATTTTTGGGTGGAATACAATACTTTGTCTACTTACTCTACATAAGTAGTAGAGACAATAAAGATACAACTTTGTGCCACCATGAAATTTGAGGCAGTATTTTTAATGCTTAATTAATATCAGTCTAATTATATAATATAAAATATAATAATAGCCCGCCTTAAAGCAGTATGTGTATAGTATAATATATAAAATGTATGTAACAGTCATTGTATTATGTTTATATTATTATGTACATGTATAATAATGTTATGTGAATGTAGGAGCTGTGAGAATAGAAGCCGAAAGTTTCTAACAATGAGGTAACCTTGAGGCAATAATGAATTAGAAAGTTTAATAATGCTACTAATAATTCTTGGAACAATAATGTACTATGTAAAACAGTTTATAAATAGCCAATCAAAAACTAAAAAAGCTTCAAGTTAAATAAAAGTATTCTATTGGAGTAGAATTAGCCGATCAGAGATTTGAAATATAGTAAATGTACAAATTTAAGTGGTAGACGCCAGACGCTAGAAGGCAGTATTCCCGAGCACTTCGCTCGGTACATATTCAGTGTGAGACAAAATATGTATTATGGCGTGAATAATATAAAGTTTACGTGTTAAATAGTACAAGTAACAATAATCTCACAGTTCTACAGTAGGATATATCAGTGAAGTGTTATTTAAATGTGTGAAAGATTAATAAGACGAAGTTAAATATAATCATAATTTGTGTAAGCCTTCATTCTTTAGGCACACCAGCCCTGCTAAGAGATACGTGTTTCTGCTAATTAGTATGGACGCAGCCGAGGCATACATATATAATAGTTAAATAAATATTAAAATACAAAGTTGATTTTTTAAACATGCGGCAAACACTCCAAGAAACATATCTGCTGCAACACATGGTGCAAACAGCATCAACAACACACTCAAGTTTGGTGCCCAAAGCGTGGTGCTAATAACGTAAAGATATTTCAGGAACATCCTGTACAACTGCCAAACCAGACCTTGATAAACACTGCAATGTAAACACAGCGTGGAGGATTTCAGTGTTCTAGCAGTGCCTCTTGCACAACACAAAAACCCATGAGTGGTGTAGAACAGGCCTGCCGTCCCATACAAATAATGCACCAGTATTAAGGAACCGTAACGTTGATGTTACCTTTATCACAGCATATGTTGAAAATGAGGTCCGTCTTTCTGGGTGCAAAGATCTGTAATTTCACTGAGTACTTCTCAACTTCTTGAAGAGTGTGTTCTGTTTTAAATCTCCCCCTCCCCAAAATAAAAAGCACATTATTCATTGTACCGCAAGACGTTGGCAGCTGCGTGTCTGGCGACTTGCTTTGTTCCCATGAGGGAGCAGTCAGTTCACCCTGGTAAACACATGCTACAGAGTGTCCGGATGGAAATTATCCAAAATAAAGAATTTATATCTCGCAAAATCATTTATATACATGCAGCTGGAAGTTTTCTTTTGTTCCATGTCTCAGGTTGTGCGTACTGTGAGTTAAAATAGTGGCATTGCAAGAGCAAGTTTTGTGGCTGGCACAGTTGTAATCTGTTAGAACCTCCTGCAAAAAAAAAACATATTAGATTCTGGACAGTAAATTCAGAACCACAGGTAGTATGTCATGTGTATATTCTCCTGGAACTCTGAAGAAGTCAATCACATTAGACAAGTCCATGGAAATGAGTTTGTGCTGCTAGTTTGTATTTATTTGTACTAAGCCACCATACACATCAGCTCAGGCTGTTGTCATAGCCATACTGCGAACCCAATTTTGCTTCTATCTAGCACTACAAGGATAATAATAGTAATAATATTAACAATGATACAATGTTGTTTATATACCAGTCTTCGTAACATTGCCCATGAATAATGATGAGGGTTTAAACATATGCTATGTTTGAATTAGTGCTACTAAACTTTTATTTTCACACGCATCGCAATCTTAAGTCTCACTTTCTTCCTAACTTTAGTTAAATACTCACCTGTCTCATTGCTCTTCCATGTCAATGACATATGTTTATCCCACACATTTGTGTCAGCTGGTATTATAATGCCCTTTGCACTTCCTCCATTTCTTTGGTCGTCGATGGCTCAAGCTGAGTAATTTCCTGCTGTCATGGTTTAATGCTTCTTGTGAATCCACTATTTTATCATTGATCCACAGCCTTAAATTCCAAATATATGCCTGTTTCCCTTCCATTCTCGCTTTCTTCATTTGCTGTATAAGTTCCTTCTTCATAGCGCGTTGTTCCATCGATAGATCCTTGTTGATAAAAATGTCTGTTCCTTCGTCTTCTTCAACACTTCATACACAAACTGTACCACTATCAATCTTGTTCCTCTTTGCTTTAGCAATCTCCCAACCCCATAATTCCATTTCCAATTTTCCTTTCAAAATTTCCTTAACCTCTTGTGCTGTCCATACACCCCTTCTTTCCTTCACTCCAGCAATAACTAAGTTAAACCTTATATATTTCTCTTCTAGTATCTCTACTCTCACACCTTGCACCTCATTTCTTATTTCGTTTTTGATTTCCACTAGTTCTTTCTCCATTCCATTCAATTTGGTACCAATTTTGTCATCCATGTTCTTTATTCTATCCTCCTCCATACCATTTCCATTAGGTCCAGGGTTAATTTCAACTCCACCAATTATCAGTAAAGTGGCTATTACACTAAGCAGAAGAAATATATTCACCATCTCTTTGTATCGTAATATTCTTACTCCACTTTATATTGTTAAAAGTTCCAATTCTCCCTCTGTATACCTCACTGCTTACTTCTATTGTCTCTTGTTCCCTTTTTCCTTCCACTCCTCTCTCTTCCACAGCTAGCTTAGCTCTCCAGTTTGCAGTTCAACACTGCACATTGTGTTGCACAAAACGCTCCGTCAGGAAAGGTATCCAAATGAATTGCAGTCAGCTGCATGTGTGTAACTTGGCCGTGTGTATATAAATTACTTTCCAAGATATACATTTTTTTTTATTTTGGGTACCTTACATTCGTACAGCTACATTGGATTTTTTTTATAACTATGAAGTAACGTATCACTCCGCTGCACACATGGTGAGCATATGTAGAAGGTTGTGCCAATTATTGTAATGGTAAGGCGGCAGTCTAACAATGCAATGCTGTGCTTTTCCGCTAAATCATCACAATGTACTTTATACACACACATTTTTTAAGTACTTTACCACTTCTAGTAATTCAGTCTCCACGAAGCTTTCATTACATTCAATGTTTTGTTTTGCAACCAAGTTATATATATATGAGGGCAGTCCAGAAAGTCCCAAACATTTTGGCCTATCGTGGCAATGAGTAGAGCTAGAGCCACCATCTTGGTGTCAGAACGTTCCTACATTCAGTACGCATCCAACTGTGGTAGCATGAGGACTGTGCTCTCTGAGAGTTGTTAAAATGTGTGCTGCAATAGAAAATCCCTCCACTTGTGAAGTGCGGTTGGCTAAAAAGAACAAACCAATTGAAATTTATCGTCAACTTTGTGATGTTTACGGGCAGGGAATAATGAGTGAAAGCCGAGTCAGGCAATGGTGCATTGATTTTAAAAATGGCCGTACCAATGTTCACGACGAGGGTCGCAGTGGTAGACCCAGCCTTATGACTGATGAACTGTCAATGCAAATGAATGACAAAATTCGTGAAAATAGTCGTTTCATGATTACAGAACTTTCGGAACATTTTCCCCAAATTTCATGGAGTTTGGTGCATCAAATTGATGCTTTGATACTGACGCTGAACTGCTTGCCGGTGTAAACCAGTGGTTGAAGTCGCAGGCAGCAGATTTCTACAGAGAGGGTATTGAAAAACTTGTGCCACGGTATGATAAAGCCTCAGTTTGAATGGCAATTACCTTTCAAGTGTAGATAATAAACGTTGATATTTGCATTTTGTTAATTGTTTATTTCAAAACGTCTGGAACTTTCTGGTTTACCCTCATGTATATATATATATATATATATATATATATACTTTTTTTCCCAATTTATTTTGGACATGCTCTGATTGTACTGTATGGTATGATGCATTGTTCATAATAATGTCACTATTTAGGAAGAGTTTTTTTGAAGCAGGATCTGAATTCATCTCCAATCATTTCTTCATGGTAGTTCCACTTTCTTTTTGGAATCTAAAACTAACTCTCTGTCTTCCACAAAACCAGAATTGCTACCTATGCAGAGGAGAATAAACCTCTTGCCTTCTCCAAATGGATTTTTAAGACTCATGATTAGTCACGCTAAAACTGCCTGTTTCTTTGTTTGAGATTTGTAGTTGTGTAACCTTCATTGGTCAATATTTTACTCCCCTTTTGTCTTAGTTCTATTTTACGCAAATCTGCAGCACCACACAATATTGCCCCTATCAACAATCGTATTTTTACAATTTCTGCATAAAAATTGAAATCCTATTTCTTTTAATAGATTATGCAGGGGAAATTGTTTCAAGTTTGGCAGATCAAGATGAGTATTTAGGTTATGAACACATTTTTTAAAGTGTGGAATTCATTATTTGCATAAAAGCATGTACTTTGCAGCAGATCTGATGGATTCATCGCAACTCACATGTTTCCTTGTGTTGCCCGGAGTGCAGACCTTATGTATAGCAGTTCGTTCTTTGCTCACACTGTAAATGCTTGTCTTAGACACACCAGTAAATTCGGAGGTTAGTATCAATTGAGGGGCTCAGACTAACTTTTGAGAAAACATGGGTTTTCTTAGTCTTTGCATAACTGCAAATGTAAATGAAACTTGACATGTAAATTTTACATAAATTGTTCTTTTTACCTGCAAATGTTCAGTGTTATTCAATGATTGATTTCTGCAAAAAGGGTAAAAGAATGTAAAGAAATTAATAAACGGAACTTGACATTTATGTTTGCACTGTAGTTATATTATAAGTGATAGAATAAACATAATTATACTGAACCATATAATAAACAAGATTTACAACTCGTTAATCAAGGTGTTCAACAATTGGAGCATCTACATCATTGTTGTTTGAACTAAGGCTCTCATAAAATTTCTGATACACAGGTGATGTAAATTTCAAAAGTTTCATAATATCCTCATATTTTGCCTCCATTAACTCCCTGCCGTTTATATTCAACACAACACAGCTGGCTTCTCCTTCCCTTTTTGTGGGGTTATTGCTTCTTCTGCAGCCAAGCCCCCAAAAGCAAATTTTATATGCATTGCATGAATGTGTTTCACAAACCAAAACTGAGATGCTTTTCTTATGTTTGCTCAAAGTCACGTTTGTCTTAACGAACATTTTGTTTGAGATGTTTAAAGTCTTCAGTCCCCATTTCGATAACAGTGAAAGCTCTTTTCACTTGCTTTTCCTAATAAGATCATACCACTGTCCAGGCGTATAAACCACTTGCGGTTTCCTTTTAAGTTTTTCAATGACACCAGTCACCATCACAGGGAAGGAAAGTGTGGCCTGGCACAAGGAATTTGTGTTCGATTTCCTGAAACATTCATAATAGCCAGAGATCCCTAATGGCAAAATTCTTGCTTTGACCAACACAATATGTCTCCTTTTGCCAACCCTTTCTTCAATCAATGACATTGCTTACAATTTCATCTGCACCTCTTGAAGCAACAGATTCAGGCCAAACACACATGACGGCAGTATCATTGTGTAAGTCCACAATTGTCGCACATTCATTTGACAGGTCCATTGTATCACTGTCTGTGGCTTTACTAGCTAGCTTGTCTCTTTTTCAGAGACCCATAGGTTGCTTCAGATGTACTTCACACACTTTACATGTATCTGTTAAGGGGAGCTTAAATCCAATCTTAAAGTCATTATTGAATATGTCACAAAAAGTGTACTCATTATTATTTTCACACTTTGTGGATATGATTTATTTGGATTAGATGCCCGGCTGTAGTGTGAGATATATCTGGGAAAACTCTCTGTTGTCTTTCTCACAAAATCTTTTCTTTCTTCATGTGGTCTGTTTTTATGAGTGCCATAGGAGGCGTGTTCAAACCTTTTCTTGAATTTTCCACATTTTGGTTACCTGTAACAATAAAACGGAAGCAAATAATAATAATAATAATAATAATAATAATAATAATAGTTATCATTATGACCATTACACTAGTCTGCATTTTCAAACTTTTTGTCAAATGATTTCTTAAAAGTAGGTGTTGTTGAATCAAGTTTTTATGCTGATTCCAGAAATAACTTCCGTGTTTTTTTTATCACGTCAGGTTTTTACTCAAAATAAGAAGTAATGTTTTGAGAATTTTATTAATGAGCATAGAAAAGTATTCAAATACCATTTCACACAAGGTAAGTTTTTATTCAAGAAACATTTTAAGAATACTCTCAAGAACTCCCCTAATTCATTTCATGACTACATTTTAACAAAACAAGAAGCCAAAGTGTTTCATTTAATTTCTCTTCTTTGACTTCCTTGAAGATGACTGTCCTCCTCAACATCCAACAGCAGTCAGCCATCATAGTTTCATTCCATCTCCCCTAGTATCTCCTCTCCATTTCCTTAATATCTTGGTGAAAACGTTCACCCTGCTCTTCTGGAAAGTCGATATGTGAATGCAGAAAATGCACCTTGACACTCATGTTACAAGCCATCTTCTTGAAATTTTCCAACATTGTTTCGACAATGGCCTTGTAATTAGGATCTTTGTTATTGCCTAAGAAGTTGTCTGTAACTGATCGGGTCCATGCTTCTATTTCTCTTTCATTCATTGTCTTCTCAAAATCTTCATCCTTCATCAATTTCTTTATTTGAGGACCAACAAAAATTCCAGCCTTTAATTGTCTTGTGTAATGAAGGGAAATTTCTTGGAAAGGTACTTGAAGCAGGGTCCATCCTGTGGTAGAGCCCTTACAAATTGCTTCATCAAGTCCAATTTTATGTGTAGTGGCGGAAACAATATCTTTATATCTCTATATTTTTGAAGTAAAATTGTGAAAAAAGTGTCCGTGAGAGAAAAAAACTAAAAGTAGTTCTGAAATCAGCATATAAAAGTGATCAGAATCACGTATTAGTTTTTAGACATCCGATATCATGCAGACTAGGGTTGTTATTATAGACAAATAATATATTAGCTTTTATCAAAATAAAGTACTATTTGCATACCTCTCAGACGTTTGCTGGATCATTTGTAAGTTGCAAAAAATGAGGATGTAGACTATCTTTGTTGTACGATTTTCTGCAATTATGTTTTTGTATAAGACCAAATAAATATGCTTTGTTTAGTTTGCTGAGGCCATAAACACAGTATGTTGTTTGGCAGCAATGAAACACACTCTTCTCCACTGTTTCGTAAAATCTTCTTTGTTTTATTCCACACTACTGTACTAGGCTTTGTAACATCACATGTATGAGCTACGCCAGGCATTTCGCCGTGTAGTGCAGACGAGAATGCAGTATATGGAAGCAGCGTATGGTCACATACATAGTTGGTCACATAGGAGTTGGCATGGGCCTTTATTCCGCTCACGCAAGTAAAAGTTAAAACTATATACATAATAGAAAGGCTAATACCATCTAATGAGTAAGAATTGAACTTCCAGCTTGTAAACACTAACTCAAGATAGCTCCAAGATACCTATTCTACATGGAACTGAAATTTGACCATTGGTTGGGATGGGCCCTTATTCCACCGAGCCCCTCAATTTCATCTAGGGAAGAGGCTGGACACTTCTCACAAAACTTGCTGAGCATGTTTAGAACAATTGCTTTCTCATTATTGTTTAAAAGTTTTCCTTTTGGAAGTTTTGTTACTGCAGAAGACACCCTGCTCATTGTCACACATGTTCACACTCACAAGTAACACACTGCAGTAAATAGACGGCTTGTGCAGGGAATTGCCAACTGTAATTCTTTTATTAATGTCCCTTTTCTTCATTACTAATTCATATTGGTATTAATTGTACTTCCACACAAGCCGTGAGTTGGACAAGGTTGGAAAGGTAGAATCAGACGACTGAACAATTCAATGCCATCGTCAGTATTTGAACCACGGGTCTTCCGGTTTCCATCCAGTTAGAGCAACTGGAAGATCTATGGTTCAAATCACAGCGATGGCGTTGAATTTTTCAGTCGTCTGATTCTACCTTTCCAACCTAATTCATATTGTGTTAATATTCAAGATGTATTACAAACTGCGCAACCTGATGGCTAATGAGCATGCTTGTGTTCACTTTAACCGTAGTATATCACTGACGAAGTGTTTTGATTTACTGTAGGTATGGTTGGACAGAGTACGTATTCCCAGAAGGTAGTCCCATTATTGTAATAAATCGTCTGGGACAGAACGTAGATGACTTCCACTCACTGGGACAGAACGTAGATGACTTCCACTCACTGGGACAGAACCTGCATTCAGAAAGAGATCATCGTCCCCCTGCAACAACAACAACAACAACAACAGCAGCAGCAGCAGTGTGTTCAGGTGAAATAGCTGGACCATCTTCAGGTGCTGATGAAAGAAGACCAAAACATGTCACATTCCACAAATTATATAACGGGTCACGTTCATCAATGTGGCCAACGACAGTATGTATGGCTTCACCTGGTCCCTCTTCAGCTTCTGAGAAGAGGTATGTATGTCATTAATAATTTAACTTATTACTTTCCTTTCATAATGTCAATCTGTATTGTCACAACACGAGCTTACACATTCTCATTACTTTCTCTACCCCCTTATCTCTAATTAGCAGGTATACTCATTCTCATGAAAGTTTATTTTCCTATCTACTTCATTTTAATCGAGATAAACATTTACAGAAACAGCTACATTACACATTTCGTTATAGATACAAAGGGAACAGCGATAGTCAAATGTTTAACAACTGGACGCTATATGCTGGCCTTAAAATTCCATACTGTTTCCATGACATCGCGAGAAACAAGTGAATGTTGACAGGACTTTAAAAGAGCACCTAGATATCTTGGAAATGGTTGATATCACAAAAAACATATTTGAAATAAGTTGTGTGTTTTAAAGAGGTCTATATTTTTTCTGTACTACGTTTTCGTCCATCGCTTAATGTTCAGCAGCATACAAGATTATATAAAATTCCTTCCTAATGAGGACTTCACAGGGTATTCCCAGAAAATTCAAGGTATACATTTTCTCATGTAAATATCTTTAATATATGCTATTTTAATCAAAATTGTTTTCGTTTTTTAGGAAATAAAAAATTTCAAAAAATACTCCATGTAAAGGGTAGCTTGGGATGGGGGAATTTTCTTGAATACCTTCGTGTCGCATCTTTGGAAGGTACTGAACCTAAATACCAACTTTTTGTCGTTTTTTGATTCACTGATCCTCACAACATGTACTTTGGGTGGAATGCAATATTGAGGTTTCACCAAAAATATATGTTTTGAGGCCCTGTGGATCCAAAATCAACTTTACAACATGTGACGCAATATTTCTTGTATGTCCAACATTTGTGGCATATTTTTTTTGTAAGTACAGCTTCACATTCTTTGGTGTAATATGTATTTAGATTTATTTCTTTGGATGATTTCATGTTGGAAAACATTTTATTAACATAATTTAAGCCTTATAATTATTTATTTACTTAATGCGCATGTAGCCATGTAGAAGGCAGCCAAATTCTCCATCTTGCATCACTCAAAAGTAATGCAGCCAACAGTTTTTTTGTGAAATTCATTGTCCCAGCATTCCAAAATAGCACTAATAAGTGCTAATTTTTTTGTAATTAAATTAAATAACATTAAACACATTTCAAAAGACAGCAGAGACTTGATGAAGATAAATTAAAGGATAAAGATTATAAGAATATTAAAGATAAAGTTGATATACAAAAAATACCAAGAAAGACTGCAGTGGCCTTATTTAGGATGGCAACTGGCCACAATTGCCTCGCAGAACACCTCTACAAGATAGGATGCCTACCTACACTCAAGTGCACTCTCTGTGAAGAAGATGTCATCCTGAACAAACAGCATCTCAAAGGCCTTAAAAGTGATAACTTACAGACTTTATATTGGGAAGAAGCCAGAGAGAAAATGATGCAGATCAATTAATCCCCAGTGCCATTGGTGAACAACAGTAGTTTTTTTGGAACTAAATTTCACTAACTATATAATTATATACATTGTTCCTGAATTATGTAGACTAGCTATGTCCACTAAACACCCTTAACCCTTATGGACACGTGTATAATTTTGTAACATATCTACACGCATGGGGTATTTTTTTTACCCCAATTTGGAAAAAAGCATTTTTTCCTAAACTATTAAGGAAATTGGAATGTAGTTGTGTATATCGCAACATTGGTGTGTTTTGAACAACATTTAATACTTTTGTTCTTATCTGACAGTAACTTGATGAAAATTACAATTATTCAATATTACATTTTCGAAAACAACTTGTGTACATACATAAGCCCTCTGGTATATATGCATGTAATACATTAAAAATAAGTATTTTAGAAAAATTAACACTGCATTGTTCTTTTCTCATATGGCAGAATCCAGGTTCACAAAGAATGTCTATTCTAGAAATTTGACTGCCAACACAAACTGAATACAAATGTTCCTTATAAATCAGTTTTGTATCACTTGTTACATGTAGTTTTGGTTTTACGGTCTTTCTTCCTTTGAGTAGATGAAGGCGCATCCTCTTTATTATCACCTCTTGCTCTGTATCTATCACATGATCACTTTATGAAATGTGGTCATTTTCGTCCTCAGACTCGCTATTTATCTCATTTTCACTTGCACTATCATCTACGTAGATTCTCATGTGTTTGCTTTGCTCGAATCTGTAATCCATTTTTCCAGCTCAGGAATTACTTTAGCGCAGGATATTTTTACCCAGACACCGGAGAACATGTGTTTACTGACTAAGATAATGCGTGAAACTGCTCCACTAACACATTGTTACAAGGAGGTATGTGGAAGGCCATTGTCACAGAATTTATGTTACAATGCTACTGGCGTATGAAAGCTATCTTGGGGTATAATTCACCTCACGCGTGTGCTTACAGATTAATTTAACTACGCCTAGCCTAAAGTTTAACTAACCTGATGACTACACCACAGCTGTCTAATGTCTTGCATTAGTTGCTGGTAAGGGTGTGCCACAAATACTGACAAATGTGAACATCTAGGTAAACCAACAGATCCGTCTTATTAATCGGATGAGCCATTTCTAAAAGCTTTATTATTTGCAAGAATATCTCCAAGAACACACAAACTTTGTTTCTCATGCTACAGTAAACTTTACTTTACTGCATGACCGTGATTGTTAAGCAATAAAACCCGAAAGAAAGCATGCTCAAGACTTTTCAAAAGTGAGCGGTTGCTAATCGCTTCCAGATTGTTGTGCAGTTGTATGGGAATTTTTTCAGAGGTTGGCTGAAGCACATGTTGGCTGCTGTGTGAGAAGCAATAAAACTATAGTCATCGGTTGTTTCAGTCTGCTTGTGCATTGGAGAACCTTCTTGCGTCACATGTTCAAAAGTATCTGCGAAGCATTTTTAGAAAAAGGACTATGTACGTGTCTCTTTGAACAGCATAAGCGAAAAACAAAACTTGGTATTTAAGTTCAGTATCTTCCCAAGGTGCAACAAGAGAATTAATGCAATAGCAATAGCTATGGAAAATGAAAGATACCCAGAAAAAGAATGGCTCTGAATATATACAGATGGATCCCTCATCAATAAAAAAAATGCTGATGCAGGACTATACTGTAAACATTTTGCACATTATCTAACATTAGATGAAACGTCAAACCACTGTGATGGAGAATTAACAGCTATAAAAGCAGCGTTACAGAACATTTTATATAGACCATACATAAAACAAAAAATAGTCATTTTATCAGACTCAAAATCAACCATAGATGGAATAGTAAATTACAACAATAAAACAACAAGAAATATTAAAGAAATAAGAAGCAGTTGAAACTGGAAATCATGTCACTCTACAATGGATCCCAGCTCATGTTGGACTTTTGGGCAATGAACATGTGGATCAATTAGCAAAGAAAGGTGCAATACAACAAATATAACCTGTAGGACAAATAAAAATAAATAAACAATTAAATAACATTAAACAACATTTCAAAAGACAGCAGAGACTTGATGAAGAAGATAAATTAAAAGATAAAGATTATAAGAATATTAAAGATAGAGTTGATATACAAAAAATGCCAAGGAAGACTGCAGTGGCCTTATTTAGGATGGCAACTGGCCATGATTGCCTCGCAGAACACCTCTACAAGATACAATGTCTACCTACACCCAAGTGCACTCTCTGTGAAGATGATGTCATCCTGAACAAACAAAGGCCTTAAAAGTGATAACTTACAGACTTTATATTGGGAAGCCAGAGGGAAAATGATGGATCAATTAATCCCCAGTGCCATTGTTGAACAACAACAACATTTTTGATTTTCTGAAAATGGCCTCTTCATTTGGAAGGAATTTTGTATAATGGTAAATGTTACGTACTGCACAAAAAATGCAGATCTCTTTAAAATACACAATTTATTTCAAATAACTTTGTGGCACGAGTCCTTTCTGAGATATCCATTATTATTGGTTTGAATTTTTAAATAGTCAGTCATTTTTTTTAAAATGTTACTGTTCACTTGTTTCTTGCAATGTCTGGAAATAGTATGGGATTTCAAGGCCAGCATATATGCACCTGCTTTTAAGCTCTGACTATTGATTCCATTTCCTGTATTTACAACGAAATGTGTAATGAAACTATTTCTGTAAATGTTTATCTTGAGTAAGGTGAAGTAGATAGAAGAATGGGTAGAGGAAGTCATGTGAATGTAATGATGAATACAGGTGGTGCATGCAGGAGTCAGTGAAATATCTAGGCCAGGATAAGAAGCTGACCTATTGACAAGATACTCTGTAACCAACAAGCAATTGGCTATACGTTACAGTGGTCAGGTGTGGAGCTTAATTCCTCTCAGGTCTATTAGTTTGTGTAGAAAAAGGCTTTATTTAAAGAGACGTAATAAAATTGCAATTATTGCTGTTGATTATATGTTTGTTTTTATTCACAGTGATCAAACATTATAATAATGTAACATTTGCATATTTATCAATGTGTTTATATGCTGGTATTACTTAATAATCACAAATTAATATTTTATTCAAAGATAGATTGGAGAGTTTTATTGACCTCCTGCACGTCAGCCTAAAAGACTTATTGTGCAACCCGATTTAAAGGATGCTTTCGTTGTTTCACAAAGTCTGTTCCCTGAACAAGTTGCAATATCAGCATCATTTCCTAGATCTTCCCTGGTTATGGAAAGAGTAGGTCTCTTTCTTGCCAGGGGCAGTCAATGAGGCAGATGGGTTCATACTTTATGTAGATGTTTCCTGAAGTGACCATGTATTCAGATGATGATGTTGAAATGGGATTTAAGGGCACTAAACATCAAGGGTCATCAGCGCCCTTACAAAGTATGAAATTTAAAACCCAAAGACCAATAAGCGGACCACTAAACCAAGGTGTCAAAAACACTAAAAAAAACAAAATGGCAAGGTCTAAAAACCAACACACTAAAAACATGGTCAATAAAAGATTAAAAGACGTGTCAGGAGCTGTAAAAGGCAAAACACAAGAGCGTCATTTGTCGACTGGGGAGAAGAGTCGCCAGTAAAACAAGCAATATAAAATAACAAATCTAAAAGACACTGAGCGCATCAAATGTGCCGATAAAAACCACTGTCACGTAAAAGACATGTAACAGCATGTGCGTCGTCTAGACACACACAAGCGCGCAATGGAGCTAAAACCTGACACTCTTCTAAAATGTGACGCACCGTTAAGGTCACAGAGTGGAGCGGGATCACCACTGAGCAGGTGTCTATGACTAAAAAGACAATGTCCGATACGTAAACGAGTTAAAATCACCTCTTCCCGACGAGAAGAGGTACCCCAGACTAACGGGAGAGTTTTAACGTCCCGCAACTTGTTCCTCCGGAGGGCTATCCATTCATCGCGCCAAAGCGAGAGGATGCGGCCACATAAAATAACAAAAAAATCCGACGAAGGAACAACAAAGGTAAAAAATCTGGGTAATAAAATCGCCGATTTGGCAGTGGCATCAGCAGACTTGTTTCCTGAGATGCCCACATCACCTGGAATCCACACGAAGGAGACGCTGATGCCAAAAGCACCGAGCGAGTGGAGCAGCTCATGAATGCGCTGTACGAGCGGGTGGTAAACGTACAGCATGCAAATACTTTGAAGGGCACTCAGAGAGTCAGAATATACAACACAGTGCCGTAAGTCGTGCCACCGGATGTATAAAAGAGACTGATAAATGCTAAAAAGTTTGTCGGTAAAAATCGAACATTGCCCCGGTAAATGGAAGGTAAAACTATTTTCAACACAAACAAAGGCACACCCTACTCCAGCATCAGTCTTAGATCCATCGGTAAAGATAAAATGAAAGTCCCCGAATTGCGCCTGTAGTTCTAAAAAAGCCGATCTAAGGACTGAAGAAGGGATCTCATTCTTCGGCATCGACGTTAGCCCAAGGTGACAGTGGGCCTCAGCGCGCAACCATGGAGGAAAAAACGTTTCCGCCCCTGGGAAGGGCCGGTGCTGGCGTAATGTCCAAATGCCGAAGGAGCTGTCGAAATCGAACCCCTGGAGGGAGCAATGCAGAGGAGAGAATGAAATATTGCCGATCAAGCGAATCCTCGAAAAATAACTCGAAGGACGGGTGATTAGGCAAGCTTGAGAGTCGACAGGCACAGCTGCACAAAAGCATCTCACACCTGAAGGACAGCGGAGGCTCTGCAGCTTCACCGTACAGAGTGGGTACAGGGCTAATTAGAAAGGCCCCTGTATCGACTCTTATACCACGTTGATGAATGACATTCAAGCGACGTAACACAGATGGACGCGCCGAAGAATAGACAATGCACCCGTAATCAAGCTTGGATCGGACCAAGGAGCGATAAAGACGCAGAAGGACGGTCCGATCAGCTCCCCAGGATGTGCCAATTAAAACACGTAAAATATTAAGAGAACGGTCACACTTTGCTTTTAAAAAGGAAATGTGAGAACTCCAGCTCAGCTTTCGATCAAAGATCAACCCCAAAAATTTCACCTCGTCTGCAAATGGAAGGACCTCCGGCCCAAGATGGAGAGAGGGCGGAGGGAAATCCTTCCGTCGCCAGAAATTAATACAGACGGATTTATCGGCGGAGAAATTAAAGCCTTTGGCGTTACTCCAGGCGTAGAGACAGTCGATACAGCTCTGGAGACAGCGTTCGAGCAGACAGGTCTGCCGTGAACTACAATAAATGGTAAAATCTTCGACGAAAAGGGATGATGAAATGCCAGGTGGAATACAATCAACAATGGGGTTGATAGCAATCGCAAAAAGTGTGACACTGAGTGCAGAGCCCTGCGGTACACTGTTCTCTTGATTAAAACAACTAGAAAAATCCGAGCCCACACGTACACGAAAGACGCGGTCCGTCATGAATTCCCAAAGAAATATGGGAAGACGACCGCGTAAATTCAATGCGTGAAGTGTATGTAAAATGCCGCCCCTCCAACAAGTGTCATAAGCTTTCTCTAGGTCAAAAAACACAGCCACTGTTTGACACTTTCTCAGAAACCCATTCATAATACGCGTTGACAGAGACCAGATGGTCGACGGTAGAGCGGTGGTGACGAAATCCGCACAGAGCGTTCGCTAGAAGGTTCTGAGACTCAAGCCACCATGTCAACCGCCCGTTAATCATGCCATCCATCACCTTGAAAATGCAACTGGTGAGGGAGATAGGGCGGTAGCTGGAAGGTAGTTGGGGATCCTTCCCAGGCTTAAGGATAGGGACAATGATGGCTTCACGCCAAACGGAAGGAAAAAAGCCGTCTTGCCAAATACGGTTATAGACCTGTAAGAGAAAGATCTTACTGTCGGCTGAAAGGTTCTTTAACATCACGACATGAATGCCGTCCGGCCCAGGAGCGGAGTGCCTAGAGCAATGAAGAGCGTGCTCCAGCTCCCTCATTGTGAAAAGTTCATTATAACACTCCTTATTAGCAGACCGAAAATTAGAGGTCTCGGAATCCAGCCGGTCTTTGAGAGTGCGAAAGCCGGCGGAATAATGGGCGGAACTGGAAACTGCCTCAAAGGCAGCACCCAGAGTGTTAGCAATGGCGGCCCGATCCACTATGGTGGCATTGGGAACCTGAAGGCCAGACACAGCACAATGCGACACTTTTCTGGAGAAGTTTATCCCAAACAACAGAGGAAGGCGTGAAGCGATTAAAAGACTCGACAAAACGAGTCCAGAACGCCTTCTTGCTATCCTGAATAATGCGACGAGCCCTGGCGTGCGATTGTTTAAAAGTAACCAAATTATCAAGTTAGGGTGTCGCCGAAACACCCTAAGTGCAGTTCTACGAGCACGAAGGGCGTCCCGACAAGCCTCGTTCCACCACCAAACAGGAAGACGCCGAGGGTGATTGGATGAATTGGGAATCGTGCGTTCAGCGGCAGATAAAATCGTAGACAAAAGGCGCTGTACCATCTGGTTAACGTCAGAGAAGGGCTGGTCCTGAAAACACATGAGGCTTGAATACAATCTCCAGTCGGCTTTTCTGAATATCCAGGTAGGTACTCTGTAATGCTGGACGTGGTGAGACAAAAGAGAAACGATGCAGGGGTAATGGTCGCTGGAGTAGGTGTCAGCGACGACGTTGCACTGCAGACGACTAGCAAGCTGGAGTGAGCAAACGGCAAGGTCCAAGTGAGAGAATGTACCAGAAGAATCAGAAAGAAAAGTAGGTTCACCTGTATTGAGGATGGAGAGGTTGAACTGATCAAAAATGTCGGAAAGAAGAGTTCCCCTTGCACAAGCCCTTGGCGAACCCCACAGGGGTGATGGGCATTAAAATCTCCCAACAGAAGAAATGGTGTTGGGAGAGCGCACAGGAAATCTCGAATATCCGCGTGAGCGAGGGGAGACGATGGAGGTGAATACACAGAGCAAACAGAAAAGAAAAAACCGGGTAATTGAAGCCTAACTCTCGCTCTTATGTCCGACTTGCAAGCTGTGCTGTTGGCATTTAATTCTAGAATGTGAAGGAACTAAGGAATCGAGGGAAAGATGGCAGAAAAAGAAATGGGACAATTTACCAATTGAGAATATAGGTAGAAAGATGTTGGATGTTAAATGCAAGGGAACATATTAGAAGTAGGAAAATACGAGGTACGTCCAGGAAGTAAGTTCCGTTTGGTAATAAAATTATTGTGTACAGATACAGAAAAATTATTTATTGCACAAAATTCTACAACTCTTAAACTACTTTTCCACATAACCGCCGAAATTTTGCAGGCATTTGTCATAGCATGGCACAAGTTTTTGTATACCTTCTTCATAAGTTTGCCGCCTGTGTCTTCAACCAGTTGGAAACATTTTCTTTCAGCTCTTCGTCATTGTTGAAGTGTTGACCGCCAAGGAAAGACTTGAGATGTAAGAACAGATGAAAGTTGCTAGGAGCGAGGTCAGGGCTGTATGGAGGATGGTCAAACACGTCCCAGCCAAATCCCTGTAGGAGGTTTTGCGTCACATTTGCAGTGTGTGGTCGTGCGTTGTCGTGAAGAAAAACAACAACTTTTGACAGCAATCCTTGGCGCGGCACAATTTCCTAAGTGTCTCGCAATAAACATCAGCTTTGATTGTTTGACCAAGCGGTAAGAAATCAATGAGTAAGGTGCCTTTCCAGTCCCAGAACACTGTGCACATCATTTTTCGAGGTGTCAAGATTTGTTTCGGCTTAACCTTTGCTGGGGATGAAGTACGCCTCCATTCCATTGATTGCCGCTTACTTTCAGGGGTGTCGTAAGAAACCCAAGTTTCATCTCCTGTGACTATCTGTGTCAGAAATTCTTCGCCGTCTTCATCATAATGGGTCAAAAACTGAAGTGCATCCAGTTTGTTTTGTGTTGCTCAGTAAGAATCTTTGGTACCCAATGAGAGCAAAGTTTACGAAATTTCAGTTTTTTGGTAACAATTTTTTGAATTAGTGATCGTGAGATTTGGGGAAATTCCATAGCGAGAGCACTAATTGTAAACTTGCGGTTTTCCTGGATCTTGTCATCAATAGCGTGAACCAGTTCTTCTGTAACCAAAGATGGACACTCCCTTCGTTCTTCATCGTGCACTTCACTACGTCCTTCATTGAACTGTCGAACCCATCTTCTCACCATTGAATCACTCATCGCATTTTGGCCGTAAACTTCGCAAATTTGCCGATAAATTTCAATTGGTTTCACTTTCCTAGCATTCAGAAAACGAATCACAGATCTGATTTCACAAGTGGCGGGATTTTCAATCAACACCGACATTGTAAACAAGCACAACAAAGCGTACGTGGCTGACAGCGATCTCAAAATGGTGCCCGTTTCATCTCCTTGATACAGAGCGTCTACCGCACATGTGCGGAATGCGATCGCAGCGCTGCAGCTGATAGAAATTGGAACGGAACTTACTTTCTGGACGTACCTCGTATTTAGGTTTAATTACAAAGAGATGGTTGAAGAAATATAGGAATAAAGAGTAAGAAGAAAAGTAGTTATTGAAAAGTAGATTAGTAAAAAGGTCTCAATAGCTCAATAACCACAGTGTTTGAGCTATGAAACCTTGGAAGCATGGTAATTTAGGGAAGAACAGAAAAGGTTATGATAGGAGTAGACGTAGGTTACGTATTCAAGCAACTATTGAATTGTAATATATCTAGTAGTTTCTGTATATTGTGGTTATTCTGTGGAGACAGAGTTATGTTGTATTTTTTGAAAATCCTTTGAAATGTATGATGCGTCCAAGGGTGATAAGTAAATTTCCTATATGCTTGTGGTTTTTGTTGTCTGAGTAAAGTAGTTGTTTGTTGGATGTATTTCTGTCTTTCAAACTTTTTTATCTTCTTATCTACCGTTTTTTTCTGGTATCCATTCATGGTGGATAATGTGTTGGTATTCTTTCTGGTATTAAACCTTAATGAACCACTCCGCCAAGCACATGGAGGGATGACGACAGCAGCTAAGTACCCACACAGCACATTTGGCAGCTTGGGGATCATTAGCTTGTTAAACATTTTGTTTGTCTTATTCCTATATTTTGCCGTACATTCAAACTTCTAACACAAAGTTCTAAGAATAGACAAATGAACAGTTCGGCAGCTCTATCCACTACTCCGCTTATGATTTTAAACTGCTCTTCACTGTAGGCTTTAGAAATCATTCATTTAATGGTAATATCAGTATACGAGGGGCACTATTTATATTTTGAACCTAATAATTAAAACAAAGTAATTTCTGATTGAAAACTGCTTTATTACTTTTCAAAATATTCTCCTTTATGATCAATACACCTTTGCATCCGTTTGAACCATTTGTCAAAGCATTTACTCCAGTCTTCTTGAGACACCTCCAAAACATGGATTTTGAAGGCATCAACGACTTCTTCTGCCAACGAAAATCATTGTCCACGCAATTTATTCTTGATGTTTGGGAACAAAAAGAAGTCATTGGGTGCCAAATCAGGACTGTATGGCTGATGACCCATCAGCTCTGTTGTTAGACGAGATGTGTGTGAGCTCGCATTGTCTTGATGAAGAACGATCCTACGGTTCTTGTTGGTTTTCCTTACTTCACTGAAGACTTCCGGCAAACAAATGGTTGTGTACCATTCGGCATTGACCGTTTTACATTCCTCTTAAGGCACTGTTGCCACATGGCCAGTTTTGCTGAAAAAGCAGGCGGCCATTTGCTTTGAAGTGGTTCGAGTGCAAACAACTATTGTTGGTTTTGCTTCATCTTGAAATACCCATACAGTCGACTGCTGTTTACGTTCCGGCTCATACACATAGATCCATGATTCGTCACCTGTTACAATCTTATATATGTCTTTTGAAGCATGGCCATTGTATTTATTGAGCATTTTTGTACAACAATCGACACGAGCATCTTTTTGAGATTGAGTCAAATTATGTGGGATCCAACGAGAGTAAACCTTTTTCACGGCTAAATAATCATGCAATATTTTATATATGCTGGTGGAACTAATGCCTAGGGTTGCCTCAATCTCACAATATGTTGCATAACGATCTTTCATTATTAGTTTTTGCACAGCATCAATGTCTTCTGGCAAAACAACTGATTTTGGACGACCTTCACGAACTTCATCATTGAGCGAACCATGGCCACGATTAAATTCGTTATACCAGCGTTTCACAGTGACAAAGGATGGAGCTTCATTGCCAAATCTGGAAGTTAGTTGAGCGATGCACTCTTGTCTTGATAATCCACGTCAAAAGTCGTAATAAATCATTTCATGAGTTAATTCCATGTTTTTGTTGACACACAATTTTCAAGTTAGTGTAAACAAAACAAATGACGTTCTATTGACAAAATGTTTGAAGTAGATTATGGTCAAAAATGTCAAACTTTCCATTGGAAACATCAGATGGCACCTACAACATTCAGGGTTGCCAAGGCTCAAAATATAAATAGTGCCCCTCGTAACACTTCTTGCTTTAAATCTTCTTGAGTTAAGAAAATGATGACTTTATAGACTAGAAAATACAACAGAGAACAAATGCGGCGCATACAATCCGAGCAACAATTGTGCATCACTGATGAGATTCAATTATTGTTAAACAGCTAACCATATTAATTATGGTACTTTTCACAGAATGGTTAAAATCATTTAACAGTATTGCCTTCTCTCCACAGCGGTGGAAGATTCTCAGCCATTACTCTCTTGAAAGTAACAACATGCACCACATCTGGAAACTGGAAATTAACTACAGCAGCCTCAATGGTTCAGTTAGTTATAGGTGAATCTGAGTGAACACATTTTGTTTCATAAATTGAACCAAACTGTTTTATGTAGAGGAAGAGATGACATGCTAAGCAGGAAAAGTAGTTGACCCATCAGCACCTCTCATGTCACTCCTTTGAAACCACCATACTAGTAACGTTCCATAATAATGTACAGTAAACTCTGGATTATCACAGAACTGGAGAGGAATACCATCAAGCAAAACAGCGCTTTTGCCATAACCCCTGTAGTATGTGAAGTATGTATAGATATTAACATAGTTACAGTCCAGATCTCCGTTGATGAGACCTGTTCAGCAAGCGCCTATGTTGATGTCAGTTGAACAATATTTAGTACTATCCACTTACACTACACAAAAACTATACTACCCCCCGCTGACTCTTCACACTTGAATGTTCGTGTGGCTTCACATAAAGTTGGCTATAATGTGGTTGCGACATTGCCACAGTGGCTAGTAAACAACAGCTGCTGCTGCTGCATACAAAAAGTGTACGTTAGTAGCGAACGTCAATGAATAATAACTATTTTGTATTATTATTATTTGAAAATAACTCTGCATAAACATTGCAGCATATGTAGAATAAATTATGCACTTTTGACAATATATAAACAAAATAATGCAAACTTGCCTGCTACAATGAGGAGAAATAAAACAAATTATAAGCATGCAATAACGGATTTAAAACTGCAATGGCTCAATTCCATCCAAATTCCCGTTGTCATCATTATCTTCACCAAGGCATTTCATCAATGGTTCACACTCACTAATAATTCTGTCTATTTCTTGTGCTTTTCGTATTAGCTTATTCACATGATCTACTTTCTTCTTCCATGAAGCCGCGTCCACCATCACCACACCTTCCCACAAAAGCCTTTCCACCTCGGTAATGGTAAATGATTTATTGTTCTCCCTCACATAACCCTTAATGTCGCTCCACAAATTCGATAATGTTGAAGTGACAGTGTACAGCTTTATCAGCAGGAATAGAGCGATGGCCATGAAGCTTCACGTACTTCTTCTCCTGTTCAAAGAATTCTCAGGTCCTCTTTAATAGTTCGAATGCCTGGCTATTAAGTAGCACACCTCAGTGCAAAGGATTTTCACTTCATGATCATCACTCGGTGATCGACGTCATTTTTCAGACATTCTCTCAATTAAATCTTGTATTAATAATTAATATGAATGATATATATAAAATATATAAATATAAATAAATATATGTATAAATGAACAATAACAAAACTATAAAACAATAACCACAAATACAAATAACAATGAACAATATGTAGCTTGCAAAGAACCTCGACGCTCGTGCTAGACAGTCACAAACTGAAGCATGTGGTTGGGAATAACTACATCCGGCAACAGAGCTGCTTCCAGTTCCTGTTCTGCTTCGTCATCGACCACCCGGAATGCTGCGTTGTGATTGGCTTAGGAAGTCATACAGTTAAAGCTTTTCATCTGTTTTTTTGCGAGTGTACCAACTTAAACGCTACCTGTCAAGTGCAATGTTACAGCGATGGGGGTTTATGTATCTGTTCTATATACACATTAGTAACATGTTTCAAATCCTACTGACTTTTGTTTTAAACAAGCACATTAATCTTTATGCTGCCACTCTTCGTAATTTATGAAGCATTAAATGTGAGACAAGGAATCCTCTTGTTGTTTGAGGTAACCTATCAAATTGTCTAGCATTCAAGAGCTGTCAATGACTGATCGCTTTTCAGGGACAAGTGGATCATCATCAGATTTCTCTAAACCATCATTCCGTGCACATATCAAAATTTGTTTGTCAGTCAACACCATGTGACCTGACGGAATCATTCTTGAACATTCTCACTATTCAAGTTTTCGCAGCCAGGTACAACTTTTAATGTTGTAAAGTGGGTATCTTCAAAGCCTAAGAGATTTTCCACTTTAATATCCAGGAATATTTTCTACCAAGGGGTTTAACTTTGTTGCATGTCTTAGCTACACCTTATGTTTTATAATAGTAGATTTTCTGTACCTTATTTATTAATGAACATGATTCAGTATAGATGGGATCTCTCAATATATACACTGTTGCCACCTTCCTGGCAATTTGGTTATTGCATCATGGTACTGTGCATCTACTCAAGGACAGCTGCCTACAATTGCTCATTGCCGAATCTTTAACCTTGCAGCACGTCGTTCGTGTTGCCAAATAAAGCATAATGAGATGGAGCAAGATTCAGTGAATATGGTGGGTATGGCACAGTAATGTCAACTTGGCAGTTATGGCATTGCTGTTGCTGAATCCTGCATCTAAGTCGTGTAAAGGGTTACAGTACACCCTGCTGTTCTGTATGCTACAAATGTCCTAAAAGATGGAGATCATCTGCTCACCTACAGATGGAGCAACATCAGGGACTCTTAGGAAGTTTCCACTGCGTGGGTTGGTGTTTCTTCTCAGGTGTATGATTCTTCACCAGTTTCTTCAATCTTCATACTTCATTTCCCGTAGTTGACAGCAGACTTCAATTCTGTGTCAAGCCATACTGGAACCCAGTATGCATACAGGTTTTGCATATCCAAATTATGGTGTACAGGGTTGCATGGCCGAGGCCTGTCTGCCAATCCAGTTTATCAAAGGTTGTGTGTCTAACAGCCATAATCAAATGTTCCTCGGAGACCACAGTGTTGATGAGTACTCTCATTCTTGTGTGCAAATTCCCTTCCAGTAGTGAACCCAGCGATGCAGTTGAAAGGAGTCTTATTGCAGGAGCTGCCGCAGTTAAATATTTATGAATATCTGCTGTTTTGACTCCTTCCTTCCACAGAAACCATGCAGTCCGTGATAGCCGCCTTCCTTCTTGACTATGGCTTTTTCCATCTAACAACAAACAAGCGCTGTCCTTTCAGTATATACTCTCTTCACAACTGCCATCTAGCATCCGCATGGTGTAGGAGTGTGCCTGTAGATGGAGTGGTATTTTTTAAAACAGTACATTTGTGTCTAGCAGCTATACAGGAATTCCTTTCAACTTTTATATGTTCTCATAGTTGAGACAGAAAGGAATGGTGAAAACAATTTTTGAAAATGGCTCTGTTCAACTATGCATCTTTCTCATTCCTTTATTGACATGTGGGCTATTAACACAGAATCAAGGAAGTACATTCTGAAAAACGGAAAAATAAGCAGATCTCAAATAATTATGAATTTGGTGTTCTTAATAAAAAACAATACGCTATACAGAAGAGGGCTATGTAATAAAGTACTGTCATGTTAAATTTAGCGAAGAGTTGTCACAGAATATATAAAATACTATGTGTGGACCTATTCTCAGGTACTCTAGAAAGTATAGTGAGACAATTCGATGTCCATTCAACTTGCATTGCAGTTTAGTGTTCTTTGTAAACTGTGAAGTCATACCAATTGTGCTTTATTTTGCAGTGAGAAGCGAAAGAGTGAATCTGAGTCTTCAAGCAGCAAGCGTGTTAAACGAGAAGTTGACGGTAACTCCGAAGAGGGGCCTGTTAATGGCAGTTCTGGACTGAACCAGCCATTCTGGGTAAGAAGTGAAAACAACAATGAGAAGGAGAGAGAGAGTGATAACACCAGTGATTCGTCGTCTGATGAAGATGAAGGTGTGGTGTATACGTTCCGTGGCGAGCACTATGTGCGTAAGTTAACAAAGATTCAAAGAGAAGTAACTGCAGATGGTATCCCTGGTCCAGAACCAATCATTTCAGACCTGTGTGTCATGTCATTTGCAGAGCGAAGTTCAGCACAGAACAATCAGAATGGCGATGCAGTAGATGTGGGAAGGGGAGTGGTGAGTGGCGGAAACGTTTGGTACGTGCGTCTCATGTATCCAGAAGCGATAGGGGGCAGGCCTAACCTGCAGACCCTGGTGCTTCGCAATTTCTCGCGCATAACTAACCAAAGCCTTCGTTACCTCAGCGAACTTTCCAGCTTGCGGTATCTCGACGTATCAGGTACTTCTGTCACAGAAAGTGCGGTGCTAGACTTCAAGCTTCGCAGACCAGAAGTGGAGGTTATCTCGGACTTTGATGTGCCTTTCTGATAATCACAAAATACCGTTCAATGCAGCAATTGGTACTCGTAATACATGCAATACATCATTTTAAATGTTTCAAAGGAACTACTTTGTGATCTTGCAGCAAATAATTTTGTGTGTATGCATTTTGATATTTTTCATAATCTGTGGAACGTAATAGAAAAAGTTTGCCTACTCTCAACAAACTTGACCTAGGCCATGTAAAATGAAGATGTGTACAGCCACTCTGCGCTGATATGGTACTTTCAAAATATAAACACCACATATTTGCTTAAAATGTCTAGTCAGTTTAAGTGAAATAGTTGAGTACAGTAAAAAGTGTTTGACAGAATGTTTTCAGTTTTCATGCAGAAAGCCATCTTATAGCTGCTACTACAGTGCAGTCCTTGACGTTGAGCCATATTGCCTCACCTGTAGGAAAAGCATATACTTCAATAATAATCTCATTTCCTATTAATTGGGCTCTTCTGCTTCTGTTCGGTGTTCTTATAGAAGCAGCAAACTGCAACAGTTGGAAAATCTAGTTTCAACATAACCTGTGTCTGAGGAATATGAGAAACAAGTAGTTCATAAATTAACTGAAGAGGTCACAACCTCTGTAATAAGAAATAAGAAAGCTTCACCAGTGCAGAAATTACAGAAGACAATGTTGCCAATAAACTAATCACTCAAGATTCTGTTTATCAATATAATTTCTTGAAGTCTAAACGTCTTTCTAGCCAGAACTTGAAGAAACACAGTCATTTACTTTATTATGTACATTTGGTAAACAAGTGAAGCCTAGGGGAAGGCATGTTAGTATTGCCTACTGACAATCATAGTATAAGTAGCATAACCTTCTAGGTAGATAATGTGCTTACAGGAAAAGCTTTCTCTGCATGCTCATCATCCTTCCAAAATCACAGGAAAGTAATTTACTACATGTTATGCATACAGCTCATTGTCTATACCACTCAGGTGAAGCTGCTATAGTCGGCTGTTTCTGTACTAACATTATGATGAGTTTGTTTGTTGGCAGCTGCTTATCGACTGTCATGAATGTGTTGCTTTGTTTCAGTGATGGGCCTATAGTTAAAACAGTGTTTTGTCTGACATATGGGCAGCATGCACCATGTTGGAATAAATTACTTCAGAAGTAACATTTACTAAAGAAGTCTGTATTACGAAAGTAGGTTACTACAGGAGCAATTTACTCCGAAAGTAATGTTGGAGAGCTTAGTTACAATTTACTTTCTTAGTTATGACTACGCAAGTGAGAGCTGATTACTCCCAGAGTATTGTTTCACTCTCTGGATTTAGTAAATAAGCTGTCGATTGAACTAGCATACTGTAAGAAGATATATTGATGTGTTCATGCATTACTTAAGGCGGGTCTCCAGTCCCTTAACAATCAACAAAACATGTTGTTTCAAGTTCTTAAAATTATTAAAATTGGAAGCTCTATTGAAAGTGAAGAGATCTACATAAACACTTGTCTGCTGAGTGACTGCCCCTCTTGTGATGCAACGCACCATGCTGGTAGTTGGCTTGTCTGGTGACAGGATCTCAAAATTCAATAAGTGAACTTCTTTTCCCAAGTATCCAATTCTAAAGCTGAAGTTTTAACAGTCCTATTTCTTTGATGCTCTTTCTATCTGGTGTTTAATTTCTTATAGTTTTCCCTATGTAAAATTTATTACAATCTTTACAGTTAATCTGATAAATTCCTGATTTTGTTTTGAATGGGATAGTATTTTCGAGAGGTGTTTTTGAAGTAAATTACTCAAACTGTATTTATTTTAATTTTAGGAAGTCAATCTGTTAATTGAAATTTTTTTGAAAATGTTCACAAATTGACTCCTGTCACTTCAGGTTTAGAATTGGATATTTGTAGAAAAGAAGCCCACTTATTGAATTTTGAGATCCTGCCATTGAAGAAACTAATAAAGTTATGTAGAGCTTCCTTAGAAGACATCACGGTCATCAAACAGCTGAGGATGGAGACAAATGTCTCTGAAAAATGTTTTTGTTTTTAACCATCTGAGTAGTTAAGTGAAGTAAATGTGAGACTGTCCATATTGAGTTCAACATGTCTTGTCTAAACAGAACGGTTCTCCATCGGCAGTGGAAAACATTTTGAGTGTGATACGTATTCTGCTCATTTCATGCAGACCCGACATGATACAAGCAACTGGCATGTTGCTTACTAGCAAGAAATATGGAGTGGACGAAAGAAATGGAATACAGTTTATTAATGAGTTTCATGTGAGACCCGGATATATGTGTAAAAGATTATGCAAATAAAATCAAGAAAAGTGAGTGTTTACATGAGCTTGCCCATATTTTGATGACGTAGAAGAAAGAGGTTTAGCCTAATCTCATCTCAACTGATTAGGCTGCTCTGAAATTTGTCTGCAACTGCTGGTGAAACTATACTCAGCAACAAATTGAAGTCTTCTTTCAACATTCTTAGAAAACTCTTGAAGCCGAATCTACCCTCAACTTTCAGTTCAGACAAGATGCTATTTACACTGTTCCTACTTCTTAGAAAAAGGGCCTAACCATAACTTCCTTCTTTTATTCTTGTGCCTCTTCCACCAAGCACACATTGTGAGCACAATCAGAATCCACTCACTTGTTAATGCAGTGGAGATGGAATTCCAATTTAAGATAACTAATAAATGAATTACAACTATCCGGGCTTGTAGGCCGTGGTCTAGAAGGCATCGTGGATACCAACGTTTTGCCAAGTACAGTGTTTGGCATCTTCAGGGTGAAGTGATTCAGTGTCTGCGGTGGTCGTAGTCGACGATGCCTTCTAGACTACGGCCTACAAGCCCGGATAGTTGTAATTCATTTATTAGTTATGACGCCGGCCGTGAAAGCCTCAGTATGTCCAACTTAACATGTTTCACTTTGCATGTTTTTGAAGTTGTTTATGTGCAGTGTTGAAGCAGTGGAGACCTGCCTTAACATTACATTGATGTCGACGAAGAAAACAACAGGAATGCGAAAGATCCATATGATACTTAGAGAGCTTAGGTATTACAAAAGAATGTTTTACATTCGTTAGAACCTGCTTGGAGAGCATTTACAACAAAACTGACACAGCAATTCAGCTGTCACCCAAACTGCTATTGTTATGTTCTGCGAGGCAATCGTATAAACATTCACCGTAGATCTAGTGGTTGTATTGTTAGAGCGTCTTTCAGGTTAAGAGCATAAATAAATGTACATGAGTGTTCAGAAAATAAAGATTCAGTTTTGCAGGTTTCCCCACGTTGTTGTTGCAGTTGACTGCATGCATGTGACTATTTGGTGAACTTTTATGAAATTGGAAAGGGTATTTGTCCATCAATATGCAAGCGATCTATGCAAATATGAAGATTAGGAACATTGTTTCAAAGAATTTTAAGCTACTCTTCAGTATGTTTAGTGTCACTCGAAGTATTAAACCAGTCCATCATGACTTCCAGGCATTTCTCTTCCACATCTTTAAATCATGTTCTTTGCACTCCATATTGTTTAAATGGATTCTCTACCAACAAACATTATCTCTTTCACTGACATTTCCCCCCGATTCCTATCACACACAATCTTATTCATTATCACTTCAAGTAAATCGCACAAACAGAACAATACTCCAGGAGTAATAAGCTCTTACTTCCATAGTCGTAACTAAAAGAGTGATTTGTAATTGAGCCCTGTGTTACCTATGGAATAAATTGCTCCCACAGTACAAACTTCTTTAGTAAAGGTTACTTCTGAAGTAATTTACTCCAACATGCTGCCTTGACTGTAGTGAATGCTCTTCATGAACAACAGTTTATATTTTAGAGTATTCCTCAGCAATGCCGAGTAGCAAGTACCCAAGAGCTCCACTATTGCAGTTTTTCAATGTATTCCAAAATATTAACTTTCAGACTTTGATGTTAAAGCAGTTGTTTAATGATATAGAAATATCTTATAAGAAGTGTGTTGAAATTAAAACATTTTTCTAAATATTACACCAAATAAATTCTTTTTCTAAGACCGGTTAGTTTAGCAAATTTCACATGATGGTTATATTTATGATGCAAGTGTTGAATGTGGATATTCTTTCCTTTACGTCCAAAATCAGACCAGCATGCACGAGCAGTGACAGAACTTCCAAAGTGTAGGTAACATCGATTGTTGCCAAGCCCTGCACCGACACCCCAGACAGGTGTCCACCACATGTACCATTGTTAGAATCAAGCTGTTTATTCTGAAAATGAACATCTCGTTGTGTCCCTGCCATTCCTAAAGAAAATTTGTATGTGCAAGCTGTGTTTGACTGCAATAGCTAAGTTAATAAATTTCATTGATCTCTCATCAGTGTTGTGTAACAATGAGCATCAATAAATGCAGTAGTTCCTTTAAAACACAGGTTTATGAAGAACGCAATGCCACCATCCACCCTGTTACGAAACGAGATATCAGTTGTTCTCTTGTAGGAGTTTTTTGCAAAGGGCACTTGGTTCGAGAGCTCAAGATTACCACACTGCCCAAGTGCTCCTAGTTGTCTACAAATTTTCTTATGAGCAAACTGTTGTACACACTTCACCTGGAGACACCCGCATAAGCCACAGAACAATAGCTGACTGGTTCAACTATTGTTGTAAAGTGTGCATATCTTCAATGGACAGCAAATATACTAACAGGGCAAAATGGGCTGATCCTGTCACGTCATTCAGATCAACGAACGCAAACTTGGATAAAGAAAATACCATCACAACCACATCATGGATCCTGGGAATGATTAACTTTGTCACCAATGAGGTGAGGATGACAGTATGCCCCAATAATAGGAGAGATGGTGCCACCCTCTTTGCCCAGCACAAACTTTATCGACTGCTGAGATGGTTTTGCTGTCCACCTTATGGCAAACCACAGCCAGCATTTCGTGGCCCAGTCACAACAATATCGAGTCTCATCACACATAATCAAATGGTTGTGCAGAATACTTGTAGTGCCAAGACTGTAAAAACCATTAGCTGATTGAGGCATCTGGGGATTTATCCTGTCGTGTTAAAGATGATGTCTACATAAAACGTTAGCTTAATTTATACAATCTTTTTTACTTTTGAAAAGTGAAAACATAATAGTATATGTCATATCAATGAAAACTCGATTTATTAGCTTCAAGTTGGCAACACAGAGTGATATTACGGGCAATGTTGGCACCAAGGGCTAGAGACAACAGCACATGCACAGTAAGTACTTTTGGACTTAAGTTTTATCATTTTATTTCAACTCTCAATATTAATTTGACCTTTTAGGCAGTACTATAGGTTATTTTTAATGTATCATTCATATTTGTAATTTCCCATAACTTGCAATATTACATTTGAGGTTAAAACTTTGTAGGAATAAAATAAAGAAGAGTCTTGAAATTGAAGTTTTATTTTGCAAGTAGGAATGTTTGCAGAGTGTAGAAATCCTACAAGTAAAATAAAACCCTTTTTAAGATGTATTGTCATATACTATTTTTTAGACATCCTGAATATTAAATTATAAAGTATCTAGCTGGCAAACTTTAAGCGAACATGAAAATGTACTCCCAAAAAAAGTAGATCTCTTTAAAACACATAATTTACTTAGAGTTTATTTCAAATAAGTTTTCTTTTGGCATCAGCCATTTCCGAGATATCCATTATTAATTGTTCGATTTATTCAATACTTTGTCACTCTTTTTAAACCCATTGATTTTCAGTTCTTTCTAGTAGTTTCATGGAAACGGTATTGAATTTTAAGGCCCGCATATAGCGTCCAGTTGTTAAACATTTGACTATCACTGTTCTCTTTGTATCTATAACGAAATGTGTAATGTAGCTATTTATGCAAATGTTTATTTGGATTAAAGTGAAGTAGATAGGAAAATAAACTTTCTAAGAATAATTATGCATGCATTAATAAACAGTAAAGAATACAGAAACTTATGTGAATGTAACATTATGTGGTTTCTCCCACATGCACAAAGTCAGGCCTTTTTTAAAAAAACACTTCTTTTTTGTTTCAGTGATCTCAAAACATGTATTTTTGGTTTTGGATGGAATTATACAATCTCTCCTCTTCCTACCATTAGGTAAGTGGTGGAGCTTTCAACACGATCCACTCGTATTAGAGATTGAATAACATTCTTGTAACACTCCCAACTTTATTGCTATATGTATAATAAGTGGAGGCCACTGAAAGTTTTGAGAACAAATGCAATAACATTTTAAGAATTTACATCTCATCATTGCATCTTTTCAAAGTATTCTTCACTGCATTCTGTAGGTCTCATCCTTTAGCGCCGTTTTCAAATACTGAATGGACAGAGTGCAGATTCAAATGTTTTATTGTTGGGAATAGAAAACAGTTGCATGGGGCCAGTTCTGGTCTGTAGTGAGGACATTGTGGGCAGAGACATGGTGCAACAAAATTGCAGTCTTCAACCCTTTGTTCTCGGTTCATTGAAGACTTGTAGCTGACATTTTGTGGTGTACCATCAGGCAGTGAGTCTTTTGTCCCTCAAGTGGAATTGTTACAATATGGCCATTAGCTCAGAAGAAGGAACAGATCATCTTAGTGCCAACACTTCTTGCGGAATCCTCTCCTGGGAAGACCCAGAGCAACGACTCGGTAGTTTCTGAATCATCAATGTATATCCAACTTTTGTCACCTCTTATGTTGTTAAATATGTTTTTGGACATTCCCCCAACAAATTCTATCATTTCCTGGCACCGTTGCACACGTGCCTCATTTCTGAGGTGGTACAGGATCCAACGACTTTCCTGACAAAGTTTTTCTTAAAGGATGGTGTTCACTGCTGCCGATCCAATATTCGACGCTTCTTGATTCTGATAATACGTGCAACGATGATCTTTCTGCAATTTGCCCTCTGCTTTCATCATATTCTCATCCGTGGTTGCTGTAGCCTGCTGTCTTCATCTTCGAGGGAATCCCTTCCTCTTCTGAACTCTGCAAGCCATCGATAAATCGTGGATTGCAAAAGATCCCCAAATGGCCGATGCAGTCTCTCTCCCCTAAACCGACTTTAAAGTCAAAGAAAATCACCACATGGAAATGCTCTCACTTGAGATCCATCAGCAGCAACACACACGTGCTGACACTGCACACATTACTATCTGGCTAAAACTAGGAAGACCTCCTTTGGCTAACCACAACTCATTGTTGCCCATTCTTGAAACTTCAGAGTGACCTTGTGTATCAGGTAATGTAATGGCAGATTACGCAGTGCGATGGTGAAATTTCTAGCGGAAGACATGTGATTCCTTGCAGTTCAGTGCTCTGATTATGATAGTGAAAATCGTTATTTGTATCACTTAAACACAATTTTATCTGTGCACAACTGCATGAATTTTGTTTTTGTGGCATTTATTACATCCTGTTATCGCCATTGCAAAGGGGAGGGGGTGTAGGTAAACTGGAGTTGCAGTTGCATCAGTGAGATCACGCAGTGTGCAAATCTCCTAACGTGAATAATATTGGCTAAAAGTAGAACTTCTAACAAAGTGCATACGAGCTAAAAGCTTTAGAGTATCGCACCAGTGTGATAATCTTCATTGTAACAGTGTTTGTTACTATGAACATTGGATTTAAAACATTTTTATGTCCTTTTACATGAATTTCTCATGGCGGTTGCATTATCTGTTCACTATACAAATCGTCATACTTCAGTTTACTGCAATTCGTTGTGAAGTTAACCTATACCTTATATTGGCAGCCTTGTGCTTTCTTTGATCTGAAACGCTATTCTTTTATCGTTTGTAACCTACATAAAGATTAAATGGCGGCAATTATGAATTCAAAAACATGGAAGAGCCAGGTAAAATTACAGAAGTAGCAGAAAGAATAACAGAAGTACTTAACCAAAAAAATTCCAGAAAGCAGTATGGTATAGCATTTAATGCTTCATTAGCTGGTGTAAGTTAAAACACGAAACTGCTAGCGAATCAACATAACATGTGATATCTCGCTTCGAGAACCGCATTCTAAACGTGATCTCTGTTAATTTTGGGAATTAATATAAACCTACTTATATTTTACATATTCGAGCGCTGTCTAAAAAGTAATATATATGCCACACGTGGTAAAAGTGGTTTTATACGGCCTTCGTTTCGCAAAATAAAACCCTACTTCTACCACTTGTATCATAACCTACTATTGTTCGCGTTCTGAGTGTTTCTTCAGCTCGGCGATGTCTAGGAGGTGAGTTAATTCACCGAACGATTTCTGTTATGTGTGTGGAAAGTTTACAACAAAGTCCCAAAGACATCCCACTCGCATAAGTGGCGTATCCAGTTCCATCTGCCCGCAAGCGGGGGGCCTGTTTAGGAAACAAGGTATTGGAAAACCCCCACGGTTTGGTTGGCGCTGAACCCTGGGCATAAGAGGCGGACTTGGGCTCCGGCTCTTCTCCTGGTAGATCTTCGCTCAGCAGCATGTCAGAAAAGCGTACTATAGTTGTGTTTTGAGTCAAACGTAGATGAGGATAAGTGGTGGGCACTGAAGAACTGTTGCTCCCACTATTTAAGAGGTCGGTTTCAGGGAACTCGCCCATCTGTGCCATTTGCTATACCACAGTTGTAGAGGGAACCTAGAGAACATATTACACATTGCCACTTTTGTTTTAATGAAAGTAACCGGAATCTCAGGTAAATCAAAACACATTATTATTATTATCCAAATTTGAAATATGCAATGCACCCAGTTTCACATTCTGATGCTCTCCCATTTCCAAAACTACCAGTGAAAGATGAAACGGGCAATCCAAAAAAATCTCGAAGATCGCGATCTATAGCACGGCTACAATCATAGCGATTATCACAAGCAGAAATGAACAATGTAAGAGATCTAAATCTTTAAAAAAGACCAGCAGAATTACTTGGATATCGTCTTCAGAAGAAAGAAAAACTGCTAAAACCAAACATCAGTATATCATTCCATAAACGACAGCCTGGTCTGTCAACCTTTTTCTGAATGAGAAACAGTTTGGCATATTGTAATGACACAGATGGGCTGCTTAGAGAATTTGGGAGAGTTTTGAGATTCTTTCTTATTTATTTACGGATGCTGTTTAACTGCTGTGGTCCTTAGCATCCCATTCTAAATTGGGTGTGAAAGACCGGAAATTTTGCTCAGAGGCCTCTATCAAGTTTGAGGTTCTTTTACGTGCCGTAAATCCACGACACGGGATCACCGGCTTTACTTCCCTTTCGAAGGAAGCCACGCTAAGAATTTTTACGCCCGAACAAATCCATTGTCCTCCGCCGGGTTGAACCCACGACCTCGAGAACTAGATGGTAGCATGCTAATCACCACACTGGAGGACGACAAGAGAGAGAATTTGGAAGAATCGCAATCGAGAAGAACGGCGCCTATTTGTACTCCTCAAAAACTAGTCTCAAAGCTGTTCCCTTACATAATGGAAACGAGAAATGTTCAATACTAGTGGCCCATTCTGTTTAGTTAAAGGAAACCTACGACAACATGAGACTACTTCTGAAGTATATTGGCTATTCGAATCACAAATGCAAAATCTGTGATCTCAAAGTTCCGAGACTTCTACGAATGCAGACACAAAATATTGCGGGTGTGTCAGTAGGGCAAGGAAAGATCATTATGTAGACAACAGTGGCCTTTGAGAGAAAGCTTCAATCCTGGTGGGGGGGGGGGGAATGTGTTGCAAGAATCCTTTCCTGCCAAAGTTTAACTGCTGTGGTCCATAGCGTCCCGTTCTATATTGGGCGTGAAAGATCGGTAAAGGCCTCATCAGGCTTTTACGTGTCGTAAATGTACAACATCGGAATATCATCGCCCTCCGTCGGGTTTGAACCCGCGACCTCGGGAATTAGAGGCTATCATGGTAACCACGGAGGACGACTTTCTTGCCAAAGACAGTGTGCTGTTATCCCTCTCCATCTGAAATTGTACTTTATCCTCTTGAGTCCCGAGATCAAATTAGGACATTTGTATTCATGTTTTTGTGCTTAATGAGTTTCTGTGGGTCGAAATAAACACATTTTTGGGATGTAAAATGAGATTTAAATAGCTGTGGATTAATCTGTGTTGTTAATGACCAAAACAACACGGATATACTAGAGATCAAATTTTGATTTTATTTTGAGGGGTGGTATCGCATATGATAGTCCTGTGCCGTGCCGCAGTGGGCTGGAGCGAGGTGCTCTGATTCCCGGCCACGGAATGCGTCCAGGGTTCGATCCCCCTTAGGGGTGTGGATTTTAAGTCCTGGGTGTAGGACTGGTGCCCTATCAACATCGTGAGGAAAGTGAGCTGTGCTAGGCCTCGTGAGCCCCCTCCCCCTGACTTCTCCCCACCTCTGCCGTGCCTAAGTGGAAGTGAGGGTTGGCAGGTCCAGGCCCTTCACGGCTGTAACAACAACACAGGATTTATTTCTCATATATGATATCTTGGGTCTTCATTTAAGTTTTTGTGTTTTTTTTTAATTCAGGCAGGCATTGGTATACAGACAGAAAACAAAACATGAGCTTACAGTGCAGAATGTATCATATATGAAACCACCGGTCGTCATTACTTTGACTCCTTCATAGAGCGAGAACAAAATTCAAAAGCTGAGGTACGATGTATGATAATCAGGGCTGCAGGAGGTTACGAAGAATTCAGTGAAAACAATAGACAAAGATAGCTGGGGATTTCAATTTTTAATGTTTAAATTTACTACGATTAGTAATGCAAAAATTAAAGAAGGTATTTTCATTGAACATCAGATTTTTGAGTTGATGAAAGACATTACCTTTGAAACACTATTAACAGATACGCAGCTTGGCTCGCGTTCAAAAATGTATGTAACAATTTCTTGGGAAACGTCAGGTCTGAGAATTACAAGAGACTGTCACAAGGCTACATGTCCCTGCCATTACAGTTCCTTCATTCCTATTTGGATTTTTTCCTCCTAATCTTGGAGATGTAAGTGACGAACATGCTGAGCGATTTCATCACGATAATGAAAAGCCGATAAATGGGTAAGTGCTAATCGAGCCTTTTGGCAGATTACTGCTGGTCATTCCTACCAGAAGTTACACATCGATCCAGAAACAGAAAGTTCCTGAACTACAGGTACATTTCAAGGTTTATTCAGTGTTTTTGTACTGTTTTGTAATATAAACAAATGTGAAGGCTGCTACTTTGGTTTTCATGAATTGACATACGACAAGTGGTACATGTGGCATAAAAATAAGTACAAGATGCAACTTTTCTGCTTTAATTTTCGTAATCAGCGTATGTTAATTGATAAAGAACACCTACTTTCATCTTGCATAGCAAGACAGAAACCTCAGATTTGTTGCACTGTGTTATTTGAATGACTCGGAAATGGATTCGGCAGAACCAGAAGAAAATTTGCAAACAGCGAAGAGGATAATGTTGGAATTGGTACCAAAGAAGTAAAACCATGTCTACACTGATTAACACAACTTGTCAAGTTCAACATGTTAACATTTCTATCGGAGGATTGACTTAACATGGTCTTGTCTTCTTCAGTACAGATTTCGGTCATGCTCTGAACGCACTTCCGCCTTGGGCTAATTGAGCTTGTCGTTTTAAAGCCAATTCATTATGCCTGGTCTCTTTACCAAGGAATATAGCTTCTAGTTCCCGAAGTCGCAGAGGGGGATGGATTTTTTCAGGCGTAAAATATCCTTAGCATAGCTTCGGACAAGAAGTAAAGCCATGGTCCCGTGTCGTAGATTTACGGCACGTAAAAGACCTCAAGCCTGATAAAGAGGCCTCTGAGCAAAATTACCGGTCTTTCACGCCCAATATAGAATGGGACGCTAAAGACCATAGTCGTTAAAAAGTGCCCATTAATAAAACTCGATTTATTTAGGCACATTTTGGGCAATTTATTGATAAATTCCGGGGCTTTTTTTATTATTATTCTGAGGTATTTGGTCCTTTGATTTGCTGCAGAATAATTTCTCGAAACTGAATAATTTCTTTTGTGGATCTAGATAGATAATGTGTTTTTTGAAGATGTGGGATTTATAGTGACTGTTTGGGTGGAAAGTGAACTTTTTGGAAATAATTTTGTTTTTGTTGGGTGAGTTTCGTGATATCCTTAATGTGTTTCTGTTTGTTTTGCTTTAAGTTTGCTGTGTAGGAGCGCATGTTTGTGTGGGACCGGGTTGAAACTATTGTTTTCAGAATGTGTAGGCTTCCTATAGATATCAAAATAACTGCTCTTGTTATGGTTTCTAATAACTTTAAAATCCAGGAATGGTAGTGCCTTCATTTTCAGTTTCCATAGGAATTGTATAGCTTTGTTCTTTCTATCACATCACTGCTACTAGCTTATTCAAAGATTTGCAAATAACATGTGATTTACAATAGTGCAACAAAATGAGTGGGCGGCTTGACATTTGAGAAACAGTCTCATTTTAAAGTGGGGTTGAAGTTTGAAAATGCTGCTGAAGTTCGACGTGCATGGAGACATGAGTTTTCAATACAGCTTCGAACTCTCTTAACATTACATGCATTTGTGATAAGTTTGGGACCATTTGTGATGTGCTTAAAGGAAGATCTGAAGACCTCATACAGCTCCTGATTCTTCAGCTAATGTCTTAGAAAAGCTTGCAACGTCGCCTCAGAAGTCTGCTCATTGGATAGGGCTTAGCAGTGCGTCTGTACGACGCATTCTAAAAGCTTCTAAGTGGAAAATGTATGCACCAAGGTGCATACATATAAGGATGGATCTGAGGACCAGTTCAAAGCTTTTGGAACGGTTAATCATCACAATTATGTTTTCTGGACACCAGAAATTCCACATGTTCATGTTCGTAAGGCAATCAATCTACCAGCTGTTGTGTCGTCCTCCGTGGTGTAGTGGTTACCATGCTAGCCTCTAGTTCCCGAGGTCGGGGGTTCAAACCCGGCGGAGGGCGATGGATTTTTTTCGGGCGTAAAAATCCTTAGCATGGCTTCCTTCGGAAGGGAAGTAAAACCGGTGGTTCCGTGTCGTAGATTTACGGCACGTAAAAGAATATCAAGTCTGAAAAAGAGGCCTCTGAACAAAATTGTCTGTATTTCACGCCCAATATAGAATGGGACGCTAAGGACACACCAGTTAAAGAACGTGCATAAATAAAACTCAATTCAATTTTACCAGCAGTTGTTACCCGAAATATTGTCGTGACCTCTTTATTAGCTAGCTCAATGGGGGGGTGGGTAGAGCAACTCGGTACCGAAAGATCTTAAAGTTAACAATTTACATTATACGAGGTCAGACGGGGGGCGCAGCTAAGAGAAATATGAAAAATATATCAGGATACTTCTAGGAAAACTATTAATACATGGCGTGGAAGAAGGAAGGGACTATCTACTATGATAATTTAAACATAAGGACGATGGATGGTAAGTGGGTTTATTGATGTAAAGGGATACAGTACCTCCTTGTTTCCATGTCTGTCGGTGAGGACGCCATGCTTGGACGCATGGGCAGCGCGCACACACACGTCTTGACTCGAACAGTGACTAGACTCGACTCTACTGAACCCCTACGCTCAACTCGGCGTGGTAACGCTAACTCGCTTATCCCCTCCACTATTGCATAATACCCGATCCGGGCAGCCAGGTCACATACGCAACAATGCTCGTACGTCACAATATTAACTAGCATAATTAATGATTTTATAAAGACATGGTAGGGAGATAGATAAATAATTTCCATATATTGAATCAATGCATAATGGAAGAAGAAAGGGTTACAATTTTGTAAATGAATAAGGAAGCCATTGCCAGGCAAATTGGATAGAAGTCAAAGTAGCTAAGGCAGTTAGGTTCCGGCGAACTCGGTCAACAAGAAATCCATCAGCTCAAAGTTCAGGTACTGGCACTCGGTATTAAGAAATCAAAGGGATGTGTGAACGTGCATGTAGACCAGTTAGAAAGGGAAAGAATTCTTGGAATTTAACTAGTCAAAGAGTAAAAGCTGTGTTTCAGATGCGAGAGTTTTGGCAACGTATAATGTAGGAACCTTGGTGGGGTAGTTGTAAAGTAGGCGTGACTGAAGTTTATAAAAGAACGTGTATTTAAAAAATTAGCGTCTTTCTTTCGTTTGCAGCCTTAGGGGCTTACAGTCTGTTACCGTGATCGTCAGTCCGTAGCGCCTAAAACCGCGAACGATTCTCGCATATTTAGAGGTGGCCGAAGGGGTAATGTCTTATAGCGATTCACGGCAGCTTACGCTTATCATTTTTGTTACAGAAACAATTATTTTAAACCGTAAATTTGATACTTCAGAAGTTAGAAGCTATAACAAATTGCTCGTGCTAAGATTCACAGTTTAATTCATCTTCTAACGGTATACAACTGGCTTCAATAGCGTTAATCAGCTATTAGCTTACATTAAATTTCTCACTCAATTTAACTGGTGTTGTCATACCCTTAGGGAAGACGTTATCGCTCACTGCTGAAGCAAGCGGCAGCAAATATTGGCAACGACGCAGGTAGGCTAAGTCGTCACAGTGAATATATAGTACGGACTGTGGTCTAGAGGTTTAATAGTTATTAGTACGAGGTATTTATTAATGCTAAACATCAATTTTACAGCTGTATGTATACTTTATAGAAACAATCTTCTGTCAACTAGTAAGGGTTGCAGACATTCTTGTACAAGAAGTGCTGATAGACTGAATAGGACGAATAAGTGCATTTGAGTTCCCAGTACATCCATCAGATTTAACACCTTTGGGTGACCTTGAAGCATGCCGCGCACCTCTAAGAAATCACCTATGCTGGAGGCTCTTCAGCAAAAAATTACAACAGCATTTGCAGAAATCCCTATGGACACAATGACCAACATTGTTCGAGCAACCATTCAACATTGTGATACCATAAATTAAAGCGAGTCGTTACATATCCTCATCACATCGTCGCTTGGGTTATCTTAGTAGTGCTTTCGAGAGACATGTTTCAGCTCAAGTCAACTTATTTATAAGAGCACAGGGACTATCTGGTGGTTAGGAACGAAGAGCTGAAGAGTATTTGAAATCTATACAGGAGAAAACCAAGGTGGAACAGCAAGTAATCTCGAGTATTAAGGTGAGCATTCCCAATTAATTTTTATAAGTTGGCGCCTATGCTCAGCTAGGCCTATGATACTTTTTTAAAATGAAACTTATGGAAGAATATATTCTATGAAATTATCTAGTTAGGCGCGGCCGACCTCCTACCCAGAATTAATACTGCTGTCAAACAGGGTTAAATTTACACAAGCGTTCACTTAAGCGAAATAGTTATGGGCCAACAGCGCCTTTGCGCTTTCCTAAAGTTTCTGCCTTAGAGGCGCATTTGCAAATAAAAGTTTTGTCAAATTTAACAGCCGAATGTTCCCTATCTGGTGATCAGTGGCGTGTGGTATCCGCCAGGGTAAGCAATCTCACTGTAAGTGGTTAAACGAAAATATACTGTAGATACAAACATAATTGCAATTAAGACGATAATTCTACTGCTGCCGCGTGCATTACGTAGTAACAAAATACAGTATTTTTACCTTATCTTATTTGAAGCAGAGTTGAATTCTCCTCCCTTTCTTGGCGAAATCGTCAATCACATGGTCATAAAATTTGGAATCCATAGATTTACTAGAAGTTCCTTCTCCAGTGCTATCAAAGATAGATTAGAAAGCCTTTCCTGTCCCTGAGTGTTGCGTACATAATTTTTGTGTGCTTTAGTTTAGAAAAACTACGTTCAACTGCAGCACTACTTGCTGGGATAGTTAACACCAACTCGCACAGTTTTGTTACTTCACTATATGCCCTGTTCAGTTCAGTTTTTTTTAATGAAGATTAGAAGATCATTCACGGATTTATGATGCAAGTCTAGTGATAGGTAAGTTGTGACCTCAAAGCAACAAAATCAAAGACTGTCCCATAGGACTCTCTTAGTGACTGTATAGGTAATTCTAGAAAATATGACTTGTATTCGATGAAGTTCTTAAAATTTAACAATTCCAGAAAACGCAGAGATTCAATATTACCAAATCTTTCTCTGAGATGAAGTAAAAGTGTATCCAGAACCTCACAATACAAACGTTTGTAGTGCAATTTCCTGTTCAAACAATCACTGCCCCGTATGGCGCTTCGTAGGTGTTCTTGATCACCAATATCTTCTTGAAGTTTATCCCATACTTCGTCGAAGGAATTGCGCTTCTCTTCCAAAGCCGTCTGAAATTCCTTAACTTTCAATAACAAATATCCATTATCAGATGACTGCTTGGAGAATATCATATAGTGTCAGTGATGGGGAATACTATAGCAAACATCTATAATAGAAAGTTGAAGGTGAAATCCGCCATTGTGCTCACGAAACCTCTTGCAGCAGTATAATTATCTTGATCTCACTTTTCATCAGCATTAGCTTCAAACCGAAAAAAGTTATTTTCTGTATTCATAGATTTTTCCACCAAACGAGAGCTGTAACTCCAGTGCGTTTGTGAAAAACGCGGCAATCTTCTATGTATCTCATTGTCAGGGCCTCAGTTCTCTTACAAGACTAAAAACTGCTGCTATCCCATTAACGGCCATGAAGAATATCCTACATTCTCGAATGTGTGAAACTTCCTGTGATAGAACTAAATTCAATCTGTGGGAAAAACAGTGCACAAATAGAGCATGGGGAAATGATCCTTTTACTTTCGCTTGAAGTCCATTTAAATGGCCCGCCATAACAGCCGCACTATCGTACATCTGAGCTTTTTCCCACAGTAAATTCTTCCATGAGATCGTTTACAATTTTGTATAATGCATCAGCTGACCGATCATCTAACATATTCATGAAACGGAGAAATCTTTCTTGAACATCGCCTTCAGCTCCAACGAATTTCATTATTGCAGAAAGTTGGGATAAATTGGTAACATCTGTACTTTAGTCCAAACTAATGGTAACAAACCTGGTCTCTTGTATTTCTCTCTTTATCTCCGCCATTAGAACATTGCTTATTGATTCAATTAAGTCATTCTGGATCAGATTTGATAGCCCAGTAAACACTGTTCGCAGTTCCATGAAAGTTCTCAACTTGTCATACAGACAAAGCAGGTTTACAAATTCTGCATAATTCCCCTTGCTACTGGATTCTGATGACTCATCATGACCCCTAAATGCTAATTCCTGTTTTCCCAAAACACAAACAATATCAAGTAGGCGTTTCATTACTTCTCTATTTTTACTTTTTCTACTACGTATAGTAAGTTGGGGAAGTATTGCATTCCACCCAAAAATTCGATACCGATATTTCACCGGAAATACATGTTTTGAGATCCTCTGAATCCAAAAAAAGGATTTTTGGAAACATGTCCGCGTGTGTGTCTATCTGTGAACAGCATAACTCAGGAACGAACAGTCGGATAAACACCAAACTTGGTATTTAGGTTCAGTATCTTCCAGAGATGCGACACGAAGGTTTTCAAGAAAATCCCCCCACCCCAGATTACGCTTTAAATGGAACATTTTTCGAAAATTTTAACTTTCTCAAAAATGGCTCTAACGATTTTGATTAAAATATATATTTAAGTTACTTTCATGACAAATAAAATGAATATCTTGAATTTTCTGGGAATTCTCCAAAAGTATTCTTCATTGTGAACGACTTTTGCATAACTAGTAAACCATAAGAGATAGACAAAATTTTACTACACAAAAAATGTAGATCGCGTTAAAATACACAATTTATATCATATACATTTTTTTTGTTGAGTGAACCATTTTCGAGATATTGCTTGTTATTCTCTTAAATTTTCCACTACTTATGCTTTTTCTCAAATGGGAATTCGTAATTCATTTTGGGGGGAGGGTCGTGGTAATGCAAAGAGAATGGAATACTCCACATAGCAACCAGCTCTTAAAATATTTGACTATCGCTTATAGCCTACCAATTCCCCTTGCATCCACAAGAAAATTAGCAATAAGATAAATTTCTCGATTAACATGAAGCATATGGAGAATAAGCGTTTGTAAAAATAGTTTGTATAAGAGTAGAGAAAGTCATGTGAGTGTAACACATCAGATTTTTTCTTACTAGTTCGTTGTGCTGATTTTGTCTCACTTTCTGCTGAATATCCAGCAAGTGGTCTATTCTGGATTTACCAAATGTTTTCAGCATAATGATGGTTTGGAGATGAGTGCTGGTCAAACTGTGTTTTTTAATTGCTTTGTGAATATTCCCCATGTCACTGAACCCGCTACTAGACCACACATTTTTGTCGTTAGCAAACAGGAGACAACACCAACAGTAAAGCTTTTGTTTGTGTGGACAAACAAGCCATTCGTTAGTAATATATGGTTGTGAAATGAATTTTCGTACACAGGCTTTCATTGCAGTAGTAATGTTGTTCACCAGTGGCACTGGGGATTAATTGATCTGCATCATTTTCCCTCTGGCTTCTCAATATAAAGTCTGTAAGTTATCACTTTTAAGGCCTTTGCATTTGGCGAGATTGCAGTAGTAATGTTTAGGCCAGGCTTTGGTCTTCCTTCCTGCACAATTTTAACCTTATCTTCACAGTTTCGAGAAGAAAAACTTAGCGATATAACATTGCACACTATGCAGTCATCCGACACAGAACATTTAAAGTCTCAGTTGCGGGGAAAACATCTACACTTAGGCCAGTTAGAGGCGGAGTCCCTGAAGGCTCTGTATTATCCCCCACGCTTTTTAGCGTCTTTATGGCAGAATTTCCAACACAGCAGCAAGTCGAAATGGCCCAGTATGCTGACGACGTGCTGCTGTACTGCTCAAACAAAAACCTCATCAGAGCCTTCAACCCAATACAGAGACATCTCCGCCTCATCCAACAGGGTGCCGGCGTTGGCGCATGTCCGTTAACGCGGACAAGAGCCACGCCATGCTTCTAATGAAGCGCCACATCCCCGTAGACTGCCCCACATTTCAATTTCGAGGCCGGAGGATTGAATGGAGGAATTCTATCACCTACCTGGAGTGAGGTTGGACAAGGGTCTGACTTTTCGCGAGCACATCCGAGACTCTCGGCCCGGGCGCAGGGGGCAATCGCCTCCTCGTACCTGATGCTGAGATCCGGGATGCCTGTTCGGCTGAAGTTACACCTTTTCCGAGCCCTGGTAGTCCCCCTCATGCTTTACGCCTGCGAGGTCTGGGGCATGGACGCAGACAGCTGGCTGCTATGGCTACAACGGGCGCAGAATAGGGGACTCCGGTCCATCTACTCTGTCGGCCGCGCCTTCCCCGTGAGACTACTACACGAAGCCTCATCTCTTCCCTATGTGGAAGATGAAATTAGGCGCCGGGCTACCAAATTTTACGCCAGTTTACCAAACCATCAGAGTATCCTGGTCAGATCACTTGAGGATTACGACCCTAGAAATCGCCGTCTTCGGAGTCATCGGGTTCCCCGCATGGCATGTGGGCACACCAGATAACCAAGGAGTTAAACCAACAGCAGCTAAAGCTGAACTCCATAGTATTCCCATTCAAGAGTTGATTGGCCTCAAAATTTAAATTCTAACTCAAATTTATAAACAAATACACACCAGGGTGCAGAAGGTCCGCTGCATCCCAACAGGCAGTTCGAGGAGCTATATGCTACCTCCCTTCTTTCTACTCAATCTAAAACAAAACCGCCATCCTAAAAATATCATTCCTGAAAATAATCATCCTGTGGTAAAACCCTATTGAGGGTGGGTACACAGCAAAAACTCACTCGGGCTATAACTTAGCCTGCCAGCAGCCAGTCGGAGTCGGAGTCATCCGCATCTGCACTTCTGTTCTCCAACGAAAGCGAAGATTCCATCTTTCCTCCCCACGTTTTGTTGTCCAAGCACTACCGTACGCACGTGTTGAAAATGCTTACCTTACACTTAATAGAGGATAATTTCGTTCAGACACGGCACGTAAAATATAAAAAAACTAAACATAAACGAACTGAAAAGTTGTCACACTTGTCATCTAATAATAAGGCTAAACAATGTACAAAATCACTCGTTACTTATATGTATATTCGTTCGAAATGCACTTGTTACTATTGTTGAAGTTCATTCCCTTCGCCCGCACTTATCGCATCTGCTTCCCTTGAATCGATGGCGATCGAGCTGACCCGAAATGCTACGAAAATGCAGTCGCGCGGACAGAGCACGTTAAACGTATGAGATCGTATCCTTGTACAATAAAATTAAATCTTATTTCAAGACCACTGAAGTAGCCAAGCGGTGAACAAACTAACACGTACTGGAAGATAATTTAATCTAATTAATTTTGCAGAAAATTTCAGGGTAAGCACTGGTTACTTTGCGTACATGGACTACACGCCACTGCTGGTGATTTAAGAATGAGATTGATTGGTGATTGAGAATGTTTGTGATCATATGATCACAATTATTCACTCTCGCATCAGCTGACCAATCACAGTGCAGGATGCGACTGTAATGCCAAAGCATAGTTGGGACTGGTATCACCATGAATGCTACGAAGCATTAGAACTGCGAAATGTTTGAAATGCTTTTTATCATTATTTTACTTACGCTCACTATGACACTGACTCTTAGCGCGACTCTGATGATTACATGAATATTTAGGTCTACAATGTATAATAATTATTAGACAAAGTATTCACAAATGAAGTACTAGTTTGAAGTATTAGTTCATTAAAATGAATGTTTAGTTCACTGCAATAAATCTGATTCTGAATGATTCATTCGCTAAAAAGAAAAAGACATCCCAGTATCAATGCCACCTAAATGTTGGCAATAGTGTATACTAAGAAGGTTATATAGTATGTATTAGTTTTGTTTACATAGTGGTTTTAAAAATGAAATCTTATATACTATCAGTGTAGTGGTTATGCAGAATAATTTTCTTGTCAAAAATGTCACATTTTGACATTTACTGTCGGAATATATAACAGCATTGTGTGCTCCTGTTACGCATAAAGACTATAAGGACCTGTATCTTGTTGACAAATAATGGTGTTATTGCTTTGTTGTGATGAAAGGTAAATGTTTTGCAAATTAAGGAATTGCGAGCAAAGTTTATTATATTAAACAGAATGACTTGTCAAAGATTTCTATAGAAGAAAACGTAGTAATCATAACAGTATAAACAAAGCAACACCGGGTGAGTATTAGTATGTTATACTGGGAATGAGAATGCTAAACCCGTTTGGATATGTGCGATTATTTAGAGGAAATTTACAAGTGTGAGAAAGAAGTAAGCGAATGTATCGGCTTGAACAATAGTTTGTTTATAATAGTAATTCATACTCGTCGTTTTTTACTGTTGTGGCTATCTCCAGAGTTGTATTTATCTGTGTTAATGCTAGTGAAGAGGGTGTTGAAAATCACAGGCGTAACTTTAATAATGTTCATGGTAGAAATATAATAGGTGAAAGCTTCATTACGGACAACAGCTGAAACGATAAGCATTATGTTTGGTGTAACTGAAGTGTTTGATGGCAGCAAATCAATTAAGGTTAGTGTAGTTAAACTGTTCAGAAGGTGAAAAAATTCTACTTATTTCACAGTAGTAGAGTTAAGGCTTATGGCAACGTTTCCATAATACCCATTAGAAATTAATAAAAAAAAAAAAAAAAGAATGAAATTTCTATGTCTCGTATGCTGTTACTCTTTCTTTACTAGATTTTTAGTAATTAAACATCTATAGCATGTGTTAAAACTAAGAAAAGTCTCTAACCCACTTAGCTACAGTGAAATTTTACTGAAAATAATTTGCTATCATTTTACTTGTTCCTGCCGAATGAAAACAATATTTAAAAGTGGGAATTCCATGAAAAACATGGATCAAATAGTAGGAAAAGGATATTCTGAAACATAAGACCAAAAGATAGAAAATAGTGTAAAGAACTATTACATTTATTGAAGGTAATTTTCAGGACGAGTATCAATAAAAGTTACAAATTCTAAATCTATTGTTTTTATCATAACATTCTTTGACATAGGTTCATAAAAAGCATTTAGTCAGTAAATGAAAATTGGTGAGAATTCTACAGGTAGATCCCATTAGTTTATGCATTGTTTAACATTGACAATCAAGTCAATATGATTTGTGTAAATGCATAATTGTAATATCTCAGAGCTACAAGATGCTTTCAGCAGACTGAATGGACCAAAAACCAATATATAGAATTGAATAAAACAGTGTTCATTGTTTTCAGAAGAGGGGTGAATTTTCAACTAAAACATACCTCACATGCAGCTCCAAGCAAATGATCTCACAAGAGAGAGCCTGGGCAGGAATGACAGCTATCCCAATTATTACTTTAAGCATCTATGAAATTACTTCAAATGAAACTACATATGATTTACAAAATCAAGGATGCAAATTAAGCCCAGTTTTATGCATTGATGGTGTATTAGTAGAGATGATAATTTAATGCCAGTCATTAATAATATGTGGATTCATGAGCTATTACTCCTGGATGACTTGACGGTAGGTCAATCACAACCAATGGTCTAAAACAATTCTTGGAAGCAATAGAATATTATGAAACTAAAAGTGAACAACCAAACTAAGACTAGATTGTAGGGTTTAAGAAAGGGGGAAAATTAAACAAACACAAAAAATGGAGAAAAGAGAGTTTAGAGTGTTTGTACTTAATCAAAGTTGATGGAGGTGGTTCATGGGAGAAACACAAGAAATTAGCACAGAGGATACAGAAGTAGAACACCAGGCAAGTGGTTAGAAACAATTTATAACATGGTAGTAGAGTAAGGTTACCTGAAGTCCGGAGATATCTCGGCTCCAGACTAACGCTGTGCTGGACTGGATCTGCAGCCAGAGCTTACAAGCAAAAAATGCAGACTTGCGACGTTGTCACACTTTAAAAACGTTGCAACTCACGTTGCATCATTATTACACAATATTAAGTCACATGGTGTCAACAATTGCTATTATTGTTGTCATTGTTATAATATAGTTATGAAATTAAAACATTTAATTAACTTTAAAAGATGAACAAAGTATCTTAGTTATTCAGATACAAAATCACAATATTGAAACAAAAATACATATATACTTTTCTTACAATTGAATCTTTTTAAGCATGTCTTTTCTGGATGCCAGTTTTGCATCAAATTGCTGACATGTCATGGGGAAGTTTGTGATGACAGTCAACATGGATTGAACTCTCTTATTAGAGCCGTGAATGATGGGACGTCCACATCAGATACATGGCTGAAAAAGCCCTCTCCACAGACACATTACTACCTGGCAAACTGGAAATGGTGATAGGTTAAATGTGTAGAAATACTACGTGCCGATTATCTTGCCATCTAATGAAGAAATATGTCAGTTGCATCTGCTGGCACCTAGTCTTAATTGATGTACACGATTTGCGGTTTAACATCTTTAATTTTTACAGCTTGATAATAATGAAATCATGTACGCAAACAGGGACATGTTTGGATGTTTATTAAAAATCGGGGATAAAAGTATGAATTCAGGGACTGTCTGTGAAAAGCTGGGACATCTGGTAACCTTATAGTAGAGACTAAACTGCTCTATGGTATAGAAGCATGGGTGCTGTATGGAGGATGGGAAACTATAGGATGATCTGCAGGGAAATATTAGGTTTGCCCCATGCATTTGTAAGGGAGGTAGCTCAAATTGAGACAGGGAGTGTGTCAAAGAAAGGGGTGGTAATGTAGAGGGTACGGAATCCTAAATCTGGATAAAAGTAATGTATTAGGCAATGTTTACAGTATCAAGAGAAGAGCTCAAGAACTACTGGATGGGCAAACAGCCTTCAAAATAACCTGGAAAGTAGTGGGCTAGGAGAGGTATGGAGAAAGAGGAGGGAAAGTAACAGAAAAGTATTTTGGAAGGCTGCAGCAGAAACATTTGAGGACATAGAAATACAAAAACTCTTTAGTACAATAGCAGATACAAGCTTCTTGACTTTCTATGCTCAGATAGAAAGTTTATAGGAAAGGGTGTAACATATACAGATAAGGCAAATAAAGAGGAACGAGAGGGCATTGCATGGTTAAGAACTGGTGTTTGGGGATTAAAAGGATTTAGAAATGGTATACCCCAGGACCAATGCCCCTTATGTGGCAATCAGGAGGATTCTGAACAAATTATATATTTGGATGTAAAGTGACTGACATATGGAGAAAAGCATTTCTATCTTTAAAGTTGGCAGAAAATGTGGCACTAGTGGTTTGTTCTGTAAAGACAGTAAGAAATTAGACAAGGTGAAAAGCAAGTGGATTTGGACAATGAAAAAGGAAACACAAATAGATAGTACTACAGTAGAAAGTAGACCTTCAGAAAGTAAATAAAATGTGACAGGCTGACTGCCATGTCATATTCAATTGTAATGAGATGTTAAAGAGCGAAAGTGTTGAGGAGCTTTCTTAAAATGAGTTATATCAGTCCACTGTGACTAGTATGTGAATTAGGAAGAGAACCTTTCTTTACAGACATCTAAAATGTCAGAATTTGCTACTTTATACAGAGGTTTCTGAAAATCTGCTCCAAGAACTTAGAATGAAAAAGCAAAATTGGGACAGCTTTCTCTCTGAGATGCATAACCTGCAGAGAATTATTAAAAAGTAGACCTGTTATGAGTGGGAACCAAATTTTGATGACCTAAAAATGATTCTAAAATTTAAAAAAATGATTTAAAAATGGAAGTTTATTCGATGTATTAAAATGGATGCAGAAAAAACCTTATAAATTAATTTGTACATGGGTATAATTGCTAAACAAGTGGTATACAAATAATGTTGAGACAATTTAAAAATTAACAAAACTGTAGCATTAACTGTCTTGAATTCTCAGATTACACACATTTATTGCGAATGAAGAGGAATTCACAGGTTGTGACCTGATTATAAGCACTCATTAACATAAGAAAGGGAAAACTGACCCTGTCTCATCCCTGTAATGATACTTGTTCACCCACAAACAACACTTCCGTACCAACCATTAAATAGGAATGTGATTTCCCCCAAGAGTACGAGTAAAGGATGAACAAAGTTGCACTTATCTCTCAGTCGAACCGTGACATTTCTAATGTTGTTGTTTACCAATGACACTGCAGATTAATTGATCTCCATCATTTTCCCTCTAGCTTCCCAATATAAAGTCTGTAAGTTATCACTTTTAAGGCCTTTGCATTTGGCGAGATGTTGTTTGTTCAGGATGACATCTTCTTTACAGAGAGTGCACTTGGGTGTAGGTAGGCATCGTATCTTGTAGAGGTGTTCTGCGAGGCAATCGTGGTCAGTTGCCATCCTAAATAAGCCCACTGCAGTCTTCCTTGGCATTTTTACTTTCTCTACTACGTATAGTAAGTAGGGGAAGTATTGTATTCCACCCAAAAATTTGATACCGAGATTTCACCGGAAATACATGTTTTGAGACTCCCTGAATCCAAAAAGAGCATTTTTGGAAACATGTCCGTGTGTGTGTGTCTGTGAACAGCATAACTCAGAAACGAACAGTCGGATAAACACCAAACTTGGTATTTAGATTCAGTATCTTCCAGAGATGCGACACGAAGGTTTTCAAGAAAATCCCCCCACCCCAGAGTACCCTTTACATGGAACATTTTTCGAAAATTTTAATTTTCTCAAAAATGGCTCTAACGATTTTTATTAAAATATCATATGTTTAAGGTATTTTTATGACAAATGAAATGTACATCTCGAATTTTCTGGGAATGTCTCCAAAAGTGTTCTTCATTGTGAACGACTTTTGCATAACTGGTAAACCATAGGAGATAGACAAAATTGTACTGCACAAAAAATGTAGATTGCGTTAAAATACACAATTTATGTCATATACATATTTTTTGTATATCAACTCTATCTTTAATATTCTTATAATCTTTATCCTTTAATTTATCTTCTTCATCAAGTTTCTGCTGTCTTTTGAAATGTTGTTTAATGTTATTTAATTGTTTGTGTATTTCTATTTGTCCTACAGGTTTTATTTGCTGTATTGCACCTTTCTTTGCTAATTGATCCGCATGTTCATTGCCCAAAAGTCCAACATGAGCTGGGATCCATTGTAGAGTGACATGATTTCCAGTTTCAACTGCTTCTTATTTCTTTAATATTTCTTGTTGTTTTATTGTTGTAATTTACTATTCCATCTATGGCTGATTTTGAGTCTGATAAGATGACTATTTTTTGTTTTTTGTATGGTCTATATAAAATGTTTTGTAGCTGTTAATTCTCCATCATAGTGGTTTGACATTTCATCTAATGTTAGATGCTGTGCAAAATGTTTACAGTATACTCCTGCACCAGCATTTTTTTTATTGATGAGGGATCCATCTGTACATATTCAGAGCCATTCTTTTTCTGAGTATCTTTCCTTTTCCGTAGCTATTGCTATGGCTCTCATTTCATCTGGTATATTGTTTTGTTTGTGTATTGTATATATCAGGTCATTCTGATGTTGTATATCAATATATTCTATTGGACTCGTTACCTCTGTTGCAATTATATTCTTGTATTTTAAGTTACTAATATAGGTTCTGAAGCTTATTTGAGTTTTTAAATTACTTACAGTATCTGCTGTGTGGTACCACTTGTATCTGTTTCTATTGACTTGCAGTTTTTGTGCTAGAGTAATTGCTTTCAACTCATGTTCCAATTCTATAGCCATGTTTTTTGTGAAGCTTTGTAGTACTGTGATTGGTGTTGTTTTTACAGCTCCTGTTGTTATTCTTAGTGAATTATTTTGTGAAATTTGTAGTTTACTTTTAAGTCTCTTGTTTACTGTTGCTAGTAGTTCTCCTCCATACAATAGGTTAGGCTTTATGTATGTTTTATGTATTATGAAGGAGGTCCATGTTTCCACCCCATTTTATTCCTGTTAAGTGTTTTAAAATGTTGTTCTTTTTGTTGATTTTATTCGTTACATTGTTTACATGTTCTTTCATTGATAGTTTTTTTATCTAATTCTATCCCTAGATACGTTGTTGTAGTTGCTTCTTGTAGTTTTTTGTTGTTGATTTACAGGCATATATTTTCTGTTTTATGCTGCATTGTGAATAGTTGATATTGAGTCTTTCCTGTATTTATTTCCATATTGTTATTATTAGTCCACTGTTCTAGGGTTGCGATTGTATTCTCCATTGTTGTTTGTAGTTTTTTGTAATGTTTCCTAGATCTTACATTCCTTTCTGAAGTCCATATTACCATGTCGTCAGCAAACATTCCTACTTGTATGTTACCTACATCTACTAGGTCATTTATTTATATATTGAACAGAATAGCACTTGTAACAGACCCTTGAGGTAGTCCAACTCTCGCTTGTTTCCATTTAGATGTGGCTGTTTTGTATTGTACTGCAAACCATTTTTGGGATAGGAAGGTTTGAAACCAGTTTAGCATGTGGCCTGATATGCCATATGTCTTCATTTTGTATAGTAGCATTTCTTGCCATACTGTGTTAAATGCATCTTTGAAATCGACAAACAGTGTTAGAGTAGACTTATTATTATTATTGAAATTTTCTTTAATGTCCTGTGTGAGTCTTACAACCTGGTGTATTGCTGAGCTGTCCTTCCTAAATCCAGCTTGTTCAGGGACTAATAGATTTTGTGTTTCTAGATAGTATGTCAGTCTTGTAGCTACCATTCTTTCTAAGAGTTTTGCTATGTTTGATGTTAAGGATAACGATCTATAACTATCTATCATTTGAGTTGGTTTTCCTTTCTTCTTAATGGGTATAATTTTTGCTTTTTTCCACAGTATTGGTATGTTATTTCTGGTTGATCCACATTTTATTGAAAATTGTTAATAAAGTATGGAGTGCTTCATGTCCTAAATTCTTGAGCAGCTCTGGATGTATGTTATCAGGACCTGGGCTCTTTTTATTTTTTAGTGTCCTTATTGCTTGCTTTATTTCTGGGAGTGTGAATGGTTCATTAAAGATATTTTGAAAGTTAGATGTATCTTTGAGGTTGTTATTTCTTAAGTATTTATTCTTTTTTTTTGTTTTTATTTTTTAATGTAGTGCTATTTTTATAGTATGTTGCTAATTTTTCTGCTATAAGATTATCCTTGTATATTTCTTTATTATTGACATTTAATGGCTGATTTTGTTGGTTTTCTCTATTTATTTGTTTAATGTAATTATGTACCTTAGTACTATTTGTTCTGTAGTGTAGTTTGTTTATAAATTCTTCAAAGTTCGTTTTTTTCTTTTTTGACAGTTTTATAGCCTGTTTTAACTGTGCATTTGCTTTTCGCCATTCTATAACATCTGCTTTGTCTTGTCCTTTCTGCTTTTTCTCTAGTTTTATCTCGTTTTGATTTGAGTTGTGTTAACTGTTGATTCCAGAAGGGTTTGTATTTATGAATTTTCCCTCTTGGGATACATTGTTTTGCAGCTTTTAAAATTGTGGCATTTAGTTCTTTCACTACTTTGTTTATGTTTTTTTTCCAATTTAATTTCTTTGAAAAGTTTGTTTGTTTTTGTTTTATATTCTTCCCAGTGTGCCTTTTTGAAATTCCATTTAGGCTTTATTTTTCCTTTTGTTCTTGGTGGATGATGATTTAGATCTGTTTTTGTTATTATGGCTCTATGTCCACTATCACTATCTTCAATTACTTTTTTTGTAGTTTTATCTTCTAAATCAGTTGATATGATAGCAACGTCTGGATTGGTCGACTGTCCTGAGTAGTGTATGTAGCTTTTGGGTCTTCATCCCTATGTAATATTTTCATTAAGTTGGAGTCTACAAATTCTTCTGATTTAGCATTGAAGTTACACAAATTCTGTTGCATCAAACAATGTTAACTTTAACAATGTATTAAAGTCGGTGTTAAGTTAACATCGCAGTACCCCTGTGTTAAGGCCTGTGGCTGCTGCAAACCAAGCTGTTGATGCAAGTTTGCTATAATTGACATTTTTTAATGTCATTCCTAATAGAAGAGTAGTCGTATGTCGTAATAAATTTGAAACCCTGCAAAAGGAGGAATTTTTAAAGCAATATAGGCTGTTCAAGGGGTCATGAGCATGGGAAATACGAGAAGTTAGAATACTACCAATGGGAGCATGCCTCTTTCTCCTATGCTACAAGTGTTAATTAGGTACCTAGATCTTATGCTACTAACATTTTTCATTTACTTGGTGGGTGATAATGTGTCTTGCAAATTCAATAATTTAAGTAATATTAAATTTACCATGGAAACTGAATTGGATAACCAGCTCCCCTACCTGGACCTAAAAATCATGAAGAACAACAATAGATTGGCTTTTGGAATATATAGAAAAAACACCTATACGGATAACTATATAAAAACAGTAGTTACAACCCCCCATCACACAAAGTTGCAGTTTTTAACAGTTTGACCCATAGATTAGTGAACATCCCCCCCAATGAAAAGGAATATAACTTAGAATACAAAGAAATTTTAAAAAGAGCTAGAAAAAATGGCTACAAAACAGATATGGTGGATAGGTTAATCAAAAAATGATAAAAGAAAATTCAACCCTCAGACCACACAAACAAAATCTGACATACAAAAAAGTAACATTTCACCCATGAGCACATAACAAATTCAAGAACATTTTCAATGATAGCAATGTGGCACTCATCCCCGAAAATAAATTCAGCATAAAATTCCTCATAAATGTAAATCAAAAAGAAAAAATGCCAGCTCATAAAAAATCCGGGATTTATAGAATAGATTGCAAGGATTGTGAACAAATCTATATTGGTCAAACTAAGCGTAACATAGAAACGAGGCTTAAGGAACATTTTCGAAACATCAAATCCAGGGAAGAAGAAAAATCAGCAGTTGCAGCACGTTTTTTGATACAAGGACATGAAATTGAGGACACAGTATCACTTATCAAGCAGGCACAAAAACCTACTGAATTAAACATTTGGGAGAAAATATTTCTTTGGAAATTTCATTCAAGGTTAATGAATTTTGACATCCCTATGGACAAAAATTTGATTACTAAACTTGTGGAACCACCACTAGAGGGACAAAGAGACATCTGTAACCATCAGAGGAAAGCCAAGCAGTTGCAATCAGCTGACGATGAGGAAGTGATTCCTCAAAACTAGTTCTGGGGTATTGAACCTATTTTAGTGAAATTGTATATTTGCAACCATCTCTATATATTATACAACAACTGAGTATCTGGATGCCCTAAAGGTCAGCACCCTCCATTATACAGCCTTGACCTAGCACCTTCTTGTGATTTCTTTTTGTTTCCAAAACTTAAAGATAAAATGAGTGGGACACTTTGTCGTCATCAGATGAAGCAGTGGAACATTATAAAACCTGTTTCTGAAGTGTCTCAGGAAGAGTGGCATCATTGCTTTAAGGATTGGTTTCATCCAATGCAAAAATGTATTGATGTTAAAGGGTAATACTTTGAAAAACAATAAAATCATTTAAGTTTTTTTAAAACTAAACCTTGTTTGATTTTCTAAAAATTTTCATTGTCACCCTTGATTTAAACGGGGTTTAAACAACTCTAAATTTTTTGGGGCTTCTAACTGGGTAAATGGTTGGCTTAGAACCAACATTTTAAGGTGTTCAGTTTTATCCTGAAGATGATGTAAACTTTTGAAACATTGGTTTTAAGCTTACGATTTACCTGGCTAATGGCCAAAAATTGTAGAGGTATTATGCCATTAGGAAAGCTTTAGCTTATTTTAAACCTTTTGTATATATTCTTTTCTGTGCAATTGTATGTAGGTCTAACTTGCTGGTCAGTGGCCTATAAACATTAGTATTACACGCTCTAGGTAGGTTTTCTTTGTGTGATAAAGTTTGAAGCACGTGTCTGGATGGAGATACGGCTTGTCAAGAAAGTACTGGTGTTGGTAACAGTATGTATAGCTGGCGCAAAAGTTCTGGAATCATGACCCTGATTGCCACCCCAGCTGCTGAGCCTAGGAATGGTTTATCTTTAGCTTAATCAACGAAAGCGATATAACATCTTTGCATACTCACAGTGCGTAACACATACAGTGTTCAGCATCTGCTTGTAATTTCAAAGAGAGTAGTACCTAAATAGTGCCACGTTTTCAAAATTAAGTGGTAAGGTATTACATAGTCAAAGCAGGGAGATAATTGCAAATGTCCTCGACTTCATGAAGCAAGAAGCAGAGATGAAGGAAGAAAATATATGTTCACCCAAGTTCCACAAAAGCCTTAAGAGAGTGAAAGAAAGAGTAGCCAAAGCAACTGGTGTTTCACCGAGTTCCGTTTCCAGAGTTCTCAAAGATAAGAAAAAATATAGGTGGCATACCATTTGACACACCTCGGAAGAAACATAAGGTCCCTAAATTTGTTACAGAAATAGACGAGTTTCAACAAATGCGTCATTCGGCGCAGGATTCACAATTTCTGTGTGGAAGAAAAAGCTGTGCCAAGAATAAGCAGATTGCTCACCAAGGTGGTGCTACAAACCTCAGAAAAGTTATAAAAGACTTAGGGTTCAAGTGGAAGAAAATGAAATCAAATAGCACGACATACGATCTCAGCTGGAAGAGGTACAAACTATAGTGTATGAAGACGAGTCAAAGTTGGAGTGACAATAGTGAATTAGGTTTGCAGCACCTGTTGCCAAAGGGCAAATGCTTATTATCGTTCATGCTGTTGGAAAGATCGGCTTCTTCCAAATGCCCTTATCATTTACAAGTCGCAAAAAACAACAGGAGATTTTCATCAAGAAATAATACAGAAAATTACAGGAAGTGAATCAACACCATGTTGATACCTTATATGCCTGCTGGGTCCATTCTGGTTATCGACAATCCTTCTTACCATTAACACTCAAATTGACAAACCACCTACTAGATAATTGACAGTTTTTACATTAAGCGGTGGATTTAAATATTCTGTATATAACTTTAAGTTTATCAGTGCATTACCAGTGTGAGGACTGTTCCACGCACTCCTGATCTGGTACGTAACTCGCTCCATGAACTGTTGCGCCAATTGTGAATCTGGGCAATCATCACTTCAGCCGTTGTAGCTCCTTCTTCTGAGCTGAAGAGTTGTCACTCAACTAATTGAACATTGTTCTTCACATTCACTACCCTCTATAGTTTATTAGTAGATATACAAATTATTGTTAAAAAGATTTCTTTTCCTTTGATTCATTCCACTGGCATTCCAAGTGCTCTTCTTTAACTTTTTTGGCTTGGGAAGCAGCCTGTGTTGTTGTCCATTTACTGTTACCCAGGGAACACTGCATGGAGGCGGACTACATTGTTCCCCCGAAAAAGAAGATAAATTAAAAGATAAAGATTATAAGAATATTACAGATAGAGTTGATATACAAAAAATGCCAAGGAAGACTGCAGTGGCCTTATTTAGGATGGCAACTAGCCATGATTGCCTACCTACACCCAAGTGCACTCTCTGTGAAGAAGATGTCATCCTGAACAAACAGTATCTCGCCAAATGCAAAGGCCTTAAAAGTGATAACTTACAGACTTTATATTGGGAAGTAGCCAGAGGGAAAATGATGGAGATCAATTAATCCCCAGTGCCATTGGTGAACAACAACAAATTTATTTTCTTATGTACTTCATTTTAATCCAAATAAACCTTTACAGAAACAGCTACATTACACATTTCGTTATAGAGAACAGCGATAGTCAAATGTTTAACAACTGGGCGCTATATGCTGGCCTTAAAATTACATGACATCGCGAGAAACAATTGAGAATTGACAGGACTTTAAAAGAATGGCTAAGTATAGAACAATTTGAACCATTGATAATGGATATCTTGGAAATGGCTAATGCCACAAGAAAGTTATTTAAAATAAATTGTGTGTTTTAAAGAGATCTACATTTTTTTGTGTAATACGTTTTCGCCAATCGCTTAACGTTTAACAGTTATACAAGATTGTACAAATTGCTTCTGAATGAAGAGGACTTCAGTATCTATTCCCAGAAAATTTAAGATGTACATTTTATTGGTCATGGAAATATCTTTAGTAATATGTAATATTTATTTCATCATTATTACAATAATACAAATAAAGCTTACATCTAAAACTTATGTCTAGTGCACCAGTTTTCTAGCTCCCCCATATTTAGCCCCTAGGCTGTATATATTGGCATAAAGCTACTATACCATCTCTCCACTTTACAAACTATGCTCGTTCAGCTGTACCTTTCTTAAGCTCCTTATCCACTTATCCCTTGTGTTGCCTAAAAATGTCCCCATCATTTTAATTGTTTCTACTTTTGTGCTTCCCAACATTCTTAATGCTACTGCTTCTTTGTTTAGCTTGTCCCATTTTTTATTCCATATAACCTCTCTCCACCTTTTAACATATCTTTAGTATATGATATTGTAATCAGAATTGTTACGGTCATTTTTTAAGAAGAAAGTTTAGAGTGTGGTGGATTTTCTTGAAAATGTTGTGTTCCATGTTTGCAAGGTACTGAACCTAAATATCAATTTTGGTGTTTATTTGACTTTTCGGTTTTTAGTTACGGTGTACACAGACACTCTCACACAAATGGACCTTTTTTTGAAAGAATGCAATACCTTCTCTACATACTATGTACAGGTGGAGAAAATAAAAAAGGTGGAGCTACTGACATACGCAGATGAACTTGGTGCTGGGAATCCCCATTAAACCTGTTTTAACAGGCATCCTTATGTATTGCAGGCATGATGATTGTACAAAGCATTAGATAGACTCAGCCCTGGGGGTTTATCTCAGTCCTGTATGGAGACCATCAATCATTGTGTACTGCAAATCAAGCTACAATGATGTCTAAGGAACACTGTACCAAAAAGCATAAGCTCAGAGTTAACAACTTTGGTATATGATAAGTTCTGCATACTTTAAAGATTTTAACAACAGAAATACATGCATATATGAGGTATTATAGTGCATACAAATCTGAGTCATTGTGCAGACTTCCTCTTATTACCATGATAAAACACATTGTTCATTTCAGTTGTGATTAACAGAAATTGAAGCTTTTAATGAGCAAACCCAAAGCTGATACTGATTGGTGTTTCCCAGCCATGTGGTAATGAACTACGGAAACAAAGAGATGGGATAAGCACATCATTACAAAAATGTAATGTGCTTTGTGCTGTCTGCTTGCTGACATTTCTGCTGCTGTTCTTATTTTGCTTATGATTTAGTTGTTTATTGCTCTCTGTAATATATAGTAGTAAAACTAAATTAAATTGTGCTTTATTTAAGAATACTCTTTAACTACTACGGTTCTTAGCGTCCCATTCTATACTAGGCGTGAAAGACCAGAAATTTTACTCAAAGGCCTCTTTATCAGGTTTGAGGTTCTTTTACGTACCGTAAATCTACAACACAGGACCACCAGGTTTACTTCCCTTCCAAAGGAAGCCATACTAAGGATTTTTATGCCTGAAAGAATGCATCACCCTGTGTCGTGTGTGAAGCCACAACCTTGAGAACTCGAGGCTAGCATGCTACCCTAGACAATATATAGTAGTGAATGTGCAACAGGTTCTGCATTCATCTTTGACTTTGCAATAGTTTAAAATAACATATCATAACAAAATTTGTGTGTTTCACTGTGTGTAGCATCATCCTGATGAGCAATAAAGAGAACAAAATCATCACTAAGTGAGGGATATTTATTGGAATAATTACATAGATTCACTGGCTACTTTTCAACATAGTCACCATCATTGTCGAGGCATTTATCGTAACGGTGCACCATCGATTGTTTGCCCAAGTCATAGGAGTCTGCCGCCAATGTCCGGAGCATCATTTCCTGCCAGAAAACTCTTCATGAGACGGAAGAGATGAAAATAATTGGGGCGAGGTCGGGGATGTAGTGTGGATGGTCAAAGATCTCCCATCCAAACTGATTCAGCACATTCCATGTGGCGTTCACTATATGGGGCCTTGCATTGTCATGCAATAGCGTAATGCCTCTTGTTCTGGATTAGTTATTGTTCAGTGCTGTATTGAGTAGAACGTTGTGTTGCACAGTTTGTGAGATGGCAGAGTTAGAGGAGCAACGCGTCAAACTCAAGAAAAGCTTTATAAAGACACACCAAATGATGCAGTGTTGAGTGCTTAAGCTGTACTTGGTGTTACGAATGGTTCACGCAGTTTAAAAATGGCCGAATGGAAGTTAAAGATGACCCTCGTTCAGGACGCCCTTCAACGTCTACTGCCGAACACTCATGTCAAGAAGATCAATGAAATTGTGCGTGCCAATCGAAGACTGACTATTGGGACGTGTTGTGATGCCTGTGAGAAGGAAATGGCCTGAAATATGGCAATACAATTCATGGCTCTTGCATTACAATAACGCACCCGCACATTCATCCCTGTTGGTGCGTGACTTGCACAAAAACCGATATCACTGTGCTGCTTCATCCTCCGTACTCTCCAGACCTGGCCCCTGCTTACTTACTTTCTTTTATTTCCACAGTTGAAAACCCCATTGAAAGGATGAAGATTTGTAACGATAGACGAGATAAAAGAAAACGGCATGAGATGTACCAAGACTGCTTCCGGAAGTGGAAACGGTGTATCAATTGTGGGGGGGAGTATTTCAAAGGAGACCATGCACAATAAGTAACAGCTAAGCGTAGAAAAATTGTTGTGAATAAAGTTCCGTAATGTTTTGAACAGACCTCATATACAGCAGAATGTTAAATATAAAGGGAAGAGAAATAATAAGCAACTCCATTATATATACATTGTATGTAAAGTTCATTCAAATAAAATCAAGAAGGGCTTAAATAACTGATATTTGCACCTTTTTACTTTTTCTACTACGTATGCTAAGTAGGGGAAGTATTGTATTCCATCCAAAAATTTGATACCCAGATTTCACCAGAAATATATGTTTTGAGGCCCCCTGAATCCAAAAAAAGAATTTTTGGAAACGTGTGTGTGTGTGTGCGTGCGTGCGTGCGTGTGTGTGTGTGTGTGGGGGGGGTGAGAGAGAGAGAGAACAGCATAACTCAGAAATGAACAGTCGGATAAACACCAAACTTGGTATTTAGGTTCAGTATCTTCCAGAGATGCGACACCCCAGATTACCCTTTACATGCAACATTTGTCGAAAATTTTAATTTTCTCAAAAATGGCTCTAACGATTTTGATTAAAATATCATATATTTAAGATACTTTTATGACAAAATGTATATCTTGAATTTTCTGGGAATGTCTCCAAAAGTATTCTTCATTGTGAACGACTTTTGCATAACTGGTAAACCATAAGAGATAGACAAAATTTTACTACACAAAAAATGTAGATCGTGTTAAAATACACAATTTATGTCATATAAGTACATTTTTTTTTTTGTTGAGTGAACCATTTTCGAGATATTGCTTGTTATTCCCTTAAATTTTCCAATAATTATACTTTTTCTCAAATGGGAATTCGTTATTCATTTTTTTTTGTCCTGGTAATGCAAAGAGAATGGAATACTCCACATAGCAACCAGCTCTTAAAATATTTGACTATCGCTTAAAGCCTAGCAATTCCCCTTGCACCTACAAGAAAATTAGCAATAAGATTAACATCTCGATTAACATGAAGCATATGGAGAATTAGTGTTTGTAAAAATAGTTTGTAAAAGAGTAGAGAAAGTCATATGAGTGTAACACATCAGATTTTTTACAATATGTTTAAACCCAGTTTATTCGCATATGAACACACCAGACTATTAATTTCAAATTGAAAGAAGTAATTAACAGTGAAGCTTGTAATAATTCATAAATTACTTAGTTGATTTTGTTACATAACTCCACTTGTACTTTTTAAAATTCAGACACGTTCAAGAGCTATCGCTCTTATCCTTGGCTGAAGGTTGGCTGGTATTGGTAGGATTGGAGTTGGAAGTAGGCGTGACGAATCTGCTGAAACCCTCCCTTGGCAGGATTTTGAAGTTCATAATTTGATGTTTGTATTTGGAGATGTAGATTTTCTTCCCAAGCAGCTAGCTAGTTCTGATGGATGGATGGATGGATGGATGGATGGATGGATGGATGGATGGATGGATGGATGGATGGATGGATGGATGGATGGCTGGCATGTTTTACTAGGGTTGTATATTTCCATCAATTTCATGATTGAAGTTGCAGAAATGTGTGGCAACTGCAAATTTATCTATCTGTTTATATTTTATGTGCCAAAAATGTGCATTAGTGAAGATTTTGAGGTTCCTTTTTGTTTTACCTACATATACTTTATTGCAGTTGATTTTGTATATTGCAGATTTGCAACTTGGTGGGTTCCTAGGTTGCATTTGTTCTGTCTTGTCTTATACAATACAGATTTCCGTCATTGCTCCAGATGCACACACTTCAGCCTTGGGTTTATTGTGCTACCTGTATCATTTTAAAGCCAATTCATTAGGCCTGCACTTTTTCCAAGTTTCATAACAGATATGGTTTCAAATTCATCTGGTTCTTAAAACATTTTCCCAAAAGCAATACTTCTCTTGTGAGCCAAGACCTCATAGGCGACACTGAAAATGTTAAGAAAATCAAACAAGGATTAGTTTTAAAAAACTTAAATGATTTAATTGTTTTTCAAAGTATTCCCCTTTAACATCAATACATTTTTGCATTGGATGAAAGCAGTCCTTAAAGCAATGATGCCACTTCAGAAACAGTTTTTATAATGTTCCACTGCTTCATCTGATGACGATAAAGTGATTGCACACATTTTTGGAAACAAAAAGAAATCAGTACAAGCTAGTTCAGGGCTGATGGTGGAGGGTGCTGACCTTAGGGCATCCAGATACTCAGTTGTTAGTTTTGCTGTATGCGATGATACATTGTCATGATGTAATATTATTTTTCCTTTTGGGTGTTTTTTACAAACTTTTTCAAAAATTTGCGGTAAACAAACATTTGTGTAGCACTCAGCAGTAATGACACATCTGTCTTACTTTAGAGAGGTTTACACCTTTCCGTGACAGAATTGGATTGCAATAGTGGCCAATAAAGAGATTGGGATTTTGGAATTGTGAAGGCCACAATTTCACAATCCTGGACTGTACCATCTTTTAGAGAAGGATATATAAATGTTAAAGGATAAATATACGGATATAGAAATTATAATAATGGAAACTTTAATGTAAGAATAGGGGAAAGAGACAAGCAGAGAAAGTGACTAAAATTATTAGAGAAAATAATGTGAGTAAAATGTGGAAGGGTATAAAATTAATGTATCCAAAGAAATAGAGATTAGGAGAAAAGAAAGTTCATGGTATGGAATGAATAGGATATGGGTGGTTAAAAGAAGAAAATAATGTAAATATAAGAACTACTAATTGTATTAACATGTAATAGTAATCCGAGAAGGCATTTAATATGTAATAACTTAATACTCAATAGATTATTATTATAACCAAAGGAGGGGAGATGGCCAGGGCCAGAAGCAGTCACTCCCAACATGACTGTAATTATTTTGGCTCTCAATAAACATTACATTACATCTGTCTTCTAATGCTATAGTAGCAATATGGCCACTTTAGGGGGGGGAACTAGCAACTATCTTCTTTTCAACACTGCAAATTTGTCAGACTTCTGTACGCTTAGGTTCTGTTCAAAAGATCCATTGAGCCAATTGATTTTTCTTTTCAGGATCATAGTATAGTATAGTATTTATTAACCCAGTTAATTGTACAAATTTACTATAACAATTTTACAAATTTGTTCTTAACCCAGTTACTAAAACTAACAATAAAATAAAATATAAAAAAACTAACCTCTTAACTACTGGTAGCCAGCATTCCTCCTAATCTAAAAGTACAATTAACAATTTATTTAATCTCCAATACTAACTGTAACTCTACCTTGAGTTGCTTTACCTTGGACCCCAACAAACTCAAACCTTGAGGTTGTCGAATTGTTGGGTCCTACTTGCAACATATCAAACAAAAACTACTGTAATTTAATACTCATTTACCTCTTCCTTGCTAATTTTCCTCATCCATTTTGCTCTTACTCTGCCCAAAAAGTTTCCTACTTCTATTATATTTTTCCTAGATTTTACATTTACTAACTTTTTAGCTTGAATTTCTATTGGTAAATTTAACCATTCTCTCTTCTTTATCCTGTTTCTAAGCAACTTCGTTTCTTCACACTCTAAAACTATATGCCACTCTTTAACTTTCCGGTGGCATAGTATGCATTTCTCCAGATCAATCTCTTTTCTCAAACCTTTCAAATTCACCACCCCTGTCCTAGCCCATGCAAATCCTGCTCTTGCTGTTTTATCACATATATCAACATACTGTTCCCTGCTCCATACCACTTTCATTTCTCTGTATAATCTCAGTGAGCTCTTAAAAGTAAAACTTGCTAATAAATCTTGTTTTTCCATGGCCTCTATTCTTGTCCTAATTTCATTCTAGAAACCTATTTGTAGTAATTCTTTAGTTCTCCAAATCTCCCCAAAACCTATCTTCATCAAGGTTTCCTTTATCTTACCTAGCCAAGACTCTTTATGATTAAGTCTTTCCTGCACTATCAAACATTGATGTAAAATGTTCTGATCATCAAGATTTCTAATTCTAATCCAATATTTTAGCACTCTTTCCACAATTTTTCCTTTAATTCCCATTCTCCCTAATTCGGCTTGAGCTACTCTGTTTGGCGATGATCTTGGTAAGCCCAATATTTGTTTACAAAAGCTCCTATTGATCATGTCTATATTTACCCATGCTTCTTCCAGGCCCCAAATCTCTGCTCCATATAACATTTTTGCTTCTACTACAGTAGTATAAATTCTCTCTAACCATTTTAATTGCATTTCTGGTAATTTATCTATACAAGTTTTGATGGCTTTCATTGCCATTTTTCCTTTTGCTAATACTATTCTCTTTTGTTCGCTCCACCCACCATTGCTGCTTAGTCGTATCCCTAAATAATCAAATTTTTGGACTACCTCAATTTCTCTTCCATGCCAATACCATTTCTCATCTTTCCGTAATTTATTGCCCTTTTTAAATACCGTAATTTTTGTTTTATTTACATTAATTCTTACACACCATTTTTTGCAAAATTTATCTATCACTTCAATTGTTCTCGCCAATCCCACGAGAATCATAGCAATAAATCCAAGATTGATCACCAGTAAGGATATTCCAAACCAAATTTGAGATGTCGCCTTGGAAGTTTTCCAGAATTTTTCTGCACCAACCAATGTGTTGTTGATCAGAAATCAGTTTATGTGGAATCCATCGACAACAATGTCTAACTGTAAGTCGATCTTCACATTCTGTAGGTGTTAATGGTGATTTAAAATTATAAAAAGTCATAGCCTGGAAATTTTCTCTAATCAAGTTCATTTTTGGGTGAACATGAAATCTTTAAATGATGATAATTAACAAAGTATTAGAGCAAACTGAACAAACTACACAGCAATGAACTCAGAAAACATTAGAAAGTAGCTGTCAAATTTTCAGTATTGCCATCATATAACGTGCTGGGCTGTTTCTTGCACAATCTAAGTTACCCTGAAACACTCCCATCGTGTTGAGATGCTTTTTCACAGGAGCATGTCCTGTGAGAAATACAATAATTGTTCTCAGCTCAAGTCTGTTACGTTTCAGGTCTTTTCTTACATGGTTTTCTAATAAATAGTTTACCATGTTTGTTTTCTGGAGTTTTAAGCCAGGTTTTATGATGTTCTACTTTGGACCAGTTCTTAATAGTCTCTCTAAGTAAACATTGAAATGTCAGCTCTGGCCCAACAAGCTGCTCCTTGTCTTGCAAGTTCATCATTTCCCTCCATGCCACTATGACCTGGCATCCACATGAGTTGAACTTCAGTCTGTTCTGCGAAGCTTGTGAGCATGTTTAGAAACCAGTCCTGACATTACTTCATGACTACTTAGAGCCTTAAGTTCAGCCTGACTATCTGAGAAGATAAGGATCTGTTTACCAGTGTAAGCTCTCCTCATATATGCATTGAATAAATATTTGTTTCAAAAACATTAGCATATTCACCCAAGGGAGAGAACTTTATGCACCTTGGTCTTATCCCATATACTCCGGATCCTGTTTGTAAACTATATCAAAGTTTTCTCAGTTTTATTCATCTGGCATTCAGGATCAATAATAAAACTGAAGTTCTTTATTAAGTGTTTAATTGGAATTATATAGTCTGATGGGATTTTTAAAGATGTATGTCCTATCTGGAGTCTATTTCAGGAATTCTGAGTTGCTTAGCATGTTGCGGCCTATAGAGCCTCCTTCATTACAAGTTCAAGAGTGTCTCCGTTGCTGCAGTAGCAGTTGTTTTCTTAGCTCCTGTACATGCTGTTCTTTCAACTTTATTTAGTTCAAGGCCACCATAGGTTATTGATGGTATTAAACGTATGGAGAGTCACTTACTTCACTTGTCAGGAGACATTCATCTCCATCCTCAGCTGCTTGGTGACTGATGAGCTGCCATCCCAGGATCTTCTCAAATATCCAGGTTTTATATAGCTGAAGTAACAGTCTTGTCCTGTTTCACGATTATTCAACCAAAAGTGGTGAGCTACGGCTGACTTGTCTGTTTTTAATATTTCTTTGGTGCTCTTTCAATGTGGTGTTTAAATTTCTTATAGTTTTCCCTATGTAAAATCTTTCTGTGGTTATGCATTACAGAATAGAACAGAAAAAGAGACTGAGGACCCAAATGAATGTGCTCCAGAAAATACTTTGTTTAAAGTCTCAAATGTAGACTCATCATCAAATATAAGTCTCAGTAGTAGTCACCTTCACACTACTGAGTTTCTGTGATGATGCCCTTCATTTGATTGACACTTTAATTCAGGCTCATAGACTTTTGCCCACATCTCATTGATGGCAACAATACGCTGCAGAAATGCAGTATGTGTCAAGGTGGACACCAGCAGGATGCAGTTTCCTTAGGTTTAAGACCTTCTTCAGTATATGCCACACTGTTTGATGACTGAAACCAACTTTGGTGGATAATTCTCGGACAGTCCATCGACGGTCTATGCAAAAGAGACATTCACAATGTCAATTTGATATTGAGGAATGGATGGCTGAACTGTGCAGTGCAAATCCGCAGACTCATTGTGAACCGCATGAAACATTTTGAACCATCACATATGGTAATGCATTCTTGCCACAGGCTCCACGTAATCCTTGGTAACATTCACATGCACTTTTACCACGGGCAACCTCAATTTTAATCCATGAATGCTGGTCACCTTTTGTAAACATGATTTAGTTTGTAGAAAATGGTGACTGAAAGTAAATGAAAAGAAAATGAACATTGTGGTTTTTAAAAAAGGCTATTAATTGCGTAAGGATGTTGCATGGGGAGTAGATGTTGCTTGGAGACAGGTCAAAAAAGTCAATGGATCAATATATTTTAGGTCTACCGATAACATCACCAAATGGGGCAGCACAGTTAGAATTGGTAGGTACTCCAACAAGATCACAATTTTCACAAGAGCTATTAAATATGTTGTTGTTAACCAATGGCATTGGGGATTAATTGATCTGCATCGTTTTTCCTCTGGCTTCCCAATATAAAGTCTGTAAGTTATCACTTTTAAGGCCTTTGCATTTGGCAAGATGTTTGTTCAGGATGACATCTTCTTCACAGAGAGTGCACTTGGGTGTAGGTAGGCATCCTATCTTGTAGAGATATTTGTTCTGCGAGGCAATTGTGGCCAGTTGCCATCCTAAATAAGGCCACTGCAGTCTTCTTTGGCATTTTTTGTATATCAACTCTATCTTTAATATTCTTATAATCTTCATCTTTTAATTTATCTTCTTCATCAAGTCTCTGCTGTCTTTTGAAATGTTCTTTAATGTTATTTAATTGTTTATTTATTTCTATTTGTCCTACAGGTTTTATTTGTTGTATTGCACCTTTCTTTGCTAATTGATATGCATGTTCATTGCCCAAAGTCCGACATGAGCTGGGATCCGTTGTGGAGTGACATGATTTGAGCTATTAAATATTTACATAGAATTTCCAATCTGTAAGATAGCAATATTATCAAAGAATGTTTTCACATGCACAAGAGAAAAGTAAGTGGAAAGGGTCATGGTTATTAAAAATGCAGGAAGTTATGGAAGAGATAGATAAGGGAGATGCAGAATATCACATTAGAGGCTTTTGGAAAGAAGTAGCATTAAGGCTAGAACATAGACATGATATTTTTGGGAGTACAAGAGAGAAAAGCTCATTGAGGATGTACAGGGAAATAAAAAAGTATGGGAGAAGGAAAGATATGCAATAAACAGAGTGAGATGTACTTGCATGGGCAAGAACAGGAGTTAGAAACTTGAAAGGCACAAGGCGTGGCGAGGATATAGGGAAATGTCCAATGTGCGGTGAAGTGAACACAGATTTTCACTGTAATCAAACACAGACATGGAGAGAACAAGCTTGGCAACAAAAATAGAGAAACTTGGATGGGAAGTATTAGTAAGGAAGATTCTGACTGTAAAAGGGGATAAAAATAGAAAAGCTATTTGGGTAAGGGCTAAGAATGACTACAAAGATTGTGAGGTTAAACGCAGATGAAATAGACAAATAATGTAAGCAGTGGGTCATCAATACATGGAAAACTAGGAGTTGTGTGTATTAAGACTGTAAATAGTTTCAAATGTAAGTGTTGAGAAGTAAATACTCATTCATTGAAAAACATGATTTACAGTGACGGCAGTATCTGCTTCAATGCTGCACAGTAATACCTCTACTAACTGTTTTATGCACTCTACAGATTGTGTTTGCACATGCCCGATCTTCTGTGACACTACTTTATTTACAATTCTTGCATTACAAAAACTAAGTCTTCGTCAGAATATCTTTCTTTTCAATTATCAGAAAGCTAAATTTTGAAGATGTCTTCAATAGTAATCCATTTGCAGTAGAGCATTAAAAAGCTCAGGAAAGTCTGTCAGACTGGCTTGAGCTTTGATCGCATGTGAAAAGCTACATACACAAGTCGCACATTGTTTAGATAACAATGTAAATTCAAAGTGGGAGCAAGACAGACATGCAGTTATTGCTCCTGCCAAGATGATTTCATGCAAAGACAATATAGATTTATAGTGTTTTTCAAGTTTTCACAAAATAAAAATGTAATTTTTGCAACAATTAACTAACATTGCTATAATCAGTAAGTTAAATTTAACTGACATTTTGGTAAAATCAGTCAATCATAGTTGCATGAACTTCTGTTATGGATGAATTTCATTCTTATTGATGTCTGAATTATTGCTGAAAAACTGAATACACTATGACTAACAATTGAATTACTACTATCCGGGCTTGTAGGCCATGGTCTAGAAGGCATCGTAGATACCGACGTTTCACCAAGTGCAGCACTTGGCATCTTCAGGGTGAAGTGATTCGTTGTCTGCAGTGGTCGGAGACTGGAGGATGGCACCCTTATATGCAGCTGGGCGGGGCTTACTGTGAGGTCCTGTGCAGTAATTGGCTCGTGAGGTATTATATCTGCTGTTTTTGTCTAAGTTTTCTCCAAGATAGGTGTCCAGGCTTTATGCACACGGAGAGCTTCCCTCTGTAGTCGAGCATGGTAGTTTACAGTTGAAGATAAAACTTTGGTTTCTTTGAAGCTGATATCATGGCCGAATAACAGTGAATGTTCCGTCACGGATAATTTATCTCTTTCTCCCAATCCGCTGTGACGCTTGTGTTCTTTCAGTCTTGTGGCCACACTGCACATAGTAGTGCCGCAGTATACGCCTGCAGATGTATGTGGGTGATGCTTATCTTTGGCTGATCTCAGCAAGTCCTTGATTCTGTGTGTTGGTCTATAGATCATATGAGCGCAGAAGCTTGCTATTTGGTCGGAAACATTCTTATATATAAGAGCACCAGTCTCCGCATTCAGGTTCTGACCACTGCAGACAACAAATCACTTCACCCTGAAGATGCCAAGTGCTGTACTTGGCACAATGTAATGTCAGTATGTACGATGTCTTCTAGACCACGGCCTACAAGCCCAGATAGTAGTAATTCAGTTGTTAGTCATGACACTGGCCGTGAAATCCTCAGTATGTATATGCTATCTTGGTCAATCAATGAATTTGAGTACTGAAACTGGTTATTTCTTTCTTTGAACAGGACATGAAGAATATGAGTGCAAAGAATTGAAAAACCAAGGGAAGCAGCAGCAGCAGTAGCAGCTCTGCCATGGAAAGTACAGACATATCCGCTGCTAATGGGAACCTGGCAGAGTATTTTGTATCGTATGGTGGTGAAGAAAACAGCGAGCTAATAATGCAAGCTGGAAGCAGTTCTTCAGAAGGATGTGACCAGTCTGGAAGTATTTACATTAGCACACCACCAGACATTCGTGTAGAGCACGTGTCCGTGGACAAGGATGGTAATCTGATCCTTGAGACCTCGTCTAACACACATGATACAACTGATAGTGTTCAAGAATACACATCCCTTCCTTCAACAAGCCAGGCAGAAAATACGTTTATAGCATACAAGGATGGTGTTGAAGAAAGTAAGCAACTTTCACTGGCTGAAAGTAGCGCTACAAATTCAGATGAGAAAATATTTTTATTACAGCCAAATGCAGCAGAGAATGTGAATGTTGTGTTGGCAAATGCGGTTAATAACAATGCAGAACTTGCAGCATTGAGACAAGCAAATGAAAATATTGTGCTAAATATTATAACTGAGGATGGCCAAAAATTACAGAATGTAATATTAGCACAGAATGTAGCAGAGCCATTAGGTGTGAAACCAAAACCAAGTTTAGACCCGTTTCCTTTACCAGACAGTCTAGGAAGAAACTCTCAACAGTCTTATTCCAAACCCGTAACATCAGGACTAAGTTTAGAGAAAACCAGAGGTTACTCTGGCAGGAGAAAGTCTGGTAGGGGCAGGGGAAGAGGTGCCTATGCACCTCAACCGGTATTTCGAGAATTTCACATGGAGAAGAAACTGGAAATGCTATCAAATTTTCAGGAGTTAATAATGACTTCACAATCAAAGACAAAACCCAGCAGCACAGCTAAATTGTCGGCTTCTAATAGTTCGAGATCCGATATGGTGAGGGCTGTCAATACCGACCAAAACACTATAATCCTGACCCGATCGCAACCACAGCAGTCATTATTACATCACCCTAAAATATCAGAAAGACCGTCTACTCAGACATCAAACCCTACCACTGAGACGCTATCAGGCAATAGCACAGAAATTGCCACATCGATATTGGTTGCATCTCAACGCATGACAAGGCCACCAAAGACTCCCAAACTGGTGACAACGCCAGTTATAATGAAGACCTCGGAGCTAAGAGGAATGTCGCACAAAGGGTTACAGCAGCTAGTCTCAATGAAGGCTGCAAATGCACCTCAAGTTTCCACTAGGATGAATGCAACTACTAAGACGGACCCTACCAAAAAAGCCTCCAGCCAAATGTCAACCATAGTGGTAATAGTACCACCGTGTTCAAAATGGGGTACATCGGCGGCTGATATAGATGCAAAGGAGAAACCACTTCTTGAGAATCCATCAATAATGTTTTCACAGAATTCCTCATCCAGTAGAACAATGCTGTATGAAATTCCAGCAAAAATTGTCAAGTTTCAAGAAGATAAGCCCTTGCAACGGAAGCTGCCTTTTCGTCACCAAGATTATTTGAAAGTTACGAAAATTCAAAATGAAGGTGAGCCTATACGGCCACCAGGAAGATTCTATAAGTCACGAGGCAGCAAGAAATCTGTCCAAATATCAATTCCAGTAGTCGAGAAGCTATCTGATGGAAAAGGCACAAGGATTGTGAATTCAGTCCAGCAGTTAATGTCCATGTATCCGCTTTTGTCTACAAGGTTGCCACAGATTGCCAAGTTAGTTGATAGTTCCAGTATGAATATACCTCAGTCTATCTTAGGGACAGAGGCTGTGAAGTCTGAACCCAGAACAAGCCAAGAAGTAAACTCTGACCGTTCTTGTTCAGCAATGGATATAAAAAGTTCATTACTACCATCACTTTCATCATATCAGAAGTTGGAGTTGCAAGTTGCTGATAGGAAAGCTAACATTATTAGCAAGGATGTTCAATACATCGGCAAACAACTGAAAGGTAATACTGCACCAGACAGTGCCCTATCTTTCTGTCATTCAAATGTTTTGAGGACATATCAAGAATTACGATCTATTTCACAGAAAGGAAGGTCTTGCTCACCATCTAAAAGTCTGAAACAAAATTGTCACCTTTCCTCATCTCAGACTTGTGCAAGTAGTGGTATTGTTGTGGCAGAAGAGACCTCCAATATAGAAACTGTCCAAGTAGAAAGACAAGAGGAATGTCATAACATGGAATCAGTTTTAAAAGGCTTGGAAATTGCTTCACCAGATGACAGTACAAGACCTGCAGCAACCAGCTGTACAGATGAAACTGTGCTTGGTGCCATATCACGTAAAGAAAGTGCAAACGATTCTGTGTTGCCAGATCCATATCTGAGCAAGCACCATTGCCAAACTGCTGCAACTTCGGATACAGATGTCAACTTGACAGATTCTACTCAACATAAGGAAGATGATCATAACTTCCAAAAGGAAGATGACTTGCAGCTGCTGCCACATTCGCAGAATGAAAATAGCATTCAGCATGATCAATCTTCAGTCAATATAGAAAGCTTATTGACTCCACAGACGTCATTAAGTATGAAATATGATGTCCAGACTTCGATTGCAAGGAATCTGAGTGCAGGATTGAAAACATTAGATTTAGATTCCTTCCTTGCTTTGTCAAATGATGACGATGAGGTAGGCAGGGATGGATCCTTAATTTCAAAAGAAGTGTGCCAAGACACTGTTAGCAAACATGAGGAACTGCCAGTTGATCATTCACCTTCAAAAAGTGAAGTCGTCTGTAGACTAACGGAACATTTTCCAGAAGGAGTGTTGTACATTGAAGAACCAGCCTCTTCTGTAGCACCTATGGAGAAGCTGACTGAAGAAACTTCTGGTAGCGGTGTGCAACTGGAAGAATCCTCAGGAGTGACTTGTGATATTACACAACATACCAAAGAGTTAAGTGGAATAGTACATGATGTGAGTAACAACAGGAATGTGATTCTGTCTTCAGGAGCTTTAAAGAATGATATAGAACATAAGGCACTGGAAACAAACAGTGTCAATGCGAGTGCCATAATTGGTTTAAATTGCCAAATGTTACAGACTGCTTCAACAGATAGCACTCAAAAATTAGAACTCTTATCGTATGAAAATGCGCAAGAAACTGTTTTGCAAATGCAAGACTTCTCCAAAGTTAGTAATTTGGAAAACAAGAATGGATCAAAATTGGCAGCCAGGTCCCCAGAACAAACTGAGGTGTCAGGATACAGTACTGAAGCAATTGAGGAACCAGTAAAGTCGTCTACATCCACAAAGCCTGATGATGATAAGAAAACAACAGTCTCTTTAGAACATAAGCTTGATGGGCAGAAAACTGTATTTTCTCATGATGTGCTAGATGAGAGTAATTGTTTAGATATATCTGACACTACATCACTGCAGTGTTCTGACAAACCAAATGTAACTACCAGTCTTAATGTACCAGAAATAGAGAAAAAAACCAAGGGATCAATTGATACCGTCCTTCAGAGCTCTTCAGGTGCTGCAAGTTGGCAAGCAACAAATGCAAATTCAGTTAGTTCAGAACAGAATGTAGATGAAACACACGTGTCTGGTGCGCTCACTATGAACATCTCTTTTCAACAACCAAGTGAAAATATAGGAAGTGATTATAAAGCCAAGAAAACTGTAACTGAAAAACCTGTCGGCATTTGCAATTCAGAACAGTTGCTTCCTAGTGAAACATATTGTAACAAAGGGGATAATGGTGTTGGAGAATCAGAAGATAAACTTCTGCCATCAGAAATATGTGAGATGGGTTTTAGAAAGTCAAACGCAGATAATGCCAAAACATGCTGCCTACCCAGTTGTGAGGATGGCATCAGTGAACTTGCAGAAGAGAAGCTTCAGAACACATCTTCATTGTCTGAGGTGCATTTTACTAAAGCAAGCAATTCTAGCTTGCTAGATGAAGTCACAGCTTTGCAAACAATGCTAACCTGCTCTGAGGATGAAACTAGTACAGAAATGTCTAACGTGACTACTGGTGTGGATAAAATCTCAGTTAATACTGTGGTCTCAAATAAGAGTGTCACTGACACTGAGCATTCAAGTTTTAACAATGGGGCTTCTGTAAATTTGGAAATGCCTCCACATTATGATAAGGGTGCTAAATCAGAAGAACATTTTATGAAAACAGATGCTCCTGTATCATCTTTTATCATGGGGGACTCATATTCTAAACAAGTTGATAATGTAAGGACAGAGGAAGAAGTTTCAGCATACAATGTAGTGGATAATGCAAAACTAGATGCTCCTCTTTATACATTGTCTTCACCAGAGGATGAGAAACCACTCAAAGTGAGTACTGCATTTTCAGCTCATCAAAGTCCAGAATCAGAGATTTCTAAAGAAGAAGTATTGCAGCCACCATTTGGCCCTGCTCATGATCCACACACAAAAGAAACTGGCATTGACAGTCCAGCTTCCTCGGATGTGGACTTAAACAAAACTGATGATTCTGCTGCCACAAGAGCAACAGATGACCAACCAGAAGAATGTAATGTTGCAGCAACATCTAAATGTACTGATTTTGTATTTCATGGAGAGAAGGAGCATGGTAATGCCAAAACACAGAGCCCTGATGTGCAGGGCATTCCAGTAATAAATAGCAGCACTGAGGAAAAAATTGTTAGAAATGGAACATTATCCTGTATTGGCAGTAGTATATCTTCAGAGAACTTCAGTAATGTTGCACCAAATGTTGGAATATTGACAGGTTTAAATGTGCTTGCTACAAAAGAAGCCAGTTCAGCAAGCATGCAGGGATCAAATTTAAGTAACATTAATTTCATAAATTTGCTTCAAGCATCCAAGAAGATGAACCCAGCTGGTGGTGTATCTAATAGTCACCTCTTGGGCTATGCAAATACAGTGCTGCTACTTCCAACAATCAACACTCAGGGATCAAATGTAGAATTTCTAAACCCTGGTGTTACTGTAAGGAATGAGTTGAATGTAACTGAACAATCAACTCCATTGAGTTCGGGAAACCAAATAAAGACTAAGGATGATACTTATACAGACTTAAATGAAAATTCCAAAGATAATCCGCAATGTGTGCATGAGAGTGCAAAGAAAACCATGGAACCATTGCAGAAATGTGAAAAGGTCCATTATCAAATGTCTGGTTTTGTTTTTGCAGACGAAGAAGCATTATCTTCATTGAAAGGAGGACAAATGATACTCTCGGAACAGACTTCTAAAGACACAACAAATGTTTCTTCTGGTTATGCATTACAGAGCAGAACAGAAAAAGAGACTGAGGATCCAAGTGAATGTGCTCCAGAAAATAGTTTGTTTAAAGTGTCAAATGTAGACGCATCATCAAATATAAGTCTCAATAGTAGCAATACACTTACTGTGGAACCATCACATGGAAATGACAAAGAAGCTGAAATCCATACTGCACAAAGCACATTAAAGCAAGTGGGACGAGAAAGACGGAGAAGAAAACAGTCTTTGGAAGAATTACGTTTACCAGAAGAGTTTATGAAGATGGAGGTATTGCCTTTGCAAGAATTAAGTCCGGTAAAAAAGAGAAGACGTTACAGGAAGCGCAATCGCACTCTTGCTGTAGATGTAAAGAAGGAGTTGGAATCTTCAGATTATTGTGGAGATACAGTTGATGTCAAGCTAAACAAAAATGAAAGTAAAGAAACTGATAAAAATGGGCTTACAACTGCAGACAATCTTGATTTGTCAATGAATCTTCAAGAAGTAAGTGGCAATGGTGAGAATTTTTCAATTGAAGCAAGTAGCACCTCCAAACTGAAAGATGTTTCAGAAGAACACTTGCTCATTTCTAATAAAACAGGTGAAATGGAAGGTCAGCATCCACAGGCTGGAGTAACAAACAACAATGCAGTAAAGGAGTTAAGTGTGGAAGGAGAATCAGCTCTCCCTCAGAAGCAGCTTTCTTTGGGCAGCAGAGATGAAGATAACAAAGCAAAAGAGTCTGATATGAAGGAAGAAGGAATATCTCCACAGACCCCAAAGCTTCTTGATGCTAAGGAAAGAGGTAGTCACCTGAAGAGAAGATTGTTCAGACAGCTCTCTTCTGCAGACCTGCAAAAAGAAGACGAGAAAAAGAGTAAGAAGATTCTTTCAAAAGCAAAACCTTTGGACCATGCATTTTTGAGTATAGAAGTTGCTATCTCTGATCAGCATAACTCAGGGGAAGTTGACAGTTCTGGCAGCAGCTCAGAATTCACTGTCATCAAGAAGTCAAGGGGCAGTCACAAGAAGCAGAGTGCTGAGAAAATAGAAGAAGATGTGGGAAATGACTGTCAAAAAATACCTTCCAGTCCTCGGTTAGAGCAAGCAGTTCAGTCAAAAATACCAGACAGCAAGAAAGATGTGCCAGAAAAACTGGCAGCAAAGCAACTTTCTAAAATCAAGGTAAAAGGCTTGAAAGAGTCCATAAGGCGAATTTCAAGAAGAGCTTCAGTAAAACAAGATGACACTCCTGGAACAAGCAGCAAAACAGCCTCAGGCAAATCATCTTTTCCTACAGAAAAAAAAGAGCAGAGGACTGCCAGGATAATTAGGGAGCTAAGAAAGAGGATGACTCGTCAGTATAGGAAGCAAGAAGATGCAGCAGTATCAAAGAAGGAAAACTTTAAAACAAATGGTAGGAAACAGAAAACAGAAACCAAAACTACCAGTTTGATAGTGACTGAAAGCCAGGGAAAAGAAAGTTCAGAGCAGGATAAAAAGAAGCTGCGTCGTTCAGCGAGGCAGTATATTAAAAAGAAAATAATAAAAATAAGAATGAGTCTAAGGATGAAAAATCAAGCTACTGATACTGCATTGCTTAGTACGAGAAAGAGGATCTCTTCTGTTGAAAAGTTACACAAAGGGGTAGATTCCATTATGAGCCAAAAGCGGAAAACAAAAGGTGATCCAAATGACAGAAAGAAATGTCCAGATAAGGTTACCAGGCCCAAAACTGATAAGAGAAAAAAGTTCTCCACTTCTGGACGAAAAGGTCTGCAGACGCAGAGATCAAGTTCACCAGAATATCCAATAGCAATCCCAATGCCACAGGACGCTCCCTGTGATGATGAAACTGCAGAGGACTGTGTGCACAAAGAAAATAAAGATATACAGCAGATTACAACATTAGATGATGCCAAAATTATTGATGATTCAGAAATGATCCCAATAAGCACAGATGTTATAAAAGAGTGTTTGCCAATAAGTGCAGATGTGAGAGAAGAATGTTTGCCAATATGCGCAGATGTGAGAGAAGAGTGTTTGCCAGTAAGTGCAGATACGAGAGAAGAGTGTTTGCCAGTAAGCGCAGATACGAGAGAAGAGTGTTTGCCAGTAAGTGCAGATACGAGAGAAGAGTGTTTGCCAGTAAGCGCAGATACGAGAGAAGAGTGTTTGCCAGTAAGCGCAGATACGAGAGAAGAGTGTTTGCCAGTAAGCACAGATATGAGAGAAGAGTGTTTGCCAGTAAGCGCAGATACGAGAGAAGAGTGTTTGCCAGTAAGCGCAGATACGAGAGAAGACTGTTTGCCAGTAAGTGCAGATACGAGAGAAGAGTGTTTGCCAGTAAGCACAGATATGAGAGAAGAGTGTTTGCCAGTAAGCGCAGATACGAGAGAAAAGTGTTTGCCAGTAAGCGCAGATATCAGAAAAGAGTGTTTGCCAGTAAGCGCAGATATGAGAGAAGAGTGTTTGCCACTAAGCACAGATATCAGAAAAGAGTGTTTGCCAGTAAGCACAGATATGAGAGAAGAGTGTTTGCCAGTAAGCACAGATGTCGGAAAAGTGTGTTTGCCAGTAAGCGCAGATATGAGAGAAGAGTGTGTGCCAGTAAGCACAGATGTCGGAAAAGTGTGTTTGCCAATAAGTGCAGATATTAGAAAAGAGTGTTTGCCAGTAAGCACAGATATCGGAAAGGTGTGTTTGCCAATAAGCGCAGATATTAGAAAAGAGTGTTTGCCAGTAAGCACAGATATCGGAAAGGTGTGTTTGCCAATAAGCGCAGATATTAGAAAAGAGTGTTTGCCAGTAAGCACAGATATCGGAAAGGTGTGTTTGCCAATAAGTGCAGATATTAGAAAAGAGCATTTGCCAATAAGCACAGATATCGGAAAAGTATGTTTGCCAATAAGCACAGATATTAGAAAAGAGCGTTTGCCAGTAAGCACAGATATTGGAAAAGTGTGTTTGCCAATAAGCGCAGATATTAGAAAAGAGCGTTTGCCAGTAACCACAGATGTTATAAAAGAGTGTTTGCAAAATGAATGTGCAGTAAAAGCAGATGTTGCTAGTTTAGAAAATTCAACTGAAGTTAAAATAAGTTGTGAGGAAAAAGCCCCCAGTACTGAGGAAGAACCCAAAAATGTTAGACAAGAAACTGTTGAAAGTGACAGAAAAGTTGCTGTTTGTTTAGAGGTTGATGAAATCAGCAGATGTAAAACTGATACTGATATTAAAGATATTCAGGTTATATCTGCAGATATTGAGGAAAATGACAATATTCAAGTTGTAACTAATACATCAGACAAAGAGGCAACTGATACCAGCAAATTAGACGATCATATCGTTAGCTCAGGTGTTCAAGTGGACGAGGCAAACAAGGAGGTCCCAAATACCAACAAAGATTTGACAGAAGGTGTTAGTGGTGCAGAAATGGGTAAACCTAGAGATGTCGAGATGGAAGATGAAAAGCTTCAAACAAATCAATTGATATCCGGTGCTTCAGATTTACCCAAAGCAGAGAAAGAGACAAAACTTGAGCTACCAAAGAAAAAGTTCTTCAAGCACAGGGAACCAGGGCAGATGCGGAATAAGAGATTTACTTGCATTTTTAATATAGAAGAAGATGAAAAAGAGCTGCTGGAGTCAGTTACAAAAAGTGAGAAGTGTGCAGCAACTAGTGCTCTGGAAGGACCTATTAGAGATACAGAACAATATCACATGTACGGAAAGCGATCTTTAGACATGACAGTAATAGAATCACCAATAGAAAACGTTGATAGGCCTTTACAAGTGGAAAGTCACATGCTTGATATTGGGATTAACTTACCCGATATCCCAGATATGACATTCATAGCACCTTCAGAAAGAAAATGGCCCCTTGCTGCTAAAGAAATGAAATGTTATGTGGGAAAGCGAAGGAGACTATTAGATGATGCTGAAGAAGAGGAAGAAGAGGCAGAAGAAGAGGTTAAAGAAGAGCCTCAGGAGGAATTAGACTTCCAAAGCAGCCGTTGGCCTGAGACAACTCGTAAAAGATGTTATCCAGGTAAAAGAACTCCAAAGTTTTCGCAGGAATATCATCCTTGCAGCTTCCTGCAGAAAAGGTCTCCCGAGAGGTCATCGTTGAGATCTTATGGGAAAAGCAAAATGGTGGATTCACCAGAAAGTGGTGCAGACAAGACATTGTTGCAGTTCAAACAAGGATCACCAAAAATACTTTCAAAATATGCAGCTATGGAAGATAAGAGGCAGCAAAAGCGGAGCAATGTAAATCCCTCATTCGATGCATCAGATGATGAGGGGAAACTTGAAGGTCAGGTATCAACGTTGTCTGTGAAAGGGTGCGGGAGGATGCAGCTGCAAGATTCTCGTTTGGGGAAAAAGGAAGCTGAACAAAGGTTTAATCTCCCACCACATGTGCTGGGACGCAACATAGGCGATCCAGCCTCAGATCCTACAGAAAGGAAAAGTCCCTTACAGCAGCCACGCATTGGAGTCAGGGTAAGTGATATACATGTTCTTTGGAAAACTGGTTGCTCATGCCCACACTTCTTTCCTTCCCATACTTTTGTTAATATTTATTTGTTTGTTTAAGTGACATCCCTTCAACAGCTAATTCTCACTTTGGGACAAATGAGCCTAGAATCCTTAGTCGAGTTCATGGTCGTCGCTTATTAAGCAATAAGTGTTTCTTTCTGATAGGGAAATGGTTATTACCATTTGGTATACATAGACAATACTTATATGCTTATCGCTAAACACTTAGTTATTTCCGAAGCACATGTAGTACATGGTATGGCTGTTTCACAGCCACTCGGATGCACAAAGGAATGTGTAAACGAACATGCATGTCACAACGAAGCCAGCCACCATTTTCATTTTTGTTGTTGTTTTGTTCACAACAGCTGTTGAGCACGTGGTAGAAGTTTGTGGGTTTTAAATGATACATTTATTAATTAGTTATCTTTTGTTTAAAATCAAGTAGATTGTACATTTAGTTAGGAGTTTGTAGTAATAGTTATACAGTTACATTAGTAAGGACGAAAACATGCCAAGAGGAAAATATATAAGCGAGCAGGAAAGAAACTAACTATAAGAGTTGGTGCTGAGATACGAAGATGACGTAGAATGCAGGCAATCGGAAGCTGTGAGATGTACTGGTCTTAAGTGGTATTTACTCGTGGACTGTTTTAAAACTGAAAACCTGACTTTCTAGTGTAAAGTGTTAGTAGTTTACAATATGCGCACTGTGTATACGCATGCTTGGAAGCAAATCACAAATGCAATTACTACACCATCTAGCAGTAATCAGAAAAGCAAAAGTACCCAATAACTTGCAATGTTTGGCTTTAACAGCGGTTATGCACCGGAAATCGGTAAACCTCTGTTCAAAATTTTGATAACCCAATGTATGTTTGCGAATTAATGTTACTGTTAAGTTTTCCATTGCAGTGGCGGTAATTGTGCAAAATAGGCAATTTGATGAAGAAAAGCACTGCAGAGTTGTATGTTATTTATTGTAGAAATATTTGTGCATTTTATTGATTCCGAATAAGTGCAGCAGAATCTCGTTTTCTAGGGACCTTAGACTTTGGACAACATAAATGGGAAAACGTCTGAACAGAAAACAATATAGATAGTGTCATAGCACTGAGATTCTATACATTATTCTTTCAAGTAAGTCTGTCTCACGTTGCGACTGCATAACCTCTGTTAAGGTTACGTTGTTTAGCAGAGGCATTTGATTATTACAACAGCGGCTTTGGTAAACAATATCACTTCTTAAATTCAGCATCCCTATTATGTATTTGAAGTGAATTCAGCAAATCACGCAAATTTATTAATGCACAGTACAATTTTGTTATGAAATTCCATATACTCCACAAAATTGCTATTATCGTTAACGTCCGTTGTAGGCAGTTGATGCATATTGCATATAAGCGGAGGTTGGAGCTTCCTTATTTGAATAAGCATTTCCTTATTCACCTGAAAGAGTAGCGTCTGTGTATTGAAAATCACTGCTTAAGGACTTCCTTGAAATAAGTGACAACTACGAATTCACCCTTAATCATGTAAGTGGACTTTATTAGTTTATTTATTATACAAATACATATCAATATAGTTGTTTAAGAACACTGGAATAGCTCAGTGGTTTCATTTGTCTCTCGTGCTGAGGGTTCATGGTTAAATTCTTGGCTCTGCAGTGGTGATTTTAAGCAAGCTTTCACCTCTGACTAGTTCATGTGAAGTATTCCCAAGGTGGTTCGGAGTCCATAGTAAAAGCTGTAGGTCCATTATCTCCCTCTCAACGGACTCTGCCCTCTGGGTGCCTCCAGGGTCCATCCATTGCTTGGTAAAACGACGTTTCCCCACGGGTCATCAACATTATGGGGAGCGTTGTAAACAATGAACCAGCATACTTGTTTAAAGTACCTACTACATAAGGGCAAACAAACAAACAAAAAGAAGAGAAACCAAACGTTATGTACGTTCATGATATTTTCTCTACCACATACTTAGTAGGTAGAGAAAATATTGCATTCCACACAAAAATTCAATGCTGTTTCACCAGAAATGCATGTTTTGAGGCATCCTGAATCCAAAAAAAGGTGTTGTGTGTATCTGTGAACAGCATAATTCAATTTTATTAATCCTTTAATGCTACATAGGTACAGGATACTCTAGTTAAATTTATACAGGGTTATTCAAAAAGAAGGAACAGACTTTAAAGATTTATTTCTAATGAACGACACATCGCTGAATAGAGAAAAGTTCAACGTTTTATGTTCAAAATGAGCACCATTTGTTATGCGAGGACAACCAGTACTTTTCCATTTGCATACACAACCTTCTTCTACGAATTTATTGTAAATGTTTTATGACGAGGCGGCTCGTTGTTGAACTTAAAACAAAACGCACACTGCAATGAAACAATGGATTCACTCTTTGCATAATGCAGCACACAAAACGACTTTTCCTGTGGCGTTGCCATTTTCTTGTAAACAAACACAGTGCCGTTGTTGGTACTCAATGGAACTAATAGGTGGGGGCTTAAAACTTTGAATTTTCGTCTATTCAATGATGTGTCGCTATCTATTGTTGTTCATTAGAAATGAACATGTAAAGTCTGTTCCTTCTGTTTGAATAACTCTGTATTACAAAAGTTAGATATCAATACTTAAACTCAGTTCTTTTACAATAAATTAAATGATATATATGAAATCTAAGATATGATACAATAGCTATCTTAATTGAAGCTATGTATATGGATATTCATTAAATTGCAAACATTCTTTTTGTCGAAGCAGTGTTCCTGCAGGAAAACCTTTGCTCTAGTCTTAAATACTTATAGTTATTATATATTGTTATGATGGTGTGCAGTACTCCATTTTTACACATTGTAGTTTTGGTTGATGTTAGGTGTATATCCTTATAATTGCTAGTATAATGTGTATGAACATTTTCATAACTTTGGAAGTTAAACCTATTCTTTTGTACAAATGATACTGTCTCTAATATATATGTACATGCCAAAGTAAGTATGCTAAGTTTTCTGAATAATGGTTTATATGAACATAACTTTTTTTTTTTTTTTCGCCACTTGTAATACAAATGGCTTGTTTTTGTTTAATATATATATATATCTTTAGCTTCTGGCAAATTTCTCCAAAATGCTATTCATATCTCATTATAGTGTGTATATGCACATAATAAGCTATCAGAAGTATACTGAGGCTGACATTTTGGCTTAAGATTCTTAATGCATATATATTTCTGTTTAATTTGCTTAGAAGGTATTTAATATGAGATTTCCATTTTCAGTTACTCCGGATCCATAAGCCTAAAAATTTTGTTTCATTTTTGTATGAGATTAAATTAATGTTTAATTTTACTTCAGAGATATTATTATTATTATTATTATTATTATTATTATTATTATTATTATCATCATCATCATCATCATCATCATCATCATCATCATTTACATTATCTTTAATATGAAATTAAGGCAAACTGTTTTGGTGTTGTTTAAGACCAGTTTGCTTTTAACTATCCATGATACCAAATCTTTACTAGTCTGGTTTAATCAGTTTTTTTAACATTTCATTAGTGTTTTCTGTAATTAGTAAATTGGTATCATCTGCAAATAATACGAGCTTGAATGTTATTTGTTAGATCATTTATATAGAAAATGAACAGAAATGGGCCCAAGATTGACCCTTGTGGGACTCCATATGTCACATCAAGTAAGTTGGATCAAACATGTAAGGGTAGTACACGTAATCTGTTATTTGTTTCTGGTTTGTGAGATAAGATTCAAACCAGTTATATGCTGGTCCTCTTATGCCAAAGTCAAATAACTTCTTTAATAAAACTTGATGGTCAACAGTATCAAAAGCTTTGCTTAAGTCTAGGAATATGCTAATGGCTTTGTCTTTATTATCTAGGGCAGTTATGACACTGTTTAGGAAAGAATATATTGCTGACTCTGCCAATTGTTTGTGTCTAAATCAATGCTGTGAGTTAGTAATTACTTTTTTTGCAATATCTTTGAGAAATTGGACGGTAGTTTGATGCCTCAGTCTTTTTCCCTTTTATGTGCAGTGGTATAACCTTGGATATTTTTAACATGTCAGGAAAAGTTCCACTAGTAAAGGATGTATTACACAGATGAACAAGTGGTCTAATTATGAATTCATTGCATCTTTTTATAATTATGTCTGGTATGTCACCAACACCTGCAGAATATGTATTATTTAATCCATTTATTATGTTAAGTATTTTCTCAGTTGTAAGTTCATAAAGGTGTGTAGATTTTACATTATTTATTGGTTCTTGATTATTTCAGTGAAGTAAGTGTTGAAACACTCGTAATCTTCTTATCCTTATGGTCAAGTTCTGTGTTATCTCGATTAGTCATTTGGTTTACTATTTGCCTGTCCTTTAGTCCTGTTTTTAGAATTTTTAATATGATTGTCGTTGTTATTGATTTTGACTTGTTGTACTACTGTATTAAGCATGCGTTTATAACTCTTATTAAATTCTGATGTTTTGATAACCTTGCTTAACTCATACAACTTTTACGTTGACATGACTTTCTTATACCTGAAGTAATCCAATTTCTTTGGTTTTCCCATTACATGTTCTGGGTATTTTGTGAGGGAAAGCGAAACATAAAACTATTTACAATCTAAATTTCTCATTAGTATTAGTTGCGTTATACATATCAAGCCAGTCTTCTTTACTCAAGAGATAATTCACATTCAAAATATTGTCTGCATTAAATATTTGTTTCTTAATTAGTGTTGGTTTTATTAGTTTCAAGTTGAATTATTTGTGCTTCATGATCGCTATATCCTGTGCTTTCTATTTACTATTTTCATTAATTATAATTTGATCTACTGCTGTTAAGTTATTCTTGTAGGAGTTGACGAAGGTTTATATGATCTTATTTCTCTTTACTGTCTTTAAGGAAATTAATATTTAAGTTGCCACATAATATAAGTTTTTTATTAATTTTTAATGAGTAGCTCAATATTTTCTCTAGGTTATTTAGAAAGATCCTAACATTAATATCAGGAGCAGGGTATAAAGTGATCACAATAGTATCTATTTCTGTGAGATCTACAGCTGCCATTTCAAAGCCACCTCCTCGACATAATGTTTGACATGTACTTATATTTATGAAATGAATTCCTGTTTTAACAAATGTGCATACCCCTCCCCTGTTTATTAGCTCTGCAATAGGCACCCGCTAATGTGTAATTTGGTATCTGTATGTTAAGTAATTTCATTACTTTTAACCATTGTTCCAAGATGCACATTACACTGACCTCTTTCAGATCTTTACCTAGTAAGGTTTCAACGTAGTTTAATTAATTTTTAATTGACTGTACAGTTTGATGAAAGATTGTTTAATAAGGTATTTCTTTAAGCTTCCCTGCAGGAGTAACAGCTAGCATATGTTGTCATTGAACTCCTCGAAATAGCTTCCATCACCACATTTCTCTTTAGAGATTGCTTCTCAGAAGCATTCATCTTATAACACTGGTTTCTGTTCTGCGTGTCTTGTTCATTATTTTCAGTCACTGATGTATTAGTTTTCCTTTATCACCAACAAATTACATGACACAGCAGTGAGACCCTCTGCGGTTGAGTTGAACACCATCTCTTCCAAGCTCATTATCTGCCAGTCGGAAGTTTCCGTCTACAAATGTGCACTTTTTGGTGGCACACAGCAAGTTTATTTCTTTATTAATACTCACTACTTTTTTTCTGGGTTGTATCACACCGTCTTAACTCAAAACTAAAATAAATTAACACCAAACTTGGTATTTAAGTTCATTACCTTCCAAAGATGTAACAAAGATTTTCAAGAAAATCCCCCCAACCAAAGTACCCTTTACATGGAAGAGTTTTTTAAATTTTTTATTTTTTAAAACATGGCTGTAACGATTTTCATTCAGATAGTATATTAAAGATATTTACATTAAAAATAAAATGTACATCTTGAATTTTCTGGGAATAGCCTTTGAAGTCCTCTTCATTCAGAAGGAATTTTGTATAATTTTGCATAGCTTGTAAACAATCGATAGACAAAAGCGTACTGCAGTAATGGCCCTACATTATTGTGGGGCCCGCCCAGCATTTGCTTAAAATCATTTTCTGCCCTGTTCTTCAACACCCCATATTTCTATCCCTTACATCCATCTTGATTCTACAAGTGCTGTGTATAACCACTTCACCTTCATCATGTGGCCAAATCGTTCCAGTAGCTCTTTCTTACGTTTTGAAAAATGTCTGAAAGCTAAAGTTTGTCCACTAAATCATGCCACTTCATGTTCCAAACTTTTTATGAAACGGTGTAGAGTTACATCAGTATTTCTGCATAATTGCTCTGTAATTAATCCATTTAAAAGCTGTATTCTTCTTCTTTCATTCTAGCTATATTGCAAAACATTTTATCTTCAAGCTTCTGTAATATTTAAAGTTCCTTAAGCTGCTGTGAGTAAACATTTTCAGGTGTTATCATTCCTGACTATCTGGCTTACCTGACATTGCTCCGTTAGCTTTTTAAACTGAAATGGTGATTTAATAAATGATCTAGAACATTTGTAGTGGGAATCCTCCTGTTACCCCTTACGAGGGCTGTGCCAAAAGCTTTTAGCAGCTCTTAAACCAGAAATCTGACTGCAATGGGATTATTTTAGTTTGAAAAAAACATTGTTTTTCGACTTGAGTTTGCGCATGGCAGTTCCCCCACCACAGGATTTCACACAAAGCTGCAAACAGTGAGCGAGACATTGCTGAGTCAGATACAGTGGAAGAGCGATCTCGTGCAATAGTATATCATGATTACAAAAAGCAGTTGAATGTAGAAGAATGGCACTCTTCATGTTTTTGGTGAGTCTTCCCCTTCTAGGGCCACCGTTAAAAATTGGTTTCGTGAATTTTCAAGGGGTTGGGAGTCTCTTAAAGATGAACCTTGTTCTGTTTGCCCAGCAACCAAGAAAACTTTGATGCTGTGAGGAAAATGATTGAAGATGATCATCTCACATTTTGTGACATTGAAGGGAGCCTATGTATTGGATCGACTACAGTGCAGACCATCGTTCATGACTATTTAGGCCTCACCAAGACATGTGCCTGTTGGGTGCCACATTCCCTGATAGAAGCCTAAAAAGATGCAAGTGTTGTCTTATGGTTGAGAAATTCAACAAAGCAGAATCCAAAGAGTGTTGTTTTTTACACCGGTTTGTTATACTGCTCTAATGGAACACTTGGGTTGCTTAGAGGTCACGTTGGTTTGGGTTTCAGCTGTGTCGAACTTTGCTTTACAAATTTGTCAGCTTTCTCATTCCTTCAACTCCTTTATGTCCTGGGACCCATGACAAACATACCTTGTTATGTTCTGCCACGCATTAATACATTCACTTACCAGTCTAGATGACACTAAAGGGCTGTTTACAGCCTTTAGTGTTGCCTGGCTGTCGTCTGAAAATGATGATCTGTTTATTTTCCTCTCTTTTCTAAGATTTTCTCTTGCACATTGTAGAACGCAAATACTTTGACTTGAAATACTGTGGTTACCAGATCCAGTGGATTACTAAAGCTACACCTGGGTCTTAAACCAAATACTCTGAGTCTGTGAACCAGATAGTAGTTTCTTGCCAAGTACTCTTGTTACCTTATGGTGATATAAAGTTAGTCTGTTTCCGTCTTTAAAATCGGATCTACTACCTCCTTCGTTATGACTAAGATTCTCGATGCAGACCTTGGAATCTTAGTTGTTTTTGTTTGCTGCAGAAAGCCATCAAAATATCCAAAGGGGTCAGTCTCAAGAGTGTTTCCATTGCCACAGTTATTGCTAGACAGGCCATCCTTTTGATCCTGCTTATTCTGGTGTAGTGGTGATGGTCTGACTGGTCCCCATCTCTTACCATACTGTATTCGTCTTCTTACTATAGAAAAAGTTGTAAACATGTTAAATTCTGCTGCATCTTTACTGCAATACAACTCAATAATGTGGTACTGGAATTTTAAACCTTCAAGGCAGTAGAGAGCCTGTAATAAATGAAATATAGTCACAAAACCTAACATTTCATTTATGAACATATGAAGACTCCTCACTTATGTCTGCTGTGGATGCCAATTTGCTTCATAATTTATTTCTTACCATTTATAAAGCTAAGGTCACATAAAATGTTGTACCAAACTTGAGAATAATTTAATATGACACTTGAGCTGTAATCATAAAAATTATTCACTTGTTACATAAATCACTCTTTACGTTTACGAAAAACCAGCCTGAGTACAGACTGCTGATTGTCACCCATTGTTGCGTCTATGTTTTGTCAGTACAAAAGCCATGAAGGCTTGATCCAGACATGTGAAGTTCAGTGAGATGTATTCTATTCAAGAAATAATTGGTATATCAGTGACATACGTGTCTGTTGGTTCATTTAAGGAAATGCGCAACTTTTTGCAAATAAGTTTCATCGGCAAGGAACAGTATACAGGATTTGCTGAAAAAGTGGCGTACCAAACGGTCAGTTCCAAATGCAAAAAAGAATTGAGTCCTGTCTGTTGGTATACCTGCTGTGATGGTGGATATTTGAGCGTGAATGATCCAGAATCCTAAGAAGTCAACACGTAAATAAGGTTGGTGCAATAAGTGAACGTTCCATGTAGTTCTTGTCAATATAGGGGCATGTGTCCAAGAACTGAAGGAGAAAGACAAGGCAAAACATGTGAATTGTTGCACATGGCTGTGTCACAGAACTATGGCATGTTGTGATGAAGCCTGACAGGACATGTAAACTCCCAGATACTGGTCAAGAAGCAGATATGTGCTGTGTCAGTAAATCAGATTGTGGGTCCTGTATTTTTGGATACAACAGTAAACACTGATGCGAATCATTACAGAATTTCATGCAAACTTGACGCCCTATGAATGCTCGTAACAGGTTGGTAATGCGAGTCAATCTCACAAATTCATGAAAGATTCACAAAAGAAAGGACTGTGGCCGCCACACTTGCGACTTTTATCTGTAGGAGAATCTAAACAGAATCCAAAAACAAATGAAATTTTCAGAATTGATGCAGCAGGCTTGAGCAAAGTGTAAAATAACATTTTAGGGTGTGCGCAAAAGTGCATTGAAGCACAAGGAGGTCATTTTCATCACTTATATAAAAGACAAGATTCTTTCAGTAAATACTGGCCTTTGCAATAGCTTATCTTGTATTTATTGTCTATTTATCTATTATTTGTTGTTTGTATCTGCTCGTAGCGGGTGGTTTTTTATGCGCCACCCTCTGTGTTATATAATAATGAGTAATAAAGTAAGTGTTTGTTTGTATAGGTGCCTTATCGTAACCTAACGTCGCAGATTGTGTCATCGCAGGAGATAGTGAGAGAGATCTTGGAGAGATCAAGGGTCCGCAGCACAGCCATTGCCATGGCAATGAACAAGAGAGTTGCTGACGCAGTGGACAGGTCATTCAGCAAGAGATTAAACGCTTCACTTGCCAGGTAATGTGCATCTCACTGGGATGTCAGTATCACCCACAACATCATTAAGTTAAGGTCTTGTCAAAACTATAAGTAACATGAGTTCAAATAAGGGCAATACTGATACACTCCACTCTGCTGGTTTCATTTAGTAAACTTGTTAAAAAAAATCTGACGTATATGACTTCCTCAACCCTCTATCGTATATACTGGGTATACAAACTATTCTTACTAAACCTTACGAGGTGTGTTTTAAAGTAAGTACTGTTTTAATATTTTGCCGTTGCAGTAGCAATCACTTCCGCCATTCATTAGGAAGCCAGATGCAGCTGTGAGCGATCGTCACTTTGTGTTTTCCTGTTGTTAGAGCATTTCAAAATGTTCGAAACAATCTGACTGTGAAGTCAGATCAGTGATTCATTTTTTGTATGTGAGAAACGTTACCCAGCAAACATTTATTGCCAATTATGTAAGGTTTATGCGGAAACAATAATGAGTGACAATGTCTGGCCACACAAACTCAAGATCTGATTGCATCGTTTGGTTGGGAACAATTGGACCGCCCTCCCTACAGTCCGGATTTGGCACCAAGCGATTGTCATCTGGAAAACATTTCAGTGATGATGCTGTTGTGAAAGAAGAACTGCATCATTCTTTGACAAAAACTGGTGCGTGAGGCAACTATGTGGAGAATTGTACATGTTGCAATGATATAACACAAGTCAAAAGTTATTATTACAATATAAAAAACATCCAGTATGGACAGTCAAATGTAATTGATTACAAACATATCAATGGATTGCATCTTAGCTATCAAACAGACATCGAAAGGTCATAATAAATTCTGCAGATAATTCCAAAATATATTGCAAATGGTCAGAAATAAAGCATGGTGTTCCACAAGGTTCGATTTTGGGTCCATTATTGTTTCTAATATATGTCAACGACCTCCCCAGAGTAATAAATGAACATGCTCACCCAGTTCTCTTTGCAGATGATACAAGTATTATAATTAAAGAACACCACATCAGTCGCCTGTCAGAGTTATCCAACAGTATTTTCAGTGTGCTAAATAATTGGTTCGATAGTAACAAAATTCATATAAACTTTGAAAAAACTAAGTATATCAATTTTTGCACAAAAAATAAAAGTATTGCAGACATAAGAATTGAACATAAAAACAATGAAAATACTGAAACTTGTAGCATAAAATTTCTTGGTCTTATTATAGATCATAATATGAATTGGAAAGACCATATTGACTACATCCTACCAAAACTAAGCTCTGCATGTTATGCAATTAGATCATTAATTCATTTTACAAATAAAAGCATCCTAAAAACAGTATATTATGCTTATTTTCATTCAATTATGACTTATGGAATAACATTTTGGGGAAATTCAGTAGACGCAAAAAAGTATTTCTTTTGCAAAAAAAACAAAGGTAATAAGAATAATGACAGGTGTAAACCAATCAACTCATTGTAAACCACTATTCAAAACATATGGAATTCTACCATTAGCCTGTGAGTATATTTTAGCTTTACTTTTAACCGTGGTTGACCACCCAGAAGTGTTCATAAAAAATTCAGACATACACAGCAAACAAACCAGAAATGGGCAGGACTTACACAGGCCAAGCAATAACCTACAAGTATTCCAAAAAGGGGCTTACTACAATGGTATTGTATTATTTAATTCACTTCCATCATATATTAAGGAACTGAAAACTAATAAAAATAAATTCAAGTTAGCATTAAAAAGATATCTCATCACTCACACCTTCTACACAGAGGAGGATTTCTTTCATTCAAAAAATAACTGACTGTAAAATGTTACCAAATTTTATAACTACATTAAGTATAAATAATATTGTTTTAAAATTTTTTAGCTCTAACGTACTCTACATAAGAACTACAATTTAATTAAATACAAGTACACGATGTAATTATATATTTATGACGTAATCTACATCCTAGAGTAGACTAACTCTCTTTAAGCTCATCTAGCTCACTATAGGGTCTACAGATTGAGATCTTATGTTACATAAACAATACTATAACAGTTAATTCTTGTAATGTTTAAATTATACAGATTATTAAAAACTTTCCATAAATTCATTGGCAGTATAAAAACAGTGGTGGAGCAACTGCACTTTTAAATAGTGTGAAAGTACAAGTGGTCTTATGGTCTTACACATAGTGTAAGGTAATGAATGATAAAAGTATTTGGAAAATAATGATCTGTTATTTTTTATAAAAATTACCAGTACTTACTTTGAAAACATGCTTCATATTTTTGTGCCTACTTCATGTTAACTGAAACAAACCTTTACACTCTTAGTTATGGATGTAAAGAGAATAGTGAGAGTCAAATGTTTAAGAGCTGGACGCTGACCTTAAAATTCCATGCTCTTTCCCTGGAATCACAAGAAACAACTGAATGTTAACAGGAATGGCCCAGTAATGAACCATTCAAGTAATTAATAAGAGATATCTTGGAAATGGCTGACGTCACAAAGAAAGTCATTGTGTGGTTTAGAAAGATCTCTATTTTTTGAGTAGCGTTATACAACATTTACTCTGAATGAAGAGCACTTCACAGGCTAATCCCAAAAAGTTCAAAATATACATTTTATTTTCTATGTAAATATCTTATTTTAATCAAGACCCATTCTTTTAGAAAATAAAAACGTTCAAAAAATGTTCCATGTAAAGGATCATTGGGAGTGGGGGATATTCTTGAAAATCTTTATGTTGCATCCTTGAAAATTACTGAACTTAAATACCAAGTTTGGTATTTACCTGAGTTTTTGTTTTCAAGTTATGCTGTTCACAGACACACACACAAACATAGACCTTCTAAAAATGCTATTTTTTGGATTCAGGGGCATCAAAACGTGTATTTACAGTGAAATCTTGGTATAGATTTTCGGGTGGAATGCTATACTTACTATCTATAGTAGAGAAAGTAAGAACAGTTTGTATACCCAGAGAAAGTCATGTGAATGTATTGCATCAGATTTTCTGTCTATCAATTTCTTATCTGGTGCCAACCTATGTTTATCCATTAAAATTATTTTCTAACTTGATCTCACATTTGAGAAACATATATACTTTGATTTTTGTACAAAAGTTATAAACTGTGATACATCAGGACTTCTTTACGTCATCATCAACATTCTCCAATTGGTGCAGTATTTTTCCCACTGATTATGGCTTTGATGTGATTGGTGCTTGTGCCATGAATTTTCACAGCGTACTGTGTGGTGGCAAATGAAAATTTAAGATGATGATTTGGTTTTTTAAGATATGGAGTTTTTCCCAAACATCTAATTCTACTGTTTATCTTGCAGGTTTTACGAGCATTATATTTTGTATTTGGAAATTGTGGTCATACCTCCATTGTTATTCAGGATATACTCCAGTTCAGATTGCTGTTTGTGCTGTGCTTCTCTGCCAGGATTGTTGCTACATATTTAGGACTCTAAGCCATAACGCCTAGCTGAGGGATGTTATTTTTAAGTAGAGGAGCAACCACAGGGCATAGCTGTAGGATCTGGAGGCTAAACCCCTACTTTAGCTGTGCAGTGTTGCCAGTTTCTCCTATATAACTACAGGGGCTAACCAGGTTGGGTGGACAATATGATGTCATTCAGGCAATGATACTGCTTAAATCCCTCCTCTGGCATTACTTCAACTTTTATGAAAGTGTTTTTTATGTTATTCATCGCCCACTCCATACGGGAGCGGAACTGTTGATTGTTACCACGTGTACCACAAAATATCACCAATGGTGATAATGAGGTAAACATGTCCAAGTAAATTACCTTCCTGTGATGTGCCAATGTTAGAAATTCCAACTCAGAAACAATCATCTAATAAATAATAGTAATTGTTGTTGCTTGCTAGACTGCCCATGGCAAGTGGACCTGAAGAGCTGGAGGCTGCACTCCAAGCCAGCGCAGGTACAAAGTTAAAGCTGCTACCACAAGACAAGGAACACAACTGGCATGTTGGTCTTCCTGGCATCATTGGCAGTTCTGCCACCACTACAGTCACCACCATCAAGTCATCGCCAAGTTATGGAGGGTAAGTAAGCTCTAAAATCACATATGTTGGCTACTGTTTGTAACAAACATTCATCAACATTGTTTGCATACACAAAGTAATATAGGTGCTTAGAATAAAAACTCCAAAATATAATATTGTACAACAGAAGTCTAGAAACACTAACATCACTAAGGGCTGATTTGATGTTAAAAATACTCTTAATATCTTGTTAACTAACATTATGTTAAAACTGTTTCGTTTCATCAAGCTTTTACAGAGAATTGAATTGTTAGGTAACATCTTGTTAAGGCTGGTTCGTAATATCCTGAGAATAGTAACCAAAATGGAAACAAGGACAAGAAGCAATGCAGCATGCAAGATTTTGGTTCACAACAGCCAGGTTACGAGGACAAGAATGTATATCAATGATCATATCCATCACAAAGTGCAAAGTCGATTTTGCACATTGGGATTTCATTTGTTTTTAACTGACCAGTCATATTTTTTTCACCTGCTTGCAATTCAGGCAACATAATGCAGGTTAAGCAATAGAGTTAATATCATCTAAATGCAGATCCATTACATTTCTGATTCCTGCAGTTGTACCAAGCTTTCATTCCTTTACTTAATGGTGTACATTAAAGTTGTTTGGTGTTCTTTGTTAATTTCTACAGGTTTTTGCTGTTCTTTGTAGCTTTTGCCATAAAGCCAGTTTTGAGTTGCATATAAACAAACTACAGATGAGCCCGTGGTAAATGGATCTGCGAGTGTCAGGATCTCAGGCTACTAATTTCTTCCAGTTTCATGTTTCCAGCTATAGAGAGCAATAGACTCTAATATGCCGCGTCCAGGAATTTGGCCAAGTCTTCTTTCCCTTTCCCGGGAAAGCTTCCCATCAATTGTGAACACTGCCATTAAAATACATGTATTTGAACTTTGTCGATCTGGTTACAATTCTCGCTTGTTGCGAACCAGCCTTTAATGACAAGACAACACCTTTCAAGAAGACAATGACTGAACTAGGTAGCAGTGCAGCACTCTCTGTTTCAGTAGCATACAATAGGCATTTGATTTTGTTGATTGAGGTTAGAATCGCGATATCAGCTAAAAATCTAGGTTCAGAGGAACTAATGAATGTTTCACCGTTTGTAAAGGTGTTAGAGTTTATAGAACTGGTTGTGGAATTATCGAGTGCAAAAATACAGATTAAACTTATGAGAATGCAGCCTGGGAGAAAATCTGTGAGGAATTTAATTGCAATGCACATGTTTCTCCCAGGTCCAGTAAGCAACTCGACAGTTTTATGCTAACACAAAAACCGCTAGGTGTGAAGAGCGTTCAGATTGATTTAAAACTATATTCAAACCAAAGGAGTGAAAATGTGTTATCATTTAGCTAAAATGTTTAGCTACTGCCAGCCTGATGTAAGCAGAAACGTAAGGTTTCCACTCACCTCAATTTTGAAGCTGCTGAGTTGAGATTCTTTGCTAGAACTCCTGATGTATTGTTTAATATTTTCACACTCTTATAAGGGTCTTACTTGAGTTCTCATGTATTAAAAATTGCTTACTTTCTCTACCACATACACTCATAGAGAAGGTATTGCATTCCACCCAACATTTTGACACTGTGATTTCACCAAAAATACATGTTTTGAGGGCCCTGAATAAATACAAAAAAAGCTTTTTAGAAAATGGTCGTTGTGTATATTTGTGTCTGTGAGCAACATAACTTAAAAACAAAACATCAGATGTGATATTCAGTTCTAATAATGCAACATTAACATTTTGAAGAAATCTCCCCCACCTCAAACTACCCTTTACATAGAAGATTTTTCCAAATTTTTTATTTCTTAAAAGTGGCTCTAACGATTTAGATGACAGATAAAATGTATATCTTGAAATTTCTGGGAATAGCCTTTGAAATCCCTTCATTCAGAAGGAAGTTTGTATAATCTATATAACTGGTAAACATTAACCATACTACACAAGAAAAGTAAATCTCTTTAAGACACAGAATTTATGTCAAATAACTTCATTTTATATAGACCATACATAAATCAAAAAATAGTCATCTTATCAGACTCAAAATCAACCATAGATGAAATAATAAATTACAATAATAAAACAACAAGAAATATTAAACAAATAAGAAGCAGTTGAAACTAGAAATCATGTCACTCTACAATGGATTCCAGCCCATGTTGGACTTTTGGGCAATGAACATGCAGATCAATTAGCAAAGAAAGTTGCAATACAACAAATAAAACCTGTAGGACAAATAGAAATAAATAAATAATTAAATAACATTAAACAACATTTCAAAAGACAGCAGAGACTTGATGAAGAAGATAAATTAAAAGATAAAGATTATAAGAATATTAAAGATAAAGTTGATATACAAAAAATGCCAAAGAAGACTGCAGTGGCCTTATTTAGGATGGCAACTGGCCACAATTGCCTCGCAGAACATCTCTACAAGATACGATGCCTACCTACACCCAAGTGCACTCTCTGTGAAGAAGATGTCATCCTGAACAAACAAAGGCCTTAAAAGTGATAACTTACAGACTTTATATTGGGAAGCCAGAGGGAAAATGATGGATCAATTAATCCCAAGTGCTATTGGTTAACAACAACTTTTTTTAAAGCATCAGACATGCCCAAGACATGTGTTATTAATGGTTCTAATTGTTGAACACTTAGCCGTTCTTTTAAAGTCATGTCAACATTCAGTTGTTTCTCGCGATGTTATGGAAACAGTATGGAATTTTAAGGTCAACATATAGCATTCAGTTCTTAAACATTTGACTATCACTGTTCCCTTTGTATTTATAACAAAATGTTCAATGTAGCTATTTCCGGAAAGGTTTATGTCAATTAAAATCAAGTAGGTAGAAAAATAAACTTTCGTAAGTATAATTTGTATACTTACTAATAAGCAATCGAGGGCAGAGAAAGTCATGTGAATATAACACATTCAAATTTTTATTTATTTTATTTTATTCCATTACCAGCTTGTATCGTTTCCATTCGAGAGTGATTTCTATGTCTCTTGAAGTGTTTCAGTGCACTGTGATTTGCTAAGGACTGTACAGAAGGTCTTGCTGAGTAAACTCACACTTTTACAGTACTGTCCATTTACTCTACCCTTTATCAGAATATGTAAAGGAACAGATATATGTAATCTCAGCTTGTGCATTAAAAGTTGCATCCAGCTGAGAAAATGTGGACAGAGAGCATTGGAGAATGGTTTGCAATTGACTTGACAGTATCAGGTCACATGGTTAGTACTGCCAAAGGTACACAGAGCGAGGGAAATGGTTAGACAAATCCAATAATGATGATCCCAGAAAAGAATTTGCCAGATTACCTTGAACAACAAGGGAATACCTTGCCATCGGAATATTTAATGGTTCATAAATTAAGAAGGATGATGCAAAGAGATCTGATGTGTTACATTCACATGACTTTCTCTACCTCTATCATTTATTAGTGGGTGTACAAATTATTCTTATGAAAGCTTATTTTTGTATCTACTTTATTTTAATCAAGATAAACCTTTGTACCTTGCTTTACCACATGTCTAGTGTAAGGGTTTTGGTTCATCTCCTGCATTACTGCGAATAATACAAAGTTTACTGTATAATTTCATTGTATTAATACAAACAGAATTGAGGATACAAGTGAAATAATGATGTAACCGTAAACCTAAACACAAGTCTTACAAGTTACTATACATTTCTTATCTCTACACTTGAGTTCCTCCCGGGACCAAAAGACTCAAACCCTGAGGTTGCCGAGCTATTGGATCCTGCTCATAGCGTATCTAACACTAGAAGGACCAACAACGGTTATTTTGACTGGTACCTTTTCATTTATAATATAATTTAATTGAGGATATCTTGTGCATGAAATAGCACATTTATTTGCATTTTAAAGGAGTTTAAATAATAAACAAAGTGAATCAGTTATTTTTTACAGCACTCTGCCTACAAACATGGGGTCATACACGAGGGTAGTCCCAGAAGTACCCGACTTGTTTCAAGCAAATGACTATGGTAGAAAGTACCACCCTTATAAAGCTTAAGTTTGAAATTTGACAATGCTACGTTGTTTTGTTTGGCAGCCATTTGTAAATATGGATAAAACTGGCCATCGTTATGTGATACAATACTTTCATTTGAAAGGACTTAGTCCAACTAATATTAAAGCTGAGCTAGATTCTACTCTGGGGGAGTCTGCTCCTTCGTTTACAACAGTAAAATATTGGGTGGCAGAGTTTAAGGGAGGCCGTACGAGCTGCCAGTGGTCGACCAAATGAGGTGACCACACCAGAAATTGTGAGGAAAACCCACAAAAAGGTATTGGATGACTGTCGACTGAAAGTGTGTGAGTTAGCACACATCATAGGCATTTTAAAAAGTGCTGTACATTGCACACTAACTGAAAATTTAGACATGAGAAAGCTGTGTGCCACGTTTGCTCACACTGGAACAAAAACAGCGTCGTGAAGATGTTTCAGTTGAGTGTTTGGCGATGTTTCACTGCAATAAAGTCAAATTTTTGCGTCGATTCATAACCATGGATGAAACATGGCTGCATCACTTCACACCTAGGATGAAGGAACAGTCAAAACAGTGGATTGAAAGGGGAGAATCGGCTCCAAAGAAGGTGAAGACAGTTCCATTTGCAGGCAAGGTCATGGTGTCAGTTTTTTGGGATGAGGTGGGATAATTTTCATTGATTATTTTCAAAAAGGAAAAGCAATCAATGGCGAGTATTATGCAAACTTATTGCAGCATTTGAATGATGAAATGAAGCAAAAATGGCCGTATTTAGCAAAAAAGAAAATTTTGTTTCATCAAGACAATGCTCCAGTTCACACATCCATTATTGCCATGGTAAAAATCAATGAGTTAAAGTTCGAATTGCTTCCTCATGCACCTTATTCACCAGACTTAGCCCCTTCTGATTATTTTCTGTTTCCAAAGTTGCAGAAATGACTTGGTGGTAAACGATTTGCCAACAATGAAGAGGTGGAGTTTACAGTTGATGGCTATTTTGCAGAACTCAACGGTTCTCACCATAAACAGGGTATCAAAGCTATTGAACATTGCTGGGAAAAGTGTATGGAGCTGAAAGGAGACTATGTAGAGAAATAAATATGTTTTTGTGTTTTCTTTGTTAGGTTGGGTACTTCTGGGACAGCCTTGTATATTCAATTGCATACTTTTTTAGCATTCTGAACTAATTTGTAACATTGGTAACAATCTATTTGAGTATAACAGTCAAACAATCAGTTGAATGTTTTGTCTTTAGTAAAATCCACTATTTTGGTTGAAACACTTAGCATACACATACCTCTTACACTTCATACACACATTCTTGGTTTTATTAGGACCTTTGCACTCTTCAATTTGACATGTTTTACGTGCCCTACCTTGTTTGGTCATCATAACAATTGTATGTGTTGGTCATGTCCTCGACAGCTTATATTGAGATGAGAGTTTTCCTGCTGGCTTCAAAAGAAATTCTTGTTTGCTTACTTTTTCTCCTGTGACATTCCAGCTAGGTCCAGTACAATGAAGAAAACGTGCATTGGCCAGGAACCAAACTTGACCATTTGATCTACAATGTAGCTAGCAGTTTCTGGATCCACTTCCACAGTCTGATACATTGAACTTAGCAGGAGAACATTTTTCTTGGCCTTTCCTTTATGTGACATGACAGTAATATCATCAGATTTGTACAAGATGATGTCGTACAAAGATACAGTTGCAGGAGGAGGAACCTCTCTTCAATGTGCCCACCTGGTTGTGTTGTTCTATTTCAACTCATCAGCAAGACTTCTAGAGGTAAAAAACTTGTCACAAATAACATTTCTTCCTTTTGAAGTGAAAGATTGTATTGCTCATGTGATAACGTGCTGTATTACTGACATGTTAGGTGGCCGTTCATCATGTTTTCCCAAATAAGGAAACCCATTCACGATAAACTTTGTTTCAGAGTCTGTGGCAAGGCAGAAGTTAAAACCAAACTTTCTGGTTTGTTACACACATATTGAGCCTTGCTTGGATACAGCTGCTCATCTGTAGTAATAACTGCAGTTTTGTACAAATGGACTCTGGACTGGAGTGGCTGTTTCAAAGCCATCTGTCTTCAGTCACTAGTCGCATGTATGTTTATCATGAAATCTCAGGATCCTCATGATCTCAATAAATTTGTTTCTTTCCGTAACATGACAGAAAATGGTGACCTGTGACCATACAAATTTCAAGCAGAAGTTCTTCCCTTCTTATTGTGCATGGGCATAGCTGCTTCAAGTTGGTGTAGCTCAAGAACCCAGAGTTGTCCTAAAGGTCTTCAGTATTTTATATTGTGGAGGGTGTTAGCATCCATCAACACTAGTTCCCACTCACTATAAGTTTGTTCACGTGATCTGTAGGACCTGGCATTTCTGTCAGTACATTATGATGCCCCCAGGTTCAATTCTTGTCCACACTGTTAGTTCCACAGCTGGAAAAATTGTTTCCTGTGGTTTTTGACGTCTGCGATTGAATCTGCCTCTTTTGTGTGGTGCTATTTGCGACAATTCAGCAACAGCCTCTTCCTCTACAGGTTCTTGATTTGTTGTATTATCACCAACATCCATTCTATCCAATTGATGAGGAATGCATTCAGCATCGTTGTCATTATCATCATAAGCAAGTATGTTGTGACTCATTGTCTGATTAACTTAGAAATAATTCAATAGTTCATCATTATTTCAAAGATACTTACGATGGTAATTGTGTAGTGATAAAATATAACTTCAAAAAATATTTTATAATTCAATGTACTGACACAGTTGTCACGCTAAACATTATCAAACTAGGCTTCAACCTTGGATTACTTTCAGAACATGTTGTTACCGGTGTTTAGTTATGACGCACTGGTCAAAATGACCAGCTACGGTCCTTTAAGGGAGTATGTATAATTTGTTTAAAATCTACTGTAAAAACTTGAACATTTAATCACTGTTGCTCTAATACGTTAAAAGTCACAGCAATAACACGCTACCTATAATGTTTTAAAGAATTCTGACCAGTTAAAATGACCAGCTACGGTTCTTTAAGGGAGTATGTATAATTTGTTTAAAATCTACTGTAAAAACTTGAACATTTAATCACTGTTGCTCTAATACGTTAAAAGTCACAGCAATAACACGCTACCTATAATGTTTTAAAGAATTCTGACCAGTTAAAATGACCAGCTACGGTTCTTTAAGGGAGTATGTATAATTTGTTTAAAATCTACTGTAAAAACTTGAACATTTAATCACTGTTGCTCTAATAGGTTAAAAGTCACAGCAATAACACGCTATCTATAATGTTTTAAAGAATTCTGACCAGTCAAAATGACCAGCTACGGTCCTTTAAGGGAGTATGTATAATTTGTTTAAAATCTACTGTAAAAACTTGAACATTTAATCACTGTTGCTCTAATAGGTTAAAAGTCACAGCAATAACACGCTATCTATAATGTTTTAAAGAATTCTGACCAGTCAAAATGACCAGCTACGGTCCTTTAAGGGAGTATGTATAATTTGTTTAAAATCTACTGTAAAAACTTGAACATTTAATCACTGTTGCTCTAATAGGTTAAAAGTCACAGCAATAACATGCTATCTGAATGATCTATAATGTTTTAAAGAATGTTGACCAGTCAAAATGACTGAGATAGTCGCTCTGCTTCACCTTGCTTGCTAACTTTTGTCAGCCATTTGACTTTTACTTTGCCCAAAAACTTGCCTATTTTCCTTATATTTTTTTATATATTTTACCTTCATAAACATTTTCTCTTGAATATGTTTTGTTAAATTTGACCACTTGTTTTTGTACCGATCCTCTCTCTGTTTAGTGTGCTTGCATTCCAAAATTATGTGCCACTTATTATCCTTCAAGTTACACAAACTTGCATTAAAAGCTATTAACCCGTCATTTGTCGCTAAATGAGCATTTTGCTCACACTTTTGATTTTTTTACGATAATGACTGCTGATAAAATCTTCTCACTCAATCTAGCTGACTTTTAAACTTTCCTGAAGCAGTTGTTTAAGTTAGATTTAACAACAATCACATTGACAATGGTTTATGCAATCTTTGTCCAGTTGCGGCACAGCTGTGAGCGGTTTGCTCATCAAGCGACAAACCGTGCTATTCAATTGTTGTGCAGTCTGCAATCATCCTGGCTTGAAGCTGAAATCTAGAAGCCCTACTTTGTGTTCGTTAAAAATATTCCTTCATTTGAATTGTTTTCATTGATATTCAGTTAGGTTTTTACAATGAGTGGAGCAAAAAAAAAAAAAAAAAAAATCCTTCTGCTAGCCTTACAACAGGATGGAAGGGATTCTCAAGGTATGTTTATTTTTACTTTTTGTTATAATAAATGTGTATGTAATTAGCATATTTTTAACGTTTCTTTCGACATGGGTTTGAACACTGCTGTTGAGAATCAAATTTAGGCCAACATTAAATGTCATAATCAATAGTGAAACATTTTCTAACATGATTTCTAACTACTTCTTATTTTATTTTATTTTATTTTATTTTAGGCATCACTGCATAGTTGAGTGAAACTAGTACTTCTATTGGCCTAGACAGCGGTGATTTGAACCAGGAAGAAAGATTAGATGAATGTGAATCTGATGCGTCCTTTGAACATAGTTATCACATAATGGATCCAGAACAATCTGCAGGAGATGACTCAGAAACCGAAAGTGATTTTCAGCCGATAGGTCTCTCATATATTGGAAAAGATAAAATAACAGTATGATCCACCACGCCACCACGCCCCAATGTTCGAAGCCCTAGACATAATATAGTTAGAACACATCGAGGCTGTAAAGGAGAGGCAAAAAATGCAACTTCAGTTGCAGATGCATGGAATTTATTCTTTACTGAAGAGACAATTTTACATATTACAAACTGTACTAACATATATCTCCAAAAAATGTGTACTAAATATGCACATGACCGAGGGACTGTCCTGCTACAACTCCACACAAATTAACTGCTCTAATTGGTATTCTATACATGGCAGGCTGCTCATATCAACATCCAAGAGCTTGGGGCTGATGATTGCACATCTCCTCAATGTTTCATGCCGTGATGTCAAGTTGCAAGTTGTATATTCTTCTCGAGGCTCTACGATTCAATGGCATCAACGATAGAGCTGATAGAAAGTTGATAATCTGGCGCCAATATTTGAGGAATGTGTTGTCAGATGCATGAATAATTATGAATTAGGAGAAAAGACAACACTTGATGAAATGCTACCTGCTTTCCGAGGAAAATGTGTATTCTGGCAGTACATTCCATCAAAACCATCAAAATATGGAATTAAAATTTTTGCATTGGTAGATTCTGAAACATATAACGTTTCAAATCTAGAAATCTTCCCAGGGAAGTAACCGGAAGGTCCATACCAGACCGATAATAAAGCATCTAGTGTTGTGAATAGAGTAGCAGCACCCATTTTGATTAGCGGAAGAAACATTACCATGGATAATTATTTTACATCTGTTCCACTAGCCTTCGAGTTGCTACAAAAGAAAACTACTGTGGTCGGAACACTAAAGAAGAACAAGGGGAGTGCTAAGCAAGCAGTGGAAGAGAGTGGACGTGTTAGGAGGAAGCTCCTGGAGTGGATGAAAGAGGGGCTTAAGTAACCATGGGAATTGGCATTGAGGTGTATAGAGCAAGAATTGGAACATTTAACAAGTTAAAGTGGAAGGATTCAAAAACAAACAAAGGTGTAGAAGAGATGGCAAACATGTTTCTGCTCACTTGTATAATAGGTATACTATTGATAATTGGTGGAGTTGAAATCAACCCTGGGCCAAATGGGGATCAGAACGTCATGGAACAAACGTTGGCATACATTAAAGATATGGATGAGAGATTAGGAATTAAACTCAGTGGGATGGAAAAGGAACTAATAGATATCAAGGGAGAGATCAAAAATGAAATGCAAGATATACGAAATGAGGTACAGAAAGTTAAAAGAAGAGTTGAGCTGCTGGAAGAGAGACACCGCAGATTCAATCTGGTTATAGCAGGAGTGAAAGAAAGGAACGGAGTATGGCCTGTAGATGAGGTCAGAGAGATTATAGAAGGAAAGCTTGGTTTGAAGTTACAGGGCTGGGAGATTAGAGAAGCATTTAGAGTGGGGAGAGCAAGAGGAGCCAGAATGATAGTTGCAAGATTTACGTCAGTGCAGTTTGTTTATGAAGTATTGAAGAAATCAAAGTTACTAAAAGGAACAAATATCTTTATAAACAGAGATTTATCGGTGGAACAACGGGCCTTGAAGAGGGATTTAATTCAGCAAATGATCTTGGCAAGAATGGAAGGGAAACAGGCCTTCATAAAGAATCTACGACTGTGGGTCGACGGGCGCATGGTGACGGGATACGAAAGTGACTCAAGGAACAGGATATGGCTCAGCGAAATATATCCGAGACCAGAGAATGCAGAGGAAGTCCAAAGAGCGATCGGAGACCAGAGGACAAGGATCGACACATGGAAGTTACATCACCGATACGTGGAGCTGGTGGAAAGAAGATGACGGTATCGGAGACAAGGCGTGGAGATGACGTAGCTAGAACGTCAGATCAGAGTGACGCAAGGACATCAGCTGGCGAAACAAGGAAACTGATTTCACCAAGGAGGGAGGAAGCTAAACTGGCACATGATCTGGCTGTGGGGAGGGCGGGGGCGTGGTCTCAGAGTGATGGAACGGAGGGAGAGGAAAGTATTGTGTCGACACCCAGTGGGAGTATACTGGTTTTGGACAGAAATTTAGCGGGTCCGTCAAAGGAGAAAACTGGAATAGAATTACGAAGTAGGAAAGTGTTGGACAGGTTTAGAAGTAGAACAGGTTCACAATAGGGAAAGGGAAAAGGAAGAAGGAAGATCGGGTTCTGGAATTGCGAGGGATTAAAAAATAAAATATTTACAGGGAAGTTGAGACATCTACTAGAAAAGATAGATTATTTAGGGGTAGCAGAAACCTGGCTGAGGGAGGTAAACATAGAGGTTAAGGATTATACATATGTTGGAATAGAAGGGGAGGGGTTAGCAGTGAGGGGAAGAGCCTCTGGCGGAGTGGGTTTATTTGTAAGACAATCCATGGGGAAAGTAGTAAGAGATACTTGGTCCAGGATTAAAAATGTTTTGTGGATTGTATTGGAAGATAAACTGATAAATGAGAAAACCATATGTTTAGGTGTAGTGTATAATGCACCAGCTCCCTCGCAATACCACAATCCTGAATTGTTGAAGGCGCTAGAGAGAGGTATAAATAGGTTAAGAGAGAAGTACGCGAATACGGAAGTAATAATAATGGGGGATTTTAATATCAGAATAGGTGAAGGAGATGTGAATATAGAGTGTGATATGTTTGTTGGAAATGAAACACGTTCCAGAAGGGAGCAGTTCAGGCAAAGTAAAGATAAGTGTATTGATAAGTTAAGTGATGGTTTTATCGAATTTTGTGAAGTGAACGCTTTAGACATATTGAACGGTAAATATGGAGATGATTTGGAGGGAGAGTTTACTTTTGTTAATATGAATGGGCAAAGTGTCATTGATTATATATTATGGCCGATTAGCAAGGCATATACAATAGAAAACTTTAAGGTACTAAACTTTGTATCTAATAGCTCCCACTTCCCGCTGGTAGTGGAGATTCAAAGGCGATCAGAGGAAGTACGGGAATTCAGACGGGAATGGGGAAAGAATACTAAGAAATATATTGAATTTAAATGGAGGGAGGAACAGAGGATAGAATTTAAACGAACATTAGATTCCAAGCATGGTCAAATATGTCAACAGGGAATGATTGTTATGATAAGGAACCAGGAAATAGAGAATGTAAACAATATTTTTAATATGTTAATGCAAAGAGCAGGGGAAGGGATGAGAAGGGGGAGAGGCAGGGTAATAAAGGAAATAGGGTGGTATGATGAGGAATGCAAAATAACAAAAAAGGTGGTGAAACAGGCATTAGTAAGATGGAAAAAGAGAGGGTATGAGGAAGATAAGAAGGAATACCTAAAGAGTAGGAATTTATATAATGCACTATTAGAAGAAAAGAAACAAGAATGGAGAAATAAAGAACAAAGTAAATTGATTAAAGTATTAAGGGAAAACAATGCCAGTAAGGTGTGGAGAGTGTTAAAATCCACGTATAATAAATGGTTAGCTAAACCAAATATCACTTCAGCAGATTGGATGGAGTATTTTAAAATGTTATTCGAGGAGGAGGGCTTTATCAAGATGAAGCCAGTGGCAGATTTTGGAGTGGGATACATAGATATATTAGATAGTGAAGTAACAGATGAGGAGGTAGTGAAACAAGTGAAGGTAATGAAAAACAATAAGGCAACAGGTATTGATGGAATTCCTCCCGAGTTTATCAAAGAATGGTGTAGCGATGAGACTAGAGTAAAGATGTTTACTGATTTGTTTAATGTAATAAAAACCAAGGGGTATATACCGAAGCATTGGGGGAAAGCAATAATTCATCCTATATATAAAGGTAAGGGGAGTGTTGATAAGCCCAATAATTACAGGGGAATAGCATTACTTTCAAATGTTGGAAAGATTTTCACAGGGATTTTAGCTAATAGGATACAAAACTGGGTAGAGGAATATAATATCCTCTCGGAGTTTCAAATGGTTTCCGTAAGAGGAGGAGAACGGTAGATAACTTATTCATAATTAAAACTCTGGTGGATAAGTATTTAAAAGAAAAAAGGGGAAAATTATACATGGCATTTGTTGATTTGGAGAAAGCGTATGACCGCATTGATTTAAATTTGTTGTGGCACAAACTTTTGAGGAAGGGAGTAAGCCAACAGATGGTGAATTTATTTAATGCTCTATACAAGGACAACACATTTTGTGTGAAAGTAGGAGTAGGATTGGTGACAAAAGAAGTAAATCAAAGGAAGGGGCTACGACAAGGATGTAAATTAAGTCCAGTGTTATTTAATCTGTACATTGATGATATCCTCACTGAGATAGGAAGGAATAATAGTTGGTTGCCTACGATAAATATGGTATCAATCCCTGGGTTATTATTCGCTGATGATTTAGTGATAGGATCAGTTTCAACGATTGGTTTGAAGCAGTCCCTACAGCAAATGAATAAATACTGTGATGAGTGGAATTTGAAAGTAAATCAAGAGAAGACTCAAATTATAGTGTTTAAGAAAGGTGCCAAACTGAGCAAGTATGAAAAGTGGAAGAATGGAGAGAAGGAATATAAAGTGGTCAGAGACTGTATATATTTAGGGGTTAAAATGGATGGGGGCGGAAAATGGGAGAAACAGAAGAAACTGGTATTGACAAAGGGGAAAGGGGCAATGGCAGCGATTAGAGGGTGCAAATATAGAATACCAGATATAAATGTTAAATGGCTAGAGAAAATATATAACACAGTAGTTGAAGCAAAAATGTTATATGGTAGTGAAATATGGGGAGTAGAACGAGGCTGGGAAGAGATAGATATGGTACATAGGAGTTTCTGCAGAGAAGTGTTAGGCCTGCCAAATGCTACAGTTAAGGAATTTGCTCTAATTGAAATGCAGAGAGTGGGGGGGAAAGGGGTAATAATGGAGAGAGCTCTTAAATATTGGTACAGACTATTAAATTTAGAAGAGAAGAACTTGTTGAGGCAGTGTTTGGAATTCCAAGAAAGGAGCTTAAAGAAGAATGGGTGGAGTTATAGTATACAAACTAATTTGGAAAATAGTGGTCTAGGGGAAATCTGGAGAAGGAGGGAAAATAATGTTAAGGGTTTCTGGAAAGAAGCTAGGCAGAGGTTTGAAGATATAGAGATACAAAATTTATTTAGCAACATTGGGAACAAAAGTTCCTTGGAATCATATATATTAATAAAAAATGTATGGGCTAGAGAACAGTACGTGGATAACACAAATAAGGAACAAAGAGAAAGTATTGCCTGGGCACGAGCAGGTGTATGGAGATTAATAGGAATGAGAAATGGGTTCCCACAGAATCAGTGCCCAATATGTGAGGAAAGAGAAGATTTAGAACATATCGTGTTTGACTGTAAAGGTACACAACATTGGAGAAAGGTAGCTATAAATGGGAAATGGTTAAATCGGGACAGGAAAGTAGCTTTAAGCAAGATTTTTAACAAGGATAGTAAAAAGGTAGGAGAATACTTGTCCAAAGTTAAAAAGAAATGGTTATGGACAATAAAAAGAGATGTAAATTAATTTCATCAAGTGATGTTAAGTTTTGTAATTATATTATTATTAGTATATTATTATTATTATTATTATTATTATTATTATTATTATTATATATTATTACTATAAGATTATTATTTTGGTACCATTACTATTATTTTTATTATTATTATTATTATTATCATCATTTTTTATGTTATAATAAGAGTGTAATATGGGTAGAATATGGCAAGATAACAGCTTGGGCTGATGTATAGCCATATTCTAAGGAAGATTGCTAGCACAAATAAACAAAACAAAGAAGAACAAAAAAGAAATTCCACACATTTTTGTAAATACTAAAGAGAGGCCAGCTTGTAGCAGTTGTATGTTTGGTTTCCTCAAAACGGGGGTTTAGTGTTATATGTGCCTAAAAGAAACAAAAGTGTGCTGCTGCTTTCAGCACTACATTCTGGTGATGAAATTGATGAGGAAACCGGCGACCAAAACAAACCGCACATAATTACCTTCTACAACAAAAGTTGATATTGTGGACGAACTGATATCTCAATATTCAATATCCAGAATTACCTGCAGGTGGCCAATGACGGTATTTTATGGCTGTTTAACATTGGTGCAATAAATTTTTAGATAATTTATTTCACTAATACAGAGAAGAAATTAGCAAATATTTTTGAAACATTTGGCTCTAGAACTTATAAAAACCCCATGTGAGAGTACGTCTGTCTATTTCAAATTTGTCAGACAACTTGCGAGTCTCAGTGAAGAAAATTGTTGGTAATGAAGAGGAGAATGCAAAAACTGCAACTACTGTGAACATGTTCACTGTGCCCTCGGCGAAAGAACAGAAAAACCAAGAAAAGCTATTGTAAATGTAACAAATATTTGTGCAACGAACACGCAAGAATTACCTGTGATAAGTGCCTTGAGCTGCCAGTGTTACCACCATCACCATAATTTGTTTTTAGGAATATATTGATTTTGTGCTATATTTAGGTATTGCATATAGTACCATATTTAACAAACACTAAACTTATAATTTTGTCAATGAAGACATTGGATTTGAATTTATTTCAAATACCTACATATACTATATTTAGTCAACTGCAAGTTAATATTCTTTACTTTATTGTGAAGACAAATATTTTGTGATCACTTCAAAAAAAATGTCATTTGTAGTAGATTTAGAAAATTATAATTTATGTGTTATTAAATTGCGTTATTGACATAATGTTATCTCTTGTTACGTGTATTTATTACAAACCGTGTCACAACAATGGTAGCGACAAATGACAGGTTAAAGCATCTATTAATAAATTACTAGGGATGCAAATAAAACAGATTTTATACAGCAATAGTCGAGGCAAAAATGCTCTATGGAGTTGAGATTTGGGGTTTGTAGAAAGGGTGGTCTAATGTGGATATGATCTATAGGAGCTTTTGTAAAGAAATTTTGGGCTTGCAATGGCATGGCACAAACAGAACTAGAGAAAAAATTATGTAAAGAGTGTTGAAATGTTGGGTTAAAATTGGAATCTAAATGAACATTATCCTTTACCTCAATGTTTGGTAGTATAAGGAAAGACTTAATCAAAAACATGCTTGATTCAGTAAGATAAAGGAAACTATGATGACAATTGGTTTTGGGGATATGTGGAGAGCAAGGAAATTTTTGCAAAATTGGAAAGAAATTGGGTTAAGACTGAAAGATACTGAAAGACAAGATAGGTGGGTGGGTGAGTTTATTCACTGATTGGAAATCTGTTACAATCTCATGGCTTCGCCAAGTACAGTAGAATAATCTATTTCTATAAATAATTACATCACAAATATAAGCAATTCAATAAGTTACTATATACATAAAAAGATAGTTAAACATTACTTTATTGTGTATTCTATACCTTGTAGCTAAAGAACTCATAAAATACCTGTATATTATAAAAACAGTGATCAATTAAAAACCTCTGAATCTAGGTGGATGTTTGTCATTAATTTTTGTTGTAATTAAATTATACATCAGGATTCCTGAATGTAATATAGAGTTAACCTTTTTTGTCGTTCTGGCGGCTTGTGAATGTTATTCCTGCTTCTAGTGGAGTGCTCATGTATGGTGCTGTTTGAGTAGAAGCAATGAATGTTATTTATAAAGCAAACTGTTTCTAAGATGTACAAATAGGATAGGGTGAGTATATTGTTTTGTTTGAAATGTGTTCTACAGTGTTCAGTTCTCTTTAAATTAAATATGTTTGTAATTATTAAATAGTTTATTTACATCAGTAGAATTTCCCCATAGGCTTATGCCATAGGCAAGCACTGACTGCACATATGAGAAATATGTAATTTTTATTGTATGAGAATTACAGATATGTTTTAGCACTGAGATTGTGTGGTGTGCTCTATTAATTTTTTATGTAATGCATTGTATGTGTAGTTTCCAGTTCAAGAATTTATCAATAGTTATTCCTAAGAATTTTGTGTCCAATACGTGTTGAATTATTTTACTATTATAGGTAATTACTGGTTCAGTATTTACGTTTCTTCTATTAGATACTGCAAAGAGATTTATTGCTGTTTAATGTAAGTTTGTTTATGGACAGCCATTGCATCATAACACTATTGGCCTGATGTTGCAAGTATATCCCCTAAGTATACAGCTGGTATCATCAGCATACATGATAGTTTGTCCATGAGGTATATTGAGTGGTAAATCGTTTATGTACACTAAAAACAAAAGAGGTCCAAGAGGAACCCCACCTTTTACAGTTAATGAAGTGGAGCTAAGATACTGGCCACTGGTATCATTTCTTATCACTGTGACTTGCTTTCGATTAGTGAGATATGGCTTAACCACGTATGGGCTACACCTCGTATACCTTATGCTTCCAATTTGGATAACAAGATAGTGTGGTCTACTAAGTCAAATGCCTTAGATGAATGAATAAGCAGAGTGTGGATTTGCCGGCATCGACTCCTTCGAGCGTTTGTTTAAGGAAGGAATAGAAAGCATTAGAAAGCATGTTCTTGTCTTTTTTCTAAAGCCATTTGGATGGTCACTGAACACATGTTTTTCCAGAAAAACTACAATTTGATTAAACATTGCAGTTTCCAGTATTTTTGAGAATCTGGATTGCAAGGAGATTGGCCTATAAGATAAGCTAAGAGATAAAGGGCAGTTAAATTATATTCAAACCCACTCACAGCCTCTCTCTACTACGTGAGACAGCCGGCAGTTGTCGGGGAAATTACGCCGGCAGAGGCAGACTAAAATCCTTACCTTATAATAGATGCTGGAAATGTTGACCTTCTGCTCTCAAACAGGCAGCATATCTCCTGTAAATATTCATTTTGCAATTGCTTGACAGAGGAAGAAAAATCATATGGTTGGTTCCAGCAAGATTCTGCAACAGCACATATGGCTGCTGAATGATTACATGCAATAAGAGAGGTGTTTGATGACAGAATAATTAGTGTTGATTTGTGGCCCCCTTGTTCTCCTGACCTAACGAGTTGTGATTTTTATTTATGGGGTTCTTTAAAAGACAAAGTGTATCGTTCCAATCCTCGCACACTACAAGAGCTTAGAGAAAACATTATGCAAGAAATCACAAGAATTCCTGCTGCTGAGCTTCAGAGAGTGAGCGAGAATATTTACACGAGATATGCTGCGTGTTTGAGAGCAAGGTCAACATTTCCAGCATCTATTATAAAGTGAGGATTTTAGTCAAAATCCTTACTTTGTCACGAATCCAAAATTTAGGTCAAAACTTTTTTTTAACTGAGCTGCAAATACAGGTTATTGTCAATAACATATGCAAATACTGTTGTTGGTCAAATTTTCTTCACCGTTATATAACTTAGTTGAGAAAAGTTAAAACAGTGTTGTTAAATGATGCAAACATGTTTTTTAGAAGGCTTCAAACATAGTCAACCTAACAACAAAACAATTGAGCAAGTGCGTAAGTTTAATTGAATCTTGGGTACACTAAAACTTTACTTATTTCATATTTGAAATTAATGAAACATGTTTCGAAAGCACCACTTGCTTTCATCTTCAACTTTTTTCAGTTGAAAACCATTTTTCTGGTCCCCATGTTCGAAATATATTAATTTACGAGGGCGGATCGAAAAGTAACGCACAATAATTTTTTTTCTGCCTTGGTATTGCAGCTGGAATGTTGCAATTTCACACAGATATAGTTTGAAGTTTTCACTACAGAGGGTACTTTTTGTTTTATGTATAGCTGTAGCGAGAGAAGCATGAACTAAGCAACAAAGATGGCGCGCATGTTACTGTTGTCCACGTGTGAAGAGCAGAGAGGTGTCTTTCAATATTGGTGGGCCAAAGGGCATAAACCGAATGATATTCACAGGGACATGCATGGCGTGTATGGGGATGATTGTATGGACTGTAGCAATGTCTCCAGGTTGTGTGCATTCTTCCTAGAGGGCTGTGTGAACCTTAGTGATTCACTACGCTCTGGGAGGCCAGTAACAGCTGCAACCCCGCAGAATATCAGAGGCATTGAGGCGGCAATTTTGAACGACTGGCATGTGCAACTGCAAACCTTATCGCCACAGTTCAACATTTCCTATGGTGTAGTGTACGATAGTGTTCATGACACATTGAAATTTCGTAAAATTAGTGCTCGCTGGGTGCCTAAGAACCTGACAGACAACCACAAGGACCAGCGAATGATGACGAGCTTGGATCACCTAACGCGGTACACCACAGAAGGGCATGACTTTTTTAAAGGAATCTCACTGGTAATGAGTCATGGGCATACCACTCACGCCCGAAACCAAGCAGGCAAGTATGGAGTGGAAACATGCTGGTTCTCCAGTGTGACTCAATCTGCTAGGAAAGTGATTGTGACGGTGTTCTGGGATATGCATGGTTTTGTATTGGTGAACAGGGGACCGCTGTGAATGCTGCAGACTACATGAAAACTTTGGTGCCCTTCGTGACGAATGCTACAACATGAATGCTGACATGTCAAAATTCTTTATGACAATGTTCGCCCTCATGTTGCTGCTGCTGTTCGTCAGAAAATCACCAAATTTGTTTGGGAGGTGTTGCAGCATCCACCATACTGTCTGGGCCTTGCACCAACGGACTTTCATCTGTTTGGTCCCATGAAGAAATTCCTGGCCGGCCAATGCTTTGCAACAGATGTAGAAGTGAAATCAGCAGTCCGCAGATGGCTATACAACAAAGAAACGGACTTGTACAAACAGGGCATATTGAAACTGGTATCACGATGGGAGAAATGTGTTGAGAAACTTGGTGACCATGTCGAAAAGTAGGTAAAAGGTGTAAGTTCATTTGTGATTTTTTATTTTTTAAGTATTAAACTTTTTTGTAAAAAAATTATTGTGTGTTACTTTTTGATCCGCCCTTGTACTTACTAATTTATATGCTATGTTAAAATGGTTTCTGTATACTGTATCCTTGCTGTTGGAGCACAAAACAGTAGGCATGTTGGACGAGACTTCAATAAACATTTTTAGAACGCATTATTGCTGTGCACGTGTTAGCAATACAGTTGGGCAAGGTCATTCTTCCCCAGGTTGTATCTAACAATGATGGTGATGTAGTAAGTCTAAATAACGAGTCTGCATGTGGCACCTCCAGCTCTAGAAATTATACAGTGATTTCTGTCACCGTAAAGTCTAAATGATGACAACATTTCTGTGATAAGTGTATATAATCTGTGTGTGGAAGAAGCAAAGAAAAATTGGCAATGTTTCTTAAACTAGTGTAAAGCTCTAGTACTGTGTGCATTCTGAAACAGCTTTATTCGAGGTCGCAGTTCACGGTGTGTCCAAAGGAATTAATGTGATGTCCCAAATCAAGAAATTGCACTCCGAATAGCCACGACCTCTCAGTCTATAGGAGGCACCCAAGGATTCATCAGATGCATGTGCAAGACCAAGTGCTTTTGTGTGAAAAATAAAACACAGTGCAATTCTCTTTCTCCCTTGTTGCAACAAATAGGAATCTTTGATTTTGGTAATTTAATATTCTTATGCTCTTCATTCATTTAAAAGTGTATTTTGTGTATTCAAACATTTATATTCTCAGAATAGTTGTTTAAAATTTTCTGAACTACTATTTATACATTTAATTATTGTTTATGTCTTCAACAAATATTTTTTTTGTAAAAAGGTTTTCTATGCAACTGTATGGAATATTAAATTGTTCTTTGAATTTTTTTTTCTTTGTTTATATACATTACCGTGACAGAGTCTGACATTGTATTTAATGCCTAGGCAATATATACAATGCCCAGGAAAAGTATAAAACAAAGTAAGAATTTTATACTTTGCCAAAAATCGTCTTATTTTATACAGGTATTCTATATAATGTCTGAATTTTATACTTTGCCTATAACACATATGAAAAAGCAGCTGCCTATACATGTATATTTATAGTGGTATATGCTTTTGCATTTTTCATACATTTCCAGCACTGTTAAAACTCATTATTTCCAAGCTTATTGGCGGTGGTCTAGAGGTCATGTCGTTATTACATGACATTGGTGGACATACTGTTGTTCACGTCTACTCTGTAACTCAACTGTGGGAAGGGAGGTAGGCAGGAGCTGGTCAAAGTATTGATCAACGGAGTGGTGTTTTATCAGTGCTGACAACCATGTTTTATTGACCTTAACATTTTCCTCCTATTTATTTATATTGGTAGGGTGCTTTAATATTTCTATGGCCTTCCTGAAAAGTCTGCTGTAGTACTGAATGGTGGCTGAAAGAACTTCAGTTTTTTCATATAGCATCCTATGATCATCTAGGATGATGTGTTCCACCACAGCTGATTTTTCAAATTGGTCCAATCTGCATTTCTTGTGTGTTCCAAAGTCTTAGTTTTAATACTCCTGGAGTAGTTAATGGTTCTTGTTGGTAGTGTTAATGTTGTATTTCTTTAATACTGTGGTCTCATGTTCCAGGTGTATATGGTAGAAAGACCGTTTGGATTTCTTATCTTCTGCGGTTGGAACTGGTACATTTGTGCTTGTTTTCTTTTCATGTGTAAACCTATTAAATTCCATCTTAGAATAACCATCACTAACAAAAGCAGTTTGTAGGTATTTCAGCTCTTCCTTAAGGTATTGAGGTTGACAAATCTATCCCGTACAACAAAGTATATATTGTTTGTTATAACAAAAAGGAGCATTAAAACTAGGATTTTAGGACAGAGAAGAAACTGTAGACTGGGCCAAGTTGAAAAATCAGCTGTGGAGGAACACATCATCGTCCTAGATAATCATAGGATGCTGTATGAAATCTTTCTCCGTGGTCTAGGGGTACCATGCTAGCCTCTGGTTCCTGAGGTCACGGGTTGAAACCCGGCAGAAGGTGATGGATTTTTTTCAGGCGTAAAAATCCTTAGCAGCTTTCTCCAGAAGGGAAGTAAAGCTGGTGGGCCCATATCATAGATTTACGGCACGTAAAAGAACCTTAAGTCTGATAAAGACACCTCTGAGCAAAATTACTGGTCTGTCATGCCCAATATAGAATGGGACGCTAAGGACCATAGCAGTTAACAGAGCGTCCATAAATAAAACTCAATTTCAATTTCTGAAGTTCTTTCAGCCACCATTCAGTACTCTGCAGACTTTATAGGAAGGTCAATAAAGCATGATTGCCAGCACTGATAAAACCACTCCGTTGATCAATACTTTGACCAGCTCCTGCCTACCTCCCTTCCCACAATTTGAAATTACAATGACAGTTGAGTCACAGAGTAGACGTGACTTGTTCTCTGACTATGTCCACCAAAGTGTGTGACAAAACATCGAACAATAACGACATGGCCAACAAAGTTTTAACAATGAAGGCTTCGGCCGTGAAAATCTACGCCATTATTTGCAGCATTGTTTTGAGATTAGAAACTAGTCCATTAAATAACTCCAGGATCAATCCAACATATTGCGCTAGAATCTGACATCATTGTAGCAATAGCACGCATTTGAATACTGCTACGTTTTGACTGCAATCTGGAATTTTAAACACCTTGATGTTAATTTAAATAGCAAAAAACAGTTGCAAAAAATAGTTGAGAGAAAATGCTGACGATGGGAACAAGCCGTCTCCCGAAACGTGTTCAAGTAAGAATGTTATAGTGATGTAGTGTAACAACCCTCAACTCTCTATTTTAAAAAAGCAAAAAACACTTTCATTTATTCAATTTCAGACATTGCATATTAAAATATGTAGACAGTAATGTTTGTTATGGTTTTGTAGGAGTAAAAGTGGTGCCAGATCTAGAAGCAGTACAAGAGGGGCAGAAGGAAGTGGTTTGTGCCTGGACAAAGAGTCGGAGCGAGAGATAGCATTGAGACAGCTGGAAACGTTGCCATCTCGCTGCAGGAGCCGCAGAAGACAAACGGAATCTGCCTCGGCAGTTAAAGTGACAAAGCCAAAGAAACTCGACTGGTGCAAACAACGGTCACGCAGAAAGCAATCAAAATAGTACATCGTCGCTCATGACAATATCTTACTACCATTTTCAAGCAAACATAGTGCCCTATAGAATTTTCACAAATATTCTTTTCTTTCACGGTTGTTTTATATTGGATATAATATCATGTTTAATTCTTAATAAAAACTGAAACTAATGCCATGTGATTGTAAGAGACGTTCTTCTTATGCATTACAGTAGAATAGATGAAATGTGAAAAGAACGAGTAGGAAAGACGTGACAAAAGTCATTCCTAAAGAATGGAAATATGCAAAATAAGTTTACATAAATTCTGTTTTAACACATTCACTGCCAGAATGCTTAATAACACACCTCTTAAAGGTTTTGTTGTATTTGTTGATAGGAGGTATATTCAGTTTGTTTAATACTTTCTTCAACAAACAGATGGAATGGCACCTTTTAGTTACAATATGTTGTTGATCCAGTTGTCAATCTGCAATATTACAAAAATGATAACAGTTTCAACACATGCATAAAAGAACTGAATGGATTGTCATTTTTGGAAAATTGAATGTTTCAGTTTCACAAGCTTATCTTCGATTGACAATATTTCTCCATGACTCACATGGTATTGTTTTGTAAAGATATTGATGAACATGAACAGTAGGATTGTTTCCTCCTGGTTGTGCAGTAGCTGTTATCTCCCAGGGTTAGTAGTAGAAGAACAGCCTTAGGCATTCCTGTTGTACCAGATAGGGGTCTCCTCTCCTTGTTTGCATTTCTGGTCAAAAAGATTAGAAAGGCGGGATGAGGGTTCATCCTGTATTAAATGTACATGAGTGGACATTAAAACTTCTTGGTGTATTGGAGCCTCTAAGAGGAAATATATTGTAAAAAGTCCTGCATGTACAAATTATCAGCTTTTGTTGAAATTTTGAAAAAGTTTGTTATAATGATGCTGCAGAAGTGTCAATAAGATAACAGCATACTTTGTATGATTTCTGGCCTAAGAATGGGTTTGCATGAAGTATCAGTCTGTGCTTGACATCTTGTGAACATGTGGTGGAGCCTTCTCTCAGCTGTTTACTTTCATTACCTCCCAGTGTTATATTAACCAGCGCTGAGTGTTAAAGAAATGCATACCCCTATACTTGTTAAATAAATATACCAATTCAATAATGGGTGAAGAAATATTATGAAAGGATTTTTTGTACAATGTAACAAATTTGTGGTAATTAGCAATATTGTTGCGCACATGCAATGTGGTTGCTATGAAAACAAAAGAAATCTCAATACTGAAAGCACTGACCAGAAGCACTAGTGCATCACAATACAAGCACTAACTTCTTGAAAATTCCAATCACAAACTTGCTGGACTCATCAGTTTACTACTTCTTAGAACAAAATATACCAATACATTCTTCTCATTCCTTTTTCTTTTAAGCATTTGCAAAATGTAGTACTTAAACCTCTGTTTTGATTACCTCGTCACATCCACTTTTCAGTTTCCACATCATTGAACACGTTGTCTATTACTTTTTCCATAATAAAGTAAATGAAATTGCGACATGGACAACAACTCTTACATATAAATATTCTGTCCCTATAGGTGAGCCACCTTCTAAAATGTAATGTCTATCTTCAGTAATAAATATAAATATTTCTGCTAATATCTCAATATAATTCAGTTGATATAAATACTCATGCAAAAAATAGTATGCACTACTCATTTGGTAAACACACAGTGGAATCTCAAAACAGTTTCCTTGACCGCTATTAAGCGCTTACTAAACTATACCCCCGCCATTGAATCTTTGCACTTGACAGTTCATGTGGCTTCACGTAACGTTGGCTATATTGTGGTTGGGACGTTGTCAGAGTAGTTAGTAAACAACAACAGCTGATTGTTCTCCTTTCTATCGTGTCTAAGCCGCATACAAAAAGTGTACGTAAGCAGCGAACCTCATTGAATAATAACTATTTCGTATTATTGTTAATTGAAAATAACTCAGCATAAACATTGCAACGTATGTAGAATAAATTAGCACTTTTGACAGTATAGAAACAAAATAATGCAAATATGCCTGCTACAATGAGGAGAAATAAAACAAATCATAAGCTGCGATAATAAAGTTATTTTCACTCACGCTACGTTCCAGATGGTTCAGAAATTCTGTCCTCTTTCTGTTGGAGTCTCATTACCTTGTAAATAACTGATTAGTTCAAGAGCTGTTGCAGTTCGTTGCACAGCTTTATCAGCAGGAATAGAGAGAGGGATGCCCGTGAACCTTCACATACTCCTCCTGGGTCCTTCCTAATGCCTGACTATTAAATGGCACATGTCGACGTAAAGGATTTTCACTTCATGAATCATCACTCGGTGATCGGTGTCATTTTTGAGACATTGTTGCACTTCAGATATTGTATAAATAATATGAATGAAATATATATATATAAAAAATACATATAAATGTATAAACAAACACCATCAGTAACCACAAATATAAATAAAAATGAAGAATATTAGCTTGTAAAGAACAACTCAACGCACGTGCTAGAGATTCACAAACTGAAACACGTGGTTGGAAATAGCTACATCTGGCCACTTCTAGTTCCATTTCCGTTATGTCATAGACCACCCGAAATGCTGCCTTTGATTGGTTTAGAAAACCTAACGGTTAAAGCTTTTCATCTGTTTTTTATGAGTGTGCCAACTTAATCACTGTCAAGTGCAAGTTTCAACAACAGGGGTATAGTATCACAATGTACTATTATTAGTAAAAACTTAGGTGTTATAGTCTTTGGGTAATAGAGCTTAGAGTGGTGATATTACTTGAATCATCTGTCTACAACTTGGTCGCACCAAAACACCCATTGCTTTCGATGTTTATTTAATGCCATCCTTGACAATACTGCTCAAACAAAAAGTTAAATACATTCAGAAATATGTTTTTTTTTCCCCCACCACTTTGCCAGATGTATGTTTAATTAAACAATGTGTGTCACATAATGCAAGAATACCAATGGCCATGATAAGAAATAGAAGCTGATTATTAAAGTTATATTTAAGAAACAATTATTTACATATTTATTATTTGAAGTACAAAAACCATGGTAATACTTGCAGTGCAGGCATTGGTTTGTTGGCAGATACATTTGTTTACAGCCTTTCTTTGGTCAAACTGAGTGTAGATGCAGTAAGTCTTCAGGGTATGGGGGAAAAATTATTGTAAATTAGGTCATGTTTATTGACTGTGTAATAAAAATATTTTCTGGATGCTCAAACAAATCATTGAAATATAATTGGTTGCGGAACAAATAAAATCAGGAAGAAAACTAACTTTTCCCCAACATTACTCATTAGGACATCTTACCACGCATCTGGCAGTGAATGTGTAAAATGCCATTCAATTAAAACAACAAAGTGTATTTCATTAATGCCTATTTTATTTTTAATTGTTTGTGCAAATAAATGGAAACAAAAGCTTTGAGTGAACGTAAGCGTCATTAAATATATTCAATATAATCATTAGTTTTGTGCTTTTCTGTAATTTAAGCAGTGTCAGCATTTGCTGTTTCAGTTTCTAAATGTCAAAGATCGTCATATCTGTTTTTGGAAGGTAACACAGTTAAATGACATTTTCTGCAGTGTTAAAGGTAGTTTTGTGGAGAAAGAGTTACGTATTGGTATCGAGGTCTTAAATAAAAACATCTGCTTACACTGGATGATTTTTCACGGCAAGCAGATATGTAATATATGGGGTGAACCAGTCATTTGTTTCAGAAAATACAACATTAAACTTTTTGACACAAAAATATTTAATGACTGAAGCACACGTGAACTTTCATTTCAGCTCGATTTCATTAATCGGCCATAATTGAAAGTGGGGTAGTGGCACATGGAAGTAGGGATGACATAGGGTACCATTAGATAGAGCTGCTTAAAACAAACAACTTTTGTAGGAAATGTTTTTATTAATTCACACTCTTTCAAGGAGAGAAGCATACAAAAGCACAAACCAGACAGCAATGCCATTCATATCGAGGAACGTTACAAGATTAAAATTAAGGCTGGTTTAGAACAACTGAGAACGACAAACTTGAGATGCATGTATTTTAATGGGAGATTCACAGTCAAGAGCTTTCCTGGGCCCTGCGAACATTTTAACATTCTTGTTCTCCAGCACGGCATATTAGACTCTTCACTGTAGAGATTATTGTAGGTGGCCATGACATGACTGCTCTCTCTAGTTGCAAGCTGGTAACATGAAACTGGAATAAATTCTAGCAGATGTGCTTCCTGACCTCAGGCCCCTTCTTCTAGTGAAAGTGTCACTTGTAGCTTGTTTATAGGTAGCTTAAAAACCTGTAGAAATTAAAGAACAACAATAAACACGCCATTAAATAAAGGAATAAAGATTGGTATGTATCTGCATTTAGAATATAAGCCTAACCACATTGTGTTGGCTGAATTGGAAGCAGCAGCTGAAAAAATATCATGGGTCAGTTAAAAACAAATGAAATCCCAACTTTCCACTTTGTGATTGATGTGATATGTATTCCTATTCTTGTTACCGAGCTGTTGTGGTGAAGCAACCAAAGGAAGCTCAGATGTAGTGTTTGTGTCTAATGAAATAAGTATAAAAGTTAACACTAATAGTGATGGTTTTGGGCTACCAAGCAACTGGATAACTGCATACAGAGTTATGTTGCCCTCAGTATCAGCTAATAAAAACATTTCCTACAAAAGTGGTTTGTTTTGAAGAGATCTATGTGACCTCCAGTTCGATTTTAAACTATAAATGTTTGAACCCAGTTCCAGTTGGATGAAATGAAGCTCATGTGCTTGCTTTAGTTATAAATATTTTTATGCAATTCTACCATTATAAGGCTGTTGCTGTACTCAATATTGTACATAATTCGCTCATTATGGCATGCGTACCTATGATATAATGCTGGTATTCCAAGTTGCTGCGAGTTGTAGAGGGAAGATGAAACTATTCTCTGAGCAATTAAGATGCAAAAACCTATGTAGATTATTAAGTATAGAATAATTAAGATCTGAATTTAAAATTACTTACCATGCTGTACTATATCACAGTCCATAGCACCTGCTCATTTCTCTCCCAGGAGGATAACGTCTTGCTTATCAGTTCAACACACCAAGTAATAAATTAAATGCACGGAGGGAAACTAATGTCTCATTTACAAACGTATGAAGATGCTCTCTCAGCTATGCATGCAGAATTATTTCCTACAGTTTATAATGCTAAGAATATTGTGACATAACCATCAAGATTGTTGCATAATAACCACTGACTCAAAAACTTTAATGCTGTATTTTCTGAAATAAATGAGTACTGTTAAGGGTGTCGTAGTTCATCCTATATTTAGATATATCTCACAAAATATGTAATATTTATTTAATTTTAAAACCCTTGGGCTCAATTGGCAGCATTGCTATTGCAATGATGATGTCACATGCAGTTTGCACATTTAATTATTATAGGCAGTTAGTAGTTAATTGCTTGCTTTCAGTTCTAGCCCACCTTAAATACAGGTTTCTGTTAAACATGAATCCTCTCCACTATGACGAATTGGCCCATGGTCTCCACCAGCCTAGGGGCCCAAATGACCTAGTTGTCGACGGGCCCTTAAACTCCACTCCCCCAGCCTAGACGATGTTCACTGCAACTCTCTAGTTCCGGATCTTAAGTATATGCACTACATCTTATTGTAACCTTCCCACAGACCTTATTTGGGATTCGATGTTCCTCCATTCTTATTAAATGGCCTGCCCATTTGAGTCTCTTGGCCCGAATGATATGCGATAAGGAATATATTTTGTTGTTATATCTAATTCTCCTTGTATACACACAGATCCATAAATTCTCCTCAGAATTTTCCTTTCAAGGGAATCAATCTTCTCCACGGCTTTCTTTGAGACAGTTCACTACTATACTGCATATGAGGATTCTATACAACATTATCTTTAGTCTGGTTTATGTCGCTGCTTCTGAAGAGTGGCAATACTGCAAAGTGTGCTCGTACTTTTGCCTGAATCTCCACCATTTCCTCATATACACCTAGGTATTTAAACTCATGTACTGTCTCCACTTTGGATTCTTCCAGAACAAGCTGCTAATCCATATATTTGTTTCTCTGAGCTTGTGCCAGTACTTTCAGCTTTTGTTTGTTCATTTTAAGATGAATCTCCTTAGATTCTCTACTCAAATTTTAGAACACTTCTTTAAAAACATGAATCCTATAAATGATATGTTCAATAGAAAGCTGAAGTCCCAGATGTCCTAACTTGACAAGATGCTACAAAACTGCTTCTAATTAATAATTCCTATTAAAGAAATTTAAAATATGGCAATTAATAAAAAGAAATGAAATTTAGTAACATTTTATCAGCAGTTTGAATGAATACACACAGTTTCAAGAGGATGTACTTCTGTAACATGATGTTTGCTGAGATTTCCAAATTTACAGTACGGAAACGTCATTTGTCCTGAAGCTGACATTGAAAGCAGTGTACATTTTCAAACATGTTCTTTGTTAACAAGTAACCCATGCATTTGTTTATGTTCTGCAGAGCCCATTGAGAGAGGTTACGGGACTTTGAACTTATCTTATTCATAGGGTTGCCAGATATCTGAAACCAAAATAAGGAACAGATGCGCACCCCATGTGCAACTGAGAAACACTTGGGCAGAATTTACAAAATACTTTGTATTTATCAATCCCTAATTTCAGTTTAGTTTTCCCAATCATTACAAAAAACACAGTTTTTCATATACATATTTGTTTTAACATGATCTCCATTATTAATATACTTCCTGTTTTCCAAAAAAAAAAACATGTTTCTATTCAGTTCACAAGAAACACCCTTCATTGTTGACAGATATTAATCAAAAGGAAAACGTAAGGGACACAGTGGTTGTTAATTATTAGGCATCATTACTGCCAGGTTCACCAACCCCCAAAAATTGCCAAATTTGTAGATAATGGACCAATTGTAAGTGTTATAACAGGGTAAAACTTTACAGCAATTAGTTTTTGCAGTATGAATAAATAAATCAGTCAGTTTTTAGCAACTCCAGAGGTGAAAATGTAAACTTTTTTTTCAATACAAAATATTTAAAAATACGAGATAATTGTCATCCCAGATAGGAAGTGTCCAGGACATTTAGCACAAGTCTGGCAACCCTGTTTATACAAGACAGAGGATTTATACGCATGCACTTTTGGTGTCTAAAATAGGCTTTAAAAGTTCACATGATAAAAATAGATCTAGTCTTGTTCCTCATATGTCTCTCTTCATGCAATCATAATGTTGTTGATAAGTAAATATGAGTTTTTATGCACAGACGTGATTGGACAAGCTCTGGAGGAATTTCTTTTGAAGGTTCTACACTGTCACCATGAACTTCTTTGTAATACACTGCACAGTTTTGCACTCAGTATTTCTTCACCTTCTCAAGGACTGCTGTAGACTCCTGTATGGCATGAGATGCCTTTATTATATTCCCTCTGGAATGTTCCATTTTTTAAAATGTTGAACTTGGATTTAGACTGCAGACAATTTCTTTAACTGCGTTGAATTTATCAGCATAAAACAGAAGAGGATGTACCCCAGTGGATAAGAATTGGTTCAGGGAGTTTTTCCTTATAAGCATTTACTCGGACATGTGACTTCTGCTGTACGCACAACACAAGTTTGTCTGTAGCCATACACTCATCCTTAACATAGCAATAGCCGATATGTCCGCTGGGTAGCTCAATATCACTCCTGCAGGGAGCTAGCTCCACACTTCACACTATTGTTCTCTCACCTACACACTAATTAAAAAGTTCACATAAATTATAAAGTGGTTTCTCATGTAAAAACAATCCCAGTGATATTTTAAATGACGATAAAATATTTACGAAGCATCTCAAAGCAAATAGACTGCAGTGCCATCACTAATCTCCTCCTAGCCTCTTCAAGGATTCTGCACAGATAAGCAATGATGGAATGATTAGTTTTCTCCAACACTTTCCCAGTTCGTCTTCACGGAGTTTATAAAGACTCAGTTTATATAGTTTTTGTGATTTAAAAGCATATTGCACTGCAGCACATTTACTTGCAGTCAGGCCATAAAACAGCTTTAACCCTGCAATAGTTGTGCAGTGTCTGTACCATTAGTAGTCAGTGTGGACTGTCAGTTTGAATTTATATATGTTTTATAAAACAACAAATCCTAATCGTTATGTATGTTTCAAATACTGTTGTAAACACACTTTCATTACTGCAGTCTTCAGATTATACATTTCAGTCACAATCTTCAGTTTTCATGGTCACTCCCAGCTTCCCAACTCTTTCAGACTCTATTTCTTAAGGATCAATTCTGCAAAAAACTGGCCTGAAAGTAACAAAACTACATGAGTAATAGAAATTTGACTTTTAATAATAAAACCCTTATACTGACTACAGCAAGTTACTCAAGTCCTAAGTTCAAAGAGCTTAAAGGGAATTAAAAAAATGGTTTTGTGTGCACTGTGAATCTGTATGTCACTATTGTAGGGTTAATAAATTTTAGTACCTGATGACCAATTATTTTCAAATCATGTTTAATATGTGCAAAAAATATCCTAAAAAAATGTTGGTGCATCTTTTTAAGGGAAAAAGGAAAATTTGTACACAAATATTTAAACACCACTAATATTATAATGTGCATGCGTCTGTCACAAGCTTAGACAGGAAGAGAAAAGATGATTGCAAGGCCTGAGGTAGGTTTCTCCGAAATCCAATATATTTGCTATTAATATAATGTATGTTGGCTTAGTTCTGTTTGTTCCAACACTTGCCTTTCTTGGTGGTTAAGGTTTTTCTACTTTGAAATGAATAACGTGTTGTTCACAATTCTAACGTATGCGCAGTTCTTGATTTATAAAAAGGTGTAACATTTTACTTTTATTGTGTGAAATGTTATTACTGACATTGTTCTTTTGTTTTTCAATTTTGTGCACATCTTTGGTTTGTTTTATAAGTTGTTATACATATCCAAATTAATATGCTATCACATTGTAAACATATAAAATAACATAAACGTACTCCGTTAAGAAAGTATGCATCTTGTGCTGTAAAAAATGTTTTTATGGATGCATTAGAACCACAAAGGTGAATATAAAAATCCAATTTGAAGCTTGGCCGAGATTGCTGGAGGGCCTGCTCACCGATGATTTTCATATCCTTGCAGGTGGCACCAAACTCGGTTTTAAGAAGACAAAGGTAAGCTGTGAATACCAGATAAAGGTACTAAGAGCAAGTGGGTTTCTTTAAAATGTTTTACTGTTTCATTAATTTCCAAAACTTACACTTTTGTCCCAAAAATGACGTGCAAAACATATTCGTGTTGCCGAGCTCTAATTTCCTCTTGACTGTGGTTAGCAAAGTTGCCTTCTTTTTTATCTTCACAAATTCCCAATCTTCTCTGCGAGATGCACAAGTGGGATGTGCAATCAGTGGTAATGCATCTCTAGGACAAGACTGCAAAGGTAGAATGAGACTAAAACATTAATGCTATAGCTCGGATTTGAACCACAGGTCTTCTAATCTGTGTGTGGTGCCTCTAACCAGTTGAGCTGCCATGGCAACATACTGACATGACTCACATTTTTGCTGGTAAACCACAAGGAGATCCCAATGGCAACTTGCAAGTCATGTGTTTATTGTAGTTTTACCAACTATTAGGTCAATCTTGATTGCTTATGATATGGGATTTAAAGTAGAGGAGTGAAGTCCTTGCAGCAACGACAAGGCATACCTGAGGCTAAACCCCTACTTTATTTCACAGCATTTTATTATGTTGGCAATCTCTCTCACAACAAAATGTCCCTAGTTTCTCCTATATAGCTACAGTACCTAAATAGGTTGGGTGGGTGATAGGCAATATAACTTCATTCAGGCAACATCTACTGCTTAAATCCCTCGTCTTGATTACTTAAGTGTTTAGTCAAGCCCTATCATTGATTTGTTATTCACCGCCCACTGCACATGTGAGTGGAACCTGACATTGTAAGTCACCATTGGGGTATGTCATCTCAAAATTAATTTGAGATCTCCGTGTGCAAGTCATTTAGGCAATTTAATGTTGCCATGGTAGCTCAATTGGTTAGAGCAGCGAGGTGGAAACCAGAACATCCAAGGTTCAAATTCCTGCTATGGCATTGAATTTGTCGGTGTGATTTTACCTTTTTAGCCTTGTACACTTCTTGACTAACTGAAAGTGAACTTTGCCTTCCATGTTTAAATGGTAATTCAATTGGGCAGATGTATCTTTGTACACAAGCTCTCACAGGTACGCCTGTGTATTTGATAATGACTCAGAAGAACAGAAATTGAATGTCTATGTCAAAACAATATTGTCATTTACAACACTGCAGTATAAAATTTCATTTGATTGTGTTGCAATGTAAATCTTGTATAAAATATTCATGTAAGTGCAGATGAGAGCCCAGTGAAGTGTTTTGGTTTTGTGGAAGAGTTTATAAACTCTGTTCTCATGTTATATTGTTTCTTTTAGTGTACTATATATCTTGTAAAGTGATTGGCTCATGTAAATACAGCTGAATGTGGCCGAGATGAGTTTAGACAGTACTGAGTTACGCTGTGTTGTGTATTTGGTCTAGAAATAATTATTTTTCATACTGTAGATGTCAGAAATTGAGTAGCACAAAAAGTAATTGTGTTGAGCAAAAGAAATGTAAATAATACATAAATGAAATATATGGTACTGGAGGAATTTGATGTATCACTTAAACAAGTGCTTTTTCTGTCTTTTAGCAAACTAACATTATACACACCAAATTTACCTCACCTTTTTTAAACGTATTGCAAGTTTATTTCCTTTATGTGGACTGATACCAGTAACAGTCACTCATTCTTTCCTCTTCCTTTTCTGAGCTAGCAAGTTTCCTAAACTCCTAAACTACAGCTCAACTGGTGGACAATTTATAAAAATCTGATGTGATGTATTCACATGACTTTATCTACCCTCTATCGTTTATTACTGGGTATACAAACTATTCTTAATAATTTCTGCTACATTTCAATCCAGATAAACCTTTGCAGAAATAGCTACATTACACATTTGGTTATAGATACAAAGAGAACAGCGATAGTCAAATGTTTAACAACTGAATTTCAACAGGACTTTAAAGACTGGCCAAAAAAAAAAAAAATAGAACAGATATCTCAGAAATGGCATAGGCCACAAAACAAATTGTATTTTTTAAAGAGATCTACATGTTTTATGCAGTACGTTTTCGTCTATGTTTACCAGTTATACAAGATTACACAAAATTACTTGTGAATGCAGAGGACTTCACAGGCTATTCGCAGAAAATTCAACATATACATTTTATTTGTCATGAAAATATCTTTTAATATGTATTATTTTAATCAAAATCGTTAAAGCCATTTTGTAGAAAATAAAAAATTTTGAAGAATGTTCTGGATAGTTTGGGATGGGAGGATTTTATTGAAAATCTTAGTCACATCCTTCGAAGATACTCAACTTAAATACCAAGTTTAGTACTTACCCAACTTGGTTTTTGAGTTATGTTGTTCACAGACATGTTTCAAAAAATGCTTTATTTGGATTCAGGGGACCTGAAAATGTGTATTTCTGATGAAATCTCAATATTGAATTTTTGGGTGGAATGCAATACTTTTGTCTACTAAGTATGTGGCAGAAAAAGTGGAAATGGTGAAAGAATAATATTTAAATAGCAATTTTAATCCATCTTAAGTAAGCAGCTTTACTTCATGGTTTATCCCTATTTTGAAAAGAAAATAAATATTCGGTTATTTCTATCAGAACATAAAGCATAACATTGTGTGACATAATCTATATATTTAATATGTAAATGTGAATTTTATCCAAGTTATCACAAGAAAACGACAAATTGATGTCAATGATGAAGGTGTCAGATTGAAAAGACTCCTGTAGATTTGAGTCTCGTTTTAGAATTGTGGCCATCAAAGGGCAGAAATTGTGCTTACTCCTCACCATGGCCTCGGTTTTACTTTTTCTGCGACACACCTAGTAGATAGAGAAGGTATTGCATTTCAGTACCAAGATTTCACCGAAAATGCATGTCTTGAGACATCCAAAAAAGAAATCATTTTTAGAAAATGGCTGGCTCTGTGTGTGGTGTCTGTGAACAGCATAACTCGAAAACAAAAAGTAGGATAAATACTAAAGTTGGTATTTAGGTTCAGTACCTTCCAAAGATTTTCTAGAAAATCCACCACCCTAAACTGTGCTTTATATTCAAAATGTTTACATGGCAAATAAAATGTATATGTTGAATTTTCTGGGAATAGCCTTTGAAGTCCTTCATTCAGAAGGAATTTTTAGTAAACTTAAAGTGTAATACGAAAATGTAATACTCTTTAAAGCACACACTTTATTTCAAATAACGTTTTTTTTATTTGTGGCATAAGGCATCTCCGAGATATCCTCCATTATTAATGGTTCAAATTGTTCAATACTTAGTCATCCTTTAAAGTGCTGCCAACATTCAGTTGTTTCTCGCGATGTCATGGAAACAGTAAGGAATTTTAAGGCCAGCATATAGCGTCCAGTTGTTAAACATTTGACTATCGCTGTTCCACAAGAGTGGATCCAGGATTTCTGTAAGGGGAGGGGTTGCAGTTTGGGGTCCTCCCCAGTAAAGTTTTATAAATTTAGGAGATAGAATAAGTTTGGAGGATCGTGCCCTATAAGGAGCAAAATAAAAATACTATAGTACGGGATTTTAAGACGAGGATACAGACCAGCTATATGCCTAGCAGGTTGTACTGCGGCGACTTCTGTATTTTTCCGATGCGCATGACGTGTTGCAGCCGATCTTTATCAGCTCTGCTTGGTTTTCATGCTGTAAAGAGAGTTGTGATTGTGTATCTCAAAGGTAAACATTTATTCAAGACATCCGTAGAGTGTTAATGTCTGCCGACAAATTCACGCTTGAACAACAAATTTTTATGTGCAATACATATGTAAAAAAATGAATCATGTAGACACCTGTGTGAAATTTCCTGGTGTACCTGGTTCCAAGTAAAGAAACTGCTAGACGTCTGGTTAATAGGTTTAGTACAACGGTATCGCTAAACCTAGGAAATGAAAACAAAATGTTCTAATGGAGGAAAGAAATTGACGGAATTCATGCATCTATTTGTGGGGAACCCTAAAAAATAAAGTTCTTAGGAACAATCCCCACAGCATAGGCAAACTTAAGAACAATATAAAAAGAAAAATTATGAACATTACACGAGAAGAACTTAAGCGTGTAGATGGAGATTTCATCCGAAGATGTCAGGAATGTACACGACTTATAACAAGGTTAGTACTAACAATATTTATTATATTTTGAACCGCTAAACGAAATGAAAATTATTATAGCAGGGAAAGTATACTAAAATAGTTGTAATTAGTGTACAAGTAAAAAACACAGTAGTATTTTTACTTACTTTTTTAAAATATAATTGCTTATGCAAAAAAAAAAAAAGAGGAACACCCATGCAAAGAGTTTAAAATCCAAATTCCTTTCGGCATACATTTTTACTTAAATAATTGATAAAGTCCATATTTCTGTATTTTTGCCCAGTAAACCTTTTTGTGACACTATGTTGCAACCTGAATATTTTTATTAATCTTTTGCTTGTGGTGGAGGGGTCGCCTCCCCCCCCTGCAACTGCTCTAGCATTCCTTTTTTATCTACTATAACGAAATGTGTAATGCAGCCATTTCCGGAAAGTAACCCCGATTAAAATAAACTTTCACAAGAATAATTTGTATATCCGCTAATAAGCGCTAGAGCCTAGAGAAAATATCCCAGAACTCAAGTTATTGCATATATTATACAACAAAGCGAATATATGCACGCAATTGGAAAACAAAAGAAAATCGACAGTATTTGTTGCGGGCATTTATAGTGAGGCTGTTTCCATTCATGTGAAATTAACTTTCTTACAAGGAAGATCAAAGTTTAGTTTTTTTTATTAATCATAACGTTTTGAAGGAAATGGCTACTTGTGAAAACTATGGACAACAGGATACACTCTTCAGCAGAAACTTAATCTTTCGGTGCAGAATACATTTTCAAGAAGATAAATTCCAGATTAGAAGACAAGGTTGATCACTTTTTCCATGCCGCGGCTAGGCTTTAAGGTAAATGTAGTCATTTATTTGGCATTTACTTGCCGTGTTGTTGCTTTGTTTTTATGTGTAACTGAGTGAACGATAGACATAAGATTAAGGCGCAAGTAATATGCCGTCGTGATTACTGATGCAAGGTATAATTGATGATAAAAAGCTGGGGTCGAAATATATGGTGCTAAAGTGGTGGAAAAGTGCGTTTAAAAAAAAATAGGATCAATGTGTAATTGTTACATTTGGATATAGAAATGAATTGGTAGTGGATTTAGAATGTTTACGGTGTATAAACAGCAACTTCAATAAGCGGAGAAATCTTGAATATGGTTTAAAGTATTATTACATATATTAGGAAGAAGGTGCTGAGCGAAGAAGATTAAGCAATGTAATGATGTAAAACTTTCGTATAAGCTTAACGGGATATGCTGTCATTCATAACGACAAACGGAAATATAAACAGCAGCCAATCACAAGACAGCGTGAAATACCTGAGCCAATATATCGGCTTGGGAAGTGACCACTGACAAAAGAGGTTATGTACATTTATCAAAATTAAGAGCTAGCTACCCGGTTAAAGGACGTTAAACTCACAAAAAAGCACCAACCACCATCATTTGATTTGTTGCGATTCTTATACCAGTGACTACTGGCCCATGATCTTCGGAAGGGATGTAAAGCCGGTGGTCCCGTGTCGTAGATTTACGGCACGTAAAAAGAACCTCAAGCCTGATAAAGAGGCCTCAAGAAAATTACCAGTCTTTCACGCCCAATATAGAATGGGACGCAAAGGAACGCAGCAGTTAAAGAACGTCCATAAATAAAACTGAGTTTAATTTTTGGCCTGTGATCTTACACAGAAGATTAGTTTAGCAAGTCAAAACATGGCTACGGAGATGACAAAATAATCAGATGAATGAGAATCGCGCTCTGATTAGCTAGTTTGAAGTGGATGTAGACTTGAATCTACTTCTAAGTTTGCTTTTAATTCGGTGTTTATTTTTATGTTTACATGATTCATTGTGAGTGGCTGTATTAGAAGACATATCGTCTGGTTTTTAAGCTTACGCTTAATTTTCATTGTGAATGACTAATGGTGGGATCGCCATGCGCATGCGCGTGGTAATATTTGTCTAAGCATTTATTGTGGCCAAACTAAGCTTTTGCTCCCAAAACGTCATTATGATATTATTTAGCACATATTAAATCAGGTTTGAAACAAATAGGTCACCGAGTCCTTAAGGGTACGCTCTGGTACCAAATGGACTTTCTTCCTAATCAAACAATTTTAATGAAACATTTAAGTTAAATTGCACCTCCCATGATATATTGTTGGTATAAGTTTCATTGCTGTAGATTGAATAGTTTTGTAATTAATATTATTTATTCTGTATTTTTTTTTTTTTTTTTTTTTTTTTGCAAATAATTGGATAGTAATAAGAGATACAGTTTTTACAACTTAGAATTAAAATAGAGGTCAGAAATTTGGTGTGCTAGTTATTCTATTCCTATGCAATAAACTTGTGCATTTGTATTCAAAATATTAATATTTTTGTGTTTAGAACAAAATATAAAAATATTACCAATAATTATAAAATACTTGCATATAGGATGAGACTAATCAGCAAAGCAATGCACAGCTTTCTTTAACAAAAAAACATGAGTTTTATTTATGTACACTCTGTAACTGCTGTGGTCCTTAGCGTCCCATTCTATATTGGGCGTGAGAGAGCAGTAAGTTTGCTCAGAGGCCTCTTTATCAGACTTGAGGTTCCTTTACATGCCGTAAATCTACGACACGGGCCCAACGGCTTTACTTCCCTTTCTGAAAGAAGCCATGCCAAGAATTTTTACGCCAGAAAAAGAAAAAACATCGCCCTCCAGCGGGTTCAACAAGTTATATTCTACTTGTCCTTAAAATTTCAACCTGATTCATCAATATTTATTCCCAAAAGAAGTATACCTCTAAGAAAAATTTGCTATGTGGAGAAGTTATTTAAAGTTTGGGAACACGGTTGTTGGAGATATTACTCTTCACTTACAAATTTGGTTTACACCAATCTCCAGACGGATTTCAAACGTAATATTTACTGGGTGTAGTACTCTAGACATATCGAAGACAATGTTTCTTTTAAAAACAGTTTTTCTGAAAAAATAACTTTTTTTTTTGCCATTCTGGTACCGGAGTGTCCCCTTAAATAAGTAATTATCATAAATTGTTTTGTTCTCACTTTTTCAAAGATTCTTTTGTGTGTTTTGCTATTAGGTACAGCACCTCCTGTTCGTTGTTACACGTGTTAACACTCACAAGCAACGGAGTGTAACGTTAGTCATACTGCAGCAAAACACACAACTTGCGCAGCGAATTGCTAACCGTAATTCTTTTTCTATGCACGTCATTTTTCTTCATATTCTTTAGTATTGTGCGAATATTCAGCTGCATAATCTAATTACTACAAATTGTGTAAATGCACACAAACTATTTTATGCGCGCAACCAACAAGAGCCTTTACGTGCTTAGGTCTGTTTTGATTCACTTCAACCTTGCGTCCCCCGTGGTGTAGTGGTTACCATGTTCCCGAGGTCGCGGGTTAAACGCGGCGGAAGGCGATGAATTTTTTCTGGCGTAAAAAGCCTTAGCATGGCTTCCTTCGGAAGGGAAGTAAAACCGATGGTTCTGTGTTGTTGATTTAAGGAACGTAAAAGAACCTCAAGCCTGATAAAGAGGCCTCTGAGCAAAATTACCGGTCTTTCACGCCCAATATAGAATGAGACGATATGAACGACAGCTGTTAAAGAGCGTCCATAAATAAAACTCAATTTAATTGAATTTACTTCAGCCTTAGATAAAACAAGTGTAGTGGAATGTCACCTTGATAGACAGCTACGACTAAGGATCTGTTGTTTGATTCACTTCCCGATGTGAAGAAGCAAGCTGACATTATGGGGCCTAGCTGGAGCGACGCGTCAACTAATTAATAGGGTAGACACGTCTTCTTCCCCTCCTCCTGTTTTGGGCTTTTCTATGAACCGACTGCTCGCCACAACAAACATGATCTCACAGGACATAGCTTTCAGAGCTTAAGTTACAGGTTGTTAATTATTTATAAGCTTCTAATGCTTAGTATTTACCAGCGTATATAATTTTATTTATAACGTGCTTTAAAAGTTAGCCAAGGAATGTGCTTTAGAGATAGCCAATCAATAGGATTACCAGATTTTTTTAATGAAATATGCGACACTTGTGGTTTAAAATGTAGAACATTACTCCAAAATGTAGGACGTTGTATAAACATGTCAAGTATAGAAAATTTGAACTCCAATCCTAAATTACTACTCAGATATGTACATATATGTTTTCTATATTTTTAAATGTTCATATAACAAAAAAAAAGAGTAACAGCATCTGCTAAAGAACTGTAACAATTATACTGCCATGAGAAACAAATTTTATACAAGGCATCTTGCTTTAATATATAATCTTGACATTCTACACGACTTGACTGAGTCAATCGATGGCCTGTTTCTTTTTTACATGTCCTAGTGACAGTGAAAAGAAAAAAAACCTCAATATTAGCGCTGTATGCAGGAATAGCAAAGTAATTCCACTATTTCTCAACAAATACTTTTCTAGTTCTTCTCGTGTTCCTAATAAATTTGAAAGGAAAGAATTTTTACATCCCTCAGTGTAGGGCTTCCATATTTTTCAGATTTTCCCCCCGGACGCCGGACAGAAGGTAAAATTATAGTGTACGTCCAGATTGTTCGTACGTCTGGTAACTCTACACACGCCTGACACTAGCAGCCAATCACAGAAAACGAAACTGGGCGGAGAAATCTGGCTACACAAAACGGGGCATACAGACAGATGACGTGCCTGGCAGGTACTCCCGCACTTCATGTTTGTATCAAAGATATGCAAATTCCCAGACTTGCTAAATGGGAGATATAATGAAGATGTATTATGCAATGGAATTAAATAGCTTTTCATTCACAATATATCTTGGGTAGAAGTCTCCCCTGACGAAACTCCGAAAGGATACTTGTGTGATTCTATCACCTTATGTCAAACTGAACAGACCGACTGACATGTCTACCACATCCAGCGCTGATCATTTCTGTTTGTGCACTTGGACCCCTTAACCTGGAACTATCATTTCTGAGGACGGAGTTGCGAACACAGACGCTGTCGCGCTATATTGTCAAATCAGTTGTTTGGAGAGGTAGTTTGGTGGCTTAGGACAAAGAATGACGCTAACGTCTTGTAGAAAGATTGGCGTCAGTGGCTCTGGATGTCCCCGTATGTTTTGTGACTAAAAGCATTTAAGTGAATCCTTATTTCAGTACTTGGAAGTGCAGTGTTGCTGTCAAAAGTATGATGACCAAGTAAAATCGAGAGTCTGAAGTATTGTTGCTGCTATCAGCTGTTTGGTGTGCCAACGTAACCTCCATCTTGAACCCCAAGAGAGGGACTAGTGTATTGCTTGGCAGCAAGGGCACATAAATAAGTAGGGACACAACATTTAGTTTCATCTTAGTATACCTGGAAACTACTTGTGTTAACAGGAACATCCCAGAAGTAAAACAATGAGCAGGGTGTCTACTGTTACTGGATGTACTGGAAATTTCCTTTTTTTTTTTACATACTGAATTTACCGAAGTTATACTGGAATTAGTGATTACGTACTGGAAAAGTTGAATGAAATATACATGCAACATTGATTTATTTCAGGTTAAATTTTAGGTGATTGGTTCTTGGAATATCTTGTTAATCAAATAAGCAGTTTTTGAAGACGTATTTGTTTTGCATAATATGTTACATAATAATGACTCAAACATTTGGATAATCTTTAACTCCAACATTTTTGTACAACTTAAAGGGGAGAATTCGGCATAAAATCTTCTAAATCATTGTGCAACCATTTCATAAAAAGTACAGAGTAAATTAATTAAATTGCAATCGAAATTTAAAATGCCACCTGTGCAATATCGGGTATGTCAGCTAGTAATAAACACAACTTCTTATTATGGCTGCGGAAACAAATAAAACAGTAAAGATGTTAAAGCTAGCAACATCATGCATTTGAATACTGCTGCATCTTACTACAATATGACTCGATGCAATACTGAAATTTTAAAACTTCAAGGCAGTAGCCACCCTGATCAGTAGGTATTCTGAGAGTAACATCTCAATCCTCTGTAATCATCTTCAAACGTGAGACCATTTATGAGAGCGCCTAACATTTTTTGCCATTTGAATACATTATATAATTGGTCATACACAATACCGCCCGGTGAGTATACATTTTGGACGGTCACAAAATTTTAGTCAGACAACTCTGAAAATGTGAGATAGCATCCGCAGCATAACGCTTATGAAAAATTGAATTGAGTTTTATTTATGGACGCTCTTTAACTGCTGTGGTCCTTAGCATCCCATTCTATATTGGGCGTGAAAGACCGGTAATTTTGCTCAGAGGCCTCTTTATCAGGCTTGAGGTTCTTTTACGTGAGTAGTATTAGTCCCGGGTGAGCCAATTGGATTAACGATAATCCTGCCGCTAGGGGCGCTAGTGTCGCTGCGTGCGACGGCGGCAAGTTTGAAAAGCGCCCTGAGCGGAAGGATTATCGTTATTGCAATTGGTTCATCCGGGACGAGTTAAAAGAATTGAGGATTAGGGAAAGATGAAGGAAAAACAGGAAGTGACGTGGAGTGTTTTGATTGGTAAAAATAAGACGAAATGTGATTGTTTGGTTAATTCGGGTGGAAGATGAAGGAAGGAAGATGAAAGAGTATGGAGGACACGTGATGGAGAGGAGCGGGGTGGCGAGGTGTTGTGTGCGCGGAGGTTGGGACTGAAAGAGGGAAAAGATGGCGAGCGAGGGATAAAAAGTATAACAGAAAGTGACGTGTGAAGTTGTGATTGGTAGGAATAAGAAGTGATGTTATTGGTGGAAAGGAACAAATGAAAGTTGTTGATTGGTAAGAATAAGAGAGATTATGATTGGTGGAAAGAAAAAGGTGTGGGAGTGGGGTATGTTGGAGGTGATGGGAAAGGTAAGTTTTGCTAGCAACAAGATTTGCAAAAGCCTGTGGAGAACTCATCAGCAATTTTTGAACGTTGGATGGTGGTGTTGTTGAGTGGATAGAGAGATGGGGCGATATGAGATGCGGTGGCGAAAATGGGAACTAAACAAGATGGTTGAGACAAGAGGTTTAAGGACGAAGAAATTTCGAGGTTAGTGGTGAACATGGCGGTCGCAAGAGGTGGGGGCAAGGAGACGCGGTGGTGAGAATGGGAACTAAAAGAAGATGGCGGTAGCAAGAGCTTAGAAGAGCAGATTTTGAGGTTAAAATAGTGGGAACTAAAAATGGCGGAGGGTCTGCGACAAGGAGATGCGGTGAGAACTAAACAAGATGGCGGACGCAAGAGGAGGGTAAGGAGATTTGAGGTTACAGTACCAAAACACGAAAGGATATATTCCTACGCCAAGCAGGCCCGAAAAATAATTATGCGTGTGGTACTTACCTGTTACTGGTGTGGATGCGTCACCAAAAGCGCAGCAGCTTCACGCGACGCGAAAAAATAAAAGCAAACTGTTTTTGAAAATGCTTAACCAGCTTTAAGATCAACCAACATCACTACGCACTGATATACCTAGGTTTTTTAAAGCGGTACAGACGCCCTTTGCACAGACGTAATTTAACTATACCAAAAACCTGGTACTGGACCATCGTAATGGTCGCTAGCATACGTAGGAGCAGGGTTCTCATAGCCGGTCGAAAGCGGTCAAAAAAGTGTACGACATAGGTGTTGACAGTAGCTGCTGTCGAGTCAACCGTCGAGGTGTAAATGAACGAGATCTGTTCTTGCCGGCAATCTGGTTCGGAGATGTGAGGAGCGGCGAGGTGTTGTCTGTGCGGAGGTCGGGACTGAAAGAGGGAAAAGATGGCGAACGAGGGATAAAAAGTATAACAGAAAGTGACGTGTGAAGTTGTGATTGGTGGGAATAAGAAGTGATGTTATTGGTGGAAAGAAACAACTGAAAGTTGTTGATTGGTAAGAATAAGAGAGATTATGATTGGTGGAAAGAAAAAGGTGTGGGAGTGGGGTATGTTGGAGGTGATGGAAAAGGTAAGTTTTGCTACCAACAAGATTGGCAAAAGCCTCTCCAGCACTCATCAGCAATTTCAGCAGTTGATGTGCGTCACGATAGGCCCGCTGCGATGAAAGAGCTGCAAACTGCGGGATAACTTGAAAAATATTGCCCGGCGTGACGTATTGCGCGTCGCGCGCGTTTGCCGTAAACCGTTACATTTGCCATACTTATATTATCCGTCTTTTTCTTTTTTTTCTTTTCTTTTTTTTCGTTTGTTTTTAAAAAAATAACTAGTTTTTCGGGGGTTTTCTCTGGTTGGTAGACGAATGCAAGCTCTTTCTGCTTTTTCACAGGTTTTCCCTGGTTGGTAGGCGTTTGCTGTAGTGGTTGACGAAGCCCTTTCTAATTTTCGAGGTTTTTCAGGTTTTTCGTGATTGTCCCTGCCCGGTAGGCAAATGATTAAGTTTTCCCTTGTCGGCGCACGGATACTAGGCACATACTCGCACACACACACAAACACACACACACACTATAATAGCAGCGTATAAAAAAATTAAAAAATCATATAAATGGTTGTTTCACGTCATAATAAGCCTATATATACCAAGAATACTGAGTTTTTAAAAAGTCAAGAAATTCGATTTTCTAGCCCCTAGTGAGTGTAAAATCGCGTTTAGTTCACTTCTTTCAATCTGCTTAAAAATCATATAAATGGATGTATCACCTCATAATAAGCCTCTATATACCAAGAATATTGAGTTTTTAACAAGTCAAGAAAATGGATTTTCTAGCCCCTAGAGAGTGTAAAATCGCGTTTACTTCACTTCTTTCAAACTGCTTAAAAATCATATAAATCGACGTATTACCTCATAATAAGCCTCTATATACCAAGAAAATTGAGTTTTCAAAAAGGCAAAAAATACGATTTTCTAGCGTCTATTGAGTGTAAAATCGCGTTTACTTCACTTCTTTCAAACTGCTTAAAAATCATATAAATGGATGTATCGACTCATAATAAGCCTATATATAACAAGAAAATTGAGTTTTCAAGTCAAGAAAATGGATTTTCTATCCCCTAGTGAGTGTAAAATCGCGTTTACTTCACTTCTTTCAAACTTCGAAAAAATCATAAAAATGGTTGTTTCACGTCATAATAAGCCTATATATACCAAGAATACTGAGTTTTTAAAAAGTCAAGAAATTCGATTTTCTAGCCCCTAGTGAGTGTAAAATCGCGTTTACTTCACTTCTTTCAAACTGCTTAAAAATCATATAAATGGATGTATCACCTCATAATAAGCCTCTATATACCAAGAAAATTGAGTTTTCAAAAAGGCAAGAAATTCGATTTTCTAGCCTCTATTGAGTGTAAAATCGCGTTTACTTCACTTCTTTCAAACTTCGAAAAAAACATAAATGGATGTTTCACGTCATAATAAGCCTCTATATACCAAGAATATTGAGTTTTTAACAAGTCAAGAAAATGGATTTTCTAGCCCCTAGTGAGTGTAAAATCGCGTTTACTTCACTTCCTTCAAACTGCTTAAAAATCATATAAATGGATGTATCACCTCATAATAAGCCTCTATATACCAAGAATATTGAGTTTTTAACAAGTCAAGAAAATCGATTTTCTAGCCCCTAGTCGGTGTAAAATCGCGTTTACTTCACTTCTTTCAAACTTCGAAAAAATCATATAAATGGTTGTTTCACGTCATAATAAGCCTATATATACCAAGAATACTGAGTTTTTAAAAAGTCAAGAAATTCGATTTTCTAGCCCCTAGTGAGTGTAAATTCGCGTTTACTTCACTTCCTTCAAACTGCTTAAAAATCATATAAATGGATGTATCACCTCATAATAAGCCTCTATATACCAAGAATATTGAGTTTTTAACAAGTCAAGAAAATCGATTTTCTAGTCTCTAGTGAGTGTAAAATCGCGTTTACTTCACTTCTTTCAAACTTCGAAAAAAATCATATAAATGGTTGTTTCACGTCATAATAAGCCTATATATACCAAGAATACTGAGCTTTTAAAAAGTCAAGAAAATGGATTTTCTAGCCCCTAGCGAGTGTAAAATTGCGTATACTTCACTTCTTTCAAACTGCTTAAAAATCATATAAATGGATGTATGACCTCATAATAAGCCTATATATAACAAGAAAATTGAGTTTTCAAGTCAAGAAAATGGATTTTCTAACCCCTAGTGAGTGTAAAATCGCGTTTACTTCACTTCTTTCAAGCTTCGAAAAAATCATATAAATGGTTGTTTTACGTCATAATAAGCCTATATATACCAAGAATATTGAGTTTTCAACAAAACAAGAAAATCTATTTTCTCACCCCTAGTGAGTAAAATCGCGTTTACTTCACTTCTTTCAAACTTCGAAAAAATCATATAAATGGTTGTTTCACGTCATAATAAGCCTATATATACCAAGAATACTGAGTTTTTAAAAAGTCAAGAAAATGGATTTTCTAGCCCCTAGTGAGTGTAAAATTGCGTATACTTCACTTCTTTCAAACTGCTTAAAAATCATATAAATGGATGTATCACCTCATAATAAGCCTATATATAACAAGAATACTGAGTATTCAAAAAGTCAAGAAATTCGATTTTCTAGCCTCTATTGAGTGTAAAATCGCGTTTACTTCACTTCTTTCAAACTTCGAAAAAATCATATAAATGGTTGTTTCACGTCATAATAAGCCTGTATATACCAAGAATACTGAGCACACACACACACACACTATAATAGTAGCGTATAAAAAAAATTAAGAAACAAAATGCATACAATGACAAAACTGAAAATGTATATATATTTTAACACAAAAGTGTGCAGTGCAAAAGAAAATAAAAATTAAATAGGCACACACACACACTATAATAGTAGCGTATAAAAAATTTAACAAACAAAATCCACACAATGTCAAAATTGAAAATCGAGCTGGATATAAAAACTTACAAAAAATCTGGTGTGTTACACTCACATGACTTTCTGTACTCTTGTACAAACTAGTTTTACAAACGCTTATTCTCCATATGCTTCATGTTAATCTTATTGCTAATTTTCTTGTAGGTGCAAGGGGAATTGCTAGCCTTTAAGCGATAGGCAAATATTGTAAGAGCTGGTTGCTATGTGAAGTATTCTATTCTCTTTGCATTACCAGGACAAAAAAATATGAATAACGAATTTCCATTTGAGAAAAAGTATAAGTATTGGAAAATTTAAGGGAATAATAAGCAATATCTCGAAAATGGTTCACTCAACAAAAAATGTATAGGACATAAATTGTGTATTTTTGTGTAGTAAAATGTTGTCTATCTATTATGGTTTACCAGTTATGCAAAAGTCGTTCACAATGAGGAATACAATAGGCACACACACACACACAAACACACACACACACACACACCCGTTACAGTTGCTATACTCATATTATCCGTCTTTTTCCTTTTGTTTTTTTCGTTTTTTTTAAACACGCACTTAATTGAAAGTTGGCACACCGGGAAGCTGTTTCGCGCTGTGGTCAGCCGACTACTTCGTCAGCAATCGTTCTCACGCTCATTTTTCATGCTATCGTGCAAATTGCACAACGCGCACAGCACGTGCTTCCCCGTATGATAGCCAAACACAGACACAGCTGTAATAGCCTGTCGGCTTATTTCATGTTCATACTGCTTTTCAACGCATTTCGTTTAGAGGTATTGTTTATTTGTTTTTCATGGCAATACGTTTTTGGCATAAGTTTTTTGCATTAATTTTATATAATGGATTGCGAAAATGGAAGTTTCTATTTGTATTTATGACAACTATGAAAATACAAGGAGAAGCACAGGCTTTTTCCACCTACCATGCTGTTGCTGATGGTGCGCTTGGCGGCCATATTCCACAGAAAAGAAAATTCCTTTGTTTAAGTTTTTTAACTTAATGATTTAAAAATATATATTGGTATTGTTGATTTGTTTGTGTTTTAAATATACACATAAAATGAGTGCTATGGAGATATGAGGAGATGGAAAGCACCCTAACTTGGTGAAGTACAATAAGGAAAAAAAGAAACACGTATTAAGGACAAAAGCACAACATGTGCAGTGTATTATGGAGAGCGGAAAAAAAGCAACCAGAACATTTGGAAATATAAGCAAATAAAAAGTTTTAACAAAAAAGAGTTGCGTTAAACAAATTTGTTTTAACATGCACACTGTATTAAACACACACACACACAATAGTAATTGTTTCAAAATGGAAATATACAAAGTTTGAACATAAAATTTGTTTTAACATGCGCAATGTATTAAAACACACAATAGCAATTGTTTAAAAATAGAAATGTACAAAGAGTGAACCAAATGTTTAACACCATGGAAATTTATGTAACATACATTGCTGTGCACCGTGGACAGCAAAATTGATTTGCTGGTTGTAAATGTTTGTAAATTATTGGTATGTTGTTGATGAGACAAGCTCGTCGTGCTTGACACTGTAAGCACAAAGGCAAATAAGTATTGCAGCTGATGGTGCTATACCAGACGGTATAGGGTTCGTATCTTTTCACCAGTAATTGTTTCTGTGATTTACGATATTTAGTGTTTAGACAAGCAACACAAAACTTTGTTGTAATGTCACATGGCACGGTATACATACATTGAGGGAAATTCAGATTTTCCGCTTCAACATTTGAACTGGATATTGACATTTTTGCTGCTACATACGCACGTACAGTTGCACTCCAAATTGAAGAAACAAAAAAAAATTACACTGCGCAAGAAAAAACGTTACGCTACACTTAAAAGAAAAGAAAGAAAAAAGAAAAAACACTGCAACAAGTGTGCTTGACGCTGGTCCAAATGGCCGCAAAGCCCTATGAAGACCGACGTGCCCTTTTAGGCTGGAAGCGTGATAAGGCCTCTCTAGCTAAAATTTGCCGCCGAGCTTCTCTGGTGAGGGGGACGAGCAAGGGTATGGCTAAATCAGCCACGCTCTCGTGGTGTTCGTGGCCGACGGCGGTGCTGAGCTGTTGTTCGCTGTTATCCTGGTGGGTGGTGAGTGCCCAACAGTTTTCTCTTGGGTGCCGGATGTCTGAGGCAAGAGAGAACTCTGCAAACAGATTTCTGCGGGCCGGGAGTTTTCCAAATTTGGAAGGTGTGCAGGACAACACCTTTAGCAGGGACGGGGTAGGAGGAGAAACATTGCTAAAACGGGGGTTCAGCTGAGGAGATGGGGGAGATGCTCTGGGTGGGGAAATGTACTTCTGGGGCGAAATGGGGGTAAAAACAGGTTGCAGGGGAGAAGCAGGAGGAGGTAATGCGTCACTGGTGGTGTGGGTGGTGGCGGTGGGAGAGGAAACACTTAAAGGAGGAGGTGAGCAAGAAGGGGAATGTGGAGAGAATGGTTGAAGCTGAATGTTATCTAGGGACGTGGGTTGGATGTTGGGGAAAAATGAAGGCAAGGACAAAGGCGAGGAACCAAGCGGTGTTGATGTGAGTGGACGAGGTGGTGTGAGCTCGGGGTCGGGAGAAAGGATGATAAGTGAGGAAGAGGAGGAGGAAGAGGATATGAGAGCTGGCGAGTATGATGGGGAAAAGGTTAAATGCGGGTGCGAAGGTGTTGCTCTGAGAGGTGGCGAGTAGCATGGGTAAAAGGGTTGATGTGGATGCGGAGGTGTTGCTCCTGCATCAACGGTGTTGAAGTCCCCGGCGTCGGACAAAAGCCCGCTGTCTGCGCTGGCAAGCTGTTGCAAAGAGTTGGCAATAGCATCCAGCGATGCCTCGGACGAAGACAATTCAGGAGAACCGGCACCGATGTTGTTGCACACTTGTTGGAGCTGTGCAAACGCAGAGCTAAACTGCGGCAACGGCTGATGTTGCAAAACGTTGTTCCCCTGTGGGGGTGGTGGTGGTAGCGCAACGAAAACCTGCTGCTGCTGCGGGTTGCAATTGTAGAATTGCTCGCTAGTTGTGAGCAATTGCTCGTAGACCCTGTTGGTGGTGGGCGACAAAAAAAAAAGTTTCTGCGTGACGGTAACTGTTGAGAAAGGCAGCCGCTCCATGATGCTGATGCAAGGTCTGGATGTAAACTTGCTCTAAAACTTATATGTCGGCAAATAGAACGATTTTATAGCAAAATCCACTATCGCTGCCGTTTGTGACTACGGCCGGCTGCTGTTGGCACTGGGTTTTTATAAGTTCGCTTATTGCAACCGCAGTTTCAGCATGCGCGTCAAATTAAATGCCTCATTAAAAATCCTGACGCCTTATTTCGCCACAACGTGCCCAGTTGTAATTGCAGACATTTCCGGTCACACCATCCATCCCTCCACCGCTGCACTTTTCCCTACCATCGACCATAAAACCGCATTTAAAAGATTTTCTCGCTGACGAGCATCCGTTCGCACGGCATTTTTTTGTTTTAAAGTTACCGTGCAGTTTGCAACTCTTTAAACGCGGCTGCTTCGTCAGCATCCGTTCTCACGGTGATTTTCAAGTAATCGCGCAGTGTGCAGCTCTTTAACCGTTGCTGCCATTTTGAAACACACATCGACTGCTTCATCAGCACACGGTTACACGTACTGCTGCTTGCGCTGCACATGAGAATCGTTCTTTTTACTGTTTTCTCCGATACTAACGTCAGCAGAACTATAACGCTTGCTACATGTTGCTAATAGTGGTTGAGCTTGCACTCCGACTAGGGCTTTTCGCAGAAGGTTAAGTATTTCCGCACGGCTATGTGATTTATTAAATGCGTGTTGCACACTTTTGTGTTAAAATATATATACATTTTCAGTTTTGTCATTGTGTGGATTTTGTTTGTTAAATTTTTTTTAAACGCTACTATTATAGTGTGTGTGTGTGGGTGTGTGTGTGCGAGTATGTGCCTAGTATCCGTGCGCCGACAAGGTAAAACTTCATCATTTGCCTACCGGGCAGGGACAACCACTAAAAACCTGAAAAACCTCGAAAATTAGAAACGGCTTCGTCAACCACTACAGCAAACGCCTACCAACCAGGGAAAACCTATGAAAAAGCAGAAAGAGCTTGCATTCGTTTACCAACCACAGAAAACCCCGAAAAACTAGTTATTTTTAAAAAAAACAAAAAGAAAAAAAAGAAAAAAAAGAAAAAGACGGATAATATGAGTATGGCAACTGTAACGGGTGTGTGTGTGTGTGTGTGCCTATTGTATTCCTCATTGTGAACGACTTTTGCATAACTGGTAAACCATAATAGATAGACAACATTTTACTACACAAAAATACACAATTTATGTCATATACATTTTTTGTTGAGTGAACCATTTTCGAGATATTGCTTATTATTCCCTTAAATTTTCCAATACTTATACTTTTTCTCAAATGGAAATTCGTTATTCATATTTTTTTGTCCTGGTAATGCAAAGAGAATAGAATACTTCACATAGCAACCAGCTCTTACAATATTTGCCTATCGCTTAAAGGCTAGCAATTCCCCTTGCACCTACAAGAAAATTAGCAATAAGATTAACATGAAGCATATGGAGAATAAGCGTTTGTAAAACTAGTTTGTACAAGAGTACAGAAAGTCATGTGAGTGTAACACACCAGATTTTTCGTAAGTTTTTATATCCAGCTCGATTTTCAATTTTGACATTGTGTGGATTTTGTTTGTTAAATTTTTTATACGCTACTATTATAGTGTGTGTGTGTGCCTATTTAATTTTTATTTTCTTTTGCACTGCACACTTTTGTGTTAAAATATATATACATTTTCAGATTTGTCATTGTGTGCATTTTGTTTGTTAATTTTTTTTATACGCTACTATTATTGTGTGTGTGTGCTCAGTATTCTTGGTATATATAGGCTTATTATGACGTGTACAACCATTTATATGATTTTTTCGAAGTTTGAAAGAAGTGAAGTAAACGCGATTTTACACTCAATAGAGGCTAGAAAATCGAATTTCTTGACTTTTTGAATACTCAGTATTCTTGTTATATATAGGCTTATTATGAGGTGATACATCCATTTATATGATTTTTAAGCAGTTTGAAAGAAGTGAAGTATACGCAATTTTACACTCACTAGGGGCTAGAAAATCCATTTTCTTGACTTTTTAAAAACTCAGTATTCTTGGTATATATAGGCTTATTATGACGTGAAACAACCACTTATATGATTTTTTCGAAGTTTGAAAGAAGTGAAGTTAACGCGATTTTACACTCACTAGGGGCGAGAAAATCGATTTTCTTGTTTTGTTGAAAACTCAATATTCTTGGTATATATAGGCTTATTATGACGTGAAACAACCATTTATATGGTTTTTCGAAGTTTGAAAGAAGTGAAGTAAACGCGATTTTACACTCAATAGAGGCTAGAAAATCGAATTTCTTGACTTTTTGAATACTCAGTATTCTTGTTATATATAGGCTTATTATGAGGTGATACATCCATTTATATGATTTTTAAGCAGTTTGAAAGAAGTGAAGTAAACGCGATTTTACACTCACTAGGGGATAGAAAATCCATTTTCTTGACTTGAAAACTCAATTTTCTTGTTATATATAGGCTTATTATGAGTCGATACATCCATTTATATGATTTTTAAGCAGTTTGAAAGAAGTGAAGTAAACGCGATTTTACACTCACTAGGGGCTAGAAAATCGAATTTCTTGACTTTTTAAAAACTCAGTATTCTTGGTATATATAGGCTTATTATGACGTGAAACAACCATTTATATGATTTTTTCGAAGTTTGAAAGAAGTGAAGTAAACGCGATTTTACACTCACTAGGGGATAGAAAATCCATTTTCTTGACGTGAAAACTCAATTTTCTTGTTATATATAGGCTTATTATGAGGTGATACATCCATTTATATGATTTTTAAGCAGTTTGAAAGAAGTGAACTAAACGCGATTTTACACTCACTAGGGGCTAGAAAATCGAATTTCTTGACTTTCTAAAAACTCAGTATTCTTGGTATATATAGGCTTATTATGACGTGAAACAACCATTTATATGATTTTTTAATTTTTTTATACGCTGCTATTATAGTGTGTGTGTGTGTTTGTGTGTGTGCGAGTATGTGCCTAGTATCCGTGCGCCGACAAGGGAAAACTTAATCATTTGCCTACCGGGCAGGGACAACCATGAAAAACCTGAAAAACCTCGAAAATTATAAAGGGCTTCGTCAACCACTACAGCAAACGCCTACCAACCAGGGAAAACCTGTGAAAAAGCAGAAAGAGCTTGCATTCGTCTACCAACCAGAGAAAACCCCCGAAAAGATAGTTATTTTTTTAAAAACAAACGAAAAAAAAGAAAAGAAAAAAAAGACAAAGACGGATAATATAAGTATGGCAACTGTAACGGTTTACGGCAAACGCGCGCGCCGCGCAATGCGTCACGCCGGGCAATATTTTTCAAGTTATCCCGCAGTTTGCAGCTCTTTCATCGCAGCGGGCCTATCGTGACGCACATCGACTGCTGAAATTGCTGATGAGTTCTGGAGAGGCTTTTGCAAATCTTGTTGGTAGCAAAACTTACCTTTTCCATCACCTCCAACATACCCCACTCCCACACCTTTTTCTTTCCACCAATCATAATCTCTCTTATTCTTACCAATCAACAACTTTCAGTTGTTTCTTTCCACCAATAACATCACTTCTTATTCCCACCAATCACAACTTCACACGTCACTTTCTGTTATACTTTTTATCCCTCGTTCGCCATCTTTTCCCTCTTTCAGTCCCGACCTCCGCACAGACAACACCTCGCCGCTCCTCACATCTCCGAACCAGATTGCCGGCAAGAACAGATCTCGTTCATTCACACCTCGACGGTTGACTCGACAGCAGCTACTGTCAACACCTACGTCGTACACTTTTTTGACCGCTTTCGACCGGCTATGAGAACCCTGCTCCTACGTACGCTAGCGACCATTACGATGGTCCAGTACCAGGTTTTTGGTATAGTTAAATTACGTCTGTGCAAAGGGCGTCTGTACCGCTTTAAAAAACCTAGGTATATCAGTGCGTAGTGATGTTGGTTGATCTTAAAGCTGGTTAAGCATTTTCAAAAACAGTTTGCTTTTATTTTTTCGCGTCGCGTGAAGCTGCTGCGCTTTTGGTGACGCATCCACACCAGTAACAGGTAAGTACCACACGCATAATTATTTTTCGGGCCTGCTTGGCGTAGGAATATATCCTTTCGTGTTTTGGTACTGTAACCTCAAATCTCCTTACCCTCCTCTTGCGTCCGCCATCTTGTTTAGTTCTCACCGCATCTCCTTGTCGCAGACCCTCCGCCATTTTTAGTTCCCACTATTTTAACCTCAAAATCTGCTCTTCTAAGCTCTTGCTACCGCCATCTTCTTTTAGTTCCCATTCTCACCACCGCGTCTCCTTGCCCCCACCTCTTGCGACCGCCATGTTCACCACTAACCTCGAAATTTCTTCGTCCTTAAACCTCTTGTCTCAACCATCTTGTTTAGTTCCCATTTTCGCCACCGGTTCTCATATCGCCCCATCTCTCTATCCACTCAACAACACCACCATCCAACGTTCAAAAATTGTGATGAGTTCTCCACAGGCTTTTGCAAATCTTGTTGCTAGCAAAACTTACCTTTCCCATCACCTCCAACATACCCCACTCCCACACCTTTTTCTTTCCACCAATCATAATCTCTCTTATTCTTACCAATCAACAACTTTCATTTGTTCCTTTCCACCAATAACATCACTTCTTATTCCTACCAATCACAACTTCACACGTCACTTTCTGTTATACTTTTTATCCCTCGCTCGCCATCTTTTCCCTCTTTCAGTCCCAACCTCCGCGCACACAACACCTCGCCACCCCGCTCCTCTCCATCACGTGTCCTCCATACTCTTCCATCTTCCTTCCTTCATCTTCCACCCGAATTAACCAAACAATCACATTTCGTCTTATTTTTACCAATCAAAACACTCCACGTCACTTCCTGTTTTTCCTTCATCTTTCCCTAATCCTCAATTCTTTTAACTCGTCCCGGATGAACCAATTGCAATAACGATAATCCTTCCGCTCGGGGCGCTTTTCAAACTTGCAAGTCGCACGCAGCGACACTAGCGACACTAGCGCCCCTAGCGGCAGGATTATCGTTAATCCAATTGGCTCATCCGGGACTAATACTACTTACGTGCCGTAAATCTACGACACGGGACCACCGGCTTTACTTCCCTTCCGAAGGAAGCCATGTTAAGGATTTTTATAACAATCCATCCCCTCCGCTGGGTTTGAACCCGCGACCTCGGGAAGCTAGAGGCTAGCATGGTAACCACAATAATAGTTATGATTATGAACAAATTGATATAACTGCAACCGCTTCAAACAGCAATAATAATAACAATAATAATAATAATAATAATAATAATAATAATACGTAACTTGTCCGACGAAAGAAAGAGATTTTTGTGGGTATTCGTTGTGTACATCCGTGGACAAAAGATTAGTCATATCTCGAACGCCATTTTTTCTAAAACCTACACGGCACAGCGCTTTGTTTACACCAAACACAGTACAATTGCGTAGCTGCCGCAGCAAGTTGTACTGCATTACTAAACATGCCACCTTCCACGTACCTTCTCTGTAGCGATGTGGCAAAACGTAGGGCACTTCTGTGGTTCGCTTCTCGCATGTGACAAACGCTTATTTGTCTTTCTTCTGTTAATAATCTTTAATAAGAGGCTACTTATTTTCGACATACTGCATTTCATATGTGGCATTCGGTAAAATTAACAATTAAACAGTTATTATAATGTTTCTTTAAATTGAACAGGTTCTCCTTCAGCGAATCACGCCGCGATTGACAATGGCAGAACGCGCACACAAATGCATATCAATGTAGCAGGCCTTTCTCCTCGTGAAGCTGCAGCCCGTATTGGACTCCTTGCAACTACAGCGTAGAGGTGGTTGAGATTATCCAGGGAAGAGATTGAATGCCGTTAGGCTAGTTCAAGAAGAAACATGTGTCCACTCCTGAAATGCATGTAGCTTTAATTGCAGTGGCAGAGAGGAACCCTTTCCAAACTGCTTCTGAAATGAAGGCACATTCATAATTCCCTGGATCAACTCAAACAGCTCTGTGGCATATAAACGACGCAGGACTTCTTGTACGAAGGGCAGTTCAAAAGCAACATCTGACAGACGATCAAAGATTGTTTCGCCTCGCGTTTGCAGCGGAAATGGCAACCGTAACTGCAATAACGTATTCTCAGACTAAGAGACAGTTTCTTCCACGCGTAAGTGGAAAATGATCGTCTACCAACCAAAGGGGTCTCGATACGATGCAAAATATGTGGTTTCACAATGGTCGCATATCAAGGGACGGTGCAGGTGTGTTGTGATACACTGAATAGTGCGCAATACACGGTAATATGTGAGAATAATTTGATTCTCTCTGTGGGGATGAGATACCCTGATGGAATTGTAGGATAATCCTGGGCACACAAGTCGAAAGGTTTCAAAGTATTTCTCAGAGAGGCAGTATATGAGAGTGATAGACTGGCCTCCCTGTTCACCAGATGTGAACACTATTGACAATGTGTTGGGCTGAGGTGAAAAGTGAACTGCGCTCGAATTTCTCTGCATATGCGCGAAGGACAAAGAATGGCTTCTGGGCACAAATTCAAGAAGCCTGGGACGTTATAGCTTCCCGTCCACATTACTGCAGGAATGATTTAGGGTAGTTATACGTGCTGAGGGTTCATACACCCCATATTAATTTTGTTTATTTTTATGTTCTAGTTTAAGTAGGTAATAATCTATTTGAATTTATCTATTCAGTTGTTTAAAACGAGTGATGTTTTTGTGTGACATCTTCGAGAAAGAAATCCACTCATGGTCCTCTCTCTATCTTAAAAGGGAAAATAAATGATTTTATACCAACAATTTACTCTTGCTAATAGCAGGGTTCATCAATCAGAAGGACTTACCAGCAGTAAATAGACAGAAGCACTTAAACTGACATATAGCGTATGCCCAGTGAAAGCCGTGCCAGGCAGGTCCCAGTTGCAGCAACAAGATTGAAACTCTTGTTCATGGCCTTGGGATTTGTCAACACAGCAAAATGCTCATAAGCAGCAAGCATCATAAATTTCGTTCCTTAATTGCCGAGGCTCTCAGAGAAAAGCATTATCAGTCTATGAAGAGCTTCATGGCATATCGGAAAACCGGCGACTTGTTTACATTATTGTCAAATACTAATCCATCTGTTCTGACTCCTTGATGAAAACAGGGGACTTGATTCCACTGTTGTCAAATACTGGTTCATCTGTTATTGAGTCTTTGTTTAAAAAGTATACTTGTTTATACCTGTTAAATACTAGTTCATCAGTTATTGAGTCCTTGTTGAAAACAGATACTTGTTTACACTGCTGTCAACTACTGGTTCATCTGTTATTGAGTCCTAGTTGAAAACAGACAACATGTTCACACCGATGTCAACTACTAGTTCATCTGTTATTGAGTCTTTCTTAAAAAATATATACTTGTTTATACTTGTCAAATACTGGTTCATCTGTTATTGAGTCCTAGGTGAAAACAAATACTTATTTACAATGCTGTCACATACTGGTTCATTTGTTAATGAGTCCTTGTTGAAAACAGACAACTTGTTTACACTGTTGTCAACTACTGGTTCATCTGTTATTGAGTCTTTCTTAAAACATATACTTGCCAAATATTGGTTCAACTGTTATTTAGTCCTTGTTGAAAACATACAGCTTCCTTACATAGTTGTCAACCATTGGTTCATCTGTTATTGTGTCCTTGTTCAAAACAGGGAACTTGTTTACACCGTTGTCAAATATTGGTTCATCTGTTATTGATTCATTGTTGAAAACAGGCAACTTATTTACACTGTTGTCAAATACTGGTATAGCTGTTCTCGAATCCTTGTTGAAAACAGATACTTGTTTACACTGTTGTCAAATATTGGTTCATCTGTTATTGAGTCCTTGTTGATAACAGATACTTGTTTACACTGTTGTCAAATATTAGTTCATCTGTTCTGGAGTCCTTGTTGAAAACAGACAACTTGCTTACACTGTTATCAAATACTAGTACATCTGTTCTCGAATCCTTGTTTCAAACAGATACTTGTTTACACTGTTGTCAAATATTAGGCAATCTGTTCTCGATTCCTTGTTGAAAACAGATACTGGTTTACACTGTGAAATATTGGTTCATCTGTTCTTGAGTCCTTGTCAAAAACAGATACTTGTTTACAGTGTTGCAAATATTTGTTAATCTGTTCTTGAGTCCTGGTTGAAAACAGATACTTGTTGACACCGTTGTCAAATACTGGTACAGCTGTTCTCGAATCCTTGTCGAAAACAGATACTTGTTTACACTATTGTCAATTATGGTTCATCTAATATTTAGTCCTTGTTGAAAACGGATACTTGTTTATACTGTTGTCAAATATTGCTTGATCATTTATTGAGTCCTTTGTGAAAACAGATACTCGTTTACATTGTTGTCAAATATTAGGCAATCTGTTCTCGATTCCTTGTTGAAAACAGATTCTGGTTTACACTGTCAAATATTGGTTCATCTGTTCTTGAGTCCTTGTCGAAAACAGATACTTGTTTACACTGTTGCAAATATTGGTAAATCTGTCCTTGAGTCCTCGTTGAAAACAGATACTTGTTTACACCGTTGTCAAATACTGGTACAGCTGTTCTCGAATCCTTGTCGAAAACAGATACTTGTTTACAATGTTGTCAAGTGTTGGTTAATCTGTTCTTGAGTCCTAGTTGAAAACAGATACTTGTTTTACACTGTTGTCAAATATGGTTCATCTGTTATTGAGTCCTTGTTGAAAACAGATACTTGTTTACACTGTTGTCAAATACGGGTTCATCTGTTATTGAGTCCTTGTTGAAAAAAATACTTATTTACACTGTTCTGTAACACTGGTTCATCTGCTCTTGAGTCCTGGTTGAAAATAGATACTTGTTTACATTGTTGTCAAATACTGGTTCATAGGTTATTGAGTCCTGTTTGAAAACAGATACTTGTTTACACTGTTGTCAAACACTGGTTCATCTGTTATTGAGTCCATGTTGAAAACAGATACTGGTTTACATGTTCTCAACTACTGGTTCATCTGTTATTTAGTCCTTGTTTAAAACAGATACTTGTTTACATGTTGTCAAATTGTAGTTCGTCTGTTATTGAGTGCTTGTTGAAAACAGCACTTGTTTACATGTTGTCAACTACTGGTTTATCTATTATTGACTCCTTGTTGAAAACAGATACTGGTTTACATGTTGTCAAGTACTGGTTTATCTGTTATTGAGTCCTTGTTGAAAACAGATACTCGTTTACACCGTTTGCAAGTACTGGTTCTTTTGTTATTGAGCCCTTGTCGAAAACATGAGACTTGATTACACTGTTGTCAAATACTGGTTCATCTGTTATAGAGTCTTTGTTTAAAAAGTATACTTGTTTATATCTGTTAAATACTAGTTCATCAGTTATTGAGTCCTTGTTTAAAACAGATACTTGTTTACACTGTTGTCAACTATTGGTTCATTTGTTATTGAGTCCTTGTTGAACACAGATAATGGTTTACACTGTTGTCAAATATTGGTTAATCTGTTCTCGAATCCTTGTCGTAAACAGATATATGTTTACACTGTTGTCAAATATTGGTTCATCTGTTACTGAGTCCTTTTTGAAAACAGATACTTGTTTACACCGTTGTCAAATATTGGTTCATCTGTTCTTGAGTCCTTTTTGAAAACAGATACTTGTTTACAATGTTGTCAAATATTGGTTCATCTGTTATTGAGTCTTTCTTGAAAACAGATACATGTTTACTCCGTTGTCAAATACTGGTACAACTGTTCTCGAAACCTATTCGAAAACAGATACTTGTTTACTTTGTTGTCAAATACGGTTCATTTATTCTTGAGTCCTTTTTGAAAACAGATACTTGTTTACACTGTTGTGAAATACTGGTTTGTCTGTTCTTGATTCCTTGTTGAAAACAGATACCTATTTTCACTGTTGTAAATATTGGTTAATAATTTCTTGACTCCTTTTTAAAACCAGATACTTGTTTACACTGTTGGCAAATATGGCTCATCTGTTCTTGAGTCCTTGTTGAAAACAGATACTTGTTTACACTGTTGTGAAATACTGGTTAATCCCTTCTTCAGTCCTTGTTGAAAAAAGATACTTAGTTACACTATTGTCAAATATTGGTTAATCTGTTCTTGAGTACTTTTTGAAAACAGATACTTGTTAACACTGTTGTCAACTATTGGTTCATCTTTTACTGAGTCTTTGTTGAAAGCAGATACTTGTTTACATTGTTGTCTAATACTGGTTCATGTGTTCTCGAGTCCTTTTTGATAACAGATACTTGTTTACACCGTTGTCAAATATTGGTTCATCTGTCATTGAGTCCTTGTTGAAAACAGGTACTTGCTTACACTGTTGTCAAATATTGGTTCATCTGTTCTTGAGTCCTTTTTGAAAACACATACTTGTTTACGCCGTTGTCAAGTATTGGTTCATCTGTTATTGAGTCCATGTTGAAAACAGATACTGGTTTACACTTTCTCAACTACTGGTTCATCTGTTATTTAGTCCTTGTTTAAAACAGATACTTGTTTACATGTTGTCAAATTGTAGTTCATCTGTTATTGAGTGCTTGTTGAAAACAGCACTTGTTTACATGTTGTCAACTCCTGGTTTATCTATTATTGACTCCTTGTTGAAAACAGATACTGGTTTACATGTTGTCAAGTACTGGTTTATCTGTTATTGAGTCCTTGTAGAAAACAGATACTCGTTTACACCGTTGTCAAGTACTGGTTCATTTGTTACTGAGCCCTTGTCGAAAACATGAGACTTGATTACAATGTTGTCAAATACTGGTTCATCTGTTATAGAGTCTTTATTTAAAAAGTATACTTGTTTATACCTGTTAAATACTAGTTCATCAGTTATTGAGTCCTTGTTTAAAACAGATACTTGTTTACACTGTTGTCAACTATTGGTTCATTTGTTATTGAGTCCTTGTTGAACACAGATAATGGTTTACACTGTTGTCAAATATTGGTTAATCTGTTCTCGAATCCTTGTCGTAAACAGATATATGTTTACACTGTTGTCAAATATTGTTTCAACTGTTACTGAATCCTTTTTGAAAACAGATACGTGTTTACACCGTTGTCAAATATTGGTTCATCTGTTATTGAGTCCTTGTTGAAAACAGATTTTTGTGTACACTTATTTCAGCTACAGGTTCATCAGTTATTGAGTCCTTGTTGAAAACAGATACTTGTTTACACTGTTGTCAAATATAGGTTCATCTGTTATTGAGTCCTTGTTGAAAACAGATACTTGTGTACACTGTTTTCAGCTACAGGTTCATCAGTTATTGAGTCCTTGTTGAAAAAAGATACTTGTGTACACTGTTTTCAGCTACAGGTTCATCAGTTATTGAGTCCTTGTTGAAAACAGATACTTGTGTACACTGTTTTCAGCTACAGGTTCATCAGTTATTGAGTCCTTGTTGAAAAGAGATACTTGTTTACCTGCTGACAAATATTGGTTCATCAGTTATTGAGTCCTTGTTGAAAACAGATACTTGCTTACACAGTTGTTAAATATCGGTTCATCTGTTATTGAGTCCTTCTTGAAAACAGATACTTGTTTACCTGTTGCCAAATATTGTTTCATCTGTTATTGAGTCCTTGTTGAAAACAGATACCCGTTTACACTGTTGTCAAATATTAGTTCATCTGTTCTCGAGTCCTTGTTAAAACAGAACACTTGTGTACACTGTTATCAAATACTAGTACATCTGTTCTCGAGTCCTTGTTTCAAACAGATACTTGTTTACACTGTTGTCAAACATTAGGCAATCTGTTCTCGATTCCTTTTTAAAAGCTGATACTGGTTTACAGTGTCAAATATCGGTTCATCTGTTCTTGAGTCCTTGTCGAAAACAGATACTAGTTTACACTGTTGCAAATATTGGTTAATCTGTTCTTGAGTCCTGGTTGAAAATAGATACTTGTTTACACCGTTGTCAAATACTAGTACAGCTGTTCTCGAATCCTTGTTGTAAACAGATACTTGTTTACACTGTTGTCAAATATTGGTTCATCTGTTCTTGACTCCTGGTTGAAAACAGATACTTGTTTACTCCGTTGTCAAATACTGGTACAGCTGTTCTCGAAGCCTTGTCGAAAACACATACTTGTTTACACTGTTGTCAAATATGGTTCATCGGTTATTGAGTCCTTGTTGAAAACAGATGCTTTTTATACTGTTGTCAAATATTTGTTGATCTGTTAATGAGTCCTTGTTGAAAACAGATACTTGTTTACACCGTTATCAAATACTGGTACATTTGTTCTTGAGTCCTTTTTGAAAACAGATACTTTTTTACACTGTTGTCAAACATTAGGCAATCAGTTCTTGAGTCCTTGTCGAAAACAGATACTTGTTTACACTGTTGCAAATATTGGTTATTCTGTTCTTGAGTCCTCGTTGAAAACAGATACTTGTTTACACCGTTGTCAAGTACTGGTACAGCTGTTGTCGAATGGATGTCGAAAACAGATACTTGTTTACACTGTTGACAAGTATTGGTTAATCTGTTCTTGAGTTGTGGTTGAAAACAGATACCTGTTTACACCGTTGTCAAATACTGGTACATTTGTTCTCGAATCGTTGTCGAAAACAGATACTTGTTTACACCGTTGTCAAAAACTGGTACATTAGTTCTCGAATCCTTGTCGAAAACAGATACTTGTTTACACTTTTGTCATATATGGTTCATCTGTTATTGAGTCCTTGTTGAAAACAGATACTTGTTTACACTGTTGTCAAATATTGGTTGATTTGTTATTTAGTCCTTGCTGAAAACATATACTTGTTTACACTGTTGACAACTACTGGTTCTTCTGTTATTGAGTCCTTGTTGAAAACAGATACTCGTTTACACCGTTGTCAAATGCTGGTTCATCTGTTATTGAGTCCTTGTTGAAAATAGGCAACTTGTTTACACTGTTGCTAAATGTTGGTTCATCTTTTCTTGAGTCCTTGTTGAAAACAGATACTTATTTACACTGTTCTCTAATACTGGTTCAACTGCTCTTCAGTCCTAGTTGAAAACGGATACTGGTTTACATTGTTGTCAAATACTGGTTCATAGGTTATTGAGGCCTTGTTTAAAACAGATACTTGTTTACACTGTTGTCAAACACTGGTTCATCTGTTATTGAGTCCTTGTTGATAACAGATACTTGTTTAACTGTTGTCAAATATTGGTTCATCAGTTATTGTGTCCTTGTTGACAATAGATACTTGCTTATACAGTTGTTAACTATTGGTTCATCTGTTATTGAGTCCTTGTTGAAAACAGATACTTGTTTACCTGTTGCCAAATATTGGTTCATCTGTTATTGAGTCCTTGTTGAAAACAGATACTTGTTTACCTGTTGCCAAATATTAGGCAATCTGTTCTCGAATCCTTTTTAAAAACAGATACTGGTTTACAGTGTCAAATATTGGTTCATCTGTTCTTGAGTCCTTGTCGAAAACAGATACTAGTTTACACTGTTGCAAATATTGGTTAATCTGATCTTCAGTCCTGGTTGAAAACAGATACTTGTTTACACCGTTGTCAAATACTAGTACAGCTGTTCTCGAATCCTTGTAAACAGATACTTGTTTACACTGTTGTCAATTATTGGTTCATCTGTTCTTGATTCCTGGTTGAAAACAGATACTTGCTTACTCCGTTGTCAAATACTGGTACAGCTGTTCTCGAATCCTTGTCGAAAAAAGATACTTGTTTACACTGTTGTCAAATATGGTTCATCTGTTATTGAGTCCTTGTTGAAAAAAGATACTTTTTATACTGTTGTCAAATATGTGTTGATCTGTTAATGAGTCCTTGTTGAAAACAGATACCTGTTTACACCGTTGTCAAATACGGGTACATTTGTTCTCGAAACCTTGTCGAAAACAGATACTTGTTTACACCGTTGTCAAATGCTGGTTAATCTGTTATTGAGTCCTTGTTGAAAATAGGCATCTTGTTTACAATGTTGCTAAATGTTGGTTCATCTTTTCCTGAGTCCTTGTTGAAAACAGATACTTATTTACACTGTTCTCTAATACTGGTTCATCTGCTCTTGAGTCCTGGTTGAAAACAGATACTTGTTTACATTGTTGTCAAATACTGGTTCATAGGTTATTGAGTCCTTGTTGAAAACAGATACTTGTTTACACTGTTGTCAAACACTGGTTCATCTGTTATTGAGTCCTTGTTGAAAACAGATACTGGTTTACATGTTCTCAACTACTGGTTCATCTGTTATTGAGTCCTTGTTGAAAACAGATACTTGTTTACATGTTGTCAAATAGTAGTTCATCTGTTATTGAGTCCATGTTGAAAACAGATACTTGTTTACACTGTTGTCAACTATTGGTTCATTTGTTATTGAGTCCTTGTTGAAAACAGATAATGGTTTACACTGTTGTCAAATATTGGTTAATCTGTTCTCGAATCCTTGTCGTAAGCAGATATTTGTTTACACTGTTGTCAAATATTGGTTCATCTGTTATTGACTCTTTCTTGAAAACAGATACATGTTTACTCCGTTGTCAAATACTGGTACAGCTGTTCTCGAAACCTATTCGAAAACAGATACTTGTTTACACTGTTGTCAAATACGGTTCATCTATTCTTGAGTCCTTTTTGAAAACAGATACTTGTTTACACTGTTGTGAAATACTGGTTTGTCTGTTCTTGATTCCTTGTTGAAAACAGATACTTATTTACACTGTTGTAAATATTGGTTAATAATTTCTTGACTCCTATTTAAAAACAGATACTTGTTTACACTGTTGTCAACTATTGGTTCATCTTTTACTGAGTCTTTGTTGAAAGCAGATACTTGTTTACATTGTTGTCTAATACTGGTTCATGTGTTCTCGAGTCCTTTTTGATAACAGATACTTGTTTACAACGTTGTCAAATATTGGTTCATCTGTTCTTGAGCCCTTTTTGAAAACAGATACTTGTTTAAACCGTTGTCAAGTATTGGTTCATCTATTAATGAGTGCTTGTTGAAAACGGATGCTGGTTAACATTGATGTCAACTATTGATTCATCTTTTATTGAATCCTTGTTGAAAGCTGATACTTGTTTACACTGTTGTTAAATATTGGTTCATCTGTCATTGAGTCCTTGTTGTAAACTGATACTTGTTTACACTGTTGTCAAATATTGGTTCATCTGTCACTGAGTCCTTGTTGAAAACAGATGCTTGTTTACACTGTTGTCAAATATAGGTTCATCTGTTATTGAGTCTTTCTTAAAAAATATACTTGTTTATACTTCTTAAATACTGGTTCATCAGTTATTGAGCCCTTGTTGAAAACAGATACTTGTTTACCTGTTGTCAAATATTGGTTCATCTGTTATTGAGTCCTTGTTGAAAACAGATACTTGTGTACACTGTTTTCAGCTACAGGTTCATCAGTTATTGAGTCCTTGTTGAAAACAGATACTTGTTTTTCTGTTGTCAAATATTGGTTCATCAGTTTTATGAGTCCTTGTTGAAAACAGATACTTGCTTACACAGTTGTTAAATATTGGTTCATCTGTTATTGAGTCCTTGTTGAATAGAGATACTTGTTTACCTGTAGCCAAATATCGGTTCATCTGTTATTGAGTCCTTGTTGAAAACAGATGCCTGTTTACACTGTTATCAAATACTAGTACATCTGTGCTCGAGTCCTTGTTTCAAACAGATACTTGTTTACAATGTTGTCATATATTAGGCAATCTGTTCTCGATTCCTTTTTAAAAACAGATACTGGTGTACGCAGTCAAATATTGGTTCATCTGTTCTTGAGTCCTTGTCGAAAACAGATACTAGTTTACACTGTTGCAATTATTGGTTAATCTGTTCTTGAGTCCTGGTTGAAAACAGATACTTGTTTACATTGTTGTCAAACACTGGTTCATCTGTTATTGAGTCCTTGTTGAAAACAGATACTTGTTTACACTGTTCTCAAACAGTGGTTCATCTGTTCTTGAGTCCTTGTTAAAAACAGATGCTTGTTTACACTGTTGTCAACTATTGGTTCATCTGTTACTGAGTCTTTGTTGAAAGCAGATACTTGTTTACATCGTTGTCTAATACTGGTTCATCTTTTCTCGAGTCCTTTTTGATAACACATACTTGTTTACACCGTTGTCAAATATTGGTTTATCTGTCATCGAGTCCTGGTTGAAAACAGATACTTGCTTACACTGTTGTCAAATATTGGTTCATCTGTTCTTGAGTCCTTTTTGAAAACAGATACTTGTTTACACCGTTGTCAAATATTGGTTCATCTATTAATGAGTGCTTGTTGAAAACGGATACTTGTTTACCTGTTGCCAAATATTGGTTCATCTCTTATTGAGTCCTTGTTGAAAACAGATACTTGTTTACACTGTGATCAAATGTTAGTTTATTTGTTCTGGAGTCCTTGTTGAAAACACATACTTGTTTACACCGTTATCAAATATTAGTTCATCTGTTCTCGAGTCCTTTTATAAACAGATACTTGTTTACACTGTTGTCAAACATTAGGCAATCAGTTCTTGAGTCCTTGTCGAAAACAGATACTTGTTTACACTGTTGTCAAACATTAGGCCATCAGTTCTTGAGTCCTTGTCGAAAACAGATACTTGTTTACACTGGTGCAAATATTGGTTATTCTGTTTTTGAGTCCTCGCTGAAAACAGATACTTTTTTACTCCGTTTTCAAATACTGGTACAGCTGTTGTCGAATCGTTGTCGAAAACAGATACTTGTTTACACTGTTGTCAAATATTGGTTAATCTGTTCTTGAGTTCTGGTTGAAAACAGATACCTGTTTACACCGTTGTCAAATACTGGTGCATTTGCTCTCGAATCCTTGTCGAAAACAGATACTTGTTTACACTGTTGTCAAATATGGTTCATGTGTTATTGAGTCCTTGCTGAAAACAGATACTTTTTATACTGTTGTCAAATATTTGTTGATCTGTTAATGAGTGCTTGTTGAAAACAGATACCTCTTTACACCGTTGTCAAATACACGTGCATGTGTTCTCGAATCCTTGTCGAAAACAGATACTTGTTTACACTGTTGTCAACTACTGGTTCTTCTGTTATTGAGTCCTTGTTGAAAACAGATACTTGCTTACACAGTTGTTAAATATTGGTTCATCTGTTATTGAGTCCTTGTTGAATACAGATACTTGTTTACCTGTAGCCAAATATCGGTTCATCTGTTATTGAGTCCTTGTTGAAAAGAGATGCTTGTTTACACTGTTATCAAATACTAGTACATCTGTGCTCGAGTCCTTGTTTCAAACAGATACTTGTTTACAATGTTGTCAAGTATTAGGCAATCTGTTCTCGATTCCTTTTTAAAAGAAGATACTGGTTTACACTGTCAAATATTGGTTCATCTGTTCTTGAGTCCTTGTAGAAAACAGATACTAGTTTACACTGTTGCAATTATTGGTTAATCTGTTCTTGAGTCCTGGTTGAAAACAGATACTTGTTTACACCGTTGTCAAATACTAGTACAGCTGTTCTCGAATCCTTGTTGTAAACAGATACTTGTTTACACTGTTGTCAAATATTGGTTCATCTGTTCTTGACTCCTGGTTGAAAACAGATACTTGTTTACTCCGTTGTCAAATACTGGTACAGCTGTTCTCGAATCCTGGTCGAAAAAAGCTACTTGTTTACACTGTTGTCAAATATGGTTCATCTGTTATTGAGTCCATGCTGAAAACAGATACTTTTTATACTGTTGTCAAATATTTGTTGATCTGTTAATGAGTGCTTGTTGAAAACAGATACCTGTTTACACCGTTGTCAAATACACGTACATGTGATCTCGAATCCTTGTCGAAAACAGATACTTGTTTACACTGTTGTCAAATATGGTTCATCTGTTCTTGAGTCCTTGTTCAAAACAGATACTTGCTCACACTGTTGTGAAATACTGGTTCATCTCTTCTTCAGTCCTTGTTGAAAACAGATACTTAGTTACACTATTGTCATATATTGGTTAATCTGTTCTTGAGTCCTTGATTAAAACATATATTTGTTTACAGTTGTCAAATACGGTTCATCTGTTCTTCAGTCCTTGTTAAAAACAGATGCTGGTTTACACTGTTGTCAACTATTGGTTCATCTGTTACTGAGTCTTTGTTGAAAGCAGATACTTGTTTAGATTGTTGTCTAATACTGGTTCATCTGTTCTCGAGTCCTTTTTGATAACAGATACTTGTTTACACCGTTGTCAAATATTGGTTCATCTGTTATTGAGTCCTTGTTGAGAACAGATACTTGCTTACACTGTTGTCAAATATTGGTTCATCTGTTCATAAGTCCTTTTTGAAAACAGATACTTGTTTATACTGTTGTCAAATATTAGGCAATCAGTTCTTGAGTCCTTGTCGAAAACAGATACTTGTTTACACTGTTGCAAATATTGGTTATTCTGTTCTTGAGTCCTCGTTGAAAACTGATACTTGTTTACTCCGTTTTCAAGTACTGGTACAGCTGTTGTCGAATCGTTGTCGAAAACAGATATTTGTTTACACTGTTGTCAAATATTGGTTAATTTGTTCTTGAGTTCTGGTTGAAAACAGATACCTGTTTACACCGTTGTCAAATACTGGTACATTTGCTCTCGAATCCTTGTCGAAAACAGATACTTGTTTACCTGTTGTCAAATATTGGTTCATCCGTTACTGAGTCCTTGTTGAAAACAGATACTTGTGTACACTGTTTTCAGCTACAGGTTCATAAGTTATTGAGTCCTTGTTGAAAACAGACACTTGTTTACCTGTTGTCAAATATTCGTTCATCAGTTATTGAGTCCTTCTTGAAAACAGATACTTGCTTACACAGTCGTTAAATATTGGTTCATCTGTTATAGAGTTTGTTGAATACAGATATTTGTTTACCTGTTGCCAAATATCGGTTCATCTGTTATTGAGTCCTTGTTGAAAACGGATACTTATTTACAATGATATCAAATAATGGTACATCTGTGTACTAGTCCTTGTTTCAAACAGATACTTGTTTACACTGTTGTCAAATATTAGGCAATCTGTTCTCGATTATTTTTAAAAAATTGATACTGGTCTACACTGTCAAATATTGGTTCATCTGTTCTTGAGTCCTTGTCGAAAACAGTAACTAGTTTACACTGTTGCAAATATTGGTTAATCTGTTCTTTAGTCCTGGTTGAAAACAGATACTTGTTTACACCGTTGTCAAATACTAGTACAGCTGTTCTCGAATCCTTGTATAAACAGATACTTGTTTACACTGTTGTCAAATATTGGTTCATCTGTTCTTGACTCCTGGTTGAAAACAGATACTTGTTTACTCCGTTGTCAAATAGTGGTACAGCTGTTCTCGAATCCTTGTCGAAAACAGATACTTGTTTACACTGTTGTCAAATATGGTTCATCTGTTATTGAGTCCTTGTTGAAAACAGATACTTTTTATACTGTTGTCAAATATTTGTTGATCTGTTAATGCGTCCTTGTTGAAAACAGATACTTATTTACACCGTTGTCAGATACTGGTACATATGTTCTCGAATCCTTTTCGAAAACAGATACTTGTTTACACTGTTGTCAACTACTGGTTCTTCTGTTATTGAATCCTTGTTAAAAACAGATACTTGTTTACACCGTTGTCAAAAGCTGGTTCATCTGTTATTCAGTCCTTGTTGAAAATAGGCAACTTGTTTACACTGTTGCTAAATGTTGGTTCATCTTTTCTAAGTCCTTGTTGAAAACAGATACTTATTTACACTGTTCTCTAATACTGGTTTATCTGCTCTTGAGTCCTGGTTGAAAACAGATACTTGTTTACATTGTTGTCAAATAGTGTTTCATAGGTTATTGAGTCCTTGTTGAAAACAGATACTTGTTTACACTGTTGTCAAACACTGGTTCATCTGTTATTGAGTCCTTGTTGAAAAGAGATACTTGTTTACACTGTTGTCAAACAGTGGTTCATCTGTTCTTGAGTCCTTGTTAAAACAGATGTTTGTTTACACTGTTGTCAACTATTGGTTCATCTGTTACTGAGTCTTTGTTGAAAGCAGATACTTGTTTACATCGTTGTGTAATACTGGTTCATCTTTTCTCGAGTCCTTGTTGAAAACAGATACTTGCTTACACTGTTGTCAAATATTGGTTCATCTGTTCTTGAGTCCTTTTTGAAAACAGATACCCTTTTACACCGTTGTCAAATATTGGTTCATCTATTAATGAGTGCTTGTTGAAAACGGATACTTGTTTACCTGTTGCCAAATATTGGTTCATCTCTTATTGAGTCCTTGTTGAAAACACGTACTTGTTTACACTGTTGTCAAATATTAGTTCATCTGTTCTGGAGTCCTTGTTGAAAACACATTCTTCTTTACACTGTTATCAAATATTAGTTCATCTGTTCTCGAGTCCTTTTTATAAACAGATACTTGTTTACACTGTTGTCAAATATTAGTTCGTCTGTTCTGGAGTCCTTGTTAAAAAGAGATTCTTGTTTACACTGTTGTCAAATATTAGTTCATCTGTTCTGGAGTCGTTGTTGAAAACAGATACTTGTTTACACTGTTGTCAAATATTAGTTCATCTGTTCTCGAGTCCTTGTTTCAAACAGATACTTGCTTACACTGTTATCAAATACTAGTTCATCTGTTCTCGATTCCTTTTTAAAAACAGATACTGGTTTACAGTGTCAAATATTGGTTCATCTGTTCTTGAGTCCTTGTCGAAAACAGATACTAGTTTACACTGTTGCAAATATTGGTTATTCTGTTCTTGAGTCCTGGTTGAAAACAGATACTAGTTTACACCGTTGTCAAATACTAGTACAGCCGTCTCAAATCCTTGTTGTAAACAGATACTTGTTTACACTGTTGTCGAATATTGGTTCATCTGTTCTTGACTCCTGGTTGAAAACAGATACTTGTTTACTCCGTTGTCAAATACTGGTACAGCTGTTCTCGAATCCTGGTCGAAAACAGATACTTGCTTATACTGTATTCAAATATGGTCCTTCTGTTATTGAGTCCTTGTTGAAAACAGATACTTTTTATACTGTTGTCAAATATTTGTTGATCTGTTAATGAGTCCTTGTTGAAAACAGATGCTTGTTTACACCGTTATCAAATACTGGTACATCTGTTCTTGAGTCCTTTTTGAAAACAGATACTTGTTTACACTGTTGTCAAACATTAGGCAATCAGTTCTTGAGTTCTTGTCCAAAACAGATACTTGTTTACACTGTTGTCAAATATTAGGCAATCAGTTCTTGAGTCCTTGTCGAAAAAAGATACTTGTTTACACTGTTGTCAAACATTAGGCAATCAGTTCTTGAGTCCTTGTCGAAAACAGATACTTGTTTACACTGGTGCAAATATTGGTTATTCTGTTCTTGAGTCCTCGTTGAAAACAGATACCTTTTTACTCCGTTTTCAAATACTGGTACAGTTGTTGTCGAATCGTTGTCGAAAACAGATACTTGTTTACACTGTTGTCAAATATTGGTTAATCTGTTCTTGACTTCTGGTTGAAAACAGATACGTGTTTACACCGTTGTCAAATACTGGTGCATTTGCTCTCGAATCCTTGTCGAAAACAGATACTTGTTTACACTGTTGTCAAATATGCTTCATCTGTTATTGAGTCCTTGTTGCAAACAGATACTTGTTTACACTGTTGTCAAATATTGGTTGATCTGTTATTGCGTCGTTGTTGAAAACACATACTTGTTTACACTGTTGTCAACTACTGGTTCTTCTGTTATTGAGTCCTTGTTGAAAACAGATACTTGCTTACACAGTTGTTAAATATTGGTTCATCTGTTATTGAGTCCTTGTTGAATACAGATACTTGTTTACCTGTAGCCAAATATCGGATCATCTGTTATTGAGTCCTTGTTGAAGACAGATGCTTGTTTACATTGTTATCAAATACTAGTACATCTGTGCTCGAGTCCCTGTTTCAAACAGATACTTGTTTACAATGTTGTCAAATATTAGTTCATCTGTTCTGGAGTCGTTGTTGAAAACAGATACTTGTTTACACTGTTGTCAAATATTAGTTCATCTGTTCTCGAGTCCTTGTTTCAAACAGATACTTGCTTACACTGTTATCAAATACTAGTTCATCTGTTCTCGATTCCTTTTTAAAAAAAGATACTGGTTTACACTGTCAAATATTGGTTCATCTGTTCTTGAGTCCGTGTCGAAAACAGATACTAGTTTACACTGTTGCAATTATTGGTTAATCTGTTCTTGAGTCCTGGTTGAAAACAGATACTTGTTTAGACCGTTGTCAAGTACTAGTACAGCTGTTCTCGAATCCTTGTTGTAAACAGATACTTGTTTACACTGTTGTCAAATATTGGTTCATCTGTTCTTGACTCCTGGTTGAAAACAGATACTTGTTTACTCCGTTGTCAAATACTGGTACAGCTGTTCTCGAATCCTGGTCGAAAACAGCTACTTGTTTACACTGTTGTCAAATATGGTTCATCTGTTATTGAGTCCTTGCTGAAAACAGATACTTTTTATACTGTTGTCAAATATTTGTGGATCTGTTAATGAGTCCTTGTTTAAAACAGATACCTGTTTACACCGTTGTCAAATACACGTACATGTGTTCTCGAATCCTTGTCGAAAACAGATACTTGTTTACACTGTTGTCAAATATGGTTCATCTGTTCTTGAGTCCCTGTTCAAAACAGATACTTGTTTACACTGTTGTGAAATACTGGTTCATCTCTTCTTCAGTACTTGTTGAAAACAGATACTTAGTTACACTATTGTCAGATATTGGTTAATCTGTTCTTGAGTCCTTGTTTAAAACATATATTTGTTTGCAGTTGTCAAATACGGTTCATCTGTTCTTGAGTCCTTGTTAAAAATAGATGCTTGTTTACACTGTTGTCAACTATTGGTTCATCTGTTACTGAGTCTTTGTTGAAACCAGATACTTGTTTAGATTGTTGTCTAATACTGGTTCATCTGTTCTCAAGTCCTTTTTGATAACAGATACGTGTTTACACCGTTGTCAAATATTGGTTCATCTGTCATTGAGTCCTTGTTGAGAACAGATACTTGCTTACACTGTTGTCAAATATTGGTTCATCTGTTCGTAAGTCCTTTTTGAAAACAGATACTTGTTTATACTGTTGTCAAATATTAGGCAATCAGTTCTTGAGTCCTTGTCGAAAACAGATACTTGTTTACACTGTTGCAAATATTGGTTATTCTGTTCTTGAGTCCTCGTTGAAAACAGATACTTGTTTACTCCGTTGTCAAGTACTAGTACAGCTGTTGTCGAATCGTTGTCGAAAACAGATACTTGTTTACACTGTTGTCAAATATTGGTTAATCAGTTCTTGAGTTCTGGTTGAAAACAGATACCTGTTTACACCGTTGTCAAATACTGGTACATTTACTCTCGAATCCTTGTCGAAAAAAGATACTTGTTTACCTGTTGTCAAATATTGGTTCATGCGTTACTGAGTCCTTGTTGAAAACAGATACTTGTGTACACAGTTTTCAGCTACAGGTTCATAAGTTATTGAGTCCTTGTTGAAAACAGATACTTGTTTACCTGTTGTCAAATATTCGTTCGTCAGTTATTGAGTCCTTGTTGAAAACGGATACTTGCCTACACAGTTGTTAAATATTGGTTCATCTGTTATAGAGTTTGTTGAATACAAATACTTGTTTACCTGTTGCCAAATATCGGTTCATCTGTTATTGAGTCCTTGTTGAAAACAGATACTTGTTTACACTGTTGTCAAATCTTAGTTCATCTGTTCTGGAGTCCTTGTTAAAACAGACAACTTATTTACACTGATATCAAATAATAGTACATCTGTGCACTAGTCCTTGTTTCAAACAGATACTTGTTTACACTCTTGTCAAGTATTAGGCAATCTGTTCTCGATTCCTTTTTAAAAACAGATACTGGTTTACACTGTCATATATTGGTTCATCTGTTCTTGAGTCCTTGTCGAAAACAGATACTAGTTTACACTGTTGCAAATATTGGTTAATCTGTTCTTGAGTCCTGCTTGAAAACAGATACTTGTTTACACCGTTGTCAAATACTAGTACAGCTGTTCTCGAATCCTTGTGGTAAACAGATACTTGTTTACACTGTTGTCAAATATTGGTTCATCTGTTCTTGACTCCTGGTTGAAAACAGATACTTGTTTACTCCGTTGTCAAAAAGTGGTACAGCTGTTCTCGAATCCTTGTCGAAAACAGATACTTGTTTACACTGTTGTCAAATATGGTTCATCTGTTATTGTGTCCTTGTTGAAAACAGATACTTTTTATACTGTTGTCAAACATTTGTTGATCTGTTAATGAGTCCTTGTTGAAAACAGATACCTGTTTACACCGTTGTCAGATACTGGTACATATGTTCTCGAATCCTTGTCGAAAACAGATACTTGTTTACCCTGTTGTCAAATATGGTTCATACTGTTATTGAGTCCTTGTTGAAAACAGATACTTTTTATACTGTTGTCAAATATTTGTTGATCTTTTATTGAGTCCTTGTTGAAAACAGATACTTGTTTACACTGTTGTCAGATATTGGTTGATCTGTTATTGAGTCGTTGTTGAAAACATATACTTGTTTACACTGTTGTCAACTACTGGTTCTTCTGTTATTGAGTCCTTGTTGAAAACAGATACTTGTTTACAGCGTTGTCAAATGCTGGTTCATCTGTTCTTGAGTCCTTGTTGAAAATAGGCAACTTGTTTACACTGTTGCTAAATGTTGGTTCATCTTTTGTAAGTCCTTGTTGAAAACAGATACTTATTTACACTGTTCTCTAATACTGGTTCATCTGCTCTTGAGTCCTGGTTGAAAACAGATACTTGTTTACACCGTTGTCAAATATTAGATCATCCGTTCTGGAGTCTTTGTTGAAAACAGATACTTTTTACACTGTTGTCAAATATTAGAGTATCTGTTATTGAGTCGTTGAAAATATATACTTATTTACACTGTTGTCAACTACTGGTTCTTCTGTTATTGAGTCCTTGTTGAAAACAGATACTTGTTTACACCGTTGTCAAATGCTGGTTCATCTGTTATTGAGTCCTTGTTGAAAATAGGCAACTTGTTTACACTGTTGCTAAATGTTGGTTCATCTTTTCTAAGTCCTTGTTGAAAACAGATACTTATTTACACTGTTCTCTAATACTGGTTCATCTGCTCTTGAGTCCTGGTTGAAAACAGATACTTGTTTACATTGTTGTCAAATACTGGTTCATAGGTTATTGAGTCCTTGTTAAAAAAACAGATATTTGTTTACACTGTTGTCAAGCACTGGTTCATCTGTTATTGAGTCCTTGTTGAAAACAGATACTTGTTTACACTGTTGTCAAACAGTGGTTCATCTGTTCTTGAGTCCTTAATAAAAACAGATGCATGTTTACACTGTTGCCAACTATTGGTTCATCTCTTACTGAGTCTTTGTTGAAAGCAGATACTTGTTTACATCGTTGTCTAATACTGGTTCATCTGTTCTCGAGTCCTTTTTGATAACAGATACTTGTTTACACCGTTGTCAAATATTGGTTTATCTGTCATTGAGTCCTTGTTGAAAACAGATACTTGCTTACACTGTTGTCAAATATTGGTTCATCTTTTCTTGAGTCCTTTTTGAAAACAGATACTTGTTTACACCGTTGTCAAATATTGGTTCATCTATTAATGAGTGCTTGTTGAAAACGGATACTTGTTTACCTGTTGCCAAATATTGGTTCATCTCTTATTGAGTCCTTGTTGAAAACAGATACTTGTTTACACTGTTGTCAAATATTAGTTCATCTGTTCTGGAGTCCTTGTTGAAAACAGATACTTGTTTACACTGTTGTCAAATATGAGTTCATCTGTTCTGGAGTCCTTGTTAAAAACAGATACTTGTTTACACTGTTGTCAAATATTAGTTCATCTGTTCTCGTGTCCCTGTTTCAAACAGATACTTGCTTACACTGTTATCAAATACTAGTTCATCTGTACTCGATTCCTTTTTAAAAACAGATACTGGTTTACAGTGTCAAATATTGGTTCATCTGTTCTTGAGTCCTTGTCGAATACAGATACTAGTTTACACTGTTGTAAATATTGGTTAATCTGTTGTTGAGTCCTGTTTGAAAACAGATACTTGTTTACACCGTTGTCAAATACTAGTACAGCTGTTCTCGAATCCTTGTTGTAAACAGGTACTTGTTTACACTGTTGTCGAATATTGGTTCATCTGTTCTTGACTTCTGGTTGAAAACAGATACTTGTTTACTCCGTTGTCAAATACTGGTACAGCTGTTCTCGAATCCTTGTCGAAAACAGATACTTGGTTATACTGTTGTCAAATATGGTCCTTCTGTTATTAAGTCTTTGTTGAAAACATACTTTTTATACTGTTGTCAAATATTTGTTGATCTGTTAATGAGTCCTTGTTGAAAACAGATACTTGTTTACACCATTATCAAACATTAGGCAATCAGTTCTTGAGTTCTTGTCGAAAACAGATACTTGTTTACACTGGTGTCAAATATTAGGCAATCAGTTCTTGAGTCCTTGTCGAAAACAGATACTTGTTTACACTGTTGTCAAACATTAGGCAATCAGTTCTTGAGTCCTTGTCGAAAACAGATACTTGTTTACACTGGTGCAAATATTGGTTATTCTGTTCTTGAGTCCTCGTTGAAAACAGATACTTGTTTACTCCGTTTTCAAATACTGGTACAGCTGTTGTCGAATCGTTGTCGAAAACAGATACTTGTTTACACTGTTGTCAAATATTGGTTAATCTGTTCTTGAGTTCTTTTTGAAAAGAGATACCTGTTTACACCGTTGTCAAATGCTGGTACATTTGCTCTCGAATCCCTGTCGAAAACAGATACTTGTTTACACTGTTCTCAAATATGGTTCATCTGTTATTGAGTCCTTGTTGAAAACAGATACTTGTTTACACTGTTGTCAAATATTGGTTGATCTGTTATTGAGTCGTTGTTGAAAACACATACTTGTTTACACTTTTGTCAACTACTGGTTCATCTGTTATTGAGTCCATGTTGAAAACAAATACTTGTTTACACCGTTGTCAAATGCTGGTTCATCTTTTCTTGAGTCCTTGTTGAAAACAGATACTTATTTACACTGTTCTCTAATACTGGTTCATCTGCTGTTGAGTCCGAGTGGAAAACAGATACTTGTTTACATGGTTGTCAAATACTGGTTCATAGGTTATTGAGTCCTTGTTGAAAACAGATACTTGTTTACACTGTTGTCAAACACTGGTTCATCTGTTATTGAGTCCTTGTTGAAAACAGATACTGGTTAACATGTTCTCAACTACTGGTTCATCGGTTATTGAGTCCTTGTTGAGAACAGATACCTTTTTACATGTTGTCAAATAGGAGTTCATCTGTTATTGAGTGCTTGTTGAAAACAGAACTTGTTTACATGTTGTCAACTACTGGTTTATCTATTACTGACTCCTTTTCGAAAACAGATACTGGTTTACATGTTGTCAAATACAGGTTTATCTGTTGTTGAGTCCTTGTTGAAAACAGATACTCGCTTACACCGTTGTCAAGTACTGGTTCATCTGTCATTGAGCCCTTGTCGAAAACAGGAGACTTGATTACACTGTTGTCAAATACTGGTCCATCTGTTATTGAGTCGTTGTTTAAAAAGTATACTTGTTTATACCTCTTAAATACTAGTTCATCAGTTATTGAGTCCTTTTTAAAAACAGATACTGATTTACAGTGTTAAATATTGGTTCATTTGTTCTTGAGTCCTTGTCGAAAACAGATACTAGTTTACACTGTTGCAAATATTGGTTAATCTGTTCTTGAGTCCTGGTTGAAAACAGATACTTGTTTACACCGGTGTCAAATACTAGTACAGCTGTTCTCGAATCCTTGTTGTAAACAGATACTTGTTTACACTGATGTCGAATATTGGTTCATCTGTTCTTGACTCCTGGTTGAAAACAGATACTTGTTTACTCCGTTGTCAAATACTGGTACAGCTGTTCTCGAATCCTTGTCGAAAACAGATACTTGGTTGTACTGTTTTCAAATATGGTTCTTCTGTTATTGAGTCCTTGTTGAAAATAGGCAACTTGTTTACAATGTTGCTAAATGTTGGTTCATCTTTTCTTGAGTCCTTGTTGAAAACAGATACTTATTTACACTGTTCTCTAATACTGGTTCATCTGCTCTTGAGTCCTGTTGGAAAACAGATACTTGTTTACATTGTTGTCAAATACTGGTTCATAGGTTATTGAGTCCATGTTAAAAACAGATACTTGTTTACACTGTTGTCAAACACTGGTTCATCTGTTATTGACTCTTTCTTCAAAAACAGATACTTATTTACTCCGTTGTCAAATGCTGTTACAGCTGTTTTCGAAACCTTGTCGAAAACAGATATTTGTTTACACTGTTGGCAAATACGGCTCATGTGTTCTTGAGTCCTTTTTGAAAACAGATACTTGCTTACACAGTTGTTAAATATTGGTTCATCTGTTATTGAGTCCTTGTTGAAAACAGATAATGTTTACACTGTTGTCAAATATTAGTTCATCTGTTCTGGAGTCCTTGTTAAAACAGAACACTTGTGTACACTGTTATCAAATACTAGTACATCTGTTCTCGAGTCCTTGTTTCAAACAGATGCTTGTTTACACTGTTGTCAAATATTGGTTATTCTGTTCTTGATTCCTCTTTGAAAACAGATACTTGTTTACACTGTTGTCAAACATTAGGCAATCAGTTCTTGAGTCCTTGTCGAAAACAGATACTTTTTACACTGTTGCAAATATTGGTTATTCTGTGCTTGAGTCCTCGTTGAAAACAGATACTTGTTTACACTGTTGTCAAGTACTGGTACAGTTGTTGTCGAATCGTTGTCGAAAAAAGATACTTTTTTACACTGTTGTCAAATATTGGTTCATCTGTTATTGAGTCCTTGTTGAAAACAGATACTTGTTTACACTGTTGTCAAATATTGGTTAATCAGTTCTTGAGTTCTGGTTGAAAACAGATACCTGTTTACACCGTTGTCAAATACTGGTACATTTACTCTCGAATCCTTGTCGAAAAAAGATACTTGTTTACCTGTTGTCAAATATTGGTTCATGCGTTACTGAGTCCTTGTTGAAAACAGATACTTGTGTACACAGTTTTCAGCTACAGGTTCATAAGTTATTGAGTCCTTGTTGAAAACAGATACTTGTTTACCTGTTGTCAAATATTCGTTCGTCAGTTATTGAGTCCTTGTTGAAAACGGATACTTGCCTACACAGTTGTTAAATATTGGTTCATCTGTTATAGAGTTTGTTGAATACAAATACTTGTTTACCTGTTGCCAAATATCGGTTCATCTGTTATTGAGTCCTTGTTGAAAACAGATACTTGTTTACACTGTTGTCAAATCTTAGTTCATCTGTTCTGGAGTCCTTGTTAAAACAGACAACTTATTTACACTGATATCAAATAATAGTACATCTGTGCACTAGTCCTTGTTTCAAACAGATACTTGTTTACACTCTTGTCAAGTATTAGGCAATCTGTTCTCGATTCCTTTTTAAAAACAGATACTGGTTTACACTGTCATATATTGGTTCATCTGTTCTTGAGTCCTTGTCGAAAACAGATACTAGTTTACACTGTTGCAAATATTGGTTAATCTGTTCTTGAGTCCTGCTTGAAAACAGATACTTGTTTACACCGTTGTCAAATACTAGTACAGCTGTTCTCGAATCCTTGTGGTAAACAGATACTTGTTTACACTGTTGTCAAATATTGGTTCATCTGTTCTTGACTCCTGGTTGAAAACAGATACTTGTTTACTCCGTTGTCAAAAAGTGGTACAGCTGTTCTCGAATCCTTGTCGAAAACAGATACTTGTTTACACTGTTGTCAAATATGGTTCATCTGTTATTGTGTCCTTGTTGAAAACAGATACTTTTTATACTGTTGTCAAATATTTGTTGATCTGTTACTGAGTCCTTGTTGAAAACAGATACCTTTTTACACCGTTGTCAGATACTGGTACATATGTTCTCGAATCCTTGTCGAAAACAGATACTTGTTTACACTGTTGTCAAATATGGTTCATACTGTTATTGAGTCCTTGTTGAAAACAGATACTTTTTATACTGTTGTCAAATATTTGTTGATCTTTTATTGAGTCCTTGTTGAAAACAGATACTTGTTTACACTGTTGTCAGATATTGGTTGATCTGTTATTGAGTCGTTGTTGAAAACATATACTTGTTTACACTGTTGTCAACTACTGGTTCTTCTGTTATTGAGTCCTTGTTGAAAACAGATACTTGTTTACAGCGTTGTCAAATGCTGGTTCATCTGTTCTTGAGTCCTTGTTGAAAATAGGCAACTTGTTTACACTGTTGCTAAATGTTGGTTCATCTTTTGTAAGTCCTTGTTGAAAACAGATACTTATTTACACTGTTCTCTAATACTGGTTCATCTGCTCTTGAGTCCTGGTTGAAAACAGATACTTGTTTACACCGTTGTCAAATATTAGTTCATCCGTTCTGGAGTCTTTGTTGAAAACAGATACTTTTTACACTGTTGTCAAATATTAGAGTATCTGTTATTGAGTCGTTGAAAATATATACTTATTTACACTGTTGTCAACTACTGGTTCTTCTGTTATTGAGTCCTTGTTGAAAACAGATACTTGTTTACACCGTTGTCAAATGCTGGTTCATCTGTTATTGAGTCCTTGTTGAAAATAGGCAACTTGTTTACACTGTTGCTAAATGTTGGTTCATCTTTTCTAAGTCCTTGTTGAAAACAGATACTTATTTACACTGTTCTCTAATACTGGTTCATCTGCTCTTGAGTCCTGGTTGAAAACAGATACTTGTTTACATTGTTGTCAAATACTGGTTCATAGGTTATTGAGTCCTTGTTAAAAAAACAGATATTTGTTTACACTGTTGTCAAGCACTGGTTCATCTGTTATTGAGTCCTTGTGAAAACAGATACTTGTTTACACTGTTGTCAAACAGTGGTTCATCTGTTCTTGAGTCCTTAATAAAAACAGATGCATGTTTACACTGTTGCCAACTATTGGTTCATCTCTTACTGAGTCTTTGTTGAAAGCAGATACTTGTTTACATCGTTGTCTAATACTGGTTCATCTGTTCTCGAGTCCTTTTTGATAACAGATACTTGTTTACACCGTTGTCAAATATTGGTTTATCTGTCATTGATTCCTTTTGAAAACAGATACTTGCTTACACTGTTGTCAAATATTGGTTCATCTTTTCTTGAGTCCTTTTTGAAAACAGATACTTGTTTACACCGTTGTCAAATATTGGTTCATCTATTAATGAGTGCTTGTTGAAAACGGATACTTGTTTACCTGTTGCCAAATATTGGTTCATCTCTTATTGAGTCCTTGTTGAAAACAGATACTTGTTTACACTGTTGTCACATATTAGTTCATCTGTTCTGGAGTCCTTGTTGAAAACAGATACTTGTTTACACTGTTGTCAAATATGAGTTCATCTGTTCTGGAGTCCTTGTTAAAAACAGATACTTGTTTACACTGTTGTCAAATATTAGTTCATCTGTTCTCGTGTCCCTGTTTCAAACAGATACTTGCTTACACTGTTATCAAATACTAGTTCATCTGTACTCGATTCCTTTTTAAAAACAGATACTGGTTTACAGTGTCAAATATTGGTTCATCTGTTCTTGAGTCCTTGTCGAATACAGATACTAGTTTACACTGTTGTAAATATTGGTTAATCTGTTGTTGAGTCCTGTTTGAAAACAGATACCTGTTTACACCGTTGTCAAATACTGGTACATTTGCTCTCGAATCCCTGTCGAAAACAGATACTTGTTTACACTGTTCTCAAATATGGTTCATCTGTTATTGAGTCCTTGTTGAAAACAGATACTTGTTTACACTGTTGTCAAATATTGGTTGATCTGTTATTGAGTCGTTGTTGAAAACACATACTTGTTTACACTTTTGTCAACTACTGGTTCATCTGTTATTGAGTCCATGTTGAAAACAAATACTTGTTTACACCGTTGTCAAATGCTGGTTCATCTTTTCTTGAGTCCTTGTTGAAAACAGATACTTATTTACACTGTTCTCTAATACTGGTTCATCTGCTGTTGAGTCCGAGTGGAAAACAGATACTTGTTTACATGGTTGTCAAATACTGGTTAATAGGTTATTGAGTCCTTGTTGAAAACAGATACTTGTTTACACTGTTGTCAAACACTGGTTCATCTGTTATTGAGTCCTTGTTGAAAACAGATACTGGTTAACATGTTCTCAACTACTGGTTCATCGGTTATTGAGTCCTTGTTGAGAACAGATACTTTTTTACATGTTGTCAAATAGGAGTTCATCTGTTATTGAGTGCTTGTTGAAAACAGAACTTGTTTACTTGTTGTCAACTACTGGTTTATCTATTATTGACTCCTTTTTGAAAACAGATACTGGTTTACATGTTGTCAAATACAGGTTTATCTGTTGTTGAGTCCTTGTTGAAAACAGATACTCGCTTACACCGTTGTCAAGTACTGGTTCATCTGTCATTGAGCCCTTGTCGAAAACAGGAGACTTGATTACACTGTTGTCAAATACTGGTCCATCTGTTATTGAGTCGTTGTTTAAAAAGTATACTTGTTTATACCTCTTAAATACTAGTTCATCAGTTATTGAATCCTTTTTAAAAACAGATACTGATTTACAGTGTTAAATATTGGTTCATTTGTTCTTGAGTCCTTGTCGAAAACAGATACTAGTTTACACTGTTGCAAATATTGGTTAATCTGTTCTTGAGTCCTGGTTGAAAACAGATACTTGTTTACACCGGTGTCAAATACTAGTACAGCTGTTCTCGAATCCTTGTTGTAAACAGATACTTGTTTACACTGATGTCGAATATTGGTTCATCTGTTCTTGACTCCTGGTTGAAAACAGATACTTGTTTACTCCGTTGTCAAATACTGGTACAGCTGTTCTCGAATCCTTGTCGAAAACAGATACTTGGTTGTACTGTTTTCAAATATGGTTCTTCTGTTATTGAGTCCTTGTTGAAAATAGGCAACTTGTTTACAATGTTGCTAAATGTTGGTTCATCATTTCTTGAGTCCTTTTTGAAAACAGATACTTATTTACACTGTTCTCTAATACTGGTTCATCTGCTCTTGAGTCCTGTTGGAAAACAGATACTTGTTTACATTGTTGTCAAATACTGGTTCATAGGTTATTGAGTCCATGTTAAAAACAGATACTTGTTTACACTGTTGTCAAACACTGGTTCATCTGTTATTGACTCTTTCTTCAAAAACAGATACTTATTTACTCCGTTGTCAAATGCTGTTACAGCTGTTTTCGAAACCTTGTCGAAAACAGATATTTGTTTACACTGTTGGCAAATACGGCTCATGTGTTCTTGAGTCCTTTTTGAAAACAGATACTTGCTTACACAGTTGTTAAATATTGGTTCATCTGTTATTGAGTCCTTGTTGAAAACAGATAATGTTTACACTGTTGTCAAATATTAGTTCATCTGTTCTGGAGTCCTTGTTAAAACAGAACACTTGTGTACACTGTTATCAAATACTAGTACATCTGTTCTCGAGTCCTTGTTTCAAACAGATGCTTGTTTACACTGTTGTCAAATATTGGTTATTCTGTTCTTGATTCCTCTTTGAAAACAGATACTTGTTTACACTGTTGTCAAACATTAGGCAATCAGTTCTTGAGTCCTTGTCGAAAACAGATACTTTTTACACTGTTGCAAATATTGGTTATTCTGTGCTTGAGTCCTCGTTGAAAACAGATACTTGTTTACACCGTTGTCAAGTACTGGTACAGTTGTTGTCGAATCGTTGTCGAAAAAAGATACTTTTTTACACTGTTGTCAAATATTGGTTCATCTGTTATTGAGTCCTTGTTGAAAACAGATACTTGTTTACACTGTTGTCAAATATTGGTTGATCTGTTATTGAGTCGTTGTTGAAAACACATACTTGTTTACACTGTTGTCAACTACTGGTTCTTCTGTTATCGAGTCCTTGTTGAAAACAAATACGTGTTTACACCGTTGTCAAATGCTGGTTCATCTGTTATTGAGTCCTTGTTGAAAATAGGCAACTTGTTTACACTGTTGCTAAATGTTGGTTCATCTTTTCTTGAGTCCTTGTTGAAAACAGATACTTATTTACACTGTTCTCTAATACTGGTTCATCTGCTCTTGAGTCCTGGTTGAAAACAGATACTTGTTTACATTGTTGTCAAATACTGTTTCATAGGTTATTGAGTCCTTGTTTAAAACAGATACTTGTTTACACTGTTGTCAAACACTGGTTCATCTGTTATTGAGTCCTTGTTGAAAACAGATACTGGTTTACATGTTCTAAACTACTGGTTCATCTGTTATTGAGTGCTTGTTGAAAACAGGTACTTGTTTACATGTTGTCAAATAGTAGTTCATCTGTTATTGAGTGCTTGTTGAAAACAGAGCTTGTTTACATGTTGTCAACTACTGGTTTATCTATTATTGACTCCTTTTTGAAAACAGATACTGGTTTACATGTTGTCAAATAAAGGTTTATCTGTTATTGAGTCCTTGTTGAAAACAGATACTCGTTTACACCGTTGTCAAGTACTGGTTCATCTGTTATTGAGCCCTTGTCGAAAACAGGAGACTTGATTACACTGTTGTCAAATACTGGTTCATCTGTTATTGAGTCTTTGTTTAAAAAGTATACTTGTTTATACCTCTTAAATACTTGTTCATCAGTTATTGAGTCCTTGTTGAAAACAGATACTTGTTTACACTGTTGTCAACTATTGGTTCATTCGTTATTGAGTGCTTGTTGAAAACAGATAATGGTTAACACGGTTGTCAAATATTTGGTTAATCTGTTCTCGAATCCTTGTCGTAAACAGATATTTGTTTACACTGTTGTCAAATATTGGTTCATCTGTTATTGACTCTTTCTTGAAAACAGATACTTATTTACTCCGTTGTCAAATACTGTTACAGCTGTTCTCGAAACCTTGTCGAAAACAGATATTTGTTTACATTGTTGTTAAATACGCTTCATCTATTCTTGAGTCCTTTCTGAAAACAGATACTTGTTTACACTGTTGTGAAATATTGGTTTATCTGTTCTTGATTCCTTGTTGAAAACAGATACTTATTTACACTGTTGTCAAATATTGGTTAATAATTTCTTGAGTCCTTGTTGATACAGATACTTGTTTTCACTGTTGGCAAATACGGTAAATGTGTTCTTGAGTCCTTTTTGAAAACAGATACTTGTTTACACTGTTGTGAAATACTGGTTCATCTCTTCTTCAGTCCTATTTGAAAACAGATACTTGTTTACACTGTTGTCAAATATTGGTTAATAATTTCTTGAGTCCTTGTTGAATACAGATACTTGTTTACACTGTTGTCAAATATTGGTTAATAATTTCTTGAGTCCTTGTTGAAAACAGATACTTGTTTACACTGTTGGCAAATACGGCTTATGTGTACTTGAATCATTGTTGAAAACAGATACTTGTTTACACTGTTGTGAAATACTGGTTCATCTCTTCTTCAGTCCTTGTTGAAAACATATATTTGTTTACAGTAATGCCAAATACTGTTCATCTGTTCTTGTGTCCTTGTTAAAAACAGATGCTTGTTTACATTGTTGTCAACAATTGGTTCATCTGTTACTGAGTCTTTGTTGAAAGCAGATACTTGTGTACATTGTTGTATAATACTGGTTCATCTGTTCTCGAGTCCTTTTTGATAACAGATACTTGTTTACACCGTTGTCAAATATTGGTTCATCTGTCATTGAGTCCTTGTTGAAAACAGATACTTGCCTACACTGTTGTCAAATATTGGTTCATCTGTTCTTGAGTCCTTTTTGAAAACAGATACTTGTTTACACCGTTGTCAAATATTGGTTCATCTGTCATTGAGTCCTTGTTGAAAACAAATCCTTGCCTACAGTGTTGTCAAATATTGGTTCATCTGATCCTGAGTCCTTTTTGAAACAGATACTTGTTTACACCGTTGTCATATATTGGTTCATCTGTTAATGAGTGCTTGTTGAAAACAGATGCTGGTTAACATAGTTGTCAACTAATGGTTCATCGGTTATTGAGTCCTTGTTGAAAGCAGATACTTGTTTACACTGTTGTGTATTATTGGTTCATCTGTCATTGAGTCCTTGTTGAAAACAGATGCTTGTTTACACTGTTGTCAAATATAGGTTCATCTGTTATTGAGTCTTTCTTAAAAAAATACAGTTCTTTATACTTGTTGAATACTGGTTCATCAGTTATTGAGCCCTTGTTGAAAACAGATACTTGTTTACCTGTTGTCAACTATTGGTTCATCTGTTATTGAGTCCTTGTTGAAAACAGATACTTGTGTACGCTGTTTTCAGCTACAGGTTCATCAGTTAATGAGTCCTTGTTGAAAACAGATACTTGTGTACACTGTTTTCAGCTACAGGTTCATCAGTTATTGAGTCCATGTTGAAAACAGATACTTGTTTACCTGTTGTCAAATATTGGTTCATCAGTTATTGAGTCCTTGTTGAAAACAGATACTTGCTTACACAGTTGTAAATATGGGTTCATCTGTTATTGAGTCCTTGTTGAAAACAGATACTTGTTTACCTGTTGCCAAATATTGGTTCATCTGTTCTTGAGTCCTTGTTGAAAACAGATGCTTGTTTACACTGTTGTCAAATATTAGTTCATCTGTTCTGGAGTCCTTGTTAAAACAGAACACTTGTGTACACTGTTATCAAATACTAGTACATCTGTTCTCGAGTCCTTGTTTCAAACAGATACTTGTTTACACTGTTGTCAAACGTTAGGCAATCTGTTCTCGATTCCTTTTTAAAAACAGATACTGGTTTACCTTTTGCCAAATATTGGTTCATCTGTTATTGAGTCCTTGTTGAAAACAGATGCTTGCTTACACAGTTGTTAAATATTGGTTCATCTGTTATTGAGTCCTTGTTGAAAACAGATACTTGATTACCTGTTGCCAAATATTGGTTCATCTGTTATTGAGTCCTTGTTGAAAACAGATACTTGTTTACACTGTTGTCAAATATTAGTTCATCTGTTCTGGAGTCCTTGTTAAAACAGAACACTTGTGTACACTATATCAAATACTAGTACATCTGTTCTCGAGTCCTTGTTTCAAGCAGATACTCGTTTACACTGTTGTCAAATATTTGGATTTCTGTTCTCAATTCCTTTTTAAAAACAGATACTGGTTTACAGTGTCAAATATTGGTTATTCTGTTCTTGAGTCCTTTTTGAAAACAGATACTTATTTACACCGTTGTCAGATACTGGTACATATGTTCTCGAATCCTTTTCGAAAACAGATACTTGTTTACACTGTTGTCAACTACTGGTTCTTGTGTTATTGAATCCTTGTTAAAAACAGATACTTGTTTACACCGTTGTCAAAAGCTGGTTCATCTGTTATTCAGTCCTTGTTGAAAATAGGCAACTTGTTTACACTGTTGCTAAATGTTGGTTCATCTTTTCTAAGTCCTTGTTGAAAACAGATACTTATTTACACTGTTCTCTAATACTGGTTTATCTGCTCTTGAGTCCTGGTTGAAAACAGATACTTGTTTACATTGTTGTCAAATAGTGTTTCATAGGTTATTGAGTACTTGTTGAAAACAGATACTTGTTTACACTGTTGTCAAACACTGGTTCATCTGTTATTGAGTCCTTGTTGAAAAGAGATACTTGTTTACACTGTTGTCAAACAGTGGTTCATCTGTTCTTGAGTCCTTGTTAAAACAGATGTTTGTTTACACTGTTGTCAACTATTGGTTCATCTGTTACTGAGTCTTTGTTGAAAGCAGATACTTGTTTACATCGTTGTGTAATACTGGTTCATCTTTTCTCGAGTCCTTGTTGATAACAGATACTTGTTTACACCGTTGTCAAATATTGGTTTATCTGCCATTGAGTCCTTGTTGAAAACAGATACTTGCTTACACTGTTGTCAAATATTGGTTCATCTGTTCTTGAGTCCTTTTTGAAAACAGATACCCTTTTACACCGTTGTCAAATATTGGTTCATCTATTAATGAGTGCTTGTTGAAAACGGATACTTGTTTACCTGTTGCCAAATATTGGTTCATCTCTTATTGAGTCCTTGTTGAAAACACGTACTTGTTTACACTGTTGTCAAATATTAGTTCATCTGTTCTGGAGTCCTTGTTGAAAACACATTCTTCTTTACACTGTTATCAAATATTAGTTCATCTGTTCTCGAGTCCTTTTTATAAACAGATACTTGTTTACACTGTTGTCAAATATTAGTTCGTCTGTTCTGGAGTCCTTGTTAAAAAGAGATTCTTGTTTACACTGTTGTCAAATATTAGTTCATCTGTTCTGGAGTCTTTGTGGAAAACAGATACTTGTTTACACTGTTGTCAAATATTAGTTCATCTGTTCTCGAGTCCTTGTTTCAAACAGATACTTGCTTACACTGTTATCAAATACTAGTTCATCTGTTCTCGATTCCTTTTTAAAAACAGATACTGGTTTACAGTGTCAAATATTGGTTCATCTGTTCTTGAGTCCTTGTCGAAAACAGATACTAGTTTACACTGTTGCAAATATTGGTTATTCTGTTCTTGAGTCCTGGTTGAAAACAGATACTAGTTTACACCGTTGTCAAATACTAGTACAGCCGTTCTCAAATCCTTGTTGTAAACAGATACTTGTTTACACTGTTGTCGAATATTGGTTCATCTGTTCTTCACTCCTGGTTGAAAACAGATACTTGTTTACTCCGTTGTCAAATACTGGTACAGCTGTTCTCGAATCCTGGTCGAAAACAGATACTTGCTTATACTGTATTCAAATATGGTCCTTCTGTTATTGAGTCCTTGTTGAAAACAGATACTTTTTATACTGTTGTCAAATATTTGTTGATCTGTTAATGAGTCCTTGTTGAAAACAGATGCTTGTTTACACCGTTATCAAATACTGGTACATCTGTTCTTGAGTCCTTTTTGAAAACAGATACTTGTTTACACTGTTGTCAAACATTAGGCAATCAGTTCTTGAGTTCTTGTCCAAAACAGATACTTGTTTACACTGTTGTCAAATATTAGGCAATCAGTTCTTGAGTCTTTGTCGAAAAAAGATACTTGTTTACACTGTTGTCAAACATTAGGCAATCAGTTCTTGAGTCCTTGTCGAAAACAGATACTTGTTTACACTGGTGCAAATATTGGTTATTCTGTTCTTGAGTCCTCGTTGAAAACAGATACCTTTTTACTCCGTTTTCAAATACTGGTACAGTTGTTGTCGAATCGTTGTCGAAAACAGATACTTGTTTACACTGTTGTCAAATATTGGTTAATCTGTTCTTGACTTCTGGTTGAAAACAGATACGTGTTTACACCGTTGTCAAATACTGGTGCATTTGCTCTCGAATCCTTGTCGAAAACAGATACTTGTTTACACTGTTGTCAGATATGCTTCATCTGTTATTGAGTCCTTGTTGCAAACAGATACTTGTTTACACTGTTGTCAAATATTGGTTGATCTGTTATTGCGTCGTTGTTGAAAACACATACTTGTTTACACTGTTGTCAACTACTGGTTCTTCTGTTATTGAGTCCTTGTTGAAAACAGATACTTGCTTACACAGTTGTTAAATATTGGTTCATCTGTTATTGAGTCCTTGTTGAATACAGATACTTGTTTACCTGTAGCCAAATATCGGATCATCTGTTATTGAGTCCTTGTTGAAGACAGATGCTTGTTTACACTGTTATCAAATACTAGTACATCTGTGCTCGAGTCCCTGTTTCAAACAGATACTTGTTTACAATGTTGTCAAATATTAGGCAATCTGTTCTCGATTCCTTTTTAAAAAAAGATACTGGTTTACACTGTCAAATATTGGTTCATCTGTTCTTGAGTCCGTGTCGAAAACAGATACTAGTTTACACTGTTGCAATTATTGGTTAATCTGTTCTTGAGTCCTGGTTGAAAACAGATACTTGTTTACACCGTTGTCAAGTACTAGTACAGCTGTTCTCGAATCCTTGTTGTAAACAGATACTTGTTTACACTGTTGTCAAATATTGGTTCATCTGTTCTTGACTCCTGGTTGCAAGCAGATACTTGTTTACTCCGTTGTCAAATACTGGTACACCTGTTCTCGAATCCTGGTCGAAAACAGCTACTTGTTTACACTGTTGTCAAATATGGTTCATCTGTTATTGAGTCCTTGCTGAAAACAGATACTTTTTATACTGTTGTCAAATATTTGTGGATCTGTTAATGAGTCCTTGTTTAAAACAGATACCTGTTTACACCGTTGTCAAATACACGTACATGTTTTCTCGAATCCTTGTCGAAAACAGATACTTGTTTACACTGTTGTCAAATATGGTTCATCTGTTCTTGAGTCCCTGTTCAAAACAGATACTTGTTTACACTGTTGTGAAATACTGGTTCATCTCTTCTTCAGTCCTTGTTGAAAACAGATACTTAGTTACACTATTGTCAGATATTGGTTAATCTGTTCTTGAGTCCTTGTTTAAAACATATATTTGTTTACAGTTGTCAAATACGGTTCATCTGTTCTTGAGTCCTTGTTAAAAATAGATGCTTGTTTACACTGTTGTCAACTATTGGTTCATCTGTTACTGAGTCTTTGTTGAATCCAGATACTTGTTTAGATTGTTGTCTAATACTGGTTCATCTGTTCTCAAGTCCTTTTTGATAACAGATACTTGTTTACACCGTTGTCAAATATTGGTTCATCTGTCATTGAGTCCTTGTTGAGAACAGATACTTGCTTACACTGTTGTCAAATATTGGTTCATCTGTTCGTAAGTCCTTTTTGAAAACAGATACTTGTTTAAACTGTTGTCAAATATTAGGCAATCAGTTCTTGAGTCCTTGTCGAAAACAGATACTTGTTTACACTGTTGCAAATATTGGTTATTCTGTTCTTGAGTCCTCGTTGAAAACAGATACTTGTTTACTCCGTGGTCAAGTACTGGTACAGCTGTTGTCGAATCGTTGTCGAAAACAGATACTTGTTTACACTGTTGTCAAATATTGGTTAATCAGTTCTTGAGTTCTGGTTGAAAACAGATACCTGTTTACACCGTTGTCAAATACTGGTACATTTACTCTCGAATCCTTGTCGAAAAAAGATACTTGTTTACCTGTTGTCAAATATTGGTTCATGCGTTACTGAGTCCTTGTTGAAAACAGATACTTGTGTACACAGTTTTCAGCTACAGGTTCATAAGTTATTGAGTCCTTGTTGAAAACAGATACTTGTTTACCTGTTGTCAAATATTCGTTCATCAGTTATTGAGTCCTTGTTGTAAACGGATACTTGCCTACACAGTTGTTAAATATTGGTTCATCTGTTATAGAGTTTGTTGAATACAAATACTTGTTTACCTGTTGCCAAATATCGGTTCATCTGTTATTGAGTCCTTGTTGAAAACAGATACTTGTTTACACTGTTGTCAAATCTTAGTTCATCTGTTCTGGAGTCCTTGTTAAAACAGACAACTTATTTACACTGATATCAAATAATAGTACATCTGTGCACTAGTCCTTGTTTCAAACAGATACTTGTTTACACTCTTGTCAAGTATTAGGCAATCTGTTCTCGATTCCTTTTTAAAAACAGATACTGGTTTACACTGTCATATATTGGTTCATCTGTTCTTGAGTCCTTGTCGAAAACAGATACTAGTTTACACTGTTGCAAATATTGGTTAATCTGTTCTTGAGTCCTGCTTGAAAACAGATACTTGTTTACACCGTTGTCAAATACTAGTACAGCTGTTCTCGAATCCTTGTGGTAAACAGATACTTGTTTACACTGTTGTCAAATATTGGTTCATCTGTTCTTGACTCCTGGTTGAAAACAGATACTTGTTTACTCCGTTGTCAGAAAGTGGTACAGTTGTTCTCGAATCCTTGTCGAAAACAGATACTTGTTTACACTGTTGTCAAATATGGTTCATCTGTTATTGTGTCCTTGTTGAAAACAGATACTTTTTATACTGTTGTCAAATATTTGTTGATCTGTTAATGAGTCCTTGTTGAAAACAGATACCTGTTTACACCGTTGTCAGATACTGGTACATATGTTCTCGAATCCTTGTCGAAAACAGATACTTGTTTACACTGTTGTCAAATATGGTTCATACTGTTATTGAGTCCTTGTTGAAAACAGATACTTTTTATACTGTTGTCAAATATTTGTTGATCTTTTATTTAGTCCTTGTTGAAAACAGATACTTGTTTACACTGTTGTCAGATATTGGTTGCTCTGTTATTGAGTCGTTGTTGAAAACATATACTTGTTTACACTGTTGTCAACTACTGGTTCTTCTGTTATTGAGTCCTTGTTGAAAACAGATACTTGTTTACAGCGTTGTCAAATGCTGGTTCATCTGTTCTTGAGTCCTTGTTGAAAATAGGCAACTTGTTTACACTGTTGCTAAATGTTGGTTCATCTTTTGTAAGTCCTTGTTGAAAACAGATACTTATTTACACTGTTCTCTAATACTGGTTCATCTGCTCTTGAGTCCTGGTTGAAAACAGATACTTGTTTACACCGTTGTCAAATATTAGTTCATCCGTTCTGGAGTCTTTGTTGAAAACAGATACTTTTTACACTGTTGTCAAATATTAGAGTATCTGTTATTGAGTCGTTGAAAATATATACTTATTTACACTGTTGTCAACTACTGGTTCTTCTGTTATTGAGTCCTTGTTGAAAACAGATACTTGTTTACACCGTTGTCAAGTACTAGTACAGCTGTTCTCGAATCCTTGTTGTAAACAGATACTTGTTTACACTGTTGTCAAATATTGTTTCATCTGTTCTTGACTCCTGGTTGCAAGCAGATACTTGTTTACTCCGTTGTCAAATACTGGTACACCTGTTCTCGAATCCTGGTCGAAAACAGCTACTTGTTTACACTGTTGTCAAATATGGTTCATCTGTTATTGAGTCCTTGCTGAAAACAGATACTTTTTATACTGTTGTCAAATATTTGTGGATCTGTTAATGAGTCCTTGTTTAAAACAGATACCTGTTTACACCGTTGTCAAATACACGTACATGTTTTCTCGAATCCTTGTCGAAAACAGATACTTGTTTACACTGTTGTCAAATATGGTTCATCTGTTCTTGAGTCCCTGTTCAAAACAGATACTTGTTTACACTGTTGTGAAATACTGGTTCATCTCTTCTTCAGTCCTTGTTGAAAACAGATACTTAGTTACACTATTGTCAGATATTGGTTAATCTGTTCTTGAGTCCTTGTTTAAAACATATATTTGTTTACAGTTGTCAAATACGGTTCATCTGTTCTTGAGTCCTTGTTAAAAATAGATGCTTGTTTACACTGTTGTCAACTATTGGTTCATCTGTTACTGAGTCTTTGTTGAAACCAGATACTTGTTTAGATTGTTGTCTAATACTGGTTCATCTGTTCTCAAGTCCTTTTTGATAACAGATACTTGTTTACACCGTTGTCAAATATTGGTTCATCTGTCATTGAGTCCTTGTTGAGAACAGATACTTGCTTACACTGTTGTCAAATATTGGTTCATCTGTTCGTAAGTCCTTTTTGAAAACAGATACTTGTTTATACTGTTGTCAAATATTAGGCAATCAGTTCTTGAGTCCTTGTCGAAAACAGATACTTGTTTACACTGTTGCAAATATTGGTTATTCTGTTCTTGAGTCCTCGTTGAAAACAGATACTTGTTTACTCCGTGGTCAAGTACTGGTACAGCTGTTGTCGAATCGTTGTCGAAAACAGATACTTGTTTACACTGTTGTCAAATATTGGTTAATCAGTTCTTGAGTTCTGGTTGAAAACAGATACCTGTTTACACCGTTGTCAAATACTGGTACATTTACTCCCGAATCCTTGTCGAAAAAAGATACTTGTTTACCTGTTGTCAAATATTGGTTCATGCGTTACTCAGTCCTTGTTGAAAACAGATACTTGTGTACACAGTTTTCAGCTACAGGTTCATAAGTTATTGAGTCCTTGTTGAAAACAGATACTTGTTTACCTGTTGTCAAATATTCGTTCATCAGTTATTGAGTCCTTGTTGTAAACGGATACTTGCCTACACAGTTGTTAAATATTGGTTCATCTGTTATAGAGTTTGTTGAATACAAATACTTGTTTACCTGTTGCCAAATATCGGTTCATCTGTTATTGAGTCCTTGTTGAAAACAGATACTTGTTTACACTGTTCTCAAATCTTAGTTCATCTGTTCTGGAGTCCTTGTTAAAACAGACAACTTATTTACACTGATATCAAATAATAGTACATCTGTGCACTAGTCCTTGTTTCAAACAGATACTTGTTTACACTCTTGTCAAGTATTAGGCAATCTGTTCTCGATTCCTTTTTAAAAACAGATACTGGTTTACACTGTCATATATTGGTTCATCTGTTCTTGAGTCCTTGTCGAAAACAGATACTAGTTTACACTGTTGCAAATATTGGTTAATCTGTTCTTGAGTCCTGCTTGAAAACAGATACTTGTTTACACCGTTGTCAAATACTAGTACAGCTGTTCTCGAATCCTTGTGGTAAACAGATACTTGTTTACACTGTTGTCAAATATTGGTTCATCTGTTCTTGACTCCTGGTTGAAAACAGATACTTGTTTACTCCGTTGTCAGAAAGTGGTACAGCTGTTCTCGAATCCTTGTCGAAAACAGATACTTGTTTACACTGTTGTCAAATATGGTTCATCTGTTATTGTGTCCTTGTTGAAAACAGATACTTTTTATACTGTTGTCAAATATTTGTTGATCTGTTAATGAGTCCTTGTTGAAAACAGATACCTGTTTACACCGTTGTCAGATACTGGTACATATGTTCTCGAATCCTTGTCGAAAACAGATACTTGTTTACACTGTTGTCAAATATGGTTCATACTGTTATTGAGTCCTTGTTGAAAACAGATACTTTTTATACTGTTGTCAAATATTTGTTGATCTTTTATTTAGTCCTTGTTGAAAACAGATACTTGTTTACACTGTTGTCAGATATTGGTTGATCTGTTATTGAGTCGTTGTTGAAAACATATACTTGTTTACACTGTTGTCAACTACTGGTTCTTCTGTTATTGAGTCCTTGTTGAAAACAGATACTTGTTTACAGCGTTGTCAAATGCTGGTTCATCTGTTCTTGAGTCCTTGTTGAAAATAGGCAACTTGTTTACACTGTTGCTAAATGTTGGTTCATCTTTTGTAAGTCCTTGTTGAAAACAGATACTTATTTACACTGTTCTCTAATACTGGTTCATCTGCTCTTGAGTCCTGGTTGAAAACAGATACTTGTTTACACCGTTGTCAAATATTAGTTCATCCGTTCTGGAGTCTTTGTTGAAAACAGATACTTTTTACACTGTTGTCAAATATTAGAGTATCTGTTATTGAGTCGTTGAAAATATATACTTATTTACACTGTTGTCAACTACTGGTTCTTCTGTTATTGAGTCCTTGTTGAAAACAGATACTTGTTTACACCGTTGTCAAGTACTAGTACAGCTGTTCTCGAATCCTTGTTGTAAACAGATACTTGTTTACACTGTTGTCAAATATTGTTTCATCTGTTCTTGACTCCTGGTTGCAAGCAGATACTTGTTTACTCCGTTGTCAAATACTGGTACACCTGTTCTCGAATCCTGGTCGAAAACAGCTACTTGTTTACACTGTTGTCAAATATGGTTCATCTGTTATTGAGTCCTTGCTGAAAACAGATACTTTTTATACTGTTGTCAAATATTTGTGGATCTGTTAATGAGTCCTTGTTTAAAACAGATACCTGTTTACACCGTTGTCAAATACACGTACATGTTTTCTCGAATCCTTGTCGAAAACAGATACTTGTTTACACTGTTGTCAAATATGGTTCATCTGTTCTTGAGTCCCTGTTCAAAACAGATACTTGTTTACACTGTTGTGAAATACTGGTTCATCTCTTCTTCAGTCCTTGTTGAAAACAGATACTTAGTTACACTATTGTCAGATATTGGTTAATCTGTTCTTGAGTCCTTGTTTAAAACATATATTTGTTTACAGTTGTCAAATACGGTTCATCTGTTCTTGAGTCCTTGTTAAAAATAGATGCTTGTTTACACTGTTGTCAACTATTGGTTCATCTGTTACTGAGTCTTTGTTGAAACCAGATACTTGTTTAGATTGTTGTCTAATACTGGTTCATCTGTTCTCAAGTCCTTTTTGATAACAGATACTTGTTTACACCGTTGTCAAATATTGGTTCATCTGTCATTGAGTCCTTGTTGAGAACAGATACTTGCTTACACTGTTGTCAAATATTGGTTCATCTGTTCGTAAGTCCTTTTTGAAAACAGATACTTGTTTATACTGTTGTCAAATATTAGGCAATCAGTTCTTGAGTCCTTGTCGAAAACAGATACTTGTTTACACTGTTGCAAATATTGGTTATTCTGTTCTTGAGTCCTCGTTGAAAACAGATACTTGTTTACTCCGTGGTCAAGTACTGGTACAGCTGTTGTCGAATCGTTGTCGAAAACAGATACTTGTTTACACTGTTGTCAAATATTGGTTAATCAGTTCTTGAGTTCTGGTTGAAAACAGATACCTGTTTACACCGTTGTCAAATACTGGTACATTTACTCCCGAATCCTTGTCGAAAAAAGATACTTGTTTACCTGTTGTCAAATATTGGTTCATGCGTTACTCAGTCCTTGTTGAAAACAGATACTTGTGTACACAGTTTTCAGCTACAGGTTCATAAGTTATTGAGTCCTTGTTGAAAACAGATACTTGTTTACCTGTTGTCAAATATTCGTTCATCAGTTATTGAGTCCTTGTTGTAAACGGATACTTGCCTACACAGTTGTTAAATATTGGTTCATCTGTTATAGAGTTTGTTGAATACAAATACTTGTTTACCTGTTGCCAAATATCGGTTCATCTGTTATTGAGTCCTTGTTGAAAACAGATACTTGTTTACACTGTTGTCAAATCTTAGTTCATCTGTTCTGGAGTCCTTGTTAAAACAGACAACTTATTTACACTGATATCAAATAATAGTACATCTGTGCACTAGTCCTTGTTTCAAACAGATACTTGTTTACACTCTTGTCAAGTATTAGGCAATCTGTTCTCGATTCCTTTTTAAAAACAGATACTGGTTTACACTGTCATATATTGGTTCATCTGTTCTTGAGTCCTTGTCGAAAACAGATACTAGTTTACACTGTTGCAAATATTGGTTAATCTGTTCTTGAGTCCTGCTTGAAAACAGATACTTGTTTACACCGTTGTCAAATACTAGTACAGCTGTTCTCGAATCCTTGTGGTAAACAGATACTTGTTTACACTGTTGTCAAATATTGGTTCATCTGTTCTTGACTCCTGGTTGAAAACAGATACTTGTTTACTCCGTTGTCAGAAAGTGGTACAGCTGTTCTCGAATCCTTGTCGAAAACAGATACTTGTTTACACTGTTGTCAAATATGGTTCATCTGTTATTGTGTCCTTGTTGAAAACAGATACTTTTTATACTGTTGTCAAATATTTGTTGATCTGTTAATGAGTCCTTGTTGAAAACAGATACCTGTTTACACCGTTGTCAGATACTGGTACATATGTTCTCGAATCCTTGTCGAAAACAGATACTTGTTTACACTGTTGTCAAATATGGTTCATACTGTTATTGAGTCCTTGTTGAAAACAGATACTTTTTATACTGTTGTCAAATATTTGTTGATCTTTTATTTAGTCCTTGTTGAAAACAGATACTTGTTTACACTGTTGTCAGATATTGGTTGATCTGTTATTGAGTCGTTGTTGAAAACATATACTTGTTTACACTGTTGTCAACTACTGGTTCTTCTGTTATTGAGTCCTTGTTGAAAACAGATACTTGTTTACAGCGTTGTCAAATGCTGGTTCATCTGTTCTTGAGTCCTTGTTGAAAATAGGCAACTTGTTTACACTGTTGCTAAATGTTGCTTCATCTTTTGTAAGTCCTTGTTGAAAACAGATACTTATTTACACTGTTCTCTAATACTGGTTCATCTGCTCTTGAGTCCTGGTTGAAAACAGATACTTGTTTACACCGTTGTCAAATATTAGTTCATCCGTTCTGGAGTCTTTGTTGAAAACAGATACTTTTTACACTGTTGTCAAATATTAGAGTATCTGTTATTGAGTCGTTGAAAATATATACTTATTTACACTGTTGTCAACTACTGGTTCTTCTGTTATTGAGTCCTTGTTGAAAACAGATACTTGTTTACACCGTTGTCAAATGCTGGTTCATCTGTTATTGAGTCCTTGTTGAAAATAGGCAACTTGTTTACACTGTTGCTAAATGTTGGTTCATCTTTTCTAAGTCCTTGTTGAAAACAGATACTTATTTACACTGTTCTCTAATACTGGTTCATCTGCTCTTGAGTCCTGGTTGAAAACAGATACTTGTTTACATTGTTGTCAAATACTGGTTCATAGGTTATTGAGTCCTTGTTAAAAAAACAGATATTTGTTTACACTGTTGTCAAGCACTAGTTCATCTGTTATTGAGTCCTTGTTGAAAACAGATACTTGTTTACACTGTTGTCAAACAGTGGTTCATCTGTTCTTGAGTCCTTAATAAAAACAGATGCATGTTTACACTGTTGCCAACTATTGGTTCATCTCTTACTGAGTCTTTGTTGAAAGCAGATACTTGTTTACATCGTTGTCTAATACTGGTTCATCTGTTCTCGAGTCCTTTTTGATAACGGATACTTGTTTACACCGTTGTCAAATATTGGTTCATCTGTCATTGAGTCCTTGTTGAAAACAGATACTTGCTTACACTGTTGTCAAATATTGGTTCATCTTTTCTTGAGTCCTTTTTGAAAACAGATACTTGTTTACACGTTGTCAAATATTGGTTCATCTATTAATGAGTGCTTGTTGAAAACGGATACTTGTTTACCTGTTGCCAAATATTGGTTCATCTCTTATTGAGTCCTTGTTGAAAACAGATACTTGTTTACACTGTTGTCACATATTAGTTCATCTGTTCTGGAGTCCTTGTTGAAAACAGATACTTGTTTACACTGTTGTCAAATATGAGTTCATCTGTTCTGGAGTCCTTGTTAAAAACAGATACTTGTTTACACTGTTGTCAAATATTAGTTCATCTGTTCTCGTGTCCCTGTTTCAAACAGATACTTGCTTACACTGTTATCAAATACTAGTTCATCTGTACTCGATTCCTTTTTAAAAACAGATACTGGTTTACAGTGTCAAATATTGGTTCATCTGTTCTTGAGTCCTTGTCGAATACAGATACTAGTTTACACTGTTGTAAATATTGGTTAATCTGTTGTTGAGTCCTGTTTGAAAACAGATACTTGTTTACACCGTTGTCAAATACTAGTACAGCTGTTCTCGAATCCTTGTTGTAAACAGGTACTTGTTTACACTGTTGTCGAATATTGGTTCATCTGTTCTTGACTTCTGGTTGAAAACAGATACTTGTTTACTCCGTTGTCAAATACTGGTACAGCTGTTCTCGAATCCTTGTCGAAAACAGATACTTGGTTATACTGTTGTCAAATATGGTCCTTCTGTTATTGAGTCCTTGTTCAAAACATACTTTTTATACTGTTGTCAAATATTTGTTGATCTGTTAATGAGTCCTTGTTGAAAACAGATACTTGTTTACACCGTTATCAAACATTAGGCAATCAGTTGTTGAGTTCTTGTCGAAAACAGATACTTGTTTACACTGGTGTCAAATATTAGGCAATCAGTTCTTGAGTCCTTGTCGAAAACAGATACTTGTTTACACTGTTGTCAAACATTAGGCAATCAGTTCTTGAGTCCTTGTCGAAAACAGATACTTGTTTACACTGGTGGAAATATTGGTTATTCTGTTCTTGAGTCCTCGTTGAAAACAGATACTTGTTTACTCCGTTTTCAAATACTGGTACAGCTGTTGTCGAATCGTTGTCGAAAACAGATACTTGTTTACACTGTTGTCAAATATTGGTTAATCTGTTCTTGAGTTCTTTTTGAAAAGAGATACCTGTTTACACCGTTGTCAAATACTGGTACATTTGCTCTCGAATCCCTGTCGAAAACAGATACTTGTTTACACTGTTCTCAAATATGGTTCATCTGTTATTGAGTCCTTGTTGAAAACAGATACTTGTTTACACTGTTGTCAAATATTGGTTGATCTGTTATTGAGTCGTTGTTGAAAACACATACTTGTTTACACTTTTGTCAACTACTGGTTCATCTGTTATTGAGTCCATGTTGAAAACAAATACTTGTTTACACCGTTGTCAAATGCTGGTTCATCTTTTCTTGAGTCCTTGTTGAAAACAGATACTTATTTACACTGTTCTCTAATACTGGTTCATCTGCTGTTGAGTCCGAGTGGAAAACAGATACTTGTTTACATGGTTGTCAAATACTGGTTCATAGGTTATTGAGTCCTTGTTGAAAACAGATACTTCTTTACACTGTTGTCAAACACCGGTTCATCTGTTATTGAGTCCTTGTTGAAAACAGATACTGGTTAACATGTTCTCAACTACTGGTTCATCGGTTATTGAGTCCTTGTTGAGAACAGATACTTTTTTACATGTTGTCAAATAGGAGTTCATCTGTTATTGAGTGCTTGTTGAAAACAGAACTTGTTTACATGTTGTCAACTACTGGTTTATCTATTATTGACTCCTTTTTGAAAACAGATACTGGTTTACATGTTGTCAAATACAGGTTTATCTGTTGTTGAGTCCTTGTTGAAAACAGATACTCGCTTACACCGTTGTCAAGTACTGGTTCATCTGTCATTGAGCCCTTGTCGAAAACAGGAGACTTGATTACAGTGTTGTCAAATACTGGTCCATCTGTTATTGAGTCGTTGTTTAAAAAGTATACTTGTTTATACCTCTTAAATACTAGTTCATCAGTTATTGAGTCCTTTTTAAAAACAGATACTGATTTACAGTGTTAAATATTGGTTCATTTGTTCTTGAGTCCTTGTCGAAAACAGATACTAGTTTACACTGTTGCAAATATTGGTTAATCTGTTCTTGAGTCCTGGTTGAAAACAGATACTTGTTTACACCGGTGTCAAATACTAGTACAGCTGTTCTCGAATCCTTGTTGTAAAGGATACTTGTTTACACTGATGTCGAATATTGGTTCATCTGTTCTTGACTCCTGGTTGAAAACAGATACTTGTTTACTCCGTTGTCAAATACTGGTACAGCTGTTCTCGAATCCTTGTCGAAAACAGATACTTGGTTGTACTGTTTTCAAATATGGTTCTTCTGTTATTGAGTCCTTGTTGAAAATAGGCAACTTGTTTACAATGTTGCTAAATGTTGGTTCATCTTTTCTTGAGTCCTTGTTGAAAACACATACTTATTTACACTGTTCTCTAATACTGGTTCATCTGCTCTTGAGTCCTGTTGGAAAACAGATACTTGTTTACATTGTTGTCAAATACTGGTTCATAGGTTATTGAGTCCATGTTAAAAACAGATACTTGTTTACACTGTTGTCAAACACTGGTTCATCTGTTATTGACTCTTTCTTCAAAAACAGATACTTATTTACTCCGTTGTCAAATGCTGTTACAGCTGTTTTCGAAACCTTGTCGAAAACAGATATTTGTTTACACTGTTGGCAAATACGGCTCATGTGTTCTTGAGTCCTTTTTGAAAACAGATACTTGCTTACACAGTTGTTAAATATTGGTTCATCTGTTATTGAGTCCTTGTTGAAAACAGATAATGTTTACACTGTTGTCAAATATTAGTTGATCTGTTCTGGAGTCCTTGTTAAAACAGAACACTTGTGTACACTGTTATCAAATACTAGTACATCTGTTCTCGAGTCCTTGTTTCAAACAGATGCTTGTTTACACTGTTGTCAAATATTGGTTATTCTGTTCTTGATTCCTCTTTGAAAACAGATACTTGTTTACACTGTTGTCAAACATTAGGCAATCAGTTCTTGAGTCCTTGTCGAAAACAGATACTTTTTACACTGTTGCAAATATTGGTTATTCTGTGCTTGAGTCCTCGTTGAAAACAGATACTTGTTTACACCGTTGTCAAGTACTGGTACATTTGTTGTCGAATCGTTGTCGAAAAAAGATACTTTTTTACACTGTTGTCAAATATTGGTTCATCTGTTATTGAGTCCTTGTTGAAAACAGATACTTGTTTACACTGTTGTCAAATATTGGTTAATCAGTTCTTGAGTTCTGGTTGAAAACAGATACCTGTTTACACCGTTGTCAAATACTGGTACATTTACTCTCGAATCCTTGTCGAAAAAAGATACTTGTTTACCTGTTGTCAAATATTGGTTCATGCGTTACTGAGTCCTTGTTGAAAACAGATACTTGTGTACACAGTTTTCAGCTACAGGTTCATAAGTTATTGAGTCCTTGTTGAAAACAGATACTTGTTTACCTGTTGTCAAATATTCGTTCATCAGTTATTGAGTCCTTGTTGAAAACGGACACTTGCCTACACAGTTGTTAAATATTGGTTCATCTGTTATAGAGTTTGTTGAATACAAATACTTGTTTACCTGTTGCCAAATATCGGTTCATCTGTTATTGAGTCCTTGTTGAAAACAGATACTTGTTTACACTGTTGTCAAATCTTAGTTCATCTGTTCTGGAGTCCTTGTTAAAACAGACAACTTATTTACACTGATATCAAATAATAGTACATCTGTGCACTAGTCCTTGTTTCAAACAGATACTTGTTTACACTCTTGTCAAGTATTAGGCAATCTGTTCTCGATTCCTTTTTAAAAACAGATACTGGTTTACACTGTCATATATTGGTTCATCTGTTCTTGAGTCCTTGTCGAAAACAGATACTAGTTTACACTGTTGCAAATATTGGTTAATCTGTTCTTGAGTCCTGCTTGAAAACAGATACTTGTTTACACCGTTGTCAAATACTAGTACAGCTGTTCTCGAATCCTTGTGGTAAACAGATACTTGTTTACACTGTTGTCAAATATTGGTTCATCTGTTCTTGACTCCTGGTTGAAAACAGATACTTGTTTACTCCGTTGTCAAAAAGGGTACAGCTGTTCTCGAATCCTTGTCGAAAACAAATACTTGTTTACACTGTTGTCAAATATGGTCCATCTGTTATTGTGTCCTTGTTGAAAACAGATACTTTTTATACTGTTGTCAAATATTTGTTGATCTGTTAATGAGTCCTTGTTGAAAACAGATACCTGTTTACACCGTTGTCAGATACTGGTACATATGTTCTCGAATCCTTGTCGAAAACAGATACTTGTTTACACTGTTGTCAAATATGGTTCATACTGTTATTGAGTCCTTGTTGAAAACAGATACTTTTTATACTGTTGTCAAATATTTGTTGATCTTTTATTGAGTCCTTGTTGAAAACAGATACTTGTTTACACTGTTGTCAGATATTGGTTGATCTGTTATTGAGTCGTTGTTGAAAACATATACTTGTTTACACTGTTGTCAACTACTGGTTCTTCTGTTATTGAGTCCTTGTTGAAAACAGATACTTGTTTACAGCGTTGTCAAATGCTGGTTCATCTGTTCTTGAGTCCTTGTTGAAAATAGGCAACTTGTTTACACTGTTGCTAAATGTTGGTTCATCTTTTGTAAGTCCTTGTTGAAAACAGATACTTATTTACACTGTTCTCTAATACTGGTTCATCTGCTCTTGAGTCCTGGTTGAAAACAGATACTTGTTTACACCGTTGTCAAATATTAGTTCATCCGTTCTGGAGTCTTTGTTGAAAACAGATACTTTTTACACTGTTGTCAAATATTAGAGTATCTGTTATTGAGTCGTTGAAAATATATACTTATTTACACTGTTGTCAACTACTGGTTCTTCTGTTATTGAGTCCTTGTTGAAAACAGATACTTGTTTACACCGTTGTCAAATGCTGGTTCATCTGTTATTGAGTCCTTGTTGAAAATAGGCAACTTGTTTACACTGTTGCTAAATGTTGGTTCATCTTTTCTAAGTCCTTGTTGAAAACAGATACTTATTTACACTGTTCTCTAATACTGGTTCATCTGCTCTTGAGTCCTGGTTGAAAACAGATACTTGTTTACATTGTTGTCAAATACTGGTTCATAGGTTATTGAGTCCTTGTTAAAAAAACAGATATTTGTTTACACTGTTGTCAAGCACTGGTTCATCTGTTATTGAGTCCTTGTTGAAAACAGATACTTGTTTACACTGTTGTCAAACAGTGGTTCATCTGTTCTTGAGCCCTTAATAAAAACAGATGCATGTTTACACTGTTGCCAACTATTGGTTCATCTCTTACTGAGTCTTTGTTGAAAGCAGATACTTGTTTACATCGTTGTCTAATACTAGTTCATCTGTTCTCGAGTCCTTTTTGATAACAGATACTTGTTTACACCGTTGTCAAATATTGGTTTATCTGTCATTGAGTCCTTGTTGAAAACAGATACTTGCTTACACTGTTGTCAAATATTGGTTCATCTTTTCTTGAGTCCTTTTTGAAAACAGATACTTGTTTACTCCGTTGTCAAATATTGGTTCATCTATTAATGAGTGCTTGTTGAAAACGGATACTTGTTTACCTGTTGCCAAATATTGGTTCATCTCTTATTGAGTCCTTGTTGAAAACAGATACTTGTTTACACTGTTGTCAAATATTAGTACATCTGTTCTGGAGTCCTTGTTGAAAACAGATACTTGTTTACACTGTTGCCAAATATGAGTTCATCTGTTCTGGAGTCCTTGTTAAAAACAGATACTTGTTTACACTGTTGTCAAATATTAGTTCATCTGTTCTCGTGTCCCTGTTTGAAACAGATACTTGCTTACACTGTTATCAAATACTAGTTCATCTGTACTCGATTCCTTTTTAAAAACAGATACTGGTTTACAGTGTCAAATATTGGTTCATCTGTTCTTGAGTCCTTGTCGAATACAGATACTAGTTTACACTGTTGTAAATATTGGTTAATCTGTTGTTGAGTCCTGTTTGAAAACAGATACTTGTTTACACCGTTGTCAAATACTAGTACAGCTGTTCTCGAATCCTTGTTGTAAACAGGTACTTGTTTACACTGTTGTCGAATATTGGTTCATCTGTTCTTGACTTCTGGTTGAAAACAGATACTTGTTTACTCCGTTGTCAAATACTGGTACAGCTGTTCTCGAATCCTTGTCGAAAACAGATACTTGGTTATACTGTTGTCAAATATGGTCCTTCTGTTATTGAGTCCTTGTTGAAAACATACTTTTTATACTGTTGTCAAATATTTGTTGATCTGTTAATGAGTCCTTGTTGAAAACAGATACTTGTTTACACCGTTATCAAACATTAGGCAATCAGTTGTTGAGTTCTGGTCGAAAACAGATACTTGTTTACACTGGTGTCAAATATTAGGCAATCAGTTCTTGAGTCCTTGTCGAAAACAGATACTTGTTTACACTGTTGTCAAACATTAGGCAATCAGTTCTTGAGTCCTTGTCGAAAACAGATACTTGTTTACACTGGTGCAAATATTGGTTATTCTGTTCTTGAGTCCTCGTTGAAAACAGATACTTGTTTACTCCGTTTTCAAATACTGGTACAGCTGTTGTCGAATCGTTGTCGAAAACAGATACTTGTTTACACTGTTGTCAAATATTGGTTAATCTGTTCTTGAGTTCTTTTTGAAAAGAGATACCTGTTTACACCGTTGTCAAATACTGGTACATTTGCTCTCGAATCCCTGTCGAAAACAGATACTTGTTTACACTGTTCTCAAATATGGTTCATCTGTTATTGAGTCCTTGTTGAAAACAGATACTTGTTTACACTGTTGTCAAATATTGGTTGATCTGTTATTGAGTCGTTGTTGAAAACACATACTTGTTTACACTTTTGTCAACTACTGGTTCATCTGTTATTGAGTCCATGTTGAAAACAAATACTTGTTTACACCGTTGTCAAATGCTGGTTCATCTTTTCTTGAGTCCTTGTTGAAAACAGATACTTATTTACACTGTTCTCTAATACTGGTTCATCTGCTGTTGAGTCCGAGTGGAAAACAGATACTTGTTTACATGGTTGTCAAATACTGGTTCATAGGTTATTGAGTCCTTGTTGAAAACAGATACTTGTTTACACTGTTGTCAAACACCGGTTCATCTGTTATTGAGTCCTTGTTGAAAACAGATACTGGTTAACATGTTCTCAACTACTGGTTCATCGGTTATTGAGTCCTTGTTGAGAACAGATACTTTTTTACATGTTGTCAAATAGGAGTTCATCTGTTATTGAGTGCTTGTTGAAAACAGAACTTGTTTACATGTTGTCAACTACTGGTTTATCTATTATTGACTCCTTTTTGAAAACAGATACTGGTTTACATGTTGTCAAATACAGGTTTATCTGTTGTTGAGTCCTTGTTGAAAACAGATACTCGCTTACACCGTTGTCAAGTACTGGTTCATCTGTCATTGAGCCCTTGTCGAAAACAGGAGACTTGATTACACTGTTGTCAAATACTGGTCCATCTGTTATTGAGTCGTTGTTTAAAAAGTATACTTGTTTATACCTCTTAAATACTAGTTCATCAGTTATTGAGTCCTTTTTAAAAACAGATACTGATTTACAGTGTTAAATATTGGTTCATTTGTTCTTGAGTCCTTGTCGAAAACAGATACTAGTTTACACTGTTGCAAATATTGGTTAATCTGTTCTTGAGTCCTGGTTGAAAACAGATACTTGTTTACACCGGTGTCAAATACTAGTACAGCTGTTCTCGAATCCTTGTTGTAAACAGATACTTGTTTACACTGATGTCGAATATTGGTTCATCTGTTCTTGACTCCTGGTTGAAAACAGATACTTGTTTACTCCGTTGTCAAATACTGGTACAGCTGTTCTCGAATCCTTGTCGAAAACAGATACTTGGTTGTACTGTTTTCAAATATGGTTCTTCTGTTATTGAGTCCTTGTTGAAAATAGGCAACTTGTTTACAATGTTGCTAAATGTTGGTTCATCTTTTCTTGAGTCCTTGTTGAAAACACATACTTATTTACACTGTTCTCTAATACTGGTTCATCTGCTCTTGAGTCCTGTTGGAAAACAGATACTTGTTTACATTGTTGTCAAATACTGGTTCATAGGTTATTGAGTCCATGTTAAAAACAGATACTTGTTTACACTGTTGTCAAACACTGGTTCATCTGTTATTGACTCTTTCTTCAAAAACAGATACTTATTTACTCCGTTGTCAAATGCTGTTACAGCTGTTTTCGAAACCTTGTCGAAAACAGATATTTGTTTACACTGTTGGCAAATACGGCTCATGTGTTCTTGAGTCCTTTTTGAAAACAGATACTTGCTTACACAGTTGTTAAATATTGGTTCATCTGTTATTGAGTCCTTGTTGAAAACAGATAATGTTTACACTGTTGTCAAATATTAGTTCATCTGTTCTGGAGTCCTTGTTAAAACAGAACACTTGTGTACACTGTTATCAAATACTAGTACATCTGTTCTCGAGTCCTTGTTTCAAACAGATGCTTGTTTACACTGTTGTCAAATATTGGTTATTCTGTTCTTGATTCCTCTTTGAAAACAGATACTTGTTTACACTGTTGTCAAACATTAGGCAATCAGTTCTTGAGTCCTTGTCGAAAACAGATACTTTTTACACTGTTGCAAATATTGGTTATTCTGTGCTTGAGTCCTCGTTGAAAACAGATACTTGTTTACACCGTTGTCAAGTACTGGTACAGTTGTTGTCGAATCGTTGTCGAAAAAAGATACTTTTTTACACTGTTGTCAAATATTGGTTCATCTGTTATTGAGTCCTTGTTGAAAACAGATACTTGTTTACACTGTTGTCAAATATTGGTTAATCAGTTCTTGAGTTCTGGTTGAAAACAGATACCTGTTTACACCGTTGTCAAATACTGGTACATTTACTCTCGAATCCTTGTCGAAAAAAGATACTTGTTTACCTGTTGTCAAATATTGGTTCATGCGTTACTGAGTCCTTGTTGAAAACAGATACTTGTGTACACAGTTTTCAGCTACAGGTTCATAAGTTATTGAGTCCTTGTTGAAAACAGATACTTGTTTACCTGTTGTCAAATATTCGTTCATCAGTTATAGAGTCCTTGTTGAAAACGGATACTTGCCTACACAGTTGTTAAATATTGGTTCATCTGTTATAGAGTTTGTTGAATACAAATACTTGTTTACCTGTTGCCAAATATCGGTTCATCTGTTATTGAGTCCTTGTTGAAAACAGATACTTGTTTACACTGTTGTCAAATCTTAGTTCATCTGTTCTGGAGTCCTTGTTAAAACAGACAACTTATTTACACTGATATCAAATAATAGTACATCTGTGCACTAGTCCTTGTTTCAAACAGATACTTGTTTACACTCTTGTCAAGTATTAGGCAATCTGTTCTCGATTCCTTTTTATAAACAGATACTGGTTTACACTGTCATATATTGGTTCATCTGTTCTTGAGTCCTTGTCGAAAACAGATACTAGTTTACACTGTTGCAAATATTGGTTAATCTGTTCTTGAGTCCTGCTTGAAAACAGATACTTGTTTACACCGTTGTCAAATACTAGTACAGCTGTTCTCGAATCCTTGTGGTAAACAGATACTTGTTTACACTGTTGTCAAATATTGGTTCATCTGTTCTTGACTCCTGGTTGAAAACAGATACTTGTTTACTCCGTTGTCAAAAAGGGTACAGCTGTTCTCGAATCCTTGTCGAAAACAGATACTTGTTTACACTGTTGTCAAATATGGTTCATCTGTTATTGTGTCCTTGTTAAAAACAGATACTTTTTATACTGTTGTCAAATATTTGTTGATCTGTTAATGAGTCCTTGTTGAAAACAGATACCTGTTTACACCGTTGTCAGATACTGGTACATATGTTCTCGAATCCTTGTCGAAAACATATACTTGTTTACACTGTTGTCAACTACTGGTTCTTCTGTTATTGAGTCCTTGTTGAAAACAGATACTTGTTTACAGCGTTGTCAAATGCTGGTTCATCTGTTCTTGAGTCCTTGTTGAAAATAGGCAACTTGTTTACACTGTTGCTAAATGTTGGTTCATCTTTTGTAAGTCCTTGTTGAAAACAGATACTTATTTACACTGTTCTCTAATACTGGTTCATCTGCTCTTGAGTCCTGGTTGAAAACAGATACTTGTTTACACCGTTGTCAAATATTAGTTCATCCGTTCTGGAGTCTTTGTCGAAAACAGATACTTTTTACACTGTTGTCAAATATTAGAGTATCTGTTATTGAGTCGTTGAAAATATATACTTATTTACACTGTTGTCAACTACTGGTTCTTCTGTTATTGAGTCCTTGTTGAAAACAGATACTTGTTTACACCGTTGTCAAATGCTGGTTCATCTGTTATTGAGTCCTTGTTGAAAATAGGCAACTTGTTTACACTGTTGCTAAATGTTGGTTCATCTTTTCTAAGTCCTTGTTGAAAACAGATACTTATTTACACTGTTCTCTAATACTGGTTCATCTGCTCTTGAGTCCTGGTTGAAAACAGATACTTGTTTACATTGTTGTCAAATACTGGTTCATAGGTTATTGAGTCCTTGTTAAAAAAACAGATATTTGTTTACACTGTTGTCAAGCACTGGTTCATCTGTTATTGAGTCCTTGTTGAAAACAGATACTTGTTTACACTGTTGTCAAACAGTGGTTCATCTGTTCTTGAGTCCTTAATAAAAACAGATGCATGTTTACACTGTTGCCAACTATTGGTTCATCTCTTACTGAGTCTTTGTTGAAAGCAGATACTTGTTTACATCGTTGTCTAATACTGGTTCATCTGTTCTCGAGTCCTTTTTGATAACAGATACTTGTTTACACCGTTGTCAAATATTGGTTTATCTGTCATTGAGTCCTTGTTGAAAACAGATACTTGCTTACACTGTTGTCAAATATTGGTTCATTTTTTCTTGAGTCCTTTTTGAAAACAGATACTTGTTTACTCCGTTGTCAAATATTGGTTCATCTATTAATGAGTGCTTGTTGAAAACGGATACTTGTTTATCTGTTGCCAAATATTGGTTCATCTCTTATTGAGTCCTTGTTGAAAACAGATACTTGTTTACACTGTTGTCAAATATTAGTTCATCTGTTCTGGAGTCCTTGTTGAAAACAGATACTTGTTTACACTGTTGTCAAATATGAGTTCATCTGTTCTGGAGTCCTTGTTAAAAACAGATACTTGTTTACACTGTTGTCAAATATTAGTTCATCTGTTCTCGTGTCCCTGTTTCAAACAGATAGTTGCTTACACTGTTATCAAATACTAGTTCATCTGTACTCGATTCCTTTTTAAAAACAGATACTGGTTTACAGTGTCAAATATTGGTTCATCTGTTCTTGAGTCCTTGTCGAATACAGATACTAGTTTACACTGTTGTAAATATTGGTTAATCTGTTGTTGAGTCCTGTTTGAAAACAGATACTTGTTTACACCGTTGTCAAATACTAGTACAGCTGTTCTCGAATCCTTGTTGTAAACAGGTACTTGTTTACACTGTTGTCGAATATTGGTTCATCTGTTCTTGACTTCTGGTTGAAAACAGATACTTGTTTACTCCGTTGTCAAATACTGGTACAGCTGTTCTCGAATCCTTGTCGAAAACAGATACTTGGTTATACTGTTGTCAAATATGGTCCTTCTGTTATTGAGTCCTTGTTGAAAACATACTTTTTATACTGTTGTCAAATATTTGTTGATCTGTTAATGAGTCCTTGTTGAAAACAGATACTTGTTTACACCGTTATCAAACATTAGGCAATCAGTTCTTGAGTTCTTGTCGAAAACAGATACTTGTTTACACTGGTGTCAAATATTAGGCAATCAGTTCTTGAGTCCTTGTCGAAAACAGATACTTGTTTACACTGTTGTCAAACATTAGGCAATCAGTTCTTGAGTCCTTGTCGAAAACAGATACTTGTTTACACTGGTGCAAATATTGGTTATTCTGTTCTTGAGTCCTCGTTGAAAACAGATACTTGTTTACTCCGTTTTCAAATACTGGTACAGCTGTTGTCGAATCGTTGTCGAAAACAGATACTTGTTTACACTGTTGTCAAATATTGGTTAATCTGTTCTTGAGTTCTTTTTGAAAAGAGATACCTGTTTACACCGTTGTCAAATACTGGTACATTTGCTCTCGAATCCCTGTCGAAAACAGATACTTGTTTACACTGTTCTCAAATATGGTTCATCTGTTATTGAGTCCTTGTTGAAAACAGATACTTGTTTACACTGTTGTCAAATATTGGTTGATCTGTTATTGAGTCGTTGTTGAAAACACATACTTGTTTACACTTTTGTCAACTACTGGTTCATCTGTTATTGAGTCCATGTTGAAAACAAATACTTGTTTACACCGTTGTCAAATGCTGGTTCATCTTTTCTTGAGTCCTTGTTGAAAACAGATACTTATTTACACTGTTCTCTAATACTGGTTCATCTGCTGTTGAGTCCGAGTGGAAAACAGATACTTGTTTACATGGTTGTCAAATACTGGTTCATAGGTTATTGAGTCCTTGTTGAAAACAGATACTTGTTTACACTGTTGTCAAACACTGGTTCATCTGTTATTGAGTCCTTGTTGAAAACAGATCCTGGTTAACATGTTCTCAACTACTGGTTCATCGGTTATTGAGTCCTTGTTGAGAACAGATACTTTTTTACATGTTGTCAAATAGGAGTTCATCTGTTATTGAGTGCTTGTTGAAAACAGAACTTGTTTACATGTTGTCAACTACTGGTTTATCTATTATTGACTCCTTTTTGAAAACAGATACTTGTTTACATGTTGTCAAATACAGGTTTATCTGTTGTTGAGTCCTTGTTGAAAACAGATACTCGCTTACACCGTTGTCAAGTACTGGTTCATCTGTCATTGAGCCCTTGTCGAAAACAGGAGACTTGATTACACTGTTGTCAAATACTGGTCCATCTGTTATTGAGTCGTTGTTTAAAAAGTATACTTGTTTATACCTCTTAAATACTAGTTCATCAGTTATTGAGTCCTTTTTAAAAACAGATACTGATTTACAGTGTTAAATATTGGTTCATTTGTTCTTGAGTCCTTGTCGAAAACAGATACTAGTTTACACTGTTGCAAATATTGGTTAATCTGTTCTTGAGTCCTGGTTGAAAACAGATACTTGTTTACACCGGTGTCAAATACTAGTACAGCTGTTCTCGAATCCTTGTTGTAAACAGATACTTGTTTACACTGATGTCGAATATTGGTTCATCTGTTCTTGACTCCTGGTTGAAAACAGATACTTGTTTACTCCGTTGTCAAATACTGGTACAGCTGTTCTCGAATCCTTGTCGAAAACAGATACTTGGTTGTACTGTTTTCAAATATGGTTCTTCTGTTATTGAGTCCTTGTTGAAAATAGGCAACTTGTTTACAATGTTGCTAAATGTTGGTTCATCTTTTCTTGAGTCCTTGTTGAAAACACATACTTATTTACACTGTTCTCTAATACTGGTTCATCTGCTCTTGAGTCCTGTTGGAAAACAGATACTTGTTTACATTGTTGTCAAATACTGGTTCATAGGTTATTGAGTCCATGTTAAAAACAGATACTTGTTTACACTGTTGTCAAACACTGGTTCATCTGTTATTGACTCTTTCTTCAAAAACAGATACTTATTTACTCCGTTGTCAAATGCTGTTACAGCTGTTTTCGAAACCTTGTCGAAAACAGATATTTGTTTACACTGTTGGCAAATACGGCTCATGTGTTCTTGAGTCCTTTTTGAAAACAGATACTTGCTTACACAGTTGTTAAATATTGGTTCATCTGTTATTGAGTCCTTGTTGAAAACAGATAATGTTTACACTGTTGTCAAATATTAGTTCATCTGTTCTGGAGTCCTTGATAAAACAGAACACTTGTGTACACTGTTATCAAATACTAGTACATCTGTTCTCGAGTCCTTGTTTCAAACAGATGCTTGTTTACACTGTTGTCAAATATTGGTTATTCTGTTCTTGATTCCTCTTTGAAAACAGATACTTGTTTACACTGTTGTCAAACATTAGGCAATCAGTTCTTGAGTCCTTGTCGAAAACAGATACTTTTTACACTGTTGCAAATATTGGTTATTCTGTGCTTGAGTCCTCGTTGAAAACAGATACTTGTTTACACCGTTGTCAAGTACTGGTACAGTTGTTGTCGAATCGTTGTCGAAAAAAGATACTTTTTTACACTGTTGTCAAATATTGGTTCATCTGTTATTGAGTCCTTGTTGAAAACAGATACTTGTTTACACTGTTGTCAAATATTGGTTAATCAGTTCTTGAGTTCTGGTTGAAAACAGATACCTGTTTACACCGTTGTCAAATACTGGTACATTTACTCTCGAATCCTTGTCGAAAAAAGATACTTGTTTACCTGTTGTCAAATATTGGTTCATGCGTTACTGAGTCCTTGTTGAAAACAGATACTTGTGTACACAGTTTTCAGCTACAGGTTCATAAGTTATTGAGTCCTTGTTGAAAACAGATACTTGTTTACCTGTTGTCAAATATTCGTTCATCAGTTATTGAGTCCTTGTTGAAAACGGATACTTGCCTACACAGTTGTTAAATATTGGTTCATCTGTTATAGAGTTTGTTGAATACAAATACTTGTTTACCTGTTGCCAAATATCGGTTCATCTGTTATTGAGTCCTTGTTGAAAACAGATACTTGTTTACACTGTTGTCAAATCTTAGTTCATCTGTTCTGGAGTCCTTGTTAAAACAGACAACTTATTTACACTGATATCAAATAATAGTACATCTGTGCACTAGTCCTTGTTTCAAACAGATACTTGTTTACACTCTTGTCAAGTATTAGGCAATCTGTTCTCGATTCCTTTTTAAAAACAGATACTGGTTTACACTGTCATATATTGGTTCATCTGTTCTTGAGTCCTTGTCGAAAACAGATACTAGTTTACACTGTTGCAAATATTGGTTAATCTGTTCTTGAGTCCTGCTTGAAAACAGATACTTGTTTACACCGTTGTCAAATACTAGTACAGCTGTTCTCGAATCCTTGTGGTAAACAGATACTTGTTTACACTGTTGTCAAATATTGGTTCATCTGTTCTTGACTCCTGGTTGAAAACAGATACTTGTTTACTCCGTTGTCAAAAAGGGTACAGCTGTTCTCGAATCCTTGTCGAAAACAGATACTTGTTTACACTGTTGTCAAATATGGTTCATCTGTTATTGTGTCCTTGTTGAAAACAGATACTTTTTATACTGTTGTCAAATATTTGTTGATCTGTTAATGAGTCCTTGTTGAAAACAGATACCTGTTTACACCGTTGTCAGATACTGGTACATATGTTCTCGAATCCTTGTCGAAAACAGATACTTGTTTACACTGTTGTCAAATATGGTTCATACTGTTATTGAGTCCTTGTTGAAAACAGATACTTTTTATACTGTTGTCAAATATTTGTTGATCTTTTATTGAGTCCTTGTTGAAAACAGATACTTGTTTACACTGTTGTCAGATATTGGTTGATCTGTTATTGAGGCGTTGTTGAAAACATATACTTGTTTACACTGTTGTCAACTACTGGTTCTTCTGTTATTGAGTCCTTGTTGAAAACAGATACTTGTTTACAGCGTTGTCAAATGCTGGTTCATCTGTTCTTGAGTCCTTGTTGAAAATAGGCAACTTGTTTACACTGTTGCTAAATGTTGGTTCATCTTTTGTAAGTCCTTGTTGAAAACAGATACTTATTTACACTGTTCTCTAATACTGGTTCATCTGCTCTTGAGTCCTGGTTGAAAACAGATACTTGTTTACACCGTTGTCAAATATTAGTTCATCCGTTCTGGAGTCTTTGTCGAAAACAGATACTTTTTACACTGTTGTCAAATATTAGAGTATCTGTTATTGAGTCGTTGAAAATATATACTTATTTACACTGTTGTCAACTACTGGTTCTTCTGTTATTGAGTCCTTGTTGAAAACAGATACTTGTTTACACCGTTGTCAAATGCTGGTTCATCTGTTATTGAGTCCTTGTTGAAAATAGGCAACTTGTTTACACTGTTGCTAAATGTTGGTTCATCTTTTCTAAGTCCTTGTTGAAAACAGATACTTATTTACACTGTTCTCTAATACTGGTTCATCTGCTCTTGAGTCCTGGTTGAAAACAGATACTTGTTTACATTGTTGTCAAATACTGGTTCATAGGTTATTGAGTCCTTGTTAAAAAAACAGATATTTGTTTACACTGTTGTCAAGCACTGGTTCATCTGTTATTGAGTCCTTGTTGAAAACAGATACTTGTTTACACTGTTGTCAAACAGTGGTTCATCTGTTCTTGAGTCCTTAATAAAAACAGATGCATGTTTACACTGTTGCCAACTATTGGTTCATCTCTTACTGAGTCTTTGTTGAAAGCAGATACTTGTTTACATCGTTGTCTAATACTGGTTCATCTGTTCTCGAGTCCTTTTTGATAACAGATACTTGTTTACACCGTTGTCAAATATTGGTTTATCTGTCATTGAGTCCTTGTTGAAAACAGATACTTGCTTACACTGTTGTCAAATATTGGTTCATTTTTTCTTGAGTCCTTTTTGAAAACAGATACTTGTTTACTCCGTTGTCAAATATTGGTTCATCTATTAATGAGTGCTTGTTGAAAACGGATACTTGTTTATCTGTTGCCAAATATTGGTTCATCTCTTATTGAGTCCTTGTTGAAAACAGATACTTGTTTACACTGTTGTCAAATATTAGTTCATCTGTTCTGGAGTCCTTGTTGAAAACAGATACTTGTTTACACTGTTGTCAAATATGAGTTCATCTGTTCTGGAGTCCTTGTTAAAAACAGATACTTGTTTACACTGTTGTCAAATATTAGTTCATCTGTTCTCGTGTCCCTGTTTCAAACAGATAGTTGCTTACACTGTTATCAAATACTAGTTCATCTGTACTCGATTCCTTTTTAAAAACAGATACTGGTTTACAGTGTCAAATATTGGTTCATCTGTTCTTGAGTCCTTGTCGAATACAGATACTAGTTTACACTGTTGTAAATATTGGTTAATCTGTTGTTGAGTCCTGTTTGAAAACAGATACTTGTTTACACCGTTGTCAAATACTAGTACAGCTGTTCTCGAATCCTTGTTGTAAACAGGTACTTGTTTACACTGTTGTCGAATATTGGTTCATCTGTTCTTGACTTCTGGTTGAAAACAGATACTTGTTTACTCCGTTGTCAAATACTGGTACAGCTGTTCTCGAATCCTTGTCGAAAACAGATACTTGGTTATACTGTTGTCAAATATGGTCCTTCTGTTATTGAGTCCTTGTTGAAAACATACTTTTTATACTGTTGTCAAATATTTGTTGATCTGTTAATGAGTCCTTGTTGAAAACAGATACTTGTTTACACCGTTATCAAACATTAGGCAATCAGTTCTTGAGTTCTTGTCGAAAACAGATACTTGTTTACACTGGTGTCAAATATTAGGCAATCAGTTCTTGAGTCCTTGTCGAAAACAGATACTTGTTTACACTGTTGTCAAACATTAGGCAATCAGTTCTTGAGTCCTTGTGGAAAACAGATACTTGTTTACACTGGTGCAAATATTGGTTATTCTGTTCTTGAGTCCTCGTTGAAAACAGATACTTGTTTACTCCGTTTTCAAATACTGGTACAGCTGTTGTCGAATCGTTGTCGAAAACAGATACTTGTTTACACTGTTGTCAAATATTGGTTAATCTGTTCTTGAGTTCTTTTTGAAAAGAGATACCTGTTTACACCGTTGTCAAATACTGGTACATTTGCTCTCGAATCCCTGTCGAAAACAGATACTTGTTTACACTGTTCTCAAATATGGTTCATCTGTTATTGAGTCCTTGTTGAAAACAGATACTTGTTTACACTGTTGTCAAATATTGGTTGATCTGTTATTGAGTCGTTGTTGAAAACACATACTTGTTTACACTTTTGTCAACTACTGGTTCATCTGTTATTGAGTCCATGTTGAAAACAAATACTTGTTTACACCGTTGTCAAATGCTGGTTCATCTTTTCTTGAGTCCTTGTTGAAAACAGATACTTATTTACACTGTTCTCTAATACTGGTTCATCTGCTGTTGAGTCCGAGTGGAAAACAGATACTTGTTTACATGGTTGTCAAATACTGGTTCATAGGTTATTGAGTCCTTGTTGAAAACAGATACTTGTTTACACTGTTGTCAAACACTGGTTCATCTGTTATTGAGTCCTTGTTGAAAACAGATCCTGGTTAACATGTTCTCAACTACTGGTTCATCGGTTATTGAGTCCTTGTTGAGAACAGATACTTTTTTACATGTTGTCAAATAGGAGTTCATCTGTTATTGAGTGCTTGTTGAAAACAGAACTTGTTTACATGTTGTCAACTACTGGTTTATCTATTATTGACTCCTTTTTGAAAACAGATACTTGTTTACATGTTGTCAAATACAGGTTTATCTGTTGTTGAGTCCTTGTTGAAAACAGATACTCGCTTACACCGTTGTCAAGTACTGGTTCATCTGTCATTGAGCCCTTGTCGAAAACAGGAGACTTGATTACACTGTTGTCAAATACTGGTCCATCTGTTATTGAGTCGTTGTTTAAAAAGTATACTTGTTTATACCTCTTAAATACTAGTTCATCAGTTATTGAGTCCTTTTTAAAAACAGATACTGATTTACAGTGTTAAATATTGGTTCATTTGTTCTTGAGTCCTTGTCGAAAACAGATACTAGTTTACACTGTTGCAAATATTGGTTAATCTGTTCTTGAGTCCTGGTTGAAAACAGATACTTGTTTACACCGGTGTCAAATACTAGTACAGCTGTTCTCGAATCCTTGTTGTAAACAGATACTTGTTTACACTGATGTCGAATATTGGTTCATCTGTTCTTGACTCCTGGTTGAAAACAGATACTTGTTTACTCCGTTGTCAAATACTGGTACAGCTGTTCTCGAATCCTTGTCGAAAACAGATACTTGGTTGTACTGTTTTCAAATATGGTTCTTCTGTTATTGAGTCCTTGTTGAAAATAGGCAACTTGTTTACAATGTTGCTAAATGTTGGTTCATCTTTTCTTGAGTCCTTGTTGAAAACACATACTTATTTACACTGTTCTCTAATACTGGTTCATCTGCTCTTGAGTCCTGTTGGAAAACAGATACTTGTTTACATTGTTGTCAAATACTGGTTCATAGGTTATTGAGTCCATGTTAAAAACAGATACTTGTTTACACTGTTGTCAAACACTGGTTCATCTGTTATTGACTCTTTCTTCAAAAACAGATACTTATTTACTCCGTTGTCAAATGCTGTTACAGCTGTTTTCGAAACCTTGTCGAAAACAGATATTTGTTTACACTGTTGGCAAATACGGCTCATGTGTTCTTGAGTCCTTTTTGAAAACAGATACTTGCTTACACAGTTGTTAAATATTGGTTCATCTGTTATTGAGTCCTTGTTGAAAACAGATAATGTTTACACTGTTGTCAAATATTAGTTCATCTGTTCTGGAGTCCTTGATAAAACAGAACACTTGTGTACACTGTTATCAAATACTAGTACATCTGTTCTCGAGTCCTTGTTTCAAACAGATGCTTGTTTACACTGTTGTCAAATATTGGTTATTCTGTTCTTGATTCCTCTTTGAAAACAGATACTTGTTTACACTGTTGTCAAACATTAGGCAATCAGTTCTTGAGTCCTTGTCGAAAACAGATACTTTTTACACTGTTGCAAATATTGGTTATTCTGTGCTTGAGTCCTCGTTGAAAACAGATACTTGTTTACACCGTTGTCAAGTACTGGTACAGTTGTTGTCGAATCGTTGTCGAAAAAAGATACTTTTTTACACTGTTGTCAAATATTGGTTCATCTGTTATTGAGTCCTTGTTGAAAACAGATACTTGTTTACACTGTTGTCAAATATTGGTTAATCAGTTCTTGAGTTCTGGTTGAAAACAGATACCTGTTTACACCGTTGTCAAATACTGGTACATTTACTCTCGAATCCTTGTCGAAAAAAGATACTTGTTTACCTGTTGTCAAATATTGGTTCATGCGTTACTGAGTCCTTGTTGAAAACAGATACTTGTGTACACAGTTTTCAGCTACAGGTTCATAAGTTATTGAGTCCTTGTTGAAAACAGATACTTGTTTACCTGTTGTCAAATATTCGTTCATCAGTTATTGAGTCCTTGTTGAAAACGGATACTTGCCTACACAGTTGTTAAATATTGGTTCATCTGTTATAGAGTTTGTTGAATACAAATACTTGTTTACCTGTTGCCAAATATCGGTTCATCTGTTATTGAGTCCTTGTTGAAAACAGATACTTGTTTACACTGTTGTCAAATCTTAGTTCATCTGTTCTGGAGTCCTTGTTAAAACAGACAACTTATTTACACTGATATCAAATAATAGTACATCTGTGCACTAGTCCTTGTTTCAAACAGATACTTGTTTACACTCTTGTCAAGTATTAGGCAATCTGTTCTCGATTCCTTTTTAAAAACAGATACTGGTTTACACTGTCATATATTGGTTCATCTGTTCTTGAGTCCTTGTCGAAAACAGATACTAGTTTACACTGTTGCAAATATTGGTTAATCTGTTCTTGAGTCCTGCTTGAAAACAGATACTTGTTTACACCGTTGTCAAATACTAGTACAGCTGTTCTCGAATCCTTGTGGTAAACAGATACTTGTTTACACTGTTGTCAAATATTGGTTCATCTGTTCTTGACTCCTGGTTGAAAACAGATACTTGTTTACTCCGTTGTCAAAAAGGGTACAGCTGTTCTCGAATCCTTGTCGAAAACAGATACTTGTTTACACTGTTGTCAAATATGGTTCATCTGTTATTGTGTCCTTGTTGAAAACAGATACTTTTTATACTGTTGTCAAATATTTGTTGATCTGTTAATGAGTCCTTGTTGAAAACAGATACCTGTTTACACCGTTGTCAGATACTGGTACATATGTTCTCGAATCCTTGTCGAAAACAGATACTTGTTTACACTGTTGTCAAATATGGTTCATACTGTTATTGAGTCCTTGTTGAAAACAGATACTTTTTATACTGTTGTCAAATATTTGTTGATCTTTTATTGAGTCCTTGTTGAAAACAGATACTTGTTTACACTGTTGTCAGATATTGGTTGATCTGTTATTGAGGCGTTGTTGAAAACATATACTTGTTTACACTGTTGTCAACTACTGGTTCTTCTGTTATTGAGTCCTTGTTGAAAACAGATACTTGTTTACAGCGTTGTCAAATGCTGGTTCATCTGTTCTTGAGTCCTTGTTGAAAATAGGCAACTTGTTTACACTGTTGCTAAATGTTGGTTCATCTTTTGTAAGTCCTTGTTGAAAACAGATACTTATTTACACTGTTCTCTAATACTGGTTCATCTGCTCTTGAGTCCTGGTTGAAAACAGATACTTGTTTACACCGTTGTCAAATATTAGTTCATCCGTTCTGGAGTCTTTGTTGAAAACAGATACTTTTTACACTGTTGTCAAATATTAGAGTATCTGTTATTGAGTCGTTGAAAATATATACTTATTTACACTGTTGTCAACTACTGGTTCTTCTGTTATTGAGTCCTTGTTGAAAACAGATACTTGTTTACACCGTTGTCAAATGCTGGTTCATCTGTTATTGAGTCCTTGTTGAAAATAGGCAACTTGTTTACACTGTTGCTAAATGTTGGTTCATCTTTTGTAAGTCCTTGTTGAAAACAGATACTTATTTACACTGTTCTCTAATACTGGTTCATCTGCTCTTGAGTCCTGGTTGAAAACAGATACTTGTTTACATTGTTGTCAAATACTGGTTCATAGGTTATTGAGTCCTTGTTAAAAAAACAGATATTTGTTTACACTGTTGTCAAGCACTGGTTCATCTGTTATTGAGTCCTTGTTGAAAACAGATACTTGTTTACACTGTTGTCAAACAGTGGTTCATCTGTTCTTGAGTCCTTAATAAAAACAGATGCATGTTTACACTGTTGCCAACTATTGGTTCATCTCTTACTGAGTCTTTGTTGAAAGCAGATACTAGTTTACATCGTTGTCTAATACTGGTTCATCTGTTCTCGAGTCCTTTTTGATAACAGATACTTGTTTACACCGTTGTCAAATATTGGTTTATCTGTCATTGAGTCCTTGTTGAAAACAGATACTTGCTTACACTGTTGTCAAATATTGGTTCATTTTTTCTTGAGTCCTTTTTGAAAACAGATACTTGTTTACTCCGTTGTCAAATATTGGTTCATCTATTAATGAGTGCTTGTTGAAAACGGATACTTGTTTACCTGTTGCCAAATATTGGTTCATCTCTTATTGAGTCCTTGTTGAAAACAGATACTTGTTTACACTGTTGTCAAATATTAGTTCATCTGTTCTGGAGTCCTTGTTGAAAACAGATACTTGTTTACACTGTTGTCAAATATGAGTTCATCTGTTCTGGAGTCCTTGTTAAAAACAGATACTTGTTTACACTGTTGTCAAATATTAGTTCATCTGTTCTCGTGTCCCTGTTTCAAACAGATACTTGCTTACACTGTTATCAAATACTAGTTCATCTGTACTCGATTCCTTTTTAAAAACAGATACTGGTTTACAGTGTCAAATATTGGTTCATCTGTTCTTGAGTCCTTGTCGAATACAGATACTAGTTTACACTGTTGTAAATATTGGTTAATCTGTTGTTGAGTCCTGTTTGAAAACAGATACTTGTTTACACCGTTGTCAAATACTAGTACAGCTGTTCTCGAATCCTTGTTGTAAACAGGTACTTGTTTACACTGTTGTCGAATATTGGTTCATCTGTTCTTGACTTCTGGTTGAAAACAGATACTTGTTTACTCCGTTGTCAAATACTGGTACAGCTGTTCTCGAATCCTTGTCGAAAACAGATACTTGGTTATACTGTTGTCAAATATGGTCCTTCTGTTATTGAGTCCTTGTTGAAAACATACTTTTTATACTGTTGTCAAATATTTGTTGATCTGTTAATGAGTCCTTGTTGAAAACAGATACTTGTTTACACCGTTATCAAACATTAGGCAATCAGTTCTTGAGTTCTTGTCGAAAACAGATACTTGTTTACACTGGTGTCAAATATTAGGCAATCAGTTCTTGAGTCCTTGTCGAAAACAGATACTTGTTTACACTGTTGTCAAACATTAGGCAATCAGTTCTTGAGTCCTTGTCGAAAACAGATACTTGTTTACACTGGTGCAAATATTGGTTATTCTGTTCTTGAGTCCTCGTTGAAAACAGATACTTGTTTACTCCGTTTTCAAATACTGGTACAGCTGTTGTCGAATCGTTGTCGAAAACAGATACTTGTTTACACTATTGTCAAATATTGGTTAATCTGTTCTTGAGTTCTTTTTGAAAAGAGATACCTGTTTACACCGTTGTCAAATACTGGTACATTTGCTCTCGAATCCCTGTCGAAAACAGATACTTGTTTACACTGTTCTCAAATATGGTTCATCTGTTATTGAGTCCTTGTTGAAAACAGATACTTGTTTACACTGTTGTCAAATATTGGTTGATCTGTTATTGAGTCGTTGTTGAAAACACATACTTGTTTACACTTTTGTCAACTACTGGTTCATCTGTTATTGAGTCCATGTTGAAAACAAATACTTGTTTACACCGTTGTCAAATGCTGGTTCATCTTTTCTTGAGTCCTTGTTGAAAACAGATACTTATTTACACTGTTCTCTAATACTGGTTCATCTGCTGTTGAGTCCGAGTGGAAAACAGATACTTGTTTACATGGTTGTCAAATACTGGTTCATAGGTTATTGAGTCCTTGTTGAAAACAGATACTTGTTTACACTGTTGTCAAACACTGGTTCATCTGTTATTGAGTCCTTGTTGAAAACAGATCCTGGTTAACATGTTCTCAACTACTGGTTCATCGGTTATTGAGTCCTTGTTGAGAACAGATACTTTTTTACATGTTGTCAAATAGGAGTTCATCTGTTATTGAGTGCTTGTTGAAAACAGAACTTGTTTACATGTTGTCAACTACTGGTTTATCTATTATTGACTCCTTTTTGAAAACAGATACTGGTTTACATGTTGTCAAATACAGGTTTATCTGTTGTTGAGTCCTTGTTGAAAACAGATACTCGCTTACACCGTTGTCAAGTACTGGTTCATCTGTCATTGAGCCCTTGTCGAAAACAGGAGACTTGATTACACTGTTGTCAAATACTGGTCCATCTGTTATTGAGTCGTTGTTTAAAAAGTATACTTGTTTATACCTCTTAAATACTAGTTCATCAGTTATTGAGTCCTTTTTAAAAACAGATACTGATTTACAGTGTTAAATATTGGTTCATTTGTTCTTGAGTCCTTGTCGAAAACAGATACTAGTTTACACTGTTGCAAATATTGGTTAATCTGTTCTTGAGTCCTGGTTGAAAACAGATACTTGTTTACACCGGTGTCAAATACTAGTACAGCTGTTCTCGAATCCTTGTTGTAAACAGATACTTGTTTACACTGATGTCGAATATTGGTTCATCTGTTCTTGACTCCTGGTTGAAAACAGATACTTGTTTACTCCGTTGTCAAATACTGGTACAGCTGTTCTCGAATCCTTGTCGAAAACAGATACTTGGTTGTACTGTTTTCAAATATGGTTCTTCAGTTATTGAGTCCTTGTTGAAAATAGGCAACTTGTTTACAATGTTGCTAAATGTTGGTTCATCTTTTCTTGAGTCCTTGTTGAAAACACATACTTATTTACACTGTTCTCTAATACTGGTTCATCTGCTCTTGAGTCCTGTTGGAAAACAGATACTTGTTTACATTGTTGTCAAATACTGGTTCATAGGTTATTGAGTCCATGTTAAAAACAGATACTTGTTTACACTGTTGTCAAACACTGGTTCATCTGTTATTGACTCTTTCTTCAAAAACAGATACTTATTTACTCCGTTGTCAAATGCTGTTACAGCTGTTTTCGAAACCTTGTCGAAAACAGATATTTGTTTACACTGTTGGCAAATACGGCTCATGTGTTCTTGAGTCCTTTTTGAAAACAGATACTTGCTTACACAGTTGTTAAATATTGGTTCATCTGTTATTGAGTCCTTGTTGAAAACAGATAATGTTTACACTGTTGTCAAATATTAGTTCATCTGTTCTGGAGTCCTTGTTAAAACAGAACACTTGTGTACACTGTTATCAAATACTAGTACATCTGTTCTCGAGTCCTTGTTTCAAACAGATGCTTGTTTACACTGTTGTCAAATATTGGTTATTCTGTTCTTGATTCCTCTTTGAAAACAGATACTTGTTTACACTGTTGTCAAACATTAGGCAATCAGTTCTTGAGTCCTTGTCGAAAACAGATACTTTTTACACTGTTGCAAATATTGGTTATTCTGTGCTTGAGTCCTCGTTGAAAACAGATACTTGTTTACACCGTTGTCAAGTACTGGTACAGTTGTTGTCGAATCGTTGTCGAAAAAAGATACTTTTTTACACTGTTGTCAAATATTGGTTCATCTGTTATTGAGTCCTTGTTGAAAACAGATACTTGTTTACACTGTTGTCAAATATTGGTTAATCAGTTCTTGAGTTCTGGTTGAAAACAGATACCTGTTTACACCGTTGTCAAATACTGGTACATTTACTCTCGAATCCTTGTCGAAAAAAGATACTTGTTTACCTGTTGTCAAATATTGGTTCATGCGTTACTGAGTCCTTGTTGAAAACAGATACTTGTGTACACAGTTTTCAGCTACAGGTTCATAAGTTATTGAGTCCTTGTTGAAAACAGATACTTGTTTACCTGTTGTCAAATATTCGTTCATCAGTTATTGAGTCCTTGTTGAAAACGGATACTTGCCTACACAGTTGTTAAATATTGGTTCATCTGTTATAGAGTTTGTTGAATACAAATACTTGTTTACCTGTTGCCAAATATCGGTTCATCTGTTATTGAGTCCTTGTTGAAAACAGATACTTGTTTACACTGTTGTCAAATCTTAGTTCATCTGTTCTGGAGTCCTTGTTAAAACAGACAACTTATTTACACTGATATCAAATAATAGTACATCTGTGCACTAGTCCTTGTTTCAAACAGATACTTGTTTACACTCTTGTCAAGTATTAGGCAATCTGTTCTCGATTCCTTTTTAAAAACAGATACTGGTTTACACTGTCATATATTGGTTCATCTGTTCTTGAGTCCTTGTCGAAAACAGATACTAGTTTACACTGTTGCAAATATTGGTTAATCTGTTCTTGAGTCCTGCTTGAAAACAGATACTTGTTTACACCGTTGTCAAATACTAGTACAGCTGTTCTCGAATCCTTGTGGTAAACAGATACTTGTTTACACTGTTGTCAAATATTGGTTCATCTGTTCTTGACTCCTGGTTGAAAACAGATACTTGTTTACTCCGTTGTCAAAAAGGGTACAGCTGTTCTCGAATCCTTGTCGAAAACAGATACTTGTTTACACTGTTGTCAAATATGGTTCATCTGTTATTGTGTCCTTGTTGAAAACAGATACTTTTTATACTGTTGTCAAATATTTGTTGATCTGTTAATGAGTCCTTGTTGAAAACAGATACCTGTTTACACCGTTGTCAGATACTGGTACATATGTTCTCGAATCCTTGTCGAAAACAGATACTTGTTTACACTGTTGTCAAATATGGTTCATACTGTTATTGAGTCCTTGTTGAAAACAGATACTTTTTATACTGTTGTCAAATATTTGTTGATCTTTTATTGAGTCCTTGTTGAAAACAGATACTTGTTTACACTGTTGTCAGATATTGGTTGATCTGTTATTGAGGCGTTGTTGAAAACATATACTTGTTTACACTGTTGTCAACTACTGGTTCTTCTGTTATTGAGTCCTTGTTGAAAACAGATACTTGTTTACAGCGTTGTCAAATGCTGGTTCATCTGTTCTTGAGTCCTTGTTGAAAATAGGCAACTTGTTTACACTGTTGCTAAATGTTGGTTCATCTTTTGTAAGTCCTTGTTGAAAACAGATACTTATTTACACTGTTCTCTAATACTGGTTCATCTGCTCTTGAGTCCTGGTTGAAAACAGATACTTGTTTACACCGTTGTCAAATATTAGTTCATCCGTTCTGGAGTCTTTGTTGAAAACAGATACTTTTTACACTGTTGTCAAATATTAGAGTATCTGTTATTGAGTCGTTGAAAATATATACTTATTTACACTGTTGTCAACTACTGGTTCTTCTGTTATTGAGTCCTTGTTGAAAACAGATACTTGTTTACACCGTTGTCAAATGCTGGTTCATCTGTAATTGAGTCCTTGTTGAAAATAGGCACCTTGTTTACACTGTTGCTAAATGTTGGTTCATCTTTTCTAAGTCCTTGTTGAAAACAGATACTTATTTACACTGTTCTCTAATACTGGTTCATCTGCTCTTGAGTCCTGGTTGAAAACAGATACTTGTTTACATTGTTGTCAAATACTGGTTCATAGGTTATTGAGTCCTTGTTAAAAAAACAGATATTTGTTTACACTGTTGTCAAGCACTGGTTCATCTGTTATTGAGTCCTTGTTGAAAACAGATACTTGTTTACACTGTTGTCAAACAGTGGTTCATCTGTTCTTGAGTCCTTAATAAAAACAGATGCATGTTTACACTGTTGCCAACTATTGGTTCATCTCTTACTGAGTCTTTGTTGAAAGCAGATACTTGTTTACATCGTTGTCTAATACTGGTTCATCTGTTCTCGAGTCCTTTTTGATAACAGATACTTGTTTACACCGTTGTCAAATATTGGTTTATCTGTCATTGTGTCCTTGTTGAAAACAGATACTTGCTTACACTGTTGTCAAATATTGGTTCATCTTTTCTTGAGTCCTTTTTGAAAACAGATACTTGTTTACTCCGTTGTCAAATATTGGTTCATCTATTAATGAGTGCTTGTTGAAAACGGATACTTGTTTACCTGTTGCCAAATATTGGTTCATCTCTTATTGAGTCCTTGTTGAAAACAGATACTTGTTTACACTGTTGTCAAATATTAGTTCATCTGTTCTGGAGTCCTTGTTGAAAACAGATACTTGTTTACACTGTTGTCAAATATGAGTTCATCTGTTCTGGAGTCCTTGTTAAAAACAGATACTTGTTTACACTGTTGTCAAATATTAGTTCATCTGTTCTCGTGTCCCTGTTTCAAACAGATACTTGCTTACACTGTTATCAAATACTAGTTCATCTGTACTCGATTCCTTTTTAAAAACAGATACTGGTTTACAGTGTCAAATATTGGTTCATCTGTTCTTGAGTCCTTGTCGAATACAGATACTAGTTTACACTGTTGTAAATATTGGTTAATCTGTTGTTGAGTCCTGTTTGAAAACAGATACTTGTTTACACCGTTGTCAAATACTAGTACAGCTGTTCTCGAATCCTTGTTGTAAACAGGTACTTGTTTACACTGTTGTCGAATATTGGTTCATCTGTTCTTGACTTCTGGTTGAAAACAGATACTTGTTTACTCCGTTGTCAAATACTGGTACAGCTGTTCTCGAATCCTTGTCGAAAACAGATACTTGGTTATACTGTTGTCAAATATGGTCCTTCTGTTATTGAGTCCTTGTTGAAAACATACTTTTTATACTGTTGTCAAATATTTGTTGATCTGTTAATGAGTCCTTGTTGAAAACAGATACTTGTTTACACCGTTATCAAACATTAGGCAATCAGTTCTTGAGTTCTTGTCGAAAACAGATAATTGTTTACACTGGTGTCAAATATTAGGCAATCAGTTCTTGAGTCCTTGTCGAAAACAGATACTTGTTTACACTGTTGTCAAACATTAGGCAATCAGTTCTTGAGTCCTTGTCGAAAACAGATACTTGTTTACACTGGTGCAAATATTGGTTATTCTGTTCTTGAGTCCTCGTTGAAAACAGATACTTGTTTACTCCGTTTTCAAATACTGGTACAGCTGTTGTCGAATCGTTGTCGAAAACAGATACTTGTTTACACTGTTGTCAAATATTGGTTAATCTGTTCTTGAGTTCTTTTTGAAAAGAGATACCTGTTTACACCGTTGTCAAATACTGGTACATTTGCTCTCGAATCCCTGTCGAAAACAGATACTTGTTTACACTGTTCTCAAATATGGTTCATCTGTTATTGAGTCCTTGTTGAAAACAGATACTTGTTTACACTGTTGTCAAATATTGGTTGATCTGTTATTGAGTCGTTGTTGAAAACACATACTTGTTTACACTTTTGTCAACTACTGGTTCATCTGTTATTGAGTCCATGTTGAAAACAAATACTTGTTTACACCGTTGTCAAATGCTGGTTCATCTTTTCTTGAGTCCTTGTTGAAAACAGATACTTATTTACACTGTTCTCTAATACTGGTTCATCTGCTGTTGAGTCCGAGTGGAAAACAGATACTTGTTTACATGGTTGTCAAAGACTGGTTCATAGGTTATTGAGTCCTTGTTGAAAACAGATACTTGTTTACACTGTTGTCAAACACTGGTTCATCTGTTATTGAGTCCTTGTTGAAAACAGATACTGGTTAACATGTTCTCAACTACTGGTTCATCGGTTATTGAGTCCTTGTTGAGAACAGATACTTTTTTACATGTTGTCAAATAGGAGTTCATCTGTTATTGAGTGCTTGTTGAAAACAGAACTTGTTTACATGTTGTCAACTACTGGTTTATCTATTATTGACTCCTTTTTGAAAACAGATACTGGTTTACATGTTGTCAAATACAGGTTTATCTGTTGTTGAGTCCTTGTTGAAAACAGATACTCGCTTACACCGTTGTCAAGTACTGGTTCATCTGTCATTGAGCCCTTGTCGAAAACAGGAGACTTGATTACACTGTTGTCAAATACTGGTCCATCTGTTATTGAGTCGTTGTTTAAAAAGTATACTTGTTTATACCTCTTAAATACTAGTTCATCAGTTATTGAGTCCTTTTTAAAAACAGATACTGATTTACAGTGTTAAATATTGGTTCATTTGTTCTTGAGTCCTTGTCGAAAACAGATACTAGTTTACACTGTTGCAAATATTGGTTAATCTGTTCTTGAGTCCTGGTTGAAAACAGATACTTGTTTACACCGGTGTCAAATACTAGTACAGCTGTTCTCGAATCCTTGTTGTAAACAGATACTTGTTTACACTGATGTCGAATATTGGTTCATCTGTTCTTGACTCCTGGTTGAAAACAGATACTTGTTTACTCCGTTGTCAAATACTGGTACAGCTGTTCTCGAATCCTTGTCGAAAACAGATACTTGGTTGTACTGTTTTCAAATATGGTTCTTCTGTTATTGAGTCCTTGTTGAAAATAGGCAACTTGTTTACAATGTTGCTAAATGTTGGTTCATCTTTTCTTGAGTCCTTGTTGAAAACAGATACTTATTTACACTGTTCTCTAATACTGGTTCATCTGCTCTTGACTCCTGTTGGAAAACAGATACTTGTTTACATTGTTGTCAAATACTGGTTCATAGGTTATTGAGTCCATGTTAAAAACAGATACTTGTTTACACTGTTGTCAAACACTGGTTCATCGGTTATTGACTCTTTCTTCAAAAACAGATACTTATTTACTCCGTTGTCAAATGCTGTTACAGCTGTTTTCGAAACCTTGTCGAAAACAGATATTTGTTTACACTGTTGGCAAATACGGCTCATGTGTTCTTGAGTCCTTTTTGAAAACAGATACTTGCTTACACAGTTGTTAAATATTGGTTCATCTGTTATTGAGTCCTTGTTGAAAACAGATAATGTTTACACTGTTGTCAAATATTAGTTCATCTGTTCTGGAGTCCTTGTTAAAACAGAACACTTGTGTACACTGTTATCAAATACTAGTACATCTGTTCTCGAGTCCTTGTTTCAAACAGATGCTTGTTTACACTGTTGTCAAATATTGGTTATTCTGTTCTTGATTCCTCTTTGAAAACAGATACTTGTTTACACTGTTGTCAAACATTAGGCAATCAGTTCTTGAGTCCTTGTCGAAAACAGATACTTTTTACACTGTTGCAAATATTGGTTATTCTGTGCTTGAGTCCTCGTTGAAAACAGATACTTGTTTACACCGTTGTCAAGTACTGGTACAGTTGTTGTCGAATCGTTGTCGAAAAAAGATACTTTTTTACACTGTTGTCAAATATTGGTTCATCTGTTATTGAGTCCTTGTTGAAAACAGATACTTGTTTACACTGTTGTCAAATATTGGTTGATCTGTTATTGAGTCGTTGTTGAAAACACATACTTGTTTACACTGTTGTCAACTACTGGTTCTTCTGTTATCGAGTCCTTGTTGAAAACAAATACTTGTTTACACCGTTGTCAAATGCTGGTTCATCTGTTATTGAGTCCTTGTTGAAAATAGGCCACTTGTTTACACTGTTGCTAAATGTTGGTTCATCTTTTCTTGAGTCCTTGTTGAAAACAGATACTTATTTACACTGTTCTCTAATACTGGTTCATCTGCTCTTGAGTCCTGGTTGAAAACAGATACTTGTTTACATTGTTGTCAAATACTGTTTCATAGGTTATTGAGTCCTTGTTTAAAACAGATACTTGTTTACACTGTTGTCAAACACTGGTTCATCTGTTATTGAGTCCTTGTTGAAAACAGATACTGGTTTACATGTTCTAAACTACTGGTTCATCTGTTATTGAGTGCTTGTTGAAAACAGGTACTTGTTTACATGTTGTCAAATAGTAGTTCATCTGTTATTGAGTGCTTGTTGAAAACAGAGCTTGTTTACATGTTGTCAACTACTGGTTTATCTATTATTGACTCCTTTTTGAAAACAGATTTTCGTTTACACCGTTGTCAAGTACTGGTTCATCTGTTATTGAGCCCTTGTCGAAAACAGGAGACTTGATTACACTGTTGTCAAATACTGGTTCATCTGTTATTGAGTCTTTGTTTAAAAAGTATACTTGTTTATACCTCTTAAATACTTGTTCATCAGTTATTGAGTCCTTGTTGAAAACAGATACTTGTTTACACTGTTGTCAACTATTGGTTCATTCGTTATTGAGTGCTTGTTGAAAACAGATAATGGTTAACACGGTTGTCAAATATTTGGTTAATCTGTTCTCGAATCCTTGTCGTAAACAGATATTTGTTTACACTGTTGTCAAATATTGGTTCATCTGTTATTGACTCTTTCTTGAAAACAGATACTTATTTACTCCGTTGTCAAATACTGTTACAGCTGTTCTCGAAACCTTGTCGAAAACAGATATTTGTTTACATTGTTGTTAAATACGCTTCATCTATTCTTGAGTCCTTTCTGAAAACAGATACTTGTTTACACTGTTGTGAAATATTGGTTTATCTGTTCTTGATTCCTTGTTGAAAACAGATACTTATTTACACTGTTGTCAAATATTGGTTAATAATTTCTTGAGTCCTTGTTGAAAACAGATACTTGTTTTCACTGTTGGCAAATACGGTAAATGTGTTCTTGAGTCCTTTTTGAAAACAGATACTTGTTTACACTGTTGTGAAATACTGGTTCATCTCTTCTTCAGTCCTATTTGAAAACAGATACTTGTTTACACTGTTGTCAAATATTGGTTAATAATTTCTTGAGTCCTTGTTGAATACAGATACTTGTTTACACTGTTGTCAAATATTGGTTAATAATTTCTTGAGTCCTTGTTGAAAACAGATACTTGTTTACACTGTTGGCAAATACGGCTTATGTGTACTTGAATCATTGTTGAAAAAAGATACTTGTTTACACTGTTGTGAAATACTCGTTCATCTCTTCTTCAGTCCTTGTTGAAAACATATATTTGTTTACAGTAATGCCAAATACTGTTCATCTGTTCTTGTGTCCTTGTTAAAAACAGATGCTTGTTTACATTGTTGTCAACAATTGGTTCATCTGTTACTGAGTCTTTGTTGAAAGCAGATACTTGTGTGCATTGTTGTCTAATACTGGTTCATCTGTTCTCGAGTCCTTTTTGATAACAGATACTTGTTTACACCGTTGTCAAATATTGGTTCATCTGTCATTGAGTCCTTGTTGAAAACAGATACTTGCCTACACTGTTGTCAAATATTGGTTCATCTGTTCTTGAGTCCTTTTTGAAAACAGATACTTGTTTACACCGATGTCAAATATTGGTTCATCTGTCATTGAGTCCTTGTTGAAAACAAATACTTGCCTACAGTGTTGTCAAATATTGGTTCATCTGATCCTGAGTCCTTTTTGAAACAGATACTTGTTTACACCGTTGTCATATATTGGTTCATCTGTTAATGAGTGCTTGTTGAAAACAGATGCTGGTTAACATAGTTGTCAACTAATGGTTCATCGGTTATTGAGTCCTTGTTGAAAGCAGATACTTGTTTACACTGTTGTGTATTATTGGTTCATCTGTCATTGAGTCCTTGTTGAAAACAGATGCTTGTTTACACTGTTGTCAAATATAGGTTCATCTGTTATTGAGTCTTTCTTAAAAAAATACAATTCTTTATACTTGTTGAATACTGGTTCATCAGTTATTGAGCCCTTGTTGAAAACACATACTTGTTTACCTGTTGTCAACTATTGGTTCATCTGTTATTGAGTCCTTGTTGAAAACAGATACTTGTGTACGCTGTTTTCAGCTACAGGTTCATCAGTTATTGAGTCCTTGTTGAAAACAGATACTTGTGTACACTGTTTTCAGCTACAGGTTCATCAGTTATTGAGTCCATGTTGAAAACAGATACTCGTTTACCTGTTGTCAAATATTGGTTCATCAGTTATTGAGTCCTTGTTGAAAACAGATACTTGCTTACACAGTTGTAAATATGGGTTCATCTGTTATTGAGTCCTTGTTGAAAACAGATACTTGTTTACCTGTTGCCAAATATTGGTTCATCTGTTCTTGAGTCCTTGTTGAAAACAGATACTTGTTTACACTGTTGTCAAATATTAGTTCATCTGTTCTGGAGTCCTTGTTAAAACAGAACACTTGTGTACACTGTTATCAAATACTAGTACATCTGTTCTCGAGTCCTTGTTTCAAACAGATACTTGTTTACACTGTTGTCAAACGTTAGGCAATCTGTTCTCGATTCCTTTTTAAAAACAGATACTGGTTTACCTTTTGCCAAATATTGGTTCATCTGTTATTGAGTCCTTGTTGAAAACAGATGCTTGCTTACACAGTTGTTAAATATTGGTTCATCTGTTATTGAGTCCTTGTTGAAAACAGATACTTGATTACCTGTTGCCAAATATTGGTTCATCTGTTATTGAGTCCTTGTTGAAAACAGATACTTGTTTACACTGTTGTCAAATATTAGTTCATCTGTTCTGGAGTCCTTGTTAAAACAGAACACTTGTGTACACTATATCAAATACTAGTACATCTGTTCTCGAGTCCTTGTTTCAAGCAGATACTCGTTTACACTGTTGTCAAATATTTGGATATCTGTTCTCAATTCCTTTTTAAAAACAGATACTGGTTTACAGTGTCAAATATTGGTTATTCTGTTCTTGAGTCCTTTTTGAAAACAGATACTTATTTACACCGTTGTCAAATACTAGTACAGCTGTTCTCGAATCCTTGTTGTAAACAGATACTTGTTTACACTGTTGTCAAATATTGGTTCATCTGTTCTTGACTCCTGGTTGAAAACAGATACTTGTTTACTCCGTTGTCAAATACGGGTACAGCTGTTCTCGAATCCTCTTCGAAATCAGATACTTGTTTACACTGTTGTCAAATATGGTTCATCTGTTATTGAGTCCTTGTTGAAAACAGATACTTGTTATACTGTTGTCAAATATTTGTTGATGTGTTAATGAGTCCTTTTTTTAAAACAGATACTTGTTTACACTGTTGCAAAAATTGGTTATTCTGTTCTTGAGTCCTCGTTGAAAACAGATACTTGTTTACACCGTTATTGAATACTGGTACAGCTGTTCTCGAATCCTTTTTGAAAACAGATACTTGTCTATACTGTTTTCAAATATTTGTTGAACTGTTAATGAGTCCTTGTTGAAAACAGATACTTGCTTAAACCGTTATCAAATACTGGTACAGCTGTTCTCGAATCCTTTTTGAAAACAGATACTTGTCTATACTGTTGTCAACTATTTGTTGATCTGTTAATGAGTCCTTGTTGAAAACAGATACTTGTTTACACCGTTATCAAATACTGTTACAGCTGTTCTCGAATCCTTTTTGAAAACAGATACTTGTCTATACTGTTGTCAAATATTTGTTGATCTGTTAATGAGTGCTTGTTTAAAACAGATACATTTTACACTGTTGTCAAATATTGGTTATTCTGTTCTTGAGTCCTCGTTGAAAACAGATACTTGTTTACACTGGTGCAAATATTGGTTATTGTGTTCTTGAGTCCTCGTTGAAAACAGATACTTGATTACACCGTTGTCAAGTACTGGTACAGCTGTTGTCGAATCGTTGTCGAAAACAGATACTTGTTTACACTGTTGTCAAATATTGGTTAATCTGTTCTTGAGGTCTGGTTCAAAACAGATACCTGTTTACGCCGTTGTCAAATACTGGTACATTTGTTCTCGAATCCTTGTCGAAAACAGATACTTGTTTACACTGTTGTCAAATATGGTTCATCTGTTATTGAGTCCTTGTTGAAAACAGATACTTGTTTACACTGCTGTAAACTACTGGTTCATCTGTTATTGAGTGCTTGTTGCTAACAGATACTTGTTTACATGTTGTCAAATAGTAGTTCACCTGTTATTGAGTGCTTGTTGAAAACAGAACTTGTTTACATGTTGTCAACTACTGGTTTATCTATTATTCACTCCTTGTTGAAAACAGATACTGGTTTACATGTTGTCAAATACTGGTTTATCTGTTATTGAGTCCTTGTTGAAAACAGATACTCGTTTACACCGTTGATAAGTACTGGTTCATCTGTTATTGCGCCCTTGTCGAAAACAGGAGACTTGATTACACTGTTGTCAAATACTGGTTCATCTGTTATTGAGTCTTTGTTTAAAAAGTATACTTGTTTATACCTGTTAAATACTAGTTCATCAGTTATTGAGTCCTTGTTGAAAACAGATACTTGTTTACACTGTTGTCAACCATTAGTTCATTTGTTATTGAGTCCTTGTTGAAAAGAGATAATGGTTTACACTGTTGTCAAATATTGGTTAATCTGTTCTCGAATCCTTGTCGTAAACAGATATTTGTTTACACTGTTGTCAAATATTGGTTCATCTGTTATTGTCTCTTTCTTGAAAACAGATACTTGTTTACTCCGTTGTCAAATACTGGTACAGCTGTTCTCGAAACCTTGTCGAAAACAGATACTTGTTTACACAGTTGTCAGCCACTGGTTCAGCCATTATTGAGTCCTTGTCAAAAACAGATACTTGCTTACATTTGTCAACTACTGGTTCATGTGTTATTGAGTCCTTGTTGAAAACAGATACTTGTTTACACTGTTGTCAAATACGGGTTTATCTGTTATTGAGTCCTTGTTGAAAACAGGCAAATTGTTTACACTTTTGTCAACTACTGGTTCTTCTGTTATTGATTCCTTGTTGAAAACAGATACTTGTTTACACTGTTGTCAAATGCTGGTTCATCTGTTATTGAGTCCTTGTCGAAAATAGGAACTTGTTTACACTTTTGCTAAATGTCGGTTCATCTTTTCTTGAGTCCTTATTGAAAACAGATACTTATTTGCACTGTTCTCAAATACTGGTTCATCTGCTCTTGAGTCCTGGTTTGAAACAGATACTTGCTTACATTTGTCAACTACTGGTTCATGTGTTATTGAGTCCTTGTTGAAAACAGATACTTGTTTACACTGTTGTCAAATACGGGTTTATCTGTTATTGAGTCCTTGTTGAAAACAGGCAAATTGTTTACACTTTTGTCAACTACTGGTTCTTCTGTTATTGATTCCTTGTTGAAAACAGATATTTGTTTACACTGTTGTCAAATATTGGTTCATCTGTTATTGTCTCTTTCTTGAAAACAGATACTTGTTTACTCCGTTGTCAAATACTGGTACAGCTGTTCTCGAAACCTTGTCGAAAACAGATACTTGTTTACACAGTTGTCAGCCACTGGTTCAGCCATTATTGAGTCCTTGTCAAAAACAGATACTTGCTTACATTTGTCAACTACTGGTTCATGTGTTATTGAGTCCTTGTTGAAAACAGATACTTGTTTACACTGTTGTCAAATACGGGTTTATCTGTTATTGAGTCATTGTTGAAAACAGATACTTGTTATACTGTTGTCAAATATTTGTTGATGTGTTAATGAGTCCTTTTTTTAAAACAGATACTTGTTTACACTGTTGCAAAGATTGGTTATTCTGTTCTTGAGTCCTCGTTGAAAACAGATACTTGTTTACACCGTTATTGAATACTGGTACAGCTGTTCTCGAATCCTTTTTGAAAACAGATACTTGTCTATACTGTTGTCAAATATTTGTTGAACTGTTAATGAGTCCTTGTTGAAAACAGATACTTGCTTACACCGTTATCAAATACTGGTAGAGCTGTTCTCGAATCCTTTTTGAAAACAGATACTTGTCTATACTGTTGTCAACTATTTGTTGATCTGTTAATGAGTCCTTGTTGAAAACAGATACTTGTTTACACCGTTATCAAATACTGGTACAGCTGTTCTCGAATCTTTTTTGAAAACAGATACTTGTCTATACTGTTGTCAAATATTTGTTGATCTGTTAATGAGTGCTTGTTTAAAACAGATACATTTTACACTGTTGTCAAATATTGGTTATTCTGTTCTTGAGTCCTCGTTGAAAACAGATACTTGTTCACACTGTTGCAAATATTGGTTATTGTGTTCTTGAGTCCTCGTTGAAAACAGATACTTGTTTACACCGTTGTCAAGTACTGGTACAGCTGTTGTCGAATCGTTGTCGAAAACAGATACTTGTTTACACTGTTGTCAAATATTGGTTAATCTGTTCTTGAGTTCTGGTTCAAAACAGATACCTGTTTACGCCGTTGTCAAATACTGGTACATTTGTTCTCGAATCCTTGTCGAAAACAGATACTTGTTTACACTGTTGTCAAATATGGTTCATCTGTTATTGAGTCCTTGTTGAAAACAGATACTTGTTTACACTGTTGTCAAATACGGGTTTATCTGTTATTGAGTCCTTGTTGAAAACAGGCAACTTGTTTACACGGTTGTCAAATACTGGTTCAGCTGTTATTGAGTCCTTGTTGAAAACAGATAGTTGTTTACACTGTTGTCAAATACTGGTTCATCTGTTACTGAGTCCTTGTTGAAAACAGATACTTGTTTACACTGCTGTAAACTACTGGTTCATCTGTTATTGAGTCCTTGTTGAAAACAGATACTTGTTTACACTGTTGTCAACTACTGGTTCATCTGTTATTGAGTGCTTGTTGCTAACAGATACTTGTTTACATGTTGTCAAATAGTAGTTCATCTGTTATTGAGTGCTTGTTGAAAACAGAACTTGTTTACATGTTGTCAACTACTGGTTTATCTATTATTCACTCCTTGTTGAAAACAGATACTGGTTTACATGTTGTCAAATACTGGTTTATATGTTATTGAGTCCTTGTTGAAAACAGATACTCGTTTACACCGTTGATAAGTACTGGTTCATCTGTTATTGAGCCCTTGTCGAAAACAGGAGACTTGATTACACTGTTGTCAAATACTGGTACATCTGTTATTGAGTCTTTGTTTAAAAAGTATACTTGTTTATACCTGTTAAATACTAGTTCATCAGTTATTGAGTCCTTGTTGAAAACAGATACTTGTTTACACTGTTGTCAACCATTAGTTCATTTGTTATTGAGTCCTTGTTGAAAAGAGATAATGGTTTACACTGTTGTCATATATTGGTAAATCTGTTCTCGAATCCTTGTCGTAAACAGATATTTGTTTACACTGTTGTGAAATATTGGTTCATCTGTTATTGTCTCTTTCTTGAAAACAGATACTTGTTTACTCCGTTGTCAAATACTGGTACAGCTGTTCTCGAAACCTTGTCGAAAACAGATACTTGTTTACACAGTTGTCAGCCACTGGTTCAGCCATTATTGAGTCCTTGTCAAAAACAGATACTTGCTTACATTTGTCAACTACTGGTTCATGTGTTATTGAGTCCTTGTTGAAAACAGATACTTGTTTACACTGTTGTCAAATACGGGTTTATCTGTTATTGAGTCCTTGTTGAAAACAGGCAAATTGTTTACACTTTTGTCAACTACTGGTTCTTCTGTTATTGATTCCTTGTTGAAAACAGATACTTGTTTACACTGTTGTCAAATGCTGGTTCATCTGTTATTGAGTCCTTGTCGAAAATAGGAACTTGTTTACACTTTTGCTAAATGTCGGTTCATCTTTTCTTGAGTCCTTATTGAAAACAGATACTTATTTGCACTGTTCTCAAATACTGGTTCATCTGCTCTTGAGTCCTGGTTTGAAACAGATACTTGTTTACATTGTTGTCAAATACTGGTTCATAGGTTATTGAGTCCTTGTTGAAAACAGATACTTGTTTACACTGTTGTCAAACACTGGTTAATCTGTTATTGAGTCCTTGTTGAAAACAGATACTGGTTTACATGTTCTCAACTACTGGTTAATCTGTTATTGAGTCCTTGTTGAAAACAGATACTTGTTTACATGTTGTCAAATAGTAGTTCATCTGTTATTGAGTGCTTGTTGAAAACAGAACTTGTTTGCTTGTTGTCAACTACTGGTTAATCTATTATTGACTCCTTGTTGAAAACAGATACTGGTTTACATGTTGTCAAATACTGGTTTATCTTTTATTGAGTCCTTGTTGAAAACGGATACTCGTTTACACCGTTGTCAAGTACTGGTTCATCTGTTATTGAGTGCTTGTTGAAAACGGATGCTGGTTAACATTGTTGTCAACTATTGGTTCGTCTGTTTTTGATTCCTTGTTGAAAGCAGATACTTGTTTACACTGTTGTGAAATATTGGTTCATCTGTCATTGAGTCCTTGTGGAAAACTGATACTTGTTTACACTGTTGTCAAATATTGCTTCATCTGTCATTGAGTCCTTGTTGAAAACAGATGCTTGTTTACACTGTTGTCAAATATAGGTTCATCTGTTATTGAGTGTTTCTTAAAAAAATATACTTGTTTATACTTGTTAAATACTGGTTCATCAGTTATTGAGCCCTTGTTGAAAACAGGTACTTGTTTACCTGTTGTCAAATATTGGTTCATCTGTTATTGAGTCCTTGTTGAAAACAGATACGTGTGTACACTGTTGTCAGCTACAGGTTCATCAGTTATTGAGTCCTTGTTGAAAACAGATATTTGTTTACCTGTTGTGAAATATTAGTTCATCAGTTATTGAGTCCTTGTTGAAAACAGATACTTGCTTAAACAGTTGTTAAATATTGGTTCATCTGTTATTGAGTCCTTGTTGAAAACAGATACTTGTTTACCTGTTGCCAAATATTGGTTCATCTGTTATTGAGTCCGTGTTGAAAACAGATACTTGTTTACACTGTTGTCAAATATTAGTTCATCTTTTCTGGAGTCCTTGTTAAAACAGACAACTTGTTTACACTGTTATCAAATACTAGTACATATGTTCTCGACTCCTTGTTTCAAACAGATACTTGTTTACACTGTTGTCAAATATTAGACAATCTGTTCTCCATTCCTTTTTGAAAACAGATACTGGCTTACACTGTCAAATATTGGTTCATCTGTTCTTCAGTCCTTGTCGAAAACAGATACTAGTTTACACTGTTGCAAATATTGGTTAATCTGTTCTTGAGTCCTGGTTGAAAACAGATACTTGTTTACACCGTTGTCAAATACTGGTACAGCTGTTCCCGAATCCTTGTCGTAAACAGATACTTGTTTACACTGTTGTCAAATATTGGTTCATCTGTTCTTGACTCCTGGTTTAAAACAGATACTTGTTTACTCCGTTGTCAAATACTGGTACAGCTGTTCTCGAATCCTTGTCGAAAACAGATACTTGTTTACACTGTTGTCAAGTATGGTTCACCTGTTATTGAGTCCTTGTTGAAAACAGATACTTTTTATACTGTTCTCAAATATTGGTTGATCTGTTATTGAGTCCTTGTTGAAAAGAGATACTTTTTATACCGTTGTCAAATATTTGTTGATCTGTTAATGAGTCCTTGTTGAAAACAGATACTTGTTTACACCGTTATCAAATACTGGTACATCTGTTCTTGAGTCCTTTTTGAAAACAGATACTTGTTTACCCTGTTGTCAAACATTAGGCAATCAGTTCCTGAGTCCTTGTCGTAAACAGATACTTGTTTACAGTGTTGTCAAATATTGGTTCATCTGTTCTTGACTCCTGGTTGAAAACAGATACTTGTTTACTCCGTTGTCAAATACTGGTACAGCTGTTCTCGAATCCTTGTCGAAAACAGATACTTGTTTACACTGTTGTCAAGTATGGTTCATCTGTTATTTAGTCCTTGTTGAAAACAGTTACTTTTTATACTGTTGTCAAATATTGGTTGATCTGTTATTGTGTCCTTGTTGAAAACAGATACTTTTTATACTGTTGTCAAAAATTTGTTGATCTGTTAATGAGTCCTTGTTGAAAACAGCTACTTGTTTACACCGTTATGAAATGCTGGTACATCTGTTCTTGAGTCCTTTTTGAAAACAGATACTTGTTTACATTGTTGCAAATATTGGTTATTCTGTTCTTGAGTCCTCGTTGAAAACAGGTACTTGTTTACACTGTTGTCAAATATTGGTTGATCTGTTATTGAGTCGTTGTTGAAAACAGATTCTTGTTTACACTGTTGTCAAATACGGGTTCATCTGTTATTGAGTGCTTGTTGAAAACAGATAGTTGTTTACACTGTTGTGAAATATTTGTTGATCTGTTATTGATTCGTTGTTGAAAACAGATACTTGTTTACACTGTTGTCAAATACGGGTTCATCTGTTATTGAGTCCTTGTTGAAAACAGGCAACTTGTTTACACGGTTGTCAAATACTAGTTCAGCTTTTATTGAGTCCTTGATGAAAACAGATACTTGTTTACACTGCTGTAAACTAGTGGTTCATCTGTTATTGAGTCCTTGTTGAAAACAGATACTTGTTTACACTGTTTCAACTACTGCTTCATCTGTTATTGAGTGCTTGTTGAAAACAGATACTTGTGTACACTGTTGTCAAATACTGGTTCATCCGTTCTTGAGTCGTTGTTCAAAACAGACAACGTGTTTACACTGTTGCCAAATATTGGTTTATCTTTTCTCGAGTTCTTGTTGAAAACAGATACTTGTTTACACAGTTGTCAACCACTAGTTCATCCGTTATTGAGTCCTTGTCAAAAACAGATACTTGTTTACACTTATCAACTACTGGTTCATGGGTTATTGAGTCCTTTTTGAAAAAGATACTTGTTTACACTGTTGTCAACTACTGGTTCATTTGGTATTGAGTCCTTGTTCAAAACAGATACTTGTTTACACTGTTGTCAACTATTGGTTCATCTGTTATTGAGTCCTTGTTGAAAACAGACCACTTGTTTACACTGTTGCCAAATATTGGTCATATGTTCTCGAGTCCTTGTTGAAAACAGATACTTGTTTACACAATTGTGAACCACTGGTTCATCCGTTATTTGGTCCTTGTCAAAAACAGATACTTGTTTACACTTGTCAACTACTGGTTCATGGTTATTGAGTCCTTGTTGAAAACAGATACCTTTTTACACTGTTGTCAACTACTGGTTCATGTGTTATTGAGTCCTTGTTGAAAACAGATAGTTGTTTACACTGTTGTCAACTACTGGTTCATCTGTTATTGAGTCCTTTTTGAAAACAGATACTTGTTTATATTGTTGTCAACTACTGGTTCATCTGTTATTGAGTGCTTGTTGAAAACACATACTTGTTTACACTGTTGACAGCTACTGTTTTATCTGTTATTGAGTCCTTTTGAAAACAGATACCTGTTTACCTGTTGTCAAATACTGTTTCATCTGTTATTGAGTCCTTGTTGAAAACAGATACTGGTTTACACTGTTGTCAACTATTGGTTCATCTGTTATTGAGTCTTTGTTGAAAACAGATACTTGTTTACACTGTTGTCAATTACTGGATTATCTCTTATTGAATCCTTGTTGAATATAGGCAACTTGTGTACACTGTTGTTAAATACTGGTTCATCTGTTATTGAGTCCTTGTTGAAAACAGACAACTTGTTTACACTGTTGCCAAATTTTGGTTCATCGGTTCTCGAATCCTTGTTGAAAAGAGATACTTGCTTACACTGTTGTCAACCACTGGTTCATCCATTATTGATTCCTTGTCAAAAACAGATACTTGTTTACATTTTTCAACTACTGGTTCATGTGTTTCTGAGTCCTTGTTGAAAGTAGATACTTGTTTACACTTGTCAAATATTGGTTCATATGTATTCGAGTCCTTTTTGAAAACAGATACATGTTTACACCGTTGTCAAATATTGGTTCATCTGTCATCGAGTCCTTGTTGAAAACAGATACTTGTTTATAGTTTTGTCAAATATTGGTTCATCTGTTCTTGAGTCCTTGTTGAAAACAGATACTTGTTTAGACTGTTGTCAACTACTGGTTAATCTGTTCTTAAGTCTTGGTTGAAAACAGATACTTGTTGACACCCTTCAAATATTGGTTCATCTGTATTGGATTCCTTGTTGAATAGAGATAGTTGTTTACATTGTTGTCAACTACTGCTTCATCTGTTCTCGAGTGCTTGTTGAAAAATGTTGCGGTCTCTGCGCTGTGCGGTGAGGTCCTGTTGCGTGGGACCTGTGTCCCGGCTTCCACGTGGTTCTTACCATCAGTTTCCTTTGTTTGTGAACATGAGTGTGTTTGTGGAAAGGCAGAATACTGTCAGAATTAGTTTTGAACGTAATGCACCGAAGGTCTTATCCACGAAATTCATGATTGGATTTACGACATTTTAAAGGTACCTATTGATCAGGTACTAATGATACAGTTGAATAATTTTACCAGATGTTTCTATATCAAGGTTGAGTGTGCATCGTTATTAGAAGACATTATTGAGCGTATCCGTGGAGAAGCACCTTTTGTTTTTTCTACTGGTGAACGCGCACCTTCAAATTGGAACACGCAGGTGTTGGATATCGGGTAGTGAAGTTGTACCATTTACCATTGGAGATGTCCAATGCTGTGGATATTGATACTCTCAAATCCTATGGCAACATTCTAGCCTCCTCTACTGAACAATGGTCTATCGTTATCCTACGAGTTCCGGTGTGCGCTCACCAAGCATATACCTGGTTTTGTGTACATCTCTGGTCAGCCTCCCACGTGCGCCTACTGTCACCTACCTGGTCATTTCAAGGGTGATTGTCCGCGGTGTTGTGCAAACTTCTAGGGAGGTTGAGCAGTCAGCCTCCCACGTGCGCTTACTGTCACCTACCTGGTCATTTCAAGAATGATTGTCCGCGGTGTTGTGCAAACTTCTAGGGAGGTTGAGCAGTTGGCTTGGACTGTCTTAAGTTCCGAGCGGAAATTTCCGGTGCTACGTCATTCTAGTCTATCGCCTGGTTCCTCGCCCACGGCGGGGTTTTGTCGTGATCCGGATATTGGCGCGACAGAGACTTTGTTGGAAGTGCCACCACTGTGCCCGCCTGATTTGGAACACGCGTCCATGTCCTCTGATGTTGCTATTCCTACACCGGAGTGTCCACCTTCTGCACCTGTTAGTAACCGTAACAGTGCGTCTTCCTTTGAGGATACGATTGATGCGAGTGTGAAGGTTTCCCGGTGTCATGCCACAGCGGTGCCTCTCTCGGAAGCTTCCGATAATGAACAGACACTTTCAGCAGAGGACTGCGCTTAGTGTCAGTGACAGTGAGGAACAATCGCCACCCACGCTAGTGACTAGTAAGCGTCGCAAGGTCGGTCGTCGTAGTACACAACGTAAGGTGCAGCGAGTTGAGGACATCGTCTGTTCCGCCCAGTCAGCAGCAGCCGCCTTCTGGAAACGTGAGTGTTTTGGTTGACCTACTTCCGCGTGAGGCTCTCTCTACAGAGTTTCCGCCGCTTCTTCCAGCAGCTGGAATAATGCTATGGACTCCGATCCGCCGGATGCCCGAGATTCGCCATCCTCTGAGGTTAGTTCTGGCAGTGGTGTCGACGACCTCCACAGAGTGGCCGTCGCTATGTCTTGACTAAGTGGCGTTTAGGTTACCATGCATTAGTTATTTTGTTGACTTTTTTGGGGGGGTGCTACCTTCTCTTCTTCTGTGATCCTTGATACTATTTAATTTCCCTTTATGCCTCAAACATTTTCAATAGCTATGTTAAATTTCATGGTAGTACTTCTATTCTAAAACTTCGGTTCTTAAAATTGTTTCTTAATTGCCACGATATTGATATTTTATTTTTACAGGTCAAAACCTCGGATTTTTCTGTGCTCTCTAACTATTCGTCTTACGTGAATATTGACTCTGAGTCGCTCGGGACTGCGATTCTAACGAAAGCTGGTATTGCTCTTGAATCGGTTGAAAAACTTCCATCGGGGCGCGGAGTAAGTGGTAGTTTTCAAGGTCATCTGTTTGTTAATATATATGCCCCAGTGGGTAAGTGCTAAGCGCCGTGAACGGAATGTCTTTTTTCAGGCGAAAGTGCCCTATTTGTTACGTAACCTTCCGGAGCGATATATTTTTGGTGGTGATTTTAACTGTGTGTTAAATGCTGGTGATTGTACAGGTGTTTACCAGCCTAGCGCGCCGTTACATGCGTTGACATCACAACTAACAATGGTTGATGTATGGACCCTGTTACGTCGTTCTGTCCAGTTTACTTATTTTTCTAGTAATTCTGCAGCTAGACTTGATAGGCCATATGTACCCACTGGATTGACTTCTAGTGTTCAGAGTGTAACTACGGTGGGAGTTCCGTTTAGTGATCACGCGGCTGTAATTTTGCACCTTAAATTGTATGTTGTGTATTTCCCAATGGGGCGATGTTTTTGGAAACTGAACGTGACTGTTTTATCTGCCCCCGGATTTATGCAGGACTTTGCCCAGGCTTGGCGTTTTTCGCAGTCCCAGAAACGTAAATATGCCGATCTAGCTGACTGGTGGGACCATTTCATAAAACATAAAATTAAAGCCTTTTATAAAACTTATGCCTGGGCTGCGCATCAGGATGAGGAATGCCTTTTAAATTTTTATTCTCGCTGTGTTTCGGATATTCTGTAGAATTATCACCCCTCGCCGTTTTTACGAAGTAAATTGAGTTACTACAAGGCCAAAATGACTACTATTTACAGAAGTCACATGGAAGGTGTTAGGATTCGCAGCAGAGCACAGCAACAACTTCCAAATGAAAATACGAATCTGTTCCATTTGATGCACGATTTTAAACGCTCGGATGATTTTAAGTGTTCGCGATTCCAATGGAAACTCAGTTACTCAGAGACAGGATATCTTGCGGTGTTTTCGTTTGTTCTACACGCAACGTTTATTTGCTCAGCCGGGGCCGACTACCTCCCTCATCGCTTTTCCCCCTCCTGCGGGATTGCTTGCTTCCAAGGAGGCACATGAAGAACTGGTGCTCCGATTCGTAAGACAGAAGTTTATGCAGCCCTCTTACAAGGAAAACGTTCCAAAACTCCAGGCATTGACGGCATTCCCCAAGAGTTTTATGTGGCCGTTTGGGACATCGTCGGCGATGACTTTGTGAATGTTTTGAATGTTATCCTGGAACGTAAGCGTTTATGCGATTCACAAAAGCTGGGAGTGATAACGCTTATTCTCAAGCGAGGCGATTCGTCCGATGTCGCTAACTATAGGCCCATTAGTTTATTGACCTATGACTATAAACTTCTGGCGCGGACGCTTATTAACAGATTACGACCTCTTCTGCCAAATATCCTGCACCCCGCACAGAACTATGGAGTACCTGGTCGGACTATTTTTGATGTGCTTTGTACGTTGCGTGACAGTGTCGCTCTACGCCAGCATACTCCGCAACGGGCGATTTTAGCTCCCTTAGATTTTCATCGCGCGTTTGACAGCGTGTCACATGCTTATTTATTTGAGGCATTGCGATGGCATGGGTTTTCTGATGTGTTTGTGTATTGTATACAATTGCTCTATACAGATATATCCGATGTGTTGCAAATAAACGGGCATCTTTCTGCACCTATACCTGTTCGTCGGGGTTACCCGGCATCCATGGTTCTGTTTGCGTTGGCCTTGAACCCTTTACTTTACCAGTTGGATCAACACATTGCCGGGATTTCGTTTCAGGGATACCGATTCTCTACCTTAGTCTATGCCGACAACGATGTTAGTGTATTATTGACAACGGACGTGACTAAGATGCATGATATTCTGCACCATTTTGGGGCGCTTTCTGGTCTTATTGTCAGTACGAGGAAGTCGAAAGTTTTACCTCTTGGAAACTGGGAGGCGCCGCCGCATATTCCTTTCTTGCGCACAGTGCAGAATCTCAAAATTTTGGGTTCATATTCTCAAAAATGCCTCTAATGATTTTAATTAAAATGTTATATGTTTAAGATATTTTCATGGTAAACGAAATGTATATCTTGAATTTTCTGGGAATGCCCCCAAAAGTTCTCTTCATTGTGAATGACTTTTGCATAACTGGTAAACTGTAAGAGATAGACAATATGTTACTACACAAAAAATGCAGATCTCATTAAAACACACAATTTATATCATATACATTTCTTTTGTGGAGTGAACCATTTCCGAGATATTCCTTGTTATTTGTTTGAGTTTTTCAATACTTATACCTACTCTTTCTGAAATGGGAATTCGTTATTTGTTTTTTTATGTCCTGGACATACAAAGAGAATGGAATGTCCCATATAGCAACCAGCTCTTAAAACATTTGACTATCGCTTAAATACTACCATATTCCCCTTGCATCTACAAGAAAATTAGCAATAAGATAGTTTCTGCAAATGTTTATCTCGATTAACATGAAGTAGATAGAGAATAAGCGTTTGTAAAAATAGTTTGTACAACAGTAGAGAAAGTCATACGAGTGCAACACATAAGATTTTTTAAATTTATTTTAGGAAGGAGGGGGTTCCAAACCAAAAACTCCCCTCCCTAGCTATGGCTCTGGCTGAGAATAGCATACGTTGCTTACTTTACTATTCCTCTTGCAGTAAGGCATAATTCTGTACACAGTAAGAAGATAATGGACCTCCTGAATTCTTAGCCTTACTAGAGGGTACATATATTCATTCCTTAGCTATCTTAACTTTACAACAAACCTTGTAGGGCAGATAAATAGTTTCCAAAAATGATCTTACTATTCCGCAATAATAGTTTGTAATGAACTTAGATGCTTTTTAAAGCTGTTACACGATTCTAAGAAGAATTAAAGACGTTATATACTACTCCCCATATAAGGTTTAATATTTTAATGTCAAGTAGCAGGTAAAGGCACTAAATTAGGAATATGTTGTATAGGCTCCCAATGTCTTCTGTTTTAGCTAATGCTTGAGAAACAAACAACGATGATAGTCTATAATGTTGTAAGATGTGTTGCTCCCGTGAACCTAACAAACAATGCTGTTCAAGTTTCTTAAACCAAAACAGGCTGAGCTAAGTTTCAACAGCACTATTTCTATGTTTTACGGAATTAAGAGTTTTGTTGTACATATTCAGTTACCTGTTTATGCTTAATTCTGCAGAGGCGTACTTAGGGAGGGGGTTGGAATACTCCCCTCTTACTACAAAGATGTAGAAATTAATAGAAAATAGTTTCGTTAAAATAATAGCACCTTTCTAGGTTTGCAGGAACAAGAACTTCCTAATCATATTACTGGTAGCGCTATATTTACACCACATGTCTTGGACGATGGTGACAGCAACAGAAACTGTGCTTTAGATGTCGCTGGTACAACCATGTTAAGATATCAGGGACATGTTTTAACTCTTCTGCTAAATTTGAAAGCTTTACAAATGAGTGCAATATCTCTAGTTTAGAAGATAACAGAAACCCTGTTTTGTAGTGAAATAAATGGATTGCAGCGGTAATATACAGTGGTCATTAATTCTCAAGCCACAACACATTTGCAATTACAATATACAAAACATTGTATCCTAATTTTATTTCCCATTGTTGCACCTTAATCTGTAAATATAACATCTATTTATTTAAATATTTCAACTCAGGATTAATTCATATATAATTTGAATTTATACAAATTGTTTCAAAAATGGATCCCTATACACCCTTAATAATTTTCTGACTATGCTGCTGTAGTTCTCAACCGTATAATTTGTTTTATCGTAGTTTATGACAATTTATTAGTATTACACCAAGTAATAATCTGTTCAAATTGCCTTATTAGCCGAGTATGTGACTCTAAGTGGTATCATCCTTTTGACTTATTGCTAAGACTGTAAAGCAACTCTCAATGCATATTTAAAAGAACAAAGGAAGCAGTAGAAACATAGTGAACAGAGCTTCAATTTTGAGCTCGGGACAATTGCAATCTTGTTTCTATTAGAGAGTTTGCAGGAACATTTAACACAGATGTTCTCAAAACTATATATTATGGCTTAATTTACTTGCACATCCAATATGGCATAGAAGTAAGGGTTGGTATCCTCATCCACAGGGTTCTACAGAGTGAGCCAAAGACTCCAAACCACCTGTGCAGTGTTTTTCCTGTAGGCATCCTCGGCGCTCATTGCCATCTGCCGCTATCATAGAAAGGCGCAGATGAAACCATACAACATTTTTAAAACTAAAAAGGCTTTACCTACCAACTTTATGAAAGAAAATGCTGAAACTGGCCACTGTTGTTGTCCATACATTTTTGGCACCTCTTGAGGAAACTATCCATCACTCACCATAGATCGTTGAGAAATTTTCTGGCGGATATTTTGTTATAATTCTTCCAGGGTGTGTGGGTTTGTCTTGTACACTTTATGTTTTAAGTTACCCCGGAGGGGTATTTTATGAACAATATTACCGGCTGTGCAGTGCTTTTACACTGGGCGTGTGGAAATATGATAAAAACATGATAACGTACTGCTGCTATAAACAAAGTCACGTTGTTGTGGTTTTGCTGTCCAGCGTTAAGTGCAGTTTTGAGTTGACAGTGATGTGATGTAGTTCAGTTATTACGAGTTATTTATTATTTTGTCCTGTACTTAGTCACAAAGTATATTATGGCTCAGTATATGTTTTCTACTGCACAGCATGTATTTATTTGATTTGTATATGTTAACTCAGTCAGCTTGCCAAGTGAAAGTACGATTTGCAGAAAGATTTCCAGGTGTAAAAATTCCAGACATACAACAATCCATGAACTTTACAGTAAATTTCAGGCCACAGCAAGTGTTCAGGCTAAGAAATCTAAAAGACGGCGTTCGGTTCTTACTGAAGAAACATTAGATGACATCGGTCATCGTTTGGAAAATTCCCCCCAAAAATTCCATGTTGGTTAGTTTCCTAAAGAGGTGCCAAAAATGTAAGGACAACGATGGTGGCCAGTTTCAGCATTTCCTCATAAAGTTGGTAAGTAAAGCCTTTAAAAGTAAAATGTTGTATGGTTTCATCTGCACCTTTCTATGATAGCAGCAGACGGTAGTGAGTGCCGAGGACGCGACAGGAAAAATGCCATGCAGGCGGTTCGGAGTCTTTTGGCTCACTCTGTAGTACTCCAAAAGAAATGTATCCGAACAATGTTCAAAATGGGAAAACGTGAATCCTGTAAGGAAGTCTTCAAAAGGGAAAAACTGTTTACTATAGTGTCTTTGAACGTATCTGAGTCTGACTGAACTGCACAAACCTAAAACAAATAATGAAATACACAAGGTGGTAGCAAAATAGCCATAACTTAAAATCTATAAACAAAGATCCTGTTATAATTAGTTTATATATGCACAATCGACTCCAATTGAAGTAAAACGTTAAAGCAACAGCATTAGATTCAAACAAAGAATAAAAAAAATCTCTTAAACAATCCTGTATATAATATCGATGATTTTCTTTAACTTACTGTAACAATCATGTATATAACAAAGTGAAAATTATTATTATTACTAATACGTACCTACCAAACACTGATTCAGCATTTGTCACCTACCACAGGGACACAGTTTGAAAGACTGACTAGTTGAAATTACACACCAACTTACAAGTGGAGAGGGTGTGTTGGAAATTAATTAAATGCCAGTTTGACAGACACAATCTATGGACTATGGTGGAGGAAAACAAGTTCTCTAAACTGTTATAAAGATAAGAGGTGTAACAGGGATCAAGGAGAAGCTGTTAAACTAGGAGTTTGGAGATTAAAAGGTTACAGGGGAGCGACAGAACAAGGAATTTGCCCTATATGCTGGGACAAAGAAGATGCAATCCACATTTTATTACAATGCAAACTCTAGGTTTTTATTTGTTTGTTAAACAAACTTTGCCCAGTCTGTATGTATACATCAGATTATGTTATGTGAAACCAAGTATTAATAATTTTATGACAAATGAAGATATTCATTTCCACAATACTAGGAATAAAGCGAGCCTAAGAGTTATTTAACATAAGACAACACTATTTCTAAAGGGATGAAATTGCCAATAAATTTAAAAGCTGCAATGTGGTGTCTTCTTTCCCTTCTTCTCCTCCTCCAAGCATTAAACCTTTCCAAGGCTTGTTGCGTGCTCTAAATGTTTAATTTATTGATTTATCCATAGTTTCTGGGTCTTCCGACATTTCGTTTTCCTTTAGGTATGTAGTAGAGTATTTTCTTGGATAGCATTCCTCATTCACTCTCTCTACGTGTTCTAGCCGCTTTTGTCTGTCATTTGGAGCTGATCACAATTGTAGAATAAGAATAATTTTATTGTCATTGAACTATTACAGTAATAGACAACGTCAGATAATATAATGCTAGTATAGGCTATTTACAAAATTATATTTACATTATTATTGGTACTAAGATGTACCTACTCATCAAAAAATTCTTGTAGTGAATAAAAGGATTAGTAACAAGCCAGTCATACAATTTATTCTTAAAACTAGGTATGGGACTTTGTTTTAACTTTACTGGTAGCTTATTATACAATTTAGAGGCAAGTATTTTGAAACTCTTCTGTGTTGTAGTCAATCTACAATATGGTATATCAATCAGTTGACATGATCTAGTATTATAAGAATGAATGTCTTGTCTGTTTTGTAATTCTGATATGTGTTGTTTTATAAACAATATCACTGTATAGATGTACAAATTAATTACTGTCAACATTTTTAATTTCTTAAATAATGGTTTACAATGAGCTAATTTTGATTCATAAGATATTATGCGAATAGCTTTTTTCTGTAATACAAGAATATCATGAATGTGAGTACTGTTGCGCCAAAGTAAAATGCCATAAGAAATAATGCTGTGGAAGAAGGCGAAATATGCAGATCTAATGTATACTTCAGGAACATGCATTTTCAATTTCCTAATCAAATGTATTACTCTAGAGAGTTTAGTTGTTATAAACTCTATATGCCGTGCCCAGATTAATTTATTATCTATTATAATGCCTAAGAATTTTACTTTATCCGTGTAATTTGTACTATGTTTATCTCTACAGTTAAAAAGCATGTGTTGTGTCTTCTGTTTATTAAGCAGAAAGCCATTAGCTCTGAACCATTTGTCTGCTTGGGTCAGTGTGATTTCTGTTGTGGATTTGAGGTCTGTAAATCTTTACTCATATTAAAAAATGTAGTGTCATCTGCATACAAAGTAGAGTGAGAGTCTACAAAAGATGGTAGATCATTAATCATTACTAAAAATAATAGAGGTCCCAGAATTGAACCTTGTGGGACACCATATTTAGTTTCTGCTATTTTTGACATCTTACTGCCTATGCAAACTTTCTGTTTTCGCTTTACTAGGTATGATCTAAGTAGTTCAATTGCTGACTTTTTTAATCCATAGAATATTAATTTGTTAAGTAGATAATTGTGGTCCACGCAATCAAAAGCCTTGCTTAAGTCACAGAAAGAGGCTTGCGCACAATTTTTGTTTTCAAATGCTGTGAGTACTTCTCTTGTTAATGAAACTATTGCATCACAGGTAGATTTCCCTTTCCTGAATCCATATTGCGATTTGGTAATAATGTTGTTCAATTCAAAATAATTATATAATTGAGTATACATAATCGATTCTAGTACTTTTGGGAAAATGGGAACAAGAGATTTGGACAGTAGCTAGCTGTTAGATGTTTGTCTCCCTTTTTATAAATTGGAATGACTGGACAGTTTTACTTCAGGGAAAACTCCCTGAGCCAAGCATTTGTTTAAACAGAATGTGAGGCTGCAGTATGAACACTGTGCAGGTTAAGCTTAGTGATGGGGTTGCCATCTTCCTGCCTCTAAGCATGCAGGACACTTTTTTCGGAGTATCATCCTAAACACGTTACAATGTGGTGTCATGTAAATGAGCTAATTATTAATGAAACACAATAATAATCTTCAGGTTACATCAGCATAATGAATACACTAATAAATACTGGGCATTCATTTAGCTTCTTCTTTAAATTGGCTTGTCTTATATATTTACTTAACCAATTAAAATTATCTGTAAGTGAAAAGTTTTTGATAAATTCATACTATGCTTTTTTCCATATAATTTATTTTATGGAGTGCTACTCCACTGGAGTTAAAGACGTCCTTAAATAGGAAAAATGGGCAATTCAGTCTTCTGAAAATATTTCACAATCTAGCTCTCGTTTAAATTATTTTAAAACTTTAAAAATAATGACCTTACCTAATATTTATATTTTAAATTGTTTATTATACATAAAGAGAAATCTCTCCTCTTTTAATTACTGGACAAATCTTCACAGCCATAATATCAGTATAAAACAACAGACAAACTTAACAAAACTCAAAATCATTATTGATGTATTGGTATTAAACTTTTTAACAGATTAAATAATTCTAACCATATGGTTTCAATTTACCGTTTCAAAAATCCTCTGACTAGATGGTTAGAAATAAATGTGCACTACAGCATACCACAATTGTTTGATAGCAATACACATACACTTACATTTTAACAACTTACTAATGTATGTATAATACAGGGTTATTCAAAAAGAAGGAACAGACTTTAAATATTTATTTCTAATGAATGAAAATAGATGTCGTTACATCACTGAATAGAGAAAAGGTCAATTTTTTATTTTATGTGTTCAAAATGAGCACCATTTATTATGCGAGGATGACCAGTATTTTTCCGTTTGCATACGCAGCCATCTTCTACAAATTTATTGCATCAATTGTAAATGTTTTATGACGAGGTGGCTCATTGTTGAACTTGCAATGAAACATAATGCAGCACACAAAACAACTTTTCCTGTGGCCTCGTCATTTTCTCGTAAACAAACCCAGCGCTGCTGTAGGTACTGAATGGAACTAATAGGTGGGGCTTAAAACTTTGAACTTTCCTGTATTTAATGATGTGTCGCTATCTATTGTCGTTCATTAGAAATAAAGTTAAAGTATGTTCTTCTTTGTGAATAAACCTGTACTTTTGTTATTAGTTGAAATGCAAATCAATTATACTTATTAAAATTTTCATTGTTAGCACACTTTTAAAATAGATTTATGTATGCATATTTTATTGCTTTTAGTGCATATTCAAGAAATTTCTTGAAAGCTATATGCAGTAGTTAATTTTAGAATTTTAATGACTGATTAATGTACATACATATTATTCTATTTTAGATACATATGTAGATAATTAATTTTACTTTTATAATCTTAATATGTGTTTACATGAGGGAGATGTGCCAATTATATTATTTTGTCTTGACAGCTTATAGTTTAATTTAAAATGATAACCTGTGACATGTCTGAAAGAGGCTTATTATAGCAAGGATGAGTTTCTAGACTCAATTTAAAATGATAAATATTGTAATTAAATTGATATAAGGGCAATTCTGCATTAATTAATGTAATCTGACAAAACCATGCACACTTTCTTATATTAACAGTGAAAAAATTGTCGTCCTCTGTGGTCTAGGGGTACCATGCTAGCCTCTAGTTCCCAAGGTCATGGGTTCAAACCAGCAGAGAGCAATGGATTTTTTAGGGCATAACAAGCTTTAGTATGGCTTCCTTTGGAAGGCAAGCAAAGCCGGTGATCCTGTGTCATAGGTTTACGGCATGTAAAAGAACTTCAAGCCTGATAAAGAGGCTTCTGAACAAAAGTTCCGGTCTTTCTATTCACAATAAATGGTTGAAAACTGCAAAAATAGTAGTCATTCTAAAAAGAATGTTATAAGCATTCTGAGATTATAAATTTAGGAGAGTTCTTATTTAGGGTTAAGATATCTTGGGTTAGATCAATGGAAGAACAAGATATTGCTAAATAGTGCTTGATTATGCAAGATAAATCTGACAATGAAATTGCAAGGAGGAAATTGGTAGGAGAGGGAAACTCTGGAGGGAGGCTTCTGGAAACAGGTCAGATAAAGAATTCGTTCATTCATTCGTTTATTAGGTCCAATTATAAATACATTTTACAAGGATTGTCAAATTGTTAAAATATGAGTGTTACATAAAAAGAATAAGTAATTATATATATACATAATTGAACAAAGAAACATTGTGTATAACAATAGGTACCGTAAAACATTTACATCAGCAATTTATACTCTTCTACCAACTAACAGATACATATGAAAGTTACATAACAAAATTTACCTCAAGGTTTATATGCATTCAGTAATTTATACTCTTCTACCGAATAAAATACATTTTCTAACGGATACATTTTAGTTACCTACTTTAAGTTTTTTCTTATCTTGTATTATTTGTTTTATGTGGTTAGGTAGGTACTGTACAAATCTTTAGTATTGTTTACTATACTTTTATGTTCCAATGCTCCTCTTAATGTATTAATAAAAAGTTCTGCTTTGTTCTTGTGTTATGTCTATGTATGTTCATGTTTTTAGTTTGATTACTGTGATGTTTTATTGTATATTTAATGCATTCATATATATACAGTGCACAAAATGTTAGTATATTTAATGTTTTATAGGTATTTCTACAAGTATCAAGCGTTTTTAAATTACATATTATTCTCAAGGCACATTTCTGAAGCCTAAAAATTGTAAGCGTTTTTATCTGTGTGTTGCCCCATAATACAACCCCATAACTTAGGTGCAAATGTATGAATGCATAATATATTTGTAGTAAGCTCTTTCTATCTATTATTTGTGCAGACTGTCTTAGGATATATAGTCCTGTGTTTATTTTTTGGCTGTTTTATCGATATGCTTCTTCCAACTTAATTTATAATCAATCACTAGTCCTAAAAAGTTTGTTTCTGTAACCTGCTGAATTAATCTATTTTCTATCTTTAGTTGTATATTGGACTGTGTTGCGTTATTGAGGATATTAATAAACAACAAATATTTAGCAGTTTAGGGATAAGAAAACCTTAGTTTAAAGAGTATTTGGGAGGGAGAAATATGTAATAAATTAGCTAGAGAGCGGTGGGCATGGTTTACAACTGGAGTATAAAGGGGGAAGTTGGTAAAACGTGCAGAGAGTACATTATGGACACACCAATTTGTACCATCATGATGGCTGCAGTTACAGGATAAGATAATTAAGGTAAGACTCTTGAGAACTAGAAATATAATGAAGATCAAAAGGGTCAGTGAATTACTGGGAAAAAAATAGAGAAAAAGAAGTAGAAACATTTCAAAAATATAAATTGTGAAGGATACATATCTAAATAAATTGGCACAGTCACTATAAGCTGAAGTTTGATGTCTAGATGGGTAGCGAATCTGGCATGTAATATATCAACAACCACAGTGTGGTTATATTTATGCCAGTCAGCTCAAGTGTATATAAATAGAGAGTAATTAACAGTATCCATCACCGAGGTCAAAATTTGCTTTCAAATGAAATAGATCTGGTCAGTAAATTAAATTAAAGTATGCAGCACAAACTAGTTTGTAAAATTATAAAGTAGATGTAGGTACCTAATTATAACAATGTATGGCCTAGGATATAACCTGGGTCAGCTCCAGGCCATATAAACAATGTAAAGAGCTTGTCTTGTTTGATACCATCTCTCTGGATGCACTTCAGCCTTGGGCATGTAAAGAACTTTGCAAACAATAAGTGCAGTTGTTCAACCTAATTTATGGAGACCTCATCAAGCCATAATAGTTCAACTTTTGCGACAAAAGATTGTGGTCTAATCTGCTACTTCAGTAGTGAGTATATTGGTAGGTATGTATGTAGCATACAGTTGATACTCCAAAACCAGGACATTTTTAGTGTTTAATTGATTAAAGGAAATGAAATTTTGAGGAATAAGGAATCCTAATGTAGGAGAAATGTGCGTTTAATTAATAATCTAGAGCTTTGGAAGGACTGCTTTACTATATTTTACCTTAAGTATGTATTATCAATAATGTATTAAATGCATTTAGTATCAACATTACAGTTTTCTTATACCAATTGTATTTCTCAGAACCTGGTACAGAAGAAAGGAACTTCACAATAAGTTTATGAAACTCACAACTTATATTTTTCACACTGTATTGTATTTGCAGTAATTGTTAACCTATTCCTTTCTTCTGTCCACGAGCACTCATGTGGGAAAAACTGTCTCTATATTAGTGTGATGATCAGGAATGGAGAAATAATATCCCACTAATTTTTAGCAACTAATACTGTTCACTAGAAATACAATTATGAATGAAGGCAACCCATTTCTTATGTGACAGCAAATTCTAAAAACCTCCCCACAAAAACATTAAATTTGTTGAAGTCAAGTTCAAATATGGCAAAAATTGCTGATATTTGTCTTTTCAGCCTGGACGTTTTCACTTACCATAAAATCGCGGAAAGTCCGCGAAATCTGCGGCATATGGCAAACCTAATGTAGCATAATTTAGCTGTCGCAACCTTTTTCCTGAAGCCAAGCCGTGATGACGAGAAAATGTTATCTCCAGGTTATTTGCACTACAATTATACCTATTTGATACCTTTAAGCATTGTTTTCCTTTGGCTCTTTGCGACCTCTCGGATCTAAATAAATAAATAAATGATATACAACTTTTTCCATTACCTTAGAAAGTGCAATTATGAGACAGGCAGGCCTTTGTTACCTTTCTTTTTGTATAGAAGTGTAACCAATGTTAAGATGCATCCCTTTTGTAAACATCCCGTCTAAGAAGGCGAATACAGGTACGATAAAGGTGTACTGAGCTCCCTAATGTTAAGTAAAGGCTGTTTAGAGTCCATCAAAAGTACTCTCTAAATATAAACGCCAATTGGCTATCTTTGTTGTAATGCTCAAAATCCATTGTTTCAAACCTAATCTCACTATATTTTAAGCTTTCGTTTTAATTTTTCACGATCTAGTGTTGCTATACCCTACTTTTATCTCGATGTGGGAATAAGCTATTGTATAAATAGATACGTTAAATCTGAACACAAGCAACTAATAATAGTTAATGTAATAAGATGTGAATTCATACACTAAGCACCAAGTCTTTATATAGATGCTTCTCAAATTATGTCAAATAATTTAAATTCATTTTGATCATCTAAAATTGGGAATATTTATTGACGTATCTTTCAAACATCCATTTTCTAGCCAAGTATGGTTGCCAAGGTAACAAATACAATGTAAGTCAAAATATCCTGTAGAAGTTAATTTGTTAGTTTTTAAAATCTTATTAACGGATATTATGTTTAGAGAATTTTATTTACAAGATATATTACCATTAACGCCTGAATATATTCAGCACTACCTCCAATTAATTAATGCTGAATTTTCTTCTCTAACAGTCTGGTTGATGTCACTTCCGTTTGAATTGCGCACTAGACTTGCGCAAAGAACCTGTTTCGTCAACCATAAATTTGCTGGTGAGATTCTGCTAGAAAGTAAAGCGTAAGTAAACATTCTCAATTGGTCGTTTTCTGAGAGATTCTGGCCATCAAAATCTCTGAGGCAAAGTTGTTTGATGATAATGGTATATGTAAAAATTGTAATTTACTCTTGAAGGCTAGTGATTATGGAAATAGTGGGCTTTAGAGGTGATGAAAAGTAGACATTTCTTTTGCCAGCCTACGAGTCTCGGTAGAAATATGGGATCGCGAAAAGTCACTTTTTTGAAAAAGAAATGTATGACAGCTAGTCATTTTTTTAGATTAATTTTTTTATTTTAGAAATAGCAGGTTTTTGGGCGTAGCTCCAAAGCGGAAGTGTTGGAAAGAACTACAAAATAACCAACATGGCAGTTTGACAGTCTTGATAAAGAACAGATCGCAGCAGTATTTTCAAGCAACAGTTAACCTTAGATTGGAAGTTAAGCACTCAAACGTTGGAGTAGTGTGTTTAGCAAACTTTAATGAGAGTCGCAGTGCACATACAGCTGTAATCCATGTTTGAAAGTACGACATTCAATAAAATACATTAGTATTCAGATTCAGTTTTTAGGTTGAGATAATATAAGATTTATTTAGTCCGCAGGGCTTACAGTGTGATTGATACTAAGAAAATGATAGAAAGTTTTTAGAACTTTGATGAAATGCACATAATTACGTCAGATTGCGATTATTTCTTTGTTCTCAGACGTATGTTTTTAACTGACCTTAACTTAGAACAGAAGTAGGTCTATCTTCAGAAACTCTTTAAACTTCGTATTTAAGCAGCATATTTATGTTTCATAGTGTTAGTTTATTCCGCTTTCAACCTCGTATGCCATTTTCTTAGCGACATATTGAAATAATCTTCAATAGCTTAAGACAGAAATGGGCCTGTTTATAAGCTTGTCACGTAATTATATCTTTATTGGTATAAAAAACAAATAATAGTTGACGAGATCTCTGCTGAATATTGCGTGTTTTTCAAAGGAAAATGTTGTAAAATAGAAACACAAGTGTCATCATAGTGTTGTAAATCAAATGGGTACAATATATTTTTGAACATCCTGCAACTTGTGACCTCTTTTGGGTGTAAAATGATTTCTAAGGTATGCTTTGCACATTCGTAAGAATTTGAAATAGAGAACTTACAATTAGAAATTTCTCCTCAGAAGTATCACAGTATAGTTTGCGATATGTCCAAGTAGGATAGATGATGTAGTTGTTTCAGAAAATATGTAATAAACAAATGCTCTTTGATATATATATATAAATAGAAATGATGTATGACTTGAAGGTTTGATCAATATGAAAATGAATTGCTAGAAAAAATCTGGAGCTAATTGTATAAGCTGGTTTTATTAAATTTGACACATTGGTAGGTTAACTGCATAGCTGTGTTTTCTAACAATAGTATAAAGTTAATTTTGAAGTGATAATGATTTTCCGGTAGTGGTACTTGTTCTTGTTTATTGGGTCACTGTGGTCAGTGTAGTTTACTAGATAAGATAAAATGCTGTCCAATTAGAAGAGTTTATTTGGGCGCTGCAGCAATCCTTGGGTAAGCATCATATACACTCTGTTTTCCTTATAGTTTTAAGTGTTATATATCTACTGCATTGGCTCTTAGTATGAGTACATTGTGTGGTAAATGCACCCAGAAGGTGTCTGTCGTATTCTAACATTTCCCTCGTGTCTCGTGTCACCAGTATATGCAACTGGGGAGAGAACTGCCTCTTGACTTCACACTAGGCCTTGTGTATCTAATAAACAATGGGAATATTAACATGTGAGTTTGGGTGGGGGGGTACAGATGCTGCTGTACTTGTCATCCAAAAAATGAAGAAGTAATGAAAATGTGTACAAGTGATCACGTTAAATGCCTCTAACCCTCCCTTTTTAAAGACAGTTTCTTTTGTAGCAAATTCTTGGCGGAATGTCAACAAAGGTTTCCATCTTGTTACTATTGCACAGAAGAAACTGCCAACCCAAGCATACAAGTGTAACCTGCCAGAACCGGTTATTTGAATCCCGTTCATATACACACATTAACCTAGACAATTAAAGGAAGTAAAAATATACCCGAAAGCTGGAAAATACGTGTGGTAGTGCCAGTATATAAAGACAAAGGAGATGTGAATAAATGAGAGAAGTATGGGGGAATACGTATATTGTCTATCCTGGTGAAAATATATACAAGAATAATGGCAGAAAAATACAAGTGTGGGCAGAATTGGAAGGAAAATTGTCAGTTTTAGGTAGGTTTTGGGAAAGGCAAGCAAACATCAGACAATTTATTAATAATCCAGACAATTATTTAAACAGGAAAGGGGAAAGGGTGTATGTTTTTTGCAGATTTTGAAAAGGCATTCAATACTATTAACAGAAACGATGGGGTGGAAATTATGAAAAAAAGGTATGTGATGACTTTTTAGAGCGAATTAGGAAAATATATGAGGACATAATATTTTGTATAAGATATGATCGAAACGGAATTACAGAGATGGCTGAACAAACGTTAGTTTTAAGACTTAAGTGCCATCACATTTAATTTGTTTATAGATGATGTAATAGTGAGTCAGGGAAAGTAATGGGCAGTGCCCTATATTAATGAACAAGGGGACACCAGGACTGCTGTATGCAGATGACCTAATGGTAGGAACCATATCTGTAATAGGCTTGCAAAGAGCAATTAGTGAAATACACAAATTCAATGGAGAATTTGAGTAAATGTAAATAAATCAAAAGCTGGTTTTCAGAACAAGGAAATAAACTAAGAAAAGATGAACAATGGCATCTGAGGTAGTAAAGGAGTTTGATTATCTGGGAGTAAGATTAAGTAATAATGGTGAGTGGGAAGATGATGGCTGCTATGACAGGATTAAGAATAACTAATTACAAATTGGAAATGGTTGGAAAGGCTCTACAACCCTGGTAGGATAAAAAATGTAACAGAATAGAAATATGGGGGACTTCAGGATTAGGCAAGAAATTGGATCAATAGACAGATTAGTTTGTAAAGAACTTTTGGGGTTAATCAGGTCAGCACCAAGGGAAGTAGAATTGCAAGGAACAGGGAGCAAAGAATCTTGAAATATAGGTACAAAGAGAAGATCAAAATATATTAAATATTTGTGTGAATCAACAGAAGATAATCTCAAATAAGAATGGCTGGTGCAGAGGCATAGGTAGAGAAGATAGGAATGGGGAATATTTGGCAACTAGGGGGGGGGAAGTAAAGTTTTAGAAAGTAGTGAGAAAGGATAGACGATACAGAGAAGCAAGAAATGTGGGGAGGCTTTGAAAATAAAAAAACTCAAGTTTATATAAAACAATTAAGGGAGATGGGGAGAGAAGGTTACGTTGACATATGTAGTAGAGAGGAAACCGAAGATTTAGCATGGGTAAGAACAGGGGCAATGTTCCTTAGAGGGAGTGAATCGGAAACATGTTATATGTGGAGAAAAGGAGAATAAGATACATTAAATGGTAGAATGTAAAGGGTTAGTGACAGCTTTAAAAATATTAACACTTACGGGAGGAGAAAGAATCAAGAATATGGGAGAGTTTTAAGGAAAAAATGGTTAAGGATTTAAAGTAAAAAAAGCTAGGGGAAATAAGCATGAAGGGCAAGAGAAAGTAGGAATCAGGGAAGGAAAAGAATAAGGGCTAATTGAAAGCTAAAGGGCCAGGGTGCCAGGTGCAAAGTAGCTATTAAAAGGAAGAAAATCGGACTGTGTACTAGAATGTAAGTACCTTTAACACTTGAGATAAACGAGTCCAAAATGTTGTATGTTCGGTACAAATATTCTATTCTCTACTATAGGTAAGTAATAAGAAAGTAAAAAAGGAGAACTGATGTGTTTAACAAATTGACCTAGAATTTTGTGTGAAAAATCAATTTTATACCAGCAAGCAAGTAATTAACTGAATAAATGGATTTAAAAACTTATTTTAAAAAAAAACGGACGTCATAAGACTAACTTCAGGATAAATTTCAAAACCACATGACCCTATCGTATTACTGCCGTTGCCTCACACTCGTTTCTAATATCAAACTGGTCACGGTTTTCACTCAGATGTCAGCTCTTCAGCGTGAACTCCATGAAGTACTCGAGGCACAAAGTGCCCCCTGTTGGCAGAAGCACAAACTAACCAGGGGCGAGAAGCAAAGCAGTTTGTCAGAATTCATATATATATGGTGTACTATGTTAGAAAGTTGAATTACTTTGCTTGAAAACTTTATGCTTGTACAAAGTAATCTGTAGGCCTAACACTTCTAAAGCTATAATAGTTCTTGACACAATTCAAGGTGAAGAATAATCATGTTAATATATTGATTTACTGACATTAAAAAAGTTTCAAATAATAAATGTTTGGGTCCCAAATGGAATGTCTTAACTATAGTCTCTCTTAGAGATTTATAAGCAAATTGATAAGGTAATTTATTTCATCTTTTCCAATTACAAATATTCTACATATGTATAATCTGTTCCCCTGGAGTTGCTAAAAATTTATAACATACCATTAACCCCTTGGTTGTTTGTGTATATGTAAGTACCTTACGTTTTACTGTATGTTTACCTCTAGGTCTAACTTCAATTAGATTCCCTCTTCTATAAATTATCCACATTGACAGCCATTTTTTTACTTTCTCTACTACGTATAGTAAGTAGGGGAAGTATTGCATTCCACCCAAAAATTCGATACCGAGATTTCACCGGAAATACATGTTTTGAGACCTCCTGAATCCAAAAAAAGAATTTTTGGAAACATGTCCGTGTGTGTGTCTGTGTGTGTGTGTGTGAACAGCATAACTCAAAAACGAACAGTCGGATAAGCACCAAACTTGGTATTTAGGTTCAGTATCTTCCAGAGATGCGACACGAAGGTTTTCAAGAAAATCCCCCCACCCCAAACTACCCTTTACATGGAAGATTTTTCGAAAATTTTAATTTTCTCAAAAATGGCTCTAACGATTTTGATGAAAATATCATATGTTTAAGATAATGTCATGGGAAATGAAATGTATATCTCGAATTTTCTGGGAATGTCTCCAAAAGTATTCTTTATTGTGAACAACTTTTACATAACTGGTAAACCATAAGAGATACACAAAATGTTACTACACAAAAAGTATAGATCGCGTTAAAATACACAACTTATGTCATATACATTTCTTTTGTTGAGTGAACCGTTTTGGAGATATTGCTTGTTATTTCCTTAAATTTTCCAATACTTATACTTTTTCTCAAATTCGTTATTCATTTTTTTTATGTCCTGGACATGCAAAGAGAATGGAATGCACCACATAGCAACCAGCGTTAAAATATTTGACTATCGCTTAAAAGCTACCATATTCCCCTTGCATCTACAAAAAAATTACCAATAAGATTGACATATCGATATCTCGATTAACATGAAGCATATGGAGAATAGGCGTTTTTTAAAAATAGTGTGTACAAGAGTAGAGAAAGTCATGTGAGTGTAACACATCAGATTTTTTATCCTCATTTTCTTTGATTTTCTCCATTTCTGTCTTACTTTCCCTATGTATTTACCTACTTGTTTGATAAATTCTTTTCTTTTGTTCCCAAAAAGGTTTATGTATAATATCTCTACATGTAACTTTTCCCACTTTTTGTTCCATATTTCCTCTCTCCACTTTTTGGTTTCCGAACATTCCATTATACTGTGAAAGTTAATATCTGCAATGCCACAAAGTGGGCATATCTCTTTATTGACCCTTAAACCTTTTAATAACATTGTTGTGTTCTTGCCCATGCCATGCCATGCCCTCTCTTTCCATTTTATTGCAAAGATCAATGTGTTTTTCTCTTCCCCATTCTTTCCTGACGCCCCTGTATGAAATCAGAGTACTTTTATCGCTTAAGCTACTGAATAGTTCTTGTTTTTCTATATCGTTCACCCTAGCTTTTACTTTATTCCATAATCTTTGTCCCACTATTGCTTGCTGTTAATTAACTCACCCAATCCAATTTCTTTTACAATTTTATTTAAACGACATAACCAACTTCTTTAGCCCTTAAACATTCTTTGATAATATTTCTTTCCTCCAGTGATTGAATTCTATTCCAATATTTCACTATATATTTTAGCACTAATGCTTTCCTACCAACTCTTTGCAATTCAACTAGTGCTGCACTTATAAGCAAATTGTGTTGCATGGAACTGATACAAATTGAGCCTGCTATCTGCAGTGAAAGGGATGAGCAAGTGTTGTCAATATGGTTACCCTCCATCATAGTAGTTGGCTTCAAACTGTCAATCTGGTTTAATAAGCAATTACTAGCATTGTTCCTTACTTGACACCAGTTTTTAAGTTGACGGTCTAGCCCGTAGAAGGCACTTTGAGTCTTATCGTAATTCATGTAGCTGATTCTGAAGAGCTGCCAACATTGGAGCTACAGTTACTGTGAAATTGAAATTTTGCTCAAGGTTAGGCTTAAGAGCAGGAATCGTAGAGATGTATTCTTTATGAATGTATATAAAAATACAAACATTGCTATTGGTATATAAGAAAGTGTCTTAAAAAGAGATGGAGGGTGGCTTACAGGTTCTTCTAACTCTCCACTTCTCCTAAAGCAACTATTATACACTTTATCAAACCCAGAGTACTTTTTAACATCTTTACTATACGCAGAACTGTTACCATTCATTCAAAATAAAAAAAAGTTGTTGTATATAATACTGCCAATCCATACGTGGGAGTGACATTTGAGTCCTATACATTGCTGGAAATGACAACAAAAAATTAATACATTGTAAAACATTACTGAAGGGAGCTCAAGGCATATTCACATTAACTTATTTGAAGTTAATAACAGTAGCTATAATTTACAGGGTCATATTTAGCATGGGTGGGTGGCCTCTGTGCTTAGGGCCCTACTGTAGGGTCTAGGTATGAAATACCTTCCAGTAGGAAATTTTTTTGTAAAATCAACCTGCAAAAATCTGATTTTAGAGCAATTTTCTAATGAAAAACCGAAAAATAAGCATTTAAAGCATATTACAAAATTGTAGAAAATTTTGCTATGTGGTAGTTAGGAGTTAATGAATTGATGAGATAAAAGATCTGAAGAATCATTAACATATTTGGCACACTTTATTAATACTGCTCTGAACAACTAACTGTATTAAGAAAAGAACAGAATTGAGATTAAAATTTAAATTTAATGTACTATGATTGTAAGCAATCATGTTAGACAAATGGAAGACAGGCAAGTTTTACTTACATTTAATCCAAAAGCAGTAGTGTCAAATAATCTCGGTGGCTAATGAAGCTCATAACTTAGCTGTCACTTTCAATGCTGAGCAAAGACAAAATGTTGAGTCTTGTTTTCTAACACAGAGGTTCAGAGCTCAATTTTGATCACATTAAGTTTTGAGAATGATCTTTTCTGTACTTGTGTTTGTGACCATAACCGACAGATAAATTCTTAGAGCATCCTCAGTATTAGTTTGTACGTTCACCTCTCCATGGCTAATGACTTTTGATTTCATCATTTTGAAACTCATAGCAAGCCTTGAACTGAATAATTTAGTTTCCAAGTCATTGTTATATGCTTCTACCAAGTTTTGAGGTACTCCAACTCTGTTGATTGGTAAGTGAATCCAACTTGTTGAGATCCCAAAATAGGTATCAACTAGTTTGATACAATGAAGATTGTAATTTATCTACTAGAGGTAAAGGAAACTCCTTAGCTTCTGGTTCTTGGACACTGTCAAGAGGTACCAAACACTTGTGCCATGTTTCACTGTCATACTTGGTACAATCAGCTAATTCTATTTTTGGTTCTTGGACACTGTCAAGAGGTACCAAACACTTGTGCTATGTTTCACTGTCATTCTTGGTACAATCAGCTAATTCTATTTTTGGTTCTTGGACACTGTCAAGAGGTACCAAACACTTGTGCTATGTTTCGCTGTGATACTTGGTTCAATCAGCTAATTCTATTTTTGGTTCTTGGACACTGTCAAGAGGTACCAAACACTTGTGCCATGTTTCACTGTCATACTTGGTACAATCAGCTAATTCCATTTTTGGTTTTTGGACACTGTCAAGAGGTACCAAACACTTGTGCTGTGTTTCACTTTCATACTTGGTACAATCAGCTAATTCTATTTTTGGTTCTTGGACACTGTCAAGAGGTACCAAACACTTGTGCTATGTTTCACTGTCATACTTGGTACAATCAGCTAATTCTATTTTTGGTTCTTGGACACTGTCAAGAGGTACCAAACACTTGTGCTATGTTTCACTGTCATACTTGGTTCAATCAGCTAATTCTATTTTTGGTTCTTGGACAGTGTCAAGAGGTACCAAACACTTGTGCTATGTTTCACTGGCCTACTTGGTTCAATCAGCTAACTCTATTTTTGGTTCTTGGACACTGTCAAGAGGTACCAAACACTTGTGCTATGTTTCACTGTCATACTTGGTTCAATCAGCTAATTCTATTTTTGGTTCTTGGACACTGTCAAGAGGTACCAAACACTTGTGCTGTGTTTCACTTTCATACTTGGTACAATCAGCTAATTCTATTTTTGGTTCTTGGACACTGTCAAGAGGTACCAAACACTTGTGCCATGTTTCACTGTCATACTTGGTACAATCAGCTAATTCTATTTTTGGTACTTGGGCAGTGTCAAGAGGTACCAAACACTTGTGCTATGTTTCACTGTGATGCTTGGTTCAATCAGCTAATTCTATTTTTGGTTCTTGGACAGTGTCAAGAGGTACCAAACACTTGTGCTATGTTTCACTGGCCTACTTGGTTCAATCAGCTAATTCTATTTTTGGTTCTTGGACACTGTCAAGAGGTACCAAACACTTGTGCTATGTTTCACTGTCATACTTGGTTCAATCAGCTAATTCTATTTTTGGTTCTTGGACACTGTCAAGAGGTACCAAACACTTGTGCTGTGTTTCACTTTCATACTTGGTACAATCAGCTAATTCTATTTTTGGTTCTTGGACACTGTCAAGAGGTACCAAACACTTGTGCTATGTTTCACTGTCATACTTGGTTCAATCAGCTAATTCTATTTTTGGTTCTTGGACACTGTCAAGAGGTACCAAACACTTGTGCCATGTTTCACTGTCATACTTGGTACAATCAGCTAATTCTATTTTTGGTTCTTGGACACTGTCAAGAGGTACCAAACACTTGTGCTATGTTTCACTGTCATACTTGGTACAATCAGCTAATTCTATTTTTGGTTCTTGGACACTGTCAAGAGGTACCAAACACTTGTGCTATGTTTCACTGTCATACTTGGTTCAATCAGCTAATTCTATTTTTGGTTCTTGGACAGTGTCAAGAGGTACCAAACACTTGTGCTATGTTTCACTGGCCTACTTGGTTCAATCAGCTAACTCTATTTTTGGTTCTTGGACACTGTCAAGAGGTACCAAACACTTGTGCTATGTTTCACTGTCATACTTGGTTCAATCAGCTAATTCTATTTTTGGTTCTTGGACACTGTCAAGAGGTACCAAACACTTGTGCTGTGTTTCACTTTCATACTTGGTACAATCAGCTAATTCTATTTTTGGTTCTTGGACACTGTCAAGAGGTACCAAACACTTGTGCCATGTTTCACTGTCATACTTGGTACAATCAGCTAATTCTATTTTTGGTACTTGGGCAGTGTCAAGAGGTACCAAACACTTGTGCTATGTTTCACTGTGATGCTTGGTTCAATCAGCTAATTCTATTTTTGGTTCTTGGACAGTGTCAAGAGGTACCAAACACTTGTGCTATGTTTCACTGGCCTACTTGGTTCAATCAGCTAATTCTATTTTTGGTTCTTGGACACTGTCAAGAGGTACCAAACACTTGTGCTATGTTTCACTGTCATACTTGGTTCAATCAGCTAATTCTATTTTTGGTTCTTGGACACTGTCAAGAGGTACCAAACACTTGTGCTGTGTTTCACTTTCATACTTGGTACAATCAGCTAATTCTATTTTTGGTTCTTGGACACTGTCAAGAGGTACCAAACACTTGTGCTATGTTTCACTGTCATACTTGGTTCAATCAGCTAATTCTATTTTTGGTTCTTGGACACTGTCAAGAGGTACCAAACACTTGTGCCATGTTTCACTGTCATACTTGGTACAATCAGCTAATTCTATTTTTGGTACTTGGGCAGTGTCAAGAGGTACCAAACACTTGTGCTGTGTTTCACTGTCATACTTGGTTCAATCAGCTAATTCTATTTTTGGTTCTTGGACACTGTCAAGAGGTACCAAACACTTGTGCTATGTTTCACTGGCCTACTTGGTTCAATCAGCTAATTCTATTTTTGGTTCTTGGACACTGTCAAGAGGTACCAAACACTTGTGCTATGTTTCACTGTCATACTTGGTTCAATCAGCTAATTCTATTTTTGGTTCTTGGACACTGTCAAGAGGTACCAAACACTTGTGCTGTGTTTCACTTTCATACTTGGTACAATCAGCTAATTCTATTTTTGGTTCCTGGACAGTGTCAAGAGGTACCAAACACTTGTGCTGTGTTTCACTTTCATACTTGGTACAATCAGCTAATTCTATTTTTGGTTCTTGGACACTCAAGAGGTACCAAACACTTGTGCCATGTTTCACTGTCATACTTGGTTCAATCAGCTAATTCTGGTTCTTGGACACTGTCAAGAGGTACCAAACACTTGTGCTATGTTTCACTGTCATACTTGGTTCAATCAGCTAATTCTATTTTTGGTTCTTGGACAGTGTCAAGAGGTACCAAACACTTGTGCTATGTTTCACTGTCATACTTGGTTCAATCAGCTAATTCTATTTTTGGTTCTTGGACACTGGCAAGAGGTACCAAACACTTGTGCTATGTTTCACTGTCATACTTGGTTCAATCAGCTAATTCTATTTTTGGTTCTTGGACACTGTCAAGAGGTACCAAACACTTGTGCTATGTTTCACTGTCATACTTGGTTCCATCAGCTAATTCTATTTTTGGTTCTTGGACACTGTCAAGAGGTACCAAACACTTGTGCTATGTTTCACTGTCATACTTGGTTCAATCAGCTAATTCTATTTTTGGTTCTTGGACACTGTCAAGAGGTACCAAACACTTGTGCTATGTTTCACTGTCATACTTGGTACAATCAGCTAATTCTATTTTTGGTTCTTGGACACTGTCAAGAGGTACCAAACACTTGTGTTGTGTTTCACTTGGCACAATCGGCTAACTTGGCAGCTTTCCCCTATACTCTTCAAAGCTATCGTATCTTGTTCCTATGAAACTTGTTATCAATGTCATTAATGGGATATTAGGGGCCTGCACCGCAGTATTAAAAGAAAAATTTTTTTTGCATGGGGGAACCACACAATATGGTACCAGCCTGTAGGCTGCAGCCTAAATAGCCTATGTGTAAATTTGGCCCTGATACTTAAACCACTTGGGATTCACTATTAGAGATCAGCATTTTCCTATTTTGTTCCTTTGCTTAGAAGTGTAGGCCTTTTGTATGTATATAAATATATATATCATTCATGCTTACTGGAATAAAATTTGCTAATTTTATAGTACCCATAATTACCTATTTTCATAGTGTGTGCCATTTTGTAGCTTAAGTGATTTTTATCAAGGTTTTGCCTATCCTAATTTCATGATTTTTATTATTAGCAGTTATTTGTTAATATTGTTTGCTAATATGATATTAACGTTAGTATTGAAATTAACATTTTGTTCTCCGAGTCATTGAGCCCTCTTGACATGCCTGAGGAAGTTTATATCTGTAGTCATTTACAACAAGAGATTTGTTTGGTTATGTCAGATTGCTTTTAGTTATTGTATTAGTTGAGTTTCTTTCTTGCTACGGGGATGTTAATTTGAATCTGTCATGTTGAGATCATAGTTTGTTAAATTGCAATTACTTTAAATAAATTAATTTATCTGGAAGAATGTTTGAGGAAACATCCTAGAGTTGGTGTGGTTTGCTATAAAAAGTACACAGTAACTGAAGAGTGCAAATTTAAAGAAATAATGTTTACAGTTTGCACTTCATTAAGGGAAGAGTGGAATTTAGTACATTTAATATATGGTATACTGTCAAAATGTGTCTTTAAGTGTTAAATGATTCTGCCTACTTAATCATCGTTACTGATGGTGCTTATTTTGAACTTGTTGTGGTGCCTGTCTATTTTAAGTTTTTAGAGTCTTTTGTGCCGTGCTCAATTCATTGTATAACAATAAGAAGCAAACAGGATATTTCATAGCATAAATGTGGATGTGTTTACATCATTGTTGTTAGCTCAGCACTAAGACATGTGTTCCAAAATGTCAGTGCTTTTGGTTTGAATTATACATAATTAGATATTTTTTGATAGCACAGGTATCTTAAGTAGAAGTTGTCTGCTTCATTTCTTGATTCACAAGTGTGCGTGCGCATGCGAGAGAAAGAGACAGAGGGGGAATAATTGAGAATTCTATAGGATGTTATTTTAAATTTGATTTTGGGTCACTTTAACAGCATGTTGATATTACAACTTTTTAACTTAACATTGTAAGGAACATGGTAGCAAGTTACAAAGTGGCAATATTTACAATTTACAATAATTCAAAGTGTTAACCTTTTCCAATAAGCATCAAAGTCTTTTTCATTGTTTGGTGGTTATTTAGAGCAATTGGTAGGTCACTGAAGTCTCCATCTGAACGTTGCAACAGGAGGTGTCACATTTAGTTGGTGGTTCTTTATCAACAATGAATGAGTGTGTCAGTTTGCTGTGACCAATTTTGAGGCGAGTTATTACTATTCTCATTGTTCAATTGTTTGCTGGGGGTGTCAGTTGTTGGTGTAGGAATGACATCTTATTCCATGGTCACTGAGAGGGCGTCGGGTGGCTTTGAATCCCTGCAAGTGAGGGTTACTTCTTTCCCAGACTGCTGAATGAATATAAACAAAGTATTTCACTTATTAAAGGCTGCTCTGGGTAGCAAGAATTGTATGAATGTCAAGATTACTGCTCAAGTCCACAAGAAAGCAGCTTGCAATATATTACTGGCCTTAACTTTAAACTGTACTTTTAATTAGCTGTGAATTTACAAAATTATATAAAAATAATTATCTAAAGCAATGCACATCAAATATACTTTGATAAAGGTCATGGATTCTTCATTCGTTAGATCGTAATATGTAACACAATCATTGTATGAATTGGTTTACTAATACTACAAAGCTATAAAAATGAATTTTCCGGGAAATGAGACCCATTTCAGGTCTCAAACATCTCTACAGTTGAGTTCATTAAAATTAGTAAGTTTTGTTATCACAAAAATGTGTTAAGTGAGACAGCTGTGCATTATTTTTCTTGAAGATAACCAATTTAAGAAGCCTTAAAGTTCTCACTGTGTGACATATGAAGATGGCTTTTCTGTAAACATATGGTTGTAATAGCTAGGTCTGGTTTAATGACAATATGTGGTCAGTAAAGCACTGTGCACAATGAAGGCTGGTAATAAACAATTGTGAAATGAAGGTGATTTTCTGCTGTACTTGACTGGTTAGCTCCTGCCAGAGTGTTTGGGTCATATAGCTATGTATATTGTTTTCAAGACAATAAAGTAGTTGTTTCAATAGTTGCATGTAGTACTCTGTTATAATTTTGTGATGCACCTAGTGCAATCACTGACAATGGACTCACTCAAGAGCATATGTTTAGTTTAGATTTTAATTTGGAATAATTTACCATCTTGTAAAAGGCCACTTATAAAAAATGAATATTAAGAATGATTGCTAAAGTAAGACAAATCTTCATGTAGATCCATTTTTGAACAGATTCAGTCCTCCGCATATATATGTAGTACAACATTTTGCAGAAAAGAGTAATCTGAGTTTAATCAATTCTGAAATACATAATTTAGAGACATAATAAAGATTTGCACATAATTACAACCAACACAAAAGCTTTTCAGAAGAGAGTGGCACATATGGGCATAAAACTTTATACCTAATAAATTACCAAACTTTGTTAAATTACTAAAAGGGCTAATATTGTACAAGTCTTAAAAGAATTGCTTGATCACTTCATTCTGTAGAAGAATACTTAAGCTCAGACATTTTTACTTAAATTTTTCATGGTGATATTTCCTTTCTCCACCACCTCACTCGAACTATGGCTCTGCAGTGCAGGTTTCATTGTAGAAGGCTGTGCCGTAGAAGGGCTTGTTATTCCACTCTTCCTGGCAGACTTTCCAAAGACTCAATTGTGGTGAGATGTCGAGAAGCAAGACAGTTTCAGCAGACCAAATCTGCAAAACTCCATTGGTGACTTGATAGGGATGATTTAAATGGTATCATGTTTGCACCCATTTCCTCAGTTTTCCAATGGTAGTAATCCTGGGAAGATCCAGAAGTGGATTCAAACGTTTTGGTATCCTTGCCATACAACCAGGAATCTCTTCATCAAAAATTGTGTCCATGACATTCCTTTGGTAGTAGGCTGCATTAATTGTTATACTTTTGGCAACTCTGTGAATGACTTTGCTTCAAGAGCAATATGAACCCTTGGGAAAACATTTCCTTCTCCCGGATGAACTTGGAGTGTCCCTTTTGGCCCGCTTGATGCTATTAAACGGCACAGGGTGTGTTTGTGTCATTTGGTAAACAAATGTGCCCTCGTGCTTTATGCTGCCATTCTAGAGGCAACTTTTTTTGGATTATTCTGTAAATGGTTCCTTTAGATGTTCGAATGTGGTTGGCAATGCTTCTTCGCATTGGAGGGTTTTCTTGTGTCACTGATGCTCTCGCCTGACTAAGCGGTCATGCTGGCTGCGCTCTTTTCCTTGTTATTCCTCAGGTGGGAATCCATGTTTGTGCAGCTATGTTATACCGCCAATGTGTGACTTACTTACCTTTGTGTTTGCACCTTTCTAGTATCATTGAAAGGCTGTAACCGTTGTCAGAAAGTCCAACAATGTACCCCTGCCACAAATCAGCAATTTTAGAAGCCATTAGAGTAAATTTTGCTCCAGACTGTACCAGCAGAATGCAGGCAAACATCAGTATTTGGATCAACAACAGGAGTGAGAGTGTGTTTCAGAGCAGTCGAGATTAGCTGTAGCAACCACACTGTATTTAACTGATTAATAAGGAAGTAAAATATTTTAATTAAAAGCCACATTGATACATTATTTTATCACAGGCGGCTTTTAAATGTTAAAATATATCTTTCACCTTATGCATATATTAAGTATTATTGCTACAGCAGTTTAGTCCTGATCATCTGACTTAAATGGGCCATGGCCTGGTCGGATGATGCATAAAGTAAGAAATACAACATTTAAAACTGACAGACGTTTATTATTTCAAAAATTAGGTATGTTAGCCATCACTTTTATCTCCTGTCAGTTCCTTTTCCAGCCTCTTAAGATTATAATCCTGCACCACTTTCTCGCATGTTTCACCTTTGTCGAATCCCTTCAAAGTTTTCAGTTTTTCTTCCTCTTTGAAGTCATAAGAATCCTCCAGAATGGGATATGTGCATACATAAATAAAAACTTTACTACACAGTAGCCTATAAGTAAAAATAGGTACTCTGGTGTAAACTGGACAATGCTGTGCTGTTTCATCTCTGTAACAATCGATTGGTAGTCAGTTGCAGCAGGTGGCAGTGTACAATCATTTGTGTACTCCCACAGGCACGAATGCTGCTTACTTGTGTATGCTCAACAATTCAGTCAAATTTCGTTAACATGTTCGAAGCCCTCACTTTTTACTGTCTCTATTAACCTACAGTAACTAGAGGAAGTATTGTATTCTACACAAAAATCATTTAAGATCAGTATCTTCCAAAGATGTGACAAAGTTTTTCAAGAAAATCCTCCTAGCCTAAACTACCCTTTATATGCAACATTTTTAGTTATTTTCGATTTTGTCAAAAATGGCTCTAATGATTTTAATTAAAGTACCATATGTTTAATATATTTTCATGACAAAATGTATATCTTGAATTTTCTGGGAATAGCCTGTGAAGTACTCTTCATTCTGAGTGACTTTTGTGTAATTGTTAAATCTTTTTCACTATAAGCTGAAACTAGAAGTAAACAAACCTTAAATGTATCACTCTGCCGAGCACATGGCAGCACCACGTGGAGGATGGCACGAGAGGAAATTGCTTCAGACAGAATGTGAATACAGTATATTGTGCAGCTTTGGGATCATTAGCTCTTAAACACTGTATATCTTATTCCTATATTTTGTCTTACATCCTAAACTTCTAACATAATACTAAGAGTAGACCAATAAAAGTTGTACCTGAACAGTTTGGCATCTGTGTTTAAAGGTACTGGAGTAAACTGTTCTCAACTTCAGGCTTTAGAAATCATTCATTTAATGGCTAATATCAGTATACCACCTTTGCTTTAACCTTTTATGAGTCAACAAGTTAAATAACAATTAGTACTATAGGTTAAAACACAACAGAAAACAAATGTGACCCAAGCTATCCGAGCAACAATTCTGCATCACTAACAAGGAAGTTCAATTATTGCTAAACAATGGCCAACCATATTTATTGTTGATTAAAGGTGGGTACTGTTCACAGAATTTGTTAAAAGCATTTAACACAATTGTCTTCTTTCTATTTCCCATGCTTGTTTTCCACAGTGGCAGAGGATTTTGAACAGAAACCGGAAACAAACTCGACGCCTATGCATAGCCTCTCTTAAACCCTCTACTATAACAGTTCATTTAGTTATAGGTGAATTTGAACACACACATTTAACTTTATAAATTGAGCTGTTACAATAATGAGTTTTTTAAATTTCTCTGCACAAGAATAACCACAAAATGTAATGATTGAACCAAACTGTTTTTTGTAGAGGAAGAGACGACATGCTAAGCGGGAAAGGTTGTAATTTGTCCACCAGCCAATGAGGTGCTGTCTTGTCACGTGATTTTGTTTACTTCTCCTTTCAGCTTATAGTGAAAAAGGTATAGATCAGGTTAGATGACTGGGATGGGGGGGAGGGTTGATGGAGTTTGACCTGCAGCACGTCAGTCCAAAAGGCCTATTGTGCAACCCCATTGGAACGGATGCCTTCATTTTTCCCAAAATCTGTTCCCTGAACAAGTTTCAGTATTTTGTCTCCATTGTCAGTGTCGTTTCCTGGATCATCTCTGGTTATGGAAGAGTAGATCTCTTTGTTGCCAGGGATGGGCAGTCAGGCTGTTTGCTCATCCCCTACAGATAAGTTCATCCTTGATGTAGAAGTGACGACTATGTTGCCTGCTCTCCTGTTCTATGCAATCTGTTGAGGAAGTAGTGCTGCATGGACCTAAGAGCAGTTTCCTTGTGCAGGATCGGTTTGCCACCTGAGTTGATACGCTTCCATAGCCCATGCCTTTAACCAGGGTTTTGGTAGTACGTATACTGATTCCAACCTATGCATTACGTTTTGTTACTATACGAAAAGCTCACAGTTTATGTCAAAGATATTCTTTGTTACTGGTTTGAATTTTCAAATACTTTATACTTTTAACTATAAATTGCTATTTTGTTTTCATTCTTTATTTTTAGTGTGCATGCAAAGGGAACAGAATTCAGTAGACGCAAAAAAAATATTTCTTTTACAAAACAACGTAATAAGAATAATGGCAGGTGTAAAGCAATCAACTCATTGTAAACCACTATTCAAAACATTTGGAATTCTACCATTAGCGTGTGAGTATATTTTAGCTGTACTTTTAACCGTGGTTGACCACCCAGAAGTGTTCATAAAAAATTCAGACATGCACAGCAAACAAACCAGAAATGGGCAGGACTTACACAGGCCAAGCAATAACCTACAAGTATTCCAAAAAGGGGCTTACTACAATGGTATAGTATTATTTAATTCACTTCCATCATATATTAAGGAACTGAAAACTAATAAAAATAAATTTAAGTTAGCATTAAAAAGATATCTTATAACTCACACCTTCTATACAGAGGAGGATTTCTTTAATTCAAACAAATAACTGACTGTAAAATGTTACCAAATGTTATAAATACATTAAGTATAAGTAATATTGTTTTAAAATTTTTTAGCTCTAACATACTGTACATAAGAACTACAATTTAATTACATACAAGTACACAATGTAATTATGTATTTATGATGTAATCTACATCCCAGAGTAGACTAGCTTTCTTTAAGCTGTTCTAGCTCACAATAGATTGAGATCTTATGTTATTTCAAAGATTCAGTTTAGTTTTGTATTGTCTTTATACGCAGAACAAAATGTATTAGCAAGAGGAGTAGTGTTTAGAAGATTGAGTAGAGTGTCATGCGAGTGCACCCATTGCATTTACTTCCCAACACACAGTATATTACACAATTTTAATACAGGACTACATTATTTATCTTAAAGCACTGCACAGGCATTTGATAAGGGTTTATGTATGTACTATCAGAGTACTGGGAGAGGTAGACAGCATTCCAAATGTATTTCTTTGAGAGGCATCTAACAGGAGCAAGCTACGTGTATATCACTGGAGGAGCAAATAAAAATGTGGTTTCACATGTTCCAACTGAGAAGATATGCATGAATTATTTGCTTGTCACAGTACCTTATATTTTCAGTTGTGCATTTTATTAGTGCATAAAGGATGATATATCTGTCATAGTCCTTTGACTAAGTGTGTACAATATGTTCTCCTCCATGGTCTAGGAGTAACATGCTAGCCTCTAGTTCTCAACTTTGCAGGTTCAAACCCGGCAGAGGTGAATGGATTTTTTTTGAGGTCTAAAAATCCTTATCATGGCTTCCTTCAGAAGGGAAGTAGTCGGTGGTCCCGTGTCTTAGATTTACAGCATGTAAAAGAACCTCAAGTCTGATAAAGAGGCCTCTGAGCAAAGTTTCTGGTGTTTCACGCCCAGTATAGAATGGGACGCTAAGAACCATAGTAGTTAAAGAGCATCCATAAATAAAACTCAGTTCAATTCAACAAATTGGAAATTATCCGGTTGTCAAAGAAACTTGCAATTAGTGCCATAGATTCATTTGATGTATGGCATGTAGCGCCGTCCTGCTGAAAATATCCTTGACTCAGCGCTATATTGTCTAGTTGCTCAGCAAACTCCATGAAAATCCGTTGGTACTCTGCATTATTCACATTGCTTAAAAAAAATTGGTTCCACTATTCTTTGTGCAGATGTTGTGCACCAAACTCCGATTTTAAGTGGCTGCATAGGTGCATAGCGGATAAATGGAACCATGCTTCATCTGTGAACCATGTGATGGACAATATGTCAGGATTTTACACAATGAACGCCTGAAAGCGACAATAATTCAGTCGTCTATCCTTATCTGGTTCCTGTAACTGATGGATAACCGTAATCCTATATGGCTTTAGGCCTGCACTTTTCACAGCTCTCTGACACATTGAGTAGCTGTATCCTGCAACAAACATCTTAATGATTTTTTTGGGTGACTGATCCGGTCGTGTTCTTACGTCAACCATGGGAAGCCTAGATGAACGAGTTTTGCCTTTTTCACTCACCAGAGATCCAGTTGTTTCCAATTTGTTTACCAGTCCCAGTTTTGTGTTTCTTTGGGGACGATTCCGAACACCAAATTATTTCTGGTATGCCCTTTGAGTAGCTGTAATTGAATTTGTAATCCAATATTGCTTTACAAGGAAGAGTTGTTCGTTTAATGTGTACTCCATTTTCATGTTGACTAGAACAAAATCTCAAAAACAGTTGCCAACAATAAAACTAACAATTACGAATAAAACATGAACATCTGTGCACCTAGTGGCAGGCAATCCAAACTCCAGAACATTGAGTGAATTTTGAACAGTATAATTAAAGATAGAAACTTGTCAGTTCTTCATAAATCACCCTGTATTTACGTGACAAATCTTGTTAAATCACACGATTTGTCAAAGTTTTTTCTGGTGTTAACTATTTCTGAAATATCCTTTGTTAAGTTTGAGTAAGTGGCAATGTACTATTTCTTTTTTCATGTGTTCAAGGAAAGAGCATGGAATTTCAAAGCTATCACATAGCGACACACTTTTTAAAAATCTGACTATTGCTGTATCATCCTCATTTCTACAATGAAGTGTGTAATGAAAGTTTGGATTAGGAAGTAGATGAAAGAATAAACTTTTGTAAGAATAGTTTGGAAAACAGTTAGTAGAGAAAGACACTTAAGATTTTTGTGTCTTAAGCTCCAAATTTCTTAGGTGTTTTCTTCAGTCTGTTTTGTAGGTTCCTTTTTGTTTTGCCAGTGTATCCTGTGGGCATTCTTTCATGGATAAACTCCTGATTTGTTTCATGTGTCTTAAGGAATAATTGAGCAAACTTCCATGGTATTGGTTGTAAGGTGACAAGTTTATTGAATTTGTCTGTGCATGTAGTATTGTTATCTTATTTTGGTACTTCATAATTAACCTGTTAACTTACTGGCAGTTGAAATGGTTTTGTGATACAATGTTTTGAAAGTCCTGCACTCAGTCCAGGCTCTTAGCCAGTCCTATTTAATATGTACAATTTATAATGGCTTGTTAAAAATCTACCATGTAGTTATGTTTGTGCTATGTGTCTTTTAGCACATCAATTCCACTTCTCTTAAGAACTGTCCAATGTTTTTGCTATCTTTTCTGAAAATTTTGGTCAGACTATTTTACTATCTAATTTAAGCCATTCTGATTTGTTAATTCTTTTCTACACAGACGACATTCAAATAGTATATGTTCAGTAACTTCATTCCTGCAACAAATGGGACACCCGTTCTTATTCCTTTTAGTCTCTCGCACCTGCTCTTAGCCATGCAATACTCACTCTTGGTTCCTTATTTCCCTTTCCCAAGTGTTTGTCATTGAAACATAGAATGTTAGTGACCTTTCGTCAGTTAACTCACTAAACAGTTTTTTAGTATCTCCTCCTTGCTACTTTCCAAAAACTATTATAATTGTTTTCTCCAAATTTCTGCTAACCCATTATTTTCCAAAGATTGTTAGTAGCACTCCTCTTGATATTCTAAGCATTGTTTTAAGTTACTTTCCTAACCATGCCCAGTTCAATTTCAGCTGCTTCCTGTACATTTGCAGTTGATAAACATCCTGTATACAATATTCTCTCCTCCATAAAGTCCCCATACCTCATTACATGTAGCATTTTGGGCCCAACTGCCATATTATACGTTTTTTGTAACCATTTGACATTTATGTTAGGTACTTATTCAGAATTTCTAACAGCTGGCATAGCTCCTTTTCCTTTTGCCTTGCTCTTATTTTACTTCTTGCATTTCCAACCCCAAGAATTTTAATTCCTAAATAAATACATTCTCGTCCTGTCTTGTAGTCTTTGCTACCTTTCCTCCACTTTTATATTTGTTCAATTTTGCTGCTAATGATGGTGATTTATTGATCCAGTTTATCAATTTGCACATGTGGAATCTTAGAGGTAAAATATAAGTATACAGTATAATACTACATCTTACAATTCATCTAAAGTGTAGATACACAAGTGTCTGTGTGTGATTCCCTTACTTTTAGGTTGTATATCAATCTGATGCACTTCTTCTGAGGAATTAGCAACCTTTGTGGGTGCACCCCATACTCCAACCCCATAATTAAAGTGCGGATATATACATCCATGGTAGACCTGTAGAAACCTCATGTCTTTGTAATTTTTAGAATATCTAAGCAACTGTATGGATTTAGTGATGATATTACATACATGATCCCATGCTGGACCTTTCTTAAATGGTATTGTTTGTGTTTTTTCTTGAGGTGTATATACTAGTCTGTGAAGTGTGGCAGTGTGGTTTCAGCTTATGGTGGTTGTAATTATTGACAAGAGTTGGTATGTTTCTGGGAAATTCTAAACTCTTTTGTTCTGGTGTTTCATTTTTATTGTAAACTTGATAGCTTGCTGCTGTATGTTTAATAGTTTGTCTGTTTCCTCGATATTACGGTAAAGATGTCTACACCTAAACCAACATTTAAACAGGAGTGGGAAAGTTCTACTAAATTGTATATCCAGATTGCTCACATATAAATAACATTTTGGGCCCAACTGCTGTACTCGCCATTGGTTCATTGCTAAGCATGATATTTGTTGAAAGTAAAGAAATGTTTCTTGATGCACATGCTAGTAAATTATTCCAGTTCATCGTTTTCTTTTCTTTCTGTGTTTATTTTGCTAATTGCAACCATTCCTTCAGTAGCTTTGGGATTTGTAAATAAGGAAGTTATCTCTACAGATAGCAGCATTTCTTGTTGAAATTTTGCATCTTTAAATGAATTTTGACAAATGTTTACCCTCTCTACCATGTATATTAAGTAGGGGAAGTGTTGTATTCCACCCAAAAATTCAGTGTCAAGATTTCATTGGAAATGTATGTTTTGGACCATTGAACCCACCCCAAAAAGACATTTTAGAACAAGGTCCGTGTGTGTGTACCTTGAACAGCATAATATAAAAATGAAAAATACATTCAATATCTTCCAAAGATGCAAGACAGATTTTCAAGAGAATTCCCCCACCCCAGACTAGCCTTTATGTGGAACATTTTTCAAAATTTTTATTTTCAAAAAGACAGTGCGTAATGTTTGTGATTAAAATACCATATATAAAAGATATTTAGATGGTAAAATGTATCTCTTGAATTTTCTGAGATAGCCTATGAAGTCCTCTTATTCTCAAGGAGTTTTGTATAACTGGTAAATGAGCGATAGACAAAAATGTAGATCTCTTAAAACACAGAATTTGTTTAAAATGACTTTTTTTTGTGACATTAGCCATTTCTGAGATTGGTTATTAATGCTTTGAATTGTTCATTTCTGGGTTATTCTTTTGAAGTCCTGTCTATATTCAGCTGTTTCTCACGATTGCGTTGAAACACTAACTTTTAGGCAGCATATAGCGTCCAGTTGTTAAACATTTGACTATTGCTGTTCTCTTTGTATCTATAACAAAATGTGTAATGTAGCTGTTTCTGTAAAGGTTTGTCTATTAAAGTGAAGTAGATAGAAAAATAAGCTTTATTAAGAATAGTTTGTATACCCAGTAATAAATGATAGAGGGTAGAGAAACTCGTGTGAATGTATCGCAATCAGATTTTTTGATCATGTTCTCCACTTTAATTGTTGCAGTCTTCTTTAGCATTAAGATTTTGTTTCGTTTGTCACTTTAACTTGTGACCAGTCTTCTTACTTTCTCTACCATATGCTACCATTCTCTACCATTTAACGATTTTGATAAAAAAACATATTTAAAGTACTTCCATGGCAAATGTATGCCTTGAATTTACTGAGAATAACCTGTGAAGTCTTCATCATTCTGAATTACTTTTGTATAATTAGTAAACTGTAAGAGAGGAAAAAAAATTTAATCTCACTGAGCCACACAATTTATGTTAAATTAAAATTTTGTAGCATTAATCATTTACAAGATATTCTGTTATTGGTTTGAACTTTCAAATGCTTTATACGTCTCAACTGCAAATCATTTTTCTTTCTTTTTCCTATTCATACAAAGACAACAGAATTTCAAAGTCATCACATAGCAACTAGCTTCGAAAAGATTTGACTACTGCTTTAGCTTATACCAACAACAAAATGTGTAATGAAAGTTTTAACAAGAAATAGATAGCTTTTATAAGAATAGTTTCTAGAGAGTGAGTAGAGAAAGTCATGTGAGTGCAATACAATAGATTTTTACTCTACACATACATAGTAGGTACAGAAGGTGTTGCATCTCACCCAAAGGTTTGATTTCAAAATTTCACCAGAGATGCATGTTTTGAGGCACCTTGAATCCTCCCCCCCCCCCAAAAAAAGCATGTTTAAAAAATCAGAGAGAGAGAGAATAACTCAAAAATGAAATTTTAAATAAGTACTTAACCCTCTACCCCAAACTATCCTTTATGTGGAACATTTTTAAATGTTTGATTTTCTAAAAAAAAATGGCTCTACGATTTTGATTAAAATACCATATATTGAAGATGTTTACATGACATAAAATTGAATTTTCTAGGAATAGCCTGTAAAATCCACTTCATTTGGAAGGAATTTTGCATACTCTTGTATAGCTGCTAAATGTTAAAGGATATACGAAAACGTACTGCACAAAAAATGTAGATCTCTTTAAAACACACAATTTATTTCAAATAACTCTTTTTTGTAGCATCAACCATTTCCGAGATATCCATCCTTAATGGTTTGAATTATTCAATACTTAGTATTCTTCTTGCAATGTCATTGAAAGAGTATGGATTTTTAAGACCAGCGTGTAGGGTCCAGTTCTAAAACATTTCACTCTCACTGTTCCCTTTGTATCTGTAATAAAATGTGTAAGGTAGCTATTTCCGGAAAGTTAACTCATTAAAATGAAGATAGGAAAACAGAGTTTTGGAATAATTTGTGTACCCACTAATAAGCAAAAGAGGTTAGAGAATGTCATATGAATGTAGCACATCAATTTTTTTTTTTCTTCAGCATTTTAAAATGTATCATATTCAAGAACAATTATTTAATCTTCTGCATTTAACATACAGGGGGATTCAATGAAATCAAATTTTTACAATTTTATATTACACCTGTAGTAATTATTGTTCTTCTGTGAATGTTGTCTTTGAGGTTTATAAGGGAACAGTTAAAAGGGTTCCAGCAAGGTGTTTTCATGGCATCTGTGTATAGGTCGTTAGGGAATTTGTCTTATTATTTACAATAAGACAAGTACAAAAAAATGAAGACAGAAATAGTACATGTAGGTGGGTGAAGTTGCTATTCATGTAGCAGAGCATGGAATTTCAAAGCCATCACATAGTGACACACTTTAGCCGACTGATTCTTCTTATACCTACAACGAAATGTGTAATGATAAAATCGATGCAGAAAGAACTTACACAGTGAAAGAAATTTAAAAAAAAAGCTTTTAAAAATTTGAATTGGTCAACTTAACACTCATGAGTTTCACTCACACTTAATTATGCAGGAACACGGTTTTGTAGCATCTCATCAGCTGCTGCCGACTGGTTTGAACATCCAGATCAAAGGTAGTAAAGTGTATCCCCTTGGCGGCGCAAGTGGTAACAATTTTACATAGGCGTTGAAGTCATTAGGAATCTCTCATGTCCTTCATGCTTGCAGTTCTTTAGCATTTCTGGTAGTTTGAGTTTAATGTCTCCATTTATATTGTACAGTAGACCCTCGCTAATTCAAAATTGGATGAACTGAAAGCTCCTGTTATTTGTAGTAGCTGCTTGGTCCCTGCCAAATTACATGGAAAAATCTACCGCTAGACCGAATTTCAGATAATTCGTACTACAAACTAAAATTTGGTCCTCTCATTACATATTCTATGCATTATTCTTTGTTTAAGCCGAATATATATGTTGTGCTGTGCACTACGGTATGTTCCGTTACACATTTTACATAATTTTTCTCAATTTTCTTTTTCACTGTCCAGCACCATGCTTCAAAATAAAAAAAGGCTTGGGAAATTCCCAAGAAAGAAGGAATTTCTGGGTTTGTGTTTTCTGAGAAATAGGCATAAAATCATTGCTGTCAGTGTCTGTGGGGAAGCATATAGAGTAAACAAGGAAGATGCCAATGATTGGGCGCAGGAGTTTCAATCTAAGCTGTCTCATCACCCAAGAGTTGAAGATTCAACAACAAATGGCTGTGAGAAAGAGGAAAATTTTGCTAACTTTGGCACATCAGTTCGATGACCTGGAACTTCCGAACATAAAAGTTGTCTTCTTACTAGCTAACACCACAAGTCGTCTGGATCAAGGAATAATCGCCTCATTGAAGCGTAATTACAGACGCCGACTGGTCAGTGCAATAGAACTACAACAAACAGTTCCACATTGCAATGTACTGCAAGCTATCTTTAACATATCTGCTGCATGGGATGAAGTTATAACAGACACTATAACTGTTTTAAGAAGGCCTGGACATCAACTGATAATGCTCTTCTACACGCTTACACTCAGTTGGTGCCCTCTTGTACCATCATTATGCACGTGTGTAGATATGTGCTGCTGAAGAACCAGTCATCTTCTGAGGAGGAACATGAAGATGCGACCCTGCGCTGAAGTTGCATCTGCAATTTCTGTTCTCGAGAGATTTGCTGCCACTTCTGATGTCTCCATGGCATTTCAGGCTGCCCTGGATGTGGTATCTTCAGAGTGTGCCATAATAATACAACCAACAATTAATGATTTTTTTCAAATTATAGAACTAAAATGTGTAATGGATAAGAGTTGTAACTAAAATATGTGTTCAAATTAAAACTTAGTGTTAAAAGAATGGTACATTTATAGTGTTTCATAAGGTTATTGTTTGTTGTATTATACAACTCACTAATTCAATGAATAAAATATTGTTCCAGATAGTACTGTTTTAAAAAAATTACAAGCATTTGAAAGTATACTTTCTCAATTAAACAAATGCCAGATATACATACCATATACAGCAGTTATTTTTACTTTTTCTTACAAGTGGAACACCCACATTTGTTGGTATGCATAAGAGAGAAAGTGAACTCAACAGTCGTATTTTACCATTTCAGATAATACGGGACTATTTTTACAAAACCTTGTTAATTCAAACTTCGTTAAACAGAATTGCCTATTTTTCGGTCCCTTGGATTTCGGATAAACAAGGGTCTACTGTAGTTAGTTTCCCAGAAATTATCGGCCATTATCTGTTTATATTTGATGTTTCTGAAATGTCACTTTTAAAGTTATCTTTGTTTTTCCTATCACGAAAATTAGTAAGAAATGTGGAAAAATTTAAATTTTAGGAAGGCCACTCGCACACAAAACTACATAAAAGCCAATGGTTTTAACGTAGACAACAGAAACATGCAATAACAGCAAGGAGAATACTGAAGTTTTAATTACAGCAGAATGTAATGGTTTTACCAAAGAAATAGTAAAAAAGAAAACCCAACAATTTAAGAGATTTAAACACTTGGAAGAAACTGCAGCACTCAAATGAAAAACCTGATATACAGTATAAAAAATTTACGTTCCATCTGATGGCTATGCACAAATTCCAAGAATTGTTTAAAAATCACAATATTATTTTGGCACCTCAACATAATTATTTTTAAAAAACTCAATTAAATCAAACAAATTGGACAAACCTGAAACAAATGAAAAAACCATGGGGTATTTCAGATTACCTGTTTGGATTGTGATTATATTTATATAGGAAAAACAAATAGAAGCTTAAGAGTGAGTCAAAAAGAACGTTTCAGAAACATCAGACGTAAAGAGATAGACAAATCAGCAATGGCCGATCATTTCTGGAAAACTAGTGACAATATAAATGAAGAAGCTAGACTCTTAAAATCCACCAGAATGCTAAAGAAATGGATGTTTGGGAGAAGATCTTTATTAAGAAGCATGAAAGATGCGAGATTTCTAATGACGTCAATGCCTATGCAAAATTGTTCCTACTTTCACCGCCAGGGGATAAACTTCAATTGCTTTTGATATGGATGTTCAAACCAGTTGGCAGCAGTTGATGCAGATGAGGTGCTACGAAAACGTGTTCCTGCATAATTATGTGGAAGTGAAACCATGAGTGTTAACGTGACCAATTTGTGTCTGTGTCCATGCATGCGCGCGCGCAGTAGACAGAAAAATAAGCTCTTGTAAGAATAATTTGTGGAAGAGTGGGTAGACGAAGTCATGTGAATATAACACATGAGCCATCTTTTTTTTAAGCTATGATAGACTAAAGAAAAGGAACATACTAGTGAACCGTATTACCTGTGGTGTACTATTATATTTAAAAGGAACAGCAATTATAGAAGCTTACTATAAAGATTTAAAGCTTGACTAAAGAAAATGAATAGGAAAAAGCCTTTTTTATAAAACCATAGCTGAAAATATTAATGTGCATGCAATTCCCGATGTATCCTAAATAAAGCATCTTATTGTGTTCATACCGATGTCTTGGAGCATTAAACTATCAGGCAGATGTCCATATCAACCATACCCACTGTAATCTCATAAAACATGAGGGTGAAGAAGATAAATTCAACTGTTATTTGGTTCACGTAATAAATTACGTATATTACTTTATCTGCCCCGCAAATTGGGAGCTAACTTGAACTGTGCTGTTACATAATATATGTTTACATAAATTTAAAGAAGCTTATATTGTTCAACTGTTGTTTAAACTTGAAGATTGTGTTTATGTAATCTTTATTTTGGTTGCAGTTAAAGAGTTCCTGGAACATGCTTTGGGCGTCGGTTTGAATTTTATGCTTATGTAATATTACTGTTTGAATTTGCCTCGGCTGAGTCAGTCTTGCTTTAGAGTCATGTGTCTTGGGTAGGGCGCGGTATGACAATTATTGTAGACATCACAGAATTAAACTTTTAAATTAACTTCTTTTATTTAAATTCTTGCACATATTTATACAGCACTACACTTTTTAAAGAACTGTGAGAAACTTTTATACATTCATGTAGTGCATATATCTGTTTTTACTAATCACCCGTAGAGAACACATTTTCCCACCTGTGCTGTACCAAGTCTAGTCAGCACCTGAATAACCTCAACGGTCAAAACCCATAGCTTCGGTATTGCAAGTCTCTGATTGGTAATTCTAATCCAATAGAATATCTGTATTTAATTTAAAACTTTTCTTTGCTGTTGATTGGCTAATTTAAAACTGTCTCTGAAACTACGTCATCGTTGCTGTAATCATGACCAGTACATTTCAAATTCTAAACACATTATTGCCACAATTACCTAAAACTTATTATTTTCACAGTTCTTGCATTATTAGAGTATGTAATGTATTCACATAACATTAATAAAATATGTTTACAATAAAAAATAAGCATTTGCAATGACTGTTACATACAATTAAAATAATTATTACATACATATTGTTTCAAGGCGGGCTGTTATTGAATTTACCTATTATAAATAACAATTGAAATTATTCAGGTATTAAATGCCTCAAGGGGTATGCCCACTCTCCGTAGATTCTAGAGTTGAGTGTTGCACAAACAGCCAGTTAATGTTTACAAGACAACTGATTCAAGTAATTTTGTCTCCTTTCACCTATTTTCCACAAATAGTTGAGGTGTATTTAATTAGAAACATGGCACACTGGAAAACACGATCAATGAAAGAGAAATTGATAGTAACGAGGAATATGACCAAATGTAGTTGAGAAAGCCTCCTAGATGAAAAAAGGATGCATTGCATATTTTAAAAACTGCTTTAATTTTGTAGCATATTCTGCACTTCTAAACTGGCACTAAATAGTGGTCAGTTTCCCAGAAATGTGTCAATCTGCGGAATGGGATTCAAGTCTCTTCTGCCATGACTTTGTTGGTTCATTTATTAGGTGTTATTTACTTTTCTGTCATATTTTGCTGTTATTTATGATCGTCATGTGTTAAAAGCTTAATTCAAATTACCTCAAAACAACTTGCCATGGAATTTTGGACAGTAAGGTTTCTCTTTCTAAAGCCGAGATTACAAGTAACTTAACATGATGGGACGTAATGTAAAGTTGTGAAATGGCACTAACAAAGTTCTAATTGGGATGCATTACCAATGATTATGATTTGTAGTCTTTTTAACTCCATGCTGATTGGTTCAAATTAGTCACATGACATTCAACTTAACATAATGGGAAGGAAACAGTTGACACTGACACACTCTTAACTTATATCATGTTATATTACATTAAGGTCAGTTTTGCAGTTAATGCTTAAGCCAAGATTTAGTAAGCCGGATTAACAATAAGGTGACTTCTTGGTTTTATGTTTAATTATATCAGCAATAATTTCTGGTACCACGATTGGCAACTGGTTACTTAATCGAAATCTCTTGTAGATATCATTCCATACATGAAAATGGTTTGCACGCATTCTAAACATTCTAGATTGTCATATGTTGTGCATAAGGGTTAAAGTAGTCCACATTTCCTTGTCAGTGACATTGTCTTCTCCAGATAACACGATGACTCATTAGCTTAAACCACAGTTCAGTATGGCTCAAGCCAAGTCACATACAAGCTTGGCTTATCACATGCACTGTAAAACTCCATTGTAGCTTAAGCTTAAACTGTGAAACTGGGCATAATTTGTTATAATCTTGACTTGACCTAGGCTTATCCTCTACTAATGAACTCTGAAGGAACTAGGGAATTGACTAAAAGTGGAGAAACTGTTGCTACACATTAAAATGTAATATTGATGTTTTATCATATGTTAATAAATCATTGGAACTTTCACACAGTGGAGCAAATAATTAAATCATAACACAATGAATCAATGTTGAACACTCGTATTGAAGCAACATGACCGTTTAATGTCTATTCATTTTCTATCATTTGCATCTTCTATTTTTCATTCACAGTTATAGCATAAAAGTAACATTCAAACACTTACCTATAGGAACTTGAAGAGGAATAATTTTATCATAAACATATTAAACACAATACAAACATTATCTTATAATAGTAGTCTGCAGCAGTTTTCGTTCCTTTCTGGCAGTTAGTCCCATCACCTGTTATAGACAGAATGGTTCCACCTTGTGCAGATGCCCTTGTAGCGTGTTTTTGTTCCTTTCTGGCAGTTAGCCCCATCACCTGTTATAGACAGAATGGTTCTACCTTGTGCAGATGCCCTTGTAGCATGTTTTTGTTCCTTTCTAGCAGTTAGCTCCATCACCTGTTATAGACAGAATGGTTCCACCATGAGCAGATGCCCTAGTAGCATGTTTTTGTTCCTTTCTGGCAGTTAGTCCATCACCTGTTATAGACAGAATGGTTCTACCTTGTGCAGATGCCCTTGTAGCATGTTTTTGTTCCTTTCTGGCAGTTAGCTCCATCACCTGTTATAGACAGAATGGTTCCACCATGAGCAGATGCCCTAGTAGCATGTTTTTGTTCCTTTCTGGCAGTTAGTCCATCACCTGCTATAGACAGAATGGTTCCACCTTGTGCAGATGCCCTTGTAGCATGTTTTTGTTCCTTTCTGACAGTTAGCCCCATCACCTGTTATAGACAGAATGGTTCCACTTTGTGCAGATGCCCTTGTAGCATGTTTTTGTTCCTTTCTGGAAGTTAGCTCCATCACCTGTTATAGACAGAATGGTTCCACCATGTGCAGATGCCCTTGTAGCATGTTTTTGTTCCTTTCTGGAAGTTAACCCCATCACCTGTTATAGACAGATGGTTCCACCTTGTGCAGATGCCCTTGTAGCATGTTTTTGTTCCTTTCTGGCAGTTAGCCCCATCACCTGTTATAGACAGAATGCTTCCACCATGTGCAGATGCCCTTATAGCATGTTTTTGTTCCTTTCTGGCAGTTAGCTCCATCACCTGTTATAGACAGAATGGTTCCACCTTGTGCAGATGCCCTTGTAGCATGTTTTTGTTCCTTTCTGGCAGTTAGCTCCATCTCCTGTTATAGACAGAATGGTTCCACCATGTGCAGATGCCCTTGTAGCATGTTTTTGTTCCTTTCTGGCAGTTAGCTCCATCACCGATGACAATTGTTCTACCATGTGCAGATGCCCTTGTAGCATGTTTTTGTTCCTTTCTGGCAGTTAGCTCCATCACCGATGACAATTGTTCTACCTTGTGTAGATGCCCTTGTAGCATGTTTTTGTTCCTTTCTGGCAGTTAGCCCCATCACTTGTTATAGACAGAATGGTTCTACCTTGTGCAGATGCCCTTGTAGCATGTTTTTGTTCCTTTCTGGCAGTTAGCCCCATCACTTGTTATAGACAGAATGGTTCTACCTTGTGTAGATGCCCTTGTAGCATGTTTTTGTTCCTTTCTGGCAGTTAGCTCCATCACCGATGACAATTGTTCTACCATGTGTAGATGCCCTTGTAGCATGTTTTTGTTCCTTTCTGGCAGTTAGCTCCATCACCTGTTATAGACAGAATGGTTCCACCTTGTGCAGATGCCCTTGTAGCATGTTTTTGTTCCTTTCTGGCAGTTAGCTCCATCACCTGTTATAGACAGAATGGTTCCACCTTGTGCAGATGCCCTTGTAGCATGTTTTTGTTCCTTTCTGGCAGTTAGCTCCATCACCTGTTATAGACAGAATGGTTCCACCTTGTGCAGATGCCCTTGTAGCATGTTTTTGTTCCTTTCTGGCAGTTAGCTCCATCACCGATGACAATTGTTCTACCATGTGTAGATGCCCTTGTAGCATGTTTTTGTTCCTTTCTGGCAGTTAGCTCCATCACCGATGACAATTGTTCTACCTTGTGTAGATGCCCTTGTAGCATGTTTTTGTTCCTTTCTGGCAGTTAGCTCCATCACCTGTTATAGACAGAATGGTTCCACCTTGTGCAGATGCCCTTGTAGCATGTTTTTGTTCCTTTCTGGCAGTTAGCTCCATCACCTGTTATAGACAGAATGGTTCCACCTTGTGCAGATGCCCTTGTAGCATGTTTTTGTTCCTTTCTGGCAGTTAGCTCCATCACCTGTTATAGACAGAATGGTTCCACCTTGTGCAGATGCCCTTGTAGCATGTTTTTGTTCCTTTCTGGCAGTTAGCTCCATCACCGATGACAATTGTTCTACCATGTGTAGATGCCCTTGTAGCATGTTTTTGTTCCTTTCTGGCAGTTAGCTCCATCACCGATGACAATTGTTCTACCTTGTGTAGATGCCCTTGTAGCATGTTTTTGTTCCTTTCTGGCAGTTAGCCCCATCACTTGTTATAGACAGAATGGTTCTACCTTGTGCAGATGCCCTTGTAGCATGTTTTTGTTCCTTTCTGGCAGTTAGCTCCATCACCGATGACAATTGTTCTACCATGTGTAGATGCCCTTGTAGCATGTTTTTGTTCCTTTCTGCCAGTTAGCTCCATCACCGATGACAATTGTTCTACCATGTGTAGATGCCCTTGTAGCATGTTTTTGTTCCTTTCTGGCAGTTAGCTCCATCACCGATGACAATTGTTCTACCTTGTGTAGATGCCCTTGTAGCATGTTTTTGTTCCTTTCTGGCAGTTAGCTCCATCACCGATGACAATTGTTCTACCTTGTGTAGATGCCCTTGTAGCATGTTTTTGTTCCTTTCTGGCAGTTAGCTCCATCACCGATGACAATTGTTCTACCATGTGTAGATGCCCTTGTAGCATGTTTTTGTTCCTTTCTGGCAGTTAGCCCCATCACTTGTTATAGACAGAATGGTTCCACTTTGTGCAGATGCCCTTGTAGCATGTTTTTGTTCCTTTCTGGAAGTTAGCTCCATCACCTGTTATAGACAGAATGGTTCCACCTTGTGCAGATGCCCTTGTAGCCTGTTTTTGTTCCTTTCTGGCAGCTAGCCCCATCACCTGTTATAGACAGAATGGTTCCACTATGTGCAGATGCCCTTGTAGCATGTTTTTGTTCCTTTCTGGCAGTTAGCTCCATCACCGATGACAATTGTTCTACCATGTGTAGATGCCCTTGTAGCATGTTTTTGTTCCTTTCTGGCAGTTAGCTCCATCACCGATGACAATTGTTCTACCATGTGTAGATGCCCTTGTAGCATGTTTTTGTTCCTTTCTGGCAGTTAGCCCCATCACTTGTTATAGACAGAATGGTTCCACTTTGTGCAGATGCCCTTGTAGCATGTTTTTGTTCCTTTCTGGAAGTTAACCCCATCACCTGTTATAGACAGAATGGTTCCACTATGTGCAGATGCCCTTGTAGCATGTTTTTGTTCCTTTCTGGTAGTTAGTCCCATCACCTGTTATAGACAGAATTGTTCCACTATGTGCAGATGCCCTTGTAGCATGTTTTTGTTCCTTTATGGCATTTAGTCCCATCACCTGTTAGACAGAATGGATCCGCCATGTGCAGAAGCCCTTGTAGCATGTTTTTGTTCCTTTCTGGCAGTTAGCTCCATCACCTATGACAATGGTTCCATCATGTGCAGATGCCCTTGTAGCATGTTTTTGTTCCTTTCTGGCATTTAGTCCCATCACCTGTTATAGACAGAATGGTTCCACCATGTGCAGATGCCCTTGTAGCATGTTTTTGTTCCTTTCTGGCAGTTAGCTCCATCACCGATGACAATTGTTCTACCATGTGTAGATGCCCTTGTAGCATGTTTTTGTTCCTTTCTGGCAGTTAGCTCCATCACCGTTGACAATTGTTCTACCTTGTGTAGATGCCCTTGTAGCATGTTTTTGTTCCTTTCTGGCAGTTAGCCCCATCACTTGTTATAGACAGAATGGTTCTACCTTGTGCAGATGCCCTTGTAGCATGTTTTTGTTCCTTTCTGGCAGTTAGCTCCATCACCGATGACAATTGTTCTACCATGTGTAGATGCCCTTGTAGCATGTTTTTGTTCCTTTCTGCCAGTTAGCTCCATCACCGATGACAATTGTTCTACCTTGTGTAGATGCCCTTGTAGCATGTTTTTGTTCCTTTCTGGCAGTTAGCTCCATCACCGATGACAATTGTTCTACCTTGTGTAGATGCCCTTGTAGCATGTTTTTGTTCCTTTCTGGCAGTTAGCTCCATCACCGATGACAATTGTTCTACCTTGTGTAGATGCCCTTGTAGCATGTTTTTGTTCCTTTCTGGCAATTAGCTCCATCACCGATGACAATTGTTCTACCTTGTGTAGATGCCCTTGTAGCATGTTTTTGTTCCTTTCTGGCAGTTAGCTCCATCACCGATGACAATTGTTCTACCTTGTGTAGATGCCCTTGTAGCATGTTTTTGTTCCTTTCTGGCAGTTAGCTCCATCACCGATGACAATTGTTCTACCATGTGTAGATGCCCTTGTAGCATGTTTTTGTTCCTTTCTGGCAGTTAGCCCCATCACTTGTTATAGACAGAATGGTTCCACTTTGTGCAGATGCCCTTGTAGCATGTTTTTGTTCCTTTCTGGAAGTTAGCTCCATCACCTGTTATAGACAGAATGGTTCCACCTTGTGCAGATGCCCTTGTAGCCTGTTTTTGTTCCTTTCTGGCAGCTAGCCCCATCACCTGTTATAGACAGAATGGTTCCACTATGTGCAGATGCCCTTGTAGCATGTTTTTGTTCCTTTCTGGCAGTTAGCTCCATCACCGATGACAATTGTTCTACCATGTGTAGATGCCCTTGTAGCATGTTTTTGTTCCTTTCTGGCAGTTAGCTCCATCACCGATGACAATTGTTCTACCATGTGTAGATGCCCTTGTAGCATGTTTTTGTTCCTTTCTGGCAGTTAGCCCCATCACTTGTTATAGACAGAATGGTTCCACTTTGTGCAGATGCCCTTGTAGCATGTTTTTGTTCCTTTCTGGAAGTTAACCCCATCACCTGTTATAGACAGAATTGTTCCACTATGTGCAGATGCCCTTGTAGCATGTTTTTGTTCCTTTATGGCATTTAGTCCCATCACCTGTTAGACAGAATGGATCCGCCATGTGCAGAAGCCCTTGTAGCATGTTTTTGTTCCTTTCTGGCAGTTAGCTCCATCACCTATGACAATGGTTCCATCATGTGCAGATGCCCTTGTAGCATGTTTTTGTTCCTTTCTGGCATTTAGTCCCATCACCTGTTATAGACAGAATGGTTCTATGTGCAGATGTCCTTATAGCATGTTTTTGTTCCTTTCTGGCAGTTAGCTCCATCACCTATGACAATGGTTCCATCATGTGCAGATGCCCTTGTAGCATGTTTTTGTTCGTTTCTGGCAGTTAGCTCCATCACCTATGACAATGGTTCCACCATGTGCAGATGCCCTTTAGGCATGTTTTTGTTCCTTTCTGGCAGTTAGCTCCATCTCCTGTTATAGACAGAATGGTTCTACCTTGTGCAGATGCCCTTGTAGCATGTTTTCGTTCCTTTCTGGTAGTTAGCTACATCACCTGTTATAGGCAGAATGGTTCCACCATGTGCAGATGCCCTTGTAGCATGTTTTTGTTCCTTTCTGGCAGTTAGTCCATCACCTGTTATAGACAGAATGGTTCCACCATGTGCAGATGCCGTTGTAGCATGTTTTTGTTCCTTTCTGCCAGTTAGTCCATCACCTGTTATAAACAGAATGGTTCCACCATGTGCAGATGCCCTTGTAACATGTTTTTGTTCCTTTCTGACAGCTCCATCACCTGTTATAGACAGAATGGTTCCACCTTGTGCAGATGCCCTTGTAGCATGTTTTTGTTCCTTTCTGGCAGTTAGCTCCATCACCTGTTGTAGACAGAATGGTTCCACCATGTGCAGATGCCCTTGTAGCATGGTTTTGTTCCTTTCTGGCAGTTAGCCCCATCACCTGTTATAGACAGAATGGTTCCACCATGTGCAGATGCCCTTGTAGCATGTTTTTGTTCCTTTCTGGAAGTTAGCTCCATCACCTGTTATAGACAGAATGGTTCCACCATGTGCAGATGCCCTTGTAGCATGTTTTTGTTCCTTTCTGGCAGTTGGCCCCACCATCTATTATAGACAGAATGTTTCACCATGTGTAGATGCCCTTGTAGCATGTTTTTGTTCCTTTCTGGAAGTTAGCTCCATCACCTGTTATAGACAGAATGGTTCCACCATGTGCAGATGCCCTTGTAGCATGTTTTTGTTCCTTTCTGGAAGTTAGCTCCAAAACCTGTTATAGACAGAATGGTTCTAACGTGTGTAGATGCCCTTGTAGCATGTTTTTGTTCCTTTCTGGCACTTAGCTCCATCACCTGTTATAGACAGAATGGTTCCACCTTGTGCAGATGCCCTTGTAGCATGTTTTTGTTCCTTTCTGGCAGTTAGCCCCATCACCTGTTATAGACAGAATGGTTCCACCATGTGCAGATGCCCTTGTAGCATGTTTTTGTTCCTTTCTGGCAGTTAGCCCCATCACCTGTTATAGACAGAATGGTTCCATGTGCAGATGGCCTTGTAGCATGTTTTTGTTCCTTTCTGGCAGTTAGCCCCATCACCTGTTATAGACAGAATGGTTCCACCATGTGCAGATGCCCTTATAGCATGTTTTTGTTCCTTTCTGGCAGTTAGCACCATCACCTGTTATAGACAGAATGGTTCCACCATGTGCAGATGCCCTTGTGGCATGTGTTTGTTCCTTTCTGTAAGTTAGCCCCATCACCTGTTACAGACAGAATGGTTCCACCATGTGCAGATGCCCTTGTATCATGTTCTTGTTCCTTTCTGGCAGTTAGCCCCATCACCTGTTACAGACAGAATGGTTCCACCATGTGCAGATGCCCTTGTAGCATGTTTTTGTTCCTTTCTGGCAGTTACCTCCATCACCGATGACAATTGTTCTACCATGTGTAGATGCCCTTGTAGCATGTTTTTGTTCCTTTCTGGCAGTTAGCCCCATCACTTGTTATAGACAGAATGGTTCCACTGTGTGCAGATCCCCTTGTAGCATGTTTTTGTTCCTTTTTGGCAGCTAGCCCCATCACCTGTTATAGACAGAATGGTTCCACTGTTTGCAGATCCCCTTGTAGCATGTTTTTGTTCCTTTCTGGCAGCTAGCCCCATCACTTGTTATAGACAGAATGGTTCTATTGTGTGCAGATGCCCTTGTAGCATGTTTTTGTTCCTTTCTGGCAGTTAGCCCCATCACCTGTTATAGACAGAATGGTTCCACCATGTGCAGATGCCCTTGTGGCATGTTTTTGTTCCTTTCTGGAAGTTAGCCCCATCACCTGTTATAGACAGAATGGTTCCACCATGTGCAGATGCCCTTGTGGCATGTTTTTGTTCCTTTCTGGCAGTTAGCCCCATCACTTGTTATAGACAGAATGGTTCCACCGTGTGCAGATCCCCTTGTAGCATGTTTTTGTTCCTTTCTGGCAGTTAGCTCCATCTCCTGTTATAGGCAGAATGGTTCCACCATGTGCAGATGCCCTTGTAGCATGTTTTTGTTCCTTTCTGGCAGTTAGCCCCATCACCTGTTATAGGCAGAATGGTTCCACCATGTGCAGATGCCCTTGTAGCATGTTTTTGTTCCTTTCTGGCAGTTAGTCCATCACCTGTTATAGACAGAATGGTTCCACCATGTGCAGATGCCGTTGTAGCATGTTTTTGTTCCTTTCTGCCAGTTAGTCCATCACCTGTTATAAACAGAATGGTTCCACCATGTGCAGATGCCCTTGTAGCATGTTTTTGTTCCTTTCTGACAGCTCCATCACCTGTTATAGACAGAATGGTTCCACCTTGTGCAGATGCCCTTGTAGCATGTTTTTGTTCCTTTCTGGCAGTTAGCTCCATCACCTGTTGTAGACAGAATGGTTCCACCATGTGCAGATGCCCTTGTAGCATGTTTTTGTTCCTTTCTGGCAGTTAGCCCCATCACCTGTTATAGATAGAATGGTTCCACCATGTGCAGATCCCCTTGTAGCATGTTTTTGTTCCTTTCTGGAAGTTAGCTCCATCACCTGTTATAGACAGAATGGTTCCACCATGTGCAGATGCCCTTGTAGCATGTTTTTGTTCCTTTCTGGCAGTTGGCCCCACCATCTATTATAGACAGAACGTTTCACCATGTGTAGATGCCCTTGTAGCATGTTTTTGTTCCTTTCTGGAAGTTAGCTCCATCACCTGTTATAGACAGAATGGTTCCACCATGTGCAGATGCCCTTGTAGCATGTTTTTGTTCCTTTCTGGAAGTTAGCTCCAAAACCTGTTATAGACAGAATGGTTCTAACGTGTGTAGATGCCCTTGTAGCATGTTTTTGTTCCTTTCTGGCACTTAGCTCCATCACCTGTTGTAGACAGAATGGTTCCACCTTGTGCAGATGCCCTTGTAGCATGTTTTTGTTCCTTTCTGGCAGTTAGCCCCATCACCTGTTATTGACAGAATGGTTCCACCATGTGCAGATGCCCTTGTAGCATGTTTTTGTTCCTTTCTGGCAGTTAGCCCCATCACCTGTTATAGACAGAATGGTTCCATGTGCAGATGGCCTTGTAGCATGTTTTTCTTCCTTTCTGGCAGTTAGCCCCATCACCTGTTATAGACAGAATGGTTCCACCATGTGCAGATGCCCTTGTAGCATGTTTTTGTTCCTTTCTGGCAGTTAGCCCCATCACCTGTTATAGACAGAATGGTTCCACCATGTGCAGATGCCCTTGTGGCATGTTTTTGTTCCTTTCTGTAAGTTAGCCCCATCACCTGTTACAGACAGAATGGTTCCACCATGTGCAGATGCCCTTGTAGCATGTTCTTGTTCCTTTCTGGCAGTTAGCCCCATCACCTGTTACAGACAGAATGGTTCCACCATGTGGAGATGCCCTTGTAGCATGTTTTTGTTCCTTTCTGGCAGTTACCTCCATCACCGATGACAATTGTTCTACCATGTGTAGATGCCCTTGTAGCATGTTTTTGTTCCTTTCTGGCAGTTAGCCCCATCACTTGTTATAGACAGAATGGTTCCACTGTGTGCAGATCCCCTTGTAGCATGTTTTTGTTCCTTTCTGGCAGTTAGCCCCATCACCTGTTATAGACAGAATGGTTCCACCATGTGCAGATCCCCTTGTAGCATGTTTTTGTTCCTTTCTGGAAGTTAGCTCCATCACCTGTTATAGACAGAATGGTTCCACCATGTGCAGATGCCCTTGTAGCATGTTTTTGTTCCTTTCTGGCAGTTGGCCCCAACATCTATTATAGACAGAACGTTTCACCATGTGTAGATGCCCTTGTAGCATGTTTTTGTTCCTTTCTGGAAGTTAGCCCCATCACCTGTTATAGACAGAATGGTTCCACCATGTGCAGATGCCCTTGTGGCATGTTTTTGTTCCTTTCTGTAAGTTAGCCCCATCACCTGTTACAGACAGAATGGTTCCACCATGTGCAGATGCCCTTGTAGCATGTTCTTGTTCCTTTCTGGCAGTTAGCCCCATCACCTGTTACAGACAGAATGGTTCCACCATGTGGAGATGCCCTTGTAGCATGTTTTTGTTCCTTTCTGGCAGTTACCTCCATCACCGATGACAATTGTTCTACCATGTGTAGATGCCCTTGTAGCATGTTTTTGTTCCTTTCTGGCAGTTAGCCCCATCACTTGTTATAGACAGAATGGTTCCACTGTGTGCAGATCCCCTTGTAGCATGTTTTTGTTCCTTTCTGGCAGCTAGCCCCATCACCTGTTATAGACAGAATGGTTCCACTGTGTGCAGATCCCCTTGTAGCATGTTTTTGTTCCTTTCTGGCAGCTAGCCCCATCACTTGTTATAGACAGAATGGTTCTATTGTGTGCAGATGCCCTTGTAGCATGTTTTTGTTCCTTTCTGGCAGTTAGCCCCATCACCTATTATAGACAGAATGGTTCCACCATGTGCAGATGCCCTTGTGGCATGTTTTTGTTCCTTTCTGGAAGTTAGCCCCATCACCTGTTATAGACAGAATGGTTCCACCATGTGCAGATGCCCTTGTGGCATGTTTTTGTTCCTTTCTGGCAGTTAGCCCCATCACTTGTTATAGACAGAATGGTTCCACCGTGTGCAGATCCCCTTGTAGCATGTTTTTGTTCCTTTCTGGCAGTTAGCTCCATCTCCTGTTATAGACAGAATGGTTCTACCTTGTGCAGATGCCCTTGTAGCATGTTTTCGTTCCTTTCTAGCAGTTAGCTCCTACACCTATGACAATGGTTCCACCATGTGCAGATGCCCTTGTAGCATGTTTTCGTTCCTTTCTGGCAGTTAGCTCCATCACCTATGACAATGGTTCCACCATGTGCAGATGCCCTTGTAGCATGTTTTTGTTCCTTTCTGGCAATTAGCTCCATCTCCTGTTATAGACAGAATGGTTCTACCTTGTGCAGATGCCCTTGTAGCATGTTTTCGTTCCTTTCTAGCAGTTAACTCCATCACCTATGACAATGGTTCCACCATGTGCAGATGCCCTTGTAGCATGTTTTCGTTCCTTTCTAGCAGTTAGCTACATCACCTGTTATAGGCAGAATGGTTCCACCATGTGCAGATGCCCTTGTAGCATGTTTTTGTTCCTTTCTGGCAGTTAGTCCATCACCTGTTATAAACAGAATGGTTCCACCATGTGCAGATGCCCTTGTAGCATGTTTTTTTTCCTTTCTGACAGCCCCATCACCTGTTATAGACAGAATGGTTCCATCTTGTGCAGATGCCCTTGTAGCATGTTTTTGTTCCTTTCTGGCAGTTAGCTCCATCACCTGTTATATACAGAATGGTTCCACCTTGTGCAGATGCCCCTGTAGCATGTTTTTGTTCCTTTCTGGCAGTTATCCCCATCACCTGTTATAGACAGAATGGTTCCACCTTGTGCAGATGCCCTTGTAGCATGTTTTTGTTCCTTTCTGGCAGTTATCCCCATCACCTGTTATAGACAGATGGTTCCACCTTGTGCAGATGCCCTTGTAGCATGTTTTTGTTCCTTTCTGGCAGTTAGCCCCATCACCTGTTATAGACAGAATGGTTCCACCTTGTGCAGATACCCTTGTAGCATGTTTTTGTTCCTTTCTGACGGTTAGCCCCATCACCTGTCATAGACAGAATGGTTCCACCATGTGCAGATGCCCTTGTAGCGTGTTTTTGTTCCTTTCTGGCAGTTAGCCCCATCACCTGTTATAGACAGAATGTTTCCATGTGCAGATGCCCTTGTAGCATGTTTTTGTTCCTTTCTGGCAGTTAGCTCCATCACCGATGACAATTGTTCTACCATGTGTAGATGCCCTTGTAGCATGTTTTTGTTCCTTTCTGGCAGTTAGCCCCATCACTTGTTATAGACAGAATGGTTCCACTTTGTGCAGATGCCCTTGTAGCATGTTTTTGTTCCTTTCTGGAAGTTAGCTCCATCACCTGTTATAGACAGAATGGTTCCACCTTGTGCAGATGCCCTTGTAGCATGTTTTTGTTCCTTTCTGGCAGCTAGCCCCATCACCTGTTATAGACAGAATGGTTCCACTATGTGCAGATGCCCTTGTAGCATGTTTTTGTTCCTTTCTGGTAGTTAGTCCCATCACCTGTTATAGACAGAATTGTTCCACTATGTGCAGATGCCCTTGTAGCATGTTTTTGTTCCTTTCTGGCATTTAGTCCCATCACCTGTTAGACAGAATGGATCCGCCATGTGCAGAAGCCCTTGTAGCATGTTTTTGTTCCTTTCTGGCAGTTAGCTCCATCACCTATGACAATGGTTCCATCATGTGCAGATGCCCTTGTAGCATGTTTTTGTTCCTTTCTGGCATTTAGTCTCATCACCTGTTATAGACAGAATGGTTCTATGTGCAGATGTCCTTATAGCATGTTTTTGTTCCTTTCTGGCAGTTAGCTCCATCACCTATGACAATGGTTCCTTCATGTGCAGATGCCCTTGTAGCATGTTTTTGTTCCTTTCTGGCAGTTAGCTCCATCACCTATGACAATGGTTCCACCATGTGCAGATGCCCTTTAGGCATGTTTTTGTTCCTTTCTGGCAGTTAGCTCCATCTCCTGTTATAGACAGAACGGTTCTACCTTGTGCAGATGCCCTTGTAGCATGTTTTCGTTCCTTTCTGGCAGTTAGCTACATCACCTGTTATAGGCAGAATGGTTCCACCATGTGCAGATGCCCTTGTAGCATGTTTTTGTTCCTTTCTGGCAGTCCATCACCTGTTATAAACAGAATGGTTCCACCATGTGCAGATGCCCTTGTAGCATGTTTTCGTTCCTTTCTAGCAGTTAGCTCCTACACCTATGACAATGGTTCCAGCATGTGCAGATGCCCTTGTAGCATGTTTTCGTTCCTTTCTGGCAGTTAGCTCCATCACCTATGACAATGGTTCCACCATGTGCAGATACCCTTGTAGCATGTTTTTGTTCCTTTCTGGCAATTAGCTCCATCTCCTGTTATAGACAGAATGGTTCTACCTTGTGCAGATGCCCTTGTAGCATGTTTTCGTTCCTTTCTAGCAGTTAACTCCATCACCTATGACAATGGTTCCACCATGTGCAGATGCCCTTGTAGCATGTTTTCGTTCCTTTCTAGCAGTTAGCTACATCATCTGTTATAGGCAGAATGGTTCCACCATGTGCAGATGCCCTTGTAGCATGTTTTTGTTCCTTTCTGGCAGTTAGTCCATCACCTGTTATAGACAGAATGGTTCCACCATGTGCAGATGCCCTTGTAGCATGTTTTTGTTCCTTTCTGGCAGTTAGTCCATCACCTGTTATAAACAGAATGGTTCCACCATGTGCAGATGCCCTTGTAGCATGTTTTTTTTCCTTTCTGACAGCCCCATCACCTGTTATAGACAGAATGGTTCCACCTTGTGCAGATGCCCTTGTAGCATGTTTTTGTTCCTTTCTGGCAGTTAGCTCCATCACCTGTTATAGACAGAATGGTTCCACCTTGTGCAGATGCCCTTGTAGCATGTTTTTGTTCCTTTCTGGAAGTTAGCTCCATCACCTGTTATAGACAGAATGGTTCCACTTTGTGCAGATGCCCTTGTAGCATGTTTTTGTTCCTTTCTGGAAGTTAGCTCCATCACCTGTTATAGACAGAATGGTTCCACCTTGTGCAGATGCCCTTGTAGCATGTTTTTGTTCCTTTCTGGTAGTTAGTCCCATCACCTGTTATAGACAGAATTGTTCCACTATGTGCAGATGCCCTTGTAGCATGTTTTTGTTCCTTTCTGGCATTTAGTCCCATCACCTGTTAGACAGAATGGATCCGCCATGTGCAGAAGCCCTTGTAGCATGTTTTTGTTCCTTTCTGGCAGTTAGCTCCATCACCTATGACAATGGTTCCATCATGTGCAGATGCCCTTGTAGCATGTTTTTGTTCCTTTCTGGCGTTTAGTCTCATCACCTGTTATAGACAGAATGGTTCTATGTGCAGATGTCCTTATAGCATGTTTTTGTTCCTTTCTGGCAGTTAGCTCCATCACCTATGACAATGGTTCCTTCATGTGCAGATGCCCTTGTAGCATGTTTTTGTTCCTTTCTGGCAGTTAGCTCCATCACCTATGACAATGGTTCCACCATGTGCAGATGCCCTTTAGGCATGTTTTTGTTCCTTTCTGGCAGTTAGCTCCATCTCCTGTTATAGACAGAACGGTTCTACCTTGTGCAGATGCCCTTGTAGCATGTTTTCGTTCCTTTCTGGCAGTTAGCTACATCACCTGTTATAGGCAGAATGGTTCCACCATGTGCAGATGCCCTTGTAGCATGTTTTTGTTCCTTTCTGGCAGTTAGTCCATCACCTGTTATAGACAGAATGGTTCCACCATGTGCAGATGCCCTTGTAGCATGTTTTTGTTCCTTTCTGGCAGTTAGTCCATCACCTGTTATAAACAGAATGGTTCCACCATGTGCAGATGCCCTTGTAGCATGTTTTCGTTCCTTTCTAGCAGTTAGCTCCTACACCTATGACAATGGTTCCACCATGTGCAGATGCCCTTGTAGCATGTTTTCGTTCCTTTCTGGCAGTTAGCTCCATCACCTATGACAATGGTTCCACCATGTGCAGATGCCCTTGTAGCATGTTTTTGTTCCTTTCTGGCAATTAGCTCCATCTCCTGTTATAGACAGAATGGTTCTACCTTGTGCAGATGCCCTTGTAGCATGTTTTCGTTCCTTTCTAGCAGTTAACTCCATCACCTATGACAATGGTTCCACCATGTGCAGATGCCCTTGTAGCATGTTTTCGTTCCTTTCTAGCAGTTAGCTACATCATCTGTTATAGGCAGAATGGTTCCACCATGTGCAGATGCCCTTGTAGCATGTTTTTGTTCCTTTCTGGCAGTTAGTCCATCACCTGTTATAAACAGAATGGTTCCACCATGTGCAGATGCCCTTGTAGCATGTTTTTTTTCCTTTCTGACAGCCCCATCACCTGTTATAGACAGAATGGTTCCACCTTGTGCAGATGCCCTTGTAGCATGTTTTTGTTCCTTTCTGGCAGTTAGCTCCATCACCTGTTATAGACAGAATGGTTCCACCTTGTGCAGATGCCCTTGTAGCATGTTTTTGTTCCTTTCTGGAAGTTAGCTCCATCACCTGTTATAGACAGAATGGTTCCACCTTGTGCAGATGCCCTTGTAGCATGTTTTTGTTCCTTTCTGGCAGTTATCCCCATCACCTGTTATAGACAGAATGGTTCCACCTTGTGCAGATGCCCTTGTAGCATGTTTTTGTTCCTTTCTGGCAGTTATCCCCATCACCTGTTATAGACAGATGGTTCCACCTTGTGCAGATGCCCTTGTTGCATGTTTTTGTTCCTTTCTGGCAGTTAGCCCCATCACCTGATATAGACAGAATGGTTCCACCTTGTGCAGATACCCTTGTAGCATGTTTTTGTTCCTTTCTGACGGTTAGCCCCATCACCTGTCATAGACAGAATGGTTCCACCATGTGCAGATGCCCTTGTAGCGTGTTTTTGTATCTTTCTGGCAGTTAGCCCCATCGCCTGTTATAGACAGAATGTTTCCATGTGCAGATGCCCTTGTAGCATGTTTTTGTTCCTTTCTGGCAGTTAGCCCCATCACCTGTTATAGACGGAATGGTTCTATGTGCAGATTAGAGCTATTTTCACCTATATAAAATGTTGTTTTGCAGTTAACTTGTGGACACTATTGTAGTGTAACAACTGAAGCACATTGTGAAGAAGTTTTACTGCTAATAGCATAATATTTCACGTGGATATGAACACTCCTGCTGATTATATCACAGTCTACTTATCCTAATATATTGCAAGACAAAATGCATTAGAGAAGGAATTTTGAGTTACCTGTGCCCACTATGATGCCCCATTGTATTTGGAACTTTGTTTTTAAGTGTATTGCAATAAGAATAATTATTGAAAAAGAAGTAAGCATGTAAGTTCTTTGTCGTGCGAATGCACTATCTAGACTTTACACAACTTCTCTGTTGGTTCTTGGGATGGAATTGGATATTTGAACCTCTTCACTGTAGAAATTATTGAGGGGAGCAATGATATGAAACAGCTGCTAGCTGGAAAAATGACACTGGAAAAAATTCCAGCAAATGTGCATGTTGACTGTTGGTTCTTCTAGTGAGAGTATCATCTGGAAATTCTAATTGATCTACATATAGAAACTAATTCCTATATAAAATTTTGACATTGATTAACCTGCATTACATTGACTGAATTGGAAGCAGGTTAAAAAATATATTGTTGGTCAGTTAATAACAAATGATGACCCAGTGTGCAAAATTGACTTTCCACTTTGCTATCACTATTATGCATTCCGTGTTTTCCTTCCCATTCCTGTATGTAACCAGACTTTAGGAAGCTACCCAGTTCTCTCTAAAAGCTGTAATGTTGTGTTTTGTTGCAGGCCTGTGCAGAAAGAGAGGACTTAGCTATCACAAACAGCTAAGAATGTCTGTGCTGAACCAGAGTGGAGAAGAACAGGTGGAGTGCCCATTGTGCATGGAACCACTCGAGGTCGATGACCTGAATTTTTTCCCATGCACTTGTGGCTATCAGGTATGTACGTTAGATAATTTGGTGATAACTAGGCCTCTGATTTTAGACTAAATACCGTGGCTTTGTCACTTCTTTCTTCGTGACATAGCAGCGTATTGAAATATGCATAATGTAGACCTTCTGGATAGTTCACTTGCTGTGGAGTGGAAGCAGCACATCACAGCAGTCACAAACTCACTCAGAGAACAGCACTTGTTGTCATACCAGAAATGCACTCGCCTACTTACTCAATGACTGAATCACATGAGAATGCTAGTTTATATAGCCGCTGGAAAACCCCCACAGAGCAGTCTAGAATGTTCTGGAATGGGAAACACTACTTATCTTTGTTTGCATCCCTCTGCGCGAAGCTGATCTCTTGATAATCTTGGCTCATAGCTGCTGCGTTCACAATGCCTATTTTTATTTGTACAAGTTAACTAAAACTATTTAAATATCTTCACGTTCTATATAAAATATAAATGCATGGAAGGGGTTTTGTAAGGCCGAAAATGTCTTATTTTACCATTTATGTCGTTTCATTAATGTTTTTGTGCAACAATGAAATATTAAGTATTGATATAGGGTTGGTTGATTCAAAGACTTTGTAGTAGTTTGGTTTTAGGAATGGGACATTCCAGGAAAAAGAAGACTGGTTTATTTTAGTACTTTAACAGGTGGATTCACTCGTTTTGTAGAAAGAGAAACAGAATCCTTGCCTCTTCTGGTATTGGTCAGCGACTGCAGTAAGGTAGAAACCTCTTCCAAAGTGGATCAATTCCCATCATTTAGTGATGTACATACTCCATTGATATGCACACATTAGCAAGATTTTGTTTTCTCTGTTGTTTTTCAAATGTATTTCAAGCAGTTCTTTTTTCATTGCTGTTCTTAATGATGTATAGTGTTTTCCAACAACATTTTGTGGGTAGCTTTAGTGTGTTAGTTATACCAGGTGAGTCAGCTGCACCTATTTATTTTTTAATTTATGCAACATGCTAAGCGACATGTGACATGCCTTTCTTGAATGCCTTCTAATGGCTGATTTGTGTAACCCTTTATAGAGGAGGGATACATAACTCAGTGGATAAGTATTTTATGGGACAGAATGCAATCGCTATGTATGTCACTGCAAAAAAACATCCCACCCTGACACTGAGAACTGCAGTAGTAATTTTAGCCAATTTTACAAACTTTTATTCTTTAGCATACATCCATGCGCCCCTTTGAAAATGCCTCTGAAGGAACAACCTATCACATGCATTAGTTGACAAAACAAAATGGCAGATCTATGCAGTGCGACCAATTGTATTTAAGCCGTTAGTCAATGTACAGCTTTGTCAAAAAATGTTAAGTATTAGGTAGATAATTTCTCTTATTTCACAAACTATGGCATATTTTAGATCATACAGTAATTGTAATAACTGATGCAGTTAATTTGTTTGAATTAGAACTACCAAACTGAGCTCAAAACACTGTATGATGCTGCAAAAAGCTTGTAAAGATTCGAGGTGGGGTCTAGTTCTGTGATTACTAATTTGTATAGGAACCTCAGCTCGCAAGGTAGCAGTGGCCGATTGGTATTGTCATGATTGCTTTAACACTGTGCCACTTTAATTCGGGTGAATTTCAAACTTTTTATTAGCTTTTCTTTTATCTCTTTGGGCATATAATTTGATTACATATAAATAACATTTTTGATAACATTATAAGTGTGTACAAAATAGAATAATTGTCATGTTTTACACCACAAAGCCCAAATCATATATGGGCACACTTGTACGTGAAGAATGCAGGCAGATTACACCATGCATGTTACAGCATGCAAGAAGCTCTCTCCGGCAACGTACACAAATCTGCATTGATGAAGGGGGTCGTCATTTTGAACATTCACTTTGTTGATAAATCCACACTCTTTAACAATTTATTATTATGTTTACCCATGAACTTAGCACATTTACAACTCCTTTGTCAATAGAAGAAGTGAAACATAGGCTTTAAGCATGAAACAAAAACTGTTATATTTAATATCGTTGATATGCACCCAAAAGAATGAAAGCTAACTACATAACACAGTTTACAACACCAAATACAGTACAGGTTATTAGGGTAAACATGATACACAATTACCTGATTGTAATTCTTATGTCTTTGGCTCACAGGAGAGCCAGTAACAAAAATAAATAAATTAGTATACTAAAATATAGAAAATAAACACAAAGAGAGGAAAAAAAAGAACCAAAACAATTTTATGTTTGTATCAGATTTTAATCTCTGAAGTTAACCTTTGTTTCACCACATTCTGACAGCTAAACCACTAGGTCAGAACCCACGTAGTTTATCCCCCTCTGTGGGAGAATGTTCCTCTATCTCCTTGCAAGCATTATATCCATGAAACGCCATCTTTTTTAAGGCTTTCACAGCTCTTAGTTCTCATTCAGACCTTTAATCATTGTTAGTTGTGCATAGTACCAAATAGAAGGACAGAGCTACAATAACAGTTTGTTTGCTAAAAGGGTCAATGTTTTCACATTAGACTATAACCTGCGGGTTGCATAGATAAGACTACCTAGGGGCAGGTGACTCACCTAGTATATCTGCAGCATACGGTTGATACATTGATGTCTTACATATATTTTCTTGCTGAACTTGTAGGGGAATACTTTTTACTTTTCTTCACCTTCTTTGAGTATAGCTTCATCATTGTGCATTATAATTAGATTCCCAGAAGTTTATTAATATTAGCGACAGAAGATGAGATGAATCATTAGGGTATCCACGTCATTATGCATGTTATCTACTACCCCCCAAACCAGCTTATGTATGTGGCTATGATAGAAGACCCACAGAGGATGTGTGGTAATACAACTGTGTACTTGAAGCATCAGTTGGTGTTTATCAGTGACACAGTTGAGAGTGTCGGTCTTTGCACCTTACGCCAATCTGTACATTGTATAGTTACTTAACCATAACTTCAAAACAGTTGTGTTACTTCTGACCATCACCTGCCAACCGCTACCTTGTCTTCCCACCCTCACAGCTTACCCACTTAAATAATGGAGTCCCTTTGAGATACAACATAAAATTCTGGTGTTAGATGTGGGATATTCTGTCAAATTGATTGGTGAGTTCATGAATCAAAAGCACCTTGGGAGACCTGGATCTAGAAGGTGGCAAGTGCTCCTACAGCAGAGGATGCTGTCGGCTCTGTTCCAGGACAAGGCAACGCCGTCATCAGGGAAGGTGAATCGGTGAGTCTTTGCTCAGGCCCATATTTATCCTAACCTTGGATCAATGTTTGAGGTGTCTAGTGCTGAGGAAAGTAACCCAACAATTTTATAGGCATCCTTTTAGGGAAGACAAAAATGAATGTCTAGAGTTCTAAACGAACGTAGATATAGTGATTGACCCTGTGAACCAAGAACAGCAATCGTGCAGAGATATTTAGAAAATTGGGAGGAAGTGAAAACACATCTTAAGGGTATGTATTCTGAGTGACATACATTAAATTGCCATTCCATGCAGTTAAATTGTGGTAGGCAAGACTGTTACAGATTGGATCCAAACCTTGGGTTAAAAGTATAGAGAAAGCACATTAATGGACTGTAGTGAGAGAGACAGATAGTTGTTTTGTATTTGAGTGGTATGCTAAGACCATTAGTTTCATACAAGGTCCTTATTCAGATAGAATTTAAACCTAGTTCAGAGTAGGATAAGGCAGCACTAGAGGAGGAGACGGCATGAAGTTTAGCAGGAATCACAAAGTGTCCTAATTGTGGGAAGCTAGGGCACACACTAAACAGGTGTTATTTAAAACAGATACATGAATTGTCCTTGGAAAGTAAAGAAGTGATATAGTTGCGAGGCTAGGGAGTCTAACGGTCAAAGAATCGTTTCCCTGAAAATAAAGAAAACAGCATTGAAGTGGCAAAAGATTGAGGTTCTTCAGAACATAGAGTAGGGTGCATGATGAGTGTGTATATAGCCAGAAATAAGGGCAAATTGACACAGGAGTGGACATAAGCGAAGAATGCAGACAAAGCTATTGGTGTACCATATGATGTTTCTAATTGTGTTAGAATTAAGGCATTTGAGAGTGCAGTGGGATACTGTGAGTGCATGTACTTCAGTGGGAAAGAGCAGCTTGTCAGAACTACAATAGTTGATAGGAAGAACTTGTGATGTGACACTGAGAAGAGATTTATTGCTGATGATAAAGGCAAGACATAAAGTTAGCAGGTAGCACCGAGGTTCGAGCTTCTAATGTGATGAAAAAGAAAGGCCTATCATTAGGCTTCCAATATGGACCAACTTCCAGGGTGAAGTAGAAATAGTGGGGGGAAAAAAGAAAAAAATAAAGGTGTTTATGTGGCAAGTACACTGGTTGACAATTCTAAATACTGCTGAGGAGGATTTAGAGCTAAAAGTCCCGATACTTGTTATAGAAGTAGTAGATTTAAACCCAGTAAATAAAGTGGGAGTGCCGTTGATAGCAAATGGTAGAGTAGAAGATTCCAATGAGAGAGCAGGAAGGTAATGGCTTAGTTGAGGATTTAGTTAATATATGCACACAGTATCAACAAGTGTTTCATTTGGAGGGAGAGGAGTTGAGATTGTATGGTTGTAGTAAAGCATTCCATTGGTTTAGACCCAAATACTAGACTATATAGGTTGCCAGAATGAGGAGATTGATAGGCAAATTAAGAAGACAGTGTCATAGAAGAAAGCAACTCCCCTTGAAATAGTCCCCTTCTAAATGTTCCTAAGAAATCAGATGCTAGTGGTGAGAGGAAATGGCATCTTATGGTAGATTTCGGAAAGTTAAATAAGACTATAGCAGATGCATATCGTTTGCCGGATATAAATGAGATTTTAGACCAGCTAGGGCAGTCTAAATATTTCTCGTGTGTTGATGTGTCAAGGTTATCAGATAGCAATCAAAGCTGATGATAATAAGACAGCTTTCAGTATGAAAGAAAGATTGTAAGAGGATGCCCTTGGGTTTAAAAGCTGCACCTGCTACTTTTCAGAGATTGATGAACAGTTTTAACTGGGCTGATTGGTAGTAATTTATGGTCGATCACTAGAAGAGCATAACAGTAAATTAAGGGTTGTGTTTCAGTGATTTAGGCAATGTTGTCTGAAATTGCAATTCAACAAATGTGAATTCTTATTGAAAGAGGTGAATTATTTACGTCATGTAATTTGGGGAAATGGGGTGCATCCAGATCTGAAGAAGGTAGAGACAATACAAAACTTGAAGTGCCTAAGGATGTTAAAGGGATAAGAATTGCTAGTTATTACAAGAGATTTGTGCCTAACTTCAGTAGAATTGCAGCTCCTTTGCACGAGTTGCTAATAAGGGGCAGGAATTTAAATGGCTGGATGCTTTGCCGCATTAAAGCAAAGACTAATTATGCAATCAGTGCGAAGAAAGGTTCATATTAAGGACACAGGCCTATGATGTGTTCTGTCACAATTGGCAAGGATTCAGCCGTAGCTTTCAACTCAGTGCAAATTACAGCACTACAGAAAAAGAATTGTTGACAATAGTTTGGGGTAGTTATTTAGATCATACCTGTATATCACTGACCACCAACCATTAACATGGATCCTGGTGCGAGGTTAATCAGGTGGCGCATTAAGTTGGAAGAGTACGACTTCAACATTGAATATAAAAAAGGGAGTTCTGAACACCAATGCAGATGTGTTGAGTAGGATAGATGTTTTTGCTCGCTAGGTGGTATTGTATGAATATCACAATTCTCCACTGGGAGTGCACCAGGAAATGAATTAGGCAATAAAGCAAAAGTACTAAAATGAGGCAAGATATATAAAGAGATGTCTGGGATGCCAGAAAAATAAGACATTCAAGCTAGAGGAGGAGGCTCCAATGTTAGCAATACTGTTTTTGAGCAACTTGCAGTAGAAATTGTATGTACCCTTACTGATGCTGAGAATAGGAAACAAGTATATTTTAACCTTTCAGGATGATTTGAGTAAATTTATGATGGGGGGTGCCTATCCTAAATCAGTAAGCACAAGCAATGGCCAGGTAATTTGTAAGTAACGTAGTTTTAAAGTTTGGATTCCCTAAAAGCCTATTAACAGATCATGTGAGCTATTTAAAACTGTGAGTAGGCTTTTGCGGATAAAGAAGATTCAAACCACTGCCTTTCACCCCCAATCAAATTGAGGATTGGAAAGAAGTCATAGGGTTCTGGTAAAATATTTAAGGCATTGTATTCTGGAGGATCAGAATAATTGGGATTCATGGGAGGAGTTTGCAATGTTTACGCACAGCACAACAGTGTACATGTCGATAGGAGTTAGTATTCGGTATGAAAGCTATAATTCCTTCCACATTGTTGGAAAACCCTGTGGTTCAGTATAATTTTGATGATTATGCTATGGAACTCGGAAACAGATTAACAAGACCTCCTGAAATTGCAAATAAGGAAAAGAGGAAGACGTATTTTGATAAATGAGAATCATGTATTTTTCAGAAAGGTGATATAGTATTGTTGTATGACAAGGTGCTTATGAGGGTAGGTCTCTGAAGCGAAGTTCTCAATGGATAGGTCATCATGAAATAGAGGCAAATGAAGTCAACGCCACAATAAAGGAGGACAGGAAAACGGAAAAGGTTCATCTAAATAGTCTCTTCTTCTAAAGAAGTGATAGTCGTGAAGAGAACATAAGATGTGTTTTCTTCTTTGCAGGTCTCGTGGCAGGAATGCAAATGAAGACGAGTTGGAGAATGGCAGGCCTAATGACATTCTTACTGCTAAGTATTTGCACATTTCCAGAGGACATAAAGAGAAATGAGTTAGGTTTTAAGATACAGAAGTATGACGACTTTCATGGACTGTATTATGAGAACATAGGTAGAAGTGGAGTAGGGTTGTTTGTGTAGATTTAAGAAATTGAGGAGGTGAACATGTCAGCATGTTAATCAGTTGTGTGACTGGACTCATTGTGCTCATTTTAGGACAAATATTAATACAAGGCTATAAGTTTTCCAAAATTCAAGAAATCTACTCAAAGAAATTACAGGTCGTGACGTAGAGCATTCCTGAAATAAGCAAGGTGTCCTGGAGCAGTTAGTAAAATACTCTTTGGACAAAGATAATGCTCAGTACTACAAAGAGCGAATTAAGTCATGAAGAAAATTTGTGCGATATAACGCAATTGGTGAAAGAACAGGTTTCAGTCGTAAATTCTACCTTTAGGGTCTTTGAATGAAACTATAGGTGATATGATATATATATAGCAGAAAACTAATAAAGGAAGGGTTGTTGAAAATTAAAGAATACAGTGAGAAACTAGAAGTTGAAGTAAGGTTTGACACTTTACAAGAGGAACTTTCTGTAACAGATCATGTACTCAGAATAAATAATTCAAATTTTATATTCAGAGAAATGTAAACATTCTGGTGAATAATGTAGTTAGTGTTGAAAAAGGTATATATGTATTTGAACCAGAGGTTGTGGCACCAAGTAAAGTACTTCAAACATTGAAAAAGATTCCCTTAAGTTTCCTAATAACCTGAATTTACCTTTCCCTGTGAGCAAAGATTGTGCACATCTAATGAGCAGAGCATGAGTGAAGGAATGTTAGGACATGTATGGCCCAAGTGTGAAACTGGCCTTCGCTATCAGCGGATACTAGAACCTTCTGGAGGCTTGTTCTCTGCCTCGGAAAGTGTGTTGAAATAGTTCAGAACGTTTGAGAACCACGTGGAACTGTTCTCACGAGAGCAGTCACAGTTGTAACATGCAGCGAATGATGGGTTTTGGAGGTCTTGTGTTCAACTCTTGAACTGTCTGTCATGAAGAGGCTACGTCACGAACAAAGTGAAGTGACGGAGTATTGAACTAGTTCACCTTAGTGGAGTGAACTAACAGTGACAGTGGAAAAACTGTACAAAGTCACACTGGTGTCAAGAGTGTTCTCGATTGCTCTAGTGAGAACAGTCATTTATATAGTCGGTGGAATATTTCAACACTTTGTGGAGGAGAGCGGGGAGAAGGTTCTAGTACCTGCCTGGTATTTACGCTGGCGAGCAGAGCTATCGTCATTTACTCCTGACCTTCCAATAACCTTGGGCTATAGTTGCTGCATCACATTACTTTCAAACTTATGCCACTTCCAGTGATATTAGAGAAAGGCAAAACTATTTCATGTTGAACTTAAATGATCTAGAAAAATTTTGAATAAGGGCTCCTTTTTGTGCAAGCAAAACCAAGCATGATAACTGTGCTGCAAAGCTTCTAGTTGGGAAAACTGACGTTTACGTATAGTAAAAGAGTGGTGGAAATAGAGGAAATGGTATGGCTAACAATGAATGGTTATATCCAAATGTCGTCCTCCGTGGACTAGTGGTACCGTGCTAGCCTCTAGTTCCCAAGGTCGCGGGTTCAAACCCGGCGGAGGGCGATGGATTTTTTCGGGCGTAAAAATCGTTAGCACGGCTTCCTTCGGAAGGGAAGTAAAGCCGGTGGTCCCGTGTCGTAGATTTACGGCACGTAAAAGAACCTCAAGCCTGATAAAGAGGCCTCTGAGCAAAATTACAGGTGTTTCACGCCCAATATAGAATGGGACGCTAAGAACCATAGTAGTTAAAGAGCGTCCATAAATAAAACTCAAAATTTTAAATATATCCAAATATAGATAGTGTTACCATATTGTGTACTAACAAAGATCCCGTCAGGATACAAAGCTTATGGTAAATCTGCTGTTATTAACTGAAAAATTGTTCAATACCTGTTGGGTAAGCATCTGTTAGCTAAATTGCATTTACAGTATAAATGTTGAGGAATTTGGTTAAAAAATAAACTAATAAACTTGAACAGTAGCTTTAAAGCTGTTACTTCACGTTGGGATGAATGTAAATTAGCAAGTTTTAAAGGATCTGGAATTGAGAAGTAAATTAAAGAACAGGATGGAAGCAGTCGCATGGGACCTCACACTACAACTACTCATTTGTTGTGTACATGAGATACAGATTGTATAAATTTATTAGGGGGAGTACAGTAAATGCAATTACTGAAGCAGGTGGTTCAGGAAATGTAAAAATAAAAATTCATACAAGCAACGAGGATCTGGCAATAGCACAAGCAGGGACACTCTTAATTCTATGGAGCAAGTAGGAGGTCACCAAAAGGAAGATGCAAGGAAAGACTCCAAAACTCTTAAAGAGCTGTTTCTTAAGTTTTGAAGCAAGTTCAATCAAAGTGTAAATTGAACTTACCTAAGGGGTGGAGGTGCTATACATTTTCTTGCTGAACTTGCAGGGGAATACTTTTTACTTTTCTTCACCTTCTTTGAGTATAGCTTCATTGTTGTGTGTCATAATTAGATTGCCAGGTGTTTACTAATAAATATTACCATCGGAGGATAATTAGGGTGTCTCATCGCTGTTATCTACCAGCTTATGTATGTGGCTCTGATAGAAGACCCAGAGAGGGAAGGTTATGTAAGTGTGATAATAAAACTGTGTGCAGTACTGATGCACCAGTTGAGAGTGTCAGTCTTGGCACCTTATGCCATTCAGTGTACATTGTATAGTTAATTAACTGTAATAGAAATAATTTGTGCTTCAAAATAGGTGTCTTACTTCTACCATCATCCGCTACCTTGTCTTCCCTCCTCGACAACTTACCCACTTAAATAATGGAATCCCTCTGTCGAGTCTACGATCTTCAAGATATGACACAGTGCATTTCCACGGTGATCTATTCAATAAGCTTTGAGTGTCTTTATTCAACTTTATAAGCTCATATATGTATTAGTGACCATAAATTCATAATTTAGGACATAAAGGGCCGCTTGCCAACCTAGAGTAAGCTCTACTTCCATAGCAAACTGCTATTAAAGTCAACACTTGGCAACTTCTGTATTAGAATTTACTCTCGCGACTTTGTTGAAGTAACTCAATCTCTCAATTCAACTGTGTCATATTGTATTTGGAGAAAGATATTTCGAGTATTCATGGATTACATTGGTGTTCTTGATTAAGAAAACAATGTGAATGTGATAGTGTGTATATTACAGGCAAGGCAAGATCCATATATTTATAGAGAGAGTTCAAGGAAGGTTTTGGTGTATGGAAAGAATCTCTTACATTCCTTTTGAACCTGCTTGGGAAGATGTACAACAAAACCCAACAAGCTGTATCACCCAAACTGCAATTATGCATCCTGCGAGTGATTTGTACTGGAACATTTTGGATAGTTGTAGGCAATCAAAAATATTCACCTTACGCCTGCTGGCCGTATCTTTCATTGTGTTGTTAGAGCGCTTTTGAGATTAAGAGCAAGGTACATAAATAAATATACACGAGTGTTGAGAAAATAAAAGGCAGCTCTTCACTTTTGCGGGTTTCTTAAGATTGTGGTTATAATTGGTTGCACACAAGTTACTATTTTGTGTCCATTTGGTGAACATAGTGAATGTTTCCGAAATTGGAAAAGGTACTTCTCCATCAACACACAAGTGATCTGTGATGCAAGTATGAAGATTAGGAACACTATTTCCAAAGTATTTTAAGCTGCTCTTCAGTGTGTTTCCCATCGCTTAAAGCATTAAACTTGTTCATCACCACTTTCCAGGCATTTCTGCAACATCTTCACATGTTTTTTGGACTCTATATTGTTTAAATGGATTTTCATTACTTCTACCAGCAAATATTTCTCTCTTTTGTTAATGTTTCCACCCCTTTTCCTATTGCACATAACCTTATCCATGAATGCTTCAAGTAAATCATGCAAACAAAACACTCTGGAGCGATGAGCTCTTACTTCCATGGTTGTAACTAAACGAGTATATTGTAATTGAGCTCTTCAACATTACTTCTGCAGTAACATTTAAAGGGTGGAAATGCATTTTAGACATACACAATCAAATGTTTTACTTTTGTAAACTGTTTTAGGTGCCTAAAAATTGGCGTTTAAGGGCCTAAAAATCCTAGTTCTCGACATGATACATCAAGGGAAGAGAGAATGCTAGAAGTTTAGTGTGTAACAGTTGCATTACTTTATATACCGATTACCATTTATTTTCATAGTAGTTCTACAAATTATTTGTGAAAGAGATTGCTTTTTCTGTTTGTTTCATTAATGGTGACAACTAGGTCACAAATTTAGATGACGTGTCATCTTGTAATTGTTGCATTAGAGCCAGGCATTGCTAACGTGTACTGTACATACATTATCATTGGTCCCACATGAAAATACACATTAGGTGATTTTCTATTTTTATAGCATTGTTTTCTTGATTTTACGTAATTATCTTGTCATTTTCTTGTTCTTTGAGTCATTATTCAGTAATTTTCTTGCATATATAAAGAGTGTTGTTATTGACATTGGAAATTTACTTGCCTTCTTGGAAAAACATCACATTCCTAAGTGTTTATTGTGGCTGGCTATTGCCAGGGGAGCAAATACAGTTACAGCTGTGAATTTATATCTCATACTAGAGATGAGACAGGTCAGTTTTCCCTTTTTATCCTTAATGAGTGCATAGTCAGGTTGCAATTGTCATAGGCTGTGAAGTCGTCCTCATTTGCTATGAATTTTGTATAATCTGAGTGCCAAAGAGTTACTCAGCAGTTTTTTAAGACCATTTTAAAACACTCTCTCTCTCCCTCTCTCCCCCTCTTTCCCTCTACATATAGTAAGTAGGGGAAGTTTTATATTCCATCCAAAAATTTGATGTAAATATTTCACCGGAAATATATGTTTTGAAGCCCCTGAATCGAAAACATTTTTAGAAAAATGTGTATGTTTGTGTGTATGACAGAGAGAGAGAGAAAACAGTATAACTGAGAAGCGAAAAGTCCCAAAGTTGGTATTTTAGTTCAGTATCTTCCAAAGATGCGACAAAGATTATCAAGAAAATCCCAGTTACCTTCTACATAGAACATTTTTTCGGACATACTGATGTTTAACATATGTCCAACGATTTTGATTAAGAAGCATCTATTAAAGATATTTACATGACAAATAAAATGTATATTTTGAATTTTCTGGGAATAGTCCATGAAGTCCACTACATTCAGAAGGAATTTTGTGTAATCTTGCATAACGGGTAAATGTTAAATGATAGACAAAAACTTACTACACAAAAAATTAGGGATGGGACCTCGATACCATCAATAGTTTCTATACTCTGTGGTATCAGTCTAATACTTTGAGATTAACCTTTGATACATTTAAATGTTGAGTTTTGCATTATTCAAAACTGTTGCATGATAGATAAGGAATGAAAGGGGTTGAGACTTCATTTATTACCTTGCACGTGTTCCTTGACTGCATTTCCTGTGGGTTAATCAATGCGACATTCCCTAGACACTTGTCTGCAAATGAAAACGATGGGGGGAAGGGGTATAGGTACTCATGTAATATGTAGCATTAACTGAGTTGTGAATGAAGGTGATGCACTAAATCACGTTTGTGATACTCGGCCATTACATTTACCTACACTGGTGACCAGAACCTGTGAATCACAACTTAAGACTTCATCAAAATATTTGTTATTTCCTTCCGATCATGAGCGTGGTATACATTGCCACTAATTTTCATAATATGGATAGAAAACCCTTTAAAAGAAAGTTTTCAGCACAAAATATAGTAACGTAAAAAGGGAAGCAAAGACATTATTATTTATTATCATTATCCTTGAATAACAATAGGAGATACATAACCTATGGCATTATCAAGATAACAAAATTCCAGCTAATTTGAAAATGTCAAACAGGAACAATTTCAGAATTAGCATACAGTACAAAATTGGTTACATGCGTTTATGTGCAGAAGACTACAAATATATTGGAGATATGCAATATGTCAGCAAGTTTTAATGTAAATTCAAAAGAATGTGCTCAGTGAAAAGAACAAAAATTATTTTGGATTAAAAGAAAAAAAAATTGCCCATGTACTGAATTCCAATAGAGTACTAGTATTAAAACAAAGATCGGGAAGATTTTGATTTGGAACATCTTTCATACACAAATTATGCAAAGAAATAGGCTAATTTTAAATTCATATTGAGTTGAAGAATATGAACAATGATGTATTATCCAATTAAGAACTGTGTGAGTTGGTATTAACACGCTATTTACATCTCTTAAGGTTACTTGGGTCTTGTTTCAAAAGCAGGTTCACTTTCATCTTCGACCAGTTCTTATCTTTAAAATATGTTACTGGAAGACCGTGTGAATAAAAGTGTTAAAACAAATATGCACTTAAAAGTTCATAAGCTTCAAATAAAGGTTTCTGATTGGATCTCCTAATTTGGCAATACTAATGTAAATGGAAGAAATTCTGACACTATCAAGCTAAAACATCAGTTTGGTTCAGTATATCATCTTTTAGTTGATCCTATTTTTTGAGCTGCTAGCATTTTTAAAGAAACCTTAGTTGTAACTGCCGAAATTACTGCATGATCCTCTTGCCTGAAAACTTGCATATGCACATACTTGAAAAAAGAAATGTTCAACATTGGGGGGAGGGGGGACTATGAACTATTCTTACAAAACCTTATTCTTCTATCTACTCGAGCTAATTAAGGGAAATGTTTGCACAAATGGTTACTTTACACATTTTGTTATAGTACAAACAGTATACTGATAGTCAAATATTTAAAAACTGGATGCTATATACTGGCCTTGAAATTCCATACTCCTTCCATGACAACATGAGAAAAAGCATTGAAAAATTCAAACCAATAATAAAGTATATCTTGGAAATAGCTGATGCCATAAAACCAAGTTATTTGAAATAAATTTTGTGATTTAAATGTTCCATGTACAGAATTCCTTCCCAATGAAGAGGACTTCACAGGCATTCCGAAAATTGTAAGCCATTTCTTACCATCTAAGGTGTAGATTGGGGTGGTGGATTTTCTTAGAATATTTTTGTGTCGTATCTTTGGAAGACTTAGCTTTTGAGTTCCAGTTTTTGAGCCTTCACAACAGCTATACAATCTTATGGACAAGGTGCAATGGGCCATATTATACTTAGTTGCCAAGATCGTCACACAGAGGCGCTAATGTAAATAAAGTAATTAAAGCAGAGATAGCTCCACCCTGCTAATTGCTGTAAACTGAGCCACAGGCTAAGGTATTGAAGGGAGAGGGAACCGGCCATGAGTAAGTCAATGCACGGCACTCAAACAGGCAACACCTCTCCTGCTATATTGCACGATTATGCTCTCAACTAAAAGTGCAAGCTTGAGTTATTCATTGTCCCTCTTCAGCCATCCTTGATTATAGGATGACCTCAGTCTTAAGCTGACAATCTTGTTCTGCATCTCCGAAAAATTTTAGTTTTATTTATGAACGCTCTTTAAATATAATTCTTAGCTTCCCATTCTATATTGCATGTGAAAGATCGGAAATTTTGCTCAGAGGCCTCTATATCAGGATTGAGTTCTTTAAAATATGCCGTAAATGTACGACACAGGACCACCGGCTTTACTTCCCTTCCAAAGGATTTTTATGCCAGAAAAAATGCATTGCCCTCTGCCGGGTTTGAGCCTGCGACCTTCGGAAACTAGAGGCTAGCATGGTACCCCTAGACTACGGAGGATGACACACAGCAACGGGCACCATATCCAGGGTATAGACAATTGACCTGACAGCCGCAGAACAGGCAAGATATACAGGACTGAGAACATACATACATACACATACTAACGTACAAGTTCCAGTGTCATACACAGACTTCACTCTGGCCTGCAACGACAGCACACCAAAGCAGCGGCCTTTTTTGGCTACATCCCTATCAAGACCAATCTTTGACAAACTTGACAGCCTCAGCCACTCGGGCATCTGGCAACCCATAGACTCATAACCGAACGGTACTTCTGGCCCGCCATGTTAACAGTTGTTCGGAAATGGACCCTACCTTACCAACAGTGCCAAAATATGCAAACACACACGAGCACCACTTCAGTCGTTCCTGCAAGCAAACAAATTCAAACATGTGCACATCGACATCGTTGGGCCATCCAGAGGCTACACATACTGCCTTACGATGATCGACTGTGCAACCCCTCCAGAGAATAGATGCCGAAACAATAGCGGACAAGTTCTTCCCAGTACTGGATTGCATGGTTCGCCACACTAGCCAAATCACCACTGAACAAGGCAGACAATTTGAAGCAGTACTCTTAACAAAACTAATCTCTTGGGCATCCACAAATTACACACTCTGCACAGCAATCGGCGACCTCAGACTGGCAGAGTGTGCGCATCAGCAGACAGTACGACTACCAGTGGCATCCTCGAACATCACTACACAAGACATACCTCCCTGGAAGAATACAAACAGCCAGATTTGTGTCTGGCAAGTAGTGGACTGAAAAAATCTGTCCTCACCATACAAGGGCCTCTTTGAGGTTCTGCGCAATGAGAAGCCATAAACATCTTCGACCTGTGCAACCCATACAGGTTGACAGACAATACGCCCCATAGCAACCACGACAACATCGAGGCAGCAACTTGTGTACTACCAACACTACCGATGCACACTGCGACTACTGCACCAGAAGGCAACAGGTGCAGTTCATGCAGCCACCACTGGTTATGTATAAGGATTGCCTGCGACAGTGGAGCTAGGTACGTCATGACCAACCATGGTGATACCTTATAGATGTAATACGGCAGTCTTATCAAATAATTTAACCCTTTGACCACTCCAAGAGTCCCTGGTGGCACCAATCCACTGGAAGCTCATCCTGTGAACATTCCCACAACCTGTAGATGGAGATATTCTCTGAAAGAAAGAGAGAATGATCCCTGGCATTTCCAGGGCGCTGAGCTTCAATACAAGATGGTCAACAAACAGAGATGATAATGTAAATAGTTAAGGCAATAAAACAGAAATGGTGCCACCCTGCTAATTACAGTGGACTAATCAGCCACAGGCTCAGGTATAAAAGGGAGAGGGAAGCAACCATGAGTTAGTCAATGCACCTCACTCAACCAGGCAACACCTCTCCTGCTGTATCACATGGTTATGCCTCTCGAGTTATTCATTCTCCCTCTTCAACCTTTGAGTGCAGCATGAACTGATGATCTCATTCTGTATCTCCAAATTCATCAGGGTAACTCCTGACAGTTTGTCTTGATGCAGATCTGCAGAGCCTCCTAAAGACAAGGTTGTCACTACTGCAACTTAACTCTCAGGTGACAATCCCATTCTGCATCTCCAAGCTCATCAAGGTAACTCCTGACAGTTTGTCTTGATGCAGATCTGCAGAGCCAACTGAGCCAAAGGCATCCTCTTCTCCTTTGTGAACCTTGACGTGGTAGATCCAGAAATGCAGCTAAAATGTCTAACCCTGACGGTGGACTAAAAGAGTGACCTTTTTCTAACAATGTGTTTATCTTTTTTCTTTATTCAGAGGGCCTCAAAGCATGTATTTTTAGTAAAATGTAGATATTGAGTTTTTGGGTGGAATACATTACTTCCTCTACCATGTATCACTTAAGTACGTGCTAGAGAAAGTAAAGAGAATCAGAATGAGCAAAATAAATATTTAACACTCAGGATTTAGGCACTAAAATATTGTATGTGTCATTGAAATAAAACAGGCACCTTCCTTAACTGTTGATACCTAATCATGGCATGTACCATTGCAATTGTTCACATGGCATACTTAAAATGTTTATTTGGTTGCAGATCTGTCGTTTCTGCTGGCATCGGATTCGAACAGATGAAAATGGACTCTGTCCAGCATGTCGTAAAGCTTACCCTGAGAACCCAGCAGACTTCAAACCTCTTTCACAGGAAGAAGTGGCAAGGCTGAAGGCAGAGAAGAGACACAAGGACCAGCAACGAAAGCAGAAAATCACAGAAAACCGCAAGCACCTAGCCAACGTGAGGGTGGTGCAGCGGAACTTAGTGTTTGTTGTGGGTCTGCCCATGAGGCTGGCTGATGCAGAGGTACCACATTCATTAAGTATTACTAACTTACAGTTGCAGCACAGGTAATTTGGACCGAGACTGCCTCAGATAATTTGGATATCAGTAGCAGCCCTGGTTACCCGAACTAAAGAGGTCAAAGCCATTTCAGATAACAGAGTTTTTTGAATAATCGATAGTAATGGTTTTAAGCAGTGAAAGGAAGAAAATAATTGCATTTCAAATGCATGTAATAATGCTTAATAAAAAGCTACTACTACAAAAACAATTTCATAAAATTAGTAATTTTGTTCTCGCAATGCTAGTGAGCAGCTATATCACATCACCGTTTGTTAAGTGGTGTATCTGTTGGTGCAGATTCACTACTTTGTTCCACAAAATGCTGATAAACAAGAACTTTTGGTTTATCAGTAGTGCCGAAATTCAATGTTTATCATTAAGATTTGAGTAAGAATTTTGTATTCTTTCTTATCTTTAAAGCTTTGAATCTCTCGTCTGCTGTCGGCTCCCAGTTTTCTTCAATACTTATTAAAACATGCCTTCTTTTTGCAGACATCTTAAGTAAACCACACTGACCAACACCAACAGTAAAATAGCATGTGCAAGCAGTTTACACTTGGTATAATGGTACATGCTGCTTGGAATGTGGGACAGGGGTGAAGATTAACTGCATACAATACTGAGTACCTGTATTAGTAGTTAGAGTTGGGGCAAAAAAGACATTGACAACATTGTCAGTGGGAATTTGAGTTTGTTGCATTAATTCTTTCTTACTCTCTCCATTTCAGTTAAGCAGGATTTTACTGTAATTTGCTAATAGGTTATAAATTTTTAAATAATACAGTTCCTTAAAATTTGCATTGGTTAGTTTATACAGTGTAATTAAAAGAGAAGAAATAAGTTTTTCATAGTTTAAGCCAACTTCTTGCCTCTCTTGGATGCTGTAGGTACAGTAGACTGTTGTTGCTGTTCAGTGTAGGCTATAGCAGCTTCAGAATGTGATATTTTTGGGGTGTGTTCCTCCCCAATATTGATGACCATATCAACAATAGTGTCATAGGTATGGTATTTCCACTAGTAGCATGTTAAGTAATGGGGCTAGTACATCGCATGCAACACCACAGTGCTGATACAAATATATATGTTTATTTTCCTACAACTCCCTCAGTGAATTGCAGTCTACTCTACTTCTTAACTTTGCTTTAATATTTCTTATTACTAAAGAAAGGATTTTAAGGTGCAGCACCTTTCCGAAAATATAGCTATTTTCATTCAGACAAGTCAATATTTGCATTTGTGGACATGAAATGAAGCAAAACAATCAGTTTGTTGCACCCTTTTGTGAGATTGCTACCTTTTGCACCTTTTTCCTTCTATTCCATGCTTCAGCACCTTTCCCTCGACTTTTATCTGCATTTTTCTCTTCTTGAACGGGATTTTAAGATTTTGTTTAATCAGTTGTAAACAATGGTCAATAAATATTAAAATGTAATTAATGGAAAGCACCATAACCGCAGCAATAATAGTCAACATCAGCAACAAAGGACAATCGGCAGCTGTGAAATCAAATAAAATTTAAACAATGGTGCTGCAACAGTTGAAACAAATTCAGTTAGCACTGGCATGAATTTAACCATTCCTATCGACTATGTACTATCTTAGCCTGTTTGATTTACCAGAACAGATTTTTCACAACAAAATGATGCTGAAGGTTAAGAAGTTGTGTGCATTTCAGAAGAATTAAAGACTCACTTTATCGAAACTGATGGCATCATTCTGCAATGTGCCATCTGCAAGTAAATATTGTCATTGATAAGCATCAACGAAACAGAATAAACCAGCACATCCAGAACAACAAACATTTAAAGAACATTGAACTTCGCAAGTCAAAACCTAAGCAAACTACTCTGATACATGCCTTCTCTTCAGGATCTGAAAAGCAGCAGTAATTGAATGAGTTTAGTTCGGATCTTGCCATGGCATTGATCCAGTCAGGAATTCCAATCCACAAGGTAAACAATCCTTCCTTGAAAAGTACACACAGAGGTCAATACCGGATGAGAGTGCTCTGAGAAAAGGTTACTTACAGCCAATTTATGAGAACGTCTTAGAGAAAATAAGAGGCGGTTGGCAAACATGAAGTGGGATTCATTTTAGATGAAACTGCTGATGAGCTGCAAAGATATATTTTGAATGTGTTGGTTTTTCCATTATGTGGTGAATGAGTAAAACCTATGCTTTTTAAAATGTACCAATTTGATAAGACAAATGCATGCACAATAATGCAGTCATTCAACCACTCATGTATGAACCTGTGACGGGGCATACAATACGAAAAAGTCAGGCTTTCGGCTTTCCAACAATTGAAGGGCATGTATCCCAACCTCAACCATGTGACATTGTGTTTGCAAAAGTATCAGGGAAAATGACTTCATTGCTGCTCTGAAGAAGATTCTGGTAAAGGATCCCAGTCAAGAAACAACCTTACACAGTTTGCTGTCATCACAAGGTGGGGTACTTGGATAAGATGTGCGAAAACTGTAATAAAATCAAACGCTTCATTTGTGCTCTAGACTCAATGGACGCAGCATCCAACAATTGGTCAACAACAAAGACCTAGAGTTGCAACTTTTTGCAGTGCATGCCTACAAGTATCTCCCTGATGTGATTCAGAGTTTGGAAGAAGAAGAAGGTATGGAGGAGGAAGAAGCTGATGACAATCTTGATGGATTTGCTAAAGACAAATTTGAGTTAAATTTGAAGAACAATCCAGATGTAGAAATCTTTGCAACTTTGATTGAACTTCCTTTACGGGTGCTGACAAGATATGCTTCATTGGTTTCTGAAGATGTAGAGCGGAGTTTCGCCATATATAAGGAGCTATTGAGTTCAAAGCACCAGTGACTTAGTGTCAGTGTGTAATCCAGTATAACAAGTTTATGAAATATTAGAACCAAGTAAATGGGACAAAGAAAGTTAATGTAGCTGGTTTTAACCTAAATAAAGTAATTTCATCAGCACCTTTTTTTGCACCTTTTTGTATGTATTTTCAGAACCTTTTCCCCCCTTTTGTGGCCATAATTTGCACCTTAAAATCCTTTCACTACTTGTTACATAATTGCAAAAGTAATATTTTTTCTCATTAACAGGTTCTTAAAAAGCATGAGTATTTTGGAAAGTTTGGCAAAATACATAAGGTAGTCATCAATCAGAGCACTTCATATGCAGGTTCTCAGGTAAGAGAAGTTTCATATTTACAAAGGAAATGCAGTGTAATGTGGGAATTGATGACGTGAACTGGAATTTTTTATGTTTAGGGTCCTAGTGCAAGTGCTTATGTCACTTACCATAAGGCTGATGATGCCCTGAGAGCGATTCAGGCTGTGAACAATATAGTGGTGGATGGAAGGACCATAAAAACCTCGCTCGGGACCACAAAGTACTGCTCACATTTCATGAAAAACCAGACTTGCCCCAAACCAGACTGTATGTACCTACATGACTTGGGTAAGTACAACATATCAGTGTCTGGAATTAGGCAAACGAGATATAAAAAGTTCCTTAATATTTGTAACATACAGCTATAGGCCTCACCAATCAGTGTTAACATAAATTCTGTTTCATCAAACTCTGTTAGCTGTAACATTGTACTAAGTTAACATTATGTACCCTTGTGTTAAGACATTTAACAAATGTTAGAATTTTGAGAATGCCTACCACTAAGCAAACTGTTGACAGCTGTGTTAGGAGCTTTCGAGTCCCATTTCTAACTGAAGAGCTGTGCATCATAATGATTGCAAGAAGAGGAATTTTTGAACGGAAAGAGACTGTCCAAAGCAGTCCTGTGCAGGGTTGTAGAGGAAATACAATAAAGATTACAATACTCCAACAGAAATATGCCTCTTTCTCCTATGCTGCAAGATTTTTATGTTACTGGCGCTTTTCGTTAATGGTAGGTGATACCATTGGCATTGTGGATTTATCCAGTAGGTTTCAAAAGAAATTGCTTCAAGAGGTGAACAGTATTTTTGTTGGGGTCTGCTTGATTATCATCAGTAATAAGACTTTCATCCACTTCAGTTTTAATGTAGTGTCCACCACTAATTTTATACTGTTCTAAATGCTCTTTGTACCTTGCGTTTTTGGTGCTGCAGCTGCTTTTGGGAGAAACATGTGCATTTCAATTAAATTCCTCATGGATTTTCTCCCTGGCTGCATCCTGTCCTCTAAGTCTGTTGGCTCTTTTGCACTCGATAGTTCCTCTATACTTACTAACTAGTTATATAATTAGCACTTTTGAAATGGGGAAACCTAACTTTATCTGCATTTAGAATCTTTGGTTGACATCACTGTTCTAACCACAAACAATCGGGAAAATAACATGCCAATTGATTGTAACTGGTCGTCTGCCACAGAAAGTGGTACAATATGCAGATGAAAGTGCATTGGAACGCATTTAGAAGCCACATAGTTTGCTCACTGCCTTTTTGAAACCTGTTATTGGCAGTTGTCTTATGTTAACAAAATGTTAGCTAATAATTTAGTTGTAAAAGCTTGACAAAGTGTAAGAGTTTTAACACTATGTAAACAAAATGTAACATTGATTGATGAAATTGGCCCTTGATCCCTGAGCTCAATGAATGAAGCCTGTTGTGTCCCCTTAAGGGCAAAGGCCTCCCTGTAAAGGGGTAAAACTCTTTTACATATCTCTCAAGGTGAGATCATCGGTCATGGACATTTGTCTGTTATGCTGACTGTTTTGTGTCTATGTAATGCTTTGTTACAATGTAGTGCAAAGTTGACTTTCCATTTCTCTCCAACTCTTCCTGCATCTGGCAAATCTGGACCACTGTGCCCATGCTTTTTCTTTGAAGAGGTCCGCCCATCTGCATCTTGATCTTCTGTGGTGTCTTGTGCTGTGTATTGGACATCCATTAGTCTTGCGACAAGGTCCCCCCCACTTCCATTTTTTTCCTGGGGGCTTGTTGCGTGGAGTCTGTTGTTGATGACATCTTTTGAAGAGTTGTGTTTGAAATTTTCTGCTTCAGAGTTATACCTAAGATTTTCCTCTCCATTTCCCTTTGGCGTACTTGGAGGTGAGAGTCCAGTTTGACAGCCATATAAGAGAGTTGGAAGAACACAGGTTTCTAGTGTTTCAAATTTAAGCCTCCGGTTGACTGACCTGTCAAGCAATATGAATTTGAGAGGCCAGAACACCTTCCAAGTGGGAGCTACTCTTGTGTTTATTTCTGATGGAAGGAAAGTAATTCTAAGTTGACGTATTTCTTTACATATTGTAGGTCCATTTCATCGACTCTCATTGGGATTGCTGGTCCATTTGACATGATGGTCTGTGGTTTTACTTATTTCTGATAATTCCTGCAGCATTGATTGTAGTTCTCTTGGAGATCCGGCGAACAGTATGACGGCAGCGAATCTTAGGTCACGCTCTTTTGAGTCGGAATGTTTGCCCTTCTATTTGTGTCTTAACCTCGGCATAGCTTTGACTATATATCTTGTTCAGTATGCAAATGTATTCAGTTTCTATTCCTTGTGTGTGGAATGCCTGAAGCACACTTGAATGTTCTACTGAGTCAAAAGCCTTGCTGTAAACAACGAATGCAAGATGTATTAACTTCTGGTTAACGGTTTGGAGATGGTCTACTGTACTAAACTCCAGAGTTTTTGTTAACCTTCTTGTTAGTACTTTTGAAAATACTTTGTATAAGTTTGACATCAGACTTATTGGACGATAGTTATTCAAGTCATCTTTGTGCAGTAGAATGATTGTATTGATTTCCATTGCTTGGGTGAAAGATTTTCTTGAAGATGCTTGTGATTGATGGTAGTATGTGATCTGAAGCCAGTTTCAACAGTTCATTGTATATTCCATCTTGTGCTGGTGTTTTGCCATTTTTCAGCTCTTCTGTTGTTATTCTGACCTTACTAACCAGTATTGGAGGAATGGTATTGGTAAGGTTTCTGGATTTAGTTTTGAGTAAATGCGCATGTTTGTTCCTTGGGTTTGGAGGGAAGTTGTACAGGGAGAGCCAAAAAACTACTAACAGCATACGCTGTTTTTCCTGTCCGCATTCTCGGCACTCATTGCTGTCTGCCGCTATCATAGAAAGGCACGGATGAAACTATACAACATTTTTAAAACTATTTATAAAGGCTTTACTTACCAACTTTATGAAAGGAGATGCTGAAACTGGCCACCGTCGTCTGTACATTTTTGACACCTCTTTAGGAAACTATCCATCACACTTTTTTTCGAGTCAACAGTTGAAGCCTGTACATATGTGAATACAATTTTGCCCCCCCTTTTTTTAAGAGAATTAATAGCTAGGGAGCATGATTTTGCCTGTTTCAACAAGACTCTGCAACAGCTTATACAGCCAATATTTCAATGAGAAAAATTGAAAGTGTGTTTGAGGACAGAATTATTGTTACAGATTTGTGATCCCCTCGGTCCCCCGACCTAGCCTCCTGCGATTTCTATCTCTGGGGTAACTTAAAACAAAGTATACAAGGCAAACCCACACACTCTGGAAGAATTAAAACAAAATATCCGCCAGGAAATCGCCAGCATTTCTCAACATGAATTATGACTAGTGATGGATAGTTCCCTAAAGACATGCCAAAAATGTATGAACGACGGTGGCCATTTTCAGCATTTTCTTTTATAAAGTTGGTAAGTAAAGCCTTTAAAAGTAGTTTTAAAAATGTTGTATGATTTCATTCGCACTTTTCTATGATAGCAGCAGATGGCAGCAAGCGCCAAGGATGCGGACAGGAAAAACACTGCGCAAACAGTTCATAGCTTTTAGCTCACCCTATATATAGGGATTTGTGATTAATATCTGATCTTAGTGTGATGCTGTCCCCCTTTTGGTTCCTAGCATCCATTGTTTACCTCTGTGTGTTTCCTTATCGATTTGGAGGTTTACATTATTTGTCTAGTTGTTGCTGTGCGATACTCTGATAAAAAGGGAAATACGGAAAGATATGTCTGCTTGCCCAGTGCGGCATACTCTATTCTGTTCCTAGTTTGTTGTAGCTTCTATTTTCAATTAGGGCAACTGTTCTTTGACTTTGTTTACCCTTGTTCTTTTTAACGTTTGCATCTTTATTGGTGTCCTTGGACGCCTGGAGTATGCATTCTTCCAGTGAGTTATACTGTTCTTGAGCACCTGCTTCCCGGTTGAGGTTTATCTCTATAATTCTGTCTCGTAGATTTAGCTGGGCGTTTTCTTGTTCTTGCTAGTTTCACTTTTGCACATACCACCCTATGATCTGTGCTGAATTTCAGGTTAGGTATGACTTGGGTATCTCTTATGGTCCTTTGACTATCACTTAAAACAAGTCGATCTCGTTCTTTGTGTTACCGTTCGGCGAGCGCCATGTCCATTTCAAGGTAGGTTTCTTCCTAAAGATGATGTTGGCAATCCTTAAATTGTGCTCTTGTGCAAGTTGGACTAACATTTCCCCTCTTTTGTTTCTCTTGCCATACCCATATCTTCCAACTGGTTCTTTAGATGAAGACCCTGAGCTCATTAATTACAAAAGGAGAAGGTAAATACTGCAGATAATTACATATCTAATGATAATTTTGACGTGTGTGACAGGTGATGCGGAGGCAAGTTTTACAAAAGAAGAAATGCAGCAGGGCAAACATCAGGAGTACGAGAAAAAGCTACACGAGCAACTTCTCAATGCATATAACCTCACTGCTGCCAACAAAGACAGGTAAAAATGCACTAAAACATACAGGCTTTCCATGCATCACAATCAAGTTTGTGTTGCTACTTTGTTGTCTCCCATAGACTACTATTAAATACTGCAGGAAGATTATTTATAAAACTCTGCCTTGCTGGTTTGTTCTGAGCAGCAAAATGAGTGTAAATAATTACTTTCTATGCCATGTGCTTATAAGAGAGAGAAATATATTTTACCCAAAAATTTGATTTAGGGATTGCACCAGAAATGTTTAGAAATAGATGCCTGCGTGTGAGTGAGATAAGGCCATAGCAATTCTCAAAACAGTTCAATGTGATATGCTGATAGTGCGAGCTATACCAGGATCTTTGAACAGCTTCTGTGTGTGGAACTCTTTGACAGATGGTCGTCTATTTAGAAACCTTTCTTGCTGCATTATGTGTTTCACCATAAATGGGAAGCATCTCAAGATAGTCAACATTAATAAAGTGAGCCATTTTGTAACTGATAATCCGTTGTTTCAAAACAAGCCATAAGCGCAATAAAGAACAGCTGAACTGCATTTATTTATAAACTTCAATCTTGCAGTAATGACATGTGTAGTCTTATGCTAACGATGTAGATTCAACAGAGAACATTTTGAAAGGTTATAATGAGAGTGTCAATTGTAATTCAAAATGTATTTAAACATACAGAAAATATTTATCTTTCAATCTCTTCTAATAAATATTTGAAACAAGGAATGTATCTCTTCACACAAAAATTTGGTCCTTGTGTAAGCTTCTGTGGAATAAACCTTAAAAAGTTTCTGGATTATTTCTCAGGTAGCTTCTCTTTCTTGTTTCTGAAGAGGAGGAAATGCTTGGATCAGCATTTCAGTCCATGACTTAGTGGTTCAATTTATGTTTACGGCACGATGCATCAATTGTCACCTATTTTGGATCACATTTATTACTTAAGCTGTTAATTGATGTATTATTTCAAGATCACCATTACATGCTAGTGGTAACTGGTATTATACATCAGGAGGTTCCGGTTTTTAAATGTGAAATATGAACTGTACAAAAACTTAAAGTTTTTAGAGGATTTTACATTACTTACAGGTTACTTATGCTATCTTACTGTAATGTGGATAATCTTTTTGTATATGTGAAGGTCCAGCCCTGGAGTTAGTACAATATTCTTGTAACTATCAGTGGCTGAGAATCACTATAATCATAATACATATATACATTCTAAGACATTTTCTAACATAAATAATGAAAAACATCCCAATTATTGCAACTTCCGTTCATTATAAACAATTAACACGCAATTCGCATCACACCCAAGGCATTATGGGACCATTTCCACTGCCAACATTTACAATCTGATAGTGTTGCCAACACCTGGTAGTGACCTAAGCCACAAAGCGTAGCTGAAGATTCAGAGCTCTAAGCCGCAAAGGTAGCTGAGAATTGAGGGTCCTAAGCGACAAAGCATAGTCAAGGATTGAGGTCCCTAAGCCACAAAGCATAGTCGAGGATTGAGAGCCCTAAGCTGCAAGTATTCAAGGATTGAGGGCTCTAAGCCACAAAGCATAGTAAAGGATTGAGGTCCCTAAGCTGCAAGTATTCGAGGATTGAGGGCTCTAAGCCACAAAGCATAGTCAAGGATTGAGAGCCCTAAGCTGCAAGTATTCGAGGATTGAGGGCTCTAAGCCACAAAGCATAGTCGAGGATTGAGAGCCCTAAGCTGCAAGTATTCAAGGATTGAGGGCTCTAAGCCACAAAGCATAGTCAAGGATTGAGGTCCCTAAGCCACAAAGCATAGTAGAGGATTGAGAGCCCTAAGCTGCAAGTATTCAAGGATTGAGGTCCCTAAGCCACAAAGCATAGTCAAGGATTGAGGTCCCTAAGCCACAAAGCATAGTCAAGGATTGAGGTCCCTAAGCTGCAAGTATTCAAGGATTGAGGGCTCTAAGCTGCAAGTATTCAAGGATTGAGGTCCCTAAGCTGCAAGTATTCAAGGATTGAGGGCTCTAAGCTGCAAGTATTCAAGGATTGAGGTCCCTAAGCTGCAAGTATTCAAGGATTGAGGGCTCTAAGCTGCAAGTATTCAAGGATTGAGGTCCCTAAGCTGCAAGTATTCAAGGATTGAGGTCCCTAAGCTGCAAGTATTCAAGGATTGAGGTCCCTAAGCTGCAAGTATTCAAGGATTGAGGGCTCTAAGCTGCAAGTATTCAAGGATTGAGGTCCCTAAGCTGAGTGTATTCAAGGATTGAGGTCCCTAAGCCACAAAGCATAGTCAAGGATTGAGAGCCCTAAGCTGCAAGTATTCAAGGATTGAGGGCTCTAAGCCACAAAGCATAGTCAAGGATTGAGGTCCCTAAGCCACAAAGCATAGTCGAGGATTGAGAGCCCTAAGCTGCAAGTATTCAAGGATTGAGGGCTCTAAGCCACAAAGCATAGTCAAGGATTGAGGTCCCTAAGCTGCAAGTATTCGAGGATTGAGGGCTCTAAGCCACAAAGCATAGTCAAGGATTGAGGTCCCTAAGCTGCAAGTATTCGAGGATTGAGGGCTCTAAGCCACAAAGCATAGTCGAGGATTGAGAGCCCTAAGCTGCAAGTATTCAAGGATTGAGGGCTCTAAGCCACAAAGCATAGTCAAGGATTGAGGTCCCTAAGCCACAAAGCATAGTAGAGGATTGAGAGCCCTAAGCTGCAAGTATTCAAGGATTGAGGGCTCTAAGCCACAAAGCATAGTCAAGGATTGAGGTCCCTAAGCCACAAAGCATAGTCGAGGATTGAGAGCCCTAAGCTGCAAGTATTCGAGGATTGAGGGCTCTAAGCCACAAAGCATAGTCAAGGATTGAGGTCCCTAAGCCACAAAGCATAGTAGAGGATTGAGAGCCCTAAGCTGCAAGTATTCGAGGATTGAGGGCTCTAAGCCACAAAGCATAGCCAAGGATTGAGGTCCCTAAGCCACAAAGCATAGTCGAGGATTGAGGTCCCTAAGCCACAAAGCATAGTCGAGGATTGAGAGCCCTAAGCTGCAAAGCATACCCAATTTTTGAGGGCCCTAAGCCACAAAGCATAGTCGAGGATTGAGAGCCCTAAGCCACAAAGCATAGCCAAGGATTGAGGGCTCTAAACCACAAAGCATAGTCGAGGATTGAGAGCCCTAAGCCACAAAGCATAGCCAAGAATTGAGGGCCCTAAGCCACAAAGCATAGTCGAGGATTGAGGACCCTAAGCCACAAAGCATAGCCAAGGATTGAGGGCCCTAAGCCACAAAGCATAGTCGAGTATTTAGGGCCCTAAGCCACAAAGCATAGCCAAGAATTGAGGGCCCTAAGCCACAAAGCATAGCCAAGGATTGAGGGCCCTAAGTCACAAAGCATAGCCAAGGATTGAGGGCCCTAAGCCACAAAGCATAGCCAAGAATTGAGGGCCCTAAGCCACAAAGCATAGTCGAGGATTGAGGGCCTAAGCCACAAAGCATAGTCGAGGATTGAGGGCCCTAAGCCACAAAGCATAGCCAAGAATTGAGGGCCCTAAGCCACAAAGCATAGCCAAGGATTGAGGGCCCTAAGCCACAAAGCATAGCCAAGGATTGAGGGTCCTAAGCCACAAAGCATAGCCAAGGATTGAGGGCCCTAAGCCACAAAGCATAGCCAAGGATTGAGGGCCCTAAGCCACAAAGCATAGCCAAGGATTGAGGGCCCTAAGCCACAAAGCATAGCCAAGGATTGAGGGTCCTAAGCCACAAAGCATAGCCAAGGATTGAGGGCCCTAAGCCACAAAGCATAGTCGAGGATTGAGGGCCCTAAGCCACAAAGCATAGCCAAGGATTGAGGGCCCTAAGCCACAAAGCATAGTCGAGGATTGAGGGCCCTAAGCCACAAAGCATAGCCAAGGATTGAGGGCCCTAAGCCACAAAGCATAGCCAAGGATTGAGGGCCCTAAGCCACAAAGCATAGCCAAGGATTGAGGGTCCTAAGCCACAAAGCATAGCCAAGGATTGAGGGCCCTAAGCCACAAAGCATAGCCAAGGATTGAGGGCTCTAAGCCACAAAGCATAGCCAAGGATTGAGGGTCCTAAGCCACAAAGCATAGCCAAGGATTGAGGGCCCTAAGCCACAAAGCATAGTCGAGGATTGAGGGCCCTAAGCCACAAAGCATAGCCAAGGATTGAGGGCCCTAAGCCACAAAGCATAGTCGAGGATTGAGGGCCCTAAGCCACAAGGCATAGCCAAGGATTGAGGGCCCTAAGCCACAAAGCATAGCCAAGGATTGAGGGCCCTAAGCCACAAAGCATAGCCAAGGATTGAGGGCCCTAAGCCACAAAGCATAGCCAAGGATTGAGGGCCCTAAGCCACAAAGCATAGCCAAGGATTGAGGGCCCTAAGCCACAAAGCATAGCCAAGGATTGAGGGCCCTAAGCCACAAAGCATAGCCAAGGATTGAGGGTCCTAAGCCACAAAGCATAGCCAAGGACAGAGGGCCCTAAGCCACAAAGCATAGTCGAGGATTGAGGGCCCTAAGCCACAAAGCATAGCCAAGGATTGAGGGCCCTAAGCCGCGAAGCATAGTCGAGGATTGAGGGCCCTAAGCCACAAAGTATAGCCAAGGATTGAGGGCCCTAAGCCACAAAGCATAGTCGAGGATTGAGAGCCCTAAGCCACAAAGTATAGCCAAGGATTGAGGGCCCTAAGCCACAAAGCATAGTCGAGGATTGAGGGCCCTAAGCTGCAAAGTGAAGACGGATGTTTTTGTAAGGTGAGTGAAGCAGTTGCGGCCAAAGTCAACAATGACGGGGCATAGCTGTAGGATCTGTAAAGCTAAACCCCAACGATCTTCCTATGTTGGCGACATTCATTTAGTGACTTTTTGCCGATTGTTTTAGCAGCTTCCATCTCATTTCTTCTATATGAGTATTGGTAGTTGACCTGGGTGATTTCATTTGAGCAACATCTAGTGATTAACATTATGAATTATTGTAGATGTAATCAACTCTGTTTCGTAGTCATTTTATTGTAATACCTTCACTGACTGATAAAGGTATATCTCATTCGCAGTATTAGCTTTTTACTTTCTCTACCGTGTATATTAAGTAGGGGAAGTATTGCATTCCACCCAAAAATACGATACCAGGGTTTCACCAGAAATGCGTGTTTTGAGGTACCCTAAATCCAATTAAAGCATTTTTACTTTTTCTACTATATTTAGTAAGTAGGGGAAGTATTGTATTCCCCCAAAAATTTGATACCAAGATTTCACTGGAAATCTTTTGAGGCCCCCTGAATAAAAAAAAAAGCATTTTTGGAAAAAGGTCCGTGTATGTGTGTGTGCAGCATAATAGAAATGAACTACCCTTTACATGAACATTTTTCAAAAATTTTGATTTCCTAAAAAAATTCTCTGATTTTGATCAAAATATCATATGTTTAAGATATTTTTGTAGCAATTAAAATTTATATCTTAAATTTTTGGGAATGTCCCCAAAAGTCCTCTTCATTCTGAATGACTTTCCCATAACTGGTAAACCATAAGAGATAGACAAAATCTTACTACACAAAAAATGTAGATCTCGTTAAAGTACACAATTTGTTACATACCTTTTTTTGTTGAGTGAACCATTTCTCAGATATTCCTTGTTATTTGTTTGAATTTTCCAATACTTATACCTTTTCTCAAATGGGAATTCGTTTTTTTTGTCCTGGACATACAAAGAGAATGGAATACTCCACATAGCAACCAGCTCTTAAAATATTTGACTATAGCTTAAAGCCTAGCAATTCCCCTTGTATCTCGATTAACATGAAGCATATGGAGAATAAGCGTTTGGAAAAATAGTTTGTACAAGAGTAGAGAAAGTCATGTGAGTGCAGCACATCAGATTTTTGGAAACGTGTCTGTGAACAGCATAACTCAAAAACGAAAAGTCGGATAAATACCAAAGTTGGTATTTCAGCTTAGTATCTTCCAGTAGTAGTAGTAGTAACTACCCTTTACGTGGAACTTTTTTTCGAAAATTTTGATTTTCTAAAAAATGGCTAACGATTTTGATTAAAATACCATATAATTATGAAATATATTTACTTGGCAACTAATTTGTCATGTTTTGTCAATTTATCTTGAATTTTCTGGTAATAGCCTAAGAAGTCCTCTTCATTTGGAAGGAATTTTCTAATATCTTGTATAACTTGTAAAGGTTAAACGATAAACAAAAATGTACCAGACAGAAAATGTAGATCCCTTTAAAACTCAGTTTATTTACAATAAACTTTTCTGTGGCTTAAGCCATTTCTGAGATATCCATTATTAAAGTTTTGAATTGTCATTCTTTTATAGTCCCTACAATTTTGACCTGTTTCTCGCGATTGCATAGAAACAGTATGGCATTTTAAGGCGAGCATGCAGCATCTTAAACATTTCATTATCGTTCTCTTTATATTTATAATGAAATGTGTAATTTAGCTATTTTTGCAAAGGTTTATTTGGATTAAATGTACTAGATAGAAAGTAAGTTTCAGTAAGAATAGTTTTTATACCCGCTAATATATACCCTGCAGAGAAAGTCATGTGAATGTATCACAGATTATTTTAGAGAAAGGTCCACACGTGCGTGTGTGAGAACAGCATAGCTCAAAAACAAAAAGTCAGATAAACACCCAACTTGGTATTTAGTTTCAGTACCTTCTGAAGATGTGATACAAAGATTTTAAAGAAAATCCCCCGCCACAAGTTACCCTTTCCATGGAATTATTTTTCGAAATTTTTCATTTTCTAAAATAATGGCTTTAACAATTTTGATTAAATGCCATATATTAAATATATTTACATGACAAACAAAGTGTTTATCTTGAATTTTCTGGGAAAAGCCTTTTGAAGTCCTCTTCATTCAGAAGGAAATTTGTATAATCTTGTATAAGCATATTTGCTGCCAAAGAAGAAAGAGATTGACATTTCTCAGAGAGAGAGAGAGAGAGAGAGAGAGAGAGAGAGGGAGGGAGAGGGAGGTGATGCCACTTATCGCTACCACATGAAGGCGACTGGGTTGTATCTGCATTCTGGGGTGGGTGTTATTTATATTCTTATATGAAGACAATTATAAAATGAGTCTGCATGCAAAGGATAGAACATGCAAGAATATATCAGTGTAAAGATCTGTGTTAACAAGAGAGACATACACGTGAAATATTGATACTTACTATAATCAAAAAATTCCGCTCATTCTCTCACAGAGCATATTATTTCCCATGCTTGTCCTTTAATTGGGATACCTTTACCAAATATATTTTATTTGGTTACCAAGTACGCCCAGTTTTTCATTTGGCTCGCTGTCTTGTCACTATTTTTTGATATTGTTAAATATATATTAAAAGTGTTAACACAATTGCAAATATTCACAACAGACGCACAGATACACGGACTCAAACACACGTGAACACAAAGCAAATAACCGTACAAAATAACTTGCCAGGACACAGGCAATCTGTAAACTGATAAAAATATATTGCAAGCTGTGGCTAAGGAAGCATTGTTTATAACAGCAGAAGATAACACGTGCAGTTCATGTTACTGCAATGGTCGCTCGCTAGGTATGTTATGCTAATCACGTGTTATATTGGCAACAAGGCTTTTGCATCTATTGTTTCTATGGAAATGTCTTAATTCTAATCATTGCTATGACGTGTCCATCCCCTCCCATTTATTTAAAGCTTTCCGCCATGTGGTTAGTAACTGTCAAACCCCATCTTGATTGGTGCCGACTATAGTAAACGTTAAACTATAGACATAAGCTTCACAGAAATTTAGATCTCTTTAAAACACACAATTTATTCCAAATAACTTGTGTACCATCAGCCATTATTAATGATTCGAATTGTTCATTACTTGGCCATTCTTTAAAATTCTGTCAACATTCACTTGTTTCTCGTGATGTTATGGAAACAGTATGGAATTTTAAGGCCAGCATGTAGCGTCCAGTTGTTAAACATTTGATTATCGCTGTTCTCTTTGTATCTATAATGAAATGTGTAATGTAGCCATTTCTGTAAAGGCTTATTTGGATTAAAATGAAGCAAATCAAAAAATAAGCTTTAGTAAGAACGGTTCGTATAACCACTAATAAAGATAGGGGGTAGAGAAAGTCATGTGAATGTATCACATTAGATTTTTTACTTTCTACACCAAGTACTTATTACATAGAGGAAGTATTGTATTCCACCCAAAAATTCATTGCTGGGAATTCATTAGAAATATTTTTTGAGGAGCTCAACTCAAAAACATAATGTCTATAAAAATCGAACTTGGTATTCAATTCAGTATCTTGTAATGATGCCACAGAAAGATTTTCAAGAAAATGGCTTTGCTCCTTTACATGAACATTTTTCAAAATTTTTGTTTTTCTCAAAAATAGTTTGTGATTGTAATTAAAATGGATGTGTTTAAGATATTTACATAATAAATAGAATGTATGTCTTGAATTTTCATGGAATAAAACGTGAAGTTCTTTTCATTGAGTTATACAAAGTGTATTATTAGAGAGATATCCAGTAAACCGTAAAGGATGGACAAAAATGTTTAACACATAATTTATATAAAGTAAGCTTTTTTACAGCATCAGCCATTTCTGAGATGTTCATTGTTCAAAAGTTTTTGTCATTTTTTTAAAAGTGCTGTCGCTATTCACTTGTTTTTTGTGATGGAATTTCAAGGCTAGCTTATAGACTAGTGTTTAAACATGTGACTACTGATTCAGTTTCTTGTGGTGCCTTCAACGAAATGCGTAATGAAACTGTTTCCACAAAGGTTTATCTCATTGAACATGAAGTAGATAATAACATAAGCTTTTATAAGAATAGTTTGTACAAATAAACGATGGTGGACAGAGAAAGTATGTGAATGTAACATGCAAGATGTTTTGAACACAGAACAGGACATATGTTCCAGGAGGAGAATGACAGTAGTGTCCATTATGTTTGCAGAAAACCTACGCCATCGCCACCAGTTGCTACCAGCACAGGTCAGAGCAGCAGTACTGCGTCAACACCGGTGTCAACTTCCAACAGCAGCAGTACGAGCTCGTGTTCGGGAAATAATCAATCCTGTAGTAAAGAAGCCTGGCCATCGCTTCATACAGGAGCTATGGTTGCTAGCAGTACTGGTGCGTAACATCTTCCATAAAAGTTAGTCTTTACACTCTGACCAGGCAAGTCGACGACGTTTGTCCTGCACCTCACTTGTTGCAACAGTCAGAAATGATTGTGTATAAAGTGTGGCTGGAAAACTGCCAAGAAAAAGTTTGGTTTGTTTAGAGATTTACTAAAAACAACTGCAAAAGTGTGTGCAAGAACAGAGCAACGTATATGTGAGGAAGCCCAGAAAAGTGTAATCAAAAATGTTGAGGCCCCACCACTCCTAGTAGGGAAAAAAAAAAATACATATGAAAAACCTGTTACAGAGTTAGATAATCTCGAGAAAGATGCAATCCATTGTGGTGAATACCACTTAGAGCAGTTTTAAAAGACAGAATAGACTATACAGGGGGTATTATTTTTTACACAACATTTTGAGAAAACTTAGCTTTATATATTGAAAATGTAACAATTGGTCACAGCTTTTGATGTAGAGAAAAGATATTATTGTTGTGAGGGCAAAAAAAAGAACACCCTCATTCCGTTCTAAAGATTCCTGATCGGCCATATATACTTTCAGATTTAGTGTTTCAGTCAAAAAGTGTTGTCAATTGGTATTAAAATATGAATAATATAGTGTTTAAGGAATGGTTTACTGATTTTCTTCGGAGACTGGAAGGAGGATATGTGGTAAAGGTTAGAGATGGACTCTATGCTTAAAGGGGGGGGGGTAATTGAGCTTTCACTGAAATACACATATTGAGACCCTGTGAATCCAAAACAAGCAGTTTTCTGTGAAGAGCATAACTCCAAAAACAAAAGGTCAAATAAATGCCAACCTTGGTATTAAAAGTTCAGCACCTTCCAAGGATGCAACAAGAAGTTCTGATTTCCAAACAATCTTTAACTTGACAATTTTATGTTATTTTTTATTTCCCCAAAAATGGCGTAATTTTTATTAAATTACCATACGAGGTCTGATCAAAAAGTTTCCGGAATGGCTTCACAAGAATGCTGCTGACGCTGAGACACTACATGCAGCGTTCCTTCCCCGATAAAAATGAGAGGTCACATGACCTCCTGTGACCATGCAGTGACGAGGTAGACGCTCTAAAGTGAACACGTGTTTTGCATGTGCTGCAATTTTTCCACGTAGCAAAAATGTCACATTACGAAGAACAAAGAACGAACATCAAATTTTGCTTTAAACTCGATAAAACTGCAACAGAAGCCTATGAAATGTTAAGAACAGCTTATGGGGAGGAAGTTATGGGCAAAACTCAAGCATTTGAGTAGTTTTCGAAATTTAAAAGTGGTGTGACATCAGTTAACCCTTTGTGACGCATAGCGTAGTAAAATGATAAATGCCCTGCTGCGAATAGCGTAGTAGGACATAGTAAATGTGTTTATCGTTTCATATAGGTTCTGCTTATGCTGACCTCAGCTTTTAGGAGCTGTGTTGATGTAAACGTACTCCTGCTGCATTGTTCCAGCGATTTCACAAGCCAGAATGTAATAGCAAACCATAAATAGCACTATTTACAGCCGGGTGCAGTTGTGTAAGTAAGCAGTTTCCTGTCGCATTTATAGCCATATCAGTACCATGGAGGCTGTTCCAAGTACATAACAGTCTAGAAAACATTGTAGTGAAAAGGTATTGGTAACAGACGAGGAAAGACTTGCAGTAGTTTACGAGAAATTAGATCGCGAAAGTAGCTCCGATGAATCTTGGTTTGGTGAGTTAGTGGAAGACAGTGATAAGGAACAAAGTGACAGTGAGAGTGCTGAGATACAGGTAGCAGAACAAGGGGCTAAAGCTAGTGAAAGACAAAACTAAAGCAGTACCGGCACAGTGGACCTCCAATTTGACTTTCAATAAGTTAGAAACATTTTCATCCCCTACAGGTGCAAATCATTCTATTCCTACAGGAAGTCCAGAAATAGATTATCTTGAACTTTTTATAGATTCCAATTTTTACGGAAAAATCGCGGAGTAAACCATCAGATATGCAGCTCAGATTCAAGCTAAAAAGGCGGATCCAAAATGGGAAGTTATGAATTGAAGGGAGATACAGGCCTATTTAGATATTTATATATATATATATATATATATATATATATATATGGGGATGGTGAATTTATCTGAAACCAGAGATTACTTTTTGGGGGATTTTTGCACGTGTCCAATTGTAAGACACGCAAATGACCTTGCTCCGCTTTCAAAATATATCGCAATTCCTTCACGTGAATGACGAATCTGCAAGTCCACGATTAGGGGTAGATTCTTATGATGATCTGTATAAAGTACGACCTGCTTTAGACACAATCAAAAAGTTTGCGAGTGTCTACAAACCAAATTGTGAACTTTCTGTTGACGAAGTGATGATAGGCTTCAAAGGATGCTTCTTTTTAAAACAATATATGCCTGCTAAACCAACAAAATGGGGGATAAAGGCATGGTGTATTGCAGATAGTAAAAGTGGGTATTTATTGGAATGTAAAATCTATCTGGGGAAAAAAGAGGTGAGAAACAGCGATCTTCCACTTGGAGAACAGGTTGTTTTAGACATGTGTGAAAAATATACGGGGTTTTGGCATCACGTATATTTTGATAATTTTTTTACTTCCACGCGGCTAATGAAGTTACTTTTGGACAGGAAAATGTATGCGTATGGTACAACTCGTACTGGAAGGAAAGACTTGCCAAAACAATTTTCAAAGCCAAAAAGTTGAAATTGAAAAGTGGCGAATCTCGCAAACTCCAACATGAAGGTGTAACTGCGGTTGTTTGGCATGATAACAGGGACATTCTTTTATTATCTACAAACTCGTAATATGACAGGGATTGATCTGGCAGACCAAAGGAGGGGAGTATTACGATGTCGGCCAACCCTCAAAAATGGTGGAAATACCTGTTCCATTTTGTAGTGAATATCGTTAATAGTTTTATTATATATGACATTTCGAACAGACCTACTTCTACAGCTCATGGCAGTAGGCTTCTTTACTACATGCAAAATTTAGTGCAACAGTTAATCCCAGACTTCACGTCACGTAAGCGAGCGGGATTTCAGCGTAGCCTACCTTCTGCTACTCCTGCACCAAGTTCTCTTCACACCCTCGTAAAAATTCAAGGCCGGGTGAAATCGTGTGCTCAGTGCATAGTGAAGAAAAGGAAAGCACCATCAGGTCGTGGCATACAGTCACAATACAACAGTGTGACATTGTGTTGTGTAGAATTGGGTGCCTCCTCAATTATGAGGTAAATGGGGTGGAAATTCAAAACTAATACAAGGGTGTACATACGAAACCATTAATAATCTTAAGTGTATATATAACATTTTTATGATGCAAGAGAATAGTCTAGCTAACATGTTATGGACATGCTGCAATATCTTCGCTGCAATAATGGAAGGGATGTAAACATTTTAAGGGTGAGTACCATAATAATTTTGCAGAAATTATTGTATTTATTTTACTTAAGTATAGCAGATTTTATTCCGGTTTTTAATATCCTAAAGTAACGAATTCCATTGCCATTGATATTGCGAAGTTATAAAGATGCATTGCTAAGGGGTGCATGTAATATAAGTGTTGTTTATCTCCAAAGGGGTTGATGTTTGCAGCTATAAGTTATTGAAATAATATTTAATCTTATTTACTTCAAACCAATTTTAAATGAGTTATTAATCAATTTAATTTAGCTACTAAAAGATATAATTATGGGTGTATATAGGTCACTTTTAGTTTAACATCTGTAGTAGCAGCTCAGAATTTAAATGGACACAATTCTGCTTGGAGAACAAATAGCTAATACTCTATGCGCAGCAAAGGGTTAAAGATGTGGATTGTTCAGGCCAACCCTGTTCCAGCAAAACTGATGGAAATATCAATCAGGTGAGGGAAATGGTCTTAAATGATAGACACATACAATAAGAGAACTTTCTGACTCATTAGGACTCTCCTTTGGAAGTGTTCAAAGCATTTTGAAAGACAATTTGGACATGAGAAGAATTGCCGCCAAGTTCATGCCCCGCCTGCTTTCAATGACCAAAAGGAAAGCCGTGTGATTGCCTGCACAGATCTTAAAGAACAGCTATAAAATGGCCCACAGTTTATGGAGAAAATTATTACTATTGATGAAACATGGATTTATGGGTACAATCCAGAAACGAAGCAGCAATCTTCACAATGGAAGAGTCCTTCATCTCCACGCCCAAAATAGGCCAGACAAGTTCAATCCAAAGTGAAGTCAATGATGATTGTGTTTTCTGACATTAAAGGCATTGTACATAAGGAATTAGTGCCACAGGGTCAAACAGTGAATCCAGTGTTCTACAAACAAGGGCTGCAAAGATTAAGGGAGAATGTGCAACGCAAACGGCAGGAGAAATGGAGGAGTGGTGACTGGTTCCTGCATCATGACAATGCGCCTGCACACAAAGCCCTTTTTGTTCACTAATTTTTGGATAAAAATTGGATCAATACTGTTCCCCATCCCACCTATTCTCCAGATTTGGCACCAGCGGACTTTCTTTTCCTGCAACGTAAAATGCGGCTCCGAGGACACCGTTTTGAGGACATTGATGTCATCCATTGCAAATTGCCGAAGGCTCTGAACATGTTGAAAGAAGAGGACTTCCAGAGGTGCTTCCAGCACTGTCAGAAGCACTGGAACAAGTGTATCAACTCCCAAGGAGACTACTTCGAGGGTGACAGTGCAGATTATGTAGTATTCAGAAACTTTTTGATCACACCTTGTATGTTTAAGATATTTACATAATAAATAAAATGTATATCTTTAATTCTCTGGGAATAGCTTGAGAAGTCCTCTTCATTTGGAATGACTTCTGTATAGTTCGTAAACTGTAAGAGAGAGACAAATCTTACTACACAAAAAATATAATCTCGGTAAAGTAAACAATTTGTAACTTTTTTTACTTTCTCTACTACGTATAGTAAGTAGGGGAAGTATTGTATTGCACCCAAAAATTTGAAAACGAGATTTCACCGCAAATACATGTTTTGAGGCCTGAATCCAAGAAAAGTATTTTTGGAAGCGCGCGCGCACGAGTGTGTGTGTGTGTGCGTGCGCGCGCATGTGTGTGGGGGGGAACAGTCGGATAAACACCAAACTTGGTATTTAGGTTCAGTATCTTCCAGATATGCAACATGAAGGTTTTCAAGAAAATCCTCCCTCCCCAGATTACCCTTTACATGGAACATTTTTCGAAAATTTTAATATTCTCAAAAATGGCTCTAATGATTTTGATTATAATATCATATGTTTAAGATATTTTTATGACAAATGAAATGTATATCTCGAATTTTCTGGGAATGTCTCCAAAAGTATTCTTCATTGTGAACGACTTTTGCATAACTGGTAAACCATAAGAGATAGACTACATTTTACTGCACAAAAAAATGTAGAATCGCGTTAAAATACACAATTTGTATATACTTTGAGGCAGTATTTTAATACCTGAATAATTTCAATTGTAATTTTATAGTTGGTAAATTCAATAACAGTCCGCCTTGAAACAATATGTATGTAATTATTTAAATTGTATGTAACAATCATTTCAAATGCTTATTTTTATTGTAAACATATTTTAATTATGTTATGTGAATACTTTATATACTTTAATAATGCAAGAACTGTGAGAATAATAAGTTTTAAGTTGCTAACAATGAGTAATAATGAGGTAATTATGGCAATAATGTGTTTAAAGTTTGATTATATACTGATGATTAAAGCAACGATGATGTAAATTCTGTAACAGTTTTAAAATTAGCCAATCAACAGCAAAGAAAAGTTTTAAGTTAAATACAGAAATTCTATTGGACTAGAATTAGCCAATCAGCGACTTGCATTACCGAAGCTTAAGGATTTTTGACCATTGAGGTTATTCAGTTGCTGGCTAGATTTGATAAGAGTAAAGATGGAAAAATGTGTTCTCTACGGGTGATTAGTAAAAACAGATATATGCACTAGGTGAATGTATAAAAAGTTTCTCACAGTTCTTTTAAAAGTGTAGTGGTTTATAAATATGTGCAAGAAGTTAAAATAAAAGTGAAAATTTAAAAGTTTAATTCTGTGACGTCTACAATAATTGTCATTACCACGCCCTACCCAAGAGACATGACTCTAAATTAAGACTGACGCAGCCGAGGCAAAGATTCAAACAATAATATTACATAAGCATTAAATTCAAACTGATACTCAAAACAACTATTAATACATAACAACTCTTCAAGTTTGCGTAAACATTTACTACGTAACCAGCATCACTTCTTCAAAAAATGGCTCCCATACGTGGGGCAGATAAGCATCAACCATCATATCTTCTTCAACTTTCTTTTTGTTGAGTGAACCATTTTCGAGATATTGCTTGTTATTTTCTTAAATTTTCCAATACTTTTTCTCACATGGGAATTCGTTATTCATTTTTTTTTTTGTCCTGGACATACAAAGAGAATGTAATGCGCTACATAGCAACCAGCTCTTAAAACATTTGTTGACTATCGCTTAAAACCTACCATATTCCCCTTGCATCTACAAGAAAATTAGCAATAAGATTAACATCTTGATTAACATGAAGCATATGGGGAATAAGCATTTGTAAAAATAGTTTGTACAAGAGTAGAGAAAGTCATGTGAGTGTAACACATCAGATTTTTTTTTTTTTTTTTTTTCGGTTTAAGTATTTCTGAGATATTCCTTGTCATTGGTTTGAAATTTCAAATACTTTTCTCAGCTGGGAAGTCAATCCCCCGTGTTGATGCATAGAGCATGGAATTTCAGTCATCCCATAGTGACAATCTTTAAACATCTATCCCATACCTGCTGTATCCTATAATAAAGTGTGTAAATGTGAATTGAAAGTTGTATCTGGATTAACAGGAAGCAGATAGAAGGACAAGTTTTTGTAAGAATAGTGAAAGGCATGTGAGTGTAACACAAGATTTTTCCACATCGAATGTCGTGCAAATGTATAAATTTGATAGAAAAGAAATGTGGTGATGTATACTGTGCCACTCTGTTCAGAACTGAAATTGAGGATTTTGTTTTCAGGAAACGGCAATGGTAGCTCACCTACTGGAAACGGCAGTATCAGCAGTGTTTCCAGTGGTAACAGTAGTGCTGTAAACAGCAGCAGCAGCAGCAGCAGCAACAGTAGCAGTAGTTCCAAAAGCGAGGGTAACCAGCGGAGACAACAGACAAATTTAAAACCAAACAGCACTCATAAGAAAAGACACACTTCTGGCGAGGAAAACAGAGGGTAAGAATTGCTTAGGCTAATTTGGGAAGATTAGTGACCTATGAATAACACTTAAGGTCAAATTCATAGTCGCTTTTACATAAAGGAAATGCTTATTACATAAACACTACTTAAATTTTCAAGCAAATAAGGAAATGCTTATTCATATAAGGAAGCTCTGACTTTTGCTTATATGCAATAAGGAGAGGAGATGCCATCTTGAGTCAATTACCTACAACGGAATTAACGATAATAGTGATTTTGTGGAGTATATGGAGTTTCATAATGAAATTGTACTGCACAGTAATAAGCAGTATTTGCAGAATCCACTTAAACGAATAGTGATGTTGAATTTAAAAGCGATATGGGCTTGCCAAAGCTGCCTCTGCTAAACAAGGTAACCTTAACAAACAGAGGTTATGAAGTTACAGGCTTACTTGAAAAGGTGATATAATAGTATATAATGTTTCCTTTGAATTATGTCTAAAATCCTTTGGCTCCTAGAAAACAAAATTCCGCTGCATTTACTCAGAATCATTTGATAAAATCTTAAAAATAAAATGTGGAAACATTTTTGCAATAAGCAAAGAACATCTCTGCAGTGCTTTCCTCAATCTACTTGCCTAATCATTACAAACGCAATGGATAATTTAACAATTCACACTTCTGTACCATTAATTTGCACATATACATACATTGGGTTATCAGATTCTTGAACAGAGGTTTACAGATTTCACATGTAAAACCACTATTTAAGCCAACATGTAGTTATCGGCTACTTTGCTTTTCTGCTTACTGCTAGATGGTGTAATAATTGTATTTGTGGTTTGCCTCTCTGCAGCATATGCACAGTGTGCAGATTGTTGTCCTGAATACTTCACGCTAGAAAGTAAGATTTTTGGTTTAAAAAGTCCATGAGTAAATACCAACTAAGCTTAGTACATTACAAAAGTCTGATTCCTTACATTCTGTGATGTCTTTGTATCTCAGCAACAACTCTCTTAATTCATTTCTTTCCTGCTCGCTGAAATGTAATGTAATTGTATAACTAATACTACAAACTCTTAACATAATTTACAATCAACTTAATTTTAAACTAAAGTAAACTAATTAATAAATGAATTATTCAAAATTTGCAGACTTTTACCATATGCTCAACAGCTGTTGTGAATAAAACGACATGGAAATGCCGGCTGGCTATGTGGTCATTTACACATTCCTTTGCATATCCAGCGACTGTGAAACAGCTGAACCATGTTGTCACATGTGCTTCAGAAATAAGTAAATGTTTGGTGCTAACTTGAATTGAGCTTTATTTATGGACACTCTTCAACTACTATGGTTGTTAGCATTCTATTCTATATTGGGCATGAATGACTGGAAATTTTACTCAGCGGCCTCTATCAGACTTGAGGTTTGTTTTACTTGCTGTAAAACTACTACATGGGACCACCAACTTCACTTTCCTTCGAAGGAAGCCATGCTAAGGATTTTTGTGGGCGAATAAAATTCATTTCCTTCAGCTGGGTTTGAACCCGCAACCTTGGGAACTAGAAGCTAGCATGGTACTTCTAGACCATGGAGGATGACTCGTTTAGCACTAAGCATATAAGTACTGCCTATGTATACCAATTGGTAATAAGCATTTCCTTATCAAAACGAAATACATACTGTTTAAGCATCTTCTTAGGGCAGATTGATAAGTCCATGACTTTGACAAAAGATAGCATTCTAATCACAGGTTTGTACCCAAGTCTTAAATCTATTCTGGGTATAATTGCAGAAATTCATTGTCATTTGTTTCTTAGAACATTGTTGAGAATGTCTAAAATAAGCAGATGTGTGTTGCCTCGTAGAAAATGGAGAAAGGTGAATTTCGTGTTCTGATAAAGCACTACTTTTGGCGTGGTAAGACGGTGAGGAAAACAGAAGAAAAGCTGAACAAGTATTATGGGGACTCTGCTCCATCACATGCCATGGTTCACAGAATTTCGATGTGGCCGATCGAGCACAAGAAATGCCGTGTGCACAGAACGGCCGGTTGAGGCCACAACAGAAGAAATGGTGAACAAAGTTCACTATATTGTGTTGGAAGATCACCGAGTGAAAATCCTTGAGATAGCCAAGACTGTAAACGGGTGTTTAGGGTATGAGAAAGCTATCAGCAAGATGGGTGCCACGACTGCTCACAGTTGAGAACAAGCAGAATCGTGTGACCCAAATGACTTTTTGTTGTGTTATATCGAAACTTGGATCCATTACTATCAACCTGAAACCAAGCAGCAAACCTGTTCTAAAGAAAGTGAAAACCATTCTGTCAGCAGGTAAAGTCTTTTGGGATTCACAAGGTGTGATAGATATGCACTACCTGGAAAAGGGTAAACGATATCACAGTTTCAAAAGGAATTCTTAAAGAAACAACACCATTTGGTGAAGAAAAAGGTTCTCTCTTGCCAGGATAATGCACCCGCACACACATCAGCCATTGCAAAATTTATGGAATTGGGCTACAAACTGCTACCTCACCCACCATATTCTCCCGATTTGGCTCCAAGCAACTTCTTCCTCTTTGCAAACCTGAAAAATTGGCTCGCTGGGAAGAAATTCACGTCCGGTGAACACATCATGGCAGAAACAACCTCATATTTTGCAGACTTCAAAAAATCATATTTTTGGAAGGGTTAAAAAAATGGAGACACGTTGCACAACGTGTATTGAATTGAAAGACTTATGTTGAGACATAAATGATTTTTTGGAAAAAATTGTTATTTTCTTTAAAAAGTCACTAACTTGATCAATCCGCCCTCATATACGAAATGCTAATAACCATTTCCTTATCAAAAGGAAATACTTAGTCTTTAAGCATGTTGTTTACATATAAGCGACGATTATGAATTGTACCCTTAATCTCCTAAAAGGAAGAAATGAGCTAGGCCATTTGTAGCGCACATTCCAAGGCTGTAGGTATAATATATGAACTGTTATTGCTCCAGCATTACCTAGCAAAGTGAAGCATGCCATGAAACAAAGTACACATTGGCCGGAGCTTCTTTTAGTTTTGTGTCATCTGTGCAGTATCATTTTCATCAGGAAACTCATTCATAATGTAGAAGTGTTATAAAATGGGTTTATCTCTTTACATTTGTATTGATTTGAAATACAGAATTTGTTAATTTGTGTTTTTATAATTTCTCTGTCTCAACAAATCTACGCTTATGATTCAGGAATGATTTTTCACTTTCACAACTGCAAGGTTAAGTTTTATCTTCGAAACCTTTCCCGACAAGGTTTAATTTGTGGGCCCAGCACTGCATGTGATTCAGTTTTTCCATTAAACCTTTCGAGTATTCACACATGCCATCATATAATGTGCAGAATCCCTTGTTATTGCTGCTATGACACAATCATTTTCAATTTTGTATGAGCTCAGGGTGTCCAAAGTAGCATTTGAGCAGTTTTGGTCCACTGGCTGTATCCAGCAGTACCGACGAAGCCAGATTTGTCTGTTCTGTTGCTGGCACAGCAGGACAAAGCAACACATTGTATATGCAACTATCATTTTTACCTGTTGTTTCGTCAGTGATATGAACACGGCTTTATTTTTCGCACCCTCTTTTGTTTTCTCTTGCTTTTTCTATCCCAACTTTGGATCGTATTTTTGCCGAATCCAGTTTCAGATTGCAGGATGTTAAAGTTTCTCGACTGGTACATTTGCCTTTACAAATGCTTTGATAGTATCTAAAATAAATCATTCTTTTATATCTTTCACTCGACTTGCATTAGTTAGCATTTGTTGCAACATGACCGCAAGCTTGGGCAGCATATGTTTATTTGATATCTTGTGCTTCTCCACTGCATCTTTATGTGGTCTTCAGGTTTGAACTCTCTTGTAATGTTACTTGGCTTCAAACCCACTGTAGAATAACATATACTTGTGAGTTTCCAACAATGACGATGCTCGTGAGGTCATGACTCACTAATTCCCACTCTTGGTCATCGATGAACAACTGTACAATCGGGTGCGCCAATAATTAAGATGCCTTTGCCACACCTTCCATCTCTCATTAGGTTACAGAGGAGGTTAATGCCGAGGGGCTAGTATGGACAATCTTTGGGAGGCATATTGTTTCAGTCATTCGGGTGACATATATCAATTCTCCACAGCTAGGCGTAGCCTGTTTACTTTCTCTACTACGTATAGTAAGTAGGGGAAGTATTGCATTCCACCCAAAAATTCGATACCGAGATTTCACCGGAAATACATGTTTTGAGACCTCCTGAATCCAAAAAAAGCATTTTTGGAAACATGTCCGTGTGTGTGTCTGTGTGTGTGTCTGTGTGTGTGTGTGTGTGTGTCTGTGTGTGTGTGTGTGTGTGTCTGTGAACAGCATAACTCAAAAACGAACAGTCGGATAAACACCAAACTTGGTATTTAGGTTCAGTATCTTCCAGAGATGCGACACGAAGGTTTTCAAGAAAATCCCCCCACCCCAGACTACCCTTTACATGGAACATTTTTCGAAAATCCTAATTTTCTCAAAAATGGCTCTAACGATTTTGATTAAAATAACATATGTTTAAGATAATGTCATGAGAAATGAAATGTATATCTCAAATTTTCTGGGAATGTCTCCAAAAGTATTCTTCATTGTGAACGACTTTTGCATAACTGGTAAACCATAAGAGATAGACAAAATTTTACTACACAAAGAATGTAGATCGCGTTAAAATACACAACTTATGTCATATACATTTCTTTTGTTGAGTGAACCGTTTTCGAGATATTGCTTGTTATTTCCTTAAATTTTCCAATACTTATACTTTTTCTCAAATGCGTTATTCATTTTTTTATGTGCTGGACATGCAAAGAAAATGGAATGCGCCACATAGCAACCAGCGTTAAAATATTTGACTAGCGCTTAAAACCTACCATATTCCCCTTGCATCTACAAGAAAATTACCAATAAGATTGACATCTCGATATCTCGATTAACATGAAGCATATGGAGAATAGGCGTTTGTAAAAATAGATTGTACAAGAGTAGAGAAAGTCATGTGAGTGTAACACATCAGATTTTTTACTTTCTCTACTACGTATAGTAAGTAGGGGAAGTATTGCATTCCACCCAAAAATTCGATACCGAGATTTCACCGGAAATACATGTTTTGAGAATCACTGAATCCAAAAAAAGCATTTTTGGAAACATGTCCATGTGTGTGTCTGTCTGTGTGTCTGTGAACAGCATAACTCAAAAACGAACAGTCGGATAAACACCAAACTTGGTATTTAGGTTCAGTATCTTCCAGAGATGCGACACGAAGGTTTTCAAGAAAATCCCCCCACCCCAGACTACCCTTTACATGGAACATTTTTCGAAAATTTTAATTTTCTCAAAAACGGCTCTAACGATTTTGATTAGAATATCATATGTTTAAGATATTGTCATGACAAATAAAATGTATATCTCGAATTTTCTGGGAATGTCTCCAAAAATATTCTTCATTGTGAACGACTTTTGCATAACTGGTAAACCATAAGAGATAGACAAAATTTTACTACACAAAAAATGTAGATCGCGTTAAAATACACAACTTATGTCATATACGTTTCTTTTGTTGAGTGAACCGTTTTCGAGATATTGCTTGTTATTTCCTTAAATTTTCCAATACTTATACTTTTTCTCAAATTCGTTATTCATTTTTTTATGTCCTGAACATGCAAAGAGAATGGAATTCGCCACATAGCAACCAGCGTTAAAATATTTGACTATCGCTTAAAAGCTACCATATTCCCCTTGCATCTACAAGAAAATTACCAATAAGATTGACATCTCGATATCTCGATTAACATGAAGCATATGGAGAATAGGCGTTTGTAAAATTAGATTGTACAAGAGTAGAGAAAGTTATGTGAGTGTAACACATCAGATTTTTTTTTCATAGGATTATGCTAGCATGTAAGAGGATGGTTTACCTAAGGTAGGCATGGAGTGCAAGTCAATATTCAAGAATGGAAAATACTAAAAGTAACCAAAAATTGCAACTTTTTATGCACTTTAATGTATACTGATGACCAGCACTGAGAATTGGGCCAGAAACCAAAGTTATTGAAACACCTGTTTTGTTCTTAACCAAACATTTACTTCCTGAATATGAAAATATTATGCAAATTTATATGAACCTCCGAATATGGTGCTATTTTGCGAATTTGTTGGAATTTTGCTTTATTTACTAAATTCCCACTTTATTGTGATTTAAATTCATGCTTCTAATGATCTGAAATTATTATGCAAACAAAATAACTTTACAATGCAAAATGCAAAAAAAAACTAACACCTATACCCATATGCATACTTGGAGATGCTGTGGAGGGTCAGGAAAGATCCCAGTTAAAGAAAAATTCCCCCGCCCTGTCTGGCACCTCTTGAGTTGAGAAGTTGGAATGCTGATCACTCGATCACAGAGGCAGTCCAGAGATTTTTCATAAGAAATCTAGATTAAATATAGAGATAGATGGTTTAGTTCATATGGGATAACATGCAGTAAGTCGATGAGCATGGCTGTTTGTACACTGACTGTCAATTTGGTGATAAAAAGAATCATTGTACATTTTTAACAAGCCGATCCAAGAGATTTCTGCCTGACATTGTGAAATTGTTTGACAAACTTTTGTGTTAAGGAGCAGAGTAACAAATTAATATGATACAGGTACACTTTCAACTTAATTGCTCGGACTAGTTTCAAGAGCCATTGCTCCCATTATCAGCTGTCTTGGTCTGGGCAATGAGGCAAAACTGGAGCTATCTGATGGTATCTTAATGAAGCTTTATAGATCATCTGTTGGCTGGATTTCGAAGTTCATTGTTTGATCACTGCTTTAGGCAGGTAAATTCTTTCCCATGTTGTGAATGCTGTAGGGTTTCAGAATTTTAACATTTGGGATTATGTTGTGTGGGGTCCAAAAATGACTTGCTATTGCTGATTACACAAGTCTACAATTTTTTAAAAATTCTAAGGAACTGACTTAAAAGTGCGTGATTTATAGTAATTTGGCCATGCTGATTTCGAAAGTGCCATCCGTTTTTTTCCATCACCCTCAGTTCTTTTGTTATGATACCCTTTCTTATTAAGGGGTGTCGTCAATCCGTATCTCACTAATACTATATTAGTGCAGATAATACTACTGTCCGTGAGATTTAAGTTGTCGTGTCCCTTTTAGACAGAGAAAGAAATACTCACCATCTCGCTCTCGCTCTATGGTGATGCAGGCAAAGCAGACACCAGCCAAACACGCATCAGTGGCAGAATGCCCCTCCTCCTCTCCGACCGGTTGTTGTTCATTCTCCGATTCACCATCAGAGACTTCAAACGAATATTAGTACTCATCTTCCGATTCTTCTAAATTTATGACTAATCTGTCCGTAATTTCATCTACCAGACCGTCTTTCTCCCAGTAAAACTGTTCAGTGCTTTGTACATGCTCACACGCCCTTTTCCAGTTGTCTGGAGTCACTTTTGTAATCGCATTATCAAACAACGCTTTTACATCACCACTTTTAAATGAAATATTATGTTTGGCAACATCGTTCTTGACTTGCGCCCATATAAGTTCTATAGCGTTAAAATCACAGTGATAAGGTGTCAACCGTACTATGGTATGTCCATGCATTTCTGCTAGTGTATCTATTTCATAAACTTTGAAATTGTTTTTCAATTTAATTTTTGTCGCTCGGGGATCAAACTCAATAGTTCTATTACGGAGCCATTCCTGCATATGGGATTTGAGTGAAGATGAAGTGGGTGCTTTATTAATTTCTATGGAATGATAAGGGGCATTGTCCATAACGATGACACTATTAGAAGGAATGTTAAGTAGCAGTTTATTAACAAACCAATCCTTGAAAATATTGTTATCCATTTCTTCATGGTAGTCTTTACTGGATTTTGACTTAAAAGTTAGCAAGGCAACCCTGTTGAACATCCAGCATGTACAACTATAAATCGCTGTCCTTTGCCTATTGGTGTTTTAAGAGGGAAATCATTTTCATCACCGTCACACTTCCACACCTTATTTCTCGTATGGTTTATATTTACCCACGTTTCGTCAAGGTACACTATAGACCTACCAGTAGCCCTCAGTTCCGTCATTCGTCTTAAAAGCTGAAATCGTTTAGAAACAATATCCATTCGTTCCATTAAAAAACGCCTTCCTTGCGAATTTTTGCTATAACTGAAATTAAGCTTTCTAAGAATTTTTCTTACCGACCACACGCTTCCTTTCAGTAAGTCTTGAACTTTTAACGCCTCATAAATGTCCTGCAAACTAGGCAGAAATTCCGTACGATATAGCGAATAGATTGTTCGCTTAATAGCAGCTGTCGTGAATGAGTCTATTTCTGTTTTTTGCGATCTCCTATTCGAGCGCTTCTTGCCAGGAGTTTGCAATCTACCGCCACTAGCTTCAGTATTTTTGTGTTCTTTTAAAATTTGCTGGACGGAACGAGCAGAAATACCTGTAGCAGCAGCAGTTCTCTCAACTATACTAGTCACTGAAATAGTCGGCTTTCCACATTTCAACGCGTCACATTCATCACTGAAGAAACTGTGAACTTTGACTACCATTTCCCTACCATCTGATTTTAGAACTTTCCCTCGAGACCCAATTTGAAACAATACAAATACAACCAAAACTACTAGAAAATAATTCAACATTATATCCATATGCTGTAACACTGAAAACATCTTGCATATCGTGTAAAACCACAAAACACCAAACTCACAGTTCCGCAGCTCATACGCCACTGTAACCTTCAGTCAGCATACAATAGAAGCGGGAGGGATACGAGCTTCTGCGGGTCTGGAATTTCCACAAATCGCAAGAAAGAAGTGGTTGCTGTTCCACCCCCTGTGCTAGACAAGGACAGCACTCTGTGTGAGACAAAGACAGTAGAAAACCTGCCTAGTTAAACCTCACAGAGTCTAGACCTATGCACATAAAATTTATATCACACAATTCAGGAATACAGTGAGTATGTGAAATTTTTTATGGAGTTTTCTATAGGACATAATTTAAAAAAAAAATAAAATGTAGATTTTTTTTTTTTTTTTTTTTTTTTATTTTATTAAATTTGTATCATCGAAACAAAGTAGCAACTCAGAATGTAAAAATATCAGATCTCTATATCTCGTTCTGAAATAATGGCTCATTAGTGAGATAGGTGTTGACAAATTCTCTAATTTTATTACATCACGGATTTGGTTGGATGCATCGTCAGAAATCGGACATTTGAAGTTCTTATTCATCTATCATACAAAAAGTAAATGTTATATGTGGAATTTACTATTACATTACCTTTAGACTCCGGATACTGAAGCAATTGGGAAGCTTTTTCTTTAGGATTTTCTTTTATGCAAAGATGGATCTTCCTGCTGAAGAAACCAACAATAGTCACTCATCATGGAGGGATCCAATCTACCTTGATATCTACGTTCCATTTGTAGTATATCGTGGTGAAAACGTTCCCCTTGCTCATTACACCCAAATTCTCAGTCCAAGTGCGAATGTAGAAAATGCATTTTCAAAGACATCCTGCAACCTGTAGTTAATTAAAAGATCATTGATAAGTATATCACTATTTTGTACTTTTTTGTTACCTAGAAAACCATTCACCACGCAGCAAGTTCAGTGGTATTCAGCTTAGCCTCAAATTGTGAATTCTTAAGCAGTTGTCTTATCTGTGGACCAATGAAAATTCCTTCTTTAATCTTGGCTGCACTTATACTGCGAAGCAGTTCTGTTAAACAGAAACCTTCCCCTTTGTCCATTCCCTTCACAAAGATTTTCATAAGCCCAGTTTTATATGTAAAGGCAGAAGATACACATTTAAAGGCTTGTGTTTTATATTCTGCTTCCCTGCTTCGAATTCTTCTCTCTTGGGTCACTCTTTGACTATGTAGTGTTGTTGAATAGCCCGACTATCCCACAGGCACAGGAAACAACAGAATTTTGTGAATCCACTCTGTAATCCTAGGAGAAGTGCAATAACTTTCAAATCACCACAAATATGTCAGTTATGTTCCTTGTATTTAATGGCTTCTAGAATCAGTGACATATTTTTGTGTGTTTCTTTCATACCAACTGCATGGGCCACAGGCACAGATGGCAGTTCATTGCCATTGTGAAGCAGTACAACCTGCAAACTAATTTTAGAAGAATCTATAAATAAATGCCAATCCTCAATATTGTACACAATAGGTTTGTTCCAACATACGGTTCTGAACGGGTTCCGAACTAATTCCAACACATGCTAATGCACATGCGCCAGTCCGGTACGCTCACAGAACTAATTCGGAATTTTGTGTGGTTGGAACACTACTTGAACCATTCGCGTTCTGTCACGGCCTTCTTCGTTGCACGGTCAATCAGAAGACGATCAAATATCTACGTTTACAGCGTTGATGAATGAAATCAAACTCCGTAAGCGGTTCTTTCATACTGATTCCAGTCCTAATATTCGAGCAAAAATAAATCGCGTTCGTTTATCGGCTTAAAGCCATTGATACTGAGTTATTGCGAATAACAATTGTAATGTATAGATATTATATTTAAACCAGAACCCGGAAAAAGTAATTTAACACAATTCCAATTTAACATTAGGTTTCCTGCTACAGAAGCTTCTAAACACAATGTTTAATTTAAAACTCCAATACTCTGAGACAATGACACCCCACATAAATTCTATTCCGAACGTAATGCAAATAATACAAAACTACATGGTACCAATTTATGCTTATGATCAGGGCTAGAATTTTTAGTTGCAAATTTCAGATGAAAAAAGGAAGGAAAAAGGTGCTCAAATAAGGTGAAAAAGGCACAATAAGGTGCTGGTTTATTTAAGGGGATGCACAACTGAAATTGCTATTTTCTAAACTATCCATTCAATTGGGCTGAACTTTTTATTTCTTTATATATAATTGTTTTGTGAATTATAGCCCAGTCTTAATAATTCACGGAACTGCGCGGTTGAGGTTATTGTCGTCTCTGCCTGCCCAGGCTTCGTCTCCACGTAAACAGATGACGTCTCTCACAGCAACAAACTCGCATTCACGAACAGCAGACTACTGATTCTGGTGGAATAGAATCACTCATTGTCAATTGCATTATTGCGGGCTACTTTATAGCAGTAAAGTGAGAGAAAGAGGTTTTCGTCGAACACACAATTATTTTCCATTGTTGCGGGTGTGCTTTCAATTCCCGCGCGGCGTTTACTGAGAGGTAGACTTACTATTCGCTTGTACACAGCAAGCTGAGGAGACGTTAATTGAAAGTTAAAGAATAAATTGGAATGGAACTTAAAAGAAAAAAGGGGATTATGGGCATGGTTGGGGGGAAATGCTATAAAGGTGGCAAAAAGAGGTAAAAGGTCCCAAAATAACGGAATAATGTTTAAATGGAAATAATCCTCTTCTTCGGAAGTCGATGCATCATTAAAAAGATCACTGTCACCTTCTAAATCACTCATTATTGTTATCTTTGAACGCTGTTTTGCTCCCTGGCTTTGTTAGACGTTTGTTCTTTTCAAGTATGTCGCCATACTACTCAACAGCGAGCAACTGCTTACCAAACACCTTTGCTATTCCGTATTGAGAAATAAACACGAATGGAGGAATAAATTACATATTCAAATTTATTTTCTACTGAATACAGAGAGTATGTCGCTTTTTCAATACTCTGTCGGGTTTGTTCCAAGCGATTAGAATCGATTCTGAATTAACTGAGTATGCGCTGTAGACCATACAATCTGCGCATGTCTGGAATTTTCAGTTCCTATTCTTAATCACGAACCAATTACACTCGTTCCGAACTAGTTCCCAAATACGTTGGAACAGCAAACTGGAAATTCAGAATTGGTTCTGAACTGATTCTCTGTCGTGTTGGAACGCCACTTAGCTACTGCGCACACTCAGATAATTCGGAATCGATTCTGAATCGTGTGGGAACAAACCTAATGTTTAGTTTTGACATCAAGCCAGTCACATCACAACAAACGCAGTGTGAACCGTTTTGCCTAAAGTATGGTAATAGGTGTTGATTCCTATTTTGAAAAATGGTAACTTTAGTGTCCGGTCCAGTAAATTCCACTCCTGAAGTCTTGAAGCCAGGATGAAGTAGAAGATTTGTTACGTAATTTTAACTTGGAGAAGGTTATGTTGTGCTGCTTTTGATTTTGTTTGGTTAGGTAATTTTAACTGCCCCATGTATGGGTGCCAACTTGAAGTAGTTTCACGTAAATATGTTTAACTTGAAAATAGTAGTTTGTTAAAGTAATGTTTAATTTGGAGATCGTATTGCTTACGTAATATATATGTTTAGACTTGAAGAAGATGGTATGCTTACGTAATTGTATTTTTATGAAATATTTATTTAGTTGCATTTAAGGAGTTCCTAAAACACGCTTTGGGCGTTGGTTTGAATTTTGTTGATTATGTAATAGTTACTGTTATTATACAATATGCTGCTACGTACGAGAAGCTGATTTCAAGATGTGTATTTTGTTATTACACTATAATATTTAACTTTGTTATTAACACTGCTTCTATATTATTTATGTTTATGTTTGCCTCGGCTGTGTCAGTCTCATTTTAGAGACATTTTTCTCTTATTCAGGGTGCGGTGCAACAAGAATGTAGACATACACAGAATTTAAGGTTTTAAAATTCACTTTCTTTATTAATTCTTGCACATTTTTATAAAGCACTACACTTTTTAAGAACTGTGAGAATCTTCAATAATTTCACTTAGGTAACACGTATACATATTTTACGATTCACACGTAGAGAACACATCTTCCATCTGTTCACTACCAAGGCTTCCCAGCAACTGAGTAACTCTCAACGGTTAAACCTGTAAGCTTCGGTATTTCAATTCTCTGATTGGCTAAATCTAGTCCAATTGAATATCTGCATTTTATTTAAACTTTTTCCTTGCTAATGACTGGTAACTTTTCAAACACTGTAACTCATTATTGCTACAAGGTTTAACCTCATTGTTAGCAACTCAAAACTTATTATTCTCACAGCTCTTGCATTATCAAGGTATATAATGTATTCACATAACATTAATAAAACATGTTTACAATAAAAATAAGCATTTGCTATGACTGTTGCATACAATTCAAATAATTATTACATTTATTTAAAGGTGAGTCGGAATTGTAACACTAACATCACTTAAGTTTAGTTAGTGTTACAATTCCGACTCACATCACTGTTTCTAGCTTCTTTTCATTACAATATCAACGTAATTATTACATATTGTTTCAAGGCAGGCTGTTATTGAATTTACTTATTATATAATACAAATTGAAATTATTCAGGTATTAAAATACTGCCTCAAGGACTTCAGCGTCTTGCTTTGACAGGTGTAAGTCGCGCACTAAGTCGTTAAGTTCGTTTTGTGAAGGAAAATGTGGATTTGTTTGTTCCACAACACTGCAAGATGATGACTCGCTGGATGTTAATTCCATTGCTCTGTTTCTGAATGTTCTTGCCAATTACTGGTAAGCCATTCCCATGAGGTACTGGTCTGATATAACATTTTATGTTTATTTCTTGATGAAAACCCTGTTATTTTGGTTTGCAGAAATAAGTCATTGGTATGATTTTCTTGTTCGCGCAATATCATTGGAACTGCAAATGGCATGTGCTGTTTCTCCCCTTTTCATCCACTCAGTCAGTTTTACATAGCATCGGATGCAACTTATATGTGGTGCAAAACGTTTATCTTGGTCACTGAGCGGACAGGCAATGTGCAGTTTACAATAGTGTTGTAATTTGTTTACTAGTTGTGAATTCTCCGCAGATGTAACAAAAACAATCCAGGGAATTAATACATGCACGTTTCTGCTTCGTTGTTTAAGCATAACAACCACAGCAAAGTTTAAAATTCCACACTGTATGAATGATGTAGAACACGGTTTCAACATGGATACTAGTTAATAGAAATCTAACATCACACTCTGACAAGTTCTATAAACACTGCTGCAGTCATTCGCTTCACATAAGGTCAGCAGTTCTAGTCAGATAAGCTTGCGCAAGTAAGTATGCATGCAGATGGGGCGAAATTGCCAAGCAGCGAAAAACATAAACAGCAATAACCTTTTTTTCCCTGATGTGATAGAAACATTCTGTTTTCAACATTGTAATCAGTACATTATTTGCAATAAAATCCCTTCCCAGTTCCCAAAACCTTGCAAAGTTATGTTTTCTGCCTGTTTGTATTTGATACATTGGAAATGCTGTTTCAGTGTACCTCTTTGTTTTTCCTACGTATTCTTGGTTGCAGTCTGCACAACTGATTAAGTGAATGCCAGATTTTTATTTTTCTGGGATTTTATTGTTGAGAGCAAATTCTGTATTACTGTGATGCCAAGGATATGAAGATTTTTTGTAACTTACTGTCTAGCCAAGGGTACACTTATTGTCCACATGAATATCTTGTCCTGCTTTTGGGGAATTTGGATATTGAGACTGGGGGTGTCCCTTAGATACTTTGGTCTCTTGAATATCGCTATTTTATCAATAAGGTTGCAGTCAAAGCAACTGAGGGCTACTGTGAGATGGGTGTGGTGGTATTCTTGTATAAATTCTTCTTGACAGTGATTTTGACCAGTCTGTTAGACTATTGAAAGTGGCATGTTGGTGTGGTTTCGGATTGAAGCTGTTTTTCTTGATGTAACTGTCTGTATCTCTTATTTTCAAATCTAAGAAAGGTAGAAGTGCTTCTTTATGTATTTAAATCGTAAATTGTATATATTTGTCTTACAAATTTAAGAGTTTCAAAGCATTGTCTATGAATTTGGATAGTACAAGGTGAGCCAAAAGACTCCGAACTGCCTGCGCAGTGTTTTTCCTGCTTGTATCCTCAGCGCTCGTTGCCGTCTGCCGCTATCATAGAAAGTTGCGGATAAAGCCTTACAACATTTTTAAAACTACTTTTAAAGGTTGATATTGTAATGAAAAGAAGCTAGAAACAGTGATGTGTATTGAATTTATTTAAAGGTGAGTCGGAATTGTTACACTAAACTTAAGTGATGTTAGTGTAACAATTCCGACTCACCTTTAAATAAATACTTTTAAAGGCTTTACTTACCAACTTTATGCTGAAACTGGCCATCGTCGTCGTCCATACATTTTTGACACCTCTTTAGGAAACTATCCATCATGGAATTTTTAGGGGGAATTTTCCAAACAATGACCAATGTCTAATTATCCTCGGTAAGAACCGAATGCCGTCTTTGCAGATTTCTTAGCCTGAACACTTCTTGTGTCCTGAAATTTACTGTAAAGTTCATGGATTGTTGTACGGCCTGGAACTTTTACACCTGGAAATCTTTCTGCAAATCATACTTTCACTTGCTGAGCTGACTGAGTTAACATATACAAATCATAAATAAATACACGCTGTGCAATAGAAAACACATACTGAGCCATAATATAGTCTGTGACTAAGTACAGGACAAAATAATAAATAACTCGTAATAACTGAACTACATCACATCACTGTCAACTCAAAACTGCACTTCACATGCACAGCAAAGCCAAGCCACAGCAGCGTGACTTTGTTTATAGCAGCAGTGCATTATGTTTTTATGATATTTCCACACGCCCAGTGGAAAAACACAGCGCAGCCGGTAATATTGCTCATAAAATACTTCTCCGGGGTAACTTATAACATAAAATGTACAAGACAAACCCACACACCCTGGAAGAATTAAAACAAAATATCCACCAGGAAATTTCTCAACGTGAATTACGGCGAGTGATGGATAATTTCCTAAAGAGGTGCCAAAAATGTAGGACAACAACGGTGGCCAGTTTCAGCATCTCCTTTCGTAAAGTTGGTAAGTAAAGCCTTTAAAAGTAGTTTTAAAAATGTTGTATGGTTTCATCCGCGCCTTTCTATGATAGCGGCAGACGGCAACGAACGCCGAGGACGCAAACAGGAAAAACACCGCATAGGCAGTTTGGAGTCTTTTGGCTCACTCTGCATTATCCAAATATGTCAACATGTTAGTTATGTTTTGAATAAACAAGCAAAGGATTTAGTGATACATACTTAAAAACAGCTCAGGAATAAATAGGCCAGGAATGACGATAGGATTTCATATGGCTAAACCTAACATCTGCTTATAAAACTTCTGGTTGATGCAGAGTTCAGTGAGGGAATGGTAGTCATCTGTTTCTTCTTTTGAGATGTCTATATCTGCAAGTAATCATGAAAGTTCATTGGTCTGAATACTTGGGAACTAAGCTTTTATATCAAATGAAATTAGTGTCTTCTATTTTAACTTCAGTATCCTTCAAGTTGACTACCACTTCCAGTGAGTTTTCAAATCTGTAAAGGAAATTAACTTTTCGCTAACATATAGGTAATTTGTACATTGGAGTGACTTGTTATTCACAATGGGTCTCTGCCATTTCCAGGTTTATGAATATTTGGGAGTCCATAGAAATGTGGTAATATGAGATTGTTTGGTTTCTTCTATTAGAATGTACAGGTGTTTGAATTCATGCAGAACTTCCACATAGCTCGAACTACATTAGCAGACATTGAATTAACCAGCAGCTCAGAGACCAAGTAATAGTAAAACAAAAATGACAAACTGAATATCTTCCAATACAATAGGAACACCAACAATAAAGTTATCACATTTCTAAAAATGAAACCCATGGTATACACAAAAACTAAATAGGAAAATAAAATAAGTCACTTTGGACCAACAAGGGCTGAAAGGCAGTTACATATATTTGTGGAACTAAACTATGTACACCAGAAGAATAAAGTAGGCATAAACAAATCACCGGTTTGTATCACTCCGCTCCAAATGAGGTTACGCCCACCCTCCATCAGGTATCAGTAGTTAATTATGTTCACTTTATTGAACACATTTACCCATACGGTAACTGTTATGAGTTTTTCACTCTAAATAACATACAGCACGCTAGTAACAGAAATTGCTATTTACTTACGTCATCTCTATTCGTCTAATCTGAGCTTGACATTGGTTGAATGCCCTCCAGGTCGGACGTCTCTGTGTTCTTTTATTCTATGGAGAAAATCTCTACGCCATAAAATGTCATCTCTGTCCACAAAAATACTTTTTCTTTTCCTGCTGACAAACTTGAAACCTATCTCCAGGAGCAACTTGTGGAGGGAGGTTCGTTTTAAGTTTGGGAGGTCCGGATCAGAGTTAACTGCAAACAGCACTTTGTTTAAGGTGGGGGGTTCATTGTTAATAAAGAACTGGTGAACTTTTCTGTGGATTGCTGACCTCACAAACATCATCCAGCACTCATCTCGCATGTGGTCTCTTCTTGCCAGGAGTTCTAACCTCACCAACTGTGGATTTTTCTTTGCGTGCGCTGTAAACACTTGAAATTGACACACCAGTAAACTCAGATGTTAATTTCACCACACCATTGATAGCAAGTTCTGGATATTTCTCATAGAACTTGTTGTACACGTTCAAAACTATTGTCTTCTCACCACTATGTAAAGGCTTTCCACGCTTATGTTTAACAACACCGGTTATTTCCGCCATGTTGATACATACTAAGTGTTTTCCTCCTTCCCAAACCAGTTCCAGCAACCAATCAGTGTCGTTACAAATTAATTTATTTATCATTTAATATATTGAGTTGAACTATGCTTAGTACTCAGTAGTTTGTGCTTTATGAAATTAAGTGAGCTTGAAACCTTAGTATTTAGTAACACTTTTGAAGGAACTATTTAGAGGGCGGAAGCATCCAGCAAACCGTGAAGTAGGCGCACGAGGTTTAGTTTGACCTTTTGATGAAGATAGAATAAGTGTGCTGCTCTGTTTCAGGAGGAAAGCCAAGGAGAAATCTCAGCAGTCAGCACAAGAAGATGGAGGGCCTAAATCATCACACAAAGGAAACAACTCAAGATCCCATGAATCCAGTCATCACAATTCTGCCTCATCCGCACGTTCGCCCCACAATTCCTGTTCCTCCACTTCCAGCGAAGCCATGACAAATGGACCAACCACAGAGACGGAATTAGATATTCGAGAAAGTGACACTGAAAATGTCATAAATACAGGCCCCAGCATTAAGCAGCAGCTGTCCAACAGCGGCCGAATCCTTCCAGCAAACCATAGAGCCACATTGTTTGAACCAGACAACAATTCGTTCTTCTCTACAAACACTTTCACCAAAGTGGCAGCCAGCACGTCAGGGGCAGGTAGGTCATACATAGTAATGCTGCTGAGCATTTGTATTTCTGTTTTCTCAAATGTTGAAACACATTTAGAAACTTTATTAAATAAAGAAAATATAGTGCATTTTACTTTCTCTAGTACGTGCAGTAAGTATTATGTTCCACCCAAAAATTGGATGTAGAGATTTCACCAGAAATATATGTTTGACGGCCCTGAACCCAAGAAAAAAGGAGTTTTAGAAAAAGATTTGCATGAGTGAGTGTGATCAGCATAACTCAAAAACAGGTAGTTGGGTAGATACCAAACTTTGTATTTAAGGGGACAAGGTAGTCTGAACACATGCAAATTACACCTATAGGGTGGCATGCACCATGTTGGAGTAAATTGCTTCGGAAGTAACGTTTACTAAAGAAGTCCCCTTACGGAAGTAGGTTACTATGGGAGCACTTTACCCCGAAAGTAACGTTGGAGAGCTCAATTACAATTTACTCTTTTAGTTAAGACTACGGAAGTAAGAGCTTATTACTCCCGAAGGTATTGTTTTATTTGCACGATTTACTTGATGCAATCATGAATAAGCTTATGTGCGATAGGAAAAGGGGAGAAACGTCAGCGAAAGAGGTAAATGTGTGTTGGTAGAAATAAAGAAAATCCATTTAAACAATATGAGTGTAAAAAACGTGTGATAACCTGGATTACGTTGGTCTTCAAAGCCAGTGAGATACCGCCAACACTCGCAACGTGCGTTCCTAATTACTTTTTATTTTAGGTTTATTAGGTTTTTTTTTTTTTTTTTTTTTTTTTTTGTTTTTTTTTTTTGTTTTTTTTTTTTTTTTGGCGTTTCTGATTTACGGGAGGTTAGGTTAGGGTTTGGTTGTATATAAGCTTAGGTTCCTGATTCATGGGAGGTTACATTGTTTTAAATGGGGACCCAAGTAATGCAAAACAACCAAAACGTGTTATAAAGATGCTGGAAAGTCGTGATTGACGAGTTTAATAATTCTAGCAACCGGAAATGTACTGAAGAGCAGCTTAAAATTCTAGAAACAATGTTTCTAATCTTCACTTTGCACCGCAGATTACTTGTGTGTTGATAGAGAAATACCCTTTCTGATTTCAGAAAAGTTCACCATATTCACGGATGGGTACAAAATAGTAACATGCGTGCAGTCAATTCCACACACAATGTGTGGGAAATGTGTGAAAGTGAAGAAGAATTGCTTTTATTTCCTCGTGTATATTTATATGTGTAGGTATCTTGTTCTTAACCTCAAAAGCGCTCTAACAGCGCAGTGAAATATACAGCCAGCAGACAGTTGGTGAATGTTTATTTATAAGCTCGCTTGTAATACCGGGATTACGATGAACTTCACTTAACGTGACATGAAAATTCTGGTAAACTAAAGGTATAATTGACATGCACTTAACGTAATGGGAATGATTCTTGATTCATAGTTCTTTTATTACTTCAAGCTAGTACCGATTGGTTCTAATTACCATGTGAAATCAAACTTGACGTAACGGGAAGGAGAAGTTTGATGCCAAACTTTTAAGTTACATCGCGTTAAGTCAGTTGTAAATATCTCCATTTAATACAGTGTAAGACTGTCACATTACATTAAATTCATCATAATGCCGGCTCAAGCTTCTGAAATATTCCGGTACAAAACACTTATAGGACACATAACAATAATTGCAATTTGGATTATAGAGCTGAATTTGTGTCAGAGTTTTGTGGAAATGTTCTCCAAGCAGGTTCAAAAGGCGTGTATAAGATTCTTTCTGAATACCGAAATGTTGATTGAACCTTCTCTCTGTATAAGTATCATATGGTTCTCGCATACCACTATTGCATTTCCATTTTTTTTCTTTTCTTTTTTTTTCCGTCGATCAATGCAACCGAAGTAATCGCTGTCATCGAGATCATCAATGTTATCTAAGTAATCCATAAATGTGTCAAAAACATCTTCCTCCAAATACAATACGGTATTTACTTCAGTCGACAGGTTAGTTACTCCATCCAGGTCACAAGAGTAAATTCTAACCTATATTTGTGCTCTCTTTAATTCCGTAGTAACATACTACATGACAGTGCTCTCCGACATTTACTTCTACGATAATTTAATCTGGGAGTATCTGAAAGGAGTAAAATTCTTCAGAAGTAGTTTACTCTCACATAGAAGTCGCCGAGTGTTGACTTGAATAGTAGTTTACTACGAAAGTAGAGCTTACTCCAGGTTGGTGCACGCCACCCTAAGTGTGTTAAATTACCACTGCTCTTAAAGTTCGCAATTGTTTTTCGTGAAGTTTATATGAATTATTGTATAAATAATGGCACTTATTTCATAGCTTATGTAGTTGAGTCCATAAAAATTATTTCATTCGACAGAAAAATAATAAAATGTACTCTTAAAACATGTACCTTTTTCTCGATACTACTTACAATACAGAATCAACTTTAGCGTTCTTGTTCTTAGTGTAATCAGCTATCTTCTAAACAATTACTTAGTTATGTGTATCAGTTCACCAGAAATTGAAAAAAGAATTATTTGCAAAGTCAAAACATAAAAATGTGGAAAATCTGCAATGTTGTTGCTTTTTTAATATCACTAATATACATTATAAAATTATGATTCTGGTTCAGAAAGTTTAACTACTTGTTGTATACGTGTACTGAATATTTCAGCTCTCTATCTCTCATACTTTCTGAGAAAAAGGTACAAAAGTATCCAAAAATGATGTTTTGAGAAAACAATTTAAAGTTTGAACGTTGCAATTCTGGCACACTTCAGTACATTCCAGGGTCATAATTAGCTGCACCTTCATTCCTGGATTGCTTCTGGTTTTCTGATTGTCTTCTCTTGGTCCTGGCCTCTTTTGTTAAATACTGAACTGCTGGCTGGGCATGACATAGTCGTTCATTGTTAAAATATACAAAAATGTTCTAAAAAGGGGCGTTGCATGACAGCTTTAAAGGAATACAGACTAGCATTTAAATGTCTTAAAAGCCTCTTAACCGCCAAAAAGTATATATTTTCTGAAACTGGAAATAATAGAGATTTTATTAGTGCTTAAAACAAAAAATGTGATTTTTTACCATTTCAGAGTAGCTTGTCCCCTTAAGTTCAGTACCATTCAAAGATGTGACAAAGATTTTCAAGAAAATCTCCCACCCTAACTGCCCTATATATGGAATGTATTTCAGAATTTTTAATTTTCTAAAATGTGGCTATAACGGTTTTGATTAAAATACTATACATGAATGATATTTACATGACATTTAAAATGCATATCTAGAATTTTCTGGGAATAGCCTATGAAGTCCACTTCATTCGGAAGGAATTTTATATGACCTTGTGTAACCTGTAAATGTTAAGCGATAAATGAAAACAGACTACATAAGAAATGTAGATCTATTTAAAACACAGTTTATTTCAAAATAACGTTTTTTGTAGCATCAGCCATTTCTGAGATAGCCATATTAATGGTTTGAATTGTTGAATACTTAGTCTTTTGAATTCTTAAACATTTGACTATCGCTGTTCTCTTTGCATCTATAATGAAATGTGTAATGTGGCTATTTCTGTAAAGATTTATCTGGATTAAAATGAAGTAGATACAAAAATAAACTTTACTAAGAATAGTTTGTATACTCACTAATAAATGATAAAGGGTAGAGAAAGTCATGTAAATGTATCACATCAGAATTTGTTTTATTCGATAACCAAGAAACCTTCAGTATACGCCAAAGTAATTTGTTATTTATTGCATACTATATTTATGAATTAACTTTTTTTTTGTACAATTTGTTTATAATTTTATATAATATCCCCTACTCGTGTATAAATTGTCTGGTGCTTGGCTCCCAGGCCTTATAGTTCACTGAGCTGCTCATTCCTTCTCACATTTCGTACTTTTCTAGCCCATTTTTCTCTTACCTTCCTTAAAACCTCCCCCCTGGCCTTGATTCTCTTTTCTTCTTTCTTTGTCAACATTTTCATAGTTACTATTTTTCTATGCATACTTTCCTCATTTCTTTTCCCCCATGTTTTCTCGCCAAACCTTTATTTCTTTGCATTAATGCTGTATACTTTCTTTTCCTCCACACAACTTGCATATTCCTCTTCCCCAGCAATGTATATAACCCTCTTAGATACATAGCTCTCGTTCCCATCAATGCTAAACCTTCTCTTTCTTGCCTGTTACAGTAATCAATGTCTCTCTCTCTCCCATGCTTCTTTTATTATTTTATTAAAGCTTAGTGATTTTTTTATCTTCTATGCTTCCCCATATCTCTTGTCATTCTATATCTTTCACTCTGCTTCTTACTACCTTCCAAAAATCATTTGTTTCTTCTTCTAGTCTCCATCATACCTATTATTTCCATTTGTTTCCACCAACTGTTGTTGCTTGTCATTTTCTTTCGCTGCGCCATGCATATCCTTAAAATTTCTCCTTCTTTAGTCGTACATCTAAACAAAAGTTTTTAAAATTCTTTCTATTATTACACCTTTCCTTCTAGTTCTTCCTAGTTCTATAAGTGCGACCTCCCCTGGTGCTACTCTTGTCAATTCAAGTAATTCCTTACAAAACATTCTATACATCTAATCAATTTTATTGTTTAATTCGCCTCCCCTCCCAGATTTCTACTGCATAAAGCATTCCTGATTCTACCAATGCATCATAGATTCTCTCCAGCCATTTAGTCGACATCCCCAGTTTATATTTACAAATTCTTATCCCTGTTGCAGCTGCCTTACCTGTCATGGGTTCTGCATTCCCCAGCATTACTCAACCTTACTCCTAAATAGTCAAAATCTTTTAACTACCTCTAGTTTTTTTCCACCCAGGAACCATGTTTCTTCAATTTGCTTCCTTTTTTTAAAAAACTTTGTATTTATTTATATTTATCCTAATTCCCCCTCCCCCTTTTTAACAATTTGATCTATTGCTTTCTGCAACCCTATTATAGATAAAGCACCTACTGTAAGTTCACCTGCATGTTACAACTTATCCCTTATTACTGGTTTCTTACTTTTACTTTATCCAATATATCATCTATGAACAGCTTAAATAATATCGGACTCAGCTTACACCCCTCTTTTAATCCTATTTTTTGTTGAACAGTTGGTATAATGGTGTTTTTTCATAATGTATGCCAAATTTTACATCTTTATAAATTTTCTTAACTTCTGTTATAAAATTGTCACCCCCTTTTCCCTTAATTTATATTCTAGAGCTTCTGTATTTATTTTGTAAAATGCTTTTTCAAAGTTTGTGAAAAACATATACATCGTTCCTCTCTACCTGCTCAAATACTTGGCTATTATAATTTTTATTATGAATATGTTCCTTTCCTAAAGCATGCCTGGAATTGTTATATCTTCTTTTTCGTTTCTGCCCATTCCCTTAGTTTATCTACCAAAATTCTTGTACACACTTTCCCTAGTACAGATAGTAGGCTTATTCTTCTGTAGTTGTCTGGTCTATTTGCTCCTTCCTTTTATAAATTGTTTTCCAGCCTTGTATGTCATTTTTTATTTTTATTTTATTTAGTAATTCCGTCATTATTTCTGGTCCTCTTTGTGTTTTTCCAAAATTTTCCTAGTATTCCATCTATTCCTACTGCTTTTCCTTTCTTTATGTTTCTTAGTTGTAAGTATACCTCCTGAGTTGGCATTTCATCATATAATATTTTGTTTATTACCTTCTGTCCAAATATCCTATGTTGTAATCTTATCTCTTTCCCCTCCTCAACCAGTTTTCTGAAATATTCTACCCATTCAGCTGGCGTGATTTTGTTTTTTTCCCTCCTTTCTTGTTCACCTCCATATATTCTTACTATCTGTCCCTTCTATTGCCTTCTTTAATTTATTTTCTATATTTTCTTGCAGCCCTCTTTTCTTTGCCTCAAACAAACATTTATATATCCTCAATTCTTGCCGCACTTCTTTTTCCGATCCCCTCCATCTAATAAGTTCTTTGAAAACCTCTCTTTTACATTCATCTTCATACCTCCTTTATTTGAGTCTCTCCCTATCTATTTCCATGTCTGTCTCTGCTCTTTTTACTAATAGTTTCAAGAACTCTAGCACACTCTGTTTTTCCTTCCCTTAGATTCACCATTAATCCACATTCTATGATTTGACTTACCTTTGAACTTAAAACTTTTGTGAAGTTTTCTTCTAATTCCTCCTTCCGTTTATATACATTACCCCTATTTCTTGTTCTACCATCACTAGCAGGAAATGGCTTCTATTCACTATCTCGTGTTTCACTATAAAATTGTTAATTTTCTGCTGTTAATTCCTCACTGCACAACATACAGCCTACTCATATTACACTTTGCCCAATGTGCATTTGCGTTCTTTATCCTCTCCTACTGTTTCATTACAAATTAATAGATTGTTTATTTCAGAAAGTTTTAATAACTTTTTTCCTTTTTTATTTATTACACTGTCCCTACTTGATCTTACTTTGGTTTTTTTCCCTTCTGTGTCACTTCCTTGTAATATACCGTATTACCTTCCTATCCTAGCACTAAAGTCTCCCATAAGAATAAACTGTATATCTGGCCACTTATTTCTAATTTCTCCCATGTCTTTGTTTATAGTTTTGTACAGATTATTCTCACAAAAATCTGATGCTTTTGGAGAGTTATATACTACCCCAACCACTATACTTAAGTTTATCTTATTTACTTGTTTTGTTATCATCCATAAAACTTTGCTCACCTTGTTTTCTATCACTTGTGTTTCAATACTTATATCTATGTGTTTTTTTTTTTTTTTTTTAAACAAATATACGTATTCCTCCAAAAGCTCGTTCTTATACTTGCGCTTTTGCCTATAAATCTGAAATCCTTCAACTCTTAGTTCCTTTTCTCTCTGCCACCCTTACAATGTCCATATTTCTCATATTTTGCATTTCCCCACTACATATCTTGCTTTTTATACTCTGTGTTCACAAATATCATTTATCCCCTTACCTTATTTGTTCCTTGGTTTGTCCTGAAATTTGAACTTTTCCATTGCTTTCCTTAATCTTGTGTGTGTAAATGACATTTCACTATTACTTCCTATCCCGCCTTCGCTCTTCTATTATTACTAACCCCCTTCTTGCAATTTCCTCCACTTGACTAGCACTTCGCACTCTTATTATTTCCCCACTTATCACTTGCACATGCTTCTTGTTGAAACTATTTTACTGCTCATCATTCATCCATGCCGTCAGTGTTAACTCTTCTCCCTCCTGGTTTCCATGTATGCTCTCTCTGACTATTCTCCCCACTTGCAACTTCAGGAATGCCTTCTTCCCATCTGCTCTCACTTCTTTCATCCTTAGTATTAATTCTTTCTTCAAAATTTATTTTTATCTTGTATAATATTGCTCAAATATTCTTGGGTCCCTCAACTTTCTTGTATTCCTTAAAGTTTCCCCACTTCTTTCCCATTATCAGTATTTTGATAATAATAGGCCTAGGTTTCCTTCCTCTTTTGCCAATTCTAAGCATATCCTCTATCTCCCATCCGAACATGTTTATTCCTAGCCCTTCTGTGATCTTGTACATTATTCTAATCTTTTACTGTCCTCCTCCACTCTGAATATTACACAATTCTTCTGCTGCATCTGTTCCATTTCCTCTCTGTTTCTTTATAATCTCTAGTAGCAGTTTTGTGTTTGCTCTCTACATGTCCACACAACCTTCCCTTCTTGCTGCTAGCACCAGACTCCGTTTATGAATCCATCACTGTGGAATACTAATAGTACACAGTCTTAAAATAATTATGAAAAACAAGTCAGTCATGGAAACATTACTCATCAATTACTTGTAAAGATATAGAACATATTTTAGAAGCATGTTGCTTACATCACACTGAGTTCCAACTGCCTTATAGAGGGTGTGCTGTGAGGGTGGCTCAACGAGTGTTTGTAGATAATACTTGCGGTTGTAATGTTGATGGTTCCACGTTGAAGTGTCAATTTGTGGAAGTTATGATGATTGCGTAATTATTTAGATCCACGTTGAGGGACGCCACTTTGAGAAAGTATTGTATTTGTGTGAGATGTGTATGTGCGTCACTTTGAAGAAGTATTTAACCCAACGTTTTTAAGATACACTTTGATGTTTGATGCTTGGGATGCCAAACTATATAGTGAAGATGATGCTTGTTTTACGTAATATTATTAAAGTTAATTGCCTCGGCTGCTTCAGTCGCACTATAGAAACATAAGTTCTTTTCAGGTTGTGATAAGACAAAAATTAAAAGATGTCACAGAATTTACTTTTTAATTTCACTTCTTTTTATTTCTCTTTATACTTGCACATTTATAAAACACAACACTTTATAAAAGAAAAACTGTGAGCACTTTATGCATTCTAATGGAGAACACAACTTTTACCATCCATACTCTACAACATCACGCCCGCGACTGACTAAATCCAACGGTAAAAATCTTATCGCTTTGGTAATGCCAGTCTCTTGTTGTCTAATTCTAGTCCAATAGAATTTAAGTATTCAAACTAAAACTTTTCTTTACTGTTGATTGGCTAATTCCAAACTGTAAGCGAAACTTGTGTCACTACCGATCTTTTCATAATCAGTATTTTTTTAAATTCCAGACACATTGTCACCAAATTTACATTATTACCTCATTAACAACCTAAAACATATTATTCTCACAGTTTTTGCACTATTAGAGCATATAAACATTTACATAATATTAATAAAAACATTTGCAATAGAAAAATAAGTATTTGCAATGACTTACATACAATTTAAATAATAATTATATACATATTGTTTTCAAGGTGGGCTGTTATTGAATTTAATTATAATAAAACACAATATCATTTAGGCATTAAAATACTGTCAATTTCCATAGATGTTCTTAAGCAAGATAGGCTCTGGATTAATATAGAATGTTTTTGCCAGAAATGTGATGCACCTACAGACTTTTCTTCCTGTTTTTTGTTTGCAGCACCTGAAATGTTCTTTTGTGCTTATAAGGGTTTTGTATAAATGCGATAATGTTACACAAAATAATTTGAAATAGGCCTTGGTTTCTTGCCACGGCAGCTGAATCAAAACTTGCCTCAATATTTGCTTATTGGTTGACTCGCATGAAAGATGTGTTTAATAGTCAACAAGTAAACTGAATTTGGAAGAACTACAAGGGAGAACATTTTAAAAAGTAGTGAAAAACAGATTGAATTACATGCTTTAATACACTAGCAGAATCGTATATCAATATGAAAATAATTTCTTCATTAGCAGATACAGTAGAATCTCGTCAGTACGTTTTTGCAGGGACCCAAGGATATGGATGTCATAGACGAGAAAAGCGTTAATGAAAATACAAAATCTGCAATTTAAGAACATAATTATGTAATAAAATCTAATCATTACTACGTTTCCATGGGGAATTGAAATTGATTCAAGTCCAATTCCATACTGAATATGATCCACGTTTCCATATTAAATTCAATATGTATTGAGATCAATTTGGATACACAAAGTCCAGGAATAAATAATTCAAGCTTTTATGTTGGCCAACTTGGATTTGCATTGTTGAACCTGTGAAACATATGTTAAGTTTGTTTCTCTGTAGAATTTAAGCAGGTTTTGAGGTTAATGAATGCTTTTGAGAAAAATAAATTGTGAATTACGGAAGCAATAAATGTGGCATTGCTGTGTGTTTTATTACACATGAGATAATTTCCGCTAAAAAAAAAGTGTGTATCGTGTTAAGAGTACAGTATAAGACAGTATCTTTGGTATATTGAATACAGTAGGCGTTTCCATGCACAAATTTCAATCCGATCCTCTTCCAAGAGGAAAGGTTTGTTTTAGCATTTTTCCCTTCTTCAAAAGCAGTTTTAATCAGTTTACGTTTGCTAACAATTATGTTTAAGGTTGACGGAGGAATGTTGAACTTCCACACTATATCCACATGTTTCATATTTGGATTGCGATCTACTTCTTCAAGGATTTTCAGTTTTTCAGTGTTGGTTATTTGCTGCACTCTGTTTCTCTTCATTGTAAACAAAAAGTTAAAATACAATCTACATATATTTGGTGAACACTCAACAGTAGAAACTATCGTTGGCGTTTACCATGCCAAACTAAAGCATTCTCTATCCTGTCACACAAATATATACATACATGCATGCATGTCATTGGCTGCCGGTCTCAACCCCGTGACTAAGGATTGACCAAAGTAGCAAATGAGGACGTCAAAATTCGAACATGTTAAAGTGCCTTCTCCCACTGGATCAATTAAGGATTGGCCAAAACAGCGAATGAGGATGTGAAACTTCAAATTTAAGTAGTAAGCGGGACCAAGAAAACACACTAAACAAGCGTTATTTATTACATTTGGTCTGGAACTTCTATAATTCAATGTAATACATGGGAAAACGTGTTGATGGAGGAACATGCTAACGAGATTCAAAGACATGAGTTGAATGTTTCTAGTTTTCTCTACCACATAATTACCTCTAGTTTGAGCTCAGAGTGAAACAAGTATAAACAAACCTTAATGTATCACTCTGCTGAACACATGGCAGCGGAGAGATGATGGAAACTAAGTAGATGCAAGAGGAAATAGCGAATACAGCACATTCTGCAGCTTGGGAATCATTAGCTTTTAAACATTTTGTATGTCTTATTTCGCCTTACATCTTAAACTTGTAACACACAATACTAAGGGTAGACAAATAAGTACCTGAATAGCTCAGCAGCTCTACCTGTTAACTATTCCACCTGTGATTAAGCTGCTCTTAACTTTAGGCTTTAGAAATCGTTAATTTAATGAGTATCAGTTTTTCTGTAAACCTTCACAAGTTAAGAAAATGAGCTGTATAGGTTAAAAATGCAAGAGAAAGCCAAGCCCAGTTCTGTATCACTAACAAGAAAGTTCAGTTGTTACTGGACACCAGGCGGATTAAAGATGGTTACTTTCTATAGAATTTGTTAACATGATTGTCTTTTAGACTTTTTAATGACTTTCTGCTTGTCAGCCATGACACTCGAAAGTAATATTTCCTCAACACATGCGCCACATGGCAAGGAGTACACTAATGGCTTATCTGAAAATTGGAAACGAACTACAGTGGCTGTGCATAGCTCATAAAGCCGTCTGCTTTAATGGTTTAGTTAGTTATAGGTGAATCTGAATGAGCACATTCTGTTTCATAAACTGAACTGTGTAAATTTCTCTGCACAAGAAATGTTAGGCTTCGTTCACAATGAAATGTAAGCGCTAACGTAATGCAGCATAAGTGCAAGCATGAGGGAACACCATTTACAATGCAGCCGTAGGCATAACACACGGGCTTCTAGATCCTTAATTGCAGAAATGTTCCGAGTGCACCAAAAGTTTCAAATTGAATAATATAACCAACAATACCAAATAAGAAAGCTCTCTCAACATTTTATAAATAAGTAGGTCACAAAAACAAACAAAAATGCATACATACACCCAACAGCTTCCCGTAGCATTAGTGACATCACGCAGTTTGACCAAAACATTGAAAGTAGCTGTGCAAGTATTATGGAAACAGGGCCCTTATTCCATATGTGGGTAGTGAGCACTTTTGCTATCAACACTCACTTGCATCATGTTAGTGCTGCTGTCGTTGGCATTCTGCTGCCAACATTGTAACATCGAGGGCCCTAAGCTGCAAGGCGTAGCCAAGGGATTTGAGGACCCTCAACGCGTAGCCGAGGGATGTTTTTAGAAGTTTGGCCACAGCTGCGGAGCGATGACAGGGCATAGCCGTAGGATTTGCATATCTGAACTCAAATGATCCACTTTAGCTACATTTTCCTTGCTTTGCAACATTTCGTTAGCCGTATTCTTTTTCATTGCATTCACAGTATCTTCTGAACAAGATTTCCACAAAAGCTAAGTGGTCTCCAAGAAGGGCCCAATATTTTCGATAAAGCAACAACTTCTACAGAATTTAAGAACCCAGATACTAAACAATCAACTCTGCATATTAAAAAAAAAAAACCAATTCCGTAAGTTTCTTAAAATTTCATACCTCCTTCCTGCATACGGAATAATGTCCGGAAACTGCAGCAAGTTATATTAATGCAATGTTCATTATCTCTTTGCACTTTATGATTTGTGAGACAAGAAATCTAGTCACAGATGCCGGATTCATCCACTAAATCAAAGAGGATTGAGTAAGGAGACTACCATAACCTCTTGAGAGATGGTGACCCACAATTTGTGTGGCACAGCCTAATGGAAGAGTGCACGCATGTACATTAGACGGCTGAAGTATCGCATCACGGTTGTCTGCGGTTGAATAGCAGGCAATGCAAAGAGAAAGAAATGCAGAATATATTAAAGATATTTACATGACAAATAAAATGTATATCTGAATTTTCTGGGAAGTCTTCATTCAGGAGAAATAACATTTTGTATAACTGGTAAACCATAAAAGATGTGGAGTTGTTTAAAACACACAATTTATTTCAAATAACTTTTTCTGAGATAACTGTTATTTGGTTGTGATATTGCAGGAAGGCCAGATTCCAAACATCTGATTTGCTTTGGTTTCCTGTATGTGTAATGAAACTTATTTCTGCAAAGGTTTATCCCAATTAACATGAAGCAATGGAAAATAGGGTTTCATAAGAATAGTTTGTATAAAAATAAATGATAGAGGGTAGAGAAAGTTATATGAATGTATCTTTTTGTTAATATTTTTAATTTATTCGTTGAAAGACTTTGAATGTGTTGGCCTGTTTTTCACATGTTGATGGCAGTTATGTCATCACACTTAACGACTCGGAAGAAGGAAACAATAGTTTGGAGTGTGTGCATGTAGATTTAGCAAAATTCATGTATCACTGCAGCACGAGTTTCAGGAGAAACTACTAATTGTTGAAAATAATGTAATTACTTAGTACAATAACTGTATCAACATGTCCTCATGCTTAATATTATGACTATTTAAATGCTTTTTCTCCACTTAAGTCTACGAGGTGTGATCAAAACGTTTCTGGAATGACATCATAAATACTACACAACAGTTTGTTTTGTATAATCTGCACTGTCACCCTGGAAGTAGCCTCCTTGGGAGTTGATACACTTGTCCCAACACTTCTGCCACTGCTGGAAGCACCTCTGGAAGTCCTCTTCTTTCAACATGTTCAGAGCCTTCTGCGATTTGCGATGGATGACATCAATGTCCTAAAACGGTGTCCTAGGGACCGCATTTTAAGTCGCGGGAAAAGAAAAAAGTCCACTGGTGCCAAATCTGGAGAATAGGCAGAGTGGGGAACAGTATTCATTCTATTTTTATCCAAAATTGGCGAACAGAAAGGGCTTTGTGTGCGGGCACATTGTCACGATGCAGGAACCAGTCACCATTCTTCCATTTTTCCGGCCGTTTGTGTCGCACATTCTCCCTTAATCTTTGCAGCACTTGTTTGTAGAACACTTGATTCACTGTTTGACCCTGTAGCACAAATTCCTTATGTACAATGCCTTTAATGTTAAAAAACACAATCATCATTGATTTCACTTTGGATCGAACTTGTCTGGCCTTTTTCGGGTGTGGAGATGGACTCTTCCATTGTGAAAATCGTACCCATAAATCCATGTTTCATCACCAGTAATAATTTTCTCCATAAACTGTAGGTCATTTTGTAGCTGTTCTTTAAGATCTGTGCAGTTAATCACACAACTTTCCTTTTGGTCATTTGAAAGCAGACGGGGCACGAACTTGGCGGCAATTCTTCTCATGTCCAAATTGTCTTTCAAAATGCTTTGAACACTAACAAAGGAGAGTCCTAATGAGTCAGAAAGTTCTCTTATTGTATGCGTCTATCATTTAAGACTATTTCCCTCACCTGATTGATATTTTCATCAGTTTTGCTGGAACAGGTCGCCCCGAACAATCTGCATCTTTAACTGATGTCACACCACTTTTAAATTTCGAAAACTACTCAAATGCTTGAGTTTTTCCCATAACTTCCTCCCCATAAGCTGTTCTTAACCTTTCATAATCTTCTGTTGCAGTTTTACCGAGTTTAAAGTATAATTTGATGTTCGTTCTTTGTTCTTCATAATCTGACATTTTTACTATGTGGAAAAATCGCAGCACTGCAAAACACGTGTTGACTTCAGAGCATCTACCTCATCACTGCATGGTCACAGGAGGTCACGTGACCTCTCATTTTTATCGGGAAGGAACGCTGCATGTACAGTCTGGGTAAGAATTAAAGAAATCTCAGCGTCAGCATTGTTGTGAAGCCATTCCAGAAACTTTTTGATCACACCTCGTATTTACCTAAGACTAGCCCCCTGGGAATATCTTCATCAGGTTGTGGTTCCATGGATGGTTTGGTCCTACTTGGCATTGTGCTGCCCTCTGTGACTTAAATAATCACACCATAAAACTGGAGGTAAAGTTGTTGAAACACGTCAAGAAGTCATTAGAACTAAGCCTTGGGAGAACATCTTTATCATCAAGAACAAAGATATCTCAATTTTGAAGTCCCCAACTTTGATGATGTCGTGTGATTAACTAGAAGAATGAGCACAGTACAACACCCAGAAACTAGCTTTATATAAATAGACATAAGTGGAGAAAAAAACATTTAAATAAATTGTCGACTTATCCCAACATTAATTATGTTTCTGTATGTTTGTGATGTTGCAGCTGCATCTTCAGCTACTGACTGGCCAATGAATGGCCTTACGTTGACACACATGTCAGATGTTCCTCCACCAATCCAAACCTCGGAAGACTGGCAGGCAGCATTTGGTTTCACCAACTCGTCAAAACTAGCCTCCCAATCCCAGGGGACTAATGAAATCACAGTTCATTCAGAAAGCCAATCCAGTTGTAAAGTTGAGAATGGTAGTGAAAGAGTATTTGACTCGAGACAGCAGGACTTGAGTGAATCCCATTTGCAGCAAACACAGCCCTCATTAGTCGACGGCTTAGGTTCGAAGTTTATTCCGGCGAACGCTAACCTAGGCGATGACTACAGAGTAGTGATGGGAGCCAGCAACGGAACTGGCCATTTGGCTCAGAAGTTAACAGGTTTCATTCCGGACGAAATGAACCCCGCAGCCATGCCTCCCCCACCCCCCGGTGTGAATGCAACCCAAATGTTCCCCACTCCTCAGCACTCGTCAACTTTTGTCCATCATCAGGATCCTATTGCAATATTTCTGATGAACCATCACCAGTTCTCTAGCCAACCTACAGGAATTCCTAATGGCCTGCCCCCTTCACAAGCCACCAGCAAGTTCCTTGCAGATTTCCATCTTCGGCAACAACAGAACCAAAAGTTGTCCCATCTGAACCAGTCTGTGATCCTCAACAGTGCAAACTTCAGCCTAGGCACTCGAAATGGCCTGAACCAAATACCAGATGCTGCTAAGTTTGGTGTGCTAAATATCTCAGATTATAACCAGCAAGTTGGCAAAGTAAATGGCGGCAGCAACAACATGCAGAATGGTGGCGATGGTGTCTTGAAAAGTGAGGATGGCTCGGAAGACGAAGGCTTTCCTCCAGGTTTTCTCGATCACCAGCAAAAGAATCGTGCTAGTTTGGCTGGGGATGGTAGCAACTTGATCATTACTTCAGAAAACGTGAGCGGGGATGATGGTTCGTCAGCAGCACGGGATGTAGTAAATGCTGCAAGCTCGGTGAATCGTGTGATAAATGATGATGAGCTTGGGTTTGACCCTTTTCACGAGACTCAGAAAGCTCTTGCTGAAATGATGGAGAAGGAAAGCATGATGCAAATGATGCGTAGTGGTAGCGAGCATCACCAGCAACCCCCGCTGCAGTCTCCACAGGTTCATTTACAGCATCCAAACCCCGGCCAGAACCACGTAAACCATCTTCCTCAGGTAAGGAATCTCTTTAATCAAAAGTTAGTATTTGGTATATGATTCTTGGTTTGTTGTATGCAGAGGAAGTATTCCTTTCCACCCAAAAATTCAATATTGAAATACAAGTTTTGAGGTCCCCTGAATAAAAAAAAAAAGAGAAGCAGTTTTAGAAAAACGTCTACATGACTATGAACCACATGACTTGGAAACAAAAAGTTGCTAAAATACCAAACTTGGTATTGAAGTTAAGCATCTGCAAAGGAGTGGATATTTCCAGGAAAATGCCCCCTCCCAAAACTGCCCTTTACATGAAAAAATGTTCAATATTTTTGATTTTGTCAAAAATTATGTAACAATTTTGATTAAAATACCATGGGTTTTAAAATATTTTGATAAATAAAACGTATATCTTGAATTTTGTGGGAACAGCCTATGTACACTGTGAAGGGCTTTTGTATAAGTGATAAACTGTAAGGTAAGGACAAAATGTGTTGGTCTTGAAAGACATATTTGTGATACTTATTTTTTCCCCAGAAGTATCTCTGTAATCAGTCTTTCACATCTAATTTTCTGCCTGTTTAATTTTGGTATATTACACTAGCTTGTAATTAATGCACATGCACGTGCAAGTTGACTACCACGCGGTACAGAATTTTCATGTCTGTTATGTTAGAAATATATTCTAGTAAATAATAATGATGTATGCTGCACTTGTTTGTTTTCATATAATACTGTCACGAACATGACTGAGGAGATCCTTATTGTAATTATTATTTATTTTATTAACCTGTCACAAGTTTCTGAATTCATATAGAATCATATTTTATATTCTTAATTCTGCTCAAGTCTTAGTAAATTGTATATATGACAGGAAATAGCGGCCTGCTACTTCCCTTGACATTTCCAAGGGATGTCACTATGTCATCATTTCCTGAGCAGTACGTGTCTTTCCGCAGCACGTCACATAGAATGTTCTAGAACATTGACATATCAAGTTATGATTGGCCGCTATATTTCAAAACCAGGGTGGTGGCAGACCATATTTGGTAATAGCTGCCACGGTATTAAAATGAACCCCTCTAGGGTATTCGACTCTATATAACCAAGCCCTCAAACTCTCCTCATGGGGACTTTGTGTTGTAACTTAGCCGGGACCACTATGGTACCCGTTGATGGCTGCTCTGGATGGTTTCATTTGGCACCACTAGCGGCTTGACAAAGTCCTGTAGAGTATTGGCTCTCCTCATCCACGATGAGACGTCTCTCAAGGTAAGCATTATAAAATAAATTGTTAATAATAATGTTAGCTAGTACCATCATCATCCCTGATCTTGTAAAGCCAACTATCGCACGTAGAAATGTAACCCTTTAGAATATAGTCAGATCACTCTAGCCAAGTGTTTTAATGATTGTCTCTACCTCTGCAATCCCTCGTTTAGCTATTCCCCCCAGTGTCACAACTTAGCACAGCCATGCTGATTTTGTCACTTAATGGTTACCTTGCTGTAAGCATTTCTCACAACATTATTGTAAGAATGCATCCACTGACTAAGAATAATTTGTAGCACCACCTAATGCAAGTCAATTCTTAAAATGAACAATAATAGAGAGAGTTGGAGGTTATTACACTACACCACTAGAAGGTTCTTACTTTGAACGCGTTTCACCATTTTTAGCAGAACTATATATGAGCCATTTTGAATGCCATATTACTAAATCTTTCCCACATCTATTCAAAACCTGGTATAGATATGTAGATGATATTTTTGCTATTGTTCCAAAAAAACTTAGAGGATGCTTTGAAATTATTGAACTTGCAAAAAAGATCTTTAAAATTCACAATAGAAAAAGAAGAAAATGGCCAATTACCTTACCTAGACATCAGGATCAACAAACTAACGTTCAGCATTTACAGGAAACCAACTGACACAAAAAGTTATATTAAAAACAATAGCTACAATCCTACAAGCCACAAACATGCAATTTTAAATAGCATTACAAATAGGTTAGTACATATACCATTGGAGAAAGAGGAATACCAGAAAGAATACAACACATTATTCACATAGCCACCATGAATGGATACCAGAAAAAAAAACAATAGATAACAAGATAAAGTTTGAAGGACAGAAATACATCCAACAAACGACTGCTTTACTCAGACAACAAAAACCACAAGCATATAGGAAGTTCACTTACCACCCTTGGACACATCATAAATTTCAAAGGATTTTCAAGAAATACATGACCACCCTGTCTCCACAGAATAACCACAATATACAGAAACTACTATGCAACAGAACAAAAGACCTATCTCCAACGATAAATCAGCTGGTATATATCAAATTGTTTGTAATGACTGTAACCTGGTATACATAGGAAGAACCAAAAGAAATCTTGAACTAAGACTTAAAGAGCATATGAGATGCATTTACTAAAATCAGCAGTAGCACATCATTTCTGGTCTTCAAACCATGATATCATTCCAAACATAAAACTCTTAAAACCGATCAACAGCAGCAATGATTGGACATCTGGGAAAAAATACATATCGTGAAACACAGGATTCACCTAATGAATTTCGAACTACCGCCACCCAGCAGCCTTTGGAGGTTCATCAGCCTGGCACCAGAGAACACCACTAGTCACACACATTCCCCAGACAATAACCAGCAAAATCAGTTGAAAACATGCTGACGATGGGAGCAAACTGTTCTCCAGAAACGCGTTCAAGTAAGAAGCTTTTAGTGATGTAGTGTAACAACCTTCAACTCTCTTTATTTTAAATTATGACACATCCCTGTTATTAGCTTCTCAATCTTCAAAATTAATTAATAATAGTAGATTATGGTAAGTGTTAAAAGTAGGGTTTTATTTTGTGAGTAGGAAGGTTTCGTTTTGCAATTCTAGAAGTAAAATAAAACCACTTTTAACACATGTGGCATTACTGTTTTTTATACAGTGATCAAATTTCTAAAATAACAAGAAAAAATATATTGATTCCTGAAACTAAGAGAAATCACATTTAGAACGAGATCGTGTGTTTTGTTGATTCACTAGAAGTCATTTTCAGTGAAATTATTTTCACGTTTTGCCTTACACCGGGCAGTAAAGCAATTAATGATTTAATATCGCTTTCTGGAATTTTTGGGTAAATAGTTCTTGTGTTTGCTTCTGTAATTTCATCTGGCTCTTCCATTTCAGTTTCTTCTGAATTCATAACTGCTGCCATTTAATCTTTATGTAGGTTATATTAGTTAAAAGAATAAGGTTTTAGATCAAAGAAAGCACAAGGCTGCCAATATAAGGTATAGGTTAATTCCACAATGAATTACGATAAATAAAAGTAATAAGATTTGTATTGTGAAGGGATAATGTGACCATCATGAGAAATTAATGGTGTAAAAAGACATAATGAAAAGTAAAATCTAATCATGCCAGGTCAAATTAGTAAACGTGTGCAAATATAAGTAGCTGTAGTAAGTCGTATTCATTTTTTCTCGTGGTCATGCAAAGAGCACAGAATTTCAAAGATCTTTCAATAAGAACAGCCATTGTTTTGTTTGTTTTTGCACAATTTCTCTCTTCAGTTGTATTCTCATGCAGTTTCAAGTAGTGTTCAGTTTTAAAATATAACATATAAAGAGTTAATAACCCTTTTCTGAATCTTTAACACCTTTACTGGTCATCGACTGCTGTTCCATTATATAATGCTTTGAAAGAGCGAAAAATGAGCGAAACTGAAGATATTTTGTGATTTGCCTGCATTCATAAAAACTGTTTGCACCCTCTGCCCATGATGTCGGTTGTATATGATTATAATAAGCCTACTGGATGTAAATAAATGCACATGGCACAGAAAGAACAAGTGCAAGCAGGATAAGGAGCTATTAGTAAGCGTACTCAATAATGTTGACATGTCTGGTGTCAAAAAGCAAATAATGCTAAATGTTTCCAGTTTTGTATTGCAGAGAAATCCCACAGTGCCAATAAATGATATAGTGCAACTCACGATCAGGTATTTCTTAGTGGTCTGTGCACTGTAAAGAAACAGGTATACTGTGTTGGACAAAGTGGACAATTTTGTAGTGATGCATTTATTTTAAAAGTTCATTCTTTCCTTTATGATAATGTGAATGTGCACTTGAAGCCACCTGCATGCTGCTGCTAAACACATCCTGGCCCGGCACCTGGGTGGGGCCATCAACCAGCCTTCAGAACAAGCCATATAACGAACCCATTATGTGCTGCTTTACCACTGCTCCAAAGGATTCCTTTCAGCATGTTCTAGTAGCCTCCCTTTCTAGAACATCCTGCTTTGTATGCGCAGCCTATACAAGGGGCTGCTCTTAGTTAAGAAGTTAAGTGCAATGAAGAAGTCTTAAGAGTTGAGACAGTTAAAAGTGGAAATTGCCGAGTGCAGTTCAGTTGGGAGTTGAGACACTGCAGTTCAGTTATTAATTGTGTCTCAGAGGTTCAGTTTTGATTTGATTCTGTGGATCAGTTTTGCTCTATTCTGAGTGCGAGTCAAAAGTGTGTCAAGTGTAAAGTTTGTGCTATGCAGAGCACCTAAGTTACAAAGTGTGTTTAGCAGCAACTGGTGTTCTCATTTTACATTGGTGTCAGGGGTGGGATTTAAATGCAATGACGGGACAAATACTTAAACCATTAAGTGAAATGAAGACCATGAAATATGGAATGGAGAAAATGGAATCTGTGATGGACAAGATGGGAAGTAAAATAGCAACAGTGAATTTTGCAATGGAAGAAATGAAATCTGCAATGGAGAACATGAAGGAGAAAGAGAAGTCCGAAATGGAGAAGATGCAAACAGAAATACCCAAGATGTAAAATTAAATTGAGTTTTATATATATGGATGCGCTTTTACTGCTATGGCTCTTAATGTCCCATTCTATATTGGGCATGGAAAAATTGAAAATTTTGCTCAGAGGTTTCTTTATCAGGCTTGAAGTTCTTTTATGTGTTTGAAATTTATGATACGGGACCACTGGCTTTACTTCTCTTCAGAAGGAAGCTATGCTAAGGACTTTTATGCCCAAAAAATCCATTCTATCTCTGTAATGTAATGTAATATTTATTTCATCATTATTACAATAATACAAATAAAGCTTAGATCTAAAACTTATGGCTAGTGCACCAGTTTTCTAGCTCCCCCATATTTAGCCCCTAGGCTGTATATATGGGATAAAGCTACTATACCATCTCTCCACTTTCCAAACTATTCCCGTTCTGCTGTACCTTTCTTAAGCTCCTTATCCACTTATCCCTTGTGTTGCCTAAAAATATCCCCAGCATTTTAATTGTTTCTGCTTTTGTGCTTCCCAACATTCTTAATACTACTATTCCTTTATTTAGCTTGTCCCTTTTTTTTATTCCATATAACCTCTCTCCACCTTTTAACCTTATCACATTCTATTAGCCAATGAAAATTACTACCCAATTCATCACACATAATACATCTCCCCGAACAATTATATCCATTCCTTTTTAAAAATATTACTCCTGTGCGCATCCGCACAAGACTTATTCTACCAAACTGATTGCATATATCTACATACTTCTCCCTTCCCCAATTTCTTTTAACTGATTTATACAAGATCAATGATCTTTTATCCTCAAAACTAGCCCATATCTCTTGTTTCTTGATATCTTCCACCCTCAATCTCACTTTCCAAAACCCACTGTTATTATATTTATCTAATAGGAAAATATTCCTCATGCCAATTTCTTTTAGCACATTTCCTATCTCCCCAAACCAACACTCTTCTCCTAAGACGGCTTTTTGAAGCTGTATACATTCTTTTAATATATTACTATCTTCTAAATTTAAACATCTATACCAATACTTCAAAATTCTTTCCACTATTATAACCCTTCCTAGCTCTGCCAGTGCCATGCCCCTTGGTGAACTCTTAGGTAAACCCAGAACTTCTCTACAAAACATTCTATGGACTATATCAATCTTATTCCATCCCTTTGCCACCCCCCATATTTCTATTCCATATAACATTTTTGACTCAACTACAGCTTCGTATAGCCTTTCAACCAGTTCATTGTTAGCGTGGGTGTTTTGCACAAGCAAACTCTTAACAGCTTTCATCGCTAGCTTTCCTTTCAGTTGTGCATATTTAGATTGGGCTTCTCATTTCCCATTGCTTGAGAATCTAATCCCCAAGTAATCAAATTCTTTTACCACCTCTATTTGCTCTCCATTTATATACCATCTTTCCTCTCTTTTTAATTTTGATCCTTTCTTGAACATTATCATCTTGGACTTGTATTCACCTTTAGACCCCATTCCATACAGAATTTAGCAATTTCATTAATAGCATGTTGCAACCCTATCACTGTTACTGCCCCAGCTACTAGATCATCTGCAAATAGTAACCCTGGTATTTCCTTTTTCCCTATAACTGGACAGTATTTATTACTTTTCATTATTCTATCATCCATTAATAAGTTAAATAATATTGGACTGAGTTTACAACCTTGCCTCAGACCTAAATTTTGCTGTATATAATCAGTAGTATTTTTTCCACATCTTACACAAAATTGAATTCCTTCATACAATTTTTGTATCCCCTCGATGAATGCAGTGCTAACTCCTTTGTTCCTCAGTTTATATACCAAAGCCTCCCTATTCATAGTATCAAAAGCCTTCTTGAAGTCTGCAAAAAATATATATAGCCTACCCCTTTTATTTCTTAAGTATTTGTTTACTATGGTTTGAATTATCATTATGTTATCTATTGTTCCTTTTCCTCTCCTAAAACCTGTTTGGTATTCTGATGGCTTATCTTCCCTCTCTGCCCACTCGTATAATCTTCTAGCTAATATACCAGTGTATATTTTGCCTATTGTAGATAATAAACTAATTCCTCTGTAGTTGCTTGGATTATTTGTATCTCCCTTTCCTTTATACAATAATGCTCACTTTCCAGCTCTCTGGTATCACTTTCTTCTCTCTGATTCTGTTAAATAGCTCTGTCAACAACTTTGTACCCTGTCCTAATTCCCCAAAATTCCATCAGCCCCTGTAGCCTTCTTCTGTTTTAGTTTTTTTATTTCATACTCTACCTCTATGGTTGTAATCTCTTTGTCTAAGTGATCCACTCTGTTCTCAAAATTTCCCCAATATACTTCACATTTTTGAACTCTTCCTCCCTCCAACAAACCTTCGAAATGATATTTCCATTCCCTTGGTGTTATCTTATCTGTTTCTTTCTGTACATTTCCTTAACAACTGACCATATATATTTATTTTCTTTCCCTCTAACCACCTCCTTAATCTTTTCTCCCATTCTTTGCTGCCAATCCTTCTTTTTCTCATCTAGTAAACATTTATAATCCCTTTTGTTTGATAAAAAAAAATTGCCTATCTTCCTCCTCTTCTGACCTTCTCCATCTATCCGTTTCTTTCATGACTTCTTTCTTAGCCTTTCCACACGCTTCATCATACCAACCACACTGATTTTCATTCTCTTTAGGCTTCACTTCCATCCTGCTTCCTGCCAACTTAACCATTGATTCTAACCTTTCCAATGCTCCCTCTATCCTCCCACATTGTAATGCTTCTATAATACCAAGTTTCCTTAATTCCCCACACTTTGAAGTCAAATTACACCTAAATTGTTCTGTGTACTCCTCTTTCCATTTGTAACTTCTGATTTGTTTTAATGCTAATTTTTCATCTTCCTTGTAACATAACCCTAGTCTTATTTTCATATTTAATGGAAAATGACTGCTATTTGTTATTATGTTCATAATCTTAAATTCTTCCATCACCTCCTCGACTCCTATACTACATATCATATAGTCAATTACACTTTGACCGATTACATTTACAAATGTAAACTCTCCCCACTGGTTCTCTATCTCTGTAACTAGAGGCTAACATGGTACCCGTAGACCATGGAGGATGACTCGCAAAATGAAGGTTGATCTATTGACGAAAATTGGCCAGCTTAAAGAAAGACATGGAAGAACTTGGTGGAAAGGTGAAAGAACTTGGCCAACATGTTAACACCCTGGAGGACTTTGGGGAACAGCTTAGCATCCTGGAAGACTTTGGGGAACAGCTTAGCATCCTGGAAGGAAGAGTGAAGGGTAATGCCAAGGAGCTAAATGCCATGATGGAAGAAATGCTTAGCAGAAGACTTGAAGATTAAAATGTCAGGATGTGACACAACATCTCTGCTTGTCAAGCCACCTAATTATGACAAACATCAACTTTCGAACTCTTCTGCTGACATTTTGCCTCTGTCACCGCCCACAACCAATGCTCAGCAGAGGAAGAAGCCGCACAACTGATAGCCAGCCCCCACAGAGGATTGGCAGAAGTTCTGAATGCAGTTTTGACCTTGGCAAAGTCTGGAGACATCTGAAAGGTCCTCAGAAACCGGTTTGGGACCAATCGCTTGGCCGCAGTCTATTGACAGCTCAGGTCAAAGTTGTGCCAGCCCGGGGAGACGCTGCAGGAGTTTGCTCTGACAATTGAACAGCTGGTGAATCTTTCCCCCAGTTAAGTGTACCAGGAAGCTGCCTAGTCCTTTGTCAATAGGATGTATGACACCAAGATACGACAGTGTCCAATGCTTGGCAATTAAGACCATCCATGAGATGCTAACAGCTCTGTTGAGGATGGAGGCTACCAAGATAGCTGCTCCCTCCTTGGAGATCAGAAGTATTTGATACAAGGGGACTGACAACCAACTCGGGACGACAAAGATGGTGAAGTGGTGTGTGTTGGGAGTGTGACCAGTCAGGACACCTTGTGAAGGACTGTCTGCAAACAGGCTGATGAGCAAGTGGTAAGAGTTGGGGTGTGGCCAGGCAGGACACTTCATGAAGGACTGTCCACGAACAAGCCAGTGAGTTTCAGGTGGTGTGAATTGGGGATATGGGCAGCCAGGAAACTTAGTGATGGCATGCCCACAACCAAACCGATGAGCAGGGGATACAAAATAAGACCAGCAGGATGAGGGGTCATTATCACTATCCCCTTGAGTGACACTGTATGCCTTGCACAGAAGAATGGACAGCTATATAGAAGGAAAACTGTGCAGGATACAAGTAGATGCCGGTGTAATCAGAGAGCTTGCCATCAAGGAAACCAAATGTGCCCTACCAGTTAGTGATGGCATCAGGCTACACCTTGCCTGTGGAGATGACCCTGAGGTGGAGCATTGTAAGTCTATGGGTGTTAGTTGCAAGGGTGGCTGAGGATGTAATACTGTACTGGATGCCGTCAGACAGTCGTCAGTATGAGGGTCTTGCGACTTGGCTGGGACAAGGGTGATCCTGATGGTTGTTCCTGCAAGACATGAGGTGGTTGTGAAGGCCAGCGGTCAAGGAACCTCGTGGACCATCTTCATGATGTGCACGAGAGGATTTGTCAACACATACAAGTAGCAAGCAACTGGATGAAGACCCAACAAGCCAATAGCCAAGGTTTCCAGCAGGGTGATCTGGTATGGTTGTATCACCCTACTCGGACAAGTGGTTGCCCCCAAGTTTCAACAATCGTGACAAGGACTGTACCATGTGGTGAAGAGGATCAATGCTGTAGTCTACCGTATCCAGAGGCTACCCCGAGGAAAGATGCTGGTGGTACATCCAACTTGTCTAGCTCACCATGAAAGTGCTGGTTAGAGCCAGTGTGAGCATGTGCACAAAGCTATTTGTGTGATGCTGATAAGTGCATCCCAGCCTGGCATCTGAGTAGGACCCTCAACTGGCCTTCAAAACAATGGCCGTGTAATGAACCATTATGTGCTGCTTCTCTGTGGTTTTTACTGCTCCAGAAGATTCCTTTTGGCTTGTTCTAGTAGCCTGCTTTTTAGAACATTCTGCTTTGTATGAATGTCATGGGCTGCTGTTAACTTATGAAGCTAAGTCAAGTTGGAACAGAGTGCCAAGTGCAGTTGTGACTCTGAAGTTCAGTTGTGTTCTGTTCTGAGTATATGTGTGAAGTTTGTGCTACGCTGTGTTTAGCAGCAACTGGTGTTACAATAATGAACCACCAAGAATTGACAAAGTTTGAAATAAAGTCAATAATGATGCAGCTTTGCCAGGAGGTCGACAGCTGCTCATAGAAATAGGTTTTGTGAACATGAAAGTTAACGTTATAATAGACAGTGAAGACATAGCATTGTGGAGGATGAAATATTTGAGAGTTGTGCAGCTAAACAGAATGACACACTACTTAGAGAAATGTGGGTCAGTAAGAGACATGCTGCCAATAAAGCTTGGGTCGATAGAAACCTTTCTTTCTATACACATATAGAATGGCATTTTGAGCGTGTGCTTAAAAGCTAAACAGCAGCTGGTTCGGTTGCAGGAGAAAGGAAGTATGGTATTTGGACTACCAATTACAGCACACTTGTATGGGCGGATATTTTAATGTTATGTTTACATCCAGGAGGTTAATAATGCTGGGCGGAGGCAGAGGATGCAGTGGTAGTGTGGTTAGTCCTTGGACCTCAGGGCTGTCATGCCTTAGAATGCATTGTTTAAAAGTATTGTAATTGGTTTTTGATGATGCAGTTGTTGGATGAAAAAATGTTATTTTTTTACAGCACTTCCAGCAACAGTTCCAACACGTAAACCACTTCAATCACCAGCAGCATCCCCATGCTAGTATGTTTGGTAATGGCAGCAAGCTGATGGGTTCTTACGCTGGACAAGCACAGCAGCAGCAGCAACAGCAGCAGCATATGCTGTCACAACAGAATCATAGGTACTTACAGATATTTCATCAAAATCCCACAAAAATAGCATAACGGGGTGGGGGGAGTCTGTATGAGTGGACAACATAACCCAGAGCTCTGTTTGGATGAATACCAAAGTTATTTTTCATTAAAATACCATATATTTAAGGTATTAAGGTATTTTCAAAGAAATTCTATAGCTTTGATGCCTATGAAATTTTTACAGTTAAAGCACTTAAGTTTAACTAAGAAGAATATATAGCACAGTCTTTAAAAATTCTTTTTGGATAAAATAGTTCAAAATTTGAAGAAACTATGTCATTTTTCAAAGCATTCTAACATTGCCAAAAATTAATATTTCAAGATTTTTTCGCTGGGTTATGTCTTAATCTAAATTTGTCATGTAAACTAGAATATTTTGGATATCACGATTAGTAGTTAAACAGTTCAACTTTTTGGTTAAATTCATAAAAAAAATTGGGAAAATTCATTTTAAAAAATAATAGCAGTGGTGATTTTCATTGTAATGTAAAAGTACTAGTTTACAAAAGAGCCTGTTCCTTAAGGTTTAATTTGATGTATGAATGAAGTTTGTAGCCCAATTTCTACTCTAACTTTTGTGGTTTTAAATATTGCAAAGGGTAGACATTTTCAGTTTCTGAGAAAATGAGTTTAAAGATTAAGATGTTATTCAGTATGACAAACCACTTACTTGGAAAGTTTAAAATGCTGAAGGCATGCTTTATTAAAAATTATTTAAAAATCATATATTTTAATATTGTCAGAGTTGGCACTGTCAACGCATGAGAGGCATTGGGTTTATCAGTATACATTGTCTGAACACTTTCAATGTGTGTCTGTTACCATGAAACTTACTCTTCCGTGAACGAGCATTGTTTTTCTTTCCATTTTAACTTAAAAAATGATAACAGTCCTGAAATTTGAACAAATGATGTCTTGTATGTCAAGGCCCTATAAGTTGCAGTTTTAAAAGAATGGGAAAATGTGTGTAGAAGGCATGTTAGCGTAGAGAAGGGAAGAAGCAGAGGAATGCAGTGCGAATATGCTGCCATGTCCACGAACGCAGTGTACCATTTAAATTCATTTTAGCCAGAATATTTAAAAAAACCTTGCATCATTTTAAAAAAGGAAGGACTGTAGTTTCATAAAACAGCAAAAAACAAAGTTGACATTTTTGAACTTACTACACAAAAAACGTAATTGAAACACAATTAAGTGCTAGATTGTGATTTTGTTTTCCCATGTAAAAGGAATGGCATTTGGAAGCCATCACATAGTCACAGTAATATTCTTCTACAGAATTAGGTTTTGCCAAGTATTGATTACAATAATAGAATACATACATTTAAATACAAGGGCTGTCCCAGAAGTGTCCGACCTAACAAAGAAAACAAAAATTTTGGGAAAAAGCATATTTATTTCTCTGCATAGTCTCCTTTCAGCTTGATACACTTTTCCCAGCGATGTTCAATAGCTTCAATACCCTGTTTATAGTGAGAACCGTCGAGTTGTGCAAAATAGCCATCAACTGCAAACTCCACCTCTTCATTGTTGGCAAATCTTTTACCACCAAGCCATTGGAAACAGAAAATAATCAGAGGGGGCTAAGTCTGGTGAATAGGCTGCATGAGGAAGCAATTCGAATTTAACTCATTGGTTTTGGCCATGACAATAATGGATGTGTGAACTGGTGCATTGTCTTGATGAAACAGAACTTTCTTTTCCACTAAATGTGGCCATTTTTGCTTGAGTTCATCACTCAAACGCAGCAATAAGTTTGCATAATACTCGCCATTGATTGCTTTTCCTTTTTGAAGATAATCAATGAAAATTATGCCACGCACATCCCAAAAAACTGATGCAAGATGGAACTGTCTTCGCTTTCTTTGGAGCGATTCTCTGCTTTCAATCCACTGTTTTGACTGTTCCTTTGTGTCATGTGTGAAGTGATGGACCCAGGTTTTATCCATGGTTATGAATCAATGCAAAAACTTGGCATTATTGCAGCGAAACATCGCCAAACACTCGACTGAAACATCCTCACGATGCTGATTTTGTTCCATTGTGATTAAATGCGGCACTTATCTTGTGTGCAGCTTTCTCATGTCTAAATTTTCAGTTAGTGTGCAATGTACAGCACTTTTTGAAATGCCTATGATGTCTGCTAGCTCACGCACTTTCAGTCGGCGGTCATCCAATACCATTTTGTTGATTTTCTTGACAATTTCTGGCATGTTCGTCTTGGCAGCTCATACGGCCTCGCTTAAACTCTGCCACCCAATGTTTTACTGTTGTAAATGAAGGAGCAGACTCCCCCAGAGTAGAATCTGGCCCAGTTTTAGTATTGGACTAAGACCTTTCAAATGAAAGTATTGTATCACATAACGATGGCCAGTGTTATCCATGTTTACAAATTCGCTGAGTGTGTTCACTATTGATGGCTGCCAAACAGTTACTAAACAATGCAGCATCGTCAAACTTAAGCTTTATAAGGGTTGTACTTTCTACCATAGTCATTTGTTTGAAACAACAAGCACTATATATACATCAGGTCGGGTACTTCTGGGATACATAAGAGGAACTTCTATTATTTTCACTGCACAGAGCATAATTTACAAATACATGGTTTGCACTTTTGACAATTGTTGTTGAGGTGCTGTAGAAGCAGTGTGATGTTAAGAATTTCTTTACTACATGCTTGAATCGTTTGTATTTCTTTATTACTGCATTGTAAACTGATGCTTCCTAGCAGTTCTATTATTTTCTGCATGAATCTAATTACAATTAGAAGTAAAATGAGTATGAATTTCACAGTTAAAATTAAACAGGTGAATATTTTTATGTATAAAACAGATGGTTTCTAAGATATAAATACATGGCACCATCAGCAGCACTTCAAAGTCAGTGAAGTAAGGTTTACTATGTGTGAAGTTATTCACATTTGCTATGGTTCTTATTACTACATATAGTAAGTAGAAGTATTGTATTCCACCCAAAAATTCGATACCGAGAGTTCACCAGAAATATGTCTTGAGACCCCCTGAATCCAAAAAAGGCATTGTTGGAAACATGTCCATGTCTGTGTGTCTGTGAACAGCATAACTCAGAAATGAACACTCGGATAAACGCCAAACTTGGTATTTAGGTTCAGTATCTTCCAGAGATGCGACACGAAGGTTTTCAAGAAAATGCTCCCATCCCAGATGGAACATTTACATGGAACATTTTTCGAACATTTTAATTTTCTCAAAAATGGCTCTAACAATTTTGATTAAAATATCATATGTTTAAGATATTGTCATGACAAATGAAATGTATATCTCGAATTTTCTGGGAATGTCTCCAAAAGTATTCTTCATTGTGAACGACTTTTGCATAACTGGTAAACCATAAGAGATAGACAAAATTTTACTATACAAAAAATGTAGATTGCGTTAAAATACACAATTTATGTCATATACATTTTTGTTGAGTGAACCATTTTCGAGATATTGCTTGTTATTCCCTTAAATTTTCCAATACTTATAGTTTTTCTCAAATGGGAATTCGTTATTGATTTTTTTTATGTCCTGGACATACAAAGAGAATGGAATGCGCCACATAGCAACCAGCTCTTAAAATATTTGACTATCTCTTAAAGCCTACCAATTCCCCTTGCACCTACAAGAAAATTAGCAATAAGATTAACATCTCGATTAACATGAAGCATATGGAGAATAAGCTTTTGTAAAAATAGTTGTACAAGAGTAGAGAAAGTCATGTGAGTGTAACACATCAGATTTTTCTTATTACTCTAATTGCATAAAGAGCCTTGTACATTGTGTTTTTGTGTTGGTGATGGGTGTTAGAGTGCTATCTAACATTATCCCTAAAAACTTAGTTTGTTCATTATATTTAATAACACTATTGTTTACGTTTATAATTGGTAACAGTCTATTATCATTATTGCAAGTATTGAAATACATTACCACTGATTTTTTAGTTCAGTTCTAGTTTATTATTTATTAATCATATCACAAGTGTTACAAGTGAATTATTAATCTGAATTCGTAATTCATGAAAATCTTCCCCTGTAAATATCAAATTTGTATCATAAGCAAACAAAATGGTTTCGTTATTCAGAAGGTTTAATGCCAAACTATTAATATATGCTAAAAATAACAAGGGACCAAGGTTCGTTCCTAGAGGAATTCCACAATTTACAGTTTTGATAGTTGATGTAGTATTGTTTATTACAACCATTTGTTTTGTGTCAGAGGGGTGGAACTTAAACCATTCATGACACATTCCTCTTATTCCGCAGCAATAAAAGTATATTATGGTCTACTAAGTCGAACACTTTACTGAGATCAACAAATACTGCAATTGTCTTTTCATTCTTTTCTATTCCTTCAATGATATTTTGTATGAATTTATGTAAAGCGTATTTCTCAAGAAATGGGTCAATTTGATTATACATAACGGTTTCCAGTATTTTAGAGAAACCAGATAAAATAGAGATTGGTCTATATCCTGTCTATCCTTATGCTTAATAATGGAATTACTTTTGCAATTTTAAATAGATCAGGAAACGTGCGTGTTATAATTGATAGATTGCAAATCTCTGTCAAAGGTTTGCCTTACTTCGGTAAGTACAGGATTGGCACCAGTCCTCCAGGTTTTCGGGGGTTGGGTTAGGGTTAACTACCCTGCCCGTAAAAAAGCTGTGTTACCACTCCCTTGGAGGATAGCCGGGGCGGCGCGGGGTCTCAGGTTGACCTGGTTCGGAACTACTATGAGGTTCGACCTGGCATGGTGATCAATGAGTGCAGTGACATCTCTCCGTGCATGGTATTCACTGGAGCTATGGACAATATCAAAGGTTTCGTCTTGTAACCTTTAAAAAGAGATGTATGATGGAACTTGTCTCGGAAAGAAATATTTCCATGCCAGAAAAATGTGACACTCCCCGTTATTTAATTATGCACTCCGCTACGCCAGACCAAACACTGCTTAGCTCTCAAAATCGCTGGCCCAGTTCAGAACTGTACCCGGCAACGCAATGGGTCTTTGTTGATATTGACTAAGGATGATTCACGTCTCTTCATTTACTCCAAGTACATCAGTTTGGAACCCACTTCTTCCTTGAATGTCTGCTGAGGTGTTGTGACTTCCTCTGCCTTAGATGGCCTCTCTGAAGACGAAGTTGTCGCCTACCTTTCCAGCCAAGGTGTGAGTGCAGCTAAACGGCTCCTGCGGAGAACAGGTCTCTACCAGAACGGTCTTTCTGACCTTTGCCTTAAGGCAGCTTCCTGCCACACTTAAGGCTGGCTATGAGATACTGCGTGTTCCCAACCCTCACGTTGTTTCTCCTGTCAAGTGTTCGGACATATGGCATTATCCTGTAAGCGGCAGGCTTTATGTCCTCTGTGTGGAACACATCGACACGATGGTTCTCCTTGCACCCACATTTCCAAATGTGTGAATTGTGAGGGTGCCCATTCTGCATACTCTCGCAGCTGCAGAAGAATACGCCATTCAAGAACTGAGAGTTACGGATAAACTTGGCTATTGAGAGGCGAAGGAGAAACTTCGCTTGTTCTTTCCCACGAAGTTAGCTCGTGGATCCTTCCACCAGGTTCTTCAGTCTGCAGCTACTACTACTCCTGTGTCTTCGAAGTTGACTGTACTTGCATTTGTACCTGTACTTCGCGAGCTAGCCATAATGACAGTTCTTCTATCCCTACCCTCCTTCCTTTTCAGCCCTGCCCCGTTTCCACTCCTTTGAAATCTTCTAAGCCTCCCCGTCAGCGTTTTACTTCTCCTCCAGCTCATCAGCGTCGGGAACCTTCGACAATTCGACCGTCACTTCAAGTGGGTAATCGCTTTAGTTCCGTACCCTTGGATAATCCTGCAGACCCATCAATGGATACCGATCTGAAGGACGCTGCTCCTGGCTTCCTTGAGAGAATTACCTGTTCACCACATTTACTACGGCGGGAAACACTACAGTGTGGTGCTCCTTCTGCCACAGCTTTACGGTGTTCCACCTCCGATACTCCGTCATCGACGTCCAGCAATTCTGGAAACTTAGACACGTTGGATGTTTCTCATCCACCAGTGCTTTCTGCTGTGCCTTTGCTCCCCGCTGTCGCTGGCATCCGTTCTCCATCTACTAGTGGTATGGATAGGGACATTTCTTCCACACCTCCTGTTGTGCGGCTGCTTCTGTGTATCTGTCCTGGGCCACCGCCAACATTTCTGTAGCAAAGGTTTTACCTGCAGTGCCCAGTGTTAAATTACCGTCTCAGAAGAAGTCCAAAGCCTCTGTGAAGTCTACCACTACTGCCAGCACTATGGATACATCTTTCAAGTAGAAGCCTTCTAAACCCCCTTTGTTGCCAAACTCCAGAAATAAGAAATCGACCTCTAAGGTTCACGAATGCAAAAACAAACATGTACCGAAATCATTGCTACATTAACTTCAGTGGTTTCCTACACAAAATTTAATGGTGTAGTTTCTGGTGTGTTATTGTGTTTCCAACTGTGTCAGTACAAACTCAAGTGTTTGTATTTGCTGAGAATTAGTTCTGGTGCCTTTTAATTTATGAGCTGTTTTGTGTCTTAACTTTTGTATCTTTGTTTTGTCCATTCTTTCTGCTTCTGTGATCTGAGTTGCTTAAGTTGTACTTGTTTTTATTGTATTAATGTACTGACTTGAATAAATTTATAGCCAGAGGGTGGCGCTGATGACTGCCACAGTTTTGCGCCACTCAAACTGCTATTATTATTACTGCTATATATGTACTTCATAATTTCATTAAATATTCTGGTATTCCATCTATACCTGTGGATAAGCTTTTCTTTTTTGCTTTAATTATGTTTGTCATTCTCAGTAGTTGGATTTAGGTAGATGCTGTTAAGGAGTTTATCGTGATTTCTTTATTAGGGGTATTATTTTGTAATGGTGCCATTCTACTGGCTATGACAAATATATCTGCTACGATTGATGGATTGTTTATTATAATATTGTTTGTTTTCAGAACAATGTTTTCCATTATCTTAGGCTTAGAATTGCCACTGTCTTTCTTTATTATATGAGGGTCGCTAGATATGTATTGAGACAGCAAAATATGAATAGTTAAAGAAACGTTTTGTTTATCCCAGTTTCTCAAAGTATTCTCCCTGACACTGTATGCAGTGTTCCATCCTCTGGAAGCATGCACGCCACTCAGTTTCTGGCACTGCAGATAACTCCTCTTCGTATGCAGAAACTGTTTCTTCAGGGCTAGAAAATTGGTGACCTTGAAGTCAGTTCTTTACCGTAGTGAACGGAAGAAATCACATGGTGCCAGATCAGGACTATAGGGTGGATGAGTCAATAATTTTGCCGCAGTTCCTTGCAGAAACTCCATTGTTACATTAGCGGTGTGAGCTGATGCAGCTATGTGCCTCTTAGTGCTGTCTTTGGACGCTTTTCTTGGATTCTTTGAAACACTTTCGGAAGACAAACTTCTGTGTATCATTTAGCAGTAACGGTTTTCTAATTTACGAGCACAACTCTGCCAAGTGACCACTTGTGGAGAAGGAAGAAGCAACCATTTTCTTTCCGGCACTCCTTTCTCTCTTGACCTTGACGGGTGGTTGGACATCTGGGAACACCCAAATGGAGGACTGGCGTTTTGTTTCAGGATCAACTGATAGAACCATGTTTTGTCACCCATTAACAATATCTGAAACACGGTGAGATGCTCCACAGTTAAATCTTTTCAGCTTTCTTCACACCATTCCACCCTGTGCAACTTCTGTGCTTCAGATAAATTGTGGACCACCCAGGTGTTCATGAAGGATGGTTAAAACACTCTGCGAACTAATTCCAACTCAATGTCCTTGTACGTTAGTCTTGGATCTCCCCTAATTATTGTTTCCACAGCGATGATGTTTTTATCAGTCACTACTGCTGCTGGTCTGCCACTCTTCTCTTCATCTTCAAGAGACTGCCGCCCCCTCTTAAATTCTGTAAACCAGTGGAACACAGTGACACATGACGGAGAATAGTCCCCAAAAGCCTCCCCTCCAAATGACTGTGTTTCATTTAAGCCACATTTGAAGTCATACAAAATCATTGCACGAAAATGCCTCTCTGAACCTCCATTGAACTTGAAAAAACATCCACACTTTCTAGACTTCAAACATACATTGAGCTAAGATGAATGGTACAACAATGGTCTGCCTGCTACCATTGTGTCGTCCTCCGTGGACTAGTGGTACCGTGCTAGCCTCTAGTTCCCAAGGTTGCGGGTTCAAACCCGGCGGAGGGCGATAGATTTTTTCGGGCATAAAAATCCTTAGCATGGCTTCCTTCGGAAGGGAAGTAAAGTCGGTGGTCCAGTTTCGTAGATTTATGGCACGTAAAAGAACCTCAAACCTGATAAAGAAGCCTCTGAGCAAAATTACTGGTCTTAAACGCCCGATATAGAATGGGACGCTAAGGACTATAGTAGTTAAAGAGCGCCCATAAATAAAACTCAATTTAATTTTTTGCTACCATTGTATTATCAATTGGTCAGCTATTTTGACAAAGCAACAATACTTTACCCAGGGGTGGCCAATTTTGCATGTCTCAATACATATCTAGTGACCCTCGTATTCCACATTGTTTTAGCTTTGTTTTCAGAACTAAGTATATGCTTCTCTATAGATTTTGTTTTAGCATTTTTATTATATGTTTTTCTATATATTTTAAAATAATTTTTTGACTAAAATATTTTAGTGATTTTATTTATTCTTGAAAGATATTGCAGTTTCGTATTATGAGGTTTGAATACCTTTGCTGATCCACGTTATCTTTGTATTTTGTTTTTTTTATATTGCTTTACTTTTTTGTAAGGAAATACTACGTTGAAATAATAGTTAAAGATCTTCTTAAAAGCATTACGTTTTGAATCTACTGTGTGTGAGTTATATATCTTTTCCCATGACTCTCTACTAATTAACGACGTGAAATAATCGTCAGTCAGAATAGCATCTTTTGTGTATAAAGTGTGGTAAATTGGTCCTTCCACATTTGGATATTTCTAAATTTGAAACCATTGTGATAAGAGAAACCTGTATCAAAGTTTAATAACTTGTATTCACCTATGCTGCTGTTCATTATTATATAATTGATAGCTGTTTTTGGGTTTGCTACTATTCTCGTTGGACTACTGATGTAGTAAGATATTAGAACATTTGTTACCCTCTGTTGTTGTGTTGCGGTTTTTAAAGAATCTACATTTAAATCTCCACATAATACTACTTTCCTATTTTCTTTACAATAAGCCTGCAACTTTGATTCCAATAGTGATATACACATATAATTAATGTAAGCATGTTTATTTTGGTAACTGTGTTCAGATATTTTTTGTTCGTTAAGATGTAAAGTATTGGTTTGCCGTTTGAATTTTAAACTTTTGTGTACAGCAGTTATACAGCCTTTTTATCCAGTGTTCAGGTAGAGAAATTACTTTTGTGACATTTAAATCATTAATGAGAATTTCCATGTCTAGAAGCTTATTATTAATACATTGCACATTTTGATAAAAAAATCCAACCTGCATCCGTGCCGTAAAGCTAGTACATTGGCTATTCAATTGAATTAGTATTCTTGCTTTGTTTTACAGCATCTAGGTAAGCTTTACAAATGGTTTCTCTTGCCATGTCTACTGAACACGTTTCTTAATGCATTTCAAGCCTTGATGAATTTAATATAGTTATACTTTATGCAAAGCTCAGTTAGATCACTGTTGATTTTACTAGCCTCTCTGAGAATTGCGCTTCATGTCTTACGGGCAGGTTCACAACAATCACATTAATGTTTGATAATTCTGAAAGTAGTTTCTCAAAGCACTTGTTTATATGTTCAGAACTAGCACTGTCCACATCATTTGAGCCACCAGTAATCACTACACAGTCATTCTTGCTAAAGTCTTATGCACTAACACTGCCTTTGTTTATCACTTCCCTTAACTTTGCACCAGATTTCACTAATCCTTTTGTTTCTGGACTGTTGGAAGGTTTTTTCTACTCTTGCCGCAATTTCTCTTTTACGACTATTGCTGAATATTAGCATTTGCCCACTGTCTTTATTAAATTTCCAATGGGAATTGCTTGTTCGATACTTTGCTGGTTTCTCTCTTGTGACTTTTGTAGCACTTCACTGTTTGTATTCTCCGTCAAATTGGCTAAAGGTGAGAATCTGTTTTCATTTTCATAGGGATGATTGTGATTTTTGGTTTCTCTGTGTTGTTTCCATCTTCCATTGTTTGTGATTGTTTTCCTATCGGATTCATTACGTATTGATGCTAGTGGAGGCCAGTTGTTTCTGATATCTTGTGCTTGCTTCACACTTAATTCTTTCATCTCTCTCTGGAGCACTTCAATTAGTTTCTTCTAAAAGTCTTCTTATTTGATTATTAAATTCCATTATCTACTCGCGAAACTTTGCAGCACGCACCGATGCAAGCAAGTAGCACACATAATAATAATAATAATAATAATAATAATAATAATAATAATAATAATAATAATAATAATAATAATGCATTTATTGTCAATAGACTGAAATACAGTTTCTGACATTGTCAAATGGTTACTTATTACGTAATTACAGGTTTATAATACAATTGCATTCCCATGAATTATTTGTAATATTTTTCTTACTTACATCGGAACATTTGGAAAAATGATACTATTTATCACATGTATCGCATAGAATTCCATTTCTCACAGTTTGAGCACATTTACCACACTTCATGTTGTTTAAAACTTAAAGATCGATTTACCAAAGTTCCCGTGCTACTTGGAAAGCCTTTCAAAGTTTGACTAGTGCTTCAGCCTCCTGAAATGTGTAAGAAAATCATTTCTTGATTAACAAGAATTATATAAAGAAAGCTTTTGTAAGAATCGTTTGTAAAAGACTGCTAAAAGAGGGTCAAGTGCACTTAGATCACAATGTTATTTTTTCTTCTAAGGTATAGTAAGAGGAGAAGGTATTGGGTTTGTCCCAAAACTTTATATCAAGATTTCACCAAAAATACATGTTTTGAGATTCACTGAATAGAAGAAAATTTATTTTAGAAACAAAGTTGTGTTTTATGGTAACATGAAGTAGACAGAAAAATATGCTTTTGTGAGAAAAGTGTATAGAAGCTATCTTAATAAATATAAAAGTCATTATTTGTATAACACTTCTACACCGTTGCACCAGTTTTGACCAAACTTGGCACAAGGCAAAAATTGCTGTCTAGTTTAGAAATGGAAATTCTGCCCCATTTCACACAATTAGTTATTTAATTCTATGTAATGGCTGCAAAAACTTGCAAGACCATCTATATCCTTCTCAACGTTAATCATAATAGGTCGAATATTGCCAACATAAGAACAATTACTTAGGTTTTCACAGCCTCACAAATAACAAAGGAACAACGAGTTCACATATTATTGTTGTATTCCTCTCTGACATTGATCATGGAGCGATAACACAGCCAAATAAATAACAGCTATGCCACCTGTGGTTAATGTAAAGGGCTATAATCACTTGGTTAAAAATGAAGAACATTTCAAACTGTGATAACATAACAGCATCAAAGCAGACAATTCTTATTCTTCTTTATCTTTATGTGATTATTTATTTGTATTGATATGAAACAACACAACATTCTTTCTTTCTCTATGGGAAGTTTGTGATGCTTTTATAATGTAAAAACAAAAACGGAGAGTGATAATATAAAATCATAGTGGGCATCAAACCTGTCTTAAGTACTTTTTTTTAATTATTATTATTATTATTATTATTATTATTATTATTATTATTATTATTATTATTATTATTATTATTATTGTTGTTGTTGTTATTAATTTATATATATATATATATTCATTTTGGCCTTCATTTTATTTTCTGTGTTGTGTGTTTTCTTAGTAGTTTGGTGTATAAAATTGTTAAGATTCGAAGCACTATTGAAAGTGAAGCAACATGCATATTAAAATATATAGTGTCTCATAGTAAAGCATACTTCAGTTGTGTCAGATGGTTAAGATCAGGAAACAGTTTTCAGACATATTCGTCTCCATCTTCAGCCTTTAGGTGACTGGCTGCCGTTCCTCATAAGTGAAGTATGTTTTGGTATGTGACTCTTTATATATTTTAATAAGTTTAATGTATGTTGGTTACTGAGAATGTAAAAGGTTATGTTGATGTCACTTAAACTATTATTTCTTCCCAACTGAGATTTTCTCTATAAATAAGGATGAGGCATGGAGCTGTCTCTCAGCTGCATTCCCAAGAAATCATCATTACATACAGTGGTATTTGCACAGTGTTTTCTCAGCATTTATTATTTCTTTATAGAGCCACCTCTCTAAGTACCTTGTGTAATACTTTTTAAATACCTCCAAAGAAATGCAAGGCTATTGAGTAAGGGCAACCTAAGGCTAAATGTGTAGGGATAAACTTGTCAAACGACAGACAACACCAGGTATTTCAGCTAGTATAAAGATATATGATAGTGGGTAAAGAAAGTTATATCAATGTAAGACATCAATTTAAAAACTTTCACTACCCACTTTTTAAAATTTGACTATCACTTCAGCATTCCCGTTCTACATGGAACAGAATGTGTAATAAAAGCATGAATCTGAACTTGTGAAATGTTGCAGAAGAATTTTTGTGCCCTGGATCGTTTCACATGACAGTTGATATAATTGTTTGCATGCAGGTTACCAATCAGCGTATCAGGATGTGCTAAGCTAATGGATGGATTAGGACTCGGACCATCCACGGGCACAATGGGACCTACAAGAACAAGACTTCCACCACCAGGTTTTGCTACAGCTCCAAATCACATGAATGCTTTTGGATTGGGCATACCAAGAGCACCTTCAAACAATGGCAAGTAAACTTCATATTGTATATGCCAGGACGTGACATCAAGATGCATAGCTTTAGAACGATAGCACTCTTCTAGACATCCTGGTTAACTACAGGGTGAGCCAAAAAACTACGAACCAGCTGTCCTCGGCACTCGCTGCCATCTGATGCTATCATAGAAAAGCGCAGATGAAACCATACAACATTTTTAAAACTAATTTTAAAGGCTTTACTAACCAACTTTATGAAAGGAAATGCTGAAACTGACCACCGTCGTTGTCCATACATTTTTGGCACCTCTTTAGGATACTATCCATCACTCGCCATAGTTCACGTTGAGAAATGCCTGGTGATTTCCTGGCGGATATTTTGGTTTAATTCTTCCTGGGTGTGTGGGTTTGTCTTGTATACTTTGTTTTAAGTTACCCCAGAGATAGAAATCACAGGGGGTTAGGTCGGGGGACCAAGGGGGCCACAAATCTGTACTAATAATTCTCTCCTCAAACACACTTTCAATTTTTCTCATTGAAATATTGGCCGTATAAACTGTTGCAGAGTCTTGTTGGAAAAAGGCAAAATCACGCCCCCTGGCTGTTAATTCTCTAAAAAAAAAAAAAAAAAAAAAAAGGGGGGGGGGAGCAAAATCGTATTCCATATATACGGGCTTCAAGTCTTGACTCGAAAAAAATTGGCAAGGGATGGATAGTTTCCTAAAGAGTTGCCAAAAATGTATGGACGACACTGGTCAGTTTCAGCATCTCCTTTCGTAAAGTTGGTAAGTAAAGCCTTTAAAAGTAGTTTTAAAAACGTTGTATGGTTTCATCTGCGCCTTTCTATGATAGTGGCAGACGGCAACGAGCGCCGAGGACGCGGACAGGAAAAACACTGCACAGGAGGTTCATAGTTTTTTGGCTCTCCCTGTATAATAGTGCTCCACCATTTAGGTATACAATCTACTTCCTATAATTCACACTAATTAATGCACAAAATTCTGCAAATTATCTGCTTAGCCTTCTCCTTACATTTAAACCACAGTAAAGTGCATTCTGATAAAGAATAATTATGTAAATAAATAAATACAATTTTTATTTAACAAGCTAACAAATATTTTCTGCAAAGAAAAGAAGTCTGCCACCTTTGTTGTTTCTTAGACAATCGTCATTTATTCGTATTTTTTATTGCAGTAAGAAAGGAATGTAATTGTGATTTTGTGTGCAACATAATAGCATATCTACAGCAACACTAACTTGGCTGTGCATAACGTTTGGAATGTCCATGGCTTTGTCTTCATTCTTGTGTCCTTCTGTTCGCCATCAGCAACGACGTGTCCTCACTTTCTTGCCTGTAGCCTTGTTCATTATCATCGACTTTTAGCCACTCACTTTCTTCACACCTTTACATCATTGTGGTAACTGAAGTCTGGGCATCTGAAATTTCTTTCTTCTTCTTGGAATCCAACATTGTTGTGGACATGAGGTGCAGTCGGCCTCCATGACCGCGCGAGCATAACAGTCCCATGGTTTGTTGATACTATGATCATGTGCACGAAGATAATGGTGGGCCACACCAGCATAGTGGCCGACAAATGATACATGCAACAAACCCTTACTGGCAGCAAGTATGAGAAGCCTCCGCATAGAGAGCATTCCTGCTTTGTTGCAGGGTCACTGGCAGGCAGCGGTTTGTCGGAAGTCGACAGCTGAGAGCAGCGAGACTATGCTAAGCGACAAATAAGTGTTCAGCAGCAAGTCATCATTTGTCACAATACTGTACAGCATGTCTAGCAGATTGAATTCCTTCCAAAAGGTTTCAATTTCAGCAAGTTTGTGGAGAAGTGATGATCCATACTTCTTTTTTAATGCAGCTATCACACCTACAAATGTTAAAATACAGGGTTTTTTTTCGAATTATTTTGTCATATTAAACATTTCTGATATATTTGTTATTCATTTAAAGTTTCTTAATACTTAATATATTTTTTAAAGTACTAAAGTCGCTATTCTTTTGTTTCGTGCCATTTCATGCAGATACTATGGAATTTCAAAACCACCCACCAAAATAATTGGGTAGAGAAAGTCATGTGAATGTAACATGTCAGATCTTTGTATTATGAGAAGTACAAGGGCAGTCCCAGAAGTACCCGACTTGACATAGACATATACAGCAGTTGTTTCAAACAAATAACTATAGTAAAAAATACCACCCTTATAAACCTTAAGTTTGACGATGCTACGTTGATATTGTAATGAAAAGAAGCTAGAAACAGTGATGTGTATTGAATTTATTTAAAGGTGAGTCGGAATTGTTACACTAACATCACTTAAGTTTACTCACTTAACATGTTTCGGGAAACCGTTGTTCCCATCCTCAGAAGGTTAATTCGACTGGTCGAATTAACCTTCTGAGGATGGGAACAACGGTTTCCCGAAACATGTTAAGTGAGTAAACTTAAGTGATGTTAGTGTAACAATTCCGACTCACCTTTAAATAGATGCTACGTTGTTTAGTAATTGTTTGGCAGCCATTAATAGTGAACTCTCTCAGCGAATTGGTAACCATGGATAAAACTGGTCATCGTTATGTGATACAATACTTTCGTTTGAAAGGTCTTAGTCCAACTAATATTAAAGCTGAGCTAGATTCTACTCTGGGGGAGTCTGCTCCTTCGTTTACAACAGTAAAATATTGGATGGCAGAGTTTCAACAAGGACGTACGAGCTGTCAACACGAACATCACAGTGGTCAACCAAATGAGGTGACCACGCCAGAAATTGTGAAGAAAATCCACAAAATGGTATTGGATGACCATCGACTGATAGTGTGCGAGTTAGCAGACATTGTAGGCATTTCAAAAAGTGCTGTGCATCGCACACTAACTGAAAATTTAGACAGAAAGTTGTGCGCAAGATGGGTGGCGCGTCTACTCACAATGGAACAAAAGCAGCATTGTGAGGATATTTCAGTCGAGTGTTTGGCGATGTTTCGCTGCAATAAAGCCACCCATAATCATAACCATGGATCAAACCTGAGACGAAGGAACAGTCAAAACAGTCGTTTGAAAGGGGAGAATCAGCTCCAAAGAAGGCAAAGATGCTTCCATTTGCAGGCAAGGTCATGACGACAGTTTTTTGGGATGCGCGTGGGATAATTTTCATTCATTATCTTCAAAAAGGAAAATCAATCAATAGTGAGTATTATGCAAAGTTATTGCAGTATTTGAATGATGAAATCAATAAAAAATGGCCGCATTTAGCAACAGAAAGTTCTGTTTCATAAAGACAGTAAACCAGTTCATACATCCATTATCACCATGACCAAAATCAATGAGTTAAAGTTTGATTTGCTTTGTCAACACCCTATTTGCCAGACTTAGCTCCCCTCTGATTATTTTCATTTCCAAAGTTGAAGAAATGGCTTGATTTGCCAACAATGAAGAGGTGGAGTTTGCAGTTGATGGCTATTTTGCAGAACTCGACATTCTCGCTATAAACGGGTATCGAAGCTATTAAACATCGCTGGGAAAAGTGTATCAAGCTGAAAGGAGATTATGTAGAGAAATAAAGATGTTTTTTCCGTGAATGTTTGTGTACTTCTGGGACAGCCCTCGTGTTTCTGTCCTTAACTGAAGCAAGTTTCTTTCCTCAGAATGCAAACACAACACAAGATTTGTAGGACTGTTTTAAAACCTCAGCTAGAGTGTTTCCATAGATTATTACTACTTTCATTTTTAATGACCAGAGTTCCTAACTGTAGGACAAAATATTAGTACAATTTATAGCATTTAAAAAAAACACAGTATTTTTCCATTCAAATATTCTTTGTTATTAAATTAAACTGAGTTTTATTTATGGACGCTCTTTAACTGCTGTGGTCCTTAGTGTCCCATTCTATACTGGACGTGAAAGACTGGTAATTTTGCTTAGAGGCCTCTTTATCAGGCTTGAGGTTCTTTTATGTGACGTATATCTATCACACGGGACTACCGGTTTTACTTCCCTTATCTCTTTCATGTTCATACAAAGAGAAGAGAATTTCAAAGCCATCACATAGCGACTGGCTTTTTAAAGATTTGACTCGCTTAAAGCTATTGTATTGTTTTTGTTTTAATATTCTTGGGAAACCGTAGTGAAGTTTTTTTAACACGTGTAAATATAAATTGGGATTTTTATTATTGTAGCTTCACTTTCACACCAGAACTTAGACACGTTTCGGAGACTGCTTTGCGAATCCAGGCAAGAGTCTCTAAAACATGTTAAGAATAGTAAAAATCTCAATTTGTACTTAAAAGTGTTAATGTATTCTTATGTCGTCTTCAGCGAAATAAGTAGTGAAAGTTTGTCTCGATTGAGATGAAGTAGACGAAGAATAAACTTTTGTAAGAATAGTTTGTAGAGAAAGTCGTGTGAATTGAAAAGATAACATTTTTACAAAACCTTGCTAATTGAGTACAGCATGTAGTAATTATTGACATTTGTTAACTCAGGTAGTAAAATTCTCCCCTTCATGGGTCTTGGGAATAATCGCAATCCACCAAACAATGGTTCAACCTCGCCAGTGCCAATGAATGCCACTCAGCAGGGACCGAGTCTGTTCCCACCAGCATTACAGAATGGCAAATCTCCAGAATGGCCAGAGAACCTGCGCTCCTTGCTACCGAATCTGAACGGGGGCACTCCACACTTCCCTGGCACCAACACTCCTCCACCAGCACCAGGAAATCAGAATGCTGTGTTTGCATCATCCCACGCAGCTTTGCAGGCTAACACACAGAAAGGTATGCAACTTGCTATTGTTACGAATTATCATCTTAGCTTTCATCAGCTGTGGTCTACTGATGGCTTTCTTGGTGCAGGTGGATGTCATTCTCATTTGGGAAGCTGTAGTAACAGTCAACTTGATAGGCTTTAGATTGACTTTGTTACATTTAGATTCGTTTTCCAGAATTGTGATGTGTCAGGTTTAATTGCCCTAACACTGAAACCTAATGATATGTTTCAGTCCTGTCCCGTTAATTAGGGACAGTTTTATTAGATAACTTTGGTTTTGGAAAATCATACTTGGGTTTTTCAGACCCAAAAGTTCACATTTGAAGATCATGAGAGGCAGTTTCATCCTCTTTGTTGCTGGTTCCTCTCTAAACATTCCCATTGTATGCAGGTGTTTCCGTAATCCACAAGAGCGTGGTTTATTTCAGATCTTCAGTGAGTGAGGAGGGTATATTGTTGACACTGGGCTTTGCAAGCAAGTCTACTTCAGTACGCCTGTGCGAACATTAGTTACGACACTAGCCAGTTTTGGCTACTTCCAACTTTTGATGAAATGAAACAGTTCTAGTACATGATTTTTTAGGTTATGTTGTACTTGCGATTTACAGAATGAAGTGGGGAAGTGAAGAAAGAATTAAGCACCTGGATTATGCAGAAATGCTTGTGGTACTTTAATGGTATGAACTTTAAAAATAAAACATAACATGCTTCTGCGCTGGAGTTAATTTTAAAAACACTTAATATTGGATAAAATGACAATGAATTCATTCCACAAGAAGAAACTACACGAATGAAATACAGAGGATCAAAAAGAGTAAGAAGTCTGGAACGTGCACTGATCTCGGGAACAAATTTTGAAATTATGCTTTTTGGCACCCAGACCAAAACTGTAGTGATGAATGAGTCGCCACTTGCAAGGTATCTTGCTGTAATTTGTAATTTTAGCTTTGGTGATAATGCTTCATGTATTACTGCATTCTGTATTTAATTTGTTACTTTGCCAAGCAAAAAGCTAAACTGCTCTGAAATCATTCTTAAATGATTGTAATAACTTTTTGGATCCTCTACAATTTCCTTCCATAAAGTTGCAGAGCAGCCTAACAATTATCTTCTCTGGATCCAAGATCTAGTCAACATTCTCTCTCGCTCTCTCTCTCCCCCCCCCTCCCTCCCTCTCTCGGCCGGTAGTAACATCTCCAGCTGCTACTATGTCTTACTTTGCAGAAAGATGATGAAACTTCAGTATACACAAGTGTCGTCATGTAAATTAGGCTTGCATGAACCCATCACAATTGGTGGTAGTTAATCCTCTTGGCAATGGTTCCTCCAGCACAGTTTAAGGATATGGATCGGGTCCATTAAACGATCCTTTTCTTGCCAGGATATATGCTACTGTTGATATGTATATTTCTTTGCACTTTGTGCGTGTCTGGAGCCACAGGCAAATGCGTGTTTTGTTGTGCCAATAGAACTTTTTCACATTGTCTAAAAAATATTATTGTTGTCTTCTTTCTAAAACATAAGTTTGAAAGCAGCAGCCACAATACTACTTAGCTATTAAATGTGGTGGTGTGCAGGTGGTTGGAATGGCGTAGGTCCATGTACAGATTGGACAACGCTGGACCCAGCGATCGTGTCCAGCTCTCGTCCACATAATCTATTGCCTAACAGCAGTGGCACGACAGCCACAGGGCAACATGGCACCACCAACTGGCTGCGATCACTCAATGCGACTGAAGATTGGGGCAGCCAGGCTCCTCCCCCACCAGGCTTCTCAGCGATGAGACTTGCTAGCTCGGCCAGCTCCTTGCTACCAAAAAAACAGACCCCTGCAGTCACCACAGAAATGACAAAAATTGAGGGTGAGTAGCAGCTATTGAATTCTCTTTATGCACATACTTGCAAACTTTTACAGCTTCCCCATAAAATGCACGAGACAAGGTCTTTTTCAACTTTGTGGGCAGATTCAAAGTGTTACAGATTTCCACTATGAGCATGACAGGGCATTATATTGTAAGTTAATACAGACTGAATGTTATACAGTTCTATGATGGGCATCTATCCGCCACCAGTGACCTCTGTGTGTCTATCCTTAATCATGATCATTGTTCCCCGTCACTGGGCTGCAACAAAATGCATAGCCTGCAGATTTAAAATTTTATTGCATCACTAATGACTTATAGTAACCAGTTGGGCGGAGACATTCAGTAATAGACGACATGAATCGTAAAGCCCCCTACATAAATTGTTTATTTTATTCGCTTTCTATGACTGCATGATATGTTTCCCATTTTTGTGACAGTTTTTGTATATAGTTGGTATGAAGCCTAGAAATGTGTGTATAGCCTAAGATGTGCTCTTCTAATACATGTTTATTGTGGTACTAGGAAGAATTTCAGCAAGATGCAGTGCTACCAATTCTTCAAGGATTCTTACAAAATTGAATCCCATTTATTTTACATGGAAATGTTATATGTTCACCGCACTGAATATTTTACGTTCTAAATTTCATGTCATTGCAGAATTATTATGCTTTGCTGGGCGAGGGAAAGTTTTATGGGTTTCAATTTCTGGAAGTTTGCAAATGTGAATGCAGGATGTAAAACTTGCATTTTGTTGCCAAAGTGAGTTCATACATCAGCTTCATTTCCTTGGTTTACATACACAGTGATTCTGTAAGCTTTTGCCAAACTTAGAGATGTCATGAATGCTAAAAGGTGCCTAATTTGCTACCCTTGTGACACAGCATACACCTGAGAGTGGCCGTGGTACAGCTAAACAGTTTCTACCAATATGTTAACTTATATAACCTCTTAACCTATGTGGAAAATGCTTATTTGCAAAATGAAAACATAGAAGAATAGTTGGGTCTCTGAAATATGCATCAATTATCATAATTTTTCATTCAGAAATATGTTCTTTAGCCAAAGCGAGGGTAGTCCGTTGTCACCATTTATGAGTTTCCTGGAAATCCAAATAACTGAAGCATGTCCAAAGATTTTAAAGATGTGATATAGATACTGGATGATATAGTTGCCATAGTAAACAAAAAACCTGCAGAGAATGCCCTAAAACTTTTAAATTTATCTGCCAGTTCAATGGAAATTGAATCTTACAATGAACTTCTGCTTTTGGACATAATGATCATTAGGAATGTAAAACAAAACTAGAATTTTTGATTTATAGAAAAACCACACATACCAACTATATAAAGAATTGGGGATACTATCCAACGGAACATAAACATGCTATATTGAACAGTTTGGCCTACAGATTGGAAAACGTACCATTGAAGGACAAGGAAAAGCTGAAACACACCATGGAAATAGTGGACAAAAATGGGTTTTTAAGGGGTTTAATACAGAACAGAATGGAAAAAAATTCAAAAACCTAAAGAAAATAAGTGCTGCTACAGCACTGCATAAAGTCACAGAAACTAAGACCTTTAAAGGGTTCACCTACCATACTTGGGCATTCGACAAATTTCAAAAATGTTCAAGCATTGCAATATAAAATTAGCACTGATTGATAGACACGGTTTAAATAACCTACTGAAAAACAATACCAAAGAATAAGATACCAGGTACCTACCAAATTAATTGCCAATTAAATGCATATAAGCAAAACAAGGTGGAACATTGGTTTGAGGCTTAAAGAACACCTTAAACACATTAAATACAAGAAAACAGAAAAATCTGCCATTGCCAACCATTTCTGGACAAAAAGATCACAATATCCAAAAAGAGGTAAAATTAATGAAGGCGGTTCAAAAGCCAGTAGACTTAACCATGTGGTGAAAACACTGGATAGAAAAGAATAAGGATCATCTCGTGAATTTTAGTTTTCCAGTAGACAAGGATCTCATCACTAAATACATGACGCCACAAGCGCCCTACAGGGAAGCCAAAAAGTCCATTACTGGCTCTTGGCTGACGATGGAGACAAGATGTCTCAAAATTGTGCGCGGCACAATGAAAATAATTCTTGTAAACAGCTTGTATTTGTTGTCAGAATGGGGTGCAAGGAGATTTAGTTATGAGATATTAATTTAATTTTAAACCTACAAAGATTACTGTACTTGTTTAACCTGTGGCTTACGGTAGACACCCAGCTGTGTGTGATCAACACGGCTGGACGCAGAGAGTTAAGTGGGTATCCTTGCACCTTGGGCTAGTATGTGAATCATCATTTCAGAATCAATGGTCGGATATGATTTTGAGCATTTCTCTATAGTTCTGTCAAGTATTGTACAGTTTTACTTCCTAATTGGTACAGAAAGTATTACACTCTACCCAAAAATTCAGTATCTAGTTTTCACTGGAAATGCACATTTTTAGGACATCAATGTGTGTCTGTGAACAGCATAACTCAAAAACAAAAAACATGGCATTTAAGTGTATATCTTCCAAAGATGCGACACAAAGTTTTTCAAGAAAACCCTCCACCACATGGAAATGTTTTTTGAAATTTTTTATTTTCTAAAATATGGCTCTTAATGATTTTGATTAAAGTATCATATATTAAAGATACTTACATGACAAAAAAAATGTAATGCCTTGAATTTTCTGGGAATTGCCCATGAAGTCCTTTTCATTCAGAAGGAATTTTTACATAATCTTGTATAACTGGTAAACGTTAAACAATAGATGAAAATGTACTACACAAAAAATCTGATGTGTTACACTCACATGACTTTCTCTACTGTTGTACAAACTATGTTTACAAAGCTTACTCTCCATATGCTTCATGTTAATCAAGATATCGAGATGTTAATCTTATTGCTAATTTTCTTGTAGATGCAAGGGGAATTGGGCTTTAAGCGACAGTCAAATATATTAAGAGCTGGTTGCTATATGGAGTATTCCATTCTCTTTGCATTACCACGACAAAAAAAAATGAATAACGAATTCCCATTTGAGAAAAAGGGAATAACAAGTAATATCTTGAAAATGGTTCACTCAACAAAAAAAATGTATATGACATAAATTGTGTATTTTAACGCAATCTACATTTTTTGTGTAGTAAAATTTTGTCTATCTCTTATGGTTTACCAGTTATGCAAAAGTCGTCCACAATGAAGAATACTTTTGGAGACATTCCCAGAAAATTCGAGATATACATTTTATTTGTCATGAAAGTATCTTAAATATATGATATTTTAATCAAAATCATTAGAGCCATTTTTGAGAAAGTTAAAATTTTCAAAAAATGTTCCATGTAAAGGGTAATCTGGGGTGGGGGGATTTTCTTGAAAACCTACGTGTTGCATCTCTGGAAGATACTGAACCTAAATATCAAGTTTGGTGTTTATCCGACTGTTCGTTTCCGAGTTATGCTGTTCAGACACACACATACATGTTTCCAAAAATGCTTTCTTTGTATTCAGGGGGGTCTCAAAACATGTATTTCCGGTAAAATCTCAGTATCAAATTTTTGGGTAGAATTCAATACTTCCCCTACTTACTGTACATAGTAGAGAAAGTAAAAATGCAGATCTCTTTAAAACATACAATTTCTTCCAAATAACTTTCTATGAAATAAGCCATTTCCAAGATCAGTTATTAATGGTTTTGAACTGTTCAATATTTTCTCAAGTCCTGTTGATATTCAGCTGTTTCTTGCAATGTCATGGAAAGAGTATGGGCGTACAGTTCTTGAACATTTCCCTTTGTATGTATAACGAAATGTGGCCGCTAGTTCTCCCCCCTCATTCCACCAAGTGATGGCTGGACCCATTTGGAATCACCCAGCTGGTAGGGTGATGAGTATAGTGGTTGGAATAAGTACCTTGGACTCTGAACCATGTTGGGCCTTGGGAACTCTTCACATGGGCAAGTCAGAGGTGAAGGTGTGCCCAGAACCCCAGGCCCTCAGTATGAGAGTCGCAGGCAAGACCATTGCACTACCCTGCCACCCTTAATGGGTAATGTAGCTATTTCTGCAAATGTTTGTCAATTAAAATGAAATAAATAGAAACAAACTTTTGTAAGAATAGTTTGTGTACCCACTAATAAACGATAGAGGGTAGCAAAAGTCATGTGAATGTAACATCAGAATTGTTTTAATAAGAACTACTGCGTTGAGGATCCAATTAATTCATGTTCATGCTCAAATTAATTTTTTAATGCTTGAATTTTCTTCTCCGTGTCCATTATGTTAAAGGCTGCTTCACAACAGCCTGAGATGGTAACCAAAATGGAAATGAGAATGGGAAACAATTCAACAAAGATTTTGACAACAGCCTGGGAATGCTTATCGACGATCATATCGATCAGAAAATGGAAAGTTGATTTTGCGCATTGGGATTTCATTTGTTATTAACTGACCAATGATATTTTTTCATCTGGTTTCAATTCAACCAACATCAAAATTCGATAGAGTAAACATTATGTAAATGCATATTTATTAAGGGCCAGTTTCATCAACCAATGTTAAAAATGTTCTAACATTTTGTTTGTTAACACAGTGTTCAAAGTTTAACTTAAGGTTAAAACTTTTGTGTTTCATCAAGCTTTTACAGCAAATTGTTAGCTAACATATTATTAATGTCAAAGGCAACTACAAACACTAGCTTTCGAGAAGGTGGTGGCCAAACTACACTGCCTCTGAATGTGCTCTGATGCACTTTTGTCTACGTTTCGCTGCGCTCTCTGTGTCAGTAGCATACAACTATTTACATTCATGGCAACTGCCATGTGATGTTCCCGATTGAGGTTAGAATCATGTCAACTGAAATAAATGTTTCACCGTTTGCAATGCCAGGTTAATAAGTATAGACATATCAAGTGTGAAAAAGCTAACGGTCTTACATTAAAGATAAAATTGCAGCCTGGGACAAAATTCGCGAGTAATTTAATTGGGATGGACGCGCTTCTCTTTATGGTGTTAAGAGAAGCAACTGCAGCAATTTTATGCTAATATGAAGTGCAGCACCAGAAACGTTAGGTGCAAAGAGCGTTTAAGATGCTTTAAAACTGATGGTGGACAGTGCATTGAAACTAAAATGGACAAAAATGTGTTACCACTGATTAATCAAGCAGACCCCAAAAAAAAAAATGATTGATTCTTGAAGCAATTCGTTAGAAACTTTCTGGATAAACCCTCAAACGGTAGCTTTGGAAATCCAACATTATCACCCACAAAGTAAATGAAAAATGCTAGTATCATAAAATCTAAGTATCTAATTAACATTTGTAGCTTAGGAGAAAGAGGCATGCTTCTGTTGGTAGTATTCTGAACTCTCATATTGCTCATGACCCCTTGAAGAGTCTATATCACTTTAAAAATTCCTCCTTTTGCAGGGTTTCAAATACTCTCATCAACAGCTTGGTTTGCAGCAGCCATTTTCCAACTTCTAACATTTGTTAAACGCCTTAACATAGGGGTATTGCAATGTTAACTTAACACTGACTTTAACACATTGTTAAACTTAACATTGTTTGATGAAACAGAATGTGTTAACTTCAGTGTTAAATCAGTTTAACATTGTGTTAAGATTTAAGATCTGTTGGTGAAACCGGCCCCAAATTTCTGATACCTCTAGTCAAACCAAGCTTTCATTCCTTTATTTAATGGTGTACAATAAAGTTGCTTACTGTTTAACGGTTTTTGCTTTTGCCATTGTTTCTGAGGCAATAGCCAGTTTTGAGTTGCATATGTTTAATTTGTTTGGGTTGTCGGTATTTGAGGTTAGGAAGCATATGCTACTAATTTCTTCCAGCTTGAAGCTATAGACAGCACTAGGGCTGCTTTGTCACTGCCGCCTAGAATAACCTCTACAGTGAAGAGTCTAATATGCCGTACCGGGAAGGCTTTCCAACAATTGTGAACCCTTCCATTTGAATACATGTATTTCAACTTTGCCATTCTGGTTACTGTTCTCATTGCTTGTGAACCAGCCTAACTTCATTTTTCTGGACAGATTGTCAATTGTTTGTCGTGCTCTTATAATGTTCATTCTGCACATCGCAGTAGGATGTATGCCTCGATAAGTGGCAATGATTTTGTTTTATTTACACATTTTCAAAAATTTTGAATTGTTTGCTGATTTTGTACGCCCATAACTAAGGACCTTCAGTAGTGTGTTGGAGCCTGCAAACATGTTCAGACCTGTATGTTTGTGATGGAAATATGAGCAAACTTCCACCAGGCACGTCACCTTATCCCCACTATAAACACACTCCCTCCTGTGCAAGTGCTGTCAATGGTCACAGCTGGTATGTGAATGTATCCACTAATGCATTACTTACAATGTTGTTTTATAATTAGTTTGTGTGTGTAGGCTTATTCTTGCTTTGAAGGCATGTTTCAGCTTTCCTAGAATTTGTACTGGGAGGTTTTTATCTTCAAGCATAGAGTTAGGGCTCACATTGTCCATCACTATCATACATCCTTCTTCCAGGCTCCAAAGGAGATCAGTAAACCATTCACTATTCATATCTTTATTATCGCCACCACTTTTTGACCAAAACATCAAATCTGCCCCTTCTATAAAGGCAGATTATTAGATATGGGATCTTTAGAACCCTGCCAGATAAAACTTGGAGCATGGTTTTAGTTTTTACAAGCTACAATGAGGATAGTCTTCTGTATGTCATGCATTGTTCTTAAAAATGAGGTTCTCTCCAGCAAAAACTGTGCTGCTTGTTGTTACATTTTCAATATCTTTTGTCTTTTAAAACCACTTTAAGTGTTACTCACTGCTGTAATGAGCAACAGATTATGTGTCTGGAAATCATCTGACTCTGTGACAGGTTTTTGACATGTAATGTTTTTTTCTAGGAGAGGAAAAGCATGGCCAAGGGCACTATATTTTCAAGTTCACTTTTTTGGGCTTCCTCACATATGACTATGCTGTTCTTAAAGACATTTCATGTGCTTCTGCAGTAATATATTATGTATCTCTAAAACATATCACAAACAGTTTCTTGGCGGTTTTCCATAGCTTTAAAAAACTCGTACACAATCTTTGAACTGTCATCTAATACCACTCGAATTTCATGTCATTATGCACTTGTAAAACACACACACACACACACAATTAGAGAAAATTCTAATCACTCAAACTAGAGATTGGAGAACTGTTGCACTGGGAGAGGGGAAGAGGCATAAGTGAAGTGTGGAATGCGGAAGAATATTCTTGACTCGCCTGGTCAGAGTGAAAGCACTATAGGTCCAATAGACCTTTAGCTTGATGCTATTAGAATGTCATTGCTGTCCATTTCATTCTGTCGTGAAACACCATTAAAATTGATCTCAAATTAAACTATTAAGTACGAGTCAAGCAAAGGCTGATGATTAAAATGGCTTTTATTGTTGAAATGTTACATGTTCATTACATTAACAATATTTAACACTGAATTGTTTTCTCTTGTTCCAGATCTCTAACAGATTCTAGCTTTGGAAACACCATCACTGATCTACGGGATAAAGTTTTAAACCATTATTAAAAAGCATATTATAAAAATATACAAAAAACTAGTTTTCCAGTAATTTTCTCCTAAAACACGAATACTACCAAGCAGCCAACAAACACTATTACACATATTTAATTTAATGTATTAGAATTATAAAATAATGTGATGCAGTTACAATATTAAGAAATTGTTTTGAAGCACAGCTGTCAATATATATTGGAACTTCTTGCTTTTGTTGTTTTTGTTTCCACTTAATGAAGATAAAAAAGGGAATAGGGGTAATTTTTTGAGAAAGGTTCGAAGATGGTAAGAAGTTGTTAAATTGTGTGCCATAGTGGACAGTGATAATGTTATAATTATTTTGTCTTATTCCATTGAAAAATAATGCGTAACGCTTTGTTTTGTCCATGTGGCATAGACCGAATATTGTTTTGTCATGAAGATAAAAGTTGTAAAATAAAAAAATATAAATAAAAACAAGATGCTTTACAGTAATATGATTGATAGAATGCATTGGATTTGAGTAACAGCCTAAGGCTTATGTGAAGAGATTTGCTTTGTAATGTAATGCTAAAAATGTTTGGAGATAATATTTAATAATGTGTGCTGAACCATTTCTCTGATTTATTTACATGCACTGATATGATATATATGTATACCCCTCTGGCTGCCATTTAGTATTTACTGTTTTGTTACCTTCTGATTTTTCTGCAAGGTGCTGGTTTTAAGTATATTCGATGATGAAGAAGAAAGTTTCATTGTAGGATTGTCTTTTAATTTTATGGCCTGTGTCACTTTGAGTTTACTGTTCTAATGGGGGGAACTGAGGAAAAGCAAGACGGATAGTTCTCTTTAATTCCTCCCAGGGTGCAAGTTGTTCTTTTGTTAAAGGCTGCCACATAAAATGTGAATGTTAGCCAGCAGTTGGCAACGTGAGGCCTCCTGCTGGAGAAAAAGTAAAAGGTTAGAGACTTGTCCCGTTATATTGTGTCCAGTGGGAGACTGCATGACAAAACGGCTACATATTATAAAATATACAAAGCAAGGTTGGTTTTCCCTATTACATAAAAAAAGAAAAAAATACAAATAAACGGCAAATTAAAAAGAAAAGGTGTTTTCATTGCAAAACCTAGACCCAATTCCTGTTATAAAGTCCCACCTCAAGCTAAGGGATAGTTGCTGCCTCATCCCCACAACTTAATTATACCTTTCCGACCCTATCCATACAGTTGTATAGTGGGTTTACTACTCCATAGCTTTCTCTGTTTCCAGTCCGATCAATCTGCAAGAAAACTGCAGGTTGCTCTTCATTAGCTAGTATCATCAATGGCCAACAAATTCTCTCTAGTATCACTGTAGGTGGTATAACAGGAAAAGATTTTTGCTGTTGCAATTTTCTAAAATCTTGTATTATGTCTTGCAATAGTCTAAAACCTTTTCTTAAAGATTGCAGAAGACCAATCAATATTAGTAATTGTGTATTTTTTAAAATACAAATGAATTTAAGTAAAGTAGCACTTGTACGATTGTGTATGTTGGGCTTAATTTGCGCATGGGTACTAAGAAATGAGAGGTTATATAGCTTGTGTCACTGAAAGTTTTGAGAATGACTACAAAAAAATTTTAAAAATTTACACTGAACATTACATCTTTTCAAAGTATTCTCCATTGGACTCATCCTTTTGAAGCAGTTTTCAAATGCCGAACACCAGTCCTCTTTAGAGAGAGAGTAAATATATTCTTAATAAACAGCTACTCCCTGCAAGTTCAACTCGACTGAGTGCCAGGTCATAGTGGCATAGAGGGAAATAAGAAAGCTCATGAACTTAGAAGAAAGGAACAGCTTCATAATTTATTGGGCTAGAGCCGGCTCTAGGGACATCTCGACGCTTAGTAAGAGAGACTATTAAGAACTGGTCCAAAGTAGAATATTATAAAACCTGCCTTAAAACATAGTAAATTTTTATTTTATTTATTCATTAGCTAAGCTGTACACAGGTTAGTATGACTGGTGTTCAGCCCTGGCTCTTTGCCAGTCATAACTCATTTTATAGTAATTTCTAATTTATTACATCATTTATACTTTGTTGTTTAACTCTGTTTACTGTCTATACCCATTTATTTTTGACTTTATATAAAAATTGCCCAATCTTCTTACTATCTTTTTGAAACATTTCCACTACCACTATATTTGTTATTAACATACTATTTTCTCTAAACTTCCATCCCTTGACATTTAAATATATCTTCATGCAGGACACTGATTTTGTGGGATGCCTTCTTTAACCTCTGTAGTCCTGCTTTCATCCAAGCAATACCTTCTCGTTCCTCTTTATTTGTCACTTCTATGTACTTTTCCCTTCCCCATCCATGAATCTTTCATTGGAATATAGAAAACTAATGATCTCTCTTCAGCTATCACACTCATTTTTTGTATTTCTGCATCTTCAAATCTTTTTCTTGCCGATTTCCAAAAGTTATTCACATTATTCTCTCTCCTCCTCCACCACATTTCCCCTAACCCACTACTTTCTAAATTATTTCTAAGACAGACTAACCCATCCCTTGTTCTTTAGACTTTTCTCTTAAAATATTAGGCACTGTTTCAAGAAATTCCTTTCTTCCAAGTTCAATATTCTCTACTCACTCCTTTGCTCAACAATTTATGCCACAACATTTGAAGCTCTATCCGATCGTATGCTTTCTCTAGGTCCACAAAGGCCATATATAACTTTCCTCTATTATCCTTTAAGCGTTTATCTACCAATGTTTTTATGATAAATAGTCAACAGTTCTCCTTTCTGTCCTAAAACCCATCTGAAACTCCGAGAGAATATTACATTCTTAAACCTATGTTTGTATCCTGCTTGCCATAACACCGTAAAAATGTTGCCTATATTTGATGATAAAGCAATGCCTCTTTGTTTGGTTTGTCAACACAATCCTTGCCTTTATATATTGGATGTATAATTGCATTTCTCCGGTATATAACCCTTCACCTTAAAGTAAATTATTAAAAAACCCACGTAAGAAAAGAGCTGAAAGCTTACTTAAATGTAACAGACTTCAGCTGAGAACAACTATTGCATTTCTCACAGACATGCTCCTGTGAAAAAGCATCGTAACATGATGGAAGTGTTTCAGGGTAAGTTAGATTGCAGTTTGTGCAAGAAAGAAACCTTATATGTGATGAGACTGTATTCCCAGTAAAGATGCAAGCATAATGAATTGACTATAAAACAATACACAATAAACCCAAGGCTGAAGTGCATCTGTATCCCGTAAGACAAGACACTGCAGCTTCAAGTGATTCAAATTGTTGACAACTTCATTTTTGTTTGGGGAGATGGGAAAAAAGTTGCATGGGGTAGTTCTGGACTGTAGGGAGGATGGGACAAATATTTGACTCCTGCAGAAATTGCAGTGTGGGCAGAGGCATTGTCGCTGTGCAAAATTCCAGAGACCAGTCTTAGGACACCTTGTTATCAGTTCATTGAAGACTTGTATGCCATCTAGCAGTGACAGTCTTTTGTCCCTCAAGCACAATTGTTACAATAGCTGAGAAGCATGGACAGGTCATCTTCTTGCGTACCTTGGAGGATCCTTTCCTGGGAAGACTCAAACCAATGACTGTCGCTTGTATATCCGGTTTTTGTTACATTGTTTCTGCTCATTTGTGAGGTGGCGGGGGATCCAGTGACAGCAGACCTTCCTCACGTGAAGTTTTTCTTTAAGGATGGTGTTCACTGTTGCCAATCCAATATTCAGGGCTTCTTGAATCTCATATGTGCAACGATCTTCCTGCAATTGCGCTCTTCTTTCATCATATTTCCATTCATTGTTGCAGTAGCTGGTCATCCAGTGTGGTCTTCATCTTCGACGGAACTCTGCAAACCATCAGTCATGGAATGCAAAGGAAGCCCCGATCCCCTCTTTGCAAGAGTGGGTGCCATCTTATTTCCTTCAAGGTCAGCATGCTGGAACCCAGAGAAGAGAAACCTGACAGCTGGCACAGAGTAGCCAACATCCTTTGGTGTTGCCACATCAATCTGGATGTAGTTTTGACCACTCGAAGGGCTTTCAAAGTTGCCGGGCTATCTGAGCAAATAAACACCTCCGCCTGTTAGCCTGTGCATAACACGGGCTAAGATATATATCTCAGTTTGAAAAACCGTGGCAACACTTCCAAAGGGAATGACAAGCCAGGTCCTAGGGCCCAACCCTCATCCTGCTCCCGAAGTGGGATCCATCCTTGAACCATGTCCATCTCCCAGCCTTAGGGAGAGACCCAATCTCTGGGCCCCACTCCTCTGTGAAAGGTATTAACACCGTATAAGATGGACTTAGATTATATCTAGTCCCCCATCAGGGTACTCGGACACATTTTATGAAGTGAGTGCCCTTTGTAGGGTAGCTTAAAACCATCCCCCTACATTCCAGAGGCACACTCACCCTTGCAACCTCCTTCACAAACAAGTGTAATGGAGGAAGGTCCACCAGTATCTTCATGTCTGACTATGGGTTAGTCTGCACCACCATGGTTATCATCAAACATGCCAATTGCAGTGAATCCAGCCTTCACAAGAGAGGCAGTCCACCAAACCAATGCCACATGGTAAATCAAGAGCCTTATCACCGATATACATAGCAATTTGACCACCTTTGGTCTTAAACCTCACCTCAATCTGATGGCTCTCCTGCATGCCCACAACACATTGTGGGCCATCTTTACTTTGTAATCCACTTGGTTTTTCCAGCTCAGCCCAGCATCCAGGTAACGCTAGATACTTAACCGTTCCAGGTAGCTTCAATTTCTTCCCAAACAGAAGGACTCTGCCAACCCTGGCAGCCTCCTCCCACTTGTGAAGAACATTATTTCAGTCTTGGCTTAGCAGACAAGTCCGTTTCCTAACACCATTCTTCTAGATCTTGCAGGGGGCCTTCTATGAGCTCCGAGACAGTATCAGGAATTTTCTACTTGTTACAAGGTATATATCAGCATAGCCTTGAGCATGTACCCTTGTCTGTTGAATTTTGTTAAGCAGATCAGACACCACAAGTGGGTGACTAAACTGCCCCTTTGAAGGAGGGCATGATCCAATCCGTAACCACTGGGCCGACTCCTTTACTCTCCAGACACTTCCTAATGGTGCCTAAAGTCATATGATTAAAGGCACCCTCAATGTCCAGGAAAGGAGAACTACCATGACCAGTTCCGCACCTCCTCCAGTTTACCTGAGCTGATGGAGCGCCGTTTCCGTAGATATACCCGGCCAATACACATACTGATGGTATGGGTCTGTCGATCAATATACCCCATCCTTCAAATATCTATCCAATCTTTTCAGAGAAGAAGAAGAAGAAGAATGATGTTAGATTGATGGGCGAAAATTCTTAGGCCTGCAGTAGGATTGTCTACCCGCTTAGGTATAAATACAGCTTTAGCCTGCCTCTAGAGCAAGGCAGGGCCTTAAGGTCTTCACCAGGTGAGGAGAAGCTATCTCCCGACCCTCCTGCAGAAGAGTTGGGAAGATCCATCCTCGCCCGCGCTTTTATAGGGCTAAAAAAACAAGCAATATAATTTTTTTAAATCACAATCTCGGAGGCCACTTGGCAGTCTTCACGCGAAGGCCTGTGTGCGGCAATCAAGATTGGTTCTTGATCCGTAATACAGGTCCCTGGGAAATGGGTCTCAAGTAACAGCCTCAAGGTTTCCCCTCCGATTGGGTCATAGCACCAGAGGGGTCCTCCAGCTAGGCCAACCTGGCCCCTCCCGAATACCAGAAGTTTCTGCAAGCAAGCAAATGCTTGCCTCCAAGACTCCTTGATCTCTCTCTTGTACATTCTCCGAATTCCTTGTAGGAGTTGAAGTGATAAGATCCGCGAGTACAATAATAACCATAGCCAGAAGAAAAGTTAAGACTAATGCGCTAATCAAACAAAATAAGAAGGAGATAAAAGAGAATATTAAAGATTAAGTAAAGGGGGGAATAAACATTATTATGGATGAAATAAAATAAAGTAGAGATGAAATAAAATATTATTACGGATGAAATAAAATAAAGTAGAGACACGTATAAATAAATCAGAAAGGAAAAGAATGTGAAAGGAAACAGAAACAGGAAAGGCTAGCAGGAGAAACAGTTAGGTTCTATTGAAATCGCCGAGAACCCGCCGGCGTGCGAAACAATGAAACGGATGTGCTAGTCACTCATGCGGACAGAAAATCAAATCAGCCGTGAATAACGAGAAACAGTAGAGACGCTAGCAGAGCCTAAGGGTGTTGAAATTGAACCAATGGGAGAAAAAGCGCAAAGGAACTAAAGAACCAATAAGGAAGAATAAATGTCACGTGAATAGTAAAACCAGGGAACAAAACTAGAAAAGAGGCGTGAAATAGATTTTTGTCTAGGAGCAGGAGCGAGTTTTCGACACGCGAAAGATGGAACACTTCGTGTCGAGAAACGCTAGGAGGAGGACGTAAAACTTCGTGTCGGGAAGAGCTATGAGTAGGATGTAAAACTTTGTGTCGAGAAAAGCTAGGAGGAGGACGTAAAATCTCTGTGTCGGGAAGATATAGAAAGAGGATGTTAGAATTTGGTATCGGGAAAAGAGATAGGGTAGCTCGGGATGACAAAAGTCATATTGTGAGTAACTGAGAAATAGAATAAATTCAAGGGTAGAAGCACGGAGACTGTAACGGGGGAAAACAGACAGGAACGCGTCTTGTGTGAAGGGCCTTCAGTACGACAACCAGTGTGGATCTTCATAATAAATGGGCCATTGAGAGGAGTTGTGAGTATCATTCACCTCCCATCCACACAATCCCTGAGGTAAGACTCTCGTAACCCATCATCCTCTACCTGAGCAGCCGGCAATCACCTCTCGTACCCGAAACCCTACACCAAGACCTTACCAACCAGAAAACGTTCCCTTTATTTTCCAAACACCCGCTACAGAGTCCAAGGTTACCTGGCATATATGCATTGAAAAGCCTGTGTGTTTGTTTCTTAATGGATCCCATCTAAATTTAACTTTAGCCCGAACCTCGTGTATGAGGAGGAAATTTATTTCATAAGCAGAGACCAAGTGTTCGTGAAAATCTCCACGTACCACTCCAGGTCTGCCGGATTCCTTAGTCTGATCTGGGATCCATTCTTAACACCGTCGACCAGGTCCCCTCTAAAAGAGTCTCAATTGGTCCGTCTAGGCTTCCTGGACAGACGGTCCTTTCCTTTTCCCTCAAGATCAAAACGAATATGTGTATGAGCGAATAAGTTAGGTTACAAACAAACTCTCCAATCCTTCACTTCCTCTAGAATCCTAAAGGATGCTAGTGACAAATCTAGGACGTTCTCCCTTTGATAATTCACAAAAGTCGGAACGTCCCCATGGTTCAAGATCTGTTGTGCTCAAATACTCGAGCAACGCCTCCCCCTCCTGTTGATATCCTCACTGCCCCAAACGCTATGGTAGGCATTGGAGTCAGCCAATCAATAGTTTGAAGTTTCTATATTTGCAGTAACACAGGTTTTTGAACTCCTGAGAAGGGGCAAATAGGTTGAGTAGACCCCACTCGCCGCCAGATCTTTAGTGAGAAATCCCGGCAGTGCCCAAGTGTTCTGCTCTGCACTTTACTTCAGATGAAGCACGGAAAACAGTAAAATCCTTCATATTTAGTCTCATAATATAACGTTGCCAAAGCCAGGGTTCTTATATTATGGCAACTTGTAAATCTTGCCTCGTCACGCTGCTACTTAGAACTCTCGAGGTAGTAATGCTCTGTTGTAAATTATCCTGAATAAATGAAACTATTGCAGCCTCACTCATTCTGCGGAGCAGGGGCCTGTATCCATTGCTATAGTCTTATTGGCAGGGTTCCCTTTCGAGGTCCCAGCTATCTCATCTTTATTGTGTATTCTCTCGAGGAGCCCCGGGTTTGGCAGAACTAGAAAACGTTTAGCTATCAGATCCGCACAGGCAGAACTCCGCATGTCTGGGTAAGACAGAGGTCGTCAGGTATCTCCGTTTAACGACACGACACCTCCCATGTGCCATGCACCGCTTCGGCACGGATCGCGTAACACCTTGGGGTTGGGGAGTTGGTTCGCGGTCTCCTAAGATAAACCTGTCCCGCGTGTCGGTAGTCAGCCGACCTGCTGGTCAGGTCTCGGCCGTCGCGACCGGTACTCACTCAAAGGTCCAGCTTAAGGGCTTGCTCCAGAGGCCCCCAGCCGTAGTGCCCCGGCTTTCACTCGTTACTACCTGAACTTCAATCTAAAGATAGGAAGACCTACTTTGGCTTACCACAACTCATTGTTGCGCATTTTTAAAACTTTCAGAGTGACCCTAAGTATTTGTAATACGAGCATGAATAATAAATATGTTTCATACTTGTACCTGGTTTTGGTTTTTAAGAGACTTCAGGTATAAATACATAAGTTAATGGATTATTTTTCAAAATAATAAAGTGGAGATTCATTCTGCTCCACATGTTTTTGTTTTAATTGCTAATGTCAGTGTACGATAGTTTACTGACTAAATCCAGACATAAAATACGTTTTATTTCGTAGATGTCAACCAGTAGTGCCGCTTTATTAATGTGGACACTCTACTTGAATGATTAGCAGGAAGTTGAGATGTTACTGTTTAGAAAAAACATTGGCAAATAAGTGTCTGGCGAGTCTTCATGCACTGATGGAGTTATTCGGCTTGCTGCTAGTAGTAAATCGACAGCTCTATATTCGATCAACCTCTTATCAAAATACTGCAGTGCAAGAGAGCGAGTGTCTTCATTGTTAATTGCAGGGGCTTTGAAAGGGGAACCTGCTACACATGATGGGGACGGTATCTCCCGCATATGTGGACAAGCAGGACAGTTTGGGGGTGCCTCCCAGAGAGGTTGGTTTCCTATATTTGAAGGCAAAGAGGCAGAGTGGGGCCCAGAAAAGTAGCAGGAAGGCTATCCCTGTGAGGGGACCCTCAGAAGATAAACCGGGCTATTCCATATCCACAAAAATAACCAGATCGGAGGAAGCTGCATCTAAAGATAACTCCGAAGTGTAGCGTTCCTTTAAAGGAGGACTGGCTTCACATGGAGAGGGTTGAAGTGCGTACTACTGATTCTTTGTTTTAGGTTAACTTACAGTATGCTATTGCTGCCTCTAAGAGTGTCATATAGTAGTGCAGCTAGGCAGGATTTAGAAGTCGTCCTAGAAACATGGCTTAGATTATGGGTATACTATTTTCAGTGCTTCAATTTATGATAAACCTAGAGCTTGCGTCTTTGACCAACACAACACCACCTGGGCTCTGCAGATTTTCTTATGAGGCATCTGGTGGCGTACTTAATGAGGTTTTAGGAAAGTGGGCTGCCCCGACAGGTAGCAGTGTGCTCTACCTGTTTACGTAATGACTCAGGAATCTTGTACTATACTGCAAGAAAAGAAACCTTAACCTAATTATTGCCTGTGACTCCAACGCCCACCATAGCGTTTAGGGTAGCACGGACATCGACATAAAGGGGAAGTATTGCCCGAGTTTTTTAGCACAAAGAATCTTGAATCAAACGACCGTTGTAAATTATCAGAGGACGGAGATCCTTTGGGATCTTATATTGTATCGAGCCTTAGTTCATTCCTGGTGTTTGCAGTCCTCTGCTATTAACTGCAAGCTAAGAGCACCATTTAGGGTGTTTTCCCGCTTGATATATAGTTCCCATTGTAATCCTTTATTAAGCAATACCAATCCAATGTGATTATAAAATATAATATTAATCTACTTATATATTGAAATTCTTAAAAATAGCACAACTATTAGCCCAAAGTACCACCTTATAAACTTCGTTTTGGTACTATGTGACTGTGTCTGCTACACTTCACAGTTTAATGTACCATCAAGGCGACGTCGATGATTAGTCCCTTCAACAAGAAAGCATCCAGGAGGTAAACCTTAAAGAAGGAGAGAATAATAAATTGGTTGTGCTTGAAGAAAGGGCTGTGTATGTCTGTACACATGTGGAGTTTAAAAATTTAAACACGTATTTATGTTTTAGTTCTCCGTTTTAAATGAACGGGGATTAGCACTAGAATGGGATAAGAAACGCCAGTGGTGGCAGACTTCGGGTGAATGGGCACAGTATATATGTTGACTTCAGGATTAAACTAAGGCTGGATCTAGTGTAGAGAAAGTTAAGGAGTGAAGGGTTTATACGTAACTTTCGTTATCCGACCATAGACATGTCTGTTTTGATCTTGCGGTAAAAGAAGGGACCGCCTGTACAGAAACCCCAAGAGAACCAATTGGGACTCATTTAGAGGGAACGTGGGCTGAAGAACGAACCTCACATTAGGATAAGGAATGCGGAGCGTCTGCAGTTCATGCAGTTTTTCGTGAACACCCTGGCTTCTGCCTATAAAAGGTACTGCCTCTCGTTCAAGAGGCACGCGAGGAGCAAAACTTAAAATGGAATTAAGAGAAAGACACGTAGGCTACACAATGCGTATAAGGTCAATAAGTTTCAAACAACAAGCATATAAAAGAGATCTTGAGGATCTCCGAAGAAACTTGGGAGCTCTTCTGTGCTAGTCAGAGTTCAGAATACAAACGTTTTTAGGCATTTATATTGACGAAAATCTTTCATATCAAAACCATATTAGTTAATTCATTCTAAACTTAATAAGACCTTATTTTTGCTACATCAACTTATCAACATGTTACCTCTATAAATGGTTCGTACAGTGTACTTTGCATTATTTCACTCACATTTAGAATACGGGACAATGTTATGGGGATCTTTATCGGAAACATACTTCATCCAGATCTTTCTGCTACAGAAAAGAGCAGTAAGAGTTATAGCCAGAATAAATAGTTATGAATCTTGTTTAGAATTCCACCACTATTTTATATTATAAACATACACTACGTGATCAAAAGTATCCGGACACCTGGCTGAAAATGACGTACAAGTTCGTGGCGCCCTCCATCGGTAATGTTGGAAGTCAATATGGTATTGGCCCACCCTTATCCTTGATGACAGCGTTCACTCTCGCAGGCATGCTTTCAATCAGGTGCTGGAAGGTTTCTTGGGGAATGGCAGCCCATTCTTCACGGAGTGCGGAACTGAGGAGAGGTATCGATGTAGGTCGGTGAGACCTGGCACGAAGTCGGCGTTCCAAAACATCCCAAAGGTGTTCTATAAGATTCAAGTCAGGACTGTGTGCAGGACAGTCCATTACAGGGATGTTATTGTCGCTTACCACTCCACCACAGTCCGTGCAGTATGAACAGGTGTTCGATCGTGTTCAAAGATGCAATCGCCATCCCCGAATTGCTCTTCAACAGTGGGAAGCAAGAAGGTGCTTAGAATACCAATGTAGGTCTGCGCTGTGATCGTGCCACGCAAAACAACAAGCCCCCTCCAGGAAAAACACGACCACACCATAACACCACCACCTCTGAATTTCACTGTTGGCACTACACACGCTGGCAGATGACGTTCATCGGGCATTCGCCATACCCACACCCTGCCATCGGATCGCCACATTGTGTACCGTGATTCGTCACTCCACACAACGTCTTGCCACTGTTCAATCGTGTAATGTTGACGCTCCTTACACCAAGCGAGGCGTCGTTTGGCACTTTCCTGCGTGATGTGTGGCTTATGAGCAGCCGCTCGACCATGGAATCCAAGTTTTCTCACCTCACGCCTGTCATAGTACTTGGAGTGGATCCTGATGCAGTTTAGAATTCCTGTGTGATGGTCGGGATAGATGTCTGCCTATTACTGTTTACGACCTTCTTCAAATGTCGGCGGTCTCTGTCAGTCAACAGACGAGGTCGGCCTGTACGCTTTTGTGCTGTACATGTCCTTTCACGTTTCCACTTCACTATCACATCAGAAACGTGGACCTAGGGATGTTTAGGAGTGTGGACAGACTTCTGACACAAGTGACATCTAATCACCTGACCACGTTCGAAGTCCGTGAGTTCCACGGAGCATCCCATTCTGCTGTTTCACGATGTCTAATGACTACTGAGGTCGCAGATAATGAGTACCAGGAAACAGATGGCAGCACAATGCACCTAAGATGAAAAAGTATGTTTTTGGGGGTGACCAGATACTTTTGATCACATGGTGTACCCCTTCAACTAAACAAAGATGTGCACAGACAATCCATGCAGGTTCTTTAACTCAATGCCAACGGATTTAAAGAGAATGTATGATATAAATCATTTTAAAAAGGCACTCAAAAATCATTTATTAACGCACTGCTTTTATAACTCGCAAGAGTTTTTAAATCACAGCACAAATATTCTTTAATATGCTAACTTGGTTGCATCTATATCGTATAGCTCCTGTTGTTCTTGTGTGTTAATAATTATAAATTGTATAAGTAATAAGTGTTCTGTGTATATGCTTTATTTTACCATTGGCATTGTAGTAGTTATGATGGCTACTATTAGCCTGTATGTGTTATTTATTATTATTATTATTATTATTATTATTATTATTATTATTATTACTGTATTGTTGTAATTAACACGTTGACGTGATCTACAACAACACTTTTCTACTTTAGTTTTCAGAAGCAGTCGATTAGAGAAGTTATTGGTCTCGTGTGATGGTGCCAGGTTGGCCTCTTTTGTTGTTTTCTGTGGAGCAAATACGCAAACTGAGGGGAAGATATTGAGACTGTTACTTGAAACTCACTTCCCAGAGACCCGTGCTAGGGTTAGGGCACGCAGGGCTTCGGTGGAAGCTAGCAAATGACCTCCAAGATTGTGACCTAAAAAGGTTAAATGGGCAAACTTTTGTTTTGAGTGCTATAAAAGCACTGGTGAGGATGAACTATTCAAAGCTCTTCTGCAGGAGGGCTAGGATATTGTATCTCTCCACATAGTGAGGATTTTGTGGCCTGCCTAGCCATGAGGCATGCTTTTCGTCTCTGGCGGCAGGCCAAAGTGGTGTTCATAGGCAGGCAATCCTACTGCATGCCTAAGTATTTTCGTCCTATCAGTCTAACACCATTCTTGTTGATGGCTTTGAAAAAGTTTGTAATTAAACATTTGAGGAATGGGGTGATGGTAAATCGACCGATACATCCCCATCGGTATACCTATTGACCAGGTAAATCGGCGCTCCACCGGCTATTAGTGAGGCTGGAGGGGACGATGAACTGTGGAAAACTGGTCATGGACTCTTTCTGGACATTTAAGTTGCCTTTAGTCTCATTATTTTAGGTACCATAGGAAGTGTCTAGAGAACAGAGACTGTGGTTACAGACTGGATAATGACCTCCTTGCAAGGCCGACTGGTTGTGGTTACTTCGGAGTGAGTCTATGAGTGCTTCAGTGCCCCCGAGCTGCCCTAAAGGAGGAGTCTGGCCTACTGAAATACTCAACCGGGCGGGAATACATGAGCAAGACTCTGCTGATGCCAGGGAAAGAGAATGGTGCTGCACCTAGCAACCAGCTATTAAGAGAGATGTATGTGCTTAAAGGCTACTAGTAGCATATATAGGGGGAAGCTGGTGCAGTTTTGCGTTTATATGGGAAAGGATAGGGAAAACGAGGGTGGATGCGGAGGAAAAAGCGTTTATATGGGGAAGATAGGGACTACGAGGATCGATGCTAGGCTAGATAGAGGTTGAAGGAGTGGGGATGCGCTTTATATGAGAGATACGGGGAATACGAGAAGTGTTAGACAAGATAGAGTTTGAGATGTGGAATATGCATTTATATGGGAAAGATACGGAAAACGTGAACAGATGCTAGGATAGACAGCTGCTGAAGCAGGGGGAATATGAACATATATACCGGAGAGATAGCGGATACGTGGAGAGCTACTAGACTATTCAGAGTTTAAAGGGTAGAGTATGGCTTTTTATATGAAGAGACGAGGAAAACGAGGGTATATGCTAGGTTGAGAGAACCTTCAAGGAAGAAAGATGCGTTTATATGTAGAAGATAGGGAAAACGAGGAGAGTTCCGAGGTACAGCAGGGACTGAAGGAGGGAGAGATATGCTTTATACGACAGAGAGAGGGCATACGAGGAGAGGTGCTAGTGTAGACAGAGGTTAAGGAGTAGGGTATACGTTTATATGAGGAATATACGGAAAACGGGGACAGATGGTATGATAGACCGAAGCTGGGCCACTTTTGCGTTTACATGAGAAAGGATAGGGAAAACGAGGGTAGATGCGACGGTTCAAGCAGGAAAATGCGTTTACAGGGGAGAGATAGGGAATACCAGGGTTGATGCTAGGCTAGTCAGATGCTAAAGGAGGGAGGGATACGCTTTATACGAGAGAGATAGGGAATACAAGGAAAGATGCTATACTAAACAGGACTTGAAAGGTAGAATATGGCGTTTTAAATGGGAGAGATAGCGAACCGAGGAGAGGTATTAGGCTAGGAGGTTTAAATGATATAGTAGGCGTTTATATGTGAGAGATAGGGAATACGAGGGTCGATGCTAGGCTAGACAGGGTTGAAGTAGGGGAATGCGCCTTATATGAGAGAGGTAAGGGAATATGAGGAGAAGTGTGAGGTGTGGAGTATGACTTATGGGAAAGATAGGGAAAACATGAACAGATAATAGGCTAGACAAATGCTGAAGGGGGGGAATATAGGCTTATACGGGAGAGATAGGGAATACGAGGAGAGGTGCTAGACTAGACTGGTGCTGAAGGAGGAGGGGATACGCTTTATACGGAAGAGATAGGGAATACGAGGAGAGGTACTAGACCATACAGGACTTGAAGGGTAGAATATGGCGTTTTATATGGCAGAGCTAGCAAACCGAGGAGAGGTAGTAGGCAGGAAGGTTTGAATGACAGAATATGCGTTTATATGGAGAGACGAGGAAAACGAAAGTAGGTGCTAGGTTGAGAGAGTCTTCAAGGAGGAAAATGCATTTATATGAGAGCGGGGGAAATAAGAGGAGAGGTGCTAGTCTAGAGAGGGGTTGAGGAGTAGAGTATGCGTTTATATGGGAGAAATATGGAAAAGGGAGAGATACAAGGATAGACAGGGGTTGAAGGAGGAGGAAAGTAGGTTTATGTGGTAATATAGAGTGTAATTAGATTATAAAACATTTCTCATCCAACGTTGCAACACTTTTATATACTTTTTTTCTAAACCTTACAAACTTTTTATGTTAAACAGTAGTGCGCGAGACGGAGAGGGACAAACAGTATATCGGTTTACAGTGAAGTATACGTCCTAACCTATCCCCACCTTGTATGCTCTGGATCTTCTCATTGTCTATTCATTCCTATCTAACATAATCACGTAACTACACGTACCAACCATGTAACCACGTAACAAAACGTAAGAACAACACGTAACCAACCCATTGCTAAGGCAATCTAACCTAATCCATCCTTCATAACTTAGACAATAAGTACGAGGGCCTAGCATAGATTAACCTGACCAATCCCAAACGTTCCTCTCATCATCTATTCTACTCAGTCATCGTCTAACCTAATCTGGCTAACCAAAGATAACCTCGACTTTCTTTTAGTGAAATTGCAATGCTTTATTCAGGTTTTATTATTCAAGAGTTTTAATTGAAAAGTTTACGTCAACATACCTTTGTTTTAGTTCGTTGTAGGTGTCTCGCCCCTTTTTATCTAGGCTTGAGACTAGCACTAGGATTGCTCCTAATGGCAGGGTTACCACCTTCCCTTCCATCTTCTTCTTTCTTCATCGATCGTCAGCTAGTTGCATACACAGCACACGGATAACCTTCATTATTTTTAAGATTGTAGACTCACGAGAAAATCTTTATCTTTGACTTACATTCTTTTAGGCGCTGGTCGTAATGGCGTAATGTCCATACGCATATGTCGTTATTCCATCCTCAGCAATAACTCTTTTATCAGCAAACGGAGTCAAAGTGATTTTATTCACTTGCACTGTGGCAAGAGCATGCTCCCGAGACAGGATCAGATTCATGGGTGTTCTGATGATTTCTCCGGTTTTAAGACCGTCAGCATAACTTTCAAATGTAATGTACTGATTAATAGCACTACCTTTTATGCTTTTAAACTTTTTATCATTGAGCCATGGATATCTAGGGCATACATCTTAGGTCGTAGTCCGACAAAACGCTGGATGATTTTACCATTAGCCTCATCTTTAAATTTTCCCAACACCTTCTTGTTTAGAGCTGAATAGCATATATGGTTGACATGGTAATCAGCTGTTTCTAGGTGTTCGAGAAAACGTAGCTTGTCCTAGTACACATCTTCAGTCATCACACGATGAATGAACGAATCACTGTCCATATACATGAGCTTCAGGTTTTCAGATCCATAATATGGCAGCAACACATCATAATGATAGTGGTGCATTAATGTCTTGGAGATGTCCAACACACTCATTCCAATGTATATAGGCTTGTTGAATACGATCTGTCGGGAGGCCATATGCACAGCAGCTAGATTAGCAGCATATATTGTTCGATCGATAAACGTAGGCTTGGCAATTAACTTTTCCAGAGTCTTCTCGTTTGTCACCAACCGTATATCCACACGATTACGAAGGTTTTCCATTGTTTTTCCAAACATAGCATTGTTGAACAGTTTGTAGAGATCCTTCTCAAAATCATTTGCAGCCTTTTGTCGTAGTCTGTTGTTAAATTCCACATACGGTTTTAACCAATGTGACTGTCGGAATTGTAGCACACGATGGATTTTTGTTAGCTGTAGTCCATGACTAAGAGCTTGCTTCAAAGTCATGTAATGTACTACATACTTCTTTCGTGATCCAAGGTGAGGAATTAGCTTCTTTGTAGTCGAATCCTTTGGTTTCAGACACTCGGGCAGGAATGGTAAATCATTATGCAGATCATGGAGTTCATCACGATACTCGATGTCAACTTCTAATATGTATCCATGAGGATCATCTTCTTCTAGTCTTTGTAAGTTTATTTCTTCAGGTGAAACCCACTGAAATCCACCAAAAGGAAGGGCGTGAGACATTGCCCAACCATATTGGTTATTAGCGTCCTCGTATTGATGAATTGGGTTGGTCTCGACGGATCATACTTCTCCATGTAAGTGTTATTAGCCTCTGCATACCGATGTGAAACTTGGCATAAACCTCCTCTTATACCGGATTCCACCATGAGTGGTTGGTCATAATCTTGCAACAGTTCCAGTTCGATTCCAGTATACAGTAACATGGCGTCCCATGTAAGTCCTGGAGAGGTAAAATAATGTGGTGAATCAACTTTGTGCGTTTTGAGGGTTTGATCTCTAAATGTTTCAAAGACATCAGCTAGAAGAAGTACATCAGATATTAAGTAGAGGTCGCTGTACTCAGCCAGATTTCTTGCATTAAACAGCTCCCATACATTTCTAGCGTGATCGTAGTCAGCATCACTAATTTCTTCTTCATTCAATTTATTGCAGAAAGAGTCCTTTGGAGGAAGGCAGGTTTCGTTCAAAACATGCCATGAAGTGACGTAATCATAGGGAAATACACCCTTACGTGTCATCAACTTCAACTTGTGTTCTCCGAAGTGTTTCAATGTTTCAGTGTACGATGTTAGATTCTTCACCAGCTTATTCAAGCTCGTACTGAGAAACCGAAAACTATCTACAAACCGAAGCTTTATATTTCCTACATACTTGGAGAATGCTATATAGCTTTCTGCAGAGCTAGGAATTACTTCCATCCGCTCACTTGTACATCCCAGCTCCTTAACAATGAAGTGTGAGTCATACCCGCTGAGGTTGTGCATGAAGACTGGAATATATTTAGGTGTTTTGCAGGCTAAATTACATTCATTATGTAGACTTCCCCGATATTCACCACTGATGTGATCATGGTCGCGTACTTTATAGTTCTCTTCAGTAAAGGTTTTTCCACACAAGTAGCATACTGTAGAGACGTTGCAATCCATCTGCTGTTTATCTGTAAGTTTCAGGGGCATGACAGATTTGTATATATTATTAATTTCCTTTGCAAGGAACGACAGATATTCCATAAACTTCTGAGAAGCATCAACACCACGATATACATAGGGATGCTTAGGAAGACCAGTTTCCAGATGTTCAACGTTGGTTGATGGTTTAACGTAAACGCAGAAACTCATGGGAACATGTTGCTGATAAGGGGATGTATATGAAGTTTCAGGATTGGGTATGCATGTATGACATGTGGCGAGAATGCTTTCAAAGTCTGCGTAAATGACGTAATGTAGTTTCAACATCCTTTCAAAATTGTTAAACTGTACAATTGATTTCTCCTTTGTAGGCATAACTACCCTGGCACCACCATGCTGATTACAGATGGAGGATGTTCTTGTAGTTTTTCCAACTTCGACCGCACTGATCATCAAAATGTGTAAAACAACGCTTACAGGTATAAACACGTTCTTTATGCATAGTTTTCTGACGTGGAATAAGTTTTTCAAAATTCTTTATATAAACATAGTGATGTCTCCCACTACTGTCACTCAATAGCAGGAGGTCACGGTGGTCAGGTGGTTCAGTCTCAGCAACCTTTATCGGATACACTTCATGCTTCTCATCCAGACCGAAGACGTTGATAGACATCCTGTTAAGTTTCTCGAATTTAGGTATTTGAGAAAGTGGCGTAGGGTAGGAAACACAGATGAAGTCGTATTTATTTTGAAGTTGTTTGTATTTGTTCACACGCTGTGCATTCTTCCCTATGAATTTAGCTAATATAGAGTACATGAAACATTTCTCGTCGGCAAAGTGCTGGATGTTTGCGCAGGCTTTTCTTGCTTCAACAGATGGCGGTAGTGGTATGTAGCTACTTCCTCGTAACGGATTGTACTTGTTGATACGAAGTCGAACTCCTTCCACAGCAAGCAGAGCCCAGTTGCTGCCCTTAAGCTGAGACTCCTCCATTTCAGTAACCATCTTCTTCATTTTCGTTTCCAACATAGAGTCCAGATCCGTTTCTATGAAAACAGCTTGATTCCGTGTTTTAAATGTTTTGTCGCAGGTTTCTCCGACACTGTTAACAAATCTACACTCAGCTAAAAGATTAATTTTCACACTTTTGTGAATACCAAGCTCTTTATGTACAGCCTGGAGTATCCGCTGTTTCGCCTCATGCAGGTACATATTCAGGTCCTTAGCTGATTCACAACGTATAAAATATGCTTTCAAGCGTCCATTGAATGTAGTTTCATATTCTTTCATGTCACAGTCGTCCAATGTAGAAAATAACTCATGCTTTGTCAGTTCTAATTTACGTTTCTTCCCAGGTCTGTTTATTTCACACGCACCTTCGTGACGGCGACCCTTATAACTGTCTTTGAAGGCTACATTACAATATTTACACTTGAAGAGCTTTTTACAACGTAGCTCATGTCGTCTTTTATCATATCCACGTAGGAACTTCTTACAGCATTTACCACAAGAATATCCTGAGGCACTAGGAATGATATCCTTATATGAGGACTTATGCATTTTTCTTCTTGATATAATAAGGTATTAACCTTTCTTCAAGGAAATGTACGCCTCTTTACCTTGATAACGCTTTAGAAGGTTGATTATTTTCTGAGAGAACAGCGATGTTAACACCTCAGAGATGATCAACAGAATGAAGTTCAATGCTAGAGGTCGCTCTATTTATAGAGGAAGCACGAACCTTTTTAGATCAATTATATCCTGATTATTAATACTAAAAACGGTGATGAAGCGTGTAAGCTCTTATACTTCAATTCGTGTTACAATGATGTTCGAGCGTCTCCGTATAGGTTCGACTGCTTAGAGAAAGTGTAATGTATTGCGAGGATGATGTATTGTTCGGGTATAATCGTACAGATTCGGGTGCTTGACTCGTGAAAGTGTCGAACGATCCGTTGACCGAGGAAGGGACAAGTATCCTTTTGAGCAGGCATTCACCATGCGCAACGAAACCTAGAAGCAAAAAAGATGTGAATAAAATGAAAGATGCAAATTATATAGAACGAAAGGAAATCGTGGTAGCATACGCCACTCAGACATTCGCCGCCGACCAGGGAAAACCACGAAAAAATCAAAGGTCTGAGCGAGTGGCCGACGGTAATCTAAACAGAGGGCTTTAGAAGCTGATGCAGTAATTTGTATCACAAATTACTTAAATGTAAAGAATGCTTGTAATATGAATATGCATTTTTATGTGACATTGATTTGAGATGTATATTGATTGTAATTATTGTTGAGAAGTAAGTTTATACGGCCTTACTGAAACTGATAATAATAGCGTGCAATAATGCAGCGAGGGGGTGAGCTGTTTATCATTATTAGAGACGAAGAAGTTACGTAATATTGGCGCGTTTTTCTTAGAATTTGCTGGAACATTATACCTAAAGCATATGTATTCATAATTTTCATTGGATAAAAAAATAGACGCTAATGTTGGCGCGTTTTATTAGCCAATTGCAGCTCAGTTATAATCTTTAGGCATATCGGGGTGTAGGAGTATAAAAAGGGCCAGGTTAGAGATAGAGTCCGTCAGTTCACCGAAAATATTTGAAAAGTACACGTCGGCTATCGATTCACAAGTTACGCGTAGCAGAGTTAGGTAAATTCTCAATAGTTATAAAGTTAATTATACAAAAAGGTTGAAGTACGCGAATTAAAAGTGATCAATAAGAAGTTATTGTAACAGTTTCAGTTTGGCGAGTGTCAAGATCAATGTGTAAATGTGATAGTGACTGTGTTCCACAATAAAAGTGTAAAACAAATTCCTTCATCAGTATTATCTTTGGATAAAAGATTCCTTTCCGTTTACACAACCTGTATAAAGAGATGTGCTCGACCAAACAGATCATAGCTAGCCGGAGGACAGTGAACAAAATTAAATAAAATAACAGTAGCATTCTTTCAAACAAACACTAATACTGCCGCAAATTGCTAACACCAGATGGAGCTAACAAACATTATAAAGAATCACGTCACAAAATGGCTTCACAACGTGAGGTAAGCACAAATACACAAACATTATAAATTTACCATCGCAAATTGGCTCCCAAACGTGGGGCTCAACAAATAAAACTTAACAAGTATACCACTTCAAATTGGCACCACAACGTGGGGCTACAATAATGTTAAATAAACAACATTAAACCACTATCAAAGCACGTGTTAAAGATGCGAATGAAAGTAAATCTTGGCAGCATACGCCACGCAGGCATTCGCCTGCAGACCAGGGAAAACCACGAAAAATCCATAACCAGAGTGAGCAAGCAATGGGAATCGAACCAGGGAGACCTTCAAATTGTTGACGTTAAAGATGTGAATTATATAGAATGGAAGGAAATCGTGACAGCATACACCTCTCAGGATTCGCCTGCAGCCCAAAGAAAACCATGAAAAATCCCAGGCTAGAGTGAGCGTCGAACGGGACGCGAACCAGGGACTCTAGAAGCATACAAATGAAAAAGATTTAAAGGGAAAGAAAAACGGAATCAACGAGAAACCACCCAGGCGTTCGCCTGCAGACCAAGACAAACCATAAAAAATATGATGTAGGAGTGAGCAACCAATGGGTATGGAACTCCTGAACCCTAAAAGCACACGTAAAAGATGCAAATTATATAGAATGAAAGGAAATCGGAATCGATGAGAAACCACTCATACATTCGCCTACAGACCAGGGAAAACCACGAAAATTCTCAGGCTAGAGTGAGCGTCGAACGGGACATGAACCACGGACTCTAGAAGCATACGTGAAAGATATAAATGAAAAAGATTTAAAGGGGAAGGAAAACGGAATCAATGAGAAACCACCCAGTCGTTCGCCTGCAGACCTAGACAGGCCATAAAAAATATGATGTAGGAGTGAGCAACCAATGGGTATCGAACTCCTGAACCCTAAAAGCACACGTAAAGGATGCAAATTATATAGAATGAAAGGAAATCGTGATAGATGAGAAACCACCCAGACATTCGCCTACAGACCAGACAAAATCACGAAAAATATGATGTCAGAGTGAAAAACCAACGGCAATAGAACGAGGGAAACCTTCAGATTGTACACGTGAAAGATGTAAATCAAATAAAATGAAAGAAAATCATGATAGATGGGAAAACCACTCAGGCTTTCGCATGCAGACCAGGGAAAAACCATGAAATATCCCAGGATAGAGTGAGCGAACGACGGGAACCCAAACAAAGGAGCCTATAAGCTCACGTGAAAGATGTAAATCAAATAAAATGAAAGAAAATCGTGATAGATGAGAAACCACCCAGACATTCGCCTACACACCGGGGAAAATCACGAAAAATATGTTGTCAGAGTGAACAACCAACGACAATCGAACGAGGGAAACCTTCAGATTGTACACGTGAAAGATGTAAATCAAATAAAATGAATGAAAATCGTGATAGATGGGAAAACCACTCAGGCATTCGCATGCAGACCAGGGAAAACCATGAAAAATCCCAGAATAGAGTGAGCGACCGACAGGGAAATCAAACAAAGGACTAGAAGCACACGCGAAAGGTGTAAATCAAATAAAATGAAAGAAAATAGAAATCGATGAGAAACCACTCAGGCATTCGCCCGCAGACCAGGGAAATCGAGAAAAATCTAATGTCAGAATGAATATCCAACGGCAATCGAACCAGGGAGATCTTCAGATTGTACAGTGAAAGATGTAAATTATATAGAATGAAAGGAAATCGCGATAGATGAGAACCCAGCCAGGCATTCGCTTGCAGACCAGGGAAACCCGCGAAAAATCTAAAGTCAGAGTGAACAGCCGATGGTAATCGAACCAGGGAGACCATCGGATTATACACGTGAAAAATGTAAATGAGTGGGAAAGAAAATCGCCATAGATGAGAAACCGTCCAGGCATTCGCAGGCAGACCAGCGAAAACTGCGAGAAACCTAAGGTCAGAGTGACCGTCCCTACGGTAATCCAACCCACGACCTCGAATGCAAGTCTCAGACGTTATCGTCTGAACCAGACCGTAAAAACGGGTTTATACCATACAACTCATAACAATAGGATGCCGTGCCAGATGACGTCATACCTGTAGACAGACTGTCGGGAGTCAGTCGACAGGTTGAAACGCGCTTGATCGTTCAGACAGATGTTTACATTCAATGCCTACCATACCAACACCTCAATCCATTTCACAGCAAAGTTAAAATATTTTTATTATAATACTTTCTCTCCTTATTTAATTAAATTCATGTATGCACCCTAATATTTCATGTTTTCAGTACTTTCTTTCCCTCGTCCCTCTCATTCACCCTAAAGAATCAGTACACAATACCTATGACATTTTATACGCTTAATGTCCATTTATCACAGCAAACCATGCTTAATTCGCTCAGGAGCAAAGTAATTTTTTCCAGAGTTACACGGATTTTAAGCTTGTAGGATCGTATTAGAAAAGTTATATTTTATCAGTTCAAAGTGGGTAAACATTTTTAAAGTCATAGATTCCAGCTATTTACACTTAGCGTAAAGATTATCATATTTCATTTTTAAAGCCGTCTTGTTAAATATAATGTCTCGCAATCCATTTTTAAAATCAAATCATACATGCGTTTAATGCATATAATGGATGTCTTCATATACCCAATATGGCTGCCATGCACGTTAAACCATTCAATATGGCTGCTTCCTCACAGCTACTCGTGGTGAGTGGGACCGCGTGCTTTCGCCTCTCGATGCTAAATGGCGTGCGTGATGCAGGTTGCGAGCTGCACCGCGAGGGTAGGGAGAAGAGGCTGCCGGTCCTAGCGAGAGTGGGGCGGGAATAACCAGGTCTAATTAGGGATGCAGTATAGAGGGCACTTCAGTATGCCCGAGAGGCTCGTCCAGGGAGGAAGTATAGCTCTCGCATTCATTTTAAGACGCGTCGACGTATCGCGTGTTCGTTACGATATTTTTACCTCTTTTAGTCATGCATTCATCCAAGAGATGTATTTTCGTCAGGACGACAGTAGTCAAATATGCATTACAAAGAAAATAGTTTTATTTATAAACCTTTATTCGTCGTCTTTCTCTTAATTACTTTTTGATGTTATTCGAAGATGAATTTATTTTCATGTCACGCGATTCAGCCCAAGACCACCAGGTCAACTTGGAACAGCAGTCAATGACGCAACACATTCTAAAGATATAGACACCCTTTACCGCATATCGCTTTCTCTTTCCATTCAGGAGATATAAGCATTTAACGGTGGCGTATGTTACCACGATTTCCCTTCGTTCTATATAATTTTCATCTTTCATTTTATTCACATCTTTTTTGCTTCTAGGTTTCGTTGCGCATGGTGAATGCCTGCTCAAAAGGATACTTGTCCCTTCCTCGGTCAACGGATCGTTCATCACCTTCAAGAGTCAAGCCCCCGAATCTGTACGATTATACCCGCACAATACATCATCCTCACAATACATTACACTTTCTCTAAGCAGTCGAACCTATACGGAGACGCTCGAACATCATTGTAACACGAATTGAAGTATAAGAGCTTACACGCTTCATCACCGTTTTTAGTATTAATAATCAGGATATAATTGATCTAAAAAGGTTCGTGCTTCCTCTATAAATAGAGCGACCTCTAGCATTGAACTTCATTCTGTTGATCATCTCTGAGGTGTTAACATCGCTGTTCTCTCAGAAAATAATCAACCTTCTAAAGCGTTATCAAGGTAAAGAGGCGTACATTTCCTTGAAGAAAGGTTAATACCTTATTATATCAAGAAGAAAAATGCATAAGTCCTCATATAAGGATATCATTCCTAGTGCCTCAGGATATTCTTGTGGTAAATGCTGTAAGAAGTTCCTACGTGGATATGATAAAAGACGACATGAGCCACGTTGTAAAAAGCTCTTCAAGTGTAAATATTGTAATGTAGCCTTCAAAGACAGTTATAAGGGTCGCCGTCACGAAGGTGCGTGTGAAATAAACAGACCTGGGAAGAAACGTAAATTAGAACTGACAAAGCATGAGTTATTTTCTACATTGGACGACTGTGACATGAAAGAATATGAAACTACATTCAATGGACGCTTGAAAGCATATTTTATACGTTGTGAATCAGCTAAGGACCTGAATATGTACCTGCATGAGGCGAAACAGCGGATACTCCAGGCTGTACATAAAGAGCTTGGTATTCACAAAAGTGTGAAAATTAATCTTTTAGATGAGTGTAGATTTGTTAACAGTGTCGGAGAAACCTGCGACAAAACATTTAAAACACGGAATCAAGCTGTTTTCATAGAAACGGATCTGGACTCTATGTTGGAAACGAAAATGAAGAAGATGGTTACTGAAATGGAGGAGTCTCAGCTTAAGGGCAGCAACTGGGCTCTGCTTGCTGTGGAAGGAGTTCGACTTCGTATCAACAAGTACAATCCGTTACGAGGAAGTAGCTACATACCACTACCGCCATCTGTTGAAGCAAGAAAAGCCTGCGCAAACATCCAGCACTTTGCCGACGAGAAATGTTTCATGTACTCTATATTAGCTAAATTCATAGGGAAGAATGCACAGCGTGTGAACAAATACAAATAACTTCAAAATAAATACGACTTCATCTGTGTTTCCTACCCTACGCCACTTTCTCAAATACCTAAATTCGAGAAGCTTAACAGGATGTCTATCAACGTCTTCGGTCTGGATGAGAAGCATGAAGTGTATCCGATAAAGGTTGCTGAGACTGAACCACCTGACCACCGTGACCTCCTGCTATTGAGTGACAGTAGTGGGAGACATCACTATGTTTATATAAAGAATTTTGAAAAACTTATTCCACGTCAGAAAACTATGCATAAAGAACGTGTTTATACCTGTAAGCGTTGTTTTACACATTTTGATGATCAGTGCGGTCGAAGTTGGAAAAACTACAAGAACATCCTCCATCTGTAATCAGCATGGTGGTGCCAGGGTAGTTATGCCTACAAAGGAGAAATCAATTGTACAGTTTAACAATTTTGAAAGGATGTTGAAACTACATTACGTCATTTACGCAGACTTTGAAAGCATTCTCGCCACATGTCATACATGCATACCCAATCCTGAAACTTCATATACATCCCCTTATCAGCAACATGTTCCCATGAGTTTCTGCGTTTACGTTAAACCATCAACCAACGTTGAACATCTGGAAACTGGTCTTCCTAAGCATCCCTATGTATATCGTGGTGTTGATGCTTCTCAGAAGTTTATGGAATATCTGTCGTTCCTTGCAAAGGAAATTAATAATATATACAAATCTGTCATGCCCCTGAAACTTACAGATAAACAGCAGATGGATTGCAACGTCTCTACAGTATGCTACTTGTGTGGAAAAACCTTTACTGAAGAGAACTATAAAGTACGCGACCATGATCACATCAGTGGTGAATATCGGGGAAGTCTACATAATGAATGTAATTTAGCCTGCAAAACACCTAAATATATTCCAGTCTTCATGCACAACCTCAGCGGGTATGACTCACACTTCATTGTTAAGGAGCTGGGATGTACAAGTGAGCGGATGGAAGTAATTCCTAGCTCTGCAGAAAGCTATATAGCATTCTCCAAGTATGTAGGAAATATAAAGCTTCGGTTTGTAGATAGTTTTCGGTTTCTCAGTACGAGCTTGAATAAGCTGGTGAAGAATCTAACATCGTACACTGAAACATTGAAACACTTCGGAGAACACAAGTTGAAGTTGATGACACGTAAGGGTGTATTTCCCTATGATTACGTCACTTCATGGCATGTTTTGAACGAAACCTGCCTTCCTCCAAAGGACTCTTTCTGCAATAAATTGAATGAAGAAGAAATTAGTGATGCTGACTACGATCACGCTAGAAATGTATGGGAGCTGTTTAATGCAAGAAATCTGGCTGAGTACAGCGACCTCTACTTAATATCTGATGTACTTCTTCTAGCTGATGTCTTTGAAACATTTAGAGATCAAACCCTCAAAACGCACAAAGTTGATTCACCACATTATTTTACCTCTCCAGGACTTACATGGGACGCCATGTTACTGTATACTGGAATCGAACTGGAACTGTTGCAAGATTATGACCAACCACTCATGGTGGAATCCGGTATAAGAGGAGGTTTATGCCAAGTTTCACATCGGTATGCAGAGGCTAATAACACTTACATGGAGAAGTATGATCCGTCGAGACCAACCCAATTCATCAATACGAGGACGCTAATAACCAATATGGTTGGGCAATGTGTCACGACCATCCTTTTGGTTGATTTCAGTGGGTTTCACCTGAAGAAATAAACTTACAAAGACTAGAAGAAGATGATCCTCATGGATACATATTAGAAGTTGACATCGAGTATCCTGATGAACTCCATGATCTGCATAATGATTTACCATTCCTGCCCGAGTGTCTGAAACCAAAGGATTCGACTACAAAGAAGCTAATTCCTCACCTTGGATCACGAAAGAAGTATGTAGTACATTACATGACTTTGAAGCAAGCTCTTAGTCATGGACTACAGCTAACAAAAATCCATCGTGTGCTACAATTCCGACAGTCACATTGGTTAAAACCGTATGTGGAATTTAACAACAGACTACGACAAAAGGCTGCAAATGATTTTGAGAAGGATCTCTACAAACTGTTCAACAATGCCATGTTTGGAAAAACAATGGAAAACCTTCGTAATCGTGTGGATATACGGTTGGTGACAAATGAGAAGACTCTGGAAAAGTTAATTGCAAAGCCTACGTTTATCGATCGAACAATATATGCTGCTAATCTAGCTTCTGTGCATATGGCCTCCCGACAGATCGTATTCAACAAGTCTATATACATTGGAATGAGTGTGTTGGACATCTCCAAGACATTAATGTACCATTATCATTATGATGAGTTGCTGCCATATTATGGATCTGAAAACCTGAAGCTCATGTATATGGACACTGATTCGTTCATTCATCGTGTGATGACTGAAGATGTGTACCAGGACAAGCTACGTTTTCTCGAACACCTAGATACAGCTGATTACCCTGTCAACCATATATTCTATTCAGCTCTAAACAAGAAGGTGTTGGGAAAATTTAAAGATGAGGCTAATGGTAAAATCATCCAGCGCTTTGTCGGACTACGACCTAAGATGTACGCACTAGATATCCATGGCTTAGTGATAAAACGTTTAAAGGCATAAACGGTAGTGCTATTAATCAGTACATTACATTTGAAAGTTATGCTGACGGTCTTAAAACCGGAGAAATCATCAGAACACAAATGAATCGTATCCTGTATCGGGAGCATGCTCTTGCCACAGTGCAAGTGAATAAAATCACTTTGACCCCGTTTGATGATAAAAGAGTTATTGCTGAGGATGGAATAACGACATATGCGTATGGACATTCCGCCATTACAACCAGCGCTTAAAAGAATGTAAGTCAAAGATAAAGATTTTCTCGTGAGTCTACAATCTTAAAAAAATGAAGGTTATCCGTGTGCTGTGTATGCAACTAGCTGACGACCGATGAAGAAAGAAGAAGATGGAAGGGAAGGTGGTAACCCTGCCATTAGGAGCAATCCTAGTGCTAGTCTCAAGCCTAGATAAAAAGGGGCGAGACACCTACAACGAACTAAAATAAAGGTATGTTGACGTAAACTTTTCAATTAAAACTCTCGAATAATAAAAACTGAATAAAACATTGCAATTCCACTAAAAGAAAGTCGAGGTTATCTCTGGTTAGCCAGATATCATTAGCCGATGATTGAGTAGAATAGATGATGAGAGGAACGTTTGGGATTGGTCAGGTTAATCTAGGCTAGGCCCTCGTACTTATTGTCTAAGTTATGAAGGATGGATTAGGTTAGATTGCCTTAGCAATGGGTTGGTTACGTGTTGTTCTTACGTTTTGTTACGTGGTTACATGGTTGGTACGTGTTGTTACGTGATTATGTTAGATAGGAATGAATAGACAATGAGAAGATCCAGAGCATACAAGGTGGGGATAGGTTAGGACGTATACTTCACTGTAAACCGATATACTGTTTGTCCCTCTCCGTCTCGCGCACTACTGTTTAACATAAAAAGTTTGTAAGGTTTAGAAAAAAAGTATATAAAAGTGTTGCAACGTTGGATGAGAAATGTTTTATAATCTAATTACACTCTATATTACCACATAAACCTACTTTCCTCCTCCTTCAACCCCTGGTATCTCTCCTTGTATCTCTCCCTTTTCCATATTTCTCCCATATAAACGCATACTCTACTCCTCAACCTCTCTCTAGACTAGCACCTCTCCTCTTATTTCCCCTGCTCTCATATAAATGCATTTTCCTCCTTGAAGACTCTCTCAACCTAGCACCTACTTTCGTTTTCCTCGTCTCTCCATATAAACGCATATTCTGTCATTCAAACCTTCCTGCCTACTACCTCTCCTCGGTTTGCTAGCTCTGCCATATAAAACGCCATATTCTACCCTTCAAGTCCTGTATGGTCTAGTACCTCTCCTCGTATTCCCTATCTCTCCCGTATAAGCCTAAATTCACCTCCTTCAGCATTTGTCTACCTATTATCTGTTCACGTTTTTCCTATCTTTCCCATAAAAGTCATACTCCACACCTCACACTTCTCATATTCCTTTACCTCTCTCATATAAGGCGCATTCCCCTACTTCAACCCTGTCTAGCCTAAGCATCGACCCTCGTATTCCCTATCTCTCACATATAAACGCCTACTATATCATTCAAACCTCCTAGCATCTTTCCTGGTATTCCTATCTCTCCCCTATAAACGCATTTTCCTGCTTGAACCGTCGCATCTACCCTCGTTTTCCCTATCCTTTCTCATGTAAACGCAAAAGTGGCCCAGCTTCGGTCTATCATACCATCTGTCCCCGTTTTCCGTATATTCCTCATATAAACGTATACCCTACTCCTTAACCTCTGTCTACACTAGCACCTCTCCTCGTATGCCCTCTCTCTGTCGTATAAAGCATATCTCTCCCTCCTTCAGTCCCTGCTGTACCTCGGAACTCTCCTCGTTTTCCCTATCTTCTACATATAAACGCATCTTTCCTCTTTGAAGGTTCTCTCAACCTAGCATATACCCTCGTTTTCCTCGTCGCTTCATATAAAAAGCTATACTCTACCCTTCAAACCTTGAATAGTCTAGTAGCTCTCCACGTATCCCCTATCTCTCCTGTATATATGTTCATATTCCCCCTGCTACCGCATCTGTCTATCCTAGCATCTGTTCACGCTTTCCCTATCTTTCCCATATAAATGCATATTCTACATCTCAAACTCTATCTAGTCTAACACCTGTCCTCGCTTTCCCCGTATCTCTCATATAAAGCGCATCCCCACTCCTTCAACCTCTATCTAGCCTAGAATCGATCCTCGTAGTCCCTATCTTGCCCATATAAACGCATTTTCCTCCGCATCCACACTCGTTTTCCAAATCCTTTTCCATATAAACGCAAAAGTGGCCCAGCTTCTGTCTAACATACCATCTGTCCCCGTTTTCCATATATTCCTCATACAATAGTATACCCTACTCCTTAACCTCTGTCTACACTAGCACCTCTCCTCGTATGCCCTATCTCTGTCGTATAAAGCATATCTCTCCCTCCTTCAGTCCCTGCTGTACCTCGGAACTCTCCTCGTTTTCCCTATCTTCTACATATAAACGCATCTTTCCTCCTTGAAGGTTCTCTCAACCTAGCATATACCCTCGTTTTCCTCGTCTCTTCATATAAAAAGACATACTCTACCCTTTAAACTCTGAATAGTCTAGTAGCTCTCCACGTATCCCCTATCTCTCCTGTATATATGTTCATATTCCCCCTGCTTCAGCATCTGTCTATCCTATCATCTGTTCACGTTTTCCCTATCTTTCCCATATAAATGCATATTCCACATCTCAAACTCTATCTGGTCTAACACTTCTCCTCGTATTCCCCGTATCTCTCATATAAAGCGCATCCCCACTCCTTCAACCTCTATCTAGCCTAGCATCGATCCTCGTAGTCCCTATCTTCCCCATATAAACGCTTTTTCCTCCGCATCCACCCTCGTTTTGCCTATCCTTTCCCATATAAACGCAAAACTGCACCAGCTTCCCCCTATATATCTACTAGTAGCCTTTAAGCACATACATCTCTCTTAATAGCTGGTTGCTAGGTGCAGCACCATTCTCTTTCCCTGGTATCAGCAGAGTCTTGCCCATGTATTCCCGCCCGGTTGAGTATTTCAGTAGGCCAGACTCCTCCTTTCCCAAAAAGGGGAAAAATCTGTCCAACCCGCACAACTACAGACCAATTAGTCTACTGAGCACATTAGGCAAACTTCTCGAAAAAGTAATTCTCAAACGACTCAATACACAGCTAATTAAGCAAAATATCCTAGTTCCGGAACAGTTTGGGTTCAGAGTCAAACATTCGACAACACTACAATTAATTAGAGCAACCGAAAACATCACCTATGGTTTCAACATAAATAAATCAACAGGTGCACTAATGCTTGACGTCGAACGAGCATTCGATCGAGTTTGGCACGCGGGCCTACTAAAGAAACTCAAAACTATAAGCATACACGACTCGCTAATCAAACTTATAGCGAACTACTTAAACAACAGAAAATTCCAATCTAGAGCCATCATATTCACAAAGCGTATTAACCACAGATTTCCCAAACACCAGCTACCGCCGCTCACCATATTTGGAGACAACATCGAGTGGAAAGACACGGTAACCTGGTTAGGGCTAAAAATGGACCAAGGTCTAACATGGAAAAAGCACATACGGCAGATATGGGGGAAAGCAGATGCCCAACTGGGCAGGCTCTACCCACTCATCAACATTGATTCCTAATTAAATCTAAACATGGGACTCACGCTATATAAAACTTTAATACACCAATATTCACTTATGCTGCACCAGTATGGGGATATGCCGCCTTAACCTACATCAAAAGATTACAAAGATTTCAAAACAAGATCCTGCTTATGATAGCCAAAGTACCGTACACAGCACCATCAGATCTACTTCATGAAGAGCTTAAAATGCACACAGTTGAAGAGTTCATTAAGAAACTAACATGCGATATGTACGACAAATTACACCGTCATCACAACCCACTAATATCAACATTAGGAACCTACGATACAGAAAATAACAAACACAACAGACCCCTATCACTATTCGATAGAACATTATCCATTGATTACACTGCAGAAATACAATACTTCCTCGACAATCTCATTCAAACATGACAAAGGACTACTCCCCACTAAACACCCAACATTAATCTTTTATTCTTCTTCTTCCTTGTTTCAGACCAGCCCGTTGCAGTGCCCCAAGCCCTCAGCAATCGCTGAGGCGGCCCGGGAGGAGGGGCCTCCCACCGTGAACGACGTGGGCAGTGAAAGACGGGCCACTACATAATGGAGTCGTTCACACAGACGACATTGGCGACCACCAGGACAACGAGTACAACGAAGGATCTAGAAGGCCGGATGCTAAGACAGACGCCTGTGCCCCCCATGACGAACAGGAACCCCTGGAAAGGACAGCACAGGATGCAACATCTCAATCATTCAATTATGCATAGAATTAGCTCTATACACAACTAACTTAGCAGTAAGTTAAAGTTCAATCGCATGACACGCAGGTACTCCCTGCAAACAACACACAAATTAGACCTTAAGCATATATAACAACATAAGAGACTACGCATATAACTCACTGGTATTGTTCAAGTTTCATGGCCAATACCAGCAAGTAACATTTAACGCGGCTCGCATGCAATGCATGTCAGCTAAGTAGCCATTCACTTACTAACCGGGGTGCTATGCGGGACCCGACTAAAGCATGCAATCATGAATGCACGATCATACACAGCATTACACGATTAACACGTGGTAGGGTTTTTTTAGTGGGTATTCCGCTTCCGAGCGGCGAACCCCACATATCCCCCTAGCCATTGCACACCGGCTGGGGGTCGAATGCAATAATGCATTCCCCCCCACGGAAAAAAATCATCATTGAAAGCATGCATTCTGTGAGGGCTGTAACAGTTTCCATGTTAAAGCAGACTTCAACAAGTTCCCCTACTTACCGGTGCTCATCCAGCTCCATAAAGCTAAGCTGGTCTTGCCACCCGTGCAGTGGCAAGGACGTGTTTAAGTCGAAGTGTTGTTGGGTCGCCACAAAGACAGTTTCCCATCCTCGTCTGACCAAAACACTTTTTCATCAGAACATATTATCATAAGTTTTGACTTGCTGGAGGCAGAAGGCCACATGAGTTTGCCCGTGCTTTTGCTTAAGGGCACCCTTTCTCGCAGGCCTGCGAAGTCGGATACCAGCAGCATGGAGTCACTCAGCACTCACTGGGAAACTCAGACTTCTTGTCATTGCGGTCCTCTAGGATAGCTCCGTCGTCCTCATCCGTGGTCTTCTTTGGCCTTCCTTGTTTTTGCTTTGTCTTAAGGCCCCCTTCACCCTCCTCCTGAAACCTTTTCACCCATAACCGCACAGTTTCTTCTGCATGCCCAACTGCTTGGCATATTTGGGCCACTGTGCGACCACGTTCCTACAATGCGGCAGCTGGTTACCCCACTATGGCATAGCGTAAGGAGTTTTGGTAAGTGTGCGCTTCCAATACTGTCCGTGTATATCGCTTAACATGCCCCATTCCTTTTTTGGTGATTGCTGATTCGTAGACCAATAAAGTCATGTCACATGGTATTAAGGTTTTTAGATTACCTTATATATATATATATATATATACACACACACACATACATACGAGCGCGCTCACACACACATACGTAAACACGCACCGCATCCACCCACGCACACATATTTTCTCTCTTTATAATATTAATATAGATGTATTTCTAGAATTATATACCTTTAGTTTAACATCTCAGGATGTACACCTGGGGATTCGAGGGGCCCAATAAGGTTTGTTTTCAAATTAAAACAACATAAAGGCGGTCACTAAAAGTAACTAAACTAGAGAAATCTCTCATAAAATGAAAGATGCACAACTACACCGTTCCTCTTCCGTTAAATGAATGTTAGTAAAAAATTCTGACGTGTAAGGTTATCCTTCTATCTAATTCTTGTCAATAAGTCAAATATTCTAAAATCAGGTTGCTATATGGTGGCTTTGAAATTCTGCTCCCTTTGCATGGCGGGAGAAAAACAAAAACTAATAGCAATTTGCAGTTGAGAAAAATTAAAAGTACTTGAGAATTCAAACCAATAACAAAGAATATCTCATTAATGGTTAAAGCCAAACAAATTTATTTACATAAATTGTGTGCCTTTAAGGAGATCTACATTTGTTGTGCAGTAATATTTTGTCTAAATCTTATGGTTTACCAATTTATATAAAGGTCATTTAGAATGAGAAGGACTTCACATGCTATTCCGATAAGGCTTAATGTATAATTTTATTTGTCGTGTAAATTTATTAAACATAGGATTTCAACTGAAACCTTTACGGTAACTTTTGAGAAAATCAAAACAGTGACATTTTTTCTATTTAAAGGGTAGTTGGGGCTGGGAGAATTCTCTTGAAAATCTTCGTGTCGCGTATTTGGAAGACACTGAACATTACTATCGAGTTTCATGTTTAATCGGTGTTTCTTTTTACTTTCTCTACTACGTATAAATAAGTAGGGGAAGTATTGTATTCCACCCAAAAATTCCATACCGAGATTTCACCGGAAATATATGTTTTGAGACCCCCTGAATCCAAAAAAAAAACATTTTTGGAAACATGTCCGTGTGTGTGTGTGTGTCTGTGAACAGCATAATTCAGAAACGAACAGTCGGATAAACACCAAACTTGGTATTTAGGTTCAGTATCTTCCAGAATTGCGACACAAAGGTTTTCAAGAAAATCCCCCCACCCAAGATTACCCTTTACATGGAACATGTTTAGAAAATTTTAATTTTCTCAAAAAATGGCTCTAACGATTTTGATTAAAGTATCATATGTTTAAGATATTTTCGGGATAAATGAAATGTATATCTCGAATTTTCTGTGAATGTCTCCAAAAGTATTCTTCATTGTGAACGACTTTTGCATAACTGGTAAACCATAAGAGATAGACAAAATTTTACTACACAAAAAATGTAGATCGCGTTAAAATACAGAATCTATGTCATATACATTTTCGAGATATTGCTTGTTATTCCCTTAAATTTTTCAATACTTATTTTCTCAAATGGGAATTCGTTATTCATTTTTTTTGTCTTGGATATGCAAAGAGTATTAATCTGTGGTAAAGAGAATGGTGCTGCACCTAGCAATTAGCTATTAAGATATAATTATGTCGAGGCTTAAAGGCTACTGCATTTCTATATTGCCCTTGCAATTACAAAACAAGAACATAGTATGCCTTAAGCGATAGTCAAATATTTTTAGAACTTGTCCCTATGTGTAAAATGTAATTCTCTTTGCATGTCAAAAGATAGTTTCTGCAAATTTTTATCTCGATTAATATGAAATAGATGGAGATTAAGAGTTTGTAAAAATAGTTTGTACAAGAGTAGAAAAAGTCATGTGATCCAACACATCAGATTTTTTTAGTCATGGCACTCACACACACGCGCGCGCCAGAGTCTAAAAACGTGTATTTCCGATGAAATCTTTGTATTGAATTTTTGGATGTAATACAATAGTTCCTCTACTTAGGTAAGTAGTAAAGACCACCAAGTTAACGACAATATTATCACTTGTATTTATTTGTAGGCTAAGCTGTAGTGGGTGGTGAGCGTGTGTTTAATCCTCTGTGGTGTGTGTGTGTGTCCTGCGTTTTCCTTTTGTCTCAGAACACCAAAGCCTTTTGTTGCTGTTCTATATTGCACCTTAGTTTGTTATCCTGTGGTGTAGATTGATTGTATCGCTGTTGATAAATAAGTGTGAGCAACAATTAATGCTTTTTTTTTTAATTTTGTAGTTAATGAAATTGATGAGTAGACAATGAGCACTGACGCGGTTAAAGGGCGTTTATGCAGGCTTTGTCGTTGTTCAAACGATGTGGTACTAATTCACATTTTTGCAGAAGAAAATGCCTACATTTTGGAGGAGATTGAATTGCTGATCACAGAAAAGGTAATTTCTTTTTGTAGGAATCTTTGTGGAGAAATAATAAGGTTTATGTTAGTTGTATGTGTTACAACATTATTGTTTAATGGAGCATACTTAATTGGTAATATGGAACATACTAATAAGCTTTATTACATCAGTGGGTTATAAAGGTTGTTGCATTACGAGAGGGGATACGTAAGCATACAAAGTTGCAAGTTATATATTGCCTGTATTTCACTTGTACAGATAGTGGATCGAGATAGTTTCGCTGTATTTAATTTTAGAATGTGTTCAAAGCTTGGGTGTTTACGCGAGGCCGCTGTAAGTATCTAGATTACAAAATGGCTGACAAACATAACTTAAGCTTTGATTCTATAAAATTTTAACAGTGCAAATTAAGTCTTTATTAACAATTACTTTTTGATCTGATTTCTAGTTGCTTAACTATTGAATGTAATATTTTTTGGTAATGTTGCTGCAGGGGTCGACGTGTAATGGCGGATACCGCGCAGAAATAAAAATCGCTAAAATTCCGCGAATCTATGGCATTTGGCCTTTTAAATGTGCAAAAGTCGATGCATTACTTCTATTACATGTTCTGGCCTAATTTATTGAATTCTGGTTATATTATTTGGCATTACTTCAATGTCTGTCGTGTCCTACCAAACTGCATCTGGTACTTTCTTCTACACATATGTCGTGGTGTAATGCTAGCCTCAAATTTCTGAGGTCGCGGGTCCAAACCCGGCGGAGGACGATGGATTTTTTCGGGCGTAAAAATCCATAACATGGCTCCGTTCGGAAGGGAAGTAAAGCCGGTGGTCCTGTGTCGTAGATTTACGGCACGTGAAAGAACCTCTAGCATGATAAAGAAGTCTCTGAGCAAAATTACCAGTCTTTCACACCCAATATACAATGGGACGCCAAGGACCGCAGCAGTTAAAGAACGTCCATAAATGAACCCAATTTAATTTTTCTACACATATCTTAAAGTCATTAATAATATTAACGATTGCATCACAAAACAACATGTATTCCTTGGGCATAATTACAGTAGCATTCATTTTTACTCACTTGTATTACGTTTGTTTACTACTTTGTGATATTTCTTTAGATGTATTAGATTTATTAACTATTTCGTGGTAGTAATTTAGTTGTATCACATATATTGTTTCGCGCTGTGCTATTACTGCAATATAACATTTTAGAACTCCAACTATTTGTGTGTTTTGTATAGCCGCAGCATTTTTTTCTTCTTTACAGTTGGTATAGGACATTGCGCATTAACAACGTCTGCCATGACACATCGATCTCTGCAGCAATATAACCTATTTTTTTATATGGGAATGACACATATTGTATTTTAAGTCTGTAGTTTCTAGTGGTAAAGAAAACTCTGCACACAGGAGAATTTTTTTTCTGCCAGGATCGTTTTGATTGGTATACTTGTAGTTTCCCTCCAAAAATCTCTTAAAAGTCAGTAAGCTAATGTCCATAGTAAGACTTACAGTAAAGGAAATTCAACAAATGTCTCCAGGTAAGTTAAATTTGTATATGTGTAGCTACTTTGTGACTAGGCACCTGTCACAGCCGTAACAAAATAAAGGCAAAAGTTTACTTACTTCATTAAATACTGAGCTGAACATAATTTCCCATGTGAATGTAAGGTTTATGTGACGGTAGATTAATTGGTATAATATTCCTTAGTGTCATGAAAATTAATGCTAAATTCTGTCATACCCGTAACATATATTTCTTAGTTTTACAACTGAAAAATAGTTTTAAGAAGTAAGTAATGTTAAAATGTGCAGGGCTTACAAGGCAATATATTTATAAGCTTTGCATGATATCTGTGATTTTTAAAGATTTTTTTTTTTGTAATAGATGGAGGTGAGGTAGGTAACTTAAATATTAAATTGAGCTTTATTTATGGACGCTCTTTAACTGCTGTGGTCCTTAGCGTCCCATTCTATGTTGGGCGTGAAAGACCGGTAATTTTGCTCAGAGGCCTCTTTATCAAGCTTGAGGTTCTTTTACGTGCCGTAAATCTACGACACAGGACCACCGGCTTTACTTCCCTTCCGAAAGAAGCCATGCTAAGGATTTTTACTCCCGAAAAAATCCATCGCTCTCCGCCGGGTTTGAACCCGCGACCTTGGGAAGGTAGGTAATACCAAAGAACGTGTTGGTAAATGGAGAAAACTTGTAAGGAGAGACAGAAAAATGGGAGGAACACCGTAAAGAATGAGAGCAAGATAGGTTAAGAGGAGTGAAACATAGAGATGTATTTAAGAAAAGCAAAAGGAATTGAAATTAAAACATATGAAAAATGCTGATAGACAAAGAAAACAGACAGACAGTCTGCTGTCATTACCTCTAGGCTCATACAAATGTCCACAAACATTAGGCAAAGCTGTCCAGAAGTCACTTCTAAAAAGTCCAACGAAACAAAAGGCTGTATTGAATAATATAGTTCAAAGTTTGTCTGTTTTGGCTTGAACTGAATAAAAAACAATGCTCTCAGGGATGATAGTCAACAAAAGGTTGCTTCATTATATTTGAGAAATGGCATTAGCTGGCAGACACCAAGGCTGTATTCATAGATTTCACATTGGTCAGGACTATTTCCAAACTCATTTGGTCCGGAACAAAGGCCGGCCAAGTTTTTGATATTCATAGGTGATAAAAAGTCTCGGACCAAGAAAGGCCGTCGAAAAGCAAGGAGAAAATGTTACATGATGAAGAAAGGTAGTTCTGCGCATGCGCAAATTCCATAAAGCAGTAAACTAACCACTGCTACACCCTAGTTTTTAAAGTTCTATGGTCGTTTCACAGCTGTTTTTCATCGGTTCAGTGCTCACTCCTCACCCTCAGCAAAAAATGGAGATGACCAAGAAGCGTGCATTAAAACGGTCGGAGGAAAATGCCTGTTTTCCTTAATAGAAAAAATGATGGATATTATTGAAAACAAATTGGTTTCAGCAAATGCAAAAAGTGAGCGGCATGGAGGGAGATAATACATATATAGGCAGTTTTGTGCATGATCCTAACCTATTGCCACCCCTCCCTTTTTGGAAACGTTCTTATCCACCAGATACACAGTTTCATGACATTGTTAATCATTTCAATAAGAATTTAACTTGCTGGAATAATAACTTTCAACCTTAAAATTACAGAATGAAATTGTATTTAAATAGGAAGGAATATTTGCTGTTATTAAAATGTCACCCTGGATCTTAACCAAATAGTTAAATAGATATTGTATGAAAGTAATTATACAGAAATAATTACCTGAGGAAATTGATATATCATAAACCTTCTGGGAGTTGTAATCCTCTCCTCGTCGGGAAAACGTGAGTAAAGTGGGAATTACTTCGAACTTAACTCAAGTGACTTAACATGACGTAATGTGAAGGTCTTATACATTGTGTTAAATGGAGCTATTTAGGGTTGTCTTAACGTGGCTTACTTTAATGACGTAACTTAAAGAATTTGGCAGTGTCAAACTTTTCCTTCCCATCATTACGTCAAGTTTAATGTGGTATGGCAATTAGAACCAATCGGCGTGAAGCAGTTGTAGTAATAAAAGAACAATCAATCAAGATTCATTCGTGTTACGTTAAATGCACCCTAATTAGACCTTTACTGTAGCAGAATGTCTTTAACTTTGCATTACATCCTGTCATGTTAAGTATTTAACGAAGGTAAATTTAGCAATGGCACATGAAACATTAGTTATAGCTTACCGACGTCTTACTAAGGTCAGTAGTGTTTTCTTGATACCCTTCTCTTGCGTGCTATTAGCATCGTATCAGTTGAGATACTCAAGCCTCAGTTATCCTCTCTGTTATATAGGTTAGGATGAATCCGTTTTATCAGCTTTCCAACCTTTGCTTTACTAAGCCTGTATTTATTTTGAAGTTTAGGTTGCCAATTATGTCTAATTTTGGTAAATAGTTTTACTCCATCGTCTCATTTCGTGAATTGTATGCAAGCAGCCGCGCCCATCACTCCAAAGTCATCCATTTTGTAAAGATGGTCTGCCTTTAATCTACCCCTCCAAGGTAGACCAAAATTTGGTCCCAACCAAGGTATTTGATCCCTGGACCAACGCAAGTCCCTGTCTATGAATAAGAAAATCGATGGTGCGCTGTAAATCCACCAGAAGCAGCAAGTTGATCCAGACCAAAATCGACTATGAATACCGCCCCAAGTCTTTGAAAGACCCTGTTCTTGAAAACACATTGCTCTTCGGAAGCTTTCATGATTATCACAATCAAGGAAGCGTACGAATGTTTGCGAAGGAAAATCCAGGTGTTATGTTTGAAATGCCCAAGTTTTACAAGTTCTTTTATCAACAAATCTGTCACTACTATGCAAACTTAAATTTCCTTTTAGAGTCGCTGAAATGCTTGGATTATTTCCCCCCAAATACTGGTGATTTACTAAACATAATGTGTTGTGATGTTGAAGAGGAGACATGTATGACAGGATACTGCAATGCATTTACGGATAGTATTGAACATCTTTTGCATCCAAAAACTAATTTAGACACAACCATTGTGTTTAAACAGTGGAGTGGCTACACAAAAGTCATTGAAAGTGAAGGTTCAATTGAGGACGTGCTGAATCTTACTCAGAAGCAGATGCCTGCGTTTAAGTATCTCAATTTTGTAAATAAGAGCCAATGCAGATTCTTTGAGGAACAAAAGCAGAATCTGCCTGAAGATAAAATGGATTTTGCAGAGAACCATAGTGCAGCATACCAAGGTGAAATTCGGAGCGTTCATCGGCGCCACCAACAAATCACAAATTTTACCTGTTGTGCTTGGCTAAGTAATGGCGAAATGTGGTATTTTGCTGTCTTCAGTGATGAATTTTCACACAATAAATAAAATAATGAACTAATAATAAATTGCCTCAAAGATGATTTCATTATTATATGATTGATTTATTGTCTACTTTGAACTTGCATGTAGTTTATACAATGTTTACAATACAACAGAGTTGCTTATTATTTCTCTTGTCACGGTATTGTTCGTGTTATCTTATTTGCTGAGCGCCTGTTATTGTTTTACTATTTTGAATTTTGGGTTCTTTGTCCTCCGGCTAGCTATTATTACTCAGTCGAGCAAATCTCTTGAACAGGGTGTGTAAACGGAAAGGAGTTGTTACTAAAAGATAACACTGATAAAAGAATTTGTTTTTACACTTTTATTGCCATCACACTTTATTAATTTCACATAATTACTCTTGATGCATGCCTGACTGAAACTGTTATATTTTCGAATGTAACTATAATCACTTATTTGCCGCGCATTATTAATTCGCGTATTTCACATTTTGTAACTAACTTTACGACGTGAGAGATGCTGTAGAATTGCGTAATGTATACTTCGTGAATGCTTCTGTTGAACTGTACGATGTGTAACTCATGAATGATTCTGTAGAACTGCTTGATACCTGTCTTTGGCTCTAGAATTTATACTCCCTCACCCAGATATGCCTAAACATCATAACAGAGCTGCTATTGGTTAATAAAGCGCGGCAACATTAGCGTCTATTTTTTTATCCAATCAAAATTAAGAATACACATATGCTCTAGGGAAGATATTCCCTCCATTTCTAAAGAAAGGCACGCTAATCTGACGTCATTTGTTTGTCTCATCTAATTGATAAACAACTCACCCCCTAGCTTCATTGTTATCCGCTCCTATTGTCAGTTTCAGTGAGGCCGTGTAAACTTATTTCCTAACAATGCTTATAGTTAACAAACATCTCAAATCATTGTCGTACAATAATGCTAATTTACACTACAATCACTCTGGCATTCACAGTGTTGTGATATAAAATACTGCCTCATATGCCCCACTAGAAACATAAATATTTACAACTTTTTTTGGAAATTTTATAATTGGGTTTTTAGTCTCCTGAATCTTGTAACACACGGCATTTATCACTTGCACTTAACACTGCACACGCATTTAACACACGTCATACATCTTGCCTTTTTCTCACCACTATTCACTGGCTCGGGTCTAATGTGTTTATATACATACATCTGACATTACAATTTTTTTTATAGCAAATACTGTACCCTGAACTATTTAGGTCACTGTTTCAAAATGGTTATACTTTCTTAGATTATTCACATAGAAATTTATACACTCAAGATTTTTACTCTGGTTCATTTTGTAATTATTGAACATATAACATATTTACCAAAATATTCATCCTCTATACAAATATATTTACATCTCTTAATTCTAGACATAAATTCACATTATCTGTGTGCTACATAAATGTTTTGCTTTAATTATCTTTATCTTTTTTTTTATTGTTTTGTACTTTATATTCACAATACTCTTTGAATTATATCTACATACTTTTGCTTTAATATGACATTAAATTATCATTATTACATGGTTCATTTCAAATGTGGTTACAGTTTATTAAGAAAATGTTCTTTTTCCCCTTTACACATTTATTCTTGTCCTGAATTTATTTCTCCTTAGTTAACCCTCTTACAGTCGAATACTTTGTTCTGCGGTTCAGCTTTAACTATCCTGGATTTGCTTTTCATCTCTTTTTGTCATTGCTATTCTCTCTCCTGGATCAAATTGTCCATGGCTAAACATTACTCGTAGCTGTATCGTAACCTTCCAAAATCTTTTCATGAATAGCCTCTTAAAGGATTCATATGAAATTTCACCCCTTGATACCATTTGAAACCAATCTAAAGTTTTCTGAACAACACGTCTTTTAACAACTATCATTTTCAATGCTTCCGGTATCTTTTTAATTTGAAAATACTCTGACAAGTCTGCAATAAACTGTACTGGATTGGAGTTTTCATTTTGAACAGCTTGGTGCTTGTTAATTTGAGAAGTTAGTTTTTGATTATTTATAGACAAAACTTTAACTTCTTCGGACAACTTATTTCTTTGTGTTTCCAAATCCTTCTGAATTTCAGATATCTCCCCTCTCAAATTAACTTGCACCTGAATTAAATCTGCATTCATCTCTCTTAGCTCGCTTGAAATGCTACTCATTCGGCTACCTAACTCTGAATATTTTACACCAACATGTTCAATTTTATTATTAACCTCATTTTTTGGGTTAGATATTTCTCTGCTCATATCTGACATTTTCTTTGAAAATTTTCCCATCTCACTTGCTATTATTTCCTGATTTTCATCTCTCATTCTTGGCATACTACTATCTAGCTTCATAAATTTCTTTGAAAATCCTTCTATTATTTTCCTATTCCTCTTTTCCATATCTTCCCTGATTTGATCTAATTTATGCTCTAATTTCTCATTTCTCTTACCAAAATCTTCCCTTAATTCCCTATTATTCTTTTCCATATCTTCCCTTAATTGCCTATTATTTTCTATTTGGTCTGTAATATTCTTATTTAATGTTTCACCAGTATTTCTCAGCATTTCCATCATCATACCAGCATCAAAATTAACATTTCTTGCTATTCTATTCTCACTTTCTTCACTAATATTTCCTCCCTCAAATCCTACATTGTTAGAGCTATTTTCCGTAACCTGTATTGAATTACAGCTAACTGTTACATTATCCTCTTCCATAATTATTTCTTCAGTATTATTAGTGAACATTGTTTTCTTAATCCTACCACTTCTCAACAACATTTAATTTCTCACAATTTTTTTGTTTCTTTTTTGTTTTAGGATACAGATAAAGTTTACAATTTTCTAACCTTTATGATGCTATCCAAAGATGTTGCTTTAATGTCCAGCTTTCTGCTCCTCCCTCCTAGATGTATATGTCGCCTCTGCGTCATCTTGCAGTCTTGGTGTCCTGTAGTCGAATTCCCCTGTTGTCTTCTGTTCTCGTAGTTACTGATGTCCACTCATCTGCATTGTCGGTCGTTCTGGTGGTTGTTTCTGGGATCTGTGTCTTGTAGTTAATTGAACTGCTCCATTCATTCCACGTTCTGGTTATGTCCCTTCCTGGTTAATTCGCCCCACGTTCTGGGAGCAATTTGTTGCGGTATCGTTCATGTTATCTTATTTGCTGAGCGCCTGTTATTGTTTTACTATTTTGAATTTTGGGTTCTTTGTCCTCCGGCTAGCTATTATTACTCAGTCGAGCAAATCTCTTGAACAGGGTGTGTAAACGGAAAGGAGTTGTTACTAAAAGATAACACTGATAAAAGAATTTGTTTTTACACTTTTATTGCCGTCACACTTTATTAATTTCACATAATTACTCTTGATACACGCCTGACTGAAACTGTTATATTTTCGAATGTAACTATAATCACTTATTTGCCGCGCATTTTAATTTGCATATTTCACATTTTGTAACTAACTTTACGACACGAGAGATTCTGTAGAATTCCGTAACGTGTACTTCGTGAATGCTTCTGTTGAACTGCGCGACGTGTAACTCGTGAATGCTTCTGTTAAACTCCGCGTTACCTATCTTTGGCTTCATAATTTATACTACCTCACCGCGATATGCCTAAACATTATAACAGAGCTGCTATTGGTTAATAAAATGCGCTAACATTAGCATCTATTTTTTATATCCAATCAAAATTACGAACACACATGCTCTAGAGAAGATATTCCCTCCATTTCTAAACAAAGGCACGCTACTCTGACATCATTTGTTTGTCTCGTCTAATTGATAAACAACTCACCCTCTCGCTCATTGTTATCCGCTCCTATTGTCAGTTTCAGTGAGGCCGTGTAAACTTATTTCCTAACAATGCTTATAATTAACAAACATCTCAAATCATTGTCATACAATAATGCTAATTTACACTACAATCACTCTGGCATTCACAGTGTTGTGATATAAAATACTGCCTCACTCTTCCCCTTATATTTTAACATTCTGTTGCATATATAATGGGGATGTATAATTTTCTACTATTTACTGTTTTGCTTTGTTACCCTTTTTCCGTATTTTCTCCAATTTGCTTCAAGTTTCTTTTAACCACTTTAACCTAATTTTTCCTAAATATTTTCCTGCTTTCTCCATATATTCATTTGATCTTGTATTAAAAATCTTCCTAACTTTTAGTTTTATTGGTAAATTTTTCCATTTCTCTAGTATTAACTTCTCTCTTCCTTTATCCGTGTCCTTGCATTGCAGAATATGATGGCATTTGTCATTTAGCACATCTCTCCCTCATTACACCTGTCCATTTGGCCTCTTTGTGGCATACTTCTATGTATCTTTCTTTTCCTTGAAACTACTTGTAATCTCTTGCTTTTCAATATCCTCCTAAGATAATTTCAAGAAACTGAAAAAATATAAAAAATTTCTCAGGTAGTTCTTCTGGGCAATTGGAGAACAAGTACAATTTGTCTAATTTATGTATATCGTCCTCCGTGGTGTAGTGGTTACCATGCTAGCCTCTAGTTCCCAAGGTCGAAGGTTGAAAACCACGGAGGGTGATGAATTTTTTGGGGAGTAGAAATCCTTGGCTTGGCTTCCTACAGAAGGGAAGTAAAGCCAGTGGTCCTGTGTCGTAGATTTATGGCACAAAGAAGAACCTCAAACCTGAGAAAGAGGCCTGAGCAAAACTACTAATCTGTCATGCCCAATATAGAATGGATTGCTAAGAACCACAGCAGTTAAAGTGTCCATAAATAAAATTAAAAAAAAATAAAGTCCAATTTATATTTTTTCATGGATAACTTTGGACTCAATGGGGACTGGCATTTCTTTGCCACTTCTCATGACAAAGGAGCTGTGGATAAAGTGGGGGTATTGATAAAACCTAAAGTGTGGAATGAGCTTAAATCTGACCTATCATGGTCAGTACCGCACAAGAGTATTTTCATTGTGCCTCAAAGATCATTTGTGCAATAAGATTATTCTTAGTAACTTCCGAAGTAATTCACAATACAGCGAGTTCTGATGGACTGGTGGAATGATGTACGGGATGTTCCAGCACTGCTTTAAATCGTCAGATAAATCTTGTTTCTTCGTAAGATGTACTTGTTTCTCCCAGTTGGAGAAATGCATACGTCAATGCTGTTTATCAGAAACAGAATCAAGTGATGACACTGAAAATGAAACCATCCCTGCAATTTCTAAGGAAAATGTGCAAGTATCAAGGGAAAAGTATGTAGAAATGTGGCAAAGAAGCCTGATGGAGAAAAAATTGAAATGACATTTTTGAAACTTAATGATAACAATAACAAGGGACTGTTTAGAACGAGACACGTGCTTTTTCTTTATCAAGCCAATTTTAAAGCATATTCCAGAACCATCAGTGAAGGTACATGATAACAGAGTGTACTATGAATTTCGAAAGGTTGTGGAAATCAGATTACATGTTTGTTAATTTAAAGTTTGTATCTTTATGAGAGGATACTATTCTTCCATGTCTTTATAGTTCTTCTACAAATAGCTTGCCATATGACACTAAAGCAAATGTGTTTTCTGTATGAACCATAAAATTATTGTATCTATGTAATAAATTGATAACCTATGTGTTTAATGCAAATAAAACCATGTTACAATAATGTGCATAAGTCTTGAGATTGTACGGAATCGCCCCGTAACATTATACAATAATTTATTGTAAAATAAAAATATCTTTAAAGCATACACCCAGCAGAGAGATCAGTGTTTCTTCCACTCGCTCTCCACTGTTTAATTTTGCAGAATTTCTGTAGAACTTTACAGAGAATTCAACATAAAGAGGCAATTGTGGACTGGTATGTCTAAAAATTGTAACACCTGTAACATTTTCAACAGCATACAAAGTATAGTAAGTACACACCTTTTGATGAAAGTACAGCATGGTAGTTCAGTGTAGCAGTGGTTATACACATACTCTTGAATAAAAATGATTTATAATTTATATAATATCAATGAGTTGATCTTCACACTTAAACTTCAGTAATGTCAAGTTGTAAAATCATGGAATGTTTTCGGAGATGTTCGTCTCCATCCTCAGCATTGTGGTAACTGATCCTCCTCCTTTCACTGTGCTGAGCAGCCCAACTGCTACATCTGGAGGTAAACTTAAATGATTTTTCGGCTTTTGTTAATCAACTTTTTTCGGCTGAAAAATCCAGAATTAAACCAGATTTTCCCACCATACCTAGGTTATATGCACTACCAAAAATACACAAACTCGGCAACAAAATGAGGCCCATAGTGAACAACATAAACTCTCCCATATATAAACTAGCAAAACGGCTTTCAAATACCTTCAACTCCATGCCTGTGTTCAAAAGTCTTAAGTATAAAAATTCATTAGAATTAACCAGTCACCTTTCCAGTATAAATATATCACCCACAGACATGATGGTATCACTGCACTCTTCCCAAGCATACCAAAAGAAGTATTATTACCACTCCTAGAAACTTGAATATTAAAAAATGGCACACCTAGAGCACAAACAAAAGATTACTTAAACTAACAAAATTATGTCTCGACCAGAATTTCTTTTCATTCCATGACAAAGTCTTTAAACAAACCACAGGCCTAACTATGGGAAACCCCCTTTCACCATTTTTAGCAGAACTATATATGAGCCATTTTGAATGCCATATTACTAAATCTTTCCCACATCTATTCAAAACCTGGTATAGGTACGTACATGATATTTTTGCTATTCCAAAAAAAAACTTTCAGAAAATGCTTTGAAATTATTGAATTTACAAAAAAGATCTATAAAATTCACAAGAGAAAAAGAAGAAAATGGCCAATTACCTTACCTAGACATCAGGATGATCAGAAATAATGCACACAACAAACTAATGTTTGGCATTTACAGGAAACCAACTTGCACAGAAAATTATATTAAAAACAATAGCTATAATCCTATAAGCCACAAACATGTAATTTTAAATAGCATTACAAACAAGTTAGTACATATACCATTGGAGAAAGCAGAATACCAGAAGGAATATCAACTCATTATCCACATAGCCACCATGAATGGACATCAGAAAAAAAGCAATAGATAAGATAAAAAAGTTTGAAAGACAGAAATACATCCAACAAACGACTTCAGACAACAAAAACCAAAGCATATAGGAAATTCACTTATCACACTTGGACACATCATAAATTTCAAAGGATTTTCAAGAAATACATCACCACCCTGTCTCCACAGAATAACCACAATATACAGAAACTACTTGCAACAGAACAAAAGACCCTATCTCAAACGATAAATCAGCTGGTATATATCAAGTTGTCGATATTCTGCTCTTAGTGTATCTCCCACAGCGATGAAAATCATGTGTTATATGTCCAACAGATGTCACTCTATGTCATACACCAGCTCAACAGATGTCACTATGTCATACACTAGCTCTAACGCAATGCTGGGAACATGTGAATAACTAATGCCGGCAAACCCCGTAAGATACTCAGCCTCAAGGCGTAGCTGAGGAATTGAGGGCCCTCAGCCTCAAAGCGTAGCCGAGGGATGTTTTTTAGAAAGGGAAGAGTGTAGCAGTTGCGTTCCTAAGCTTAGGTTTTTGATTCACGAGAGTTTAGGTTAGGTTTAGTTTCTTTTATTTTCATATATAAGCTTAGGTTTCTGATTTACTTATATATAACCTTGTTTTAATTTGTTACCAGTGGTTACATCAAAGCTTAAGTTTCTGATTCTCGGAGGTTAGGTTAGGTTTAGTTTTTTTTTTAATATATATAAGCTTACGTTTCTGAATTCACGGAAGGTTAGCCCTAAGTTAGGTTTTTTTTATGTAGGCTTGCATTAACTAACTACCAGTGTTACAGTAAAGGAACTTCTTTATTTAATGGAAATGACATATTAATATAACCAACTTTCACAAAAAGAATACAAAAATTACAATTTTGGTGGATAGTCTTTCTTACTATGAATGCGTTGCGTTTTTGTCAGCGGCAACACTAAACGAAGAAGAAGAAGAAATTCTAGTAAAAACAACACATCACATATTTAGCAGATTTCACTTTTTATTTAGGTTGGCAGTTCCCATTTTGCATGTGCTTTTGCAACAACATGGCTACGTTTGTTGCGTTCATAATGCGATTTCCCAATAAAAATAAAACACCTAAAAAGGGCGGGCAGGTGGGCACCAGATATTGAAGAGATCACATCCACCTCTAAACTCACTCCTAAGGTAATGGATTCGCTTTCCTTTTGCTTTTATAAGGATTTATAAGGATTTTCAACAGATTTGCCCAAATAGTTTGTTATAACTGTAACCTGGTATGCATAGGAAGAACCAAAAGAAATCTTGAAATAAGACTTAAAGAGCATATGAGATGCATTTACCAAAAACAGACGGATAAATCAGCAGTAGCACATCATTTCTGGTCTTCAAACCATGAAATCACTCCAAACATAAAGCTCTTAAAACCGATCAAAAGCAGCAATGAATTGGACATCTGGGAAAAAATACATATCGTCAAACACAGGAATCACCTAATGAATTTCGAACTACCTCCACGCAGCAGCCTTTGGAGGTTCATCAGCCCAGCACCAGGGAACACCACTAACCCCACACATTCCGCAGACAATAACCGGCAAAATCAATTGAAAACATGCTGACGATGGGAGCAAACGGTTCTCCGAAACGCATTCAAGTAAGAACATTTTAGTGATGTAGTGTAACAACCTTCAACTCTCTGTTTTATATCATTTTTTAGTTTATAGCGAACTATGGCAAAGATATCATCTACGTACGTGAGGAAAAGCTTTGGCTATTGCTCCTGTAGAGATCAGGTAATATAGGTGACATTGTCAAACCTTCTACCTCGTTTTAAAATTTATTATTAAATATGAAGCTTGGGCTTTTAAGAAACTTGAAAAAAAAAAAAAAATTAAAAAACTTCAATATCAGATTGGCTCCGCAAAATAAATATAGCTTCAGGAGAAATTATTAAATAAACCATTTAAGAATACCACACCGTATGAATTGAATTCTGGCATTTATCTAATTAAATGTGAGGCAGATCTTATATAGGCATGACAAGAGGAACTTTTGTCAGACTGAAAGAACATAGAACAAATACCAAATTTAAACAAAATCAGCAGTAGCATGCCATTTTTGGATGGACCATCACTAAGAGAAAATCTTCACTTTTAAAAATTCCAATAGCTTGTTAAATTATGAGATCCCGCTAGTAAGCAAGTTTACCTCCAGGTGGTAGCTGGTGGGTTGCTCAACATGGAGAGAGGAACAACCATCAGTCGCCACAATGCTGAGGATGGAGACGATTGTATCTGATTTTACAACTTGATGTAAGTGATAAGTGTGAACATTGACTCATTCATGTTATATAAATTAAACATGATAATGACTTCACAGTTAACAGTGCTTCTGTTAAAAAAGATTATCATATTTTAACATGTATAAATATTTTGCATCGAAAATACTATCCAAATTTGACTCGCATACATGAAATGGCCCATATTCAATATGCCAGTAAGACTTCACAAAGGATAAGATTGGGCCATTTAATGAGAACCAAACCACAAGAAAGCATAAGGATGCATATGAGAAGTGGGAAATGAACTTCCCTTTTCTGTTCAATAATAATGTAAGTTTCAAAATTCTTTTTACATAAAGTTTCCTATGACTGTTTCTTTATCATTGCTGATTTTTGTTTATAAGTATTTGTACAAAAACCATTATTAAAGGGAATGTATAATTAAAAAAGCAGTGTAAAATTCTTTCACAATAGGAATCAGGTTTACAAGACCATAAATTTCACTGTAGCTTTCCATACACGTGCCTTTGGTTCTATTATTGTTTTTAGTTTGTTTGCCCATTACCAGACACTGTCGTTGTGTGCATGGAAAACATTAGGCATAAAATTGAGAATGCTTTCTCAGGTTTATAGCATATCAATTTCAGAAATGGTATTTCCCTATGCTGGTTGATTCTTCGAAAGTTACTCTCAACTAATTTAGTGAACACACTGTGTTGGGTTAGATGAAATTCCACCAAACACGTCACTACGCATTTTTTTGCTACAAGGCATTGGGAGAGTTTTGAAATAATAGAAGCCGGTATCTTTCATTTTAAACAATGCAAAATTGATTTAGTAACTTACGTATCTTTTATTTAATTATATGGCACTAAATCCAGGTGCTCTGAAGTAGGTGAAAGCTTTTTTTTTAACCAGTCTGCAGCTGCAAATACAGGTTATTGTCAATAACATGCAAATAACACTATTATTGGTCAACTTTTCTCTGCCATTATACAAATTACTTGAAAAAAGTTAAAATAGTGTTAAATGCTCCAAAAATATGTTTTTAAAAGGCTTCAAACATACTTGAACTAAGAACAAAACAAGAATTGAACAAGTGCATAAGTGTTTATAAAAGATGTTCTAAATGCTGACCTTTTACTTCGGAACATAGTTGAGAGTGCTTTCATAATGATTGTAGAGTTCTTCCAAAAATATCTGGATGAATGGCATCAAATGCTACAAAAATCTGCCATGAGCTCCTCTACAATATTAACCAGCATCTGAACATGTCCCCAAAGGGGTTAGATCTGGTGAATGTGGTTCATTGGCCATGATTTCAGTGCTCCTCTACCGATCTAGCAATCAGGATATGTTAAAGTTGGAGAATCCCTTACTTCACCGAAATAATGCGCAGGTTCCCCACCACCTTGGAACCAAATTAACTGGTGCATTTCTAAAGGAACATGTTCCAGAAGTTCTGGCAAAGTATGTTGTAAAAACTGTATGTAAATGCACCCTGTCAAATAGGGCCCTATGGGTGTGTCATTCACAATGAGAGCCCAAATGTTCACTGTAAACTGTTGTTTTGTGTTGGTAATTTGTAACTCAAATGGCTCTAGGATTTTCCTGTGCCCAAAATGGGGTTATGTGTGCTAAACATGCCCTGTTAGTAAAAACCTTGTACATCTACAATATGGTTATTGGAAATCTTGGTTGATCAAAGCATTTATGAAGCAACCTCTGGGCAAACTGTAGTTGTGGTAGAAAGGCATCTGGCCCCAGTGCTTGAACTCGGATGAGCTGTAATTGCTGTTCACACAGAATTCTAGTGACTGGCTTGTATGCAGGGCATGCACTATTCTCTTGTGTTGTGGATGTAGAATTATGGACCCAGTCAAGAAGCTCCTCTTCTAGAGCCGTTGTTTGTACTCCCGAACAATGCACTTGTTTTAGAAAAGTTCCCTTTTCTCGAGGTCATTTATGTACGAGAGTAAAGATGCTGTGATGAGACAAAGTCTCCGTGAGTAAAGCTCAGCATAAAGATCTCATGTCCTTTTTGCATTTCGTCAAGCAGCACCATAAACTTACACATGTCTGCTAATTCTGCATAAGTGGAACATTTTTATAGTGAAAGTCCGTCCAGTAAACACAGCACTTTAGTATATTGATAGCTACACCTCTTGTAGGAACCACAAGGTCACAGGTTTTAGTTTAATAGTGATGCAGAGACTGTTAAAAACAGAAATAAGTGATATTCCAATGCTGTGGTGTAACAGGGATCTGTTAGAATTTTATCTAACCCAATGCAGTTAATGTCCTCTAGCTCAATGACAAGACAGTTACGGACATGCATTCCCTTTAAGAAAATACTGAAATATAACCCCTGAATCATGCGTTAAAATTATTGAGTGTCATTCTGACTGACCCTGTATAAAATAGGTAATTCTTCTATCCATTCAATAATCAACATGCAGTTAACAGCTCTTAAGATGCAAAGAAGGAAAAACAAAAATCTGACTTGTAGCATTCGTACAAAAAGTGATTCTTCTAACAATATTACATTATTTGGGATATATTTTTGCTTAGGCATGTTTTCAATTTTCGCAATATGTTGTTAGTTACAGTATGCCGAAACATTCAGATTTTTAGTTGCAGTAACAAGGTGTTGCCAATAGAAAGAAAAGTGAATTGTTGTGCTGGCTTTAAATGGCATCACGAGAAACAACTGAATTCCAACAGCACAATTTTTGAAAAATTCAAACCAATAACAATGGATGTCTCTGAAACAGTAGTACAAAAAGTTTGTTTGAAATAAATTGTTTTAAAGAGCTCTACATTTTTTGTGTAATAAGTTTTCGTCTGGCAATAACAAAATGAGGACATTTAATGTTTTCTATTCTTGAAACACATGCTCTGTTTCTTCAAGAGCACTCGCCCAAGAAAAGTTTTGCTGCGTAGTAACCTCCCTCACAGTGTGTGTCTGTAAAGAACATGAGACTTCGTGATACCTGCTTATTCATATGAATTTCCTTCTTTGATTTGTGTAAAGATCCTAGTCAAAAGTGTTGGCCCAATCAATATGTAAGAACGGAAGTAGTTTCTACAACACCTTTATGTCAGAAGAGATTGACGATTCTGTTATCAGCTGGTATAAATGGGAATTATAAAAAATTCTCAGAAGAAGGAACGGTTGTTAAAATCTTTGAATACATTAAAACAATCATGACAAATTTCTTAGGGCCGGTTTCACAGTTCAGGCTTAAGTCGAACCTTTACTAAGCTACGGACGCAGTTTAAACAAAACTTAAGCTTTGGTTAAAGCTTTGCGAGTTTCACAGTAGGGCAACCACGTTTGGTTTTACTGAGCTGAACAACTCCTCAGAACTTTAAAGTTGGTAACGCTTGCGCATGCGCATCGAGCGAATTCCCATCATTTTTTTATGGCGGCGCTGTACCTGAAAGTAAGGTTTTATAGGTTATTAAGATACACACATTAAAATGACCGAAAAATCAGAGCCAAAACGTACTGCTAACTTCACTTCTCAATAAGTTAGCATACTGTTAAAAATTGTAAAGCAGTATAAACACATAATAGAGTGCAAACAATCTGATAAGGTACTGTGGAGCAGGAAGAACCAAACGTGGGGGGATATTGTGGAGTTATTGAATGCAAAGAGTGGAATAATATACAGAGATACTACCGCGTTGAAGAAGAAATATGACAATTTGAAGAAAGTTACAAAAAAAGAAATACGCCGACGAGAAATGTGCTATTTGGGGTACAGGTGGAGATCTGGCAGTGCCATCGTTAATTACGCCAATCGACGAGGAAATAAAGGAATTAATGGGTGTCCAAATTGATGGATGTGAAACAATTTTCACAACCCTGCATGCTGTAGATTTTGAGACGCCGGAAAAATCTCCAGCTGCAATTAGCATGCTTCCACTTGCATGTAACCTCAACGTGAGGGCTTTGTTCCTAAAATATAAAGTAATAATACCTTATGAGCGATAAAGTATATTATAAAGAATGGCTGTAAGAATAAATTTAATATTAAGTTTTACTCACCAGTCTGTTTTATGTTTAATTGCATCGTCAATAATCTCTAGTACCATCATCGCAGACTATTTACTTAACCGAAACCTCTCGTAGAATTCTCGGTCATTCCATATGTGGAAATGATTTGGACGCATTCTAAACACTTTAGGCCGTCTTCTGTTGTGGATATGGTTTAAAATAATTTACATTTCCTCGTCACTAAAATCGTCGTCCTCAGATAACATGGCGACCGCCGTCAGTACGGTTTAAGTCGAGTCCCTTATAATCTTGGCTTAGCGCTTGAACTACGCACTGTAAAACTCAGCTGTAGCTTAACTCTCCGGTTAAGCCCGATTCGAAGTTTAAGCTTATACTGTGAAACCGGGCCTTAGAGTACTGTTATATCAAGTGGCAGCAGTCTGGAGTATATAACGAAATGAAGAAAGAAGTGGAAGCCATTGATAATCCAAATTCCACAGGTTTGCTTGAGATTGGCTTTTCGGAGAACTACACATGCTTACAAGATGAAATCCAAAGTGCCCATTGACTCCAACACTGTTTACGGCATCACTGTGGAACACTAAGATAACTTGGTGGTCTCAAAGAATACAATTGTGGTCTATCTAGACAAGACACTTTCTGAAGCACCCTTGCCGTCATCAATAAAAGTACTAATATTTGGTCCAAATTCCTTGCTGCAGCAAAAGTAGGGAATGATGATCAATTGGAACTTTTTTGCCATAGCACATGAGAATGAGCCAGTCGATGGTATTGGTGCTGTTGTAAAAAGGGATCTGTTAAAAATTGAAAATGCATCATGACTAATGCACAGGCATTTGTTGCTGCAGGAAATAAAAGTACTGCCATCTGTGTTGCACAAATGAATGATTATGAAATAAACAGCATCAGATCTGGAATATGCATTCTCATGTGCTGCAGTAGTACAAGGTCTTTCAAAAAACACTGTCTGAGGAACAGAAATGGGCAAGTACTAGTGGTAATCTAAATCTTGTAGTGTATGAGGAAAACCTTTACCCAGCTCTAGTGTTGAGCGTAGTTGAAGAAGAATACAAAGTCAGTGCTGTGGAGAAATTTGGGCAATTCTGGAGATGGCCAGAACAAGCGGATGAAATCGTTTACTGTAAGGAACAAGTAAATAAGAAGCTACAACCACCAGAAGTTGGGAATTAAAAAGGACAGGCATGTGGGCCACTGAAAGTGAGAATATTACTATTTATAATGACATCTTGAATATTCATCTGTTCGGCAATGTAATATCATACATGCTTTCAAAGTTGTATGAAGGAGAAATAGAGTATATGTGAGTAGCTTCTTTAATGTGGGGCACACACTGAACAGCTTATATTTTCTTTACACGTTGACCTGTAGTTTGCAAATGTATTTAAACACCAGGAGATATATATAGTGACGACTGAAAATATTAAAATAGCCAGTCCATATGTAACCATTTGTAGTTTGTTTATATGCAACTCAAAACTGGCTCTTGCCTCAAAAACTACAAAGAACAATAAACAACTTAAATGTACACCAATGAATAAAAGAATGAAAGCTTGGTACAACGAGAGGAATCAGAAATGTAATGGATCTGCATTTAGACAATGTTTGGCTAACCTGCATTGTGTTGGCAGAATTGGAAGCAGGTGAAAAAATACCATCAGTCAGTTAAAAACAAAATGAAATCCCAATGCGCAAAATCGACTTCCCACTTTGTGATTAATATGTGCTGTTGTGAACCAACCTTAAGGCACCAGTCAGTAAACATTCCTCCATCTGCACTAATTACACTTTTTCTGTGGACTTTTCCTCATATGTTGATATTTGCCTGTAAGGAATCACCATCAGAAATTTCCGTTTCATTCCAATACTTGAACAATGAAAGCTCTCTCCATAATCATCCTTTTGTTTCTAATCTTCGCATTTCAATTTGAGCAACTTAATTAGCTGTTGCTATTGGCAGTCCCAGAACTTCCTGTGTACTAAATCTGTCATTCACACCCATATAACACCCTTTCCAACTCTGGCACTTTAGAGAATATACATCCCTTCATGGCCATCATTGATGCTTTTGTCAGTGCTAGTCTCTTCAACATAAGCGATGTCTGTGTATTGGTGTGCTTTGTATATTTATATAGAAGGGACACATTTGTGTTATACAATTGTTATTTGTAAACCTTGGATTTTAGGCTAAATACTGTTATATACCGGGGTAAGGCCAAAAGGTTTTGCAGATATTAAATTTAGACACCGGCATAAACATTGGGGACGTAGCTTCAGCGGCAACGAGAGGACCAGGAACATTACATTTCAAAGCAGGCATGGGATATTCATAACAAAATACACATAAATTCACATTTGACACATTACCCGTGGTTTATTATATATTTGCCTTGGTGCCTCTACATCATTCACAAAGGATTACAGGACAAACATTGGAGGGAGATGTTCCACACTCACACGAAAACACGCATACTACATATGCAACCACTCACCCTGAAGAGACATTACACGACTGACCCACGCTACTAGACTAATGCCACTAGACAAAGAAGCTAGTCGCTGCTTGCCCTCACCCCCTTCCTCTCTCCACCCCTTGGTCAGGAGGTGGGGAGAGAGGTCACATCAGACGAAATTAAAATCCCAATCGAAATATTATACCCAACAGTGTCATGCTACAAAGCAATAATGTGTCCGTGACAATGCACACGCTACAATACCTATCTTCTTTTTATAAAGTATAAATGTATATAAGGGTTTTGTGGTGCCTAGACCTTTTAAGACTTATCAATTTTAAGGTTTTAGAGACCAAAAGTGCATACTTGTCATTTGTGTTAGTAAATGAAGTCTTGGTATCATGTGGTTGGTTTGTTCCAAAGACTTTATAAGAGTTTGGTTGTATGAGTGAGACATTCTGGAAGAAAAACAGTGTGTTTTAATAGGTATATTCTCTATTTTGTACAAAGAGAAGCAAATACTTAACCCCTTTGGGTCTGTTTGTCAAACTTTGGTGTTGGTCGGTGACCATACTACGGCAGAAATCCTTTTCAGATGGCATATTTTGCATTGTTTAGTGAACCACATACCTCATCCCCCTTTTCAACTGTTGAGTTGTACACATTAACAAGATTTCTCCATTTTTTTTAAACATATCTTTTAAATTGTTAACTGTAAGCTCATATTATGTATTAGTAATTGTAAGTTCGTAATCTAAACCATAAATAAAACATTTCTAGCCGGAATAATTGAGTAAATTCACTGTTTTTGTTACTTTTATTACTTTCTCTACTACATATAGTAAGTAGGGGAAGTATTGTATTCCACCCAAAAATTCGATACAGAGATTTCACCGGAAATACATCTTTTGAGACCCCCTGAATCCAAAAAAGCATTTTTAGAAACGTGTGTGTGTGTGTGTGTGAACAGCATAACTCAGAAACGAACGTCGGATAAATACCAAACTTGGTATTTAGGTTCAGTATCTTCCAGAGATGCGACACGGAAGGTTTTCAAGAAAATCCCACACCCCAGACTACCCTTTACATGGAACATTTTTTGAAAATTTTAATTTTCTCAAAAACGGCTCTAACGATTTTGATTAAAATATCATATGTTTAAGATATTATTATGAGAAATGAAATGTGTATCTCGAATTTCCTGGAAATGTCTCCAAAAGTATTCTTCATTATGAACGACTTTTGCATAACTGGTAAACCATAAGAGATACACAATATGTTACTACACAAACAATGTAGATCGCGTTAAAATACACAACTTATGTCATATACATTTTTTTTGTTGAGTGAGCCGTTTTCGAGATATTGCTTGTTATTCCCTTAAATTTTCCAATACTTATACATTTTCTCAAATTTGTTAATTCCTTTTTTACTTTCTCTACTACGTATAGTAAGTAGGGGAAGTATTGTATTCCACCCAAAAATTCGATACCGAAATTTCACCAGAAATACATGTTTTGAGACCCTCTGAAACCAAAAAAAAGCATTTTTGGAAGCATCTCCGTGTGTGTCTGTCAACAGCATAACTCAGAAACGAACAGTCGGATAAACACCAAACTTGGTGTTTAGGTTCAGTATCTTCCAGAGATGCGACACAAAGGTTTTCAAGAAAATCCCCCCACCCAGACTACCCTTTACATGGAACATTTTTCGAAAGTTTTAATATTCTCAAAAATGGCTAACGATTTTGATTAAAATATTACATGTTTAAGATATTGTCATGAGAAATGAAATGCATATCTCAAATTTTCTGGGAATGTCTCCAAAAGTATTCTCCATTGTGAACGACTTTTGCATATCTGATAAACCATAAGAGATAGACAAAATGTTACTACACAAAAAATGTAGATCACGTCAAAATACACAATTTATGTCATTTACATTTTTTTTGTTCAGTGAACTGTTTTCGAGATATTGCTTGTTATTCCCTTAAATTTTCCAATACTTATACTTTTTCTCAAATTCGTTATTCATTTTTTATATGTCCTGGACATGCAAAGAGAATGGAATGCGCCACATAGCAACCAGCGCTTAAAATATTTGACTATCGCTTAAAACCTACCATATTCCCCTTGCATCTACAAGAAAATTAGCAATAAGATTGACATCTCGATTAACATGAAGCATATGGAGAATAAGCGTTTTTAAAAATAGTTTGTACAAGAGTAGAGAAAGTCATGTGAGTGTAACACATCAGATTTTTTTTTTACTCTATTTTATTTTACGTCGCTTTGACTCCTTGGTCATATTGCCACGGATCTGTTGGTGGATATCTCTTAGAATGATATGTGATGGACAGTTAGCCTTCTAGGTCTCATCCTTGTAACCACCCGCTTCATGCCATATGGCATTAGGGTGCCGTCCAGTCCAACCGCCACTCCCATATAAAGGCAGACAGCCTTCTATGTCTCATCCCTATAACCACCCGCTTTATGCCATACAGATGGCATTAGGGTGCTGTCCAGTCCAACCGTCGCTCCCATATAAAGGCGGACAGTTAGCCTTCTAGGTCTCATCCCTATAACCACCCGCTTCATGCCGTGCAGATGGCATTAGGGTACTGTCCAGTCCAACCGTCGCTCCCATATAAAGGCGGACAGTTAGTCTTCTAGGTCTCATCCCTATAACCACCCGCTTCATGCCGTGCAGATGGCATTAGGGTACTGTCCAGTCCAGTCCCCACTCCCATATAAAGGCGGACAGTTAGCCTTCTAGGTCTCATCCCTATAACCACTCGCTTCATGCCGTGCAGATGGCATTAGGGTGCCGTCCAGTCCAATCCCCGCTCCCATATAAAGGCGGACAGTTAGCCTTCTAGGTCTCATCCCTATAACCACCCGCTTCATGCCGTGCAGATGGCATTAGGGTACTGTCCAGTCCAACCATCGCTCCCATATAAAGGCGGACAGTTAGTCTTCTAGGTCTCATCCCTATAACCACCCGCTTCATGCCGTGCAGATGGCATTAGGGTGCCGTCCAGTCCAACCCCCACTCCCATATAAAGGCGGACAGTTAGTCTTCTAGGTCTCATCCCTATAACCACCCGCTTCATGCCGTGCAGATGGCATTAGGGTGCCGTCCAGTCCAACCCCCACTCCCATATAAAGGCGGACAGTTAGTCTTCTAGGTCTCATCCCTATAACCACCCGCTTCATGCCGTGCAGATGGCATTAGGGTGCCGTCCAGTCCAACCCCCACTCCCATATAAAGGCGGACAGTTAGCCTTCTAGGTCTCATCCCTATAACCACTCGCTTCATGCCGTGCAGATGGCATTAGGGTGCCGTCCAGTCCAATCCCCGCTCCCATATAAAGGCGGACAGTTAGCCTTCTAGGTCTCATCCCTATAACCACCCGCTTCATGCCGTGCAGATGGCATTAGTGTACTGTCCAGTCCAACCGTCGCTCCCATATAAAGGCGGACAGTTAGTCTTCTAGGTCTCATCCCTATAACCACCCGCTTCATGCCGTGCAGATGGCATTAGGGTGCCGTCCAGTCCAACCCCCACTCCCATATAAAGGCGGACAGTTAGTCTTCTAGGTCTCATCCCTATAACCACCCGCTTCATGCCGTGCAGATGGCGTTAGGGTGCCGTCCAGTCCAACCCCCACTCCCATATAAAGGCGGACAGTTAGATTTCTAGGTCTCATCCCTGGAAATGCCATCTTGCTTCATCACGTGCCCACAGAGACCACCAGTGCATGGCAGCCGGATCTTCTGCTTCATGCCGTGCAGATGGCGTTAGGGTGCCATCCAGTCTAACTGCTTACATTGTCTGTAGATAGATGGCATAGCATTCACTATTACCACTTATTTTTCATTTTACTATTGTTTTAGACTTAAGATGGAACTTTGGGTCATGGTATTAACTATCCGATCTGGTATTTACCTTAGCAACTGAGGAAAACCTCGGACAGATTGGTCGGCCCATGGGATTTTAACCCGGGACCTCCCGATTGCGGGCCACAGACTTTACCACCTGAGGCATCCCACTTGGTGTTTTTGTTATTGTACAAGTTTTAATGCTCTCTAGTTAATTGTATTTTTAAACTTTTAGAAAGTAGAAGTACATTTTAGATACATCAAATTATATATTTAGTTTGCTGAAACTATATTTTTAAGCACCTAAAAATGTGAGATGTGGTTATTTGTGTGATTTTTTTTTTTTCAGCCAACCATTAATGATGCTCTGCCCCCATATGTCTGCCATCGATGTGAGTACAAAATTAAAAAGGTTAAAGAATTCAGAAACCTCTGTATAGAGAGTGTACAGCAACTTCAAACTAAACATGTGAGCATTGACGAGGAGGATGATGATGATGTTATTGTGATAATAGAAGAGAGACTGTGTAATACATCACAAAGTGGAAGAAATAGCATTATACAACCTCGGCAGATCAATGCTAAAATAAATATTTTAGAAAACTCCAAAGATGTTGATTCGGATTCACATGCCAGTGAAACATCTAATTCCACTCGCAGAAAACACCGCAGAAACTACAGGCTGCAGAATTCAAAAGGACAAGAAACATCACCGCTGTATTCCAGGAAGAGACAGCATAGTCCTGAAACAGCACAGTTGTTGAAACAAGACTTGCAGTCGCAGTACAGGCCTGAGGTCTTAATTAAAACCAGAAAGCTTCAGCATGGTTTGATTGCTGGACCCGTGTGTACACCGAGTTCGACAGAAACTCTCCCAGAAGTAGTATGTGTGAGTATTGTCTTTTGTCATAACCAGGGTGTCACTTATTTGCTTGTTTTACATGGATATTTTATTCACTTTTGTAATTATACATGCCGTTGAGTCAGTCTTGAAACTTGGCAACACTGATGGTAGCTCACGTCACATTAGTGAATCCCCACCTTATCTGGTTGTAGCCGTCCCTCACGGTATGAAGGTGGCTGTTAGCGATTTGGCAGAATTGAGTTCAAATGTGCTGGTTATACTTATACATAATATTAAATGTTATTGTTCAGCCATGTGCACCATTCTCGGTAAACAAACCAGGTAAACATCACACAGCCGTGCACCAATGTTCACCGTGGTAAAGTCTATTGAATGTACATCGTGTCATGAAGTAGATATGTTATTAAATTTAACATGCAGTTAGTGTAGAACCAATAACTTACACATGGGAAAAACTGGCCTTACAGCTGAGAAGAAAAAATATGATCAGTTATTATGGATTCCTTTTTCCTTCCTTTCTTTTCACACTGATTAAAGTTCTGTTTAGCTTAGTAGTCTTCTGAAAGAGAGAGGCAGAAAAAAGAAAGAAAAATTTCTGATGTGATACATTCACATGACTTTCTCTACCCTCTGTCGTTTATTAGTGGGTTTACAAACTATTCTTACTAAAGTTTGTTTTTCTATCTACTACATTTTAATCCAAATAAACTTTTGCAAAAACAGCTGCGTTACACATTTCGTTATAGATACAAAGAGAACAGCGATAGTCAAATGTTTAACAACTCGACGCTATATGCTGGCCTTAAAATTCCATACTGTTTCCATGACATCACGAGAAACAAGTGAATGTTGAAACGACTTTAAGAGAATGGCCAAGAAATGAACAATTCGAACCTTTAATAACGGATACCTCAAAAACGACTTATGCTGCAATAAAAGTTATTTTAAATAACTTGTGTGTTGTAAAAAGATTACATATTTTATGTAGTACGTTTTCATCTGTGCTTAATGTTTAGCAGTTATACAAGATTATACAAAAAAATTTCCAAGTGAAGTGGGCTTCACAGTCTATTCCCAGAACATTCAAGATATACATTTTATTTGTCATGTAAATACCTTTAACATATGATGTTATAATCAAAATTTTCAAATAATCTTCCATGTAAAGGGTAGTCTGGGGGAGGGGGATTTTCTTGAAAATCTTCATGTCATATCTTTGGAAGGTACTTTTTGTTTTTGAGTTATGCTGTCCACACACACACACACACATAGACTTTTTTCCAAAAATACTGTTTTTTTTTATTCAGGGACTTCAAAATATATATTTCCAGTGAAATCTCGGTATCGAATTTTTAGGTGGAATACAATACTTCCCCTGCTTACTATACATAGTAGAGAAAATAAAAATATATTCTCAGACAATATTTGAGCTTGGAACCTCTTGCATAAGGAGTGCACATGCTACCCCTACACCACGATTACGGCTTCGAACTTGGCACTGACCTCATTAAGTTACTGGATTCTTATGTATGTTCAGTTGATATTTACTAACATTCCCGATAATGTATTAATTGCACTAAGTTCATTTGCATTTATTCTTGGAAATACACTTCAACTAACGTTATATGTATCACTGTGATTGTGTGAATTTTCATTATGTCTTTGGTCAGGTACCTGTCGCATTAAAAACCAGATAGACCATATCTTTATCATTAGCAAAAATGGAGTGTTTCTTTTGGTTACAAATTCTAACCTATAGCATTCTGCCATTTCAACATTGTAATGCAAATCAACGAAAACTGGCCATGAATTTAACCATGCTAAATTCCTCTATAAACTTTTACGATTGTCAGTGCACCACAAATGACCATTCACATGGTAAAGTTATTATTTTACCACAGTAAAATTTTGATCGAGAATGATTCACATGGCCATACAATTTATAAAAATGTAACATACTAATTTACACAAAGGAAAGCATTTCAATATATTCGACGGTTAATAGTGTGACTTTGTCACATTTTTCAACTGTCACTCTCTCAGTTCTCACTGTTTTGTTTTATCTAGAAGGTTCTGGTTACCTGCCAACAGTGCACTGGTGTTATCTCTGGCGAGCTCTACTTATTGTCGTTTAGTCCGACTGCCAGGCACTGACCTGATAAACTTGGGGCCATGCCACTGTGTTACAGTAGTTTTAGAAATTCAATTCCGAAAACATTCCTGCAGGTTTACAATTGTTTTCCTGTTGAAACTTCAGGCCGGTGGAGTAGTGCTTCTGTGGGGCTATTATTTTTTTTTTCAACCTTCAGTGAGGCATAAGAGAAAGATAAATGTGAATCAGAAAATGGTTTCATTACCAGGATTCAAGTATGTACAGTTACTTTTCCATGTTACCTTATTCACAGAAAGTTGCCATTAGCATATGGAGATAGGTCTTCACGGCATCTTGAAGTTTTCTGTTGGTGCAGAAGCACTGTCCTCCCAGACCTTTCTTCAGTGCTAGATCTGGGTTGTATGTGGGTGATCAAACATTTTCCAATGAAAGCAGCCTTTGGGTTAACGCAGCAGTATGCAGTTTTTGCATTGTCATGAATCAAAACATTCCAGATGTTAGCATACCTCTTTTGTTTTAAATGGCTCTTCACAAGCAATGTAATGTCTGCAGTGATTGTAGTCCCTGGTTCCATAAACTCCACGACCATCACACTTTTCTCATCCCAGAAAACACTAGCCACGATCTTGCTGTTGCTGAAAGTTTGTTTGAACTTTTTGGATTGTTGTAAAGAATCCACGTTTCATCCCCTGTCACAATGGAGTTCAAAAACTCTTGCCCATCATCCGTGTAATGTGTGTGAAAGGATAAGGCTGATGCCATGATCCTCAGACAAGTTTTTGAGAACCCAGCATGCACAAAGTTTTCAATAGGTAGGTGTTTTGTAACAATCCTGTATAGAGCTGACAACTCACTGATGGTAAACCTCCATCTCTTGTGAACCACAGACTGGTATCCTTGTCCACCTTTATCATGAACCTTCCTACACCCTCACTCATACAGTTTATAAACATGGCTCATTTTGTTGTGACTGCTCACAACTCGCACTTGGTGAAGACCTTGTTTTGTGTAATCATGCTAAACGTAAAAGTGAGTGACAAAGCTAGATAACAGGGCTATATCCTAACTCTTCAATGTTAAACAGAAATTTTGGTGAGTTAAATAATTCATAATACATAAAATTGCCTTAAATGTTTGTTTTATGTCAATGTGATTATTAATACTTTTTATATGTGCAAATTCTGTAAGATTTCAATGCATAAATGCACTCGCATTAACAGGATTATTACAGCATAAAATTGTGCCCCTGGTCAAAGCTGAACTCTGGAGGGTCACATTATTTTGTGAATTTAATTTCCATTAAGTTTTACAGTTTTTCCTTATACATTATTTTGAGTTGCTATTTTTATCCCTTAGTCCACCATACATTTCAACTCCATGGTTATTTATGTATAGTGGACCTTAACTTAGATCATGTTCTTGTTATTTTTCTGTAACATTTTTCTCCTGCCCTCCCCATGAGCTCCCCTAATATTTTAATCTCCCCTCCCTTCTTTACCTTCATTATCTTAATGTTTAGAACTTGTGTATTATTATTCCCCCTGGTGTATACTGTTTTGCCACATCCTTGCTTCTTCACATTCTACTATATAATGCAAGTCATTCCTGCCCCCCACTTAAAGTGCATATATTTAAGTTTGCTCCCTTCCTATCTCCCCTTAGCATAAGCACTCCTAATGTAGTCCATGTCCATCTTCTCTCTCTAATCTGTTATATATAGAGTGAGCCAAAATACTCCGAACTGCCTGCACAGTGTTCTTTCTGTCCGCATCCTCGGCGCGCTCATTGTCGTCTGCCGCTATCATACAAAGGCGTGGATAAAACCATACAACATTTTTAAAGCTACTTTTAAAGGCTTTACTTACCAACTTTATGAAAGGAAATGCTGAAACTAGCCACCGTCATTTTCCATACATTTTTGGCACCTCTTTAGGAAACTATCCATTACTCGCCGTAGTTCATGCTGAGAAATTTCCTAGTGGATATTTTGTTTTAATTCTTGCAGGATGTGTGGGTTTGTCTTGTACACTTTGTTTTAAGTTACCCTGAAGGTGTATTTTATGAACAATATTACTGGCTGCACAGTGTTTTTCCACTGGGCGTGTGAAAATATGATAAAAACATAACGCACGGCTGCTATAAACAAAGTCACACTGTTGTGTTTTGCTGTGCAGTATGAAGTACAGTTTTGAGTTGACGTGATGTGATGTAGTTCGTTATTATGAGTATTTATTATTTTGCCCTGTACTTAGTCACAAAGTATATGGCTCAGTATATGTTTTCTACTGCACAGCGTGTATTTATCGCTTATCGCTTGCACTGCACATTATAAAATTCCACAGTAGCTTAAGCCCATTTCGAAGCCTAAGTTTAAACCATGAAACTGGGCCTAAGTTATGAAAAAAATCCAATCTAAATGCTCTGTTAATAATTTCGACAACATACTAAATTAATGTGCTCATTTACAGAAGGAAGACAGGGAACAAACCCAAGACCAATAATAGTAAAGCTCACAACAGTCAACTTCAAATGGAGAATTTGAGAGGGTCAAGAATTTTTATTGAGCATGTCTATGGCAAAAAGAACGAGAATTTAAAAGCACTTTAATATGAGAGATGAAACTGGCTAGAGAACAAGGGAAAAAAAAGCTTTTGTAAGACGACTCTCACTATGGAGTGACTGTGTCAGACAGGATTCAAATTGCTGAGATACGGGAGCTTACATAAGGGAGACAAGTGAATACAAAGCAGGGAATGGCATCAGAAATAGAGAGAGGAGAGGGGTGATGTACGAGCACGGACAGCAACACCAGCAAAACAGGTTTCCCCATTGCAGCAGTTGAGGAATGACTCAAGAAGGTTAACGCGAGGGTGAAGTGGCAGGATTAGATGTTTGGCATCAAGGAGATCTTACTGCATGTGTCAATTCCGAGTGGCAGTATAATACTACTGTCCGTTCCAAACCAGAGTGCCTTTCACTGTAAACAAACTCTTTGTATTATCCGCGCAAAAGTATATGGCAATGAACATTTTACTTACGTTAATCACAATTCTCGGGCAAAAATGCAACACCCAAATCCGAATCCTGCGAAGATGACTCAGCTGCCATATCAGAATCAGAACTACTCTCCAAAATAATGACAAGCTTATCCATAATTCCACAGCACTGTTGCACTTAAAGCAAGTTGCCACATTTTATGCTCTTCTATGTTGTATTATGTCTGTTTATATTACCTGCTTGCTTTCATTACACTTCTTGCTGTAAAGCCTGTAAAATCGGATATTAGTTTTGTAATATGCAATAATGCAAGTGTCGGGTATTTTTGTAATAGTGAGTTGAATGTATGAAGTATTGTTTGTTTTTAGCCACTTTTTAATTGTTTCCGGCTTCTGTGTTTTAGACAGTTTATTCGCACTACACGCACCTTCCTCTGCCATGTGGGCTCAAATACCAACTGACTAAATCACAAGATTTGACCTGAGCTGAGCATATGTGTGTTAGTGTATTATGAATGACTTCGCTTATGATATATCCTGTGTTACGCAAAGTGTTTATTCAGTACTCATATAGCACCTCTGGGAATTCATTGCTGCATTTCTTGTATATGTAAGAGAGTGGCAGTCATGCATACAGTTGGTATTAACAAGCAAGATGCTGTCGGCGTTAGCGCAATAGCAGGCGAAAATCATATTTTGTAATCTCTTAACAGCTAGTATATATCCATTACCTTTAACGATGAGTTCTTATGATAACCGCAATAAAATGTGCAGTTTCCTGCTCTAATATTTCATAATATAATACATGTATTAAGGAACTACTTACGTTGGTGTAAGAGTATATACTTGGGTTTGTGACAAGCCGAAGCAGGTGCTTCTGTTTACATAAGAGGGAACTCTGGTTTGGAATGGACAGTAGTGGAGGGTACTTAAGGAGGTGAAGAAGAAAAAAGAATGACACGTAACAGGGCTAAACTACACCAATTTCGCTTTGAAAGAAAAGGTTCAGTAAGGTGTTATTTAGAATGTTGAGGGTCTATTGGATAAGATGAGTAGTGGTGAAATCAAGCAACTGTTAAATGTTGTGGGCTATTTACAGTAGTAAAGACATTATGGAAAAGTGTGAAAATTGATGAGAACTATTTCAAAGTCTAGAGATAATAAAAGTTTAAGAATATATAGACAAATGAAGATGGTCTTGGACAGTGAGAAGTACAGGGTGAGCCAAAAGACTCCGAACTGCCTACGCAGTGTTTTTACTGTCCGCGTCCTCGGCACTCGTTGCCATCTGCTGCTATCATAGAACGCTGCGGGTGAAACAATGCAACATTTTCAAAACTGCTTTAAAAGGCTTTACTTACCAACTTTATGAAAGGAAATGCTGAAACTGGCCACCGTTGTTGTCCATACATTTTTGGCGCCTCTTTAGGAAACTATCTATCATGGATTTTTTCCAAACGATGACCGATGTCGTCTAATGTTTCTTTGGTAAGAACTGAACGTCATCTTTTAGATTTCTTAGCCTGAACACTTCCTGTGGCCTGAAATTTACTGTAAAGTTCATGTATTGGTGTACGGCCTGGAACTTTTACACCAGGAAATCTCTCTGCAAATCGTACTTTCATTTGGCGAACTGACCGAGTTAACACATACAAATCATAAATAAATGCACGCTGTGCAGTAGAAAACATACTGAGCTATAATGTACTTAGTGACTAAGTATGGGAGAAAATAATAAATAACTCTTAACAACTGAACCACATCACATCACTCAACTCAAAACTGCACTTCACACAGCACAGCAAAACCACAACAGTGTGAGATTGTTTATAGCAGCAGCGCGTTATCATGTTTCCACACGCCCAGTGGAAAAACACTGTGCAGCCGGTAATATTGTTCATAAAATACCCCGGAAACATAAAGTGTACAAGAGACACACCCACACATCCTGGAAGAATTAAAGCAAAATATCTGCTAGGAAATTTCTCAACATGAACTATGGCAAGTGATGGATAGTTTCCTAAAGAGGTGCCAAAAATGTATGGACGACGGTGGCCAGTTTCAGCATCTCCTTTCATCAAGTTGGAAAGTAAAGCCTTTAAAAGTAGTTTTAAAAATGTTGTATGGTTTTATCCGCGCCTTTCTATGATAGTGGTAGACAGCAATGAGTTGGAAGCATGTGGACAGGAAAAACACAGCGCAGTTGGGTCGGAGTCTTTTGGCTCACTCTGTATACGTAATAAAAAGAACGGGCAATTATATGTGTAGTTTGTTGTTGTTCCAGAGGCAGTATTGGGAGGGGAGCATGATCTCACTCTGCTAGAGAATTGCAATAAAGCCTCAAGTCCAACAGCTGGAATGCCTGTTCTCAAATGTGTACCTACAGCTCAAAACAAAGTTGAGGTCGTTTTCACTTGTTCTCAAGAAATTGTTGAAGCTGAACATGTCCCCAATTTTAAGCTAATTCAGAATATTTTCACTTCTGTGTCTCATCCTCTTTTATTTTTCAGTACATAGCAAGCACAGACACAAATAGCAATAGCCAAATCCTTATCACTGGAGTCCATTTTGTTTTTAGTTGAGAGTTTTTGTTGTCCCAACAAATCAAAGTTCACAGTCACAACATGTTGAATGAAACTTTTATTAATTGTTGATATGTTGAACAGTGTGGATTCAACTTTAGATATTCATTTTTTGTCTATATGCTATGGTTTAACCATTATACAAAATTGCATAAAATTCCTTCCGAATGAAGTGGACGGCTATTCCCAGAAAATTCAAGTTGTATGTTTTGTTTTGTCATGGAAATGTTTTAAATATACAGTATTTTAATCAAAGTAGTTAAAGGCATTTTTGAGAACATCAAAAATAAAGAAAAAATTTCCATCTTAAGAGTAGTTGATATGGGGGGGGGGTTCTTGGAAATCTTTCTGTTACATCGTGGAAGATTCTGAAGTTAAATACCAACTGTTATGTTTATCCAGCATTTAGTTTTTGAGTTACGCTGTTCACAGACCCTTTTTCTGCTTGCAGGGGTTCACAAAACATGTATTTTCAGTGCAGTGATATGTTTGCTTGTATCTCAACAGGGTGACTTGGGCACAAAGGGATTATTTAGGACAGATGGACCAGGGAGTTCAACACAGGAAGCTACGTTAACGCGAAGAATGGAATTGCTGAGAATGAGAACGGAGCAGCTACAGACAGCCAAAAGGAGTGCTTTAATTTTACCATCATTCTCCACTGCAGCAGAACAGAGCAAACTGATTCGTTGTATGATGTGTTGTGGGATGTTCGAAAACAAGGACATTTTGGCAGATCATATAGTGACCCGCCATGTCACTGATTTCCGAAAGAAGAATAATCGTACTTTGATTTTACAGCCGTCGCCACCTCCCCCTTCTCCTCAACCAAAGTTTTCACTTTCAGTGCAGCCTCTAAGCAGGGGTTACACAGAAGCATACACCTGTGGATATTGTGCCAAAGTGTTCACAAACAAAGTAATCTTTAAGCAGCATATTAGGGAAAACCACGTATAATGGGCACAGCATTGATCGTGGTGCAGCAAATTGAGTAAGACATTGCCAGTAACTTATTAAATGTATGTACCAAACATCTCTCCAGGTCTCCTGCATGATATTAAACTGGCTGTTTTTAAATTGCATATGAATGTTCCGGGCTTGTGAAGTATGTGAGAGGTTTGGGAAATACAGTCTTAAATATCAGAAGCAACTCTGCGCGATAAACAGTAACATCTGAATCAGCATTTATCTCGAAATCTACTTTGCTACAAGAGGGTCGTATGGTATAGGAATACAAGTGTTGCATTACTAATACAAAGTTAGATTGCATATTATGTAACACTGTTAATACTGTATAACTGTGTCTTGTCTTCGGTTAAATCTATGTATCTATATGTCTGTTAACATTGCTTTCAAAATTCATGAGCTTAGAACACGTCCCTGGTGCATGTGCATAATACAGAGAAATGAATCTAAACATTTGTAGATTGTTCTCTCCCCAAAAACTAATTTCCCCCCAATCAACGGCCTAAGAGTGTTCGGTCTGACTGTCTCTTCCCTCCATATGTTTACAAGAGAATCATTCTCGGTTAAGACCGATTACTATTAAGTTCCAAGTCTTGCCACTAGCTGAAAACGTGGCATGGATCCAGAAAAAAGGCAGGAAAGACAAACATGTCATAATTAAGAACTGTGGTTGCAAACACTGGCAACATTTTGTGTGGTCAACAATTGCTCACAGCATATCTGGTAAAATCAAGAGCGACATGCCATCGTATGCTAGCCCTTATGTCCCTGATAGACACACTCTTTCAAATATCCTCACAACCAAAAGTCACATGGATTTAGGTCGAGGGATCTGAAGCCACGCATTTGGAAATTGTGTAGACATGATGCAGCAAATCTTTGACCTAGCAAGCGACATCAGAGGTCCCTATAACGATGAGCTGCCATCAAGTGACATGGGACTAGCTGTTTCTGTGTGCATTGCTATTGATAGAACATCTTCTCAATAGTCATTGCATGCATTACAAGTAACCAGGGAACTAACGCCGGAAGAGTAGAACAAATCATTTTTTGGCATAATTTGTGAACACATGCTTAATTAAGCATATGTACGAAGTCCATGATGTACCACACACAGTTTAATTAAAACCACCTTGTATCAGTGAACTTATTTTTAATCAGCAGTTCCAAAAGGAATGATTGCATCGTTAAATCTTATTTATTTGTTAGTGTAGTTGTAAACACTGCCATTGAGGTATTTTAATTTAGTTCTAGTACGTTATTGCATGGCATGGGATGCACATTCAATCAATCCTAACCTCAATTTGGTTTTGCAGCTGGACATCAAGGATGGGAGGAATGGAAGAGGATGATACCAGGAGCCAGTCCAGTGTGGTTCTGATCCTCAATACAATGAACCAACGCCTGCATTCCTCAGGGTGTGCCAGTGATGGTTCAGCAAGAAACAACACATTTTTAGATGTTTTCTATTTCTGTTTAATATTTAGCTCTGGCTAAGCAACACCCGCCACTATGCCATCATCTGACTCAAATGTGGTTTATCAACACAGTAATGTCTTCTCAGTGCTATCATTCACGGTTTCTGACTGCGTAGGTGCAGGTCTTAGTGCCTAGCATTCACTAAGTGGTTCAATAGAACACAGTGATGTTACTAATTGCCATGATGGTCATATCCCCACTTTTTGGTTGAACACATGATCATTTTCATTAAATTTTACCATGTGACATTTCTCTGTCTTTTCATTTGTTGTCTAATTTTCTGGATTTTGCAATGTTTGGCTAATAAACCAAAATTGGAATGCCCACAGCAGATTTTTCTGTTGTGTGAAATCATGGGAAACATTTAAGATTCTTAATAAAGCATGCATAGTTTTTGAGTCTCAGAGTTTATAAATATATTTGTAAGAAATATGTTTTCCGACTTGCAGGCACCAGACCTTGCCAGAGAATGAATAACAAACCTTTTCTTGGAATGTTCTTGTTGATCAGGATAGTTGACCTACTTAAAAGAAGGTCCCACTCATGCAATTACGTGGGTCGCCTTTCTTCTATTTGCAGTTACTTTGCGATAGTTGTTTACGTTTAAAACACACTATACAATTTTTATTTACAATTACCTTGATATTTGGTCTGACATTGAATACAATAATGCATCTCCATTTCTCTGCTTTATTGTTATAATGTGTATTGTATCTTTTGTCACCTTTAACGTAAGTTAGTTGCATAATTGCGTCGATGGTTATGTAATTATATCTCTGGTGGTTGTGAGGACTGGTATCAGTTTATAAAGCGATTTCATAATAAATTTAGAATGGAAACAACAAGCACAGGGGCATCGAGGGTTGTCAGCACAATGAAACGTTGATTAGTGTTTCTATAATGAGGAAAATTAATTTTGTGCAGTTATGCTACCTTTCTATATATATATATTGACCTTTCTTCTGAATGGCAGTTACTAAATTTCAGTTCAATACAGTAAATGATACATAAGCTAATACCAATATGAATGACTGAAACCAAACTGGCAATAGAAGCGCGTACAGCTGTAGTTTTTTGTAATGCTGCTTACTAGAGAGAGCTGTCAAAACTTCCCGATGTTTCATGCAAACTAATAGCAAACTTTGCCCAGTTCTGACACATTTGTGGCGGATGCCATTGCAATTTTATAAATGCTAGAACAGCAATGTTTCGTAGCAGTAGTTAATTTGTGAAAATGTGATGCATTTTGGATCATTAAATTGTGAAAACATAACAGCCAATTCAAAAGATTTAAAAAAAATAATAACAATGTCGGTAACGTATTTATTACTGTTATAAGCATAATTATAACTAAATGTCACATAAGACATAACTATAAATTAATAAGACAAACTTTGAACCACTGGATGTAAAAGTAGGATATTTTTCTCTCTTCCCCTCCCCCTTTCTTTTATTTTTTTTTTTTATTTTTTTTTTTTTTTTTTTTTGGGGGGGGGCTTTGTTCAGAAGAATGTCACCTTTTATCCTAGCTGCTGTTGCTTTTCTGTATTTGTAATATGGATATGGTATTGCATTTCGAGGTTTAAAATGGCAAAATGTGTGTGTCGCACTGCTGCTATTCGTTAGTGGTGAATAAGTGGACACACCTCAAGCTTCAGGAGGTTTGGGCCTGATAATAGTAATTATTATGGGTCACAGCGTCCTTGACTATCTGCTACAATGAAGGAAGTTGCTACGGCAGACTTGAAACTTGAGCAGCTTTCACATTTGAAAACAAGTATTTTAAGTTTTCTCCCATTTTGGTGTCCATTCCCATTACCAGGTAATTGTGCACCAGGCCTTAATGTTTTGACTGCAGAATCAGGGAGCCCTTCAAACATTCAATTGTAGGCATTGTTTATAGCAGAGATGGAGAAAACGTGACTCGCGAGGCACCGTTCCCTCTCTGCAACCGTCCGTTTGTTTTTCACATGCTGCTGAGTGATGCACTGCGTGTTGCACATTTGGTGACCCACGGAAGGAAGTTGTTTTTGCCACCCTTGGTTTATAGCATTCACCAGGGAACTGTATGTTGCCAAGCAATGACCTCATCCTCAACTTGTGAGATGGGGTAGAAGTCTAATAAAAGCCTCATAGCTTGTCTCCATCATGGACTTCTCAGCTTAAAGCATACACAAATGGTGAACACTTTTGTCACTGTGGAAGCTATCTCTTTGTGGCATTACCACTTTGCTATAATCCCTCCGTCCAAGAATGTGTGCACGTAGTATCTCTCCGTGCTTGATGTTTTCTCAGCTGTTTACTGCCATCGTTACCTCCCAATGTTATATTAACCACGTGTTATCTGTCACTGACCGTTAAAGAAATACATACTTGTTAGACTAAGGCTCGGTTTCACAGTTTAAGCTTAAAAAGCTACAAAGGAGTTTTTTTACAGTGCATAATTCAAGCAGTAAGCCGGGCGTATATGTGACATGAATTGTGGTTTAAGCTAAAGATTGCCATAATATTTGAAGAAGACGATATTAGTGATGAGGAAATGCAAATTAATTTAACCTATGTGCTTAACAGAGATGATCAAGAATGTGTCCAAACCATTTTCATGTTTGAAATGAACGAGAATTGTACTAGAGATTTCAATTAAGTCAATAGTCAGCAATGATGGCATTAGAAATTATTGACGATTACAATTAAACATAAAATGGACTGGTAAGACTTAATTTTAATTTTATACTTCATTGTCGCACTCATTGCCGTCACATCTACATATAACGTATTGCTGTATATTTCACTAACAAAGATCTCTCGTCAGAAACAATGCTTCTCTTAACATTGAGCTTATACGCAAATGAAAGCTGGAGATTTTTCCGACATCTCAAAACTTTCAGCATGTAGAGCTATCAAAATTGTTTAACACCATTCTAATCCACTCTTCTTCCCCTTGGTTTTTCTAACTCCATAGTAATCATTCTGATTGCTTCCACTTTGTTACATGCTTCACAATTTCTAGGAGAATACTGACTTCTACATTGTGACTCTGATTATTCCTTCAGTTTAACTTTCATTGCTTTAAAAGCTTATTTTAGGAACAGCATCACCATAAACAAATCATGGGAATTCACTCGGTGTGTATATGCAAGTGTTACCAACTTTATTATTCAGTGCAGGTGTTCAGCTCAGTAAAGGCTGGTTCTTAACCAATGAAAATGAGAAAGTTGAAATACATGTATTCAAATGGGAGCATTCACAATCGATGGGAAGCCTTCCTGGGCATTGGAAACAGGAAAGAAGACTTGCCCAAGTTTTAATTTTCTCGTTATCATTCCCAGGCACTACATATTAGATCCATGCTGTGCACTTTAGACTCTTCGTGATATGAAACAGTTGCTAGTGCTCTGTATAATCTCAAGCAGGAAACATGAAACTGGAAAGAAATTAATGGTATATGTGCTTCCTGACCTCAGATCCATTGAGTGTTGGTTTTTCTAGTGAAAGGGTGATCTGTAGTAGTTTGTTTATATGCAACTCAAAACTGGCTGTTGCCTCAAAAACCTGGAAATTAACAAACAACTTTAATGTATGCCATTAAATAAAACAGTGAAAGCTTGGTACAACTGGAGGAATCAGAAATATAATAGATATGAATGTGAATCATGTTTACGCTATCAAATTTTTATGATGTTGGCTGAATTGGAAGCAAGTGAAAAAATATGATTGGTCAGTTAAAAACAAATGAAATTCCAATATGAAAAATCGATTTTCCATTTTCTGATTGATATGCATTCCCATTTTCATTACCGGGCTGTCGTGAACCAGAATATTGTTGCTCCCCTTTGTCCTACTGTGAAACTCATAAAGCTTAAACTTTGAAACCAGCCATAAATGTACTGATGCAAGAATGGGTGAAAAATTGCTATGAAATATCTTTTATTGGCAAAAAGTTAATGAGAGTCCTCTAGTAATAGCAGACACCCATTTGGAACCGGAAGTGGTGAAGTCGTCTTCTAGATTTATAATCAACCTGTCTACAACTTGGTGCACCGCACACACCAGTTGCAAGTGATGCAACCACTTTTAAGGATTCTTGCCACTGCTCTGACCTGCTATGCACTCAGCCATAATCACGACATAAACAATACTGCATTTGCTCCAGTAAACAATGCAGCAATATGTTAAATGAAAATAATGTGCTTATTCACTGTCTTTATTATTTGAAGTACAGAAAAAGGGTAGTTTAGGCATTATAAATAGCTAAAATGGGCAGGAAAAAAGGCATTATAAATACTAAAACAGGCAATAAAAGGCAATTAGAAAAACCCCTATTCAATAACTCCATCGTCATATTTTAAACAACTTCAAAGTTTTAAACAAAATACTAGTGTTGTAATCGACACAAAAATGAAATATTTTTTAAAAAGGTCTGTGTATTGCAATGCCTTATTCGTTGCACATGACAACCAAATGCTTTTTAAGTTCTCTGGGGTCATGTTGAGTCTCTTGTCAGATAACACATTTTTCATATGAGAAAATTACCTCTTAACTTCGACAGAAGTTATTGGAGCAAATCTAAAACATAGCATCATTGTAGGATCCATTTCAACTGCAACAATTGTCACCTTTTGAAGTTTATCCAGATCACAATTTTTCGATAACACTTTTTTACTCTTTTCGCTAACTAATGAACCCTGTTTCCCTGGTACACTGTCCAGTCTTTGCACTGCATCATCCATATTTTCACTGACTTCGTTAAAGGTTGTCCTCTTTCTTGAAGCTGCCAGATCACTAGTGGCAAACTCGGCCACAATGAACGTTATTTTTTACTTCCGAAGAGTTGAGAAGTTTTTTGGCTGCTACATTTGAACATGCTTCATCCTCCAGAGCATTCACCACCTCAGCTATACTCTGGAAACTTGAAGCATAGTAAAGTGCTGCTGAGATCCATGTCCCCCATCTCGTTATGTTAGGTTGGGGGACTGAGGTACATCTGGTGCAATGGATTTAAATGTCAGAATACTTGATGGGGCTTTCACAAAGATCTGCTTAATACTGGCAATCAATTTGATAATATCCGGAAACAAGAATTGTATCTCTTCTGACATCCTGTGAAAGCCATGTGCTACACAGGTCACGTGAAGCATATTTGGAAGTAGCACTTTTAACGCTATTCCAGCCTTTTTCATATATGGTGCGGTGTCACTGATGAAAAGTAAGACGTTGTTGTATTGAATCTCTTCAGGCCACAGCAACTTTAATGAACTGGTGAATAACTGAATTGTTAACTTGCTCAAGACACTCTGTTGTAAGCAGGAATGGTTTCATTGATTCATCTTCTGTAGGATCTAATGGTCCAATAACAACATTGGCAATGAAACGACCCATGTTATCAGTTGACTCATCGATAGAAATCCAGTCTTCTTATTTTTCATTTTATCTTTAATGATTTTCATTGTGCCATCGTAACATTCGGTTAAGTAACTTGACTCACTAGGTACAGTTTGGTTAGTATACTTCTCCAAAAACTGTGATAATGTAGGATTCTGTAATTTCCACAAAGGGAGTCCGGCGCTGAGGAAAGCTTTACATAAGTCGAATGCAAACTGAGATTTTCGACTCGATGTTGCAATTACTGTGGAAGCAAAGAAAGGTTCTTTCCAGTAGCCTTGGAAAGTGCATTTTTGTGTGTGATTGTGCCGATATGCTGTGATATAAAATACTTTTTGTAGTTCACTGACTGCTCGCATATTTTGCATGTGAGTACTTTACCGTCGGATCCAAAAGTATTAACATAACTTTGTAATTTACTGCATAAAGAAACACTGAATTTCGGCATGTTGCTATGTTGCAATGAAAACTGAAAGAAAAACAAAGTTAGACCCGCACTCATTATTGCCTTTTAAAATAAACACATGCGGTAATTCAAACGCTTTCTGTTATCTATATATTTATTTGCGTGGCAGCACTCATTGTTGCAAAGAAAATAATTGAATGAAGGGCGCCTATGTTGTCTGCAACTTAAAGACAATAATATACATTCGGCGAACTAACTTTCATTGTCACGGACTAACCATTATTGAAATAAAGTGTACCTGTAGGAAATGTTTAATAAATAATAGATAAATAATGAAATGAAGGCAAGAAAAATAAAATAGGCCTTTATATTTAAAAAGGCAACATAAAACTGCGGCATTTCAATCACAAAGTATAATTTTTACAGATTAGCTTTCAAATTTAAAAAGGCATTCTACCTAAGTTCCAGTCTCTGGTGATAATACATGTAGTAACAAACTATTTTCGTTCACTTAAAAGGTGTGCTGCCCGTGCATTTGTTTACACTAGGACCCTTTCTTGGGCTGGGTGGAGTGTGGTGAGCTAGGGGTCCGAGGTCTTCACTAAGTAACCAGTGTCAGAGATACTTGCTTTTGAAAGTGGTTTCAGAGGATGGCAACTCCTAATGTATGCACAATTAAAAATTGACTAATTGTCGGTGACTCTGGATGCTTCAGTACATTAATCTTTTGTTCACTTTCCAATGCTGTACATTTTCTGTATTTGTTCTGTTTCATACCACCAAGAAGATACATTGTATATGCATTGCCTCAGCCAACTTTGGTTCATGGCCTTGAAAACCGGTTGTGGCTGATTATAACTAGGCACTTGAATGTCATAACTGTCATATCATATAGAATTTCAGGAAATAAAAGCATTATCAGCAATCCATCAGTGAAATGTTGTCTAGAAATGGTCAAAAAGTCGATTTTAATATTTTTCGTGTTATATTCTGTTTCTAGTTTCATATTCTGCTTTGAATGTTCCAATAGCTGTGATGTTTATGAAGTAAATGACAAATTGAGCCATGTCCATGAACAAATGTCGATGTCACGTGTCCTATACATTGAGGAAAGTGGCAATAAAGGTGATTGCTAAGACGTAATATAGAATTTTGTTCCATAAATCAACGTATTATAAATGCATCTATTTTTCGTCAATTCGTGTACATCACTTCATTATCATCACTACTATATCTGATTGCATAACCACTTTGTCGACAAGAAAATAAATATTAATTTACAGTCGAAAACACCAGAACAATGTCTTGACTGGACTGTGTTTATATATTTAGCACATTTTTATGGGTAATTGAAATTGATTGCACTATCCATATTGAATACTGCATGGATCAAACTGAATCTCAGATCCAACCCTCTCATAAAGTAGGATTGGATCACATTTTTGTAGTATGGAAATGCATACTGCATGAAATCGTATTGAATATGACAAAGAGTACTAACTTCACTGATCACTTCTTCAGGCATTGAAACTCGTAAAAACTTTTTGCTGTATTATAATAATGATTGATGCCACTGGAATATGAATTTAAAGGTGGCTTGGTGCATTCAGAAATATTTTAGCCAATGTTCCTTGTTAAAAGAAAGTGAACCGTCAATCTTTGCTTCCTTTGTTAACCCAGGTCTACATTTCACCCATTTCTTCTGAAGCAGTGTTGTTGTTTCCTTTTGTAGTACCCATCGTTCATGCTACAACTTTTCATGAAGGAGCAATAATAGACACAACAGAGCTGCTTTTACCACATTCACATTCTTTATAAAGCATAGTACACCAACCTCAAAACCTTCATAGAACAACAAACTAACAGGTTCCCCTTTTCCAAAGAAAGTCCAGTTTGTGTTTACAATACGTGGACATGGAAATGCAGAACATATTCAGTACAGAGTATTTAAATTCCCCATTGAAACGTAGTAATTCTATTAAATTCGTAACGTTGTTGCCGCACTCGCGCGGAAAGTGGTGTAACAAAATTTTTGTTCCATAATTTTAAAAGTACATTTCATTTCACAATTCCTGGAATACTAAAGCCATGTGTTAAAAATGATCAAATTACTCGGAAATATGGATTCAGGACATAACTTAGGTGTTTGTTCCTACATAGGCTTGGTTTTAAATGTTGGTGCACATATATTTTGCCTGATTTTCAATGTCTTTTTCTCCAATACTTCTTGCAATATTCAAATTGCTCTATGTGATGCAAATTTCAACTAATTTTCAGTATTGGTGAAGAAGTGTTGAACAAGGAAACTTATTTGAGCTGCTTCTTTTTAATGCATATTGATTATATAATTAAATGTTATATATAATAGTGGAAAAAAATTATGAGAAACATGACATCAGTATTTGAGTTTTTTTTTTTTTTTTTTTTTTACAGTGAAACTAATCAATATTCCCTGTAAATACTACATATCAGATTTTTTATTTTGGTTTAGTGCTACAGAAATTACATTTTGAGCCATAAATCTGTAATACATTTTGAAAAGGTGCTAAATTAGAACCTAAAATTTTAATAAATAATTAATTTCTCAATAATGGTTTAATTAGGGGTGCCAATTTTACATTTTAGTATTTTTCACTGATGGGTTGCCTTAAAGCAGATAATTCATTAACAGTTAATAGCGGAATTATATGGCCTTGGGTTGGTCAAAGGCACTTGTTGACTGAAGGTATAGGCATGTAATTGATGAAATAAAATGTAAATAATGTTGTATGTGACATCTAGACTAGAGAAGTTATACATACATATTGTGAACCAAAAGGATGAAATATGAATATATCCTGATATTGAAATGTGTTTTGTTATTAATGAAATGTGTGTAACAGCCACTGTCGTGGATATTATATCTATAAAAAAATATATATATATAATATTTGGTCTTATAAAAACATTAATTTTTCACTTTTAGTTTGCTTATGCACACCACCTGAATACCATTTAAAACTTAGATTTCATTTAATGAGAACTTTGTATGTGGGTTTAGATAATACTACCACATTGCTAACTACACAGTTTCTGGTATTACCAAAAGTGATCCCAGCTTTATTTTAAATGGAGTAACCCAAATTTTTTGTGTAATGGAATGGACCTTTTAACCCATTCGGAATTGGCCATTTAAACCATGCCTGACTGCTGTACGTCAGCTAATATTGGTTTATATACCGGCCAGCAATATAATGTAAATTATTCTCTTATTTTGGAAGATATTTGAATGAAACAACTGAAAATGTAACCAATAAGGACAAACCTGCTAAAGGTTAGCATTGATTGTGGTTGTATTGGATATTTGCAAAAGAAATTTTATTTTTTTGACAACTTGGGCACAATATTCAGAGAAACTTGTGTGTGGACTATACATTTTGCTGACAAGGTCAGCAGCTAGAGTCTAATGGCCAGAACAAAGTATCAAGAATTTGCTGATGTGGCTCATTCGTCCTTGTGTCAACTTTAGTGAATTATAAAGGATGCCTTGCTACAACTTAGTAAAGACATAACAAATGCTCTCTGTAAGTCTCAGTAGATACGTGATTCAGGGATGAACAACAGTGAAGTTCAATGTTGTATAAAGTGCACTTCTTTTATTTTCAGCAATTCTTGCTGTGATACTCTTCAAAACAAGGTTCCAAACACAAGGGGGGCATACATAATTCAAACTTCTTTTCTAATGAATTTTGTCTTGCTGTGTGGGAGCCGGAATGGAATAACCCCACTGTAGCCCATACAGGTTGTAAGAGGTGACTATAATGGGTATCCAGTGCTTGGGGGTATCGTCAAACCACCCTGTCCCAAGGAATATAAATATGGGACCCGGGTTGGATAATTGTGTTAATTACCCAAACGACACAGTTAAGAAACCAGATAATCAGTATCGGAATGGGAAGGATGGAATAGATGAACACGGCAAAAAAACGGACTTGATTATGGCAATGTGGAATGTTAGGACAATGAAGCAAGCTGGTAAAATAGGAAATTGCTTCACAAATGTCAAATTATAAAATAGACGTCCTAGTTTTACAGGAGATACGATGGCAAGGAGAGGAAAGAGTAGATAAACCAGAAAACTCCATTATATATAGTGGAATGGAAGAAAGAAGAGGCCAGTTTGGAACTGCCTTCATTATATCCAAAAAATATATACTCTATGCTGGAATATGAAGATATTAATGATAGAATGTGTAAAGTCAGGATGAAAGCATCTTTCAGGAATATAAACAGTAAGAGAGTCTATGCACTGACGGAGGGGAGTGAAGAAATTAGATAAGTTTTATGGGAGATGTGAAGAAATATGTGATCAAGTTAGTAGATATGAAAATTTTAGGAATTCTTAATACGTTAATCGGCATCAAAAAGTACCAATGTGTGATGGATGACCCATTCTTGCTTCATGATTGGAGCAATAATAACAGTAAATTGCTAATCAAATTTGTAGCTAGGAAGAAGCTTAATATTCAAAGTGCAATCTTCTAATATAAGTCAATTCATCTGGGAACTTGGAGAATACCAGGTACAAATTCACCATGTGTTAGTTTCACCACAATACTCTTCATGAGTTATTGATATTAAGAGGCCCTAATTGTGACTCACTACCTAGTGAAGGCAAACGTACAGAAAATGCCTAAAACGACTTACGGGAGATAAAAAGCTAAGGAACACAGACGTAAAGTGATAACAAAATAGTTTTACATTTAAACTACAGAATTGGGAAACTGGTAACAGAAGAAGATTGGGGAGTAATAAGAAAAGCTATTACAGAAGCAGCAAGTGAAGTTGTTAGAAAAAAAGAAGAAATAAGGAATGTTTTGATGAATAAAGTGCCAAGATCTTACAGGAGAAGAATAGAAACTAGACAACTAATGATACAAAAGGAAACCAAGGTGGATTGTGAAAAATGCCACAAATTGAGACAAAGCTAATGGAATAATTAAGAAAAGGGTGAACGAGGTTAAGGATAGAAGAAATGGAGCAATTGAGTAAACAGACTGAAAGTAGGAAGTTCTATAAGGCAGCGGATAGAACGAGGGAAGGATTTCAACCTAGAATGAATGGATGTAGAGGGAAAGATGGTTAAATATTGAGGGTAGGAAGGGAGATTGTGAAGAGGTGGGTGGAATATTTTAAAGAAACTGTACAAAATATAGGAGAGATTGAAGAAAACAGAGTGGAATACAAGAACAGGATAAGGTAGATCAGACAGATATCAAGCCACCAGCATTAGATGAATTTAAGGAAGGTATTGGAAGAATGAGGAATAGAGGATGGCATAGTTGCAGAGCTCCTTAAATATGGAGGACAGATACTACAAGAACTACATAAACTAACAATATGCGAAAAGGAAATAATACCAACGAACTGGAATATGGGAATAATTTGCCCAATTTTTAAAAAGAAGTTAAATTTGACAGAGATACAGAGGTATTACATTGTTAGTACATTACATAAACTATTTATAGACTTCAAAAAGCATTTGATAGTATTAATACATATAAACTGTATGAGGTAATGACTTGCATGGAAATCTTTCAAAACCTTGACAGGAATACTAAAGCAAAGGTCAAGATCGATAATAAAATAAGTGAATGTGTTGAATTTAGCAGGACTGAAATAAAGGGATGGATTGTCTACTACTTTATTTATTTAGCTCTGCACTATGCTATAAAAGATCTGGTCCAAAGGGGTACAAAGTCAAGTCAGATACTAGCATATGCGGACAATGTAATCATTGTTGCAAGATGAGAGAAGAAAGTGCTCATGTTTATCTAGAGGAAAGCTCTGGAGATTGGATTAAAAGTAAATATAGAGAAAACTAAATGCTTGGTCATATCTGCCTCAGAAATAAGGAAAAAGTGAAGGAGTTTCCCAATTTAAATATCTGGGGAACATAATTGAAAGCAAAGTTAAAATAACCAGCACTATTGGAGATAGAATTAGAGCAGGGAATAAATCATATTTTGCAAATTTAAGGTTAATACAAAGTAAGCTGATAATGAGAACAAAAATGCGGGTATTTAAAACTAATTTGACCATGAGTCACATGGAGCTGAAACTTGGACAATGTCCATGGCAGATCGAGAGTGCTGAGAAAATTTGAAAGGAAAATATATGGCCCTATAAAGGAAAGGGATAACCGGAGAATCAAATATACTTAATTTGAATTTGGTAAATTAATAAAAAGGAAAAATATGGTTAGATTTGAAGCAAGAAGACTACAATGGCTCGAACATATTAGACGCACGGAAATCTTAAAAGAAGGATATAAGAGGGCGACGCTGGATTTTTCAAGATATTCTCCATTTACATTTTTGCATTCGATGAAACCGGTCCATTAATCAATGATGCCACTCTTCCTAAGACACTTCCGAAATACGACTTTTTATCATTTTCTCCACTGTTTCATCTGATAAAAAAGCGATTCCAGCATTTTATCTTTAATTTTTGGAAACAAAGAAATCACAAGGTGCTAGGTCAGGGCTGTATCGTGGAAGGTTCATGGTGCTGACCTTTAGGGCATCCATAAACTAAGTTATTTTGTTTTATGCAACATTATGCATTGTCATAATGTAACATTGTTCCTTTTGGGCGTTTTTGACGAACTTTTTCAAAAATTAGCTGTAAACATACATTTGGTATCAATCGATAGTAACGGTGCCTCTATTTTCTAATGCTATGAGGTGTGATCAAAAAGTTTCCGGAATGGCTTCACAACAATGCTGACGCTGAGATTTCTTTAATTATTACCCAGACTGTACATGCAGCGTTCCTTCCCGATAAAAATGAGAGGTCACGTGACTTCCTGTAACCATGCAGTAACGAGGTAGACGCTCTGAAGTGAACACGTGTTTTGCTTTAAACACGGCAAAACTGCAACAGAAGCCTACGAAGTGTTAAGAACAGCTTATGGGGAGGAAGTTTTGTGCAAAACTCAAGCATTTGAGTGATTTTCGAAATTTAAAAGTGGTGTGACATCAGTTAAAGATGCATATCGTTCGGGACAACCCTGTTCCAGCAAAACTGATGAAAATATCAATCAGGTGAGGGAAATGGTCTTAAATGATATGCCCGTCACAATAAGAGAACTTACTGACTCATTAGGACTCTCTTTTGGAAGTGTTCAAAGCATTTTGAAAGACAATTTGGGCATAAGAAGAATTGCCGCCAAGTTAGTGCCCCGCCTGCTTTCAAATGATCAAAAGGAAGGCCGTGTGATTGCCTGCAGAGATCTTAAAGAACAGCTACAAAATGACCCACGGTTTATGGAGAAAATTATTACTGGTGACGAATCCTGGATTTATGGGTGCGATCCAGAAACGAAGCAACAATCTTCACAATGGAAGAGTCCTTCATCTCCACGCCCGAAAAAGGCCAGACAAGTTCCATCCAAAGTGAAGTTAATGATTGTGTTTTTTGACATTAAAGGCATTGTACACAAGGAATTTGTGCCACAGGGTCAAACAGTGAATCAAGTATTCTACAAACAAGTGCTGCAAAGATTAAGGGAGAATGTGCGACGCAAACGGCTGGAGAAATGGAGGAGTGGTGACTGGTTCCTGCATCATGACAATGAGCCCGCGCACAAAACCCTTTCTGTTCACCAATTTTTGGATACAAAATAGGATGAATACTGTGCCCCACCCCGCCTATTCTCCAGATTTGGCACTAGCGGACTTTTTCCTTTTCCCGCGACTTAAAATGCGGCTCCGAGGACACCGTTTTGAGGACATTGATGTTATCCATCGCGAATCGCAGAAGGCTCTGAACATGGTGAAAGAGGAGGACTTCTAGAGGGGCTTCCAGCAGTGGCAGAAGCCAAGTGTATCAACTTCCAAGGAGACTACTTCGAGGGTGACAGTGCAGATTAGACAAAACAAACTGTTGTGCAATATTTATGACGTCATTCCGGAAACTTCTTGATCACACCTTGTATGTAGCAACATGGCCCGTTTTAGGGGGAAAAAACAAGCAGCCATCTTACGAGCACTGAATTCGTCGGACTTTCTGTTCAAAAGACCCATTGAGCCGATTGACTTTTCTTTTCAGGGTCGTAATAAACCAAGATTCGTCACCAATAAAAAATTCCAATAAAGTGCCGCCTTGGAATTCTTCCAGTTTTTCTGCACCAATCAGGACGCTGTTGTTCTTGATTGGGAGTTAATGTTGACTCCATTACAACAAAGTTTTCTTTGTTGGTTTAAACTAAAATGTTTTGAATTTGACTCATGTGAATGCCCAGTGTCACCCAGATAAATGCATAAGATGTCTGTCGATATTCTTCAAGCATTGCTCGAACAGCGGCAATATTTTCATCAGTAATAACAGCAGTACTTGGGTGTCCTTCATGAAATTAGTAAAAAAAAAAAGAAAGATCTCTCTTGAATTGTCTATACTAATTATAAACTGTTACTTTAGATGGGGCTTCGCGAAATGCATTTCTAAGCCGATCTTCATATGTTTAGGTGTTGATTTAAAATCATATCCGGAAATGATCTTCAAACTCATTTTTGGGTGAACACAAAATTTTTAAGTGGTGATAATTAACAAACTATAAGAGCAAGTCGAACAAAATACACGGCAATCAACTCGCAAAACATTGGAAAATATATAAGGAAATGTCATTTGCTTTTAGAAATTCTGAACAATTTTCAATATCACCATCGTACTCAGCAAGGTGATTCGAAAGTGCTCTGCAGGACCTAAAATTTATGGTGTCAAGATGGAGTGAGAAAGCAAGAGATAGGATAGAATGGAGGCTAATTTTGAAGGAGGCCAAAGCTCACGTATGGCTGTAACGCCAATGATGATATTACAATAAGTAGACTGCAATATATTCAGCAGAAGCAAAAAATGTTAATACGCACAGAAGTCAAATTATTGGAAACATTATGCTAATAGAGGTAAAGCTCCTTCACAATGTGCGTCAGTTGTGCACTAGGGGCCGTACTCATAGATTTCACATAGGTCTGGACTATCTCCAGACTCATTTGGTCCGGAACAAAGGCCGACCAAGTTTTTGATATTCATAGACGATAAAAAAGTCTCGGAACAAGAAAGGCCGTGGATCAGCAAGGAGAAAATGTTACACGACAAAGGTAGTTCTGCGTATGTGCGAGTGCCATTGAATAGTAAGCTAACCACTCTTACTCTCTAGTTTTTGAGGCAATATTTTAATGCCTAAATGATATCAATTGTTTAAATTCAATAACAGCCCACCTTAAAAATATGTATATAATTATTATTTAAATTGTATGTAAGTCATTGTAAATACTTATTTTTTATTGTAAACGCATTTATTAGTGATATGTAAATGTTTATATACTCAGTAGTGCAAAAGCTGTAAAAATAATGTTTTAGGATGTTAATAATGCAATAATTTAATTTTGGTGACAATGTGTCTGGAATTTAACAAAAATACTGGTTATGAAAAGATCGGTAATAACGTAATTTCGCTTACAGTTTGGAATTAGCCAATCAACAGTAAAGAAAAAGTTTTAATTTGAATACTTAAATTCTATTGGACTAGAATTAGCCAATAAGAGACTGGCATTACCGAAGCTATAGGATTTTTACCGTTGAAATCAGTCAGTCGCGGGTAAGATGTAGAGTACGGATGGTAAAAATTGTGTTCTTCGCTAGAATGTATAAAGTGGTGTGTTTATAAATGTGCAAGTATAAAGAAAGATGAAAAGAAGTGAAATTAAAAAGTAAATTCTGTGACGTTTTTTAATTCTTGTCTTATCACAACCTAAAAACTTGTTTCTATAGTGCGACTGAAAGAAGCCGAGGCAAATAACCTTAATAATATTACGTAAAACAAGCATCATCTTCACTATAAAGTTTGGCGTCCCAAGCATCAAACATCAAAGTGTATCTTCATTACGTAACCTAAATACATTCTCAAAGTGGCATACAATTGTGGGGCAAACTCCTCCAAACAACTACGTAACCTATACTTCCACAAATTGGCTTCCCAAAGCGGAGGCTTAATATACAAACTGCAAATTGAAGAACAAATACTTCTTCAAATTGGCGCCTCAACGTGGAGCTAAATAATTACATAACAGCACACTTTTTCAAAAATACGTAACAAACAATTACGTAAGCCAAAAATCTAATCGCATTTTTAAATTTCTATGGTCGTTTCACAGCTGTTTTTTCATCGGTTCAGTGCTCACTCCTCGCCCTCAGCCAAAAAAGAAAAGAAAAACAAAGGAGATAATCTAGAAGCGTGCAATAAAATGGTCGGAAGAGGAAAATGCCTGTTTTACTTAATACAAAAAATGATGGATACTATTGAAAACCAATCGGTTTCGACAAATGCAGACGCAAAAAAAAGGAGGAATGGAGGGAGATAATGCATATATAGGCAGTTTTGTGCATGATCCTAACCTATTGCCACCCCTCCCTTTTTGGAAACATTCTTATACACCAGATACATAGTTTCATGTCATTGTTAATCATTTCAATAATAATTTAACTTGCTGGAATATTAACTTTTAACCTTAAAATTTCAGAATCAAATCGTATTTAAATAGGAAGGAACATTTGCTATTATTAAAATATCACCCTGGATCTTAACCAAATAAAAATTGTGTGATAGTAATTATACAGAAATAATTACCCGAGGAAATTCTAATACAGCATAAACCTTGCTGGAGTTGTAATCCTTCTCACCTCGTCGGGAAAACGTAAGTATAGCCTGAATTACTTCGAACTTAACTCAACGCGACATAACGTGAAGATCTTATACATTGTATTAAATGGAGCTATTTCGAGTTGTCTTAACGTGGCTTATTTTAACGACGTAACTTAAAGAATTTGGCAGTGTCAAACTTTTCCTTCCAGTTACTCAAATTTAATGTGGCATGGCAATTAGAACCAATCAGCGTGACGCAGTAGCATGACGTAATAGAAGAACAATCAATCAAAATTCATTCCCGTTACGTTAAGTGCATCCTAATTAAACGTTTACTGTAGCAGAATTTCTTAACTTTGCATTACATCCCGTCATGTTACGTAAAGTGTATAGTAATCCCGGTTTAACGAAGGTAAATCTAGCAATGGCATATGAGTCATTAGTTATAATGCAGCTTACTGACGCTTTAGTGTTTTCTTGATACCATTCTCTTGCATAATATGGAACTGCTATTAGCATCGTATCAATTGAGATACTCAAACCTCGGTTATCGTCTCTGTCATATAGGCTAGGATGAATCCTTTTTATCAGCCTTCTAACCTTTGCTTTACTAAACCTGTATTTGTTTTGAAGTTTAGGTCGCCATGCTTTCCAGTTGTCTAATTTTGGTATAGGTATAGTTTTACTCCACCGTCTCATTTCGCGAATTCTAAGCAAGCAGCCGCGCCCATCACTCCAAAGTCATCAATTTTGTAAAGATGGTCTGCCTTTAATCTCCCCCTCTAAGGTAGGCCAAAATTTGGTCCCGAACAAGGCGTTTGTTCCCCGGACCAACGGAAATCCCGGTCTATGAATAAGAAAATAGATGGTTCGCTGTAAATCTACCGGAAGTAGCAAGTTGGTCCGGACCAAGATCGACTATGAATACCGCCCTAGGTGTATAAAAAATTATATTGTCCACATGTTAACAGCAAAACAACATTTTGTTTAAATTAATATAGCTCTAATGCGCTCGTGGAACTGTTCCCGTGCACTCGGAGAAGGCTGCTATGTGGCAGGACATAGAAGAACTTTCATCCGCGCCATCTGCCTCGACATCGACCAACACTGCGTAGTTCCTAAGCCACCTGAAGGGAAATTAATGGTAGAAGAGAAACCATACCAGCAGTCGCCTTAACAACCAGGAAAAACTACTTAAACCCCATTGTCAGAGTGGTCGGATGAATGAAAGCAATGAAACCCAAATGCCATCTCGATTGGAACCTACCTAGGAGTTGATAAGTTAGATAAGGAGCTAACTTTTGGGGGACATTGTACCCGATGCTGAGATCGGAGATGCCTGTCCATCTTAAGTTACACCTTTTTCGAGCACTCATAATCCCCGTCCTGTGAGATCTGGGGCATGGCAGTCTGCAACTTCTGCAGAATAGGGGCCTTCGGGCTATCTATTCTGTAAACCGATCCTTTCCCGTGATACTGTTCACGTAGCCTCATCTCTTCCTTAGGCGCAGGGCCGCAAAATTTTACGACCAGTTGCCTTACCATCAGAGCGCCCTCGTTCGGTCTCTTGGGGATTATAACCCCAGAACACGCCACTTGAGGCGTCACCGGTTTCCCCGCATGGCATGAGGGCATATCCGGTAACAACGGAATATCTCCAACACCAGCTAAGGCTGAACTCCAATACAATCCCTTCAAGAGTAGCTTGGGCTTCAAAATTACAATCCCTACATGTTTAAATTACTAAATTAATATCACCAGCGGTGCAAAGGGCCGTTGCACCATGACCGGCTACCGTTGAGGAACAAACTTTGTTACCTCCTTTCTCTCCCCTACCTAAGCAACAACCGCCATCCTATAACCCCCATATCCCGTCACTACGTGGTTAAGCCCTAATTAGGGCATGTACACGCCTAACACACCATCGGGTTGCCGTCATCACGCACGCATCTCGATTGGCAAGAACTTCATACTATTAGTGGTAGATTTGTGGGCCAAAACAGAAACTACATATTGCTACAGTTGCTGATGACCCTACTTGATCAAGGTATTTTCAAACCACCAACCTGTTTCCCTATCGGTAGGAACTCGTCTTCCCTGTGATAGGGACTTTCAAGTACAAAGGTAAGTGATAAGCGATCGTAAGAGAGAATAGTGTAAGAGGATAGGTAATAGATGAAAGGCAGGAAAAGAGGAGGTAAGATGTATAAATGAGGTACAACGAGAAAGTGGTCGAAAAAATATTTTTTATAAATATAATTTTATTGTTTCTCCGAAACTAAATTTTTGCCTCAAAATGACACCCTAAAACATTATAAGGGTATTATTTAGCACATATTAAAAAGGTTTTGAAACAGATAGTCACCGGGTGCTTAAGTAAATAATTACTCAATTTGTTCTAAGAGAAGTGTGTTCTAAAGGAATCTGAAAGATTTACTTGTTTATTTTCATAAAAAAGTATAGACTTCCTGGTCATTTTAATATATAATTTATAACAAATATCTTATGAGTACCCTAAAATATATTTGGAACTATTTTTGCTGTAAAAGGGACTTCGGACAGATAAAATTATTTTTAGGTTGACTGATCACACACATATGGAACTTTTACCAGTTATTGTTCCTATAGCCAAGAATATTTTAATACGCGCTAAATAATTTCTTAACAATAACTGCATATAAATTTTGTCAAAATTAAATGCTGAATTTTCAAATAAAAGCATTTAGGCCTAAGGATAGAATATGAATGTAATAACATCGCTGGAGGTAATTAACATTGACCATAATATTATAAACTGGAAAACCGCAGTGATTATATCTTGCCCAAACTGGGCTCCGAATGATTTCCTATTAGATCATCAATTCGTTTCACAAGCATGAGAGTCCTGGAAAACAGTGAGTATATTAAGCTTCCTTTCATTCGTTGATAATTATGGAATAAGATCTGAGAAAATTCGGTAGATACTAAAACAATACTTCTTATTAAATAAAAAGGTAATAGCACGCTGTTTAAAGTTGTCTATGCCAGCTAGATATTTGTTCTCTGTCAAGTCCTTCAGCGTTCCAGAGCAATACTTTCACTTCCGAGTCCACGTTTAGCAATGATATCTTGTTAGTAAGAGCGAAATGGCCAGAAAATTAAATCTCTTTGCCAAAATGCTGGTTCATACACTTATCTTTCCTTTCAAATGGTACACCAACTTCGGAAGCTTTATTTTTGCTTCTGGTTCTGAGTTCCGCAATTTTACATCGCTTGTCCAGATAGCCACATCATTTGACGTTATTTCTGAATTTAGGCGCACTATATACACAACCACGTCTGTTTTATTTGCAGCTCTAGGTTTTAGGTTTCCATTGGAGGCAGTTGCTATCCCGCTCTGCATTCTTGGTTGCGATCAATACCTGATCTCTGCATTTTTCTGTCCCCTCGTCGAATCACTGTGAAGCGCTCCTTGTTCTGTTCCTTTCCTTATGAGAACCTGCAGCTGCATAAGTAAGAGGGCGATCCCGCTTTCTTCCGGAAAAAGTCTCTCTCGTGTCCTTGTCTGGGTGTCCTGCATCACACTCATCTGTGGTGTAAGGAGGAATTCTCTCTTTTTCAGAGAAATCTAATTGTTGTGCAGATATGAATCGAGTTAAAATCAATGAGTAAAGTAGTTGAGAAGCATGATTCATCTTCACATTTCAACATGCTAAATTTGGCAGTACTGAGTCAAACAAATATGTATTCTGGAACCATTGGATAGTTACAGAGGATCTGTTGAAATTCACAATGAAAAGGTGACCAAGAACAGATACGCGTGTATTGAGAAACGTTTGAGAGGTCACGAGAAAGATAATCCTCTACAAACCGTGCCATTTTTTGTGGTCTCATCATTTCAGCTCAGAACTAGATGTTGCTATTGTGGATCGTTTGGAAAGAGCTACCAAATTAAATCTTAGACTATGTGTTGAAGAAATTTCAGTAGAAATAAAGAATGCGAACTTCTTAGCTGTGAAGTCGGATGAATCATTGGAAATGTCCAATGCCACACACATTTGTGGTTATTTATCGTGATGTATATACGCAACTTGTTGCTGAAAGTGCCAATAAGCTAATAGCCGAAATCTATAATGAATATGCCGCAGTGTAGCAATGGTCTTCAAACAAGAGAGGGAGTTCTATCCAATTGCTCGGCAAGTAAACTTAATTATGGCCAATCCTGCAGCAATAAGTCTGCAAGTTATGATATTTTTACTCCCTTTGCCACGTACCTAAAGGGTAGATCAAGTACTGCGTTCCACCCAAAGCTTCGATATTGAGATTTCAACCCGAAATTCGCGTTTTGGGGGCTCTTTGAGTAAAACAAAAGAAGCGCATTGTGCGTATATGTGAACAGCATACCTAAAAAAACGAAAAATCGGTTAAATACAGAAATTAATATTTAAATTCATCGTCTTTTAACGATGTTACAAGATTTTTAAGAAAGTCCGCCCACTGCAAACTACCCTTTACATCGAAAATCTTTTCGATATTTTTAATTTTTTTCAAAAACTTTCTCTAACCATTTTCATTAAAGTATTATATCCGACAATATCCTGCTCATTCTGAATGGAATTTGTATAACTTGTAAACTATGAGATAGAAAAGTTACCATGCAAAGAATGCAAATCTTGTTAAAACATACAATTTATGTCAAATACATTTTCTGTGGCATTGACCATTTCTCAAATATCATTTAATATTGGTTTGAATTATCAAATACTTTTATCTTTTATAACCGCTAAGTCGCTATTCGTTTTTCCTCGCTGTCATGCGAAGAGCATTGAATTTTAAAGCCACCATACAGCGACCTGCTTTTTTAAGATTTCACTATCGCTTCAGTTCCCCTTTTAGCTACAACGAAGTGCCATACAACCATTTCTACAAAGGTTTATCTCAATTGACATGAGGAGTTCGAAGAATAAGCTTTCGAAAGAATAGCTTGTAGACGAGTGAGTAACGAAATTCATGTCAATATGACACAGAAGATGGTTTCAAGTTCTTCTCAAAGAACGAAATCCCTGAATGAGATAGTAGTGAAATGCCTATCACAACCTGCACATACGTGGCACTTCTCGATACCGTGTCGACACGGCTGGAACGCTGAGATGGTGTAACAGCGTGATCCGTAACATTCTCAGGAGCTTCGGATGTCTCAAAAGTCATTTTAGTTGTAGGAGGCACTCGTTTGTTCTCTTCACAAGTAGTAAACATTAACCTGACTGAGAGGCAAGCCGCTGTACAGATTTTGAACCTATATAGGTTGGCTTTAAGTAAATTTGCGAAATAATATTGCGTATCGTTTGCTAATAGTTGAAATATTACGTTCCTTCCTATTAAATTATTCTGAATGTCAAAATCGTACACATAACATACGTCACATTCTAAGTATTTATAGTAAGATGGGCTTTTCTGCATTATTTTTTGGCTACTTTTGGAAGGAATTGCTGCCAACGTGAATCACTCGAGTTTTAGACCAGCAGATCCCTCGGCTACGCCTTCGGCCGCAACTGCTACACTCCTCTCCTTCTAAGAAACATCCGTCGGCTACGCTTTGAGGCTGAGGGCCCTCAATCCATCGGCTACGCCTTGAGATCGGCTACGCCTTGAGGTTGAGGGCTCTCAATCGTGTTTTCAGCTATGTTGGAATTTCAAATGTTGACTTTGACGACCAACGTAATGCAGGTTTCCGACGTTTTCAATGAAGACCAAAGTAATGTAAAATGTCCGTAAGATGTCTTAAACTTTAATTTTCGAACCACATTTTGGATCTCACCGTAGACCGTCCCATAAATTGTTGTTTACAATAGTACAAGTCCGTAACGCTTCGTTTTGACGCTCGTATTGCTGTGTCAGTCCTATATGACATACCTATATACATATATTTAAGGGTGTTCAACTACGAGGTCATTAGCGGTTGTGTAAGTTACTAGTTCGTTCTAAAATATGCACTTGCAGCAACAAAAAAGCAGTAATATTAGAGTTGTATAATATATAACTATTTGCGCCATGATCTTTGTTTTTAATTTATTTAACGCGTTAAAGAAAAAATTAAAAAACGTAACGTGCTTAAATGTCAAAGTTTTCAGAATACCGTTTACGAAAGTGTACTATGTTTATAAGCTTGCTAACTCCAATGATGTAAACAATGGTGAAAACTAAGCGTATAGTTACGATTTTGGAATTATTACACATAGAATTGGATTAATTAAAAAACAAAAACAGATTCGGCAATGATTCCGGTTTTATACTGTATAGAACTAATACTTGTATGAATAGTACATGCACATTAATGATTTTTCACACATAAAATAAACATTGACCTGGGAAGGATTTGAACTCGAGGTCTTCAGCTCGGAAAGTCAGTGTTGAACTACCGGAACTACCCAGACGTACAATGAACTCGACGTGATCAATTATTGGAAACCAGTTGATTCAAGCGAACAAAGTAACTGACCCTTGCAAATATGTTATGTCTGTCATACGATTTTAAACTTGATTGTTAATATAATTTTTCGTTACGTACCACTAAGGCACCAAAACGTATTTTCAATCTAAACTCACGGCATAATGTGCGTAAGACATTTTGCTGCATGAAGGGTTCAAGCAGGACCGTCTAGAATGAACCGTTCATTCTAGACGGTCCTGGTTCAAGCAAATAGTCGTAATAAATGCCGCTAGATCGCAGCATGCACCAATGCAGCTCGAGACGTGACGTCATTGTCTGGAGTTGCTCGAGCTGGGCTCAAAACTCAGCATTACCCTGCACCAATGAGAAGGAACTATCACGTTCACGCCGTAAACACATGTTTTTAATGCAATGGGGAAATACTTCAATGTATGGAAAAGACTGAAATGACAAGAGAATATAATGATAGCAGATACGCGCTGGAAAATGCATAGTACAGTTCGGTTGTTGACCTTTGTTTTTGGCATAATCACACGAGGACTTATTGTTGTTTTTGCACTTTGTTATATATTTTTCACAGAACTCTCCACGCAATGAGCACACGCATTTCTCGTTGGGGTCATGGAAGATGAGTTCCTGCATATTTTGTGGTGAAACCTGTGTATCGCAATTTTTATCACCACTTGCCTTAGTTTTTGGTTGGCGCTAGTCGAATTTCGGTTGATCATTGCGTCTGTGCCATAGAACAAGAGAATATAAACATAAATATACAAGTAAACAAACAACAGGTCTTAAAATAACACTAAGGGTATGATTTTGCATTTTGGCTCTCATTACTTCGTCAAATTATGTTTCACGTTTGACATATTGTTTAAATCTAGATAAACAAATCCAGGTTTTGGCAGAGAAAATATAGATAACTTTGTTCGTAATATTTCTAAGATTGGAGATAATTTAAACAAAACTGAAAACAATTCTCGTGAAGAAGCGACAAATTTACTAGGAATACTCAAGCTAAGGAAGTTTGTGATGTGATTCTCTGTCCACGCAAATACAGATGTTCTTTCACAGGACATTTTGTAGCTTCTAACTTGTTTACATATACCAGAAGTACCTATCTCAACTTAATTGTTCACGGCTAGCAAGTTTTGGATTCCAAGAAACTGCATATAATCCTGGAAACGATTAATTGCAGAAACGAATTCTTGTGCAAGTCAGGATCCGTGGCGAACTGGTACACGCATTTGGGGAATGTATGACGCTTTGAAAAGTGGTCATAACAATAAAAATGACCACATTAGGGGTACAGCCATGAATTTTAAAATCAGAGAAAACTTTTCTCATAAAGCCAATGCTCGAAGAAAATACTTATTTTCCCTTCTGTTCTGTTTAAAGAAAGGAAATTGAGTTCGGAAAGCCCAATTTAAACAACATAGCAATAGACGAATTTGAAAGGGGAAAAAACGAAACAGGGAAGAGCTGATTTCTTGTGAAAGAAAGCATGATTTTTTCAAGGAATATTCCAAGTACAGTTTTCATTGACGTGCTGAACATTTGAATCGAGTCCTTTTATTTTTTGAGTCAGCAGAAGCTGATAATTTGTCATTTTCTTCATGCAGAAAAGATAATATGCAAGAATAAGTACCTGTTTTAGGTCTTGCGTAGTTAATAATAACAATAATAAGAGCCACTGTTTTGTGCATCTCCAGGATTTTTAGTTATAACACACCATTGGTTATGTTCATGGTTTTTAAAAATGCAATTGAAAATAAAGAATTAGTAGTGTGTGCCGTTTCCTTAATAAAACCTTATAAGGATTAAAGAAACTTACTACTACAGGAAATATATGGTTTAAAACGTCTATGTATTTCATGTAAAATTCATTGTCAAGTTCATCAGAGACCTTTAAAGAGCTCAAGGGACCTGTTTCATAAAACAGCAACAATTACCATGGTATATTACGCAGGTACATTTAGATTTCTACCGCGGTAAAATATCTTGTTTCATAAAACATTGTTTACTGCTGTAAAGTCTCTACCACGGTACACTGCGAATATGATTTATTATCAACAATTTTTCGTATTTGAAAATGGCTTCAGGCGTTTAAAGTAAGTTTCATTTCTACAAAAAGTCCCCGAAAATAGGGATGTATTATTTGGAAAATTCACTAACAATATCTAAAGAATGTTAAGAAGTAAAAATGGATAGAGTTAAGAGACTATGTAGTTTCGATTGGGATGTTAACAAATGACAAAGACTACGATTTTTGTAAGAGACAACACATGGGGTAGTATACGGAAAAGAACAGTGGTAAGTATTCAGTCGATTATAATTTCTTTAAGTAATCACAATTAACTTCCATTATAATAATTAATTGAATTCACATTAAAGGAAGGATTTTATTTATATGCTAAAATTGACAACATGAACAGTGCTGGCAGTGGAGGAGGGTTTGGCGCTCAACTAGATGAAACTGGTGAAATAATGATGGACATAATTAGGAAAGTATCTCTTATAAGATGTGGTTTTGGCGTCAGTAACTATTAGAAGGGGTTGCCGAAGTTCATAATTCCAAAAATTGTATCAATACCACTACTAGTATTGCGTCTAGTCCTTCAGAAGAAGAAGAGAAAAGCTGTGGCTGGTAGCGAATACACAGCATCAGCTGATATGAAGAGAAAAAAAATTAGAACTTCAAGTTAGAAAGTTAGAACTACAGAATTATAAATAAGGACTTGAAATTGTAGCATTGGAAAGTAAATTAGAAAAGCGCTGAGAAGAATTGTTTAACAGATATTTGTACACAACATTTTTGAAATGAAGTTTTCCGTGTTAAAAAGATGCAAAATGTTTAGTTACGTTGGAAACAGTTGTAAAAGTAATGTAGCTTTTGTTTACATTTTCTTCCTCCTCTGCTACTTCTTATATGTTGTCCCCACCGTCGATGTTGTAATTCATCGTTTGCTTTGGCAGGTTGCACAATTTTACATAGCATTTAACGATACTACGTACATATACTGGTTCGATTCTCAGGTAAGTTAAACAAGCAAATTTTTCCTTTAAAATGCCAATACCTTTCTCAACAATTATCCTTGTTTTTTGTGCGCGCGACAAAAACGTTGTTGACGAATCCTCGTGATTTCTTAACAGTGGAATTATTAGCTATGTCTTTAGTGGGGATATTGAGTCTCCAGCATTCTTCTGTACAAACTACTATTTCTAAAAACCCTTGCATCATTGATGCTTGTTGGCCAATGTGCAGTTACAAAATAAAAAATAAAATCAGGCCCACAAATTAGCATTACATTAATTTCATGCATCCCATGCCGCTTCGTGTTCACTTGTTGCATCTATCTTAATGTTGTACCATCTACTATTTCCGCAACTAGTAGCATTACAACGTCATAATATTTATGCACAATGTTGTTTGCATTATTTTGGCCACTTAACAAGCTGGCGAAAAAGTGTATTATTTATCCCATTAACTTTCCGAATAACACGACAGATTTGCTTTTGAAACACCGTACATGTCTCTGATGGTGTGGCACTGAGCTCGTGTTCGAAACCAGTGGAGAGTTCTCTGAAGTTGTTACTTGGAAGGTAAAATACCTCTTTCTTTTAGTGTCAAAAACCAAGAAGGAATCAATATTTTTCAACACGGTGTAAAATTATTGAAATCTTAATCGGAATCTTTCGTTTTATTCAAACGTCTGTTCCATAATCATATTTTAACCTCTCTCAAAAATTCCTTCATCTTCTGTAGCGCACAGAAGCTATGTTCTTCATTTTCATCACTGGATTCACTTGAGAATATATGCGGTAAACTGTTAAATTGCAATTAAATAACTATTTGCCCAGCTAGGGGGTGGGTAAAATGGCAGATATTATACCCCTGTAAATCTAGAACATCAATTTAGGAAACAATTCGCAATTTACCTGGGTAAATTACCAGAGTAAAAATCAGTTTGCCGCAGTAAGCTTTTTATCTACCGCCGTAGTTATATGAAACAGATACTGGTAAATTACAGTGGTAGTTACTGACGTTAGAATGGTATTTACTGCGGTAAACTTTTATGAAACGGGCCTCTGTTGTATAGCACCGGCATTGTGTTTTTCGTCATTGAAGTTTCAAGGTTTTCAAATGGAGTTTACGGAGATCAGAGATATAAGTCCCCATTTTCGTAATAAGGTAATATTACGTTCTTATAGTACATAAAACAATACTGCTTTCCCAAGATGAGAAGTGTTAGCTTGTGGCATTGCTTTGAACTTTTAAAAACAATCTATTATGTAAACTTATATTTCTGGGGTTCTAGTTGCACTGCTATTTTCCTTAACTAATTCGATATTTTGGCGTCCACATCTAGTAGGCGTATTTCTTTACATGGAAGAAGCCACCAGTGTTCGTTAAGAATAATAACAGTGTTTCCTTTACCAACCACAGAGTATGAACGCGAAAACAAGTAATTTTATTTACATAACTGAAATTTTCTCATCATGGTTTCATTCTCTCCGTTTACATAGCGCATTGGAGCACATCTCAACTAACTTTCCGATCTCAGTAAGATCCAACTTTGCAGGTAAATTCTATATGAACTGAGATCTATTTGAACTCCTCCCTCGTTTTCCACAATTGTATGTATGAGTGTAACTGAAATACTACATCTTTTAAATCATTCTTTACTCAACTTATCTTAACATAATGTTTTTTTGATTGAATGTCAAGCCAAGAGAGAAGTCTGTTTTATTACTTTAATTTTTCTGATGCTGTTAGGCTTCTATACGATCCTCACTTATAGGTACAAGCTGTGCTCTAAATAGGTCGCTAAACTCATTCCGATTTGAATCCCCGTGCACATTTCGTGGCGCGCACGGAAAGTGGAAATGAATTTTACTATATCAAGTAAACACAGTGTTTTTGCATAAGTGCGCGCACGCACATACACACGCATGCACAGCTGGAACTCTCTCCCTTTCGCTTCTCAAAAAAAAAAAAAAAAAATAAAGAAACAAACCTGAGATTTATTTCATAAACTGAAAACACACACACACATGAAAGACGAATCGTGAAAATGCTTGTTTTCGAAATAAATTCTAGCCAAGCATATCAATCGTATTTTGATTGTTAATAAGGGGATAGTATTAGTAGATCCCAAAGCATAATCTTTCCATGTTACACTGAAAACTGTGCATGGATGGAAATCGCCTTCCTATGAATGTGGATTCCAAAGCCAGCGGTCAATGATTATTACACAATATCTCATACACTACTATCGCGAGATGTTACTAATTAGAGCCAGGTTGACTCCCCCCAGAATAAAAAGTATGAAGGGGAAAAATATTTCAGGAATACACTATAAGTACCACTAGATAATACCCAGGGGCTTAAAATACATTACATTTAATTTTGTTCTATAGTGCTTGTAACATAACGTTGCAAAATTGGGAGATAAAGTTGGAAGTTTGTGTAAAAATAGCATTAAACTACATTTTCGTGTGTACAAACACACCATTCGTAATATCTTATGCATTCATGCACAGTGCTCACGCTTTAAATATTATGAATGCAAGGCAACAATTTCTATTAATTTCTTTGTAGCAAGCTACCACGACGTATACGCAGGAATGCTTAGTTGCTGCAGATATATCAAATCAATGTGTAACTTTCCAGGTGACTTTGTAAAGAACAGGTGTTCTAGAAAACAAAAATAAACAGCACATTACATTTAAAAGTATTTATTATAAATATACGTGAAAAACTTTCCAATGTTGTCGTAGAAATTATTTTCTGACAGTGTTAAATGAATTCATTACAGTAGTACTGCAACTGACTTTGTATGTCCAATTGCCACTGAATCCCGTATTTCATACATGCAACAGAGACCCTCACGGCCTACAGTCATTGATTATATTGCTTGAAGGGAGCATGTATGAATGTCGCTCTGAGGTTGCAGTTTACTAAATTGTGGTAAGAAAGAAGTGGTATTCAACACTATAAAATTCATAGGTAAGTTTGGTGGTGGTTGTTTTAGCCATTTTTAATATCTTATATTGAAGTATTAATTCTTTGACTATTACATGTGCTCTTACTCCGTGTGTTAACAAGTATCTAAACGCGTCCAATCAATGATGAAGTGCGGCTGTGGAAGTGTTATATAAAGATGGTGGATGCTAAAATTGCCGGGGAAAGAGACAAGCTAAAGTGTTCTTGTACTAACTTAGTGTAAAGCATTAGTGGATTCAATTCCAAAGTTGGAAAGTTACTAATTTTAATTTGAGTTCCGATATAAACAGTGTTCTGATAGTCAGAAATTAAATTGGTTTTTGGAAGAACGATATTAACGCGGGAGTGGGTCCGTATTGAATGTGTGTTTACAATAATTACAGAATAAGCAAACATGTCTAACCGTTCGGCTGCCAAAAAGCAGAAGAAGTCGGAAGCAGGTGCATCTTCAGAAGGTGAAGAGAACAGAGATTACGATGCAGAAACCCAGAAGGCTTTAGAAGAAATAGATGCCTGCCAAAACGAAATTGATGCGCTTAATGAGAAGGCAAGCGAGGAAATTCTAGTAGTCGAGCAGAAGTACAATAAGTTAAGGAAACCGTATTTCGACAAGAGAAACGAAATCATTAAAAGGATACCAAACTTCTGGGTCACTGCATTCGTTAATCACCCCCAAATAGCAGCTATACTGGATGAGGAAGAAGAAGACTGCCTGCATTATCTGACCAAGCTGGAAGTTGAAGAGTTTGATGACATAAAATCAGGTTATAGGATCAATTTGCATTTTTCAGAAAATCCATACTTTACAAATGAGGCACTGACAAAGGAGTTTCATTTAGGTTCGACAGGAGACCCAGCATCACAGAGCACCACCATACGATGGAAGGAAGGCAAGAATCTGACTAAGAAGCTAAAAGAGAAAAATGGAGGTAAAGGAAGAAAAAGGCAGTTGGAGCAGAAAACATTGTTTGGTTGGCTAACGGATCATTCAGATCCTTCAGCAGATGACATCGCAGAGGTAATCAAAGATGATATGTGGCCAAATCCCCTGCAATATTACCTTGTGCCATACATAGAGGTGGAGAATGGCGTTGAGGGAGAAGAAGGCAGTGACGAGGAGGAGGATGACGATGATGGTGAAGGAGTTGTGGAGGTAGAAGATGAAGAAGACTTGGACGATGAGGAAGGTGATGACAACTTGGGAGATGATGATGAAGTTGGAGAAGGAGCTGTAGAAGAAGTTGTCGATGCTGACGAGGAATTGGAGGATGATGATGAAGCAGAAGATGATGGTGGTGAATAAAAACAAAAACATTATGCTGAATGTGACATAAGTAAATATCTGGTGCGTAGGTAGCTAGTTTTAAATGTTCAGAAAAGTGTCAATAGGTTCATTCACTTTGATTTTCATTCTTATGTTTTCTATGAATCTATTCTATGTAATTTTGCAGTCTTTTCATTTTTCTTTCATTATTTGATTCATTTGTGACGTAAATGTTTCTCTGAGTGATTTAAAAACATTTTCATTCGGAAGAGAATGAAGGTCACAAATTCTAGCATTTAAATTAAAATTCTAAATTATGTTTAATGGTAGAATTTTTAATCATAAGTATTGTATATTTATAGAGCATTGAAATGTTTGGTGTACTTTGCTGGACAGAGGTTTATTTCCCTTCTTAGTTTCAAAACTAGTGCCAATTTCACAACAGAGTCAAGTCTTTGGGTAGTACATCTGTACCATACAACTTGTTGCAGAAATAAAATAAGTATGATGCTTATACTTACCATTTGCCATTTCATTGTTCCTTTACTTAATTTGGATGTACTTCAGTATCGGATTATGGACGAAATCACTATACAAATGCATACACAAGATTAACTTTATTTCTTTAATACCATTTATACACATAAAGAACATGCATGCTGCTTTACATATGTTCAGGAATTTGTGCCTTATTTTATCACTTTTATTCCATGGTAGTCAGTATCATATCACACGCATCTCACCCGAGGCATCTGGGAACGTTGGTTGCATTGTGTTTCTGCTGCCAACATAGCTGAAAAAACTATTAAGGGCTCTAAGATGCTAAGTGTAACCCACCTTGAGGGCCCTAAGCCATAAAGCGTAGCCAAGAGATTTCGAGGAGTGGATGACAGAGCGTAGCTGTAGGATCTGCATGTCTAAAGCTCATGTTGGCAGCACTTGCTTCAAAATGTTGCCAGAAACTGCTATATAAGGACGTCACATAAAATGGCAGGTGGGTCAACTCGATAACTTTGTAGCAACAACATATAACACGCCAAAACGTCGTTCTTCATACCAGAAGGATTGCTCTGGGTACTAAAACGCCAATGTTGTAAGTAAAACACTTAAATTTCACACATAATCCAATACTGAAATAGTACCCTTAATTTTAGATGTTTTTGTTACTTTAATAAACAAACAGCTTGTGAGTTAAAATTTAGAACAGGCTCTGAGGTATTAAATTATAGTGACACAGTTTACAAGACTCGGGAGTGAATTCATCGTGAAGCATATAGATATTTCATGGGTGGATGGGTATCTGTCCAGTAAAGTGTTTGAAATTTGTTCTCACTACTGAGTGTGGATTGTATTAGATGATATAATTTTCTTTATTGGAATGGAGTCTATTTTAGATCAAAATTTGAAATAATGTAGATTTTGGCTTTCTGAAGCAGTGTGTGTTAAGGATCATTGTTGCACCTTGGCTGTCATTGAAAGTGGATGTTTTTCTTGAGGAAGGAGAATATGGAAACATTGGATAGGTTAAAATAGCAGATGTTTCTTTATATTTTCTAGATTACTACAATTTTGTTTTTACCCTTTTGTACTGATAAATCACTTGATATGATTTTGCAACTATGTGTATTAAATGCTTGCAATATAATGCCATCTGGTAGTTTTCTGAAAGTGATAAAACACTGCTATATGATGTTATGTATTCAAGCCAACATGCAAGTGTTACTCACCGCTTGGTTTGAACACATGCCATAGCAGATCCTCTTGGATGGGAAACAAATGTCTGAAATGAATGCTCAGATGGGTTTGGGGGTCCATAGAACTTAGTTACCCAACTATGTTTTCTCCAACTTACGTCCTCAGATTATAACGAGGATCTTGTACATGACTCATATTTCATTTCTATGATTTGTTCATACTTGCCAGCTTTTATGGTTTGTCTGTAAAATGTACAGCCGTGGAGGCAGATTTGGTATGGACATAACAGCATTACAGTACAACCCTGATTAACCATTATAATGTAGGGAGCGTGTTTGACAGTTAACCGAAAGTAATGTATAATCCATCTTAAAACAAACAGTAGGTTTAATAAGCAATTACCAACAAACACAGTAAAAGCCCTATGCCGTTCTCTGGTGGTGTGGTTCCCAAGGTCACTGCTTCAATCCTGGTGGAGGTCGATGGATTTTTTTGGGCTTAAAAATCCTTGGCATGGCTTTGTTCGGAAGGGAAGTAAAGCTGGTGCTCCTGTGTCAGAAATTTACGGCACGTAAAAGAACCTCAAGCCTTATAACGAGTCCTCTCAGCAAAATTTCCAGTCTTTCACGCGCAGTATAGAATGGGACGTTAAGGACCATAGCAATTAGAGAGCATCCATAAGTAAAACAAACTCAACTCAAGTCCTAGGTTAATTTTTTGTATTTTAATGGTTTCCTGGAACCACGGAAATAGAGTATAATTACAGGAGGTAAAAGTTTGCAAAGCGAATGTTGCCTTGCAGATCCTTTGGCTATGACTTCTTGTTCTGCAGTTGCAGCGTGCTTTGCTCCTCTACTTGTAAAAGACATCTCTCGGCTATGCCTTGCAGCTTAGGTTTTGGCACACTTGTTATCTTCTGCTATATTTGATTTGGCAATATTTAGATGTGTCCGAGTCAATGCAATTACGATCTCGGCAGATCTCAGGATACACTACTTTAAACCCGTGATTTCTATATTTAAAAAATGACACACGTGATTGTTGTCTGCAGGGAAGGGCTGGGCAGCATGTAACAGACTATAGTTCAATAAAATCAATACAAGTGTGCGCACATCTGTTTTTTGCTAGTTTTGCCGGCACATTGCTAGGCCCAACAGTATGTTATGATCGCTACTAATTTGTGATTTGAAACATAGCCGAAGGCACTAGGACAACCTCTCGACGAGGGTACATGCAGTTCATTCTGTATTCAATTTGTAACATTGTTTCTGTGTTAGCACGGGAAGAGACATGACACAGACTTATGTTCCTTATTTTACTTAAGAATTTTCAGAATACTGAAGCCTTCTCTTGGAGGACTGCATTCATTTCCAAAACAAGTTACATTTTGCTGCGTACAGGAAATTTTCATTTCGGATCACAAAAAAATAAAGTAATGATGGCAGTTAGCCAAGTGGCAGATAATCAAGGTTTTACTGTATATTGTAACTTAGATTACGCACTGATGGCATACAGTCCTATGATAGGCTAGATCTTATCACGATCGTGGTCCCCCTTCAATGGGCTGCAACAAAATTTCAAGCATGCACCACTAGTAACCAGGGCATGAATATTCAATAATGGACAATGTTAATAGTAAAGTGAACTCCCTCACATAAATTATCTTATTTGCATTCTATTTTTGGGGGGATGGGAGTTTTTTATTTTTGCAAGTTTCTTTTTTTATAGTTGCCATGAAGTGTAAAATACGGACTAGAAATGTATGTATAGCCTAGGAAGTGGTGTTCTTTGCTTTAATAATGTTTATTGTAGTACCAGGGACAATTTCAGCAAGAAGCAGTACTACCAGGTCTTCAAGGAGTCTTATAAGACGCTATTCCCATTTATTTTACATGCAGTTTTGTACATTTACTGCATTGAATATTTTACATATTTAATTACAAAATTATTAGGCTTTGCTGGCCGAGGAAAGTTTGATAGGTTTCAATTTCAGGAAGTTGGCAAGTATTTGTGTTTTACGGAGGTGACAAGTAGCATTTTGATTTTCACTCCCCCATCTTCAGCTTGTACAGCTGCAAGAGTGGGACAAAGATGCACAAGCCTTGCTCTGTTATAGTGAAATTGTTATCGGAAAACTTGTCATAAACTGAGAGAACCTGGCCTTCACCAGGAATATAATTGGGTGACAAATCTATATTCAAGGCTAAGATTAATTAGTAATTTTACATGTGAATCCTTGCATATTCTAGGAAAGGGAATGTAAAGCATTAAAATTTTTCTCCTATGCTTTTAGCGTATTTTTGCCAGACTTTGAACCTGACATTACAGCATGTAATTATGGCTAATATTGGCAAATGCTTGGTATAGTTTGTTAATTTCTAACTTAACTTTTTAATATGTACATTTTAGCAGAAATGTGGAAGTGTATCAATTAGAAGAAAAAAAAACTGTGGCAAAAGATTGTTTTGTAAATCTATATCCTACATACTGAATAAAGTGTTGGAAATACTCTACCAGTGATTGTTATATGGGGCATGGTTTTAGAGGGCTTACGGGCCCGGAGCAAGTAAGGAGGGAAGATAACACTTGCTGCGTCACAAATTATCTGCAACATGCTTCTACACAGCATTATAATGTGTAAAACTGCATATTAATATTACTGAAAACAACATATTGTAGACAAATGGCAGGTTCACCCTTTTCTTCTTCGTCACTTAATTCGGAATCGATTTCCTGCAGATTTAAGGTTGGTTTATGGTAACCAGAGCAAGAACAAGAAACTTAAAATACACGTATTATAATGTAAGCATTCACAATTCTGGGAAAGAAATTTTAACGTTCCCAGTCATGGCATATTAGACTCTTCACTGTTGGAAGTATCAAAGGCAGCCGTGACGTGAAACAGTCAAGAACAACAAACAACTCTAGTGTGTGCTGTTAAAAAGGAATAAAGCTTGGTGTGAACTAGGGGAATCAGAAATATTAATGGATCTGCACTTATAAAATGTTTTTTCCATCAAACTTTGAGTTTGGCTAAACTGGAAGTAGGTGAAAAAATGTTGGTTGTGTCAAATGGCATTCTAATTTGCAAAATCAACTTTCCACTTGCTAATGACATACATTCCTGTTGTCATTACTGGGCTACTGTGAACCACAATCTTGCATTTTGGTCAACCACACTATAATATGCTGATATCGTGAGTTGTAGCTGAACTAGAATGGCATCCATTATGATCTTGGCGATGCGCACACCTCTCCTACACCTTCAAAGCTTCAGTCCACTGTTATCCATTTCCATAAACAGTGAAATATGTGTATTTAAAGTAAAATAAAATTAGGTTCATTGTGCTTTTAATATTCTAATAAATAGAGTTGGTTTCCTTCAGTATGTTTATTAGTTTACCTGCAAAAAATCAATAAATACAGCCTGGACTCAATAGTACTGGCATCTTTTGCAAACATACTCAAGGTCTTGCCGTCATCTTTTTGTAAAAACTCAAAATTTTTAAATTATAGTGTGGTTGACCATAAAAGACATGTATGCAACTTGACTAAAATGGTAATTAACAAGTGCTTCTGAAAATTATTAAACTTGTTACCATACGTTTTATGAACTTAGTCATATCTTAATTACTATTATTATAGTCTTGTTGCATAAAATACTATTATTACTTGTGATTATGGTATCCTTTTCTTGGGTTGTGAACCACACCAGTTTTTACAGAAGTAGATTAAATTGTGGAGGAGTGCTAAAAACACGATAAAGTTCACCAACATAAATGTTGCATCTTTTTGCGATGAAAAAGAATTTGAATGCTGTTCCGTAAAAATAGGATTTTGTAGGGGGACATACAGTATATAGAGCTCCCACAGGGAACTTCCAAGGATTTATAAATACGAGGTTGGTCTGAAAAGTTTCCAACCTCAACATGAAGATGGCAGCACTCGTAAATAAAAGCTAGTGAATTTTGTTGTTCATCTGTTGACAGTTACTCACCAAAGTTTCAGCCATTTTGGACGCTCAGTTGTTATGTAACAGTCGTTTGAGTGAGGTGATGTGAGTGTTTTTATGAAAATGGACAAAATCGAGTATCGAGCTGTCATTAAATATTTGTTTTTTAAAGACAATACGCTTACGCAAATCAAAGATGAGTTGGATTCTGTGTATGTGGGGAACTCTGCACCATCATTTACCACAGTGTAATTTTGGGCAGCTGAATTTAAACGTGGCCGTAAGAGCTTGGGAGACAAACGTTCAGGATGTCCAAAAATTGCAACTACCAACGAAAACATCGCCAAAGTTTACCAAATGGTGCTAGAAGACTGCCGAATTAAAGTGAGAGAGATAGCAGAGGCTATGAACATGTCAAAAGAATGTGTTTGTCACATATTAAATCAACATTTAGACATGAGAAAGCTCTCCGCGTGTTGGGTGCCGCATTTGCTCACTTTTGACCAAAAACGTGTTCGAATGAGCATTTCCCACGCTCTGTTGGTGCAGTTTAGGCGCAATAAATCCAAGTTTTGGCGTCGATTAATTACTGTAGATGAAACTTGGAAACACCATTATACGTCTGAAACAAAAATACAGTCCAAACAGTGGACTGCAAAGGGGGAACCGGCTCCAAAAAAAAAAGCAAAAACTGTTTTTTCGGCTGGGAAAGTGATGGCGACTTTTTTGGGATAGTCATGGAGTTATTTTAATCTATTATCTTCAAAAAGGAAAAACCATTACAGGAGCATACTATGCATCATTACTTGACAAGCTGAAGGCAGAACTTGCGGAAAAATGGCCACATTTGCAGAAAAAGAAAATCCTGTTTCACCAAGACAACGCATCGTCTCACACCTCAGCGGTTGCAATGGCGAAAATCCACGAATTACGGTTTGAACTGCTTGACCATCCGCCTTACTCGCCAGATCTAGCCCCAAGCGACTTCTTTTTGTTCCCTCATCTGAAAATTGCGCTCGGAGGACAGAGATTTTCGTCAAATGAAGAGGCAATCACCTTGGTGAACAATTATTTTGCAGAGAAAAACGCCGAGTACTATTTGGACGGGTTACAGAGATGGGAGCATCACTGGGAGAAGTGTGTAGAGTTACAAGGAGACTATGTTGAAAAATAAAAAAAATTCTGAAAAAGTGTCTTGTATCCTTATTAGGTCGGAAACTTTTCAGACTACCCTCATAGATTTAGAAAGAACCGTTTCATACATTTACACTCAAAATGCTAAAATAATAGTTTGTGGAGATTTTAATGTTCACATGCTTAATGACAGTGAAATATAAACTCGTCTCACTTCCCTGTTACATACATTTAACTTGGAATATGTGATTCACTTTCCCACAGAACTCATATGAACACTGCAACACCTATACACAACATATTTCTAGACTCAGAAAAAATTCTAAATTATACCATAATTCCTATTGTAAATGGCATGTCAGATCATGATGCTCAGGTATTGTTGGTGCCTGCCATAGCTAGCAAACAGATTGTTAATAACAAAAAAGTAAAACTACAACAAGAATAATTAGTATATCAATAATTTTTAAGTAGTGTTAAAAAACAAAAAATGGGCTGTCTATTCCAGCACTCAAGTAAATGACAAATTTGATGAATTCCTTAAAATTGTGGTATTATTATTTGAAGGTATTTTCCCTAAGAAAACAATAACCTAATCACAGGTAACAAAGGTCATACCTTGGGATAACTTCAGGTATAAGGAAGTCCTGTGCAAATATAAGAAATTTGTTCATACTGTGTTGTACAAGTAATGATTCAAACATTAAAGCACACTACAAAACATATTGTAAAATACTTAAACGAGTAATTAATGAAGTGAAAAGAAATATCACTTGCTAGCCATTGATGATTCCAAAAGTAAAATTAAAACAATATGGAATATAATAAAAACTGAAACAGGGAGAATTAATTCAAATAGTAATATTGCTTACATAACTATTGAAAATAAAGAAGTCAGTAACTACTTTGCCATTGATAATGTCTATTTTCTTAATGTAGCAAACAGCAAAACAAACAGATCTGATCCAAACTTAAGTGCACATAAAATGCTAAAAAAGGCACATCTCAAAATTAATTATGAATTTAAGATGGATTCAACACACCAAGAGAGATAGAAAATATTATTAGCTCATTGGAAAGCAAAACCTCTCTGGGTGGGATGAGATAAGTACCAGATTGTTAAAATATCGCGTAGCAGAGTAGAGCAAGCCTATTAGTCATTTATGTAATCATTCCCTTTTGTCAGGGATATTTCCAGAAAAAATTGAACACTATTGTTAAACCTCTATACAAGAAAGGAGACAAAAGCTTGGCGACCAATTATAGGTGCATCTCTCTTTTCACAGCCTTTTCTAAAGTAATTAAAAAAGTTGTATATGATCGGGTTATAAAATACTCTTGAGTTCAACATTCTCTCAGTATCCCAGTTTAGATTTACGAAAAAAATGTCAACAGAGAATGCATGCTCACTTCTGAAGTATTAATAGCCTTGGATAAAAAGGAACTACCATTAGGTATATTTTGTGACTTAGCTAAGGCATTTGACAGCGTAGATCACAACCTCTTGCAGCAAAAGTTTATGACTTCAGTGATATCACTATAAAATGGTTCAGATCTTACTTAAGAAATAGGATCCAGAAAAGCAGAATCAATGGTTGTGATTCAAAGCCAGGTATTATTACTAGAGGTGTCCCATAAGGTTCTATAGTTGGTCCTTTGTTATTTTTAATATTTATAAACGATCTGCCATACTATCTTAGGAACAATTCAATAGCTGTGCTTTTTGCAGATGATACCAGTGTACTTATATCTGAAAAGTCACACCAGCAATTAAGAAATTCTGCCAATAAAGTGTTCGAACAGCTCAACTTTTGGTTTGAAGCTAATAAGCTTTCATTAAACTATGATAAAACAAATTTTATTGAATTTCAAACGAAGCACAAACAAGTGAGTGAATTAACAATCGGGTACAACAATTACACAATAAATAAGTTAACTGATACAAAATTTCTTGGACTTTGAGTAGATAGAGCTCAGTTGGAGAAAAATAAAAATCATGCTACCAAAACTTAGTTCTGCTCGCTTTGCGTTAACAAACTTAAAAAATGTGCTGCATCAAAATGCCTTAAGAACAGCATATTTTGCCAACTTTCACTCCCTGTTGCGATATAGAATAATGTTCTGGGATAATTCGGTACATAGCGAGCAAGTATTTATATTACAAAAAAAAAAGGTCATGCATATTATCTGTGGTGTTGGGTCCTGTAGACCCTTGCTCAAAACCCAAACAATTCTTACTCTCACTGGTGAATACGTATATTCTCTCTTGAGTTACCTTACAGATAACTTCACAATGAACCTTGCTGTGCATGACCACAATATAAGGCATAGACCTGCAAATAGCTTAAAACTGTTACTATTCTGCAATAACACCTTCCATGTTACCTAAAACTATAAGGGAATCCTTATCAACATAAAATCTTTAAGTATGCTCACTCCCAATTTACTATGGAGGAATTTTATAATATGTCATGCAACCCGTAAATATTCAATACATATGAAGATGACTTACTTGTAATTGTTGATGCAGGTTGAGATGTTTACTCTTGAAATGTGATGGTTTACAAATGTTCATCTCTTAGATAATACATGATGTGGAGAGAGGTGGGTGTTGGGTGTGTTTATTATTTCATGACATGTTCAATGTCCCTGGGCATTGCTCACAGTGGGGCCAAGCAGCGTCATCTAAAGTTACTTTAGTATGACAATTTTCTTCTTGCAGTGTGCAACATGATTACCCGTCTTATGAAGCGCAGCATGCATAAGCTTTTGAACCTCACAAGAAGGAAAGTAGGTTTGGTGACTTCCTCCATTACCTTAGAGCAAATTATTTGAAATTTCTTTATTGTTTGAAACATATAAATTCCATGAAGACAAACATAGTCTCTTCTTATATCAAGGGTTTTTACTGTGTGGAAATGCTTGATAAATTCACATCAATGTTACATTGCATTTATATAATAGTTAAAACTTTACAATAAACAGGCTTCTGCCTTACATCGTACAGCTGATGAACCTTTACAATTTAAGGTTATAAAGACATTAAATAATTCAACATATCACCATCCTGGTTAGTTTACAGGTCAGCCAGTATGGAAGTTTTGTGTCTGAAGGGATGCCAACATTTGAGGAAGCAATACCATGGAAAATAAATGACATAGAATGAGTATGAGGTGAGTGCTAGGCTGACAGACTGTAAGGGGATCCTGTGATTTCAAGGTTAGGTTACTGTGTGGGTATGGTATCACTAACTGACATACATGCACACTATTAACAAAATGGAGCACTTGGTTCACATATTGCAATGTTGTTAATATTGAAGAAAGTGTCTTAATGGGCAGCTTTCTTAAGTATTGACACCTCCTGTTAAAGCCACTACTATATGCGCCCTTCCCCATGTTACCATTTTTACTTATAGTAAGTAGCGGAAGTGTTATATTTCACACAAAATTTTGACATTGGGATTTCATTAGTAATATATGTTTTGAAGCCTCTTGAATGCCCCTTCCAAACAAAAGTGTTTAGAAAAAGATCCTTGTGTGTATCTGTGAACATAATTAAAAAAATGAAACTTAAGTTCGGTATTCTTCAAAGATGCAACAATATTTTCAAGAAAATCCCTTCCATCCCAACTACCCTTTACATGGAACATTTTATTTTCTAAAAAATGCCTCAACGATTTTGATTAAAATACTGTATATTAAAGATATTTACGTGACAAAATGTCTATATTGAATTTTCTGAGAATAACCTGTGAAGTCCTCTTCATTCAGAAGGAATTTTGTATAATTGGTAATTGTTAAGGCAACAGATTTTTTGTGGCATAAGCTATTAAATTGAGTTTTATTTATGGGCGCTCTTTAACTGCTGTCGTCCTTTGCGTCCCATTCTATATTGGGCGTGAAAGACCGGTAATTTTGCTCAGAGACCTCTTTATCAGGCTTGAGGTTCTTTTACGTGCCGTAAATCTATGACATGGAACCACCGGCTTTACTTCCCTTCCGAAGGAAGCCATGCTAAGGATTTTTACGCCCGAAAAAATGCATGACCCTCCGCCGGGTTTGAACCTACGACCTTGGGAACTAGAGGCTATCACGTACCACTTGTCCATGGAGGACGACTATAAGCTATTTGTGAGAGATACATTATTAATGGTTTGAATTGTTCAACACTTAGCCATTCTTTTAAAGTACTGTTGATTTTCAGCTATTTGTTGCAATGTCGTGGAAACAATAATGAATTTTAAGACCAGCATATAGCGTCCAGTTATTAAACATTTGACTATTGCTGTTCCCTTTCTATATACAATGAAATGTGTAATATAGCTATTTCCAGAACGGTTTATCTGCATTAAAATGAAGTAGATAGCAAAATAAGCTTTAGTAAGAATATTTTGTATACTGTAATAAATGATAGTGTAGAGAAAGTCATGTGATTGTATCACTTCAGATTTTTATATCAAATTAAGCAGAAGGTAAGTATGGTAGTTTACCAATATTTTTTAAGTTTATTTTCATTTAGAACTTTTGTTGTCGGAGTACATTAAAATATATTGTACCTTTCACATACAGACTGTTTTCAGTCACTAAACATCCTATGAAGTCTGTAAAATGATTTGTAAGTGTGAGCCTATGAAGTTAATATCTTTTTACTAACCAACATCACTGCTTGGAAGTACAAATATTCTGCATATGGATTTTCTAAGTAGTATCCCACAAAATTAGCTCATAGGAAAGTTAGGCTAAGTTAAAGCATAATATATTCCAGTTCGTATGCCAGATTTGAAGTAGTGGTAAGTCAATCAAAATAAAGCGACACAATTTTTACACATCATGTATATTCCATGATTATATATATGAAGTTCCAAAAATGTACAAAAGGAATCAAAAGTTGGCTAACAGCGACTGTTTACAATGTCTATATTGATACAGAGAGATACAGTATTTGCTACTTCTTAAAGGTATACATTTGCAGAGTTGGTTAGTCATCTTGAGTATCTATGCTAAGTGCAGTAGTGGTACATGAGGATGAGTTGAAGCATCTCTTAGGAACTAGCGTTGCAGGAATCTTGTTCTTCGTCTGCCGTTTTGTGATTAAAGCAGTCTGGCTGGATCCTTGGATAAGAGGTATGTTAACCTGGTTATAGCAACTTGTTGGACAGGAAGTCTTGATAAGCTGTGGCTATTTAGACAGGAGGTAATCTGGTTGCCTTGTGTGGTGCTGTGAGGGTATCCATAATATGTTAATTGATAGCTTCATTTGATGTCAATTAGAACATTGTTTGCTTGGCCTAGATTGCATTCATTGAATGAGTAATTATCAAAAAAATCTTATGTGTTACACTCACATGACTTTCTCTACTCTTTTAAAAACTATTTTTACAAACACTTATTCTCTGTATGCTTCACGTTAATTGAGATATCAAGATGTTAATCTTATTGCTAATTTTCTTGTAGCTGCAAGGGGAATTGTTAGCTTTTAAGCGATAGTCAAATGTTTTAAGAGCTGGTTGCTATGTGGAGTATTCCATTCTCTTTGCATTACCAGGACAAAAAAAAAATCTGATGTGTTCCACTCACATGACTTTCTCTACTCTTGTACAAACTATTTTTACAAACGCTTATTCTCCATCTACTTCATGTTAATCAAGATAAACATTTGCAGACTCTACTTTATTGCTAATTTTCTTGTAGATGTAAGGGGAATATATATTTACAAGGGCAATATAGAAATACAGTAGCCTTTAAGCACATACATATCTCTTAATTGCTAGGTGCAGCACCATTCCCTTTCCCACAGATTAATACTCTTTGTATATCAAGGACAAAAAAAATGAATAACGAATTCCCATTTCAGAAAATAAGTATTGAAAAATTTAAGGGAATAACAAGCAATATCTCGAAAATGGTTCACTCAACAAAAAAAATGTATATGACTTAAATTGTGTATTTTAATGTGATCTACATTTTTTGTGTAGTAAAATTTTGTCTATCTCTTATGGTTTACCAGTTATGCAAAAGTCGTTCACAATGAAGAATACTTTTGGAGACATTCCCAGAAAATTCAAGATATACATTTTATTTGTCATGAAAATATCTTAAACATGTGATATTTTAATCAAAATCGTTAGAGCCATTTTTGAGAAAATTAAAATGTTCGAAAAATGTTCCATGTAAAGGGTAATCTGGGGTAGTGGGATTTTCTTGAAAACCTTCGTGTCGCATCTCTGGAAGATACTGAACCTAAATACCAAGTTTGGTGTTTATCCGACTGTTCGTTTCTGAGTTATGCTGTTCTCTCTCTCACACACACACGCACACACAGACATCTTTCCAAAAGTACTTTTTTTGGATTCAGGGGGTCTCAAAACATATATTTCCGGTGAAATCTCGGTATTGAATTTTTGGGTGGAATACAATACTTCCCCTACTTACTATACGTAGTAGAGAAAGTAAAAATATTTAGGGTTGTTGGTTTCTAAATTATGTTCAAACTTTCCTTTATAGTGAGTAACTCTCACGAGAAGGTAGAAAAATGTGCAGGAAGACTGTGTCCATGATAACAATTGCACATCAACATTTGACAATGTTACTGTAAACCAGCCAGTTGTGAATATCTTGTTTTTGGGAATTTGTAGGAGCTGATGTGTCTATGATAGATCACATTATGATGACAATGCCCATCTTGTAGATCATCTCTGCAGTCATTTCAGAATGATGATGATGATGTTTGCTCTGGGGTTTGGAACCTGCATAACAAATTATGAGTTTGTTGTCTTTCACTGCAGGAATCTGGAACCACCTTTGCCACTTTCTCTACTGCTTACCTGTAATATGTAGAGGAGGTATTGTGTTCCACCCAAAGATTTAATTGAATCTTGTGTTGCTGGCTACACTGAAACTTCACTTACTTTAAATTAATCGAACATGTTTCAGAAGCACCGCTTGCTTTCATCTTCAGCTTTTTTCCAACTGAGTATGGCAGGAATTTGGTTCCATAGATGGAGGTGGTGTCATCTGGTGTGTCCATAATGAAGCTGCGAGATTTCAAAGTTCATTGCTGTTTCCATGCATCTGATTATGTGTATGTTTCCCCAAACTTTAAGTTCTGTTGGATTGGTGGTACATTTCAGGAGTCTGACAGTTGATGTGTCCATCTCTTTGTTGGATATGTTCTTTGCCAACTTACACATTGATAAGGTAGATGCTTTGTTCTTGTGCAATTTTAATATTTGACAGGGGAAGCTAGTAGGTTGTGTGATGCCAATGATATGTTGTGTTTTCTGAACTTTATGATTAAGCTGAGGATAATACAAATATTTGACTGGAAATACGTGTTTTCAGACTCTCTGAATCCAAAAAGAGCATTTTTAGAAAAAGGTGTGTTGTGTGAACGGTCAGCTAAATTGCGAACTTGCGCTTTAAGTTCATTGTCTTGAGGCACAAAGATTTACAAGAAAAGCCCTGTCATCCCTTTCCGTGCAAAAATTGTCATTATTTTTGATTTTCTCACAAATGACCAAATACCATATGTTTAAGAAATTTTCATGATATAGGGTCATTAAAGATAGGATGGGTGAATTTATGTTCGTAAATAATAATGGAGAGAGTGTAGATTTTGAAGTAGTTCAGGGAGTGTTTACTAGCTAGCTGTCATTTTCCACTGAAGACTACATTCAGGGCAAAGGGCGAGGTGGTGGATGATGAATTTGTTAGGGTGGGAAAGAAGATAGAAGTATTTAAATGGAGAAGAGAGGAGGAGGAGGGATTATATTTGGGTAGACTGAATTTAATTATGGTGGAAGACACAGAGTAATTTAAATGTATTATTACAAAGGAAAAAGTCAGAGGAAGTAACTGGGAGATTGGAGTGGATAGTTAAAAGAGCAGGATGTAAAATGAAACAAAGGAAGGGGGGGCAAATGGAAAAGGGGATAGTTTGATGAGGAATGTATTAAAGCTAAGAGGAGAGTGGAACAGGAATTAGAGAGATGGAAGCTACAGGAGGATGAGGATTCAAGGAAAAATGATTTAACAATGAAATGGAGTTATAAATGTTTAATTGAAGTAAAATAGAAAGAATGTTGTGGGAGATTGAGTAAGAATTTGCCTGAAGCAGTAAATTACGTTTGTATAACTGTAGAGTATGGCAAATAATCCGAGGAATGTATAATAGGAATAAAAGGGGGAATGTTATTGTGCCAGAAATATGGTGTAATTACTTCAAAAACCTATTAGGTATGCAAACCAAATTAATAAACTTAATCCCATTATTATAACTAGAAGAATTTTCTGGGCTGAGAAGCCGTGGTCTGCTGGAGTTGTCAGGTCCAGGCGTTTCATTCCCAACTGCGGACCTGACAACTTCTCAGCCTGGAAAATTCTTCTAGTTATAATTTGGACTCCGGCTGTGAAAGCTTACGACTATTAATCCCATTATCTTTAGATATAGAATACACAGATAGCCTACATAAGAAAATATCAGTAATGGAAGTTTGGGAGCAAACTAAAAGGTTTAAAAACAATAAAGCATCAGGGATTGATGGTCTACCAGGGGAAGTTTGGAAAAAATGGATAGAGAATAAAGATAGGACTGAGATACTGTTAAATTGATGAATATTATATTTGAAGGAGGAAAGGTACCACATAACTGCAGGGCAAGTACAATTGTAAGCATTTATAGAGGGAAAGGAAGTGTCAAAGATCCAAGTAATTATCGGGGTATTAGTTTGCTCTCAGTCTTAGGAAAGATCTATTCAGGAATTTTATCAACTAGATTGCAGAAATGGCCAGAGGAAGAAAATAAATTATCAATATTTCAGAGGGGATTTAGAAAAGGTAGGAGAGCAGTGGACAATATTTTCATTATAAAATCAATTACAGATAAATACTTAAGTATTAGAAGAGGTAGGGTATATATGGCATTTATTTTGATACTATAGATAGAGAGGCACTATGGTTTAAACTGAGAAGTAAGGGACTAAGCTCAAAATTCATTAGAGCAATACAGAATATATATATATGAATAATAAGTTTTATATTAGGCTGAATGGTGATGAAATTATGGGAAAAATTGATAGTAATATGGGGTTAAGACAAGGTTGCAAACATAGCCCTATACTGTTTAACTTATTTATTGACGATATCTTACAAGAGTTGAATAAGGTTAACTTATATTTACCCACAGTAAATAATAGAGAAATTCCAGGATTACTTTTTGCAGATGATTTAGTGGTAGGTTCTATTTCAGTAGGAGGTCTAACAAAAGTGTTACATATCACATATTCATTTTGTAAGAAATGAGGTTTAAGAATAAATTTTAAAAAATCAAAGATAATGGTATTTAAAAAGAGCTATAAATTGAAGAAGGAGGAAGAGTGGTATGTGGAAGGGAAAGAATTGCAAATAGTAAACAAGTTTGATTATTTGGGAGTGAGAATAAGTAGTAAAGGGAGATGGAATGATCACAAGATAAGTGCCTTAGCTAAGGAAAGATTAGCTATGACAGCTATAAGAATGTGCTTAAAGAAAATACCAGATATGCAAATTTAATGGTTGGAAAGGGTTTACAAAGCTGTAGTTGAAGCAAAAATGGTCTTCGGGAAGTGACAAAGGATGGGAGATGATTGATAAAGTACATAGATCGTTCTGTAAATGTATGTTAGGTTTATCTATTTCATCACCTAATGGAGCAGCAATGTTGGAGTTGGGAAGAGTAGGTAGCAAGGGCATCATAGTAGAAAGGATACTTAAATATTGGCATAGATTGAAATAATTGGACGAGCATAATATCTTGAGGCAATTAATTTTTAATTAATTTTGAAGTTTTAGAAGCTAGTAACAGTGATGTGTCATAATTTAAGATAAAGAGAGTTGAAGGTTGTTACACTACATCACTAAAACATATAAACATAACCTAAACAATGAACCTACAACAGGCCAATATGTAGTTAACCTCTCAAAATAATCATTCACCAGCACTGAGTTATTTGTCTTGAACAATGGCCTAAAAACCTGTATAAACTTCACCAAAAATACAGAACACTTTGTTGCTGATATCGAAATAGCCTCCAATCACCTAACAGATAATGATAAAAGAATAATAAAATCACAGTGTGAACCAACATTGGACCAGATACAAGCCCAAAAATACCACTACATACCACATCAAAAAATTATCAAATCTCTGAAGTCAAAGCCTGTAGTATACACCAAAGCAGACAAAGGAAACACATTCGTGATATTAGACCAAGAAGATTATGAAACTAGGGTTATGCAATTACTACATAGCCAAGAGTACATAGAAATCAACAAAAATCCATTAAAAGAATGCACCAAGTCACTCCAAAACACATTGATAGAAACCAAAACATTAACAAAAGCCAAAAAATCCAGAATTAAACCAGATTTTCCCACCATACCTAGGTTATATGCACTACCAAAAATACACAAACTCGGCAACAAAATGAGGCCCATAGTGAATAACATAAACTCTCCCACATATAAACTAGCAAAATGGCTTTCAAATACATACAACTCCATGCCTGTGTTAAAAAGTCTAAGTATAAAAAATTCATTAAAATTAACCAGTCACCTTTCAGATATAAATAAATTACCAGATATAAATGTTAAATGGCTAGAGAAAATATTTAACACAGTAGATGAAGCAAAAATGTTATATGGTAGTGAAATATGGAGAGTAGAACGAGGCTGGGAAGAGATAGATATGGTACATAGAGAAGTTTTAGGCCTGCCAAATGCTACAGTTAAGGCATTTGCTCTAATTGAAATGCAGAGAGTGGGGGGGGGGGAAAGGGGTAATAATGGAGAGAGCTCTTAAATATTGGTACAGACTATTAAATTTAGAAGAGAAGAACTTGTTGAGGCAGTGTTTGGAATTCCAAGAAAGGAGCTTAAAGAAGAATGGGTGGAGTTATAGTATACAAACTAATTTGGAAAATAGTGGTCTAGGGGAAATCTGGAGAAGGAGGGAAAATAATGCTAAGGGTTTTTGGAAAGAAGCTAGGCAGAGGTTTGAAGATATAGAGATACAAAATTTATTTAGCAACATTGGGAAGAAAAGTTCCTTGGAATCATATATATTAATAAAAAATGTATGGACTAGAGAACAGTATGTGGATAACTCAAATAAGGAACAAAGAGAAAGTATTGCCTGGGCACGAGCAGGTGTATGGAAATTAATAGGAATGAGAAATGGGTTCCCACAGAATCAGTGTCCAATATGTGGGGAAAGAGAAGATTTAGAACATATCGTTTTTGACTGTAAAGGTACACAGCATTGGAGAAAGGAAGCTATAAATGGGAAATGGTTCAAACTGGACAGGAAAGTAGCTTTAAGCAAGATTTTTAACAAGGATAGTAAAAAGGTAGGAGAGTACCTGTCCAAAGTAAAAAAGAAATGGTTATGGACAATAAAAAGAGATGTAAATTAATTTCATCAAGTGATGTTAAGTTATGTAATTATATTATTATTATTATTATTATTATTATTATTATTATTATTATTATATATTATTACTATAAGATTATTATTTTGGTATCATTATTATTATTTTTACTACTATTTGTATTATCATCATTTTTTATGTTATAATAAGAGTGTAATATGGGTAGAATATGGCAAGATAACAGCTTGGGCTGATGTATAGCCATATTCTAAGGAAGATTGCTAGCACAAATAAATGAATAAATAAATCACCCACCGACATGATGGTATCATTTGATGTCACTGCACTTTTCCCAAGCATACCAAAAGAAGAATTATTACCACTCCTGGAAATTTGGATATTAAACAATGGCACACCTACAGCACAAACAAGATTACTTAAAACTAACAAAATTATGTCTGGACCAGAATTTCTTTTCATTCCATAACAAAATCTTAAACAAACCACAGGCCTAACTATGGGAAACCCCCTTTCGCCATTTTTAGCAGAACTATATATGAGCCATTTTGAATGCCATATTACTAAATCTTTTCCACTCTATTCAAAACCTGGTATAGGTATGTAGATGTTATTTTTGGTATTGTTCCAAAAAAACTTTCAGAAGATGCTTTGAAATTATTGAATTTACAAAAAAGATCTATAAAATTCACAATAGAAAAAGAAGAAAATGGCCAATTACCTTACCTAGACATCAGGATCAACAAACTAACGTTCAGCATTTACAGGAAACCAACTCACACAGAGAATTATATTAAAAACAATAGCTACAATCCTACAAGCCACAAACATGCAATTTTAAATAGTACTACAAACAGGTTAGTACATATACCAATGGAGAAAGAGGAATACCAGAAAGAATACCAACACATTATCTACATAGCCACTATGAATGGATACCAGAAAAAAAACAATAGATAAGATAAAAAAGTTTGAAAGACAGAAAGACATCCAACAAATGACTAACTACTTTACTCAGACAACAAAAATCACAAGCATATAGGAAATTTACTTATCACCCTCGGACATATAAATTTCCAAGGATTTTCAAGAAATACATCATCACCCTGTCCCCACAGAATAACCACAATATACAGAAACTACTATGCAACAGAACAAAAGATCTTATCCCCAACGATAAATCAGCTGGTATATATCAAATTGTTTGCAATGACTGTAACCTGGTATACATAGGAAGAACCAAAAGAAATCTTGAAATAAGACTTAAAGAGCATATGAGATGCATTTACCAAAAGCAGCCAGATAAATCAGCAGTAGCACACCATTTCTGGTCTTCAAACCATGAAATCACTCCAAACATAAAACTCTTAAAACCGATCAACAGCAGCAATGAATTGGACATCTGGGAAAAAAATACATATCGTCAAACACACCTAATGAATTTTGAACTGCCACCACCCAGCAGCCTTTGGAGGTTCATAAGCCCAGCACCAGAGAACACCGCTAGCCACACATGTTCCCCAGACAATAACTGGTAAACTCGGTTGAAAACATGCTGACGATGGGAGCAAACCGTCTCCCGAAACGCGTTCAGATAAGAACATTTTAGTGATGTAGTGTAACAACCTTCAACTCTCTCTTGAGGCAATGTTTAATAATGCAAGAAAAATCCAGTGCTGGGATGAACTGGGCTCAAGGAATAAGGAGAATTCTACAAGAAATAGGAATGGGTAACTTATGGGAGGAGAGAGAGGGGTTAGTTAAAGGTTTCTGGAAATAAGTGAGGAACAGTGTAGAAGATATAGAGAAACAAGAATTATTTCAAAGTCTGAAAGGAAAGAAAAGTTTGGAACTATATAGACAATTAAAGGTGGACTGGGGAAGGGAGAAGTATGTGGATGTAGGTAATGGGTTAGCGAGAGAAGGGTGGGTCTGGTCTAGATTAAGTGCACATAGGCTAAGGGGAGACAGAAAGGGAGTGAATTTGGATAGGTGTCCTCTTTGTGGAGAGGCAGATAATGAGTTACGTTATATAATTGAATGTGAAGAAACTAAGTTGTGGAGAGATCAGTTTTTACCTAAAAAATGGGAGAATGTTAACAAAGAAGTATTAAAAGTTAGGATAATGAAAATACAAAAGGAGAGGAGAATATTTGGGGACAGTAAGAGAAAAATGGTTTAGAAAAATAAAGCAATATGAATTTATGATGACCCACCATGTAATAACCATGGTGTTAAAATGCATGGTGGACTGAAGAATAAAAAATAGAAACTCAAAGTAATGTATTAAAAATTGTAAGATTTTTGTATAGCAATACATAAATAGATGCTGGAAATGTTGACATTCTGCCCTCAAGCATCATATATTATAAAAATATTGTTACTCGCCTAAGCAAGAATTTCTGGCACAATTTTATCTCTAAGTTCCTGTAGTGCACAAGGATTTGAACAATACACTCTAGTTTTCAAAGAACTCCATAAATAAAAATCACAACTTGTTAGATCAGGAGAGCAAGGGGGTCGCAAATCAACACTAATAATTCTGTCATCTCTGTTTGCATTTAATGATTCAGCAGCCATATGTGCTGTTGCAGAATCTTGCTAGAATTAACTGTATGGTTTTTCTTGTGTCAAGTGCTCTAAAATGATCTCGGAATTAGTCTGATATTACCATGCATTAATTGTTTTATTATAGAAAATAGGCTATACTGCAATTTTAAGGTCATAGTGAGGCTTTTCATGCAATAGCACAGGGTTTGCTGAAGCCCAATATCAACTGTTGCGAGTGTTCACATGATACATCAGAGAAAAACAAAAGATGTGTGTCAATGTCTCACTCGCTTACCACAATTATTTGGTTTCAACACTTGCACTTGTGTGTAGTGATAGGGTTTCAGTTTTAACAGACACGCAGCATTTCTTGCAGAAGACGGAGACACAGCTATTTTCAGTTAAAAGTGATCTTCTAGAATGTTTCTTGTCTAACACTGAACCCAAAGCTTCAAATTTACTGACGATTGCTTGCACCTATAGTTTTTCTTGCAGGTGGCACAGAGTTGTTTAGCAAGTTTTCAACAAATTCTGCATACAGCGAGCAGATTCATTTATATAATAAAATTTACAAATAAACAAACATTCTTGAGAAAAGTGACGTACTGTGTTTACCATGGTCCCAGTGCACTTTCAAGCACAAATTAGAAGTTTGTGTTCCTGGCAAATGGCGAGTGAATAGCGAAGGAGAGAGAGACAGGCTGTAAATGGGCTATCAAATAATGTAATGAATTTACTACGAGTAGCTGGTGAAGTTGTGTTCATTCTGAATGACTTGCATAATTAGTAAACCGCAAGACATTGATAAAATCTGACTGCGCAGAAAATATAGAACTTATTAAAACACACAGTTTATGACACACTTTTGTGGCATTAACCATTTCCAAAATATTTTATGTTATTGGTTGAATTTTCAAATACTGTTTACTTTTTTGAACTGCAAATCATTATTCTTGTTTTTTCTCATCATCCAAAGAGAACAGAACTTCCAAAGCAGCACATAGCGGCCCACTTCTGAAACATTTTGACTTGCTTTAATTTACTGTATTCTTTTTTATACCTACATGAAATGTGTAAAGAAAGTCACGTGAATGCCTTTCTAGCAAAGGTTGCTTTTTTCCCATATTTCATCAAAATAAACATTTGGCATGTATCTTCAGATGTCGTGAGTAGGTAACGGATTTTAAGGTGCTAAAAAATATTCAGTTTAGGATTTTAATCATCATTTTAGGACTTTTAGGCATTTATAACAAGATAAGTAATTTAATTACAAATGTAGAAATAGAGTTTGTGCAGTGTTGTTTAAAGCAAAGTGCCACTACATGTTTTTCTATGTACTCTGTACTGAATTTCTTCCAGTTGTCCTAAAGCACATGGAGGAATTTCTTTGCATGTTGCAGGACATCATGAGCACATACTTCATGCTTGCAACTGCTTCTGGTTTCTAGGCCATGTCCTTGGTGGTCTTCTCTCCTTGATGAACAGCTTTTAATGGTTTCATAACCATAATTTCAGTCCACAACAACCTGAATATTTGCTTTGTATGCCACACTTACAATCCCTCTGATCACCTTGGCATTTCAAATGTTTCTAATTCTGTGATACATGCTCTAAGACAACAGAAATTTGTGTAGAGGAATGCCAAAACATTGATGCACATATGAGTCATTCCATGTCAAGTTGAACACCCATGAAACACTGTTGGTCATAAGAATAAAAGTAAGTTATTACTTTTTACTTCCAATCCTGGAGCAGTTACTTGAATTTGTATGAATAAAATCAGACGTTTGTTGCTTAGTTTGAAAGCAATTTCTCCAACTAGAGCACTAGTTTGGTTCCTACTCAGTTGCAGAGAATTTACTCAATTTAGTATGAATAAAACATGCATTTGTCTTATCTGGTAGAGTGGTGACTACTTAGAGAATCTAGTTTTGTTATCTATGAAGAGCTTTATTGGTTTGATCATCGACAGAATGTTCATTGGCTAGCCCCCCAGCATTTGTCTAGTAATTACAGAGTTAACGCCATCTTAACAAAGACAAGCCTATGCATCAATTTCCCATTAGTGTAGCTGCAAAATGAGAATGGCAACAAAAGTGCAGATTGTACACATATCCTAGCAGGCACCGAGATGAATATATTAAAAGAAGAGGGGTGGCAAGTATTAATGTTGAAGCTACGTGCAATGCAAAAGAAGAATTTACAAGTGTAGATGGCCTGGATCTGACAGCACAGGTTCTGTACAGGTATTAACTGTGGTTTACGCAGCTCAAGTTGGGAGAGATTAGATGATGTCATGTGGTACGTTAATTGTTCAAGGTGTACACCAAGATATCTGTTGATTGCTTGCAACTTTTATTCATGCAAACCACTGCCCCTGAATAACTACGGCAGAGAATTTGCTCAGTTTCATTCATATGAACACATGTCATCAAAAAAATGTATATGCATTTGATGCTTCGAAATAGAAGGCATGTATTTCTTTTTTGGTCCCCAAGTTCAATATTTTGGATACAAAACAATGTGGTAATTTTTGAAAAAGTGTGGTTGTGCACCATACATAATTGCTTTTATCTCCTGTTCAAATTTTCATATAAATTCCATTTGAAACTCATTTTAAAGCTAATGGAATCTACTTTAAACACATACTAAAATGAATCTGATTCAACAGATTAGTTATTTATCGCAGAAGTTTGGACTTTTAAAATTTGATCTTGTGTTATATATTGACAACCTGAAAATATTTTTTTAAATATGCACGCATATTCTCCATTTACTAGTGTATACATGTGCAAAGTTTCAAGGAGGCATTCTTTCAAATATATTTATAAGAAAATATTTTCTCAGCAGAACCCTCTTCATGGTAATGTAACGCAACGGCTTACACCAGGAGTGTAAGAGCAGAGGGGATGGCTCGGCGACTTGTGGCTATTATAAGTTACCAAAGCTATTATTCTGATTCACTTCCAGATTACAAACAAACCCTTATTATGGTAAACCAGATTGGGCATCTCCTTTCACAGAGGACCAGTCCATAATAGTTTGTGGAGAGAGACCACAGTCTGTCTCTCTTGTGGGTTTATTCTGTTAAATTTAGTTATGAATGTGCATTAAATATTACCAGTACCGTTAAAAAAGAGTTGCTTCAAAATTAGCAAACGTGTGTTCAAGAGAAAAAAGAATTTGCAACCAGAGACTTGTGAAATGCTTTTAAAAACTGAAAATGAAGGATGTGGAACTAAGAGTGTGTTGTATAAGAATTGTTCAAATTGCAGGTGTTGCTGGACCTGTGATATCCGGGAAGGTCAAGTATATGAAAGTAACTCACCTTCACATAAAAGTAGTGATGATGCGAAGGAAAGTGCACATGTTTCATATCTTTATACTGGTTAAGTATTATCAGTCCTTAGCAAATCACCCTCAAAGAAAAGAAACCCTAAAAAGGAAATCTGACGCAGAAATTACAAAAAATAATGGAGAAACATACGGAAAGGTGTTTGATATTGAAAATGAAGTGGTCCGAGAAGAAAAATAGGATTCAGAAATAATATGGAAAATGATGGGGTTTCATAGTGCAGATGATTGGAACTTAAAAATTCATATTTTGACTATTTTTGAAAGCTGGTCTTAAAAACAAATTAAGGAACATTTTGACATAGTGTTTCAAACCGTATGATAAAGGTAGCAAGAACATTAACTTCAGGGAGGCATTTTGTCAACTCTTGAAACCAAATCTGGTAAACTGTTAGAATATTCTGTGGCGGAAACAGTATTAGTTTTACCTTTCAGCATTATGATGGAAGAAAAAAACCATGTTTCCATTAAAGCAGGAGGACAGAAAATTCAAAAACAGAGGAGATTGAGTTTGTGCAATCTAAAACAAATTTCCTCAGTTTTAAAGATGAATATATCCTGACATTAAAATAGATTTCTCAAAATTTGCTCAACTGAGACCTAAACAGTGTAGGTATACTTTTAGTCACCCAAGGTGTGCATTTAGCTTGTGTTTACACTCATCATGAGAATGTGAAAGTGAAGCTTGATGAGAGGAACATTTCCTGTCTTATTGCAGATTCAAATATACTTCTCTATAATTACAAGGGCTGCCTCCCTCAAGTAACATCGCCGGATGCTATTTAAGGAAAGTATTAACTGATCAAGGACTGAAAACTTGGTCAATAATGTTTGGAACAATTTCAGAGAAAAAAAGTATAGAGCAGGTGACTTTAAACAGTGAGTAACCATATGTCTCAAAAATTTAGAAATAATACAATCACCTGTTGAGTCCTTTCTGAAAAAATTGTCAGCAGCATTATCTGGTGTTTTAACTGATACCTTTATAGGTGAACAACAGTCTACCTCTATGTCTGAATGGAAAGAAATTTTGAAACCTAAAGAATGTATTGCAATTTGTGATTTTTCGGAAAACTATGCCTTTGTCACACAAGATTCCATTCAGGGGGTACTTGGAACAATAACTTGGCAACCATTTGTAATTTACTTAAAGAAAGCAAGAGCTTAAAACAAAGAAAGCCACATCAGAAAGTTTGAAACATGATACAACACCAGTTAACAAACATCCTAAAGAAGGAAATAGATCTCCAAAAAGTCATTTGCTTTTCCTGTGGTGCTAGCGCTCGGTACAAGAACAGAAAAAAAAAAGTTTTAAACAAGTGTTTTCATGAGAAATATTTTGGAATTAGCGTTGAATGGTATTTTCTCCCCTCTTTACATGGCAATGGGCCTTGTGATGTAATTGAGGGCACTACTAAACCTATAACAGCGAAACCCTGAATTATATTACAAACATTAAATTTAACACACTATTGTTAATCAGTATAAACAAGAGAGTGAATTTTGAAGGCAAGATACAAGAGCCAGTAACAGGTACATTAAAGCTACTTTGTTTTGTACCATTTTCAATATTGAAACTGTACACATTTGAGGTTTCCATTTAAATGAACTGTGTTAGATGTGATTTAGGCATAGGGTTTGTTTCCTGAGAGCGTTGTGACTTCAAACAGTTTGTGCATTGTTCCTCCCATTAACTGTCGCCTCAAGTGGATCCCGGCTCGACTTGATAGCCCGGCGCTCTGGATGTCCACCAGCCCAGATCGACTTCACTGTGCCTCATGATTGGGTAAATAATTTAATTGCATATGAACCAGAAATAGTGTCCTCGTGATGTTTGGCATGCTGTTACAAAAACATGGAGCAAGAAGAGTGACTTTTACTTTCTGTACTACATATAGTAAGTAGGGGAAGTGTTGTATACCACCCAAAAATTTGATATTGAGATTTCATTGGAAGTACATGTTTTGAGGCCCCCCAGATCCAAAAATAACATTGTGTGTGTGTGTGTGTGTCTGTGAACAACATAACTCAAAAACGAAAACTCGGTTCAACACTAAACTTGGTATTCAAGTTCAGAGCCTTACAAAGATGCAACACAATTTTCAAGAAAATCTCCCATCCCAGACTACCCTTTACATGGAAGTTTTTTTTCAAAATTTTTTATTTTGTTAATGATTTTTATTAAAATAGCATATATTAAAGATATTTACATGACAAATAAAATGTGTACCTTGAATTCTATGGGAATAGCATGTGAAGTATTGCTGGTAAATGTTAAGCCTCGGGTGAAAACATACTACACAAAACATGTAGATCAACACCTAATTTATTTAAATTAAGTTTTTTTAATGATATAAGCATTTCTAAGAGACCTGTTATTAATGGTTTGAATTGTCATTTCTTGGTCATTCTTTCAAAGACCTGTCAACATTCAGCTGTTTCTTGTATTGTCATGGAAACATATGTAATTTTAAGACCAGCATAAAGCGTCCAGCTGTTAAACATTTGACTATCGCTGTTCTCTTTGTATCTATAACGAAATGTGTAATCTAGCTTTTTCGGAAAGATTTATCTCTATTAAAATGAACTAAATAGGAAAATAAACTTTCTTAGAAATAATAAATGATGGAGGGTAGAGAAAGTCATATGAATGTAACACATGGAAGTCCAAAACTGCCATTATTACACCCATGGAGGTAGAGAAACCTCCCATCATATTTTTAATAGTGGGGTATTTCCCATTGTCATACATTTTATATCTTGTAGAATGAAGTACATTTTTTTTGAAAGACGTCTAAATAGTAACCGCTTCTTTTTTTTCCTGGAGATCTAAGTAAAGGTTCACCAGGGTTTGTGGTAAAATTTTACTATTTATCATAATGCTTGACACGGATAAACTCTCTTATTGCATGTTTTGGAAGTGACTTCTTGGCTTTGGGATAAACTTGTTTCATCATCAGCTTCTTTACATGACAACTCTTTTAAGAAATTGTATACTTCTCTGGCCTGGAAGTAGAATAATGCTGTTAGTGGGTGTGCCACTTCACAAAACATGCAGTGTGTCACAAGCTATTCTCCTATCTACTTCATGTTAATTCAGATATACTTGTGGATGAATATTTTGTTACACGTTTCATTATATGTGCAAATAGGATACAATAGTCAAGTGTTTAATTATGCTGGTCTCGAGATTACATACTCTTTCTGTGATATTGCGAGGAACAACTGAACGTTGACAGTACTTCAAAAAATGAAATGGCCAAGTATTGAAAAATTCAAACCAATAACAGTGCATTTTTTTTGTCCTCGTGCCATGCAAAGAGAACAGAATTTAAAAGCGATCGCTTAGCAAGCCACTCTTAAAACATTTTGACTATTGCTTAAAGCTACTGTATTCCCCTAGTGCCTGCAAGGAAATGTGTAATAAATGAATTTCTGCAAATATTTATCTCAATTAACATAAAGGTGTTAGAAGAATATGCTTTCATAATAAAAGTCTGTTGAAAAGTATGGGTAGAGAAAGTCATGTGAATGTAATACATTCAATTTTTATATATACACAGAGAGAGCCAAAAGACTACAACCCGGCTGCACAGTGTTTCTCCTGTCTGCATTCTCTGCGCTTGTTGCCATCTGCCACTATAATAGAAAGGCGTGGATGAAACCAAGCTACATTTGTAAAACTGCTTTTTAATGGCTTTACTTACCAACTTTATGAAAGGAAATGCTGAAACTGGCCACTGTCGTTGTCCATACATTTTTGGCACCTGTTTAGGAAACTATCCATCACTTGCCATAGTTCACATTGAGAAATGTTGCCAATTTCCTGGCATATATTTTGTTTTAATTTTTCCAGGATGTGTGGATTTGTCTTGTACTTTTTATGTTTTAAGTTACCCCAGAGATCTTAATCTTAACATATGTCCAAATTTCCTTACCAGCTATGCTGCTCTTTTTGCCTGGCACCCTGGCCTTCTGGCTCCTCTAAACATTCCTTACTACCTTTTATCCATATTTGCCCATCTTCTCCTTCCTCCATTTGCCTTTCTACCTTTCTTATCCCTCTTACTTTTCTACTCCATTTCTCTTTTACTTTCTTTAAGAACTCCCCCATATTCTTAATTTGCTTTTCTTCTTTTCTCGTTAGCATTTTAATTGCTACTATTTTCCTATCCATTTTTTCCCATTTTTCTTCCCATACTTCTTGTCTCCATTCTGCTAATTCTTTGCATTCTGACATATAATGCTCTGTGCTTTCGCTATCGTCGCATAATTCACAAATTCCATTTTTTTTTCCTCTTAACCCTCTCAAATACATTGCTCCTGTTCTCATCCATGCAAACGCTTCTTTTCCTGCTCTATCACAATAATCTACATACCCTTCTCTTCCCCATTTCCTTTTTACTAATCTATAGAACCCTAGTGACTTTTTATTCTCTAAGCTTCCCAAATCTCTTGTCTTTCTATATCCTCCACTCTGTTTCTTACTGCTATCCAGAAACCATCGCTATTTCTTTCTCCCATTCTCCAAATATCTCCCATTCCTATCTTCTCCATAATTTTTTCTACCCCTGTCCACCAGCTATTTTTATTGTTCATACTCTTTTGTTGTTCCATGCATATCTTTAAAATTTCCTCTTTATCTTTTCTCAAGCACCTAAACCAAAATTATAATATCCTTTCCAGTATCACTCCCTTTCTTCTTGTTCTTCCTAATTCCACTAATGCTACTTCCCCTGGTGCTGATCTTGTTAGCCCCAATAGCTCTTTACAGAACATTCCGTAGCTCTGGTCTATTTTCCTACTTAATTCAGATCCTCCCCAAATTTCTACTGCATATAACATTCTTGTTTCCACCAATGTTTCATACATTCTTTCTAGCCACTTAGTTGGCATTTCCAATTTATATTTGCACATCCTTACTCCTGTCATTGCTGCCTTTCCTTTAGCTACAACCTTCCTGCTATGCGCCCCCATTCACCATTACTGCTCAACCTCACCCCCAAATAATCCATCTCCTTGACAACTTCTAATTTTAAACCCCCCATCTGCCATTTCTCTTCTCTTTTTAGTTTATTTCCTCTTTTAAATACCATAACTTTTGATTTATTTATATTTACTTTTATTCCCCATTCTTCGCAGTATTCTTGTATTCCGTTGACTGCTTTCTGTAACCCAATTACCGTTATAGCCCTGACCATAAGATCATCCGCATATAGTAAACCTGGTATCTCTGTATTTGCTATTATGGGGCAGTGCAGATTTTTTCCTTTCACTCTTTCTAATATGTCATCTATGAATATATTAAATAGTATAGGACTCAATTTGCACCCTTGTCTTAATCCTATTCTTTGCTCCGTCATTTCTGTAACTCCATTATTTTTACATCTTATACAGAATCTTACATCTTTATAAATCTTTCTGATTTCTTTTATAAAGTTTTTGCTTACCCCTTTCTTGCTTAATTTATATGCTAATGCTTCCCTATTTATTGTATCAAATGCTTTTTCAAAATCTGCAAAAAACATATATATCCTTCCTCTTTTCCTACTCAAGTATTTATCTATTATAGTCTTTATTATAAATATATTGTCTATTGTTTGTTTACCTTTCCTAAACCCAGCTTGATATTCTGACAGTATTCCTTCCTCATCAACCCAGCTTCTTAATCTATTGGCCAGTATACCTGTGTATATTTTTCCTAATATTGATAATAAACTTATTCCCCTGTAATTCTGTGGTCTGTTTGCTCCTCCCTTTCCTTTGTAAATTGGTACCACCATACTTATTTTCCAACATTCTGGTACATCATTCTTTTCTTTAATTTTATTTAATAATTTTGTCATCATTGTTAGCCCACTTTGCATTTCCCCATATATTTTCCAGAATTCCCCTGGTATTCCATCTATTCCTACTGCCTTACCTTTTTTTATATTCCTTATTTGCTGGCTAACTTCCAGCTCTGTGATTTTACTGTCTAATTTCTCATTAAATATTCCTCCTTGTCCTACCTCTTTCATGTCTAACTTTATTTTCTTCCCATCTCCAATTAGCCTTCTAAAGTACCCTATCCATCCATTCGGTGTAATTTCGTTTTTGTCCTCTCTCTTCTTATTCATCATCCTCACTATTTCCCATATTATTTTACTATCCTTATTCTCTATTGCTGCCTTTAGATTCTTTTCTATACTTCTCTGCCATTCTTTCTTCTTGGCCTCAAGCAAACCTTTATATTCCCCCTTAAGTTTCACCAGATTTTGTCTATCCCTTTCTTCCTCTGACCTCCTCCAACTAATAAGCTCATTAAATACCTCCTTTTTTTTCTACATTCTTCATCAAACCATCCCTTAATTTCTTGGTCTTTTCTATGCCTTCTTTCCATCCCTACTCCTGCTCTTGTTAGTAATAATTTTAGTAACTGTAACACTTTTTCTGAATTTCCCTCATCCATAGCCATTTTTATACCACATTCCACAATCTGGCTTGCCTTTGACTTTAATTCTTTCACAAATTTCTCTTTTAATACTTCTCTCCATTTATACACCTTTATTGTTTTTATTTTAACTGTTTCTTTATTCTTTACCCTCTGTTCCAGAACATTTATTTCCATCATTAGTGGGAAATGACTACTACCTACTACTTCGTTTATTATTTTAAATGTGGTGATTCTATCCTCCAGTTCCTCACTGCATATCACGTAATCTACTACACTTTGACCGTTTGCGTTTACGAATGTAAACTCCCCCTCCTCGTCTCCTTTCATTGATCCATTACATATTAGCATGTTATTTGTCTCGCAAAATTCTAGTAATTTTTTTCCCTCCTTATTTATAGCTACATCCCTGCTTTTCCTTGGCCTTATCACATCCCTATCTTCTTGTATCTGTTCTTTACTTAATAACGTTCCATTCTCTTCTCCTATTCTCGCATTCAAATCTCCCATCACAATAAATTCTATCTCTGGCATCTTTTCTTGTATTTCTTCCATCTCTTCTTCTAATTTACTATAAAAGTTACTATCGTAAAAAAATGATATTTCTGGTGGGTTATATGCCACCCCTATTCCTAATCTTACCCCATTATTTTGCTTAATTATTGACCATAGCACATTGGTGCCTCTATTCTCCATTTTTTCTATATCAATAATTTTTTCCGAATCATTCTTTACAAACAGACCTACTCCTCCTGATGCTCTTCCCCTACCGCATCTTTTCTTTGCCTTTTTCTCTAGAAACTTGAAACCTGCAATTTCTACTACCTCATCCTTTCCTAACCATGTCTCTGCTACTCCTACAAAATCCATAGAACACATAACATTTTTCATTTCCCCACTACCTATCTTATTTCTTAGCCCTTCCGCATTCCAAAACATTAATTTTAACCCCTTTCCCTATTTATTCTTTGACTGTTCTTGGAATTTGAAACTCTCCAACATTTTCCCGTATCTTGTAGTTCGCGGTTCCATTTCCTTTTCTTCTCTTACATCCTTAAGCTGATTATAATCCTGAGCTAAAAATTTTGAACCTTTCTTTTTTTTTTTGTTTCATCTGCTTCACTTATGGACCCTACCGGTAACACTTCTCCACTTTGTGATTTTCCCCTCCTTTCACTGCCTCCCTACCCTCACTCAGCACAATTCCTGCTGCCGCCCCTCCTTCTTCTAGCTCCTCCCTCTCGATTATTTCATTCACCAATGTTGCCTCTTCGCTTTCTCCCACCACTGCCAACTCTTCTTCCTGCCTTCCCCTTGTCTCTTGTTGATGTATTTCCCTTGTCACCTCCTCTCTTCTCTCTTCAAAGTTGCTTCTTCTGTCCTCTTGCTCAGCTGTCGCACTTTCATTTTGTTGACCTCTTCTCACCCACGTTTGACTTTGCTGAAATTCTGCTGATGGTTTCATTCTCTGTTCAGGTCTTTGTCCTGTGTTTTCCGGTCGGTCTATAATTTGCTGCAGTGCATATGTTCCCCTGGCTTCGTTTCTTTTGATGCTCATGTTCCAATTTTCACCTTCCACTATTAATTGTAGCCCTCTTAGATATGCTTTTTTCCCTACTGCTCTTGCTTCATTCATTCTTTTAATTAATTCCTTCCGTTGGTCTTGTTCTTCTTTTGTATAATCCTGTTCTATGAATATTTTTGTCCCCCTTAGTCTTCTTGTTTGTCTTAAAATCCCCCACTTTTTTCTCATTGTTGTCAGTTTCACAATAATAGGTCTCGGCTTCTTTCCTTGAAATTGTAAACCTTTGCAGCTTCTCTTTGGTCCTATAGTTGATAATATAAAAGTTAAGATAGTTATAAAACCATAAAGATAGTTCTGAGATAATATAGAAACCCTCAACAGACCTGAGGTTGTTGAATATGAAGACTCCCTACTCCCAGACACCAAGTCTTTAGAAAAGAGAAATACTCTGCTAGCATTGAGAAAAGGTAGAATCAGACTGAAAAATTCAATGGCGTAGCTGGGATTTGAATCACGGATCTTCAGCTTTCTGTGCTGCTGTTCTGCCACTGAGCTACCATGTCAATATGCTGGCACAACACTAAATTCCTGGTAAGATCTAACAAGATCTCAAATACATTGTGAGACGATCTTGTATTTAAGTCCCAGATTTATACCTATAGTTGACCAACTACTAGGTCAATCAGTGTTAATTACCTGTTCTGTCACACAACCCATGTTAAGGCTAAAGCTAGCTTGTGTCGAAGAAAAATTAATAATCGTCTCTGTTGTCAACTATAAAATGTGGATTTATGATTTGTAATGTTAGCAATTTTCTCTGTTTATGTAATTGTTTAGGTTAGCCTGCTAATTAACATGATTTGCAACATAACTACAAAGAAAATGAAGTAAACGTTTCTTACATGATGGTTATTAAAGTATTTTGACGTTGGTATCATAGCACTGTAAGTAGATTTGACTCTTTATTTTGCTCCATCTTCTGTTTTGCCAAATTGTGACCACCTATATATAAAGCAAATCATGAATAAAGATAAACGTTTTAGGTGCATCACGTGAAGTTTCACAAAGGAGAACATGATGCCTTTGCCTCAGCTGGCTCAATAGATCTACATCAAGACACACTGTCAGGTCTTAACCTAATGAGCGTCATTCATTTTGGGAAAACAAGATATGTGGGTAGGATAAAGTATGGGGAGAGAAGGAATCTTATTCTATTGTGATTACATTTCCTGACATCCGGCCCGGTAGCGCATGTGGGAAGTTGTCGATGGAGTGCAGGCTGCTGTCTTGGGCTTGAGATGGACCTGAGGTCCACGTGATGGCGTGATCTTGCTGCTTCTTCCACTGGGAAGCTGCTGGCGATTTTGTTGAGGTCAATTGTGTTTCCATCTGTTGTAGTCTGATCAAAAGCGTGTCTGGTGGTCGTGTAGAAGGGTGTTGATGTCTTTGTGTACTTTGGTATGTCGGTTGTTGTGCTGAGGTGACGGTGTCCGCTACAGTGTTGAATGTAGTAACTACGTTGTGGAGCGTTTCTTTGAAAGTGGCGAGCGAGGTTCTGAAGTGTGCTACGAGCTTCGTGTATCTGTGTGGTTTATTGAGATTCCCGCAGTTCGTGAAGAGCTGTGGTGATGTCGGCGATGTTTGTGTGGAGACTGTGGATCACGGTGTTTTGTCCTTGCACGAGTGTTAGCAGGCCGACGTTCGGTTACTCGGGTACACCGCTTGTTCCGTGTAGTGACCGGTTACGCAGTGCACGGGCGGGGAACCAGGTTGTGCTTGATGCGGTCGGCTGTAAGGCATCCAGTGGCAGCAGCGTTGGCAGGTGGGCTGGCGGATGCTTCGGCTAATCTCGACTTTGTACACCTGCCCAAGAGCGGACAGCCCGTCGGTCAAAGGGGTGGATGCCGGTGAACTCCCACCTACTACAGTGCGGCAGTGTTGCGAGGTCGGCGTCCTGTGGGGTGGTGGTGGTGGGCTTAGCGGTTGGAAAATTAAAAATTGAGTTTTATTTATGCTATGGTTCTTAGCGTCCCATTCTATATTGGACGTGAAAGACCGGTAATTTTGCTCAGAGGCCTCTATCAGGCTAGAGGTTCTTTTACGTGCAGTAAATCTACGACACGGGACCACTGGCTTTACTTCCTTTCCGAAGGAAGCTATGCTAAGGATTTTTACGCCTGAAAAAAAATTCATCGCTCTCCGCTGGGTTTGAACCCACTGCCTCGGAAACTAGAGGGTAACATGGTAACCACTACACCACACGGACTACTGAGCTACTAGGTTTTCCGATTCCAGAGTGGCGATGTGAGTCTGCTGCTGCGATGTCTGGATCATGTGGTGTAGGAATGGGCGTTGCCTTTATCGGCTGTTCTCATGTTTTTTTTGTTTCCTTTGGTAGGTGCGGCCCCATACCCGCCGCCCCCGGTGACGATTATCCTCAAAGGCTACATCGTCTCCCCATGCTGTTAGCATCTAACATGCAGCTAGGGGGGTGCTTTGTTAGTAGTGACGTGCTGGTGCGTGTTGGATGAAGTGTATTAGATGCTCGGGTTTCGCGGATGCACCCCGGTTAGTAACGTTAAACTACCGTGCGATCATGCAGAACATGCAAGCGTGCCAGGTGGGGTTTATCGGCGCAAGCCATGGCGAGCCCTGGCTGGCGCTCGATGGTTAGTTCTGGTTAGGTTAGGCTGGTAATGCTAGGGATGCGTTAAAGAGCTTCGGCTTAAAAACTAAATGTGATGGCGTGGGTGTTAACATCATGCAGGTGATCGAAGTGAGAGGTGTGGCGGGGTTTTACCATGGGTTACCGAGATGCTGTTGCAGTGTTGCTATTGTGGTGGATGGCTTATAGGTGGTTCCTTTATGGGCAGGGGCAGACCGTTGTTTTGAGGTTCCAGTTCGGAACGGTTTCCTGTAACTGAAGACGTATTAATAGTGTGGGAGAATGTAACAAAGTTATGGGGGTCAGCCATTCCTCATGTGCTGAAAGCGCTCGTTGAAGGCGAGAATTAATGTAGGTACTTTAGGTCACCGGACTGTGCCATTACGGCAGTGTCGTCTGCATAGAGTGAGAGGAGCGTGTTAGTTTTTGGTATGTCATTCATGTATATTGTGAAGAGGATCTGTCCCAGTACACTTCCCTGGGGGACCCCAGCCAGGACTGGGGCACCTTGTTACATGGTGCCGGTATATTAAGGGCTGTGTAGTCCTCGATTTGTACCCTGAAGTGCATCACTTCCGTCATTCTGAGCAATTTTTCACGTTCATCTGACGTGCGCACCTCCACCATGTACACTGGGATGGGGGTGCGTTGTCTGTTGTAACTTTTTAGTTGCGTCACTATTTGGGTTAAGGCCGGCCATGACAAGGTGGTTTGTAATTTCTGTATCCGCCCTATCGTCATAGATTGGTTTTATGACCAATCGGTGTGTTTTTTCTCCTGCCGGTTTAGTCATGCTGAGTGTGACATTTTTGCGTTGGAGAAAGTGTACTAAGGCTCCGTAGTCTCCCGGGGTTCGGGTACGTATCAGGAAGTCTCCTGACAGCGGCGCCCTTGTTTGTCACGTCTCGGTCAAATTCGGCCATGAGGCCACTGATTTGGGAAGAGTGTTGCTTGTTAACGTATAGCGGAGCTTCTAGTCTGCTGCTGGCCGCTTCTGCTTATGACAGAGCATTGGTGTGAGAGCCACTGGCTTGAGCCGGCGCCTGAATTATACCTCCGC